>CM055117.1:630478549-633056266 GCA_029206835.1 Rana muscosa | reverse complement strand
ACGGGACCCACCTTTCAAGATATCAGTTTAATACGGTATTCCGAAAGTGCCTTTGGGCGTTGGGACTCCGTGATAGTAGGATTTTTAAAACAGCTTACCTGTAAAATCCTTTTCTTGTTCATACATCACGGGACACAGAGCGGCATAGTCATTACTATGTGGGTTATATAGAATTACCTTCAGGTGCTGGCACTGGCAACTTCCAAAACAGGAAGTACCCTCCCCTATATAAGCCCCTCCCATCCGGGAGCACCTCAGTTTTGTAGCAAAGCAATACGTGTCCCCAAAAGAGGGGTGGGAGCTCTGTGTCCCGTGATGTACTCCAAGAAAAGGATTTTACAGGTAAGCTGTTTTAAAAATCCTACTTTCTTGTTCATACATCACGGGACACAGAGCGGCATAGTCATTACTATGTGGGACGTCCCAAAGCAATGCCAAATGAGGGGGGGGATATACCATACATAAGCTGGGCGCCATCAGGCATGAGGATCTTTTGCGGCCTGCAACACACTGCGCCCAAAGGCGACATCCTCCTGACTTCTAACGTCCACCTGGTAGAACCTAGTAAACGTGTGTACTGAAGACCATGTTGCGGCCTTACAAATTTGAGCCAGGGAGGCCTGGTGATGCACTGCCCATGAAGTTCCAACTGCTCTCGTGGAGTGCGCCCTAACTTTGAACGGAGGCGGTCTACTTCTCAAGCCATAGGCTTGTATTATGACCTGTCAAATCCACTTGGCTAAAGTAGATTTTGATGCTGCCTGACCCTTTCTGGGGCCTTCCGGCAGAACAAACAAAGAATCCGTTCTACGAATCTGAGCAGTGGCTTTTAGATAAGCTTTAACTGCTCTTACTACATTCAAAGAATGCAATAACTTTTCCTCTACCGAGCTCGGTTTGGGGAAAAAGAAGGAAGAACCACATCCTGGTTCAAGTGAAACCTCGATACCACCTTAGGAAGAAAGGCTGGGTGAGGACGTAATACTACTCTGTCCTCATGAATAACCAGATATGGCTCTTTACAGGACATGGCGGCTAATTCCGACACTCTTCTAGCCGAGCATATGGCTACTAAAAATATCAATTTTCTGGTGAGTAGAACCAAGGAAATGTGCCGCAAAGGTTCAAATGGCTGCTTCTGCAGAACCGACAGAACCAAATTTAGATCCCATGGGCATATGGGAGCTTTAATCGGTGGAATAATACGAGTCACACCTTGCATAAAGGATTTGACAAGTGAATGCATAGCCAGGGGCCTTTGAAATAGTATTGATAAGGCCGAAACCTGGCCCTTGATAGTACTTAAGGCAAACTTCCTGTCTACAGCACACTGCAGGAAGTCCAGAATTCTGCCTATAACGTACTTACGTGGATGCCATTTTCTGGCCTCGCACCAAGTGATGTACGCCTTCCAAACTCTATAGTAGATCTGCCTGGATACAGGCTTCCTGGCATTGATTATAGTTGATACCACAGAGTTAGAGAGACCTCTCTTCTTTAGGATGTGGGATTCAATAGCCAGGCCGTTAAACTTAGAGTTAGTAAGGAAGGGTGGTATATCGGTCCTTGCGAAAGCAGGTCCGGACGACGTGGAAGGGTCCAAGGACTCCCCACAGACATTTTGATGATCTCCGCGTACCAGGCCCTTCGGGGCCACGCTGGAGCCACCAGGATCACCGGCTTCTTTTCCAACCTGACTCTGCGAAGGAGTCGAGGCAACAATTGTAGCGGAGGGAATGCATATATCAGTCTGAACTGATCCCAAGGGAACACCAGAGCATCCGAGCCGCAAGCGAGGGGATCCCTTGTCCGGGAGACAAATCTGTCCACCTTTGCGTTGAATCTGGATGCTAGCAGATCTACATCCGGTGTTCCCCACCGCTGACATATTGCTCGGAAGACCTCGGGCTGAAGGGACCATTCCCCTGGGCATAACTGTTGGCGACTTAGAAAGTCCGCCTTCCAATTCTCCACCCCTGGAATGAAGACAGCTGACATACATGGGACATGCTTTTCTGCCCATTCCAGGATGTGACTTACTTCCCTCTAGACTGCACGACTCCTGGTGCCTCCCTGATGATTGATATATGCCACTGCTGTGGCATTGTCTGATTGAATTCTGACAGGGGACCCTTGGAGTCTGGATGCCCAGGCTACTAGGGCATACCGGGCTGCTCGTATCTCTAAGAGATTGATGGGCAGGGTTTTTACTACATTTGACCATCTGCCCTGGAGAGACCATTGCTCCAGTACTGCCCCCCAGCCTATAAGGCTGGCATCTGTAGTGACCACCTTCCAGGATATCGGACTGAAGGGTTTTCCCTTCTGGAGATTCTGGGGGATCAACCACCAGCAGAGACTCTTCCGAACGGAAGGGGACAAAGCCATCGGGAAGTCTAGAGCCTGAATTTTTCCGTTCCAGGCTGACAATATGGCCCTCTGTAAATTCCTTGAGTGGAATTGGGCGTATGGCACAGCTTCGAATGATGCTACCATCTTTCCTAGCAGCCTCATGCACAGGCGTATGGACGGCTGTCTTTTTGCACAAAGCAGACGGACCAAGCCCCTCAAAGAGGATACCTTGTCTAGAGGTAAGAAAATCTTCCTCTGGTCTGAATCCAGCCGTAGCCCTAGATATACCAGGTTTTTCACTGGCTGTAGGGCTGACTTGTCCAGGTTGATGACCCAACCGTGAGATTCTAGATACTTGATTGTATCAACAATTACCACTTCTAGCTTGGCAACTGAGTGGTCCATCAACAACAGGTCGTGTAGGTATGCCATTTTCGTTACACCTCGTGTTCTTAGATCGGCCAACAGTGGGGCCAGAATTTTTGTGAACACTCGTGGTGCTGTGGCCAGACCGAATGGTAAGGCTCTGAACTGAAAATGGCGCCCTTCTACTGCAAAGCGTAGAAATTTTTGATGACCTGGAAAGATGGGAACATGCAAGTAAGCATCTTTGATGTCGATCGAGGCTAACCATTCCTCCCCCTGTAGGGCAGCGGTGACCGATCGGATCGACTCCATCCGGAAGGACCGGACGTTTAGAAATTTGTTTAGACTCTTTAGGTCCAATATGGGTCTTATGTCCCCGTTTGGTTTCGGGACTGTGAAAAGGTTTGAGTAGAAACTCAACCCCCACTCTTCCATAGGAACCTCCATAATTACTCCTTGGAGCAATAGTTGTTCTAACGCCACTAGGAGACACCTTCTTTTCAGAGGGTCTTTTGGCATGCCTGACCACATAAAATGGGAAGGAGGAGACTCTTTTAACTCCAACTTGTATCCCCGAGTTACTGCGGAGAGCACCCATCTGTCTTTGATCGTCTCCCGCCAGGTCTCTGTGAACAACTGAAGTCTTCCTCCCACCCGTTTGAGTGGGGGCAGCCCTTCATAGGCTTGACTTGGAGGCTGGTTTAGTACCTCTTCGGATCCAGGGCTTTTTATTACCCTGTGACTGTCCCTGATTTTTACCTCCTGAGTTTGACCGAGGAGGCCGTCGGAACTGCTTAGTAGCATACGTCCCAGGGATAGGAGAGGTAGTCCTCTTAAAAGACGGACCCCTAGACCTCTTTTTAATTGGTAAGAGAGTACTTTTACCACTGGAAATCTTCTGGATATATTTATCCAGGTCTTCGCCAAAAAAGGCGTTCTCCATGAAATGGGAAGCTAACTAAGAGCTTCTTACAGGGAGCCTCAGCAGACCAGTTCTTGAGCCACAGAAGCCTACGCATATGTACCAAAGACAGCGTGAGGCGGGAGGCCTGATGGATAGAATCCTTGATGGCGTCAACCGCAAAGCATAATGCTCTAGTCAGATCAGCCAGAGCCTGGGCCTGCTGGTCTGGCAAATCCCTCAGGACCATTTTCATTTGATCCTTTAAAGCTTGGCAGACCCCAATAGCTGCCACTGCTGGCTGTGTAATAGTGATGAGCTGAACACCCCCGGGTTCGGTTCGCACCAGAACCCGCGAACGGACCGAAAGTTCGTACGAACATTAGAACCCTATTAAATACAATGGATGCGAACGTTCGAATTCTAAAGTGCTAATTATAACAACTATTATGCATGTTATTGTCCTAAAAAGGGTTTGGGAACCCGGGTTCTGCACCAGGGGACATGTATCAATGCAAAAAGAAGTTTTAAAAACGTTCGTTTTTCGGGAGCAGTCATTTTAATGATGCATAAAGTGAAAAAAAAAAAGTCAAATATTCCTTTAAATATCGTACCTGGGGGGTGTCTAAAGTATGCCTGTGAAGTGCCACGTGTTTCCCGTGTTTAGAACTGTCCCTGCACAAAATGACACTTCTAAAGGAAAAAAAAGCCATTTAAAACTGCTTGCGGCTTTAATGTAATGTCTGGTCCCGGTAATATGGATGAAAATCTTTAAGAAAAATGGCATAGCTACCCCATGACCCCCCCCCCCCTACCCCAGCCCATTACCAGCCCCTTTGGGTCTTGTATGGATATTAAGGGGAACCCCGCACATAAAATAAAAAAGGCCCTATATACTCTGAACAGCCGTATACAGGCGGTGCATACAAGACAGGGACTGTAGGTTTGTTCTTATGTAGAATCTGTTTGTAATTTTGAACAGGTACATTGTTTAAGTGTAGCTCCAGCCCAAAAATCTATTTTTAAACTTTTTGGAAAACATAGGTAAGGGTTATCACCCCTGTAACATTTGTTTTGCTGTCTGTGCCCCTGTTCAGAACATTTCACCTCACTTTCCGTCCCAATGACAACTGTTTTTGAAATGTGGTGTTTTTCTTGAAACAAGGATTGCTGATAAAGCATCAGTACAGAGGAGACACCTTTCTCCCATATTAATTCTTACAGGAGAGAATTTTCCTTCCTAGGGGTAGATTTCCTCTCACTTCCTGTTGTCTTCTTGCGTTTGCAAGTAGGAGTCGTTTGTAAGTTGGATGTTTGAAAGTAGGGACCTGCCGTAGATACTCTGCAGAAATAGGCCCCTTAGTTGTTGGTGTTGGCACAACACTGTAAGCACTCACAGTTACTCTTGGTTGGTGCTGGAACGCCCTGCTGTCAACTATTATATCAGGAATTGTAATTACATATAATTGTTGAACAGTGGTAGTAAAAATTGGGCCTTTGATGGTGGTGCTGGTGCCACAACACTGTAAGCCCAGACAGTTACTCTTGGTGGGTGCAGCAATGGGCCCTGCTGTGAATTATTAGATCAAGAATTGTAATTGCATGCCCCTGTTGAACAGGGGCTGAAAAATTGGGCCTTTGGTGGTGGTGGTGGTGTTGTCACAACACTGTAAGCCCTCAGAGTTACTCTTGGTGGGTGCAGGAATGGGCCCTGCTGTGAATTATTAGATCAAGAATTGTAATTACATGCCCCTGTTGAACAGGGGCTGAAAAATTGGGCCTTAGGCACTGGTGGCACAACACTACAACCCCTCACAGATACTGTACTTGGAGCACAGCAATGAGCCCTGTTGCAAAGTATTGCTTCAAAAATTGTAATGACACGCCCCTGTTAAACAGGGGCTGAAAAATTGGGCCTTAGGCACTGGTGCCACAACACTCCAACCCCTCACAGATACTGTACTTGGAGCACAGCAATGAGCCCTATGGCAAATTATTGCTAAAAAAATAGTAATTACACGCCCCTGTAAAACAGGGGCTGAAAAATTGGGCGTTAGGCACTGGTGGCGGCACCCATAAACAAAAATGATCTTCCAAGCTATCATCATCAATCGTATCATTGAGGACTCGGAGGAGGAGGATAGCCAGTCAACATAACAGCACAGACACTCAGCATCAGCATCAGTCTTGAAGGGATGTGACATGTTAAAATCAATTAGTCTGTTATATCAGCATCAGGTGTGTGGTAGCTGGTGGTGATCCAAGACTGGTTCATCTTGATGAAAGTCAGTCGATCAACCGAGTCGGTGGACAGGCGCACCCTGTGATCCGTGACAAATCCTCCAGCAGCACTGAATGTGCGTTCCGAAAGAACGCTGGATGCAGGACAGGCCAGTAGCTCAATTGCATACTGTGCAAGCTCTGGCCAGTGATCCATCCTCAAGACCCAGTAAGCCAGAGGATTTTCGGTGGGGAAGGTGTCCAAGTCTGACCTTGCCCCTAGATATTCCTGCACCATGTTTATCAGACGCTGGCGATGGTTGCTGGAACCAATCATACTTTGGGGCTGCGGACTAAAGAATTGTCTGAACGCATCGGTCAGACGGCCACCTTCCCCACCGCTCCTTCTTTGACTGGCCGAAGCCTCAGCAACTCGTTGTCCTGGACCAGGAGTTTGTAACCTCCCAGTCTCTGGGAACGCGTTGCACAGACCTTTCTGCAAGGCCTCCCGGAGTTGTCTCATCCTCTGCTCCCTCTGCGACGGTAACATAAGGTCCGCAACCTTACCCTTGTACCGTGGATCAAGGAGAGTGGCCAGCCAGTAATGGTCCCTCTCCTTGATCCGAAGAATACGAGGATCCTTCCGCAGACTTTGCAGGATCAGGGAGGCCATGCAGCGTAGGTTTGCTGAGGCATTCGATCCGGAGTCCTCTGGGTCACTAAGGACGACATGATCCGCAGTCACCTCCTCCCAGCCACGTACAAGTCCACTGGTTTCTTGGGACTGTAAATCATCCCTAAAAGACTGCTGCTGATGATGCTGAGTGCCAGCCTCCACCTCCATGCTGACACAATCCTCCTCCTCCTCCTCCTCCTCCTCCTCTTCCTCTTCCTGTGCGATGGGTGGGACAGAAGGAACACTGTCTGGGTAAAGGGGGCCTTGAGAGGCAAGGAAGTCCTCCTCTTCCTGCCTCTGTTCTGCCTCAAGTGCCCTGTCCATTATTCCACGCAGCGTGTGCTCCAACAGGTGGACAAGAGGTACAGTGTCACTGATGCATGCACTGTCACTGCTCACCATCCTCGTGGCCTCCTCAAATGGTGCCAGGACAGTGCATGCATCCCTGATCATGCCCCACTGGCGTGGAGAAAAAAAACCAAGCTCCCCTGACCCTGTCCTGGTGCCGTAGTCGCACAGGTACTCATTGATGGCCCTCTGCTGCGTGTGCAGCCGCTGCAGCATGGCCAACGTTGAGTTCCACCTGGTGGGCATGTCACATATAAGGCGGTTCTTGGGCAGGTTCAACTCCTTTTGCAGCTCAGCCAGGCGAGCACTGGCATTATAAGATCTGCGGAAATGCACACAGACTTTCCTGGCCTGCCTCAGGACATCCTGTAAGCCCGGGTACCTGCCCAAGAACCGCTGCACCACCAGGTTAAGGACGTGAGCCACACAGGGCACATGGGTCAGTTGTCCCTGTCGGAGGGCGGAGAGGAGGTTGGTGCCATTGTCGCAAACCACCATTCCTGGCTTAAGCTGGCGTGGCGTCAACCACCTCTCGGCCTGGCCCTGCAGAGCAGACAGGACCTCTGCCCCAGTGTGGCTTCTGTCCCCCAAACACACCAGCGCAAGCACGGCATGGCATCTTTTTGCCTGCGTACTTGCGTAGCCCCGTGAACGGCTACGGAGCACCGCTGGTTCATAGGACAAACCACAGGAAGAGGCCATGGAGGAAGAAGAAGAGGAGGGGGTGGAGGAGAGAGGTGTGTCACAACCAGTAGTAGCATTTTGGAGGCGTGGCGGTGGGACAACCTCCAACACTACTGCACCTTGTCCTGCATCCTTCCCAGCTGCCAAAAGAGTGACCCAATGGGCCGTGAAAGAAAGGTAACGTCCCTGTCCATGCCTGCTGGACCATGAGTCAGCGGTAATATGCACCTTACCGCTGACCGCCCTGTCCAGCGAGGCCAAGACATTGCCTTCCACATGCCGGTAGAGAGCCGGAATAGCCTTCCGTGAGAAAAAGTGGCGTTTGGGAACCTGCCACTGAGGAACCGCACATTGCACAAACTCACGGAAGGGGGCCGAGTCTACCAACTGAAAAGGCAGCAGTTGAAGCGCTAGCAATTTAGCCAAGCTAGCATTCAACCGCTGGGCATGTGGATGGCTGGGAGTGAACTTCTTTCGACGGTCCAGCAGCTGGGGCAGGGAAATTTGCCTGCTAGAATCGGACGTCGGTGTACTGCTAGCAGAGTGGCCGCAAGTACTTGGCTGTGACACACCTAATTCTACACCTTCATTCCTCTCAGTGCATGTTTCTGAGAGGACTGAAGTTATAGTGGGGTTGGAAATCCCAGCTGATGCGGTGCAAGGAGAGGTCCGCTTTGTTCTTTGGTGTGGGTCTTTGAGGTAGGCTTGCCAACGAGCTGCATGGCAGGTCAACATATGTCTGGTCAGGCATGTGGTACCCAAGCGGCTGATGTTTTGGCCACGCGATATACGCTTGAGACATATGTTGCAAACAGCAGCTGTGCGATCTGATGCACTAGCCTCAAAAAAGGCCCACACCAAGGAACTTTTTGAATGACGGGCAGAGGCAGCGCCCTGCACAGGCGGAGCTCTGCGGTGTGATTCCGTCGGTGTACTGCCCTTACGCTGGCCACCAAAGGGCATCCTGTCTCGTTGGAGATGTGCCTCCTCCTCATCCTCCTCCTCCTCTCTCCTATTAGGCACCCACGTGGAGTCAGTGACCTCATCATCCCCTCCCTCCTCATCACTGGAGCCAATCTGGCAGTATGCTGCAGCTGCTGGAACATGACTGCCAGATTGGTGTCCTTCTTGAGCATCCCCTCTGTCTGCTCTCACCCTACTGCCTTCCTGTAGCTGGGTTTCATCATCAGACCCTTCGAAACGCTGGGCATCCTCCTGGAGCATGTACCCAACACTGTGCTCAAACAGTTCGGGGGACTCCTCAGGAGGAGGACATGGTGGGTCTAGGGAAGGAGTGACTGATGATGAGTCTGACATTGATACCAGGGAAGAGGACGCTTTGGCAGCTGCTTTGCCAGTACCCTGAGCCTGGGTGAGAGAGGATGAGGAGGAGGAGGAGGGCTTGGTCATCCACTCTACCAAGTCTTCGGCATGATGTGGCTCAACATGTCCAGCTGCGGAAAAGAAGGACAAGCGTGTCCCATGGCCATGTGCTGATGACAATGCACCGCGTCCACGACCAGCACTGTTGCCCCCAGACACAGAGCCTGCTTGCCCTCTTTTATTGCCTCCTGACTGTCTGCCTCTCCTTGTTTGCCTTCCAGACATTCTAATAGATGGCCTGCAGGGAGATGGGAAAAAAGCAATAAGGGCTACCTTCAGGTGTCCTTCTCTGTCCCTTGAAACAAGGACTTGCACAGTGAAAGAAACTGACACTCTCCCTACCTACAGTTTTCTGTCCCTAGAAAAAATGTTTTTTTTAAGCACAATATAGCACAAGGAGAATTCACTCACTGTCCTTCCAGGTCCCTAGAAACAAGGACTTGCACAGTGAAAGAAACTGACACTCTCCCTACCTACAGTTTTCTGTCCCTAGAAAAAATGTTTTTTTTAAGCACAATATAGCACAAGGAGAATTCACTCACTGTCCTTCCAGGTCCCTGGAAACAAGGACTTGCACAGTGAAAGAAACTGACACTCTCCCTACCTACAGTTTTCTGTCCCTAGAAAAAATGTTTTTTTTAAGCACAATATAGCACAAGGAGAATTCACTCACTGTCCTTCCAGGTCCCTAGAAACAAGGACTTACACAGTGAAAGAAACTGACACTCTCCCTACCTACAGTTTTCTGTCCCTAGAAAAAATGTTTTTTTTAAGCACAATATAGCACAAGGAGAATTCACTCACTGTCCTTCCAGGTCCCTGGAAACAAGGATTTGCACAGTGAAAGAAACTGACACTCTCCCTACCTACAGTTTTCTGTCCCTAGAAAAAATGTTTTTTTTAAGCACAATATAGCACAAGGAGAATTCACTCACTGTCCTTCCAGGTCCCTAGAAACAAGGACTTACACAGTGAAAGAAACTGACACTCTCCCTACCTACAGTTTTCTGTCCCTAGAAAAAATGTTTTTTTTAAGCACAATATAGCACAAGGAGAATTCACTCACTGTCCTTCCAGGTCCCTGGAAACAAGGACTTGCACAGTGAAAGAAACTGACACTCTCCCTACCTACAGTTTTCTGTCCCTAGAAAAAATGTTTTTTTTAAGCACAATAAAGCACAAGGAGAATTCACTCACTGTCCTTCCAGGTCCCTAGAAACAAGGACTTACACAGTGAAAGAAACTGACACTCTCCCTACCTACAGTTTTCTGTCCCTAGAAAAAATGTTTTTTTTAAGCACAATATAGCACAAGGAGAATTCACTCACTGTCCTTCCAGGTCCCTAGAAACAAGGACTTGCACAGTGAAAGAAACTGACACTCTCCCTACCTACAGTTTTCTGTCCCTAGAAAAAATGTTTTTTTTAAGCACAATATAGCACAAGGAGAATTCACTCACTGTCCTTCCAGGTCCCTAGAAACAAGGACTTGCACAGTGAAAGAAACTGACACTCTCCCTACCTAGTTTTCTGTCCCTAGAAAAAATGTTTTTTTTAAGCACAATATAGCACAAGGAGAATTCACTCACTGTCCTTCCAGGTCCCTAGAAACAAGGACTTGCACAGTGAAAGAAACTGACACTCTCCCTACCTACAGTTTTCTGTCCCTAGAAAAAATGTTTGTTTTAAGCACAATATAGCACAAGGAGAATTCACTCACTGTCCTTCCAGGTCCCTAGAAACAAGGACTTGCACAGTGAAAGAAACTGACACTCTCCCTACCTACAGTTTTCTGTCCCTAGAAAAAATGTTTTTTTTAAGCACAATATAGCACAAGGAGAATTCACTCACTGTCCTTCCAGGTCCCTAGAAACAAGGACTTACACAGTGAAAGAAACTGACACTCTCCCTACCTACAGTTTTCTGTCCCTAGAAAAAATGTTTTTTTTAAGCACAATATAGCACAAGGAGAATTCACTCACTGTCCTTCCAGGTCCCTAGAAACAAGGACTTGCACAGTGAAAGAAACTGACACTCTACCTACCTACAGTTTTCTGTCCCTAGAAAAAATGTTTTTTTTAAGCACAATATAGCACAAGGAGAATTCACTCACTGTCCTTCCAGGTCCCTAGAAACAAGGACTTGCACAGTGAAAGAAACTGACACTCTCCCTACCTACAGTTTTCTGTCCCTAGAAAAAATGTTTTTTTTAAGCACAATATAGCACAAGGAGAATTCACTCACTGTCCTTCCAGGTCCCTAGAAACAAGGACTTGCACAGTGAAAGAAACTGACACTCTCCCTACCTACAGTTTTCTGTCCCTAGAAAAAATGTTTTTTTAAGCACAATATAGCACAAGGAGAATTCACTCACTGTCCTTCCAGGTCCCTAGAAACAAGGACTTACACAGTGAAAGAAACTGACACTCTCCCTACCTACAGTTTTCTGTCCCTAGAAAAAATGTTTTTTTTAAGCACAATATAGCACAAGGAGAATTCACTCACTGTCCTTCCAGGTCCCTGGAAACAAGGACTTGCACAGTGAAAGAAACTGACACTCTCCCTACCTACAGTTTTCTGTCCCTAGAAAAAATGTTTTTTTTAAGCACAATAAAGCACAAGGAGAATTCACTCACTGTCCTTCCAGGTCCCTAGAAACAAGGACTTACACAGTGAAAGAAACTGACACTCTCCCTACCTACAGTTTTCTGTCCCTAGAAAAAATGTTTTTTTTAAGCACAATATAGCACAAGGAGAATTCACTCACTGTCCTTCCAGGTCCCTAGAAACAAGGACTTGCACAGTGAAAGAAACTGACACTCTCCCTACCTACAGTTTTCTGTCCCTAGAAAAAATGTTTTTTTTAAGCACAATATAGCACAAGGAGAATTCACTCACTGTCCTTCCAGGTCCCTAGAAACAAGGACTTGCACAGTGAAAGAAACTGACACTCTCCCTACCTACAGTTTTCTGTCCCTAGAAAAAATGTTTTTTTTAAGCACACTATAGCACAAGGAGAATTCACTCACTGTCCTTCCCAGTCCCTAGAAACAAGGACTTGCACAGTGAAAGAAACTGACACTCTCCCTACCTACAGTTTTCTGTCCCTAGAAAAAATGTTTTTTTTAAGCACAATATAGCACAAGGAGAATTCACTCACTGTCCTTCCAGGTCCCTGGAAACAAGGACTTGCACAGTGAAAGAAACTGACACTCTCCCTACCTACAGTTTTCTGTCCCTAGAAAAAATGTTTTTTTTAAGCACAATATAGCACAAGGAGAATTCACTCACTGTCCTTCCAGGTCCCTAGAAACAAGGACTTACACAGTGAAAGAAACTGACACTCTCCCTACCTACAGTTTTCTGTCCCTAGAAAAAATGTTTTTTTTAAGCACAATATAGCACAAGGAGAATTCACTCACTGTCCTTCCAGGTCCCTGGAAACAAGGACTTGCACAGTGAAAGAAACTGACACTCTCCCTACCTACAGTTTTCTGTCCCTAGAAAAAATGTTTTTTTTAAGCACAATAAAGCACAAGGAGAATTCACTCACTGTCCTTCCAGGTCCCTAGAAACAAGGACTTACACAGTGAAAGAAACTGACACTCTCCCTACCTACAGTTTTCTGTCCCTAGAAAAAATGTTTTTTTTAAGCACAATATAGCACAAGGAGAATTCACTCACTGTCCTTCCAGGTCCCTAGAAACAAGGACTTGCACAGTGAAAGAAACTGACACTCTCCCTACCTACAGTTTTCTGTCCCTAGAAAAATGTTTTTTTTAAGCACAATATAGCACAAGGAGAATTCACTCACTGTCCTTCCAGGTCCCTAGAAACAAGGACTTGCACAGTGAAAGAAACTGACACTCTCCCTACCTACAGTTTTCTGTCCCTAGAAAAAATGTTTTTTTTAAGCACAATATAGCACAAGGAGAATTCACTCACTGTCCTTCCAGGTCCCTAGAAACAAGGACTTGCACAGTGAAAGAAACTGACACTCTCCCTACCTACAGTTTTCTGTCCCTAGAAAAAATGTTTGTTTTAAGCACAATATAGCACAAGGAGAATTCACTCACTGTCCTTCCAGGTCCCTAGAAACAAGGACTTGCACAGTGAAAGAAACTGACACTCTCCCTACCTACAGTTTTCTGTCCCTAGAAAAAATGTTTTTTTTAAGCACAATATAGCACAAGGAGAATTCACTCACTGTCCTTCCAGGTCCCTAGAAACAAGGACTTACACAGTGAAAGAAACTGACACTCTCCCTACCTACAGTTTTCTGTCCCTAGAAAAAATGTTTTTTTTAAGCACAATATAGCACAAGGAGAATTCACTCACTGTCCTTCCAGGTCCCTAGAAACAAGGACTTGCACAGTGAAAGAAACTGACACTCTCCCTACCTACAGTTTTCTGTCCCTAGAAAAAATGTTTTTTTTAAGCACAATATAGCACAAGGAGAATTCACTCACTGTCCTTCCAGGTCCCTAGAAACAAGGACTTGCACAGTGAAAGAAACTGACACTCTCCCTACCTACAGTTTTCTGTCCCTAGAAAAAATGTTTTTTTTAAGCACAATATAGCACAAGGAGAATTCACTCACTGTCCTTCCAGGTCCCTAGAAACAAGGACTTGCACAGTGAAAGAAACTGACACTCTCCCTACCTACAGTTTTCTGTCCCTAGAAAAAATGTTTTTTTTAAGCACAATATAGCACAAGGAGAATTCACTCACTGTCCTTCCAGGTCCCTGGAAACAAGGACTTGCACAGTGAAAGAAACTGACACTCTCCCTACCTACAGTTTTCTGTCCCTAGAAAAAATGTTTTTTTTAAGCACAATATAGCACAAGGAGAATTCACTCACTGTCCTTCCAGGTCCCTAGAAACAAGGACTTACACAGTGAAAGAAACTGACACTCTCCCTACCTACAGTTTTCTGTCCCTAGAAAAAATGTTTTTTTTAAGCACAATATAGCACAAGGAGAATTCACTCACTGTCCTTCCAGGTCCCTGGAAACAAGGACTTGCACAGTGAAAGAAACTGACACTCTCCCTACCTACAGTTTTCTGTCCCTAGAAAAAATGTTTTTTTTAAGCACAATATAGCACAAGGAGAATTCACTCACTGTCCTTCCAGGTCCCTAGAAACAAGGACTTACACAGTGAAAGAAACTGACACTCTCCCTACCTACAGTTTTCTGTCCCTAGAAAAAATGTTTTTTAAGCACAATATAGCACAAGGAGAATTCACTCACTGTCCTTCCAGGTCCCTAGAAACAAGGACTTGCACAGTGAAAGAAACTGACACTCTCCCTACCTACAGTTTTCTGTCCCTAGAAAAAATGTTTTTTTTAAGCACAATATAGCACAAGGAGAATTCACTCACTGTCCTTCCAGGTCCCTAGAAACAAGGACTTACACAGTGAAAGAAACTGACACTCTCCCTACCTACAGTTTTCTGTCCCTAGAAAAAATGTTTTTTTTAAGCACACTATAGCACAAGCACAAAACACACTGACACTCTCCCTACCTATCCTTCTCTTTCCCTAAACTAAAGGAATCCAGGTTAAGCAAGAAAGAAATAAAAGTCACTGTCCCTGCCTATGCTGCTCTATCCCTGCTCCGGAACACACTACACTAGGCCGCCGTGCTGGCGGCCTTTTATAGTGTGGGGCGTGTACTAAACACCCTCAGCAATAATTGGCCACAGGCATCCTGCCTGTGGCCAATCATTGCTCTCCTCGCTGCCGGCGCTGTGATTGGCCAAGCATGCGGGGTCACAGTGCATGCTTGGCCAATCACAGCGCCTGGATGACACTGCGATGGCGTAGTGCATTGTGGGCCGTTCGCGTCACTCGAATTTGGCGCGAACGGCCCAAATCGTTCGATCTTCGTCGAACGATCGAACAGCCGATGTTCGAGTCGAACGTATGTTCGATTCGAACACGAAGCTCATCCCTACTGTGTAACAGCCCCTGCTGTGGAAAAAGCAGATTTTAATAAAGATTCCAATTTTTTATCTACTGGATCTTTGAACATTTGAACATTATCTACTGGACATGTCAGTGATTTGTTCACAGAAGAAATGGCTGCGTCCACCGTAGGAACATTCCATCTCTGGGTGAATTTTTCCTCCATGGGATAGATCACCTGAAATTTCTTAGGTGGAACAAATAGTTTATCAGGATGTTCCCAGTCCTGGTATATAAGTCCTTCCAATAATGGATGAATTGGAAAGGAGCAATTAATCTGGGGAGCTTTTAGCGACCCCAACGAGGAGACAGCAGTAGTTGATGGTTCAACAAGAGGCATTTTAAATGCAGATCGAACCATGTCAGTTAGGGTCTGGACCCACAATCTTTCAGTCTGTGATGCTGAAAATGGTTCATCTACTGTCGATTCCTCAAAAACAGAGTTAACCTCCTCCTGATCCCCTTCAGGAAGGTCAGTCCCTTCCTGGGACTGTTGCTCTGCCAACAGGCACTCTAATGGAGGGGATGGAGATCTGGCGCGCTTTCTTTCCTGTAGAGAAGAAGCGATCAATGCTGCCAATCTCTGCTCCAATCCCTCCAGAGTTGAGGTAAAAACCTCCTCTGTTATATATGCAGGAGCAGGTGGACTGAGGACAGCCGCAGTACCTGGCACTCCCGGGGGTTCCTTATGGGTATTAACCTCTGATTTCTCAGGGGAGGAAGGTGCAGATGACTGCTCCAGATCCTCAGAGCCCGATGGAGACCCCCTACACTTCCTGAGAGGTATATCTCGGAGTTTTTTAGGCGGCATATTCCTTAGTTCAAAGCTGAGGTATTCCAGCCGCAATACACCCCTTTACTGAAATAGTCTAATGCAATTTGCTGCTATGTACATCAGTGGGTGTCTACTAATGTGTCTTTCTGGGGATGCCTGTATCAACCGCCCGCTGTAAGCCCCTATACCATGCTACCAGCTCCTTTTCATGCTCTGTGTCCATAGCAAGCAGCGTGGACTGAGTCCTTTTATCTTGCTGGGACGCCCGCACATGCGCAGAAGCGCTGGGCGCACAGAGCGCGTCATCCGCCAGGCTCCGCCCCCTTTTTTGAAGCTAAATTTTATAAAAAGAAAGCGTGTGTGCGCGCGCGCGTGCACGTGTGCGCTCTTGGCACCATGTAGGGAGAGGAGCCAGGGTCCCTGTTTCACCAGGACTCGGGGATGGAAGGAAACTACTTGGCAGCATGACAGAGGAATGCAGCTTCCCTGATAGAGAGCTCACTCATCTGCCTGGACTTTCACCATGGAAGGAATAGTCCCAAGAAAAAAAGACGTTCCACAGCGGCCTCTAGTGGACAAACACAGGTACCGCACTTTTGTCTTTTTTTTTTTTTTAAAACCTCCTTTATGAAAAACATTTCTAGGTTTACAGTTTTTAAAACTTCCTTTATGAAAAGACATTTCTAGGATTTCTTAGGCATATACAGCTATTAGCGGGAATACCTTTAGGTAACAGGCAGAAAGACATATTAGGCTTGGGGGTCCCCTCAATAGAACCAAGTTCCTGAGGGGCCCCCACTTACCTTTTCCCCGCCGCAGGACTTTGTTTGGTCCACAGAAGCCCAAACTTCACCTCTCACGGCAGGCATTGTACTAGACCTTCAGGGACCGGGTTCCCAAGGATTCCACTCCCCTGGACCTGTATAGCACCCTGCACAGATAGCCTCTTGGTTTTGGGTATGACCAGAGCTCTGGATCCCAGGGTCCAGCCCTCCTAAGAGAGGCATTACAGGCAAAACCCTGCTCTTCTCTGCAAGGCCCGGGTACCGACCGTTTAGCTATGAAGCTTTTTTGGTCGGATCCGGAATAGCTTGCTAAGGCCCAGAGAACCTGTACACAAGCCCAGATGAATACATGTTAACCTTGGCCAACACCTTAGACGCGAAAAACTGAGGTGCTCCCGGATGGGAGGGGCTTATATAGGGGAGGGTACTTCCTGTTTTGGAAGTTGCCAGTGCCAGCACCTGAAGGTAATTCTATATAACCCACATAGTAATGACTATGCCGCTCTGTGTCCCGTGATGTATGAACAAGAAAAGGAGTTTTTCCTCTCACTCCTTCAGGATAGGGGCAGCTACAGAGGCGGCCAGATGTGGGATAGACGATGAAGCTGTTAAGAGGATAGGCCGGTGGGAAGCCAGGAGGTTCCAGCTGTATGGTCGCCCCCAGCTAATAGTGGGGCGTGAGTAATTTTGGGGGCATGCCTGGGGTGTTATATTCGGGCTGCTGAGTTGTACAGGTTGGGTTTTTTGGGAATTTTCTCATGGGAGTTATTGTTCTTCGTCTACTTTCAGGTGAGACGCAAGCTTTGGTCTGGATACTGGGCCATTCATTTGTGTTCTGGGGGGCTAAGAGGGCTGGCGTTCGATATGAGGGTCGGCAGCTGGGGTTCCCAAGACCTGAGACGTGTGTCCGATGGCTGGGAGTTCCGGGAATGTTGTGGAGCAGGATGGTTCCGGAGGTGCACCGTTTTGCTCGTTTGGACAGGCCACCTGACGTTTTAGTACTGCACGTAGGTGGCAATGATCTGGGCAGTAGATCCATGTTAGAGGTGATGAGGGACATGAAATTTTATTTCCTGCGGCTCAGGATGTCCTTCCCGGACACGATCATTGTCTGATCTGACATGGTGGCCCGGACAGCTTGGAGAGGGGCGAGGTCCGTGGACGGCATCACTCGGGCTCGCCGGAAAATCAATTGTGATATGGGTAAGTTTGTGGTCCGGAACAGGGGGTTGGTGGTCCGACACTTGGAATGGAAGGTGGATACGTGGCGGTATCTATGGAGGGATAGTGTCCATCTGAATGAAGTGGGGACTGATTTGTGGGCTTTGG
This sequence comes from Rana muscosa, assembly GCA_029206835.1. Classification (NCBI taxonomy): domain Eukaryota; kingdom Metazoa; phylum Chordata; class Amphibia; order Anura; family Ranidae; genus Rana; species Rana muscosa. Next base: position 633,038,478 of record CM055117.1, on the reverse strand, counting down.
GTTTGCAGGATGGGATCCAACGAGCCCTTAGGGTTTGGAGGGGCAACAAAGGGTAAAGGTGTTTTCCCTTGGGTGCTGTGGCGGGTGTTTGGTCTTTGCGGAGAAGGAAGTACCTCAAAAAAGCAAGTGGTCAGAACCTATCGGTGGTATGGGTTCTGAGGATGGATTCCAGCTAACAGGAGTTTAGCTGGATGAGTTGGATAATGGGGGCACTGCGGTCAGTGGTCGTCTCTGAGTAGCTGATCGGCTTGAGGCCTATGACCATTTTTAAGGTACCGCAGTGTCACGTGGTAATAAGAATATTGGTATGATGAGTAATATCGGGTTAATATGATTATGGTAATTTTGAGGTTCCTGCAAAGACCAACACTAGGAGGCAATATTTCTGATATGTTCTGGGTTTATGTGTTTGATGGTTAAAGTTTTTGATAACTGATGGAACAGTTAAAATAAAGGAGGCTGCTACGGCCATGTTTTACTCCAAACATCAATGTGTGGTCTCTTTGATTAAGTATAAGTAAGGTATGGGGGTAGAATGTGGTGGGCAGACCTGTAATACATTGGTTATACAATAGTCAAGAAAAGCCCGGAGCAAAAAGACAGAATGCCATAGGCGAAGGGCTGGGCATGACTGAGTGAACAGGGTATGAAATGAGAGGGTATTAATGATTGGCTAAAGGAAATATGGAGGGGAGGGGAGAATGCTAGATAAAAGGGAGTCCCCGCCCCTCTGAGTTAACAGCGCGGGGGAAAGTTTCCCACCCACCCTCCCTAATGTGGAATGGTTGGAAGGATGAATTTTAATTTGGGTCAAAGTATGGTTTTCTGTTGTCAATTTTTTCTTTACAGGTGGACGGATTGTCGTGGCAGTGGCGGGTGTTTGGTCTTTGCGGGAGAAGGAAGTACCTCAAAAAAGCAAGTGGTCAGGACCTATCGGTGGTATGGTTTCTGAGGATGGATTCCAGCTAACAGAAGTTTAGCTGGATGAGTTGGATAATGGGGGCACTGCGGTCAGTGGTCGTCTCTGAGTAGCTGATCGGCTTGAGGCCTATGACCATTTTTAAGGTACCGCAGTGTCACGTGGTAATAAGAATATTGCTATGATGAGTAATATCGGGTTAATATGATTATGGTAATTTTGAGGTTCCTGCAAAGACCAACACTAGGAGGCAATATTTCTGATATGTTCTGGGTTTATGTGTTTGATGGTTAAAGTTTTTGATAACTGATGGAACAGTTAAAATAAAGGAGGCTGCTACGGCCATGTTTTACTCCAAACATCAATGTGTGGTCTCTTTGATTAAGTATAAGTACGGTATGGGGGTAGAATGTGGTGGGCAGACCTGTAATACATTGGTTATACAATAGTCATGGGTGACACCACACCGCAACATGGGAGCCTATGGGTGACACCACACCGCAACATGGAAGCCTATGGGTGACACCACACTGCAACTTTGGAGCCTATGGGTGACACCACACTGCAACTTGAGAGCCAATGGGTGACACCACACCGCAACTTGGGAGCCTATGGGTGACGCAACCCTCCTCCAGCTCCTGTGTCACCCAGGAGGGGAAGAGGAGGCACCACCTACATGGCTGACACCACCACACTGTTTGCCGCCCCCCCCCCCAAAAAAAATGTTTTACCACCACTGGTGTATTCGCAGGTGTGAATGCACCCTAACTTTAAAAGCTAGTTATAAATTGGGGCTGTTGCAATTTTTGTATAGCATTCTGAACACATTGACACATTGGGGTTGATTTACTAAAGGCAAGTGTAGTACTTGGAAGTGCAGTCACTGTAGAACTGAGGGAAAGTTCTGAAATGAGGGGAAGCTCTGCTGATTTTATCATCCAATCATGTAAAAGCAAAAAAGCTGTTTTTTTTTTCTTGCATGTTCCCCTCAGATCTACAGCGACTGCACTTGCAGTGCAAAGTGGATTAGCCTTTAGTAAATAAACCCCATTGGATGCTGCTATTGTATTGTGTTGAGCTTCTAGTGTGTTCTGCGTCTTTAAAAAAGAAGGTTGGGAATAGGAAAAAATCTAACCTTCATACTCACCTCTATGCTGCAGCATCTGTGTGACGCTGCAGCTGTCCCTCCTGCTGGCTCTAAGCCGAGAACTGAGCGATCACATGACCGCTGATTACTCAGTTTTCGGTACGCTCTGAGCAGCGAGCGGTGACTGTGAGTCACTGCTCTCTGCTCTGCCCATCCAGTGCTCACTGGAGCACCAGGTGAGGGAGGGAGCGGGTGCAGCTGGCTCAGGCTTTCAGTGGCGTGCTGAGAGGCTGAGCCAGCTGCTGATCAGGCCTCTGGCTGGATTCCAACAATTTGGTCGGAAACCTTCCAGATCCTGTAGCGGCTCTGTGACATTAGTTGACAGTGGACTTAAGTGCACTCCTGTGACCCACAAGAGAAGTATGGCCAAAAAAAGCTATGGCCATAATTATCTTTTAAAGGGTAACTCCACTTTTATGGTAAAAACATAATAATAAAAAATAATAATAATGAAATCACAATCTCCTGAGGGGAAACCCGCATCCAATTTGCATAAATGTGAACCCAGCCAAAGGAAAATCACGTCTAAAGGGATGCAGACCCTGCCACTTTCCACTGTTTGCTTGTAGCTGCACATCAATGGCCCATGGATCTAAATGGGATGTACCAGTATGGCAGGAGCAATGTCTCGTTTAGCTTTATGGAATGTTGATGCAATGGTGCAGGTAGGCCAGCGCTATATTTTTTACTGGCCAGGCTGCATATTTGAAGGCTGCTGCCATCGGAGGAGGCAAATAAGTACCTGTGTGTGTGTGTGTGGGGGGGGGGGGGGGTTGTATTGTGGAACGTACAGGAATTCATAGTTAAAAGTGAACAAGTTGTTTAATGGACGGCTAGTTGAACACTTGTGACATTAATTAATCATCAGTATAGGAAATATCAGGTGAAAGGATTACAAACTGTTGTAGAGTAAGGAACAATTAGAGGAAGTTACTTTTATTGGCGAGTCTCAATCACGGATGTTTGCAGAATAAACGGAAGCGTAACAAATTCCTATATGGCTTGAAGGGAAAGGTACATTGATTTTTAGGAAGATGCAGTTCAGTCTTCTCTTTGGCAAGCTGTCGGCATGAAGTAATATCAGATTTGTCCACCAGGTGGCAAAGAAGTCCATGTAATCTTGCAGCCACTTCACATTATTTTCATCCTGCAGATGTTGGTGTTTATAGAGCTGAGTTAAATTGTTTAAATATTTTTGACTTTTTGTGTTATCCAATAAACACCAAATCCGGTGGGAAAAACTTCAAAATAATTTATAAAGCACTTTAGTGACATCACAAGAGAATTTCAGGTATACTAAGGCTACTTTTATTGCAAATAGTCATTGAAGTCAAATGTGATATCAGGAGAAAACTTGTGGTTATGCCTAAATTTTTTAAATCATTAATGACAAACAAATTAATATAAAAGAAGAGTCCCCTAGGTGCCTTTTAGAACAGCATTGGCTAAAATATTCATCTTCTCCCTGGTATTGTCCTTGGTAGGAATTATTTTATTCCACTAGATGTCCTCAGTCTTCCAGGTTGGGTGACTCCCACTCTCCCAGCATACTTCAGTCCAGAAGACTGAGGACATTCTTTGAGTACAGGGTGTCATGGACTCTTAGGCCTGGTTCACACCTATGCAGGTTGCAGTTTGCATATTCCAGGTGCAGTTTGTGTTTTTTAATACACATTTTTGATCCATTGGAATCTTTGGAACCAAAAACAAGTCCCAGGTCTTTTTCATAAAATGCACAGATGTGAATGTGGCCCATAGGAAACCATGTTAAATGGACTGTAGTGTGTTTTGGCAAAACTGAAAATGCACTGAACAAATGCATAAGTGTGAACCAGACCTGTAAACCCAGCTTGTCATGTGATCAGCCTAAAGACATATGGAAAAGGCAAGTATATTAAAAAATAAAAATAAATTACAGCTGTGGGTCATCTCCAGGAAAATTTGGTGGGTATTCTCAGAGTTGGGCTTAAAGGAGTTGTAAAGGCAGAAGTTTTTTTTTATCTTAATGCATTCTATGCATTAAGTTAAAAAAACGTTTGCGTGTAGCAGCACCCCCTAATTGCTTACCTGAGCCCCATCTCTCTCCAGCGATATCCACGAGTGTCTAAGCCATCCGGGACTCTCCTCCTGATTGGCTGAGACACAGCAGCGGCGCCATTGCCTCCCATGGCTGTCAATCAAAGTCAGTCAGCCAATCAGGGCTCCATGTCTGAATGGATACACAAAGCTCTGACTCAACTCGGGTGCCCCCATAGAAGCTGCTGGCTGAGGGGGCACTCGATAGGAGGGAGCGGCCAGGTGCTGCAAAAGGGGACCCGAGAAGAGAAGGATCCGGGCTGCTCTGTGCAAAACTAACTGCACAGAGGAGGTAAGTATAACATGTTTGTTATTTAAAATAAAAAAAATAAAAAACAAGACTTTACAATAACTTATTGTGGACAGCACTTGTGAGAGAACTGTAAGTTCCCCGGCCTTGTCAAATATACCAGCAATAAACTGGGACCAGGCCAGGAAATTACTAGTTCAATGCTGGTAGAAAAGGAAGAAGAAGAAATGGGACTTTACATGGGGCATGCCGTTGCAAATAATGATGAATGAAGAACATATAACCATGATTGAATTTGTCATAATGACATGTAATATTTCATAATATAATAAGACACAATGTACTATATCAATAATTAGCAATATATAATATAATCATAAAGAATTCATGTTTTAGACATAATAATAATAATAATGATAAAGTATTTATTAAATGTTGAACAGACATGATTGGTACAATACATACAGCATAAATAATGCCAGACATAATGTGGACATGATTACCAGAGAATACCCACATAAACTCATACATCAATGATAAAAACATATACATATACAGATTAAAAATTCATACTTAATGCAAGCTTGTCTTGGCACCCTATGTTGGAAACTTTACGCGTTTCATGGCATACAGCCACTCATCAGAAGGAAGTTAGATGCACAGTTATACTAGAAGGAAAATTGAATATAAATCTATTAATATATGATACCCTCTGGAGGGGGGGGGGGGAACACCACGTAAACAAGCCCATTCTCAATTACTCACAAAGCAGCTATTAGGCTGAGACCAGCTCCTATGGGGGAGTGAGCGCTGGTCCTGGATAGGCTGTCTCAATGCTGTTGATGAGAATTTAAATTTTGTTAGCCAGTCTTTTGAGTTAGGAACCACAGGATCTGACTCTGGAACAGAGATGGCCATTACTCCTTAATGTGCAACATACAGAGCAGTACTCTGGACAGGCCATGAATAAAAGTCTACATCTACTCTCTGAAGTTCTATTGGTGAGTATGAGGAGACTGGGGAGTCCTCTTCCATTCTTTTTTTTTACCCTTTTTACCCTTTTCTATATAACAGGCTCAATTCACAAAGAAAGTGATTCTAAATTCAGACGTTTTTTTTTATCTTAATACATTTTAAGATAAAAAAAATCTTTGTGCAGCAGCCCCCATCATACCTGAGCCCCATTACGATCCAGCAATGTTGCATGAAAGCCTCAGCTGTCTCCCTCCTAATTGGCTGAGTCAATCAAAGTCAGTGAGACAATGAGGAGAGTGGGGGGGCGGGGCCGAGATGCGGCTTCATGTCTGAATGGACACAGAGCAGCATCTCGGCTTGGGTGCCCCCATAGCAAGCTGTTTGCTGGAGGGGCCAGGAGCGCCGGCTGTGGACCCAAGAAGAGGAGGATCGATGCTGCTCTGTGCAAAACCATTTCCCAGAGCAGGCATGACGTGTTTGCTATTTTTAAACAAAAACAACAAGACTTTAGTGTATCTCTTTAACACAAGAATAAGAATCTTTGTCTACACCCATGTGACCTTCCATTTCAAATCCCATTGGACTTTAAAATAACCCACTCTTCTGTTTAGAATAAGGATCCTTGCCCTGGCGTTTTTTTTTTTTTTGTGAATGTTATATGATTTATAATCCTTTTGTTTTATAAAAATGACCAGGTAAGCTAAGCTTTTCTTATTTGTGTTACTATGAGGAGCTTTGCTGTTAAAGGATAAGTCCACCCTAACACTAAAATCTCTACATCTACAGACATCCACGATCTTACACTAACCTATCTAGCCCTGTAAAGAAGAAATCAGTATACGTACCTTGTTGTGTTACACTATGTGATTATTCTTGCTCTGTGTCTTTAAGATCTGTCCCCTTCTTTCTAGCTGAACTCTCTCTCTCACCGTAGTTCTTTATATATCTCCTCCACTTCCTGATTCTGGTCATTACTCCTGTATATCTTCCATGCTAAACATCTTACATGTGGCTTACAACTGCAACGTTTTTCTATCTATGAATATCCATCATTAAACGGAACATTCGAAAGGATTCATCGTCTGTCGTCCTAACTGTGAGTTTATTCATTGAGTTAAACTGCCTGTATCGATGCAAGGGATGAATATCAAACCAGCTTGAGTAAGGCCTACTTAAACCTGGAGATGAACTTTATCGCTTTGTAGTTGAGACAGAACAGTAGAAAAACTGAGTTTCACAGCCTAATTACAGAAGGGACAGAGCAGCACATGGCAGCCTTATAGCCTGAGACAATCTGCACAGTGTCATATTTCAGCACACAGATCCTGCCTGCTTTCACAGTCAGTCTGCTATCATGAGTGACCAAGCTTCTGCATGTGAACTCACATCTACCTCCCCACAAGTTCCTGAAGAAACGGAGTTACCCAAACGCTCAGTTAAACCCACTTGGAAAGTAATGGAGAATTATGAAGCTTCAAGGACTGAATTGTCAAATAGCTTGGAATTAGTCTGGGAGAAAATCCTTGCTGAAGCCAATACAGTGTCTGTTGAACGTGAACTACTGACACTAGAGGGTGCCATTAAACAACTTTCTGCCTCAAATGAGCTTTATCAGCTTACCAGCATCAAATTCACTAATGTCTTACAAAACATGAAGTCAGAAAGTGCGATGATGCAATTAAAGCGCGTCAATGCTCTCAATATTGAAGGAGACAGTTTTATCCAGCAAACCAGATTAAAGGCAGAAGCAAAAATAAAGCTGTTACAGGACACTGCATCTCACAGGTCTGTTTCCACCAGACGTTCTAAAAACTCGTCAAGATCCCATAGTTCAAGATACTCAACACTCAGTGAGCGAATTATTAATGCCCGCGCTGAAGTGGAAGCCAGCAAAGTGCAGGTGGCATATGCAGAAAAAAGAGCAGAGTCAGAAGCGCAGTCAGCACGTCAAAGAGCAGAGTTGGAAGCTCAGAGAGCAGAGTCGAAAGCGCAGTCAGCACGTCAAAGGGCAGAGTTGGAAGCGCAGTCAGCACGTCAAAGGGCAAGAATGGAAACCTTAAATGAACAGTGTAAACATGACGCAGCTATGGCAAAGCTAAGGGTCCTACAGCAAGCTATCAGTGCAGACGAAGGTGCAAGTGAGAAAGACAGCATTAACCTAAACATAGCAGATATGGAAGACCCCCTCAAACGCACTAAAGACTATGTCCTAAGCCACTGCAGTGCATACTCCATTGTCTCCAATGCTCCTGACTAGTGATGAGCCGAACACCCCCGGGTTCAGTTCGCACCAGAACCCGCGAACGGACCGAAAGTTCGCACGAACATTAGAACCCTATTAAATACAATGGATGCGAACGTTCGGATTCTAAAGTGCTAATTATAACGACTATTATCCATGTTATTGTCCGAAACAGAGTTTGGGAACCCGGCTTCTGCACCAGGGGACATGTATCAATGCAAAAAGAAGTTTTAAAAACGGACGTTTTCTGGGAGCAGTCATTTTAATGATGCATAAAGTGAAAAAAAAAAAGTCAAATATTCCTTTAAATATTGTACCTGGGGGGTGTCTAAAGTATGCCTGTGAAGTGCCACGTGTTTCCCGTGTTTAGAACTGTCCCTGCACAAAATAACATTTCTAAAAGGGAAAAAAGTCATTTAAAACTGCTTGCGGCTTTAATGCAATGTCTGGTCCCGGTAATATGGATGAAAATCTTTAGGAAAAATGGCATAGCTACCCCATCAACCCCCCCCCCCTACCCCAGCCCATTACCAGCCCCTTTGGGTCTTGTATGGATATTAAGGGGAACCCCGCACACAAAATAAAAAAGGACCTATATACTCTGAACAGCCGTATACAGGCGGTGCATACAAGACAGGGACTGTAGGTTTGTTCTTATGTAGAATCTGTTTATAATTTTGAACAGCTGCATTGTTTAAGTGGAGCTCCATGGCAAATTCCTTTTTTTTAGCTTTTTGTAAAACATAGGGAACGGTTATCACCCCTGTCACATTTTTTTTGCTGTCTGTGCCCCTGTTCAGAACATTTCACCTCACTTTGCGTCCCAATGACAACTGTTTTTGAAATGTGGTGTTTTTACTGAAACAAGGATTGGTGATAAAGCATCAGTAGAGAGGAGACACCTTTCTCCCATATTAATTCTTACAGGAGAGAATTTTCCTTCCAAGGGGTAGATTTCCTCTCACTTCCTGTTGTCTTCTTCCGTTTGCAAGTAGTAGTAGTTTGTAAGTTGGATGTTTGAAAGTAGGGACCTTCCGTATATACTCTGCAGAAATTGGCCCCTTAGGTGTTGGTGTTGGCACAACACTGAAAGCACTCACAGTTATTCTTGGTGGGTGCTGGAACGCCCTTCTGTCAAGTATAATATCAGGAATTGTAATAACATATAATTGTTGATCAGTGGTAGTAAAAATTGGGCCTTTGATGGTGGTGCTGGTGCCCCAACACTGTAAGGCCTGACAGTTACTCTTGGTGGGCGCAGCAATGGTCCCTGCTGTGAATTATTAGATCAATAATTATAATTGCATGCCCCTGTTGAACAGGGGCTGAAAAATTGGGCCTTTGGTGGTGGTGCTGGTGCCACAACACTGTAAGGCCTGACAGTTACTCTTGGTGGGCGCAGCAATGGGCCCTGCTGTGAATTATTAGATCAATAATTATAATTGCATGCCCCTGTTGAACAGGGGCTTAAAAATTGGGCCTTTGGTGGTGGTGGTGATGGTGGTGCTGGTGCCACAACACTGTAAGGCCTGACAGTTACTCTTGGTGGGCGCAGCAATGGGCCCTGCTGTGAATTATTAGATCAATAATTATAATTGCATGCCCCTGTTGAACAGGGGCTGAAAAATTGGGCCTTAGGCACTGGTGGCACAACACTGCAACCCCTCACAGATACTGTACTTGGAGCACAGCAATGAGGCCTGTTGCAAAGTATTGCATCAAAAATTTTAATTACACGCCCCTGTTAAACAGGGGCTGAAAAATTGGGCCTTAGCCACTGGTGGCGTCACCCATAAACCAAAATGATCTTCCAAGCTATCATCGTTAATCGTATCATTGAGGAGGAGGAGGAGGATAGCCAGTCAACATAACAGCACAGGCACTCAGCATCAGCATCAGTCTTGAAGGGATGTGACATTTTAAAATCAATTAGTCTGTTATATCAGCATCTGGTGTGTGGTAGCTGGTGGTGATCCAAGACTGGTTCATCTTGATAAAAGTCAGTCGATCAACCGAGTCGGTGGACAGGCGCACCCTGTGATCCGTGACAAATCCTCCAGCAGCACTGAATGTGCGTTCTGAAAGAACGCTGGATGCAGGACAGGCCAGTAGCTCAATTGCATACTGTGCAAGCTCTGGCCAGTGATCCATCCTCAAGACCCAGTAAGCCAGAGGATTTTCGGTGGGGAAGGTGTCCAAGTCTGACCTTGCCCCTAGGTATTCCTGCACCATGTATATCAGACGCTGGCGATGGTTGCTGGAACCGATCATACTTTGGGGCTGCGGACTAAAGAATTGTCTGAACGCATCGGTCAGACGGCCACCTTCCCCACCGCTCCTTCTTTGACTGCCCGAAGCCTCAGCAACTCGTTGTCCAGGACCAGGAGTTTGTAACCTCCCAGTCTCTGGGAACGCGTTGCACAGACCTTTCTGCAAGGCCTCCCGGAGTTGTCTCATCCTCTGCTCCCTCTGCGACGGTACGATAAGGTCCGCAACCTTACCCTTGTACCGTGGATCAAGGAGAGTGGCCAGCCAGTAATGGTCCCTCTCCTTGATCCGAAGAATACGAGGATCCTTCCGCAGACTTTGCAGGATCAGGGAGGCCATGCAGCGTAGGTTAGCTGAGGCATTCAGTCCGGAGTCCTCTGGGTCACTAAGGACGACATGATCCGCAGCCACCTCCTCCCAGCCACGTACAAGTCCACTGGTTTCTTGGGACTGTAAATCATCCCTAAAAGACTGCTGCTGATGATGCTGAGTACCAGCCTCCACCTCCATGCTGACACAATCCTCCTCCTCCTCCTCCTCCTCCTCCTCCTCTTCCTGTGCGATGGGTGGGACAGAAGGAACACTGTCTGGGTAAAGGGGGCCTTGAGAGGCAAGGAAGTCCTCCTCTTCCTGCCTCTGTTCTGCCTCAAGTGCCCTGTCCATTATTCCATGCAGCGTGTGCTCCAACAGGTGGACAAGAGGTACAGTGTCACTGATGCATGCACTGTCACTGCTCACCATCCTCGTGGCCTCCTCAAATGGTGCCAGGACAGTGCATGCATCCCTGATCATGCCCCACTGGCGTGGTGAAAAAAACCCGAGCTCCCCTGACCCTGTCCTGGTGCCGTAGTCGCACAGGTACTCATTGATGGCCCTCTGCTGCGTGTGCAGCCGCTGCAGCATGGCCAACGTTGAGTTCCACCTGGTGGGCATGTCACATATAAGGCGGTTCTTGGGCAGGTTTAACTCCTTTTGAAGCTCAGCCAGGCGAGCACTGGCATTATAAGATCTGCGGAAATGCACACAGACTTTCCTGGCCTGCCTCAGGACATCCTGTAAGCCCGGGTACCTGCCCAAGAACCGCTGCACCACCAGGTTAAGGACGTGAGCCATACAGGGCACATGGGTCAGTTGTCCCTGTCGGAGGGCGGAGAGGAGGTTGGTGCCATTGTCGCAAACCACCATTCCTGGCTTAAGCTGGCGTGGCGTCAACCACCTCTCGGCCTGCCCCTGCAGAGCAGACAGGACCTCTGCCCCAGTGTGGCTCCTGTCCCCCAAACACACCAGTGCAAGCACAGCATGGCATCTTTTTGCCTGCGTACTTGCGTAGCCCCTTGAACGCCTACGGAGCACCGCTGGTTCCAAGGACAAACCACAGGAAGAGGCCATGGAGGAAGAAGAAGAGGAGGGGGTGGAGGAGAGAGGTGTGTCACAACCAGTAGTAGCATTTTGGAGGCGTGGCGGTGGAACAACCTCCAACACTACTGCACCTTGTCCTGCATCCTTCCCAGCTGCCAAAAGAGTGACCCAATGGGCCGTGAAAGAAAGGTAACGTCCCTGTCCATGCCTGCTGGACCATGAGTCAGCGGTAATATGCACCTTACCGCTGACCGCCCTGTCCAGCGAGGCCAAGACATTGCCTTCCACATGCCTGTAGAGAGCCGGAATAGCCTTCCGTGCGAAAAAGTGTCGTTTGGGAACCTGCCACTGAAGAACCGCACATTACACAAACTCACGGAAGGGGGCCGAGTCTACCAACTGAAAAGGCAGCAGTTGAAGCGCTAGCAATTTAGCCAAGCTAGCATTCAACCGCTGGGCATGTGGATGGCTGGGAGTGAACTTCTTTCGACGGTCCAGCAGCTGGGGCAGGGAAATTTGCCTGCTAGAATCGGACGTTGGTGTACTGCTAGCAGAGTGCCCGCAAGTACTTGCCTGTGACACACCTAATTCTACACCTTCATTCCTCTCAGAGCAGGTTTCAGAGAGGAGTGAAGGTATAGTGGGGTTGGAGATCCCAGCTGATGCGGTGCAAGAAGAGGTCAGCTTTGTTCTTTGGTGTGGGTCTTTAAGGTAGGCTTGCCAACGAGCTGCATGGCAGGTCAACATATGTCTGATCAAGCATGTGGTGCCCAAGCGGCTGATGTTTTGGCCACGCGATATACGCTTGAGACATATGTTGCAAACAGCAGCTGTGCGATCTGATGCACTCGCCTCAAAAAAGGCCCACACCAAAGAACTTTTTGCATGACGGGCAGAGGCAGCGCCCTGCACATGCGGAGCTCTGCGGTGTGATTCCGTCGGTGTGCTGCCCATACGCTGGCCACTCAAGGGCATCCTGCCTCGTTGGAGATGTGCCTCCTCCTCATCCTCCTCCTCCTCCTCTCTCCTATTAGGCACCCACGTGGAGTCAGTGACCTCATCATCCCCTCCCTCCTCATCACTGGAGCCAATCTGGCAATATGCTGCAGCTGCTGGAGCATGACTGCCAGATTGGTGTCCTTCTTGAGCATCCCCTCTCTCTGCTCTCACGCTGCTGCCTTCCTCTAGCTGGGTATCATCATCAGATCCTTCCAAACGCTGGGCATCCTCCTGGAGCATGTACCCAACACTGTGCTCAAACAGTTCGGGGGACTCCTCAGGAGGAGGGCATGGTGGGTCTAGGGAAGGATTGACTAATGAAGATAATGATACCAGAGAAGAGGACGCTTTGGCAGCTGCTTTGCCAGTACCCTGAGCCTGGGTGAGAGAGGATGAGGAGGATGAGGTGGGCTTGGTCATCCACTCTACCAAGTCTTCGGCATGATGTGGCTCAACATGTGCAGCTGCCGAAAACAAGGACAAGCGTGTCCCATGGCCATGTGCTGATGACAATGCACCGCGTACACGACCAGCACTGTTGCCCCCAGACACAGAGCCTGCTTGCCCTCTTTTTTTGCCTCCTGACTGTCTGCCTCTCCTTGGTTGCCTTCCAGACATTTTAATGGATGGCCTGCAGGGAGATGGGAAAAACAGCAATAAGGGCTACCTTCAGGTGTATACTGTGCAGGAGGCTTAGCAACAATGACACTGACACTGTCCCCTGCCTATCCTTCTCTGTCCCTCAACTCAAGGATTGAAAATATGGTTCAGCAAAATAGTTTTAGAACAGAATAGCACACTGACACTTCCCCTCACTGTCCTACTCTGTCCCTCCCTACAAACAAGATTTAGCACAGAAGAGCACACTGATAATTTCTACGAGTGTCCTTCTCTGTCCCTAAACTCAAGGATTGAAAATATGGAACAGCAAAATTGGTTTAGAACAGAATAGCACACTGTCAGTTTCACTCACTGTACCTCTCTGTCCCTCAACTCAAGGATTGAAAATATGGTTCAGCAAAATAGTTTTAGAACAGAATAGCACACTGACACTTTCCCTCACTGTCCTACTCTGTCCCTCCCTACAAACAAGATTTAGCACAGAATAGCACACTGATAATTTCTACGAGTGTCCTTCTCTGTCCCTAAACTCAAGGATTGAAAATATGGAACAGCAAAATTGGTTTAGAACAGAATAGCACACTGTCAGTTTCACTCACTGTACCTCTCTGTCCCTCAAATCAAGGATTGAAAATATGGTTCAGCAAAATAGTTTTAGAACAGAATAGCACACTGACACTTTCCCTCACTGTCCTACTCTGTCCCTCCCTACAAACAAGATTTAGCACAGAATAGCACACTGATAATTTCTAAGAGTGTCCTTCTCTGTCCCTAAACTCAAGGATTGAAAATATGGAACAGCAAAATTGGTTTAGAACAGAATAGCACACTGTCCGTTTCACTCACTGTACCTCTCTGTCCCTCAACTCAAGGATTGAAAATATGGTTCAGCAAAATAGTTTTAGAACAGAATAGCACACTGACACTTTCCCTCACTGTCCTACTCTGTCCCTCCCTACAAACAAGATTTAGCACAGAATAGCACACTGATAATTTCTACGAGTGTCCTTCTCTGTCCCTAAACTCAAGGATTGAAAATATGGAACAGCAAAATTGGTTTAGAACAGAATAGCACACTGTCAGTTTCACTCACTGTACCTCTCTGTCCCTCAACTCAAGGATTGAAAATATGGTTCAGCAGAATAGTTTTAGAACAGAATAGCACACTGACACTTTCCCTCACTGTACCTCTCTGTCCCTAAACTCAAGGATTGAAAATATGGTTCAGCAAAATAGTTTTAGAACAGAATAGCACACTGACACTTTCCCTCACTGTACCTCTCTGTCCCTACAAACAAGGATTAGCACAGAATAGCACACTGTCACTGACACTCTCCCTACCTATCCTTATTTGTCCCTAAACACAAGGAATCCAGGATTAGTAAAGGAAAAATAATGACACTGCCCCTGCCTATGCTTCTCTTTCCCTGCTCCGGAACACACTACACAAGGCCGCCACGCTGGCGGCCTTTTATAGTGTGGGGCGTGTACTAAACCCCCTCAGCAATAATTGGCCACAGGCATCCTGCCTGTGGCCAATCATTGCTCTCCTCGCTGCCGGCGCTGTGATTGGCCAAGCATGCGGGGTCACAGTGCATGCTTGGCCAATCACAGCGCCTGGATGACACTGCGATGGCGTAGTGCATTGTGGGCCGTTCGCGTCACTCGAATTTGGCGCGAACGGCCCAAATCGTTCGATCTTCGTCGAACGATCGAACAGCCGATGTTCGAGTCGAACGGATGTTCGACTCGAACACGAAGCTCATCCCTACTCCTGACTACATAGAGACTCCTTCACAGCTTCAAGTTAAAGAGGTTCCAGCAACTTCCTGCACTCAAAATCACTCCACTGCATTTCCTACCTGCCTACCTTGCCTGCCTTCATACGTCACAGAGCATCAGCGCAAGTCATCAATCTCCAGTCATCGGTACAGCCTTGAATCAACGTACCATTGGAACAACTGACTTCAAGCAAGCAACTCACCTGGATGCATCTGCTGCACCATATTTCCCTGTGTCCTTTAACAACAATGTCAAAGATAACGCAATCAGCACCATACAGCCAAAAGCATCTCACATAAAGGCGGAGACAACTGAGACAGAAGAGTTTGTGAGGTACATGCTTCGCAGAGAGCTCACAAAGACTGGTCTTACAAGTTTTGATGACCAACCTGAGAACTACAGAAGTTGGAAATGTGCCTTCAGAACTACAATCAGCAATATTGGCATTACAGCTGATCAAGAATTGAATCTGCTAATCAAATGGCTTGGTCCTCTATCTGCTGCACGTGTTAAGCCATTAAGATCGTTTTTCATGGACAATCCTACTGCAGGCCTCACAGCTGCATGGGAGTGACTAGAGCAAAGTTATGGCAGTCCAGAAGCTATAGAAAATGCTTTGTTCATGCGTCTGGAAACTTTCCCAAAGATATCCGGTAAGGACAACCAGGAGTTCCAGAGACTGAGTGACCTTCTCCTTGAGCTTCAGCTAGCCAAGACAGACCCAAAACTACCTGGACTCAGTTACCTTGACACTCCAAGAGGGGTAAACCCAATTGTCTCCAAGCTCCCGTATGGTTTGCAAGAGAAATGGACTGCACTAGGGTCATCATGCAAAAGAGAGAACAAGGTTTCCTTCCCTCCATTCTCTTTCTTCTGTGAATTCATCAGGGAAATTGCAGAGACCAAGAACGATCCAAGTTTTTCCTACGGTGAGTACAGCCTCTTCTCACCCTTTCCTAAGAGTACCAGTCTTCAGGGCAACTATAGAAACCATAGAGGCCCAGTGTCCGTGAAAAAGACTGACATCCTTCCCACTCCTACCACAGTTCTGGCCACGAACAAACAGAGTAGGAAGATTGAAAACCCTAACAGAGAGTGTCCCATACACAAGAAGCCACACCCCCTCAATAAATGTATCGGCTTTAGGAAAAAGCCTCTGGAAGAGCGCAAGGAGCTTTTAAAGACATTTAGGGTATGTTTCAGGTGCTGTGCTTCTACAGAACATTTTGCAAGGGACTGTAATGTGTCCATCAAGTGCATAGAGTGTGGCTCTGAAGAACATGTGCAAGCCCTCCATCCTCTTGAACCCAGCTCTGCACAACCTGCCAACACTCCTCCCAGGTTAACGCATGGCGGGGAGAATACAGACCAAGTGCCTAATTCTAACATCATTTCTTCATCCTGCACTGAAGTTTGTGGAGAAGACCGCTGTGGTAAGTCCTGTGCTAAGATATGCTTGGTGAACATATACCACAAGGATCAACCAGAAAAGTCTCTAAAGGCATATGCTATCTTAGACGATCAGAGCAATCGATTACTTGCAAAATCGGAATTGTTCAATCTATTTGAAATAAAAGGCGAAGCTCATCCTTACACCTTGGGTACCTGTAGTGGAACTATAGAGGTTTCTGGAAGAAGGGCTCATGGACTCATGGTATCTTCTCTAAAAAGGTAACTTGCAATTACCCTTACCTACACTTGTTGAGTGCAATCAGATACCTGCTAACAGGGAAGAAATCCCTACTCCAGCTGCTGCTTTCCATCACCGTCACCTCAAGGTAATAGCAAATGAGATACCGCCGCTTGACAAAGATACTCAGATCCTTCTTCTGTTAGGAAGAGACATTCTAAGAGTTCACAAGGTACACAGACAAGTCAGTGGACCCCCAGATGCCCCATTTGCCCAGCGCACGGATCTAGGGTGGGTCATCATAGGCAATGTCTGCATAGGCAAAATGAAAAGACCTACCAACATTTCGTCATTCAAGACAAATGTTCTGCCAAATGGCCGAAACACTTACTTTGAGCCATGCCCACATCACTACTGGATGAAAGAGAAGATAGCCAGCCACGAATGGCAACATGGTATCTCAGGTGACACAAGCCCTTTCTCCTGCCATGATGGCGACTTCGGCTCTACAGTGTTTAATGCAACCAGTGAAGATGACATACTGGCTCCTTCAATGGAAGACAAAGAATTCATCAAGGTAATGGACAATGAGTTCTTTCAAGATGACTCCAATAACTGGGTAGCACCGCTACCCTTTCGTCTCCCAAGAGAGAGATTGCCCAACAACTTACAGCAGGCCATCAGTAGATTCTCCTCCTTAAAGCGAAACTTAAGCAGGAAACCAGAGATGCAAAAGCACTTTGTGGACTTTATGCAAAATGTATTTGACAGAGATCATGCAGAGCCTGCTCCCCCACTAAAGGAGGGAGAAGAATGCTGGTACCTTCCATCCTTTGGTGTGAATCACCCACGCAAACCAGACCAAATCAGAGTTGTCTTTGATTCCAGTGTTCAGCACGAAGGTGTTTCCCTTAACAACATGCTCCTTACGGGACCCAACTTGAACAACAGTCTAATAGGAGTCTTGATTTGTTTCAGACAAGAGCCTGGAGCAGTAATGACCGACATTCAACAGATGTTTCACTGCTTCATCGTCAGAGAAGACAACAGAAACTACCTCAGGTTTCTATGGCACAAGGACAATGACCTCAACAAGGAAGTTATAGATTATCGCATGAAGGTACATGTCTTCGGTAACAGTCCTTCCCCAGCAGTGGCAACTTATGGGCTAAGGAGAACAGCTCAGACTGGAGAAGTTGAATATGGATCTGATGTCCGTCAATTTGTTGAAAGAAACTTCTACGTTGACGACGCACTTAAGTCCTTTCCAACTGTTAAAGAAGCAATTGATCTTCTCACCAGAACAAAGGAGATGCTGTCTGTAGCAAACCTTAGACTGCACAAGATTATATCCAACAGCCAGGAACTTATGAATGCCTTTCACTCTGAGGACTATGCCACTAGTCTAAAAAACTTTGACTTAGGTACAGATGTGCCTCCTGTACAGCGAAGTCTGGGTTTGTTGTGGAACATCAAGCAAGACAAATTCACCTTCCAAGTGTCAACTTGTGACAAACACTTCACTAAGAGAGGAGTCCTGTCCGTGGTGAATAGCATCTATGACCCACTGGGTTTCCTTGCTCCAGTTACCATTCAAGGTAAGATTTTACTAAGACAGTTGTCTACTGAGAACATAGACTGGGATACTACCTTGCCTAGTGAGAATCAACACAAGTGGGAAAGGTGGAGATATTCTTTGAAGTCACTAGAAAAACTTCAGATTCCCCGTTGCTATGTTCCAGGTTCCACTTCAACTGGTAATCGGAGAGAGATTCATATTTTCTCTGATGCATCAGTTGAAGCTATTGCTGCAGTAGCCTATTTGAAGACCTCTGAACTGAATGGAGAATCACACTGTAGTTTTGTCCTAGGCAAGGCAAAACTCACTCCCAAGCCTGCACATACCATACCAAGACTTGAACTTTGTGCAGCCGTGCTAGCAGTAGAAATTGCAGAGGTCATACGAAGTGAAATGGACACTACAATTGATTCTTTCACCTTCTATACAGACAGTAAGGTAGTACTTGGTTACATAAACAACCAAACAAAACAATTTTATGTGTACGTCAGCAACAGGGTTGAACGTATCAAGAGATTCTCTCTACCAAGTCAATGGCATCACGGTCCCACTGAACTCAACCCAGCTGACTGTGGGACCAGAGCCGTGTCACCTGCCGCTCTTCAGGACAGCTTATGGCTGTCACCTCCAAGGTTTCTGTGTGAGGACTCCCACTCACCCACTATCAACACCACCTATGGACTAGTAAGCCCTGAAGATGATAAGGAAATAAGAACTGTGAACACCTCACTCCACACTTCTGTAAGTACAAAACAGAAGCTGCGGTCACACCATTACAGGCATCAATGGAAGCAGGTGCAGCATCTAGCCAATGTGTTCTGGCATCGCTGGAGGAAGAAGTATCTTCACCACCTTCAAGGTTGTAACAAATGGCAAGCATCTAAGCCGAATCTTAAGGTTGGAGACCTCATCCTTCTAAAAGACAAGGAAGTTTGTCGGAATGAGTGGCCTATGGGTCCTATTACTAAAGTTATGCCCAGCGACGATAACAAAGTCCGGAAGGTAGAAGTCAAGGTAACCAAGGGAGGATCGACACGAACCTTTAGTTGACCAATTACAGAGTTAGTACTCCTTTTGCCAGGTGAGTGACTTGTGCAAGGACTAGCCATGCTGTCGGCACGGCGGGGTGTACATTGCTGCCATTTACAGGTTCTACTCAGAACTTTGGAATTATTTGAAGACATCATACTGTGACTTTATGTTCTTCATCCTGTTGAACTTACGTTTATTATTTGCTTGTTGCATGTTTTTCATTACAGGTTCCAGGACATTTATCAGTATTGGACTTATTGAAAATATATATTTTAGTTTAAGGTTATGAAATCTAAAGATTTCAGACGGGGAGTGTTGTGTTACACTATGTGATTATTCTTGCTCTGTGTCTTTAAGATCTGTCCCCTTCTTTCTAGCTGAACTCTCTCTCTCACCGTAGTTCTTTATATATCTCCTCCACTTCCTGATTCTGGTCATTACTCCTGTATATCTTCCATGCTAAACATCTTACATGTGGCTTACAACTGCAACGTTTTTCTATCTATGAATATCCATCATTAAACGGAACATTCGAAAGGATTCATCGTCTGTCGTCCTAACTGTGAGTTTATTCATTGAGTTAAACTGCCTGTATTGATGCAAGGGATGAATATCAAACCAGCTTGAGTAAGGCCTACTTAAACCTGGAGATGAACTTTATCGCTTTGTAGTTGAGACAGAACATACCTTTTTTGAAGCCGATCCGACCCAATCCCATGCTGAGCTGTCAGCCACGACTTTGGGTGCAGAGGACACAGCCGACAACGGAACCCCCATAGTAAATCTATAGGTGACGTCACTTCCTATTAATTTCACAGCTGTTGTCGGTCGTGTCCTTTGGAGAGCTTCCGCCACTGGAGATCAGATTGGATCGGCTTCAAAAAAGGTATATATAGCGATTTCTTCTTTACAGGGAAGGTTAGGCTTATATCGGGGCGGTCTGTAGATGTAACGATTTCAGTGTTAGGGTGGACTTCCCCTTTAAAATGTATAAGGCTGCATTCACACCTAAGCAGAGCAACTTTAAGGCATTTTTATTGTAGAGTTTTTGAGCATTTTTATAAAAATGTGTTACAAGGGTTTTTCTTGTTAAATTTGTTTATTGAGGGGGAAAAAAGCATGGGGAATATAACAGACCATTTAGAGAAAGTTCAGATGCAGCATCCATAATGGAAAGAACAGAACTATTACAAGCTTTTTTTAGCGTCAGGGGTTTTTGTTTAGCCAATAGAAGGCACTAGGGTGAGGAAAAAGTGAATGAGATTAGGGGTGGGGAGCTGCTCTTTGAGCAGAAAACAGGTAACAAACCGCTCATAAAAAGCTTGGAGGAGCATGGGGGGACCAGCAGAGCACATGGAGTACCATTGGAGCAGGTGGGGGACGAGCGGAGCACATGGGGGACGAGCGGAGCACATGGGGGACCATAGGAGCAGGTGGTGGACAAGCAGAGCACATGGGGGACCAGAGCAGCATGCGGGGGAATAGAGTAGCACGGGGACCAGAGCAGCATGGGGGGGGAATAGGGGAACACGAGGACCAGAGCAGCATGGGGGGGATAGAGGAGCATGGGGGGGGCCAGCAGAGCACATGGAGGACCATAGGAGCAGGGGGGACCATAGAAGCATGCGGGGGACCAGCACAGCATGTGGGGGGGAAATAGAGGAGCATGTGGGGGGACCAGATGGAGCACGTGGGGGGGACCAGAAGGAGCACGGGGGGGACCAGAAGGAGCACGGGGGGGACCAGAAGGAGCATGGGGGAGGGGACAGACAGCTGACTCAACAGCTATGGCCTGGGAGTTTCTCACTTCTGCCTAAACTTGTCCCATTAGGGGGGGCACCGAACTGATTCTTTGCCCTGGGTGAAATAAGGTCTAGCTTCCCCACTGGTACTGCCTATAAGAGTACCAGCCGTTCTACTCTAATAAAGTAGAACAGCTAATGGCTAGTGAAGGGGGAGGGGGTGGGTTTGTCCGGCCGCCATGGGAGAGACCTGTCAAAGTGGGCCAGTCTGGATGAAGTCCAGGGCCAGATTTTTGTCCCAGTCCAGCCCTGCAGCTGGGTCTGCAGATTAGCCAATATGTATATTGAACAAACCTAATAGTCTCCAGGATCCTTATCCGGATTCACAGCCGTTTGGAGGTGATAATAATTGCCCTGTGGCTTGCAGGCCATGATATACGCGGGTAAAATCTCATCCTATTCTCCTTCTGGAGATCCAACACCTCATACAGAGTGGCCAATGGTATCTTCCAAATTCATACAAGTTATATCTCGATTAGTGATGAGCCGAACACCCCCGGGTTCGGTTCGCACCAGAACCCGCGAACGGACCGAAAGTTCGTACGAACATTAGAACCCTATTAAATACAATGGATGCGAACGTTCAAATTCTAAAGTGCTAATTATAAGGACTATTATGCATGTTATTGTCCTAAAAAGGGTTTGGGAACCCGGGTTCTGCACCAGGGGACATGTATCAATGCAAAAAGAAGTTTTAAAAACGGTCGTTTTTCGGGAGCAGTCATTTTAATGATGCATAAAGTGAAAAAAAAAGTCAAATATTCCTTTAAATATCGTACCTGGGGGGTGTCTAAAGTATGCCTGTGAAGTGCCACGTGTTTCCCGTGTTTAGAACTGTCCCTGCACAAAATGACACTTCTAAAGGAAAAAAAAGCCATTTAAAACTGCTTGCGGCTTTAATGTAATGTCTGGTCCCGGTAATATGGATGAAAATCTTTAAGAAAAATGGCATAGCTACCCCATGACCCCCCCCTACCCCAGCCCATTACCAGCCCCTTTGGGTCTTGTATGGATATTAAGGGGAACCCCGCACATAAAATAAAAAAGGCCCTATATACTCTGAACAGCCGTATACAGGCGGTGCATACAAGACAGGGACTGTAGGTTTGTTCTTATGTAGAATCTGTTTGTAATTTTGAACAGCTGCATTGTTTAAGTGTAGCTCCAGCCCAAAAATCTATTTTTAAACTTTTTGGAAAACATAGGTAAGGGTTATCACCCCTGTAACATTTGTTTTGCTGTCTGTGCCCCTGTTCAGAACATTTCACCTCACTTTCCGTCCCAATGACAACTGTTTTTGAAATGTGGTGTTTTTCTTGAAACAAGGATTGCTGATAAAGCATCAGTACAGAGGAGACACCTCTCTCCCATATTAATTCTTACAGGAGAGAATTTTCCTTCCAAGGGGTAGATTTCCTCTCACTTCCTGTTGTCTTCTTGCGTTTGCAAGTAGGAGTCGTTTGTAAGTTGGATGTTTGAAAGTAGGGACCTGCCGTATATACTCTGCAGAAATAGGCCCCTTAGTTGTTGGTGTTGGCACAACACTGTAAGCACTCACAGTTACTCTTGGTTGGTGCTGGAACGCCCTGCTGTCAACTATTATATCAGGAATTTTAATTACATATAATTGTTGAACAGTGGTAGTAAAAATTGGGCCTTTGATGGTGGTGCTGGTGCCACAACACTGTAAGCCCTGACAGTTACTCTTGGTGGGTGCAGCAATGGGCCCTGCTGTGAATTATTAGATCAAGAATTGTAATTGCATGCCCCTGTTGAACAGGGGCTGAAAAATTGGGCCTTTCGTGGTGGTGGTGGTGGTGGTGGTGGTGTTGCCACAACACTGTAAGCCCTCAGAGCTACTCTTGGTGGGTGCAGGAATGGGCCCTGCTGTGAATTATTAGATCAAGAATTGTAATTACATGCCCCTGTTGAACAGGGGCTGAAAAATTGGGCCTTTCGTGGTGGTGGTGGCGTTGCCACAACACTGTAAGCCCTCAGAGTTACTCTTGGTGGGTGCAGCAATGGGCCCTGCTGTGAATTATTAGATCAAGAATTGTAATTACATGCCCCTGTTGAACAGGGGCTGAAAAATTGGGCCTTAGGCACTGGTGGCACAACACTACAACCCCTCACAGATACTGTACTTGGAGCACAGCAATGAGCCCTGTTGCAAAGTATTGCTTCAAAAATTGTAATGACACGCCCCTGTTAAACAGGGGCTGAAAAATTGGGCCTTAGGCACTGGTGGCACAACACTCCAACCCCTCACAGATACTGTACTTGGAGCACAGCAATGAGCCCTATGGCAAATTATTGCTAAAAAAATTGTAATTACACGCCCCTGTAAAACAGGGGCTGAAAAATTGGGCCTTAGCCACTGGTGGCGGCACCCATAAACAAAAATGATCTTCCAAGCTATCATCATCAATCGTATCATTGAGGACTCGGAGGAGGAGGATAGCCAGTCAACATAACAGCACAGGCACTCAGCATCAGCATCAGTCTTGAAGGGATGTGACATGTTAAAATCAATTAGTCTGTTATATCAGCATCAGGTGTGTGGTAGCTGGTGGTGATCCAAGACTGGTTCATCTTGATGAAAGTCAGTCGATCAACCGAGTCGGTGGACAGGCGCACCCTGTGATCCGTGACAAATCCTCCAGCAGCACTGAATGTGCGTTCCGAAAGAACGCTGGATGCAGGACAGGCCAGTAGCTCAATTGCATACTGTGCAAGCTCTGGCCAGTGATCCATCCTCAAGACCCAGTAAGCCAGAGGATTTTCGGTGGGGAAGGTGTCCAAGTCTGACCTTGCCCCTAGATATTCCTGCACCATGTTTATCAGACGCTGGCGATGGTTGCTGGAACCGATCATAATTTGGGGCTGCGGACTAAAGAATTGTCTGAACGCATCGGTCAGACGGCCACCTTCCCCACCGCTCCTTCTTTGACTGGCCGAAGCCTCAGCAACTCGTTGTCCAGGACCAGGAGTTTGTAACCTCCCAGTCTCTGGGAACGCGTTGCACAGACCTTTCTGCAAGGCCTCCCGGAGTTGTCTCATCCTCTGCTCCCTCTGCGACGGTAACATAAGGTCCGCAACCTTACCCTTGTACCGTGGATCAAGGAGAGTGGCCAGCCAGTAATGGTCCCTCTCCTTGATCCGAAGAATACGAGGATCCTTCCGCAGACTTTGCAGGATCAGGGAGGCCATGCAGCGTAGGTTTGCTGAGGCATTCGGTCCGGAGTCCTCTGGGTCACTAAGGACGACATGATCCGCAGCCACCTCCTCCCAGCCACGTACAAGTCCACTGGTTTCTTGGGACTGTAAATCATCCCTAAAAGACTGCTGCTGATGATGCTGAGTGCCAGCCTCCACCTCCATGCTGACACAATCCTCCTCCTTCTCCTCCTCCTTCTCCTCCTCTTCCTGTGCGATGGGTGGGACAGAAGGAACACTGTCTGGGTAAAGGGGGCCTTGAGAGGCAAGGAAGTCCTCCTCTTCCTGCCTCTGTTCTGCCTCAAGTGCCCTGTCCATTATTCCACGCAGCGTGTGCTCCAACAGGTGGACAAGAGGTACAGTGTCACTGATGCATGCACTGTCACTGCTCACCATCCTCGTGGCCTCCTCAAATGGTGCCAGGACAGTGCATGCATCCCTGATCATGCCCCACTGGCGTGGAGAAAAAAAACCAAGCTCCCCTGACCCTGTCCTGGTGCCGTAGTCGCACAGGTACTCATTGATGGCCCTCTGCTGCGTGTGCAGCCGCTGCAGCATGGCCAACGTTGAGTTCCACCTGGTGGGCATGTCACATATAAGGCGGTTCTTGGGCAGGTTCAACTCCTTTTGCAGCTCAGCCAGGCGAGCACTGGCATTATAAGATCTGCGGAAATGCACAGACTTTCCTGGCCTGCCTCAGGACATCCTGTAAGCCGGGGTACCTGCCCAAGAACCGCTGCACCACCAGGTTAAGGACGTGAGCCACACAGGGCACATGGGTCAGTTGTCCCTGTCGGAGGGCGGAGAGGAGGTTGGTGCCATTGTCGCAAACCACCATTCCTGGCTTAAGCTGGCGTGGCGTCAACCACCTCTCGGCCTGGCCCTGCAGAGCAGACAGGACCTCTGCCCCAGTGTGGCTTCTGTCCCCCAAACACACCAGCGCAAGCACGGCATGGCATCTTTTTGCCTGCGTACTTGCGTAACCCCTTGAACGGCTACGGAGCACCGCTGGTTCAGAGGACAAACCACAGGAAGAGGCCATGGAGGAAGAAGAAGAGGAGGGGGTGGAGGAGAGAGGTGTGTCACAACCAGTAGTAGCATTTTGGAGGCGTGGCGGTGGAACAACCTCCAACACTACTGCACCTTGTCCTGCATCCTTCCCAGATGCCAAAAGAGTGACCCAATGGGCCGTGAAAGAAAGGTAACGTCCCTGTCCATGCCTGCTGGACCATGAGTCAGGGGTAATATGCACCTTACCGCTGACCGCCCTGTCCAGCGAGGCCAAGACATTGCCTTCCACATGCCGGTAGAGAGCCGGAATAGCCTTCCGTGAGAAAAAGTGGCGTTTGGGAACCTGCCACTGAGGAACCGCACATTGCACAAACTCACGGAAGGGGGCCGAGTCTACCAACTGAAAATGCAGCAGTTGAAGCGCTAGCAATTTAGCCAAGCTAGCATTCAACCGCTGGGCATGTGGATGGCTGGGAGTGAACTTCTTTCGACGGTCCAGCAGCTGGGGCAGGGAAATTTGCCTGCTAGAATCGGATGTCGGTGTACTGCTAACAGAGTGGCCGCAACTACTTGGCTGTGACACACCTAATTCTACACCTTCATTCCTCTCAGTGCATGTTTCAGAGAGGACTGAAGTTATAGTGGGGTTGGAGATCCCAGCTGATGCGGTGCAAGGAGAGGTCCGCTTTGTTCTTTGGTGTGGGTCTTTGAGGTAGGCTTGCCAACGAAATGCATGGCAGGTCAACATATGTCTGGTCAGGCATGTGGTACCCAAGCGGCTGATGTTTTGGCCACGCGATATACGCTTGAGACATATGTTGCAAACAGCAGCTGTGCGATCTGATGCACTAGCCTCAAAAAAGGCCCACACCAAAGAACTTTTTGAATGACGGGCAGAGGCAGCGCCCTGCACAGGCGGAGCTCTGCGGTGTGATTCCGTCGGTGTACTGCCCTTACGCTGGCCACCAAAGGGCATCCTGCCTCGTTGGAGATGTGCCTCCTCCTCATCCTCCTCCTCCTCCTCTCTCCTATTAGGCACCCACGTGGAGTCAGTGACCTCATCATCCCCTCCCTCCTCATCACTGGAGCCAATCTGGCAGTATGCTGCAGCTGCTGGAACATGACTGCCAGATTGGTGTCCTTCTTGAGCATCCCCTCTCTCTGCTCTCACGCTACTGCCTTCCTGTAGCTGGGTTTCATCATCAGACCCTTCGAAACGCTGGGCATCCTCCTGGAGCATGTACCCAACACTGTGCTCAAACAGTTCGGGGGACTCCTCAGGAGGAGGACATGGTGGGTCTAGGGAAGGAGTGACTGATGATGAGTCTGACATTGATACCAGGGAAGAGGACGCTTTGGCAGCTGCTTTGCCAGTACCCTGAGCCTGGGTGAGAGAGGATGAGGAGGAGGAGAAGGGCTTGGTCATCCACTCTACCAAGTCTTCGGCATGATGTGGCTCAACATGTCCAGCTGCCGAAAAGAAGGACAAGCGTGTCCCATGGCCATGTGCTGATGACAATGCACCGCGTCCACGACCAGCACTGTTGCCCCCAGACACAGAGCCTGCTTGCCCTCTTTTATTGCCTCCTGACTGTCTGCCTCTCCTTGTTTGCCTTCCAGACATTCTAATAGATGGCCTGCAGGGAGATGGGAAAAAAGCAATAAGGGCTACCTTCAGGTGTCCTTCTCTGTCCCTTTACTTAAGGATTTCTAAATATGGTTGAGGATGATTGCTTTCGCACAGAATAGCACAACGACAATTTCCCTGACTGTCCAAAAAACAAGGATTTCAAAGATGGTTGATGAGGAATGCTTTAGCACAGTATAACACAAGGAGAATTTCCCTCACTGTCCTTCCCTGTCCCTAGAAACAAGGATTATCACAGTGAAAGAAACTGACACTCTTCCTACCTATAGTTTTCTGTCCCTAGAAAAAATGTTTTTTTAAAGCTGATTGATGATCAATGCTTTAGCACACTATAGCACAAGGAGAATTTCCCTCACTGTCCTTCCCTGTCCCTAGAAACAAGGATTATCACAGTGAAAGAAACTGACACTCTTCCTACCTATAGTTTTCTGTCCCTAGAAAAAATGTTTTTTTAAAGCTGATTGATGATCAATGCTTTAGCACACTATAGCACAAGTAGAATTTCCCTCACTGTCCTTCCCTGTCCCTAGAAACAAGGATTATCACAGTGAAAGAAACTGACACTCTTCCTACCTATAGTTTTCTGTCCCTAGAAAAAATGTTTTTTTAAAGCTGATTGATGATCAATGCTTTAGTACACTATAGCACAAGTAGAATTTCCCTCACTGTCCTTCCCTGTCCCTAGAA
Organism: Rana muscosa; assembly: GCA_029206835.1. Taxonomy (NCBI): domain Eukaryota; kingdom Metazoa; phylum Chordata; class Amphibia; order Anura; family Ranidae; genus Rana; species Rana muscosa. The sequence goes on along the minus strand of CM055117.1, from coordinate 633,011,235 downwards.
ACAAGGATTATCACAGTGAAAGAAACTGACACTCTTCCTACCTATAGTTTTCTGTCCCTAGAAAAAATGTTTTTTTAAAGCTGATTGATGATCAATGCTTTAGCACACTATAGCACAAGTAGAATTTCCCTCACTGTCCTTCCCTGTCCCTAGAAACAAGGATTATCACAGTGAAAGAAACTGACACTCTTCCTACCTATAGTTTTCTGTCCCTAGAAAAAATGTTTTTTTAAAGCTGATTGATGATCAATGCTTTAGTACACTATAGCACAAGTAGAATTTCCCTCACTGTCCTTCCCTGTCCCTAGAAACAAGGATTATCACAGTGAAAGAAACTGACACTCTTCCTACCTATAGTTTTCTGTCCCTAGAAAAAATGTTTTTTTAAAGCTGATTGATGATCAATGCTTTAGCACACTATAGCACAAGTAGAATTTCCCTCACTGTCCTTCCCTGTCCCTAGAAACAAGGATTATCACAGTGAAAGAAACTGACACTCTTCCTACCTATAGTTTTCTGTCCCTAGAAAAAATGTTTTTTTAAAGCTGATTGATGATCAATGCTTTAGCACACTATAGCACAAGTAGAATTTCCCTCACTGTCCTTCCCTGTCCCTAGAAACAAGGATTATCACAGTGAAAGAAACTGACACTCTTCCTACCTATAGTTTTCTGTCCCTAGAAAAAATGTTTTTTAAAGCTGATTGATGATCAATGCTTTAGCACACTATAGCACAAGTAGAATTTCCCTCACTGTCCTTCCCTGTCCCTAGAAACAAGGATTATCACAGTGAAAGAAACTGACACTCTTCCTACCTATAGTTTTCTGTCCCTAGAAAAAATGTTTTTTTAAAGCTGATTGATGATCAATGCTTTAGCACACTATAGCACAAGGAGAATTTCCCTCACTGTCCTTCCCTGTCCCTAGAAACAAGGATTATCACAGTGAAAGAAACTGACACTCTTCCTACCTATAGTTTTCTGTCCCTAGAAAAAATGTTTTTTTAAAGCTGATTGATGATCAATGCTTTAGCACACTATAGCACAAGTAGAATTTCCCTCACTGTCCTTCCCTGTCCCTAGAAACAAGGATTATCACAGTGAAAGAAACTGACACTCTTCCTACCTATAGTTTTCTGTCCCTAGAAAAAATGTTTTTTTAAAGCTGATTGATGATCAATGCTTTAGCACACTATAGCACAAGTAGAATTTCCCTCACTGTCCTTCCCTGTCCCTAGAAACAAGGATTATCACAGTGAAAGAAACTGACACTCTTCCTACCTATAGTTTTCTGTCCCTAGAAAAAATGTTTTTTTAAAGCTGATTGATGATCAATGCTTTAGCACACTATAGCACAAGTAGAATTTCCCTCACTGTCCTTCCCTGTCCCTAGAAACAAGGATTATCACAGTGAAAGAAACTGACACTCTTCCTACCTATAGTTTTCTGTCCCTAGAAAAAATGTTTTTTTTAAAGCTGATTGATGATCAATGCTTTAGCACACTATAGCACAAGTAGAATTTCCCTCACTGCCCTTCCCTGTCCCTAGAAACAAGGATTATCACAGTGAAAGAAACTGACACTCTTCCTACCTATAGTTTTCTGTCCCTAGAAAAAATGTTTTTTTAAAGCTGATTGATGATCAATGCTTTAGCACACTATAGCACAAGTAGAATTTCCCTCACTGTCCTTCCCTGTCCCTAGAAACAAGGATTATCACAGTGAAAGAAACTGACACTCTTCCTACCTATAGTTTTCTGTCCCTAGAAAAAATGTTTTTTTAAAGCTGATTGATGATCAATGCTTTAGCACACTATAGCACAAGGAGAATTTCCCTCACTGTCCTTCCCTGTCCCTAGAAACAAGGATTATCACAGTAAAACACACTGACACTCTCCCTACCTATAGTTTTCTGTCCCTAGAAAAAAAGATTTTTTAAAGATGGTTGATGATCAATGCTTTAGCACACTATAGCACAAGGAGAATTTCCCTCACTGTCCTTCCCTGTCCCTAGAAACAAGGATTCGCACAGTAAAACACACTGACACTCTCCCTACCTATCCTTCTCTTTCCCTAAACTAAAGGAATCCAGGTTAAGCAAGAAAAAAATGTCACTGTCCCTGCCTATGCTTCTCTTTCCCTGCTCCGGAACACACTACACTAGGCCGCCGTGCTGGCGGCCTTTTATAGTGTGGGGCTTGTACTAAACACCCTCAGCAATAATTGGCCACAGGCATCCTGCCTGTGGCCAATCATTGCTCTCCTCGCTGCCGGCGCTGTGATTGGCCAAGCATGCGGGGTCACAGTGCATGCTTGGCCAATCACAGCGCCTGGATGACACTGCGATGGCGTAGTGCATTGTGGGGCGTTCGCGTCACTCGAATTAGGCGCGAACGGCCCAAATCGTTCGATCTTCGTCGAACGATCGAACAGCCGATGTTCGAGTCGAACGTATGTTCGACTCGAACACCGAGCTCATCCCTAATCTCGATGCTGGAGACCAAGAAGTGGAGGTCTCACCTTTAGTGTTTGAAATCCTATGGAGGTCAGAGCGCCTACTCCAGACTTCAAGTACATTAGATACAAGAAAAACCTACAGAATTTAAAGGATGGAATTCTCTGTTCCTTGCTGTAAGGATTGAATTGTATACAAGTAAGCCTAGAGAAGGCATTAAAGGATACAAGAAATTCAGTCATGTCCTCACTCTCTGGGATCCAGTAACGGTTGCATATCCTGGCAACCAATTCCGAAAGACCTGGGCAGATTATTGTTTCCCCCATGGGGTCTTCCAATTAGTGTGAGACACATTGTCTCACTCCCTATTCAGAGGGATAAGACATCCTCAATATGGCCAGTAACACGGAATAAGTATTCTGTATGGCAAATAGGTCTATCTTGTTGCTGAAATTGTCAGGCAAAATGGCTCTAGTCTTTCCCCAACACTAGGGATGGGCCCGGTGCTCGATTCGAACCCATGTTCGAATCGAGCATCGGGCGTTCGCTCGCTCGTCGAGCCCAGAACTATTTGGGCCGTTCGCATCACATTCGTGTGATGCGAGCGGCCCCGCAATGCATTGCGGCCGGCGCGGCCGGCGCAGTGCATTGCTGGCTGATGATTGGCCAAGCATGCACTGTGACCCCGCATGCTTGGCCAATCACAGCGCCCGAAACTCGGAGAGCAATAATTGGCTACAGGCAGGACGGCTGTAGCCAATTACAGCTCAGGGGCTTTAGTACACGCCCCACCATTTAAAAGGCCGCCACGCCATCGGCCCCGGTCACATGAGTTCCGGCTTTAGGAGAGATTAGTCTGCTGATTCTGTCTTTGCTTGATACTGAAAGATTTGCTCTTCTTTGCTAAACCATTGGCTATTTCTTTGCTAAACCATTGCTACCTAAGTCATTGATCGTTCATTGCTGCTGATTGCACAGTTAGTGTGTTATTAGCTGCTGCTGGGGATTAGTCTGGTGCGTGCTTACTGTTAGTACAGTATTGCAGTAGTACCAACCGCAGTGCTGTTAGCACAGCATTGCACCCCAACAGCACCCATAGGACTTCTAGTGTGTTAGTGGCAGCAAACAGAGCTCCTATATTTTCTTCTCAGCAGCACCCATAGGACTTCTAGTGTGTTAGTGGCAGCAAACAGAGCTCCTATATTTTCTTCTCAGCAGCACCCATAGGACTTCTAGTGTGTTAGTGGCATCACACAGAGCTCCTATATTTTCTTCTCAGCAGCACCCATAGGACTTCTAGTGTGTTAGTGGCATCACACAGAGCTCCTATATTTTCTTCTCAGCAGCACCCATAGGACTTCTAGTGTGTTAGTGGCATCACACAGAGCTCCTATATTTTCTTCTCAGCAGCACCCATAGGACTTCTAGTGTGTTAGTGGCAGCAAACAGAGCTCCTATATTTTCTTCTCAGCAGCACCCATAGGACTTCTAGTGTGTTAGTGGCAGCAAACAGAGCTCCTATATTTTCTTCTCAGCAGCACCCATAGGACTTCTAGTGTGTTAGTGGCAGCAAACAGAGCTCCTATATTTTCTTCTCAGCAGCACCCATAGGACTTCTAGTGTGTTAGTGGCAGCAAACAGAGCTCCTATATTTTCTTCTCAGCAGCACCCATAGGACTTCTAGTGTGTTAGTGGCAGCAAACAGAGCTCCTATATTTTCTTCTCAGCAGCACCCATAGGACTTCTAGTGTGTTAGTGGCATCACACAGAGCTCCTATATTTTCTTCTCAGCAGCACCCATAGGACTTCTAGTGTGTTAGTGGCAGCAAACAGAGCTCCTATATTTTCTTCTCAGCAGCACCCATAGGACTTCTAATGTGTTAGTGGCATCACACAGAGTTCCTATATTTTCATCTCAGCAGCACCCATAGGACTTCTAGTGTGTTAGTGGCATCACACAGAGCTCCTATATTTTCTTCTCAGCAGCACCCATAGGACTTCTAGTGTGTTAGTGGCAGCAAACAGAGCTCCTATATTTTCTTCTCAGCAGCACCCATAGGACTTCTAGTGTGTTAGTGGCAGCAAACAGAGCTCCTATATTTTCTTCTCAGCAGCACCCATAGGACTTCTAGTGTGTTAGTGGCATCACACAGAGCTCCTATATTTTCTTCTCAGCAGCACCCATAGGACTTCTAGTGTGTTAGTGGCAGCAAACAGAGCTCCTATATTTTCTTCTCAGCAGCACCCATAGGACTTCTAGTGTGTTAGTGGCAGCAAACAGAGCTCCTATATTTTCTTCTCAGCAGCACCCATAGGACTTCTAGTGTGTTAGTGGCAGCAAACAGAGCTCCTATATTTTCTTCTCAGCAGCACCCATAGGACTTCTAGTGTGTTAGTGGCAGCAAACAGAGCTCCTATATTTTCTTCTCAGCAGCACCCATAGGACTTCTAGTGTGTTAGTGGCAGCAAACAGAGCTCCTATATTTTCTTCTCAGCAGCACCCATAGGACTTCTAGTGTGTTAGTGGCATCACACAGAGCTCCTATATTTTCTTCTCAGCAGCACCCATAGGACTTCTAGTGTGTTAGTGGCAGCAAACAGAGCTCCTATATTTTCTTCTCAGCAGCACCCATAGGACTTCTAATGTGTTAGTGGCATCACACAGAGTTCCTATATTTTCATCTCAGCAGCACCCATAGGACTTCTAGTGTGTTAGTGGCATCACACAGAGCTCCTATATTTTCTTCTCAGCAGCACCCATAGGACTTCTAGTGTGTTAGTGGCAGCAAACAGAGCTCCTATATTTTCTTCTCAGCAGCACCCATAGGACTTCTAGTGTGTTAGTGGCAGCAAACAGAGCTCCTATATTTTCTTCTCAGCAGCACCCATAGGACTTCTAGTGTGTTAGTGGCATCACACAGAGCTCCTATATTTTCTTCTCAGCAGCACCCATAGGACTTCTAGTGTGTTAGTGGCAGCAAACAGAGCTCCTATATTTTCTTCTCAGCAGCACCCATAGGACTTCTAGTGTGTTAGTGGCAGCAAACAGAGCTCCTATATTTTCTTCTCAGCAGCACCCATAGGACTTCTAGTGTGTTAGTGGCAGCAAACAGAGCTCCTATATTTTCTTCTCAGCAGCACCCATAGGACTTCTAGTGTGTTAGTGGCAGCAAACAGAGCTCCTATATTTTCTTCTCAGCAGCACCCATAGGACTTCTAGTGTGTTAGTGGCAGCAAACAGAGCTCCTATATTTTCTTCTCAGCAGCACCCATAGGACTTCTAGTGTGTTAGTGGCATCACACAGAGCTCCTATATTTTCTTCTCAGCAGCACCCATAGGACTTCTAGTGTGTTAGTGGCAGCAAACAGAGCTCCTATATTTTCTTCTCAGCAGCACCCATAGGACTTCTAGTGTGTCAGTGGCAGCAAACAGAGCTCCTATATTTTCTTCTCAGCAGCACCCATAGGACTTCTAGTGTGTTAGTGGCAGCAAACAGAGCTCCTATATTTTCTTCTCAGCAGCACCCATAGGACTTCTAGTGTGTTAGTGGCATCACACAGAGCTCCTATATTTTCTTCTCAGCAGCACCCATAGGACTTCTAGTGTGTTAGTGGCAGCAAACAGAGCTCCTATATTTTCTTCTCAGCAGCACCCATAGGACTTCTAGTGTGTTAGTGGCATCACACAGAGCTCCTATATTTTCTTCTCAGCAGCACCCATAGGACTTCTAGTGTGTTAGTGGCAGCAAACAGAGCTCCTATATTTTCTTCTCAGCAGCACCCATAGGACTTCTAGTGTGTTAGTGGCAGCAAACAGAGCTCCTATATTTTCTTCTCAGCAGCACCCATAGGACTTCTAGTGTGTTAGTGGCAGCAAACAGAGCTCCTATATTTTCTTCTCAGCAGCACCCATAGGACTTCTAGTGTGTTAGTGGCATCACACAGAGCTCCTATATTTTCTTCTCAGCAGCACCCATAGGACTTCTAGTGTGTTAGTGGCAGCAAACAGAGCTCCTATATTTTCTTCTCAGCAGCACCCATAGGACTTCTAGTGTGTTAGTGGCATCACACAGAGCTCCTATATTTTCTTCTCAGCAGCACCCATAGGACTTCTAGTGTGTTAGTGGCAGCAAACAGAGCTCCTATATTTTCTTCTCAGCAGCACCCATAGGACTTCTAGTGTGTTAGTGGCAGCAAACAGAGCTCCTATATTTTCTTCTCAGCAGCACCCATAGGACTTCTAGTGTGTTAGTGGCAGCAAACAGAGCTCCTATATTTTCTTCTCAGCAGCACCCATAGGACTTCTAGTGTGTTAGTGGCAGCAAACAGAGCTCCTATATTTTCTTCTCAGCAGCACCCATAGGACTTCTAGTGTGTTAGTGGCAGCAAACAGAGCTCCTATATTTTCTTGTCAGCAGCACACATAGTACCTATAGTGTGTTAGTGTCAGCACCCATAGGACCTACAGTGTGTTGTGAGCACACATAGGAGTTCTATTTTTTATACTATATACACTACCGACTACAATGGCTGGAAGACCGCCAAGGAGAGGCAGAGCGTGCCGAGGCAAGAACACAGGGCAGGCAGGCTCTGTTTCTAGAGACAACAGTGCTGGCCGTGGACGTGGTCGTGCATCGTCATCAGCACGTGGCCATGGGACACGCTTGTCTTTGTTTTCGGCAGCTGGACATGTGGAGCCGCATCATGCCGAAGGCTTGGTAGAATGGATGACCAAGCCCTCCTCATCCTCCTCATCCTCTCTCACCCAGGCTCAGGGTACTGGCAGAGCAGCTGCCAACGCGTACTCAATGGCATCATCAGCCACCCCTTCCCTAGACCCACCATGTCCTCCTGAGGAGTCCCCCGAACTGTTTGAGCACAGTGTTGGGTACATGCTCCAGGAGGATGCCCAACGATTCGAAGGCTCGGATGATGATACCCAGCTTGAGGAAGTCAGTAGTGTGCGCGCAGAGAGAGGGGATGCTGAAGGACAGCAATCTGGCAGTAGTGTTCCACCAGCTGCAGCTTACTGCCAGGTTTGCTCTAGTGGTGAAGAGGGAGGGGATGATGAGGTCACTGACTCCACGTGGGTGCCTGAAGGGAGAGAGGAGGAGGAGGAGAAGGATGCAGCGTCACATGTCCAACGAGGCAGGATGCCCCCTGGAGGCCAGCTAGAGGCCAGCACAGCAACTGTACCACACCGCAGAGCTCCGCCTGTGCAGGGCGCTGCCTCTGCACGTTATCACAAAAGTTCTTTGGTGTGGGCCTTTTTTGAGACGAGTGCATCAGATCGCACCACTGCTATTTGCAATATTTGTCTCAAGCGTATCTCGCGTGGCCAAAACATCAGCCGCTTGGGCACCACAAGCATGAGCAGACATATGTCGACCTGCCATGCAGCTCGTTGGCAAGCACACATAAAAGACCCACACCAAAGAACAAAGCGGACCTCTCCTTGCTCCTCATCAGCTGGGATCTCCATCCCCACTATATCTTCAGTCCTCTCTGAAAGCTGCTCTGAGAGGACTGAAGGTGTAGAATTAGGTGTGTCACAACCAAGTACTTGCAGTACACCGACGTCCGATTGTAGCAGGCAAATTTCCCTGCCCCAGCTGCTGGACCGTCGAAAGAAGTATACTCCCAGCCATCCACATGCCCAGCGGTTGAATGCTAGCTTGGCTAAATTGCTAGCACTTCAACTGCTGCCTTTTCAGTTGATAGACTCGGCCCCCTTCCGTGAGTTTGTTCAATGTGCGGTTCCTCAGTGGCAGGTTCCCAAACGCCACTTTTTCTCACGGAAGGCGATTCCGTCTCTCTACTGGCATGTGGAAGGCAATGTCCATGCCTCGCTGGACAGGGCGGTCAGCGGTAAGGTGCATATTACCGCTGACTCATGGTCCAGCAGGCATGGACAGGGACGTTATCTTTCTTTCACGGCCCATTGGGTCACTCTATTGGTAGCTGGGAGGGATGCAGGACAAGGTGCAGTAGTGTTGGAGGTTGTTCCGCCACCACGCCTCCAAAATGCTACTACTGGTTGTGACACACCTCTCTCCTCCACCCCCTCCTCTTCTTCTTCCTCCATGTCCTCTTCGAGTGCTCTGTCCTCGGAACCAGCGGTGCTCCGTAGGCGTACAAGGGGCTACGCGAGTACGCAGGCAAAAAGATGCCATGCCGTGCTTGCGCTGGTGTGTTTGGGGGACAGGAGCCACACTGGGCCAGAGGTTCTGGCAGCTCTGCAGGGGCAGGCCGAGAGGTGGTTGACGCCACGCCAGCTTAAGCCAGGAATGGTCGTTTCTGATAATGGCACCAACCTCCTCTCCGCCCTGCGACAGGGGCAGCTCACCCATGTGCCCTGTATGGCTCACGTCCTCAACCTGGTGGTGCAGCGGTTCTTGGGCAGGTTCCCAGGCTTACAGGATGTCCTGAGGCAGGCCAGGAAAGTCTGTGTGCATTTCCGCCGATCTTATAATGCCAGTGCTCGGCTGACTGAGCTGCAAAAGGAGCTGAACCTGCCCAAGAACCGCCTAATATGTGACATGCCCACCAGGTGGAACTCAACGTTGGCCATGCTGCAGCGACTGCACACGCAGCAGAGGGCCATCAATGAGTACCTTTGCGACTACGGCACCAGGACAGGGTCAGGGGAGCTTGGCTTTTTTTCCCCACGCCAGTGGAGCATGATCAGGGATGCATGCACTGTCCTCTCACCATTTGAGGAGGCCACGAGGATGGTGAGCAGTGACAGTGCATGCATCAGTGACACTGTACCTCTTGTCCACCTGTTGGAGCATACGCTGCGTGGGATAATGGACAGGGCACTTGAGGCAGAACAGAGGCAGAACAGAGGCAGGAAGAGGAGGACTTCCTTGTCTCTCAAGGCCCCCTTTATCCAGACAATGTTCCTTCTGTCCCACCCATCACACAGGAAGAGGAGGAGGAGGAGGAGGAGGAGGAGGATTGTGTGAGCATGGAGGTGGAGCCTGGCACTCAGCATCAGCAGCAGCAGTCTTTTAGGGATGATGTACAGTCCCAACAAACCAGTGGACTTGTACGTGGCTGGGAGGAGGTGGCTGGCGATCATGTCATCCTCAGTGACCCAGAAGACTCCGGACCGAATGCCTCAGCTAACCTACGCTGCATGGCCTCCCTGATCCTGCAAAGCCTGCGGAAGGATCCTCGTGTTCTTCGGATCAAGGAGAGTGACCATTACTGGCTGGCCACTCTCCTTGATCCACGGTACAAGGGTAAGGTTGCGGACCTTATCTTGCCGTCGCAGAGGGAGCAGAGGATGAGACATCTCAGGGAGGCCTTGCAGAAAGGTCTGTGCAACGCGTTCCCAGAAACTGGGAGGTTACAAACTCCTGGTCCTGGACGACAAGTTGCTGAGGCTTCGGTCAGTAGCAGAAGGAGCGGTGGGGAAGGTGGACGTCTGACCGATGCGTTCAGACAATTTTTTAGTCCGCAGCCCCAAGGTATGATCGGTTCCAGCAACCATCGCCAGCGTCTGATATACATGGTGCAGGAATACCTAGGGGCAAGGTCAGACTTGGACACCTTTCCCACCGAAAATCCTCTGGCTTACTGGGTCCTGAGGATGGATCACTGGCCAGAGCTTGCACAGTATGCAATTGAGCTACTGGCCTGTCCTGCATCCAGCGTTCTTTCCGAACGCACATTCAGTGCTGCTGGAGGATTTGTCACCGATCATAGGGTGCGCCTGTCCACCGACTCGGTTGATCGACTGACCTTCATAAAAATGAATCAGTCTTGGATCACCACCAGCTACCAGACACCTGAAGCGGATATAACGGAATAATTTATAATGTCACATCCCTTCAAGACTGCCTATGCTGATGCTGAGTGACTGTCCTGTTATGTTCACTGACTATCCTCTTCCTCCTCCTCAATGATCCATGCCACCACACCAATGCCTAAGGCACAATTTTTCAGCCCCTGTTTAACAGGGGCGTGTAATTACAAATCTTGATCTAATAGTTCACAGCAGGGCCCATTCCTGCGCCCACCAAGAGTAACTATGAGGGCCTACAGTCTTGTGGCAACACCGTCCACCACCACCACCACCACCAAAGGCCCAATTTTTCTGCCCTGTTCAACAGGTGCATGCAATTACAAATCTTGATCTAATAACTCACAGCAGGGCCCATTCCTGCACCCACCAAGAGTAACTGTGAGGGCTTACAGTCTTGTGGCAACACCGTCCACCACCACCACCACCACCACCAAAGGCCCAATTTTTCTGCCCGGTTCAACAGGTGCATGCAAGTACAAATCTTGATCTATTAACTCACAGCAGGGCCCATTCCTGTGCCCACCAGTCTTGTGGCTACACCAACATCTAATAGGGCAAATTTCTGCAGAGTATATACGGCAGGCCCCTACTTTCAAACATCCAACTTACAAACGACTCCTACTTGCAAACGGCAAGAGAAAACAGGAAGTGAGAGGAAATCTACCCCTAGGAAGGAAAATTCTATCCTGTTAGATTTAATTTGGGAAAAAGGTATCTCCTCTCTACTGATGCTTTATCACCAATCCTTGTTTCAATTAAAACCCCACTTTTCCAAAAACATTTGTCATTGGGACGGAAAGTGAGGTGACATGTTCTGAACAGATGTGCAAAGACAGCAAATGTTACAGGGGTGATAACCCCTCCCTATGTTCTCCAAAAAGCTTAAAAATAGATTTTTTTGGGATGTAGCTACACTTCATAATGTACCTGTTCAGATTCTACTTAAGAACAAACCTACAGTCCATGTCTTGTTTGCACCACCTATATACTGCTGTTCAGAGTATATAGGGTTGTAGGTATAGGGTTTTATTTTGGGTGCGGGGTCCCCCTTAGTATCCATACAAGACCCAAAGGGGCTGGGGTGGGGGGGGGGGTGATGGGGTAGCCATGCCATTTTTCTCAAGGATTTTCAGCCATATGGCGGCCAGGACAAGACATGACATTAAAGCCGCAAGTGGTTTTAAATGGCTTCTTTTTTTCCTTTACAAATGTCATTTTGTGCAAGGACAGTTCTAAACACGGGAAACACATGCCACTTCACAGGCATACTTTAGACACCCCCCAGGTACCATATTTAAAGGAAAATTTCACTTTTTTTTTTTCACTTTATGCATCATTAAAATGACTGCTCCCGAAAAAACTTTAGTTTTTAAAATTTCTTTTTGCATTGATATATGTCCCCTGGGGCAGGACCCGGGTCCCCAAACCTGTTTTATAACATTAACATGCATATTGGCCGTTGTAATTAGCAATTTTGATTTCGAACGTTCGCGTCCATTATAACGAATAGGGTTCGAAAATTCGCGCGAACTTTCGGTCCGTTCGAAGGTTCTGGTGCGAACCGAACCCGGGGGTGTTCGGCTCATCCCTACCCAACACTATACAAAGGTTGGTATCTTTGCAACCTGGGTTAGAACATCATCCTTCTGGCATATCCAAACTAAAATGTTTGAAGTACCACAAACATTGAAAATAGATTCAAGGTTGAAGAGAGACATTGGCCCTTCTTCAAGGAGCAAAACGATATTAGAGTTAATATGTAAACTACGACCTGGTCTACATTCAACACGCTAGGGGTCCATTCTTGTGGACCCAGCAGCCTTAACTACAATACATCTCAGTCATTAGTTGGGATAGATATAATCATTGACTTAAACACTTCAGCAGTACCCACCCTTGTTGTCTGGTGATTTAGTACATCCCATACGTATATGCTGTCATGCTGTGTCAGGAAAGAGGAAAATTTTATACTTACCTGACGGTAATTTTCCTTTCCTGATGCAAGCAAGACAGCATATAGGTCCCTCCCGAAACTAAAAAAAAAAAAAAAAAAAAAAAAGGCTTTGCAGTGATACTAAGATACAAGAATGCTGCAGGCAGGGAGGAGACCTACTTTTATAGCATAACCAGTCCTGGGATAGGGCAGGGGGCGGAGCCTACCCATGCATATATGCGGTCATGCTTGCATCAGGAAAATAAAATTACCGTCGGGTAAGTATAAAATGTTCCTCTTTTTTGAGCGACAGGCGCTTTGCTTCAGGCAACTGAACGCTCAAATGTGAACAAGGGGCATTGAAATGAATGGGATTTGGCTTGTTGAGCGTTTTAGAGGTGTGAACGGGGCCTAAATCAGGAATTCTTAACATTTTTTCAATCACGAGAGTATGCAAAATCTTGAGATACATTCGTCTAAAATTCAAAACAGAAAAAAACAAAAGACATGTGGTCCCCCAAAATCCACACTAGACCTCTTTTTTTTTAATGTGGACCTGGTATGGATTTTAAGGGGAGAAAAAAACGGAGTGGGGGTTCCCTCCCAAAATCCATACCAAACCCTTATCCAAACATGTAGACTGACTGGCCAGGAAAGGGGCCTGAACCATGCCAGGCCACATGCCAGGCCACATGCCCTCAACATGGTACCTTGCTAGGTGGGAAAGCCCTGGAAAGGCACCTTGCTACACTGTCCTTAGCCTGGTGGATGTGGGGGTCAGTGAGGGAGGGGGATTATTGTAATTTGGAAGCCTTCCTTAACCGCTTGCCGACCGTGTCACAACGATATATGTCTGCAGAATGGCACGGCTGCGCAAAGTGACGTATATTTACGTCACTTTGAATTTCGCACTGTGCGGGCTCGCCCGCCCTTTCCGCGAGCTCCGTGACTGTGCCTGTGGACTCTATGCCTACCGGTGTCCCGTGATCGTGTCACAGAGCTGCAGAACAGGGAGAGGCCAGTGTAAACAAGGCCTCTTCCCGTTCTGCCTAGTGACAGGACACTGATCATCTGCTCCCTCTCATCGGGAGCAGCGATCAGTGTTGTGTCACAGCTAGCCCAGCCCCCATACAGTTGGAACACATCCCTAGGACACACTTAACCCATTCCCTGCCCCCTGCTGGTTAACCCTTTCACTGCCAGTCACATTTATACAGTAATCAGTGCATTTTTATAGCACTGATCGCTGTATAAATGTGAATGGTCCCAAAATAGTGTCAAAGGTGTCTGATGTGTCCGCCATAATGTCGCAGTCGCAAAAAGCCATAAAACTATCCCCTATTTTGTAGACGCTATAACTTTTGCGCAAACCAATCAATAAACGCTTATTGCAATATTTTTTTTTACCAAAAATAAGTAGAAGAATACGTATCGGCCTAAACTGAGGGGGAAAAAAACGTTTTTTTATAGATTTTTTGGGGATATTTATTATAGCAAAAAGTAAAAAATATTGCTTTTTTTTTTCAAAATTGTCGCTCTATTTTTGTTTATAGCGCAAAAAATAAAAACCACAGAGTTGATCAAATACCACCAAAAGAAAGCTCTATTTGTGGGAAAAAAAGGATGTCAATTTTGTTTGGGAGCAACGTCGCACGACCGCGCAATTGTCAGTTAAAGCAACGCAGTGCCAATTTGCAAAAAGTGGCCCAGTCATTTGGCAGCCAAATCCTCCGGGGCTGAAGTGGTTAAAATAAGGGGGCCCCTCGATATCTCACTTTCCTCCTACGTGAATTAGTACTGCAGAACCTCAGTTGGGAAAAGCTGGTGTATATTAGTATTTGATGGAGTAGGGAGGAATTAAAACGAATGTCTAGTATTATTTTAATTTTTTTTTGCTGTGTCTCCTTGGAGAGATTCTCCCCTTTCCTGGAAACACAACAGGAAGCGATAGGGAATCTCCAAACTGAGAGAGGAAATTCCTTCCCAAACAGATGCCGGTGTCTTGTCACATTCGGCTCCCCATCACAGATTGCTCCGGAAGTGACGTTCCGCCGCTGCCATCTTGCTACACCCCACACTCCTGCACAGTAATGATAGAGTGAGAAGGGGGCAAGCGGACATCTTCTTACACCCACAGGAGTTTGATTTCACGGTTGTTTTCAGCACAAAACTGAGCTTATATGCTTAAATACAGTATTTGGAAATCCAACGGACTGTTTAGATGTTAAATTTTAAAAGCAGCAGCAAACCTGCTGACCTACATGGTTGCTAATGTGACAGAACACCTCTGATTTTCACATTTAACATCTAAACAGTCCGTCGGATTTCCAAATATTGTATTTAAGCATATAAGCTCCGCTTTGTGTTGAAAATAACTGTGAAATCTAAAACTCCGGTGGGTGTAACAAGATGTCCGCTTGCCCCCTTCTCACTCTATCATTACTGTGCAGGAGTGTGGGGCGTAGCAAGATGGCGGTGACGGAACGTCACTTCCGGAGCAATCTGTGATGGGGAGCAAAATATGACACTACACCCTCATTGAAATATTTACCCCGAGTTCCTATACTTATTACTACTGTAACATTATGAATCTTTGTGGAAATTTGGTTCTTTGTGAGAGATTCATCCTTGTCTTGGTTTTGATGACCATTGCCATGTGACCATTTTAATGTGATGGGAAATCAGATGCCCTCATTTAAATATTTCCACTTACCTCCTATTCGTGTTACAACTGTAACATTTTGGATCTTTGTGTCATTTCGTGCGGGATTCATCCTCCTTTTGATCTTCGTGACCATTGTCATGTGATGGTAAATCAAGTTCCCTCGTTGAAATATTTCCCTTTACCGCCTATTCTTGTTACAACTGTAACATTTTTGATCTTTGTGGAGATTTGCATCCTGATTTGGTGCAAGATTCATCCTCTTATTGGCCTTGGTGACCATTGCCATGTGACCATTGTCATGTGATGGGAAATCCACATTTTTGTCACCACAACAGGAGGTGAGGGGCAAATGATCTCCTTTTTTAAGAGATTTCCTCTCATTTCCTGTAGCATCTCTGAGGACCACAGTGAAGGGAGATCTCCCTAACAGGACACGTGCAGCAAGACCCAGACTATCTGGTTTATCCCTTCACTACTTTAATAAAAAATAAAAAAGTTTTGGCTTTGAATGAACTTTCAACCTGTAAAAGCATTGCAGACATTTCTAGACTTAGACCCCGGCCCGGCAGACCAGCTCCTCGTTAGTTTCTTTCTAACAACAACAAGAAACAGCCTGCTTCAGGGGAAAATAGATTTTTAATTTGGCTCTGTGTACTCGTCTTATAAAATCCCAAGGAGTCCATTTCTCAGTGTGTTATTTGTCTAGGCCCGCTATTATCAATCAGTGCGATTTTATGTATTTATACAGGAGGACCTGGGTGCTCTGTCATATTTCACTTCAAAGTGTCTCCAGTGTAGTGTTCTCCCTGGCCTCTCCGCTGGCTCCTTTCTTTTTTTTTTGGATAGAGTGACGATGGGTTAGAACATCTGTCAGTTTTTATTGCTGTCTGTGCCCCCATTATGGAGATTCCCCCTCTCTATTTGTCCTCTTTACCATTATTATTGAAAGTAAAAGAAAATCCCAAATTTAGGGTTGTCCCCAGAAAAGTAATACAGGGGAAATCTTCCAATGGGGACACTAGTTTTGGTGATCTGGGGGTCCCCAAGGAATTCCCTTAATTCACAGGGATTTCCTCTCACTTCCTGTTTGGCTATGGGACAGGAAGTGAAGGTAAATCTCTGCAATGGGACACAGATGGTGGGAAAAAAAAAATCTGACGTGGGGTTATAACCCTACCTTACTCTATCCAAAATTAAAGTGGAACTATAGGCAAAACTTTTATTTTTATTATTATGGATAGAGTAAGGGAGGGTTATAACCTATGTCAGATTTTTATTTTTCACCATCTGTGTCCCATTGCGGTTTATTTACTAAAGCTAGAGAGAAATTAGTCACAATTCTGCATAGAAACTAGGGCTGCAACTAACGATTATTATCATAATCGATTAGTTGGCCGATTATTGTTTCGATTAATCGGATAATAACCTTAAAAAAAAGTTTGGTGTATAATTTAGTTAATATGTAAATAAAAATAAATAAAAAAAGGCAATTTATTCTTAAATATCTATATGCAGTGGTAAATATAAATAACCAACTATTTGGTTAGGTTGCAAAATCTTGAATCCACTCTGAGAATAACAGACAGAAGAGATATACTGTATATACTATTAGAAGAGATATACAGTACTTTATACTAATATTAGAGGTTGAATCTGGTAAATATCATCAGACTCAGAGATCACATTTTTTATTTAAAGCGAAGGTCCCGTGAAAAAAAAAACATATTAAAAGCCAGCAGCTACAAATACTGCAGCTGCTGACTTTCAATAAATGGACACTTGCCTGTCCAGCGCGCCCGCGATGTCGGCAGCAGAAGACGAGCAATTGCTCGTCTCTCTGCTGTCCCCGCCGCCATCCTTGGTGAGGGAATCAGGAAGTGAAGCCTTGCGGCTTCACTGCCCGGTTTCCTGGTTCCCTGCTGCGCATGCGCGAGTAGCGCGGCGCTTTCCCAGTGGTCCCAGCTGTCTCCTGGGACCAGTGTGTTTCGAAGAAGGCAGCGGGGGGGGGGGGGAAGTGGGTGCAAATACCTCCGGAAAGGTGCCAGATGTGACACCGGAGGGGGGGAGGGTTCCGAAGAGCGGAAGTTAAATTTTTGGGTGGAACTCCGCTTTAAAGAAAATTTCAAGACTGTTTTGCAGATTTTCAGAACTGTAATATATTATATCAGCCCTCAAAAAATCCACTCGCCTGCTCGCATTTTGCAAGTGGATTTTAAGGGCTGGCGAGGAAGGGCTGCCTGGGAGCCGGGGGGGGGGGGGAGCACCGCCGGCAGCCTGTGTGGAATGGAATTCCTTCTCCCAGTGATCGCGGAGGGGAAGAGAGAGAGAGTGGCAAGGATGTTTAGAGCGCAGCGCGGGGAACAGTCACAGCGATAAGTTTCCTTTTTTCATTGCCGTGTTCCCCGCCGCTCGCTGTCAGATACAGCCCCGCCTCCCGGTCCCGGGACTTTGATAGACAGATCCCCCGTCCAATCCTGGTGACGGGTGATCTGTCAATCAAAGTTCCCCGGCCAGGGGGCGGGCTGAATATGACGTTGAGCGGCGGGAACACTGCAATTAAAATGAAAACTGTTATCCTGTGTTCCCCACGCTGCGCTCTGATCACTTGGGCGGCTCTCCTGTTCCTCTCCTCCCCTGCACAGGTAGGCTGCATAGTGGGCACAGGCTGCATTTAGTGAACACAGGCTGAATGGTAAACACGAGCTGCATGGTGGACACAATGCTGCATTTGGTGGACACAAGGCTGCATTTGGTGGACACAAGGCTGCATTTTGGGGACACAAGGCTGCATTTTGGGGACACAAGGCTGCATTTGGGGGACACAAGGCTGCATTTGGTGGACACAGGCTACATGGTGGGCACTGGGCACAAGGCTGCATTGGTGGGCACAAGGCTGCATTGGTGGGCACAGGCAGCCTGCATTGGTGGGCACAGATACAGTTGTTATTATTTATTTTTAGCACTTAATTCTGTATAAAACATTTACAGTCAGGTCCATAAATATTGTGACATCGACACAATTCTAATCTTTTTGGCTCTATACACCACCACAATGGATTTGAAATGAAACGAACAGAATGTGCTTTAACTGCAGACTTTCAGCTTTAATTTGAGGGTATTTACATCCAAATCAGGTGAACGGTATAGGAATTACAACAGTTTGTATATGTGCCTCCCACTTTTTAAGGGACCAAAAGTAATGGGACAGATTAACAATCATAAATGAAACTTTCACTTTTTAATACTTGGTTGCAAATCCTTTGCAGTCAATTACAGCCTGAAGTCTGGAACGCATAGACATCACCAGACGCTGGGTTTCATCCCTGGTGATGCTCTGCCAGGCCTCTACTGCAACTCTCTTCAGTTCCTGCTTGTTCTTGGGGCATTTTCCCTTCAGTTTTGTCTTCAGCAAGTGAAATGCATGCTTAATCGGATTCAGGTCAGGTGATTGACTTGGCCATTGCATAACATTCCACTTCTTTCCCTTAAAAAACTCTTTGGTTGCTTTCACAATATGCTTCGGGTCATTGTCCATCTGCACTGTGAAGCGCCGTCCAATGAGTTCTGAAGCATTTGGCTGAATATGAGCAGATAATATTGCCCGAAACACTTCAGAATTCATCCTGCTGCTTTTGTCAGCAGTCACATCATCAATAAATACAAAAGAACCAGTTCCATTGGCAGCCATACATGCCCACACCATGACACTACCACCACCATGATTCACTGATGAGGTGGTATGCTTTGGATCATGAGCAGTTCCTTTCCTTCTCCATACTCTTCTCTTCCCATCACTCTGGTACAAGTTGATCTTTGTCTCATCTGTCCATAGGATGTTGTTCCAGAACTGTGAAGGCTTTTTTAGATGTTGTTTGGCAAACTCTAATCTGGCCTTCCTGTTTTCGAGGCTCACCAATTGTTTACATCTTGTGGTGAACCCTCTGTATTCACTCTGGTGAAGTCTTCTCTTGATTGTTGACTTTGACACACATACACCTACCTCCTGGAGAGTGTTCTTGATCTGGCCAACTGTTGTGAAGGGTGTTTTCTTCACCAGGGAAAGAATTCTTTGGTCATCCACCACAGTTGTTTTCCGTGGTATTCTGGGTCTTTTGGTGTTGCTGAGCTCACTGGTGCGTTCTTTCTTTTTAATGATGTTCCAAACAGTTGATTTGGCCACACCTAATGTTTTTGCTATCTCTCTGATGGGTTTGTTTTGTTTTTTCAGCCTAATGATGGCTTGCTTCACTGATAGTGACAGCTCTTTGGATCTCATATTGAGAGTTGACAGCAACAGATTTCAAATGCAAATAGCACACTTGAAATTAACTCTGGACCTTTTATCTGCTCCTTGTAAATGGGATAATGAGGGAATAACACACACCTGGCCATGGAACAGCTGAGCAGCCAATTGTCCCATTACTTTTGGTCCCTTAAAAAGTGTAATGCACAAACTGTTGTAATTCCTACACTGTTCACCTGATTTGGATGTAACTACCCTCAAATTAAAGCTGAAAGTTTGCAGTTAAAGCGCATCTTGTTTGTTTCATTTCAAATCCATTGTAGTGGTGTATAGAGCCAAAAAGATTAGAATTGTGTCGATGTCCCAATATTTATGGACCTGACTGTAAGTGTCATTTCATGAGATAATTTATGAGGGTGTGTTTAGGGGCGGAATTAGAGGCAGGGCAGGGCGGGCTGGGTGGGGCAACTGGTGGCAAGTAACCCTTGAGGCCTGGCTAGTAGCTCAGGACTTAAAATTTTGAGCCTGTATTATATGCTGGCCATACAAAAAATAGGATTTTTGTACTCACCGTAAAATCCTTTTCTCTGAAGTCCATGGACGGACACAGCTCCTTATAATTCTTGATTTGTGGGTTATGTTCCGTCTATTAGGAGAGGACTAGGCAGACATGTTAGACATTTAAAACATGTAACTTTAGCAAAGCTGAACAGCCCCGCCCAGGGGGCGGTCCCTCTGGTCATGACCCCTCACACTGCACTGAGCAGCTCAGTTAGTCAAAAAGCAGTACAAACATAAAAAGGAGGGGTGGGTGCTGTGTCCGTCCATGGACTTCAGAGAAAAGGATTTTATGGTGAGTACAAAAATCCTATTTTCTCTTTCATCCATGGACAGACACAGCTCCTTATAATTCTTGACTTGTGGGACGTCCCTAAGCAGTGTCAAAAAACGAGGGGTGGGAACAGCAATTAAACAACTTCACCCCAAAAGAACAGAGCTCCTCAACGGAGTTGATGTAGCCTCAAACAATCACTTGCAAAACCTTGCGGGCGAAGCAAGCATCCGAAGATGCATACACATCAACCCTGTAAAACTTAGTGCAGGGATGAACGGGCGACCAGGTCGCGACCTTACACGTCTGTAAAACATACGCTTGAAGTCGGAAAGCCCAGGAGACACCAATTGCCCTGGTTGAATGCGCAGAAACAGGAAAGGGAGATGCCTTCCCTCTAAGGGCATAGGTCTGAATTATCGTCTGGCAGGTCCACCGAGAAATGGTGGCTGAAGAGACCGCCAGGCCCTTTTTAGGTGCAGTCATCGACAGAAACAGTGAGTCTGACCTCCGAAACGGAGCCGTAGCAGACAGATACATCCGCAGAGCACGTACCACATCTAAGTGATGTAACGCAACCTCTGAGAGATGCGACGGCCGAGGACACAAGGATGGAAGCACAACGTCCTCATTCAGATGAAAGGCTGAAACTACCATCGGAAGAAACGAAGGTTGTGGTCGTAGCACCGCAGTATCCTTACGAAGGATTAAGCATGGGAACTTACAAGACAAGGTCGCCACTTAGAAACCCTTCTGACATATGTAATGGCCACCAGAAGGCAACTTTCTGAGAGAATGTCAAAAGTGGAATCTCTCTGATGTTCCCAAAGGGAGGTTTCTGAAGCACCGAGAGCACCAGGTTCAAATCCCACGGAAGAAGTAGTGGTCGAACCGGGGGGACCACATGTCGGAACCCCTGCACAAACGTACACACCAGTGAAAAGAGCCGCCAAGGGTCGTTGAAAGAAAACAGCTAAGGCTGAAATCTGCCCCTAATGTTACTTAAGGCAAGTTCTTTATCCACTTCATGCTGTAAAAAACAGTAGACATGTGCATTCGTTTTCGTCCGAATGCATTTTTGTCCGAATTTCAGCTATTTTCGTTATCGTTTTAACAAACGAAAACGAAAGCACAGAATCCGAAAACCGAAAGATCCGACATAAACAAATGCTTTATTTTCGTTTTCGTTGCTACAACAGTTCGATATAGATAGGAGATTCGACGTGACGCTGACAATAACAATCTGTGTCTATCGAACCTGTGGTCGAATGTGCCTAGCCTTAACTCTATTAGTCCAAGATTATTCTACATAGGAGAGAAAAGATTCGACATTATAGAGAGAAAAGATTTGACATAGGAGAGAAAGATTCGACATAGGAGAGAAAAGATTCGACATAGGAGAGAAAAGATTCGACATAGGAGAGAAAAGATTCGACATAGGAGAGAAAAGATTCGACATAGGAGAGAAAAGATTCGACATTATAGAGAGAAAATATTCAACATAGGAGAGAAAAGATTCGACATAGGAGAGAAAAGATTTGTTATTATAGAGAGAAAAGATTCGACATAGAGAGAAAAGATCACTGCTGGAATTGGGTGGGGGAAGTAAAATAAAAATAAAGTTGATGAATGTTATTGGCTGATTGTAACCAAAGAGGAGGAGCAGTAAAATAGCTAGAATGACGAAGATTCGACAAAGCATCGAAAGTTAGAAGATTCGACGGTGCAGCAAAACTGTACGACGCTGCAATCGTACATTTCCGGTCAAATGCATCCGCCCATAGGCTATAGAAGAATTCTAATGTTGGTTGACTAGTAATAGTAATGAATAAATATAATTATTACTAGTCATACAACATTAGAATTCTTCTATAGCTTGTGGGCGGAACATTCGACCGGAAATGTATGATTGCAGCGTCGTACAGTTTCACTGCTCCGTCGAATCTTCTTTGAACATTCGACAGACACCATAAGCCTTCAATGACAGATTCGACCTTAATTAATTCAGATTTTCGGACGAATGCAATTTCTAACGAAAAACGAAATAAATAAAAACGAATTTCGGGAGTAACTAAATAAATTTATTTTTCGGACGAAAACGAAATTCCGAAACGAAATATTTCAGTGTGCACATGTCTAAAAAACAGCAGGATCCTGGAAACTGAATATGCCCGTGGACACCACTCCATCTCCTCACATAGAGATGCAGGCCTTCCACGTGCGATGGCAAACCCTCCAAGAAGATGACATCCGTGCTCTTAGCATGGTGGAAATTACTGAAAACGACAGGCCTCGGTCCCTTAGTACCTGGCTTTCAATAGCCATGCCGTTAAAGCCAGCGACTGTAAAGCAGGATGAAGTATGGGACCTTGTGACAGAAGGTCCTCCCGCATCAGCAGTCACCAAGGAACATCCACCACCAGGCGCACTAGGTCGGCGTACCAGAGATGCCGAGGCCAGTCTCGGGCAAACAGAATCACCGGAATCCCCTCGGTCTCTACTCTGTGGAGCAAAGGAGGAAGAAGTTTTATTGGGGGAAAGCTGTAAAATTAGCCGATACTGACCTCACAGAGCCACTAACGCGTCTGCCCAGGGATCTCTGGACCTGGCCACAAACCTCAATACCTGCTATTGAGACGAGAAACCAGGAAATCCATGTTTGGCGTGCCCCAACTCAGGCAAGGAATGGAAACACATCCGGGTGTAGCGACCATTTTCCTTGGTCCGGCATCTGGCAACTAAGGTAGTCCGCTTGCCAGTTTTCTATGCCTGGAGTGTATACAGCCGATAGAGCCGACACGCTCCTTTCTGCCCACCGCAGGATGTGAGTGACCTCCGATGCTGCAGCAGAGCTACTTGTTCCCCCCTGATGGTTGACATACGCCACCGCCTTGGCGTTGTCTGACTGGATCCAGACTGGACGCCCCCGTAGCCTCTGTGACCATGTGGAGAGGCACTGCCTGATCGCCCGAAGTTCCAGTACATTGATCGGCAGGCGGGATTCTTCCTGTGGCCAGCGACCTTGTGTCGACTGAACACAGTCTAGTGAAAGGGAAGGAACGACTTCCCGGACTGAAGGGCCGGAGATTTCAGCACCAGACCAGGGAGGTCCTGACTAGTTGGCTCACCTGGATCTGACAATCCAGGGACAACGGAGACTTGTCCCATTTGGACAGGATCTCCTTCTGCAAGATTCGAGCGTGGAATTGAACATACGGTACCGCCTCGAAGGAGGCTACCATGAGGCCCAGGACTCGCATGCAGCAGCGCAGCGATGACCACTTGCGGGATGTTAACAGCTTCACCGCCACCTGAAGAGTCTGCAATTTTCCAAAGGGAGAAAAACACTCACCCCTGAGGAGTCCAGAATCAAGCCCAGATACTCCAGGCGCTGAGTCGACACCAACACCGACTTCTGGAGGTTCAGTACCCAATCGAACTCTTGAAGGGTCTGACTGGCATCGCCACATCCTTCTCTAAGTCTGAGTCTGAAGCAGCCCTCAGAAGGAGATCGACCAGGTAGCCCACAATAAGGATCGTGGCGAGCACCTTGGTGAAAACCTTTGGTGCCGATGCCAGGCCAAAAGAGATGGCCACAAATTGGTAGTGATCGTCCCTGACTGCAAAACTCAGAAATCTCTAATGCCCGACATATATGGGCACATGCAAATATGCGTCCTTGATGTCCAAGGACGCCAGAAAATCCCCGGATGGAGTGCAGCGACCACAGAGCAAACTGATTCCATCCTGAAACTTCGTTCTTTTACCAAGGAGTTGAGGGCCTTGAGGTCCAGGATTTGACGAACCCCGTCCTTCTTTTAGGACTACAAACAGATTGGAATAGAATCCCTGAAGCCTTTCCGGCAGCGGCACAGGAGCTATTACTCCGCAAGAAAAAAAAAATCTGTTTTGTGGACAAAAAATAAATTCCACCTTGTACCCTGATGAAACCACCGCGCAAACCCACTGGTCGGAAAGCAGGGAAGTCCACCGAGCTGCAGATTCGTGAAGGCGACCCCCCACCCAAGAGTCGGGCGGGGGCAACACTCTATGTAGTCACAGACTCGCTCGCAAGCCTGATTGGCTTGAGAACCCAGGGACGCTTTTGTCCCTCAGCTGGCCCCTTGTTGGCCTGGAGAAGAGGAGGGGTCTGCCGGCCTAGATTCGCCCATGGCCCCCCCAATCCTTTACTAAAAATACCCGCCCCTCTCTCTCTCTACATCATCTACCTAATATCTCCACCCCCTCTTATCAGTCATACCTGTGACTAAAGGAAGACATGAAGGTGGGCGTGACAGAGAACAGCCGAATCGCACATGGAGCCTCCCACTAAGCTACGCAGTATTGAAATGACACTCTCGATGCGCGCTCAAACCTGATTGGCTGCCTCTCTGTCTGGCCCCTGATTTGGATGCGCCCCCTTCCACCCATGCTGCCTCTCACCCGTGTTTCTTGGCTTGACAGCCTCAGCGCCCCCACCCCCGGCTCCTCCCCCACATTCTAGTCAGTGGCCGAATCCCAGGAGTGGACTTAACATTCGGAGGAGGGCCCAGGGGTCTGTGACGTCTCTAGGGGGTGTGGTCCGTCTGCACTTGCTAGAGGGGTGACACCATCCCGAAGGTGAGGAAAGTCCTGGTATCGCCAGCGCCGCCTGTCCTGTATTCTCCTCCTCTCTGTCTCTCACCATCTAGTCTCCACCCGGGGGGCGTGGCTGCACACCATCTTCTCTCCAGCTGCCGCTCGAGCTGATGCGGTAACGGACGGGGAGGGGCGTGTCCTCTGTGTGGGAAGGGGCGTGTCCTCCGTGGACGGTTTGATGACGAGGAGTTGTTGCTGCTGGACATATCTATATTATATGGAGGGGGAGGGGTCTGTGGTAATGGAGGAGGGTGCTTTGTCCTGGGGGGAGGGGTCTGTAGTAATGGAGGGGGGTTCTTTGTCCTGGGGGGAGGGCTCTGTAGTAACAGAGGGGAGTGCTTTGTCCTGGGGGGAGTGGTCTGTAGTAATAGAGGGGGGTGCTTTGTCCTGGGGGGAGTGGTCTGTAGTAATAGAGGGGGGTGCTTTGTCCTGGAGGGAGGGATCTGTAGTAATGGAGGGGGGTGCTTTGTCCTGGGGGAAGGCATCTGTAGTAATGGAGGGGGGTGCTTTGTCCTGGGGGGAGGGGTCTGTAGTAATGGAGGTGGTGCTTTGTCATTGGGGGAGGGGTCTGTACTAATAGAGGAGATGCTTTGTCCTGGGGGAGGTGTCTGTAGTAATAGAGGGGGTGCTTTGTCCTGGGGGAGGGGTCTGTACTAATGGAGGGGGGTGTTTTGTCCTGGGAGGGGTCTGTACTAATGGAGGGGGGTGCTTTGTCCTGGGGGAGGGGTCTGTACTAATGGATGGGGGTGTTTTGTCCTGGGAGGGGTCTGTACTAATGGAGGGGGGTGTTTTGTCCTGGGAGGGGTCTGTAATAATGGAGGGGGGTGCTTTGTCCTGGGGGAGGGGTCTGTAATAATGGAGGGGGGTGTTTTGTCCTGGGAGGGGTCTGTACTAATGGAGGGGGGTGCTTTGTCCTGGGGGAGGGGGCTGTACTAATGGAGGGGGGGCGTGCTTTGTTCTGGGGGAGGGGTCTGTACTAATGGAGGGGGTGCTTTGTCCTGGGGGGAGGGATCTGTACTAATGGAGGGGATGCTTTGTCCTGGGGGAGGGGTCTGTACTAATGGAGGAGGGTGCTTTGTCATGGGGGGAGGGGTCTGTACTAATACAGGGGGGTTCTTTGTCCTGAACACCTGTTGTGTTTTTTTTGTTGTTTTTTTTAAAGCCCAAAAGTGGAACTTCCGCTTTAAGCACTCCTCACCCCCTTACATGCCACATTTGGCATGTCATTTTTTTGGGGGGAGTGGGGGCTTCGTTAGGAGTTGGACTTCCTGTCCCACTTCCTACTTCCACCTACGGACCGCCTAGGTGACTCCTACTCTCGCCTTAGGCGGCCCCTCCCTCCAGGCGATCTCCTGGGACACGTGACTGGTCCCAGGAGATCGCCTGTCCACTCCTAGAGTGCAGTGCGACTCGCGCATGCGCAGTGCGTGCCTGGCCGTGAAGCCGAAAGCTTTATCGGCCGGGTGCCCTCAGTGTGAATGGAGGCGCTGGCAGAGAGGGGGGAAGAGGAGCGACGCTTCGGGCGGCCGCATCGCTGGACCGTTGGACAGGTAAGTATCTGTTTATTAAAAGTCGTCAGCTACACTTTTTGTAGCTGCTGACATTTAATAAACATAAAAAGGCTGGAACTCCCCTTTAACTACCAAACGGCACAGCTCAGTTTACAGTGCCAATGTAGACCTTGAGCAGGCAGGTAGGGGCATTTTATAGCAGAAGATAGTGCATATCTCTTCTGCAATAAAAGTCTGTCTGCTTGCTGTTTGTTAGTAGAAATAAAATTCTAGTTTAATGTTTAGTCTCCCAACAAGGCAATTTGAACCAGGGGGACTTCCAGACAGCAACTGAAGAACAAAATGCTCTTTAACCCCTTCAGCAAAAAAGAAAAACCCAATGGCGATTAACCACTTAAAGTAAGGTGACCAGATTTTTTAAATGAAATCCGGGGACTTTTTTTTTTTTTTTACTAGTAATGGAGGCAATCAGCGACTCTCTGCCCATCGGCGCCGCCGCCTGCCTCACGGCCTGTCAAGTTTTACTCTTTGGGCCCCGGCTACTACTGGGTGGGGAGCAGAGGAAGATCACTCCACCAGGGAAGACAAGGAGATAAACAGGCAGGCGGCTGGCCGGGACTTGAACCAAGACAGAAGAACATGCGAGCGGAGCTAAATGGGCATGCACCCTATACTGAAAAAATATTCCCTCGGCTCCGACCAGCACATGATCATCAGAAAGGGGCACAGATAATGGGAAAAAATACACCCCCCCCCCTAAACTAGTAGGAGCGGGAGTGTGTAATTCCGATTTTTTTTTTTTTTAATCTGCACTGACTGTCTTTGAAATTGCCCCAGCCCCTGTTAAAATCCAATCTGGGGACAAAACCGGTGACAGACTTGGTCTGGGGACAGTGTCCTCAATCCGGGGACAGTCCCCGGAAACCGGGGATGTCTGGTCACCCTACCCTAAGCTAGTAGGTGCGGTGGAGCGGGGGGGTGTAATT
The DNA here is from genome assembly GCA_029206835.1 of Rana muscosa. Lineage (NCBI taxonomy): Eukaryota > Metazoa > Chordata > Amphibia > Anura > Ranidae > Rana > Rana muscosa. Next base: position 632,984,160 of record CM055117.1, on the reverse strand, counting down.
CTGATTTTTTTTTCTTTTTCGTACATCACGGGACACAGAGCGACTTAGTCATTACTAATGGGTTATATAGATTACCTTCAGGTGTTGGCACTGGCCAATTCCAAACCGGAAGTACCCTCCCCTATATAAGCCCCTCCCATCCGGGAGCACCTCAGTTTTTTGCCAGTGTCTAAGGTGTTGGCCAAAGAGTAACATGTGTTTTCACTGGGCTTGCGTACAGGTTCTTTTGGGCCTTAGTAAGCTGTTCCGGATCCCACCAAAAAAGCTTCATAGCTAAACGGTCGGTACCCGGGCCTTGCAGCAGAAGAGCAAGGTTTTGCCTGTAATGCCTCTCTTAGGAGGGCTGGACCCTGGGATCCAGAGCTCTGGTCATACCCACGACCAAGATGTTGTCTGTGCAGGGTGCTATACAGGTCCAGGGGAGTGGAATCCTTGGGAACCCGGTCCCTGAAGGTTTAATTACAATGCCTGCCGTGATAGGTGAAGTTTGGACTTCTGTGGACCAAACAAAGTCCTGCGGCGGGGATCAGGTAAGTGGGGGCCCCCAGGAACTTGGTTCTATTGGGGGACCCCCAAGCCTAATTTGTCTTTCTGTCTGTTACCTAACGGTATTCCCGCTAAATATCTGTGTTTGCCTGTAACTACTGAAAATGTAAAATTTTAATAGTAGTCAAGAAAAAAAAAAAAAAGGGACCGCGGTACCTGTGTTAAACCACTAGAGGCCGCTGTAGTCCATTTTTCTTGTCATGTGGATCTTTGGTTTTCTCAAGTCAAAAGATCCAGGCAGTTGGTAAGTTTCTCTGTGGGAATCCACTTCCTCTGCCCTGTTGCTGCGCTCATCCACCGCACAGGCCCTCCGGCAAAAAGGGCCCTGGCTCCTAGTCCCTGTTTGATTTCGAAAAGGGCGCCAATGGCGCACGGGCGCACGCGCCTCCTATGAAAAAAAAAGGGGCGGGGCGGGTGGATGACGCTCGATGCGCGCCGCGGCGCTTCTGCGCATGTGCAGGTGTCCCAGCTTGTATAAAGACACAGTACAAGTGTCAGCTGGATGCAAACAGAGCTAGCAACAAACAGTGGCACACAGAGGCGGTTGATGCAGGCATCCCCATAGAAAGGCACTTTAGTGGACACCAGCTGGTATATAGCAGCAACTGTGTTAGACTATTACCAGCAAAAATTGGTGTATGACGACGGGAATACCTCAGCTTTGTGCTTAAAGGATATGTCGTCCAGACGCTCCGGAAATAGGTCTTCCAGGAAGCCAAAGGGGTCTCCATCGGGCTCTGAGGATATTGGGCATGCTTGTACTGCACCAATCTCCCCTGAGAATTCAGAGGTCAGTAGCCGTAGAAACCCCGCAGGAATGCCTGGTGCTGCGGCTGTCCCCAGTCCACCTGCTCCTGTATATATAACAGAGGAGGTTTTATCCTCAACTCTGGGAGGATTGGAAGAGAGATTAACAGCATTGATCGCTGCTTCCCTGTCACAGGAAAAGCGCGTCCAATCTCCGTCTCCTCCTTCAGAGTGCCTGTTAGTGGAGGAACAGCCCCACACAGAGATCGACCTACCTGAAGGGGATCAGGATGAGGTTGATTCAGTTATGGAGGAATCAACAGTGGAAGAACCTTTCTCAGCCTCTCAGGCTGAAAGATTATGGGTTCAGTCTCTGACTAACATGGTCCGATCAGCATTTAAAATGCCTCTGGCGGAACCACCATCCACTACGGTTTCCTCGCTGGGGTCGCTAAAAGCTCCCCAGGCTGTCTGTTCCTTCCCAATCCACCCTTTATTAGAAGGGCTTATTTACCAGGATTGGGAGCATCCTGATAAAATATTTGCTCCCCCCAAGAGATTTCCGGTGATCTATCCCATGGAGGATAAGTTCATAAAAAAATGGAGGGTCCCTACAGTGGACGCAGCCATCTCTTCTGTTAACAAATCACTGACATGTCCAGTAGATAATGTTCCAATGTTCAAAGACCCAATAGATAAAAAATTGGAGTCTTTACTAAAATCTGCTTTCTCTACAGCAAGCATGGTGACACAACCTGCGGTAGCAGCGATTGGAGTCTGCCAAGCAGTGAAAGATCAGTTGAAACAAGTCTTAAGGGACTTACCAGATCAGCAGGCTCTTGCCCTAGCTGACCTGCCTAGAGCCTTGTGTTTTGCGGTGGACGCCATAAAGGATACAATCCAACAGGCCTCCCGCTTTACGCTGTCTATAGTACATATGCGTAGGCTTCTGTGGCTCAAAAACTGGTCTGCTGAAGCTCCCTGTAAAAAACTGCTGGTTAGCTTCCCATTTCATGGAGAACGCTTATTTGGAGAAGATCTGGACAAATATATCCAGAAAATTTCTGCCGGTAAAAGTTCACTCTTACCGGTTAAGAACAAGGGTAGAAGTCCTTCTTTTAAGAGGCCTACTTCTCCAGTCCCGGGCACATCGGCTGTGAAGCAGTTCCGACGGCCTCCGCGGTCAAATTCAGGGGGCAGAAATCAGGGACAATCACAGGGTAACAAGAAGCCCTGGATCAAGAGAGGTACAAAACCTCCCCCCAAGGCATGAAGCGTTGCCCCCACTCAATCGGGTGGGGGGAAGACTTCAGTTGTTCACAGAGACCTGGCGGGACACCATCAGAGACAGATGGGTGCTCTCCGCAGTAAGTCTGGGATACAAGCTGGAGTTAAAAGGCACTCCTCCTGCCCAATTTATGAGGTCAAACGTGCCAAGAGATCCCCAGAAGAGAGGATCCCTCCTTCTGGCACTAGAACAACTATTGCTCCAAGGTGTAATCATGAAGGTTCCCCTGGAAGAAAGCGGATTCGGGTTTTACTCGAACCTTTTCACAGTCCCCAAACCAAATGGGGACGTGAGGCCCATATTAAATCTAAAAGGGCTAAACAAGTTCCTAAATATCAGGACTTTTCGGATGGAGTCGATCTGATCGGTGGCCACCGCCCTACAAGGGCAGGAATGGTTAGCCTCGATCGACATAAAGGATGCTTATCTGCATATTCCCATCTTTCCGGCCCACCAGAAATTTCTCCGCTTTGCAGTAGAAGGGCGCCATTTTCAGTTCAGAGCCTTACCTTTCGGTCTGGCCACAGCACCACGAGTGTTCACAAAAATTCTGGCCCCATTATTGGCCAATCTAAGAACACAGGGTGTAACGATAATGGCATATCTAGACGACCTGCTACTAATAGACCACTCAGTGGAAAAGCTGGAAGTAGCTATTCACAAGACAATCAAGTATCTGGAATATCACGGTTGGATTATCAACCGGGACAAGTCAGCTCTAAGACCAGTCAAAAGTCTGGAATACTTAGGGCTAAGGCTGGATTCAAATCAGAGAAAGATTTTCTTACCTCCAGAGAAGGTGTCGTCTTTAAAAGATTTGACCCACTTAGTGGGTACAAAAAGAAAACCATCCATACGCCTCTGCATGAGGCTGCTGGGAAAAATGGTGGCTTCATTCGAAGCGGTACCCTACGGTCAATTCCATTCAAGGAATTTGCAAAGGGCCATACTGTCAGCCTGGAACAAAAAAGTTCAGGCTTTAGACTTACCAATGTCCCTGTCCCCTTCCGTTCGCAAGAGCCTCCCTCCATTGGTGGTTGGTGCCCCAGAATCTGGAAAAAGGGAAACCCTTCAGTCCGGTTTCTTGGAAGGTAGTCACTACAGATGCCAGCCTCATAGGCTGGGGGGCAGTACTGGAGCAATGGTCTCTCCAGGGCAAGTGGTCAGAAGCAGAAAAGGCCCTGCCCATCAATCTCTTAGAGATACGAGCAGCCCGGTATGCCCTAGTAGCATGGACATCCAAACCCCAAGGGTCCCCTGTCAGAATTCAATCAGACAATGCCACAGCTGTGGCATATATCAATCACCAGGGTGGCACCAGGAGTCGTGCAGCCCAGAGGGAAGCAAATTGCATCCTGGAGTGGGCAGAAAAATATGTCCCAGCCATATCCGCGGTTTTCATCCCAGGAGTGGAAAATTGGAGAGCGGACTTTTTAAGTCACCAACAATTATGCCCGGGGGAATGGTCTCTTCACCCCGAGGTTTTCCAGGCAATATGCCAGCGGTGGGGAACACCGGATGTAGATCTGCTAGCATCCAGATTCAACGCAAAGGTGGACAGATTTGTGTCTCGCACAAGGGATCCTCTAGCTTGCGGCTCGGATGCCCTAGTGTTCCCTTGGGATCAGTTCAAGCTGATATATGCATTCCCACCGCCACAATTGTTACCGCGATTACTCCGCAGAATCAGGGTAGAAAAGAAACCAGTGATTCTGGTGGCTCCAGCGTGGCCCCGAAGGGCATGGTGCGCGGAGATTGTAAAAATGTCAGTGAGGAGTCCTTGGACCCTCCCACATCGTCCGGACCTGCTGTCGCAGGGACCGATATACCACCCTTCCTTACCAGCCCTAGGTTTGACGGCCTGGCTATTGAAGCCCACATTCTGAAAAAGAGAGGGCTCTCTAATTCTGTGGTATCTACCATGATCAATGCCAGGAAGCCGGTATCCAGGCAGATCTATTATAGGATCTGGAAAGCGTACATTACGTGGTGTGAGGCCAAGAAATGGCATCCACGTAAGTACGTGATAGGGAGGATTTTGGACTTCCTACAGTGGGCTGTAGATAGGAAGCTGGCCTTGAGTACTATCAAGGGTCAGATTTCGGCCTTGTCAATTTTTTTTCAAAGGCCCTTGGCTTCGCATTCACTAGTCAAAGCTTTCATACAAGGAGTGATGCGTATTAGCCCTCCGGTTAGTATTCCCATATGTCCTTGGGACTTAAACCTGGTTCTGTCAGTTCTACAGAAACAACCGTTTGAACCATTGCAACACATTTCCTTGGTTCTTCTCACCAGGAAATTGATTTTCTTAGTAGCCGTTTGTTCGGCTAAAAGAGTATCGGTATTAGCCGCCTTGTCCTGTAAGGAGCCATATCTGGTTGTCCATAAGGACAGAGTAGTATTACGTCCTCATCCAGCCTTTCTTCCTAAGGTGGTATCGAGGTTTCATTTGAACCAAGATGTGGTTCTTCCTTCTTTTTTCCCCAAACCTAGCTCGGTAGAGGAAAAATTATTACATTCCTTGGATGTAGTAAGAGCAGTTAAAGCTTATCTAAAAGCCACTGCTCAGATTCGCAGAACGGATACTTTGTTTATTCTGCCGGAAGGCCCTAAAAAGGGTCAGGCAGCATCAAAATCCACTTTAGCCAAGTGGATTCGACAGGTCATAATACAAGCCTATGGCTTGAAAAAGAGACCGCCTCCGTTCAAAGTTAGGACGCACTCCACAAGAGCAGTTGAAACTTCATGGGCAGTGCATCACCAGGCCTCCCTGGCTCAAGTTTGTAAGGCCGCAACATGGTCTTCGGTACACACGTTTACTAGATTCTACCAGGTAGACGTTAGAAGTCGGGAGGATGTCGCCTTTGGGCGCAGTGTGTTGCAGGCCGCAAAAGATCCTCATGCCTGATGGCGCCCAGCTTATGTATCCCTCCCCTCATTTGGCATTGCTTTGGGGCGTCCCATTAGTAATGACTAAGTCGCTCTGTGTCCCGTGATGTACGAAAAAGAAAAAGGGATTTTTATAACAGCTTACCTGTAAAATCCTTTTCTTGGAGTACATCACGGGACACAGAGCTCCCACCCCTCTTTTTGGGACACTTATTGCTTGGCTACAAAACTGAGGTGCTCCCGGATGGGAGGGGCTTATATAGGGGAGGGTACTTCCGGTTTGGAATTGGCCAGTGCCAACACCTGAAGGTAATCTATATAACCCATTAGTAATGACTAAGTCGCTCTGTGTCCCGTGATGTACTCCAAGAAAAGGATTTTACAGGTAAGCTGTTATAAAAATCCCTTTATTCTGCACTGACTGTCTTTGAAATTCCCCTAGTCCCTGTTCAAATCCAATCCGGGGACAAAACCGGGGACAGACTTGGTCCGGGGACAATGTCCTCAATCCGGGGACTGTCCCCTGAAACCGGGGATGTCTGGTCACCCTAACTTAAAGTGTTTGTTAACCCCCCAAAAAATACAGATCCTGGTCCTTTAAAGCAGATTAAACAGCACAGTGCTTGTGTTGTGTAATCTGCCCCCCTCTTTAAACTGTAAAAAAAAAAATGAATCTGCCACTTCCTGTACGCCCTCTCTAAACTGACCACGATAACCAGGGCTGCTCTGCCCTGATCACCGTGGTCAAAGTGCGTCCCTCCGTCATACGCTGCCCTGCTCTGCCCTCCTCTCTCCCCCTCACTCCTCCCTGTCAGCACCCTCTCTGTCTCCACCTCGCCCTGCCGCTATTATTGAAAATGAAAAACCTAAAATTGTCACTGCCAGTCTCTCTATTAGGGGCTGGCATACAACACTGCGTAAATCCTTTCTAAAAATGAGCAGTGTAAATAGCTATTTAGTTGTCTTCAGACCAGTCACGTGACTCGTGGCCGCTTTACAGCTCCGAGACACAGCTACTGCAGGAGGAGCCGAGCGGCCACGTGATCTCCCCGGCAGTCGTCAGAGGGAGATCACAGTCCCTCCTGCAGTAGCCGTGTATTGAAGCTGAAAAGCGGTTGCGAGTCACGTGACCCGCCCGAAAACAGCTTTAAATAGCCATTTACACTGCTAGTTTTTAGAAAGGATTTACACAGTGTTGTATGCAAGCCTCTAATAGAGCGGCTGCAGTTTTAAAAAAAAAAAACAAGGCTGAACACACACTTTAAGGACAGAGCCTCATTTTGATGTTTGGTGTTTACAAGTTAAATACATTATTTTATTTTTATTTTTTTCCTAGAAAATTACTTAGAATCCCCAAATATTAAATACATTTTTTTACACACCCTAGCCTAGAGAATAAAATGGGGACAAAATACACTTTTTTGAAATAAAAAATAAGACAACAGTAAAGTTAGCCCAATTTTTTTTTTTATATTGGGAAAGATAATGTTACGCCGAGTAAATTTATACCCGACATGTCATGCTTCAAAATTTCTCCCGCTCGTGGAATGGCAACAAACTTTGACCCTTAAAAATCTCCATAGGCGACGTTTAAAAATGTCTGCAGGTTACCAGTTTTGAGTTACAGAGGGGGTCTATTGCACTCACTAACGATTGCGGCGATAACTCGCATGTGTGGTTTGAACACTGTTTTCATATGCAGGCTCGACTTACGTATGCGAGCTCGGCGGGACGGGGCACTTTAAATTATTTTTCTTTTTTTCTTACACTGTTTAAAAAAATAAATAAATTGGCTCACTTTTATTCCTATTACAAGAAATGCAAACATCCCTTGTAATAGAAAAAAAGCATGACAGGACCTCTTTAACCACTTAAGGACCGGACCAATACGCAGCATAAAGACCAGGCCCCTTTTTGCGATTCGGCACTTCGTCGCTTTAACTGACAATTGCGCGGTCGTGCGGCGTGGCTCCCAAACAAAATTGACGTCCTTTTTTTCCCACAAATAGAGCTTTTTTTTGGTGGTATTTGATCACCTCCGCGGTTTTTATTTTTTGCGCTTTAAACAAAAATAGAGGGACAATTTTGAAAAAAATTCAATATTTTTTACTTTTTGCTATAATAAATATCCCCAAAAAATATATTAAAATTTTTTTTTTTTTCCTCAGTTTAGGCCGATACGTATTCTTCTACATATTTTTGGTAAAAAAAAAAAAAAAAAAAATCGCAATCAGCGTTTATTGATTGGTTTGCACAAAAGTTATAGCGTTTACAAAATAGGGGGTAGTAATGGCGGTGATCAGCAATTTTTTTCATGACTGCGACATTATGGCGGACACATCGGACACTTGACACATTTTTGGGACCATTGTCATTTTTACAGCGATCAGTGCAATAAAAATGCACTGGTTACTGTAAAAATGACACTGGCAGTGAAGGGGTTAACCACTAGGGGGTGCTGAAGGGGTTAAGTGTGCCTAAGGGCGTGATTCTAACTGAGTGGGGCGTGGCTACGAGTGATTACACAGAGCGGAGATCGGTGACAGTGTCAGTAGGCGAGCGGGGAGATGTTGTGTTTACACGAACATCTCCCCGCTCTATCCCTCAGTGAGACGATCGCAGGGATCCCCGCGGCGATCGAGTCCGCGGGACCGGCGGTCCGACTCACGGGGATGACTGCAGGGTCGCAAGCGTGCGACCACGCGGCAGGCAGTTAAAGGGCCACGCACAGGTACGTGATTGTGCCTGTACGAGCCATTCTGCCAACGTATATATGCCGTGAGCGGTCGTTAAGTGGTTAATGTGAGATTTGGGGTCCAAAAGACCTCAGATCTCACATTTACACTAAAATGCAATGAAAAAAATAAATAAAGTAAATGTCTTTTTTTTTACAAAAAAATTAATAATAATTCCCTTTTAAGACCATTGGACGGAAGCAACTATTGGCGTTGCTTCCTTCATCCAATGGTGTGGAGCCAAGTGGGGGCTATCTTTTCTGCACTCAGCTTACAGCCTGTGAGGGAAGAGGACCCGATCATCTCCGCCGCTACCGACGGCTCCGGTAAGCGCCGGAAATGACCGGAGCGCGGTGGGAGGAGCCCACCCCTGATAAAAGTGATCTTGCGGCGAATCCGTTGCTGAGACCACTTTTATCTGAAAACCGACCACCCCCTGTTGAAGAAAATACTGGGGTAATGACAGCTAGCTGCTGCCATAGCAGTATTCCCCTACAAACACCAGCCGGATAATGACGGTGGGCGGTCGGCAAGTGGTTAAATACCACCAAAAGAAAGCTCTTTTTGTGTGAAAAAAATAACAATTGAATTTGGGTACAGTGTTCCATGACATTCAAAGTGTGACAACGCTGAAAAATGGCCTGGGCAGGAAGGGGGTGAAAGTACCCAGTAGGCAAGTGGTTAATTATATCCAGTAAAGCGCAGTATTAAATTCCTTCATGCAAGAAATGGTGACGTTTGAAGCCTAGAGTTGAGAGTATCCAACGTGAGGCAAACAAGGCGTTTACCTTGGGTGGCATTTTTCACTTGGGGGGGGTCGCAATTGCGACCCATGCTCAAGGGGGGCCCGTGCAGCCTCCCTCTCACTTGGGTTTCCATTTACTCAGCAGGAGTCACCAACCCCCGGCAAGTGTGCCAGACATCAAGAAAGCTGGCCGAAGGTGTGGCTGGCTACACAGGAGTGTCCCGCCTGCCTCCATTCCCACCCTCCTCCCTCAGGACAGATGGATCTAGGGGGTGCACCTCTTTTCCCCCCCTTCTATTGATGCTGTGCCCGGGTCGGTAAGCTCCTCACTTATCCTCGGACTGCACTCACACAGGACATGCGGCAGAGCTGCTCCTATCCATGCTGCACACAGCTGAGATTCTTGTACAGACATTCTGCAGAGTGTGTAGCTGGCTGTTTGCAGTTCTGACCTATGAAATCTTCAGATCAGAAAGGCAACAGAGCTGCAATAGCCAGCTACACACTGTGCAGATTGAGGCTGTGTCTGTAAAACAATCCAACCTGGGAGAAGCAGCAGCACTGCGTAGAGCCCTGCCAGCAATGACCCCATCCTCTGCCCTGCTGTACACTGTCCTCTCCCCAACATAGCCGCCAGAGACCCCCGAATAGCCACTTGAAAAGGAAGGGGAGGGACAATTTAGATGGGGGGGAAGGTGCGCCCGATTTTAGTCTTGGCTAGGGCAGCACAAAACCAAAGTTTACCTGTCTGTACACTGGACGTCATCGGCGCACGCACACTGAAGAAAGGGCACGATGGTGACGTTTCTATAGTGCCCGTGCCGTGACCGTTGGCTCCCTTGCGCATGCGCGGGAGTGACGTCACAAGACTCTGGACAGTAACAGCCAGAGTCCATGGCCCCGGAAGGAAGAGGAGCGAAGATTGACGTGGCCTGCAGCGGGGACATCGCAGGCTTCATTTGCAGGTAAGTGGCCCATAATGGGCTACTATGCAATGCATACTAGTCCATTATGCTTTTACTTTGCAGGGAACAAAGGAAGTAAAACCCATCAGGGTTTACTTCCTCTTTAATGTGAATGGACACTGAACAAAAAGTCAGGAATTTCCTACCCAAGCATACTAGCAGACTGACCCTGCCCCCGTCATCATGTTCGTTTATCATCTATGTTTATTCTGTGCTCCAAAATACATTAAAGTAATTGTGAAGGTTAATTTTTACTTTTTTTTTAAAATAACAAACATGTCATACTTACCTTCTCTGTGGCTCCTCCTCTTTATTGGATGCCCCCTCGGAGAGGTGCTTTCAAAATGTCTTTAAAGGAGAAGTCCAGCCTGAGCTTGTTTGGCTGTACTTCTATGGATCACAGGAGTGCAGTTCGTTCTGCACTCCTGTGACCTATTTTCAGCAGAGAGCGGGCTGAGGTCCACTCTCTGCTGATGTCAGAGAGTAAGCCCAGGCCCGGGCGTCATTACGACCACAGAGTCAGGATCCGCCCAGATCCCTGGAACGACACTGACTCTGCCTATCAGCGAGCCACTGAGAGCCTGAGCCGGCCGCTCCCGCCCCCTCCACAGCCCAGCACTCCAGTGAGCGAGAAGGGGGCAGAACAGAAAGCCAGTGACTGACAGTGAGCAGCTCTCTGCTCATGGAGCTGTGAGAACCGAGCAATCAGCGGTGTTCGATTGTTCAGTTCTCAGTTTTAGAGGTGGCGGGGGACAGATGCAGAATCGGGTCGATGCTGCATCCACCTAGGTAAATATGATACAAAAAAAGAAAAGCCCTATACATCTCTTTTAGGCTGGATTCACACTTGTGTGTTGCGTTTTTGAGCTCCGGTTTCTTTGCCAAGTTCTCAATCAGTTGTTCAGCGGTTCCTTTGCATTTTAGCTGCGGATTTGCTGACCTGGGAGAGGAGAGGGAAGTGTACAGTGGGTGACCACGATCTTGTCGCTATTATCATGAGGGGGAACTCCATGCCAAGTTTTAAATAAAAAGCCGGCATGGGTTCCCCTCCAGGAGCATACCAGGCCCTTAGGTCTGGTATGGATTTTAAGGGGAACCCCTACGCCAAAAAAAACGGCGTGGGGGTCCCCCCAAAATCCATACCAGACCCTTATCCAAGCACGCAGCCCGGCCGGTCAGGAAAGGGGGTGGGGACTTTAAAGTGGTTGTAAAGCCAAAATTTGTTTTAACTTAATGCATTCCTTGCATGAAGGTAAAAAATGTTTAGGTGTCAGGACCCTTTACTTATCTGAGCCCTCATTCGATCCAGGGCTGTGCACGTCTGCAGCTCTTCTCTCCCCTCACTTCCAGGTCTCGCTGGTTTTGCTGGGGCACCGAGAGCCATTGGCTCCCAATGCTGTCAATCAAAGTCAGTGACAGGGAAGCGCGAGGCAGGGCCGAGTCCTGCTGTCTGTGTCAATGGTGATAGCAGCAAGGCTCGGGTGCGAGCATGCACGAGTGCCCCCATGGGAAGCGGCACTGGACGGGGGGGGCACCAGCAGTGCGAGTGGGGAACCCGAAAAGAGGAGGTGTGTGGCCGCTCTGTGGACAGAGCAGATAAGTATAGACATGTTTGTTATTAAAAAAACAAAAAAACAATTCCTTATCACTTTAAGTCAATCAATGTGTGCAAATAAAACCAAACAATTCCCTTACAGACAACTTTTTGCTACAGGTAAACCTATAATAAGGCTTACCTGTAGCTACCCAGGATATCCCCTAAACCTGCATGGTTTAGGAGATATCCCCTGTCCCCTGCACTGAAGCAAGTGAGTGTGCCGTTACCAGCCGCTCCCGCACGTATGCTCCCCCCGGGAGTGATGTTGCTGGCCAGTGCTGTGTACGGGCACCGCAGCGAGGGCTTCGATCTAAGGTGAGTATTACATAATGAGCTAGTATGCTATGCATACTAGCTCATTATGCCTTTTTCTTGCAGGTGTTAGTTTTTTTGTTTTCAGAGAGGGTTTACAACCACATTAAAGTCCTATAAATAGGGGGCGTGTCCGGATGTAGAGCAGGGAAGACGTGTTGCTGAGGAGCTCCATACATCCTGACAAAATCTGCTGCCATCCTGCCTTCCCACCGCCCGGGTGAGCCCTCAAACTTACCTGGCGGGTCCCTGAAGGTCCTCTGCCTCGGCCACATCCTGTATTTTTGGCCCTGGTCGCCCGATCGAGCCGTTACCGGGACTTGCGACTGGCTCTGTACTCCCGGATCCCGCCGCCATCTTGCGGCATGCTGTCCTTCTCTGAGCCTCTGGGCTCGATTGCCGTGGTTTGCGGGGCTGGAGGTGCCTCATCCACGCACACCGGGGGCACCAGTGGTGGGGAAGGTGATCCGGACCGGCGCTGCGACCGCCTGGGGACCTCGGGAGGTTGATTGCCCGGGCCTGCGGCCTACGCACATCTTGCGGCCTACCGCGATTCCGGAAGCCTCCGTCCTCAATTTCTGAGTGCCGCGGGACACGCGGCGGACGGGCACGTCCTCCGGAGCCACCATCCGTGCCGGGGGGGGGGTCGGCACCGCGTCTGATGACTTTCGGAGAGCTGCTCCTACGCATCCACGTCTGCAGCCCGCAGCCATCTTTCGGCCTCCTGACCGGTCCCATCCATCGGACGCAGGTATGCCTCCCCTCCTCCTGGGATCCTTTGGGTGATTGACTGCCTCACAATACTGCGGGGGGGGCTCCCCCACTCCTGCACCTCTCCATCCTGTCTCTGCTGTGCCCCCCCGTCCTCCCTTCTTTTTTTTTTGGACTGGGCCCCTCTGCCCGTGAACCCCCCTCCCCCCCCCCCCTGAACTTTCCCTAATTTTGGGGTAAGGCTTGGATGGGCCGCCCTAGGACCCGCTACTCTACAAATAAGGGCCCGAAGGCTCCTCACATACCCCCGTCAGCAGTTGTTTCATCTCCATGGAGATCCTCGACTGGGATAGCGGCCAATACGCAGATGGCTGCGGAGTCGGGGGTGGCGGCGCCACCCACGGGAGTGGAGATCCTGGCAGCCATCACATCCTGTAAAGAAACTCTGACATCTAAAATTGATTTTTTGACAGTGGATATCGGTCTTCTCCGTCAAGATATGGATAAATTTCGCTCTCGTATCGCAGAGGTGGAGGACAGGGTCTCTGTGGTGGAGGATACGGTCCGGTCAGACTCCAGGGAGATACGGGCCCTCCAAATTCAAGTGAAAGCGCTTCAGGAGCGCGCGATAGACACCGAGAACCGCCTCAGGCGGAACAACATCCGTATAATTGGACTGCCCGAGAGGGCCGAGGGCCCTAGGCCTGCTGAATTTACTGAGCAATTACTGACCACCCTGTTTGACCTGGGTGCCCCGGCATCTACCTTTGTGGTTGAAAGAGCCCACAGGGTTCCACCGCTCCCTCCGAGACCTGGGGCCCCTCCACGCCCCTTCCTGCTACGAATGCTGAACTACCGGGACCGGGACCGCATTCTTGCGGCGGCACGAGCCATGCCTGACATTAAGTATGAAAACACCAGACTACTTTTCTTCCCAGACTTCTCCCAGGAGGTGCAACAACGTCGCAAGTCCTTCACTGATGTGAGACGCCGGCTCCGGGAGAAAGGACTACGCTTTGGCCTGTTGTATCCCAGCAGACTGCGAGTCACTGACGGTAGCGACACTCATTTCTTTGATACCCCGGAGGCGGCAGCGGCGTGGCTAGACGCCCGTTAACATTAGACAGCCGAGGACCAACGGTGCAGTTCACCCGGCAGGGAACAGATATGCTTCTACTATCCCATCAATGAACCTCTTTCCTGTCTTCTGATGAATCCCAGCACTGCCCCCTTCTATGCCCCTAATCCTGCTTATCCCTGCTGGCTTTCACCTTTGTTCCTTCTACACAAATGTTCACTTCGGCTGATTGAACTTCCACTCACTCCTGTTTAAGGAGCTCCAATGGCAACTAACGAACTGCCTCGCTCATGAACCAAGGTGACTCAAGTTGTTCCCCCCTTTCCACACCTTGGACTTCCACCCAGAGTTGAGGCGGACTTCCCCGGAAACTTCTCCCTCACCTGCGGTCCTACGGGCCGACTTCTTAGGGTCGCAGTGACCTAAAGATTACATGTTTCTCTCAGTTACGGGACAAAACCCTGCATCAGTTTTTATGGCTCTTGGGTCCCTTTTTTTTTGGCCCTTGATGCTAGGTTTGTATGGTGTTTGGGTAGGGTGTTTTATGTTACGGGGAGAAGGGTTCAATTGTTATGAAGGTCCAGATAATTACTGTATTGCTCAATTACCTTATGGGTCTCTGACCCTATTGAATAGGTGTGCCACTACTGTGTTTACTTATATGTGTTGGGTTGATGGTCTCATCCTGCTTCTATTTCCCCCTGGTGTTCCTTGATGGCTCCTCCGGATGCTGAGCTCCTGACCGTTCTGTCGTGGAATGTTCGGGGGCTCAACTCGAAGTTTAAGAGGTCACTCTTATTTCAATATTTGAAAATACATAATCCCCACATAGTGCTACTGCAGGAGACACATTTAACCGGCAGCAAGGTTATGGCTCTGAAGAAGCCCTGGGTACAGAGGGCGTTTCATGCGACCTACTCTTCATATTCTCGTGGGGTGTCTATCCTGATTAGCAAACGTTTACCGTGTGTGATACACGATGTTCATCTGGACCCCCAGGAAAAGTTAGTTATGGTTGTTCTGAGTGTATATACCCAAAACTATATCATAGTGAATGTTTATTTGCCTCCCCCTGGTCAGGTGCAGGCTCTGTACACTCTCTACGAGAAGCTGGCTCCGCATTGCCCAGCGCAGGTTCTGTTCATGGGAGACTTTAATGCTACGCTGTCCCGTGACCTGGACAGGCCTTCCCCCCAATCCAATTTTAACTCTGATCTCGGAACGTGGGCTCAGGCCACGGAGTTCCAGGAGGCATGGAGGTGGCTTCATCCCCAAGATAGAACGTACTCTTGTTTTTCGGCCACATTTAGAACCTCCTCCCGCATTGATCTAGCTTTTGCTAATTCCACCATGCTGGCTCACGTTCAGGAGGCATGTTATCTCCCCTCTGGCCTCTCTGATCATCACCCCCTTAAATTGACCATTAGGACCACCAGGTCGCGGAACAATGCCCTTTGGAGGTTGCAACCCCATTGGATCAACAACGAGGCTGTCCACGACAGAGTTCTTTCCCCCCTGGGGGAGTATTGGGTGCACAATGCGGGGTCGGCTTCTCTGGAGATGACCTGGGACGCCTCCAAGGCTCACAGGAGGGGTCAGTATATCTCGGCTGTGGCGGCGGTAAAGGCGGAACTGGGAGACGGGGTATCTGACCTGCAGCGTAGGGTGGATGAGGCGATGAATCAGTATTCAGCCTCGCCGACGGTTTCCAATTTTGAACACCTGTCATCGCTTAGGCGAGAACTACATCTCTATGTTACAGATGCCACTAGTCTTGGTATACAGGGTAGCAGACAGGCATACTTTGAACATGGAGATAAAAATAGCAAACTGCTGGCGATGCTAGCGCAGCAGGACAGGCCCTCAGCGGTTATATCAGAGATCCTCACGGCAGATGGCGCTTTAGCCACCTCTCAGGAGGATATTCTGTCTGCATTCAACACTTTCTACACTTCTCTTTATGCCTCTTCACTTCCTGATGGGTTTGATACTGCGCCTATGATCTCCCTGCTGGACACATTGGCCCTGGGGTGGCTCTCTGACACGGAGAGGCAACTCCTTGTCTCGGAGATCACCCCAGAAGAAGTCACACTGGCCATTAAATCTTTTCCGGCAGGAAAAACCCCAGGGCCGGACGGCCTGCCCATTGAGTACTATAGGGCCCACGCAGAATTGCTCGCCCCTAAACTAGCTCAGATGTTTCAAGCTTGCTTGAATCAAGACTCCTTGCCACCCTCTATGAGAGAAGCCCATGTGGTTCTAATTCCTAAGCCTAATAGAGACCCTAAGTTCTGCGCCTCATACAGGCCAATTGCACTTCTCAACTGTGACCTTAAAATTTTGACCAAGTTACTGGCCACTAGACTCAACGTAGTGATAAAGTCCCTGATTGACCCCGACCAAACGGGCTTCATGCCCGGTAGATCTACAGACATTAATATACGCAGATTATTCACTAATATTCATGCCCCCCATACTAACCAGGGTACTAGAACCATTGCCACCTTGGATATAGAGAAGGCATTCGACACAGTGGAATGGGTCTATCTGTGGGAGGTGCTTAGACGAATGGGGTTCCCGTTAAAATTTATAGGCTGGATACGCACACTTTACACTGGTCCTACGGCACGCATTAAGCTGAATGGCTCCTTGTCTCCTCCGTTCTCCCTGCAGAGGGGCACCAGACAGGGATGCCCTCTCTCCCCGTCTCTCTTCGCCCTGGCCGTGGAGCCTATTGCTGAGGCCCTTAGGAGCTCGGCCGAGGTCCGTGGTCTTCGGGTGTGCTGGCTGGAGGAGAGAGTGGCTTTATACGCGGACGATATGCTCCTGTTCCTGAATGACGCTGGTGACTCTCTGCGGGGTGCACTTTATATCATGGATGCCTTCACCGCCTTCACGGGGCTGAAGGTGAACTGGCACAAGTCGCAATTGTTCCCAGTGGATGCGGGGGCCCGGTCCTCCTCGCCCTCCTCTCTCCCGCTTCAGTGGGTTGAGCAGTTCACCTACTTGGGAATTGTTATCTCAAGGGAGACTGGGAATTTTGTGCGGCTGAATCTCGACCCTGTCCTGGTGACCATTAAAGCCAAACTTAAGGCGTGGAGTAACCTCCCCCTTTCTCTCATCGGGCGTATTAACCTGATTAAAATGAAAGTCCTTCCTAAACTCACGTATATTTTTCGGAACTCCCCTCACTGGCTGACTAAAGTCTTCTTTAATTCCCTCAGGCAACTCTTCCTCTCCTTTATTTGGGGGGGCAGGCCACCTAGATTCAAATATTCCACCTTGACCAGGCCTGTGGACAGTGGCGGCTTGGCTCTCCCTGATTGTTACAAGTATTATTTGGCCACTCAGCTTGTGACCGCCCACTGGTGGCTGAGACCGGACCTGACCAACTCCGTGACGGTACTGGAGGCAGCCATAGTGGGGTCCCTGGAGGGACTGCTATTCAGGGGGCCTAAAACGCCTCACAATCTCACCCCTTCCATGCGTACCACTATGCGGGCATGGAAGGCGGGTGAGGCACTAAGGGCACCCCAGCCGAACTCTTGATCTCCTCACACCCCCCTGTGGCTGAATCCCAACCAATCACAATTCCACACTATCCCCGATCCGCAGGCCTGGGCCAAGTATAAAATACTGACACTCAAACATATCATCACCAACGGAGATCTCACTCCCTTTCACACTTTATGTGCTAAATTTAACGTACCTGACCGAGCCCACTTTAGATATCTCCAAATTGCACATGCCTTCAGGTGCCAATTTTTGGGCAGGCCAGTCGAACTGGCATACTCAGAGTTGGAATCTACTATCCGGGTGAAAGACCTGGAGAAGCCCGCGTCTCAGATTTATGGATCCCTGCTGGTTGCTGCTATCCCCGAGCTGTCTTCCCTCCGCAGGAAATGGGTGGAGGACATACCGGGGCTGGACGCGGACGACTGGAGGGAGGTTTGGGATTATCCCTTCTCCCCTCTGATCTCAGCAAGGGACAAATTAGTCCAATATAAAATTGTCCACAGGGCTCACTACACGCCTCACAGGCTGCGCCAGATGTCACCGGAGCATTCTCCGGAGTGCTGGCGCTGCTCCTACCGGCCAGGGGGTTTCTTCCATATTTTCTGGGCTTGCCCAGCAATTGTACAGTATTGGAGTGAAGTGCTACGGGTGATCAATAAGGCCACCGGGACTTGCGTCCCATGCGAGCCCATACACTGTTTGCTAGGACTGGTTGACCAACTGCCAATACTTAGAGCCAGAAAAACACTCATATCCCTGTTGTTGTATTATGCGCGCAAAGCCATTACAATGAATTGGAAACAATCGTCTCCCCCCTCTGTTAAATTTTGGAAAAACTTAATTAATGCCAGTTTGCCCCTATATAGAGCCACGTACTTGTCTAGAGGTTGTCCACACAAATTTGAAAAGGTATGGAACTGTTGGTTAGATGACAGAAGCACGTCAAGTGATACAGTGACCACTGTCTAGACTTCTATTGTATCATTGAAATATCGATCTATTAACCCAAATAATGTTTCCAGGCTACCTTCCTCTATCAATACCACTTTGAAGCATGACGTATATTGATTGAACCCTCTCTCCAAGCTTGGGGTTGTAGTATAGACTAAGTTAAGTTCTTTGTTATTTGTCGCCCTGTGACGGTCTGATGCCGAAACAGGGTAATGGCCCCTGCGTGGGCAGCTGTTATGCCTAGGTGTGGGCAAAATGCGTGTATGTTTTATAAAAATTCAATAAAAAAGATAAAAAAAAAAAAAGAAAAAAGTCCTATAAATAAAGTGCAAGCGTGCAAAAAAATTCAATGTCTGTGTTTTTTGTTCTTCAATATCCTCCAGATGATAAATATGCTGTAAATAAACCATTAAAAGTGCAAACGACATATCTTCAAAAGTAAGTTCTTCAGGCAAGTAATAAATTGCACTCCTCTTCACCAATATTTACGGTAAGTGCTCCACATGATAAAGTGCCAAGTGCTCATTCTCCCATAGGCTGGAATGACTTACCAAAAATGAAGGACCTTTTGATTAGAAAAAGATCTATATGCGCTCAGGTATGAGATCTGTTATCAGCCTTCAAGTGGTTCTAAAGGCTGAAGATAAAAAAAACATGCAGTGCAGCCCCCCAATACTTACCTGAGCCCAATCCAGTGGAGGCTCTCCAGAGTCTCTCTCTGCATTGGCTGAGACAGCAGTGGGAGCCATTAGCTGTCAATCACAGCCAGTTAGAAAGGAGTGGGAGGTGGGGCTGAACCACACTCTGTGTGTCCCATAGGACACACACAGGTAGCTCAGGAGTGAGCACACATGAGTGCCCCCAGGGCAAGCACCTTGCTGCTGGGGGCACCCAGAAGGGGGGAAGAGACAGAAGCACCAGCAGGGCACCCAAAAAGAGGAGGATCGGGGCAGGTAAGTATGACGTGTTTGTTATTTAAAAAAAGAAAAGCTGAACCTTTATAACCACTTTCAGTTCTCCTCCTCTGCTCACTATAAGCAACAGGAACAAGGGTATGCAGAATAAAACCACAAAGATTACAGACTATAATTCTATATAAAATCTGCAAGTATGCGTACTCATATTTTCAAACGCCTCATCAAAACTGGCACAAGTAACACTAACTTAATCATGTACAAAGAACTTCCACTATCAAAGCGCACTGCAACGTTTGTGGAAGACACATATCAGCAGAACAGAGTATTGTGGTAGAGAAAGGAAGGTGAGTATATATAGCTGGGGAGAAGGAAGGGGGTCATTAAAGCATAAGCCAAGTCATCAAACAGCAATTAAGCCGGGGCCCCACCCCCTTCTCAAGTCAATGTACATTAAATATTAACTTTTAAATATTTTTTTTAAACGCCTTCTTATTTTAATTTTAAATGTTCAGTCACCTGACCATTTTGATCGTTTTCTACCTACTTTTCCCTACTGTATGGCAGGGGAGCAGCTCGATGGCATCATCACGGTTTGCACCTGTGCTGGGACCACAAGTCCCTCATTTCCTTGCACCTCTAGCTGCAAGGTGAATCCCTCCCTTCTTCTTTTGGATGTGACCAGCGCTGCTACTAATACCATTGGCCTGCCTAAAAAAATGGAGCTAGAGAAAATGCTAATGTAATTCTTTACACCAGAATTTAACCACTTCCATACCGCAGGCCATCATATGACGTCCTGGACTTCAGTGCTGATATCTGAATAATGGATGCAACTGCAGGCATTATCCAGATATCGTTTTTTCAGCCGGCGATTACCTACACCAGTGATGGCGGACCTTGGCACCCCAGACGTTTTGGAACTACATTTCCCATGATGCTCATGCACTGTGCAGTGATGTTGAGCATTATAGGAAATGTTGTTCCAAAACATCTGGGGTGCCAAGGTTCGCCATCACTGCCCTACACCATAATAATGATCATAGCAGCAGTTCAGCTGCTTGATCGTTCTTACCGGCGACAGGAGGCGACGCCTCCCTCCCCTCCCGATGCCCTCCAGTGCTTCTCCGGGCTCTCCCATGCAATCAGGGACCCGTTGGTGCCCCCGGAAGGAAGTCATAGAGAAAACTGAGGGACAGATGGTCCCCGCCAATCTCTATGACTATGACTCTCATAGGCCCAGGTGCATCATTATGATGTCACGTCTGGGCCGGCAGAAGTAAACAAAGCCGAGATCTCGGCTAGAAAGTTTCAGATCGTTTTTTATTTAATTTTTTGATCTGATGCTTTCCAGTCTGAAGGAGAGATGTGGGGTCTTATAGACCCCACATCTCTCCTTAAAGAGGATAAATTACATACTATTCCCATTACAGGGGGTGTTTACATTCCTTGTAATAGGAAAAAAAGGGAAAATGATTTTTTTAAAATAAAATAAACAATAAAAAAAATCTAATTGCCGCCGTCCCCACACGCAGAAGAAAACGCATGCGTAAATCGTTAGAGCGAGAGAAATAATTGTAGCCCAAGACCTCCTCTGTAAAGCCCCATACACATTATTAGATTTTCTGCAGATTTTTGTCTTCAGATTTACCAAAACCATATAATATGAGGTCAAACCTCGGCACAACATCATCTGTCACATTATACAAAAAAATTGGGCTAACGTTACTGTTTTTTTTATTTTATTTAACATGGTTGACACAGCCTCAGTAAGTGCCTGCGACTCTTCCCTAAATTCCAGAGCAATCATCTCCGCCCGTGAGTTCCCACACAGAACAATGCTTTGCTATATAAACATATCACTATTGGGCGTGGCTTATGTCACTTGTGGCAGAGCAGCCAAACTCCGCCTCTCTCCTGGCTGGCCATAGTCATTCATACTTCCGCCCACCGCACGCTCAGCCAATCTTAAATCCTATTTGTTTATCAACACTGAGTGACAGACCCCGCCTATCGTCAGAGCCGGCCCCTCCCCCTCTGTCCTATCACCCACCCTTGTCTGTAGAATATATAAAGAGAGTGTTATGGCTAGGCTAGCCAGCGGCTGAATGTCGCCTCATCGACACGCTTATTTATAATGCGTCACCACCTAGCTCTCAGCATCTCTGATGGTAGCCCCACCCCCTCGCACAAGCGGCTCGCCCCCTTATTGGTCTTGTTTACAGTTGATCAAATAAAATTACTATATAAACAAATGAACGGCGGGCACACAGCGCAGTGATATATTACCAGCTGCTGGAGAAGAGAAGTCTGCCGGTGTTGTAAAAAATGTCTCGACCCATGCAGGTTCTCGACCGCGTCACTTCCTGTGCGGCTCCGTCACTCAAACAGCTGACGGTGGGGCCTTACTGCGCATGCGCGGGAGCTAGCCGCGCTCGAGAAACATTATGGTCTTGAGCGGGCAGGCGGAGAGATGCTTATTTTACAACACCCGTGTCCTATCATTCTGGATCCCCCATCAGATAGTGCCCGGGTTGGACTGCGCATGCGCAGCCGGAGATCACGGAAATCTCCGAACCTGATCAGCTATCCAGGCTCATTCCTTACCATCCCTGTGGACATGGAGATGTTAAAAAAAACACAGCCAGGAGGCCGAGTGAGCGAAGCGAGGATGTGAAGCCGACTGGACACTTACAACAAATTCCACGTCGCCCTGGACCCGGCCTGTTAACTGCGCATGCTCCAAGAACTGCTGATGGAACAGATGTTAGTCTCTGAGATTTCATTGATCTCCGTTGGCGCATGCGCAGTCCAACCCGGGCACTATCTGATGGGGGGACCCATACTGATAGAACAGCCAAGATCGGACAAGGTTTCCCTGATCTTTTACTAAAAATGCCTGCCCCTCTTTCCCTACATCTTCTACCTAATATCTCCGCCCCCTCTTATCGGTCATACCTGTGAGTGGAGGAAGACGTGAAGGTGGGCGTGACAGAGAACAGCCGAATCGCACAAGGAGCCTCCCGCTAAGCTACGCAGATTGAAATGACACTCTCGCCTCCTGGGGGGAGGGGTCTGTAGTAATAAGGGGGGTTCTTTGTCCTGGGGGAGGGGTCTGTACTAATAGAGGGGGGTGCTTTGTCCTGGGGGAGGGGTCTGTAGTAATGGAGGGGGATGCTTTGTCGTGGGGGAAGGGGTCTGTTCTAATGCAGGGGGGTGCTTTGTCCTGGTGGAAGGGGGTCTGTAGTAATGGAGGGGGTGCTTTGTCCTGGGGGGAGGGGTCTGTAGTAATGGAGGGGGTGCTTTGTCCTGGGGGGAGGGTCTGTTGTAATGGAGGGTGTTGTTTTGTCCTGGGAAAGGGTCTGTAGTAATGGAGGGGGTACTTTGTTGTAGGGGAAAGGGGTCTGTACTAATGGAGGGGGGTGCTTGTTCTGGTAGAGGGTCTGTACTAATGGAGGGGGAAACTTTGCCCTGGTAAGGGCCAGTACTAATGGAGGGAGGTGCTTTGTTCTGGGGGAGGGGTCTGTACTAATGGAGGGGGTGCTTAATCCTGGTAGGGGCCAGTACTTATGGAGGGGGGTGCTTTGTCCTGGGGGAGGGGTCTGTAGTAATAGAAGGGGGTGCTTTGTCATGGGGGAGAGGATCTGTACTAATACAAGGGGGTGCTTTGTCCTGGGGGGAGGGGTCTGTACTGATGGAGGTGTACTTTGCCCTGGTAGGGGTCTGTAGTAATGGAGGGTGTGCTTTGTCCTGGGGGAGGGGTCTGTGCTAATGGAGGGGGGTGATTTGTCCTGGGGGAGGGGTCTGTAGTAATGGAGGGGGTGCTTTGTCCTGGGGGGGTCGTCTGTACTAATGGAGGGGGGTGCTTTGTTGTGGGGGGAGTGGTCTGCAGTAATGGAGGATGGTGCTTTGTCCTGGGGGGAGGGGTCTGTAGTAATGGAGTGGGACACTTTGTTGTGAGGGTAAGGAGTTTGTACTAATGGAGGGGGGTGCCCTGTCCTGGGGGGAGGGGTCTGTACTAATGGAAGGGGTGCTTTATCCTAGGGGGAGGGAATCTATACTAATGAAGGTGGTGCTTTATTCTGGGGGGAGGGGTCTGTACTAATGGAAGGGGTGCTTTATCCTGGAGGGAATCTGTACTAATGTAGGGGGTGCTTTATCCTGGGGCGTGGGGTCTGTACTAATGGAGGGGTGTGCTTTGTGTGATTTACCTTTACAGCTTATCAATTGTTTTACTTTGTACGTGATTGCTGGTCTTTACAATGATTCATCAAATAAGCCAGGGTGGGTTCAAAAACAACTATTTATTAGGCTATAGATTGACAGATTCACTAAACTAGAGAATGATGATAAGCTGGCTTTGCACTAGTAGATTTTCGAACATTTGTACAAAAATACGGAAATTCTCATCAGTACGTTGAATGACTTGATAAATGTTAACTGAAAATACTTTTAAAAAAATTTGTTTAACATTTGATTTTGGGCATGGGCAATGTTAAGAAATTTGTTTGAGAAAAAAAATTCTGTCCCGCTGCTTAAATTTTTCTGGTCACCACAGTCAAAAACAAACATCGATTTGACCCCGTTAACAGTTAGAAAATCGAACAATGGGTAGCCATGTGGTCACCACCCAACTCCACAAAAGCTGGCTTCAAAATCAAAGCATCGGAGTGGAAAATTATTGGTTGAACAGTAACTGCATCCTTTTAGATGTATCATCCTTTTTTCTTTTTTTTTTATCATCCAGTCTGATGCAGTCACTGTTCAGGTATTCAGACAGCTGCAGCTGCTGTGGTTGTCTAAATACAAAAGCCACCAGAGGAGATTCACACTGTTTAGGGTGGATAGGGGAATCAATTGATTTCTCTCATTCAGGGCTAAACAAGAAAAACTTTCACATGTATGGATAGCCTATCAATCCAACAGTTCTTGCAGAGAATACATGATAAAAACGAATTGCACTGCAAACACATTTGCAATAAAATATTTAAAAAACATAATTTGACCACTGACCTTTCTGCGGAATACTGCAACACTGTTGTGATTGCCGATGGGTTGAAGGTCAGTGTAGGTGGCAAAAATCCTGTGTAATAAAACTAGTTAGGAAGCAATACGCTGTGGCAAATTTAGGACAGTTGGCAAGTATGCATACACATGTAGCGGGGTCTCTAAATTTAGGTGGGACACTCAGGTGTGTAAGTATTGGAATAGTGGACCATTTGTGTTCGTGGAGGATTGGACGGTGTAATAATCTCCTTGGCCTCTGGGTGGCGGGGTGCCTGGAGGCTCAAGGTAGATTGGCCGTCACAGTGCTACCCTTTTTGTCCCTTTCCGGAGATGGTACGGCGAGGGCGGGGAACCTGCCGTGGTGTCGATGGGAGGAGATAAAAGGGGGAGACGCCCTAACCATGGGGTCTTCAGGAGGATCTTCTTCACGCGCCCAGGCACCTTAGGCCTGGGTGCGGGCGGTTCTGGATTCTGGCCCAGGCGCCCTAGGCCTGACCAGAAAGGAGTTGGAGTCCATCCCAGGCACCTTCAGCCTGGGGTGAGGTACTAAACTAGGAGGCCTGGGGTCCAGTGACTTTGACTGGGTCCCGCGAGGGTGGAGAAGTCCGAGGGTCCCTGAGGTGGATGGGGCCCATGTCTGAGGTGAGGAGGCCAGGGAGGTTACCCATTCAGAGAGTCTGGAGCAGCATCAACCCAGTGACGGATGGGCCTCTCTGGTAACTCCCTTGGAGGGACATCTTCCCCTGACAGGGGCCACAGCGCAGCGAAGGTACTCCTATCTACGTTCTCTTGAGTTGCTGGTAGAGACTCTCAAGTTCTAAATCCTTTCTAGCAAATGCTATAGTAACCGCTGGCAAGATCGCAGTGGTTTAGCTGATAATCAGGATAGTGCATCGACCTGCTCATTCCCCGTATCAAAATGTTATCAAGTCGCAACCAGTTGGCTACTGAAGCACTGTTTATTGTGAGATATACAATAAAACAAGAGTTGGACTGTGATCGGTGTGTGGAACTCTGGTTAATGGGAGCAGAGGGAAGTGTTGACACAGCGGGACTTGATTCTAGACAAAAGCACATAGGCCCGAGGAAATATCTGGTACTGGCCTTCACCTCACCCACAGCTATGGGGAGGACATGGGCCGTAGCGCATCTCACCCTGTCGTGTGACATACCCCTAGACAAAGGAGATGGGGTGAAGCCGCTACACGTGGGGGGTCGTGAGTCCGGGATGATATGTGTTTTGACTTTGGAAGAAAGAGTGGCTGTGTCTGGACTTTGCTGTCCGGAGGAGTTCCAAGCAGGTCGGCCATGTTATTGGCCAAAGTGCATCCCTGCTCAAAGTCGTGGAAATGACCCTAGGACGGGAAAGGCCCATGCAGAGGAGCGAGAAGAGGGAGGAGTCCAGCCGTGTGAAGTACTACATGTGGGGGCTTTTATTGCACTGCGCTACGAGGCACCCCGTGACTACACAGTTCGGGGGCGGAGCTTGATGGAAGCCCGCGAAACCGTGCAAGTCGTGGGAGGAGTCTGGCCATGTGGAGGAACTCACGTGGAGACTTCGGCGCGTGGTCAGTGCGTGATGGAGCAGCAGACAGTCGGGATGGCTTCAAGCTCCCCGTGGATTCCGGTTCCCTACCCCACGAAGATGACTACGTTCGCTGCTCCCCTTACAGACACGGGGATAAGACTCAGGCCCCGAGGACAGTTGGCTTTGTACTCATGCAGAGACACGGAGGCCCTCGGCGTGATCTGTCCCGGATGCCCGGGACTGGTGGTCCACCTGAAGCCATTCGGGCGTTGCGAGGCAAGCAAAGAGTTCTTGTTCGAGGTGGAGCCATCCACAGTAAGGCCCCGGGCCCTTCGCCTCAACAGCCTCACAGGTACCGCTACTCTGGAAGGAGAGATCCAGGCCTTTGCGGCGGTACCCGTACGCACTGACCAGGGCGATGTGACTGCCCAATCAGAGACTGAGAGAGAAAAATCTGAGGATGCTGCTTCGGTCACCACAGATTCTCTGCTCCCACCTCCGAAGAGGAAAGTCGGCCTGGTGCAGGCCTCCTGTGGTCATGGTCGAGCTTCACCCCGTCGCTTGCCTGGCCTGGATGGATCCGGTTGGAAGAGTCCTGGACATCCCAGTTCTACAAAAGGTCAAGGTGAGCCAGGGGCTGGGACTGTGGTGGTGGTTGGAGGTGTCGGGGGTCCACAGTCGGTGGAGCCCGCAAGGGAGGGTAGTACCACGTCTACCAGATACTACCTTCCCGCCGAGATGTATGACACTTCCGACCTAGAGTCACTGTCAGATTGTGGAGATGACGGTGAGATTGATGAACTGTTTCACCCGAAGGGCTGGGACAAACGCCCATTACTTATGTTACATGCACCGCAGGATTCCCCTATGTCAATAGGAGACAGCACGCCCCGGGTACAAGCCCCGGAGTCTACGAGGAAGTCTAGTCCTCAAATTACCTTCCCACAATCTACAACATCGCCCATCTTGGTGGCGGGGATGCAACGCGCATCACTGCGAGCACCGAGAGAAAAACCATCAGAGGTAGTGAAAGTACCTCGGCACCCGGAGGCCATCGTTCAACACGGAGAAGGTGAGCGGGAAGCCATGCCTCCTTTGGTCAGATTGCAACGACTTTTCTCACAGAGAGTCGCCCGTGAGTATGGGTGGGAATAGCCCTACTTGCCTCGGGACTTACTTTTTGAAGTTGAGGTCATACGCCAGAGATGGTATGATGAATTTGTTTGGGAAAAACTCAAAGTACCCCATGCATGAAGATATTTGTCCTGTTCGTCACCCGTGTCGAAAAAGTTTAGGGACTACAGAGCAGACTGGATGTGGGGCCGCCATATCCACGCAGACAAGGTGCGCATCTGCAGGAAAGATGGAGAGGATGCTGACTATTCGATTGAGGTTTTTGATAAACATCTGAAGCCCTTGTTCTTGCCTGACCCGAAGTTCTATTTGTGAGAAGAGACTCACTTTTTGTTTCCTTTCCTACAATCTTCTAGAAGTGTTCCTGCCGGAGCATCCGAACTGTGCCCTAGTTTTTTATTTGGGTTTTTGTTTTCTAGTCTTTGGAGGAATGAGAGCAGTTTTTTTTGTTTGTTCCCTCTTCCTCACAGCTCAAAGACAGACTTTGGGGGTAGAATTAGTGTAGGGACGCAGGAAGAATGAAGATTGCACCAAGTGTCATTACCGCGGCACTGTCACCAGGTGGCAGTGTTGTGCAACGGCTGTTTGTTTTTTTTACACGCGCATCACTTTACTCATTGGAGCGAGTGGGTCTATTGGCTGATGGGCCCATTCATTCTAAATTAACACAAAAATGTCAGGATGTGGCTTTCCTTGTGTGTTGTTTTTTTTTCCCTTCTGCAGGAGATTCGTCTGTCAAGACTGCTGAGTATGGGGTGGTTCTTAGACAGTGAAGGGAGGGATTGTATATGTGTACATGATAGATGTTTTTAGGGAAAAGTTTTATTGTTTTATGTTCCCTTTCCCCTTTGAGCAGGTCTTGGTATGGTTGAGGTTCAAAATTTTAGGGATAGCCTCTGGGGCCAGGCTTATGTCATCACTTCATGGGAGACATGGGTTTGCACCAGACGCTGGGGACCAGCGTCAAATCACAGGGGGGAGTATGTAGCAGGGTCTCTAAATTTAGGTGGGACACTCAGGTGTGTAAGTATGGGAATAGTGGACCATTTGTGTTCGTGGAGGATTGGACGGTGTAATAATCTCCTTGGCCTCTGGGTGGCGGGGTGCCTGGAGGCTCAAGGTAGATTGGCCGTCACAGTGCTACCCTTTTTGTCCCTTTCTGGAGATGGTACGGCGAGGGCGGGGAACCTGCCGTGGTGTCGATGGGAGGAGATAAAAGGGGGAGACACCCTAACCACGGGGTCTTCAGGAGGATTTTCTTCACGCGCCCAGGCACCTTAGGCCTGGGTGCGGGCGGTTCTGGATTCCGGCCCAGGCGCCCTAGGCCTGACCGGAATGGAGTTGGAGTCCATCCCAGGCACCTTCAGCCTGGGGTGAGGTACTAAACTAGGAGGCCTGGGGTCCAGTGACTTCGACTAAGTCCCGCAAGGGTAGAGAAGTCCGAGGGTCCCTGAGGTGAATGGGGCGCATGTCTGAGGTGAGGAGGCCAGGGAGGTTACCCATTCAGAGAGTCTGGAGCAGCATCAACCCAGTGACGGATGGGCCTCTGGTAACTCCCTTGGAGGGACATCTTCCCCTGACAGGGGCCGCAGCGCAGCGAAGGTACTCCTATCTACGTTCTCTTGAGTTGCTGGTAGAGACTCTCAAGTTCTAAATCCTTTCTAGCGAATGCTATAGTAACCGCTGGCGAGATCGCAGTGGTTTAGCTGATAATCAGGATAGTGCCTCAACCTGCTCATTCCCCGTATCAAAATGTTATCAAGTCGCAACCAGTTGGCTACTGAAGCACTGTTTATTGTGAGATATACAATAAAACAAGAGTTGGACTGTGATCGGTGTGTGGAACTCTGGTTAATGGGAGCAGAGGGAAGTGTTGACACAGCGGGACTTGATTCTAGACAAAAGCACATAGGCCCGAGGAAATATCTGGTACTGGCCTTCACCTCACCCACAGCTATGGGGAGGACATGGGCCGTAGCGCATCTCACCCTGTCGTGTGACATACCCCTAGACAAAGGAGATGGGGTGAGGCCGCTACACACACAGATTTTTACCCTTGGTTTCAGTACTTTTGTCATTCAATGGCCCAGAAAGAAGAAAATTGGGCAGAGAAAAGTCAGAAGTTCATATACACAAACTTGGCTCTTAATTTTCAGGGGAGGTTACAAGCACACCCTCTATGTTTTACTCAACAGATTTCCTTTAAATAAACTGGCAACGATTACGATAAAATGAATGCAAAGACTGTTTCTTTTGCTAGAAAAAAAAGTAATCTGTAGCAGGACGTATAAGTACTGTTAAAGTGATATTAAATGCAAAAACAAAAATGTAATATATAGAAGGTTACCAATCCTTAAGGCCCTTTCACACTTATACGACTTGTCCCACTATTTGGGACTGCAAAGTAGCATGACAAGTCGTTCCCCATGATTTCCAATGACAACAATTCATATTAGTACGACTTCAAGTCGTTCCGACTTCAAAGTAGTCCCTGCACTACTTTGGTCCGATTTTGATGCCTGAAATCGCGGCCGCAAATCGCGGTAAAATCACGCGACTTTGAAGTCGTACAAAGGGGCCTTAAGCAAAGTTAAACCCCAAACCAAAAATGTAATATGAATAAAAAACACTTGTGCCACGTGTTCAAATTTGTGCAGCTGCTGTCCCAAACCAATTAGGTTATATAATCCTCCAAAAAAAAACAGAAAAGTTTTGGCTCTGTGTGTTAAAACAACGCTTGCAAAATTAAATAGACCACTAGAATACAACATTCAACTCTAAAGTGAAAAACATTGATCCAAATAGCACAATGCTCAGTCACAAATGGATTAGTGATAACATCCAATATAAAAAGTCCTTTCAGCATGTATTAAAGTGCCATGCTGTATCTTCAACAATAATATTCTAATATTCACTCAGTGCAACAAATCAACACTCACTGGATGGAATTGACCCTCTTGTTATATAACAAAAAGAGTCAAAATCGCTTAGTGGTCACCCAGGGACCAGGGGGTATCCTCCAGCCGCTCTCCGGTATTCTTTCTTCGTAATGGTGTCACCACTAACTTCAGTGGCAAGATTTTATTGGTGGAGAAAGAAAGAGAAGGACAGGCTTCTCATAGCGTAAATATGTTTTAAATTTAACGTAAAAGCATCTGTTGTCTATTTACATACATAAATCTCCAAACATAGGCATCCACCCTATGCATTTAAGCGGTAGTAAACCCGCTGCTGCTTTTTTTTTTTTTTTACATACCTGAAAGGCAAAAGGCATAATGAGCTAGAATGCAGCGCATACTAGCTCATTATGAAATACTTACCTTAGAACGAGGCGTCGGTAACTTACCTGGTCCACGCCAAGGGAGATGTCATTTTGCCTCGGCGTGTCTTCCGGGTATCGCCGCTCCAGCGCTGTGAGTGGCTGGAGCGGCGATGTCGTCACTCCCGCGCATGCACGCGGAAGACTTCTTTCCAGCGAGGTCCGGCGGCTGCCGGCCTTTAGCCGAGAATCCCTGCTGCAGTCAACGGCTCATTGCGAGGAGAATATCTCCTAAACCGTACAGGTTTAGGAGATATTCTTTTTACCTACAGGTAAGCCTTATTATAGGCTTACCTGTAGGTAAAAGTGGTAGTACAGAGTTTACTACCACTTTAAGAGCACGGGGCCACTAAGCATCGGCGTGCATTACACCTGCACTGAGAGTTACGCACTGTGCATTCCAACTTGACGCATTTCGTCATTACATGGCATCTTCAGAAGACAGAAGTCGCAGCGCTTGCCCCAATCCTTTTATACAGTCCCCGATCACTGAGATACCGCCCATTTCCCCTTACATGGATAATTTATTGTACATTCCATATGGCAATCCTGGAGTCCCTCCGCTCATCCACTTAATAGGATAATGGTGCTGTGATCCTAAAACGTAAATGAAATTAAATGAACTATGCAGGCATTTACATGCCCTGAGCCACCTCACGATGCTGTTCCAGTGTATAGTGGCCAAGAAGTATATTACATAAAGAATAGTTAGCACTGAGCAGTGTTTACCAGTAGCAACCTGTGCTGGGGGTTGCTGCAGTAAAGGGATGAGTTATAGGGGGACTAGCTGAAAATCTATTCAGTTAAAATTAAAAATTAAGTTTAGGAAAATCCAAATGAGCCATAAATACTGTCCGTGGCTAGATCCTAAAAACTAATCCTAAATACCAAGTTGTATCCTCCCATGTGGAGTCTAGTGTAAAAGATATGCCATAACTGCTGGGTTGCCGTATAATCTGTAAAGCACACTAATAGTTTGATATGAAGCAGTTTATATCTTTATCAACATTCATACCCTGGGGGCTCATAGTACATAACTCGTATATCCAGCATGTTTCATTTTGTGACACTGCTTTGCACATGTCAGTGCCCCTCCAGTGTCTCTCTGTTTTTTCTATGCCACAAAATGTAAGCAAGCTGTGGTCTTTGTTATGGTATAGCATTAAGTGGTTTTAAAGGCTGTGTTCCTTAAAGTGGTGGTAAACCGCTGTCCGACAAGGCAATGTCATATTCTGCACATTATGTTAAACTTACCTTAAAACAAAGCTCTTCCAGCGCCGAGATGTCAGAGCTGCAGGCTCTCCGATCTTCACCCATCTTGCTTCCGGCTCTGTGACTGGCCAGAGCCGCGATGACATCACACCATGAAGTTGGTGGGGAGCAAAATCACAGATCAGCCTCACATATTTAGCATTTTTGCCGCTTAACCCAACTGCGCGTCTAAACGAAGCCTAAGGCTACCTTCACACTTGTGCAGATGGTTGTGGCTGTAAATTGCACGTTCCCTCACCTGCAAGCACCCACAGCCAAAATGCACTACTCTTTTGCAGACACGTGGTGGATGCCACTCATTCTTAATGGCGCTCTCACACATCTGAAAACACAATGCATTTTCGAGTGGAGAAATCACATTGGTACAAAAGCACCATGCAATTTCTGTGTGGCTGTGATTGTAAAAAGGTGTAGGGGCCTTTTCTCTGCTAATTCCTGCAGGTGCAGGAGCCCATTCAAATGAAAAGGCTGCTGTGCTCATGCAAACACAAGCCACACAAAACCTAGCCTAAGAATCTTTTCATAGTTTCATAATATATCTGTGCGCCTTCATACAATCTTCCTCTGATGCAGTGCAGTTAAATTTGCAATGAAACAATACAAATTATTTTAGGGCACAAATGAACATGGCATTTGTCTCTTACAACACCGTCACACTGATCGCAACATACTTCACTTGAAGTAGCATGATTTCAAAGTAGTGCTACTTGGAAGACATCTGTGTGACTCCACAGATGTCTATGCAGGTCGCACATGAACTTGCCAAATGTAGTGCAACTACTTTCCAAAATCGGTGAAGCTCCAACGGAGTCGTAATGATTTGACCACTTCCAATGCGGACAATTGGGTGCGACTTGTCAAGCGATTTGAAACTGTCAAATTGTATGAGTTGCACTGGTGTGACCAGGGGCTCGGTGACTTAATCCCAGAACCATTGCAAATACAAAAATCAAAGCATCATGTATATAACATAATGTAGTTATATATATATATATATATATATATATATATATATGTAGCACTACCCCCGTAGGAGCTGCTGTTTGTTTGATTTGGGTCTACGTCCTGCCTATCAACCCCTGGAAGTGGCTCAAACCTTCCCTTAGCACAACTGATATGAATAAGGAGTGTGAGACCTATTGAGTATTATGAGACACAATCCTGCATACATCACACAATAACCTGTAAATGTTATTACCTTTGCTGGTCACTAGTCCTTCTAAGTGACAGAGATACTTCACACAAGTTATATGCTTAATCAAAGGTACCTTTACTCAGTATAAAAGGGAAGGGTAAAGAATCACATTAATACACACAGTTGACTCTGCATGCGCATTGCAGAGTCAATAAACCAATAAGGATAGGTATCACTGAGATTAGGTAATAACAGGAAATAACATCAGCTATATATATGTACATGTATCTATATGTGTCTCTGCACGGCTAACTGGTTGCTCGCGAGCTCCCCCTTTGTTGCAATACCTTGCACGTGTTCATTCCCTATAATAGGTAAGCAAGGCCTATCTGCGTCCCACTCAAAGTTCCTTTGTCCAATGAAGTCTTCGCTAGCCACCGTCGGTGCACAAGTTAAATTGTAATCCACAGGGTTTCAACAAGATGCTGTAATTATCCGCAATATACCTGAGTACTCGTGTGCCTGCCACCCACTAATGACGGATGCACCAATCTCTGATCACATAGTCTCCAGTGAGATACACTAGGCCGCAAGCTGTGGCGTGATAGGTGAAGTGTGGCTGGCACTAACTAAATCACTTTCCTCTAAGGTAGTAGTCAATTCTGGGCAGGTGCCCTTCTCACCAAACAGGCCCGACTTTCAGATAGTCTCCTCTGGCTTGTCCCAGTCACTCGATCTCCACGCTTCTGCTTCAGCTGCAGTCTCCGGACTCCGGCACTAACAGCATATGGTGATGGACGACTCCGGTCTCTGCTGGGCAATCACAGGACGCTGTGGACGATCCTCTGCTGGAAATCACTCAGGCACTCCCGTAATTTAGGCCCAGGCTTCTGGCCTAATCCTTAGGAAGCAGGCCTCCGTGCCAACTTCCTGCTTGATTCAGAGCTGGATCCAGAGAGAGAGACGCTGGCCCCTCCCCTGGTTTAAGTAGTCTGCCCAGAATGCTTTGCGGTGTTGCAATGCACCCTGGGTAATGTAGTCTGTCTTTTACTAAAAGCAACAAAGTCTTTTCTCCTAGCTGATATCTGTCCCAAAGTCCATTAGTTGCATTGTAACACTTATACCACCGGAGGGAGCCGGATTCCTTCTTACATATGGACATCCTGCTACATATATATATATATATATATATATATATATATATATATATATATGTAGCGGCCTCCTCTCTCCCCTCTCTTCTATCAGCTCGTCTGTCTCTTGTCTACTGGTACTCTAGAGCAGTGTTTCTCAACTCCAGTCCTCAAGGCGCCCCAACAGGTCATGTTTTCAGGATTTCCCTCAGATGAAAGGGCTGTGGTAACTACTAAGGCAGTGAAACTGATCAAAGCACCTGTGCAAAATCATGGAAATCCTGAAAACATGACCTGTTGGGGTGGCTTGAGGACTGGATTTTAGAAACCCTGCTCTAGAGGAGAGAGAGCGGGGTCACCACGCCAAGCCCTCACCGCAGATGTTTGTGTGGTGGAAGCAAAGTTCTTGTTTTACCTTCGGGTCAGTGTTCTGCACCTGGAACCTCCAATGAGAGTTACCTTGAACAATGTCTGCCAGAAAATGAGCCCCACACCATTAAAGTCCAACACTCCTTTATTCTTCTTGAATGAACACAATCAGTTAGACTCCCTTGTAGAACAGAAAAGGAGGTGTGGATGAGAGTAGGCCCAGACACAATGAACTCTCCACTTTCCTTCCTGAAAGTGGGTTGCGGTCTCCGAGCGAGGGGGAATTTCCTTCCAGGCGGTCTCTGATGGGAGACTTACCTGTCACCAGCAATATGCTGCACCAGGTCTTCAAGTAAGTGACTCCCACTGGTCCATTACGCCTTCCGGATTCGGGTACCCACTCCCAGGGTTCCCTAGGACCTCCTTCCCTCGCGGAACTCAGTGTTGGGCACTGAGCTCCAGACCTCCATTCCGAGTACCTCACCCCAGGCTAAAAGTGCCTGGGATGGAACACGACCTCCGAACGTCCTCTAGGCCTAGGCCCGCCTAGGGGACCGACACGAACCACCGCCCTCAGGCTGAAGGTGCCTGGGCTCAACTCCCCCCACCAAAAATGGCCGCCCCCCTATACCCCCTCCCAGCAAGCACGGCGGGTTCCCCGCCCCACCATACAACCGCTGAGAGAGACCAAAAGAGGTGTGCCACCGCAACGATGACTCAACCCAGGGCCCAAAGCGACAGTGCCACCTGGTGGGCCCCAGGGAACCATACACCACAGTTTTCCCCACCAGATTTAAAAAATAGAAAGCATATACCCGCTACATATATATACACATATATACATACATATACACACACACACACACACACTGTATGATATACATATATACACACACACACTGTATACTGTATACTGTATGAGAGATATTTATATATATATATATATATATATATATATATATATATATATATAAATATCACATCTGCCACTGCTTATTAATTCTATTTTATCTGACAGCTGTTCTGATCCTTACATCCCTGTTTTATATACCATTTTGTTCAAGGTTTAGATCATTTGTCTATTCTGATTTATACAGATGTATATCCCATCTAGAAGCACAGTTTTTTGGTAAAAAACAAAGACTTTATTTTTATATAAATAATACAAAAAACAAAGACTTTATCTGAGTACATTCTACTCTGTAATACTATGCAGCTCATAAACAATACCGTCTAATCAGGAAACGCAGTACAAAACATCAATCACACACAGTAATGAGGCTATGTGTAGCAAACAGTCCTACTCTCTACTTATCTATGAAGCACATTCCACTGGTTTAGACACAGCCTACTCAGATAATTTGGACCGTCTGATTGGTCGGTGGGAGTGGTGTATGTAGATCACACCCAGGTTGCAGTGCTGATCACATGCTGAATTGCCATATTTACTCTCTCTTTCCTAATATAAATGTATTTTGTGCAGAATAAAATTTGAAGTCTTCAAAATATATGTGCCTTAAAGTACATTGAGAACAACGTAAAAATAGCTGTTTTTGTCACGACAGAATTTCTCACCATAATTGCAACAAGCAGTTGCTATGGGTTGGTGGCAGTTGGTGCTGCTATTTAGTTAAGACTATACTTTCAGGGGTCATTTCTATAGTTTTTGACTGTTGGAATGTGCTCTAAAGTGTACAAACTCACTAATCACGATGAGGAGCAGTGGTGTTTTCTCTTGAGCGCGATGTGAGTTAGTAATGCTGTTTATAGCAGCTGTTACTGACTGTAAATGACCGCACCTCTCTCCTTCTAAGGAGAGTAGGAGGGAGAGAACACAAGCTGAGTGGTTTGGGATTATTGTAAAAATTAGATCTAATATTGCTGTAATATCAGCTTCAGATTTCTACTGAATAGTAAGATTAGATGGCCTTGGTTTATTGTATGGGAATGTATTAACCATCCCCCTTCTGATCGTTAGTTCTCTCTCCTCATAAAAAGTATCAGTATTGTTTTGCTGAAATTACTTTAAGCCCCCAGAAACAACTGAGTACTTAAAGTGGAGCTCCACCCTAAATTGTAACTTCTGCTAATCGGAACCCTCCCCCCTCAGGTGTCACAATTGACACCTTTCAGGGGGGAGGGGGTGAAGATACCTGTCTAAGACAGGTATTCTCACCCACATCTGGGAGTCCTCTCTCCGGGAAATCTGCGGGAGACACGTCACTTCCCCCAGACTTCCCGTAGTGTTCTGGGAGACACTCGGCTCCCAGAACACAGGAGGACGAATCAGAACGGCGCATGCGCCTTAGGGAACCGGGCATGAAGCCGCAAGGCTTCACTTCCTGGTTCCCTCAGCGAGGATGGCGGAGGGGGCAGCAGAGTGACGAGCGATTGCTCGTCCTCTGCTGCGGATGTCGCTGGACTTCAGGACAGGTAAGTGTCCAAATATTAAAAGTCAGCAGCTGCTGTAGCTGCTGGCTTTTAATATATATTTTTTCGGCGGAGCTCCGCTTTAATACGTGATCTTTTTTTTTTTACTAACATAATTTTCCAGGACAAGCTTTCTGGGGTATGTCCCCTTCTTCATGGTCTATACCAAGGTGTCTCCAAACATTTCAAACAAAGGGCCAGTTTTCTGTCCTTCAGACTTTAAGGGGGCCGGTTTGTGGCTATTGGGGGTAGAAAATATCCTTGGCCCAACATCAGTAAGGGTAAACATGGCTTTAATGTTAGTGATCAATAGGAGGAGGAGTAGTGCCCCATCACTGGTATCAGTGAAAGAAATAGTGTCCCAGTGTTGGTGTCAGTGGAAGAAATAATGCCCCATTGTTGGTGTCAGTGGGAGGAATATAACCTCATATCATATGGAAGAATAGCGCCCCAAGGGCCAGATAAAGGCTAGCAAAGGGCCACATCCGGCCCCTGGGCCGCAGTTTGGAGACCCCTGGTCTATACAGTACTAATTCACAAAAGTTTAAGGGCACTTTCACACTTGTGCGACCTGAAAGTCGCGCAGTTTTACTCGACTTGAAGCAATGCCTGTATAAGGTTGAGGTCTACGGACCTCAAAGTCGGACAAAGTAGTGCTACTTGAAGTCGCACAGATATGAACGGTACTCATTGAAAATCATGGAGTACGAGTTGTCATGCGACTTTGCAGTCCCAAGTCGCAGGACAAGTCGCACAAGTGTAAAAGGGGTCTTAGCAGAATGTTAAAGTGGTTGTACACCCTGTACAACCACTTTTCCCTACAGGTAAGCCTATAATAAGGCTTACCCATAGGTATTGGAAATATCTCCTAAACCTCTACGGTT
Organism: Rana muscosa; assembly: GCA_029206835.1. Classification (NCBI taxonomy): domain Eukaryota; kingdom Metazoa; phylum Chordata; class Amphibia; order Anura; family Ranidae; genus Rana; species Rana muscosa. Next base: position 632,946,955 of record CM055117.1, on the reverse strand, counting down.
TAGGAGACATACGCCGGCGTCGACATAATCGGTGCATGCGCACTGAAGAAAGGGCATGATCCGTGCCGTTTCCATAGTGCTTGTGCCGTGACCGTCGGCTCCCGCGCGCAAGCGTGGGAGTGACGTCACGCGACTCCGGCCAATAGCAGAACCAGAGTCCACGGCCCCGAAAGGAAGAGGGGTTGAAGATGGATGTGATTAGACAGTGGGCAAAGCGCTGACATTGCGGGCTTCTTCTGCAGGTAAGTGGCACATAATGGGCTAGTATGCAATGCGACTAGCCCATTGTGCTTTTACTTTTCAGGGAACAAAGAGGAAGTCCCAAAATAAATAAACAAAACACAGCGCTATTGAAATAGTGGTGCAAACACCACTAAGAGAAAAAAATGGTATAGTGTCCAGTAAGTGATGTAAATATGTGCAAGCCAAAAAGTTCAAGTGAATATAACTATACAGTACAATTAGATCCACGCCCTACTAAGGTGCAAAAGTGCATAAAACATGCAAAAATAATCAGAAATAGTAAATAATTAGTGATAAACAATACAATCCTTAAAGATAATGACACACAAGTCCATTTATAGGTGCTTCAGTGCATGTAATAAATACTCCAAAGTGCTTCAGTGCATGTGATAATCAATAGCAGCGTTCCTGGAATGATGTTTAGTACAGTTCATAAAGTGACACAGTGAGTGTTCCAAAAGTCATGTCAAAGTGCAGACACACAGGTGCACCCCTATGGTAATGGACGCTCACCTGAGAGCGTGCGACCTTGCAACTAAGCTTGGTCTGTGCATGCTTATGAACCACACCTGGGTTCTAATGGACAATCCTGGGTTCCTGGTCTCCTTAGTAAGTGTCTCCAGATCATAAAAAATAGAAGAAAACTGGATGGTGCAAGTAATGTTTTACAATATTTTATTATATAAAAGAAATCCCCTGCCGGGGTACTCACACAGCGAAGGTGCGATAGTAGGATTTTTAAAACAGCTTACCTGTAAAATCCTTTTCTTGGAGTACATCACGGGACACAGAGCAGCATAGTCATTACTATGTGGGTTATATAGAATTACCTTCAGGTGCTGGCACTGGCAACTTCCAAAACAGGAAGTACCCTCCCCTATATAAGCCCCTCCCATCCGGGAGTACCTCAGTTTTGTAGCAAAGCAATACGTGTCCCCAAAAGAGGGGTGGGAGCTCTGTGTCCCGTGATGTACTCCAAGAAAAGGATTTTACAGGTAAGCTGTTTTAAAAATCCTACTTTCTTGTTCATACATCACGGGACACAGAGCAGCATAGTCATTACTATGTGGGACGTCCCAAAGCAATGCCAAATGAGGGGGGGGGATACACCATACATAAGCTGGGCGCCATCAGGCATGAGGATCTTTTGCGGCCTGCAACACACTGCGCCCAAAAGCGACATCCTCCTGACTTCTAACGTCCACCTGGTAGAACCTAGTAAACGTGTGTACTGAAGACCATGTTGCGGCCTTACAAATTTGAGCCAGGGAGGCCTGGTGATGCACTGCCCATGAAGTTCCAACTGCTCTCGTGGAGTGCGCCCTAACTTTGAACGGAGGCGGTCTACTTCTCAAGCCATAGGCTTGTATTATGACCTGTCGAATCCACTTCGCTAAAGTAGATTTTGATGCTGCCTGACCCTTTCTGGGGCCTTCCGGCAGAACAAACAAAGAATCCGTTATACGAATCTGAGCAGTGGCTTTTAGATAAGCTTTAACTGCTCTTACTACATCCAAAGAATGCAATAACTTTTCCTCTACCGAGCTTGGTTTGGGGAAAAAAGAAGGAAGAACCACATCCTGGTTCAAGTGAAACCTCGATACCACCTTAGGAAGAAAGGCTGGGTGAGGGCGTAATACTACTCTGTCCTTATGAATAACCAGATATGGCTCCTTACAGGACATGGCGGCTAATTCCGACACTCTTCTAGCCGAGCATATGGCTACTAAAAATATCAATTTCCTGGTGAGTAGAACCAAGGAAATGTGCCGCAAAGGTTCAAACGGCTGCTTCTGCAGAACCGACAGAACCAAATTTAGATCCCATGGGCATATGGGAGCTTTAATCGGTGGAATAATACGAGTCACCCCTTGCATAAAGGATTTGACAAGTGAATGCATAGCCAGGGGCCTTTGAAATAGTATTGATAAGGCCGAAACCTGGCCCTTGATAGTACTTAAGGCAAACTTCCTGTCTACAGCCCACTGCAGGAAGTCCAGAATTCTGCCTATAACGTACTTACGTGGATGCCATTTTCTGGCCTCGCACCAAGTGATGTACGCCTTCCAAACTCTATAGTAGATCTGCCTGGATACAGGCTTCCTGGCATTGATTATAGTTGATACCACAGAGTTAGAGAGACCTCTCTTCTTTAGGATGTGGGATTCAATAGCCAGGCCGTTAAACTTAGAGTTAGTAAGGAAGGGTGGTATATCGGTCCTTGCGAAAGCAGGTCCGGACGACGTGGAAGGGTCCAAGGACTCCCCACAGACATTTTGATGATCTCCGTGTACCAGGCCCTTCGGGGCCACGCTGGAGCCACCAGGATCACCGGCTTCTTTTCCAACCTGACCCTGCGAAGGAGTCGAGGCAACAATTGTAGCGGAGGGAATGCATATATCAGTCTGAACTGATCCCAAGGGAACACCAGAGCATCCGAGCCGCAAGCGAGGGGATCCCTTGTCCGGGAGACAAATCTGTCCACCTTTGCGTTGAATCTGGATGCTAGCAGATCTACATCCGGTGTTCCCCACCGCTGACATATTGCTCGGAAGACCTCGGGCTGAAGGGACCATTCCCCTGGGCATAACTGTTGGCGACTCAGAAAGTCCGCCTTCCAATTCTCCACCCCTGGAATGAAGACAGCTGATATACATGGGACATGCTTTTCTGCCCATTCCAGGATGTGACTTACTTCCCTCTGGGCTGCACGACTCCTGGTGCCTCCCTGATGATTGATATATGCCACTGCTGTGGCATTGTCTGATTGAATTCTGACAGGGGACCCTTGGAGTCTGGATGTCCAGGCTACTAGGGCATACCGGGCTGCTCGTATCTCTAAGAGATTGATGGGCAGGGTTTTTACTACATTTGACCATCTGCCCTGGAGAGACCATTGCTCCAGTACTGCCCCCCAGCCTATAAGGCTGGCATCTGTAGTGACCACCTTCCAGGATATCGGACTGAAGGGTTTTCCCTTCTGGAGATTCTGGGGGATCAACCACCAGCAGAGACTCTTCCGAACGGAAGGGGACAAAGCCATCGGGAAGTCTAGAGCCTGAATTTTTCCGTTCCAGGCTGACAATATGGCCCTCTGTAAATTCCTTGAGTGGAATTGGGTGTATGGCACAGCTTCGAATGATGCTACCATCTTTCCTAGCAGCCTCATGCACAGGCGTATGGACGTCTGTCTTTTTGCACAAAGCAGACGGACCAAGCCCCTCAAAGAGGATACCTTGTCTAGAGGTAAGAAAATCTTCCTCTGGTCTGAATCCAGCCGTAGCCCTAGATATACCAGGTTTTTCACTGGCTGTAGGGCTGACTTGTCCAGGTTGATGACCCAACCGTGAGATTCTAGATACTTGATTGTATCGACAATTACCACTTCTAGCTTGGCAACTGAGTGGTCCATCAACAACAGGTCGTCTAGGTATGCCATTATCGTTACACCTCGTGTTCTTAGATCGGCCAACAGTGGGGCCAGAATTTTTGTGAACACTCGTGGTGCTGTGGCCAGACCGAATGGTAAGGCTCTGAACTGAAAATGGCGCCCTTCTACTGCAAAGCGTAGAAATTTTTGATGACCTGGAAAGATGGGAACATGCAAGTAAGCATCTTTGATGTCGATCAAGGCTAACCATTCCTCCCCCTGTAGGGCAGCGGTGACCGATCGGATCGACTCCATCCGGAAAGACCGGACGTTTAGAAATTTGTTTAGACTCTTTAGGTTCAATATGGGTCTTATGTCCCCGTTTTGCTTCGGGACTGTGAAAAGGTTTGAGTAGAAACCCAACCCCCACTCTTCCATAGGAACCTCCATAATTACTCCTTGGAGCAATAGTTGTTCTAACGCCAATAGGAGAGACCCTCTTTTCAGAGGGTCTCTTGGCATGCCTGACCACATAAAATGGGAAGGAGGAGACTCTTTTAACTCCAACTTGTATCCCAGAGTTACTGCGGAGAGCACCCATCTGTCTTTGATCGTCTCCCGCCAGGTCTCTGCGAACAACTAAAGTCTTCCCCCCACCCGTTTGAGTGGGGGCAGCCCTTCATAGGCTTGACTTGGAGGCTGGTTTAGTACCCCTTCGGATCCAGGGTTTCTTATTACCCTGTGACTGTCCCTGATTTTTACCCCTTGAGTTTGACCGAGGAGTAGTGATGAGCCGAACACCCCCGGGTTCGGTTCGCACCAGAACCCGCGAACGGACCGAAAGTTCGAACGAACATTAGAACCCTATTAAATACAATGGATGCGAACGTTCGAATTCTAAAGTGCTAATTATAACAACTATTATGCATGTTATTGTCCTAAAAAGGGTTTGGGAACCCGGGTTCTGCACCAGGGGACATGTATCAATGCAAAAAGAAGTTTTAAAAACGGTCGTTTTTCGGGAGCAGTCATTTTAATGATGCATAAAGTGAAAAAAAAAAAGTCAAATATTCCTTTAAATATCGTACCTGGGGGGTGTCTAAAGTATGCCTGTGAAGTGCCACGTGTTTCCCGTGTTTAGAACTGTCCCTGCACAAAATGACACTTCTAAAGGAAAAAAAAGCCATTTAAAACTGCTTGCGGCTTTAATGTAATGTCTGGTCCCGGTAATATGGATGAAATTCTTTAAGAAAAATGGCATAGCTACCCCATGACCCCCCCCCCTACCCCAGCCCATTACCAGCCCCTTTGGGTCTTGTATGGATATTAAGGGGAACCCCGCACATAAAATAAAAAAGGCCCTATATACTCTGAACAGCCCTATACAGGCGGTGCATACAAGACAGGGACTGTAGGTTTGTTCTTATGTAGAATCTGTTTGTAATTTTGAACAGGTACATTGTTGAAGTGTAGCTCCAGACCAAAAATCTATTTTTAAACTTTTTGGAAAACATAGGTAAGGGTTATCACCCCTGTAACATTTGTTTTGCTGTCTGTGCCCCTGTTCAGAACATTTCACCTCACTTTCCGTCCCAATGACAACTGTTTTTGAAATGTGGTGTTTTTCTTGAAACAAGGATTGCTGATAAAGCATCAGTACAGAGGAGACACCTTTCTCCCATATTTATTCTTACAGGAGAGAATTTTCCTTCCTAGTGGTAGATTTCCTCTCACTTCCTGTTGTCTTCTTGCGTTTGCAAGTAGGAGTCGTTTGTAAGTTGGATGTTTGAAAGTAGGGACCTGCCGTATATACTCTGCAGAAATAGGCCCCTTAGTTGTTGGTGTTGGCACAACACTGTAAGCACTCACAGTTACTCTTGGTTGGTGCTGGAACGCCCTGCTGTCAACTATTATATCAGGAATTTTAATTACATATAATTGTTGAACAGTGGTAGTAAAAATTGGGCCTTTGATGGTGGTGCTGGTGCCACAACACTGTAAGCCCTGACAGTTACTCTTGGTGGGTGCAGCAATGGGCCCTGCTGTGAATTATTAGATCAAGAATTGTAATTACATGCCCCTGTTGAACAGGGGCTGAAAAATTGGGCCTTAGGCACTGGTGGCACAACACTGCAACCCCTCACAGATACTGTACTTGGAGCACAGCAATGAGCCCTGTTGCAAAGTATTGCTTCAAAAATTGTAATTACATGCCCCTGTTAAACAGGGGCTGAAAAATTGGGCGTTAGGCACTGGTGGCGGCACCCATAAACAAAAATGATCTTCCAAGCTATCATCATCAATCGTATCATTGAGGACTCGGAGGAGGAGGATAGCCAGTCAACATAACAGCACAGGCACTCAGCATCAGCATCAGTCTTGAAGGGATGTGACATGTTAAAATCAATTAGTCTGTTATATCAGCATCAGGTGTGTGGTAGCTGGTGGTGATCCAAGACTGGTTCATCTTGATGAAAGTCAGTCGATCAACCGAGTCGGTGGACAGGCGCACCCTGTGATCCGTGACAAATCCTCCAGCAGCACTGAATGTGCGTTCCGAAAGAACGCTGGATGCAGGACAGGCCAGTAGCTCAATTGCATACTGTGCAAGCTCTGGCCAGTGATCCATCCTCAAGACCCAGTAAGCCAGAGGATTTTCGGTGGGGAAGGTGTCCAAGTCTGACCTTGCCCCTAGATATTCCTGCACCATGTTTATCAGACGCTGGCGATGGTTGCTGGAACCGATCATACTTTGGGGCTGCGGACTAAAGAATTGTCTGAACGCATCGGTCAGACGGCCACCTTCCCCACCGCTCCTTCTTTGACTGGCCGAAGCCTCAGCAACTCGTTGTCCAGGACCAGGAGTTTGCAACCTCCCAGTCTCTGGGAACGCGTTGCACAGACCTTTCTGCAAGGCCTCCCGGAGTTGTCTCATCCTCTGCTCCCTCTGCGACGGTAACATAAGGTCCGCAACCTTACCCTTGTACCGTGGATCAAGGAGAGTGGCCAGCCAGTAATGGTCCCTCTCCTTGATCTGAAGAATACGAGGATCCTTCCGCAGACTTTGCAGGATCAGGGAGGCCATGCAGCGTAGGTTTGCTGAGGCATTCGCTCCGGAGTCCTCTGGGTCACTAAGGACGACATGATCCGCAGCCACCTCCTCCCAGCCACGTACAAGTCCACTGGTTTCTTGGGACTGTAAATCATCCCTAAAAGACTGCTGCTGATGATGCTGAGTGCCAGCCTCCACCTCCATGCTGACACAATCCTCCTCCTCCTCCTCCTCTTCCTGTGCGATGGGTGGGACAGAAGGAACACTGTCTGGGTAAAGGGGGCCTTGAGAGGCAAGGAAGTCCTCCTCTTCCTGCCTCTGTTCTGCCTCAAGTGCCCTGTCCATTATTCCACGCAGCGTGTGCTCCAACAGGTGGACAAGAGGTACAGTGTCACTGATGCATGCACTGTCACTGCTCACCATCCTCGTGGCCTCCTCAAATGGTGCCAGGACAGTGCATGCATCCCTGATCATGCCCCACTGGCGTGGATAAAAAAAACCAAGCTCCCCTGACCCTGTCCTGGTGCCGTAGTCGCACAGGTACTCATTGATGGCCCTCTGCTGCGTGTGCAGCCGCTGCAGCATGGCCAACGTTGAGTTCCACCTGGTGGGCATGTCACATATAAGGCGGTTCTTGGGCAGGTTCAACTCCTTTTGCAGCTCAGCCAGGCGAGCACTGGCATTATAAGATCTGCGGAAATGCACACAGACTTTCCTGGCCTGCCTCAGGACATCCTGTAAGCCCGGGTACCTGCCCAAGAAGCGCTGCACCACCAGGTTAAGGACGTGAGCCACACAGGGCACATGGGTCAGTTGTCCCTGTCGGAGGGCGGAGAGGAGGTTGGTGCCATTGTCGCAAACCACCATTCCTGGCTTAAGCTGGCGTGGCGTCAACCACCTCTCGGCCTGGCCCTGCAGAGCAGACAGGACCTCTGCCCCAGTGTGGCTTCTGTCCCCCAAACACACCAGCGCAAGCACGGCATGGCATCTTTTTGCCTGCGTACTTGCGTAGCCCCGTGAACGGCTACGGAGCACCGCTGGTTCATAGGACAAACCACAGGAAGAGGCCATGGAGGAAGAAGAAGAGGAGGGGGTGGAGGAGAGAGGTGTGTCACAACCAGTAGTAGCATTTTGGAGGCGTGGCGGTGGGACAACCTCCAACACTACTGCACCTTGTCCTGAATCCTTCCCAGCTGCCAAAAGAGTGACCCAATGGGCCGTGAAAGAAAGGTAACGTCCCTGTCCATGCCTGCTGGACCATGAGTCAGCGGTAATATGCACCTTACCGCTGACCGCCCTGTCCAGCGAGGCCAAGACATTGCCTTCCACATGCCGGTAGAGAGCCGGAATAGCCTTCCGTGAGAAAAAGTGGCGTTTGGGAACCTGCCACTGAGGAACCGCACATTGCACAAACTCACGGAAGGGGGCCGAGTCTACCAACTGAAAAGGCAGCAGTTGAAGCGCTAGCAATTTAGCCAAGCTAGCATTCAACCGCTGGGCATGTGGATGGCTGGGAGTGAACTTCTTTCGACGGTCCAGCAGCTGGGGCAGGGAAATTTGCCTGCTAGAATCGGACGTCGGTGTACTGCTAGCAGAGTGGGCGCAAGTACTTGGCTGTGACACACCTAATTCTACACCTTCATTCCTCTCAGTGCATGTTTCAGAGAGGACTGAAGTTATAGTGGGGTTGGAGATCCCAGCTGATGCGGTGCAAGGAGAGGTCCGCTTTGTTCTTTGGTGTGGGTCTTTGAGGTAGGCTTGCCAACGAGCTGCATGGCAGGTCAACATATGTCTGGTCAGGCATGTGGTACCCAAGCGGCTGATGTTTTGGCCACGCGATATACGCTTGAGACATATGTTGCAAACAGCAGCTGTGCGATCTGATGCACTAGCCTCAAAAAAGGCCCACACCAAAGAACTTTTTGAATGACGGGCAGAGGCAGCGCCCTGCACAGGCGGAGCTCTGCGGTGTGATTCCGTCGGTGTACTGCCCTTACGCTGGCCACCAAAGGGCATCCTGCCTCGTTGGAGATGTGCCTCCTCCTCATCCTCCTCCTCCTCCTCTCTCCTATTAGGCACCCACGTGGAGTCAGTGACCTCATCATCCCCTCCCTCCTCATCACTGGAGCCAATCTGGCAGTATGCTGCAGCTGCTGGAACATGACTGCCAGATTGGTGTCCTTCTTGAGCATCCCCTCTGTCTGCTCTCACGCTACTGCCTTCCTCTAGCTGGGTTTCATCATCAGACCCTTCGAAACGCTGGGCATCCTCCTGGAGCATGTACCCAACACTGTGCTGAAACAGTTCGGGGGACTCCTCAGGAGGAGGACATGGTGGGTCTAGGGAAGGAGTGACTGATGATTTGTCTGACATTGATACCAGGGAAGACGACGCTTTGGCAGCTGCTTTTCCAGTACCCTGAGCCTGGGTGAGAGAGGATGAGGAGGAGGAGGAGGGCTTGGTCATCCACTCTACCAAGTCTTCGGCATGATGTGGCTCAACATGTCCAGCTGCCGAAAAGAAGGACAAGCGTGTCCCATGGCCATGTGCTGATGACAATGCACCGCGTCCACGACCAGCACTGTTGCCCCCAGACACAGAGCCTGCTTGCCCTCTTTTATTGCCTCCTGACTGTCTGCCTCTCCTTGTTTGCCTTCCAGACATTCTAATAGATGGCCTGCAGGGAGATGGGAAAAAAGCAATAAGGGCTACCTTCAGGTGTCCTTCTCTGTCCCTTGAAACAAGGACTTTCACAGTGAAAGAAACTGACACTCTCCCTACCTACAGTTTTCTGTCCCTAGAATAAATGTTTTTTTTAAGCACAATATAGCACAAGGACAATTCACTCACTGTCCTTACAGGTCCCTGGAAACAAGGACTTGCAGAGTGAAATAAACTGACACTCTCCCTACCTACAGTTTTCTGTCCCTAGAATAAATGTTTTTTTTAAGCACAATATAGCACAAGGACAATTCACTCACTGTCCTTACAGGTCCCTGGAAACAAGGACTTGCAGAGTGAAAGAAAAAAAACACTCTCCCTACCTACAGTTTTCTGTCCCTAGAAAAAATGTTTTTTTTAATCACAATATAGCACAAGGACAATTCACTCACTGTCCTTACAGGTCCCTGGAAACAAGGACTTGCAGAGTGAAATAAACTGACACTCTCCCTACCTACAGTTTTCTGTCCCTAGAATAAATGTTTTTTTTAAGCACAATATAGCACAAGGAGAATTCACTCACTGTCCTTACAGGTCCCTGGAAACAAGGACTTGCAGAGTGAAATAAACTGACACTCTCCCTACCTACAGTTTTCTGTCCCTAGAATAAATGTTTTTTTTAAGCACAATATAGCACAAGGACAATTCACTCACTGTCCTTACAGGTCCCTGGAAACAAGGACTTGCAGAGTGAAATAAACTGACACTCTCCCTACCTACAGTTTTCTGTCCCTAGAATAAATGTTTTTTTTAAGCACAATATAGCACAAGGACAATTCACTCACTGTCCTTACAGGTCCCTGGAAACAAGGACTTGCAGAGTGAAAGAAAAAAAACACTCTCCCTACCTACAGTTTTCTGTCCCTAGAAAAAATGTTTTTTTTAATCACAATATAGCACAAGGACAATTCACTCACTGTCCTTACAGGTCCCTGGAAACAAGGACTTGCAGAGTGAAATAAACTGACACTCTCCCTACCTACAGTTTTCTGTCCCTAGAATAAATGTTTTTTTTAAGCACAATATAGCACAAGGACAATTCACTCACTGTCCTTACAGGTCCCTGGAAACAAGGACTTGCAGAGTGAAAAAAAAAAAACACTCTCCCTACCTACAGTTTTCTGTCCCTAGAAAAAATGTTTTTTTTAATCACAATATAGCACAAGGACAATTCACTCACTGTCCTTACAGGTCCCTGGAAACAAGGACTTGCAGAGTGAAAGAAAAAAAACACTCTCCCTACCTACAGTTTTCTGTCCCTAGAAAAAATGTTTTTTTTAATCACAATATAGCACAAGGACAATTCACTCACTGTCCTTACAGGTCCCTGGAAACAAGGACTTGCAGAGTGAAAGAAAAAAAACACTCTCCCTACCTACAGTTTTCTGTCCCTAGAATAAATGTTTTTTTTTAAGCACAATATAGCACAAGGACAATTCACTCACTGTCCTTACAGGTCCCTGGAAACAAGGACTTGCAGAGTGAAAGAAAAAAAACACTCTCCCTACCTACAGTTTTCTGTCCCTAGAAAAAATGTTTTTTTTAATCACAATATAGCACAAGGACAATTCACTCACTGTCCTTACAGGTCCCTGGAAACAAGGACTTGCAGAGTGAAATAAACTGACACTCTCCCTACCTACAGTTTTCTGTCCCTAGAATAAATGTTTTTTTTAAGCACAATATAGCACAAGGACAATTCACTCACTGTCCTTACAGGTCCCTGGAAACAAGGACTTGCAGAGTGAAAGAAAAAAAACACTCTCCCTACCTACAGTTTTCTGTCCCTAGAAAAAATGTTTTTTTTTAAGCACAATATAGCACAAGGACAATTCACTCACTGTCCTTCCAGGTCCCTGGAAACAAGGACTTGCAGAGTGAAAGAAAAAAAACACTCTCCCTACCTACAGTTTTCTGTCCCTAGAAAAAATGTTTTTTTTAAGCACAATATAGCACAAGGACAATTCACTCACTGTCCTTCCAGGTCCCTGGAAACAAGGACTTGCAGAGTGAAAGAAAAAAAACACTCTCCCTACCTACAGTTTTCTGTCCCTAGAAAAAATTTTTTTTTTAATCACAATATAGCACAAGGACAATTCACTCACTGTCCTTACAGGTCCCTGGAAACAAGGACTTGCAGAGTGAAAGAAACTGACACTCTCCCTACCTACAGTTTTCTGTCCCTAGAATAAATGTTTTTTTAAGCACAATATAGCACAAGGACAATTCACTCACTGTCCTTCCAGGTCCCTGGAAACAAGGACTTGCAGAGTGAAAGAAACTGACACTGTCCCTACCTACAGTTTTCTGTCCCTAGAATAAATGTTTTTTTTAAGCACACTATAGCACAAGCACAAAACACACTGACACTCTCCCTACCTATCCTTCTCTTTCCCTAAACTAAAGGAATCCAGGTTAAGCAAGAAAGAAATAACAGTCACTGTCCCTGCCTATGCTGCTCTATCCCTGCTCCGGAACACACTACACTAGGCCGCCGTGCTGGCGGCCTTTTATAGTGTGGGGCGTGTACTAAACACCCTCAGCAATAATTGGCCACAGGCATCCTGCCTGTGGCCAATCATTGCTCTCCTCGCTGCCGGCGCTGTGATTGGCCAAGCATGCAGGGTCACAGTGCATGCTTGGCCAATCACAGCGCCTGGATGACACTGCGATGGCGTAGTGCATTGTGGGCCGTTCGCGTCACTCGAATTTGGCGCGAACGGCCCAAATCGTTCGATCTTCGTCGAACGATCGAACAGCCGATGTTCGAGTCGAACGTATGTTCGACTCGAACACGAAGCTCATCCCTACCGAGGAGGCCGTCGGAACTGCTTAGTAGCAGACGTCGCAGGGATAGGAGAGGTAGTCCTCTTAAAAGATGGACCCCTAGACCTCTTCTTACTCGGTAAGAGAGTACTTTTACCACTGGAAATCTTCTGGATATACTTATCCAGGTCCTCGCCAAAAAGGCGTTCCCCATGAAATGGGAAGCTAACTAAGAGCTTCTTACAGGGAGCTTCAGCAGACCAGTTTTTGAGCCACAGAAGCCTACGCATATGTACCAAAGACAGCGTGAGGCGGGAGGCCTGATGGATAGAATCCTTGATGGCGTCAACTGCAAAGCATAATGCTCTAGGCAGATCAGCCAGAGCCTGGGCCTGCTGGTCTGGCAAATCCCTCAGGACCATTTTCATCTGATCCTTTAAAGCTTGGCAGACCCCAATAGCTGCCACTGCTGGCTGTGTAACAGCCCCTGCTGTGGAAAAAGCAGATTTTAATAAAGATTCCAATTTTTTATCTACTGGATCTTTGAACATTTGAACATTATCTACTGGGCATGTCAGTGATTTGTTCACAGAAGAGATGGCTGCATCCACCGTAGGAACATTCCATCTCTGGGTGAACTTTTCCTCCATGGGATAGATCACCGGAAATTTCTTAGGCGGAACAAATAGTTTATCAGGATGTTCCCAGTCCTGGTATATAAGTCCTTCCAATAATGGATGTATTGGAAAGGAGCAATTAACCTGGGGAGCTTTTAGCGACCCCAATGAGGAGACAGCAGTAGTTGATGGTTCAACAAGAGGCATTTTAAATGCAGATCGAACCATGTCAGTTAGGGTCTGGACCCACAATCTTTCAGTCTGTGATGCTGAAAATAGTTCATCTACTGTCGATTCCTCAAAAACAGAGTTAACCTCCTCCTGATCCCCTTCAGGTAGGTCGGTCCCTTCCTGGGACTGTTGCTCTGCCAACAGGCACTCTAATGGAGGTGATGGAGATCTGGCGCGCTTTCTTTCCTGCAGAGAAGAAGCGATCAATGCTGCCAATCTCTGCTCCAATCCCTCCAGAGTTGAGGCAAAAACCTCCTCTGTTATATATGCAGGAGCAGGTGGACTGAGGACAGCCGCAGTACCTGGCACTCCCGGGGGTTCCTTATGGGTATTAACCTCTGATTCCTCAGGGGAGGAGGGTGCAGATGACTGCTCCAGATCCTCAGAGCCCGATGGAGACCCCCTACACTTCCTGAGAGGTATATCTCGGAGTTTTTTAGGCGGCATATTCCTTAGTTCAAAGCTGAGGTATTCCAGCCGCAATACACCCCTTTACTGAAATAGTCTAATGCAATTTGCTGCTATGTACATCAGTGGGTGTCTACTAATGCGTCTTTCTGGGGATGCCTTTATCAACCGCCCGCTGTAAGCCCCTATACCATGCTACCAGCTCCTTTTCATGCTCTGTGTCCATAGCAAGCAGCGTGGACTGAGTCCTTTTATCTTGCTAGGACGCCCGCACATGCGCAGAAGCGCTGGGCGCACAGAGCGCGTCATCCGCCAGGCTCCGCCCACTTTTTTGAAGCTAAATCTATAAAAATAAAGCGTGTGTGCGCGCGCGCGTGCACATGTGCGCTCTTGGCGCCCTGTAGGGAGAGGAGCCAGGGTCCCTGTTTCACCAGGACTCGGGGATGGAAGGAAACTACTTGGCAGCATGACAGAGGAATGCAGCTTCCCTGATAGAGAGCTCACTCATCTGCCTGGACTTTCACCATGGAAGGAATAGTCCCAAGAAAAAAAGACGTTCCACAGCGGCCTCTAGTGGACAAACACAGGTACCGCACTTTTGTCTTTTTTTTTTTTTTTTTTTTTTTTAAAACCTCCTTTATGAAAAACATTTCCAGGTTTACAGTTTTTAAAACTTCCTTTATGAAAAGACATTTCTAGGATTTCTTAGGCATATACAGCTATTAGCGGGAATACCTTTAGGTAACAGGCAGAAAGACATATTAGGCTTGGGGGTCCCCTCAATAGAACCAAGTTCCTGAGGGGCCCCCACTTACCTTTTCCCCGCCGCAGGACTTTGTTTGGTCCACAGAAGCCCAAACTTCACCTCTCACGGCAGGCATTGTACTAGACCTTTCAGGGACCGGGTTCCCAAGGATTCCACTCCCCTGGACCTGTATAGCACCCTGCACAGATAGCCTCTTGGTTTTGGGTATGACCAGAGCTCTGGATCCCAGGGTCCAGCCCTCCTAAGAGAGGCATTACAGGCAAAACCCTGCTTTTCTCTGCAAGGCCCGGGTACCGACCGTTTAGCTATGAAGCTTTTTTGGTCGGATCCGGAATAGCTTGCTAAGGCCCAGAGAACCTGTACACAAGCCCAGATGAATACATGTTAACCTTGGCCAACACCTTAGACACTGGCAAAAAACTGAGGTACTCCCGGATGGGAGGGGCTTATATAGGGGAGGGTACTTCCTGTTTTGGAAGTTGCCAGTGCCAGCACCTGAAGGTAATTCTATATAACCCACATAGTAATGACTATGCTGCTCTGTGTCCCGTGATGTATGAACAAGAAAGTGCACCACTCTAACACAGGCCCGAAACAATGTACATGAATCGGGATATGGTAAAAGGTCCTCCGTAGCCTCACATAGACTCTCCTGCCGTCCTGTCCCCTCCCCAACGCGTGTCGATACAGGGGGCGTCGTATCTTCTTCAGGGGGAAATTTGATTGGACGGTGAGTGTGTCAATCTAATATAGTACGTCGGCGGCCATTTTGCCAAAGACCGCGGACACTCTGGTGATAGTCAATGGTCCGCAATGCGTGTAATGCATAGGGGAGAGCTATTTGGATACAAGTGCAGACAAATAGCTATTACAACCATATTCACTTACTACATTATGCCAAAGCCCTACGGAGTCCTAGTTAACCCATAAAAGCCGTCGCAATTTCGGTAAGATATTTAATCAGGACGGCAGTGGAGGACTTTCACAGCATAACCCTTGATGCAAGCATGTTCATAGTACTAAGTAACATGCTTCATCATACATAATACAACCCAATACAATGAAATTATCTTAAATATATAAAACAAATATATAGCCAAACAAATGTATAGTAGGGATGAGCTTGGTGTTCGTGTCGAACATAGGTTCGACTCGAACATCGGCTGTTCGCCGCGTTCGGCGAACAACGAACAATTTGGGCCGTTCGTGCCAAATTCGAGTGATGTGAACGGCCCACAATACACTGCGCCATCGCAGTGTAATCCCGGCGCTGTGATTGGCCAAGCATGCACTGTGACCCTGCATGCTTGGCCAATCACAGCGCCGGCAGCGAGGAGAGCAATGATTGGCCACAGGCAGGATGCCTGTGGCCAATTATAGCTGAGGGGGTTTAGTACACGCCCCACACTATAAAAGGCCGCCAGCGCGGCAGCCTTGTGTAGTGTGTTCCGGAGCAGGGAAAGTGAAGGATAGGCAGGGACAGTGTCAAATCTTGTCAAATCTATTCTTTGCTAAACCTTGTGTGCAGGGAGAGAGAAGGATAGGCAGGGAGAGTGTCAGTGTCATATACTTTGATAAACCTTGTGTGCAGGGAGAGAGAAGGATAGGCAGGGGACAGTGTCAGTGTCATTGTTGCTAAGCCTCCTGCACATTATACACCTGAAGTTAGCCCGTATTGCTGCTTTTTCCTGGTGTGTTACACCAACAGGATTTTGCGGCACTTATAGCGGGCGGAGTGTGCCTCCTGACCATATTACACCTTAACTTAGCCTGTATTGCTGCTTTTCCCATTTCCCTGCAGGCCATTAGAATGTCTGAAAGGCAAAACGATCTTCAAAGCACGAAGACTGAAAAGCGTGAATCGTCTCTCACCAAACTTTTACTAACACGCGGTAACACGAAATTAGCAAAAGCGTCCCAAAGGGTGGCGTCATTAGAACGGAACTTCCCCTTTATAGTGCCGTCGTACGTGTTGTACGTCACTGCGCTTTGCTTGAACGTTTTTTAAAATGATCGTGTGTACGCAAGACAGGCTTGAGAGGAAACATGAAAAAAAACGACGTGAAAAACGTTGGTTTAAAAAAATGGCATGAAAAACGATCGTGTGTACGCCGCATAACAGACTCGGAGGTAGACTGACACAAGTCCATTTATATCAGCCTGCCCAGAGACCCACAGGAAGCTTTTAACCAGGTCCGCCTGAAAATCAGAGTACAGCTTTAACAATATGCATTATACATCCATGATAATTGTAGATTGATAGAATTAGATTTTTTTTTAACTTGCAGTGGTGTGCAAAAACAAAAACCTGTAAGTGAACAAAAAAAGTGCACGTGAACACACACACACAAATAAGTGCCCTTAAGGGGCCTTTCACACAGCCGGTTTGTTGTGGCTTCCGGATTCCTTTGGCAAGAATCTGCAGACTCCTACTGCAGGAATGATCGCGTTATGCGATTAGCTTCGGCTGCTCAGCCCATTTAAACAAATGGCGGGCTGAAAGCGGCCGCTGCTGATCACATGTAGCCCTACACAGAGCGATTAGCTGCGGTTTCGGGACAGATGTTTGAGCCTGGATGCAGTCATTTCATGTTCAAAATGAGTAAGGTCATACCTCTGCCAGATTGCCAACACCCCCAATTTCTGCTTTTGCTGAGAAGGAGGAAGGAGCAATGATGGAGTGCAGGCATGCCCCATTCACACCTTCATGTTCTGGGAACAAGCATTTCTGTGTGCAATCCTGGAAATGCATGAAAAATTTACCAACATGTGCATCTCAATTGCACTGGGACACCACAAACATGGGTAGCAGTTGCGCATTTTGTTGTATGACAAAATGTGTAAGGTTCACTGCAAAAAAAAGGTGCAGGAGCAACTTTGGCGCTTTTGTCATACGTAGGGTAGCCCATTCAAGTGAATAGGCTGTCCTATGCTGTCATGAAAAATAATGCACTAAAAAAAACGCAATGCATCACGTTGTACAACTGTGAATGGGGCCTAAGTGGGTCAAGGCATGCTCTTGACTAGGGATGAGCCGAACGCCCCCCAGTTCGGTTCGCACCAGAACCTGCGAATGGACCGAAAGTTCGCGCAAACTTTCGAACCCCGTTAAAGTCTATGGGACTTAAACGTGAGAAATCAAAAGTGTGAATTTTCAAGGCTAATATGCAAGTTATTGTCCTAAAAAGGGTTTGGGGACCCGGGTCCTGCCCCAGGGTACATGGATCAATGCAAAAAAACGTTTTTTTTGGGAGCAGTGATTTTAATGATGCTTAAAGTGAAAAAATAAAAGTGAAATATTCCTTTAAATATCATACCTGGGGGGTGTCTATAATATGCCTGTGAAGTGGCACGTGTTTCCCGTGTTTAGAACAGTCCCTGCACAAAATGACAATTCTAAAGGAATAAAAGTCATTTAAAACTGCTTGCGGCTTTAATGTAATGTCTGGTCTCGGCAATATGAATGAAAATCATTCAGAAAAACGGCATGGGTACTCCCCCCCCCCCCAGCCCATTACCAGCCCCTTTGGGTCTTGTATGGATATAAATGGGAACCCCACACCCAAATTAAAAAAAGCAAAGGTTTGGGGCCCCCAAGGCCCCATATAATCTGAACAGCAGTATACAGGTGGTGCAAACAAGACAGGGACTGTAGGTTTGTTCTTAAGTAGAATCTGTTTGTAATTTTGAACTGGTACATTTTTAAAGTGTAGCTCCAGCCAAAAAATCTATTTTTAAGCTTTTTGGAAAACATAGGGAAGGGTTATCACCCCTGTAACATTTGTTTTGCTGTCTGTGCACCTGTTCAGAAGATTTCATCTCACTTTCTGTCCTAATGACAATTGGATTAAGAAAATTTGGGGTTTTAAGTGAAACAAGGAACTTTTACAGGAGAGAATTTACCTTCCTAGGGGTAGATTTCCTCTCACTTCCTGTTGTCTCCTTCCGTTTGCAAGTAAGAGTCGTTTGTAAGTTGGATGTTTGAAAGTAGGGGCCTGCCCTATATACTCTGCAGAAATTTGGGCCTTAGGTGGTGGTATTGCCACAACACTGTAAGCCCTCACAGTTACTCTTGGTGGGCGCAGGAACGGGCCCTGCTGTGAAATATTAGATCAAGAATTGTAATTACATGCCCTGGTTGAACAGGGGCAGAAAAATTGGGCCTTTCGTAATGGACGGTGTGGTGGTGTTGCCACAACACTGTAAGGCCTCACAGTTACTCTTGGTGGGCGCAGGAACCGGCCCTGCTGTGAAATATTAGAACAAGAATTGTAATTACACGCCCCTGTTAAACAGGGGCAGAAAAATTGGGCCTTAGCCACTGGTGCTGGTGCCACAACACTGCAACCCTTCACAGAAACTCTAGTTGGAGCGCAGGAATGAGCCATACTGCAAAGTATTGCATCAAAAATTGTAATTACACGCCCCTGTAAAACGGGCAGAAAAATTGGGCCTTAGCCACTGGTGGCGGTGCCCAGAACCAAAAATGTTCTTACAAGCTATCAGCATGATCATTGAGGAGGAAGAGGATAGTCACTCAGCATAACAGGCTAGTCACTCAGCATCAGCATAGGCAGTCTTGGAGGGCTCTGACATTCAAAAAAATATATTCGGTTACATCAGCATCAGGTGCTTTGTAGCTGGTGGTGATCCAAGACTGATTCATTTTTATGAAGGTCAGCCGATCGACCGAATCAGTGGACAGGTGCACCCTGTGATCGGTTACAAAGCCTCCAGCAGCACTGAATGTGCGTTCCGAAAGAATGCTGGATGCAGGACAGGCCAGTAGCTCAATTGCATACTGTGCAAGCTCTGGCCAGTGATCCATCCTCAAGACCCAGTAACCCAGAGGATTTTCGGTGGGAAAGGTGTCCAAGTCTGATCTTGCCCCTAGGTATTCCTGCACCATGTAAAACATACAATGGCGATGGTTGCTGTAACCGTTCATACCTTGGGGCTTCGGACTAAAAAATTGTCTGAACGCATCGGTCAGACGGCCACTTTTCTCCAGAAAAGAAGGAGCTTCTTTGACTGACCGAAGCCTCAGCAACACGTTGTCCAGGACCAGGAATTTGTACCCTCCAAGGCTCTGGGAACGCGTTGCACAAACCTTTCTGCAAGGCCTCCCGAAGATGTTTCATCCTCTGCTCCCTCTGCGACAACAAGATAAGGTCCGCAACCTTACCCTTGTATCATGGATCAAGGAGGCTTGCCAGCCAGTAATGGGAGGCCATGCAGCGTAGGTTTGCTGAGGCATTCGGTCCGGAGTCCTCTAGGTCACTAAGGATGACATGATCTGCAGCCACCTCCTCCCAGCCACGTACAAGTGTATGGGTTTCTTGGGACTGTAATTGATCCCTTGAAGACTGCTGCTGATGCCAAGTGCTAGGCTCTACCTCCATGTTGACACAATCCTCCTCGTCCTCTTCCTGTGTGATAGGCGGGCCAGCAGGAACACTGTCTGGATAAAGGGGGCCTTGAGAGGTAAGGAAGTCCTCCTCTTCCTCTCTCTGTTCTGCCTCAAGTGCCCTGTCCATTATTCCATGCAGCGTGTGCTCCAACAGGTGGACAAGAGGGACAGTGTCACTGATGCATGCACTGTCACTGCTCACCATCCTCGTGGCCTCCTCAAATGGTGACAGGACAGTGCATGCATCCCTGATCATGAGCACTGGCATTATATGACCGGTGTAATGCACACAGACTTTTCTGGCCTGCCTCAGGACATCCTGCAAGCCCGGGTACCTGCCCAAGAACCGCTGCACCACCAAGTTAAGGACCTGAGCCAAAGAGGGCACATGGGTCAGCTGTCCCTGTCGGAGGGCAGAGAGGAGGTTGGTGCCATTGTCGCAAACCACCATTCCTGGCTTAAGCTGGCGTGGCGTCAACCACCTCTGAGCCTGCCCCTGCTGAGCTGACAGAATCTCTGCCCCAGTGTGGCTCCTGTCCCCCAAGCACACCAGCTCAAGCACCGCATGGCATCTTTTTGCCTGCGTACTTGCGTAGCGCCTTGAAAGCCTACGGAGCACCGCTGGTTCCGAGGACAAATCAACACAGGAAAAGGCCATGGAGGAAGAAGAAGAGGAGGGGGTGGAGAAGAGAGGTGTGTCAGAATTACCACTAGTAGCATTTTGGAGGCGTGGTGGCGGAACAACCTCCAACACTACTACACCCTGTCCTGCATCCTTCCCAGCTGCCAGCAGAGTCACCCAGTGGGCCGTGAAAGATATGTAACGTCCCTGTCCATGCCTGCTGGACCATGAGTCAGTGGTAATATGCACCTTACCGCTGACCGCCCTGTCCATCGAGGCCAAGACATTGGTTTCTACATGACGGTAGAGAGCTGGAATCGCCTTCCATGAAAAAAAGTGGCGTTTGGGAACCTGCCACTGAGGAACCGCACATTCCACAAACTCACGGAAGGGGGCAGAGTCTACCAACTGAAAAGGCAGCAGTTGAAGTGCTAGCAATTTAGCCAAGCTAGAATTCAACCGCTGGGCATGTGGATGGCTGGGAGCGAACTTCTTTTGGCGGTGCAGCAGCTGGGGTAGGGAAATTTGCCTGGTACAACCTGACGTTGGTGTACCGATAGCAGATTGCCCGCAAGTACTTGGCTGTGACACACCTAATTCTACACCTTCATTCCTCTCAGTGCAGGTTTCTGAGAGGACTGAAGGTATAGTGGAGTTGGAGATCCCAGCTGATGAGGAGCAAGGAGAGGTCCGCTTTGTTCTTTGGTGTGGGTCTTTTATGTACGCTTGCCAACGGACTGCATGGCAGGCGACATATGTCTGGTCAAGCATGTGGTGCCCAAGTGGCTGCTGTTTTGGCCACACGAGATACGCTTGAGACATATGTTGCAAATAGCAATGGTGCGATCTGATGCACACGTCTCAAAAAAGGCCCACACCAAAGAACTTTTGGAATAACGCGCAAAGACAGCAGTGCCCTGCACATGCGGAGCTCTGCGGTGTGATACAGTCGGTGTGCTGCCCTTAAGCTGGCCCCTGGAGGGCATTCTGCCTTATTGGAGATGTGCCTCCTCCTCCTCTTTCCTATCAGGCACCCACGTAGAGTCAGTGACCTCATCATCCCCTTCCTCCTCGTCACTGGAGCAAACCTGGCAGTATTCTGCAGCTGGGGGAACATGACTGCCAGTTTGCTGTCCTTCTTGGGCACCCCCTCTCTCTGGGCTCATGTTACTGCCTTCCTCAAGCTGGGTACCATCATCGAAGCATTCAAAATGCTGCGCATCCTCCTGCAGAATGTACCCAACATTGTGGTCAAACAGTTCGGGGGACTCTTCAGGAGGACATGGTGGGGCTAGGGAAGGAGTGACTGATGCCATTGAGCCGAGGGAAGAGGCCGCTTTGGCAGACAAAGTACCCTGAGGCTGGGTGAGAGAGGATGAGGACGACTTGGTCATCCACTCTACCAACTCTTCAGCATGTTGCGGCTCAACACGGCCAGCTGATGAAAAAAGAACAAGCGTGCCCCACGGCCACGTGCTGATGAGGATGCACCGTGTCCACGACCAGCACTGTTGCCTCTAGACACAGAACTTGCTTACCCTCTTTTATTGGCCTGTGTGTGTCTGCCTCTCCTTGTTGGCCTTCCAAACATACTTTATTTGATGTATTGGAATAGGTAGGTACACAAGGAATTGTCTACAGTCAGCTTTAGCTGCACACTGTGCACAGAATACAGTACACTGACTGAAAATACTGCTGCTGCCTGCCTGTGGTATTATTAGGAAGAGAACACCAGCAATTGTCTGCAGTTAGCTTTAGTTGCACACTGTGCACAGGATACAGTACACTGACTGAAAATACTGCAGCTGCCTGCCTGTGGTATTATTAGGAAGAGAACACCAGCAATTGTCTGCAGTTAGCTTTAGTTGCACACTGTGCACAGGATACAGTACACTGACTGAAAATACTGCAGCTGTCTCAATCAACTGCCTGCCTGTCAATATATTCGGAAGAGAATAACAGGAACGGATCTAGCTAAACTGAATACAGTGTGTATATATATATATATATATACATATATATATATATATATACACACACACACACACACACACCTGGGATGCATATATATATATATATATATATATATACACACTGCATACACTGTAACTGCAGCTAACTGACTCGCCTGCCTACTCTATCCAACTCAAATGAAATGACACTGTCTCTCTTTCTCTATCTCTCTCAGCACCCGGGAACACACTACACAAGGCCAACACGCAGGCAGCCTTATATTGTATGGGGCGTGTACCTACTCCTCTGAGCCATGATTGGCCAAAGGCACCCTGACTTTGGCCAATTATGGCTCTCTGTGCTGACGGCCCTGTGATTGGCCAAAGCATGCGTGTCATAGTGCATGCTTGGCCAATCATCAGCCAGCAATGCACTGCGATGCCGCAGTGAATAATGGGCCATGACGCGCCACTCGAATTTGGCGTGAAAGGCCCATAAAGTTCGTAATTCGACGAACAATTGAACGGCCGATGTTTGAGTCGAACTTACGTTCGACTCGAACCCGAAGCTCATCCCTACTCTTGACAGATATGCTGTCACTTTGCCCTGTAGGTCCCTTTCACACAGGCTGCCCGATGAGGTCCACCTGTCAGTTTTTCAGGCGGACCTGACTGGACCCTCTAGTCTCTGCTATGGAGCGGCGAATGTCAGTGGACACATATCCACTGACAACCCCCGCCATCCGATCCTATTCCCTATCTGTCTGGCGGATTGGATGGAAACAGACAGGTGGTCCGTTTCCATCCGATTGCTGCACAGAGGAGAGCGGGACTGTGTTTCGGACATGGACCTGTCATCCGCCTGCTCAGCGAAGATTAGCGGAGAGATTCCCCGCTGAGCAAGCAGATTCCACTTCACAGAGGCACCCTTGTAAAAGGGGCCTTATGGGGAAGGTGACAGTGTCTCTTTAGGATAAGATGGAGTTGGGTTTCCTCAGGCAGAAATTTGCTTCAGAAGGCTAGGAAAGTGGGACTCACATGTAATGACATGGCAGGTATAGGAACTCAAAGTGGAACTACATTGAATCTGAGCACCACAAACCAAAAAAGCTATTTAAATTTTATTATTATTATTATACAAGATTTATATAGCTTTAATTAGCATTAGTTCATTTAATTTAACTTCCCCAACCGTCCATGTCTCCATGCTCTATTTTGCTGAGAAATTACTTTAAAAAACAACCCCCTGGGCATTTCTGGCTGTGGCCTTCCTAAAGCCCGGTTCACATAGGGGCAACTCGTCAGGCGACTCGATCGCCTGACGAGTCGCGTCCCGCTCTGTTGAACGGAACCGTTCTAATAGGAGCGACTCAGGTCACTCCGACTTAGAAAAAGGTTCCTGTACTACTTTTGGGGGCGACTCGGGACGACTTGCATTGACTTCTATACAGAAGTCATTATGCAAATCGCCTGAACCGGGCCTCTCAAGTCGTCTTGAGATCGCGTCGTTGAGTCACCTCCAAAGTCGTGCCGCCCCTGTGTGAACCGGGCCTAAGGGCAGATGATTCATGTAGCATTTACTTCCTGGAATACATCTGCCCTTAGCTCAGACATGCAGGCAGGAGTGAGTGATTAGCTGACATAATTTGCCTAGGCCAGGAACCAGGAAATAACAAGAAATGTAAAAAAAAAGTTTAAAACCAGTAATTTTAATTATAATATACTTTCCTATTTATTTCCTAATTCTAGCAGCATTAGGATTAAAAAAAGTCAATGTTGATTGAGAGAATGAAGTTCTGCTTTAACTGTTTGGAGGTTTAATTCTCCAGCATCTCAAGTCAGCAGCTACAAATACGATAGCTGCTGACTTTTAATATATGGACACTTACCTGTCCAGGGAGCCCTCAATGCCGGCACCCCAGACGATTTTCGGATCGGCTGTCGGGTGCTGCCGCAGCCATCTCCACTAAAGGAAACCGGTAGTGAAGCCTTTCGGCTTCACAGGCGGTTCCCTACTGCACATGTGCAAAGCACGCTGCACTTTCTAATTGGCCAGGCAGTGGAGGAAGGAGGAGGGGGCCGAACTTTCAAGGGAAGACGCCGTCTCCCAGAAGTGGGGATTGGGACCTGTTAGGACCAGGTCCCCGTTCCCCCCTCCCCCTGAAAGGTGCCAAATGTGACACCGTAGGGAGGGGGGAAGCAAATAAGCGGAGGTTCCACTTATGGGTGGAACTCCGCTTTAAGAACATTTGACCAGAATAGTTAAAAACATTGTACCAATAGAGAAACAGGCTAACACTATAGGCTAAGAACATTTGACCAATTAATCCTAGGCTCACAATAATGCGGTGCGGGAAACCACACAATCAGTGCGCGTTTCCCGCACTGCATTCAAATCGCTCTGCCCTTGTGATCTGCAGTAGGTGTTAGGGCAATCTTAATGACACCCCAAATGCAGGTTACAAACACAGTGCGTTTGCCTGAATTGGATTGCATTGTACAAAACGATCATGCAATCGAGTTGCAGTGCAGTTCCAAAATTGCTGCATGCCCGACTTTGGTGCAATGCAGTGCAATTTGAGCCCATTAAAAATGAATGGGCTCAAATTGCACCACGCTGAATGGCACGTGAGTTGAACAGGAATGCCGTGCAGTTCCTGTGCGATTCACATTCAGTTCATAGTGTGAACCCTTGCCAAAGCAGCATTAAACCTCAAAAGCAAACATTATATTGCAGCTTACCAGATCTTAAATGTAATGGCTGCGTTAGCTTTTTTTTAATGGCATTCTTATTTCTATTTTCATCTAGTGATCCAGCCAGCAAGTCTGTTGTTTTTCACAATCAATATATTACATTTTTGGTTATGGGTTTATTATTATGAGAGAGACCTCTGCACTGCATACAAAGTGTATAGAGATTCCTGTGCTCACCCCTACAGTGTAATGAATCAGCTACTAGAATGTGAATTGTTAAACAGAACTGACACAATGTCGCAGAGACAGAACACTGTTGCCTCCTTTAGGTGATCTGTTGTTTTTCTATGAAGGATTTCAGTCCTGTAAACTTGTGAAACAATGGAGTTCTGTCTCTGCAACATTCTATCTATTTATTCTGTGTAGCTGTTCGATATCTGCAGGAACTGATTCATTACACTGTAGGGGTGAGCACAGCAATCTCCATACACTTTGTATTCAGTGCAGAGGTCTCCCTATTATTTCATTTTCTAGTCAAATGTTTTTAGATTGTAATGTTAGGCTATTTTCTTTATTGGTCGAATATTCTTGAAAGTGACAATAAACAATATCTTTATTCTCCAAAAACATACATCTACGGTTTCATGGCCCTGTAGTCTATTTTTCATGAAATAGTTTTTTTGCTGTATTTTTTTTTCTCCTTGTAATATCCACCCTGAGTGGTTAGTTTGAAAGGAGCAGTGAGCATTAGTTATAGTCATGTGCACTGCACTATGAACAATATTTGATAGTCCCTAGTCCATCTCAGGAGCTAGAAAGAGAGGGTGGCTACGTTTCTAAATACAGGGAACCATGGAAAATGAACGTAGCCACCCTCCAACAGAAAAAAAAAAAAAAATTGGGAGGAGGCTGAAAGCAATAAAATGCACTTTTTTGAGCTAAGAATACATAATAGAGTTTACTGTCGCTTTAAAGTGGTTGTAAACCCTGTTACACCACTTTTACCTACAGGTAATCCTATAACAAGGCTTACCTGTAGGTACCCTGAATATCTCCTAAACTTGCACAGTTTAGGAGATATTCAGTATATGCGCTGCTGCCATCGGCGCATGCGCACTGAAGAAACAGGCCGCTGGTGCCGTTTCTTCAGTAGCTGTGCCGTGACTGGCAGATTCCGCGTGCACGCGCGGGAGTGACGTCATCGCGGCTCCGGCCAATCACATCGCCGAAGCCGCGAACCCAGAAGCAACTCCGGTGGAAGATGTCCGCTCTGTACTCAGAGGGCCGACGCCGATCCAAGGCATCGTTCTATGGTAAGTATTTCATGAGCTAGTATCATTATGCCTTTGTCCTGCAGGTTTTTTTTTTTTTTTCGAGGTTTACAACCTCTTTAACTCTGCTTATTGAATGTTCTTAAAGGAACACTTTTTTTAAATAACAAACATGTTATACTTACCTCCACTGTGCAGCTCGTTTTGCACAGAGTGGCCCCGAACCTGGTCTTCTGGGGTCCCTCGACGGCTGTCTCGACTCCTCCCCGCAAGAATTCACCACCTTCATGCGAGCGAGCTCGCATGGTGGTGAGTTCTTGCGGGCGCGCTCCCATGATACAGCCGGCAGCTATAGCCGTTCACTGTATCACTCGGCCCCGCCCCCCGGCACGCCACGTCATTGGATGTGATTGACAGCAGCGCGAACCAATGGCTGCGCTGCTTTCAATCAACCAATGAATGAGCCGAGAAGCTGGCCGAGAGGCCTGCACGTTCACGGCGCGGGACTTTTGAGGGGTCAGGTAAGTAAACGGGGGCTCGGGGGGGGGGGGGCGCTAATCCTCAGATGTTTGTTCACCTTAATGCATAGAATGCATTAAGGTGAAAAAACTTGTACCTTTACAACCCCTTTAAGGCTTTTTTACTTCTAAGATTGAATGCTAGAGAATGTTACATTCACCCTGCGAAAGTCAATAAATAGAAAGTGACTTTTCACACCTATTAAAAAAATATTATGGCCATTTTTTCACAAGTGTTTGTGTAAATGCTAAGACATTCGCAAAGCATATGTTTTTTTTTTTTTTTAAATAGACCCTTAAGGCCCCTTTCACACGGACTTTCCGATCAGGTCCACCTGTTAGTTTTTTTAGGCGGAAATGATTGGACACGCCATTTACCCCTACGGGGCAGCAAATTACATGTCCGCTGACACCCTCTGCTATCTGATCCACCAAGTCGGATCAGATAACATCGGATGAAAACGGACAGGCGGTCCGTTTTCATCCGATCTTCCCATAGAGAACAGTGGGGCTCTGACAGGTCCTTCCCTGCACAGTGAGCGTAGAGGGACCTGCAGATCGATCCCCACCGAGCAAGCGGAGTCCGTCAAAACGGATCCGCCCCATGTAAAAAGGACCCTTAGTTTATTCGTGCTCTGTTACTATGTAACATTTCAGCAACACAACACAAGGGCAAGCCTTTTCATCTTCACAAAACTTACATAAAGAAAAAACATTTACACTCTAAAGCCATGGTCTTCAAACTGCGGCCCGGGGGCCGGATGTGGCCCTTTGCTTGCTTTTATCTAGCCCTTGGGGCACTATTTCATTCACTGACACCAGTAAAGGGGCACAATTCCTCCCAATGACACCAATGATGGGGAACAAGTCCTACCAATGACACCAACAATGGGGTACAATTCTTCCCAATGACACCAATGATGGGGCACTATTCCTACCAATGACGCCAACAAGGACACCAATGATGGGGTACTGTTTACTTCAACTGATGCTGGGACATTTTCTACTCCTGCTGGCCACAGTCCAGCCCTCCAAAAGTCTGGAGGACAGTAAACTGGCCCCTTGTTTAGAAAATTTGGAGACCCCTGCTCTAAAGCACAAATATGACAAAAATATTGTGTCCCTAGTCCTGAGATTAAAGGGGTTGTAAAGGTTTGTTTTTTATTTTCTAAATAGGTTCCTTTAAGATAGTGCATTGTTGGTTCACTTACCTTTTCCTTCGATTTGCCTTCTAATTTTTTTTCCTTTCTTTTCTTTGTCTGAATTTCTCACTTCCTGTTCCTCCTCTATGCTCTATGCTCCCAGCCTGTGCATGGTCAGTGATTAAGCACACTGAATAAGTTATCCTTCTGCTCACTCTTCATGTCAGCATGTTAGATTTTTAACACACGTGAATGCAGCACACCAGATTGGCTCCTACAGATGACTCCCACAAGTCAATTCTGCTGTACAGAGACATTAAAAATGATGATACCTTGTCAAATTCAGTTGCATTTATCATCATTGGAAAAAAAAAAGTTGCTGCAGTTGTTTACGCACCCTCTACAGTGTAAACTGACCATACAATTTACAATCTGACTTTACAATCTCCTTTAGATTTACCAAAACTACATTATTAAAGTGGAACTAAATGCTTG
This sequence comes from Rana muscosa, assembly GCA_029206835.1. NCBI lineage: Eukaryota > Metazoa > Chordata > Amphibia > Anura > Ranidae > Rana > Rana muscosa. Next base: position 632,918,677 of record CM055117.1, on the reverse strand, counting down.
TTTTGTTTTTTTAGCCGAATGCATTTTTGCAAGGTTAAAAAAAAAAAAAATGCCCCCATACCTTTCTGTGCCCCCTAGTCCCCAAACACTTACCTGCCACTGGCTCCTGGACCACCTGCACTGCTTTCCTGCCTTCTGGGTTGTTGAGGAGATTACTGATGCAGTGGAACAATAGGCTCCTGCTGCTGTCAATTTCTTGAAATTCCTCCTCTCACCTGACGGCCCTTGAAATTCCTCCTCTCACCCAACGGCCGTTGAAACTTCTCCTCTCACCTGACGGCCCTTGAAACTCCTTCTCTCAAGTGTAGGCCCCTGAAACTCCTCTCAACTGACGGCCCCTGAAACTCCTCTGAACTGACGATCCTTAAAACTCCTCCTCTCAACTGACGACCCTTAAAACTCCTTCTCGCAATTGAAGGCCCTTGAAATGCCTTCTCTCACCTAGCAGCCCTTGAAACTCCTTCTCTCACCTGACGGCCCTTGAAATTCCTTCTCTCACCTGACGGCTCTTGAAACTCCTTCTCTCACCCGACGGCCCTTGAAACTCCTCCTCTCAACTGACGGCCTTTAAAACTCCTTTCCACTGACGGCCCTTGAAACTCCTCTCACATAAGGCCCTTGAAATGCCTTCTCTCACCCGTTGGCGCTTGGAACTCCTCCTCTCACGCAACGGCTCTTGAAACTCCTCCTCTCACCCGACGGTCCTTGAAACTCCTCCTCTCACCCAACGCCCCTTCAAACGCCTCCTCTCACCTGACGGCCCTTGAAACTCCTTCTCTCAACTGATGGCCCTTGAAACTCCTTCTCTCGCTCAACGGCCTTTGAAACTCCTCTCACCCGACGGCCCTTGAAACTCCTTCTCTCACATGAAGGCCCTTGAAACTCCTTCTCTCAATTGAAGGCCCTTGAAACTCCTTCTCACCTGACGACTCTTGAAACGCCTCCTCTCCTCCTGGCGGCCCTTGAAATTCCTCCTCTCGCCCAAAGGCCCTTGAAACGCCTTCTCTCAACTGACGGCCCCTGAAACTCCTCTCAATTTAAGGCCCTTGAAACTCTTCCTCTCACCTGAGGGCCCTTGAAACTCCTCCTCTCAACTGACGACCCTTAAAACTCCTTCTCTCAATTGAAGGCCCTTGAAATGCCTTCTCTCACCTAACAGCCCTTGAAACTCCTTCTCTCAACTGACGACCCTTAAAACTCCTTCTCTCAATTGAAGGCCCTTGAAATGCCTTCTCTCACCTAACAGCCCTTGAAACTCCTTCTCTCACCTGACGGCCCTTGAAATTCCTTCTCTCACCTGACGGCTCTTGAAACTCCTCTCACCCGACGGCCCTTGAAACTCCTCCTCTCAACTGACAACCCTTGAAACTCCTCCTCTCAATTGCAGGCCCTTGAAACACCTTCTCTCACCTAACAGCCCTTGATACGCCTCCTCTCACCTGATGGCCCTTGATACTCCTTCTCTCGCCTGAAGGCCCTTGATACTCCTTCTCTCACCTGAAGGCCCTTGAAACTCCTTCTCTCACCTGAAGGCCCTTAAAACTCCTTCTCTCAAATTGAAAGGCCCTTGAAACTCCTCCTCTCAACTGACGGCCTTTAAAACTCCTTTCAACTGATGGCCCTTGAAACTCCTTCTCTCACCCGACGGCCCTTGAAACTCCTCCTCTCAACTGACGGCCTTTAAAACTCCTTTCCACTGACGGCCCTTGAAACTCCTCTCACATAAGGCCCTTGAAATGCCTTCTCTCACCCGTTGGCGCTTGGAACTCCTCCTCTCACGCAACGGCTCTTGAAACTCCTCCTCTCACCCGACGGTCCTTGAAACTCCTCCTCTCACCCAACGCCCCTTCAAACGCCTCCTCTCACCTGACGGCCCTTGAAACTCCTTCTCTCAACTGACGGCCCTTGAAACTCCTTCTCTCGCTCAACGGCCTTTGAAACTCCTCTCACCCGACGGCCCTTGAAACTCCTTCTCTCACATGAAGGCCCTTGAAACTCCTTCTCTCAATTGAAGGCCCTTGAAACTCCTTCTCACCTGACGACTCTTGAAACGCCTCCTCTCCTCCTGGCGGCCCTTGAAATTCCTCCTCTCGCCCAAAGGCCCTTGAAACGCCTTCTCTCAACTGACGGCCCCTGAAACTCCTCTCAATTTAAGGCCCTTGAAACTCTTCCTCTCACCTGAGGGCCCTTGAAACTCCTCCTCTCAACTGACGACCCTTAAAACTCCTTCTCTCAATTGAAGGCCCTTGAAATGCCTTCTCTCACCTAACAGCCCTTGAAACTCCTCCTCTCAACTGACGACCCTTAAAACTCCTTCTCTCAATTGAAGGCCCTTGAAATGCCTTCTCTCACCTAACAGCCCTTGAAACTCCTTCTCTCACCTGACGGCCCTTGAAATTCCTTCTCTCACCTGACGGCTCTTGAAACTCCTTCTCTCACCTGAAGGCCCTTGAAACTCCTTCTCTCACCTGAAGGCCCTTAAAACTCCTTCTCTCAAATTGAAAGGCCCTTGAAACTCCTCCTCTCAACTGACGGCCTTTAAAACTCCTTTCAACTGATGGCCCTTGAAACTCCTTCTCTCACATAAGGCCCTTGAAATGCCTTCTCTCACCCGTTGGCGCTTGGAACTCCTCCTCTCACGCAACGGCTCTTGAAACTCTTCTCACCCGACGGCCCTTGAAACTCCTCCTCTCATCCAACGCCCCTTGTAACGCCTCCTCTCACCTGACGGCCCTTGAAACTCCTCTCAACTGACGGCCCTTGAAACTCCTCTCAACTGACGGCCCTTGAAACTCCTCTCAACTGACGGCCCTTGAAACTCCTTCTCTTACTCAACAGCCTTTGAAACTCCTCTCACCCGACAGCCCTTGAAACTCCTTCTCGCACATGAAGGCCCTTGAAACTCCTTCTCTCAATTGAAGGCCCTTGAAACTCCTTCTCTCAATTGAAGGCCCTTGAAACTCCTTCTCACCTGACGACTCTTGAAACGCCTCCTCTCCTCCTGGCGGCCCTTGAAACTCCTTCTCTCAACTGACGGCCCCTAAAACTCCTCAATTTAAGGCCCTTGAAACTCGTCCTCTCACCTGACGGCCCTTGAAACTCCTCCACTCACCTGACAGCCCTTGAAACTCCTCTCAATTGAAGGCCCTTACAACTCCTTCTCTCACACCAAAGGCACTTGAAACTCCTCTCAGTAGAAAGCCCTTGAAACTCCTCTCACGTGTAGGCCCTTGAAACTCCTCTCACCTAAAGGCCCTTGAAACTCCTTCTCTCACCTGACGATCTTGAAACTCTTTCTCTGACCTGATGGCCCTTGAAACTCTACCTCTCACCTGGCATCCCTTGAAACTTCTCCTCTCACCTGACGACCCTTGAAACTCCTCCTCTCACCCGATGGCCCTTTAAACTCCTCCTCTAAACTGACGGCCCTTGAAACTCCTTCTCTCACATAAAGCCCTTGAAATGCCTTCTCTCACCCGATGGTGCTTGGAACTCCTCCTCCCCCCCGACGGCCCTTGAAACTCCTCCTTTCACCCGACGGCCCTTGAAACTCCTCCTCTCACTAGCTGGCCCTTGAAACTCCTTCTCACTCGACGGCCTTTGAAACTCCTCCTCTCACCTAAAACTCCTCCTCTCACCTGACAGCTCTTGAAACTCCTTCTCTCACCTGAAGGCCCTTAAACTCCTTCTCTCAAATTGAAAGGCCCCTGAAACTCCCCCTCTCAAATGACAGCCTTTAAAACTCCTTTCAACTGACGGCCCTTGAAATTCCTTCTCTCACATAAGGCCCTTGAAATTCCTCCTCTCAACTGACGCCCCTGAAACTCCTCTCAATTTAGGGCCCTTGAAACTCTTCCTCTCACCTGAGGGCCCTTGAAACTCCTCCTCTCAACTGATGGCCCTTGAAACTCATTCTCTCACTCGACGGCCTTTGAAACTCCTCTCACCTGACGGCCCTTGAAACTCCTTCTCTCACATGAAGGCCCTTGAAACTCCTTCTCTCAATTGAAGGCCCTTGAAACTCCTTCTCTCAATTGAAGGCCCTTGAAAGTCCTTGTCTCAATTGAAGGCCCTTGAAAGTCCTTGTCTCAATTGAAGGCCCTTGAAACTCCTCTCACTCGATGGCCCTTGAAACTCCTCTCACATGAAGGCCCTTGAAACTCCTCTCAATTGAAGGCCCTTGAAACTCCTCTCAATTGAAGGCCCTTGAAACTCCTCAATTGAAGGCCCTTGAAACTCCTCTCAATTGAAGGCCCTTGAAACTCCTCTTAATTTAAGGCCCTTGAAACGCCTCTCAATTGAAGGCCCTTGAAACGCCTCTCAATTGAAGGCCCTTGAAACTCCTCTCAATTGAAGGCCCTTGAAACTCCTCTCAATTGAAGGCCCTTGAAACTCCTCTCAATTGAAGGCCCTTGAAACTCCTCTCAATTGAAGGCCCTTGAAACTCCTCTCAATTGAAGGCCCTTGAAACTCCTCTCAATTGAAGGCCCTTGAAACGCCTCCTCTCCTCCTGGCGGCCCTTGAAATTCCTCCTCTCACCCAATGGCCCTTGAAACTCCTTCTCTCAACTGACGGCCCCTGAAACTCCTCTCAATTTAAGGCCCTTGAAACTCCTCCTCTCACCTGACGGCCCTTGAAACTCATCCGCTCACCTGACAGCCCTTGAAACTCATCCGCTCAATTGAAGGCACTTGAAACTCCTCTCACGTGTAGGCCCTTGAAACTCCTCTCACCTAAAGGCCCTTTGAAACTCCTTCTCTCACCTGAATGCCCGTGAAACTCCTTCTCTCACCTGAAGGCCCTTAAAACTCCTTCTCTCACCTGAAGGCCCTTGAAACTCCTTCTCTCAAATTGAAAGGCCCTTGAAACTCCTCCTCTCACCCAATGGCCCTTGAAACTCCTTCTCTCAACTGAAGGCCCTTGAAACTCCTCTCACATGAAGGCCCTTGAAACTCCTCTCACCTGAAGGCCCTTGAAACTCCTCTCACCTGAAGGCCCTTGAAACTCCTCTCACATGAAGGCCCTTGAAACTCCTCTCACATGAAGGCCCTTGAAACGCCTTCTCTAAATTGAAAGGCCCTTGAAACGCCTCCTCTCACCCGACAGCTCTTGAAACTCCTTCTCTCACCTGACGGCTCTTGAAAATGCATCCTCTCCCCCTGACAGCCCTTAAAATTCCTCCTCTCACCCAACGGCCCTTGAAACTTCTTCTCTCAACTGACGGCCCCTGTAACTCCTCTCAATTGAAAGCCCTTGAAACGCCTCCTCTCACCTGACGGCCCTTGAAACTCCTCCTCTCACCTGACGGCCCTTGAAACTCCTCCTCTCACCTGACGGCCCTTGAAACTCCTCTAACACCAAAGGCCCTTGAAACTCCTTCTCTCAACTGTCGGCCCTTGAAACTCCTCTCAGTTAAAGGCCCTTGAAACTCCTCTCACCTGACGGATCTTGAAACTCCTTCTCTTACCTGACGGCTCTTGAAACTACTGGGCAGCACAGTGATGTAGTGTTTAGCACTTTCACCTAGCAGCAAAGGGTCGCTGGTTCGAATCCCGACCACGACGTCATCTGCCTGGAGTTTGCATGTTCTCCCTGTGCCTGCGTGGGTTTCTTCCGGGTACTCCGGTTTCCTCCCACACTCTAAAGAGATGCTGGTAGGTTAATCGGATCCTGTCTAAATTGGCCCAAGCGTGTCGGGACCCTTCGGGGTAAGACCGTGCTATATCAAGATTTCTCTCACCTGACGGCTCTAAAGATATTTTGTATTTACTTAATTGAATTTAGTTGTTTTTGATACACCACGTGTGTCCTGTGCAAGCAATTTTGCTTTGACTGGTATTGTAGTCACCTTTTTTCTTTTGTATTAATACATACTGTATGCTGCAGGGACCGCACTGACCTAGTGAGTTGGCATATTGCTACGGTTTAAACTACTTTACCTCTTTACTAGCAATAAAAACTGACAGGTTCTAATCCTTCTCCACTGTATCGATTGCACTGGATATCGCATGGGATAAAATACTGCATGGTTTCATGAGATAAATACGACATGCTGTATTTTAGAATTTTTTTTGTGATTGCCAATTATTATTTTTTTAAATGCTATGTAGTATTTTACTGCATGATTTGTGAATGGAGCCCAGTATAAGTTATCAGAATGTTTGTAGCGCAGCATGCTAACACAATGGGCTTGATTTACCAAACCTGGTGCAGCTCTGCATAGAAACCAATCAGCTTCCATGTTTTTTATGTCAAAGCTTAATTGAACAAGCTGAAGTTAGAAGCTACTTGGCACCAGATTCTGAGTGCTCCAGTTTTAGTAAATCAACCCCAAAGCGTTTCCTATGTTTTGTGACTCCTGAGTCTGTATTCCTGGGCAGCCAACTGAACTGAGGTAGACTTGCAATGTTCTGGGACAGATTTAGCACTGGAGATGAGAAGGATTTCCACAACGCAAGATGCATAATGAAGAAATGGTCAGAGTCAGATTTCATTGTGAAGGAATTTATTCATCAAGATATAATCTTGTTGTAAGTCTATCACGTAAAATGCCTCACTGCTTCTGCTTAGCACTGCTTTGCGGTGTGACAGAATTGATAAATGTCCCTCATTATATTTGCGCTACATCATGTTTTTCTGCATGTATTGACCGTATTTTTTTTTCTTTTACAAAAAAAGTTTATTGTCATACAAATCAACAGTACAGGTTTACAATAGAGTTTTATAGCATACAATATACAAGGCAGCTCTGGACTCGAAAGCCCTCACCAACAGAAAGGACGCATGAGCCGTGATCTTATGCTATATTCAAATAAAAGGAGAAATGGAAAAAATCCTTAGGACCCGATGGTCCAGAACCCGGGCCATGCCCGGATGCCTGTAAACCTGTAGAATGAGTGTACAATACACAACAATAGAACCTGAAGATTAGCATCCTCTAGAAAGGATAGAAAGGGTTAACAGCAAAGTAAGAGCCTAAGAAAGAATGGAGAAATAGAGAGATGGAGCAGGACAAGAAAACGAGTAGAAGGTGAAAAGGGAGAAAAAGAAGAAGAGGGAAGTAGGAGGTCCACGGGGTGCGCGCAAGAGGAGTCCTATAGTGATAGCAATGCAGCATCAAACCTAGAAGGGTGGTAGTATGCGATCCAAGGTTGCCAGACTCTAAGAAACTTGTCATGCGTATCAGAAAGAATAGCCGTAAGTTTCTCGTTGACCATGACATCGTTCAGGCGGTTTTTGACTGCCTCAAAGCTGAGTGCAGGGGTTTTCCATGCTCTAGCAATTGTCAACTTAGTTGCAGTAAAAAGATGCTGGGCTAGTTGCCTTTCTGGATGCAGTAGTTCCACAATGGGCTTACCAAGGAGAGCTACATAACGGTCTCTTTTGATACTAATCTGAAATAGATTGCGGAGGAGAGTAAATACCCTAATCCAAAGTCTGCACGCCCACGGGCATGACCACCAAATATGTGCCATGGAGCCCTCCTGGGAACACCCCCTAAAACAAAGTGGAGAATAATTTGGAATAAAGCGAGCCAATCTTGCCGGTGTGTAGTACCACCTATTCAATACTTTATAGGCATTTTCCAAAATTAACACATTACGTTAGCATTTGGACAGAGTTAGTGTCATCGCCTGCCAGTCCTCGGGGTCCAACTGCCTCCCCAACTCTTTCTCCCATTGAAGGTGGTAAGGCCTCAATGGGGGGTCTCTTTGTAGATATCACAGCTGAATATATCAGTGATATCAGGCCCGGTGAATGGGGTCTGGCTCTTCAAAGGCCCTCAAAGGGGGTCAAAGTATAAGGGGTAGATTGAGACTTAATAAGACTCTGAAGAAAGTGGCAAAGTTGTAAATAGTGATAGTGCTCTCGCAAGGGAATACAATGAGAAGAGCGTAAAGCGTCAAATGCCAAAATCCTAGTAGGCCGTAACAGTAAGTGAACATCTGTGAACACGTTCATGGTCCACCATGAAAATTGGGAGGGATTATCACAACCTGGAGGGAATAGCGGGCAGTGTAAGAGTGGGAGATGAGGAGAGATCAACCCTGCAGAGTACTTTATGATATAAGGGAATTAGAACAAAGGGGATTTTGGTGGTGCATAGATAAACCAATGAGAGAAAGTTTTCTAAAAATACAATTTTTATTATTACAAATTTAAACAATGAATATAAAAATAGATCCTGGATAAATTCAATACATGATACGTCATATAAGAATGGTGGTCACAAATACACGAGATTTAGATGGAATACAAAAAGCTCGCATAAGAACCCGACATGTTTCGCTTTAACAAGCTTCCTCAGGGGTATGCGGTGACCATCAATATTTGTCAAATACGACTATACAAAAGAAAAAAGGGGATACAAAGTTATACATTTACATAAGTAAATGGTAAACTATATATGAACAGATTGGATATAAACAGGTTTAAAATGCGAAGCTGGATCCCTCCCATTGTAACTTACCAAGCCTCCCGTAATGTCTAGAACGCACCACCAGGAAACACAGGATCAAGAGCGACGGTCACCCCGTATATAGAGAAGTGCGGATGTGTGACCACAGCGAACACTAGATAGGGGACTGGCTGTGTGTCAAGGACAGAGACAGGAATGAGACAAAAAAACAGAAAAAAGAAGAAAAATAATCGCTTGACAAAGATGGTAAGCAAGTAAGCAAAATTATTTTTAATTTTTTTTTACAGTACATAAAGTAGAATGTACTTACATAAGATTAAGTGAACAGGGTTCTGTTCACTTGCAAACGGTGTAGGGGCTGTCTGCTTGAAGACAAGCACAGATGTTATAATGTGGAGGCCACTAAAAGAAAACATATTAAATTAAATTGGATTTTATTTGGGTATAATTGATATAGCATGCCTATATCCTCCATAAATAGGCATGCAAAAACAAAAGGAAATTTTTTTTTTTTAAAAAGATCAAAGGAATTAAGAGACTGGGTATATAAAGGACATATGTAGCATATTATGCAATATTGTTATAGATATGTATTTAATAAAAAGTGGTTCCATATAAAAGTGGAACATATTGGACAGCAGTCTCCATATATCAATACCGAGTCCCATATTCGCAAGAAGTGGGCCAGGCAGGGCCCCACAACCGCCGGACGGTGCACAGGAGGGAGCCAGGGCAATGAGGAGATAGGAATAGGGTCGGTGTCAACCAGGTCAAGCATAGCCCAGAGAAGAAGCGGATAGGTCTCATGAAGACACGAAAGTGGGGCTATGTTAGCGGCTATGTAATAGGCCTGTAAATTAGGAACCGAAAGCCCGACATTAATTCGCTTAGCAAATAAAACCTGTTTGCCGATTCGAGGGCGGGTCGAACCCCATATAAAAATTGCATAATTCTACGCTGATGTATGCGGAGGATATGCGAGGGAACCCGAACAGGCAAGACACAAAAAAAATATAGTAGTTTTGGGAGATAGAACATACGAACAGCTGTTATTCTGCCGAACCAAGACAAAGGCAAATGAGACCAAGACAACAGCATATCCGTTAGTCTTTTTAACAAGGGTGGAAAGTTAGCCTGGTACAATCCGGAGTACGTAGGGGTAAGGTTGATTCCCAGATAGGGTAGCGAGGAGACCCACTGAAAGGAGAATGCCGACTGTAAATCCCTCATCAAACCAGGCGAGAGGTTAACCGACAATGCTTTCGATTTGGAGGGATTAACCCGGAGCCCCGAAAGGGAAGCAAAGGTATCCAAAAGAGATTGCAAGTTTGGTAAAGAAATTCTGGGGGAGGTCAAAGTAAGAAGGACATCATCGGCAAATCGGGAAATTTTATGGGGACAACCCGCTATTCCGATGCCTCGTATGTCCGGATGCAAACGAATCGCCTCCGCCAGGGGTTCCAGAGCCAATACAAAAAGAAGAGGCGATAGGGGGTATCCCTGACGGGTGCCCCTCTTGATATTAAAGAGAGGAGATTCGAATCCATAATACTTAATTTTTGCCCGGGGGGAGTCATATAAGACAGACATCCAGTGCATAAATGAAGACCCGAAGCCATAATGCCGAAGAACAGACATGAGGTAAGGCCACGATAGAGTGTCAAACGCCTTGTTTACGTCCAGAGACAAGAGCATGGATTCCAGCGAGCGAGTATGAGCTATGTGTTGGAGTTGCAGTATACGCCGAATAGCTTTACCAGCCTGTCTCTTAGGTATAAAACCGACCTGGTCCTTCCCGATTAACCGAGGGAGAAAAGAGTTTAGACGATTAGCCAGAATTTTGGTCAAAATTTTCATGTCTGTTAATTAGGGAGATAGGCCTAAAATTGGCCCAGGAGGAATTATTGCGATCCGGCTTAGGGATCATCACAATGTTTGCCGTTAAGAGGTCCGGGGTAAAAGAGGCGACCATTTTTAACAGAGTTATACATGGCCGTTAAATGCGGAGCTACCACAATGGACAGTTTCCTGTAGTAAAGTGCCGTAAAGCCATCCGGCCCCGGTCGCTTTCCCACCTTAAGGTCTTTTATACCTTGGAGGACCTCTGAAATTTGTATATCCCCGTCCATAAGGGTAACATGCGCCTCCGTCAGGGTCGGGAGAGGGAGACGGCTGAGGAAATCAGCCGTGTCCTGAGCGTTAAACTGCTCCGGGTCTGAGTATAATTTAGTAAGGCGGAATCGAAACTCCTCCAATATGCGCAACGGATTACCCGTAAGGACATTGTGTCGGTTGCGCAAAGTGATGGGAGTGAATTTATGAGCGAAAGTCCGGAGTCTGTTAGCTAGCATTCGATTAGGTTTATTTGCCCTGGTATACCACCTCTGGCGGGACCAACGTAAGATGCGTTCAGCCCCCTCGGTGAGACAAAGATCCAACTCCCAACGGGCCTGCTCCAAGAGTTTACGGTTGCCAGAGGTGGGGGATTGTTTAAAAAACCGCAGATAACGCCTCCAGACGGGTCTCCAGGGCCCTTTGTTTCAGACCCCGTTCCCCCTTACGGGCCGACGCCACCCAAATAATGTGGCCTCGGAGTACCGCCTTATAAGCCTCCCAAAGCGTTACAGGCGACGCAACTTGATTATCGCGGAAATAGTCCTCTGAGGCCTTAAAAATATCTTCCTGGACCTCTTTAAGCGATAAGAGCGAATCATTCATCACCCAGGGCGAGAAATGGGGTCTGTCCAAAACAGTGTTGCCAACCGTACATATATTTACGTACAGCCCGCGAATTTAACCCCTTTTTCGGGGTGTACGTTAAAGTCCGTTATGGGCACCGGCGCCCATAAAAAAGATGGTAACGTGATAACGGCGCTGGCGCCATTTTTGAAAAGGCCACAGTTGCTGGCGCGACACCTGTAGTGAGTGCATGCCATGCACTCATCATAGGTGGAGGACTCGGAGCAAGCGGAGCACTGACAGGGCCCAGGGGTGAGGAGGATGGACTTGAGTCTCGAGGTCAGTGAAACTGGGGGGGGATACAAGGCAAGGGGACAGCGAGTGAGAGCCTGGCATCCTGGACATTACTGGGAGCCTGAAGCTGTGCCATGCAGGGGAGAGACTGATGTGCTCTGTCCACCACCATATTACTTCTCGAAATCATCAGTGTGCTGTGTCCTCCTCTGGTTCCTGTGCCCCTTTCACCTCTCCACAGGTCAGGACAGCACGGTGCTGCCCTGACCTGTGGAGTGGTGAAAGGGGCACAGGAGGAGGACACAGCACACTGATGATGAAGTCTCTGTCCCCCTCCTGTAGTATGTCCGCAGCCTCTGTCCACCTCCTGTAGTATGTCCGCAGCCTCTGTCCACCTCCTGTAGTATGTGCGCAGCCTCTGTCCACCTCCCGTAGTATGTCCGCAGCCTCTGTCCACCTCCTGTAGTATGTCCGCAGCCTCTGTCCACCTCCTGTAGTATGTCTGCAGTCTCTGTCCACTTCCTGTATCGTGTCCACAGCCTCTGACCATCTCTTGTTTTTTATCATGTCTGCAGTCTCTGAGGGGATCCTAGAAAGGAGTCAAGAGTGGGAGTGCTGCCGGGATGGGGGTTATGGCCTGGGAAGAAACAGACGTGTGGACTGGGGAGAGGAGATCAGAGCCACCAAGCTGGAGCCGTCTGACTGAGCCCCACACTGTGCACCTGAGAGGAGGTCAGTGACAGTGCCGCCAGGCCATTCTGAGGGGGGGGGTCACTGATGTAAGGATGTGAGTGAATACAATAATGTAAGGGGGCACTGATATAAAAGGTTTCCCCCTTATATTAGTACCCCCCACTTACCTTAGTGTATTCACTCTGCGGAAGGTGGTCTCTATTCCCCAGAGCCCCCCTCCACATCAGAGTTCCCCCTTACATCATGATCTGCAGCGTTCTCCTTTACATAAGAGTTCCCTTGCACTGTAAGGGGCATCCTGCAGACTCTGATGTAAGAGGGAACTCTGTGCTGGCTGGGTTATAGTAACCTAACCTTCATGTAAATTGAGAAAAATGTTTTTTTTACTTTTGTTTAACTTAAACACATAAATAGCATTAGCTATGTGTTTATAGTTCAAATATTGATATTTGTACTGTTTAGCACTAAAAACAGTGATTGTAGGTACTTTTTTGCTCTGCCAGCAATTTTCATGATTTTTGCCAGTAAAAAATTGGTGCAGTTCAGAAATTTTGGCATCCTTGCCAGTAAATTTCACTTCAGGGGGTTGGCAACACTGGTCCAAAACAGAGTGGTAGACCACCAAAACAGGGTCGTGATCAGACCACGGAACAGCCAGGATAGAGGCCCTGACCACCATAGGAAGGTGGCGTCGTAGCATAAACATATGATCAATTCTGGAGTGAGAGTGATGAGGGTGGGAGTAATGTGTAAAGTCCTTACCCTGAGGATGGCATTCCCTCCAAAGGTCGACCAGATCATGTGATTGTAAATTTTTTAGCGCCGGGTGAGGGAGCGATTCGCTCCGAGGGGTATTTATCCAGTGAGGGATTCAAAACTAAATTTGAATCACCCGCAAGAAAGAGAGTACCCTTGTGGTGGGATGCTAGCAGGGTGCAGACGTGAGTCAAGAAGGGTCCTGGGTTAGAATTTAGTGCATAATAAGTCATAATGGTAACCTCTTTTCCTTGGATAGTGCCTTGTAGCAATAGATATCTGTCATCAGGGTCTGCAATCTGTCTAGTGCAATTAAATGAAACCGACTTGCGGAAAGCAATGAGTACCCCCTTTTGCTTGGTTGGAGCAGTAGCCAAAAACACCTGAGGAAACAGAGCATCAAAGTATTTAGGGCAGGACATCGCCGAAAAATGGGTTTCCTGTAAGCAGGCGATGTTAATCCGCTGCTTCCTAAGATACTTGAAAACCTTCACCCTTTTCTGAGGAGAATTCATACCCTGAACATTCAGGGACAGCCAATTAAGCGTCATAGTAGAACTAACAATTGGCAGAAGACCATTCCCCAAAAGCACACACCCCGCGGACCTAGTGGAGGGAAGAAAAGGATAAAAGACCAGAAAGTAAAGTAGGGAGAAAGTTAAAGGAATCAGATCAAGAAAAACAAGCAGACCAAGTAAAACTCGGAGTAAAAACATTCCAGTCATCAAGGTTGCAATTGGTAGTGGGACTGAAATCCCACTGGAAGTTCGGAAGTTGGCCAAAACTTTTTATCGGGGCAAGTTCCGAGCCAAGGGGCAGCAGTGGTCCGTCGGAAACCACTCGGCTTGATTTTAAAGTGGTCTGAACAATGAGATCAAATCAACAGCGGCACAGAGTAAGCAGAAAAACATGTTCGATAGACACCACCAAAATAAAGATTAAAGCAGTCTTAACCAAAATTATATAACATAACTTAAAAACTGTAAACGGTAAACTGTAGGTCTTGGCCAACCTCGCATCCCGAAGCCCCCAACTAAAGTTCGGGGGGTCCAGAACACGAAGCCGACCCACAGCAAATGCAAAGACAATGACATACACATATTACGGCCAAAACCGTAAAGGCCACAAACTGTGGTCCGTGATGGGCAGGACACACCCATAACTCTAATGGGGATGTGCAGCGCAGCACAAGAATAGTCTTCTCGAGCAAACAGATCAAAAGCCTTCACCCAAAAAAAAAAAAAGGGGGGAGGGGGGACAGGGGACAAAAGCCCAGGTGGGCCAAATGAGCATGCGAGCGTAACCACATCACAGAGGCCCAAGGTTGCCATCACACAGTTGGGGCAACACCGGGCAAGGGGTCAGCCACATGGTAAGGCACCCAGGAACAAGGGAGGGGGGACAGGAAGGGGCTGCTGAGCCCAAAAAAATAAAAAAAGGGGGGGCAGTCCAGATGCCATTGATCTAAAGGCAGAAATGCCCATGTACTGCAACTGGGCCCTCATAATGAGAAGTTAAGGGTGAAATTTAGATTCATCCTTATAGTTCAAGGTGAGATACAGCTGGCAGTTCAGAATAACAGGTTGCGGGCAGGTTAGCCCCTCGGAGCGTCAAATGAGAATCAATGCCGTCATGCCTTAGGGACATCCTGGAATCGCTGTGCTTGCAGTGATCGGAGAGCCTGGGACCCCTGCTGAGACATCTGCGAGGAACCGTGGGGTGACCGGGATGATCTTGGTTGGGCAGAGGAAGACTCCAGTTGGGAGGGAGGGAGATCAAACTGCAGATCCTGAAAATGTCACCGTATATCCGGCAAGGAGGAGGCATGAAACTGGCGGCCAAGGTGATAGAAGGAGAGCTTGAAGGGGAACCCCCATCTATAACGGATGCCCCGAGCTTGTAGAATCTGCAAATAAGGCTTCAGACTCCGCCTCTTGGCTATGGTGACTGGAGAGAGGTCTGCAAATAGTTGGAGGGGTTACCCTGGTAGGAGAGGTCCGGGAGATCCCGTGCAGCCTGCAGGAGCCGTTCCTTGGTCCTGTAAAAGTGAAATTTAATGATAACGTCTCTGGGGGGACCCTCGTGGGTTTGGGAGCTAGGGACCTGTGTATGCGGTCAAATTCCAAACGCTCCGAAGGGACGTCAGGCGCCAGCTCCTGAAAGAAAGCCTTGGCTGTCCCCTGCAAGTCAGTGATGGCCTCTGGGAGGCCACGGATGCGGAGGTTATCCCTGCGAGCTCTATTCTCAGAGTCCTCTAATTTATCCTGTAGGCTCAACAGTTCAGCATTCAGCCTCTCGACCTCATCTTCATGACCCTCCAGGACTGTTGTTGTTAAATCCATCCACTGCTCCAATTGGTTGGTGCGGTGGCCTATCTCCTTAAGACCCCTCACCAGTTCCGCTGAGAGCTTACGGGAGGCAGCGTTTATTTCATCCCGCACTATACTGCAGAACTTCTGGAGCATAGCATCAGAGCCAGCGTCAGTGGGGCTTACAAAGTTGGAGGGGAACTGAAGCAAGCTGTCCTCAGAATGCTGAGTGGTGTCATCCGGCTCCGGAGGCTCGGGCGCCATTTTGCCCTTCCCCACGGTAGGAGAGGCCTTTTGCTGGGAGCGGTATCGCTGCCGGTTCCGGGATGTATTGTACATAGGTAATGCCAGGTAATGTCCGTTGCTCAGAGAGCTTGCGTGGTGGCGTCAGGGAGCAAGATGTGCCTTATTCACCGAGATTGAGCGGTCCGACAGCGCAGAGCAGGGAGATCAAGCTGTCATCCTCCCCGACCCTGCGTAGTTGCCCCCCAGGGCTGTAGGTTTAGTACATAGCAAAAGTTAGTATATACAGCTATCTAGTTCAGGGGCCATAGCCTGGCCAGCCAAAGCACCTAGGCTTCCAGGGGCAACTTGTTAGATGAGAAGAGTCTGAATGATGGGCACTATGGTGCAGCAAGATGGCCCTCTAGCACAGGGATGTATCTGATCCACAACCTGCAGGCCGCAAAGAGGGGGTACCTCTAAGTATTGTGGACAGCGGGTGGCATATGGGTGTGCACTGGTGGCCGTATCTTGAATGAGTTAGGTGCGTGGCGAGTCCTGAGGAGTAAAAACAGGCCGTGGTGCCCCAGTAGGGTGGAGCAAGATGGCCGCCGTACAGCAGGCCGGGCTGCAGATTGTAGTCTGGCCACGCAGAGTGCAGATCGGTCGGCTGATCTAGAGTCCCAATTCAGGTTGGGACCTGCTCAGGGGAAACCCAGGAGTCGGGATGGAGGATGTGGTGGTTGGTTTTTGCCCAGGAGGGAAGGGGAGGCTACTGGAGGGCTTTTGGTGTATCAAGATGGCCGCCGCTCACCTCCATACTAGGGTTGCCACCTTTTCTTCAAGTCAAACCCGAACACTTTAGCGGGGAACAACAATTTTTTTTATAGTACAAACTATACATATATTTTGCTATTAAATAACATTTCTAATCATATGAAGTTAATAACAAGAGTTCCCCTTTTACATCAGAGTCCACAGATTCCCCTTTACATCTGAACTCACAGAGTTCCCTTTCACTGTAAGGGGGAGATGCTGCAGACTCTGATGTAAGGGAGAACTCTGGGGACTCTGACATAAGGGATGCTCTGGGAACCCTGATTTAAGGGGAACACTGAGAACTCTGATGTACGGAGAAGACTCTGATGTAAGGAGGAACACTGTGGTCTCTGGTGTAAAGGGGAACTCTGATGTAAGGGGTGCCCTGAGAACCCTGATTTGCCTTAGTGTACTCACTCAGAGGCAGGAGACAGAATGAGGGAGACTTCAGTCACAGACAGGGATGGATGGTGAGCTCACTCACCCCTTGGCAGTCAGCACCTCTCATCCAGATGTATCTGAGGCTGCTGGACTTCAAATTTCCGGCCCCAACTTTCTGAGGCACAGCGCCGGGGATTGAATTGTGGGCAGACACAGATGGAAAGGGGTGGGGGGAAGAGGTGCAGATCGAGCCCTATCTCCTCTCCCGTCTGTGTGTGTGGGGGGGAGGAGGAACTGTTAGTGGCGGCTTTGGGCAGTGTGAAAGAGTGAAACAGACACTCTCAGCTTAGACAACTGCAGCCAGCAGCCCTGCTGGGAAGTCATAGTCCAGTCTAAATTTTGTGTCCGGGTTTCAGGCAGCCTGAAACCCGGACAGATGATTCCAAACCCGAACTGTCCGGGTGAATCCTGGACAGGTGGCAACCCTACTCCATACACAGAGCGCCATCCCCTGCAGGGTGCCTCCGCCGGCTTTCGGATCCTCTCAGTTCTCCTCCCGGTCCGGGAAGCTGCCTCGGATGGGTTCGGGGAGGGTTGCCGTTTGTCCCGCGGCCGCGGCACTCGAGCGCGGTGGATTCAGAGGCCTCGTAGGCCGGAAGATGGCGGCGGATCACTAGGGAATGATGCCGGCCGCGGCTCGGATTGCAGAGTGGACGGCTGTCCTAGAGTCCCAATTCAGGTAAGGACCTGCTTAGGGGAAGCTTAGGGGAAGCCCAGGAGTCAGGATGGAGGATTTGGTGGTTGGATTTCAGGGCACTGACTTCACCATGCATCTCAAATGAATTACAGTTACAGAGTAATTATCAATTTAAACTGATAACTAGGCTGTTTGAAAAATAATGATGCCTGGTTCATCTCCAATCAAACCATTATTTATTCATTCATTATGTTTTGAGTAGAATGAAGTCTCATTCGTGTGCCTCCACCTTGGATGTGCTGTGAAAGCCAGGCCTTGATGGTATAGGTACAGTCTGTCAATTACACTTTCTTTTCTGTTTCACTGTATGCTACTATCTCTACAATAAAACCATGCGCTGTCCAAAAAGTTAATATACGTTTGAAAATGCCTTTTTTCGGGGAAAATGAAAGACATAAAAAGAGATTTCTTTTTATCTTCCCCGTTGACCAGTTTGATGACCTCACATGAGTAAGACTCAAGCCTCGTACACACGACCGAGTTTCTCGTCCAAAACCAGCAAGAAAAGTGCCGCGAGAGCTTTTTTGTCGAGAAAACCGTTCGTGTGTATGGTTTTACGACGAGAAAACTGCTGTGAATCTCGACGAGAAAATAGAGAACCTCTATTTTCTCGTCAGGATTCCAGATTTCCTTGTCGTGTTTCTCGTCGGCCTGTTTTGTGACGAGAAAATGGTTCGTGTGTATGCTTTTACGACTCTTCCAAAAGCGCGCATGCTCACAAGCAACTATGAGACGGGAGCGCATCTTCTGGTAAAACAAGCCTTCGTAATGGAGATACAGTACCTTACGAAAGTATTCGGCCCCCTTGAACTTTTCATAATTTTGCCACATTTCAGGCTTCAAACATAAAGATATCAAATTTTAATTTTTTGTGAAGAATCACCAACAAGTGGGACAGAATTGTGAAGTGGAACAAAATCTATTGGATATTTTAAACTTTTTTAGCAAATAAAAAACTGAAAAGTGGTGCGTGCAAAATTATTCGGCCCCTTTACTTTCAGTGCAGCAAACTCACTCCAGAAGTTCAGCGAGGATCTCTTAATGATCCAATGTTGTCCTAAATGACTGATGGTGATAAATAGAATCCACCTGTGTGTAATCAAGTCTCTGTATAAATGCACCTGCTCTGTGATAGTCTCAGGGTTCTGTTGAAAGCGCAGAGAGCATCATGAAGACCAAGGAACACACCAGGGAGGTCCGTAATACTGTTGTGGAGAAGTTTAAAGCCGGATTTGGATACAAAAAGATTTCCCAAGCTTTAAACATCCCAAGGAGCACTGTGCAAGCGATCATTTTGAAATGGAAGGAGTATCAGACCACTGCAAATCTACCAAGACCTGGCTGTCCCTCTAAACTTTCAGCTCAGACAAGGAGAAGACTGATCAGAGATGCAGCCAAGAGGCCCATGATCACTCTGGTTGAACTGCAGAGATCTACAGCTGAGGTGGGAGAGTCTGTCCACAGGACAACAATCAGTCGTACACTGCACAAATCTGGCCTTTATGGAAGAGTGGCAAGAAGAAAGCCATTTCTCAAAGATATCCATAAAAAGTCTTGTCTAAAGTTTGCCACAAGCCACCTGGGAGACACACCAAACATGTGGAAGAAGGTGCTCTGGTCCGATGAAACCAAAATCGAACTTTTTGGCCACAATGCAAAACGATATGTTTGGCGTAAAAGCAACACAGCTCATCACCCTCAACAAACCATCCCCACTGTCAAACATGGTGGTGGCAGCATCATGGTTTGGGCCTGCTTTTCTTCAGCAGGGACAGGGAAGATGGTTAAAATTGAAGGGAAGATGGATGCAGCCAAATACAGGACCATTCTGGATGAAAACCTGTTGGAGTCTGCAAAAGACCTGAGACTGGGACGGAGATTTATCTTCCAACAAGACAATGATCCCAAACATACAGCAAAATCTACAAAGGAATGGTTCACAAATAAACGTATCCAGGTGTTAGAATGGCCAAGTCAAAGTCCAGACCTGAATCCAATCGAGAATCTTTGGAAAGAGCTGAAAACTGCTGTTCACAAACGCTCTCCATCCAACCTCACTGAGCTCGAGCTGTTTTGTAAGGAAGAATGGGCAAGAATTTCAGTCTCTTGATGTGCAAAACTGATAGAGACATACCCCAAGCGACTTGCAGCTGTAATCGCAGCAAAAGGTGGCTCTACAAAGTATTAACGCAAGGGGGCCGAATAATTTTGCACGCCCCACTTTTCATTTTTATCTTAGTTAAAAAAGTTTCAAAAAAACAATAGATTTCGTTCCACTTCACAATTGTGTCCCACTTGTTGTTCACAAAAAAATAAAATTTTATATCTTTATGTTTGAAGCCTGAAATGTGGCAAAAGGATGAAAAGTTCAAGGGGGCCGAATACTTTCACAAGGCACTGTAGCACATTCGTCACGCTCCAAATTTTTGCATCGTTTAAATGTTGGGCATTGAAATCTTCGTTAGAATGTGACATTAATCCAAACGAATGAACTTCTTTTGCTGCTGATATTCACACAGAGTTATGACTATCTTTTTTTAACCTTTTTCATGCTGCTCTTAAGAAGATTTATGTGTATTATATCGTGCAAGTTTTTAGGAATATTTAAAAATTAGTTATTTTTCTAACTGATGTTAATTGTAATATTGCAATGTTTTGGTAGTGATCTCACATTGAATCTTTTAATATATATGATTTAAATTTACATACTTTTTTGGGAAACACGATTTAGTTATTTTTTGGGGGGGGTTGTTATCTGTCCCTTTTTTGGTCAGTCAAATGTATCTGCTTACTCCAAAGCTAGATTTTACATTTTTACAAATACACATAGTCAAGTATGAACTTAAAACAAAAATAACATATATTCATGTTTCAAATAAAATAAAGAGAAGGCAGCGCTGGAGAAGCTGCTGCCATTTGTGCATCCCAGGGACCCCAGAGCACACAGCAACCCTGTGTGGACACTAAAATTGGGAGCTTGAGAAGGCCAACATTTCTGAACACAATCTGATGCTGGCCTCCCAGAGGTCAGGAACAGCAGCAGGTGATATATATGTCCCAAGTGTGTGGTACTACAACAGGCTGCCTTCAGTCCGACCACAATGAAGCAAGGCCATCACTTCCTCGTCTTCCTGGCAACCTTCCCTGCAACCTTTCCTGAAGCCTTCCCTGCAGCCTTCCTTCTTCGTTTGGCTGGAGGCTGGGCCACTGGAGGGGTACTCCTGTCAGGAGGAGGAGGAGGTGGAGGAGAAGGGGGTGGCGCAGAAGAACAAGGTGGAGGTGGAGGAGAAGGGGGTGGGGCGGAAGAACAAGGTGGAGGTGGAGGAGAAGGGGGTGGGGCGGAAGAACAAGGTGGAGGTGGAGGAGAAGGGGTGGGGCAGAAGAAGAATGTGGAGGTGGAGGAGGAGGTTGAGGTTGGGACAGTTGTGCCACCTCACAAATGGCGGTATTGGGGGTAATTTTTCCCATCACCCCCTTGTTGAGCAAGGTGATGAGCAGGGGCTCACATAGGAGGCGTTGCTCCATGCTCATCACCTTGAACTTTGCCTCCACTAGGCCGGCAATGGCCTCTTCAGGGGATGTGGGCTCTTTGAGGGTGGCATGGGCCTCTTTAATAAGGGCCATTGCCTCCTCACTGGTGGTCCTGTCCCTCCTGCCTCTTTTGGGAAGCCGGATGGGAGGCACCTGGGATCTGGTGCTTCTCCTTTGCCCTGCCACCTCCTGGCTGCCACTGGGCCCTGCCACCTCCTGGCTGCCACTGGGCCCTGCCACCTCCTGGCTGCCACTGGGCCCTGCCACCTCCTGGCTGCCACTGGGCCCTTCCTCCTCCTGCCTGACAGTTTCCAGACCCTCCTCCTGGCTGATTTCATCCTGTGTATGAAAAAGGGACATAGTTTAATATGTTGTTTTAATCTTTGCATCAAACTTTATAAACATGATTGAAGCAATTAGAATGTAAATCCAGAAATCATTTTTTAGAATTTACACCTACATCAGATTGACTATTTAGCACCCAATTAAGTGCAGACTAATGTCTCGAGATCTTGATTTCACTTGTGGAACCCAAAATATTGTATGTTTCTCATCTTGACATATTTGTCAAACATTAATTTTATCCCAATACATTTTCATTTAATACTATACCTGGCTCCAGATGGCCAAATCAGGATCATCCAGGATGGCTGCCTCCTCTTGCTCCAGAGAAGGCTCAGGTTGGCTGCAGGGAAGTCTGGGGGGAAGAGTGGAGAGTGATGGCCTTGCCTCAATGTGGTCATCCAGGAAGGACATCCTGCTGTAGTGCCACAAAATCGGGACATACACATCATCTGCTGCTGCTCCTGACCTCTGAGAAGCCAGGACCTTAGAGCGTTCAGTCCTGTAGGTGCCTCTCAAGCTCCCAATTTTAGTGTCCACTTGTTTTGCTGTGGCTGTGGGCACCTTGGTCTGCACAAATGGGAGCAGCTTCTCCAGCGCTGCTTTTCTCACCCCTCTTTTTTTATGGATGGGGTTTTTCGTCTCCCACAGAGCAGGCAGCTCCCTTACCCGGTCAATAAATTCCGCCAGGAACTCTTTGTCGCTAATAAAGACATTCATATTGTATCTACAAGTTTAAGAAATAATAGATAACTAATGTGAGGCAAACAGTCTAACCTCCTTAACATTGTAGTCACCATATATATCCTACAACATTCTCAAAACAGTATAGGCCAACAATTTGTACAAGTTACAAAATCACATACCTTCGTTCGCACGTCCGTCACTTGAACTCCTCTCTCCGCACACCGAACGTACTATAGTCACATGTGTGTTTGCTATATACACACCACGCATGCGTCAAAATTCGAACACGTCGCTCCGCACACGTCGCCCGCCCATGACGTTCTAACTAACATCTTTTCCCCGCCCCTTCTCTTTCGGCGCGCAGACAGATATGGCGGCGTTACAGCAAGTGTCTGATAATTCCGCAACTAACGAGGAGGAGACAAGCCCGGAGACCGAGGAAACGTCACGATCAAGGAGGAGATTCAAGGCATCAAATATGTCTTTTGCGGAGATGGCGGAGATGGTGGACATCTTGCTCAAGTCTGATTATGACGCAAAGCATGGGCCGTATAGCAAACCAAATAGAAGGAAGGCCAAAATCCTCACTAAAGTCGTGAAGAGTCTGAAGACGAATTTCGGGGTGAAACGCTCAAATGAGCAGCTCAGAAAGAGGTGGTCAGACCTCAAACTGAGGGAGCCAGAGCAGTTAAGGAGCATTAAGAGAATGCTCGCTAAAAGTAAGTAAAATGTACACTTTTATGCTATTAATCCTTTTTTAAACTGACATGTTGCTGGTTTTTTTTTGTTTTTCTTATTGGACTCCCTTCCAAAATGTTATATTTTGAACTTGGTTGGGCACAGTAATCGTTCGTAACATTACAGACACTTCGTTCGGCCACTATCCACTGTTTTGGATTATTTTACAGCCACAAAAGTAATTAGACATCTGCCATTTTTTGTGAAATTTGGGGCACAAAGTTTTAGGCTAGATGATGTGTTTGTAAAGAGAATGAAATGCAAACTTTTGTCAGTGTAAAGGAGAGGACACTCAGCAGCTGCTTCCACATCTGTACTTTGGAGCACTATAGTGTGGGCCACCAGACCCGCCTTTTTTGGGTGTCCCACACAGGTGCTTCAGAGAATTTTTGTGTTGCCTACATGTCTAAAAAATGACAGACAAAGGTGAATACTAAACATATTCTTGGTCAGAAATAATGCATTCATCTTTAACTTCCGCCCAAACACACACTTGTACCCCACTTCCAAGCAATTTAGCCTGTTTTTTGGTTTAACATAGAGAATTTCTGTGTGATAACTCTACCTTTTGTTTGATTCTCATAGGGGAGAGAAGACTGGGAGGAGGACACTCCAGGGAGCACAAGAACCCCACAGCTTCACAACAACCCCAAACTCCCAAAGATCCACAAACGAAGGATGTAGAGGAAGTTGAGGTGGAGGAAGGAGAAGTGCAGGAAGGAGAGGTGGATGACGTTGTGGAACTGGTCACCACAACAGGTCAGTATCTGTCACCACAGCTTCAGGTAAGAGAGGTAGGCCTGCACAGTTATAATACCTTTTTATTTTGTTTTTAGGGGATGTGAATGTTGCGGTGAAGGATAGTACAGGTTTCTATGCTGACAGTGCCCTCCGCCTCATCCAGCAAGTGATGGAATGTAGCACGGAACTGGACAAAATTAAAGAAAGAATACATGTGATGGATCAAACATTTAAAGACATTCTCGATGTATTGGGGAGAATTCAATAAGGCATCCCAACCCCCCTTTTTCTCATGTTTGTTTTGCAACTTCTAAAAAACTTTTTGACAATCAAACCAGCCAAAAATTGAATCTGCACACAGTGTGTCAACATGTGCTATCTGCCATCAGGGGATATCCATGTACGTCTTTTGGGGGTGCAACCCCTTCCTTGTATCTAAAGTAGGTGAACTGAGGAAGGGGTTGCACCCCCAAAACACGTCCATTGATCACCCCTGATGGCAGATAGCACATGTTGACAATAGGGATCAGGAGTCTAAAATCCCTATAGGAAAATAATCCCAATTGTGTGCATATTCAATTTTTGGCTGGGCAAGGGGTGGCAGGACCCCATATTAGGACGGGCACATAGAGACATATAGTTTGTGTAAGTGAATGTCTCAGATTGCTCCGAGGTATCCAATTTTGTAATTTTTGGAATGCAACTGTTGTTTTTGTATTTTCCTAAGAAAACAATTGCCGGTTTGTGGCCAGGCAAACAAAAAATGTAAAAAAAAAAAAAAAAAAAAGGTGTGTGAATTTGCACATAGTAAAAGATTTGAACACAAACAACGTGTAGCTTCTTTTTCTAATATGCTCTAACCTTATTTGGTAAATTTTTTAAGGTTACATAGTGAAATGGTTGGTATTTACTAAAGGAAAATACACTTGGCACTACAAATGCACTAAGACAAACTAGGAGACAGGAAACCAACAAAAGTTAGAAGTTTAAACAAGATTTTTATTTGGATCGTTAGACAGCAATCTTTAGACATAGCCTGGCATAGGAATTGCCCCCCTACCCGTGAAATAGTCCATGTATTTGTCTCGAACCTCACGGGCATTTTGGGGGGGCAAGCCAGCACGGGCAGATTCCAGGCCCGGCAGGGGATTATCAGGGGAAAGTCCAGCCTCTGGCAAAACTGAGGCCATATATGAATTGATTTGCGGCAAAGAAAATTGTGTAGCACACAGCAGCATAACACTACATAGTTTATTTTGTAGTCCGCCAAGTGGATGGAAGTCATAAAAAGGCGGAACTGGCTGGCCATTATGCCGAAGGCATTTTCAACGACTCTTCGGCCCCTGGCCAGCCGCTAATTGAACACCCTCTTCTCTGGGGTCAGGGTCCTCTGAGGAAATGGCCTCATAAGATGTGGTCCGAGCCCGAAGGCTTCATCAGCCAAAAAAACAAAGGGGAGTCCTTCAATATTCCCTGCATCCGGTGGCAATGCAAGGTCGTCACTCTGGAGACGGAGGGCAAACTCCGTCTGGATGAAGGATCCCCCATCGGACATCTGGCCATTCTTCCCTACATCAACATAGAGGAATTCATACCGTGCTGACACCACCGCCATCAGCACAATGCTATGAAACCCCTTGTAGTTGTAGTAGTAGGACCCAGAACGGGGTGGCGGCACGATGCGGACGTGCTTCCCGTCTATAGCACCACCGCAGTTGGGGAAGTCCCACCGCGTGGCAAACTCCGATGCCACAGTCTGCAATTCCTGTGGCGTGGAAGGAAGCTGTGGAGTCAAACAAGATGAAAAAATATTAGAATACACAAATCAAACATTACAAGTATATTCTACGAAAATACATTAGAGGCCAACATCAAGCAAAGTCTACGTTTATTAAGGTGTTTTAAATAAGTATAATGGAAGGCTCATGCATCATATTCATCACCCCCTATGATGGTCCATTAATAAATTCTAATGGGGAGGGGTGGGGGAGATGTGTTTGGCCACAGGATAGCATTGCAGTGGCGGTGCGTCCAGAGTGGGCGCTGGAGCACTGCCCCCTCTCTCCTGTGCCCGTCACTCAGAACAATACATAGGTTTATGCCTTCCATTAACCTATGTATTGTCTATGCCGCCCACTATTCAGGTGGATGGCCTCCTGTTAAGCGACCGACATATGAAGAACTGCGGCATTTATGGGCTTAAAATTGCATATCAGAAACAGTATGGAAAATTGTCTTGCACATTACAGCCTGAGGGATGTAATTGGCTTCAGAAAAGTTAAATAGGGGACGCAGGGGGGGGGCATTCCTTGGGTAAACACTGACAGGCTGATCTGCCAATCATGTTCACCAAGTCTGTTTAATGGTAACATGATTGGCTGATGCAACATCAAGGGAAGGAGAAGACATCAAGGACAGAAGAAGGATGGCGCTGACCACAAGAAGGTAAGTGCAGGGCTGGGGGGGAACTGGCTGCATTGCAGGGAACAAAATGGCTGCATTGGAGGGGACAAATGGGGGCGTTTAATAGGCACCAGAGCAAAAAAGGAGGAAGTTTATTTCCTAAATTGGGGTTTGAAACCCCAAACATTTGGAGCAACAGGCGCCCCTGCTGGAAAGGTTAGTGAAGGAAAATATGCATGGAGGAGAAAAAAGGGGCATTTAAAAACTTCCAACATGCATGGGGACAAAGGGGACATTCTCAGCATATTACAATCATGGTAATTAGGGAAGGATGAAAGAAATACAATACATTAGCATACATGTAATACATAAAATGTGATGTTAATGGAGAAAACTTACCCTAATATAGTCCTCCTGCAGGACTTGGATGATGGCAGAACAGGTGTCTGGGATTATGAGGCCCAGAGCCTGGGGGGAGATGCCTGTCGTGAACTTCAAGTCCTGAAGACTTCTCCCTGTCACCAGGTACCGTAAGGTGGCGATGAGCCTCTGCTCAGCACTGATGGCTTCCCGCATAACGGTGTCCTTCCTGGTAATATAGGGGGACACCAAAGCCAACAGTTCCTGAAAAATGGGGTCAGACATCTGCAGAAAATTCCTGTAGTCCTCAGGATTATTCTCGACGATCTCCCGCAGCAGAGGCATGTGGCAGAATTGGTCCCGCTGGAGCAACCAATTCATGGACTGGTCTTGGTCCAAAACAAGCAGACCAACACCAAGCGCACGCACAGCACGAACTCGACGACGAGAACGTCCAGGCGACATGGCTAGGAAACGGTCGTCTTATCAGAACGTACAGAACAGAACGCACTTTAGAACAGCAAGGCCTATGAATAACGAACTGAAAATCAGAAACGAACAGGCAAGAACGCACTGTAAAACAGATACGACCTGCCTAGACACCCTGAAAGTCAAGATACGAACCCACAAGCACAAACTGAACCGCAGAAAACGATCTGAAAAGTACGAAGACTGAAAAGCGCGAATCGTCTCTTCCCAAACTTTTACTTCACACGCGGTAACACGAGATCAGCAAAAGCAGCCCAAGGGGTGGCGCCAAGAAAAAAGATCTTCCCCTTTATAGTGCCGTCGTACGTGATGGACCGCGGAGAACAACGAGGAAATTGGGAAATGTCAGTGTGTACGCATGGAAAGCTTGACGAGAAAATCTACAAGCTTAACAAGAATCTTGTCGAAAAAAACGACGTGTTTTTTACGACGAGAAACTCGGTCGTGTGTACGAGGCTTTAGGGGCAGCAGGAATGAGAGGGGAAGGGGGCTGTAAAAACAGGTGGCTAAACTGCAGTTTTTCCACATCTTAGGTGCACACCTAAAAGCTACATAATAGCCTGTGAAGGCTGTTCACATGTCACAGCTGCTGCAAATTTAATACAATATGGCGAGTTGACAGGCGGCACCTGTCAAATCTGTGGCGCAACCACACTTGGCTCGCTGTTGCAGTGCATTAGCCCCATTATAAACTTCCATAAAAAATAAAAAAAGGAACAGGCATGAGGCGGCAGATTCAACTTCTAGATAAAATATGTTTGCATCATCACATGGTGGTACTGTGGATGCGAATAATAGTAGCAAATTGCCACATCCCAAAAGCTATAGCTGAATTTGTTTATGGACCCCTATGGACTTTTTAGGCACCAAAGTACACCAATGTGTTAAGAAATACATTTTATTCCAATTTCTGTAAAACATAGTGATACATATCAAAATGTTGCAGTAGTCTACTACCCAGATTCTACTAATAACACCAACAAAAACACAGAGGGAACCCCATCCTAGGCCATAGTATCTGCGCCCATAGAGTACGGCTGCCAGTTTCCAGGCGGGCTTGGTGTAAGTTGATATAACTTGTCCGAGCTCTACATGTTTCGCACCATTGCGCTTCTTCAGGAGCTTTAGGTAAGTATTATAGGTAAGTAAAGGTATATATTGAATATTCACAGTAAATGATGACAAAATGCTTTAAACAGTATTGCAGAAAATGTTGGTCAACGCATCCCTGGCTGGTGCAGGAACCCAAAACCATCAGAAGCAGGAGGGCCCCTTAAGGACATAAAGGACATGTAAAGTCACAAGAAACCGCCAACAGAGCGCAATATAGCATGTCAATAGAAAGATACCCGATACGAGTATAATCAAAAAATAGATGACTAAGCTTGTTTTACATATGGAGACAGTATCCTCCCAAGTGTATCAAAAAAGGAAAGCCATGTGTGCAGTGTTGCCAACCGTCAGTATTTTTACTGGCAGCCAGTAAAAATTTGGCATTTTTCTCCTGCCAGTAAGAGGAAAAGTTTGTCAGTAAAAAATATGGGTGTGACACTCAGCTCGGAACTGCCCATGCACAGTTCGGGTCTGCAGGCGGTCAAGGCTGTCCGAGTGCCTGCTACAGTGTGTCCAGTCGGTGCCAGCAGGGAACGTGACTGGTGGAGGTGGTGTCTGAGAGTGTTGTGTGATGTCATGGTGCAAGAGAGCCAAGTGGAGCAGCCAGAGCCTTGTGTGCAGGTCTGAGGGAGCAAGGCAAGCCAGGAGCAGGACTGTCAGTGCTGTTTGGAGTGGAGGGACCACCTGGTGTGAAGAGAGATAGTCACTGTGACTCCGGAGGGGACGTTTCGTGTCAGTGATCTGTGCTGTTGCACACTGCTGTCAGTGTCCCTGTGAGAGTCAATTTCATGTGTGTGTGCCGCCCATTCTAATTTCTTGCCCTCCTTTCCCTGAGCTACTTACTTACTATAGCGAAAATAAAATAGGAAATTTGTTTTTTGTCTTAATATCTACCTTCAATCCCATTTCTAATTGCATATTGTACTTATTTGTAGCTTATATACTGAAATTTGTACATAAAACTGTCATTTTGTAACTTTTGGAAATGCCAGTAAAACGTGGCTGTGCCAGTAAATTTTGGGTGTCATGTCAGTAAATTTCAATCTGGTAGGTTGGCAATACTGCATGTGGGTGGAACAGGGAAACATATTAATAAGTAATATTGGAGGGTTTACGTTTTATACTAGCAGACTGCGGAATTGCAGCAGTGGAATAATCTGGAGGAGCAGTAGGTGCAGAAACAATCATCCCAAATATCAGATATCTACATATAATATACAATAGTATTGCTGATTATTAAGATAAAGGTTAGGTCCCGCAGTACTAACCTCAGGGGGCATAGAACTCACCCAAGGGAAATGAAAGGCACAGGTATTAGTTTAATGACTCAGCCTTCATATGGATAACACGGGATTCAGATAGACAATGCAGAATAGGTGCATATACATCCTTAGATGTGAAACAAACAATCCCTTTCTCGGTTTCCTCAAGTCATCCAAATCAGATTCTTCAATGGAGGAGTATCCCAAAGGCAAGCCAGGTAAATTTCAAGTGTCCTAAACATCAAGGCATAAAGCAAGGATATATATTAGCGTGTAGAAGCCCATCCTTATTATCACTATTGTAGCCTATTAGCCTCCCCACACAGGTAAAGAGTAGGGTTGCCACCTGTCTGGGTTTCACCCGGACAGTTCGGGTTTTGAATCATGCGTCCAGGTTTCAAACTGTCTGAAACTCGGACACATTATTCAGACTGGACTATGACTTTCCAGCGGGGTTGCTGGCTGCAATTGTGCCCCCACACATACAAACGGGAGAGGAGAGAGGGCTCGATCTGCTCCTCTTCCTACCACTCCTTCCCTGCAAGTTCAGATGTAAAAAGGGGGAACTCTGCGAGTTCAGGTGTAAAAAGGGGGAACTCTGCGAGTTCAGGTGTAAAAAGGGGGAACTCTGCGAGTTCAGGTGTAAAAAGGGGGAACTCTGCGAGTTCAGGTGTAAAAGGGGGTCTGTGGATTCAGATGTAGGGGGACTCTTGTGATTAACTTCATATGTTTAGAAATGTTATTTAATCACAAAATATATGTATAGTTTATTCTATAAAAAAAATTGCTGTGCGCCGATAAAGTGTTCGGGTTTGACTTGAAGAAAGGGTGGCAACCCTAGTAAAGTGCACCTTCTGAACACCTGACAGCAGTTCGCTTAGCCACACTCTGAAAAGTGATCCATCACAGATCGCATGTCAAATCTAGTGTCTAGCGTCAACCTAGCCTACAACAAAATTTTTATAATTTAAACATGTAACTGGCATGAAACCGACACGTGCAAAAAATAATACTTTGACAGAAACAGGCATTTCTAACCATAGGTACCACATGGTTCCTAGTATGCATCCCTCGGATAGAGGAAAAGCTGCTTCTATCGGAGCCATCAAACTTTGGTGATCTGTCTCATTACAGATTAGCTTTAAAGGGTGACTTTCACAGTATTGAAGATTATGTATCACCTGTAAATTTTACATGAATAGTTCTACTGCCATCTTGTGGTGAAAACAGTATATGCATTACAAGTTGATTTATGTAAAAGGGTTTCCAGTATTATTTATTAACAAAAATGTAAAAAGGAGTAAAAACTTAATTCCAAGCAAATAAAACTGTATGTAAAAAATAAATAAAAGGTGTACTGTGGAGAGCAATATTTGCTGACCTTTTGTTATAAGAAACCACACAAAAATGGAGGCTGCAATTTCTGCCATTTTTCTGGAAATGCAAGTTGTCTGATGGCTTTTTGATTCAATACTTTCAGTTACCAGTCTGGAAGTATGCAATTATGGGCATTAGAGAAAAGTCAGATCTTCTCATCTGTATACTTGTTCCAGGTCAGTGATTCAAAATGTATTAATGCCCTCTAATTCCTCCTGTATTGAATTGTATTGTAACTGCATTGTCTGCCCTCATGTTGTAAAGCGCTGTGCAAGCTGTTGGCACTATATAAATCTTGTATACAGGCGGTCCCCTACTTACAAACATCCGACTTACAAACGACTCCTACTTACAAACGGAGGGAGACAACAGGAAGTGAGAGGAAATCTACCCCTAGGAAGGGAAATTCTCTCCTGTAATATGTTAATATGGGAAAAATGTGTCTCCTCTCCACTGATGCTTTATCACTAATCCTTGTTTCCCTAATAACCCAAAATTGTCAAAATCCAATTGTCATTCTGACAGAAAGTGAGGTGAAATCTTCTGAACAGGGGCACAGACAGCAAAACAAATGTTACAGAGATGATAACCCTTCCCTATGCCATCCAAAAAGCTTAAATTTTTTGGGCTGGAGCTACACTAAAAAAATTTACCTGTTCCAACTTACAAACAGATTTAACCTAAGAACAAACCTACAGTCCCTGTCTTGTTTGTAACCCGGGGACCGCCTGTAATAATAATAATGCCATTTGGGGTTTCTAACTTGCAGGAGGTGGAAAGACATTTCTGAAGCATGAGAAGTTACTTTTACATATCAAGCATATGTATTATGGTGGTATGGGCAGTAGACCAAAGTTGATGTAAAGCCCCGTACACACGATCAGAAAATAGTACAAACATTATGATTTCTGAGCGATCGTACGATAATCTGATCGTTGGTACAGAGCTTCCGAGAGCCGATCAGGACAGTTCATCTGATATCTTTTGATTGGACATGCACAAAATATTTTTTTGTAACATGCCAGATCGTACGATTTTCATTCAACAATTTGTAAGTATAAAGTGATGAGCGCAACTTCTAGAATTAAATAACACAAATAATCAAAATTCAAATGATCAATAACAGTGACGCTAAATATCCTAAATAATGGTGCAAAATATAAAAAAATAAAGTGAAAAAGGAAAGTCCTAAAAAATCCTACAAAGTATCGGTAAAGTGCTTACAAAACTCTCACCTCTATATGGTGTAAAATCAGCCATATAGGTATCCTGTGGTGGTGGCGGACTTCCACTTCCAGACTCCCGATAACCAGGTTGCTCAGAGTGCCGGTTGTATGTGATGTTGAATCAGCCATAGAAGTATCCTATACCAATGGCAGGCTTCCACTTCAACACTCCCGATCCTCAAGTAACTCAAAAATCCGGATGCTGCCCATCCTCGGCTGTCGCGACTCCCAATACCCGGACACAATTAGTTATATTAGCACCTGAGTCAGGTGTCAGTTTGAGCGTGCATGTCTGCAGGAGGCAGACGTGACCTGCGACCGAGAAGTTAGAAGCTGACCAAGTAAGCTCCAGGAGGGAGTTTGATTAAGCAACAGTGAGTAAGCCAGGAGGCTGAAGTTTGTGTTATACAGTGATGGTGGAACCCCCTGCAAAGGGTAGATTGCTGTTAGTTTCTTTGAACTTTGTTTACTTTAAATAAAATTGGACTGCCATGCCCTTAAAATACAGTCTGGACTAACCGGTGTTCCTGAAATTGCATACACCACTTGAGCATAATCACCCCGTTATCTTACAACCCATAAAAACAAAACACTTGTCGCAGAAGATGAAGCCACATAGAGAAGGAGGATCCGCATCTCTTTCTGTCACAGTAGGATATGTTTGTCTGTCTTGCACCACCGTAGACAAGAAAAAAATACAAATATTTGCCTTTGTTGTCTCTCACCTCACATAGAAAGACATGAGCTTTAGGCAGTTCTCTTCTGTGTAAAGGGCTAAAAAGAGAATGTAGACATTACATGAGAGTACAGTGCTTGCTGTACAACTCTTCTCTGCTGTCTTGTCTGTGTGCGCAGTCTCGGCTGTAAAGTGTGGGAAGAGGGTGTACCCCTTTACAGAG
This sequence comes from Rana muscosa, assembly GCA_029206835.1. Taxonomy (NCBI): domain Eukaryota; kingdom Metazoa; phylum Chordata; class Amphibia; order Anura; family Ranidae; genus Rana; species Rana muscosa. The sequence continues at coordinate 632,886,180 of CM055117.1, read as the reverse complement.
GATAGGCAGCAGGACCTGTTCGCCTAGAGTACATTGAATTGTCTGGAAACAAGAAGAGCAAATTGGGCAAGAGACCCTGTGGAGAGGCGAATCAGTTTCAGTTTCACTTTGTGTATTAGTATTAGGGATGAGCTTCGTGTTCGAGTCGAACATACGTTCGACTCGAACATCGGCTGTTCGATCGTTCGACGAAGATCGAACGATTTGGGCCGTTCGCGCCAAATTCGAGTGACGCGAAAGGCCCACAATGCACTACGCCATCGCAGTGTCATCCAGGCGCTGTGATTGGCCAAGCATGCACTGTGACCCCGCATGCTTGGCCAATCACAGCGCCGGTAGCGAGGAGAGCAATGATTGGCCACAGGCAGGATGCCTGTGGCCAATTATTGCTGAGGGGGTTTAGTACACGCCCCACACTATAAAAGGCCGCCAGCACGGCGGCCTTGTGTAGTGTGTTCCGGAGCAGGGAAAGAGAAGCATAGGCAGGGACAGTGTCATTTTTTTCCTTTACTAATCCTGGATTCCTTGTGTTTAGGGACAGAGAAGGATAGGTAGGGAGAGTGTCAGTGTGTCATTCTGTGCTAAACCTTGTTTGTAGGGACAGAGAAGGACAGTGAGGGAAAGTGTCAGTGTGCTATTCTGTGCTAATCCTTGTTTGTAGGGACAGAGAAGGACAGTGAGGGAAACTGTCAGTGTGCTATTCTGTTCTAAACCAATCTTGCTGAACCGTATTTGAAATCCTTGAGTTTAGGGACAGAGAAGGACACTCGTGGAAACTATCAGTGTGCTATTCTGTGCTAAATCTTGTTTGTAGGGACAGAGAAGGACAGTGAGGGAAACTATCAGTGTGCTATTCTGTGCTAAACCAATCTTGCTGAACCATATTTGAAATCCTTGAGTTTAGGGACAGAGAAGGACACTCGTGGAAACTATCAGTGTGGTATTCTGTGCTAAATCTTGTTTGTAGGGACAGAGAAGGACAGTGAGGGAAAGTGTCAGTGTGCTATTCTGTCCTAAACCAATCTTGCTGAACCATATTTGAAATCCTTGAGTTTAGGGACAGAGAAGGACACTCGTGGAAACTATCAGTGTGCTATTCTGTGCTAATCCTTGTTTGTAGGGACAGAGAAGGACAGTGAGGGAAAGTGTCAGTGTGCTATTCTGTCCTAAACCAATCTTGCTGAACCATATTTGAAATCCTTGAGTTTAGGGACAGAGAAGGACACTCGGGGAAACTGTCAGTGTGCTATTCTGTTCTAAACCAATCTTGCTGAACCATATTTGAAATCCTTGAGTTTAGGGACAGAGAAGGACACTCGTGGAAACTATCAGTGTGCTATTCTGTGCTAAATCTTGTTTGTAGGGACAGAGAAGGACAGTGAGGGAAACTATCAGTGTGCTATTCTGTTCTAAACCAATCTTGCTGAACCATATTTGAAATCCTTGAGTTTAGGGACAGAGAAGGACACTCGTGGAAACTATCAGTGTGCTATTCTGTGCTAAATCTTGTTTGTAGGGACAGAGAAGGACAGTGAGGGAAAGTGTCAGTGTGCTATTCTGTTCTAAACCAATCTTGCTGAACCATATTTGAAATCCTTGAGTTTAGGGACAGAGAAGGACACTCGTGGAAACTATCAGTGTGCTATTCTGTGCTAAATCTTGTTTGTAGGGACAGAGAAGGACAGTGAGGGAAACTATCAGTGTGCTATTCTGTGCTAAACCAATCTTGCTGAACCATATTGCAAATCCTTGTGTTTAGGGACAGAGAAGGATAGGCAGGGGACAGTGTCAGTGTCTTTGTTGCTAAGCCTCCTGCACAGTATACACCTGAAGGTAGCCCTTATTGCTGTTTTTCCCATCTCCCTGCAGGCCATCCATTAAAATGTCTGGAAGGCAAACAAGGAGAGGCAGACAGTCAGGAGGCAAAAAAAGAGGGCAAGCAGGCTCTGTGTCTGGGGGCAACAGTGCTGGTCATGGACGCGGTGCATTGTCATCAGCACATGGCCATGGGACACGCTTGTCCTTCTTTTCGGCAGCTGGACATGTTGAGCCACATCATGCCGAAGACTTGGTAGAGTGGATGACCAAGCCCACCTCATCCTCCTCATCCTCTCTCACCCAGGCTCAGGGTACTGGGAAAGCAGTTGCCAAAGCGTCCTCTTCTCTGGTATCAATGTCATCATTAGTCACTCCTTCCCTAGACCCACCATGTCCTCCTCCTGAGGAGTCCCCCGAACTGTTTGAGCACAGTGTTGGGTACATGCTCCAGGAGGATGCCCAGCGTTTCGAAGGATCTGATGATGATACCCAGCTAGAGGAAGGCAGTAGCGTGAGAGCTGAGAGAGGGGATGCTCAAGAAGGACACCAATCTGGCAGTCATGCTCCAGCAGCTGCAGCATACTGCCAGATTGGCTCCAGTGATGAGGAGGGAGGGGATGATGAGGTCACTGACTCCACGTGGGTGCCTAATAGGAGAGAGGAGGAGGAGGAGGATGAGGAGGAGGCACATCTCCAACGAGGCAGGATGCCCTTGGGTGGCCAGCGTATGGGCAGCACACCGACGGAATCACACCGCAGAGCTTCACCTGTGCAGGGCGCTGCCTCTGCCCGTCATTCAAAAAGTTCTTTGGTGTGGGCCTTTTTTGATGCGAGTGCATCAGATTGCACAGCTGCTGTTTGCAACATATGTCTCAAGCGTATATCGCGTGGCCAAAACATCAGCCGCTTGGGCACCACATGCTTGATCAGACATATGTTGACCTGCCATGCAGCTCGTTGGCAAGCCTACCTTAAAGACCCACACCAAAGAACAAAGCGGACCTCTCCTTGCACCGCATCAGCTGGGATCTCCAACCCCAGTATACCTTCAGTCCTCTCTGAAACCTGCACTGAGAGGAATGAAGGTGTAGAATTAGGTGTGTCACAGCCAAGTACTTGCGGCCACTCTGCTAGCAGTACACCGACGTCCGATTCTAGCAGGCAAATTTCCCTGCCCCAGCTGCTGGACCGTCGAAAGAAGTTCACTCCCAGCCATCCACATGCCCAGCGGTTGAATGCTAGCTTGGCTAAATTGCTAGCGCTTCAACTGCTGCCTTTTCAGTTGGTAGACTCGGCCCCCTTCCGTGAGTTTGTGCAATGTGCGGTTCCTCAGTGGCAGGTTCCCAAACGCCACTTTTTCTCACGGAAGGCTATTCCGGCTCTCTACCGGCATGTGGAAGGCAATGTCTTGGCCTCGCTGGACAGGGCGGTCAGCGGTAAGGTGCATATTACCGCTGACTCATGGTCCAGCAGGCATGGACAGGGACGTTACCTTTCTTTCACGGCCCATTGGGTCACTCTTTTGGCAGCTGGGAAGGATGCAGGACAAGGTGCAGTAGTGTTGGAGGTTGTTCCACTGCCACGCCTCCAAAATGCTACTACTGGTTGTGACACACCTCTCTCCTCCACCCCCTCCTCTTCTTCTTCCTCCATGGCCTCTTCCTGTGGTTTGTCCTATGAACCAGCGGTGCTCCGTAGCCGTTCACGGGGCTACGCAAGTACGCAGGCAAAAAGATGCCATGCCGTGCTTGCGCTGGTGTGTTTGGGGGACAGAAGCCACACTGGGGCAGAGGTCCTGTCTGCTCTGCAGGGCCAGGCCGAGAGGTGGTTGACGCCACGCCAGCTTAAGCCAGGAATGGTGGTTTGCGACAATGGCACCAACCTCCTCTCCGCCCTCCGACAGGGACAACTGACCCATGTGCCCTGTGTGGCTCACGTCCTTAACCTGGTGGTGCAGCGGTTCTTGGGCAGGTACCCGGGCTTACAGGATGTCCTGAGGCAGGCCAGGAAAGTCTGTGTGCATTTCCGCAGATCTTATAATGCCAGTGCTCGCCTGGCTGAGCTGCAAAAGGAGTTGAACCTGCCCAAGAACCGCCTTATATGTGACATGCCCACCAGGTGGAACTCAACGTTGGCCATGCTGCAGCGGCTGCACACGCAGCAGAGGGCCATCAATGAGTACCTGTGCGACTACGGCACAAGGACAGGGTCAGGGGAGCTTGGTTTTTTTTCTCCACGCCAGTGGGGCATGATCAGGGATGCATGCACTGTCCTGGCACCATTTGAGGAGGCCACGAGGATGGTGAGCAGTGACAGTGCATGCATCAGTGACACTGTACCTCTTGTCCACCTGTTGGAGCACACGCTGCGTGGAATAATGGACAGGGCACTTGAGGCAGAACAGAGGCAGGAAGAGGAGGACTTCCTTGCCTCTCAAGGCCCCCTTTACCCAGACAGTGTTCCTTCTGTCCCACCCATCGCACAGGAAGAGGAAGAGGAGGAGGAGGAGGAGGAGGATTGTGTCAGCATGGAGGTGGAGGCTGGCACTCAGCATCATCAGCAGCAGTCTTTTAGGGATGATTTACAGTCCCAAGAAACCAGTGGACTTGTACGTGGCTGGGAGGAGGTGGCTGCGGATCATGTCGTCCTTAGTGACCCAGAGGACTCCGGAGCGAATGCCTCAGCAAACCTACGCTGCATGGCCTCCCTGATCCTGCAAAGTCTGCGGAAGGATCCTCGTATTCTTCGGATCAAGGAGAGGGACCATTACTGGCTGGCCACTCTCCTTGATCCACGGTACAAGGGTAAGGTTGCGGACCTTATGTTACCTTCGCAGAGGGAGCAGAGGATGAGACAACTCCGGGAGGCCTTGCAGAAAGGTCTGTGCAACGCGTTCCCAGAGACTGGGAGGTTACAAACTCCTGGTCCTGGACAACGAGTTGCTGAGGCTTCGGCCAGTCAAAGAAGGAGCGGTGGGGAAGGTGGCCGTCTGACCGATGCGTTCAGACAATTCTTTAGTCCGCAGCCCCAAAGTATGATCGGTTCCAGCAACCATCGCCAGCGTCTGATAAACATGGTGCAGGAATATCTAGGGGCAAGGTCAGACTTGGACACCTTCCCCACCGAAAATCCTCTGGCTTACTGGGTCTTGAGGATGGATCACTGGCCAGAGCTTGCACAGTATGCAATTGAGCTACTGGCCTGTCCTGCATCCAGCGTTCTTTCGGAACGCACATTCAGTGCTGCTGGAGGATTTGTCACGGATCACAGGGTGCGCCTGTCCACCGACTCGGTTGATCGACTGACTTTCATCAAGATGAACCAGTCTTGGATCACCACCAGCTACCACACACCTGATGCTGATATAACAGACTAATTGATTTTAACATGTCACATCCCTTCAAGACTGATGCTGATGCTGAGTGCCTGTGCTGTTATGTTGACTGGCTATCCTCCTCCTCCGAGTCCTCAATGATACGATTGATGATGATAGCTTGGAAGATCATTTTTGTTTATGGGTGCCGCCACCAGTGGCTAAGGCCCAATTTTTCAGCCCCTGTTTTACAGGGGCGTGTAATTACAATTTTTTTAGCAATAATTTGCCATAGGGCTCATTGCTGTGCTCCAAGTACAGTATCTGTGAGGGGTTGGAGTGTTGTGGCACCAGTGCCTAAGGCCCAATTTTTCAGCCCCTGTTTAACAGGGGCGTGTCATTACAATTTTTGAAGCAATACTTTGCAACAGGGCTCATTGCTGTGCTCCAAGTAACGTATCTGTGAGGGGTTGTAGTGTTGTGCCACCAGTGCCTAAGGCCCAATTTTTCAGCCCCTGTTCAACAGGGGCATGCAATTACAATTCTTGATCTAATAATTCACAGCAGGGCCCATTGCTGCACCCACCAAGAGTAACTCTGAGGGCTTACAGTGTTGTGGCAACGCCACCACCACCACCACCACCACGAAAGGCCCAATTTTTCAGCCCCTGTTCAAAAGGGGCATGTAATTACAATTCTTGATCTAATAATTCACAGCAGGGCCCATTCCTGCACCCACCAAGAGTAACTCTGAGGGCTTACAGTGTTGTGGCAACACCACCACCACCACCACCACGAAAGGCCCAATTTTTCAGCCCCTGTTCAAAAGGGGCATGTAATTACAATTCTTGATCTAATAATTCACAGCAGGGCCCATTCCTGCACCCACCAAGAGTAACTCTGAGGGCTTACAGTGTTGTGGCAACACCACCACCACCACCACCACCACGAAAGGCCCAATTTTTCAGCCCCTGTTCAACAGGGGCATGCAATTACAATTCTTGATCTAATAATTCACAGCAGGGCCCATTGCTGCACCCACCAAGAGTAACTGTCAGGGCTTACAGTGTTGTGGCACCAGCACCACCATCAAAGGCCCAATTTTTACTACCACTGTTCAACAATTATATGTAATTAAAATTCCTGATATAATAGTTGACAGCAGGGCGTTCCAGCACCAACCAAGAGTAACTGTGAGTGCTTACAGTGTTGTGCCAACACCAACAACTAAGGGGCCTATTTCTGCAGAGTATATACGGCAGGTCCCTACTTTCAAACATCCAACTTACAAACGACTCCTACTTGCAAACGCAAGAAGACAACAGGAAGTGAGAGGAAATCTACCCCTAGGAAGGAAAATTCTCTCCTGTAAGAATAAATATGGGAGAAAGGTGTCTCCTCTCTACTGATGCTTTATCAGCAATCCTTGTTTCAAGAAAAACACCACATTTCAAAAACAGTTGACATTGGGACGGAAAGTGAGGTGAAATGTTCTGAACAGGGGCACAGACAGCAAAACAAATGTTACAGGGGTGATAACCCTTACCTATGTTTTCCAAAAAGTTTAAAAATAGATTTTTGGGCTGGAGCTACACTTCAACAATGTACCTGTTCAAAATTACAAACAGATTCTACATAAGAACAAACCTACAGTCCCTGTCTTGTATGCACCGCCTGTATAGGGCTGTTCAGAGTATATAGGGCCTTTTTTATTTTATGTGCGGGGTTCCCCTTAATATCCATACAAGACCCAAAGGGGCTGGTAATGGGCAGGGGTAGGGGGGGGGGGGGTCATGGGGTAGCTATGCCATTTTTCTTAAAGATTTTCATCCATATTACCGGGACCAGACATTACATTAAAGCCGCAAGCAGTTTTAAATGGCTTTTTTTTCCTTTAGAAGTGTCATTTTGTGCAGGGACAGTTCTAAACACGGGAAACACGTGGCACTTCACAGGCATACTTTAGACACCCCCCAGGTACGATATTTAAAGGAATATTTGACTTTTTTTTTTTCACTTTATGCATCATTAAAATGACTGCTCCCGAAAAACGACCGTTTTTAAAACTTCTTTTTGCATTGATACATGTCCCCTGGTGCAGAACCCGGGTTCCCAAACCCTTTTTAGGACAATAACATGCATAATAGTTGTTATAATTAGCACTTTAGAATTCGAACGTTCGCATCCATTGTATTTAATAGGGTTCTAATGTTCGTACGAACTTTCGGTCCGTTCGCGGGTTCTGGTGCGAACCGAACCCGGGGGTGTTCGGCTCATCACTAGTGCTTACAGTGTTGTGCCAACACCAACACCTAAGGGGCCAATTTCTGCAGAGTATATACGGCAGGTCCCTACTTTCAAACATCCAACTTACAAACGACTACTACTTGCAAACGGAAGAAGACAACAGGAAGTGAGAGGAAATCTACCCCTTGGAAGGAAAATTCTCTCCTGTAAGAATTAATATGGGAGAAAGGTGTCTCCTCTCTACTGATGCTTTATCACCAATCCTTGTTTCAATAAAAACACCACATTTCAAAAACAGTTGTCATTGGGACGCAAAGTGAGGTGAAATGTTCTGAACAGGGGCACAGACAGCAAAACAAATGTTACAGGGGTGATAACCCTTCCCTATGTTTTCCAAAAAGCTTAAAAATAGATTTTTTGGCTGGAGCTACACTTAAACAATGTACCTGTTCAAAATTACAAACAGATTCTACATAAGAACAAACCTACAGTCCCTGTCTTGTATGCACCGCCTGTATACGGCTGTTCAGAGTATATAGGGCCTTTTTTATTTTGTGTGCGGGGTTCCCCTTAATATCCATACAAGACCCAAAGGGGCTGGTAATGGGCTGGGGTGGGGGGGGGGGGGTGATGGGGTAGCTATGCCATTTTTCTTAAAGATTTTCATCCATATTACCGGGACCAGACATTACATTAAAGCCGCAAGCAGTTTTAAATGGCTTTTTTTTCCTTTAGAAATGTAATTTTGTGCAGGGACAGTTCTAGACACGGGAAACACGTGGCACTTCACAGGCATACTTTAGACACCCCCCAGGTACAATATTTAAAGGAATATTTGACTTTTTTTTTTCACTTTATGCATCATTAACCACTTAACAACCACCTGCCGACAAATAACGTCGACAAGGTGGTTGCTTAACTCTGGGAGGACGTTATATAACGTCCTCCCAGAATCGCGCTCCCGCGCGCCCCCTGGGGCGCGCACACGGGAAACTCCGTGACCGCCGGGTCCAGAGGACCCGGCGGATCACGAATCGCGGTAAATCGCCGCTGATAGCGGCCGTTTACCACGTGATCGCTCCGTCAAATGACGGAGCAATCACTTGTAAACAGACCGGCGTCATTTGATGACGCCGGTTCCTCCCTCCCCTCTCTGTACCGATCGGTACAGTGTGAGAGGGGAGGGGGAGGGAGCGGATGGCAGCAGCAGCACTGTGGGCTGGATCTGTGACAATTGCAGTCACAGATCCAGACATCCATCCATCCCTGCTCAGCCATCCCTGTGCTATACCCTGCCAATACTCTGCAATACACCCTGCCAATACTCTACAAAATACCCTGCCAATACTCTGCAAAATACCCTGCCAATACCCTGGTGCAATACTCTGCAATACCCTGGTGCAATACCCTGGTGCAATACTCGGCAATACCCTGCGCAATACTCTGCAATACCCTGCAAAATACTCTGCAATACCCTGCAAAATACTCTGCAATACCCTGCAAAATACTCTGCAATACCCTGCGCAATACTCTGCAATACCCTGTGCAATACCCTGCAAAATACTCTGCAATACCCTGCGCAATACCCTGCAAAATACTCTGCAATACCCTGGTGCAATACTCTGCAATACTCTGGTGCAATACTCTGCAATACTCTGGTGCAATACTCTGCAATACTCTGGTGCAATACTCTGCAATACCCTGCGCAATATTCTGCAAAATACTCTGCAATACCCTGCACAATACTCTGCAATACCCTGCACAATACTCTGCAATACCCTCCACAATACTCTGCAATACCCTCCACAATACTCTGCAATACCCTCCACAATACTCTGCAATACCCTCCACAATACCCTGTGCAATACCCTCCACAATACCCTGTGCAATACCCGTGCAATACCCTGCCATACACCGCAATACCCTGCCATAGTCCGCAATACTCCGCAATGCCCTGCAATACTCCGCAATGCCCGGCAATACTCCGCAATGCCCGGCAATACTCCGCAATGCCCGGCAATACTCCGCAATGCCCGGCAATAACCACTTCCCGCCCTCCGGCCGTCATATGACGTCCTTGACTTTGTGCGGGGATATCTGAATGATGGGAGCAGCTACAGGCATCATTCAGATATTAGCTTTTTCAGCCGGCGATTTGCTACACCATAAGAACAATCATAGCGGCTGTTCCGCCGCTTGATCATTCTTACGGGAGGCGAGAGGGGATGTCCCCCCCCCGCCGCCCTCCGGTGCTTCTACCGACTCACCGCTACGATCAAAGCCAGGATTGTTGTTTTTTTTGTATTTTTTTCAGGCTTCCCAGCCTAGAGGTGAGATGTGGGGTCTTATTGACACCCCCCCCCCCCCCCATATCTCACTGTAAAGAGGACCTGTCATGCCATATTCCTATTACAAGGGATGTTTACGTTCCTTGTAATAGGTATAAAAGTGATCAAAAAAATGTTTAGGGCGGAAAAACATGTCAAACTAAAATAAATAAAGTAAAATGAAGAATACATTTTTTTTTTTTTTTTAAAGCGCCCCTGTCCCCGTGAGCTCGCATACAGAAGCGAACGCATACGTAAGTCCCGCCCACATATGAAAACGGTTTTCAAACCACACATGTGAGGTATCTCTGCGAACGTTAGAGCGAGAGCAATCATTTTGGCCCTAGACCTCCTCTGTAACTCAAAACATGTAACCAGTAAAAATATTTAAAGCGTCGCCTATGGGGATTTTTTAAGTAGCGAAGTTTGGCGCCATTCCACGAGTGTGTGCAATTTTTAAGGGTGACATGTTAGGTATCTATTTACTCGACGTAACTTCATCTTTCACATTATGCAAAAACATTGGGCTAACTTTACTGTTTTTTTTTTTTTAAGCACAAAACATTTTTTTTCCGTAAAAAACGCGTTAAAAAAATTGCTGCGCAAATATCGTGCGAGATAAAAAGTTGCAACAACCACCATTATATTCTCTAAGGTCTTTGCTAAAAAAACATATATAATGTTTTGGGGTTCTATGTAATTTTCTAGCAAACAAATGATGATTTTTACATGTAGGAGAGAAATGTCAGAATTGGCCTGGGTGCTCCAGAACGCCTGAAGGTGCTCCCTGCATGTCGGGCCTCTGTATGTGGCCACGCTGTGTAAAAGTCTCACACATGTGGTATCGCCATACTCGGGAGTAATAGCAGAATGTGTTTTGGGGTGTAATTTGTGGAATGCATATGCTGTGTGTGAGAAATAACCTGCTAATATGACAATTTTGTGAAAAAAAAAAAAAAGAGAAAAAAAAAATCTTGATTTTGCAAAGAATTGTGGGAAAAAATGACAACTTCAAAAAACTCACAATGCCTCTTTCTGAATACCTTGGAATGTCTTCTTTCCAAAAAGGGGTCATTTGGGGGGTATTTGTACTTTTCTGGCATGTTAGGGTCTCAAGAATTGAGATAGGCCGTCAGTACTTCAGGTGTGATCAATTTTCAGATATTGGCACCATAGCTTGTGGACTCTATAACTTTCACAAAGACCAAATAATATCCACCAATTTGTACTTATTTTTACCAAAGATATGTAGCAGTATAAATTTTGGCCAAAATTTATGAAGAAAAAATAGTAATTTGCAAAATTTTATAACAGAAACGAAAAAAAAATCATTTTTTTACAAAATTTTCAGTCTTTTTTTCTCTTATAGCGCAAAAAATAAAAAACCCAACAGTGATTAAATACCACCAAAAGAAAGCTCTATTTGTGTGAAAAAAAGGACAAAAATTTCATATTGTCATTCAAAATGTGAGAGCACCGAAAGCTGAAAATTGGTCTGGTTATTAAGGGGGTTTAAGTGCCCAGTGGTCAAGTGGTTAAAATGACTGCTCCCGAAAAACGGCCGTTTTTAAAACTTCTTTTTGCATTGATACATATCCCCTGGTGCAGAACCCGGGTTCCCAAACTCTGTTTAGGACAATAACATGGATAATAGTCGTTATAATTAGCACTTTAGAATTCGAACGTTCGCATCCATTGTATTTAATAGGGTTCTAATGTTCGTGCGAACTTTCGGTCCGTTCGCGGGTTCTGGTGCGAACCGAACCCGGGGGTGTTCGGCTCATCACTAATTAGTATCTTCAGCCTGGTTTTTGCAAAGACAGGCATGATGATTGCACACCTGTGGGCTGGGTTTATATTTCCCGTAGGAAGAGAGCTCAGTGCTCGCACTTGGAGCCAGCTTCACCCTGCAGGCAGGAGGCCTGGTCTAGGAGTCGGGAGGGTTTCAGGTGGAGAAGGCTCCACGAGAGAGAGACAGGAGGTCTCTAGAAGTCTTATGCAGCGTACACACGATCGTTTTTCATGCCATTTTTTAAACCAAAGTTTTTCTCGTAGTTTTTTTTCATGTTTCCTCTCAAGCCTGTCTTGCGTACACACGATCATTTTAAAAAACGTTCAAGCAAAGCGCAGTGACGTACAACACGTACGACGGCACTATAAAGGGGAAGTTCCGTTCGAATGGCGCCACCCTTCATGTTAGTAAACTTTGTTGAGCGGCGATTCGCGCTTTCCAGCCTTGTGCTTTTCAGTCCGTTACAGCGTGACGAATGTGCCATCTCCATTACGAACGCTAGTTTTACCAGAACGAGCGCTCCCGTCTCATACTTGATTCTGAGCATGCGCGTTTTTTTTCCCCTCGTAAAAGCATACACACTATAGTTTTTCACGTCGTTAAAAAAAACGGCATGAAAAACGACGTGAAAAAATAGAGCATGTTCGAAATTTATAATGCCCGTTTTTCACGCCATTAAAAATGCTCTGGAGCATACACACGATCGGTTTTAATGCCCATTTTAAAAAATGGCATTTTTAACGGCATGAAAAACGATCGTGTGTACGCCGCATAAGGCTGCAGGTTGCAGTCTGAGCATGCATGTCTGCAGGAGGCAGACATGACCCGCGACCGAGCAGTTAGAAGCTGACCAAGTAAGCTCCAGGAGGGAGTTTGATTAAGCAACAGTGAGTAAGCCAGGAGGCTGAAGTTTGTGTTATACAGTGATGGTGGAACCCCCTGCAAAGGGAAGATTGCTGTTAGTTTCTTTTGAACTTTTTTTCCTTTTAAATATATATATTTTTTTAAACATCCGCAGTATACAACTACTTTAATAAAGCTTCTGCACCACTTTTCTGCCGTTAATCCCTCATTCATGTATTGCTCCAAATTCATGAACCATGGCTTCCTCCATAGATACAGTGTATTGAGCATGAACAAAAGAATTTCACCTCAATAGATTGGGATTTTAAGGGCAATGAAAAATAAATATAAAAAATATATATAGAAAAAATATAGAAAAATAAAATTTATTACAAATCCATAAATAACACAAATCACCATAAAGTGATGAACACTAAAAACAGGTATACATATGTAGCGGGTATCAAATTTAGTGGGGTGTATCTGGGCTATAGATGGCCCAGATACATTGATTTTAGGGATTTATGGACACTTTGGAGTGTGAGAGGTATGAATGGTGTCATGTTTCCTGCGGTCCCTAGGTGGTGCTGTCGCCTGGGACCGGGGTTGAACTGCCATTCTAGAGCCGTGCCCTTTTTGTCCTCCCAGCGCAGCATTTGCTGGTGCCGGTGGAGGCCCCTGGTGACCGTCCGGATGGATGTCTTCCTCTGACAGGGGTCGTTTGTTCTAAAGAAGGTACTTCATGTTCTCATGGTCTGTGGCAGAGACCCATCTTCTTCAGGTCAGTGGCAGGCCTCATCCTAAGCTTGTGGCAGGGGCCTCAACGTTCACCCAGGTCAGTGGCAGTGACCAAATTCACAGTCGGTGGCAGCGACTGTGCGTCAAGCCTGTTTGCACTAAACGGAACAGGAGAAACGTTATTCTTTGTGTTGTGCCTGGACCTACTCTCTCACACCATGTCTGTTCTTTTAAAAGTCAACCAGCCTATCTATTGATCTACCTATTGATCTAAGCAATAAAACAGTGTTGGACTTTTTATGGTGTGGAACTCGTGTTACTGGAAGCTAAGTGTCCCTGTCAGTGACAGTGGCAATCATCCTCCACAGAGGAAGCTGAGGCTCCGGCCTAAAACGCAGACCCGAAGGTAAACGGTTTAGCTCATATCTCTGCATCCTACATCAGAGAGCCGAGCTGGTGGTGTGCATATTTCCAGTGGCGTCACTAGGGTTGGTGTCACCCGGTGCGAAAAAAAATGGTGTCACCCCCCAACAACTATAGTCCCCCCTCAGTACAGACCCCCCTCCACTAACTACAGACCCCACTCCCACAGTATAGATCCCTTCCCTCAGTACAAACCCGCTCCACTAAGTACAGACTCTCCGCCATCAATATAGACCCGCCTCCCTCAGTATGAACCCCCACCTCAGTGCAGACCGCTCCATCAGTACAGACACCCCCACCTCAGTGCAGACCCCCTCAGTTACAGACACCCCCTCTCAGTTACAGACACCCCTCGTACAGACACCCCCCTCAGTACAGACACCCCCCTCAGTACAGACACCCCCTCGTACAGACACCCCCTCGTACAGACCACCCCTCAGTTACAGACACCCCCTCAGTTACAGACACCCCCTCAGTTAAAGACCCCCCCTCAGTTAAAGACCCCCCTCAGTTAAAGACCCCCCCTCAGTTACAGACACCCCCCTCAGTTACAGACACCCCCCTCAGTACATACACCCCCCTCAGTACAGACACCCCCTCAGTACAGACACCCCCACCTCAGTACAGACCGCTCCATCAGTACAGACACCCCCACCTCAGTGCAGACCTCCTCAGTTACAGACACCCCCCCTCAGTTACAGACACCCCTCGTACAGACACCCCCCTCAGTACAGACACCCCCTCAGTACAGACACCCCCTCGTACAGACTCCCCTCGTACAGACCACCCCTCAGTTACAGACACCCCCTCAGTTACAGACACACCCTCAGTTAAAGACCCCCCCTCAGTTAAAGACCCCCCCCTCAGTTACAGACACCCCCCTCAGTTACAGACACCCCCCTCAGTACATACACCCCCCTCAGTACAGACACCCCCTCAGTACATACACCCCCCTCAGTTACAGACACCCCCTCAGTACAGACACCCCCACCTCAGTACAGACCGCTCCATCAGTACAGACACCCCCACCTCAGTGCAGACCTCCTCAGTTACAGACACCCTGCTTAGTTACAGACACCCCCCACAGTACCAGACACCCCTCGTACAGACACCCCCTCAGTTACAGACACCCCCCTCAGTACAGACACCCCCCTCAGTACAGACACCCCCTTGGTACCAGACCCCCCTCAGTACAGACACCCCCTCAGTTACAGCCCCCCTGGTTCAAACTCCCCCTAGTGCAGACCCCAGCAGTACAGACACCCCCTCCCCCCATCAGTAAAGATGCCCCCCTTACCTTACAGACCTCAGAACAGAGCGGCAGATACACACAGCGGTGTGTCTCTCGAGCGCGGGCTCCTCCTCCTCCTCTGTGGATGTAAACAGAGAGGAGGCAGAGGGGGCGGCGGCTTCCTTCCGCTCCGCTGAGGGACACAGCCGCAGCGGGAGCCTAAGGCACAGGGCAGCGGGCAATGTCAGTGTGGTGCCGCTGCGCTACCCACGGGTGTCACCCCTCTGGTGGGTGTCACCCGGGTGCGGCCCGCCCCCCCACACCTGGCTAGCAACGCTAGTGCGTGTCGTCACATCATCACAGTGCAGTGTGATGATGTGACAGGCTGAGTCGCTCGCTGGCTCTGTAGGGTAGGGAGGAGGATTGGAATTTAGGAATAGGAAGAATAAGGAGCCGGAGGACACACACCAGGCGCGGCCGCGGCGCTGGAGGTGTTGTTCCAGGCTTCCAGCCCAGCGGGGTGAAATTAATCAATGAATGGGTCAGCTGTAAAAAAAAAAAAAAAAAAAATTAAAAAAAATTAAATAAAAAAAGGGAGGGTGTCACCCCTCTAGCGGGTGTCACCCGGGGGCGGACCGCACCCCCCGCACCCCCCTAGCAACGCCTCTGCATCTTTCCCCCTTCTCCCAGATACCCCTAGATGAGTAAAACCAGCCGTGAAGAGAGGGGAGAAGCTGGGGGAGGACCACTACACATACTGTGTGATTCATATGGTTATATAATATCTATGAGGACTGTATAGAACCCCAAAGAATATGGAATCCATTTGGATTTAGCAGCCTCATCATCGCCAGGATTCCATTTTCTTTGGGGTTCTATACAGTCCTCATACTGTGTGATTCATATGGTTATGTAATATCTATGTATACCTGTTTTTAGTGTTCATCACTTTATGGTGATTTGTGTTATTTATGGATTTGTAATAAATTATATTTTTCTATATTTTTTCTATATATATGTAGCGGGGGTCTAAATTTAGGGGGGATACACCTGGGTGGTAGTATGACCCAGGTGTGTGTAAATCCTAGAGGATTTGGACCACTTCCAGTCGTGGAGGACTTTGGTGGTGTACTATTCTCCTTGACCTGGGGTGGCGGTGTTCCCGCAGGTCGAGGTAGAATCACTGCCGCAGTGCTGTCCTTTTTGTCCCGTTCCGGCGGTGGTACAGCGGGGGCGGAGAACCTGCTGTGGCGTCACGGGAGGAGATAAAGGGGAGAGACATCCTCGCCACAAGGTCTTCTACATCCGGTGCCCAGGCACCTTAGGCCTGGGTGCGGTCGGTCCGGAGTTCTGGCCCAGGTGCCCATGGCCTGGTCGGAGCAGTTTGGCGTCCATCTCAGGCACCTTAAGCCTGGGGTGAGGTACTACACCGGAGGCTTGGGGCCCAGTAACTTCGACTGGGCTCCGCAAGGGTGGATGAGTCCGAGGGACCCTGAGGTGGATGGGGCCCATGTCTGAGGTGAGGAGGCCGGAGAGGTTACCCGTCTGAAGAGTCCGGAGCAGCATCAACCCGGTGACGGAGGGGCCTCTGGTAACTCCCTTGGAGGGACATCTTCCCCCTGACAGGGGCCGTAACGCAGCGAAGGTACTCCATTCATGTTCTTCAGAGTCGCTGGTAGAGACTCATATGTTTCAAGTTCCTCTCTCTAGCCAATGGCTATAGCAACCGCTGGTGAGACCACAGTGGTTTCGTTTATCATTAGGACAATGCCTCGACCTGCTCACCCCACCGTATTGAACTGTTTATGGATCTCAACTAATTGGCTAACAAAGAACTGTTTATTGTGTGTTACAATAAAAGAAGTGTTGGATCCTTATCGGTGCGTGGAACTCTGGTTGATGGGAGTAAAGGGGAGTGTCAGCACAGCGGGACTTGGTTGTGAATAGAAACACACAGGCCCAAGAAGAATACTTGGTACTGGCCTTCACCTCTCCTGCTGCAATGGGGAGGACATGGGCCATAGCGCATCTCACCCTCACGTACAACATACCCCTAGACAGAGAAAGGGGGGTGAGGCCGCTACACGTGGGGGCTCGTGAGTCCGGGATGATGTGTGTTTTAACCATGGAACTGAGAACGGCTGTGTTTGAACTTTGCTGCCCGGAGGAGTTCCGAGTGGGTCGGCCATGTGATCGGCCATAGTGCATCCCTGCTCAAAGTCGTAGACATGACCCTAAGACGGGAAAGGCCCATGCAGAAGAGCGAGAAGAGGGAGAAGTCCAGCCGTGTGACGTACTACATGTGGGGGCTTTTACTGCACTGCGCCATGAGGCACCCCATAACTGCGCGGTTCATGAGCGGAGACTGGTGGAAGCCCGCGAAAAAGTACAAGTTGTGGGAGGAGTCTGGCCATGTGAGAAGATACACGTGGAGACTTTGGCGCGTGGTCAGTACGTGATGGAGCAGCAGATAGTCGGGATGGCCTCAAGCTCCCCGTGGATTCCGGTTCCCTACCCCACGAAGATGACTGCTTTTGCTGCTCGCCTTACAGACAGGGGGATAAGACTTAGACCCCGAGGGCAGTTGGCTCTGTACACTTGCAGAGACACGGAGGCCCTCGGCGTGATCTGTCCCGGGTGCTCGGGACTGGTGGTCAACCTGAAGCATTCGGGCGTTGCGAGGCATGCAAGCAGTTCCTATTCGAGGTGGAGACATCCACAGTAAGGCCCCGGGCCCTTCGCCTCAACTGCCTCACAGGTACCGCTACTCCGGAAGGGGAGATCCAGGCCTTTGCGGAGGTCCCCGTACGCACTGACCAGGGCGATGTGACTGCCCAACCAGAGACTGAGAAAGAAAAATCAGAGGATGCTGCTTCGGTCACCACAGATTCCCTGCTCCCACCCCCGAAGAGGAAAGTTGGCCTGGTACAGGCATCCTGTGGTCGTGGTCGAGCTTCACCCCATCGCTTGCCGGGCCTGGATGGATCCGGTTGGAAGAGTCCTGGACATCCCAGTTGTACGAAAGGTCAAGGTGAGCCAGGGGCTGGGACTGTGGTGGTGGTTGGAGGTGTCGGGGGTCCACAGCCGGCTGAGCCCGCTAGGGAGGGTAGTTCCACGTCTACTAGGGACTACCTCCCCGCAGACATGTACGACACCTCCGACCTAGAATCGCTGTCGGACTGTGGAGATGACGGTGAAATAGACAAACTTTTTTACCGCAAGGGCTGGGACAAAATGCCATTACCTGTGTTACGTACACCACGGGATTCGCCCATGTCCACGGATGACAGCACGCCCCGGGCGGAAGTTCCGGAGCTCACAAGAAAGCCTAGTCCTTCGCTTGTCATTCCACCACCTGCAGCATCATCCGTTCTGGTGGCGGGCACACAGCGCGCATCACTACGGGCACCAAGATTCAAACTGACGGAGGTAGTGAAAGTACCTCGGCATCCAGAGGCCCTTGTTCCGCCAGGAGAAGGTGAGCGGGCCACAATGCCTCCTTTGGCCCGACTGCAGCGGCTCTTCTGCCAGAGGGTCGCCCGTGAGTACGGATGGGAATATCCTTACTTGCCTCGGGACTTACTTTTTGAAGTCGAAGTCCTGAGACAGAGATAGTACGATGAGTTTGTTTGGGAGAAGCTTAAAGTGCCGCATGCCCAGCGGTACTTGTCCTGTTCACCATCAGTGTCCAAACAATTCAGAGACTGTAGAGCAGAATGGATGTGGGGCCGTCATATCCACACAGACAAGGTGCTTATCTGCCGGAAGGATGGAGAGGACATTGATTATTCAGTGGAAGTCTTTGATAAGCACCTGAAGCCCCTGTTCTTGCCACACCCGAAATTCTATTTGTGAAAAAAAAAAACTCTCCTGTATGTTCTTCTGCTGCTGAACTTTCTGGAAGTGTTTTACCAGAATATCAGAACTGGGCCCTAGTTTTTTTATTTGGGTTTTTCTACTCTTTGGAGGAATGAGAGCTGTTTTGTTTTGTTCTCTCTTTCTTCATACATCAGAGACACAGACTTTGGGGTAGAATCAGAGTAGGGACGCAGGAAGAGGGAAGGTTGCCTGGAGGATTTCACCAAGTGTCATTACCGCGGCACTGTCACCAGGTGGCAGTGTTGCGCAACGGCTGTTTGTTTGTTTTTTACATTTGCATCACCTTACTTATTGGAGCGAGTGGGTCCCTCGGCTGATGGACCCATTCATTCCAAATTAACACAAATGTGTTAGGATGTTGTGTTTTTGTTTCCCTTCTGCAGGAGATTCGTCTGTCAAGACTGCTGAGTGTGGGGTGGTTCTTAGACAGTAATGGGAGGGATTGTGTATGTGTATATGTTCAGATGGTTTCATTGAAAAGTTTTATTGTTTCATGTTCCCTTTCCCTTGAGCAGGTCTTGGCACAATTAGGATCTAAATTTTGAGGGATGGCTTCTGGGGTCAGGCTTATGTTACCACTTTTTGGAAGACATGGGTCTGCACCAGACGCTGGGGACCAGCGTCAAATCACTAGGGGGAGAGTGTAGCGGGGGTCTAAATTTAGGGGAGATATACCTGGGTGGTAGTATGACCCAGGTGTGTGTAAATCCTAGAGGATTTGGACCACTTTCAGTCGTGGAGGACTTTGGTGGTGTACTATTCTCCTTGACCTGGGGTGGCGGTGTTCCCGCAGGTCGAGGTAGAATCACTGCCGCAGTGCTGTCCTTTTAGTCCCGTTCCGGCGGTGGTACAGCGGGGGCGGAGAACCTGCTGTGGCATCACGGGAGGAGATAAAGGGGAAAGACGTCCTCGCCACAAGGTCTTCCACATCCGGCACCCAGGCACCTTAGGCCTGGGTGCGGTCGGTCCAGAGTTCTGGCCCAGGCGCCCATGGTCTGGTCGGAGCAGTGTTGGCGTCCATCTCAGGCACCTTAAGCCTGGGGTGAGGTACTACACCAGAGGCCTGGGGCCCAGTAACTTCGACTGGGCTCCGCAAGGGTGGATGAGTCCGAGGGACCCTGAGGTGGATGGGGCCCATGTCTGAGGTGAGGAGGCCGGAGAGGTTACCCATCTGAAGAGTCCGGAGCAGCATTAACCCGGTGATGGAGGAGCCTCTGGTAACTCCCTTGGGAGGGACATCTTCCCCCTGACAGGGGCCGCAACGCAGCGAAGGTACTCCATTCATGTTCTTCAGAGTCGCTGGTAGAGACTCATAAGTTTCAAGTTCCTCTCTCTAGCCAATGGCTATAGCAACCGCTGGTGAGACCACAGTGGTTTAGTTTATCATTAGGACAATGCCTCGACCTGCTCACCCCACCGTATTGAACTGTTTATGGATCTCAACTAATTGAGTAACAAAGAACTGTTTATTGTGTGTTACAATAAAAGAAGTGTTGGATCCTTATCGGTGTGTGGAACTCTGGTTGATGGGAGTAAAGGGGAGTGTCAGCACAGCGGGACTTGGTTGTGAATAGAAACACACAGGCCCGAGAAGAATACTTGGTACTGGCCTTCACCTCTCCTGCTGCAATAGGGAGGACATGGGCCGTAGCGCATCTCACCCTCATGTACAACATACCCCTAGACAGAGAAAAGGGGGTGAGGCCGCTACATATATTTTTTATATTTATTTTTCATTGCCCTTAAAATCCCAATCTATTGAGGTGAAATTCTTTTGTTCATTCATTGGGGATGGTGGCAATGTAAATGACATTTAGTGGAAGTCAAACCTTTTTGTACCAGTGTATTGAGCATAGTCATCCTAGAGCAGGAAGTATGTTATTTGCAGGATTACAAGGTGAAAACTAAAGCGGTACACCTAAAACTAAGAAAACAAATGCAACAACCACATTAAAAGGACTGGTAAGCTACAATTTATTACAGTCAATAAGATACAAAATCAGGTAAAATTTCATGAGGCAGTACAGGACCATAAAGAGACCTTGGGTTTTAGTCTATATTTATTTGGAATAATTGATGGCAAATTGCTGTGGATGATTTATTGAACTTTATTGCAAGTTTACATTTTTTCCCCTATTTATTTATATATCATATTTTACATTTCAGTGTAGGCACCGATAAAATAAATAGGTTTCTCCTAATGAATTGTTTTTTTGTATATTATTGTTTAATTCTCTGTGCCATATAAATTTTCCTGATTTTCTGGATTGAATATCATATTATATGTGAGTTGAAACAGGAGTTAATTAGTAGGTCAATTAGTGCTGATCTATACAGTCCTGTTTTAACTATGTTGTCTTTTTTTTTTTTTTTAAATAGATTTTTATTGAGTTTTTAAATAATACATCAGTAAAGACATTGAAAAGTTTTTTTTTGTTTAAAATTTTTAATAAATTTGGAAAGATTTCAAACAAACTTTTCACCTTTCATAAGCTCAAGCTTTGTGCATCTGGGGTCTAAAAGGCCCAACAACCCTCATTTGCACTTAAAAGGAATCAAAACGCCAAGTTTAGCAGTTTTTTTAGCGTAATTTTTCTAAGATTGGCGCCTTTAAGTCTTCTGTAAACCGGAAGTGATGTCATGAGTTACTAGGTCCAATCGAAGTTGATTCTGGCTTCATTCGGGTCTCCGGACAGCGGGCAGAGGTGTCAGCTGGTCGCTAGGGCCTCCTGATACTTTCACTTTTTCATAAAGCTCTATTTGTGGGAAAGAAAATACATTTTTCTTTTGGGTACAGCGCCACATGACCGCACAGTTGTCAGTTAAAGTAACGTAGTGCCATATAGCAAAAAATGCCCTGGTCAGGAAGGGGGGTAAATATTATGGAGGCGAGTGGTTAGAAGCAGTTGTCTCTACAAAGTGACAGATTACAATCTGAAAAATGGAAATATGTTTATTTTACAAAAGAATTGTAAAAAGCTATTAGTGCCTATGACACCCCAACATAAGAAAGCCCCATCTGTCTCTCTACAATGATATAACATTCATTGTATGGTGGAGTGATTGTCAATCCAACTATCAGAGCCCTGTATGGTGAGGAATGGTTTGGAAATGGAGGAGGATTACAGGCTGGTACTGGATATTTACTATATGACCAGAAATAGGATCCCTTTCCCCTAAACAACTGATATGTGTTTGTGAAATATAACCCCTTAATGCCCACTGTACGCAAATATGCATTCTTGGCCTGAAGGGGTTATACCGGGATGATGCCTGCAGCTGTACGCTTCACCCCTGTACCGTTTTTTAGAGCCAGTGGTTGGCTTTCTAGTTGATGGCCTGAGCGACAAGCCGGCACATCACCAGGGATGTTTACATTCCTTGTGACAGCACTAAAAATTATCAGAACATTTTTTTTTTTAAGAAAACAGTGTAAAAAAAATAAATAAAAAAAAAAAATGTATGCACCTCCTCCCCCCAGCGCGCGTGCATAGAAGCAAACACATATGTAAGTCGTGCCCACAAATGTAAATGGTGTTCAAACCACATATGTGAGGTAGTGACCAAGAGCAATAATTCTAGCACAGGGTCATTATACTGCGGCAGGTCAGCACGATCCCACAAATCTCCCTAGGTGTACGTCGGCACCTTAAAGGGCGATAGCGGGCACGCACGCGCCCGCTGCACATCGGGGAACCCAAAGCGTGTAGCCAGCGGTCGCGATCACTGCCGGCCACACGTGATCGCAGGCGGGGATGTGCGTGTGTAAACACACACATCCCCGTTCTGACAGGAGAGAAGAGCCAGATCATCCTAGTAATTAGGAACAGCGATCTGCCTCCTCCTCCAGTCTGTCCCATCCCCCCCACAGTTGGAAACGCACATGAGGGAACACATTTAATCCCTAGTGTTAACCCCTTCCCTGCCAGTGACATTTATACAGTAAACTGTGTATTTTTATAGCTCTGATCGCTGTATAAATGTCACTGGTCCCAAAAAAAAAGTGTCCGATCTGTCCGCTCTAATGTCCCGCTTAAAATCACTGATCACTGCCATTACTAGGAAAAAAATAATGAAAATGCCAAAAATCTATCCCCTATTTTGTAGACGCTATAACTTTTGCGCAAACCAATCAATATACACTTTTTGCAATTTTTTTTATTTATTTTTTTCCACAAATTTGTAGAAGAATATATATCGGCCTAAACTGATGAAGAAATTCGTTTTTTTACTTTTTTGGGGGGGAATTTATTATAGCAAAAAGTAAAAGATATTGTTTGTTTTTTTTTTTAAATTTGTCGCTCTTTTTTTGTCTATAGTACAAAAAATAAAAACCGCAGAGGTGATCAAATACCACCAAAAGAATGCTTTATTTGTGGAAAAAAAACTATGTAAATTTTGTTTGGGTACAGCGTCGCACAACCGCGCAATTGTCAGCTAAAGCGACGCAGTACAGAATCGCAAAAAATGCTCTGGTCAGGAAGGGGGTAAATCCTTCCGGAGATGAAGTGGTTCATGTACCTCCTGTTACTAAGACTGGCATTATATTGTAGTGTGTTTGACGATTCAGGGGACAGAATTATCCCTCCTGTCACCAAATAGGCTAACAGCATCCAGATTGCTGAGACAAATAATACAGTATATCTTATTTGTGATCTATCTACTATGGCACGCTAGTTTTGTGCTTGTCACCTTATCTATTAAGACTGATATACAGTCAGGTCCATAAATATTGGGAAATTGACACAATTCTAATCTTTTTGGCTCTATACACTACCACAATGGATTTGAAATGAAATGAACAAGGTGTGCTTTAACTGCAGACGTTCAGCTTTAATTTGAGGGTATTTACATCCAAATCAGGTGAACGGTGTAGGAATTACAACAGTTTGCGTATGTGCCTCCCACTTTTTAAAGGGACCAAAAGTAATGGGACAGATTAACAATCATAAATCAAACTTTCACTTTTTAATACTTGGTTGCAAATCCTTTGCAGTCAATTACAGCCTGAAGTCTGGAACGCATAGACATCACCAGACGCTGGGTTTCATCCCTGGTGATGCTCTGCCAGGCCTCTACTGCAACTGTCTTCAGTTCCTGCTTGTTCTTGGGGCATTTTCCCTTCAGTTTTGTCTTCAGCAAGTGAAATGCATGCTCAATCATGTTCAGGTCAGGTGATTGACTTGGCCATTGCATAACATTCCACTTCTTTCCCTTAAAAAACTCTTTGGTTGCTTTCGCAGTATGCTTCGGTCATTGTCCATCTGCACTGTGAAGCGCCGTCCAATGAGTTCTGAAGCATTTGGCTGAATATGAGCAGATAATATTGCCCAAAACACTTCAGAATTTATCCTGCTGCTTTTGTCAGCAGTCACATCATCAATAAATACAAGAGAACCAGTTCCATTGGCAGCCATACATGCCCACGCCATGACACTACCACCACCATGCTTCACTGATGAGGTGGTATGCTTTGGATCATGAGCAGTTCCTTTCCTTCTCCATACTCTTCTCTTCCCATCACTCTGGTGATCTTGGTCTCATCTGTCCATAGGATGTTGTTCCAGAACTCTGAAGGCTTTTTTTAGATGTTGTTTGGCAAACTCTAATCTGGCCTTCCTGTTTTTGAGGCTCACCAATGGTTTTCTTGTGGTGAACCCTCTGTATTCACACTGGTGAAGTCTTCTCTTGATTGTTGACTTTGACAGACATACACCTACCTCCTGGAGAGTGTTCTTGATCTGGCCAACTGTTGTGAATGGTGTTTTCTTCACCAGGGAAAGAAGTCTTCGGTCATCCACCACAGTTTTTTTTCCGTGGTCTTCCGGGTCTTTTGGTGTTGCTGAGCTCACAGGTGCGTTCTTTCTTTTTAAGGATGTTCCAAACAGTTGATTTGGCCACACCTAATGTTTTTTCTATCTCTCTGATGGGTTTGTTTTGTTTTTTCAGCCTAATGATGTCTTGCTTCACTGATAGTGACAGCTCTTTGGATCTCATATTGAGAGATGACAGCAACAGATTCCAAATGCAAATAGCACACTTGAAATGAACTCTGGACCTTTTATCTGCTCCTTCTAAATGGGATAGAGAGGGAATAACACACACCTGGCCATGGAACAGCTGAGCAGCCAATTGTCCCATTACTTTTGGTCCCTTAAAAAGTGGGAGGCACATATACAAACTGTTGTAATTCCTACACCGTTCACCTGATTTTGGATGTAAATACCCTCAAATTAAAGCTGAAAGTCTGCAGTTAAAGCACATCTTGTTAGTTTCATTTCAAATCCACTGTGGTGGTGTATAGAGCCAAAAATATTAGAATTGTGTCGATGTCCCAATATTTATGTACCCGACTGTATTAGTTAAAATGTAAATCATAAATTGGTTTATTTTAGACCTGCTGGATTAGAGAATCTGGTTCTATTTTTGATATCTGATTAATTTTCTATGTCTTCATATGTTAGCGTTTTTTTCATTTAATCGCACCAGCAACAGGAAAACTGCACACTGAGATGTAAAATAACATTCTTCTATTAACATAGCCAGCAGGAACAAGACTCATTTCACACTAGGCGCATTGCTTTCTCAAAGAGTTTTTTATTTGACTACTTTTATAGTGATCAACAATAAAATAAATTACATCTGCCCACCATCTCTGTCTAGCTCCTCAAACCTGGCTTTGGACCTAAGAGGTTAAACTGGTACAGTATTTTTACATTGCAAATGATTTCTACAAATAATTTTTTTATTTTATTTTTTTAAACTGTAATCTGCACCAAATCTGTAATATAGCCATCTTTAGAAAAGTAGAGGTAGCAAATGAGACCACCTAAGGATTTTTTCAACCAGGATGCCTTGAGGTTTCTTCAGGGGTGCCTTGGCAAAAGGTCTTAAAATTGACAAATGTATACAAGCTAGCAGGTGGATCAAGCTTGCCGTTTAGTTACACAAAGCCGCAGGTTTTCATTATGTACCATTTCAATCTTCAGGGCACCAGCATCCTAACAACCAGTCATCAGTGTTGATAAGGAGGGTGTTGATCGCCCCCGCACAGCATCATTGTGTAGCACCCTCTACTGTAGGTAGGTGCTAGAGTAGGATTTTTGCAAAGGGAACTGTCAGTGCAGATAAATTTAGGCAGGCCTATGCTCCAGGCTAGGCCTGCTTGTTTTGATCTGGGGGCAGGGAGTGGTTAGTGTAGCAGTGGGTGTGACCACCTGTGCACTAGTTCTGGGGCGCCTCACCTGCTTCCAGGGAGAATGATCTGGAAGAGGGGCAGAGCACAGGACTGGAGTGACAGGGAGCTCACATGAGGAGCCCTGACCAATCCCCAATTGGAATTGGCAGGGGGCAGGCCTCCCATATAAGCTCAGGTCTCAGGCCACTGGGGAGGAGTTGCTGGCCAGGAGACTTGAAGAATGGAGCACTAGGCAGCAGCAGGGGCCCCACCCGGGGGGGGGGGGTGCGAGGCCTAGTGGAGGAGCCAGGGAGAGCTGGGAGGGAGCTACATCCTTACATGGTCATGGATGGACTATCCTGGAACAGAGGGGCTAGAGAAGCTGTCGGAACGTGTGTCCAGTTAAAGTTCTCCATCATGGACTCGGAGCAGGAGAAGGTCGGTGAGTGGACCACAGTGGATTACTGGATAAGGCATGCCAGGAGAGCTGGGTGCGAGGCCAGAGGAGAGACACTGGGGAAAGTGTCAAATCAATGCGGCCTGAGGGCACAGGATTTGCAAACCGGACTAGCTGGGAACAGTAGACCACCAAGCAACACATTCTACTAAATTACTAGGGCACCAGGAGAGGTAGTGCAGATCTCTGGCCTAGTAACAGCATCTATAATAGCCAGCAATTGAGACTGTTCAGAGCGGCCTCTTTTGCTCATAGAGGAGGATGTGACAGGAAAGATAAGGATCTACAGTAAAGTTTGTGCAGGAGGATAAAAGTCCTGGGAGAAACAGTCTGCAGGAGATACGAAGAGGAGGAGAAAAAAAGTCTACATGGTGATGCAGGGGAAATGACTGTAGATATTATTTGTGCATCAGTGCCTCGAGCCTCAACCAAATTTCAAGTTCCTTAATATGATGGCAAAGCAACATGTTCTATGGGCATCCCATATCCCCTTTCCCCCAACCAAGTTATATTCCCCCAATAAACAAAAACAAAACAACGCAAATGACTGTTCATTGTCTCTGAGGTGATAGATGGAGGTCTGGCAGCAGGGTGATATGGTGGATGTTAGTTACTAGTAGCAACCTAGCGCTACACTTGTTTGCCCCTCCCCTGCTTCTCTCTGTCAGCACTGGGCTCACATTAGCAAAATGGAGAGAAACTTAGGGAGAAGAGAAACATTGGAATACTAGTCAGTACCTGTGTGCAAAAGTGTTATTGCTTTTGAAGAATAAATCACCTCTAATGTTGGGTGTCCTAAGTGTGTCGATGCTGCCGCATTATGTAAAGCTTTTAAAATATTTTTTTTTATTTTAGAATGGTGTGCCTTGAGACTGTCTATAATTTTAAAAAGGGTGCCTTTACTGAAAAAAGGTTAGGAAACACTAATCCAACGATTCAGTCACATTGGCAAATGCACCATGCCTGCGATTAGATGCAAGAACCCCAGCGAAGGTGCGATTATCTGAAAGTAGTGAGCCTCATTGAAAGCAATGGGAGGTTGCTGACTCTCGCAGCTAATCGCACCTACTCGCATATAACCGCTCATGCAGTGATCACACGCAAGTGATCTGCCCAGGGTGCAGGCAGTTTGCCTCCAAGGCCAATTACTCGCATGTGATCAATGCATGAGCGGTTATATGTGAGTAGGTGCGATTAGCTGCGAGAGTCAGCAGCCTCCCATTGCTTTCAATGAGGCTCACAACTTACAGATAATCGCACCTTCGCTAGGGTTCTCTCATCTAATAGAAGGCATGGTGCATTCACATCATAATCTAGTCAAATGATATGGCAAAAACAAGTAAAAGAAAATTCCACAAGAGGTCAGACTTAGACTTTAAAACAGTGTGTGTTCAAAATTTCTTAAGAACTTGTGATTGATAGTTTATGATTCGTGCATCTTATTTGTATAGTGAGTTTTAACAGCTAAGCTGACAATTGGGTATCAGGCACGCAAGCGTTAAGTATACAAAGTGAACATTCTTAATTGGATCTGAATACGGCATATAGTCTTCTGTGTACATTTGCAGACAATCTGGAGCAGCTATGCACTGCAGCTTCTTTCCGGTATGGAAAAATGCAGCATGCTGTGCTTTTTTTAATTAAACAATTTTTTTTAAAACGAAGTGCAATTGTGTAAACTAGGATTATTGGAATACATACATTTTTCTTGCATATGCGTTCATACAGCATTTATGCTGTGTTTAACCACTTAACCCCTTCCCAACCAGCCGCCGCAGTTATACTGCGGCAGGTTGGCACAGCCGTGCGAGCCGTCCTAGCTGTACGTCAGCAGACGGCGAGTCTGTCCCCGGAGCCGATGCGTGTGCCCGGCATCCGCGATGAGCCTACCTAAAGAAGAGCATCATTAAAAAAAAATTGGGAACTACCTAGCAACCAGCAGTGAACACCTTGATAAGGAGTTCATACAGTGCCTTGAAAAGTTATTCATACCTCTTGAAATTTTCCACATTTTGTCATGTTACAACCAAAAACGTAAATGTATTTTATTGGGATTTTATGTGATAGACCAACACAAAGTGGCACATAATTGTGAAGTGGAAGAAAATGATAAATGGTTTTATATACTTTTTTACAAATAAATATGTGAAAAGTTTGACGTGCATTTGTATTCAGCCCCCTTTACTCTTATACCCCTAACTAAAATCTAGTGGAGCCAATTGCCTTCAGAAGTCACCTAATTAGTAAATAGAGTCCACCTGTGTGTAATTTATTCTCAGTATAAATACAGCGGTTATGTGAAGCCATTAGAGGTTTGTTAGAGAACCTTAGAGCACAAACAGCATAATGAAGACTAAGGAACACACCAGACAGGTCAGGGATATGTTGTGGAGAAGTTTAAAGCAGAGTTAGGTTATAAAAAAATATCCCAAGCTTTTAACATCTCACAGAGCACTGTTCAATCCATCATCCGAAAATGGAAAGACTATGGCACAACTGCAAACCTGTGTGTAATTTGTGAAAAAAACATGCACCTCATGTTTAACCAATTTATAAATTCGATACAATATCATGAACGACCACTAGATGTCCCCAGTGGATAAACATGAAGTAATATTTTTTACCATAATAACATGCAAATATATACTTTAACCACTTGCCGACCGCCGCACGAACATTTACGTCGGCAGAATGGCACAGGCAGGCAAATGGGCGTACATGTACGTCCCTTTAAATTTGCCGCCGTGTGGGCGTGCGCGCGCCCCTGCTGTGAGCTCCGTGACCGTGCCCGCGGGACCCGCGGAGAAGATGTCCGTCGGTGTCCCGCGATCATGTCATGGAGCTTCAGAACAGGGTGATCCCTGTTCTGCCTTGTGACAGGACACTGATCGTCTGCTCCCTGTCATCAGGAGCAGCGATCAGTGTCGTGTCACAGGTAGCCCAGTCCCCACACAGTTAGAATCACTCCCTAGGACACACTTAACCCCTTCCTCACCCTCTAGTGGTTAACCCCTTTCTTGCCAGTGTCATTTACACAGTAACAGTGCATTTTTATAGCACTGATCGCTGTATAAATGACAATGGTCCCAAAATAGCTTCAAAAGTGTCCGATGTGTCCGCCATAATGTCGCAGTCACGATAAAAATCGCTGATCGCCGCCATTACTAGTAAAAAATAAAAATGCCATAAAACTACCCCCTATTTTGTAGACCCTATAACTTTTGAGTAGACCAATCAATAAATGCTTATTGCGATTTTTTAAAACAAAAATATGCAGAAGAATACGTATCTGCCTAAACTGAGGAAAAAATGTTTTTTTTATATATTTGTAGCGGGGGTTAACATTTAGGGGGAGTGTTTGGGTGGTAGTATGACCCAGATACACTAATTGTTAGGAATCTATGGCCAATTTGATTTGTGGAGGATATAATGGTGCTCAGTTCCCTGCGGCCCCTGAGTGGCGCTGTCGCCTTGGTCTGGGGTTGAACCATCATTGTAGGGCCGTGCCCTTTGTGTCCTCTCGCGGCAGTAGTACGGCGGGGCGGGGAACCCGCTGTGCCTCCTGGGAGAGGGTATAAAGGGGCCGGACATCTTGCGCACGAGGTCCGAGACCCAGGCACCTTCAGCCTGGGGGGGGGGGCTGCTGTTCTGTCGTCCGCGCCCAGGTGCCCTCGGCCTGGGTGCGAGGGAGTTCTAGTTCCATGCCAGGCACCTTAGGCCTAAGGTGAGGTACTAGCAAAGACCCGGGGCCCAGTAACTTCAACTGGGTCCTGCATGGGAGAAGATGCCTAGGGGGCCCACCGCAAAGAGGAGGAGAACCAGGGAGGTGACCTGGCCTGAAGATCCAGCGCAGCATTGGCTGGTGACAGTGCAGGCCTCTGGGGACCGTCCGGGATGGATCATCTCCCTAACAGGGGTCGTCATTAGAAGGTAGTTCATGTCCATGGTCTTTGCAGAGACCCAGCTACATCAGGTCTGTGGCAGAGACCTCATCGTTCACCAGGTCTGTGGCAGGGACCAACCTCACGGTCGGTGGCAGCTACCGTGTGCCAACCAAAAGTTGTTGTGAACTCCTAACAGCTTCTCTGATCCGAAAGGATTGTGCCTGAACCCTCTCCCCGCCAAGTTTGTGTTTTGTATCAACCTGTCTGCTTGCAAAGAGGCATATTTATCTCTGCGGAAATAAATATAGATGTTGTTCTGTCACCTGGTGTGGGCTTACTTTTCTGGGAGCAAAGTGTTCTACATTCACCTATCTACTGGTCATTTTTGAAGTGGAATCTCTGGACAGGGACACAGACCCGAAGGTAAAGATCATAGCTCAAACCTCTACACACCTAAGAGGGGCGAGCTGGTGGCAGCATCTCACCCCTCCCCCTGGTTCTCCTAGACGAGTAAACCAGCCGAGAAGAAGGGAGAAAGCGGGTGGGACCACTACATATTTTTTTGGGGATATTTATTATAGGAAAAAGTAAAAAATATTGCTTTTTTTTTTTTAAATTGTCAAAGAGGTTATCAAATACTACAAAAAGAAAGCTCTATTTGTGGGGAAAAAAGGCCGTCAATTTTGTTTGGGAGCCACGTCGCACGACCGCGCAATTGTCAGTTAAAATGATGACGCAGTGCCGAATCGCAAAAAGTGCTCTGGTCATTTGGCAGCCAAATCCTCCTGGGCTGAAGTGGTTAAAGTGCATAGGTGCAAACAAATGAATAATTGTGTCCATAGACTTCCATCAAATGGCTTCCAAAAGTGCATGAAGTTGCCTTATTCCAGCAGAAAAAGTTACTATGGGTCTTCCTCCAGTCCACCAACACCTGCCACACAGCCTACTCATCGGATTGAGGGATAAGACATTATCAAATCTTATCCCTTGCCGACCCCAATTTTTTTACCGTTGAGCATCCAATCTCAGGATAGCTCCTAACATTCATGACCCCCCCCCCCACACAAAAAATAGTCACTTTCCTGGACCAAACCGGGTGTTTCTATTGCCGGAGATGTAAAGCATGTGAAACTACAAGGAAAAATAAAAAGGAAAGTAGATACATTTCATACGTTACATGCATTCAAAAAAAAAAAAAAAAACAGTAAAGTTTGCCCAATTTTTTTGTATAATGTGAAAGATGATGTTACACTGGGTAAAATGATACCCAACATGTCACGCTTCAAAATTGCACACGCTCGTGGAATGGCGCCAAACTTCGGTACATAAAAATCCCCATAGGTGACGCTTTAATTTTTTTTACAGGTTACATGTTTTGAGTTACAGAGGTCTAGTGATAGAATTATTGCTCTCACTCTAACATTTGCGGCGATACCTCACATGTGTGGTTTAAACACGCTTTTGCGAGCGAGCATGCGGGGACAGGGGTACCTTAAATTTAAAAAAGAAAAAAAAATTATTGTTAATTATACTTACATTTTTCTAGTTTGATGCTTTCTTTTTAAATTTTTTTTTTTATATCACTTTTATTCCTATTACAAGGAATGTAAACATCCCTTGTAATAGGAATATGGCATGACAGGTCCTCTTTACAGTGAAATCTGGGGTCAATAAGTACCTCACCTCTAGGCTGGGAAGCCTGAAATAAAAAAAATAAAATAAAAAAAGATTGCGGGCGGCAAGCCGTTAAAGTGGTTGTAAACCCACTTAGACAACTTGCACCTACAGGTAAGCCTAGATTAAGGCTTACCTGTAGGTGCAAGAAATATCTCCTTAACCTACACGGTTAAGGAGATATTTACTATTAAAAACATTGCCAATGACGTCACACGCATGCGCAATAGCGGGCCAGCGTCATTGCCGGTTTTCTGAATGGGAGTTTGCCAGCCCGAGCGCGCATGACGTCATCGCCGCTCCGGCCAATCACAGCGCCGGAGCGGCGATACACTAACAGGAGGGACGGGACATCGAGGCAAGATGGCGGCGGCAGCGGAGGTGACCGAGGACCGCTGTGGTGGCTTCGATTTCAGGTAAATCATTCATAATGAGCTAGTATGCTATGCATACTAGCTCATCATGCCTTTCTTTTGCAGGGTTTTTTCTTCTTTTTTTTTTTAATTTTTGCTTTTCCTTCCTCTTTAAAGTATATATTTGCACGTTATTATTGTAAAAAATACTACTTCATGTTTATCCACTGGAGACATCTAGTGGTCGTTCACGATATTGTATCAAATTTTGCACTATAAGTCAATGTCATAGGGTGCGCGGTTTTTCCACAAATTACACACACATAGAAGGTATCACCTTTACAACAGGCAGCCTCTATAAATAATATAATAACAAATCTAACAACTTTTGCGCAGGTAAGGAAATTGCAAATAATTGAATTTCCCCTCTTTTTATTTACAACTGCAAACCTACCAAGACCTGGCCGTCTACCTAAACTAACAGGCTGGGCAAGCATTAATCAGAGAAGCAGCCAAGAGGCCCATGGTAACTCTGGAGGAGCTGCAGAGATCCACAGCTCAGGTGGGAGAATCTGTCCACAAGACAACTATTAGTCGTGCATTTCACAAATCTAACCTTTATGGGAAAGTGTCAAGAAGAAAGCCATTGTTGAAAGAAAGCCATAAGAAGTCCCATTTGCAGTTTGCGAGAAGCCATGTGGGGGACACAGCAAACATGTGGAAGAAGGTGCTCTGGTCAGATGAGATCAAAATTGAACTTTTTGGCCTAAAAGAAAAACCCTATGTGTGGCGAAAAATCTGCACATCACCCTGAACACAACATCCCCATTGTGAAACATGGTGGTGGCAGCATCATGTTGTGGGGATGCTTTTCTTCAGCAGGGACAGGGAAACTGGTCAGAGTTGATGGGAAGATGGATGGAGCCAAATACAGGGCAAAATTCAAAGAAAACCTGTTGGAGTCTGCAAAAGACTTGAGACGGGGCAGAGGTTCACCTTGCAGCAGGACAACAATGCTAAATATACAGCCAGAGCTACAATGGAATGGTTTAGATCAAAGCATATCCATGTGTTAGAGTCAAAGTCCAGACCTAAATCCAATTGAGAATCTCTGGCAAGACTTGAAAATTGCTGTTCACAGACGCTCTCCATCCAATCTGACAGAGCTTGAGCTATTTTGCAAAGAAGAATGGGCACAATGTCCCTCTCTAGATGTGCAAAGCTGGTAAAGACATCCCCAAAAAAGACTTGCAGTTGTAATTGCAGTGAAAGGTGGTTCTACAAAGTATTGATTCAGGGGAGTCAATACAAATCCACGCCACACTTTAAGATATTTATTTGTAAAAAAAATTGAAAACTATTTATCATTTTCCATCCACTTCACAATTATGTGCCACTTTGTGTTGGTCTATCACATAAAATCCCAATAAAATACATTTACGGTTTTGGTTGTAACATGGCAAAATGTGAAAAATGTCAAGTGGTATGAATACCTTTTCAAGGCACTGTAACTGCCATTGGCATATAGAGTGCAGAGTATGTAACATATAGTCCTTCATATAGAGTTCTGTGCCCACATGTAACACTCAACAGTAAGGGGTGCACACCATACATCACTATACAGTAGAATATGGTTGCCAGGAGAATGTAATGTACAGTTTGTAACATAATCTTGACTGCTGCCCTTTGTGTGCTTTGACATATGTTAAACAATCCTGGCTGCTACACTCCCAGCAAAAAATGCTTAACAAAGCTCAGAGTGATGAAATGCAGAAGAATATCCCTACTGAAAAGCCCCCCCCCCCCCCCCAATCTCTTGTTGACCACTTCCCTCTATGCCTCTAAAACCTACTCTTCATTCATCTCTAAAAAAATCTCATCCACCTTTCCCCTCTGCACTCCCTTGTCAACTGCTAACCATCAAAATTCCGCCTCCAAAATCCATCTGCGCCATTCATCCACCTCTCAGCTCTGCACCCCTGGCACCCCTCACCTCTGCACTCCCTGACCAATATTCTCCTCTGCACCCCCACCCCCCAAACCACCATCCTTGAATGCACCTCTCTTCCACCACTTCTCCCTGCATCTCTTACCCACTGCTCACTTCTGTACCCCCTGCATCATGCACTTTTGCACCCCCATTTATCCTTTAATTTACCCCTTTCCTCTGTTTACTTTGTACACCTTTTTCCACCACTTACCATCAAAATTCTCACTCCAAAAGCAATCCCCATTAAAACCAAAATGCGCTCCTCATTTCCCTGCCCTCTTATCCTTCAGTCTCCTCAGCTTTTCTGTACTCAACGCTCACCTCTGCATCCCTTCATCCTCTGTATCCACCACTTACCTCTGCACCCCTTGTACCCAAATTCTCACCCTCTGTACCCCTCTTCCAATGCTGTTCCCCTTCACACTACTTCACAGTTCTCTCCCCTCTCTTTACACTTACAAACAATGTAGCTTTCTGTTCCCCTCTTTACATTCACATAAAATACAGCCCCAACCCCCTTTTTTATACTAGTGTAGCGCCCTGCTCCTATTGGGTAGGCGCTATTTGTAAATTTAGTTGTCTGAGCTGTAGTTTAGCCCAGAATAATTGTGGTAAATTGCTGGTTTCTGTTCCAGTCCAGCTGTGTTGCGCATTTTCCACTTGGCTGTAGGTGTCGCTGTCACCACAGTTCAAGGTTGGAAATGCAGCAGGCTGGATGTATTGAGTACCTCTTGCCCAGAAACGGCTCAGTGGGAGTTGTTCACCCGCTGTGCATTCTGGGAGAGGGTACTTAAGGGACAGATGCCATCTTCCGGGTCTCTCTGACCTGATGGCCCTCCTGGCCTAAGGTGTGTCGTAGCAGTTTCCTGCCTCGGGTCCGGCTGGCCCGAGGCCTCGTTGCTGGAAGTAGGCCCAGGAGTTTCTGGGGCCTACTAGTCAGGGATGGTCCTGTGCCTGCGGGGAGAAGCCGAGCAATTGGAGAAACCAGGGGAGGACTTTTCTCAGAGAGGACCGAGCTGGTATCTCAGGAAGAGCCTGGAGACTCAATTGGAGGACGCATCTCGACCCATCTACCTCACAGTTTTGCCGGATCGGCTGAAAGAAACTGGTACTGTGTGACTGTACTTTGACTTTACAAAAAAAGCTATTGGTTATACAATCCTGTGGCAGAGGATTGTCTAACGACTCTAAGATATTCTTCAAGTCTGTGGCAGAGACTATGACCGAGCACCACACCGGCTGCTAGGTCAGTGAGAGAGGCCTATCCGGTGGTTGCTATATCCAGTGTGGAAACTGTTTGTTCTCTGGATTAAAGAAGTACCCGTGATCCTCAAATACAAGGTACCTGAATCTCCCCTGATCCCCCATCCCTCTAACTGACTTTGTTAAATAAAAACCATTGCAAAAAGAGACTGTGTGTTGGTGCTGACATCTGTGAACAACTCTTCAATGGAACCCCTATGACAGATATGGTGAACAGACATGTAACGGCATGACCCAAAAATATAACCAGCAGCTCCTACGGGGGTAGTGCTACACTAGCATAAATGCAGTCTGTGATCCCCCCTTTCCCATATTCCCAAACAATGCAGCCAGCAGCCCCAATCCTCTTGATTGCATGCAATGCAGCCAGTTGCCCCTTTCAACACACACACTGCAGCCCCAGTCCCCACACATGAATAAACTGCAGATCCCCCTCCTCACACATACATATAGTGCAGCCTCCCTCCACATGTACATACAATGCAGCCCACTGCTCCTAACACATACATACAATGTAGCACTCCTTCCCCTCACTCATACATACAATGCTGCCCCCCCCAATCACAGTTCTCCTGAAGATCCTGGCAGCTGTGGGTTTATGTGGTCA
This sequence comes from Rana muscosa, assembly GCA_029206835.1. Lineage (NCBI taxonomy): Eukaryota > Metazoa > Chordata > Amphibia > Anura > Ranidae > Rana > Rana muscosa. The sequence goes on along the minus strand of CM055117.1, from coordinate 632,850,164 downwards.
TGTGCGGAGCAAAAAATTAAAATAAGTGTTCTATTATAGTAGTCCTGTTCCCTGACATTTGGGAATGCACCACTGTGGGTAGAAAAGTGAAGGCTGACAAGGGTTCATTCAATGCAGCCCCCTGATCTCCCCCTTTGCACTCACATATAACAAGCCTACAAACCACTTCTCACACTCACTTAAAATGCAGCCAGCTGCACCTCTTCCTCACACTCACTTACATAGAGTGCAGCCCCTTCCTTACACATACATACAATGTGACCTCTCCTCCCTCATAATTACAACACTTCCCCTCTCATTACACATGCATGCAATGCAGCCCCCTCTCATCAAACATATATGCAATGCAGCCCCCTTCTCACAAACATGCATTTTAGCTCCCTCCATACATACACACATAAAATGCAGCCCCTCCCCCGTACATAAATAAAATGCAACCCCCCTGCCCTTAACACATACATACAATGCAGCCCTAGCGTTACCACCTTTTCTTCAAGTCAAACCCGAACACTTTAGCGGCTCACAGCAATTTTATTTATAGTATAAACTATACATATGCAGTCAGATCCATATATATTGGGACATCGACACAATTCTAATCTTTTTGGCTCTATACACCACCACAATGGATTTGAAATTAAAACGATTAAAAGATGTGCTTTAACTGCAGACTTTCAGCAGTAATTTGAGGGTATTTACATCCAAATCAGGTAAGTGGTGTAGGAATTACAACAGTTTGTATATGTGTCTCCCACTTTTTAAGGGACCAAAAGTAATGGGACAATTGGCTGCTCAGCTGTTCCATGGCAAGTTGTGTGTTTTTCCCTCATTATCCCATTTACAAGGAGCAGATAAAAGGTACAGAGTTCATTTCAAGTGTGCGATTTGCATTTGGAATCTGTCGCTGTCAACTCTCAATATGAGATCCAAAGAGCTGTCACTATCAGTGAAGCAAGCCATCATTAGGCTGAAAAAACAAAACAAACCCATCAGAAAGATAGCAAAAACATTAGGTGTGGCCAAATCAACTTGTAGCGGGGTGTTCAATTTAGGGGAAGTGTCTGAGTGGTAACCAGGCTCAGACACCTTAAATTGTTAGGAGTTATGGACCATTTTTGTCCTCAGAGGATAATGCTGGTGATGTGTTACCTGTGGCCTGTGGGTGGCGCTGCCATTCTGGGCCAGGGTTGAACCGCGAGCGCAGTGCTGTGCCTTTTGTGACCTCTCTCGGCAACCGTACAGTGGGGCGGGGAGCCTGCTGTGCATGCCGGGAGAGGATATAAAAAGGGGCAGACATCTTCGGAAGGAGGCTTGTCGACGTCCAGGCACCTTCAGCCTGGGCGTGTGTGTGTCATCTCCGAATGCCCTAGGCCGGGAGGCCTTGTTCCAGTTCCACCTCAGGCACCTTTAGCCTGGGGTGAGGTACTACCTCACCGTTTCTGACTGCCTGGGTATGGAGACCCAGGAGCTGCAGCAACGGCCCGGGGCCCAGCAACCTTCGGCTGGGGACCACTAGGGATCGAGGAGTCCAGGGTGCTGCCTTGCGAAGGGATCCGCACCCTAAGAGAAGGGAAGATCTGTTCCGAGGGACCGGTGCTGTGGTCACGGTGAAGGAAGGGGTCTGTTGACTCTCTGGGGGGACGTCTTCTCCCTGAAAGGGGCTATGTCCTAGGAAGAAACCAAGGTTCACCAGGTCAGTGGCAGTGACCTTGTTCGTCAGGTCAGTGGCAGTGACCTTATGCACCAGGTCTGTGGCAGGGACCAACCTCATGGTCTGTGGCAGAGACTGTGCGCCAAAACTGTTTGAGAAACCTAAAACAGTCAGAAGAGTTTTGAGCTACGTTTGTGCCTGGACCTCCTCCACACCTTAAGCTGTCCTGTGTCTTTGCTCCAACCTTTCTTCTATCCAAGAGATTATGTGATATTTAAGTGAGAATAAATATTGAGTTGGACTTTCAGCTGGTGTGGACATTCATGTTCCTGGGGAAGTCAAGGACTTGCATCTACCCACGGTAGAGGTAGGAAATCATTCTCAGGAGGACTTCTGACCCCGGCTACAGACAAGGCCCAAAAAAACAACACCGCCTAACCTCTTAACACAGGAGGGTATGGCTTGTGGTGCGGTGTGCCTGTCTCCCCCCTGCAAGGAGCTGAGTTTAATGCAGGAGGGGGATAGGTGGGTGCGCTACAAACTGTTTGGAACATCCTTAAAAAGAAAGAACGCACCGGTGAGCCCAGCAACACCAAAAGACCCAGAAGATCACGGAAAACAACTGTGGTGGATGATTAGCGAAAAATTCTTTCCCTGATGAAGAAAACGCCCTTCACAACAGTTGACCAGATCAAGAACACTCTCCAGGAGGTAGGTGTATGTGTGTCAAAGTCAAAAATCAAGAGAAGACTTCACCAGAGTGAATACGGAGGGTTCACCGCAAGATGTAAACCATTGGTGAGCTTCAAAAACAGGAAGGCCAGATTAGAGTTTGCCAAACAACATCTAAAAAAGCCTTCACAGTTCTGGAACAACATCCTATGGACAGATGAGACCAAGATCAACTTGTACCAGAGTGATGGGAAGAAAAGAGTATGGAGAAGGAAAGGAACTGCTCATGATCCAAAGCATACCACCTCATCGGTGAAGCATGGTGGTGGTAGTGTCATGGCGTGGGCACGTATGGCTGCCAATGGAACTGGTTCTCTTGTATTTATTGATGATGTGACTGACAAAAGCAGCAGGATGAATTCTGAAGTGTTTCAGGCAATATTATCTGCTCATATTCAGCCAAATTCTTCAGAACTCATTGGGCGGCGCTTCACAGTACAGATGGACAATGACCCGAAGCATACTGCGAAAGCAACCAAAAAGTTTTTTTAAGGGAAAGAAGTGGAATGTTATGCAATGGCCAAGTCAATCAGCTGACCTGAATCGATTGAGCATGCATTTCACTTGCTGAAGACAAAACTGAAGGGAAAATGACCCAAGAACAAGCAGGAACTGAAGACAGTTGCAGTAAAGGCCTGGCAGAGCATCACCAGGGATGATACCCAGCGTCTGGTGATGTCTATGCATTCCACACTTCAGGCTGTAATTGACTGCAAAGGATTTGCAGCCAAGTATTAAAAAGTGAAGGTTTGATTTATTATTGTTAATCTGTCCCATTACTTTTGGTCCCTTAAAAAGTGGGAGGCACATATACAAACTGTTGTAATTCCTACACTGTTCACCTGATTTGGATGCAAATACCCTCAAATTAAAGCTGAACGTCTGCAGTTAAAGCACATCTTGTTCGTTTCATTTCGAAACCATTGTGATGGTGTATAGAGCCAAAAAGATTAGAATTGTGTCGATGTTCCAATATTTATGGACCTGACTGTATTTTGCTATTAAATAACATTTCTAATCATATGAAGTTAATAACAAGAGTTCCCCTTTACATCAGAGTCCACAGAGTTCTCCTTTTATATCTGAATTAAGAGTTCCCTTTCACTGTAAGGGGGGGACTCTGCAGACTCTGATGTAAGGGAGAATTCTGGGGCCTCTAACATAAGGGGTGCTCTGGGAACCCTGAATTAAGGGGGAACACTGAGAACACTGATGTATGGAAAAGACTCTGATGTAAGGGGAAACGCTGTGACCTCTGGTGTAAAGGGTAACTCTGATGTAAGGGGTGCTCTTAGAACCCTGTTTTGCCTTGGTGTACTTACTCAGAGGCAGGAGAGAGAAGGGGGGAGACTTCAGTCACAGACAGGGATGGATGGTGAGCTCACTCACCCCTTGGCAGTCACCACCTCTCATCCAGATGTATCTGAGGCTGCTGGACTTTAAATCTCCGGCCCCAACTTTCCTTTTCTGAGGCACAGCATTGGGGATTGGAGTGTGGGCAGACACAGAGGGGTAGGGGTGTTTTGGGGGGGGGTTGTTAGTGCTGGCTTTGGGCAGTGTGAAAGAGTGTAATAGACACTCTCAGCTTAGACAACTAACTGCAGCCAGAAACCTGCTGGGAAGCCATAGTCCAGTCTAAATAATGTGTCCGGGTTTCAGGTGGTCTGAAACCCGGACGCCTGATTCCAAACCCGAACAATCCTGGACAGGTGGCAACCCTATGAAGCCCCTTTGCCACATACATACAAGGCTGCACTCTCCCCCCCCCCCACAAATAAATACAATGCACCCCTTTTCCCCCTAAAACATACATGCAATGCAGGCCCCTCCCACCTTAATAATGCCCCACAGTCCTCCTAAAAAAAACTGGTAGCTGAGGGTGGGCATGTTCTAAAATGAAACAGTGAAAAACAATACAGCCACCATATTTATATATAAAGACTGGTAAACTGCAATATATTACATATTTGTTTTCAAATTTAGATACATTTCAATATATTCTGTTTTTTAAACATATGTATATCTTTTTGTAACAGTGTGCCAAACTTGCAAAAAATGGTTGTATAATACAAATGGATTTGTCTCTTGTTGAGCTTTCTGATGACAGGTATTAAAAAAGAAGCATGAAATTGCGGGATTCATTTTTGTTACCCTGAACAGAGACCTGTAGCAATCAATCACAGCTTTGTTGGCATTCTATTAGAACATGTTAGAAAATGGTCTGTTGTGATAAGCAACACACTTTTCTCAATTGCTGTTCTAAAGATTACATAAAAAGAGCTGGGAAAACCTGTGTTTCTTTATGTGTTTCTCAGACCTCCCTCACATTCTTGAAAAATGTCCTTTTTATTTAAAAAATAAAAATAAATGTCAAGGTCTAACCCTAAAGAAATATCGTTACAGCAGAAATATACGTGTTATTTTTAAAGGAGGCATAGCTGGGATTATTTCATGAGTTAATGCAGAATGATGCTATGTACCGCATAGCTACCAATTTGTTTTCTGACCAAGACCTCATACACACTATGCAACTTTTGTTGTCCGATTTCCTTTAGATTTACCAAAACCATGTAGTGCAAGGGTCTGCCTGATTGCATACAAATTGAAACTCTTACAGCCTCGTACACACAGCTTGGAATCCTGTCAGGAAAAAAATGTCGGTTTTCCTGACGGGATTCCTGGCAAGCTTTCCTTTCCAAGCCGTGCATACAGACGGCCATTCAAAAGAACCACAGTTGGCAAGAACGCAGTGACGTCATCGACTACGACAAGCCTGCGCTCGTCACATTCGATGCCGTCGCCGCCATCTTGCTACACCCTACACTACTCTTGTATGCTACCGCGCATGCATCCAAGTCTTTTCAAGCATGCGCGGATTTACCTGGGGACAGGTAAGCATACACACTCACGGTTTTCTCGGCAGGAAACACTCTGCCGAAAATCCTGACGAGAAAATAGAGAGCAGGTTCTCTATTTTTCTCGTCAGGATTCCCGGCAGTTTTCTCGCCGAGAAAGCATACACACGCACGTAGCTTTCTTGCCGAGAAAACCATGCGTGTGTACAAGGCTTCAAGGTTTAAACCTCATATTATATGGTTTTGGTAAATCTAAAGGAAAATAAATCTAAATAAAAAACTGTATAATGTGTATCCAGCTTTACTATCACCAAACCGAAATCGCTATTTGGTTGCTACAGGCCGCTGCATTTTTGTATGTTGTTCTTGCGTTACAAAATGATCCGGTTGGTATGGAGGAAGATTGTTTTTTTTTTTTTATTAGATTTACTGAAATAGGTACGGTATATTGATTTTAGCTGTATATAACTGCAGGTATGCTGGAATGCAACTATACTTGTATAGTAGGAGCCAGCCATTGCTATTCTTACTGGCTATTCTGTCAATCTTGTTTTTAAATGAATTTACCTCTGAACTTCCCTCTCTTTCCTAATCTGACAGGGGCGGCACAACTTTGGGGGCGACTCGATCTCAAGACGACTTGAGACGCCCGCCTGAGGCGATTTGCATAATGACTTCTGTATAGAAGTCAATGCAAGTCGCCCTGAGTGGCCCCCAAAAGAAGTACAGGAACCTTTTTCTAAGTCGGAGCGACCTGAGTCGCTCCTATTAGAACGGTTCCATTGTACAGAGCGGGACGCGACTCCTCAGGCCGAGTCGCCCGAGGAGTCGCCCCTATGTGAACTGGGCCAGAAGTACAAATAAAATTGTGCACATTATAAAAAATCCATTCTGAAACAATTCAAAAGTTCAAAACAGTGTTCTTGGAATAGTGTTCTGGACAATGATGAATTGTCTCATAATGGACTCTTTTTATGGCATGTAGAGTTTTATGGGTTCTTGTATTTATGGATTAAGCCGATTATAATTGTTACAATTCCAGGGTATCATTTATGATAAATGTTGTTTGATGGTTTAGAAACTTTGTACACTTAGCACTTAGAGAAAAATAGGGAGGACCGAGCTATACACTCACAGATTTTATCTGTAAAGTTATATTCAATAACTAAATAAAATTGTGTCCTAAACTAATATTAATTGAGACGTATGGCTGAAGTTCTATTGGCTGTACTTCTCCTGTGGGTCACAGTTCTGAACTTCTGTGATCCAGATTCAGGCCCAGGCTCTTCAGGGATCCTGACAATGTCAGGATCCACACAGATGCGTAACAGCAGCTGGCTCAGCCTCTCAGTGTACCACTTAAAGCTTGAGACAGCTGTTCCTACCCCCTCAACAGCCCAGTGCTCCAGTGAGCACTGGAGGAGCAGAGCAGAGAGCTGATGACTGACAAATTTAAAGTAAATTGTTCCGTTAAATAACATAGTGAAACCTTTACAACCCACTCTTGTTTGATACTCACACCTACTTTCCTCAAAATGTGCAGCCTAAGCAGACTAAATAGTACGGTTACAGAAATGCAAAGTTTGACTTTTTCACAAAAGTCAACAGATTAGCCCTCATATACATGGGGGCAGGGTGCTTTGGGGTGGGGGGGGGGGGCACAGGTCGCCCCCCTACCCCAAACCCCCATGTTGAGGGCATGCGGCCTGGTACGGTTCAGGAAGGAGGGGGGGACGCTATCTCATCCCCCCTCTTTTCCTGCGGCCTTCCAGGTTACGTGCTCGGATAAGGGTCTGGTTTGGATTTTGATGGGGACCCCCACGCCGTTTTTTTCGGCTTAAGGGGTTCCCCTTAAAATCCATACCAGACCCAAGGGCCTGGTATGCTCTTGGAGGGGGAACCCATGCTGTTTTTTTATTTAAAATTTGGCGTGGAGTTTCCCCTCAAGATCAGCAGAGCACAAGTCGCATACCAAAGTCGGATCATGCAAGACCGCGATCCGACTTCAATGATAGTCAATGGGCTGAAGTAGGATGAAAGTCGGACCAAAGTAGTACAGGGAGCATCTTCAAAGTCGGACCGACATGTGTCGGACCAGTTAAAGTGGTTGTAAACCCACTTATGCAACTTGCACCTACAGGTAAGCCTAGATTAAGGCTTACCTGTAGGTGCAAGAAATATCTCCTAATCCTACACGGTTTAGGAGATATTTGCTAAAAATTACAATCATCGGTGTCTACGGAGCATGCGCGCCGTAGACAACGGTGCATTCATAGGGTTAATCCCATTCACAAATCCGGCTTAGCCAGATTTGACGGCTCCCGCGGGCATGCGCGGAGTCACATCTTCGCCGCTCCGGCGCTGTGATTGGCTGGAGCGGCGATAGCCGGAAGTAACCTGGAGAGGGAGACGAGGACGGCTTTGGGGGCCCCCGATCTAAGGTAAGTGATGCATAATGAGCTTGTATGCTAGTCATACTAGCTCATTATGCCTTTGTCTTGCAGGTTTTTAAAAAAAAAAAAAAATTTTACAGGGTTTACAACCACTTTAAGACGGCTCCCATAGGGAAACAATTTTCACACGTCATGCGACATGAGCTCCCAATGTCAGAGCATTTGTCGGACCAGTGTGAACCCGGCCTGAGGCTGGGTTCACACTGGTCCGACAAACGCTCCGACATTAAGAGCTCATGTCACATGACGTGTGAAAACCAATGTTTCCCTATGAGAGCCGTCTTAACTGGTCCGACACAAGTCGGTCCGACTTTGAAAATGCTCCCTGCACGACTTTGATCCTACTTCAGCCCATTGAATATCATTGAAGTCGGATCAAAGTAGGATCCTTGTCCTAACCATCCGACTTTTGACATCCGACATGGTGATTACAGCAGCAGTAAGGCCGGGTTCACACTTGTCCGACAAACGCTCCAACATTGGGAGCTCATGTCGCATGACGTGTGAAAATCAATGTTTCCCTATGGGAGCCGTCTTAACTGGTCCGACACATGTCGGTCCGACTTTGAAAATGCTCCCTGTACTACTTTGGTCCGACTTTCATCCTACTTCAGCCCATTGACTATCATTGAAGTCGGATCAAAGTCGGACCGCGGTCTTGCATGATCCGACTTTGGCATGCGACTTGTGCTCTGCTGATCTTGAGGGGGAACCCCACACCAAATTTTAAATAAAAAAAATGGCATGGGTTCCCCTCCAGGAGCATACCAGGCCCTTCGGTCTGGTATGGATTTTAAGGGGAACCCCCTAAGCCGGAAAAACGGCATGGGGGTCCCCCAAAATCCAAACCAGACCCTTATCCTAGCACACAACCTGGCAGGCCGCAGGAAAAGAGGGGGGGGGCGAGAGCAGCCCCCCTCCCTCCTGAACCATACCAGACCGCATGCCCTCAACATGGGGGGTTTGGGGCAGGGGGGTGACCTGCGGCCCCCCACCCCAAAGCACCCTGCCCCCATGTTGATGAGGACAGGGCCTCTTCCCGACAACCCTGGCCGTTGGTTGTCGGGGTCTGCGGGCGGGGGCTTATCGGAATCCGGGAGTCCCCTTTAATAAGGGGGCCCCCAGATCCTGGCCCCCCACCCTATGTGAATGAGTATGGGGTACATCGTACCCCTACCCATTCACCTGGTGGAAAAAAAATTCAATAAAAAAACACTACACAGGTATTTAAAGTAATTTATTACACAGCTCCGGGGGTCTTCTTCTGACTCTGGGGGTCTCTTCCGACTTCAGGGGTCTCCGGTGTCGTCTCCGCGCTCTCCGATTCTTCTCTCGCTCTCCGGTTCTTTCTTCCTTCTGCCGGGTCTCCACTATCTTCTTCCAGCTTTTTTGCTAGCGGGGCGCGGTCTTCTCCGTCGCCTTCTTCCCTCTTCGATGTTGACACGTCGCTTCCTCCCGCTGTAATGCTGGGTGTGCGGTGCGCTCCGATTTATATAGGCCTCTCATGACGTCACAGTCACATGCTCCGGGTGGCCACATGCTCCCATGACGTTACAGTCACATGCTCCGGGGCCACCTGGAGCTTGTGACTGTGACGTCATGAGAGGCCTATATAAATCGGAGCGCACCGCACACCCAGCATTACAGCGGGAGGAAGTGACGTGTCAACATCGAAGAGGAGAAGAGGGAAGAAGGCGACAGAGAAGACCGGGCCCCGCTAGCAAAAGAGCTGGAAGAAGATAACGGAGGCCCGGCAGAAGGAAGAAAGAACCGGAGAGCGAGAGAAGAACCGGAGAGCGAGAGAAGAACCGGAGACGACACCGGAGACCCCCGGAGTCAGAAGAAGACCTCCGAGCTGTGTAATAAATTACTTTAAATACCTGTGTAGTGTTTTTTTATTGACATTTTTTTCCACCAGGTGAATGGGTAGGGGTACGATGTACCCCATACTCACATAGGGTGGGGGGCCGGGATCTGGGGGCCCCTTATTAAAAGGGGCTCCCGGATTCCGATAAGCCCCTGCCCGCAGACCCCGACAACCAACGGCCAGGGTTGTTAGGAAGAGGCCCTGTCCTCATCAACATGGGGGCAGGGAGCTTTGGGGTGTGAACCCGGCCTGAAAGTTGTATGACTGTCGTGTCGTACTAGTGTGAACCCAGGCTCAAACTGCTTATAGGAAGTAAAGAGTATTGTTTTCTCCAAGAATGCCTCCAAGTTTATATGTCAAGGTGAGATATTATTACTTTGACATATAACTTGGGAAAGGGAGTGTTGCGTAACTCTGTAGATGTAGATAACCTGATTATATAGGGGAATTTTGATCAGGTGAATCCCTGCAGCAGATAAGTCTGAACAATGTATTGGCTATAAAAGTTCCTGATTGGGACCTTTGCTGATGAGGATCAGCTGTAGGATCATTCCCTCCCTTTATGCTGCCTTTGGGTTTGCTTTCCTGGTGACAGCTAACAAGTGGACAGGACAAAATGAAATGCCGAATCCAGAGGTACAGTTGTAATTCAGAGAAGACGGCAAATAAGTGTGCTTAGAGAATCAAGAAACATTCATAGCAGTAACTAAAATACAAAAGGGAGAAATAACCAAAGTACAGTGAAACCTCGGATTGCAAGTAACGAGCGTTTCGCAATACCAGCACTGTTTTGGCGAGTGTTGTCTCGCAAAATGAGCAGGATTCAAGCCACAGCAGTGTGCAGTACCATGTTTGGCCTGAAGTGGGGGGGGGCACCGGAGCCGTTTGGAAAAACTCAGAAATACTACATTCCCAAGCCTTTTCAAGGTTTTCCGAGTTCAGCCGAGCTGTCCCCGGGCCATTTCCGAATGTTTCCAAGTCTCTCCGGCACCCCCCCACCTCTGGCCACATGCGGTATTGCATGCCATTTTCATTGACTTCTATGGGGAAACTCGCTTTGATATGCGAGTGCTTTGGATTATGAGCATTCTCCTGGAACGGATTATGCTCCTAATCCAAGGTTCCACTGTAGCAGGTTAATGCTATCACAGGAAAAGCCTTAGCTGATGAATCACATCACAATACAAGGGGCTTGATTTACTAAAGGCAAATAGGCTGTTGACTTTTCAAGGGCATTTTCCTTAGAGCGAAGTTTAATTTTGCAAAGAATATCCAACCATGTGCAAGGGAAATAATAAAAAAAAAAAAACACCATTTTGCGCACACATGATTTGATGAACGTCAGCAAAGCTTCCTCATTCAATAAGCTCTTTAGCAAATTCCCTTGCAAAATGCAACTCACCTTGAAAAGTAAAAAGCCTTTTTTTTTTTAAAGCGGAACTACCGCCTCCCGAAACTCCCCGCCCGGCCACTGACATCTTTGGGCGGCCGTTTTTTAGGTCCCGATCTCCAGCTGCTTTCATTGGCCAGGCGGGGATAACGTCACTCCCACACATGCACGGAAGTTCAGTCAGATTCGGCATTGTTGATTTTGTACAGTGAGCTGCGCATGTGCGGCTCACTGTACAGGGCCAGGTGGGCAGGTAGGTAACTTTAATGCAGAAGAGACAAAGCATATTTTTATTTTAGCCCTAAAGTTCCACTTTAATAAATCAGTCCCTAAATATCTACCAGCAGGTGTTGCAGACATGCCTAAGGACAGCATGCTTGCAGAAATCAAGAAGAGAATGTAAGCAGTAAAAATGTGAGTAAAGGCAGCCAGCCGTACATGGATAAAAATTCGGCCAGTTCAGCAAGGACTGGTCGAATCTCGATCCATGTGTGGGCAGGCTGGTTGTACACTAGTGGATCAATCGATCGACTTGTGTACAAACAGCCTGTCAGGTTTTTCCCAAATGATCAGTGCTGCCAGCTATAGCCAGCAACACTGATCAGGGTGTTCTGACAGCAGGGAAGGATCCCTGCTAGCACATTACAACGCGGGAAGCAGGGTGGATTTGATTTAAATCACAATTTAAATCATGATTTAAATTACTAGTAAAATTGCTTGATTTAAATCAGCTCGATGTAAATCATAATTTTTAAACAGCAACTGTTGTCTCTGTCCTGCAGTGGATCCTCCACTGACCCTCTGTTGACTCACTGACAGTCCCATTCACTTTAATGGGACGACTGGTGAGGCGGCAGTGACACAACAAGGTGGGGGACATGGCAGCAGCAGTTGGGTGGATGCCCGCTAACAGACACTGCAATGATGAATCTAAAATGACTCCTTAAACTTATTCTTGCTGGTAGTTAGAATCTTTAATATTTGCAAACAAAATGAAGGTTTCCTATTTAGAATAAGCAGTCAGTTTAGGAAAACAGTGATATCATAAACTATTCAATCATACAGTTTGTAGTGTACATAGATTTGTAAAACAATGGGATAAAGGAATATTCCTAAATGTTGTTTAATCTCATAGTTACTGTGAAATTGTGTGAATGCATCAATGCAGTGCATGTTATCTCAGCTTGCATTTATTAAATTAGTTTACCAAAAATGTAAATATTGCAGAATATACAGCATCATTCTACATAACTAAGCTCCATTTCATGCTGAATAAACTAAATTATTAATGTATCTTAAATAGAAAACTATCTTTATCCTGGCGGTAAGGTTTCCATCAAATGTGTGGATGAGGGATTCGGCTCTTTTTATTTTTTTATTTTTTTTGACAATCCACTGGTTGAATGCAAAAAATTATTCATGTTTGGCCAAGCCATTTGTGGACTGCAAGAGTTAGCCACTTGTAGGCCATTACATTTGAGCATAAACATCAAATACCATCTTCTACATGTTTTTTTTAAGAAAAATAAGTTCAATAGCTTACCCTGTTGAATCACACATTTCATACAGGAAAAAGTACACAACCTAAGAGTTCAAACACAATTGCTAAGGCAAGAAAGACTTTTGGAAAAAAAAATGCAGAAGTTGACTATCCCTGGCTACTTGCATGTAACAACAGATTTATAAACACAAACATATATTACCGGTAATTCAAACAAAAGCTTACAATGCTTGCTGCAAAACTTTATGCAGACAACTGCCACCAACTATTGTTGTGTGAATATTATTACATATTTATCAGGTTACTACAATTTTCAGGTTAGTAGAGGGTCAATCACAACTAATACTTCTGTACATCAAAAACACTGAATGCCCCCATCTATTCTGTAGAAACATCTGCTTGCATTTACCATGTTATTTTTCTTGGAATATACAATATTGTAACTTTGGTCTAATGGAAACATGGCTTATTATTCAAAAGAGACAGTACCACCTTAAAAATTAACAATGTCCGTGTAAAGCTAAAATCAGAGAAAAACATTATTGGCCATAACCCAATTTCTAAATTTTCCGGGCAGCAGGGTGATTGTCCTGAACAGCTTTAAGGGTACCACAGATGGTTAAATGGGTGGCAGGGGCCCTAATAGGTACAGTATCAACCACATCGCGTTTGTGTAAAAACATACTACATTTTATTAAAACAACACATAAACATGTTTTAATAAAATTGTGTACTATGTTTTTTACACAAATATGTTGTGGTTGATATCATACCCATTTTTGGCTGAAATTCAACGGGAATTCCACCTGCCCGTAGACCGACTGATTTGTGACATGCCCACCAGGTGGAACTCGACTTTGGCAATGCTGCAGCGGCTGCACATGCAGCAGAGGGCCATCAACGAGTACCTGTGTGAGTATGGCACACTAACAGGCTCAGGCCGTCTCGGCTTTTTTTCCCCACGCCAATGGCTGCTCATAAAGGATGCATGCACTGTACTGTCACCATTTGAGGAGGCCCCAAGGGTGATGAGTAGTGACAATGCATGCATCAGTGACACAATCCCTGTTGTGTTTCTGCTGGAGCAGACTCTGGGTTGCATTATGGGGCACTTGAGGCAGAGCAGCGGGACGAAGAGGAGGACTTCCTTTCCTCTCAAGGCCCATTTTATGCAGTCACCATTGTTCCTATGCCACAGAACACACAAGGAGGAGAAAAAGAGAGAAAAAGAGAGAAAAAGAGAGAAAAAGACAGGAGGAGGAAGAGGAGGAGGAGGACGAACGTCAAACAGTAAGAGATGGTTTTCCATCCGTAGAACCCTTAAAAGTAGTACTTGGCTGGGAGGAAGCAGTTTCAGATACTATAATCTTCAGTGACCCAGAGTAGTCTGCTTCTCATGCCTACGCAAATTTGTGTTGCATGGACTCCCTCATGCTTCAAAGCCTGTGAAAGGACCCAAGAATACCTGGCATAAAGGAAAAGTATCTCTATTGGTTGGCAACCCTCCTTGACCACCGTTATAAGGGAAAAGTCTCAAAACTCATCCCGTCTGCACAGAGAGTGCAGAAGATGAAATCTTGAGGATACCTTAAAGAGAAGTTTATTGAACGCTTTCCCCAACTCTGGGAGGTTACATTGTTGTGGAAAACATAGTTTGGAGGCTTCTGTTGGTCAACAGAGAAGCGGTGGAGAAGGCGGCCGCCTAAGTGATGCATTTCTAAACTTTTTTAGTCCTCGCCACCCAGGGCTGTCAGTTTCCACATCCCAATGGCAGTGTCTGCATCACATGGTGGATGATTATCTAGGGGCGAAAAAAGAGATGGAGAGCTTTCCAGCCGACAATCCACTGGCTTACTGGGTCAAGAGAATTGACCACTGGCCAGAGCTTGCCCAGTATGCTACTGGGCTGCACTGCATCCAGCGTCCTTTCCAATCGGGCATTCAGTGCTGCTGAAGGTTTTGTTACTGATCATAGAACGTGTCTGTCCACAGACTCCGTGGACCGTCTGACTTATCCAAAGTAATCAGTCCTGGATTACCAGCAGCTATGAATCCCCTAATGCTGATGTTGCAGATTAAAAGTTTTTAGGATGTTTAATCTCTGCAGGACTTCTAGGCTGCCTAGTGTTGTGGGTGTTGATTTAATCTGGAATAATGTTTTTGGTTTAGGTTTCATGGGCACAATTAACACCCAAAGACCAATTTTTCCGCACCTGTTTGACAGGTGCAACGCATTACAATTTTAGACAGTAAGGCCAATTCTTGCTTTGATCAAGTGTACCTCTATAGGGTTACGATGTGAAGGCGCCACCGACACCCAAAGAACAAGTTTTCCACACCCATTACAGTAGAAACCCAAAGTCTATGACACCAGAATTTATGCAAAAAATCTCTAATCTTGTTCCCCATGCACTACATTGTGGCCCCATCATACAGACTTTTAAACACAGTACAGATGTGGCACTTTACAAGTGGACTAAGGGGACCCCCCAGGCACTATATTGAAAGGAATTTTAAATTTTTCTACTTTCAATTTAAGCGTCAATAAATCACTGCTCATAAGCCTTCAAAATTTGATTTTTCACCTTCAGGTCACATTGACTTCAATGGGGTTCGTTATTCGGTTCCAAATTTTCCCGATTGTTCTAAAGTTTTGGTGCGAACCAAACAGGGGGTCGTTCGGCCCATCCCTATTTTTTAGAATGACTTTTTATTGAATTTTGAATGTAAAGCCTCGTACACACGGTCGGACTTCCATCGGACTTTTCTGTGGATTTTTGTCCGAACGAAGTTGGTTGGGAACACCCATAGCATACACACGCTCGGACTTTTCTGCAAACTTTCTTAAAACTTCTTACAACATCACGTGTTTTTTCTGCTCTTTTCTGATCTTTACTGCCACCCTTTGGTCAACTTCTGCTATTGTTGGTTGATTTTAACATTAGTTGTTTTGTCCATCGGACTAAAGTCCGATGGTTATCTGTACACACGGTCGGACTTTGCTCCATCTGACTTTTGTTGGGCAAAAGTTTGTCCGTTTGCAGACCCAACTTTTGTCCGATGAAATCCAAAACCAAACGAAAAAAGTTTGTCCGAGCGTACACACGGTCGGATTGTTGGTCCAACTTGCTTAAAACGAAGTTTGTTGGGCAAAAGTCCGACCGTGTGTACGGGGCTTTAGTATGCATGTTAGCTGCAGTTAGCAACTGTTCAAGATGATTCAGAGGTCAGCAGAGGCAATACATAATATTCAAATCAACCTCAACCTTTAGTATAGACAGAGACCAAGAACCCATACTCAGTAGCATAAGGGGATGTGCTGAATTAGGATCAAATAAATAACCATAGAGAGGGACAAGAGAAACCTGGGGAGGACAGCTGAGTCCAAAGTCAGGCACAATCCTACTAAATTTGATAAAATTTGTCACTTTCCCTACTGCTATAAGCAGCTTTCTAAAGTGATAATACAGAATTTATCAGTGTTTTTCATCTGGCCAAGGTAGGAGGGCTTGATCTTACCACTGAAAAACAATAGCTTTTCTGGCATTAAACAATGAGGCTCCACCAAGCCCAAGAGACATACCCCAATATCCAAGGGGACTACAATGCTAGTTATATCGGTAATATATTGCAGAATCCAAGTCCAGTAGAGCATAATTGCAGGGCAGAACCAAAAAACATGTACGAAGTCCGCAGGGGCAGAGGAACACCTCCAGCAAGCAGCAGAATAATGAACAAAAAGCTTACTTACACCTTGCTGGTGTGAGGTAACTGATTAAGTATTTTAAATTGTATGGCAAAGATCAATTGTTGAAATGGGTAATCCCGAAAGAGAGAGTTTGGTCAGGGGGGACTTTGAATGAGGCCAATAACTATATAGAGTAAGCATGTGGAATATAAAGCACAGTATTGCTTATATGGGTTCCAACAAAAAAGGGGGAGTTTGTTGGGGTGGAGGCCAATTACTTATGGTGCCTTGGACCACAGTAATGGGTAATCCCAGATATCGTCCCAGTCCTCATTGTCCAGAGACGCAAGATCTCAAGACAATTTCTCTCTGCATTTGAGTATTGTCGAATGGGTAGGATGGTGCAAGGCCTTGTAGATGTTTGATGTGAGCTTTAGACAGGGACTCCAAAAGGGATTTCAACCTTGTAACAAAGAGAAAGATTCTAGTGGGATCAAATTGAGAAGTACAAGCATTATGAAGCTAAGGGAAAGTAAAAGTACAGATTGGGGGGGAGAGTATTGGTTCTGTGTTGCAGGAAACTGTAGGAGTTTATCACAATCAAACAGATCCCCAAAACCTTAATGACCTTAGATGCCTAATTGGCTGGCTCCGGGAGTCAAAGTAAGTGTGGAAGATTGGGGTTCTTCCACAAAAGGGGTATAAGGGGACCATTGATTATATGAAGAATAGGGATGAGCTTCTAGTTCGAGTCAAACTCAAATTCGACTTGAACATTGCCTGTTCGCCCATTCGCCGAACAACGAACAACTTGGGGTGTTCGCGGCAAATTCGAAAAGTCTATGGGAGAAATCTAAAGTGCTAATTATAAAGGCTTATATGCAAGTTATTGTCCTAAAAAGTGTTTGGGGACCCGGGTCCTGCCCCAGGGGACATGTATCAATGCAAAAAAAAAGTTTTAAAAACAGACTTTTTTTTAGGAGCAGTGATTTTAATAATGCTTAAAGTGAAACAATAAAACTGAAATATTCCTTTAAATTTCGTACCTGGCGGGTGTGTATGATATGCATGTAAAGTGGCGCATGTTTCCCGTGCTTAGAACTGTCCCTGCACGAAGTGTCATTTCTGAAGGAAAAAAAGTCATTTAAAACTCACTCGCGGCTATTAATGAATTGTCGGCTTTTATCAATACATAGAAAAGTCATTGATAAAAAAAAAAAAAAAAAAAAAAAAAAAAGCGTGGGGGTTCCCCCAAATTCAATTACCAGGCCCTTTAGGTCTGGAATGGATATTAAGGGGAACCCTGACGCAAATTCAAAAAAAAAAAAAAAAAATGGCGTGGGGTTCCCCCTAAATATCCATACCAGGCCCTTGAGATCTGGCATGGATTTTAAGGGGAACTCCACGCCAAATTTAAAAAAAAAATGGCGTGGAGTCCCCCCAAAAATCCATACCAAACCCTTATCCGAGCACGCAACCTGGCCGGCCGCAGGGGAAGAGGGGGGGATGAGAGAGCAGCCCCCCCTCCCTCCTGAACCGTACCAGGCCACATGCCCTCAACATGGGGAGGATGTCCCCATGTTGATGGGGACAAGGGCCTAATCCCCACAACCCTTGCCCGGTGGTTGTGGGGGTCTGCGGGCGGGGGGCTTATCGGAATCTGGAAGACCCCTTTAACAAAGGGGACCCCCAGATCCCGGCCCCCCCCATGTGAATTGGTAAGGGGTACATTGTACCCCTACCATTTCACGAAGAAAGTGTCAAAAAATATAATTAAAAACACACACACCTTGAAAAAGTCCTTTATTAAAAAATAAAAACATTCCAGCGATGAAATCCAGGGTCCCGCTGCGATCCCGATGTCCAGCGCTGTCCGTCATTGGTTGTGCCTGTGCAGACCTGATGGGGAACTTCCTCCGCTGTGTTTTAAATGTATAGACCCGCCCCTTCTAAAGTTCCCCATCAGGTCCGCTCAGCGGACCAGATGCGGAACATGAGAAGGGGCGGGTCTATACATGTATTTTACAGCGAATGAAGTTCCCCATCAGGTCCGCCCCCTCGGTATGTCCGACCCCGCCTACGTCATTGGCCTGAGCGGGGAACTTCCTTCACTGTGTAATTTAAAATTTACACAGTGAAGGAAGTTTCCCGCTCAGGCCAATGACGTAGGCGGGGTCCGACATACCGAGGGGGCGGACCTGATGGGGAACTTCATTCGCTGTAAAATACATGTATAGACCCGCCCCTTCTCATGTTCAGCATCTGGTCCGCTGAGCGGACCTGATGGGGAACGAGAGAAGGGGCGGGTCTATTCATGTATTACACAGCGAACGAAGTTCCCCATCAGGTTCGCACAGGCACAACCAATGACGGACAGCACTGGACATCGGGATCGCCGCGGGACACTGGATTTCATCGCTGGAATGTTTTTTTTTTGTTATTATTTTTTAAATTTTTTAATAAAGGACTTTTTCAAGGTGTGTGTGTTTTTATTTAAATTTTTTGACACTTTCTTCGTGAAATGGTAGGGGTACAATGTACCCCTTACCAATTCACATGGGGGGCCGGGATCTGGGGGTCCCCTTTGTTAAAGGGGTCTTCCAGATTCAGATAAGCCCCCCGCCCGCAGACCCCCACAACCACCGGGCAAGGATTGTGGGGATGAGGCCCTTGTCTCCATCAACATGGGGACATCCTCCCCATGTTGAGGGCATGTGGCCTGGTACGGTTCAGGAGGGAGGGGGGGCCGCTCTCTCGTCCCCCCTCTTCCCCTGCGGCCGGCCAGGTTGCGTGCTCGGATAAGGGTCTGGTATGGATTTTTGGGGGGACTCCACGCCATATCTCAAGGGCCTGGTATGGATATTTAGGGGGAACCCCACGCCATTTTTTTTTTATTTGCGGCGAGGTTCCCCTTAATATCCATTCCAGACCTAAAGGGCCTGGTAATTGAATTCGGGGGAACCCCCACACTTTTGTTTTTTTATTTTTTTTATTTTTTTATCAATGACTTTTCTATGTATTGATAAAAGCCGACAATTCATTAATAGCCGCGAGTGAGTTTTAAATGACTTTTTTTCCTTCAAAAATTACACTTTGTGCAGGGACAGTTCTAAGCACGGGAAACATGCGCCACTTTACATGCATATCATACACACCCCCCAGGTATGAAATTTAAAACGAATATTTCACTTTTATTTTTTTCATTTTAAGCATTATTAAAATCACTGCTCCCGTAAAAACGTCTATTTTTTAAACCTTTTTTTGCATTGATACATGTCCCCTGGGGCAGGACCCGGGTCCCCAAACACTTTTTAGGACAATAAATTGCATATTAGCCTTTATAATTAGCACTTTAGATTTCGAACGTTCGAGTCCATTGTATTTAATAGGGTTCTAAAGTTCACACGAACATTCTGTCTGTTCGCAGGTTCTGGTGCGAACCGAACAGGGGGGTGTTCGGCTCATCCCTGATGAAGAACATGGCTCTTATTCCATGCCTTAATCGTGGTTTTCACAGTAGGAGTAGAGCAGTATGGAGCATGGCATCCTCTATATAAAAGTGATTGCAATGACTCATACGAACAGCCTCCACTGCAACCTGTCACATATCAGATAAGACCAGAACTATGTGGACTGCAACAGAGGAAACCCAAACATGTGTACGGTAAGTGAAATATGATTTATTAAAGATAAGTGAAATAATATAAATACAACCACCTTCAATACCACACAGTGCACAACAACCAATACCAAACAGAACCCACAAATAATAACAGTAACAGACAAATGTACAAGTAATGGGGAAAACCAGAATCATAAACAGGGCCAGGCCAGGGTCGTCAATGGGAGATCAGCAGCTGGGGAAAGGGAAAACAAACAGGACAAGGAGAGGATGGATGGATCACAGGAGGGACGAGTACAGGTACAAGGCTCAGGGTTCAGGTAACAGACAGGAACAGGATCAGGTACAAATACAGAGCTTCTCAGGTTCAGGATCAGGGCGCAAGGAGAGATACCAAGGCAAAGTAAGAGTGTGTCTGCCAGGTATTTATACACATCTCCTGCAATCAGACTCAAGTGATGCCTAATTGCAGGAGATGATGTCGGCCCCACACTGCCAGGAACCACCCGCTGGTGGCCCAAAGATCACATAATACCATTACCAGGGGAAAGCTCCCCTGGCAGTTCCAGACTGCCAGGAGACACCTGCTGGTGGACCACAGTACTGTACGCCAAATATCAGGCAGTGTCACCAGCGGATGGAACCTTCCCTGACACAACCTCTCTCCTGAATAGAGTGGTTGGTTAAGCTATGTCTGGGATGTCTATTATTCCACAAGAAGGAGGAAATGTGTGGATACAGTTGTTTAAAGAGGGATAAGTAATCCCAACAGGGACATACCCAAGCACATATAAGAAAAGATAGAACCTCCATCCCCAGCACGGATCAGAGGCCCTCTATCATCCGTCCACTTTGCCGTTGGGGTTATCAACCATGAACACCCACGACACCGCTGGCAACCACAGTGACACACCTAAGACCCTTCCATCTGGAGGATAGGCATTGCCTTATGGAATTCTGAGATCTGCGGATAGGACATTCGGCAGCTTCAGATGGCAGTTCCCATTTCATTTTCATTTTTGGGTAAATGATTGGTTCACGTCCATGACCATTGAGCGATTGAGTATCCTGGCTATCTGCTGTGATTTACTTCTATATACCACATATCCTTAGATGCTGCTCCAGAACCTTCTGGATAAAGGCCCTGGCTGGGCTTATAGTCGCAAGCTCACACAGCTTGCCTTCCGGTAAGCTTGCACTTGTGGTGGAGGTGCACAAGTCTGTGTTGGGGTTGAGAAGGGCCACCTTATGTTATACACATCTGTGGTTTATGGACTAATATACATTGTTTGGTGGTGTATACACACCTATCCTTTATTTATGGACTAACTGGTCACTCTATATATATATATATATATATATATATATATATATATATATATATATATATATTCTGGGTTTGATCGAATTGCTATTGCAAGGGGCTTCACGGTGAGAGGAAAAATTGTGGGTGACATAGTGCAACCCTGATTAAACTCTCTCCTCATAGACAATGGGGCTGTTCTGTCTCCACTACACGTGTGTAGCTCGACATGCAGCTAAACCCTCCTAAACTGCAATAAGCAAGATGGAATGTAATATTGAAGCTTTATTAACAAAACAGGGTGGGGTAAACTATTGGGAAAAAGATGAGAAATACAATCAATTTACAAAATATACAAAGACACAATGCAGTAACTAGAATGAAATAATTTGGATGAACCCAGTTTTGTCAGAGTTCCTTGATCCATGTTCCCTGATCCATTCAGATCCATGTTTATGAGTCAGATGGGCCTGTATGAGCCACAAGACAATGGATCCTTGTTAGGTTTAGGAATGAGGAAAATATGTGCATGATACACAAGGTCTTTTATTTATCATTTATACCGTTCTAGAGCCAGGGTTTTCGTTATTGGGAAAAGACAGCATAGTGTCTTTGATTTTGTCTAGATTAAGAGTAGAATCTGTAAAATTCTAGTCCTGCCAGAGCCAGGGTTTTCGTTATTGGGAAAAGACAGCATAGTGTCTTTGATTTTGTCTAGATTAAGAGTAGAATCTGTAAAATTCTAGTCCTGATCTGATAGTGTACAGATGGGCAATTGTTGTAGCCTATCATGTAAGATTGAGTGGTCATACAGGGCAATGAAAGCGTAAAGATCAGTGTAATAGCCCACAAAGACCTGCAGTCTGAAGCACACAGTTTGCTGCTCTCACTGCTTCCCGCCCGGGCCATTGTAAAATGACGCCCAAGTGGGAGCCCTATTGTTTTGGGTGGAAATCAGTTACTGCCCTCCCCAGAATGGGCTGCACTCCGGCATGATGACAGATCAGTGTACCGGCCTGCTGCTGGTACCATGTGATTGCTGTGACCAGTCACAGCAGATCACATGACAATTGTAAACAATGAATTTGATTCACGCCATTCATTGTGTACAGTTGTGTTGTTAGCTGTGATTGGTCACAGTGATCACATGGCACAGACAGGGCCAAACACAGCCTATCTGTACCATGTTAGCTTTGGCCAATCACAACAATACACACTGAATAAATCTATTTCATTCAGTAAAAAATGCTTGCTTATAACAGTGAAATCCTGATCAACTTCCCAGAGTAGTACAGTGTTACAACAGATTGGTTGTACAGAAGTCAATTGAGAGGTTGACTTCTGTACAACCAGCCTGCCCATAGATGGACCAAAATGTGTCCATTCCCTGATGAACCAGCCAAATTTTGATCCATCTATGGCTGTCTTTACACTATACTTACTGAGAAATGCTTATAGTCAGCCATAATTCCTTCTCCTAGGAAACATCTAAAAAGGTATCAAATACTAAAAAAAGGTTTAGGTATGCTGTGTGAATGGGAACGCATATACAGTAGTGGGGGTTTTCTCAAATATGACTGCAAAAGTGGAATTCCATTTTAAGTTTACTTGTTGTATTTAGAGATTTGTTGGAGCTGTCTATACAAAGAGAAACTGGTAGACATGCTTGTATTCTTCTTTTAACCGCTTGCTGACCAGCCGCCATCATTATACTGTGGCAGGTCAGCTCTCCTGCGCAAACCGCTGTAGGTGTACGTCTGTGTTTGCACAGGAGATAGCGGGCGACACGGGAGCATGTCCGCAGGTCCGGCGGACTCTTTGTCTACCGGCAACCCACGATCGCGGTGTACAGAGGCAGAACAGGGAACTGCCCATGTAAACAAGGCGATTCCCCATTCTGCCAGATGACATGTCAGAGATTTTCTGTTCTAAGTGATCGGGAACAGCGATCTCTGTCATGTCCCTGGTAGCCCAACCCCCCTACAGTTAGAACACACCCAGGGAACACACAACCCCTTGATCGCCCCCTAGTGTTAACCCCTTCCTTGCCAGTGTAATTTTTACATTGATTAATGCATTTTTATAGCAATGTCACTGGTCCCCAAAGAGTGTCATTTAGGGCCAGATTTGTCTGACGCAATGTCGCAGTCCCACTAAAAATCAGATCTCTGCCATTACCAGTAAAAACAACAATAAAAAAAAGTCCCTAAACCTATCCCATAGTTTGTAGACGCGATAAATTTTGCGCAAACTAATCAAATTCAATATACGCCTATTGCGATTTTTTTTTTTACCAAAAATATGTAGAAAAATATAAACTGATGAATAAATTGTTTTTATTTTTTTATATAAATTTTATTTGGATATGTATTATAGCAGAAAGTAAAAAAAAAAAAGCTTTTTTTTTTAAATTGTCGGTCTTTTTTTGTTTATAGCACAAAAAAAAATAAGAAGCCGCAGAGGTGATCAAATACCACCAAAAGAAAGCACTATTTGTGGGGAAAAAAAGAGCTTCAATTTTGTTTGGGTATAGCGTCACACGACCGTGCAATTGTCAGTTAAAGCGATGCAGTGCCGTATCGCAAAAAATGGCCTGATCACGGGGCCAAATCCTTCCGGGGCTGTAGTGGTTAAAGAAAGAAAATTCACCATTCTTTTGTGTGGATGACACATTGGAGGAAAATAGAAAGTGTTTACAGTCTTTAGGGTTGGATGACGCCTAGCTGGAGTTTTTCTTTAACATTGAGAGTCTGACTAATTAAATATAAATTGCTAAATTTAGCTTCATGGGCCTGTTTAACTTGTTCTTACTAGATTAGTAACATTTCATTAAATCAGTAGCTAGAGTTTGAAAAGTAACTTCATTGTAATCATTACTACAGTATGTCATCAGAACTAGCAGAACCAGCAGTGAGTAATAATGTGATGTATCGTGAAAAGAATGCAATTTTTATTTTGTTGAAATATGACTAATGGGACATTTAGTGTAGGAAATGGGGTGACAGAAGTTACTGACCTACATTCTAGTAATTACAGTATATGAGACATCTTATATATCAAGTAACATACACACTGCAATTATGTGACACTGCACAAAAGCAAGGTAAGTAGAAACTATATAATTATTTAAAAAAAAAAAAAAAAAAAAACGTTTTTCTATATATTGACATACAAATAGGGTTGAGTGGACACCTGGATGTTCGGGTTCGAACGAACTGCGGAAAAAAGTTCGGGTTCGGGACCGAACTTTAACCCGAACCCCATTAAAGTCAATGGGGACCCGGACTTCTAAGGACTAAAAAAGTAATGGAAAGGGCTAGAGGGCTGCAAAATGTTGTTAAGAGCATGGCAAGTGCTCTGCAAACAAATGTGGATAGGGAAATAACTTAAAATAACATTAAAAAAATATGCTGGAGGCCCCCCTTTCAGCAGAAGAGGTACGGGAAGTCATTAAGAACCTCAGAAACTCAACGGCACGATGCCACACATATGGTGGGAATGCCCCAGAATATGCCCTTTCTGGAATAAATTATTCAATTTAATGGATAAGCTAGTGGGAAAATAAAATACTTTGAAATAAAAATGTAGCGGGGTGCTAAATTTAAGGGAAGTGTTTGAGTGGTAAATAGGCTCAAACATCCTAATTCTGTAGGATTCATGGACCATTTTGTCCTCGGGGGACAGTATTGGTGTGCAGTAGGCTTGTGCAATTTGTTTCGTAACGAATCGAAATTCGTCCGAATTTAGCAACTTTCGGACATTCGGAAGCATTCGAATTTCCGAACAAAGCAATTACGAATAAGACCGAATCCGAAATAAATTATACCGCAAATAGCGAATGCCCGAATGTCTTCGGCATAATTCGTTATGAAAAAGTTACGAATGTACGAATCCATACGAAGCACAATAACACTCACTCTGCTCTCTGCTTCTCCCACACCGTGCTGAACTCCCTCTCAAAATGGTGTACAGGGGCGGAGGCTATAGCCGCATGTAAAAAACGAAAGTAAAATACGAGATTTCGAATCCATTCGAAGCACAATAACACTCTGCTCTGCTCTCTGCTTCTCCCACACCGTGCTGAACTCCCTCTCAAAATGGTGTACAGGGGCAGAGGCTACAGCCGCATGTAAAAAACAAAAGTAAAATACGAGATTTCGAATCCATTCGAAGCACAATAACACTCTGCTCTGCGCTTCTCCCTCACCGTGCTGAACCCTCTCAAAATGGTGTACAGGGGCGGAGGCTATAGCCGCATGTAAAAAACGAAAGTAAAATATGAGATTTCGAATCGTTACAAATAACCGCTATGTATTTAGAAAAGTACAAATCCATTCGAAGCACATTAGGCATAATAGGCAGCGTCGTCGTGAGAGAGACACAGAAAATTACGAATCAACGAACCCAAAAAAAGTTACGAAAGTAGGAGTTGTGTCCAGAATCAACGAAAAACAATGTACTCTACCGAAAGTACGAATTATAAATCAACTAAAAATTCGACGAAAAATGTCGCTTGCGAAAATACGAATTAGTCCGAACACGAAAAATCCCGTCTAGCAAAATTACGAATGATTACGAATCAACAGGACCGAAAAGAAACAAACCGAAACTAACCGAATTTTTCCGTTGTGCACAAGCCTAGTGTGCAGTTCCCTGCGGCCTACAGGTGGCGCTGCCATGGTAGGCTAGGGTTGAACCGCCGATACAGTGCTGTGCCTTTTGTGTCCCCTCTTGGCAGTAGTACAGCGGGGCAGGAAACCTGCTGTGCATTCCGGGAGAGCATATAAAAGGGGCAGACCTTTGGCCTGGGGGCTGATGTCCAGTGGGGT
The DNA here is from genome assembly GCA_029206835.1 of Rana muscosa. Taxonomy (NCBI): domain Eukaryota; kingdom Metazoa; phylum Chordata; class Amphibia; order Anura; family Ranidae; genus Rana; species Rana muscosa. Next base: position 632,824,273 of record CM055117.1, on the reverse strand, counting down.
CCGCGCCCAGGTGCCTTCGGCCTGGGTGCATGTGTTCCTGTTCCATCTCAGGCACCTTTAGCCTGGGGTGAGGTACTATCCTGGAGTTCCTGCTGCCCTGGGTATGGAGGCCTAGGGGCGGGAGTAAAGCCTGGAGTCCAGAGCCTTCGTCTGGAGTCCGCTATGGGTCGAGGAGTCTTAAGCCCTGTACACATGATCAGATATCCTATGGATTTTCGTCTGATGGATTTGTCCATCAGAAATCCGATGAAACTGTTTTCCATCAGTCTTGCCTACACACCATCAGTCAAAAAACCGACCGTTCCAAACGTGGTGACGTAAAACACTCCGATGAGCTGAGAAAAATGAAATTCAATGCTACTGAGCATGTGTCGACTTGATTCTGAGCATGCTTGGGTTTTTTATCTGATGGATTTCCCCACAGACGATCGGAAATTGCCATCGGTTTTTTATCCATCAGATAATTTTAAAACATGTTCTATTTTTTAAAACCGATGGAAAAAAGACTGATGGGTCCCATACACGATCGGTTTGTCTGATGAAAACAATCCATCGGACGGTTTTCATCAAACTGATCGTGTGTACAGGGCTTGAGGGTGCCGCCTCGTGTAGGGGACCCTGTTCCAGGGAAGGGAGGATCATTCTGATAGACCGATGCGGGATTCACGGTGAAGGAAGGGTCTGTTGACTCCCTGGAGAGATGTCTTCCCCTTGATATGGGCTAGGTTCGTAGAAGGAGAAGATCAAGGTCATCTTGACTGTATCAGAGGCCTTATTCACCCGGCCCGTGGCAGGGGCCTTATACACCCTGGTCTGTGGCAGAGGCCAAAGTTCTCCAGGTCCGTGGCAGGGGCCTTGTACACCCGGTCTGTGGCAGAGACCAACCTCAAGGTCTGTGGAAGAGACCGTGCACCTAAAACTGTTTGAGAAACCTAAGCAGTGAGGTGAATGTGCTACATTTGTGCCTGGACCTCCTTCACACCTTAAGCTGTCCTGTTTCTTTGCTCTAACCTTTTCTATCCGAGTAGAGTTAATTTTGCCATGAGAGAATAAGAGTTGTAGTTTCAGCTGGTGTGGACATTGACTTTACTGGGAATTAAAGGACTTGCCTCTACCTACAGTAGAGGTGAGAATCATCCTCTGGAGGAGTTTTGACTCCGGCTGTGGACACGTCCCGTCAAGTACACCGCTCAACCTCTTTATATAGGAGGGTACGGGCTGGTAGTGCGGTGTGCCTTTCTCCCTCCTGCGAGGAGCCAACAACATAACACACTGCAAAATATTTTTTGTGGCCCTAAATGGTGTTTTTTGGAAGACCACAACACACCCACAGTACATAACCACTGAATCGCACAGCTACAGAACTGCAGAAAATGCTATTCAAAATTTTTTTTGTTTTTTTAGTATAGCACAGTAGAAGACAAATATATAGAAATGGTTTATTTCACACGCCTCCACATCTGTATAACACACTGCAAAATATTTTTTGTGGCCCTAAATGGGTCTTTTTGCAAGAGTACATTAAAAAGTGCAAATTTTTATTTATTTTTTTGCCCTAAATGGGTCTTTTTTGCACGAGCAAAATAAAATGCCATTTTTTTTTTGCCCTAAATGGGTCTTTTGGAAAAGAGCACAATAAAGTGCCTTTTTTTGCCCTAAATGGGTCTTTTTCCAAGAGCAGAATACACCCACAGGATGGAAACGGTGTATCTCTCAATGTAATATATGCAGTGCTGGTGCACTGAGCTTGCAGATAAAAGTTAGATTTTCTCTGACACTGGGCTCATGGCAGTGTAAAAAGACTGTGCACTGCAACACAAACAGGTAAACCTATGCAGATCGCCGAGTTATATCTCTGAATCTGGACTCCTATTCCTATATAATAAATCTCTCTCCCTGAAAGCACCAACAGGAACCTGGCCCTACACTACACTGTCTCTCTATCTTTTCCCTCAGATTCCAGAATCAGGACTAACTCATGTATTTTCAATCTCTCCCAGTAAGCAACAGCAGCAGACAAGATCCTCTCCCTATCTATTCTGAAGCAGAGTGACATGTGTGCTGTGTGCCTCTAGCTTATATAGAAGCTGGGTCACATGTTGCACTGACCAACCACAGCCATGCCATTAGTAGGCATGGCTATGATGGCTTCTAAGGGCACACCAGCTAATCAAAAGGTGATTGGCTGGCCCCTGAAGCATTTCTAACTGCGCCATTAGATTGCCGAACTCGAACACAGGACTTTCACGCAAAGTCCGGGTTCGGGAAAAAGCTAAAGTTCGGTATGGACCCGAACTTTACTGTTCGGGTTCGCTCAACCCTACATACAAACTATCCATCATATTTTAACCTGATACTTAGATTTCCAGTTTACATGATCGTTGTCATATACTTTCTTTATCTTTTGTCAGTACTGCGTTCAGCAATGGCAGTTTACCTGCCAATATTCCTATACTGAATATAGTCCACCTTTGAAGTAAGCCCATGAGCAAAAAAAAATATGGTGGTCTCCTTTATTCAATATGTATCACCCTCTAGTGTGCTAGAAATGTAAATAGGTTTTGTTCTGTAGCGTAGGTAAATTGTTTGGCTTGGCTGGCAGCCAGGCCTGCGTGTTTTGAATCTGGGTGAGGGTGAGTGACGCATCTCTGGTATCTCCCCCAACTTGCTGGAACTCTTGAGAAACTTCCAGAAAAGAAGGAGGGGAGTTAGGAGGAGCTGTCTGGTGTATTGATGAGGGGCCCAACCAATCCCCAGCCAAATGGGCTGGCAGGGGGATGGACCTCTTAAATACTCAAGGTCAGTCCAACAGGGGCAGTGGAGTTTGGGTGGAAGATTGGAGACGGAGGGCTGGAGGAGGCTGTCAGAGGCCCTTGAGGGAATCCCCTAGTTTGGGGGGGGGGGCGACTTCCGGCCTCGGGCTCAGGTGCTGTATAAACGTATGTAGCTTTCTCTGAATGGCTGAGCGCGCTGTCATAGACTCTACTCTGTCCTGGGTAAGAGACTGGAATTCTCAGCTCCAACCTGCAACACAGTGCAGTATGCTGTATGTAGCCGCAGCTACATATAGTATATACTGCACATCCAGCAGCCTCACATGTTAGTGAGGGACATAGTTTTGTCAGAATGTTTATACTGAAATATTAAAACAATATAATATTTATGGGAACAAACAGCGATCTATTTTTATGGAGATTACCCCTTGTTTCCACAAATCAACAAGACAAGATATGTTCTTTTATCCGCGCTAAGTTGAAGACCAGATGAAGGCATAAACGAGTATAGTGCAAAAAAATATATACATTTAAGAAAAATTCAGTGCAAAATGTCAAACATATACTTGAAGGTAATACAGTAAATAAACCCCCCTTTTTTTTTTTTTTCAAGTAAATAGAACTTAAGGCAAAATCTTAACCTGTTACCTGGGTTAAAAACTTCCTAGTGAAGACTAAATTACCATTCCAGATATAATGAATGGCTCCAATGACTAACCGATTACATTAAACAATCAAGTGTGGAAATTGACACTTAGACCTCTTCTCCAACAAGTAGATCTTCCACTCAACTCCTAGTAATACACAGACAAGATTTTGTCCTGTGGACAGCTCTTGGTAAATCAGCCAAGAATGTCTATTAAAACCCCGGAGCCACCTCTAATGCCTCGCCTGTTTAAACATATCCCAATCTCAGGCCATTCATTAGGATTCACAATAATATTGTGAGATATATATATATATATATATATATATATATATATATATATTCTTCCTTAATTGCCTCCGTAAGATGTCATACTGCAGTTAGCCACCTCTCAGAACCAATTAACACTTATTAAGAAAATAGAATGGCCCCATTTGGTATCTGTTCAAATCATCTATTGCATATGGGTGTATAATTTATACTTTACCAATACTTGTGAACTTCTTGTTTGAGAAGATGTCTGCCGTATCTTATGAAGGGGATTTCTTTTCCCAGTATCCTAGGACTTCCAGCTCTCCCACTCCTCTCCAGATTTTTTTCCCCCTTTTTTTTTTTTCAAGCTCCTTTCCGCAATCTCAGCTGCTACTTTTATCTCACTCCAAATGGGGGTGTGTATCTTATCACTAGGTAACTTTTTTTTTTTTTTTTTTGGAAGGTTGTCTTAGCAACCACCTATACGCCATCTTGAGCGATGTCGTTTTTAACCTGTAGGGGCAGTGGTGTCTAAGGAATGATTTCTAATGTTATCTTGACGGAGGCCGAAGGTAATTTACGACAACCTTTTGATCTAACTTAGTAAAACACACTTAATGGTCTAAGGGTGTCAAAATGCGTCCCGTATACCAGACATTTCGGCGAATGGCTCAGAGTAATGTCTTGGGAACATCTTCCCACCTCTCTGCTAATGGGTTGTTAACATTCCTCGAAGCTGGAGTCATTTGGAATAACTTTTAACTTATTCTGAAATACTACTCTAGTTTTTTTTTTATACTCCCTAGAAACAAGAGTCTCTTATCTTGTTTACGTTACCAGGTGTCCGAACCTTTGAATTACCACCCGGGGAGACCGGTATGGTCAAGACCCCCCTAGTGAGACATAAGAACAAAGCCTATTCATGTCTGTGAATCTAATTTAAACTTTCCCAGATATTGAATCTGGTTTCTACTTTTTCTTTGAGGGGTTAACCCAAAGTCTTATTCATAGCATATCATGAGCTATGGGCTTAACTTTAGAGACAAAATGGCTGTCCCCTCGCTCACAATATACATGAATATGAACCATATGAAAAATACATAATATGCATAATATAAAGGCCTATATGTCATTCTTTTTAACCCCTAATGTTCTGACATAACCCCCCCCACGCTTCTTGTATTCTGACGAATAGTCAAGGACATGCTAAGAAGCGGTTCTGAAGAAATATCAGTTGTTTAAAAGCTATGGCCATATTATTATTATGACGTTTTTTTTTTTTGTTTTTTGTTTTTTATGTTGTAGAATGGTTCTCCCTTTTCATCCAAATTGATAAGGGAATATTATCTACCTTGGCGTTCAATTGATGAAGTTTTTTAGATAAGAAGATTAACCAAAGAGTACATCCTATCATTGAGATGTATGTCATTATTTCAGATACCCTCATTCCAACATTCAGGGATAAGATCTGTTGATCACGTAGTGAATACTTCAAAGTATTTATGGTTAGATTATCTTTCTTTACTAATAACTCAATTGTATGGTTTGGTTTATTATCCAGTAAAAACTTCAGATCGGGATTAATAGGAATCTCTTGCCCTTGGAATGCATCCACAATCAGGATTTCACTTTCCCAAACATCCTTTCCTACTGGATAAAGTGTAATTTCTCCAATAACGACCTTAGCGTCTTTGGGGACTTGAACGATAATTACCGGGGTAGGTAGTAATATCTTTTTATTCTGGATTAACTCTTTATAATAGACGTTTGCTTCCTTTTCCATAGTGCTTACTAACCACTTATTTCCTATTAACGTGGCCTGGACACTGGCATTATCGTGTGTTTTACTGATAGTCACCATACATTTTTCTGATCCATATTTTACATAATCCAACCCGCATAAAGCCTGTGATGCATCATACACAAAAGGTTTTCCTTCACATTGATAATTATTGTCTTTGAATTTAACACATTCACTTAAGATTGGAACTGAAAACACTTCAGGTTCTGATAATTGAAATGTGATCATCTCTGGAGTCTATCTTAATGTGAAAATTGTCCTGGTATGTACCAACATTATGAACGTATTTCATCTGAAATATATTTCTATTATCCATATAGGGTATTGATAGTAGAAAACAAATCGCCATTCTCTCGGCATTGATATATAAAGGTAAAGCACTTCCCATTTCAAAAGATAAATTCACATGGAATTCTTCCGATGCCGCTTCACCTAATTCAGACAGTATTTTCTTTATCATGTCCCGAGAGACAAAATATAGCGGAACTCGACCATGCAGCAGGTCATTCATCCCATTTTGAACTTCGTCCAAAAACAATGTGTGGAACATTATGGGATCTCTAAGAAATAAAAGTTCAGCTTTAAACTGTTCGTGACTTTTATGTAGGTTCGTAGACCGTGAAATTAATTCCGAGTGTAAGTTGGTAGTGACTATAATGTTGTTAACCACTTTCACCAATTTTTCCATGTTGGCCTTCTGAGTTTCAATTTCTTGATATAAATACTCAATATTTTCTTTCAAATTTCCTACTTCAGCCTGTAAAGTTTTTATGGAAATAGAATTAATTGCCAAAGTGGTGGTAGAAACCACCATCCCCAGTGTGGCGAAAAATAGGATTTTTTACTCACCGTAAAATCCTTTTCTCTGAGTCCATGGACCGACACAGCTTCTCTATTGACAAAGTGGGTATTATCCGTTAATTAGGAGTGACTAGGCAGAAAAACTTGTAAAAAGTGTTGCATCACACCTTCTACAGTACCGCCCAGGGGGCGGACCCTCTGGGTATACCCTCTCAGTCTGCATCTTCGCAGATCAGTTTGTCAAAAAGCAGTACAAACTTAAAAGGAGGGGTGGGTGCTGTGTCGGTCCATGGACTCAGAGAAAAGGATTTTACGGTGAGTAAAAAATCCTATTTACTCTTTCATCCATGGACCGACACAGCTTCTCTATTGACAAAGTGGGACGTCCCAAAGCAGTGTCAGAGAAAAAACGAGGGGTGGTAACAGCATAAAAATAAACTTCACCCCAAACACAAAACAGCACTCCTCCAACGGAGGAGTTGCAACTCTAAACAGCCGCTTGCAAAACCTTGCGGCCAAAAGAGGCATCCGAAGATGCACCTACATCAATTTTGTAGAATTTTGTGAAAGTGTGTGCGGACGACCAAGTCGCCGCTTTACATAAACAGACGCTTGATGTCGGAAAGCCCAAGAGGCACCTATTGCCCTGGTCGAATGCGCCGTGACAGGAAAGGGGGGCGCCTGACCCTTTAAGGCATAAGCCTGGATTACTATCTGTCGGATCCACCTAGAGATGGTGGCCGATGAGACTGCTTGGCTCTTCTTGGGACCAGCCACCGAAACAAACAGTGAGTCTGACTTCCGGAACAGGGAAGTAGCAGATAGGTATACTCTCAAAGCTCGGACAACGTCCAAGGAACGCAACGCCGACTCCTTAGGATTCGACGGCTGAGGACACAAGGATGGAAGTACAATGTCTTCGTTGAGATGAAAAGCCGAAACGACTTTCGGAAGAAAGGAAGGCTGCGGCCGCAGCACCACCTTATCCTTGTGGAAAATCAAATAGGGAGCCTTGCAGGACAGGGCTGCCAGCTCAGAGACTCGTCTAACTGACGTAACAGCCACCAAAAAGACCACCTTCTGAGAAAGTGTCAACAGGGGAATATCTCTAATATTCTCAAACGGTGCCTTCTGAAGCACCGAGAGGACCAGGTTCAAGTCCCACGGAGGTAACGGGGGGCGGACTGGAGGGGCCACATGTCGAACCCCCTGCACAAATGTACTCACGAGAGAGTGAGTCGCCAGGGGTCGCTGAAAAAAGACAGCCAGGGCAGATATCTGTCCCTTAATCGTACTTAGGGCAAGCCTTTGGTCTACCCCATGCTGTAAAAACAGCAGGATTCTGGAAACCAAATAGGTACGCGGATGCCATTTCATTTCCTCACACATGGAGATGTAGGCCCTCCAAGTGCGGTGATAGACCTTCCTAGAGGACGGTTTCCGAGCACTTCTCATAGTAGAGATTACTGAGTCTGACAGGCCCCAATCTCTCAGTACCTGGTTCTCAACAGCCATGCCGTTAAAGCCAATGACTGTAAAGCAGGATGGAATATGGGACCTTGCGATAGCAGGTCCTTCTGTAGTGGTAGGCGCCAGGGGACGTCTGCTACCAGACGTACTAGATCGGCGTACCAAGGACGCTGAGGCCAATCTGGAGCGATTAGGATCATTGGAATTCCCTCTGCCTCCACTCTGCGGAGCAGAAGAGGAAGAAGCCTTAAGGGAGGGAAGGCATAGATTAGCCGATACTGACCCCACGATGCTACCAACGCGTCCGTTGCGTCTGCCCATGGGTCTCTTGACCGGGCCACAAACCTCAATACCTTCCGATTGAGTCGGGAAGCCAGAAGATCTACGTCTGGTGTGCCCCATCTTTGGCAGAGGAGTTGGAACACCTCCGGGTGTAAGGACCATTCTCCCTGGCCCAGCATCTGGCGGCTCAGGTAGTCCGCCTGCCAGTTTTCCACACCCGGAATGTACACGGCCGACAGTGCCGGTACGCTCCTCTCTGCCCACTTCAGGATGCGAGCCACCTCCGATGCTGCAGCTGAGCTTCTTGTTCCTCCGTGATGATTGACATATGCCACTGCTGTGGCGTTGTCTGACTGGATCCTGATTGGACGCCCTTGCAGTCTCTGAGACCATTTGAAGAGGCACAGCTTGATCGCCCGGATCTCCAGGACATTGATCGGCAGGAGGGCTTCCTCTGGGGTCCAGCGACCTTGCGCCGACTGGACACCCCAGACTCCCCCCCAACCTGTAAGGCTGGCGTCCGTCGTGATCACTATCCAGTAAACCGGAAGAAATGACTTCCCGGCCATTAGAGCCAGTGCTGTCAGCCACCATACCAGGGATCTCCTGACTAGGTGGCTCACTCGGATTTGATAATCCAGAGATGAAGGGCATCTGTTCCATCTGGACAGAACTTCCTTCTGTAACACTCGAGTGTGGTATTGAGCATATGGGACCGCCTCGAAGGAGGCTACCATGAGGCCCAACACTCGCATGCAAAAACGGAGTGACGACCAATTCCTGGAAGTCAGCTGCCGTACTGCAGCCCGGAGGGTCTGCAACTTCTCCACAGGGAGGAATACCTTTGCCTCTGAGGAATCCAGAATCAACCCCAGGTACACTAGGCGTTGAGTGGGCACCAATACTGACTTTTGCGTGTTTAGTATCCAACCACAGTCTCGAAGAGTCTGACAGGTAATGGACATGCTTACCTCTAATTCTGAGCTTGAAGGGGCCTTCAGCAGAAGGTCGTCCAAGTAACCTGTGATAGCGATACCCCGCTGTCTTAGAAGTGCCAGAATCGGAGCGAGCACCTTGGTGAACGTCCTGGGTGCTGAGGCAAGGCTAAACAGGAGGGCCACAAACTGGTAGTGGTTCTTCCCGATAACAAATCGCAGAAACCTCTGGTGTCTGGAGTATATGGGGACATGCAGGTATGCGTCCTTGATGTCCAAGGAGGCCAGAAAGTCCCCCGGATGGAGAGCCGTGACTACGGATCGAACCGATTCCATCCAAAATCTTTGTACCTTCACAAAGCAATTGAGGGCTCTGAGATCCAAGATTGGACGAACCCCCTCCTTCTTTGGCACAATGAACAGATTTGAGTAAAAACCCTGACCCCGTTCCTGTTCTGGAACTGGAATAACTACCCCGCGTTCCAGTAGACCCTGGACCGCCCCATACAGGGCCTCCCGACGGGTCGGTAGTAGCTGGAGATTGGAGGTGATGAATCTGTCTGGTGGACAAGAGAGAAATTCTATCTTGTAGCCTGAGGAGATTACTTCGCAAACCCACCTGTCGGAGACTAGAGCAGTCCACTGAGTCGCGAATTTGCGAAGACGTCCCCCCCACCCGAGAGCTGGGTGGGGGCGGACCTTCATGTGGATGCAGATTTGTCCGCAGGCTTGTTGGGTCTGCGGGACCAAGGACGCTTTTGTCCTTGGGCAGGCGCTTTATCGGCCTGGGGTCTTTTCCCTGTCGCCTTAAGGGGGCGAAAAAACCGCTTACGTGCAGTAAAGGAGGGCCCTTGCCCTTGGCGTGGTCCCTTACCCTTGCTAGTTTGGGAAAGCAAAGTGCTTTTACCTCCTGTGGCATCCTTGATGATGTCATCCAGAGAAGCCCCAAAAAGTCTGTCGCCCTTAAAAGGCAGATCCAATAGGGCTTTCTTGGAAGTCTGGTCCGCAGACCAGCCCTTTAGCCAGATCAGGCGGCGTATTGCTACTGCATAAACCGAAGCTCTTGACAGCAGAGGAATAGTATCCATGTCTGACTCGCAGACAAACTTAAGGCCCTGGACCAACTGGTCGGCCAAAGTTATCTCATTAGGAGGAGCATCTCGCTCCTTTAACCCCTGGAGTAGCAATTTTGCCCATTCAGCAAGTGTCTGAGACACTAGGGCCCCCGCCAATGCCGGGCGTACTGCCGAGCCTACCACTGAGTATAGGTAGCGAGCGAGTGCTTCAGCCTTCTTATCCACAGGGTCCTTGAAAACAGGAGCCCCTTCTACTGGAATAGTGGTGGCTCTATTAAGTCTGGACACCGAAGGGTCCACTATAGGGGGAGAGGTCCATATCTTCAGAAAACTCTCCTCAAAGGGGTACCGTACTGCAAACCTCTTTGGGGCTGTAAAGACCCTCAGTGAGTTCTCCCATTCCTTGTATAAGAGTTTGTCAAAATAAGACACACAAGGGAACACCTTAGCAGTGCGGGCAGGTTTACGAAACCCAAAGGGGACTGGAGTATCTGCTACTTCTTCAGTCCTTTCCAACTTTAGCGTATCCCACACTGCAGTAATAAGGTCAGATACCAAAGCCGTCTCGCGTACTGACCTGGACTTGGAGTCCTCCTCACTGTCCGATCGGTCACGGTCTGCAGTCTCTGATGCATCAGAATCTGGGCCATGAGCCGTAGCTGGACCTGGTTCTGCATCAGAAATATCCCCAGAAGATTGCAGGGGACGGGGGCGTTTATTACCCCCTGTATTCCCGTGTGCTGCTTCCACCCTGGCAGCAAACGCCTCTAGGATTGCCGACATAGCGTCCATAGACACCTCAGGTTTCAGGGGAGAAGACATCTGGCTCAGATGCCATGCTGACCACACGCTGACACTCACAGGGCTCCAGGCAAGATATCAATAGGCCACCCTCCTGCGCTGCAGAGATGCTGGGTTACCCAGAGGACTCACCACCCTGGATAGGTACTGCTATGCTGCGCCTGTGATGCTGTCCCCTTGCTGCTGTGTCAGTCTGCTTCTTTTATCAGCACTTCCTGTGTGAATTTTCGCGCCAGTGTAATGCACCCTAGAGGCCGGAGGCTCTCGCAAAATGGTTGCCAAAAATGTCTGTATGGAAGATAATGTGGGCTCTAAGAAAATGGCCGCCGACAGAAGATAGAGGTCAGGCAGCAATAGCCCACAAAAAGATGGCCGCCGAACGGCAATATCTGCATACAGGGTGGACAAACATGGCCGCCGATCACCTGATAGGGGCCAGTGGGTGTGGCCGAACCACAGGAAGATGGCCGCCAGGCAGTTACAAGAGGCCAAACTTGGCATGGACCACCTCAAAATGGCCGCCGACAGCATGGAGACACAGAAACACAGGTAAGCAAAAATGACATTTTTAAATGTTAGTTACAGCCAGCCCCGCTCCAGTGGGACCCCCTAGGTGACCCCCAGCACCCAGCAACCTTTAGCTAGAAGCCCAGGGAGGAGGGAAAGGCAGGGAGAGAGGGAAGAAAGGGGCCACAACCACTTACTTGATCTCTCCAGGAATGTCCAGCTAAATCACCCAGCCGAGGCAGGGGAGTTTTACTTACCTATCCTGCATGTATTCTGCTGGAAGACATTCCAAACAGATCATCGTCCGCGCACAGAAGGTGACTGTTGGCCAGGCATGCTGTGATTGGACCCAGAAGGGACGATCATATGTATGCCCTGGAGCATGACGCTCACCGGACAGGCTGCTGCGACTCGGCCGTAAGGTCAGCCGAAGCTGAGCGGTCCGATGCAAGCCTTGGAGCGTAAGCTCACCGGCCAGGCTGCTGCGACTCGGCCGTAAGGTCAGCCGAAGCTGAGCGGTCCGATGCAGGCCCTGGAGCGTAGGCTCACCGGACACCCGTGGAGCGACAGGCATGTCGTGGAAAACCCAGCGCGTAGCTAGGGTCGGCACACGCTCGATGGCCGAAACTGGGGAGACTACAAGGATCGAGGATCCAGCCTGTCACCCAGTCGGCAGTTGATCGAAGATCGCAGGAAACAACAAATGTAGCAAAAAATAAATATATATCTTTTTTCCCCGGACCAATGGGCCCGAAGGGAGCCATGTCCTACTCCTTGCTAGACAGAAAAAAACTGATCTGCGAAGATGCAGACTGAGAGGGTATACCCAGAGGGTCCGCCCCCTGGGCGGTACTGTAGAAGGTGTGATGCAACACTTTTTACAAATTTTTCTGCCTAGTCACTACTAATTAACGGATAATACCCACTTTGTCAATAGAGAAGCTGTGTCGGTCCATGGACGAAAAAGTAACAATGCTTGCAATCAAGAAACCAATGAATCTCTTTGGTCGCTCATGGGTTGATATAGATTGATTAATGAATGGTTTTCTTGCATGTTCCAAGATATCACACACTCTCATCTGAGCCCGGTTTACATGTGCAATATACCATTCGTGCATCTCCGCAAGTTGAAAATGGGAGATGTTGTAGCTCTTCTCAATGGATGTCCTCGGATCCAAACTCACAAAGATCTTTTGAGACAAAATTTTTCTTTCCGTCAATAGAAATCCTGGAGCGTCTTGCATCATAATTCCCGATGAAGGACCCGGTTTGATGATGGGTTCCGTCCGGAATTGAGCGCTCAGGATCAACACCATCCATACAATCGCTGTGTCTTTGGCAGTCATCCTCGTCTTTACCAACCAACGATCGGGTCTGGATTGTCAGTCTTTCGCTATTTGAATAAATAGAAAGTGTAAATACATATTCCCATTCATTAGGATTTACATTTTCTAACCTTGCCAGATATGATTCATATTTAAGGCGTAGAAGTATGAGATATGGAGATCTATGAGTTGAGAGAATTATCTCGATGTCAATTAATTTCATCCCTATTTTATTTTTATCTTTATCAAATCTCTTCACTTACCTTATCTTCCATCATTCTTAGTTGAGACCTAGGATGACAAGCACGTAATTGGTTGACATGAACCCATTTATCCATAAAACCCACATTTTTGACAACCCTTATCTTGCAAACCACAGGTGAGATTTTGTCAATATTATACGGACCTCTCCATGATGGAAGAAATTTCTTTTCTTTTACCTGGTTCCGAGCAAAGTTGTACAGATACACGTTATCACCCTTTTCATACTCCTTTGTGGTTTTGAGGTCGTAATACGTTTTATTACTTATCGCAGCTCTCTCAAGATTCTTCTGTGCAAAAGCGAAGGCATGTTGAAGGTGTCGACGAAGGTTTTCCACGTACTGATGTGTTGTGGCTGCATTGATCAAGTTATGATCTGATGTACAATACAACAGATGTTGGGGAAGTATCATTTTCCTACCCGTCATTAACTCAAAAGGTGACATCTTGGTAGCGGCGCTAGGGGTGGCTCTAATAGCCATGAGCACTAGAGGTAACTTCACATCCCAATCTTTACCTGATTCCTTGACAAACTTCTTTAGGATGTTGACAACCGATTGGTTACAGCGCTCTACTGACCCACTAGATGCTGGCCGATAGGCAATGTGTAATCTTCTTTTGACACCCAGAATTTTCCACATTACCTCACTGGTAAAATGTCGTCCCTGATCAGAGTCAATTCTTAACGGCAGACCGAATCTGGAGAATACATGGTTAATAAGCAAGTTGGCGCATGTTTCAGCGGTGTTATTATGAGCCGGTAAGCACTCTACCCACTTGGTAAATACGCAAGTGATTGTTAACATGTATTTATTTCCTCAAGATGACTTGGTAACCGGACCTATAAAATCAATCTGTATATCGGACCAGGGCAGTGAGAAACCCTTTCTCTGAAGTGGGGCGCGATGTGTGGGACCTTGAGGTTGAAATTGGGCACAAACTAGACAACCTTGACAATAGGTTTGGACGTCTTTCAGCATGTGGGGCCAATATGCATAATCCCGTAGTAGTTCATAGGTTATCTTCTCACCTCGGTGACCTGCGGTAGGCGCATCATGAGCATGTTGCAGCATTAGGCCTCTAAACGCAGTAGGAACTACCCACTGTTGAATCCCATGTTTGGATGTCCTCATTAATAACCCATCTTGAATACTAAATTGAGATAGGGTCTTTGTTAAGAGTCGGAGATCCTCCTTTTGGGCATAATCCTCCTCCGAAATGGGATTAGTATCAGGATCTTGAATGTGTTTGTATAAGATCCCAATTATCGGATCCCCTATCTGGCTTTCGATAAGATCCTTACTAATAGCTTCCTGGTTCCATTGGGCCACATCATTTACATTCTGCCCCTTGGTTTGTCGCCTGGTGACGGCTTCAACGGGTACTATTTCGAGTAAATGATCTATCTCCACCTTATCTCCCTTGAGTGCACCCTGTTTTGCCAGTTGATCAGCTAAATCATTACCTTCCTTATCCCTATCTTGGGTTTTAGAGTGGCCTTTAGTTTTTTTTTTTTCCACAAGAAATGAGTGGCCTTTAGTTTTCTTCCAATAAATGGTTAAGCCATTACTATGGACCAATTCATCAATGGCATGAAACAACATGGCGTGTTTGACAGGTTTATTGTTAGACCGCAGCATATTATTCCTTTTCCAAGTGGGCAGATACTCAACAAAACTGTTGCGTACATAATTGGAATCCGTAACTATAACGAATTTGGTGATGTTCTATAGCAATTTGGACAGTCTTATATACAGCTGCCAATTCGGCCACCTGGCTACTTTTAGCACCAATGTTAAACCCTATAGATACATTAGGGAATTTATTTGTCCATGTGATCCCAATACCGGCCACTAGCTTTCTCTCCTTCCCTACAATAGCGTGATAAGCACATCCATCAACGTATACGCAGGGGAGTAGGGGACAGTAATCTCCATCATATGCTTTGTAAGGGGAAGAGGTTTGTTCCTCTAGGAAATCATCTAACAGCTCTTCTCCATAAGAAGGGGCCGTGCAATCATGAAGCTCGGCCAGTCCTTGAGCTACTGGGCATTTCTTATTTTGCTTATACCGTACTTCTAATGGCCATCCTTGTAGAGATAAGGTCCAAGCAGTGATTCTACTGTTCAATAAATTACCATCTCTTATTTTGTCACTTTGTAAGTACTGTAGAGGTTGATGTGCAGTTTCTACGATTATCTTCTCACCCAGGATGTAACTTCTAAAGTTTTGAAGGGCCCAGACTGTGGCAAGTAACGCTTTTTCACAGTCACTAAATTTGATCTCAACAGGTGATAAGGATTTACTTGCATAGGCAATAATTTTGGTTAAATGATCCTGTCTTTGACAAAGTACCGCACTGATACTGAGGTTGGTATAACCGGTTTCCAAATAAAAGGGTTTACCTCCCTCTGGATATATCAGACATGGGGCTTGGGTGAGTTTTCTTTTAAGCTCATTCATGGCCTGCTCTTGATCCTCCCCCCACCTCCATGGTGTATCCTTTTTTGAGCAGTGTTAACAACGGTTTACTGATTTCGGCATAATTTTCAATAAACTTACGTGAATAATTCATCATACCCAAAAATGATCTCAGTTCACTGATATTGGTAGGTGTCTTTGATTTCATCACAGCCTCGATTTTCTTCTTTTGAGGATTAAGGCCTTCAGAAGTAACCTCATGTCCTAAGAAATTCACCTTGGATCGGCACCATTGGGCTTTCTGTAACAAAATTTTAACCCCTGCCTCTCTCAACTGATTAAGTACATGTCTAATCTCTTGGATATGTTTTTCAAACGTAGTACTATTTTTCAGGATATCATCCACATAGGTTAAATTTCCTCTTTCCGTGGCATCAGGCATAGCTTTATGTAAAAATACAGCAAATTCATGACCAGAATTAATATAACCAAACGGCATTCGATTCCATGTATATTGTTCCTTACCAAAGGTGAAGGCCAACTTGTATTGGTCTTCCGGACTTACCTTCACAGTCCAATACCCTTGAGCACAATCTAGTGTGGTGAAGTACTTAGCACCTTGCATCTGTACCAAGCATTGGTCAATGTATGGCACAGGCCACCCAGACATATAAACTCATTTATTTAGCTGTCTAAGATCAGCACATAACCTCCATTGGCCATTCGGTTTAAGGATCCCAAGTATAGGGTTGTTATAAGAACTGTGCACCGGTCTTATAACGTCCCTTTCCCTGAGATTCTTAATAATTTCCGCCAGTGAATCATAACAAGCTAGGGGAAGACGGTATTGCTTGACATACACAGGATGGTCGGCAGGGTCAGTCTGAATCCTTGCAATGTGTATGTCCGTTAAACCACAATCATAGGAATCTTTTGCAAACAACTCTTTGAACTCTAAAAATATTTATTTT
This sequence comes from Rana muscosa, assembly GCA_029206835.1. Taxonomy (NCBI): domain Eukaryota; kingdom Metazoa; phylum Chordata; class Amphibia; order Anura; family Ranidae; genus Rana; species Rana muscosa. Next base: position 632,807,950 of record CM055117.1, on the reverse strand, counting down.
AGTACCTGACGTTCAATATCATCAGAGCATAGATCAGCTAACAATATTTGTTCTTGGACCATGTCCAGAAATCCCGGGAATACTTCAGGTTGACCTATTTCATAGGTTTCTTCAAGCCGGTCAGTGAGATCATAGTTCGACTTACTAGTCTTTTCAGTGTACTGGTGATACTCCTTGGCTCCCTGCTCTTTAAGGGTATGACCAAAGGTAATGGAGGTTTCTTCCACCTTGCAAGTGCCCTCTTCAGGATTGAAAGGGTATGCTGAATCTATAGTGAAAAATCCTTCTGGAGAGGAATTAAATGTTTGTTCAACTATTTGCTCTTCAGTAAGATATTGTTCAGGTATTATGCCAATAATTGTATTATGAAACCCAAAAGTGTAATAATCAGAATCTAGGGCTAGACCAAGTACGGAGTCCTTAGACAGAGAAACTTCATTTGGAGATCTATTATTCACGATAATTTGGGTTTGACATAAAAGGATATTTACTAAGGGTGTATGATTTACAGCAATTCCTCTTTGTTGCATCCTGTCTGAAAGACATATTAATGCTTCAGGATTCCTTCGTTTTTGGCCTTTTTGTACCCGGACAGGTAACAGAACATTATTTGCGCCTGGAGGAATGATAACGTCATGTGGTACTAATATGCTTACCGCATATGGCAGCATCTGAGATGATTTGAGGGCTTAGTGTTCATTTATAAAACTACACGGATTTCCTTTTAATCTGGACCACAAGGTTGAATTTATTAAATCCACATGTATTGCAAAACGATGTAATACATCGTTACCTACGTAAACGTAATACTGTGGGTCATCGATTACCAGGAATAAGTGATTGGCTATTTTACCCCCAATAGAAATGGATAACATGCATTTCGCAATAATATTATGACTGTTAGAGTCGTTGTCCAGATCATGGATCCAGTGATCCTGAGGGTTGGAGTACCTAATTACTTTAGGATTGGCCAGCTGTTCCAGTAGATTCCCACTAATATAACTATTTTCCTGGCGTAAATCTAGCTTTGCCCTTTTAGTCCTTCCTAGGTCATTAACCTGTAGGGGAAAGAAAATGTCGTCATTCATCTTTTCAATCCCCGTTAGGAATTGCGTATGATTGCTGAGCCCATTTGAGTCAACTTTTTCTGGGTGTAGGTGAATGGTGAGAACATCACCTTCCAAGCAAATTTCTTTAACTCTTTCAGGGGATACACATATGGTGTTTCCCTCCGGTCCACCGTCTACAGTGGAGGTCAATGTTGCCTGTAAGAAGGAGATATTTGGAATTTGACTATTCCTGAGATAGATTTCAATAGAATCTGGTCTTTCCTCAATCACATGGCAACTATGCCAGTTGCGATAAGATTGGGAATGCTCATAGTTAATGGGCATATTCACTTGGGACCAGATAACTTTATTTATAAAATCAACAATAGGATTTAATCTCTTGAGGAGATCAATTCCAATAATTAATCGATCATAAGGTAAGTCAACTATTAAGGTGGGATGACATATTATTTTGTTCCCTAACTTAAAGTTCAGACAGTTTTTCCTAGGACTTTTAGGGCCGTGCCTGAGACACTAACAAGATCAGCAGTGAATGTTCTTAATCTGTATTTTTCAGAAGATGAGTCCTGAATTTGTTGGCAATATTTCTCAGACATAATAGTAACTTGGCTAACTGTATCCATTAACGCCATGATGTGTGGTACATCGTTATGCAAACCCACTTCCAGAAAATATCTGGAATCAATTTCCTGCAAGGAACACAAATATTTTGGATGACATCTGAAATTAGCTCTGGACTGGTTGTGTATCTTACCCAGGGAGGACTCGGACCCCCCTTCCTTTTCGTTACTTGTCACATTCCTGGAGTCGCTGGTCAGCTTTCCTACAACTAAGGGTTTCTTTGGCTGTAAAACAAATGTACAAACAGGTCTCCCTTCCTTGCTGTTATCCAGCACAGGATCGGTTAACTTCCTTTCAGATAGACAACCGTTCGGATTGATTTGTATATTTTTTCTTACTGGTGCAGTCATGGCCTTTTCGTAATTAGATACATTCACCTTTTCCTTACAGTCTGTTATTGGTCTGGGTTTTGAACAGGGACCCCCTCTCCTAAAAAAGGATTTTTAGGTTTGGTTGTTAGGGTACTGGACAAATTTTTCATCTGTTCGACCAGTACCTCAAACTGACATTGCATCTGATCCATACGGTCATATAGATTACTTCTATATTTCCCAGGACCTTTTGATGGTGGGTTTGGGTATCAGAAGTTTGGGGTCTTTCAGATCCATCTGATTCTGAACCATTTTGACCTTTGTTCTGATCAGGCTTATTATCCCTGTAATAAGTTTTCTGATTTCCCCTATACTGATTGAACCGTCTTCTTATAAATGGTTTCTTTTTGTTTGGGTTTTCAGAAACGACAGGGATCTTCTCATCTGAATCAGACCGAACTTTCCTCTGAATAGGAGGGCTGGGGCTCTTAGCCACCTCAGCATAACTCCTTCTAGGATTTTCAAACTGTCCTAATTCCCTTTTTATGTGAGTCTCAACTGTTACCTGAACAGACCTCTTGCATCTATCCTGGTATTCATCATTATTTTGTAGAACAGCAAAAAGGGTGGTGCTCTCAGTTAATACCCAATCCAAGCTTTTCTTGGGATGGTAATCCCGGGTTAGAACGAATTTTAGGTTATTTGGCAAAGCTTCATAAAATAGTTGGGTGAATTCCTCGCATTCAAAATTGGGATTTTTTTCAGCCAAGCTATAGGCATTTTTGAGAATGGACAGAAATTCTCTAGGGCTTTGATTCACCCGGCATTTTAAAGTAAACATGGCCCTTCTTGCAGCAGTAACTGACCTGTAGGGACCAAATTCCGTCTTTATTTCAGAGAGGACTTCAGCCCATTTATTTATGCCTAGATCTCGTAGAGCCTTAAAGAAATATCGATGCTTTTGCTCAAATACCCATGGAATAAAGTCAATTTTATGTTGGTCATGATCTAAATTTAGGGATAACATTACCTCCTCAAGTTTCTAGATGATCTATTATAGAGGGTGCACCTTTCTTGGTAAATGACCCTGCTGAGTCTCTTAAAAACTTGATTACTTTAGGGGCAACAGTTCTGACATACTTGTAGGCACTATGCTGAGATTATGCGTCAATGATTCTGACAGTTTGTTTGGGCCAAGCTAGCCCAAACGCACTACAGTTGTGCTCAAAAGTTTGCATGTCCTGGCAAAAATCATGAAATGTTGACATTGATATTAAAAATATGACTGATCATGCCACAAAAGAAAAAAGCCTTTACTGCACCAATGTCACAAAAAAGCCCACTGAGGCATGTCAAGGTGTTGTCAGGCATATTGTTTTGTGTCAATCTTCTTTCTGGTAACTTGACCACTTCAGCCCCGGAAGATTTGGCTGCTTAAAGACCGTGCCATTTTTTGCAATACCGCACTGTGTCGTTTTAACTGACAATTGCTTGGTCGTGCGACATTGTATGCTAACAAAAGTGACGTCCGTTTTTCCCCACAAATAGAGCTTTCTTTTGGTGGTATTTGATCACCTCTGCGGTTTTTATTTTTTGCGCTATAAATAAAAAAAGAGCGACAATTAAAAAAAAAAAAAACACACAGCAATATTTTTAACTTTTTGCTACAATAAATATCCCCAAAAAATATATAAAAAACAAATTTCTTTTTTTTTTACTAGTAATGGCGGCGATCTGCGATTTTTATCGGGACTGCGACATTATGGCGGACACATTGGACACTTTTGACACTATTTTGGGACCATTGTCATTTATACAGCGATCAGAGCTACAAATGGCCACTGATTACTGTATAAATGACACTGACAGGGAAGGGGTTAAACACTAGGGGGCGATCAAGGGGTTAAATGTGTCCTAGGGAGTGATTCTAACTGTGGGGGGGGGGCGCTCACTACAGCATTACAGAGATCACTGCTCCCGATGACAGGGAGCAGTAGATCCCTGTCATGTTGCTAGGCAGAACAGGGAAATGCCTTGTTTCCCCGTTCTGCCTCTCCTCGCCGCAATCACGGGCCGCCGGCGAACATAGAGTTCGCAGGACCCGCAGGCTTGCTCCCACGGCGCGCGGTGAGCACGCGCAATAGGCGGCAAATTCAAAGGGACGTACAGGTACTCCCATTTGCCTGTATGAGCCATTCTGCCGACGTATATGTGTGTGCGGCGGTCGGCAAATGATTAAAAACAACCAACCCGGCTTTTTCCAAAGCAGCCTGCATTTCTTCTGAGGTTACTTGTGAGTTTTTCTTTGTATACTGAACAATTCCTCAGCTTAGTATCAAGAGATGTCAAATTTTTCCACTTCCTAAAAAGTGATTTAACAGCACTGACTGGCATTTTCAAGGCTTTGGATATCTTTTAATGAAAGAATGGGAAGGACACGTATACTGGGAGTGAAAGGCGATGCGCACCCCGAAAATTAACAGAAGAATAGGAAGTTTCCCCAAGGGGTTTTTTGCAGCAAAATTCCGAAAATGATTTACAATAATGCATGTTAAAAATTTATTGTGTATACACATTAAGTACAGTCCCAACACGTATATACTCCGATAAAAACATGTATATAATAACCACACAGATTTAAGACACAACATTGCCATACAGTTTTACATTTAACATGCATCTGTATATGCCTGACGCGTTTCGATCCCAATGGATCTCTTCAGAGGATGGGTGGTTTGCTGTGGGAAATATATATATTAGATTTCAATTCTCTACATGGGTGTAGGCCCAATAGTAAAAAATATATAGAGTGTATGATTACCAGTCAACTGTGTGTTAGAACCATGGTTTCTAACCAGAGTTCCATCACTAGCATCTCAAGGGGAATCAGCAGCCTCCCGGACATTTGACACCCAAAAGTAGGGCGCCACCAAGGCGTGTGCGACCTGCAAGGAGTCATATGGAGGGGGAGAGACCCGAGAGGGGGCGCGCACGGACGGACAGCCGGCACCTGTAATAAGACACCAAGGGCATCAATGTAGGATGCATCCGTCATGCATCCATATACACTATGTGTTTAATGATTATTAAGTGGACAGACTAGAGATCAGCAGTGATATGTCCTTGAATATATATATATATTTGTCAATGTACTTCTGTAGTAATATTTAGCTAATGAGGTATATTTGCCATATTCTAAACATAATGAATGGAATATGATCGATGTGTTTCTATGGTGGTATTTAACTAATAAGGTATGTTTGCCATATTCTAAGCAAAATAAATGAAGTATGAAGGTTGTGAGAAAAATAATGAAGGTGATGTGCACTATGAATAGGATGGTGGAGGACAAAAACGAATGTCAAAAAAATAAAAGTGGAAAAAAGGTGAAATGAAATGTCAGCAGAGTGAAAATTGATGATGGTGATGTGGTGTATGATGTGTGTAAAAAAAGTGATGTAGTGTGATGCGTGTGAAAAGTGAAAATGGATGGGAATGATTGTGTGTGGAATGCATGTGTGTGTTAGTGAGATAACAATAGTGAGAGTAGTGATGAGATTTAAACCAAGGTGAGATGAAGATCATTCAGATCAAATGTACTGGATATGTACTGTTGCACAACATGTGCAAGCCACAGTGTTGTGTGAAGAAATGTATGGGTTCCATTCATCTTGGAGGGTCCCAGGCTCATTTTATGAGCCAAGGAGACCGACCAACACCACGGATAAAGCTGTAATTGGTTATAAATTAGTCAAAAGTAATGCTAATCAAGCCTAGTGCATGGTGCCTGAATGGGTCTGGAAGGAATTTGGCAGCCAGCCTATGTAGGGCTGGTGTACTTACATTTACCAGGCTGAGTCTAGTCGTCCACATAGAGGAGCTGGGGATCAAAGTGTGATCCACACAGTTCTCAGGTTGTATTAGTACTGCCCTTAATTAGGTAGGCCCTGGTGTGTTGAGCAGGTGCCCCGCCTTTGTCCATGCATCATCCTCCAGGGATATCCCCACCGCAGTATGCGGTCCTCCCTGAGTGGCTCCCTCGGCGTTCCGGAAGGACACAAGGTCTCCGACAGCTGCCGTCTCCTCCGCCGCAAAAGCGTGACGTCCTGGCATCACACGCGTGCATAGTTTCCCACGCACGCGCGGATGACAAGGACGTCCAGAGGGGATCAGGGATGCCGCCGACAAGGAAGGAACGCCCATAATGGGCAGGCGCAACAAGGTCCGCCGCCCAATGAGCATGGTGGGAGCACAATGCTCCCCCTCCCCCCTTGTCGGGAGGACGCACACGCATGTGCCGCCCACACTAAGGATGACGCAAATCAAGGAGGTAGCAAAAAAAATCCGAAAAGCACCGATGGAAAGGCCCATGGTGGAAAATTATATTAAGTTGGCACTTGGTGCATGCAAGTGCAAATTGCATAACACCACAGTGTGAACAGAAAATTACATGCGTTTATAATAATTATTGAGTAATTGATGTATAGGTGAGATTTAATATATATATATATATATATATATATAAACTAGAGCTAAATATTGATGATTGTAGTCCAGCACTTATCCATTGGCTGTAAAAACAGTATCTTTTAATATTCTTTTCCATATTTATATGTTCCGTTACCTTGTTACGCAGGTGTTTTGACAGTTTTTCTCTGCTTCCCATGGCTCAGTATCTGTGCTCTTCAGTGCATCCATGTGAGAGCTAACAAACTCATTGGCCATTTATACACAGACATTAAAGTCGTTGTAAACCCAATTATATATTTAAAAAAAAAAAGAATAACTTGCAAGAGAAAGGCATAATGAGCTAGTATGACTAGCATACTAGCTCATTATGCATTACTTACCTTAGATCGAAGCCGTCCTCGTCTCCCCCTCCAGCCGCAGACATCGCTCTGGAAGGTTACTTCCGGGTATCGCCGCTCCGGCGCTCTTATTGGCCGGAGCGGCGATGACGTCACCGCGCATACGCGCGGGAGCTGTCAAAGCCGGCATTGATAAAACCGGAGTTGACAATGCGGCAGCGCCGTTATCTATGGTGCGCATGTGCCGTAGACAACGGTGCATTCTTTTTTGGAAAATATCTCCTAAACCGTGTAGGTTTAGGAGATATTGCAAACACCTACAGGTAAGCCTTAATCTAGGCTTACCTGTAGCTGCAAGTTGCATAAGTGGCTTTACAACCACTTTAATTGCAGTTTAAAAAGCCACGGATGTGGGAAATTAACTTTTAATTGCCATTTTAACCACTTCAGCCCCGGACCAATATGCAGCATAAAGACCAGGCCCCTTTTTGCGATTCGGCACTGCGTCGCTTTAACTGACAATTGCGCGGTGGTGCGACGTGGCTCCCAAACAAAATTGATGTTCTTTTTTTTTCCACAAATAGAGCTTTCTTTTGGTGGTATTTGATCACCTCTGCGGTTTTTATTTGTTGCGCTATAAACAAAAATAGAGCGACAATTTAAAAAAAAAATGCTATATTTTTTACTTTTTGCTATAATAAATATACCCAAAAAATATATAAAAAAACATTTTTTTCCTCAGTTTAGGCTGATACGTATTCTTCTACATATTTTTGTTAAAAAAAATAGCAATCAGCGTTTATTGATTGGTTTGCGCAAAAGTTATAGCGTTTACCAAATAGGGGATAGTTTTATGGCATTTTTATAAAAAAAATTTTTTTACTAGTAATGGCGGCGATCAGCGATTTTTTTCGTGACTGCGACATTATGGCGGACACTTTTGACACATTTTTGGGACCATTGTCATTTTTTCAGCGATCAGTGCTATAAAAATGCACTGGTTACTGTAAAAATGACACTGACAGTGAAGGGGTTAACCACTAGGGGCGCTGAAGGGGTTAAGTGTGCCTAAGGGAGTGATTACTACTGTTAGGGGGCGTGGCTACGAGTGACACGTCACCGATCTCCGCTCTGATTACACAGAGTGGAGATCGGTGACAGTGTCAGTAGGCGAGCAGGGAGATGTTGTGTTTACACTAACATCTCCCCACTCCATCCCTCCGTGAGACGATCGCGGGGATCCCTGCGGCGATCGAGTCCGCGGGACCCGCGGTCTGACTTACGGGGAAGGTAGCGGGGTCGCGAGCGCGACCCCCACGCCGGGCAGTTAAAGGGGACGTACAGGTACATTGATGTGCCTGTCCGTGCCATTCTGCCGACGTATATCTACTGATGGCGGTCGTTAAGTGGTTAACCTGTGTGTGTCACCTTGTGTGTCTGTACCAAGGCCAAACATTCCAGGGTATGTAAACTGTTGATTAGGGACATTTGGGTTATCATTATGATTTAAAAGGGAGCCAAAAAAGCTATGTGATAATAAATGGCTTCATATGATCACTATCCTTAAATAAAAGATAGTTTTTTGGCATGAACAGTCATATTTCCAATATCAATGCAAAAATGTAATGATTTCTGCCAGGGGATGCAAGCTTTTGAGCACAACTGTATGTAAAGTATGTCAAAAGATGGAGTTGGGCTCCCAGTACTGATAGAAGACACATATTAATGTAACTAATTATTCAAACATCATTACAATTGTTTTAGGCTTGGTTTACACTTGAATGTGGTGCCGGAAAACCCTGATCCATACAGGTTTCCTGCACCATAGTCAAAACGCACTGAAATTAACGACACCCCAAACGTAGGTCGTAATCGCAGTGTGTTTGCCTGCACCGGATCGCACAACTTTTGGTGCGATGCAGTGCGATATGAGCCCATTCAAAATGTAAAGCTCAAATCGCATCGCTCTGAATTTCAAATGTGAATTGTACAGGAATGCGCTGCGCTTTTCTGTGCAATTCCTAGCATGAACCTGGGGCTTAGTGCAAGCAGTACAAGTACCTGAATTTAAACTAGCATTAGCCTCCTGCAGTCCCTGTACTGCAGGACTTGAGAGTGAGAGGAAGAAGCAGCACAAGGAGCCAATCAGTTCATGTGCTAACAAGAAGCGATAGGAAGCAAAAGCAGAGTAACAGTGAGATAAGCTTATCACTGAGCTGCTTCTCCTTTCACTGTCCTGTCACAGACTGGTGCAGGTCCAGACAGCCTGGGCTCAGAAGGTCCATAAAGACATGGATGGGCGAGTTTGGGGTGGAAGAAAACTGACTGACCTGCACAGAGTCCTGACCTCAACCCGATAGAACACCTTTGGGGTGAATTCGAGTGGAGACTGCGAGCCAGGCCTTCTCGTCCAACATCGATGCTTGACCTCACAAATGCGCTTCTGGAAGAAAGGTCAAACATTCCTATAGACATACTCCTAAACCTTGTGGACAGCCTTCCAGGAAGAGTTGAAGCTGTCATAGCTGAAAAGGGTGGGTCAACTCAATATTGAACCCTACAGACTAAGGCTGGGTTCACACTAGTGCGACACGACACTAGTACTACTTTGGATCCAACTTTGCCCTGCGACTTGAAGCCGACATGCGTCTGACTTTCAATGAACGGGGATCCGACATGGATCCCCGCCAATACCAGGCACTGTGTTTGGTATGAATCTTGAGGGGGAACTCCATGCCAAATTTTAAATAAAAAAACGGCATGGGTTTCCCCTCCAGGAGCATACCAGGCCCTTGGGTCTGGTATGGATTTTAAGGGGAACCCCCTACGCCGAAAAAACGGTGTGGGGGTCCGCCCAAAATCCATACCAAACCCTTATCCGAGCACGCAGGCCGGTCAGGAAAGGGGGTGGGGATGAGCAAGTGCCCTCCCTCCTCCTGAACCGTACCAGGCCGCATGCCCTCAACATGGGGGTTTGTGCTTTGGGTCAGGGGGGTGCCCTGCGGCCCCCCCACCCCAAAGCCCCCTGTCCCCATGTTGATGAGGACAAGGGCCTCTTCCCAACAACCCTGGCCGTTGGTTGTCGGGGTCTGCGGGCGGGGGGCTTATCGGAATCCGGGATCCCCCTTTTAATAAGGGGGCCCCCAGATCCCGGCCCCCCCACCCTATGTAAATGAGTATGGGGTACATCGTACCCCTACCCATTCACCTGGGGGGAAAAAGTGTCAAGAAAAAAAACCACACTAGACAGGTTTTTAAAGTCATTTATTAGGCAGCTCCGTGGGTCTTCTTCCGACTTCGGGGGTCTCTTCCGACTCTCCGGCCTCTTCTCCCACTCTCTGGTGCCTTCTCGGCGCGCTCCGGTTCTTCTCCTGCTCTCCGATGCTTTCTGCCTTCTGCTGGGCTCCTCCGCTATCTTCTGTCAGCTCTTTTACTAGCGTTGGCCCGGTCTTCTCCGGCGTCTTCTACCTTCTTCTCTTTTTCCGATGTTGACACGACGATCTCTCCCACTGTAATGCCGTGTGCGCGGCGCACAAAGATTTATATAGGCATGGGGCGGGGTCACCGTGTTATGTCACCCAGTGACCCCGCCCCGTATGACGTCGGTCCAATCATACCCCAGGACTGTGATGTCACACGGGGCGGTGTCACCGGGTGACATCACCCGGTGACCACGCCCTATGCCTATATAAAGGAGCCCGGCAGAAGGCAGAAAGAAGGAGAAGAACCGGAGAGCGCCGAGAAGGCATCGGAGAGCGGGAGAAGAGGCCGGAGAGTTGGAAGAGACCCCCGAAGTTGGAAGAAGACCCCCGGAGCTGCCTAATAAATTACTTTAAAAACCTGTCTAGTGTGGTTTTTTTTCTTGACACTTTTTTCCCCCAGGTGAATGGGTAGGGGTATGATGTACCCCAAACTCATTCACATAGGGTGGGGGGGTGGGATCTAGGGGCCCCCTTATTAAAGGGGGCTCCCAGGTTCCGATAAGCCCCCGCCCGCAGACCCCGACAACCAACGGCCAGGGTTTTCGGGAAGAGGCCCTTGTCCTCATCAACATGGGGACAGGGTGCTTTGGGGTGGGGGGCCACAGGGCGCCCCCCTGCCCCAAAGCACCCACCCCCCATGTTGAGAGCATGAGGCCTGGTACGGTTCAGGAGGGGTGGCTGCGTGCTCGGATAAGGGTCTGGTATGGATTTCGGGGGGACCCCCCACGCCGTTTTTTCAGCATAGGGGGTTCCCCTTAAAATCCATACCAGACCCAAGGGCCTGGTATGCTCCTTGAGGGGGAACCCATGTTGTTTTTTTATTTAAAATTTGGCGTGGAGTTTCCCCCCCAAGATCAGCAGAGCACAAGTCGGAACATGCAAGACGGCGTTCCGACTTTGATCCGACTTCAATGATATTCAATGAGCTGAAGTCGGATCAAAGTCGGACCAAAGTAGTACAGGGAGCATTTTCAAAGTCGGACCGACATGTGTCGGACCAGTTAAGACGGCTCCCATAGGGAAACATTGATTTTCACACGTCATGCGACATGAGCTCCCAATGTCGGAGCGTTTGTCGCATCAGTGTGAACCCGGCCTAAGACTGGGATGCCATTAAATTTCATGTGTGTGCAAAGGCAGGCGCCCCAATACTTTTGATAATATAGTGTATATGTATAGTCAGGGAGGCTGATACAAGGATTCCTCTTTGGGGGAGACGACCTAAAGACAAACTTGTCTGAGTTATTAGAATGGGACAACAATTCCCAGCATGTTTGGGAACTTAGCTTTCATTGATCACTCCGGATTGGCCAGTCTCAGACTGGAGGGAGGAGGGGTTGCTCAGCCAATGGTTGTGGGAGCTATACTGTGTGTACTTGTACAGTATGATTAGAACTTACCTGACCTATCCAGTCACCTCCACCTCCCCATTTTATTTTAAAACTTGAGCCCAGGTTCACACTGATGCGGATTAGAAATCGCGTGAGTTCAGCTGCACGCGCATGATTTCAAACCGGCAATGCAGTCTGACTTCGGGGGCGATGTGAGAGACATCTGTGCGGGTTCATGCACAGATGTCTATTCAAATCGCCCCCGAAGTCACCAAAAGTAGTACAGGAACTACTTTTGGGAATCAGTGTGGCGCTGCAAAGTCGGTGTCGCACCGATTCGGACGGTGCCATTGCCGGCAATAGCCGCCGATTTGGAATGCAGTTTGACATGTCAAATCGCATGCCAAATTGGCCCAATGTGAACGTGGGCTTAAAGAAAGTTGTCAGATTTCTAGGTTTTATTTGTTTAAGGCTGCACGCTACAGATTTAAAAAATATGTCAATGTCAACTCAATTCTAAATGATAACAGAGATGAAACAAGAAGATAACCTTCATTCTCAGACCCGAAAATTGATGGATTTGTGTAAAAGGTTACATTTTAGAATGTACAATACTAATAAACCTTTTTCAGGTGTCACACAGAAAATAGGATTTTTATAACAGCTTACCTGTAAAATCCTTTTCTTGGAGTACATCACGGGACACAGAGCGACATAGTCATTACTAATGGGTTATATAGATACCGTCAGGTGCTGGCACTGGCAACTTCCAAAACCGGAAGTACCCTCCCCTATATAAGCCCCTCCCATCCGGGAGCACCTCAGTTTTGTAGCAAAGCAATAAGTGTCCCCAAAGAGGGGCGGGAGCTCTGTGTCCCGTGATGTACTCCAAGAAAAGGATTTTACAGGTAAGCTGTTATAAAAATCCTATTTTCTTTCTCGTACATCACGGGACACAGAGCGACATAGTCATTACTAATGGGATGTCCTAAATGAGGGGGGGGATACACCATATATAAGCTGAGCGCTATCAGACATGAGGATCTTTTGCGGCCTGCAACACACTGCGCCCAAAGGCGACATCCTCCTGACTTCTAACGTCCACCTGGTAGAACCTAGTAAACGTGTGAACTGAAGACCATGTTGCGGCCTTACAGATTTGAGCCAGGGAGGCCTGGTGATGCACTGCCCATGAATTTCCAACTGCTCTCGTGGAGTGCGCTCTAACTTTGAACGGAGGCGGTCTCCTTCTCAAGCCATAAGCTTGCATAATGACCTGTCGAATCCACTTGGCTAAAGTAGATTTTGACGCTGCCTGACCCTTTCTGGGGCCTTCCGGCAGAATAAACAAAGTATCCGTTCTGCGAATCTGAGCAGTGGCTTTTAGATAAGCTTTAACTGCTCTTACTACATCCAAAGAATGCAATAACTTTTCCTCTACCGAAGTAGGTTTGAGGAAAAAAGAAGGAAGAACCACATCTTGGTTCAAATGAAACCTCGATACCACCTTAGGAAGAAAGGCTGGATGAGGACGTAACACTACTCTGTCCTTATGGATAACCAGATATGGCTCCTTACAGGACATAGCTGCTAATTCCGATACTCTTTTAGCCGAACAAATGGCTACTAGAAAAATCAATTTCCTGGTGAGAAGCACCAAGGAAATATGCTGTAATGGTTCAAATGGTTGTTTCTGTAGAACCGACAGAACCAAGTTTAGATCCCATGGACATATGGGAATATTAACCGAAGGACTAATACGCATCACTCCTTGTATAAAGGCTTTGACTAGTGAATGCGAAGCCAAGGGCCTTTGAAAAAATATTGACAAGGCCTAAATCTGACCCTTGATAGTACTCAAGGCAAGCTTCCTATCTACAGCCCACTGTAGGAAGTCCAGAATCCTACCTATTACGTACTTATGTGGATGCCATTTCTTGGCCTCACACCACGCGATGTACGCCTTCCAGATTCTATAGTAGATCTGCCTGGATACCGGCTTCCTGGCATTGATCATGGTAGATACCACAGCATTAGAGAGCCCTCTCTTTTTTAGAATGTGGGCTTCAATAGCCAGGCCTAGGGCTGGTAAGGAAGGGTGGTATATCGGTCCTTGCGAAAGCAGGTCCGGACGACGTGGGAGAGTCCAAGGACTCCCCACTGAAATTTTACAATCTCCGCGTACCACGCTCTTCGGGTCCACGCTGGAGCCACCAGAATCACTGGTTTCTTTTCTACCCTGATTCTGCGGAGTAATCGAGGTAACCATTGTGGCGGTGTGAATGCATATATCAGCTTGAACTGATCCCAAGGGAACACTAGGGCATCCGAACCGCAAGCTAGGGGATCCCTTGTCTGAGAGACAAACCTGTCCCCCTTTGCATTGAATCTGGATGCTAGAAGATCTACATCCGATGTTCCCCACCGCTGACATATTGTCCAGAAAACCTCGGGGTGAAGGGACCCTTCCTCTGGGCCTAATTGCTGGCGACTTAGAAAGTCCGCCTTCCAATTCTCCACTCCTGGAATGAATACCGCAGATATGGCTGGGACATATTTTTCTGCCCATTTCAGGATGTAATTTACTTCCCTCTGGGCTGCACGACTCCTGGTGCCCCCCTGATGATTGAATTCTGACAGGGGACCCTTGGAGTTTGGATGTCCATGCTACTAGGGCATACCGGGCTGCTCGTATCTCTAAGAGATTGATGGGCAGGGCCTTTTCTGCATCCGACCATCTGCCCTGGAGAGACCATTGCTCCAGTACTGCTCCCCAGCCTATAAGGCTGGCATCTGTAGTGACCACCTTCCAAGAAATCGGACTGCAGGATCTCCTTTTTTCCAGATTCTGGGGAACCAACCACCAACGGAGGCTCTTGCGAACGGAAGGGGACAAGGACATTGTAAGTCTAGGGCCTGAACTTTTTTGTTCCAGGCTGACAGTATGGCCCCTTGCAAATTCCTTGAATGGAATTGACCGTAGGGTACTGCTTCGAATGATGCCACCATCTTTCCCAGCAGCCTCATATACAGGCGTATGGACGGCTGTCTTTTTTGTACCCACTAAGTGGATCAAATCTTTCAAAGACAACACCTTTCCTCGAGGCAAGAATATTTTTCTCTGGCCTGAATCCAACCTTAGCCCCAAGTATTCCAGACTTTTGACTGGTTTTTAGGGGTGACTTGTCTCGGTTGATAATCCAACCGTGAGATTCCAGATACTTGATTGTCTTGTGAACGACCACGTCTAGTTTTTTCACTGAGTGGTCTATCAGCAACAAGTCATCTAGATATGCCATTATCATTACACCTTGTGTTCTTAGATTGGCCAATAAAGGGCCAGAATTTTTGTAAACACTCGTGGTGCTGTGGCCGAACCGAAGGGTAAGGCTCTGAACTGAAAATGGCGCCCTTCTACTGCAAAGCGTAGAAATTTTTGGTGGACTGGAAAGATGGGAATGCGCAAATAAGCATCTTTGATGTCGATCGCGGCTAACCAATCCTCCCCTTGTAGGGCAGTGGCCACCGATCGGATTGACTCCATTGGAAAGTCCTGATATACAGGAATTTGTATAGCCCTTTTAGAATTAATATGGGCCTCCCGTCCGCGTTTGCTTCGGGACTGTAAAGAGGTTTGAGTAAAACCCGAACCCTCATTCTTCCAGGGGAACCTCCATAATTACTCCTTGGAGCAATAGTTATTCTAGTGCCAACAAGAGGGACTCTCTCTTCCGGGGATCCCTTGGCACGTTTGACCTCAAAAATGGGAAGGAGGAGAGTCTTTTAACTCCAAACTGTATCCCAAACATACTGCGGAGAGCACCTATCTGTCTTGATCGTGTCCCGCCAGGTCTCTTGCGAACAACTGGAGTCCTCCCCCCCACCCGACTGAGTGGGGGCTTCAATGAATTTAACTTTGGGGGAGGTTTTGTACCTCCCCTGACCCAGGGTTTCTCATTACCCTGCTATTGTCCCTGTTTTTTACCCCCGGGAATTGACCGAGGAGGCCGTCGGAACTGTTACACAGCCGATGCCCCAGGGACTGGAGAAGCAGGCCTCTTAAAGAGGGACCTCTAACTCTGTTTTTAACCGGCAAGAGCGTATTTTTACCGCTGGAAATTTTCTGGATATATTTGTCCAGGTTTTCCCTGAATAAGCGTTCACCATGAAATGGGACGCTAACCAGCCATTCTTTACAGGGAGCTTCAGCAGACCAGTTTTTGAGCCATAGGAGCCTACGCATATGTACTATAGACAGCGTAAGGCGGGAGGCCTGATGGACTGAATCCTTTATGGCGTCAACCGCAAAGCCTAAGGCTCTAGGTAGATCAGCTAGGGCAAAGCCTGCTGATCTGTCAAGTCCCTCAAGACCTGTTTCAACTGATCCTTCACTGCTTAGCAGACCCCAATAGCTGCTACTGCTGGTTGTGTCACCAAGCTTGCTGTAGAAAGAAGCAGATTTTCATAAGGACTCCAATCTTTTATCTATTGGGTTCTTGAACATTTGGACATTATCCACTGGACATGTCAGTGATTTATACATACAAGAGATGGCTGCGTCCACTGTAGGGACCTTCCATTTTTTTTTATTTTTTTTTTGATGAACTTATCCTCCATGGGATAGACCACCGGAAATCTCTTGGGGGAATAAATATTTTCTCAGGACGTTCCCAATCCTGGTAAATGAGCCCTTTCAGTAAAGGGTGAAGTGGAAAAGAACAGACAGTCTGGGGGCTTCTAGCGACCCCAACGAGGATACAGTAGTGGTTGATGGTTCCGCAAGGTGCATTTTTAAATGCTGATCGGACCATGTTAGTCAGAGACTGAACCCATAATCTTTCAGCTTGAGATGCTGAGAAAAGGTTCCCCCACTGTTGATTCCTCTATAACAGAATCAACCTCATCCTGATCCCCTTCAGGCAGGTCGATCCCTGTATGGGACTGTTGCTCTGCTAACAGGCACTCTGAAGGAGGAGACGGAGATCGGGCGTGCTTTCCCTGACAGGGAGGCAGCGATAAATGTTGACAATCTCTCTCTAATCCTCCCAGAGCTGAGGAAAAAACCTCCTCTGTTACATACACAGGAGCAGGTGAACTGAGGACAGCCACAGTACCAAGTACCCCTGCGGGGTCTCTACGGTCACTTACCTCTGAACTTCAGGGGAGACTGGTGCAGCAGAAGTATGCCCAAGATCCTCCGAGCCCGATGAGACCCCCTTCGCTTCCTGGAAGATTCAGTTCCGGAGCTTCTTGGACGGCATATTCCTAAGCCTAAAGCTGAGGTATTCCAGCCGTAATACACCACTTTTACTGAGAATAGTCTAGCACAATTGCTGCTATATCACAGTTGGTGTCTACTAATGTGCCTTTCTAGGGGATGCCTGTATCAACCGCTTGCTGTATGCCCTTTTTTAAATGTTGCCAGCTCTGTCTCTGTACTTCATAGCCAGCTCACCACACAAAACTGTGGTTTTTACATGCTGGGACGCCCGCACATGCGCAGAAGCGCTGCGGCGCACACAGAGCGTCATCCCCCAGGCTCCGCCCCCTTTCCAGGCTCACCTCTATATATAGAGGCGCGTGCACGCGCACGGCCACGTGCGCCTTCGGCGCTAATTTTGAAAAATGGAGACTAGGGACAAGAGCCAGGGCCCCTCTTTGCCGCAGGCCGGGGGATGGACGAGCATTGCAACATGGCAGAGGAAGCAGTTTCCCATAAGAGAACTCACCATCTGCCTGGACTTGCTCTCTGAGAAGAAACTAGTCCACATGACAAGAAAACATTCCACAGCGGCCTCTAGTGGACAAACACAGGTACCGCAGTCTAATATCTTAAATATATATAAAAAAATATATATATATATTTTTTTTCTTGACCACCATTAAAAATTATTACATTTTTTTAGTAGTTACAGGCATGCACAGAATTTTGCGGGAATACCATTAGGTAACAGACAGAAAGACAAATTAGGCTTGGGGGTCCCCCAATAGAACCAAGTTCCTGGGGGCCCCCACTTACCTGTTCCCCGCCGCAGGACTTTGTTTGGTCCACAAAAGCCCAAACTTCACCTATCACGGCAGGCATTGTAATCAAACCTTCAGGGACCGGGTTCCCAAGGATTCCACTCCCCTGGACCTGTATAGCACCCTGCACAGAAAACATCTTGGTCGTGGGTATGACCAGAGCTCTGGATCCCAGGGTCCAGCTCTCCTAAGAGAAGCATTACAGGCAAAACCTTGCTCTTCTCTGCAAGGCCCGGGTACCGACCGTTTAGCTATGAAGCTTTTTTGGTCGGATCCGGAATAGCTTACTGAGGCCCAAAAGAACCTGTACGCAAGCTCAGTGAAAAACACATGTTTCTTCTTGGCCAACACCTTAGACACTGGCAAAAAACTGAGGTGCTCCCGGATGGGAGGGGCTTATATAGGGGAGGGTACTTCCGGTTTTGGAAGTTGCCAGTGCCAGCACCTGACGGTATCTATATAACCCATTAGTAATGACTATGTCGCTCTGTGTCCCGTGATGTACGAGAAAGAAAGATATATGATAGGGAGTCTGTGATATCTGTGGATAAACTTGTGTATTTCTTAACTTCCTTGTCTACTGGTAAAGATGAGTGTCAACAAAGGCACACAATCCAATAGAGCTACAAGGTCTCTTTTGCATATGTCACATTTCTCCTGATGCAACATTGACACGAGTTCAAGTGCAGTCACCAGCAATAATCCGTAGACTCTGTAGTATTCTGATAGTGGTTGTGAACATTGTTGCACACACTGTGTGCGGACAGCTGCAGGTGTCGGCGGCACTTGTCAGATTTGTACTCTGCACAAATCAATGGCAGGCGCCACTTCTGTTCACATGTAACTGCTAAGCGGTTAGATGCGAATACGGGCCCTGGGCCCAGCCAGTGTGTGTCCAGCGTCAGCATTTCTGCAGAGCTTTGGCCACATACTAACTGGTCGCAGGTAATTGACTAGTTTGTATGCAGCCATAGCAGATACCGTTACAGCGTCCAGAGGCAGCATTTTTATTTAATTCCCTCTAAGACATTTTTTATTTTGTATTATGGTGACACCATTTTTTTAGTTCTAGATTTGACTATACTATTTATGTATCACTCCCCCATGTAGTTGTAGTTAAAATGCAAAAGAATGCATTATTTTTTGTAAAAATTTAGAAAAAAATTCAATGAGACTGAGAATGGTTAACAATACATGTGAAATAATGGAAAATTGTATACTCACCTTTCCGTAATTATCCTTTCCTGTCGCATCTTCATGGCAGCATACACCTTTGGGTTGTGGCTCCGCCCCTCACAACCTGATAGGACCGTTTAACTATTAAGCCCATAGCGGGCCCCCGCCCAGGTATTCTAGTATATACATACCTCACCTCAGACGGGTGGGCATCTGTATGCTGCCATGAAGATGCGACAGGAAAAGAAAATTACGGAAAGGTGAGTATACAATTTTTCATTTTCCTGTCGCATCATGGCAGCATACACCTTTGGGTGAATAACTCGCAGACTGGGTGGGTCTGAGCATAAAGACAATTTTTTTATTTACATGAAATGGAGGTGTTGGACTGAATGATTGCTCGTCCAAACTCTGCCGTGGATAATCTGGCAGAGTCCACCTTGTAGTGAGAAATAAAGGTATTCCTTGAGGACCAGGTCGCTGCTCGGCAGATAGTTTCCGAGGACACTCTGCAGTAGGCCGCCCAGGAGGTCGCCATTGCCCTTGTCGAGTGTGCCTTTAAGCCTTCAGGTATTTGTATTTGACTTAGAGAATAAGTCCTTTTGATGATCTTCACTAGCCATGCTGCGATGGTGCGAGAGGTTGCTGCTTGACCTCTTCTAACGCCGTGCGGGATGACTAGGAGGTTTTCCGACTTCCTAAGGTCGTTTGTTGTTGATAGGTAGGCTAGGATGTTAGTTCTTACATCCAGCGGATGTGGATCCCCTTGTTCTGTGGAGAGAGCAGGAAGGTTAATCTCTTGATTGAAGTGGAAGGAGGATGACACCTTCGGAATAAAGCGGTCAGATGGTCTTAGGACTACTTTGTCCGGGTAGACGATCAAGTATGGTTCTTTCGCCAGTAGAGCTTGCATCTCTGAGACTCTCTTGGCTGATGTTATTGCGATTAAGAAAGTGACTTTGAGTGTTAAGTCCCACAAGGAGATGTTTTCTAATGGAAAAAATGGTTCTTGTGATAGTGCTTCTAGTACTACCGAAAGATCCCAAGTCGGGAAGGAAGGTTTTCTGGGAGGTTTTAACTTTAGGCATGCCCTCTGGAACTGAATGACTAGGGGCTCTTGTGCCCACTTGACTCCTGTCATAGCTGATAATGCTGACACGTGAACTTTTAAAGTGCTCGACCCGAGGCCTTTCTCTAGGCCTAGCTGGAGAAACTCAAGGATTTGAGCAACTGTTGGAGATGATGGATTCCAGTTTTGTTGCTGCGCTATTGAGAGAAACTTATTCCAGATTCTCTTATAGGTATTGTTGGTGGTGTATCTTCTGGCTTGAAGAAGGGTTTCTACCACTTTCTGGGAGCAGCCTTGGTTTAAGAACCTAGCCCTTTCAATCTCCAGGCTGTCAGGTGCATTCTTTCCGGGGATGGATGAAGGAGTTTTCCCTGGGAAAGTAGGTCCGCTGCTGGTGGAAGCGGTAAAGGTTTTGCTGTGTTCAGCTGGAGGAGAGTGGTAAACCATGGCCGTCTCGGCCAAAATGGAAGGATTGCTATCACTGTGGAGGACGACCTCTTGAGCCTGAGGAGGAATCTCGGTATGAGAGGTGTCGGGGGAAAGATGTAACCCAGGTAGAAGTTCCCCTTGTGTTGAAGACAGTCTGTCCCTTCCGCTGATGGGCAGGGGGTTCTTGTCAGGTACCTCTGGCACTTCGCATTGTCTGGCGTCGCTGCCAGGTCTATATCCGGCATGCCCCAAGTTCTTGCTATGAGGGAAAAGGCTTGGTGACTCAGAGCCCATTCGTTGTTGGAAACAAAGCTTCTGCTTAGCGTGTCTGCCAGCTGGTTCTGCGTTCCTGGGACATATAACGCCGTTAACCCCGATAGGTTCACTTGCGCCCATTCGAGGATTGGGCGGACTTCCTGCATCATAGATCGGCTTTTGGTGCCGCCTTGCCTGTTGATATAGGCAACTGCCACTCTGTTGTCCATCCTCAGTAGGACTTCTTTCCCTTTCAGGAGGGGACTGAAGGCTAGAAGAGCTTGGAAAGCTGCTTTCATCTCCAGGATGTTCGATACTACATCCTGTGTCTCGAAAGACCAACGGCCTTGAACTGCGAATTGCATGTAGTGTGCTCCCCAGCCTTCCTTGCTGGCGTCTGAAGTGATCACCTCCTGAGGGGGGGTGACTATGTGTTTGTACCTTTTTAGGTTGTGCAACCGGGTCCACCACCATAGTGATTGTTTGACCTTGTTTTGGATGGTGATTCGTTGGGACATCGATACCCCGTTCCACTGTCTTAGAAATGACATTTGGAGAGGTCTTGTGTTCCACTGGGCCCATTGGACCATAGGAATGGTTGCTGATAGTGACCCCATGATGCTGAGACATTCTCTGGCTGGGAGTGTGTTGGATAAGAGTAATCTCTTTGTCCTCTGGATAATGATGGGAATTTTCTCTCGGGGGAGTTCTATGGTGTTGAGTATTGTATCTAGTTCTGCCCCCAGGAAGACCATTCTCTGAGTGGGTTTGAGATTGCTTTTTTCCCAGTTTATCAGCCACCCAAACTTTTGTAAGGTGGTTATTAACGTGTCTCGGTGGAGTAGAAGAGACTCTTGGTTGTCTGCCAGCAATAGGATGTCGTCCAGATAGTGGTGGACTCTCAATCCTTGCTCCCTTAGTAGAGCTATCACTGGTAGCAGGACCTTGGTGAATGTTCTGGGAGCGGTAGAGATCCCGAATGGGAGACTTTGGAACTGGAAGTGTTGGTGATTTACCGAAAAGCGGAGACATTTTTGGAATGCTGTGTGAATGGGAACATGCAGGTAAGCGTCCTTTAAATCCACAGAGAGCATCCAATTGCCGACATTTATGGCATGGAGGATTGATTGTAGACATTCCATCTTGAAAGTCTCCACCAGGATTGAGCGATTGAGACTTTTTAGGTCTAGGACGGGACGCAGAGCCCCGGTCTTTTTCTTTACCAAGAACAGGGGGGAGTAGAAACCTTTTCCCCTTTGTGGAGGTGGGACTTCCACTATGGCCTGTTTTTGAATTAGATCCTGGACATATTCTGCCAATATGAGTTTCTTTTCTCGGGATGTTGGAATTCTGGTTCCGATGAATTGGTCCCTGGGAGGTCGATTCTTGAACCTCCATTTGTGTCCGTCTTGGATAGTAGCCACTGTCGATGGGTCTCTTATTATCTCCGCCCAAACCTGCTTGAAGTCCTTTAGTCTGGCTCCTACTATGGCTGGTTGGGCGGGCGTAACTTCAAAAAGACTTCTGGTCCCCTGGGGTAGGTCTTAGATTTTTGGAGTTTTAGGAAGGAAGATTGTGGATTCCTCCAATTTTTTCTGTACTCCCTGCCGGGCTTGTAGGACTTTGCCTCCCTGTATTTATCTGGGAGGTTCCGTCTGAATGTGGGTGCCCTTTGTTGTCTAGGCCTTCTATCTGAAGGAATGAGTCCAGACTTCCCGCCTGTGACTTTTGAAATAGCCGAGTCCAGTTTCTCCCCGAAGAGGTTTGTGCCATCAAATGGGATTTTACACCAGTTGGACTTTGAGGAGGGGTCTGCTGACCATGGCTTTAGCCAGAGTGCCCTCCTGGCCATCACTGAGCTTAACATTGCTCTGGATGTTGACTTAATTATGTCTACAGAGGCTTCTGCGACAAAGTCGCCTGCAAGGCTGAGTTCCTGGAGAGCTGTGATTACTCGCTCTTGTTCTCTTCCTTCTGCTACCAACTTCTCAGCATTGGAGGACCAACTTGAGATAGCCCTTCCCACTGCTGCTAGTGTTATTGCGGGTCTGCAGGCACCACCTGTGGATAAGTAGGCTCTCTTAAGATCCAGATCGATCTTTCTGTCCAATACATCCTTGAATGTGGTCGCATCTTCTATTGGAAGAGTTACGTGTCGGGCTAGGCGCATCAAGGAGGAGTCCACCACTGGTGGAGTTACTAGTGGATTGGCACTGGATTCCTTCAATGGGTACAGTCTGGCAAGTCTATTGCTGAGACTAGTCTTTTTCTCAGGTTTTTGCCATTCGTCTTTAATCAATTCCTCCAGTTCTTCTATAAATGGGAAGGTTTCTGGTTCTTTTTTGAGATTCGGAAAATATTTCTTCGCTTTTTGCGGAGTTTCTTTTTCCTCTTCCCATTCTATAGCTTCCTTCACTGACTTTATGAAGGGTTCTATAAGTGCGAAGTCAAAACCAGTGGATACCTCCAAGTCCTCATTGTCAGATAGGGGGTCTGACTTTTTAGATGTGGAGGGAGTCGCAGGTGAAGTGCCTTGCACTGATCTGCTTGTTTCTGACTCTGCGATTTGCAGGGGTGTAAATATGGGCGGTTCTCTACTTGGCTCTCTCTCTCTGGTTGCTTCGTCCAAGCATGTGCGACAGGCTAGCTTGTCCGGAAGTGCAATGGCACCGCACACCCAGCATGAGTTCCCTGATGGACGGGACTGCTGAGGGGGAGGAGAGCGTCTGCGTGAAGGAGACCTCCGGTAGGAGTGTCTGTGCCGTGAATAGGATTTTGAACGGCTCCTTCTGCGACTTGAGCGACTTCGTCTTGTGCGTGAGCGACTTCTACCGCGATCTGAGCGGCTTTGTCTATGGCTTGGGCTCCTTCTAGATGGCTCTTGTCGTCTTGAGTCCGACGATCTGGCCGACCTGTTAGGGCTGTCCAATTTAGACAGCATTAGTGGCAGGCTCTCTTTTTCAATCTTCACTACTTACCAATCTTCCCCCCCCTTACCTATTAGGCTGGTGATGGTCTACCGGGGCAGCGACCTCCATGAGGAGAGATATAGTCTTGAGTCCCCTACAACAGATAGTGGGGAATGAGCATGCAGGCAGTGGTAGGTGAGACCCAGTAGGAAAATAGATTTTAGAGGCTTACCTTAAGGAAGAGACAGTAGTGCAATCTATCCCACTGAAAAGCGCTGTTGACAGGTGCAGTGTTCAAGAGGAAAACAGCAGAAAAGGATTTGGTTTTTAAAACTGCCGCCGCCTTCGCCCGGTGATGACGTCATGACCGCGCATGCGCAGTAGCGGCGTGAGCGAGCCGGCGCCATCTTGGAAGCTGGCATGCATAGGAATTATCGATGTGAATGCCTCTCTCTGTCTGCGGAAGTAGCTGGCGCTCGGCGCTATGCGTGTGTGGGACTACAGGTCGCTGTAGGCCCGTTTTTTATGCAGTTTATCAGGAGAGCTAGAGGCCGCAATAGAGACCCAATTAAGGTCTGTGGGAAGCTGGCGCTCATCAGACTGGGATGCTGAGGAACTACAAGTCTCAGGTTAGTGACAGAGTGCACAGAAGAGCTTCTAGGTCGCTGCCAAGAGAAAACCTATTTAAGGTTTGTAATATAAAGCTGGTACATACCCCTGAGACCATCAGAGTGGGGTTCCTTCCATCTAGCTCATTTAGAGGCTGTACAGGATAGGACTTCCACCCAGGAGAGGCTAAACCTGGCTGGGGCGAAGCGGTAAGGGGGGGTTCTACATCTTTGCTGTCCTTGTCAGGTCTTAGGTGAGGAAAAAAAAGAGAACCTGGGCGGGGGCCCGCTATGGGCTTAATAGTTAAACGGTCCTATCAGGTTGTGAGGGGCAGAGCCACAACCCAAAGGTGTATGCTGCCATGATGCGACAGGAAAGAATAATATGTGAATTGTATTAAAGTATATCCAAAGTAAAACTTGTTTTTCTTAGTTCTAGAAGGTTCAAGATAGAATGGTGAGGAGTTAGAATCCTGGTCTAGTTTATAGCTGTCTGTGTCCCTATTGTTAGCCTTCTGTAGGGACACCTGCTCTAACGACAACTATCTAATGCAGTGTTTCTTAAGTTCAGTCCTCAAGGCGCCCCAACAGGTCATGTTTTCAGGATTTCCCTCAGATGAAACGGCTGTGGTAATTACGAAGGGAGTGAAACTGATCAAATCACCTGTGCAAAATAATGGAAAGCCTGAAAACATGACCTGTTGGGGCGCCTTGAGGACTGGAGTTGAGAAACACTGATCTAATGGGGCATTTTCCTCACTTTGGTAAAATTTCTACTAACTACCTCTTGTTTTTCAGGGAAAGGAAATACTGTAAAGGCAAATCTATCAAGCCAGACACAAAAAGAAAAGAAAATACAGGGGCTTTTACAATTGCCCTTTCGTTTTAAAACTACAATTTATTTTTTTTTAGCTATAAATACATTACAAGTGCATCTAAAAAAAATGAATATCCTCAAAAAGTTAATTTATTTCAGTAATTCAATTCAAAAAGTGAAACTCATATTTTATATACTGTAGATGCATTACACGCAGAGTGATATATTTCAAGCATTTATTTTATTTACATTTTGATGAATATGGATTACAGCTAGTGAAACTCCAAAATTCAGTATCTCAGAAAATTTGAATATTACATAAGACCAATAAAAAAAAGGATTTTTAATACAGAAATGCTGGCTTACTGAAAAATATGTTTATGTATGGTATAGTATGCACTATACTAATACTTGATCGGGGGTTCCTTTTTAATTTCTGTAAAAACAGAAATTAAGAAAAAAACACTTTTTTGTTTTCCAAAATTGTCAGTCTTTTTTCATTTATTTAGCAAAAGATAAAAAAAAACTGCGGTGATTTAATACCACTAAAAGAAAGCTCTATTTGTCTCAAAAAAATTATAAAAATGTCATATGGGTACAGTGTTGCATGACAGCGCAATTGTCATTCAAAGTGTGGCAGCGCTGAAAATTGACCTGGGCAGGAAGGAGGTAAAAGTATCAGGTATTGAAATGGTTAATCATCCCTGTAAGTGTTAAGTCTAGGTTTACATCTATGCGGATGCACTTGATGTGTTTTTCAGGCACATTTTGCAGTGTGTTTTGTGTTTTAAACCTGTATGTTTTATGCATTTTTGTATGCAGTTTTCATGCATTTTGCGTTTTACATTTTTTTTTTCTTTTTAAAACGCACTGTAAACACACTGTATATAGCTGAAAGTTGAATGTAAAAAAAAAAAAAAAAAAATGGCAGCAAAAAATGTGAGAAAAAAACAGTGTCGGGTTCACCACTAGGTCCATACCAGGCGCTTTGGGTCTAGTGTGGATTCGGAGGGGACCCCCCACACCAATTTTCTTTTGAAAATGGCATGGGGTCCCCCCAAAATCAATACCTGACCCAAGCATGCCGTGACGTCACAAGGGGCAGGCTCTCCAGGCGATGTTATTGGATGGCCATGCCCCATGGCTTTATAAGAGGTGCCGGACAGCAGGGATATCACAACGGAGGAAGACAGCTTCAGGATAAGGCCTTTTTTTTGTTTGTTTTTGTGAGTAACCGGCAGCAATGAAGACAGCGGCGGCGAGAAAGAAGACAGCTCCGCAGGAGAAGACAGCACAGGAAGAAGACGGCACCGGGAGATGACGGTACCTGGAGATGATGGCACCGGGAGATGATGGCTTCAGGAGAAGATGGCTCCGGGCTTCTTATTTAATTAATGACTTGTCAAAAATCGGCTCTTGTATTTTGTTAACATTTAACAGTTTTTTTGGTGACTGGGTAGGGGTCTGATGTACCTAATAGCCTTTCACATGGGGGGGCAGTATCTGGGGGCCCCCTTGTTAATGGGGGCTTCCAGATTCTGAAAAGCCCCCGCCCACATACCCCGACAACCACCGGCTAGGGTTGTCGGGAAGAGGGCCTTGTCCTCCTCAAAAAAGCACCCCCCCCCCATGTTGAGGGCATGCTGCCTGGTATGGTTCAGGAGGGGGGGCACTCGCTCATCCCCTCCCTTTCCTGACCTACCGGGTGGTATGCTCGGATAAGGGTCTGGTATGGATTTGGTGGGGACCCCATGCCATTTTATTTTTTAATCTTGGATTTTTTTTTACAGCCCGCTTCCCGGCCCCCTCCTTAGGAACCAGCTATATACAGTGTTTTAAACATAGTTACATAATTAGTCAGGTTGAAAAAAGACACAAGTCCATCTAGTTCAATCAATAAAAAATAAATAAAAAATCCGATGTACACAATTCTATACCCACAGTTGATCCAGAGGGAGGCAAAAAACCCCAGCAAAACATGATCCAATTTGCTACAGCAGGGGAAAAAATTCCTTCCTGATCCCCCAAAGAGGCAATCGGATTTTCCCTGGATCAACTTTACCTATAAATGTTAGTAACCAGTTTTATTATGTATTTAGGAAAGAATCCAGGCCTTTTTTAAAGCAATCTACTGAGCTTGCCAGAACCACCTCTGGAGGGAGTCTATTCCACATTTTCACAGCTCTTACTGTGAAGAAACCTTTCCATATTTGGAGATGAAATCATTTTCCTCTAGATGTAAAGAGTGCCCCCTTATTCTCTGTGATGACCTTAAAGTGAATAACTCAACACCAAGTTCACTATATGGACCACTTATGTATTTGTACATGTTGATCATACCCCCCCCCCCCCTTAATCTCCTCTTCTCAAGATGGAATAGATTCAGTTCCCCTAATCTTTCCTCATAGCTAAACTCCTCCCAGGGCTGCCATCAGAATGTTTTGGGCCCCTTACACAGCTTTAGGCCTGGGTCCCCCCCCCGAGCCTGACCACCAACATTCCCCAGGGCTTTCCCATGGGCCATCTCACCGAATCCACACACCGGCCACCTCACCTGTACGCACTCAGCCTCCCCTCAATTTTGTATATGTCGAAGTTACTGGGCCCCAGGCCTACGATATAGTACCTCACCCCAGGCTGAAGGTGCCTGGGATGGACCCCAACTTCATTCCGGTCAGGCCTAGGGCGCCTGGGCCGGAACCTTGAACCACCCGCACCCAGGCCTAAGGTGCCTGGGTGCGTGAAGAGAAAATCCTCGAAGACCTCGTGGAAAGGGCGTCTCCCCCTTTTATCTCCTCCCTTCAACACCACGGCGGGTTCCCCGCCCCAGCCGTACCATCTCCGGAAAGGGACAAAAAGGGTAGCACTGCGGCAGTGATTCTACCTTGAGCCTGTAGGTACCACCGCCACCCACAGGCCAAGGAGAATAATACACCACCCAATCCTCCACGAATTACAAAAGGGGTCCAGAACCTTTCACAATTACACACCTGGGTCACACTACCCCCAGGTGTACCCCAACTAAATTTAAAGACCCCGCTACATACTCCCCCCTGTGATTTGACGCTGGTCCCCAGCGTCTGGTGCAACCCCATGTCTCCCAAGGAGTGGTGACATGAAGCGAGCCTCAGAGGCCATCCCTAAAAATTTTGAATCCTGTGTGTGCCAAGACCTGCTCAAGGGGAAAGGGAACTATAAAACAATAAACTTTTATATAACACATCTATCATGTACACATATACAATCCCTCCCATCACTGTCTAAGAACCACCCCATACTCAGTAGTCTTGACCGACGAATCTCCTGCAGAAGGGAAACAAAAAAAACCAGACAACATCCTAACATCATGTGAAATTTTGGAATGAATGGGTCCATCAGCCGAGGGACCCATTTGCTCCAACGAGTGTGGTGTAAAAGTGTGCAGAAAAACAAACGTTGCACAACACTGCCACCTGGTGACAGCGCCGCGGTAATGACACTTGGTGCTCCTTCATTCTTCATGCATCCCTACACTAATTCTACCCCAAAGTCTGTCCTTGATTTTCTTGGACACAGGCGGCGAACAGGACAAGTATCGCGGGGCCTGAGGCACTTTGAGCTTCTCCCAGACAAATTTGTCGTACCATCTCTGTCGCAGGACCTCCACTTCATAAAGTAAGTCCCGAGGCAAGTAGGGATACTCCCATCCGTACTCACGGGCGACTCTCTGGGAGAAAAGTCGTTGCAATCTGGCCAAAGGAGGCATGACATCCCGCTCACCTTCTCCTGGCTGCACGATGGCCTCCGGGTGCCGAGGTACCTTCACTACCTCGGGTGGCTTTGCCTTTGGCGCACGCAATGACGCACGCTGCATCCCCACAACCAAAGCAGGTGATGTTGTGGAATGTGGAAAGTCAGTCGGAGGACTAAACTCCCTCGTGAGCTCCGGGGCCTGCGCCCGGGGCGTGCTGTCTTCTATACACATAGGGGAATCCTGCGGTTTGCATAGCACAGGTAGCGGGCGTTTGTCCCAGCCCTTCCGGTGAAACAGTTCATCTATTTCCCCATCATCCCCACAGTCCGACAGCGATTCCAGGTCAGAGGTGTCATACATCTCGGCGGGAAGGTAGTCTTTAGTAGACGGAGAACTACCCTCCCTTGCGGGCTCCACCTCCAGTGGACCCCCGACACCTCCAACCACCACCACAGTCCCAGCCCCTGGCTCACCTGGACCTTTTTCAGCACTGGGATGTCCAGGACTCATCCAACCGGATCCATCCAGGTCCGGTAAGCGGCGGGGTGAAGCTCGACCACGACCACAGGAGGCCTGCCCCATGCCTATCTTCCTCTTTGGAGGTGGCAGCAGGGAATCTGTGGTGACCGAAGCAGCATCCTCTGATTTTTCTCTCTCAGTCTCTGGTTGGGCAGTCCCATCGCCCTGGTCAGCGTGTACGGGGACCTCCGCAAAGGCCTGGATCTCCCCTTCCGGAGTGGCGGTACCTGTGATGCAATTGAGGCGAAGGGCCCGGGGCCTTACTGTGGATGATTCAACCTCAAACAGAAATTCTTTACACGCTTCACAACGCCCAAATGGCTTTAGTTGGACCACCAGTCCCGAGCATCCGGGACAGATCACACCGAGGGCCTCCGTGTCTCTGCATGAATACAAAGCCAACTGTCCTCGGGGCCTGAGTCTTATCCCCGTGTCTGTAAGGGGAGCAGCAAAAGCAGTCATCTTCGTGGGGTATAATACCGGCATCCACGGGGAGCTTGAGGCCATCCCGACCACCTGCTGCTCCATCACGCGCTGACCACGCGCCGGAGTCTCCACGTGTATCTCCACATATGGCCAGACTCCTCCCACGACTTGCACGTTTTCGCGGGCTTCCCACAGTCCCCGCCCACGAATTGCGCAGTCATGGGGTGCCTCATGGCGCAGTGCAGCAAACACCCCCACATGTAGTACTTCACACGGCTGGGCTTTTCCCTCTTCCCGCTCTTTCTGCATGGGCCTTTCCCGTCTTGGGGTCATTTCCACGACTTCGAGCACAGGGACGCACATTGGCCAATCACATGGCCGACCTGCTCGGACCTCCTCCGGGCAGCAAAGTCCAGACACAGCCATTTCAAATTTCAAAGTCAACACACATTTTATCCCGGACTCACGAGCCCCCACGTGTAGCGGCCTCACCCCATCTCCTTTTTCTAGGGGTATGTCACATGACAGGGTGAGATGCGCTACGGCCCATGTCCTCCCCATAGCTGTGGGTAAGGTGAAGGCCAGCACCAGTATCTTCCTCGGGCCAATGTGTGTTAGTTATGAAGCTCAGTCTTGCTATGCTGAAACCTCCCTTGCTCCCATTAACCAGAGTCCATACACCGATGCAGGGTCCAACACTTGTTTATTATACTTCCACAACAAACAGTTCTTTCACACCCGATTAGTTGCGACCCATAACATAATGCAAACGGTGGGATGAGCAGGCCGAGGCACTATCCTGATTTCAATCTAAACCCCTGTGGTTTCACCAGGGGTTATAGCAGCTTTGCTTAGCACAGAACATAGAACTTGTGAGTCTCTACCAGCAACTCCATAGAACATAGATGGGAGTACCTTCGCTGCATTGCGGCCCCTATCAGGGGAATATGTCCCTCTAAGGGAGTTACCGGGGGCCCATCCGTCACCGGGTTGATGCTGCTCCGGAATCTCCGGACGGGTGACCTTCCCGGCCTCCTCACCTCAGATGCGGGTCCCCTCGCAAGGCGGCACCCTCGGATCACTTCGCCCTCGCGGGACCCAGTCGAAGTTACTGGGCCCCAGGCCTACGATATAGTACCTCACCCCAGGCTGAAGGTGCCTGGGATGGACCCCAACTTCATTCTGGTCAGGCCTAGGGCGCCTGGGCCGGAACCTTGAACCGCCCGCACCCAGGCCTAAGGTGCCTGGGTGCGTGAAGAGAAAATCCTCGAAGACCTTGTGGCAAGGGCGTCTCCCCCTTTTATCTCCTCCCTTCAACACCACGGCGGGTTCCCCGCCCCAGCTGTACCATCTCCGGAAAGGGACAAAAAGGGTAGCACTGAGGCAGTGATTCTACCTTGAGCCTGTAGGTACCCCGCCACCCACAGGCCAAGGAGAATAATACACCACCCAATCCTCCACGAATTACAAAAGGGGTCCAGAACCTTTCACAATTACACACCTGGGTCACACTACCCCCAGGTGTACCCCAACTAAATTTAAAGACCCCGCTACACCTGTATAATAATAATAACAATAATAATAATCCATGTAAACTGATACATTCTGGTGGAGAGCTTGTGCTTCTAAAAAACAACAGACTTGGTGGCTTGATCACCAGATAAAAACAGAAGAAAGAAAGACTAAAAAGTTAAACTAATACAGCCATTACATCTAATGCCCCATACACACGATCGTTTTTCATGCCGTTAAAAATGCCATTAAAAAAAATGGCCATTAAAAATGATCGTGTGTAGGCTCCAGAGCATTTTTAACGACGTGAAAAACGGGCATTAAAAATTTCGAACATGCTCTCTTTTTTCACGTCGTTTTTCATGTCGTTTTTATTAACGACGTGAAAAACGATAGTGTGTATGCTTTAACGACGTGAAAAAAACACGCATGCTCAGAATCAAGTATGAGACAGGAGCGCTCGTTCTGGTAAAACTAGCGTTCGTAATGGAGATAGCACATTCGTCACGCAGTCATGGACTGAAAAGCACAAGACTGAAAAGTGCGAATCGTCGCTCAACAAACTTTACTAACATGAAGGGTGGCGCCATTCGAACGGAACTTCCCCTTTATAGTGCCGTCGTACGTGTTGTACGCCACTGCGCTTTGCTTGATCGTTTTTTAAAATGATCGTGTGTACGCAAGACAGGCTTGAGAGGAAACATGAAAAAAAACGACGTGAAAAACGGCAAGAAAAAAAATGGCAAGAAAAACGATCGTGTGTATGGGGCATAAGAATCGGTAAGCTTTAATATAATAAATACTTGCTTTTGGGTTTAATACTGCTTTACGTCACTTGCAAAAAGGGGAACAGTAGCCTGATATTGTCCAGACCAGCCTTTCTCAACCTAGGGTTCCTCCAGAGGTTGCCAGGGGTTCCTTGAGCAAGGGGAACCTTTGCCTCTCAGATAAGTAACAACTGACAACAATGATGTTTTATCTTTCTATCTGTAAGGGGTTATTCCTCCCAATGACCACAAATTTAAGGAACGTTCTCAGTGACCATCTTGCTAATCATGTACGCAGTGCCGATCCTGACCTCCCTGGGGCCCTAAGCAAAATTCTGCTAAGGGGCCCTTTACGGTGGCAAAAAATGGGTGTGGTTTACGTGGAATAGTGGGCGTGGCTTATGTGGGCGTGGCTCTGAGGGTGTGTGGTTAGAGTCGGAGATGAATGAGGGATGGAGGGAGAAAGAGAGAAAGAAAGAGAGGGAGAGAAAGAAAGAAAGAAAGAGGGGTGGAGGGACAGCAGGCCCAGATCCTACACCACAATAGAAATATGTGTATTCCAGAAAGTTTAACAAATCAGCAGATAAAGATACTCCAAACACCTGGTGTTAGCGCTTCAGTCATCCCGGCACCATGGTTGTTATGGTGTCAGGATGACTGAAGCGCATTATTTCTATTATTACATTGTAATAAAGAATGAAATTATTCAACTCACCATAATGCAGAATCAGTGGAAGCCCCGAGGCCCCCCTTACACCAGGCCTTCCCAGCGGAGGCCCCCCTTACACCAGGCCTTCCCAGCGGAGGCCCCCCTTACACCAGGCCTTCCCAGCGGAGGCCCCCCTTACACCAGGCCTTCCCAGCGGAGGCCCCCCTTACACCAGGTGTGATGCCCCTGCAGCAGAGACTCTCTCCGCCGCCATTACACAGAGGGGACAGTGGAGGAGCCGGCCGGGTGGCTGGCAATAGGAATTAAGCTGCGGCGCCGCCGCCCACCCCCGCCCTTTCCCACATTTCACTCACACACAGACAGACATCAGCGGGGCGGGAGGTGGGCGGTGTCGCAGCTCAATTCCTATTGGCAGCCACCCTGACCCTCCTCTTGGTCTACAAGAAAATGGCGGCCGGCGGAGACATTGTCTCCGCCCGGCCCGTGGACCTCTAGCGGCGGTTGCGGCGAAGATTCGGGGGCCCCTAGTAATTACTTGGGGCCCTATGCAGCTTGCGTAGCAAGTGTATAGGGCGGATCGGCCCTGCATGTACGGGTAGCTGTAGATATAGTAATCTTTAGCAGGAATTCCCTAAGACCAGGAAGATATTTCAAGGTTTGCGTCATTAAAAGGGTTGAGAAATGCTAGTCCAGACTATCCAATAACATTTTCTCCCAACCATGGTGACCTGATGCTTCATGCCATTGCCTGTTGTGCCTCATCTATTGCTCACAAGTATAGCTATAGGACAAAGGGAATACACATGTGTACATACACCTTTAGCCTTGCAGCGAACATTTTCTAACTCATTATACAGTTGTAGCGATACCCCCAGTTAAGAGGGCTGCTGGTATTGATTTGGGCCCTGTAGTGCACCGCTGTCAACCCCTGGCAATCGGCTCTAACCTCCCGTGGCACAGCTAGTAATAGTGGGATACGACCGAGTGACCGCAACTCTTGGTGACGCAGTCTTATAGCAAGCATGCACAGCAATATACTTTAAAACTACTCTTAAAGTAACTGAAGCTGACACCAAATGTACTTGACCCAGATATTTTACTGATGCTAATGGGCAAGTAATAAAATAACAGTATAACAAGTTGCAGGTCCCTGCAATAAACAGTATTTAAGATGAACAGAATAACCAGAACAATAATATATTGCTATGCGACTCTAACGCTGCCCTTTTACAGCTACTTCCCCTCGTGGGCAGACTAACACCCAGCAATGTCTACCTATGCAGTCAGGCCTGACTGATCTAATTGGAAGTTCAGGGTAAACAATCTTCGCTAGCAATCTTTCGGAGGTGCACTTGAAGAACAACTTTGTAATCCAAATAAATAGTGGTAATAAAGGTGTGAAAAGCTGTGAAAGCAATAGGGGGATTAGAAGGAGAGACAGAATATACACCGCTTTGGGATAATAGGAATCTTCAGGAGTTGGAGCAGATGGGGAAAATTAAGGAATGGGAAGGGAAGGGGATAACTAGGCTGGCCCAGCTGTATGAGGGAGAAATCCTAAAAACATTCGCTACACTTGGAGAGGAATATGATGTCCCTAAACATACATTTTATAGATATTTGCAAATTAGACACGCATTAAATAAGCAGTTTGATAGACAGGGACCAATCTGGCACAAATCCCCTATCTTTCAGAGATTGGGCAATCAGAGTGAGACCGGGGGCCGTATATCCGAAATATACCCACATTTATGCAAAGGAAGTATTACAGCTCCTGAACATCTTAAAAGTAGAGGGAAATGGGAGGAAGATCTGGGGCCCATATCCGGGGGGCAATGGAAAAAGGTACTAGAGAGTGGACACC
Source organism: Rana muscosa (assembly GCA_029206835.1). Classification (NCBI taxonomy): domain Eukaryota; kingdom Metazoa; phylum Chordata; class Amphibia; order Anura; family Ranidae; genus Rana; species Rana muscosa. Next base: position 632,773,549 of record CM055117.1, on the reverse strand, counting down.
TTGTATCTGTGTCACCGGCCCAGAAATTTTCATTCTTAATGCTATTACATAGGACATATTATACACCAAAAAGGCTGTTTGATTTTGGATGGAGAACAGATGCAGGGTGTCCCAGATGTCAGGACACAGGGGACCTGATACATATGCTATGGAGGTGCCCGAAATTATTTAGGTATTGGACAGGGGTACTAGATAGCATAAATAGGACATATACAACAACAATAGAAATGGACCCTAGAATGTGTGTCCTGGGACTAGAGGAGGGAACAAGCAGAGCGACCAGTATAACAAAAGCAGTGCTTAGATGCCTTTTTCACGCCAGAAAATTGATAGCGCAAAGATGGCAGGCAGAAGACCCCCCCTCAGTGAGAGAATGGGCTAATATAGTCACCGCAACAATATGGAAGGAGAGGGTAGTATATATTAAGAGAGGGAACACAAGAGAGTTTGAAAAGGTGTGGAACCCGTGGTTGGAAAAATAGGGACACCCCTGCAAAGCGGAGAGTGAGATAAGGAAAATAAATGAAAACAAAAATAAACTTTGAATAATGTGTAAAAATGGAAGAAAAAACCTAATATGAGAAATAGTAAGTGGGGAGGGGGGAAGGAGGGAGGGATGAGGATCAATAGAGTGAAAATTACACTGATAACATTTTGCTAATTTATTGTTATTGAAAAATAAATATATAAAAGCATGTATAATGTTAATTTGAATATATAAGAAAATTAATAAAGAGAATAAAAATCAAAAAAAAAAACTTTGTAATCCAAATAAATAGTGAAGATAAAGTATCTGTCTATGAGCAAGTGCTCTCTCTCTCACCACCCGGACAGTCCAAGTCTGTTTCCTCCACCGATTCGTCTAGGAACAGGAATCCACCGACATCCGGGCCTTCAGTCCTTCTGGTGTACTGCAGCAAGGAGGAGAAGATGTCTCTCAGGTTCAGCTAGGCTGGCGGAGGGCTCTTTGGAGAAATGCACAAGGCCCAGGCTTCAGGCCTTGTGCACACAGCAGTTCAGCACAGGGATCCTCTTGCTAGGAGAGGGGGTGTCCAAAGAGGAAGAATCAACTCCGCCTCCCCTTTATAAAGTTTGCCCCAGCAGTCTCTGCTCCGGGGAAATGCACCCTGGGTGCTGCAAGATGTACTGGGAGATGTAGTCTCTCAGTATTAAAGGGGAATACCCCGCTACACAGTTTTCCTGATTCTGTATCTTTAGCTTATTAGCTCATTTATCCCCACTTTATAAGAGAGCTGTAATTACATTATCACACCATCCATAGACGTGCGCATAGCTCCCAACTGTCCCTGATTTTGAGGGACTGTCCCTGATCTGGAGCAATATCCCTCTGTCCCTCATTCCTCCTCATTTGTCCCTCATTTTGGTCTGATCTATATAGTTGTATATAAATTGCACTTTTGTTCTATCAAAAACTGTTTTCCAGCCCTAAATCTTTCATCTGATTTCTAAATTGCTGCATTTGTAAATTCCAAAAGCCAATATAAAGGAATAGTAGTGGTAACAAAAGCACTTGTGGGTTTAACCAATCTTGTTTTTTGTCCAATTCTCCTTTAAGGGGGCATGGCAAGGGGTGTGTCCTATGCCTGCATACTTTTGCTGATAGGTGTCCCTCATTCCCATCTCAAATGCCCTGTACACACGATCAGATTTCCGATGGAATTTTCCGTCGGAATTCAGATGAAGCTAACTTCCATCAGCCTTGCATACACACCATCAGACAAAATTCCGACCTTCCAAAACGCGGTGACGTAAAACACTCTGACGAGCCGAGAAAAATTAAGTTCAATGCTTCTGAGCATGCGTCGACTTGATTCTGAGCATGTGTGGGTTTTTTCTCTGTTGGAGTTCCACACAGACAATCGGAATTTCCTATTGTTTTTTTTTTCCGTCGGAAAAATTTAAAACATGTTCTATTTTTTTACACCGATAGAAAAAAAGTCCGATGGGGCCCACACACGATCGTTCTTTCAGATGAAAAAAGTCCATCTGACTTTTTTCATCGGAAAAAACGATCGTGTGTACAGGGCAAAAGAGTTGGGAGGTATGCGTGCGCAGGGGGTGTACTGGGTGTACCTGGATTCCCCCTGCTGATATTTCACCAAAGCCCCCCAACGGGGCTCCTAAAAAAATTGTAAAAAAAAAAAGTGTAAAAAAATCATATAAAAGTTTAATTGTAAAAAAGAATACACAAATAAAATAAGAGCAGGGAAGATTGCTCCCAGCACAGAGATTGAGCTCATCAATGGTGTCAGTGGGAACTCTGCACTCTGTACTAATTTCTCTGGCACAATAGACAAACTTCGCACTTTGCAAGTGCAGTTGCACTCGATCCTATATTGCGTGGGAAACTGTCATGTACCACCTAGTCAGTACGAAAAAGAAAAATACATTAATCAATAAGGGAGCTCACTATAAAACTACTGACACCAGCCTCTGCCCTAGTGATACGTCCACTGCTCTACTGACACCATCCACTGCCCTACTGTTTTTTACCTTTATTAAGAGTGCGTGTGTGTGGCGGTACCCACACTCCCCCTCTTTCCTACTGTGTATGGCTTGCGTCTAGGGGTACCTGGGAGAGGAGAGTGCAGGGACACTACGCCAAACTCTCCCCTCGTGTGTATAAGAGGGTTGAGCAAAGTTAGTTGAATTACCTCCGGGTCTGTCCACTGCATATGAAGCCTCAGTTGTCCTATGGAGATGTGTCTGCCAATAATAGAGTCCCACACCAATCGAAAGTCCAACACTCCTTTATTTCTCATACAGTACGGTGAACACACTCAGTTGAACTTCCAATAACAGACGAACATGGGGTGTGGGAACGAGTAGGCCCAGGCACAACTAAGCTCTCCTATTCCTTTTTAGCGAATAGGCCTGGCGCACGGTCTCTGCCACCGACCGTGAGGGTGGTCTCTGCCACAGACCGGATGAACTGTTGAGGCCCCTGCCACGGGCCTAATAGCAGGCCCCTGCCACTGACCTGAGTGAAATAGTTGGACCGCTGCCACTGGTCATTGAACGTGGACTGAACTTCCTCTTTGAATTTGGCCCCTGTTCGGGAAAGATATCACTCCGGGTGGTCTCCAGAGGTACACCCGGCACTGGCAATCTGCTGCACCAGGTCTTCGGGTGAGTCCCTCCTCCGGTCCCTTACGCCTCTGGATTCGGGTGCCCCACTCCCAGGGCCCCCTAGGATGATCCCTCCCTCGTGGGACCCAGCGGAAGGTACTGGGCCCCAGGCCTCCGGCCGAGTACCTCACCCCAGACTGAAGGTGTCTGGGATGGAACACGAACTCCAAGTGCCCAGGCCTAGGCCGCCTGGACACCGACCGCAACAACAGCCCTCAGGCTGAAGGTGCCCGGGACTTCCACCTCGTGGCAAAGATGTCCGCCCCTTTATACCCTCTCCCAGGATGCACAGCGGGTTCCCCGCCCCGCCGTTCAACCGCTGCGAGAGGTCACAAAGGGTACGGCACTGCAGTGATGGTTCAACCCCGGCCCAAAGTGACAGCGCCACCTGCTGGGCCGTAGGGAACTATGCATCACTGATGTCCTCACGAGTTTAAAAAGTACATACCCGCTACATATATAAATATATATATATATATATATATATATATATATATATATATATATATATATTACACATACATACATGCGTGTTTGAGCTTTGCGGTGCACACCCTAATGCAATAAGCTGCGCACACCTATGACACCATTACATTTTACTTTGCTTTAATGTCATCTTTAATAATCTTCAGAATTTTTGCTTAGTTCTTTAACCTCTTCCATACCGGGTCATTGTAAAATGACGCCGGAAGGAACCCTCTCTCCCTCCGGGTGGACGTCATATGACGTCCTGGGCTTTGTGGGAGGGGATATCTGAATGATGCCTGCAGCTAGAGGCATCATTCAGATATCCTTGTCTTCAGCCGGCGATTCTGCGCACCATAAGAACGATCATAGCGGCGGTTCCACCGCTTGATCGTTCTTATAGGCGGCGGGAGGGGACATCCCCCTCCCGCCGCCATCCGGTGCTTCTCCGGGCTCTCCCGTGCCATCGGGGACCCAGAGAGAATCATCCGGCGCCGGTGGTGGGTCACGTGACAAACATAGAGATGACTGTCGGAGGCCCGGGCGCGATGTGATGACGTCACGACCGGGTCCTCAGATGTAAACAAAGCCGCCATTGCGGCTGTAATTATGAGATCAGTGACATTTTTTTCACGATCGCATGCTTTCCAGCCTGGAGGAGAGATGTGGGGTCTTATTGACCCCGCATCTCTCCATAAAGAGGACCTGTCACACACATTCCTATTACAAGGGATGTTTACATTCCTTGTAATAGGAATAAAAGTGATCAAAAAAAATAAAAAAAGTGTAAAAAAAAAAGTAAAAATAAAACAAAAAATAAGTAAAACAAAAAAATTTAAATATATATATATATTTTTTAAAATGCCCCTGTCCCCAATACCTCGCGCTTAGAAGCGAACGCACACGTAAGTCCCGCCCACATATGTAAATGCTGTTTAAACCACATATGTGAGGTATCGCCGCGTGCGTTAGAGCGCGTGCAACAATTCTAGCACTAGACCTCCTCTGTAACTCTAACCTGGTAACCTGTAAAAAATTTCAAAGCGTCGCCTATGGAGATTTTTAAGTACCGAAGTTTGGCACCATTCCATGAGTGTGCGCAATTTTAAAGCGTGACATGTTAGGTATCCTTTTACTCAGCATAACATAAGCTTTCATATTTTACAAAAAAATTGGGCTAACTTTACTGTTTTGTTATTTTTTAATTCATGAAACCATTTTTTTCCCCAAAAAAAGGCGTTTGAAAAATTATTGCGCAAATACCGTGCAAGATAAAAAGTTGCAACGACCGTCATTTTATTCCCCAGGGTGTCTGCTAAAAAAAACATATGTAATGTTTGGGGGTAATTCTGAGTAATTTTCTAGCAAAAGAATGATGATTTGTACATGTAGGAGAGAAGTGCCAGAATAGGCCCAGTATGGAAGTGGTATAAAAAGCCCTGTATGGAAAGGGTTAAACCACATTGTCTCTTTCCCTTTTTCTCCCACATACTCTTCCTCTTCTAGTGTCTGGACCTCTACTCACGCAATCTAAGTATTTTCCTGTGTAGTTGTGAATTTACTCACGTCACAATTTCCATACAATGCTGTTCTGACTTTTTAATGTTGATTCATAGATTATTTTATTTTATGCACTGCCCCTTTTTCTGTACAAGGTGCACTGGGAGTTGCAGACAGCATTAGGGATAAGTGAATCACTTTCAGTGTGTCAGCACTGATGGCACACCCACCCAGCCTGTTCACTTTGCACCAATATTTACAGTGATAGACAAAATTAGCAATGGGCCCCCTTATAAGAACAACTTTTGAGCCTAGCAGTCAACTACTGCCATTGCAGAAACAGCAATAGCTGAACTCCAGGAAGATATAAAAGACACAAATTAATGCAGTTTTGTAGTCATTAATGCTTATATCAATGCCATTTTCTGCAGTCTCTGAACAGCAGAGGTCAGGATGGTGAAGAAGGGGGAACAGTTCAAGGAGCAAATCAGTTGTGCTGCAATCAGCATTGCCAACTGCCCCGTTAATTTACAGGCAGCCTGTAAATTTTCGGGCTGCTCGTAAATACCCGTTAGGGGCAGCAGTGCCCATAAAAAAGATAGCTGCGGGCCGACAGCGCAACTGCGAATGTGTCGTTTCGAAACCTGCCAGGCTCAGGAAAACTTGTACACACTCGGCCGGGCGGGCATATGTGCAGTGACGTGATGGCGCCGCCTGGTGCCATTTTTGAATGGCGTTCTCGGCGGTGCGTCACCACAACAGAGGAGGTCGATCTCCTGTATGGAGAAGTAGGGAGGACAGATATATAGAGCAGGAGCAGAGCCATCCACAGAGATAGACCCCCTCCTGTACCATGTCCACACAGCCTCTGACCCCCTGTACCATGTACGCACAGGCTCTGACCCCCTGAACCATGTCCGCACAGCCTCTGACCCCCTGTACCATGTCCGCACAGCACCTGACCCCCTGTACCATGTCCCCACAGCCTCTAACCCCCTGTACCATGTCTCCACAGCCTCTAACCCCCTGTACCATGTCTCCACAGCCTCTAACCCCCTGTTCCATGTCTCCACAGCCTCTAACCCCCTGTACCATGTCCCCACAGCCTCTGACCCCCTGTACCATGTCCCCACAGCCTCTGACCCCCTGTACCTTGTCCCCACAGCCTCTGACCCCTGTGCCATGTCCCCACAGCCTCTGACCCCCTGTACCATGTCCCTACAGCCTCTGACCCCCTGTACCATGTCCCCACATCCTTTGACCCCCTGTACCTTGTCCCTACAGCCTCTGACCCCTGTGCCATGTCCCCACAGCCTCTGACCCCCTGTACCATGTCCCTACAGCCTCTGACCCCATGTACCATGTCCCCACAGCCTCTGACCCCCTGTACAATGTCCCTACAGCCTCTGACCCCTGTGCCATGTCCCCACAGCCTCTGACTCCTGTACCATGTCCTTACAGCCTCTGCCCCCCCCCCTCCTGTACCATGTGTAGCAGGATGTCCATATGTAAGAAGGAATCCGGCTCCCTCCGGTGGTATAAGTGTTACAATGCAACTAATGCACTTTGGGACAGATATCAGCTAGGAGAAAAGACTGTTGCTTTTAGTAAAAGACAGACTACATTACCCAGGGTGCATTGCAACACCGCAAAGCATTCTGGGCAGACTACTTAAACCAGGGGAGGGGCCAGCGTCTCTCTCTCTGGATCCAGCTCTCAATCAAGCAGGAAGTGGGCACGGAGGCCTGCTTCCTAAGGATTAGGCCAGAAGTCTGGGCCTAAATTACGGGAGTGCCTGAGTGATTTCCAGCAGAGGATCGTCCACAGCGTCCTGTGATTGCCCAGCAGAGACCGGAGTCGTCCTTCACCATATGCTGTTAGTGACGGAGTCCGGAGACTGCAGCTGAAGCAGAAGCGTGGAGATCGAGTGACCGGGACAAGACAGAGGAGACTATCTGAAAGTCGGGCCTGTTTGGTGAGAAGGGCACCTGCCCAGAATTGACTACTACCTTAGAGGAAAGTGATTTAGTTAGTGCCAGCCACACTTCACCTATCACGCCACAGCTTGCGGCCTAGTGTATCTCACTGGAGACTATGTGATCAGAGATTGGTGCATCCGTCATTAGTGGGTGGCAGGCACACGAGTACTCAGGTATATTGCGGATAATTACAGCATCTTGTTGAAACCCTGTGGATTACAATTTAACTTGTGCACCGACGGTGGCTAGCGAAGACTTCATTGGAGAAAGGAACTTTGAGTGGGACGCAGATAGGCCTTGCTTACCTATTATAGGGAATGAACACGTGCAAGGTATTGCAATAAAGGGGGAGCTCGCGAGCAACCAGTTAGCCGTGCAGAGACACATATAGATACATGTACATATATATATAGCTGATGTTATTTCCTGTTATTACCTAATCTCAGTGATACCTATCCTTATTGGTTTATTGACTCTGCAATGCGCATGCAGAGTCAACTGTGTGTATTAATGTGATTCTTTACCCTTCCCTTTTATACTGAGTAAAGGTACCTTTGATTAAGCATATAACTTGTGTGAAGTATCTCTGTCACTTAGAAGGACTAGTGACCAGCAAAGGTAATAACATTTACAGGTTATTGTGTGATGTATGCAGGATTGTGTCTCCTAATACTCAATAGGTCTCACACTCCTTATCCATATCAGTTGTGCTAAGGGAAGGTTTGAGCCACTTCCAGGGGTTGATAGGCAGGACGTAGACCCAAATCAAACAAACAGCAGCTCCTACGGGGTAGTGCTACACGTGGGGGCTCGTCCGGGATATTCTACGGTTCTGCAATCAACTTTCCCCCTAGACAGAACCCTTACAGCACAGAAATGGACCCTGCTGCCGTAGCCCGGTGGTGCAGGGATGAAGGCATCCTACCCGGAAATGGCCTGGTAGTTGAAATACAGAGAGAGGCCTGGGTAGAGGAGCAGCTAACTCCAGTCTTGAGAGCATTGTCCACGGACAGGAAGCCATGGGTGATTGACATAAAGACAGATACTGTAAATCCCCACACCTATGCATTATGTGAGTGGAGGAACGGAATCTCTGACTACTTCAAGGGTGCCAGCATAAAAACTACAAACCAAGTAGAACTCCTCCTGATACACCCAGAAGAGAATAAAGATGGCCCCACATCCACTACTTCAGGAGGCCCCAGCACAGGAGGGAGCGCCCAACAAAAGGGTCCCGGTTCACCACCATTGACCACCCTTAGCTCAGAATTGTGCGCTGTCCTGGGGGAGATTGTGACCAAGTGTAAAAAGGACCCTCCAGACTACCTGATGTCAGGATACAGGAAACTCAGGACCTTTTCTGGGAAGAAACCTGTACCTTCAGTGGAAGATGGATTTGAAGAGTGGCTAGATGGCACCACTCAGGCCCTAGAAGAATGGGAGGTGCCAGAACAACAAAAAAAACAACGGATTGTGGAAAGCTTAAAGGGGCCTGCTCTGGAGGCCATACGTAACCTCAAGTTAAGCAAGAAGGACTGCAATGCACAGGATTATCTGGATATTCTGCAGAATGTGTTCGGCGGGACGGAAAACGTCACTGAACTCACTTACCAGCTGGGGCATTGCCACCAAAAAGAGGGAGAGAAGCTGTCAGAATTCATAGGATGCCTGGATAAGATCCTGCATCGGATCCTACTGAAGAAAGGGATCGATCCAAGAAAAGTGGATGAGGCCCGTGCCCAGCAGGTGTTGAGGGGAGCTCAACCCTTGGACCCCATCGCATTATTGCTACGCACCCGGCGGGACGGGAGCAGCCTGGAATACCCCGACTTGATCCGGATAGTCAGGGAGGAGGAGGCCATGTTGGAAGACAAAAGGAGGAGTCAACACACCGAACCAACTGCCCGAGTCAGAATGTTAAGTGCAGAAGAAGGTGATTCAGAAGTTGAACTCCTAAAGACCCAGGTGTCACAACTAGTAGAAATGGTGTCCATGCTGACTAGCCAGGCCTCTGTGCCACACAACAAGAACACGTCAGAGGAACCAAAAAAACCTCCTAGCTCCAATATGGAACTAGTACAGAAGCCTAAGAGATTGATAACATGCTTCAATTGTGGGGGAATCGGGCATGTTAGAGCAGTGTGTCCCAGCCCAGATGAAGTTGCATCCAGATATCGCAAGCCGGCGGAAAACTTCAGAGGGCCCCGGTGAAGGAGTCAGCCGGGCGCCCACCAGTTTCCACGAACTCCTTCAAGAAGTCCAATGATCCAAAACATCAGAGTCAGGGACCTAAACCTCTGCCAATTAGGCCCCGTCCCACAACTCAGGCTGCTGTTGAACAGAAGGCCAGTGCACACCAGACCCAGAAGGGACTGAGACCCACCGGAAACTCAAGAAAAAAAGAAGTGAGGGTACAGGTAACTGAACCCAGCAAGAAGTCTGTGTTGAAGGAGTTCCCTGCCAAGTTAGTGGAGCCTTCTCCAGTAGTCTCCATACAAGTAGAAGGGATCTACACCAAGGCTCTTCTTGACACTGGGGCTCAAGTGACTCTTCTGTATAGGGATTTCTATGATAGACATCTTAAACATCTGCCCCTACAGAAATTAGAGGAACTGGAAATATGGGGTATCGGAACTCAGAGCTTTCCCTATGACGGTTGCCTGCCAATCAAGTTGACTTTTGATCCATCAGTGGCTGGGGAGACAGAGACCTTCGATACTCTGGCAGTAGTGTGCCCTCGCCCACCAGGGGCCAGCAAGAGCTCACTCATCATAGGGACCAACACTGATCTAGTCAGGTGACTGCTGACACCGTTGGCCCAACAGGAAGAAGCCCCGACCACAAGAGTCCACCCCATGCTAAGACAAGCCTACCAGTGCCTGGTACTGGAGCAGAAGGCCCCGGCAGAGGGAGTTGGCAAGATTTGGAAGCTAGACAAGACGGAGAAGGTATTACAACCGGGAGAGGTAACTTGCCTGAGGGCTTCTGTCAAGCTCACATGGAAACAGCCAGGCCCCTTTATTGTCTTCGAACCAGGCCCACAGGAAAGACAGAAAGGGATTGAAGTAATCCCCGAAGTGATCCCATTGAAGGCCCTACAGAAAAGCCATGGGAGGGTTTCAGTGAGTATAAGGAACACTGCTAATACACCAGTGAAGGTGCCGGCCAGAATGCTGTTGGGCCAGGTGAATCCAGCCACCCCCATTGCCCCCTGTGAATTGAAGAAAGAAGAAAGGGGTGAAGTCACCATAGAGAAGCTCTGTTCTGAAGACACGGCCCTCCCACCAGAATGGAGAAAAAGGGCCAAAGCTCAACTTGCAAGGTGGGAAAAGATCTTCTCTAAAGATGAGTTCGATGTGGGGTGCGCAAGGAGTGCCACTCACAAGATACGCTTACAAGAAGATAAGCCCTTTAGAGAGAGAGTTCGACGGGTCCCACTGGGTGACTTAGAAGACTTGCGGGAACAGTTGGCTGAGCTGAAGAGGACGGGGATTATTCGAGAATCCAGGAGCCCTTACGCTTCTCCAATAGTGGTAGTCCGAAAGAAGAACGGGTCGCTGAGACTGTGTATCGACTACAGAACACTAAACAAAAGGACCATCCCAGATCAATACACCACTCCCCGAATTGAAGACGCCCTGCAGAGTCTGTCAGGGGCCAAGTGGTTCAGTGTAATGGATCTAAAAAGTGGATATTACCAAATACCCATGCATCCTAAGGATCGGGAGAAGACAGCCTTCATCACCCCTGTGGGGTTCTTTGAGTTCAACCGTATGCCTCAAGGGTTATCAGGAGCCCCCGCCACTTTCCAAAGGCTAATGGAGAGAACCGTCGGGGACATGAATCTAATAGAGGTACTGGTATATTTGGACGACGTCATCGTGTTCGGGAGAACCCTAGAAGAGCATGAAGAGAGACTGGAGAAGGTCCTGAAGAGGCTCAGTGAAGAGGGCCTGAAACTCTCCCCAGAGAAGTGTCAATTTTACCAGTCCTCAGTCCATTACCTGGGCCATATCGTTTCTGCAGAAGGGGTGGCCACGGACCCAGAGAAGCTGGATGCCGTCACCTCTTGGCCGAGACCTACCAACGTGACTGAGCTTCGGTCATTCCTGGGGTTCTGTTCTTACTACAGAAGATTTGTAGAAGGATTCGCCAAGATTGCCAGACCCCTGAACGAGTTACTCAGAAACGAAGGGGAAGATGATGTTCCAGAGCTGGTCAAACCAGTGAAACTCACCATGGGACCCCGAAGGCCCAAAGAGTCGATTCAAGACCAGTGGACAGGGGAGTGCGAGGAAGCCTTCCAGATGTTAAAGAAGAGTCTTACCACTGCACCAGTCCTGGCCTATGCTGATCCAAAGAAGTCTTATGAACTGCATGTAGATGCCAGCCGAGATGGGCTGGGTGGGGTGCTGTACCAGGAACATGATGGTTACCTAAGACCCGTCGCAAATGTGAGCAGGAGTCTGATACCTGCTGAGAAGAATTACCCCACCCACAAGCTTGAATTCCTGGCCTTGAAATGGGCAGTGGTAGACAAACTGAGAGACTACCTATATGGGGCGGAGTTTGTGGTGAAGACAGATAATAACCCGCTCACCTACCTTCTGACCACTGCCAAGTTGGATGCAACGGGACACCGGTGGTTGGCTGCCCTTTCAAGCTTCACCTTCAGCTTGAAGTACCGACCCGGAGTGGGAAATAGGGATGCAGATGCCCTGTCCAGGAGGTCTCATGCCCCCACCGACCCTACCGAAGAATGGGCCCAACTAGACCCAGAGGGAGTGCGAGCCCTATATCAGGGGACAGAACTTCAAGCCAGAGGTGGGTCAAGAGCCGAAGAAATTGGGGTCTCAGCTGTTGGAGTACCGAAGTGCTATTGCAGTGTGACCCAAGTCGAAGGGGAGGGCTTGCCCAAGCTGACAAAAAGGGATTTGAGAAAGGAGCAAGAAGAAGACTCTTTAGGGAAACTCCTGATAAAGGCCCTGGAAAGCCAGCGTCCCGAGATGCTTGAAACAGACTCCCCAAGAGAAGCCCGATTGTTGCGCAGTGGGATCGGCTACACATACGTCAAGGGGTGGTCTACCAAAGGGGCCCCTCTGACGACTCAGAAGAGAAGTGGCAGCTGTTTCTACCAGCCAAATATCGAGAAGCGGTCCTAGCTGCCCTCCATGACAACCATGGTCACCTAGGGTCCGAACGGACTTTTCACCTTGTACGGGATAGGTTCTATTGGCCCTGCATGCGGGCTGAAGTGGAAGGATATTGCCATTCCTGTGTTCGATGCATTCAAAGGAAGACCTTGCCACGTCAAGCAGCCCCAATGGGCCATCTGCAAAGTCAGGGACCTATGGAACTGGTGTGCATTGACTTCCTTTGCCTGGAGCCTGATCTGAGTGGTCAAGGGAATGTCTTGGTGATAACAGATCACTTTACCCTATATGCTCAAGCATTCCCAACAAAAGACCAGAAGGCCTCAACAGTAGCCAAAGTACTGGTAGAAAAATTCTTTGTGCACTATGGTCTACCCCAACGCCTTCATTCAGATCAGGGCAGAGACTTTGAAAGCAAATTAATAAAGAAGTTATTAGACCTGTTAGGCATCCAGAAGACCAGGACAACCCCTTATCACCCACAAGGAGATGCTCAGCCTGAACGGTTTAACCGGACTCTCTTGGATATGTTGGGGACTCTGAGTTCAGAGAAAAAGCAGCATTGGAGCAAGCATGTAGCTGCCATAGGGCATGCCTACAATAGCACTGCCAGTGATGTCACCGGGTATTCCCCATACCGTTTGATGTTCGGGCAGGAGGCTCGGTTGCCAGTGGACTTGGCCTTTGGCATATCGCTGGATCATACCTCAGCAGCATCCCACAAGGGGTATGTAGACCGATTGAGAAAGAGTCTGAAGACAGCTTTTGAAAAGGCCCAAGCAGCATCTGACCAACGGGGGCTGAGAAATAAAAGAAACTTTGACCTAAGAGTCAGAATTCAAGATTTACAGCCAGGAGATAGAGTGCTGTTGAGGAACTTGGGAATTCCGGGAAAACATAAGTTGGCTGACCGTTGGAAATCCCAACCTTATGTTATCTGCAAGAAGCTGGAAAACCTTCCTGTGTACCAAATTAGGCCAGAAGGAAGCGTGGGACCGTTAAAGACCTGGCACAGGAATCACTTGTTGCCCCTCTCCGAGGCAGTTCGCATGCCTCCTGCATCTGACTCACAAGAAACCCCTTCAACTTCTCAAGGTTCCAGACCCATCACCCGATCTCAAACAGTGCTTCCAGATGTGAGAGATGGAGACTCTGACAATGAAGGTCAAGAGGATGAAGAAGCAGAATCTGACTGGTTGTGGTCATCCCAATTGCCAGAACCCATGACCACCTCCCAAACCTCACCCAAAACAGTTGACAATGGAACTCTTCGGGCAGAAGCTCCTGAATTCGTGCCTTCAAACATTCTCATTGAGGAGGTAGCTGATGACTCAGACTCTTTGTCAATGGAAGACCCAGAAGAAGGGTCGTTGTCTTTATCTGAAGGAGAGCGGGACGCTCCTGAAGTTCTGGAGCCCAACATGCCTGAACTAGATGAGGAAGCCCCTGAAGAGCTTCTAGAAACAGCCAGCCCCAAATGTCCTTGAGAATATGATACCTAAAGAGCAGAGGGAAAGAAGAGTAATTCACCCCCCAAAAAGACTGACGTACGACCAATTGGGTGAATGCTCTGAGGAGGCCATCATCACTTCTAAGAGAACCATTGATCAGTCTAGCTCTTCCACTCCAGATTCAGATTCAGTGGAAGACAACCCCAGCTCACTCCCTAGCACATCTGAAACAGACACCCAAGTGTCGGTGGTCCGTATACAGGACAACCTCCCTCCTTGTGATAATTGGTGGGAGGTTCCTCTGTCGGCTCTGTGTTATGATATGAGCTGTTTAAGTTTAAATCCTGCTTATGAAAAGGCAAGTTGTTTATTGTCATGCATAAACTAACAAATTTCCCTGCAGGTATTGCCAAAGTATGTGTTAGGTTACATACTGTTGTCCTCTTTGGGGACCAAAGACTTTAAGTGGGGGGAGTGTGTAGCAGGATGTCCATATGTAAGAAGGAATCCGGCTCCCTCCGGTGGTATAAGTGTTACAATGCAACTAATGCACTTTGGGACAGATATCAGCTAGGAGAAAATACTTTGTTGCTTTTAGTAAAAGACAGACTACATTACCCAGGGTGCATTGCAACACCGCAAAGCATTCTGGGCAGACTACTTAAACCAGGGGAGGGGCCAGCGTCTCTCTCTCTGGATCCAGCTCTCAATCAAGCAGGAAGTGGGCACGGAGGCCTGCTTCCTAAGGATTAGGCCAGAAGCCTGGGCCTAAATTACGGGAGTGATTTCCAGCAGAGGATCGTCCACAGCGTCCTGTGATTGCCCAGCAGAGACCGGAGTCGTCCATCACCATATGCTGTTAGTGACGGAGTCCGGAGACTGCAGCTGAAGCAGAAGCGTGGAGATCGAGTGACCGGGACAAGACAGAGGAGACTATCTGAAAGTCGGGCCTGTTTGGTGAGAAGGGCACCTGCCCAGAATTGACTACTACCTTAGAGGAAAGTGATTTAGTTAGTGCCAGCCACACTTCACCTATCACGCCACAGCTTGCGGCCTAGTGTATCTCACTGGAGACTATGTGATCAGAGATTGGTGCATCCGTCATTAGTGGGTGGCAGGCACAAGAGTACTCAGGTATATTGCGGATAATTACAGCATCTTGTTGAAACCCTGTGGATTACAATTTAACTTGTGCACCGACGGTGGCTAGCGAAGACTTCATTGGAGAAAGGAACTTTGAGTGGGACGCAGATAGGCCTTGCTTACCTATTATAGGGAATGAACACGTGCAAGGTATTGCAATAAAGGGGGAGCTCGCGAGCAACCAGTTAGCCATGCAGAGACACATATAGATACATGTTCATATATATATAGCTGATGTTATTTCCTGTTATTACCTAATCTCAGTGATACCTATCCTTATTGGTTTATTGGCTCTGCAATGCGCATGCAGAATCAACTGTGTGTATTAATGTGATTCTTTACCCTTCCCTTTTATACTGAGTAAAGGTACCTTTGATTAAGCATATAACTTGTGTGAAGTATCTCTGTCACTTAGAAGGACTAGTGACCAGCAAAGGTAATAACATTTACAGGTTATTGTGTGATGTATGCAGGATTGTGTCTCCTAATACTCAATAGGTCTCACACTCCTTATCCATATCAGTTGTGCTAAGGGAAGGTTTGAGCCACTTCCAGGGGTTGATAGGCAGGACGTAGACCCAAATCAAACAAACAGCAGCTCCTACGGGGGTAGTGCTACACATGTAAATGGAGAAATATGATTTTTGACTTTTGTTTAACTTAATCACATAGCTAATAGCTACATGTTTATAGTTAAAATATTGATATGTGCACTGTTTATCACTGAAAACTGTCATTGTAGGTACTTTTTTGCAGTGCCAGTAAAAAATGTGGCTCCATTAGTAAATTTCATGTTTTTTGCCAGGGGGGGGGGGGGGGAATGGTGCTGTTTGTAAATTTTGGCGTCCTGCCAGTAAATTTCACTTCGGGGGTTGACAACACTGGTTGCAATGCAAATAGCATGCTGAAAGGAGGAGAGAGAAGAGTGTCAAAGAGAAGAGCTCATCAATTTGCTGGTTCATCTTTCACAGTCTTTTCACAGACTGGGGAGGGACAAGATCTGTTGTTACTGATCTGCAGCATACTAAAATCAGGTTTCCTGCCCTGCCAGACAGGGATGTGCTGTATGATTGGGTTGAATTGATCTCAGAACTGAAATAAAAAAATCTTTGGACAAGTAAAACAGCTCCTTTATAAGTATTTCATATCTATATTTAAAGTGCTACTAAACCCAGGACCTTGCATTCACTATAGCTGGTCTCCCACAGTACACAGAACATGGAAATGCTCTGTTCTATCAGGGAGGATCATACAGTAGAAGACAGAATCAAACAGCCTTTTTAATGCGCAGGATTAACCCCTTAACTTCCACAATGAGTATAACAAGCATGCTTTACTGCATATACAGACTGATTTTATTGTTGTGGGTTTAGCAACACTTTAAATGTCTGCCTGGATTTCAGCTTTATTCAACAGATAGAGCAAGGGAGAGATGTAGATGAAGAATTGCATATGCAATACTCTAAATTATCTCAATGGTCTTACAGTGAAACTGGGGTTAGCCAGCACCCTCTTCACTTTCAAAATGTGACAGTGACAATGGGAAAGGAATTATGTTCATTAGTACCAGTCTGGCAGGTAGCGAAGTGCCCACTGACCAAAACCATTTGAATACTTCAAACCAGAAGCATGGTTAGTTAAGGAGGCGTGGCAGGGGTGTATCCTATGCCTACATACGTTTGCTAATAGGTGTCCCTAGTTCACATCTCAAAAAGTTGGGAGATATGCAATCTAAGGTCTTACATGTGTACACTTACTAGGGATAAATTTACTAGGATCTTTGAAGTGTTGGAGGAAATTCAGGAAAACTCCATGCAGATAATGACCTGGCCAGGATTCAAACCAGGGGGGTAAATGCTGCAAGTGCAGATGATAAGAGGCAAAATAAAATGGAGTAAACTCCTTTTAATTTATTGTCTGCTCATTTTACTAGTGCCAGTCGATATAACCAAATGAATAATTTCACATTATACCTGAAATAACTGATGTAGCGCCCTCCTCACTCCCCTCTTTGTCTTCAGCTCGTCTTTTCTCTTGTCTAGGGGTACCTTAGAGGGGAAGGGAGCAGGGACACCATGCCTGGCCTTCACCACAGGTGTCAGTGTGATATAAGCAAAGTTCCTTTACCTTCGGGTCAGTGCTGTGCACCTGGAGCCTCCACCGAGAGTTACCTTGAACAATGTCTGTCAGGAAATGAGCCCCACACCATTAAAGTCCAACACTCCTTTATTCTTCTCGAATGAACACAATCAGTTGAACTCCCTTGGTAGAAACAGAACAGAAAAGGAGGTGTGGATGCGAGTAGGCCCAGACACAATGTGTTCTCCACTTTCCTCCCTGAAAGTGGGTTGCGGTCTCCGAGCGAGGGGGGATTTCCTTCCAGGCGGTCTCCGATGAGAGGCTCACCCGTCACTGGCAATATGCTGCACCAGGTGTTCAAGTGAGGAGCTCCCCCCGGTCCATTACGCCTTCCGGATTCGGGTACCCACTCCCGGGGTTCCCTAGGATCTCCTTCCCTCACGGAACTCAGTGTTGGGCACTGAGCTCCAGACCTCCATCCGAGTACCTCACCCCAGGCTAAAGGTGCCTGGGATGGAACACGACCTCCGGCTGTCCTCTAGGCCTAGGCCGCCTAGAGGACCGACATGAACCACCGCCCACAGGCTGAAGGTGCCTGGGACTCGACCCCATTACAAAGCCCCTTTATACCCTCTCCCGGCAAGCACGGCGGGTTCCCCGCCCCACCATACCGCTGCCGAGGGAGGACAAAAAGGAGGCACAGCACACAGCAATGATTCAACCACAGCCCAGGGCGACAGCGCCACCTGCTGGGCTGCAGGGAATTACACATCACTGATGTCTCTGCCAAGTTCAAATTACACCCGGGAAAGTACATACCCGCTACACTCTCCCCCTGGTGGTTTGACACTGGTCCCCAGTGTCTGGAGTAAATCATGCCCTCAACGGCTGACAAAATCCAATCCAGAAAGCGACTAACAATTGTACAAAAATAACACTTTAGAAAAAAAACTACCCAACCGAAACATTGTGTCTGAGCCCTGTAATAAAAAGGGAAGAAGGAAGAGAGAAAAACAACAGCATTAAACCATAACTTTGAATCACATATTCACATTTTACTTTTCCCACCCATCCTGACTAAGACCCACCCCATACTCAGTGGTCTTGTTGGGATGCTCTCCTGCAGAGGGAAAAGAAAAGGATTAGCACACATAACCCTGACACATGTATTCGTGCGAGAGAAAAGAAACTTCTCCTGGAAGAAATCCCTTTTCTCCAAAGAGTGAGTGTGTGAAAAGTGTTTAACATTGCGCAACACTGCCACCTGGTGACAGCACCGCGGTAACTGCACTCGTGGAACTTTTCCTCTTCTCTTTGACCCTATCTACCCCAGAGTCCATGATCTCTTGCAGAAGAAGTGAAGAACAACAGGAACAGTCCTTCATTCCTCTGGACACAAAAGCAACGGGCCCCAGAAAGTTCAGCAGCATAACAAGAACGGAGTCTTTTCTCTCCTACAGGTAAAAGCGGGGATGCAGCAGAACAAGTGGCTTCAAGTGTTGATCCATGGTCTCCAGATGATACTCCACATCTTCTCCTTCCTTGCGCCGGATCAACACTTTGTCTGCATGGATGTGCCGTCCCAACATCCACTCTGCCTTGCAGTCTTTAAAACGTTGAGAGGCCTTTGGAGAGCATGCCAGGTACCTGCGGGCGTGTGGAATCTGAAGGTGGGTCCACACAAAGTCATTGTACCAGCGCTCCCGGCACACTTCCACCTCATAGAGCAACTCCTTAGACAAGTACGGGTACTCCCATCTGTACTCTGCAGCAACCTTCTGGCCAAATAGGCGTTGTAGTCTCGCCAAAGGAGGCATGGTAGCTTTGTCCCCTTCGCCAGGTAAAACTATTGAGTCCGGGTGGCGAGGGACCTTGACCACATCTGGTCTGGGCATTGGTGCCCGCAACAGCAGTCTCTTTTCCCCGGTCTTGGGTACAGATGGTACCGGGGTTGTAGAGGCAGGCTGGGGATGGGACCCCTCTTCAGGCGCTGGTGCCTCCACCCGGGGTGTACTTTCCCCTGTAGACATGGGTGGATCCCTGGTTCTGCGGGATGAAGCGAGAGGTATTTTGTCCCAGCCCTTTTCGGCAAACAGTTCGTCTATAGCAACGTCATCTCCCATGTCCGAAAGCGACTCCAGGTCAGAGGTGTCACACTCCTCCGCGGGCAGGTAGCCAGTAGTGGAGACTGAGTTTTCACCTCTTCCCACACACCAAATCTCTCCGCCTGGCTTACCTCGGCCTTTACTTGAAACGGGACGTCCGGAACTCTTGTCGACGGATCCATCCGGGCCGGGCGTAAGCGGGCGAGACGGTCCACCACAACCGCTGGTCGGGGCTACCATGCCGGTCTTTCTCTTCGGTGGTGGACGCTGCGAGACAGTGGTGACCGAGTCAGCATCCTCGGATTTCTCCCGTTGAGTTTTCACGACCTCCTCCGCGGTCACTGAAGTGTGCGCAGGGATGGCTGTCAAAGCAGTGATTCCTCCTCTCTGAGTGGTGTTGCCCGCAGCACGGCTGGGGTAGATGGTTCTCGGCTTCTCAACCGCTGGATCCACTTCGAACAGAAACTCCCCTCAGGCCTCACATCGCCCGAATGGCTTCAGTTGGCACACCAGTCCCGAACAGCCAGGACAAATCACACCCAGGGCCTCAACATCCATGCACGAATACAGGGCGAATCGACCCCTTGGCTTTAGCCGGATCCCCGTATCTGTTACCGGAGCAGCAGCAGTCAATGTCGTGGTGAAAGGGTGAACTGGAATCCACGATGTATGTCCGAACATGGCGACCTGTTGCTGATCCATTGCACACTGCAAAGTTTTTGCGCCAACGTCCCACGTGTAGTCCTTCACACGTATTGGACTCCTCCCCTTTGCTCCAGTTCGCGGGCTTTTGTTCTTTTTTTTTCTTTTTGAGTCACGCCCACAAACTAAGCGATGGGGGTGTGCCTGGTGGCGCAGTGCAAATAGAAACCCCCACGTGTACTACTTCAAACGGCTGAGCTTCCCCCTTTCCTCGCTCTTCTGCGCGGGCCTTTCCCTTCAATGGGTCATGTCCACGACTTCGAGCACAGGGATGCACTTCGGCCAATGAAGGCCTGCCTACTCGCGTAACTCCTTCAGCAGACACGTTCAATTCCGTGGTGCACAAACACTATGCCGGACCCGAGCCCCCACGTGTAGCGCCCTCCTCACTCCCCTCTTCATCTTCAGCACGTCTTTTCTCTTGTCTAGGGGTACCTTAGAGGGGAAGGGAGTGGGGACACCACGCCTGGCCTTCACCACAGGTGTCAGTGTGGTATAAGCAAAGTTCTTTTACCTTCGGGTCAGTGCTGTGCACCTGGAGCCTCCACAGAGAGTTACCTTGAACAATGTCTGTCAGGAAATGAGCCCCACACCATTAAAGTTCAACACTCCTTTATTCTTCTCGAATGAACACAATCAGTTGAACTCCCTTGTAGAAACAGAACAGAAAAGGAGGTGTGGATGCGAGTAGGCCCAGACACAATGTGTTCTCCACTTTCCTCCCTGAAAGTGGGTTGCGGTCTCCGAGCGAGGGGGAATTTCCTTCCAGGCGGTCTCCGATGAGAGGCTCACCCGTCACTGGCAATATGCTGCACCAGGTCTTCAAGTGAGGAGCTCCCCCCGGTCCATTACGCCTTCCGGATTTGGGTTCCCAACCCCTGGGTTCCCTAGGATCTCCTTCCCTCGCGGAACTCAGTGTTGGGCACTGAGCTCCAGACCTCCATCCGAGTACCTCACCCCAGGCTTAAGGTGCCTGGGATGGAACACGACCTCCGGCTGTCCTCTAGGCCTAGGCCGCCTAGAGGACCGACACGAACCACCGCCCACAGGCTGAAGGTGCCTGGGACTCGACCCCGTTACAAAGATGGCCGGCCCCTTTATACCCTCTCCCGGCAAGCACGGCAGGTTCCCCGCCCCAAGATACCGCTGCCGAGGGAGGACAAAAAGGAGGCACAGCACACAGCAATGATTCAAAACCAGCCCAGGGCGACAGCGCCACCTGATGGGCTGCAGGGAATTACACATCACTGATGTCTCTGCCAAGTTCAAATTACACCCGGGAAAGTACATACCCGCTACACTCTCCCCCTGGTGGTTTGACACTGGTCCCCAGTGTCTGGAATAAATCATGCCCTCAACGGCTGACATAATCCAATCCAGAAACCGACTAACAATTGTACAAAAATAACACTTTAGAAAAAAAACTACTCAACCGAAACATTGTGTCTGAGCCCTGTAATAAAAAGGGAAGAAGGAAGAGAGAAAAACAACAGCATTAAAGCATAACTTTGAATCACATATTCACATTTTACTTTTACCACCCATCCTGCCTAAGACCCACCCCATACTCAGTGGTCTTGTTGGGATGCTCTCCTGCAGAGGGAAAAGAAAAGGATTAGTACACATAACCCAGACGCATGTATTCGTGCAAGAGAAAAGAAACTTCTCCTGGAAGAAATCCCTTTTCTCCAAAGAGTGAGTGCGTGAAAAGTGTTTAACGTTGTGCAACACTGCCACCTGGTGACAGCACCGCGGTAACTGCACTTGTGGAACTTTTCCTCTTCTCTTTGACCCTATCTACCCCAGAGTCCATGATCTCTTGCAGAAAAAGTGAAGAACAACAGGAACAGTCCTTCATTCCTCTGGACACAAAAGCAACGGGCCCCAGAAAGTTCAGCAGCATAACAAGAACGGAGTCTTTTCTCTCCTACAGGTAAAAGCGGGGATGCGGCAGAACAAGTGGCTTCAAGTGTTGATCCATGGTCTCCAGATGATACTCCACATCTTCTCCTTCCTTGCGCCGGATCAACACTTTGTCTGCATGGATGTGCCGTCCCAACATCCACTCTGCCTTGCAGTCTTTAAAACGTTGAGAGGCCTTTGAAGAGCATGCCAGGTACCTGCGGGCGTGTGGAATCTGAAGGTGGGTCCACACAAAGTCATTGTACCAGCGCTCCCGGCACACTTCCACCTCATAGAGCAACTCCTTAGACAAGTACGGGTACTCCCGTCTGTACTCTGCAGCAACCTTCTGGACAAATAGGCGTTGTAGTCTCGCCAAAGGAGGCATGGTAGCTTTGTCCCCTTCGCCAGGTAAAACTATTGAGTCTGGGTGGCGAGGGGCCTTGACCACATCTGGTCTGGGCATTGGTGCCCGCAACAGCAGTCTCTTTTCCCCGGTCTTGGGTACAGATGGTACCGGGGTTGTAGAGGCAGGCTGGGGATGGGACCCCTCTTCAGGCGCTGGTGCCTCCACCCGGGGTGTACTTTCCCCTGTAGACATGGGTGGATCCCTGGTTCTGCGGGATGAAGCGAGAGGTACTTTGTCCCAGCCCTTTTCGGCAAACAGTTCGTCTATAGCAACGTCATCTCCCATGTCCGAAAGCGACTCCAGGTCAGAGGTGTCACACTCCTCCGCGGGCAGGTAGCCGGTAGTGGAGACTGAGTTTTCACCTCTTCCCACACACCAAATTTCTCCGCCTGGCTTACCTTGGCCTTTACTTGAAACGGGACGTCCGGAACTCTTGTCGACGGATCCATCCGGGCCGGGCGTAAGCGGGCGAGACGGTCCACCAAAACCGCTGGTCGGGGCTACCATGCCAGTCTTTCTCTTCGGTGGTGGACGCTGCGAGACAGTGGTGACCGAGTCAGCATCCTCGGATTTCTCCCGTTGAGTTTTCACGACCTCCTCCGCGGTCACTGCAGTGTGCGCAGGGATGGCTGTCAAAGCAGTGATTCCTCCTCTCTGAGTGGTGTTGCCCGCAGCACGGCCGGGGTAGATGGTTCTCGGCTTCTCAACCGCCGGATCCACTTCGAACAGAAACCCCCCACAGTCCTCACATCGCCCGAATGGCTTCAGTTAGCACACCAGTCCCGAACAGCCAGGACAAATCACACCCAGGGCCTCAACGTCCATGCACGAATACAGGGCGAATCGACCCCTTGGCTTTAGCCGGATTCCCGTATCTGTTACCGGAGCAGCAGCAGTCAATGACGTGGTGGAAGGGTGAACTGGAATCCACGATGTATGTCCGAACATGGCGACCTGTTACTGATCCATTGCACACTGCAAAGTTTTTGCGCCAACGTCCCACGTGTAGTCCTTCACACGTATTGGACTCCTCCCCTTTGCTCCAGTTCGCGGGCTTTTGTTCTTTTTTTTCTTTTCGAGTCACGCCCACGAACTAAGCGATGGGGGTGTGCCTGGTGGCGCAGTGAAAATAGAAACCCACACGTGTACTACTTCACACGGCTGAGCTTCCCCCTTTCCTCGCTCTTCTGCGCGGGCCTTTCCCTTCAATGGGTCATGTCCACGACTTTGAGCACAGGGATGCACTTCGGCCAATGAAGGCCTGCCTACTCGCGTAACTCCTCCAGCAGACACATTCAATTCCGTGGTGCACAAACACTATGCCGGACCCGAGCCCCCACGTGTAGCGCCCTCCTCACTCCCCTCTTCGTCTTCAGCACGTCTTTTCTCTTGTCTAGGGGTACCTTAGAGGGGAAGGGAGCGGGGACACCACGCCTGGCCTTCACCACAGGTGTCAGTGTGGTATAAGCAAAGTTCTTTTACCTTCGGGTCAGTGCTGTGCACCTGGAGCCTCCACAGAGAGTTACCTTGAACAATGTCTGTCAGGAAATGAGCCCCACACCATTAAAGTCCAACACTCCTTTATTCTTCTCGAATGAACACAATCAGTTGAACTCCCTTGTAGAAACAGAACAGAAAAGGAGGTGTGGATGCGAGTAGGCCCAGACACAATGTGTTCTCCACTTTTCTCCCTGAAAGTGGGTTGCGGTCTCCGAGCGAGGGGGAATTTCCTTCCAGGTGGTCTCCGATGAGAGGCTCACCCGTCACTGGCAATATGCTGCACCAGGTCTTCAAGTGAGGAGCTCCCCCCGGTCCATTACGCCTTCCGGATTCGGGTTCCCAACCCCTGGGTTCCCTAGGATCTCCTTCCCTCGCGGAACTCAGTGTTGGGCACTGAGCTCCAAACCTCTATCCGAGTACCTCACCCCAGGCTAAAGGTGCCTGGGATGGAACACGACCTCCGGCTGTCCTCTAGGCCTAGGCCGCCTAGAGGACCGACATGAACCACCGCCCACAGGCTGAAGGTGCCTGGGACTCGACCCCGTGACAAAGATGGCGGCCCCTTTATACCCTCTCCCGGCAAGCACGGCGGGTTCCCCGCCCCACCATACCGCTGCCGAGGGAGGACAAAAAGGAGGCACGGCACACAGCAATGATTCAACCCCAGCCCAGGACGACAGCGCCACCTGCTGGGCTGCAGGGAATTACACATCACTGATGTCTCTGCCAAGTTCAAATTACACCCGGGAAAGTACATACCCGCTACACTGATATTACCCCAAGATGTCATCGTCACTGCAGAATCTCCTTTTTGGAAAAATTTTAACAGTCAGTAGGAAAAAGACTTTGTAAATCCTAATATTTTCATAGTCCAGAAAATTCAGAATAGAAGCATTTTAGATTTTAAAAATACAGTTTGCTAAAATAATTGTGTAGTGGCCTCTCTCTCTTGTATCGGTTGTTTGTGGCTGTTGTCTAGGGATACTCTGGAGGAGAGAGTTTAGGACACTACGCCAAGCTCTCACCCTCCATGTATGTGAGGTTTGAGCAAAGTCTTTTTTTAAATTACCTTCGGGTCTGCATCCTGCATATGGAGCCTCCGCTTCTTCCGTTGAGTTGTATCTGCCAGTAATAGAGCCCCACACCATTAAAAGTTCAACACTCCTTTATTTCTTCAATGCCAGAATGAACATAATCAGTTGAACTTCCATAACAGACAGACAGGGGTGTGGATACGAGTAGGCCCAGGCACAATGAACTCTCCTATCTCTTTCTCCTGTGGATAGGCCTGGCGCGCGGTCTCTGCCACCGACCGTGAAGTTGGTAGCTGCCACCTACCTGGTGAACTGTTTGGAGCCCCTGTCAAGGGCCTAAGTAACGGTCTCTATCATGACCTTAGAGTAACGGTCTCTGCCACCGACCTTAGAACATGGACCAACTTCCGTGTAAATATGGCCCCTGTTTGGCGAGGACATCCATCCCGACGGTCTCCGGAGGCCCTGTCCCGGCACTGGCAATCTGCTGCACCAGATCTACGGGAAGGTCACCTGCGCGGTCCCTTACGCCTGGATTCAGACACCCGATTCTGTGGGTGCCTTAGGATAGTTGCTCTCGGGCGGATCCCAGTGGAAGAAGCTGGGCCCCAGGCCTGAACGATGCACCTCACCCCAGACTGAGGGTGTCTGGGGTGACTCCCGAACTCCACGTGTCCAGGCCTAGGCCGCCTGGACACCGACCGCTGGACAGCAGCCCTCAGGCTAAAGGTGCCTGGGACTCGGACCTCGTGGCGAAGACGTCCGCCCCCTTTATAGCCTCTCCCAGCTAGCACAGCGGGTTCCCCGCCCCACCGTACAACTGCTGTGAGAGACCAAAAAGGCTACGGCACTCCAGCGATGGTTCAACCCCGGCCCAAAGTGACAGCGCCACCTGCTGGGCCGCAGGGAACTGGACATCACTGATGTCTCCACCCGAATCAACATACTGAAAAGTACCTACCCGCTACACTCTCCCCCAGGTTGTTTGACACTGGTCCCCAGTGTCTGGAGCAAACTATGCCCAAAAAAAAATGACATAGCCCAATCCAGAAACCAACTATAAATCTCAAAAATTGTAAAAGTTTTTTTTTTTTTTTTTAAACTAACTAAACCGTTGTGCCTGAGCCTAACATGAAAGGGGAGGGAAGGGAAACAAACAACACCTAACAGCAAAACATATTCACAAATCACATTAACATTTTCCCCACCCATCCTAACTAAGACCCGCCCCATTCTCAGCAGTCTTGATGGGATGTTCTCCTGCAAGAGGGGAAAAGAAACATTAACACACACAACAATGACACATACTGTATGTTCGTGTAAGAACGAAAAAACTTCTCCGTAAAGAAATCCTTTCCTTCTATAAGTGTGTGTGTGTGAAAAGTGAATATCGATGCGCAACACTGCCACCTGGTGACAGTGTCGCGGTAACTGCACCTGTTGAAGACTTTCCTCCATCTTCTTCTGCAGCTCTAACTACCCTAAAGTCCACGATCACTCTGTGAAAAGGAAAAACTGAAGAACAAACAACGGCAACAGTCCTCCAATTCCTCCAAAGAGCACAAACACCCGTTAAACTCGGGTACAGTCACTGGGTTTCCGGGTAACAGAACAACAACCCCGGAAAGTTCAGCAGCAGTAGACTAAGCAAGAACGGAGTCTTTTTTCTCCTATAGATAGAACCTTGGGTGCGCAGGACAAGAGGCTTCAAATGCTGGTCCATTGTCTCTAAATGGTATTCGACATCCTCCCCTTCTTTCCATCGAATCAGCACCTTATCCACGTGGATGTGCCGACCCAACATCCATTCTGCCTTACAGTCCTTGAAGCGTTGAGATGCTTTGGGGGAACACACGAGGTACCTGCGGGCGTGTGGGACCTGAATGTGCATCCACACAAAGTCATTGTACCAGCGCTCCCTGCAAACCTCCACCTCATACAAAAGTTCCTTGGATAAATATGGGTATTCCCACCCGTACTCGTTGGCAACCTTTTGGCAGAAAAGGCGTTGTAGTCTCACTAACGGAGGCATGGTATGGCGATCTCCTTCTCCCGGCAGAACAATAGAATCCGGGTGCCAAGGTACTTTGATCACCTCTATCCTGGGCATAGGTGCCCGCAATAACAGTCTCTTTCCCCCGGTACTAGATGCAGGTGGCACCGGGGGTGGAAGGGCAGACTGGGGACAGGATCCCTCCTCAGGTGCTGGTGCCTCCACCCGGGGTGTACTATCCCCCGTTGACATCGGTGGATCCCTGACTCGGCGGGACGAGGAGAGAGGCATCTTGTCCCAACCCTTTTGAACAAAAAGTTTGTCTATGACGACGTCGTCTCCCAAATCGGAGAGCGACTCTAGGTCGGAGGTGTCACACTCCTCCGCGGGCAGGTAGCCTGTAGTAGAGACTGAATCGCTACCTCCCGTGAACACACAGGACCGTGACTCCCCGACACCTCCGTCCAAACACCAAGTCCCTTTGCCCGGCTTATCTCGGCCCATACTTGAGGAGGGATGTCCGGGACTCTTCCTACCAGATCCATCCGGGCCGGGCATAGGCGGGCAGGATGATCCACCGCGACCGCTGGTCAGGGCTACCATGCCAGTCTTCCTCTTCGGCGGTGGATGCTGGGAAGCAGTGGTGATCGAGTCAGCATCCTCACATTTCTCCCGTGTCTCTCTAATCACGACCTCCCCCGCGGTCGCTGCAGTGCGCACAGGGACGGCTGTCAAAGCAGTGATTCCTCCTTCCTGAGTCGTGGTGCCTGTAGTGCAGTTGAGGTGGATGGTTTTTGGCTTCTTGACAGGTGGCTCCACCTCAAATAAGAACTCCCCGCAGGCCTCGCAGCGCCCGAACGGCTTCAGCTGACACACCAGTCCCGAACAGCCGGGACAAATCAAACCCAGGGCCTCAACGTCCATGCATGAGTACAGGGCGAATCATCCCCGGGGCTTTAGCCGGATCCCCGTATCCGTTATCGGAGCAGCAGTAGTAGTCAAACTCGTGGTAGAAGGATGAAATGGAATCCACAATGTATTTCCGAACATGGCGACTCTCTGCTGATCCATTGCGCACTGCAAGGTTGGCGCCAAAGTCCCCACGTGTAGTCCTTCACACGACTGGACTCCTCCCCTTTTTCACCCCAGTTCGCGGGCTTTCCTCTCTCGGCCCAGGTCACGCCCACGAACTGAGCAGGGAGGGTGTGCCTCTTGACGCAGTGGCCAACATGGCCGACCTACTCTGAACTCTTCAAGGCAGACACATTCAAATTCCACAACTTCAGCTCCATAGTAACACGAACACATCCCGGACACGATGCCCCCACGTGTAGCGGCCTCACTCTCTCTCTCTCTTGTATCGGTTGTTTGTGGCTGTTGTCTAGGGGTACTCTGGAGGAGAGAGTGCAGGACACTACGCCAAGCTCTCACCCTCCGTGTATGTGAGGTTTGAGCAAAGTCTTTTTTTAAATTACCTTCGGGTCTGCATCCTGCATATGGAGCCTCCGCTTCTTCCGTGGAGTTGTATCTGCCAGTAATAGAGCCCCACACCATTAAAAGTTCAACTCTCCTTTATTTCTTCAATGCCAGAATGAACATAATCAGTTGAACTTCCATAACAGACAGACAGGGGTGTGGATACGAGTAGGCCCAGGCACAATGAACTCTCCTATCCCTTTCTCGTGCGGATAGGCCTGGTGCACGGTCTCTGCCACCGACCGTGAAGTTGGTAGCTGCCACCTACGGGGTGAACTGTTTGGAGCCCCTGTCACGGGCCTAAGTAACGGTCTCTATCACGACCTTAGAGTAACGGTCTCTGCCACCGACCTTAGAACATGGACCACCTTCCGTGTGAATATGGCCCCTGTTTGGCGAGGACATCAATCCCGACTGTCTCCGGAGGCCCTGTCCCGGCACTGGCAATCTGCTGCACCAGATCTACGGGAAGGTCACCTGAGCGGTCCCTTACGCCTGGATTCAGACACCCGATTCTGTGGGTGCCTTAGGATGGTTCCTCCCGGGCGGATCCCAGTGGAAGAAGCTGGGCCCCAGGCCTGAACGATGCACCTCACCTAAGACTGAGGGTGTCTGGGGTGACTCCCGAACTCCACGTGTCCAGGCCTAGGCCGCCTGGACACCGACCGCTGGACAGCAGCCCTCAGGCTAAAGGTGCCTGGGACTCGGACCTTGTGGCGAAGACGTCCGCCCCCTTTATAGCCTCTTCCAGCTAGCACAGCGGGTTCCCCGCCCCGCCGTACAACTGCTGCGAGAGACCAAAAAGGGTACGGCACTCCAGTGATGGTTCAACCCCGGCCCAAAGTGACAGCGCCACCTGCTGGGCCACAGGGAACTGGACATCACTGATGTCTCCACCCGAATCAACATACTGAAAAGTACCTACCCGCTACAATTGCATTATACATAGTAGACCTTACATTATAAAGTAGTATAAGAATAAACCGCTAAATTGAACAGTGAGAGGAGACAATATAAGTGCACGTCACAGGAGATCATCAAACTAAAGCAGAACTTAACTGTTTTCGAGCACCACAAACTTAAAAAAGCTATTAAATACATTTTTAATATTCAGCGCAAACCCATCCATCCATGTCTCCATGCTTTATTTTGTTGAGAAATCATTTTGAATACACCCACCCACCCCCCCCCCTAGCATTTCTAGCAGCAGCCATATTAAGTGAGAGCAGATGATTCATGTGTAGGGTTGAGCGAACCCGAACTGTAAAGTTCGGGTCCATACCGAACATTAGAGTTTTTGGGCACCGGACCCGAACCCGAACAATTGCGTGTATGTTAGGGTTCGGGTCCGGTGTTCGGCGATGTAATGGCACATTTAGAAAAGCTTCAGGGGGCAGCCAATCACCTTTTGTTTAGCTGGTGTGCCCTTAGAAGCCATCATAGCCATGCCTACTAATGGCATGGCTGTGATTGGCCAGTGCAGCATGTGACCCAGCTTCTATATAAGCTAGAGGCACACAGCACAGCACGTCACTCTGCTTTAGACAGGATAGGGAGAGGATCCTGGCTGCTGTTGCTTATTAGGGAGAGATTGAAATACATGAGTTAGTCCTGATTCTACAATCTGAGAGAAAAGATAGAGAGACAGTGTAGGGGAAGGTTCCTGATGGTGCTTTCAGGGAGAGAGATTTATATAGGAGTCCAGATTCAGAGAGCTAATAACTCAGCGATCTGCATACGTTTACCTGTTTGTGTTGCAGTGCACAGTCTTTTTACACTGCCATGAGCCCAGTGTCAGAGAAAATCTAACTTTTATCTGCAAGCTCAGTGCACCAGCACTGCATATGTTACGTTGAGAGATACACCGTTTCCATACTGTGGGTGTATTGTGCTCTTGCAAAAAGACCCATTTAGGGGAAAAAAAATTGCAGTGTTTTCTGCATATATGCAAGTGTGAGATTTACAAATTTATATATTTTTCTTGTATTGTGCTATTCCAAAAAAAAATTTTCAGGGCTAAATTTTTTTTTTTAATAGCATTTTCTGTATTGCTGTAGGTGTGAGATACACCGTTTCCATACTGTGGGTGTATTGTGCTCTTTCAAAAAGACCCATTTAGGGCAAAAAAAAATAAAATTGCAGTGTTTTCTGCATATATGCAAGTGTCAGATTTACAAATTTATATATTTTTCTTGTATTGTGCTATTCCAAAAAAATTTTTTTAGGGCAAAAACTTTTTTTTTAATAGCATTTTCTGTATTGCTGTAGGTGTGAGATACACCGTTTCCATACTGTGGGTGTTTGTGCTCTTGCAAAAAGACCCATTTAGGGCAAAAAAAATATTTTGCAGTGTTTCCTGCATATCTGGAGCTGTGTGAACTAAACAATTTCTATGTATTTTTCTTCTACTGTGCTATCTTAAAAAAATAAAAAAAAATTTGAATAGCATTTTCTGTAGCTGTGAGATACAGCGTTTACGTACTGTGGGTGTGTTGTGCTCTTCCAAAAACACCCATTTAGGGCCACAAAAAATATTTTGCAGTGTTTTCTTCATACCTGGAGGTGTGTAAAATAAACAATTTATATATATTTTTCTTCTACTGTGCTATCCTAAAAAGAAAAAGAAAAAAAAACAGGGTGTATAAGGCCCCTGCCACGGGCTGGGTGAATAAGGCCTCCGATACAGTCAGGATGACCTTGAGCTTCTCCTTCTAAGAACTAGCCCATATCAAGGGAAAGACATCTCTCCAGGGAGTCAACAGACCCTTCCTTCACCGTGCCTCCAGCATCGGGCCATCGGAAGGTTCCTCCCTTCCCTGGAACACGGTCCCCTACACGAGGCGACACCCAAAGACTCCTCGACCCTTAGCGGACACCAGACGAAGGGTCTGGACCCCAGGCTTTACTCCTGCCCCTAGGCCTCCATACCCAGGGCAGCAGGAACTCCAGGATAGTACCTCACCCCGGGCTAAAGGTGCCCGAAATGGAACAGGAACACGTGCACCCAGGCCGAAGGCACCTGGGCGCGGACCCCACTGGACATCAGTCCCCAGGCCAAAGGTGCCTGGGGCTCGGACCCCGATCAGGAGGCATCCTGCCCCTTTTATACCCTCTCCCGGCATGCACAGCAGGTTCCCTGCCCCGCTGTACTACTACCAAGAGGGGACACAAAAGGCACAGCACTGTATCGGCGGTTCAACCCTAGCCTACCATGGCAGCGCCACCTGTAGGCCGCAAGGAACTGCACACCAATACTGTCCCCCGAGGACAAAATGGTCCATGAATCCTACAGAATTAGGGTGTTTGAGCCTATTTACCACTCAAACACTTCCCTTAAATTTAGCACCCCGCTACATTTTTATTTCAAAGTATTTTATTTTCCCACTAGCTTATCCATTAAATTTAATATTTTTTTCCAGAAAGGGCGTATTCTGGGGCATTCCCACCATATGTGTGGCATCGTGACGTTGAGTTTCTGAGGTTCTTAACGACTTTCTGTACCTCTTCTGCTGAAAAGGGGGCCTCCAGCATATTTTTTTTTTTTTATGTTATTTTAAGTTATTTCCCTATCCACATTTGTTTGCAGAGCACTTCCCATGCTCTTAACAACATTTTGCTGCCATTTGAAGCCCTCTAGCCCTTTCCATGACTTTTTTAGAGCCTTTTTAGTCCTCAGAAGTTCAGATCCCCATTGACTTCAATGGGGTTCGGGTTCGGGGTAAAGTTCGGGTCAAGTTCGGTCCCGAACTCAAACTTTTTTCCGAAGTTCGGCCGAACCCATCGAACCCGAACATCCAGGTGTCCGCTCAACTCTATTCATGTAGCATTTACTTCCTGGAATCTATCTGTCTTTAGCTCAGGCATGCAGGCAGGAGGGTGTGTATAGCTGAGAAAGCTCCATATGAGAGAAAAACGCCACGTAGACTCCTGGGATGTATGACATCATTTTGGCCTAAACCAAAAAAACAGGAAGCAACTGAAGAAATTATTATAATCAAATAAGCTTTTGCAAGGGAAGTTGCATTTTGCATGTGGAGTTTTCTCCAGAGCTTAGTGAATTTTCCCCAGAGCTAACCTCATTCCCTAAGCATTGGGGAAACTTCTTTGCAAAGCGAACAGTAAATCAACCCCAGTGTCACTATAGATTTAGATTATGGAAATTGAATAGGGTGGTTTCACACATTTACCCATCTCCCATCATGTTCAATGCCTGCCTTGACACATTCCATAGTGATTAAATTAGGGTGACTGAGTTACCCTTGTAGTTGTAAATATTGAAGTTTTTTCCTGACGCTCATTATTGGAAAAAACTGTATAACATCTTCAAAATTACAGAAAAAATTCAGTTACATGTGACTAGCTACTACACGCCATAGAATTTCGGTGTAGCAGCAGGGATTGCAGCATTTACAGCAATGACCAGACTGCATGTCATCTTCTATTTTAACCAATCACTTACTTTTTTATTTACAGTTGACTTTTCAAGTGTACTGTAATGTAGATAGACAGGTATTT
The DNA here is from genome assembly GCA_029206835.1 of Rana muscosa. NCBI lineage: Eukaryota > Metazoa > Chordata > Amphibia > Anura > Ranidae > Rana > Rana muscosa. Next base: position 632,740,993 of record CM055117.1, on the reverse strand, counting down.
GGCCTTCCATGCCGTTTGTGATCGGAAATGCTAATACGAAATGTGTTGCTGTGACACCGGCTACTTAAAGCTCAATTGCAGGTTATAGGGTGGTTGGTAATGAATAACCAGATACTTAGAATACTTCCTTGCATGGTCAGAGCAGGTTGATGGCATCAGATCTTTTTGCAGCAAGTAATAACCACGTTTATCTAAATCCAAACACTGACATCAGAGGTAAATCCATGGGTACATGGCTACGTAGTGAGGAAATCCAGGATTGCATGTATTTGTCATCCACCAATTCTCATCTTGCTAAGTATAGAAGTATTACATCAAATATGCTAAATCGTCTAGTATGGCGTTTACAGACTTCTTCAAATTTTCCACCACTTCCTTATCAAATGGCAATTCCCCAAACATTCACTTCACTTTTCTCTTCACAATTGAAGGCTGTGCATGAAAATTTTACTGTTAGCAATTGTACAGAATTAATAGAACATTTTGTTTTATTTCCCAATTAAGGAAGAGCAGTATGGTCCCCATAAGGTTCACATAAGGTACAAGATGGTTTTAGGTGCACATCTGCATACCTCCCAACTGTCCCTGATTTTGAGGGACTGTCCCTCATTTGGAACAAATTCTTTCCTCATGTGTCCCTCATTTTGGTCTGATCTATATAGTTGTATATAAAATACACTTTTTATCTTTCAAAAAATGTTTCCCAGTGCTAAACCATTCATCCAATTTCTAAATTGCTGCATTTGTAAACTTCAACAGCCAATATAAAGGAATTGTAGTGGTAAAAAAAAAAAAAAAAAAAGCACTTCTGGGTTTAACTAATATTTTTTTTTAACAATTCTAAGGGGACGTTGAAGGGGGTATGTCCAATGCCTGCATACTTTTGCTAATAGGTATCCTTCATTCCCATCTCAAAAAGTTGAGAGGTATGCCTCTGTGTGGTGTTTATTAACCACTTGAGATCCGCGCTATAGCCGAAAGACGGCTGCAGCGCGGCTCTCAAGTGCCGAGTGGACGTCCCCAGGACGTCCTTCTCTGTTTACATCCCACTGCACGCCCTCGGCGGCGGGAACAGCTGTGCGCTCCGCATCACGTGATGCCGATGCGCGTGCCTGGCGGCCGCGATGTCCGCCAGGTACATGCGATTGGCTGTGACAGAGGCAGGACGTGGATCTCTGTGTTACACACAGAGATCCACGTCCTGTCAGGGAGAGAGGAGACCGATGCTGTGTCCCTTGTACATAGGGACAGATCGGTCTCCTCCCCCAGTCAGTACCCTCCCCCCCACAGTAAGAAACACTAATAGGGAACATATTTAACCCTTTGATCGCCCCCTAGTGTTAACCCCTTCCCTGACAGTCACATTTATACAGTAATCAGAGCATTTTTATAGCACTGTTCGCTGTATAAATGTGAATGGTCCCAAAATAGTGTCAAAAGTGTCCGATATGTCCGCCGCAATATCGCAGGCCTGACAAAAATCGCAGATCGCCGCCATTACTAGTAAAAAAAAAATATATAATAAAAATGTCATAATTCTATCCCCTATTTTGTAGGCGCTATAACTTTTGCGCAAACCAATCACTATACGCTTATTGCAATTTTTTTTACCAAAAATAAATAGAAGAATACGTATCGGCCTAAACTGAGAAAATTTTTCTTTTTATTTTTTTAAATTGGGATATTATTATAACAAAAAGTAAAAAAATATTGTGTTTTTTTCAAAATGTTCTGTCTTTTTTTGTTTATAGCGCAAAAAATAAAAACCGCAGAGGTGATCAAATACCACCAAAAGAAAGCTCTATTTGTGGGAAAAAAATGATAAAAATATCATTTGGGTACAGCATTGTATGACTGCGCAATTGTCATTCAAAGTGCGTCAGCGCTGAAAGCTGAAAATTGGTCCGGGTGCGAAGGGGGTTTAAGTGCCCAGTAAGGAAGTGGTTAATGAAAGCCTGTGGGTGAACTAGTTTTTCTACTGATAAAGCTGTCAGAGGGTAATTCCTTGCTAGTGTACTCCCAAGTGGCAGTTTTAGGAGTGTGTGTAGCGGATGGTTGCTACTAGTTACTATCATCCACCATGTTCACCCTGCTGCCAGACCTCCATACATCACTCTTTAGTAGACAATGAACAGTCATTTGCTTTTGTTTTGTTTTTGTTTATTTGGGGGATATAACTTGGTTGGGGAAAGGGTATGGCTAGAACAGATCACGTTTGCCATCGTTATTAAAGAATTGTAGAATCAGTTGCACCTAGAACAAATGATGAACTCTAACATTTACAGTGTCAACTTTACTCATCCTCTGCACAAACTCCTGCAGACTGTTACTCCCAGGACTCTTCTCCTCCTGCACAAACTTCACTGTACACTGTTAGTCTTTCCACCCCATCATCTTTACACTGCACCAGGGATCACTCTGAATAATCCCTGATGGTTGCTGAACTTTGCTGAATTCTGATAGGCCAGGGGCCTGCAGTACCCTTTCTTGATGGCCTAGTTGTTTAGCAGCATTAGATAGTTGGTGGACTACTGATCCCAGCCAGTCCTTCTTGCAAACCCTGTGCCCTCAAGCCACAGCGATTTGACACAAAACCCCACAGTCTCTCCTCTGGCCTTGCACCCAGCTCCCCTGGCATGCCTCCTCCAGAAATCCACTGTGCCTCACTCACCGAACTTCTGCCCTGAGTCCTTGAAGAATTTACCCGGACATGCGTACCGACTGCTTCTCCAGCTCCTCTGTTCCAGGACACCTCCTCCATGACCGTGTAAGGAGAGGTTCCCTCCCAGCTCCCGAGCTCCTCCGACGAGGCGTGCATCCCCCCCCCAGATGGGGTTGGGCCTCCTACTGCAGTCTAACACTCCATTCTTCAATTCACCCAGCCGACAACTCCCCTTCCAGTGGGCTGGAGCTGAGATTATGTAGGAGGCTTGCCTCTGCCAATTCCAATTGGGGGTTGGTCAGGGCTCCTCACATGAGCTCCCTGTCACTCCAACTCCCAGCCCTGCCCCTCATCCAGAACATTCTCTCTGGAAGCAGGGGAGGTGCCCAAGAACTGAAGGACAGGTGGTCACACCCACTGCTACACTAACCACTCCCTGACCCCCAGATCAAAACAAACAGGCTTAGCATGCCTGGCAGCTATCACAAAAAAACTCACTTCTAGTGCCTACCTGTGTGTAGCGACACAACCCCCTTTCCTGCTTTTGGCTCCTTAGCAGGAAAAAGGGCACACCGTGCTACGTGCCCGTACCCTTTTGTATAAAGAGGTTGAGCGGTGTAATGTACCTGGGTCTCTGTGATCAGGTTCCCCCAGAGAATGGCTCCCGTCTTCACTGTAACAAAGACAAGTCTCTATTCCCCAATAACTTTAAGGTCCACACCGATTGCAACTCCATCTTAGAGTTTATTTTCTCTGTTATGCAGGTTTAACTGGACAGGAGAAGGTTGGAAGAAGAGCAGGACAGCAAAAGGTGTGGGAATAGGTCCAGGCACAAACAAATTCTTATTCACTACCCATATCTTCAGGTAGACTCAGCCCATCCGGATAGTCTCCCAATGGAGTGGGCCCTAGCAGCCAGAATGATGCTCGAACTAGATACACACAGTCTCTGCCACAGACCTGGTGAACTTGGTTGCAACGTTAAACCTCTTTCAGGGAAATTACATCCCTCCAGAGAGATACCGGGCCCCTTGCTTCACTGTGAGTTCCTCACCAGTCCCTCGGAACGGTCCTCCCCCGGCCTCCTCATCTAAGATACGGGTCTCCTCGCAAGGCAGCACCCTGGGATTCCTCGATCCTCTGTGGGCCCCAGCCAAAGGTGCTGAGCCCAAGGCCTCCAGTTGCAGCCCCAGGGCTAAAGGTGCCTGGGACTGATCCACCAGTGTACCGAACCAGGAACTCCACCCCAGAGCTAAAGGTGCCTGGGGTGGCCACGAACAGAATCACTCGCTCCCAGGGTCGGACCCCCGGGAACTCACCCCTGAGAGACAGGGTCTGCCCCTTTTATATCCCCTCCCGGGATGCACAGCGGGCCAACACGCCTACCATACCACCGCCGACAGGGGACATCCAAGGCACAGCACTGTACCAGCGGTTCAACCCTGGCCTCCGATGGCAGCGCCACTAACAGGCCACGGGGAACTACACACCAGTATCCCGTCTGCAGCTAAAATTGGGTTTTACTGAACCCTATCAAATAATGTGTTTGAGCACAACTACCACTCAGACATCCCTCTAAATTTCAAAGCCCCGCTACACACTCCCCCAGGACAGATAGACACTGTCCCCAGTGTCTGGGGTAAACCCACGTACCTCAAGCCTGAGTCTACGCATGTTTATCTCAGAACTATATACAAAACACAATAATGGAAAAATGGTTTGTTTGTGCCGGAACCTGATTGTGGGGGAAGAGGGTTGAATAAAGAAATGAAGGAAGATCAACAGAAGAGCAGAAAAAAATGTGTACATCCCATTCTCAATGTCACATACATATATAAAACACATTACTTTATTCACTTACATCTCCCTCCCCTCCTCGCCTAGATAACCCACCCATGCTCAGTGGTTGTCAGACATTCACCTGCAAAGGGAGAAAACACATACAAAACTAGCATAATCATATCCTACATTATTATACAAAAGAAGGGAACTACTCTCCCCTAGGGGAAAATATTTTCCATCTACTAATGTACTCATTACACTAGTTCTAGTGCAAATAGAAACTATTAATATACATGTTTTCCATTTGAGCGCACAGAAACCCTTCGCAACACCGCCACCTAGTGGAAGTGTCACAGTCATAACATGCTCTCAAAATTTGAAAATTATCTCTTCCATTTCTTCTTCTGTGGCCCTAACTGCACCTATTCCCCAAAGTCTCTGTCTTTGTAACGCTGTGAGCTGAGACAGCTCCCCTGGCTCTCCAGCTGAGTAGACAACCCCAATTTACAAGGGCAAAGTCCCTGGACTCCAGGAGAGTACACTCCGGAACAATAAAACACATCAGAGCCCAGTCTTTCAGAGGTAGAATTTTGGATCGGGTAAAACAAGGAGCTTCCAGTTCTTATCAAAAGTTTCAATGAAATAAACTGCATCCTCCCACTCCTTCCGACACACAACCACCTGATCCGCATGTATGTGCCTACCAAGTACCCAGTCCATCTTGCACCCTTTGTACCTCTCCACAACAGCTGCAGAACAGGAGAGATACCTGCAGGCGTTAGGTACTTTTAAATAGTCCCACAGAAAGTCAGCGTATCATCTCTCTCTCTGCAGACCTCCACCTCGAAAAGTAAGTCTTTTGAGAGATACGGGTACTACCATCCGTAATCAGCAGCCACCCCATGGTTGAATAGCTTCTGCATCCTGGAGAGCGGAGGAATAGTGGCACGGTCTCCCGCACCCGGTAAGACAATGGCATCTGGATGCCTAGGCACTTTCACTGCCTTGAGACCCAACATAGTAGCTCGCAATGGCGCATACTCAGCCACGGCGTCAGGCGCAGGCAACTTAGGTCTGGGTGATGCAGGCCTGGGGTCAGATACCTCCTCTAACACAGGGGCCTCCGCCGAGGGAACAACAGCCCCAGAAACTTTGGGTACATTTTTCCTACTTCTTGCGGAGGATAGGGGTATCTTATCCCTGCTTTTCCTGACGAACAGCTTGTCTATTTCGGCGTCTTCTCCCATCTCAGAGGACAACTATAGATCAGAGGTGTCACATTCCTCTGCCAGCAAGTAATTCCTAGTAGTAGAGGAATCACTATCTCTTACTAGTTCAAGTTCCCTGGGGTCAGGAACCCAAGCATCCCTGATACTTCGGACACTTAACTTTGTCCCTTTCCCCCGCTTACCTCGACCTGTAGCTGTCACGGATCGTCCGGAGGTCCCTCCGATTAGGCAATCCGACTCAGGTAAGCGCTGGGGTGTAGCTCGACCACGGCCGCAGGAGGCTTTCACATAGCCGACCTTCCGCTTGGGCGGTGGGAGCGAGGACTCTGTAACAACCGAGGCAACATCCGCCGGTTTCTCCGTCTCCGGTTCCGCTTCCACCGGAACATTCGCAACGACTTCCTCCGAAGTCACGACAGTGCACGTGGGGGTAGCTGCAGAAGCACTGGTTTCCTCCTCAAGAGTAGTGGCGCCCGTAAGGCAATTCAAACGGTAGGCCCGAGGTTTTTCTGTAGGTTGCTCCACCTCGAAGATGAACTCCTTGCACTTTTCACATCTTCCAAAGGGCCGAAGGTGCCCCACCAGTCCCTCGCATCCGGGACAAACCACTCCAAGGGCCTCCGCATCCCTGCAGACGTAGAGAGCGAAGCAACCCCGAGGCTTCAGCTGAATCCCCGTATCCATCAAGGGAGCAGCGTAAGAGGCAACGTTCATGGTAGAAGAACTTGTAATCCATGGGGCATTAGTCGCCATGTTGCTCACTCGCCGATCTATCACGCACTGTCCATACATGACTCACCGCATGGCGAGGCTCCTCCCATTTTCCTGCAATGTTCGCTGGCTTTTAGTTTCCTTGACACGCCCACGAACTACGCAGCTTGGGCTCTCCTGTGGCGCAGCCAGAATTCTTCCAAAGATGGCCGACCTCCACGGAGCCTCACAAGGGGAATAAAGTCCAACTTCTGGGGGTTTCTTCTTCTTTCCGATCACAGAAATCCCGGACTCGAGCCCCCACGTGTAGCGACACAACCCCCTTTCCTGCTTTTGGCTCCTTAGCAGAAAAAAGGGCACACCGTGCTACGTGCCCGTACCCTCTTGTATAAAGAGGTTGAGCCGTGTAATGTACCTGGGTCTCTGTGATCAGGTTCCCCCTGAGAATGGCTCCCGTCTTCACTGTAACAAAGACAAGTCTCTATTCCCCAATAACTTTAAGGTCCACACCGATTGCAACTCCAACTTATGCCCCGTACACACGATCGTTTTTAATGTCATTTTTTAAACCGACGTTTTTCTCCTCGTTTTTTTTCATGTTTCCTCTCAAGCCTGCCTTGCGTACACACCATCATTAAAAAAAACGATCAAGCAAAGCGCAGTGACGTTCAACACGTACGACGGCACTATAAAGGGGAAGTTCCGTTCGAATGGCGCTACCCTTCATGTTAGTAAAGTTTGTTGAGCGACGATTCGCGCTTTTCAGTCCGTTACTGTGTAATGAATGTGCTATCTCCATTACAAACGCTAGTTTTACCAGAACGAGCGCTCCCGTCTCATACTTGATTCTGAGCATGCACGTTTTTTTTCACGTCGTGAAAGCATACACACTATCGTTTTTCACGTCGTTAAAAAAAACGACATGAAAAACGACGTGAAAAAAGAGAGCATGTCCGTAATTTTTAATGGCTGTTTTTCACGTCGTTAAAAATGCTCTGGAGCCTACACACGATCATTTTTAATGCCCATTTTTTAAAATGGCATTTTTAACGGCATGAAAAACGATCGTGTGTATGGGGCATTAGAGTTTATTTTCTCTGTTATGCACGATAACTGGACAGGAGAAGGTTGGAAGAAGAGCAGGACAGAAAAAGGTGTGGGAATAGGTCCAGGCACAAACAAATTCTTGATTTAAATGAAGCCTGCGCCAATTAATATACTAAATATTTGCTATATATAAGCTGCACCTCAAATTACAGTGAAATACTGAAATCAATAATGAAAATAGTGAGAGAGGAGGGCGCTAATATGTAAAAGTAAATCTAAATTCATTAAAAAACGGTAGACATATATAGAAAAAACAATATGCTCTCCCCACTTAAATAAATACTGTGTATAAAAATCAACCAGTGTATACAAAAAAATACCAAATAAATTTGTGAACAACAAAGATTGACTATCATATAAATCAATACGAACAATGTAAAAATTCAGTTGAAACTTATTGCAAATAAAGTCCAAACCAATAAACCCCCAAACAAGGGTTAATAAATGCAAATAAATGTCCCACAAAAAAGTATTGTATAAACACCAATTAAATCCACTTCAAACAACGTATTGTGAAAAAATCCAATGTGATTCTTGAGAGAAATGAAGATCCACCTTCACCAATAATAATATTGACACCCGATAGTGCACTTTAAGTAAGGATGGCAGCTTACCGCAGCAAATTGACCCTTTTAATTAAAAAAGAAGTCAAAGAAGTCAAACAGGCTTTCAGCAAGTTCCAATTGGTACGGTTCAGGAGGGAGGGGGGGCCGCTCTCTCGTCCCCCCCTTTTCCCCTGCGGCCGGCCAGGTTGCGTGCTCGGATAAGGGGTCTGGTATGGATTTTTAGGGGGACTCCACGCCATTTTTTTTTTTAAATTTGGGGTGGAGTTCCCCTTAAAATCCATGCCAGATCTGAAGGGCCTGGAATGGATATTTGGGGGAACCCCACGTCAATTATTTTTTTTAATTTGCGGCGGGGTTCCCCTTAATATCCATTCCAGACCTGAAGGGCCTGGTAATTGAATTCTGCGGAACCCCCACGCTTTTTTTTTTTTTTATCAATGACTTTTGTATGTATTGCCGGGAGCCGACAATTCATTAATAGCCGCGAGTCAGTTTTAAATGCATTTTTTTCTTTCAAAAATGAAATTTTTTGCAGGGACAGTTCTAAGCACGGGAAACATGTGCCACTTCACATGCATATCATACACACCCACCAGGTACGAAATTTAAAGGAATATTTCACTTTTATTTTTTCATTTTAAGCATTATTAAAATCACTGCTCCCGAAAAAACGGCCGTTTTTAAAACTTCTTTTTGCATTGATACATGTCCCCTGGGGCAGGACCCCGGTCCCCAAACACTTTTTAGGACAATAACTTGCATATAAGCCTTTATAATTAGCACTAGATTTCTCCCATAGATTTTTCGAATTTGCTGCGAACACCCCAATTTGTTCGCTGTTCGGCGAACGGGCGAACAGGCAATGTTCGAGTCGAACATGAGTTCGACTCGAACTCGAAGCTCATCCCTAGTGGTGGGTAGTGATGAGCCGAACACCCCCGGGTTCGGTTCGCACCAGAACCCGCGAACGGACCGAAAGTTCGCAGGAACTTTAGAACCCTATTAAATACAATGGATGCGAACGTTTGAAATCTAAATTGCTAATTATAACGACTATTATGCATGTTATTGTCCTAAAAAGGGTTTGGGAACCCGGGTTCTGCACCAGGGGACATGTGTCAATGCAAAAAGAAGTTTTAAAAACGGCCGTTTTTCTGGAGCAGTCATTTTAATGATGCATAAAGTGAAAAAAAAAAAGTCAAATATTCCTTTAAATATCGTACCTGGGGGGGGCTAAAGTATGCCTGTGAAGTGCCACGTGTTTCCCGTGTTTAGAACTGTCCCTGCACAAAATTACATTTCTAAAGGAAAAAAAGCCATTTAAAACTGCTTGCGGCTTTAATGTAATGTCTGGTCCCGGTAATATGGATGAAAATCTTTAAGAAAAATGGCATAGCTACCCCATCACACACCCCCCCCCCTTACCCCAGCCCATTACCAGCCCCTTTGGGTCTTGTATGGATATTAAGGGGAACCCCGCACACAAAATAAAAAAGGCCCTATATACTCTGTACAGCCATATACAGACGGTGCATACAAGACAGGGACTGTAGGTTTGTTCTTATGTAGAATCTGTTTGTTATTTTGAACAGGTACATTGTTTAAGTGTAGCTCCAGCCAAAAAATCTATTTTTAAGCTTTTTGGAAAACATAGGGAAGGGTTATCACCCCTGTAACATTTGTTTTGCTGTCTGTGCAGTGTGCACCTGTTCAGAACAGTTCACCTCACTTTCCGTCCTAATGACAAATGTTTTTTGAAAATTAGTTTTTTTTATTGAAACAAGAATTGGTGATAAAGCATCAGTGGAGAGGAGACACTTTTTTTCCCATATTAACTCTTACAGGAGAGAATTTGCCTTCCTAGGGGTAGATTTCCTCTCACTTCCTGTTGTATCCTTCCGTTTGCAAGGAGGAGTCGTTTGTAAGTTGGATGTTTGAAAGTAGGGGCCTGCCGTATATAGTCAGCTGAAATTTGCCCCTTACATGTTGGTGTTGCCACAACACTGTGAGCCCTCACAGTTACTCTTGGTGGGCGCATGAATGGGCCCTGCTGTGAATTATTAGATCAAGAATTGTAATTGCATGCCCCTGTTGAACAGGGGCTGAAAAATTGGACCTTTGGTGGTGGTGGTGGTGGTGGTGGTGGTGGTGTTGACACAACACTGTAAGGCCTCACAGTTAGTCTTGGTGGGTGCAGGAATGGGCCCTGCTGTGAATTATTAGATCAATAATTGTAATTACATGCCCCTGTTAAACAGGGGCAGAAAAATTGGGCCTTAGGCACTGGTGCCACAACACTGCAACCCCTCACAGATACTGTACTTGGAGCACAGCAATGAGCCCTGTTGCAAAGTATTGCATCAAAAATTGTAATTACACGCCCCTGTTAAACAGGGGCTGAAAAATTGGGCCTTTGGTGGTGGTGGTGGTGTTGACACAACACTGTAAGGCCTCACAGTTAGTCTTGGTGGGCGCAGGAATGGGCCCTGCTGTGAATTATTAGATCAAGAATTGTAATTACATGCCCCTGTTAAACAGGGGCAGAAAAATTGAGCCTTAGGCACTGGTGCCACAACACTGCAACCCCTCACAGATACTGTACTTGGAGCACAGCAATGAGCCCTGTTGCAAAGTATTGCATCAAAAATTTTAATTACACGCCCCTGTTAAACAGGGGCTGAAAAATTGGGCCTTAGCCACTGGTGCTGGTGCCACGACACTGCAACCACTCCCAGATACTCTAGTTGGAGTGCAGGAATGAGCCCTGCTGCAAAGCATTGCATAAAAAATTGTAATAACACACCCCTGTTAAACAGGGGTTGAAAAATTGGGCCTAATGCCGCGTACACACGATCGTGATTCACGGCGGTGAAAACACCGCCGTGAATCACGGCATGAAAAAAAATGAAAAACGAGGGAACGGCATGTTCCCCCACACACGACCGTTTTTCCCGTCATTTTTTTCTTTGACGAGAAAAACGACCGTCTGTGGGCTCCGCGGCAGTGTCTCCCTATGGGAAAACTGCCGCGGAAAAAAATGATGGAAAAAACGATGAGAAAATTTAGAACATGTTCTAATTTTTCTCGTCGTTTTTCCTGCCGTTTTTCTCAACGAGAAAAACGGCATAAAGCCCACAGACGATCGTTTTTCTCGGCGAAAAAAAAAAATGTCATTTTTCCCGACGGGAAAAATGATCGTGTTTACGCGGCATTAGCCACTGGTGGCGGCACCCAGAAACAAAAAAGGTTCTTCCAAGCTATCATCGTCAATCGGATCATTGAGGAGGAGGAGCATAGTCAGTCAACATAACAGGACAGTCTCTCAGCATCAGCATCAGTCTTGAAGGGATGTGACATTTGAAAATAAATTAGTCTGTTATATCAGCTTCAGGTGTTTGGTAGCTGGTGGTGATCCAAGACTGGTTCATCTTTATGAAGGTCAGTCGATCAACAGAGTCGGTGGACAGGCGCACCCTGTGATCCGTGACAAATCCTCCAGCAGCACTGAATGTGCGTTCTGAAAGAACGCTGGATGCAGGACAGGCCAGTAGCTCAATTGCATACTGTGCAAGCTCTGGCCAGTGATCCATCCTCAAGACCCAGTAAGCCAGAGGATTTTCGGTGGGGAAGGTGTCCAAGTCTGACCTTGCCCCTAGGTATTCCTGCACCATGTATATCAGACGCTGGCGATGGTTGCTGGAACCGATCATACCTTGGGGCTGCGGACTAAAGAATTGTCTGAACACTTCAGTCAGACGGCCACCTTCCCCACCGCTCCTTCTTTGACTGACCGAAGCCTCAGCAACTCGTTGTCCAGGACCAGGAGTTTGTAACCTCCCAGTCTCTGGGAACGCGTTGCACAGACCTTTCTGCAAGGCCTCCCGGAGTTGTCTCATCCTCTGCTCCCTCTGCGACGGTGAGATAAGGTCCGCAACCTTACCCTTGTACCGTGGATCAAGGAGAGTGGCCAGCCAGTAATGGTCCCTCTCCTTGATCCGAAGAATACGAGGATCCTTCCGCAGACTTTGCAGGATCAGGGAGGCCATGCAGCGTAGGTTAGCTGAGGCATTCAGTCCGGAGTCCTCTGGGTCACTAAGGACGACATGATCCGCAGCCACCTCCTCCCAGCCACGTACAAGTCCACTGGTTTCTTGGGACTGTAAATCATCCCTAAAAGACTGCTGCTGATGATGCTGAGTGCCAGGCTCCACCTCCATGCTGACACAATCCTCCTCCTCCTCCTCCTCCTCCTCTTCTTCCTGTGCGATGGGTGGGACAGAAGGAACACTGTCTGGGTAAAGGGGGCCTTGAGAGGCAAGGAAGTCCTCCTCTTCCTGCCTCTGTTCTGCCTCAAGTGCCCTGTCCATTATTCCACGCAGCGTATGTTCCAACAGGTGGACAAGAGGTACAGTGTCACTGATGCATGCACTGTCACTGCTCACCATCCTCGTGGCCTCCTCAAATGGTGCCAGGACAGTGCATGCATCCCTGATCATGCCCCACTGGCGTGGTGAAAAAAACCCGCACTCCCCTGACCCTGTCCTGGTGCCGTAGTCGCACAGGTACTCATTGATGGCCCTCTGCTGCGTGTGCAGCCGCTGCAGCATGGCAAACGTTGAGTTCCACCTGGTGGGCATGTCACATATAAGGTGGTTCTTGGGCAGGTTCAACTCCTTTTGCAGCTCAGCCAGGCGAGCACTGGCATTATAAGATCTGCGGAAATGCACACAGACTTTCCTGGCCTGCCTCAGGACATCCTGTAAGCCCGGGTACCTGCCCAAGAACCGCTGCACCACCAGGTTAAGGACGTGAGCCACACAGGGCACATGGGTCAGTTGTCCCTGTCGGGAGAGCGGAGAGGAGGTTGGTGCCATTGTCGCAAACTACCATTCCTGGCTTAAGCTGGCGTGGCGTCAACCACCTCTCGGCCTGCCCCTGCAGAGCAGACAAAACCTCTGCCCCAATGTGGCTCCTGTCCCCCAAACACACCAGCGCAAGCACGGCATGGCATCTTTTTGCCTGCGTACTTGCGTAGCCCCTTGAACGCCTACGGAGCACCGCTGGTTCCGAGGACAAAGCACAGGAAGAGGCCACGGAGGAAGAAGAAGAGGAGGGGGTGGAGGACAGAGGTGTGTCTCAACCAGTAGTAGCATTTTGGAGGCGTGGCGGTGGAACAACCTCCAACACTACTGCACCTTGTCCTGCATCCTTCCCAGCTGCCAAAAGAGTGACCCAATGGGCCGTGAAAGAAAGGTAACGTCCCTGTCCATGCCTGCTGGACCATGAGTCAGCGGTAATATGCACCTTACCGCTGACCGCCCTGTCCAGCGAGGCCAAGACATTGCCTTCCACATGCCGGTAGAGAGCCGGAATCGTCTTCCGTGAGAAAAAGTGGCGTTTGGGAACCTGCCACTGAGGAACCGCACATTACACAAACTCACGGAAGGGGGCCGAGTCTACCAACTGAAAAGGCAGCAGTTGAAGCGCTAGCAATTTAGCCAAGCTAGCATTCAACCGCTGGGCATGTGGATAGCTGGGAGTGAACTTCTTTCGACGGTCCAGCAGCTGGGGCAGGGAAATTTGCCTGCTAGAATCGGACGTTGGTGTACTGCTAGCAGAGTGCCCGCAAGTACTTGGCTGTGACACACCTAATTCTACACCTTCATTCCTCTCAGAGCAGGTTTCAGAGAGGACTGAAGGTATAGTGGGGTTGGAGATCCCAGCTGATGCGGTACAAGAAGAGGTCAGCTTTGTTCTTTGGTGTGGGTCTTTAAGGTAGGCTTGCCAACGAGCTGCATGGCAGGTCTACATATGTCTGGTCAAGCATGTGGTGCCCAAGCGGGTGATGTTTTGGCCACGCGATATACGCTTGAGACATATGTTGCAAACAGCAGCTGTGCGATCTGATGCACTCGACTCAAAAAAGGCCCACACCAAAGAACTTTTTAAATAACGGGCAGAGGCAGCGCCCTGCACAGGCGGAGCTCTGCGGTGTGATTCCGTCGGTGTGCTGCCCTTACGCTGGCCCCCCGAGGGCATCCTGCCTCATTGGAGATGTGCCTCCTCCTCATCCTCCTCCTCCTCCTCCTCCTCTCTCCTATTAGGCACCCACGTGGAGTCAGTGACCTCATCATCCCCTCCCTCCTCATCACTGGAGCCAATCTGGCAGTATGCTGCAGCTGCTGGAACATGACTGCCAGATTGGTGTCCTTCTTGAGCATCCCCTCTCTCTGCTCTCACGCTACTGCCTTCCTCTAGCTGGGTATCATCATCAGACCCTTCGAAACGCTGGGCATCCTCCTGGAGCATGTACCCAACACTGTGCTCAAACAGTTCGGGGGACTCCTCAGGAGGACATGGTTGGTCTAGGGAAGAAGTGACTGATGATGACATTGATACCAGGGAAGAGGACGCTTTGGCAGCTGCTTTGCCAGTACCCTGAGCCTGGGTGAGAGAGGATGAGGAGGATGAGGAGGGCTTGGTCATCCACTCTACCAAGTCTTCGGCATGATGCGGCTCAACACGTCCAGCTGCCGAAAAGAAGGACAAGCGTGTCCCATGGACACGTGCTGATGGCGATGCACCGCGTCCACGACCAGCACTGTTGTCTCTAGACACAGAGCCTGCTTGTCCTCTTTTTTTGGCTCCTGACTGTCTGCCTCTCCTTGTTTGCCTTCCAGACATTCTAATGGCCTGCAGGGAAATGGGAAAAGCAGCAATACAGGCTAAGTTAAGGTGTAATATGGTCAGGAGGCACACTCCGCCCGCTGTAAGTGCCGCAAAATCCTGTTGGTGTAACACACCAGGAAAAAGCAGCAATACAGGCTAAGTTAAGGTGTAATATGGTCAGGAGGCACACTCCGCCCGCTGTAAGTGCCGCAAAATCCTGTTGGTGTAACACACCAGGAAAAAGCAGCAATACAGGCTAAGTTAAGGTGTAATAAAGTCAGGAGGTACACTCCGCCCGCTGTAAGTGCCGCAAAATCCTGTTGGTGTAACACACCAGGAAAAAGCAGCAATACAGGCTAAGTTAAGGTGTAATATGGTCAGGAGGCACACTCCGCCCGCTGTAAGTGCCGCAAAATCCTGTTGGTGTAACACACCAGGAAAAAGCAGCAATACAGGCTAAGTTAAGGTGTAATATGGTCAGGAGGCACACTCCGCCCGCTGTAAGTGCCGCAAAATCCTGTTGGTGTAACACACCAGGAAAAAGCAGCAATACAGGCTAAGTTAAGGTGTAATATGGTCAGGAGGTACACTTCGCCCGCTGTAAGTGCCACAAAATCCTGTTGGTGTAACACACCAGGAAAAAGCAGCAATACGGGCTAACTTCAGGTGTATAATGTGCAGGAGGCTTAGCAACAATGACACTGACACTGTCCCCTGCCTATCCTTCTCTCTCCCTGCACACAAGGTTTATCAAAGTATATGACACTGACACTCTCCCTGCCTATCCTTCTCTCTCCCTGCACACAAGGTTTAGGAAAGAATATGACACTGACACTGTCCCTGCCTATCCTTCTCTCTCCCTGCACACAAGGTTTATCAAAGTATATGACACTGACACTCTCCCTGCCTATCCTTCTCTCTCCCTGCACACAAGGTTTAGGAAAGAATATGACACTGACACTGTCCCTGCCTATCCTTCTCTCTCCCTGCACACAAGGTTTATCAAAGTATATGACACTGACACTCTCCCTGCCTATCCTTCTCTCTCCCTACACACAAGGTTTAGCAAAGAATATGACACTGACACTCTCCTTGCCTATCCTTCTCTGTCCCTACACACAAGGTTTAGCAAAGAATTGATTTGACAAGATTTGACACTGTCCCTGCCTATCCTTCACTTTCCCTGCTCCGGAACACACTACACAAGGCCGCCGCGCTGGCGGCCTTTTATAGTGTGGGGCGTGTACTAAACCCCCTCAGCTATAATTGGCCACAGGCATCCTGCCTGTGGCCAATCATTGCTCTCCTCGCTGCCGGCGCTGTGATTGGCCAAGCATGCAGGGTCACAGTGCATGCTTGGCCAATCACAGCGCCGGGATTACACTGCGATGGCGCAGTGTATTGTGGGCCGTTCGCGTCACTCGAATTTGGCGCGAACGGCCCAAATCGTTCGTTGTTCGCCGAACGCGCGAACAGCCGATGTTCGAGTCGAACCTATGTTCGACTCGAACACCGAGCTCATCCCTAGTGGTGGGGCACTTCGAAGGATGTAAGGGGGCACTCTTTTTATATATTTTTTGGGGATTTTTATTATAGCAAAAAATATTGAATTTCTTGTTTATAGCGCAAAAAATAAAAACCACAGAGGTGATCAAATACCACCAAAAGAAAGCTCTATTTGTGGAAAAAAAAGGACGTCAATTTTGTTCGGGAGCCACATCGCCCAACCGCGCAATTGTCAGTTAAAGCGACGCAGTGCCGAATCCCCCCAGGTTCTCTGCTCGCAGCAGGAGAGAGAAGGAAGGAGTGATCTGACATTTTGCGGATTTTCGGCAGCAAACCCCCCCCCGTTCTCTGCTCCAGGGGGGCCTAACTACCCCACTGACACTACCCCACTGACACCGACCAATACCCCACTGACACCGACCACTACCCCACTGACATCGTCCACTGACACGACCAATACCCCACTGACACCGACCACTACCCCACTGACACGACCACTACCCCACTGACATCGTCCACTGAAACCGACCACTACCCCACTGACACCGACCACTACCCCACTGACATCGTCCACTGACACCGTTCACTACCCCACTGACACTACCCCACTGACATCATCCACTGACACCAACCACTACCCCACTGACACCGACCACTGCCCCACTGACACCGACCACTGACACCAACCTCTGCCCTACTGACACCAACCACTGCCCCATTTCCCCACCCCCTTTCCCAAAAGCACTGTGAAAAAAATATATTTCAAAAATAAAACCCCACCCTCCCATCATTGTTAAAATAGTACAAAAAAAAATTGTAAAAAAAATAATAAAAAAAATTAAATTGTAAAAATTAACAAAAAAAAAAATTAATTGTAAAATAAAAAAATTATCTGACACTGTCCACTATCCTGACACCATCCTGCACATACTACCCACCACTGTACACTCCGCATTCCTGTAATTCGCACTGCATTGCTGTTTAGATCACATGCGATGTCTGTGCGATGCGATTTCAGCCATACAAACTGTATGGCTGAAATCGCATCACATTTGGACCAAACACGCACAGGACCCTTTTTTTGGTCCGCACCAGACACGCATGGATTTTCACACCTATGCAATCCGATTTATGTCCAAACTGTCAGTTCGCAGTGCGATATGCGAGCTGAAATAGGGGTGTTGTTAACATTGTATGACACTCCCCAGCAGTTCGCATATGGCAGTGTGAACAGCCGTGCGAGTCGGGTGCGATGTGGGAACCCGCAGTGGATTCGCAGGGTTACCGAATCGCACCAGTGTGAACCGAGCCTTGGTGGGAGCAGTCAGGTGACATTTGTAGGCTGTATACTTTGAGGCTGGGTTCACACTGGTGCGATTCGGGAACAGCTATGCGATTCTGGTGCGGACCAAAAAAAGGGTTTGGGCTTTATGCGGTGCGATATCAGCCATACTATCTGTATTTCTAAAATCGCACTGCACGGACATCGCATGTGATTTGCGCTGCAGTGCGGTGCGAATCACATGCGATCTCGCACAGTGCACTAATGTGAACCAGCCCTAAGCTCGTTCAGCCTTACTGGGTGCAATTATAAAAAGTGAGAAATCCACCCCTCCCCCACATAACACATCCTGGTAATGTAAAGGAATGTTGCAACTGTGATCAGGTGACCTCAGACACACACACTGCAATATAACAATAATAAGATCACTCGAGCTTCTACTCTACCCAGCTCTGACTAAATACATCTCCCCTAATCACTTGTCTATGTATATTCTGCTGGCTGTTTACTGCAGCATAAATTTCCTCGTCACCCTGATCTGTGGATCACACCCCATGATGAGAAACATCCAGCCAAAACATAGGAAAGGCAGCCAATCCTGGGAGAGCTGGAGGGGAGAGGAGGGGAGGGGAGGGGAGGGGATGTGAACTTTTTACACAGGATGTGCCTTTCTCAGGCTAGTGCATGAGTTATGTAAATAACCTGTCACTTAAAGCCAGGGGGCAGACCAAGGTTTTTCTCTGTAAGTCCGTTTTATCTTACTGAACAATAAAAGAGGATTGCTCAGAGCTGGATTAACTCTGTGTGGCAAGACTGGGCACAGATGATAGGAAATCTTATACCCTACAGTGTGACATCAAAAAATAAAAAAATTCGGGTTTACATCCACTTTAAGGAGGTGAGGGGTGGAGGAGCTGGGCCTGCACAGAGTATAGACACTCCCATAAGAGGAGCATTGCTAAAGAACTTACTCTCCCAGAGAATTCAAATGGTCAAGCAAGTTAAAAGGCATATTGCAAAATAATAAAAAAACACTTATGGAAGGAAAAAAACACTGCAAGTGAGCATTTGAAATACTTGATTGTTGTGCGGTTATGCTTTACATTTCCCTGGATAGAACAAAAATGGTGGACAGCGTTACTTCAAACCATTCTCCTCCTCTGCACTCTCTCTGCAGACTTTTACCTCCAGGACACTTCTCCTGCGCATCACTTTCCTGTCACAGCATTAGACATCCTGTCCCACCATTTTGAGCTGACTAGGCCTCACTCTAAATAAGTCCTAGGAGTAGTTTCACTTGATGATTCTTAATAGGCGAGGGGCCTGCAGTACCTCTTCCTGATGGCCCTGAACATTTAGTTATAGAATATTTGATGAGGGTATTCTGGGAGACTTGGAAAAGGAACTGAATTTTTTTTTCATAGAGAATAACATAGAATATATTGCACCAACGATTTTGTGGGAAGCTCATAAAGTTTTTATGAGAGGGAGATTAATAGCGGAAAGGGCTAAGAGGAAAAAAAATTGGACGGCCCAAAAACAGTCCCTTTTACAGGGAATCCAGGAGCTGGAACAGAAACACAAGAGAGCAAATGACAGTGAGGTAATGGTTGTACTGACAGGAAAACGGGAAGCCTTGAGGGATTTGATGGAGCAGGATACCAAACAAGCCTTTATCAGAATGGCAAATAAACAGTATAAATTTGGGAATAAATCAGGGAAATTGTTGGCGAGACAGATTAACCACTTAACGACCGCCCACCGCCGATTTACGTCGGCAGAATGGCACGGACAGGCAGAATCACGTAGATCTACGTGATCGCCTTTGTGCAGTTGGGGGGTCCATCCGGACCCCCCTTCACTGCAGTGAGCGGCCGTTAAGTGTTCGGGAGCGATCAGGCATGAGGGGGCGGCCGCTCGATTCCGCCCCCCCCTCGCGATCGCTCCCGGCCAATGAAATTGCTTCCTCCGCCATGTGATGTAAACACAGGCTGGAGGAAGTGATGTCATCTCCCTCGCCGCGGTCTTTTCGTTCCCGGCGCCGAGGAGTGAAGACAGAGGTTAGTGCTCTAACAGTCCACTGACACGTAGGTACACATAGGCACACAAATCACCCCCCAGTCACCCCCAGATCACCCCCCAGGTCACCCCAAAGCCCCCAATCACAGTGTCACTGATTGCAGTGATCATTTATTTTACTGATCACTGCATTTAGTGTCATCTGTGATTGTAAAAAGTTGCAGGGCAGTTAGGATTAGGCCCCTTTAGGTCCAGGGTAGCCCCCTAACCCCCCCTAATAAAGGTTTAACCCCTTGATCACCCCCAGGTAACCCTTTCACCCCCTAACTTCAGCGTCACTAAGCGATTGTTTTTCCGATCGCTGTATTCGTGTCGCTGGTGTTTTAGATAGGCAGTTATTTTTTTTTTAGGTTCGCCGCAGGTTTTTATTGGTGTCAGGTACCCCCATATATTATTTTAACCCCCTGATTGCCCCTAGAGTTAACCCTTTCACCAGTGATCGCCGTATAAGCGTCACTGGTGTCACTGGTTAGCCAGTAAGTTATTTAGTTATTTAGGTTACCCGTCAGGTTTTTATATAGTGTCAGGTACCCCCATATTTAACCTAATAAAGGTTTTAACCCCCTGATTGCCCCTAGTTAACCCTTTCACCAGTGATCACCATATAAAGGTTACGGGTGACGCTGGTTGATTAGTTTGCTTTTTATAGCATCAGGGCACCCGCCGTATATAACCCAATAAAGGTTTAACCCCCCTGATCGCCCGGTGGGTGAGATCAATTAGGTTTTAGCGCCAGAGAGGGTCTGCGTCGCCCCAGGCAGTGTTAGGTTAGTGCCAGTAACGCTAACACCCACGCGCAAAGCATACACCCCCCTTAGTGGTATAGTATCTGATCAGATCTATACTAGCATCCCCAGCGGTTTAGGGTTCCCAAAAACGCAGTGTTAGCGGGATCAGCCCAGATACCTGCTAGCGCCTGCGTTTAGCCCCTCCGCCCAGCCCAGCCCAGCCCACCCAAGTGCAGTATCGATCGATCACTGTCACTTACCAAACACAACACACATAACTGCAGCGTTCGCAGAGACAGGCCTGATCCCTGCGATCGCTAACAGTTTTTTTGTAGCGTTTGATACATTTGCTGACGACAGTCAGGTGCTTTTTTTCCTGTGAATCTTACTAGTGTACCCCTAAATTTAGAGCCCAAAATGGCAAGACGAAGGTACACTAGTAAAGAGGCCTACGAGATTCTGAACATGACAGATAGTGAAGAGGAGGTCACGTATCTGTCAGATTCAGGCTCAGAATATCTTCCCGTAGAAGACAGTGACGTCAGCGGCCCCACGTCAGATAGCTCTGACGACGAAGTTGAGGTCCCTGCTAAGGTCAGGCGTACCCGATCCCGATCTTCTGAGGTTGTTGAGGAGCAAGAACCGCAGGTCTCTCGTATCATGGAGCAGAGTAGTACTAGCGCCGCTATTCCTTCTGGTGAACTGGCAAGCACCAGCGGCCTAGTACAGCCTGGACGTACATCCAGCACTGCAGTAACACTTGGTGACGTGGCGAGTCCCATAAGTGCAGTTCAAGCTGGCGAGGTGGCAAGCACAAGTAGTGTCCCGCTGCCACCAAGAAGACAAAGGCAGGCCCGTCGTGCCCATACTGCCCTTCCTGCAGAATTCGCCTATCCTGATTGGGTCCCCACCACTTCTGCAGAACCCGTACTTCCCCCATTCACTGCCCAACCCGGTATTCAGGTGGAAACAGCTGATTTTATTCCAATTGATTTTTATTCGCTGTTTTTCACGGAAGATCTCTATAGATCTATTGTGGACCAGAGTAATTTATATGCTGGTCAATTTATCGCCGCTAACCCCCAGTTGCCTAAAATTGCCAGAAATTGGAAACCAATTACGGTTTCCGAATTTAAGACCTTTCTGGGCCTTTCCCTCAACATGGGCACACATAAATTTCCGTCATTGCGTGCTTATTGGTCCACGCACCCAATTGACCACATGCCCGTGTTCTCTGCCTCCATGTCCAGGGCACGATACGAGCAGATTTTGCGGTTCATGCACTTCAACGACAATGAACTTTGTCGTCCACGTGGGGACCCTGAATACGACCGACTCTATAAAATTCGGCCCCTCATAAACCACTTCAACGAACGTTTTGCAGCCTTGTTTACTCCCGATCAAGTTGTCTGCGTTGATGAGTCCCTGATTAAATTTTCTGGCCACTTGTCTTTCAAGCAGTACCTTCCCAGCAAGCGTGCCAGATACGGGGTCAAGCTCTACAAGTTCTGTGACAGGGCAACAGGCTATGTAGTGAACTTTACGGTTTATGAGGGAAAAGACAGTCAGATTGAGTCGGTCAACTGCCCGGATTACATAGGGAGCGCTGGCAAGATAGTGTGGAACTTGGTGTCACCCTTATTCGGAAAGGGGTACCACTTGTATGTGGACAATTATTACACGAGCGTGCCACTGTTTAGTCACTTGTTTGATCATAAGATTGGAGCATGTGGCACCGTGCGACCTAATCGCCGGGGCTTTCCCCAGCGGCTTGTAGATGCCCGTCTTAGGCTGGGGGAGAGAGCCTGCTTGAAGTGTAATAACTTGCTCGCTATGAAGTGGAGGGACAATAAGAATGTTTTCCTTCTTACCTCCCTTCATGCAGACACGACAGTCCAAATTCGTACGGCGACTGGTGTTGTGGAGAAACCCCTCTGTGTCCACGAATATAACCAAAATATGGGAGGGGTGGACCTCAACGACCAGTTGATGGCGCCGTATCTAATTGACCGTAAGGCGAGACGCTGGTACAAAAAAGTGTCTCTATCATTATTCCAATTGGCTTTGCTGAACGCTCATGTGCTATACAGAGCTTCAGGCGGGACGTTATCTCTTCTAAAATTCCAGAATGAGATAGTCACAGAACTCCTGTATCCAGGCGGTTCTGCACCTCACCATCCCCAACCAAATGCAGTAAGCCGGCTGCATGAGAGGCATTATTCGTATGTCCTCCCGAGTACCCCTACCCAAAGCCACCCCCAAAAAAGATGTCGTGTCTGTAGCAAGCGCGGATTTAGGCGTGACACCCGTAGTTTTGTCCACTCTGTCCTGACAAGCCTGGTCTTTGCCAAGGTGAATGTTTTGAACGCTACCACTCAAAAGTGAAGTTTTAGCGTAGGGTACAGCATTTCACAGACAAGGACACACTTACACAGGGTCTCCCAAGATGCCATTACATTTTGAGAGACCCGAACCATTACAGTTGTAAAGTTACAAAAAAAAGTGTAAAAAAGAAAAAAAAAACGTAAAAAACAAAACACAAAAAAAATCTAAAATAAAAAAACCAAAAATAGTTGTCGTTTTATTGTTCTCTCTCTCTCTATTTTCTCTCTATTGTTCTGCTCTTTTTTACTGTATTCTATTCTGCAATGTTTTATCATGCTTGCTTTTCAGGTATGTAATTTTTTGTTTTCAGGTGCGCCATTCAACTGCAGCGCGGAATTATTTATCTTGACAGCAACAGCGTTTGCTCCCACGATACATAAAGCCGTGACTCCAGTGCTGTAGGAGGTGATTTCACCACCACAGTTAAAAAAAAGAGCATATATGCCGAAGCATGGGGGCAGCAGGGGCGGAGGAGCGATTTTGCTCCTAATGCCGCGTACATACGGTCGAAATTCCGACCGTGTGTACGCGGCATAACTTTTTTGCGGGAGGATGCCCCCATGCTTCGGTATATATATATTTTAGGCACAGGTTGCGTTAAAACATTTTTTTATTTTTTACTAGGTTTTGTTTTGGTATTTGCTTTGCAGGTATGGCATGGTAAGGTCTTACTGTTGTACTGTAATGTTACTTTGTTTTAATGTTAACCACCATTTGCTTAGCAGGTACGCCATTCAGTTGCAGCGCGGATCTATTTATCTTGACAGCAACAGCGTTTGCTCCCACGATACATAAAGCCGTGACTCCAACGCTGTAGGAGGTGATTTCACCACCACAGTTAAAAAAAAGAGCATATATGCCGAAGCATGGGGGCAGCAGGGGCGGAGGAGCGATTTTGCTCCTAATGCCGCGTACATACGGTCGAAATTCGGACGGAGGCCTGCCCGTGGAAAATTCCGACCGTGTGTACGCGGCATAACTTTTTTGCGGGAGGATGCCCCCATGCTTCGGCATATATATATTTTAGGCACAGGTTGCGTTAAAACATTTTTTTATTTTTTACTAGGTTTTGTTTTGGTATTTGCTTTGCAGGTATGGCATGGTAAGGTCTTACTGTTGTACTGTAATGTTACTTTGTTTTAATGTTAACCACCATTTGCTTAGCAGGTACGCCATTCAGTTGCAGCGCGGATCTATTTATCTTGACAGCAACAGCGTTTGCTCCCACGATACATAAAGCCGTGACTCCAACGCTGTAGGAGGTGATTTCACCACCACAGTTAAAAAAAAGAGCATATATGCCGAAGCATGGGGGCAGCAGGGGCGGAGGAGCGATTTTGCTCCTAATGCCGCGTATATACGGTCGAAATTCCAACGGAGGCTTATCCGTGGAAAAGTCCGACCGTGTGTACGCGGCATAACCTTTTATGCCGCGTACATACGGTCGAAATTCCGACGAAGGCTTGACCGTGTGTACGCGGCATAACTTTTTTGCGGGAGGATGCCCCCATGCTTCGGCATATATGCCCATCATTAGAAGTGGGTGGATGAAGGGAGGTATTCTAATGGTGGGCATACCCACCAATCAATCTCTTTTTTTCGTTCAGCCAATAGGCTGTATGAAAAAAAAGATTACAATACATGTCCAACAAGGACCAGCAACGTACTGGTATGTTGCTGGACTTTGAATGTTTATACCAGAATGATGCCTGCGGGTTTAGGTATCATCTTGGTATCATTCTTTTCAGCCAGCAGCCGGCTTTCATGTAAAAGCAATTCTAGCAGATAATTAGCCTCTAGACTGCTTTTACAAGCAGTGGGAGGGAATGTCCCCCCCCCCCGGATATAAAAAGCGCCATTGGGAAATTGGGAAAGCATTTTATCACACCGATCTTGGTGTGGTCAGATGCTTTGAGGGCAGAGGAAAGATCTAGGGTCTAACCCCCCAATTTTTTTCAAAAAAAGAGTACCTGTCACTACCTATTGCTATCATAGGGGATATTTACATTCCCTGAGATAACGATAAAAATGGTAAAAAAATAAAATATGGAAGGCACAGTTTAAAAATAAAATAAAAAAGCCAAATAAATAATAATAAAAAAAAAGCACCGCTGTCCCCCCCTGCTATTGCGCAAAGGCGAACGCAAGCGTCGGTCTAGCGTCATATGTAAACAGCAATTGCATCATGCATGTGAGGTATCACCGCGAAGGTCAGATCGAGGGCAGTCATTTTAGCAGTAGACCTCCTCTGTAAATCTAACGTGGTAACCTGTAAAGGCTTTTAAATGCTTTTAAAAATGAATGTAGTTTGTCGCCGCTGCGCGTTTGTGCGCAATTTTAAAGCATGTCGTGTTTGGTATCCATGTACTCGGCCTATGATCATCTTTTTTATTTCATCAAACATTTGGGCAATATAGTGTTTTTTAGTGCATTAAAAATAAAAAAAGTGTGTTTTTCCCCCAAAAAATGCGTTTGAAAAAACGCTGCGCAAATACTGTGTGGAAAAAAAAATGCAACACCCACTATTTTAATCTGTAGGGCCTTTGCTTTAAAAAAATATATAATGTTTGGGGGTTCAACATAATTTTCTTGCAAAAAAAAATATTTTTTCATGTAAACAAAAAGTGTCAGAAAGGGCTTTGTCTTCAAGTGGTTAGAAGAGTGGATGATGTGTGACATAAGCTTCCTAATGTTGTGCATAAAATGCCAGGACAGTTCAAAACCCCCCCAAATGACCCCATTTTGTAAAGTAGACACCTCAAGCTATTTGCTGAGAGGCATGTTGAGCCCATTGAATATTTTTTTTTTTTGTCCCAAGTGATTGAATAATGACCAAAAAAAATAAATGTACAAAAAGTTGTCACTAAATTATATATTGCTCAAACATGCCATGGGCATATGTGGAATTACACCCCAAAATACATTCTGTTGCTTCTCCTGAGTACGGGGATACCACATGTGTGGGACTTTTTGGGAGCCTAGTCGCGTACGGGACCCCAAAAACCAAGCACCGCCTTCAGGATTTCTATGAGTGTAAATTTTTGATTTCACTCCTCACTGCCTATCACAGTTTCGGAGGCCATGGAATGCCCAGATGGCACAAAACCCCCCCAAATGACCCCATTTTGGAAAGTAGACACCCCAAGCTATTTGCTGAGAGGTATGTTGAGTATTTTGCAGATCTCGCTTTTTGTCACAAAGTTTTGAAAATGTAAAAAAAGAAAAAAAAAAAGAAAAAAAAATGTCTTTCTTAATTTTCAAAAACAAATGAGAGCTGTAAAATACTCACCATGCCTCTCAGCAAATAGCTTGGGGTGTCTACTTTCCAAAATGGGGTCATTTGTGGGGGTTTTGGGCTATTTTGACATTTTATGGCCTTCAAAACTGTGATAGGTAGTGAGGAGTGAAATCAAAAATTTATGCCCTTAGAAACCTTGAAGGCGGTGCTTGGTTTTTGGGGTCCCGTACGCGGCTAGGCTCCCAAAAAGTCCCACACATGTGGTATCCCCGTACTCAGGAGAAGCAGCAGAATGTATTTTGGGGTGTAAGTTCACATATAACCATGGCATGTGTGAGCAATATATCATTTAGTGACAACTTTTTGTACATTTTTTTTTCTTTTTGTCATTATTCAATCATTTGGGACAAAAAAAAAATATTCAATGGGCTCAACATGCCTCTCAGCAAATAGCTTGGGGTGTCTACTTTCCAAAATGGGGTCATTTGGGGGGGTTTTGTGCCATCTTGGCATTTTATGGCCTTCAAAACTGTGATAGGTAGTGAGGAGCGAAATCAAAAATTTATGCCCTTAGAAACCTTGAAGGCGGTGCTTGGTTTTTGGGGTCCCGTACGCGGCTAGGCTCCCAAAAAGTCCCACACATGTGGTATCCCCGTACTCAGGAGAAGCAGCAGAATGTATTTTGGGGTGTAATTTCACATATGCCCATGGCATGTGTGAGCAATATATCATTTAGTGACAACTTTGTGCAAAAAAAAACAGTTTGTCATATTCCCGCAACCTGTGGCAAAATATAAAATATTCCATGGACTCAACATGCCTCTCAGTAAATAGCTTGGGGTGTCTACTTTCCAAAATGGGGTAATTTGGGGGGGTTTTGTGCTATTTTGGCATTTTATGGCCTTCGAAACTGTGATAGGTAGTGAGGAGTGAAATCAAAAATTTACGCCCTTAGAAATCCTGAAGGCGGTGCTTGGTTTTTGGGGCCCTGTACGCGGCTAGGCTCCCAAAAAGTCCCACACATGTGGTATCCCCGTACTCAGGAAAAGCAGCAGAATGTATTTTGGGGTGCAATTCCACATATAACCATGGCATGTGTGAGCAATATATCATTTAGTGACAACTTTTTGTACATTTTTTTTTTCTTTTTGTCATTATTCAATCATTTGGGACAAAAAAAAAAATATTCAATGGGGTCAACATGCCTCTCAGCAAATAGCTTGGGGTGTCTACTTTCCAAAATGGGGTCATTTGGGGGGGTTTTGTGCCATCTTGGCATTTTATGGCCTTCAAAACTGTGATAGGTAGTGAGGAGTGAAATCAAAAATTTATGCCCTTAGAAACCTTGAAGGCGGTGCTTGGTTTTTGGGGTCCCGTACGCGGCTAGGCTCCCAAAAAGTCCCACACATGTGGTATCCCCGTACTCAGGAGAAGCAGCAGAATGTATTTTGGGGTGTAATTTCACATATGCCCATGGCATGTGTGAGCAATATATCATTTAGTGACAACTTTGTGCAAAAAAAAAAAAGTTTGTCATATTCCCGCAACTTGTGGCAAAATATAAAATATTCCATGGACTGAACATGCCTCTCAGTAAATAGCTTGGGGTGTCTACTTTCCAAAATGGGGTCATTTGGGGGGGTTTGTGCTATTTTGGCATTTTATGGCCTTCGAAACTGTGATAGGTAGTGAGGAGTGAAATCAAAAATTTGCGCCCTTAGAAATCCTGAAGGCGGTGCTTGGTTTCCGGGGTCCCGTACGTGGCTAGGCTCCTAAAAAGTCCCACACATGTGGTATCCCCGTACTCAGGAGAAGCAGCAGAATGTATTTTGGGGTGCAATTCCACATATAACCATGGCATGTGTGAGCAATATATCATTTAGTGACAACTTTTTGTAATTTTTTTTTTTTTTTTTTTGTCATTATTCAATCACTTGGGACAAAAAAAAAAAATATTCAATGGGCTCAACATGCCTCTCAGCAATTTCCTTGGGGTGTCTACTTTCCAAAATGGGGTCATTTGGGGGGGTTTTGTACTGCCCTGCCATTTTAGCACCTCAAGAAATGAGATAGGCAGTCATAAATTTAAAGCTGTGTAAATTTCAGAAAATGTACCCTAGTTTTTAAACGCTATAACTTTTGCGCAAACCAATAAATATACGCTTATTGACATTTTTTTTACTAAAGACATGTGGCTGAATACATTTTGGCCTAAATGTATGACTAAAATTGAGTTTATTCGATTTTTATTATAACAAAAAGTAGAAAATATCATTTTTTTTCAAAATTTTCGGTCTTTTTCTGTTTATATCGCAAAAAATAAAAATCGCAGAGGCAATCAAATACCATTAAAAGAAAGCTCTATTTGTGGGAAGAAAAGGACGCAAATTTCATTTGGGTACAACATTGCATGTCCGCACAATTTACAGTTAAAGCAGCGCAGTGCCGAATCCCAAAAACAGGCTTGGTCCTAATGGCCCGAAATGGTCCGGGGCTTAAGTGGTTAAACCTAGGAGAAACCCGAATTTTATAGTAAAAATGAAAAATAAAAAAGGGGAGATCAAATACTCCACCAGGGACATCAGCAAAATATTTACAGAGTATTACCAATCACTGTACAAAGTGAATGATTCACAAGATCCCGGGGATGTACAAAACAGGAAAAATAAAATAGAACAGTATTTAAGGGGGATAAAATTGCCTGTAATATTAGAAGAGGATTCAAGGACACTGAATAGCGATATCTCTAAAGAAGAAATAGAGCAGGTAATTAAAAATAGTAAAGGACTCCCCTTCCACTTGCCGGGGTTGTTGTGGTCTAGATCCATCAAGGCAAGTCAACTCGCCCCACTAAACTCTGTAGTTAGCCAGACGGTTCACCTTTGGTCGCTGTACAGCCATAAATTCCACTTATCCTCTCCTCTTTCCCCATTATGCTCCTTTATAGGTGACCCTGATTTCCCCCCAGCCTTTCATGATAGAGCTAGATTCTCCCGGTGGTTGACATCAACTGCTATAACGTTTCAATCCTTGAAAGAAGGCCGTCATTTTAAATCCTTCCAGCAACTACGAGCAGAGCATGACCTCCCACCCTCAGAGTTGTATAGGTACATACAGGTCAGGCATTTTTATCAGTCTAGGGGCTCCCTAGAATCCCAAATCCATAATACCCCATATGAACGCATATGTTCTCACTCTTCCAGGGATAGGGGGGTTATATCCAGAATATACATTATGCTTAATGAATGTGCCCTGCCAGTCAAAACGAAACCAATGCTTAAGTGGGAGGGGGATTTGGGCGAGTCTTTCGACCGGCCAGACTGGGAGGAGATGCTGACTAATATGTACAAACACTCCAGGGCCTACTCCATACGGGAAACAGCCATTAAACTGCATCTCAGATGGTACCTGACCCCCTCACGCCTACACTCCATCTACCCTGCGGTATCTCCACTTTGTTTTAGGGGATGCTCCGAGGTGGGCACGTTAATACACACATTTTGGAGCTGTAGGCATCTTAAGCCCATTTGGCAAGCGGCGGCCCTGAAAGTATCGACCATTGCTGGCCGCATGATTACCCTCTCAGCCCAAATGTGCTTATGCTTTGCTCCCATACCTGATATCCCTTTACCCTGTGCAAAACTAATACACACGCTCTTCTTAGCCATCCATTGGGCAACCGCACTCAACTGGCGGTCCTCTTCCCTTTCGTGGTCTCAGGTGCTGACACGTATGGATGCCATCAAGCTAGCGGAACGCATTCACCACATGCTCTATGACACTATGATAATATACGAAAATAAATGGAATCAATGGACTAATATGCCTCAATAATATCATATGACTTTCTCTGCTAGCATCCTCTAATAACCTCTCTACTTGTACCTAAGTGCTTCACTGGATTGATGTATTCACATGTATTGATACTTTTGTTGTCTGCCCCCATCTTTTTCCCATGTCCCGTGATTGTCTACCATTCTCTGATCCAACTGTACTGTCTGACATTTTCTTTGTATGATGTTGATCCTTGAATAAAATCGTTTGTAATCAAAAAATAGTAAAGGAGGTAAAAGCCCCGGGCCAGATGGCTATACGTCCCTATACTTTAAAAAATGTATTGGAATCTTGACTCCTCACTATCATTCATATATGAATTCAATAGGTGGGGGCCTTAAGATATGAGGGGAAGCCTTGGGCACCTATATATCTCTTTTAGCAAAAGAAGGGAAAGACCCCACAATGTGCTCAAGCTTTAGGCCGATATCCCTGATAAATGAGGACATAAAAATTTATGCGAGGATACTGGCCGAAAGATTAAAGCCTTACATGCCTGAATATAAAGGGAAAGATCAAGCAGGTTTTGTCCCTGGGAGGGAGACTAGGGACAATATACTAAAAACAGCCCTCTTAATTCATGAGGCTAAGAAGGGTAAAAAGCCAGCCCTGTTCCTGTCAATAGATGCCGAGAAGGCCTTTGATAGGCTGGATTGGGACTTTATGCTGCAGACTCTATACAAATTTGGCATTGGACCCCGTGTGCTTAAATGGATCTAGGCTGTGTACTCCAATCCCACGGCTCAAATTCAAGTAAATGGAACCCTCTCGGAAACTTTCCGACTTTTCAATGGTACACGTCAGGGGTGCCCATTGTCTCCCATACTTTTTGTGTTTTCATTAGAAGCAAATTAGGAGATTCAAGGTATAGAGGTCGGGATCAAGAGCATAAGTTATCCGCTTTTGCGGATGATATTATGGTCTATATAACAAACCCTAGACAGACACTCCCAAAGATTATGGAAGAATTGGGAAACTATGGGAGGGTATCAAATTTAAAGATAAATATGGAAAAAATATTTCAGTCCCCTTGAATGAAAGTAGAGATCTTAGAAAACTGTATCCCTTTACGTGGAAACAAAGGGGACTGAAATATTTGGGAGTATTCCTGTCGAAATCAACACTAGACTTATATCAAGATAATTACATACCTCTCCTGAATAAAATTAAAAGCAAATTGAAAGGATATTCGGCACATAGTCTGTCATGGTTTGGCAGAATAAGTGTGATTAAAATGATGATTCTACTAAAAGCTTTGTATATTTTTCAAAGTCTCCCAATTAATATTCCGGTGGCGTATTTTAAAACCCTGAGATCAATAATACAGAGATTTGTGTGGAACAATAGACGTAATTGCATTGCCTATAAGACATTGACTAGTTCAAAAGAGAAGGGAGCTATATTCCTCCCCGACCTCGAAAAATATCATGAGGCAGTAATTTTGCGGAGGATTATGGACTGGGTCCACGCTCCTCTGCAAAAAAAATAGGTGGAATTAGAGGATAATATCAGTAAACTAATGCTGGGACAGATAATTTGGATTCCAAGGCAGTACAGAGGTTCTCTAGTAGATGCGGCACCAATTACGCTAGAAGCATTGAGAATGTGGGATAAATTAATAAAAAATATACAGGGACAATATAATAGCCCTTTAATGGCCCTAACAGGCAACAATTACTTTCCACCGGGGAAAGACAACAAATTATATTTAAAATGGACCACATCGACCTTTTGGAGATTAAAAGATGTTATAAAAGGGAATGTTCTTTGCTCCCTTTTGGAACTACGTGAAAGATATGGGACAACCCCATGGGATGTCTGGAGATATAAACAACTTCAACATTTTGTAGAGTCCCTCCCAAAACCCCTTCAGGGGATGGGTAGCCTGAATGAATGGGAAAAATTGGTAGATCAAGGAGGGATAGATAGGCATGGAATTTCTAGCTTATACAAAATGCTGATAACACATCCAGATGGAGGATCCGTGTGTCCAACGGAGAGTTGGGAGCTGGAACTAAATCTCTCATTGCCAGAGACAATGAGGGGTAGAGTTTTAGACTATGTTCATTCCACCTCTGTGGACGCACGGATAAAAGAAATGAACTACAAATTATTAACTAAGTGGTACTATGTCCCAGTAAAATTACATAAGATGAATCCCCAGGCATCACCCCTATGTTGGAGGGAATGTGGGGAGGAGGGAACTCATGCCCACATATGGTGGCAATGCCCCAAGATCCAACCATACTGGGAGGAAATATTAGACCTAATTAAGATGATTAGCAGGACTGAAATTAGATTGGACCCATGGCAATGTTTGTTTCATGCAACGGCTATCCCAAGGAAGAAATACAGAACAGTAATTATCCCAATTTTATTGAACTCAGCAAAGATATTCATTACGAGACAATGGAGGACAAAGCAAGCCCCAATGATACAGGAATGGTTGAGGGAAGTAGATAAAATAAGATGTATGGAAGAGGTAACATATTTGCATAAGGATTCTAAAACAGAATTTACCAGAATTTGGAAGGACTGGGAGGAGTTTAGACACTCGTCTGTATATGAAGGTTATATGAGAAGAGAGGGCAGCACCTAAGGTACTTTGGTCGGATTCCCTAGTGAGGGAACAGTGCCCCCCCCCCTTTCTTTATTTTTTTTGTATTGGGGAGTTGGATTGATGTAAACGATAATTATGCCTCCTTACAAATAAACAAAAACACAAATTCCACGGTTGCTAATAAGAGGGGAGGAGGAGGAAAGAGGGAGGGAAGTAGGGGAAGGGAAAGGGAGAAGGAGGGCACGTTGCACTTTTAAGTACGAGAGGGAGGGGGGGTCTATGTGGCTCTCACAGATACAATTTAATTTATTGACAATTTTTTTTTTCTTTCTTTTTTTTTTAGGAGGCAGAGAGAGGTATTCATGCCTCCTCATAAACCAATGAAAACACAGAGTATATGAATTCTAATTTAAGGGGGAAAAGGGAGGGTAAGTGTAGGATAGGAAATGGGAAAGAGGGCACTAGGCACTTAAAGTTAAAAAGAGGTGGATTTGTGAGATGGTGGAGGGAAGGAGGGGAAGGGAGGAAGGGGAAGGAAGAGGATTGGGTTGTTTTTTTTTGGATTGGGGAGTTGGATTGATGTAAACGATAATTATGCCTCCTTATAAATAAACAAAAACACTAATGTCACGGTAGTCAACAAGAGGGGAGGAGGAGGAGGAAAGAGGGAGGGAGGTAGGGGAAGGGAAAGGGAGAAGGAGGGCACGTTGCACTTTTAAGTTTAAAATACGAGAGGGAGGGGAGGGGGTCTGTGTGGTTCTCACAGATACAATTAAATTTATTCACATTTTTTTTTATTTCTTTTGGAGGCATGTCTCATGTCTCCTCAAAAACCAATGAAAACACAGAGGACACGAATGCTAATTTAAGGGGGAAAAGGGATGGTAAGGGTAGAATAGGAACGGAGAAAGAGGGCACTAGGCACTTAAAGTTAAAAGGAGGTGGATTTGCGAGATGGTGGAGGGAAGGAAAGGAAGGGAGGAAGGGGAAGGAAGAGGATTGTTTTGTTTTTGTTTTTTTAAGGGGAAATTGGGGTAGAGAGCGACACTTGTGACCTCCCATAAATAAGGGAAAAGAAAAAGGGAAGGAAAAGGGAGGGAAGAAAGAGAAAAAGAAAGGAAAAAAAAAGAGAGAAAAAGGAGAGAGATAACACAGAGGCCATGCAAGTTAATTAAAGGGGAATGAAGAGAGGGGATAAGAGTAAATGATGTTTCAGGATAGACCCATTTTGTTGAAAGTGTATGTATTGTCTAATTTTTTGTAATGTATATGTGTTTATTGGTAATGATATGAAAGATATATGTATGTATGTACAAGAAAACTTGAATAAAAATAAATTTAAAACAAAGAATATTTGATGATGGACTACTGATCCCAGGAAGCCCGACTTTCAAATCCTGCGCCCTCAGGCTGCAACGATTCTGGCTCTGCATCCAGCTCCCCTGGCATGCCTCTTCCAGATCTCCTTCCTGAAGGATTTACCGGACCGTGTGGACCAACTGCTTCCCCAGCTCCTGTTCCAGGACACCTCTCCATGACCGTGTAAGGAGAGGCTCCCTCCCAGCTCCCGAGCTCCTCCACCGGATCCACACCCCCCCCCCCAGATGGGGGGGATTCTCCTGCACGCAGTCTAGCACTCCAATCTTCAGTTCACCGAGCCGACAACTCCCCCCCAGCAGGCTGACCGTGAGTATATGTTGGAGTCCTGCCCCCTACCAATCCTAGTTGGGGATTGGTCAGGGCTCCTCACATGTACTCCATGCCACTCCAACTCTCAACCCTACCCCTCCAGAACATTCTCACTGAAAGCAGGGGAGGCGCCCAACAGCTGAAGTACATGTCAGTCACACCCACTGCTACACTAACCACTCCCTGCCCACAGATCAAAAACAAACAGGCCTAGCTTGCAGCATAGGCCTGCTTAAATTTACCTGCACTGACAGAACCTACAAACACTACACCTCTAACACCTACCTATGGTAGAGGGTGCTACACTTGCAAAAGGACCCTGAGAATTTGTGCCATCAAGGATAAGGATGATTATTGATTGGCAACCCTCCTTGACCACCACTACAAGGGGAAAGTCTCAGAACTCATCCTGCCCTTGCAGAGGGAGCAAAGGATGAAATACCTTAAGGACACCTTAAAGAGGAGTTTATATAAAGCTATTCCAGACAGTAGGTTACAGTCTCATGGAAAAGCAAATTTTGAGGCTTCTGTTGGTTAAAAGAGGAGCAGTTGAGAAGAGGGCTGCCTCAGTGATGCATTTCAAAATAATTTTAGTCCTCTGCACGCAGGACTGTCAGCTTCCACATCCCATCAGCAGCACCTGCATCATATGGTGGAATATTATCTAGGGGCCAAAATAGACATGGAGAACTTTCCAGTAGATAATCCACTGGGTTTCTGGGTCATGAAAGAAGACCACTGGCCAGAACTTGCCCAGTATGCAATTGAGCGTGCTTTCTGAATGGGCATTCAGTGCTGCCGGTAAATATGTCCTATTTACCAGCCCTTCCTATCCTGCATGAATACAGTGAGCGATTGGCACTGATGATCACTCACTGTAAGGATACTCCTTTACTCTATACATACTAATCCATATCATCTTAAGTTAATACGTCCCACTGCAGATAGAGGTTATTTACTACAAGTTTTAATTTAAATTTGAAATCTAGACAATAGTGGAGCAATATTAATTGGGATGAACGCCAGAGGAAAGGTTGACATAGATATACCGAAGTACTTTATAGAAGATACTACCTTAATATGAGACAATGTGGGTGCCAAAGAGTCAGGGGAAGGGTCTAGAGCAGGGGTATTGAATTAAAATTTATGGAGGTCCGATTAGTAAAATTTTCTTCCAGCCGAGGTCCGAATCGCAGTTTTGTGCGATGACTCAGATTCTTTACATCACAGCCCAGGTGTGCAGGCACGACAGTCCATTCATTTGAATAGGCTGCTGTGCCTGCGTTTTCTGCTGGGAAATGGTCCTGGCACCTTTTTAAAAATGCCGCCGCATGGAAACTGCATGGTGCGTTTGTACCATGCAATTTCCATGTCCCGGAAATTGCACCTTGCATTTCAGTGCATTTAAGAGTCAATGGTACCCCTACACGTTTTCTGTGCAGCACCTCATTTTGTGTGCAGCTACTTGTCCCCTTGACATCTTCCCCACCACAGCACTGCTACTCTTCACATATCACCCCACACAGCACTGCTACCCTTCACATATCACCCCACACAGCACTGCTACCCTTCACATATCACCCCACACAGTATTGCCCCCCTTCACATATCATCCCACACAGTATTACCCCCTTCACATATCACCCCACACAGTATTGCCCCTTCACATATCACCCCACACAGTATTGCCCCTTCACATATTCCCTCACACAGTATTGCCCCCTTCACATACACCCACACAGTATTGCCCCCCTTCACATATCGCCCCACACAGTATTGCCCCCTTCACATATCCCCCCACACAGTATTGCCCCCTTCACATATCCGCCCCACACAGAATTGCCCCATTCACATATCCCCTCACAGTATTGCCCCCCTTCACATACCCCCACACAGTATTGCCCCTTCACATATTGCCCCACACAGTATTGCCCCTTCACATATCCGCCCCACACAGTATTGCCCCCTTCACATATCCCCCACAGTATTGCCCCCTTCACATACCCCCACACAGTATTGCCCCCTTCACATATTGCCCCACACAGTATTGCCCCTTCACATATTCCCCCACACAGTATTGCCCCCTTCACATACCCCCACACAGTATTGCCCCCCTTCACATACACCCACACAGTATTGCCCCCTTCACATATCGCCCCACACAGTATTGCCCCCTTCACATATCCCCCCACACAGTATTGCCCCCTTCACATATCCGCCCCACACAGAATTGCCCCATTCACATATCCCCCCAGTATTGCCCCCCTTCACATACCCCCACACAGTATTGCCCCTTCACATATTGCCCCACACAGTATTGCCCCTTCACATATCCGCCCCACACAGTATTGCCCCTTCACATATCACCCCACACAGTATTGCCCCTTCACATATTCCCCCACAGTATTGCCCCCTTCACATACCCCCACACAGTATTGCCCCCTTCACATATTGCCCCACACAGTATTGCCCCTTCACATATTGCCCCACACAGTATTGCCCCTTCACATATCCGCCCCACACAGTATTGCCCCTTCACATATCACCCCACACAGTATTGCCCCTTCACATATTCCCCCACAGTATTGCCCCCTTCACATACCCCCACACAGTATTGCCCCCTTCACATATCCCCCACACAGTATTGCCCCCTTCACATACACCCACACAGTATTGCCCCCCTTCACATATCGCCCCACACAGTATTGCCCCCTTCACATATCCCCCCACACAGTATTGCCCCCTTCACATATCCGCCCCACACAGAATTGCCCCATTCACATATCCCCCACAGTATTGCCCCCCTTCACATACCCCCACACAGTATTGCCCCTTCACATATTGCCCCACACAGTATTGCCCCTTCACATATCCGCCCCACACAGTATTGCCCCTTCACATATCCGCCCCACACAGTATTGCCCCCTTCACATATCCCCCCACAGTATTGCCCCCTTCACATACCCCCACACAGTATTGCCCCTTCACATATTGCCCCACACAGTAATGCCCCTTCACATATTCCCCCACACAGTATTGCCCCCTTCACATACCCCCACACAGTATTGCCCCCCTTCACATATCACCCCACACAGTATTGCCCCCTTCACATATTGCCCCACACAGTATTTCCTCCTTCATATACCCCCCCGCACAGTATTGCCCCCTTCACATATCACCCCCCACACAGTATTGCCCCCCTCACATACCCCCCCACACAGTATTGCCCCCTTTACACAAGCCCTCCACACAGCACTGCCCCCATTTCCCGGCTTTCCATCCATCCATCACATATCCCCCACAGTATTGCCCCCTTCACATACCCCCACACAGTATTGCCCCCTTCACATATTGCCCCACACAGTATTGCCCCTTCACATATTCCCCCACACAGTATTGCCCCCTTCACATACCCCCACACAGTATTGCCCCCCTTCACATACACCCACACAGTATTGCCCCCTTCACATATCGCCCCACACAGTATTGCCCCCTTCACATATCCCCCCACACAGTATTGCCCCCTTCACATATCCGCCCCACACAGAATTGCCCCATTCACATATCCCCCAGTATTGCCCCCCTTCACATACCCCCACACAGTATTGCCCCTTCACATATTGCCCCACACAGTATTGCCCCTTCACATATCCGCCCCACACAGTATTGCCCCTTCACATATCACCCCACACAGTATTGCCCCTTCACATATTCCCCCACAGTATTGCCCCCTTCACATACCCCCACACAGTATTGCCCCCTTCACATATTGCCCCACACAGTATTGCCCCTTCACATATTGCCCCACACAGTATTGCCCCTTCACATATCCGCCCCACACAGTATTGCCCCTTCACATATCACCCCACACAGTATTGCCCCTTCACATATTCCCCCACAGTATTGCCCCCTTCACATACCTCCACACAGTATTGCCCCCTTCACATATCCCCCACACAGTATTGCCCCTTCACATACACCAACACAGTATTGCCCCCCTTCACATATCGCCCCACACAGTATTGCCCCCTTCACATATCCCCCCACACAGTATTGCCCCCTTCACATATCCGCCCCACACAGAATTGCCCCATTCACATATCCCCCCACAGTATTGCCCCCCTTCACATACCCCCACACAGTATTGCCCCTTCACATATTGCCCCACACAGTATTGCCCCTTCACATATCCGCCCCACACAGTATTGCCCCTTCACATATCCGCCCCACACAGTATTGCCCCCTTCACATATCCCCCCACAGTATTGCCCCCTTCACATACCCCCACACAGTATTGCCCCTTCACATATTGCCCCACACAGTATTGCCCCTTCACATATTCCCCCACACAGTATTGCCCCCTTCACATACCCCCACACAGTATTGCCCCCTTCACATATCACCCCACACAGTATTGCCCCCTTCACATATTGCCCCACACAGTATTTCCTCCTTCATATACCCCCCCGCACAGTATTGCCCCCTTCACATATCACCCCCCACACAGTATTGCCCCCCTCACATACCCCCCCACACAGTATTGCCCCCTTTACACAAGCCCTCCACACAGCACTGCCCCCATTTCCCGGCTTTCCATCCATCACAGTTCCATATATTTTTCTCCCTTCACTCTCCTATCTTTCACAGAGCGGAGAGCAGGAGGCGGGACAATCCTAAACTGAAGGCACATCAGCACTGGGCAGGGCACGGGAGCTGCCAGGTTGAATTTTCATATTAGCGAACTAGTGATTGGCTGCTAGGACCGCCTCCTGACAGCCAATCGCCTCCCGATTAATGTGACAGGCAGCTACCTCTCTCCACGCAGTGCTGGTCCCGCCCCCAGTGCAGAATTGTTCCGCCTCCCGCCATCCGCTCCTCTCTACTCTGCGAATGATAGCGGAGAAGGCTGAGGACAAAAGCGGCGACTAAATGGTGCGATCGCGGCGGTCCAGAAAGAGCAGCAGCTCAGGCCAGACACGGACCGCGGGCCGCCATTTAGTGATGCCCGGTCTAGAGGCAGTAACATAGATTTCTCCCAATTTATGCCAAGCCCTGAAAAATTGCCAAATTCATTAACATACAGTGGGGCAAAAAAGTATTTAGTCAGCCACCAATTGTGCAAGTTCTCCCACTTAAAAAGATGAGAGTATGCCTGTAATTGTCATCATAGGTATACCTCAACTATGAGAGACAAAATGTGGAAAAAAATCCAGACGATCACATTGTCTGATTTGGAAAGATTTTTTTTGCAAATTATGGTTGAAAATAAGTATTTGGTCAATATCAAAACTTCATCTCAATACTTTGATATATATCCTTTGTTGGCAATGATAGAGGTCAAACGTTTTCTGTAAGTCTTCACAAGGTTGTCACACACTGTTACTGGTATGTTGGCCCATTCCTCCATGCAGATCTCCTCTAGAGCAGTGATGTTTTGGGGCTGTCGCTGGGCAACACGGACTTTCAACTCCATCCAAAGGTTTTCTATTGGGTTGAGATCTGGAGACTGGCTAGGCCACTCCATGACCTTGAAATGCTTCTTACAAAGCCACTCCTTCGTTGCCCGGGCGGTGTGTTTGGGATCATTGTCATGCTGAAAGACCCAGCCACGTTTCATCTTCAATGCCCTTGCTGATGGGAGGAGGTTTGCACTCAAAATCTCACGATACATGGCCCCATTCATTCTTTCATGTACACGTATCAGTCATCCTGTTCCCTTTGCAGAGAAGCAGCCCCAAAGCATGATGTTGCCACCCCCATGCTTCACAGTAGGTATGGTGTTCTTTGGTTGCTACTCAGCATTCTCTCTCCTCCAAACACGACGAGTTGTGTTTCTACCAAACAGTTCTACTTTGGTTTCATCTGACCATATGACATTCTCCCAATCCTCTTCTGGATCATCCAAATGCTCTCTAGCAAACCTCAGACGGGCCCGGACATGTACTGGCTTAAGCAGGGGGACACGTCTGGCACTGCAGGATTTGAGTCCCTGGCGGTGTAGTGTGTTACTGATGGTAGCCTTTGTTAAGTTGGTCCCAGCTCTCTGCAGGTCATTCACTAGGTCCCCTCGTGTGGTTCTTGGATTTTTGCTCACCGTTCTTGTGATCATTTTGACCCCACGGGGTGAGATCTTGCGTGGAGCCCCAGATCGAGGGAGATTATCAGTGGTCTTGTATGTCTTCAGTTTTCTAATTATTGCTCCCACAGTTGATTTCTTCACACCAAGCTGCTTGCCTATTGCAGATTCAGTCTTCCCAGCCTGGTGCAGGTCTACAATTTTTGTTTCTGGTGTCCTTCGACAGCTCTTTGGTCTTCACCATAGTGGAGTTTGGAGTGTGACTGTTTGAGGTTGTGGACAGGTGTCTTTTATACTCATAACAAGTTCAAACAGGAGCCATTAATACAGTTAATGAGTGGAGGACAGAGGAGTCTCTTAAAGAAGAAGATACAGGTCTGTGAGAGCCAGAAATCTTGCTTGTTTGTAGGTGACCAAATTCTTATTTTCCACCATAATTTGCAAAAAAAAATATTTCCAAAGCAGACAATGTGATTGTCTGTCTGGATTTGGTTCCACATTTTGTCTCTCATAGTTGAGGTATACCTATGATGACAATTAGAGGCCTCTCTCATCTTTTTAAGTGGGAGAACTTGCACAATTGGTGGCTGACTAAATACTTTTTTGCCCCACTGTATTTAATTGCTGCCGGCAGAGATGAATGAATATTTGTTAGAAATAAAAGCAAATACATAAGAAATCTATTCTTCGTCATCTTTTGAATGCGGATAAATCTTGAATTCCCCTTACCTGGAAACAGACGCAGCCCCCTTCAGTAGGATTGTGGCTTAGGAGAGTGGAGGAGTTGAACAAGATGGAGGATTTGGTCCTGACAACTCGGCAGAAGCAAGAGAATTACATATGTAGCGCCCTGCTCCTATTGGGTAGGCGCTATTTGTAAATTTAGTTGTCTGAGCTGTAGTTTAGCTCAGAATAATTGTGTAAATTTCTGGTTTCTGTTCCAGTCCAGCTGTGTTGCACATTTTCCACTTGACTGTGGGTGTCGCTGTCACCGCAGGTCAGTGTTGGAAATGCAGCAGGCTGGATGTATTGGGTACATCTTGCCCAGAAATGGCTCAGTGGGATTAGTCTCCCGCTGTGCATTCTGGGAGAGGGTACTTAAGGGACAGACACCGTCTTCCGGGTCTCTCTGACCTGATGGCCCTCCTGGCCAAAGGTTTGCTGTAGTAGTTTTCCTGCCTGGGGGTCGGCTGGCCCAAGGCCTCATTACTGGAAGTAGGCCCAGGAGTTTCTGGGGCCTACTGATCATGGGTGGTCCTTTGCTGTCTTGCCTGCGGGAAGAAGCCGAGCAATTGAGGAGACCAGGGGAGGACTTTTCCCAGGAGAGGACCGAGCAAAAAGGCTAGTGCCTCGGAAAGAGCCTGGAGACTCAATTGGAGGACGCATCCCTACTAGTGATGAGCCGAACACCCCCGGGTTCGGTTCGCACCAGAACCCGCGAACGGACCGAAAGTTCGCACAAACTTTAGAATCCTATTAAATACAATGGATGCGAACGTTCGAAATCTAAAGTGCTAATTATAACGACTAATATGCATGTTATTGTCCTAAAAAGGGTTTGGGAACCCGGGTTCTGCACCAGGGGACATGTATCAATGCAAAAAGAAGTTTTAAAAATGGCCGTTTTTCTGGAGCAGTCATTTTAATGATGCATAAAGTGAAAAAAAAAAGTCAAATATTCCTTTAAATATCGTACCTGGGGGGTGTCTAAAGTATGCCTGTGAAGTGCCACGTGTTTCCCGTGTTTAGAACTGTCCCTGCACAAAATTACATTTCTAAAGGAAAAAAAGCCATTTAAAACTGCTTGCGGCTTTAATGTAATGTCTGGTCCCGGTAATATGGATGAAAATCTTTAAGAAAAATGGCATAGCTACCCCATCACACACCCCCCTCTCTACCCCAGCCCATTACCAGCCCCTTTGGGTCTTGTATGGATATTAAGGGGAACCCCGCACACAAAATAAAAAAGGCCCTATATACTCTGAACAGCCGTATACAGGCGGTGCATACAAGACAGGGACTGTAGGTTTGTTCTTATGTAGAATCTGTTTGTAATTTTGAACAGGTACATTGTTTAAGTGTAGCTCCAGGCAAAAAATCTATTTTTAAGCTTTTTGGAAAACATAGGGAAGGGTTATCACCCCTGTAACATTTGTTTTGCTGTCTGTGCAGTGTGCACCTGTTCAGAACAGTTCACCTCACTTTCCGTCCTAATGACAAATGTTTTTTGAAAATTTGGGGTTTTTATTGAAACAAGAATTGGTGATAAAGCATCAGTGGAGAGGAGACACTTTTTTCCCATATTAACTCTTACAGGAGAGAATTTGCCTTCCTACGGGTAGATTTCCTCTCACTTCCTGTTGTATCCTTCCGTTTGCAAGGAGGAGTCATTTGTAAGTTGGATGTTTGAAAGTAGGGGCCTGCCGTATATACTCAGCTGAAATTTGCCCCTTACATGTTGGTGTTGCCACAACACTGTGAGCCCTCACAGTTACTCTTGGTGGGCGCATGAATGGGCCCTGCTGTGAATTATTAGATCAAGAATTGTAATTGCATGCCCCTGTTGAACAGGGGCTGAAAAATTGGGCCTTTGGTGGTGGTGGTGGTGTTGACACAACACTGTAAGGCCTCACAGTTAGTCTTGGTGGGCGCAGGAATGGGCCCTGCTGTGAATTATTAGATCAAGAATTGTAATTACATGCCCCTGTTAAACAGGGGCAGAAAAATTGGGCTTTAGGCACTGGTGCCACAACACTGCAACCCCTCACAGATACTGTACTTGGAGCACAGAAATGAGCCCTGTTGCAAAGTATTGCATCAAAAATTGTAATTACACGCCCCTGTTAAACAGGTGCTGAAAAATTGGGCCTTAGCCACTGGTGCTGGTGCCACGACACTGCAACCTCTCCCAGATACTCTAGTTGGAGTTTAGGAATGAGCCCTGCTGCAAAGCATTGCATAAAAAATTGTAATTACATGCCCCTGTTAAACAGGGGCATAAAAATTGGGCCTTAGGCACTGGTGCCACAACACTGCAACCCCTCACAGATACTGTACTTGGAGCACAGCAATGAGCCCTGTTGCAAAGTATTGCATCAAAAATTGTAATTACACGCCCCTGTTAAACAGGGGCTGAAAAATTGGGCCTTAGCCACTGGTGCTGGTGCCACGACACTGCAACCTCTCCCAGATACTCTAGTTGGAGTTTAGGAATGAGCCCTGCTGCAAAGCATTGCATAAAAAATTGTAATTACATGCCCCTGTTAAACAGGGGCATAAAAATTGGGCCTTAGGCACTGGTGCCACAACACTGCAACCCCTCACAGATACTGTACTTGGAGCACAGCAATGAGCCCTGTTGCAAAGTATTGCATCGAAAATTGTAATTACACGCCCCTGTTAAACAGGAGCTGAAAAATTGGGCCTTAGCCACTGGTGCTGGTGCCACGACACTGCAACCACTCTCAGATACTCTAGTTGGAGTGCAGGAATGAGCCCTGCTGCAAAGCATTGTATAAAAAATTGTAATAACACGCCCCTGTTAAACAGGGGCTGAAAAATTGGGCCTTAGCCACTGGTGGCGGCACCCAGAAACAAAAATGTTCTTCCAAGCTATCATCATCAATCGGATCATTGAGGAGGAGGAGGATAGTCAGTCAACATAACAGGACAGTCTCTCAGCATCAGCATCAGTCTTGAAGGGATGTGACATTTGAAAATAAATTAGTCTGTTATATCAGCTTCAGGTGTTTGGTAGCTGGTGGTGATCCAAGACTGGTTCATCTTTATGAAGGTCAGTCGATCAACAGAGTCGGTGGACAGGCGCACCCTGTGATCCGTGACAAATCCTCCAGCAGCACTGAATGTGCGTTCTGAAAGAACGCTGGATGCAGGACAGGCCAGTAGCTCAATTGCATACTGTGCAAGCTCTGGCCAGTGATCCATCCTCAAGACACAGTAAGCCAGAGGATTTTCGGTGGGGAAGGTGTCCAAGTCTGACCTTGCCCCTAGGTATTCCTGCACCATGTATATCAGACGCTGGCGATGGTTGCTGGAACCGATCATACCTTGGGGCTGCGGACTAAAGAATTGTCTGAATGCATCGGTCAGACGGCCACCTTCCCCACCGCTCCTTCTTTGACTGACCGAAGCCTCAGCAACTCATTGTCCAGGACCAGGAGTTTGTAATCTCCCAGTCTCTGGGAACGCGTTGCACAGACCTTTCTGCAAGGCCTCCCGGAGTTGTCTCATCCTCTGCTCCCTCTGCGACGGTAAGATAAGGTCCGCAACCTTACCCTTGTACCGTGGATCAAGGAGAGTGACCAGCCAGTAATGGTCCCTCTCCTTGATCCGAAGAATACGAGGATCCTTCTGCAGACTTTGCAGGATCAGGGAGGCCATGCAGCGTAGGTTAGCTGAGGCATTCGGTCCGGAGTCCTCTGGGTCACTAAGGACGACATGATCCGCAGCCACCTCCTCCCAGCCACGTACAAGTCCACTGGTTTCTTGGGACTGTAAATCATCCCTAAAAGACTGCTGCTGATGATGCTGAGTGCCAGGCTCCACCTCCATGCTGACACAATCCTCCTCCTCTTCCTCCTCCTCCTCCTCCTCCTCTTCTTCCTGTGCGATGGGTGGGACAGAAGGAACACTGTCTGGGTAAAGGGGGCCTTGAGAGGCAAGGAAGTCCTCCTCTTCCTGCCTCTGTTCTGCCTCAAGTGCCCTGTCCATTATTCCATGCAGCGTATGTTCCAACAGGTGGACAAGAGGTACAGTGTCACTGATGCATGCACTGTCACTGCTCAACATCCTCGTGGCCTCCTCAAATGGTGCCAGGATAGTGC
This sequence comes from Rana muscosa, assembly GCA_029206835.1. Lineage (NCBI taxonomy): Eukaryota > Metazoa > Chordata > Amphibia > Anura > Ranidae > Rana > Rana muscosa. Next base: position 632,696,046 of record CM055117.1, on the reverse strand, counting down.
ATGCATCCCTGATCATGCCCCACTGGCGTGGTGAAAAAAACCCGCACTCCCCTGACCCTGTCCTGGTGCCGTAGTCGCACAGGTACTCATTGATGGCCCTCTGCTGCGTGTGCAGCCGCTGCAGCATGGCCAACGTTGAGTTCCACCTGGTGGGCATGTCACATATAAGGCGGTTCTTGGGCAGGTTCAACTCCTTTTGCAGCTCAGCCAGGCGAGCACTGGCATTATAAGATCTGCAGAAATGCACACAGACTTTCCTGGCCTGCCTCAGGACATCCTGTAAGCCCGGGTACCTGCCCAAGAACCGCTGCACCACCAGGTTAAGGACGTGAGCCACACAGGGCACATGGGTCAGTTGTCCCTGTCGGAGAGCGGAGAGGAGGTTGGGGCCATTGTCGCAAACTACCATTCCTGGCTTAAGCTGGCGTGGCGTCAACCACCTCTCGGCCTGCCCCTGCAGAGCAGACAGAACCTCTGCCCCAGTGTGGCTCCTGTCCCCCAAACACACCAGCGCAAGCACGGCATGGCATCTTTTTGCCTGCGTACTTGCGTAGCCCCTTGAACGCCTACGGAGCACCGCTGGTTCCGAGGACAAAGCACAGGAAGAGGCCACGGAGGAAGAAGAAGAGGAGGGGGTGGAGGACAGAGGTGTGTCACAACCAGAAGTAGCATTTTGGAGGCGTGGCGGTGGAACAACCTCCAACACTACTGCACCTTGTCCTGCATCCTTCCCAGCTGCCAAAAGAGTGACCCAATGGGCCGTGAAAGAAAGGTAACGTCCCAGTCCATGCCTGCTGGACCATGAGTCAGCGGTAATATGCACCTTACCGCTGACCGCCCTGTCCAGCGAGGCCAAGACATTGCCTTCCACATGCCGGTAGAGAGCCGGAATCGCCTTCCGTGAGAAAAAGTGGCGTTTGGGAACCTGCCACTGAGGAACCGCACATTGCACAAACTCACCGAAGGGGGCCGAGTCTACCAACTGAAAAGGCAGCAGTTGAAGCGCTAGCAATTTAGCCAAGCTAGCATTCAACCGCTGGGCATGTGGATGGCTGGGAGTGAACTTCTTTCGACGGTCCAGCAGCTGGGGCAGGGAAATTTGCCTGCTAGAATCGGACGTCGGTGTACTGCTAGCAGAGTGCCCGCAAGTACTTGGCTGTGACACACCTAATTCTACACCTTCATTCCTCTCAGAGCAGGTTTCAGAGAGGACTGAAGGTATAGTGGGGTTGGAGATCCCAGCTGATGCGGTGCAAGAAGAGGTCAGCTTTGTTCTTTGGTGTGGGTCTTTAAGGTAGGCTTGCCAACGAGCTGCATGGCAGGTCAACATATGTCTGGTCAAGCATGTGGTGCCCAAGCGTGTGATGTTTTGGCCACGCGATATACGCTTGAGACATATGTTGCAAACAGCAGCTGTGTGATCTGATGCACTCGACTCAAAAAAGGCCCACACCAAAGAACTTTTTGAATAACGGGCAGAGGCAGCGCCCTGCACAGGCGGAGCTCTGCGGTGTGATTCCGTCGGTGTGCTGCCCTTACGCTGGCCCCCTGAGGGCATCCTGCCTCATTGGAGATGTGCCTCCTCCTCATCCTCCTCCTCCTCCTCTCTCCTATTAGGCACCCACGTGGAGTCAGTGACCTCATCATCCCCTCCCTCCTCATCACTGGAGCCAATCTGGCAGTATGCTGCAGCTGCTGGAACATGACTGCCAGATTGGTGTCCTTCTTGAGCATCCCCTCTCTCTGCTCTCACGCTACTGCCTTCCTCTAGCTGGGTATCATCATCAGACCCTTCGAAACGCTGGACATCCTCCTGGAGCATGTACCCAACACTGTGCTCAAACAGTTCGGGGGACTCCTCAGGAGGACATGGTTGGTCTAGGGAAGGAGTGACTGATGATGACATTGATACCAGGGAAGAGGACGCTTTGGCAGCTGCTTTGCCAGTACCCTGAGCCTGGGTGAGAGAGGATGAGGAGGATGAGGAGGGCTTGGTCATCCACTCTACCAAGTCTTCGGCATGATGCGGCTCAACACGTCCAGCTGCCGGAAAGAAGGACAAGCGTGTCCCATGGCCACGTGCTGATGGCGATGCACCGCGTCCACGACCAGCACTGTTGTCTCTAGACACAGAGCCTGCTTGCCCTCTTTTATTGGCTCCTGACTGTCTGCCTCTCCTTGTTTGCCTTCCAGACATTCTAATGGCCTGCAGGGAAATGGGAAAAGCAGCAATACAGGCTAAGTTCAGGTGTAATATGGTCAGGAGGCACACTCCGCCCGCTGTAAGTGCCGCAAAATCCTGTTGGTGTAACACACCAGGAAAAAGCAGCAATACAGGCTAAGTTCAGGTGTAATATGGTCAGGAGGCACACTCCGCCCGCTGTAAGTGCCGCAAAATCCTGTTGGTGTAACACACCAGGAAAAAGCAGCAATACAGGCTAAGTTCAGGTGTAATATGGTCAGGAGGCACACTCCGCCCGCTGTAAGTGCCGCAAAATCCTGTTGGTGTAACACACCAGGAAAAAGCAGCAATACAGGCTAAGTTAAGGTGTAATATGGTCAGGAGGCACACTCCGCCCGCTGTAAGTGCCGAAAAAATCCTGTTGGTGTAACACACCAGGAAAAAGCAGCAATACAGGCTAAGTTCAGGTGTAATATGGTCAGGAGGCACACTCCGCCCTCTGTAAGTGCCGCAAAATCCTGTTGGTGTAACACACCAGGAAAAAGCAACAATACAGGCTAAGTTAAGGTGTAATATGGTCAGGAGGCATACTCCGCCCGCTGTAAGTGCTGCAAAATCCTGTTGGTTTAACACACCAGGAAAAAGCAGCAATACAGGCTAAGTTAAGGTGTAATATGGTCAGGAGGCCCACTCCGCCCGCTGTAAAGGCCGCAAAATCCTGTTGGTGTAACACACCAGGAAAAACAGCAATACAGGCTAAGTTCAGGTGTAATATGGTCAGGAGGCACACTCCGCCCGCTGTAAGTGCCGCAAAATCCTGTTGGTGTAACACACCAGGAAAAAGCAGCAATACAGGCTAAGTTCAGGTGTAATATGGTCAGGAGGCACACTCCGCCCGCTGTAAGTGCCGCAAAATCCTGTTGGTGTAACACACCAGGAAAAAGCAGCAATACAGGCTAAGTTCAGGTGTAATATGGTCAGGAGGCACACTCCGCCCGCTGTAAGTGCCGCAAAATCCTGTTGGTGTAACATACCAGGAAAAAGCTGCAATACAGGCTAAGTTAAGGTGTAATATGGTCAGGAGGCACACTCCGCCCGCTATAAGTGCCGCAAAATCCTGTTGGTGTAACACACCAGGAAAAAGCAGCAATACGGGCTAACTTCAGGTGTATAATGTGCAGGAGGCTTAGCAACAATGACACTGACACTGTCCCCTGCCTATCCTTCTCTCTCCCTGCACACAAGGTTTATCAAAGTATATGACACTGACACTCTCCCTGCCTATCCTTCTCTCTCCCTGCACACAAGGTTTAGCAAAGAATATGACACTGACACTGTCTCCTGCCTATCCTTCTCTCTCCCTGCACACAAGGTTTATCAAAGTATATGACACTGACACTCTCCCTGCCTATCCTTCTCTCTCGCTACACACAAGGTTTAGCAAAGAATATGACACTGACACTCTCCCTGCCTATCCTTCTCTGTCCCTACACACAAGGTTTAGCAAAGAATAGATATGACAAGATTTGACACTGTCCCTGCCTATCCTTCACTTTCCCTGCTCCGGAACACACTACACGAGGCCGCCGCGCTGGCGGCCTTTTATAGTGTGGGGCGTGTACTAAACCCCCTCAGCTATAATTGGCCACAGGCATCCTGCCTGTGGCCAATCATTGCTCTCCTCGCTGCCGGCGCTGTGATTGGCCAAGCATGCAGGGTCACAGTGCATGCTTGGCCAATCACAGCGCCGGGATTACACTGCGATGGCGCAGTGTATTGTGGGCCGTTCGCGTCACTCGAATTTGGCGCGAACGGCCCAAATCGTTTGTTGTTCGCCGAACGCGCGAACAGCCAATGTTCGAGTCGAACCTATGTTCGACTCGAACACCGAGCTCATCCCTAATCCCTACATATCTACCTCACAGTATCACCGGATTGGCTGAAAGAAACTTGTACTGTGTGACTGTACTTAAACTTTGCAAAAGTGGTGGATTCTTCAAGCCTGTGGCAGAGACTATTTATATTCTTCAAGTCTGTGGCAGAGACTTTTGGCCGAGCATCGCAGCGGCTGCTGGGTCAGTGAGAGAGGCCTATCCGGTGGTTGCTATATCCAGTGTGGAGACTGTTTGTTCTCTGGATTAAGAAGTACCCATGATCCGCAAAGCAAGGTACCTGAATCTCCCCTAACCCTCCATCCCTCTAATTGCCATTTCTTTAAATAAAACCATTGAAAAGAGACTATGTGTTGGTGCTGACATCTGTGAAAACTCTTCAATGGGACCCCTATGATGGATACGGTGGAACAGACAGGTAACGGCAAGACTCAAATATATAACCAGCAGCTCCTACGGGGGTAGTGCTACACGTGGGGGCTCGAGTCCGGGATTTGCCGTTACCAGTTGCAACTTAAGTGGACTGTTCATCGAGAGCCGGTGCTACAAAGAGGGCTCTGGACTGTGTTATTTCTTTGTCAAAGGGGTTAAATTGCGGATCACTTCTTAGCCGCGTGAGCTGTGGGCGGAGCCAAGAAAGGAAAAAACAAGGGGGAGGAGTTCCCGCCTGCTTTGCTGCGTGACATGCCACGTGTGTGTCCACCACTCAACTGAGAAGTCGCAATACCACCACATCTCTAGTTCCAGTGATGCAGTCTGTTATGGGGCCCAGAATATCTCCTGTGGTTACCGCTACAAGTGCCATGCTGCTGGGAACTACGTTGACGGACACTGGCATTCAGTTGAAACCACATGAGCGGTTCGTACTTTACGTGATTGGAGATGTGGAAGCACTAGGGATGCTGTGCAACAGGTGCGAAAGACTGGCTGTAAACCCCCGTCCATTTGTTCGGTGCCTACATTGCAGAGAGTACCTGTTTGCCATAGAGCAACCCACCATGCCACCCTGTGCCTACCGGATGGACTGGGCCACGGGCATTGCTACAGATGAGGCCGTTGCCTTTGCTTCTGCGGCTAGACCTGAGCTTGCCACATCTGCTACAATGACCATTCCGGAGGGAGATGGCGCTGCTACTGCCATTGAGGATTCGTCAGCGGACGTCGCTACCGCTGTTACCTCCACTACTGTTTCCTCTGCTGTCCCTTCCTCCGCTGCCTTTGGTCCCGCTGCACCTGCACAAAAGAAGGTGGGATATGTGAAGGCCTCCCGCGGCCGTGGTCGAGGCCTACCCCAAAGACTGCCCGAACCGGATCCGAAGGAAAGTCTGATTCCCGTGAAGTCCACGACAGGAACGGGTGAGAGATCTGGGGAAAGTGCACACATGGGGACTGTTTGTAAATATATGCCCGCGGAGGAGTTACGGGACTCTGAAATAGATTCTTTGTCAGACATTTCTGGAGACGATTACTTGTTTGAAACTATGTCTCTGGAGATGTTGTGGGCCAATGGAGATGATACTGCTTCGGCCCTCACCTCTTCTGAATGGGTAGCCATGGACTCGGGGGAGACATTACCCAGTGTGGAACCCCCAGTTGCTACTAGTGAAATCCTGGCCAGAGGTACCAATTTGTTTGGGTCAGGAAAGCTGTCTGTTAATGCTCTGGTGCAAAAGTCTTAATGCTCTGGTGCAAAAGTCCTCAGCTTCGTGTATACCTCCTGGACTTGGAAGCACCAGATCTTTGCCAAGACTTGCCCGGCTACAAAGGGTACTCAACAAAAAGGTAGCCACTGAGTAGGGCCTTGAATTTCCCTACGTCCCCTGGGAGATCATGCAGGAAATTGAGTTCAGCAGAGAGAAATGTACCTAAACCTTTTAGAAAAACAGGCTATTCGGGTACTATGGATGATCGTTTTAATGAATGCCTGTTACACTGGAGTTATGGCCGACACATCCATGCTGACCAGGTGGTCATCTGCAGGCCAGGAAAGGACAGCGTTGTGTATTTCATCACCACTTTGGACAAGCAGGGGAAACCACTGACTCTGCCTGATCCTTGATTTTACTGGTGATCGCTTACAGTGACTGTTCTGGTTTTACATTTGCAGAGAGAAAGAAAAAAAGTATTTTCTTTATTCTGAAGGACTGTGGGGTACATAGCTAGGTAGTGTGGGGTACGTAGCTAGGTAGGGTTACCGGGAACTTCGGAGTCAAGATTCCTCTACCTACTCCAGTACTTGCATTCAGGGACTTTGGTTATGTTGTTCTTCCGCCACTAGGGAAACACTGCCGCGGAGCCCACAGACGGTCGTTTTTCTCGTCAAGAGAAAAAATGACGTGAAAAACGACCGTGTGTGGGGAACAAGCTGTTCCCCCGTTTTAAATGACATTATTCACGGCGGTTTTTTAACCGCCGTGAATAATGATTGTGTGTACGCGGCATCACACTTAGCAACCCACACAACAAGAAAATATATATGGGGAAAGAAAGGCTCATCTCTCAGGAAGTGAGGCTTTGCTTCCTGTTGTACAGTAATGCTTTATATTGTTGCCTGTGTTTTTTTTTCTCTCCTGTCTTTTAGGTACCCTGGATTTCTGCCAAACTGCTGGAGAGTGGGTGGTTTAGACAGATAGTCAGGGGTGGTAATACATGTTAATGTGAATTTATTGTGTATGTTTTGAAAAAAATAAATCTGTGTAATTTCCTTTTCTTCCCCCTCCCTTCCCCCTCAGAGTCTTATGGGATTCAGGTATCGACTCTCAGGAGTCAGAGTAAAATTTTTTCTAAAGACGATGAGGACATCGTCTGTTGCGGTGGGGGAAGTGTGTAGCGCCCTGCTCCTATTGGGTAGGCGCTATTTGTAAATTTAGTTGTCTGAGCTGTAGTTTAGCTCAGAATAATTGTGTAAATTTCTGGTTTCTGTTCCAGTCCAGCTATGTTGCACATTTTCCACTTGACTGTGGGTGTTGCTGTCACCGCAGGTCAGGGTTGAAAATGCAGCAGGCTGGATGTATTGGGTACATCTTGCCCAGAAAAAGCTCAGTGGGATTGGTCTTCCCGCTGTGCATTCTGGGAGAGTGTACTTTAGGGACAGACGCCGTCTTCCGGGTCTCTCTGACCTGATGGCTCTCCTGGCCTAAGGTGTGCCGTAGCACTTTTCCTGCCTCGGGGCCAGCTGGCCCGAGGCCTCATTACTGAAAGTAGGCCCAGGGGTGGTCCTTTGCTGTCTTGCCTGTGGGAAGAAGCCGAGCAATTGAGGAGACCAGGAGAGGACTTTTCCCAGGAGAGGACCGAGCAAAAAGGCTGGTGCTTCGGGAAGAGCCTGGAGACTCAATTTGAGGACGCATCCCTACATACTGTATCTACCTCACAGTATCGCCGGATTGGCTTAAAGAAACTTGTACTGTGTGACTGTACTTAAACTTTGCAAAAGTGGTGGATTCTTCAAGTCTGTGGCAGATAGGGATGAGCCGAAGGTTCTGGTGCGAACCCCCCTGTTCGGTTCGCACCAGAACCTTCGAACGGACCGAAAGTTCGCACGAACGTTAGAACCCTATTAAATACAATGGACACGAACGTTCGAAATCTAAAGTGCTAATTATAACGACTAATATGCATGTTATTGTCCTAAAAAGGGTTTGGGGACCCGGGTTCTGCCCCAGGGAACATGTATCAATGCAAAACAAAGTTTTAAAAACGACCGTTTTTCGGGAGCAGTCATTTTAATGATGCATAAAGTGAAAAAAAAAAGTAAAATATTCCTTTAAATATCGTACCTGGGGGGTGTCTAAAGTATGCCTGTGAAGTGGCATGTGTTTCCCGTGTTTAGAACTGTCCCTGCTAGGGTGACCACATTTCCAAACTGCCATTCAGGGACACACCCCCTCTCTCACCTTCCCCCCAAAAAAGATGAGGGCAGGCGGGGGGTAATGTAGTCTCGGGGTTGATGGGGAATTTGTTTGGCGGCAGGTTTTTAGTCAGGTGAATGTCCCACTTGCCACCAGATGCAGTGCCGCTTGCCATCCATAGCCTGCCACCAGATGCAGTGCTGCTGTCACTCCCTCTGCATGAGCCATGTGCGTAGAAGGAAAGGAGTGGCATCACTATCTGGAGAGTGAAGATCACACCAGTCCCTTCTGCTTGCCGCTGGGTGCCGGAGAAGGAGGAGGTGCCGAGGTGGGTGGGGACAGCAGTGCTGCACTAGGCGCAGGCCTCGCTCCCAGTCTCACTGTCTGAGAGTAAATTGTTACTGGTTGCAAGATGCCAGGCAGCGCTGGCCCCAGCAACCAGTTCCGGAAATGTAGTTATTAGTTAGTAGGGGGTGGCTGTGTCCTCTATTTCATTCCGGGACACTGTATTGTCTCGAAATGAGGGTGCCCGGGACCCGGGACAGACATGTCAATTGCGGGACAGTCCCGGGCAATCCGGGACACGTGGGTACCCTAGTCCCTGCACAAAATTACATTTCTAAAGGAAAAAAAAGCCATTTAAAACTGCTTGCGGCTTTAATGTAATGTCTGGTCCCAGTAATATGGATGAAAATCTTTGAGAAAAATGGCATAGCTACCCCATCACCCCCCCCCCCCCTTACCCCAGCCCATTACCAGCCCTTTTGGGTCTTGTATGGATATTAAGGGGAACCCCGCACACAAAATAAAAAGGCCCTATATCAGGCATGTCCAACGGTTTTGAACGGCCCGCCGGCCTGGTTATCTAAGCCAGCCTTTCTCAACTAGTGTGCCACGGAATCAGGGGAGAGAAGGGCTGTCAGATGAGCCCAACCCCCTGTCGAAATATACATCGGCACTGTGAGAACCGTCAGCCTCAAAAGCGAAAGTAAACTATGCAGGGGAATGTGCTGTGCTCTCTGCTTCCTCCTACAGTGCAGTACCCGGCTGAATGAGGAAACAAGGTACTGTGCTAATGTTTAAGTCTGGGGACCCTGATGTATGGAGGGCTCTCTGGGGACCCTGATGTATGGGGGGGCTCTCTGTGAACCCTGATGTATGGGGGGCTCTCTGGGGACCCTGATGTATGGAGGGCTCTCTGTGAACCCTGACTTATGGGGGGGTCTCTGGGGACCCTGATGTATTGGGAGCTCTCTGGGGACCCTGATGTATGGGGGGCTCTCTGGGGACCCTGAAGTGTGGGGGGGCTCTCTGGGGACCCTGAAGTGTGGGGGGGCTCTCTGGGGATCCTGAAGTGTGGGGGGCTCTCTGGGGACCCTGATGTATGGGGGGGCTCTCTGGGGACGCTAATATATGGGGGGCTCTCTGGGAACCCTGATAAATGGGGGCTCTCTGGGGACTCTGATGTATGGGGGGGCTCTCTGTGAACCCTGATGTATGGGGGGGACTCTCTGTGAACCCTGATGTATGGGGGGCTCTCTGTGAACCCTGATGTATGGGGGGGGGCTCTCTGTGAACCCTGATGTATGGGGAGGGACTCTCTGTGAACCCTGATGTATGGGGGGGCTCTCTGTGAACCCCGATGTATCAGGGGGCTCTCTGGGAACCCCGATGTATCGGGGGGCTCTCTGGGAACCCTGATGTATGGGAGGCTCTCTGTGAACCCTGATGTATAGGGGGGCTCTCTGAACCCTGATGTATAGGGGGGCTCTCTGTGAACCCTGATGTATGGGGGGGCTCTCTGTGAACCCTGATGTATGGGGGGCTCTCTGTGAACCCTGATGTATGGGGGGCTCTCTGTGAACCCTGATGTATGGGGGGCTTTCTGTGAACCCTGATGTATGGGGGGCTCTCTGTGAACCCTGATGTATGGGGGCTCTCTGTGAACCCTGATGTATGGGGGGCTCTCTGGGGACTCTGATGTATGGGGGCTCTCTGGGCACCCTGATGTATGGGGGGCTCTCTGATGTATGAGGGGGCTCTCTGGGGACCCTGATGTATGGGGGGCTCTCTGAACCCTGATGTATAGGGGGGGCTCTCTGTGAACCCTGATGTATAGGGGGGGCTCTCTGTGAACCCTAATGTATGGGAGGCTCTCTGTGAACCCTGATGTATGGGGGGGCTTTCTGTGAACCCTGATGTAAGGGGGCTCTCTGTGAACCCTGATGTATGGGGGTCTCTCTGTGAACCCTGATGTATGGGGGTCTCTCTGTGAACCCTGATGTATGGGGATCTTTCTGTGAACCCTGATGTATGGGGGGCTCTCTGTGAACCCTGATGTATGGGGGGCTCTCTGTGAACCCTGATGTATGGGGGGGCTCTCTGGGGACTCTGATGTATGGGGGCCCTCTGGGGACCCTGATGTATGGGGGGGCTCTGGGAACCCTGATGTATGGGGGGGCTCTGGGAACCCTGATGTATGGGGGGGCTCTCTGGGGACCCTGAAGTGTGGGGGGGCTCTCTGGGGATCCTGAAGTGTGGGGGGGCTCTCTGGGGACCCTGATGTATGGGGGGGCTCTCTGGGGGGGCTGATATATGGGGGGCTCCCTGGGAACCCTGATATATGGGGGCTCTCTGGGGACCCTGATGTATGGGGGGCTCTCTGTGAACCCTGATGTATGGGGGGGACTCTCTGTGAACCCTGATGTATGGGGGGCTCTCTGTGAACCCTGATGTATGGGGGGGACTCTCTGTGAACCCTGATGTATGGGGGGCTCTCTGTGAACCCCGATGTATCGGGGGGGCTCTCTGGGAACCCTGATGTATGGGGGCTCTCTGGGAACCCTGATGTATGGGGGGCTCTCTGGTAACCCTGATGTATGGGGGGCTCTCTGTGAACCCTGATGTATAGGGGGGCTCTCTGAACCCTGATGTATAGGGGGGCTCTCTGTGAACCCTGATGTATGGGGGGGCTCTCTGTGAACCCTGATGTATGGGGGGCTCTCTGTGAACCCTGATGTATGGGGGGCTCTCTGTGAACCCTGATGTATGGGGGGCTTTCTGTGAACCCTGATGTATGGGGGTCTCTCTGTGAACCCTGATGTATGGGGGGCTCTCTGTGAACCCTGATGTATGGGGGGGCTCTCTGGGGACTCTGATGTATGGGGGCTCTCTGGGCACCCTGATGTATGGGGGGCTCTCTGATGTATGAGGGGGCTCTCTGGGGACCCTGATGCATGGTAGGCTCTCTGAACCCTGATGTATAGGGGGGCTCTCTGTGAACCCTGATGTATGGGGGGCTCTCTGTGAACCCTAATGTATGGGGGGCTCTCTGTGAACCCTGATGTATGGGGGGGCTTTCTGTGAACCCTGATGTAAGGGGGCTCTCTGTGAACCCTGATGTATGGGGGTCTCTCTGTGAACCCTGATGTATGGGGGTCTCTCTGTGAACCCTGATGTATGGGGGGCTTTCTGTGAAACCTGATGTATGGGGGGCTCTCTGTGAACCCTGATGTATGGGGGGGCTCTCTGAGGACTCTGATGTATGGGGGCCCTCTGGGGACCCTGATGTATGGGGGGGGCTCTGGGAACCCTGATGTATGGGGGGGCTCTGGGAACCCTGATGTATGGGGGGCTCTGGGAACCCTGATATATGGGGGGGGGCTCTCTGGGGACCCTAATGTATGGGGGGCTCTCTGGGAACCCTGATGTAAGGGGGGCTCTCTGGGAAACCTGATGTAAGGGGGGCTCTCTGGGAACCCTGATGTAAGGGGGGGCTCTCTGGGAACCCTGATGTAAGGGGGGCTCTCTGGGAACCCTGATGTAAGGGGGGCTCTCTGGGGACCTTGCTGTATGGGGGGCTCTCTGGAGGGGGAGAAGTTGGGGGTGGTAAAAACAGCTCAACGATGTGGTTTTACTGCCCCTCCAACCTGACATGTGAACAAGCCCTTGGTTCACATCTGCGTGGCTGCGTGCAGGGCAGCCCATTCATTTTGATGGGCTTCCCTACCCACAAAAATGCACGGAAAGAAGTCCCCGACCTTTTTTTTTTTTATTGCACTGCATCAAAATCACCCCACATTTTCCAATGTGTGGGGTACCATTAAGAATTAACGGTACCCCTAAAGAGGAGAGCATTTGTCTGTGTGTCAGGAACGAGTGTGACAAAGTCAAGAGAATTCTTGTTGGGCAGTGTCTTAGTGCTCGGACGAAAACACTTAGACCGAATTTTAATATTTCAAAGAATATCAGGCAAAATGGTCGGCCCTCACGCATGTTCACTTCATCAAATCTGGCCCCCTTTGAAAAAAGTTTAGACACCCCTGCCCTATATACTCTGAACAGCAGTATACAGGCGGTGCAAACAAGACAGGGACTGTAGGTTTGTTCTTAAGTAGAATCTGTTTTTTAATTTTGAACAGGTACATTGTTTAAGTGTAGCTCCAGCCCAAAAATATATTTTTAAGCTTTTTGGAAAACATAGGGAAGGGTTATCACCCCTGTAACATTTGTTTTGCTGTCTGTGCCCCTGTTCAGAACATTTCACCTCACTTTCCGTCCCAATGACAACTGTTTTTGAAAAGTGGGGTTTTTATTGAAACAAGGATTGGTGATAAAGCATCAGTAGAGAGGAGACACCATTTCTTTAAATAAAACCATTGAAAAGAGACAATGGGGGTGGTTTACTATAAACAGTGCGCTGCACCAGTTCATACCTTAATTGGTGCGCCAGATAAATCCTTAATTGAGCGCAGGAACCGACGGCGCACTGCTATAGTAAATAAAAATTTGAGCGGCGCTCTATTCAAAATGAATGGTTCCCTATGGGAGCCCATTGATTTGAATAGAGGTCGCCCGGGAAGTCAGATGAAGACGATCCGACTCGCGGGGCGACTCGTGTGCAGGTTGACAGAGGGACAGCGCGACTTTGCGAGGCAACTTGGACACGACTTGAGCGTGAAGCAGCCGCTCAAGTCGTGTCCTAGAGGCGACTACCTGGCTGAGAATGTCTCCAGCGCGATGCCGTCGCGCTGGTTTTCGGCACAGGGTACTGCAAGCCTCGCGCTCGCTGTCCCCTGTGTTTGGTATGAATCATGAATGGGAACTCCAAAATCCATACCAGACCCTTATCCGAGCATGCAGCCCGGCAGGTCAAGAAAGCGCGCCCCCCCTCGTGAACCGTACCAAGCCGCATGCCCTCAACATGGGGGGGTGGGTGCTTTGGGGCAGGGGGCGCCCTGCGCTCCCCCACCCCAAAGCACCTGCCCCCATGTTGATGGGGACAAGGACCTCTTCCCGACAACCCTGGCCGTTGGTTGTCGGGGTCTGCAGGCGGCGGGCTTTTCGGAATCCGGGAGCCCCTTTAATAAGGGGGCCCCAGATCCCGGCCCCCCCACCCTATGTGTATGAGTATGGGGTACGTCGTACCCCTACCCATTCACCTGGTGGAAAAAAAAGTCAATAAAAAACACAACACAGGTTTTTAAAGTAATTTATTAGGCAGCTCCGGGGGTCTTCTTCCGACTTCGGGGGTCTTTCTGCCGGGCGCCCCGCTATCTTCTTCCAGCTCTTTTGCTAGCGAGGTCCCGGTCTTCATCGTCGTCTTCTTCCGACTTCGGGGGTCTTTCTGCCGAGTGCCCCGCTATCTTCTTCCAGCTCTTTTGCTAGCGGGGTCCCGGTCTTCATGGTCATCTTCTTCTGACTTCGGGGGGTCTCTTGTTCTGTTCTCCGGTGTCGTCTCCGTGCTCTCCGGTTCGTATTGTCTTGAGCTATTTTTAAGTGCAGTGCTCTAAATCAGTGCTTCTCAAGTACCCCCAACAGGCCATGTTTTCAGGTTTTCCTTCATCTTGCACATGTGCTTTAAATCACAGTCAATGGTTTTGTATTTTGGACAGCAATTCTCGATAAGATAAATTCACAAAACATGTCCTGTTGGGGGTACTTGAGGACTGAGGCTGAGAACCACTGCAGTAAAAAGGAAAAATGAATACTTACCGCTCTGTATTTTTCATTTCCTGGTGACTATCCATGGCAGCACACAATACATGCATATGCTAGCATGAAGGCACCAGGGTAGACAAATCACACCTGTTTTGTTTCGACATGCCAATCAGCTGTCACATTTGTTGCAAAGAAAACGCAAAACAAACCTCAAAACTTTGCATCAAATTTTATTAGTCAACAAAACAAAGGGAGGCCAAAATAAAAAACAGGGTCAATTTGAAACATTAGTCACAGACTCACAACATCTTGAGAAAGATTTGGCAAAATAATGCAGCACAGACAATTAAATCAAAGTGAACAAACGACACACATTAACAACATCAAAATTATTTCAGGGGAACATTTCCCCCACACACAAAAATACAATCAACAAAAGTAAAACAAACACCTGTTTTGCAAAGACATAACAAATAAAATGCATGTGTTACACCAAAGACGCACTGGAACACACTTGTCCTTATCTATGGTTAATAAAAAAGAGGGGTGAAAAAAAAGCACTGGACTGCATCAAAAACGTAACAAAAATGCACTGGAACGCATCAAAAATGTGCATGCAAAAAAGCACCTGGAACGCATCCGGATTGCGTTTCTATGGTGTGAACTGGCCCTAGTTCACACCATAGAAACACAGTCTGGATGCGTTCCAGGTGCTTTTCTGCATGCGCATTTTTGACACGTTCCAGTGCATTTTTGATGCGCTTTTGATGCAGTCCAGTGTTTTTTTCCCCCTCTTTTCACTTAGGACAAGTGTGTTGCAGTGCGTCTTTGGTGCATTTAGGTGCGTTCCGGTGCGTTCCAGTGCGTTTTTGGTACGTTCCGTTGCGTTTTTGATGTGTTTTACTTGCTGTCCAGTACAGTTCTGTACCTAAAAAATGCAGCATGACCATTTATTTTTTCCTTTCTGAAACGCACTGGAACGGACTGCAGTGGTGTGAACTATGCCATTGGCATTAATGTGATCAACTTTCTTTGTGTTTTTCATGCATCAAAAAAACGCACTGCACTGCATCCGGTGTGAACTGGCCCTAAATATCATACCCGGGGGTGTCTATAGTATGCCTGTAAAGTAGCGCATGTTTTCCATGTTTATAACAGTTCGAGAGCAAAATGACATTTCTAAAGTAAAATAATAGTCATTTAAAAGTACTCGCGGCTGTAATGAATTGCTGGTTCCAGTCAATACAGATAAAAGTCATTGAAAGTCTTTGAAAAAAAAAATGCGTGGGGGTCCCCCAAATTCCATTACCAGGCCCTTCAGGTCTGGTATGGATATTAAGGGGAACTCCGCGCCAATTTTTTTTTTAAAATGGCGTGGGGGTTCCCCACAAAATCCGTACCAGGTCCTTCAGGTCTGGTATGGATTTTAAGGGGACCCCCCGCGCCAAATTTAAAAAAAAAAATAGCGTGGGTGTCCCCCTAAAAATCCCCCACATCCACCGGGCAAGGGTTGTGGGGATGAGGCCCTTGTCCCCATCAACATGGGGACATCCTCCCCATGTTGAAGGCATGTAGCCTGGTACGGTTCAGGAGGGAGGGGGGCCGCTCTCTCGTCCCCCCCTCTTTTCCTGCGGCCTGCCAGGTTGCATGCTCGGATAAGGGTCTGGTGTGGATTTTTAGGGGGACCCCCACGCAATTTTTTTTAAGTTTGGCGCGGGGGTTCCCCTTAAAATCCATATCAGACCTGAAGGGCCTGGTACGGATTTTGACGGGAACCCGCACGTCATTTTTTTTTTAAAATTGGCGCAGAGTTCCCCTTAATATCCATACCAGACATGAAGGGCCTGGTAATGGAATTTGGGGGGACCCCCTGTTCAACTTATGCAAATTGATTTACGTGACTTGACATTTACTAAGATTTTTCCGGCGCAGTGTCCTGGCGCGTTTGAACAAGTGAAATTCCCGCGCTGAGCTAAAAAAAAACCCTTGCAGTTCTAAACATACTTGCCGGCGCAGCGGGCTGGTTCTGAAAAAGTTACTTTCTCACTCTATTTTGGGTATATTTGTTACTTGGGCAGGTGTCACTACACTTCCTCACATCACCACATGTCACCCCCATTATATTGGCACTTCCAGCTTCTTTATATTTAGATTTTAAGATGCCGTGCGACAGGTCCATAGTAGCGCACTGAGCGCCTCCTCCCGTCCGCCGAGAACACTATAGTTACATAGTTAGTCAGGTTGAAAAAAGACAAAGTCCATCCAGTTCAACCATAAAAAAAAAAAAAATAAATAAATAAATAACTAAAATAAAAAAAATATATCGTGCACTCCCATATACCCACTTCTATACCCACAGTTGATCCAGAGGAAGGCAAAAAACCCCAGCAAAGCATGATCCAATTTGCTACAGCAGGGGAAAAAATTCCTTCCTGATCCCCCGAGAGGCAATCGGATTTACCCTGGATCAACTTTACCAAGAACTGTTAGTACTCAGTTATATTATGTACATTTAGGAAAGTATCCAGGCCTTTCTTAAAGCAATCTACTGAGCTGGCCAGAACCACCTCTGCAGGGAGTCTGTTCCACATTTTCACAGCTCTTACTGTGAAGAAACCTTTCCGCATTTGGAGATGAAATCTTTTTTCTTCTAGACGTAAAGAGTGTCCCCTTGTTCTCTGTGTTGACCGTAAAGTGAATAACTCATCACCAAGTTCACTATATGGACCCCTTATATATTTGTACATGTTAATCATATCCCCCCTTATTCTCCTCTTCTCAAGAGTGAATAAATTCAGTTCCTCTAATCTTTCTTTATAGCTGAGCTCCTCCATGCCTCTTATCAGTTTGGTTGCCCTTCTCTGCACTTTCTCCAGTTCCCCGATATGCTTTTTGAGAACTGGTGCCCAAAACTGAACTGCGTATTCCAGATGAGGCCTTACTAATGATTTGTACAGGGGCAAAATGATATCTCTCTCTCTGGAGTCCATACCTCTCTTAATACAAGAAAGGACTTTGCTCGCCTTGGAAACCACAGCTTGGCATTGCATGCCATTATTGAGCTTATGATCTACCAAAACCCCCAGATCCTTCTCCACTACGGATCCCCCCAGTTGTATTCCCCCTAGTATGTATGATGCATTCATATTCTTAGCCCCCAAGTGCATAACTTTACATTTATCAACATTAAACCTCATCTGCCACATAGTCGCCCAATTAGACAGGGCATCGAGGTCGGCTTGTAAATTGGAGACATCTTGTAAGGACGTTATTCCACTGCATAGCTTGGTGTCATCTGCAAAGACAGAAATGTTACTTTTGATCTCAGACCCAATATCATTTATAAAGATATTAAAAAGTAAGGGTCCCAGCACTGAACCTTGGGGTACACCACTGATAACCTTAGACCATTCAGAGTAAGAATCATTAACTACTACTCTCTGAATAGTAGTAAATGGGAAATAGCGCTGCGCTACCGGCGCAAATGTTTTGTAAATACCAAAACAGCTGTTGCGCACGCAGATGCGCCGATACTCATGGCGCAAACGTTTCGTAAATCAGCCCCTATGTGTTGGTGCTGACATCTGTGAAAACTCTTCAATGGGACCCCTATGACGGATACGGTGGAACAGACAGGTAACGGCATGACCCAAAACTATAACCAGCAGCTCCTACGGGGGTAGTGCTACACATAGAAACTTGGTCCCTATGGAATATGTTTATTTATTCAGAGGAAGGAAAGACTCTCATAGTTTATTGAATGATTGCCTTTGGTTCACATACCTGTGTGTTTTTTTTTGGGGGGGGGGGGGTTCCCTTTGTTTGTTTTGTTGTATGTTTTGTACCTCATATTTTTAAATAAAGAGAAAGGTTGGGCAGTCAGTTTTTATGATTTGCTTTGGTTATTAGTTGAAAGGGGGAATTTCCCTTTCTCAGGTCCCTGGAAGGAAAGGTCATATATGCACTTGAATGTATACTTGGAAGTTCTGTTGATGTTTGTATAGATCCAGTCTTCAGTTACTAGCTGAGTAATGATTGTAATTTATAAACTGGTGTACTGGCATTTTTGCATTACTGTTTTATTGACCTGAATTTGCCTGACTAAAATAAAATAAATATTTGGAAAAAAAATTGAAATAAAAGCACATTATCTGCGTATACTGCTATTTTGTCTTCCAGTGCACCTCTCACCAGCCCAGTAACGTCCAGAGAAGACAGTAGAAGGCAAGCCAGAGGCTCTATGGCAGGGGTGCCCAACCAGTGGCCCGGGAGCCACATGCGGCCGCGGAGCCCTCTGATGTGGTCCGTAACCTCCTGCTCTGGGATGGAATAAAATAGAATAGAATACTGTTGCTAAAGGTAAGTTTATTACTAAAATCACAGTGTATATATGAGCATATCTGTTCTGCAGTAGTTACTGGACTGCTTTCAAACTGATCCACAGGTGCAGAGAAGTGCACCTGTGGGTTACATGCACTGAGCCATAGACTTCTATTACCTGCGAGTTTGGTGTGCTTTCTGAAAGTGCACTACACCTACAGGATATAATAGAAGTCTATGGCAAAGTGCAGCTAACCTGCAGGAAAGCCACAGGTGAACTGTGCTGCACCCGTGATGTGGGTAAACAACAGTGCATCAGTGTAAAAGCAGGCCCCTTTCAAACAGTCAGTCCGACGCCAATCAGACCCTTCATTCACCTCTAAGGAATGGAATATGTAAATGGACTTGTGTCCATATACAAACGCCTACCTCCAATCCAATCCGCTAAAATAAAAAAGAGCCGAGTGGGCTGCCATCAACCCGCTCCACTCATTGTGGCCCGTAACCAGTTACCAAGTCGCTTAAGTGGCCCTTGCTCTTCAAAAGGCTGGGCACCCCTGCTCTATGGCAATGGCAAAAAAGCAGGGGAGACAATGGGCACCCCTGCCTAGTGCCACGGCAGAGTCTAAAGGAAGGGTACTGAAGGCCTTTAACCCTAATTGAAGCTCTAGAAGCAGTGTACAGCAGGCAAATCCATTGGCAAAAGATGCAACCAAGACCAAGTTTTTCGGGAACAGCCCACAGATATGGCCACTCAATGCTGTCAAAAGCCTTGATGGCATCAAGTGCCAAAAAAGCTTGATCTAAATGGTCCGGCACAGAAACCTGCATGTTTAAAGAGGCACTCCTGATGTTCACCGCTGTTGACATATTAGGCATAAATCAAGACTGGTTAAGGTGGATAATATGTGTGATAACCTTATTTAATCTATTAGCAAGTACTTTGGCAAGTATTTTAACGTCTGTAGATGATAAAGAGATAGGTCTTTAAGACTCGGGGTATAGAGGGTTTTTATCTTTCTTTAGTATAACCGCTAAAGCAGCCTCACACATAGAGTCTGGGAGTCGATCGGCGAAAAAGGTCTTGTTAAATGTATTAAGAAGAGCTGGGAGCAGCACTTCATTATACTTTTTATGTTTTATTTAGGTCTCCCTATATGGGGTTCCCTTACCCAATTTACTCCTTTGCCAATTTTCACATCCTGACCCTCCTGGGGTGTTGCCTGTGTGGGCTTTGCCGCCCTACCATGCTCCCTCAGCTCCCGTCTGTGACATCGCTGGCTGGCTTGTCACGTCTGCGGCCTTGCCGCCACTGCGCTCATGCACATTCAACAATTGGGGTAGGTGTGTGTGTGGTATTGAGGGGGGTTCCTCATGTATATGCCTGCCCTTATGTATTTATTTAATTTTTATTTTATTTTTATTTTTATTTATTTTTTATTTTATATATATATATTTAAATAAATTACTTTTTAGACCATTATAATACCACTGTTCTCCCCATTTTTAGATAAACACCTTGTTTTTTTGCTCCTGATGAGAGGTTAAAAGGCCTCGAAACGCGTAGAGCCTACAACTACCGACAAGTGTACCTACCTACACATTGCTGTGGACGTTCCTTTTACTTGGTTTTATTTTTCCCCATATTCCATTGACATTTTATAATGATTATTGACCCCTATGGATAATGTGTGTAATGCGTGTTATCATGCCTTCTTTTTGTATATATTTGTTTACTATGCGAATTCCTTGTTGGAATATTATCTACTATGTACTAATTGGTACCTAAGTATTGTTTAAGTAATTTTGTTTTGTAACATAATGCACAATCCAAAAGTGAAACTATATAACAAATTTGAACCCATTAAAGGCTGCTTTTTTACTCTATGTGTATTTGCTTCCGTGTGCCTCATGCAAAGTCCCGCCCCTTGTTCTCCTTTTTGTCATATACTTTTTATATATTTCCAAAGGGTGACCATCGACCCCTGGAGCTTTAGTATTAGGAAAACTAGCTACCACCATTTCCAGTTCCTGTAAAGTAAATGGGGCATTAAGAATTTAATTAACCATGGCCAGGTAGGTGGTCAACTCAGCTGAAGTGTAGTCCACCCTAGAGGCATATAAAGCCTAAAATAAGTTTGAGAAATTGACATAATAGAGCTCGTCTGGGTGTCGATCTCTCCCTCTCCATTCCTCAAAGCGGAAATGTAAGTAACGCTGGATTGAGACTGAACTATCTGGGCCAACAGCCCACCTGCCGCCTCCCCTTCAACCCAAGTCAACCTGCTCTGAAAAAACTGTTTGTTCTTGGCCCTAACCTCCAGCCGCTGGGGTAGGATCCCGAATGTAATTGGCTTCCGCCGCAGAAGACTCTGCCTTTGCGTGTTCCAGTTCCCTAAGGGAGGCAGTTTGATGGCACTGATTTTTTGAATTAATAAACCTTGAAGGAAAGCCTTAAAGGCATCCCATACCACCCGTAGTGAAATAGAACTCACGTTAAGGGAAAGAAATACCTTAATGGAAGAAGGCACAAGATCTTCTTTGGGAAACAGATCTAACAAGAACGGATTCAATCACCATGAAATATTAGATTCTCAGTGCCCTTATACTAATGTAAACAAAAAAGAGGGGAATGATTGGAAATGCCGTGGGCTCAGGGATGGACTGGCCATCGGGACTACCGGGAGTTTCCCGGTGGGTCGATCGGCTCAGTGGGCCGGTTTAAGTGACAGGCAGCCTGTCAAAATTATGGATGCGCGGCCCGCGCAGCCATTATTTTGAACACTGCTGTACTGCACAGGGCCGGCCCTACCATGGGACAGAGGCGGCGATTCAGGGGTGGACTGGGCCAGGATGGTGCAAGCTTGCTGGGTGCTTCAGTATTGTTGCTGGCCCGCCCACCAGAGCCGACAGGCTTTTGGAGCACTACCTTTGGCTCTGCCGCCCGCTGTGATAGGTGTCTGAAAGGTCACGCAGGTGAGCGGGGCAGAAGTCCTCAGACGGCCACTGCCACTCCATACTGTTAGTGTGTGGGCAGCGGGTGACAACCGACCCTGAATGGCAGTCTGGAAATGTGGTCACCCTACCGGGGGACAAGGTGGCAATTTTCCCCCGGGCCGCTCTGATGCCCCATACAAAGGCTGCACCGATTCCCTCAGATCCTTACCAAACTCAATAAGTATCCATATCGCGCAATTGCGTATAGTTTTATATACTGTTTTTGCGCATGTTTGCAAAATTAAAGTGGGCCGGTCTGGGTGAAGTCCAGGGCCAAATTTTTGTCCCAGTCCAGCCCTGCATGAGCTTCTATATTAAACTCTACTAGGCTTGGGATAAGATCTGCAGAACACAGAGCTAAGTCAATTCTAGACAAGGAATTATGTGTTTTGGAATAACACTTATAGGCTTATTCATCAGGTTAAAACCAACTCCACATATCCTGCAGCCCCAATTCCCTACATAGTCTCCCTAAAGAAGAATGACCCTCAGCAGAAGACGAGGACGCACCGCCACTGGTCACGGATAAGAGACACATCCTCACATACAGCCTGAACTTGACCAGTAAATAAAGAGAGGGATATGGAACAGTGTTGTATTAGGGAGTAAACATCCCTTAATGTAGGTTCTGGATCCTTTTAAGCCAACTTCCCCCCTCCCAATGAGACACAGATAGAGACAGCAGTACTCACAGCAGGCGAAGGTGAGGAAAGCCATTCAGGGTCTGTAGATTGAGAGACCATCTGGGAGTCAGGTTTATTAGATTTATTCCGCAGCAACTAAGGTCCTTCAGAAACCAGGCTGGGAGCCTCCGGTCAGCATGTGAGCAGGACGTGCGTGCTGACAGCTGAGATGAGCTCCGGCATCTGACATCCGTCTGTGTATAAGCCGATCGATATCCCGTCTTTCCCTCTGCCTCTATCTAGAGCCACAACAAGGGCAGAGAAGACTCGGGATACAGCTGCCCGCCAGGATAGTTCTACTGGACTGCTGAGCTCCCATAAAGAAGTTGAGCAGTATGAGGTGGCACCTGTTAATTCTATCCAAAGTTTGTGAAAGAGACACCAGACTTTATCTACAAAAAATTGTTAATCTTGGCCTGAGTGTACTATAATTTGGCTTTTTCACATAAGGTTTGCTCACTGTGGTGCAGAAATTTGTTATTTCCATCCAAAGTCTGCCAAAGAGACACCAGAATTTTTTTAAAAAAATCTCTAATCTTGTTCCGAGTGCACTAAATTGAGACCTCATCATACAGACTGGTTCCCCAAGCCATTGTTTACAAAATAAAGTAGGCTTGCAGAAAAAATTAATTTAAATGTATTTTTTTTTCTTTATAAGGCCCCTTTCACACGGGCGGACCATATGTCCGTTTTTCACCCATCCGTTTTCGGATGAAAAACGGACATACATGTATCCCTATGGGACAGCGGATGTCAGCGGATGAACATCCGCTGACACCCGATCTCACCCGTGTCCGCTACGCTCCGTTTTTCAGGATAGAAAAATTTCTATTTTTCTATCCGTCTGCGGAGCGGATCGGATGAACACGGACAGACGGTCCGTGTTCATCCGATCCCCCATAGGGGAGAGCGGAGATCTGACAGGGCGGTCCCTGCACAGTGTGCGGGGACCGCCCAGTCATCAGCCGGCTCAGCGGGGATCAACGGAGCGATCCCCGCTGAGCAAGCGGAGGTTCACGGGGCGGATCATGACTGATCCGTCCCGTGTGAAAGAGGCCTAAATGTCAAGTTTTGCTGCAGCAGGTTATATACACAGTACATATGTGCCACTTTACAGGCAGACTAAGGGGACCCCCCAGGCACTATAGTTAAAGGATTTTTTTTTTTTTATTGTTTTCACTTTAAGCATTATTAAAATGACTGCTCCCTTAACCACTTCTCTACCGTGCACGAAAACCCCCTTCCTGCCCAAGCCATTTTTCAGCTTTCAGCGCTGTCACACTTTGAATGACAATTGCGCGGTCGTGCGACGTGGCTCCCAAACGAAATTTGCCTCCTTTTTTTCCCACAAATAGAGCTTTCTTTTGGTGGTATTTGATCACCTCTGCGGTTTTTATTTTTTGCGCTATAAACAAAAGAAGAGCGTCCAGTTTGGAAAAAAAACACTATTTTTTAATTTTTGCTATAATAAATACCCATTTTTTTTTTTTAAATAAAATTTTCCTCAGTTTAGGCCGATACGTATTCTTCTACATATTTTTGGTAAAAAAAAAAAAATCGCAATAAGCGCGTATTGATTGGTTTGCGCAAAAGTTATAGCGTGTACAAAATAGGGGATAGATTTATAGCATTTTTATTTTTTTATTTTTTTATTAGTAATGGCGGCGATCTGCGATTTTTTATTGTGACTGCGATATTGCGGCGGACACATCGGACACTTTTGACACATTTTTGGGACCATTCACGTTTATACAGCGATCCCTGCTATAAAAATGCATTGATTACTGTATAAATGTGATTGGCAGGGAAGGGGTTAACCACTAGGGGGCGGGAAGGGGTTAAATATGTTCCCTCAATGTGTTCTTACTGTGGGGGGAGGGGACTGACTGGGGGAGGTGACCGATGGTTGTCCCTATGTACAAGGGACACACCATCGGTCCCCTCTCCCTCACAGGACGTGGATCTCTGTGTTTACACACAGAGACCCACTTTCCTGCTCGTTTCCCGGGCAATCGCGGGTGCCCGGCGGCAATCGCGGCCGCTGGGCACGCGCACCGGGGCCTCGTGAACGCGGCGGGCGCGCGCGCCGCTGGCTTCAAGCGCGCGCCTCCTAGCTCATTTTAAAGGGAGGACGTCATATGACGTCCTCCCAGAACGAGTGTATCCTCCGCCCGCCGTCAATTGACAGTGGGCGGTGGACAAGTGGTTAATAACAATATTTTTGAAAAGTTTTGTTTTGCATTGGACATGTCCAGCAGGGCAGTAGCCGGGCCCCCATACCCTTTTTATGGCCAATAACTTTCATATAAGCCTTCAAAGTGGGGACTTTTGATTTTTCAAGTTCGGGTCCCATAGACTTCAATGTGATGTTCGAGAGTCCTGTTGCAATCTGAATCGGGGGGTGTTTGGTCCATCTCTACTGCTTGAATTCCCCTCCAAGTCTGTCGGATCAGCATGTGATAAGACTGGTGCAAGAAAGACAGTTGTTAGGCTCCAGTAGACTTCAATAAAATGGTGGCTATCTGCACACAGACACTGACTCCCTGTTGCATACATTTAATGAGATGGGTAAAAGATGGCATCAGCTCCTGTTCTCCAACTGTAGAGAACTTCTCAGACACATTTCAGCCTTTTTCGGGACTTAATCGCAGAGGCCTCTACGTTTATGCAACAGGATTTTGGTGTTTGTGTGTAGATTGGCATTATTTTGTTGAAACCATTAAGCATGTATCAGAAAAATACAAAGATACTATTCACAGGCCCCAGGACATCCACAAGAACAGTCAATGAGTACATAAAGGAAATGCATGTAAATCCACGGCCGGCTCACAGGATAATCATCAGGAGTGATGGCCTAAGTGTGAAAAATTCCCAATAAAAAATAAGTAGATTGTATATACAGAAGAATGGCACCAAGCAGTCAGGCCCTCACTCCTGCATAGGACAGTTTAACTGGTATATGAATTTGTAAGTGTCTAAGCTATAGAGTTTGGTTATACTGTTTGAGAAATAAGTAGGTGTTACTGAAGTCCGCTTTCTGCTGACGTCACCAATGTCAGTCCAGGTACCGAGCCATCCCGACCACGGAGTCGGGATCCACCAGGTGCCTGGACTGACACCCATCTCAGCCTCTCAGCGAGCCGCTGAGAGCCTGAGACGACCACTCTGCCCCCTCCACAGCACAACACTCCAATGAGTGAGGAGGGGGAAGAGGAGAGAGCTGTGACTGATAGTCTACAGCTCTCTGCTCACGGTGCTCTGAAAACTGAGTGATCGGCGGTGTTCGATCGCTCGGTTCAGTGTTAGAGGTGCCAGGGGACAGATGCAGCATCGGATCGATGCTGCATCCACCTTTGTAAGTATGAATGGGGAAAAAGAAAATCCTCTACTTTTCTTTTAACTTTCAGGAGACACTTACATGCTGAAATGAACCAACCACCAATGAAACAGGTGGCTGGGTGTCAAGATGGTGCCCGCAATGCGGTCCCCCCAGTCTCTACTGCAAGGATGGAAAAGAGCAACTTATAAAAGGAACAGGGATTGTTCAATTAGCAAAGTGTAAATTCTGTTTTGAAGTGTGTGTTGACTTTGTAAAGTGAAGAGTGAATCTGGGTTCCCTTTGTTCATTCAATCAATTGTAAGCAAAACTCTTGTTTTTTTTAACTTACCTTGCACATGAATGGGTTGTCAAAATGAGCAGCACAGCTTCATTTTGTTTAATAAGCTTGGTAAATGTTCCCTTTGCTAAGTGGACAGACTTACTTTTTAGTAAAGCAACTAAAGCTAGCCATAGATAGATTGAAATTTCAGCAGGGGCAGGCCAAATTTTGCTTCATCTATGGCTGTGCCTGCTCGAGAGACTTAAATTTAACAATCGACCTCTGTAAAACTGGACTCATGGAAAAATTGTATTCAATCCGCAGCTGACCGCAGTGCTGAACTGTTTTTTCTGAGAGTGAAGGAGTACCTGCTCTCAGAATACAATAGTGCAGGTTGGGGGATTCCTCCATCAACCTCTCTTGTGTGGATGGGGGAATCCATTCATTTTTTATTTTTTTTTTATTGATCAGCTCGCTGGCTGTTTGACAAGTCAGCAATGTCAGCTTCTTAACAAGGAAACAATTAGATGTCACCAGCACTCCGTATCACATACACTCATTTATTAGTTCAATTTGGTCACTACAGTTGCAATAAAAAAGTATGTGAACCCCTTGAAATGATATGGATTTCTGCACAAATTGCTCATAAAATGTGATCTGATCTTCATCTGATGCCGCGTACACACGATCATTTTTCCCGTCTGGAAAAATGTAATTTTTTCCTTTGGACGAGAAAAACGATCGTCTGTGGGCTTTTTGCCATTTTTCCCGACGGGAAAAACTGCATTAATCACGATGAGAAAAATTAGAACATGCTCTAATTTTTCTCGTCGTGATTCCTGTCATTTTTTTCCGCTGCAGTTTTCCCATAGGGAAACACTGCCGCGGAGCCTACACACGGTCGTTTTTCTCGTCAAGAGAAAAAATGACGGGAAAAACGGCCGTGTGTGGGGGAACAAGCCATTCCCTCGTTTTTCCTGTCGTGATTCACGGCGGTGTTTTCACCGCCGTGAATCACGATCGTGTGTACGCGGCATAAGTCACAACAATAGACAATCACAGTCTGCTTAAACTAATAACACACAAATAATTAAAGTCCAATCAATGAGATGAGATTTGAGGTGTTGGTTATAGCTGCCCTGCCCTCTAAAAAACACACACCAGTTCAGGGTTTGCTTTTCACAAGAAGCATTGCCTGATGTGAATGATGCCTTGCACAAAAGAGCTCTCAGAAGACCTACGATTAAGAGTTGTTGACTTGCATAAAGCCGGAAAGGGTTATAAAAGTATCTCCAAAAGCTTTGCTGTTCACGGTAAGACAAATTGTCTATAAATGGAGAAAGTTCAGCACTGCTGCTACTCTCCCTAGGAGTGGGCGTCCTGTAAAGATGACTGCAAGAGCACAGCGCAGACTGCTCAATGAGGTGAAGAAGAATCCTAGAGGGTCAGCTAAAGACTTAAAAAAGTCTCTGGCATATGCTAACATCACTGTTAGCGAATCTACGATACGTAAAACACTAAACAAGAATGGATTTCATGGGAGGATACCACAGAGGAAGCCACTGCTGTCCAAAAAAAACATTGCTGCATGTTTACAGTTTGCACAAGAGCACCTGGATGTTCCACAGCAGTACCGGCAAAATATTCTGTGGACAGATGAAACCAAAGTTGAGTTGTTTGGAAGAAACACACAACACTATGTGTGGAGAAAAAGAGGCACAGCATACCAACATCAAAACCTCATCCCAACTGTGAAGTATGGTGGTGGGGGCATCATGGTTTGGGGCTGCTTTGCTGCATCAGGGCCTGGACAGATTGCTATCATCAAAGTAATAATAAATTCCCAAGTTTATCAAGACATTTTGCAGGAGAACTTAAGGCCATCTGTCCACCAGCTGAAGCTCAACAGAAGATGGGTGTTGCAACAGGACAACGACCCAAAGCATAAAAGTAAATCAACAACAGAATGGCTTAAACAGAAGAAAATACGCCTTCTGGAGTGGCCCAGTCCTGACCTCAACCCGATTGAGATGCTGTGGCATGACCACAAGAAAGCAATTCACACCAGACATCCCAAGAATATTGCTGAACTGAAACAGTTCTGTAAAGAGGAATGGTCAAGAATTACTCCTGACCGTTGTGCACGTCTGATCTGCAACTACAGGAAACGTTTGGTTGAAGTTATTGCTGCCAAAGGAGGTTCAACCAGTTATTAAATCCAAGGGTTCACATACTTTTTCAACCTGCACTGTGAATGTTTACATGGTGTGTTCAATAAAAACATGGTAACATTTAATTATTTGTGTGTTATTAGTTTAAGCAGACTGTGATTGTCTATTGTTGTGACTTAGATGAAGATCAGATCACATTTTATGACCAATTTGTGCAGAAATACATATCATTCCAAAGGGGTTCACATACTTTTTATTGCAATTGTATGTCAGCTTAAGGAAGGGACCCTGCATGGCCCGGAAATATTGACTTACTTGACTGATGTAATATTGCTCTAAGAGTGTATATACACTATATTACCAAAAGTATTGGGATGCCTGCCTTTACACACACATGAACTTTAATGACATCCCAGTCTCAAGCCCTCTACACACGGCCGAGATTCTTGTCAGGAAAAAAACATAGTTTTTCCTGACGAGAATCTTGACAAGAAACTTGTCCCGGCCGAGTTTACACATGTACGATTCAAAAGAACCGCCGTTCTTTTGAATGGCACGCACGTGGTGACGTCATCGACTACGACGAGCGTGCGCGCGTCACATTCGATGCCGTCGCCGCCATCTTGCGGAAGCTGCCGCGCATGGCCACGGCGACAGGTAAGTGTACACACAGTCGGGTTTCTCGTCGAGAAACAGGCCGACGAGATTCTCGACGAGAAAAAAGACCGCAGGTCGTCTTTTTTTCTCGTCGGGGAATCTGGGCAGTTTTCTCGACGAGAAAACTGAAACCCGCGTACACACAGCCGGTTTTCTCGGCAAGAAAACTCTCCCGGCAGTTTTCTTGTCGTTTTTTGCTGAGAAAACCGGTCGTGTGTATGCGGCCTGCGGCTGGGTTCACACTGGTCCGACAAACGCTCCGACATTGGGATCTTATGTCGCATGACGTGTGAAAATCAATTTTTTCCCTATGAGAGCCGTCTTAACTGGTCCGACACAAGTCGGTCCGACTTTGAAAATGCTCCCTGCACTACTTTGGTCCAACTTTGATCCTACTTCAGTCCATTAAATATCATTGAAGTCGGATCAAAGTAGGATCCTTGTCCTAACCATCCGACTTTTGACATCCGACATGGTGATTATAGCAACAGTAAAAGGAATTTATCTCACCCTGGGATTGTTTTGATTGGTCAAAGAACAAGTCAGACTATCACAAAGTCGGATCAATGTAGTATCCTGTTCATGAAAGTCGGATGGATGTAGGACCGATGTAGGACTGATGTCGTAGGGCAAAGTAGGATGAAAGTCGTATGACTGTCGTGTAGTATCAGTGTGAACCCGGCCTCAGTCAATAGGGTTCAATATTGAGTTGGCCCAACCTTTGCAGGTATAACAGCTTAACAGCTTCAACTCTTCTGGGAAGGCTGTCCACAAGATATAGGAGTGTGTCTATGGGAATGTTTGACCGTTCTTCCAGAAGCGCATTCGTGAGGTCAGGCACTGATATACGATTGAACTCCTATTGGTTCAATCGACAGCACATAGGGTCAGTATATGTTTTCAATATTGTATATGTATGATTTGTGTATAACTACTATGGAATTGTGTTCCTGTTTGTAATCGTGCATACTTTGTAATGTTAGAAGTTTGAAACCAATTTGGAACAGTATAACCTATTGTCCCTGAAGAAGACCTTCATTTACAATTTCTGTTGAAACGTGTTGGATTTCTTGTCTCATTCCCATGGACAGTTGACCTCTAGGTTATCAACTGGTTTGATTTCATGCTGTTATCTACATCATGTTTTTGTTTTTATGTGATTTATTTTTACATGATATTTCATCAATAAATTGTATATTTTACTATTATATCTCTGTTTCCGGTCCTTTAAAGTTCCACATTTTGAGGAAAATTCTTTGTTCATTTTATGTATTAGGGATGTGGACTCCAAACAGCATCCAGTTAGTTGGCAAAATTATTTTCTAATTCATCCCAAAGGTGTTCTATCGGGTTGAGGTCAGAACTCTGGATCAACTTTGTACATTAAGCCTGACCATTAATGGTTCTATTCTCGGACGGTTCAGCAGGACTCTGTGCAGGCCAGTCAAGTTCCTCCACCCCAAACTCGCTCATCCCTGTCTTTATGGTCCTTGCTTTGTGCACTTGTCCAATTCATTTGGTGGAGGGGGGTTATGGTGTGGGGTTGTTTTTCAGGGATCGGGCTTGTCCCCTTAGTTCCAGTGAAGGGAACTCTTAAGGCATCAGCATACCAAGACATTTTGGATAATTTTATGCTCCCAACTTTGTGGGAACAGTTTGGGGGTGGCCCCTTCCTGTTCCAACATGACTGCGCACAAAACAAGGTCCATAACGACATGGATGATCAAGTTTGGGGTGAAGGAACTTGACTGCACAGAGTACAGACCTTAACCCAATAGAACACCTTTGGGATGAATTAGAGCGGAGACTGCGAGCCAGGCCTTCTTGTCCACATCAGTGCCAGACCTCACAAATGCACTTCTGGAAGAACAGTCAAACATTCCCATAGACACACTCCTAAACCTTGTGGACAGCCTTCCCAGAAGAGTTAAAGCTGAATTAGCTGCAAAGGGTAGGCCAACTCAATATTGAACCCTACGGACTAAGACTGGGATGCCATTAAAGTTCATGTGCATGTAAAGGCAGGCATCCCTAAACTTTTGCTAATATAGCGTATTTGGAGCAGAGTTCTAGTGATGTCTCATTGTTTTACTGTGGCGCAATCTGCTACAGTCACTACAAGCAACCATTTTGTTACCAAGGTCAAATACTGGAAGGAGTGCAGTCCTCATCCTCTGATTTATGCAAGTTTTCTAATAGGTGCTCTTTAAAGAAGTATATCAGTACGATTTGACCTGGAGTACCCATGAAGGGTTTGCTTTATAGAAGATATACCGTATACAGAGCATTGTTGTGTGAGGTGTTATATAAGTGCTTCTCCCTTGGTTTCTGGCTGTGCTGACAGTTACCCTATAAGTCTTATGTAATATGTTTAAAAAGGACACCTGTTGGCATGTTTTTATCTTCATATATTGTACTGTAAACATCCAGTGTGCAATAACTTTCTAGAGCCAGCCGTAGTCATATTTAATTGTAGTTTGTAATACTTAAGGATAATATTGTGTGCTCGGGTGTAGGTCACTTATTACCATTTAAAAGAGAAGATGGACTTAAAAAAAAAAAAAAAAACATTTATACTCAACTATGTGAATGCAGCATTGATTCAATGCTGCGTATGTTCCCCACTGATTCTGCAGCGAGGACTGAGTGATCAAACACCACTGATTTCTCAGTTCCCCCCTCTGCTCTGAGCAGAGAGCTGTGACGGTCAGTCACCAGCTCTCTGCTCTGCAATTGCTGAGAGGCTGAGTGAGGTACTTGTCCAGGCATCTGGGTGGATCCCAACCATATGGTCTGTTCCGAGCCCAGACTGGCAGCTTAAAACAGGTCACAAATGGGAACAAACTGCACTCTTGTGACCTACAGGAAAAGTATAACCAAATTAGCTTTGGCTATACTTCTCTTTTAATTCTTGCAACAAGTTCACACATTATTTTACTGAAAGATGGTTGTGGGCTAATTTTGCTGAGTGTGAAGGAACTTCTAACCTCTGTTATAGTGCCACAAACCAGGTAGGAAGCAGAGAGCTATTCATAGATCCTTCTATCTCTGAGTGACATTTTTTTTATGTCATCTCTTTCAAGTAAAAAGTGTTAGGGCCCTTTCACATATATGCACAAACAGTAATACAGGTCTATAACATGTATTTTTACATGTTAACATGCACTTTTTTGGGAGGTTGCATTATGAATACATTCACTACACCATAGGTGTGCGCAGCCTATGGCATTAGGGTGTGCGCCCCAAAGATTAAACTCATAGTACCGATCACTCACAATGAAAAGGAAGGGGACGGTAAGTTACATATTTACCAGCCCCTTCCCCCACTCATCCTGAAACATCCCCGCAGCAACAGCTGGAGGGAGAGGAGAGTAGGAAAGCCGGAAAGCGCTGCGGGGGGAAGGAGGAGGAACCAGGGCAGTAGGGGGAATCTGTGCTGCACAGGGTGATTAGGGTGTGCCTGGGCACACCTGGCACACCCTGTGCGCACGCCTATGCACTACACTGCCAGGTTCATGACCATGAGCAGTATCCAAAATTATAAAAATAGTTTTGACTTTAGATACATTTTATAGTACATTAGGTTGGAGGTTAAAGAATCAGGTACAGATGGGGCTCAAACCAATGATCTTTGGTTTATGAGATCAGTGCCTTACCTCTTGGCCACTGAGCCCTAGATACATTTAAAATTATGTTCAGAGTGCCCTGCAAGCACTTTCTGTGCTACAGCTGTTGTGATAGAGGTAATAAATGATGAGTTTGACTTTTTTAATTGTTACATGCCTGTAAGTTTTTTTATTTAATTTAATTTAATTTATTCTTTTTTTTTCATCGGTACTACGGTTATTTTTATGAAATACATCACATTTGCATGGTTGCAAATAGTTTTTTAGTGACTATTGTAGCTATCTGAGTACAAACCAGAGGTCAAAATATAACACTTTAGAAGAAAACATCCTTCATCCTGTGTGGGTTTAACGTCCTCCATTCACTTGAACACTGTCGTGACAGAATGTGACAAAAAGAATGTGGTTGCTGCTCTATAACTGACCTGATTCCAAATGAACAGCTTCATCTAATAGCATTAATGTAATTGCTAGGTATTAAAGGATCCCAGATTAAAATGTACATGTATCTGCTTGAGTAATACGTGGGATGTGATCACCAAGATGATGCATTTCCTGGCACTGTTAAAATATATCCCTTTTAAAAAATAAACTTGTTTGGGCAGGGTTTTATATGATAAAAACGTGCTAGTTGTAGACCATGAATGTATAAATGTAATAAACATAATATGTATTTCCTCCCTCTCTTGCTCACTAATTCCTCTACTTAATGCCCAAAAGCACAAAAAGTAACTTTTCAGTAGCCCCCCACCACCACCACCAACAACAACACACACACGCACGCACATACTGCAAGGGTTAAAGTAAAACAAGCTCAATGGCGCAAAGAAGAAGAAAATAGTCTCAAGGTAAATAAGTCCAATTAAGGAGAGTCACTTGAACAATGGCTGCCGCTCTTCCAGCAGAGTAATGGATGGTCTCTTTGCACTACAATAAACAAAGGAAGCAGAAGGCCCCACCATCTAAGTGTATCAGTTTATTAAAAACAATAAAAAAACATTGTTAAAATACACTCACAAAAGTAAAAGGAAGATAGGCTCATCATCAGTACTTAGTAACTGGCAGGGTTCGAGGTCATCACGCCCGACGTCACTTCTGGTTTTCAGCCCCAACGCTGTCTTGCGTTCCAGCATGGTTACAGCTCTCGCTGGTGGACAGTGCTTGAGCCTTGCATCCCTTTTACAACTGGATGTTACTTTCACCACATAGCTAACTCCTGTCTTCTTATTTGTCAGCATCTCAGCCGCTCTCCATCGAACCCTGCCAGTTACTAAAGACAGAAGATGAGCCTGTCTTCCTGCTACTTTTGTGAGTGTGTTTTAACCATTTTTTTTTATTGTTTTTAATAAACTGATACACTTAGATGGTGGCACCTTCTGCCTTTTTAGGAGGTTGCAGAAGCAGCTGAGGCTCCCTCAACCTGTAGGACGGTTCTCCTGCAGCCTTCTTTCTAAGCCGCTCTCAACTGCGGTTGCAAGCTCGCCCGCTTCACGTATGTAAAGTATGCTGTTTGGGGTGACTTGATTCAAATGAAGGACCATTAACTCTTAAAAGAGAAGTATGGGTGTAAGTAAAAACAAAAATTATACTCACCTAGGTGGATGCAGCATAGATCTGATGCTGCATTTGTCCCCCCACAGGCTCTAAGACCGGGAACTGAGAGACCAAACAGTGCTGAACACTCAGCTCTCGGTCTTCAGTAAACAGAGAGCTGGTGACTGACAGCTCTCTGCTCACTTGCTGGTCTAGGCTTCTGTGTGCATCCTGACCATATGGTCGGGATCTTTTCAGAGCCATGTACCGGCTCTGTGACATCACAAGGGTGCAGAACAAACTGCACTCCTGTGATTCATAGGAGAAGTACAGCCAAAAAAGCTTTGGCTATACTTCTCCTTTAAAACAATGGTTGGGTTTATTTACAAACAGATATACAGACATTATAGTTACAAATAGGGAAATGCATAAGGGGATAAAGTGACAGGGAGATGAAGGGAGATGGACAGAGAAGAAGAGAGACCTCTCTAGGCTAACACACAACCATTCTCACTGAATCTTTCACCCCAGGACTTCTTGTCCAGTCTTGAGACACACCCTCACTTTGGTTCTAGCATCCTTGACCAATAGTTGAAAATAAGTTGCACCAGAGGTCCCAAAAGTTAATTTCTGTCCCAGGCTCAGAGTCGAGTATTTGAGAAGATGACTAAACATGACGTCCATATGACCCTTCCCCCAGCCTGCAGTGCTGAATAGGTGTTTGCAGTCAATACCCCCAGGGCATCCTGTTGGCCAACGTGCTGACGATCTTAGGCATTCATCCAATCCTTTTGGTGACAACTGGCTTTAAAAACTTCATCTGCATAATATAAAACAAGTTTTGCAATTTTCTTCTGTAGAAGGCTTATTTTAGTTCACATCAAATTTGTAAACATTAGTGCAATGCAGGGTTAATAAACCCCAAAAATAAGAGGCTCATATTGCAAATTGATAGCAGTGGAAGTCACTGGCTCCTGCTGCTGTAAATAAAATCTTCATAAGTTATGACAAGGGAGCAGGGGTGGGACAAAACCCCACTATCTGTGTCTATGGACACACATAAGAACCCCTATCAAAAAGCTTGCTGGGGGGCTACTTAGAAGGCAGGAGGAGCTGAGAGCTCCGACGGGGGACCTGCAAAGAGGGCTGTCTGTGCAAAACTCATGAGCAGGTAGATGTGACATGTTTGCTTTTTTTTTTTTTAAGGTTTAAAATCACTTTAATGGTCTAACAATTCCTGTATAGAGATGAGGTTCTGGTCTACTGTGGGGTTCAAGGTGAATTCTGCACATTTGAGGTTCATGGTCCCGGTATACTAAGGTGGAAATTTGCCCACCCCAAAACTTTGTAACTTTAACCACTTAAGTCCCGAACCATTTTGTTGCTAAAGGACCAGGCCCCTTTTTGCGATTCGGCACTGCGTCGCTTTAACTGACAATTGCGCGGTCGTGCGACGTCGCTCCCAAAGAAAGTTGACGTCCTTTTTTTCCCACAAATAGAGCTTTCTTTTGGTGGTATTTGATCACCTCTGTGGTTTTTATTTTTTGCTCTATAAACAAAAATAGAGCGACAATTCTGAAAACAATTGCATATTTTTTACTTTTTGCTATAATAAATATCCCCAAAAAATATATAAAAAAACATTTTTTTCCTCAGTTTACGTATTCTTCTACATATTTTTGGTTAAAAAAAAACGCAATAAGCGTTTATTGATTGGTTTGCACAAAAGTTATAGCATTTACAAAATAGGGGGTAGTTTTATGCATTTTTATTAATATTTTTTTTTACTAGTGTAGTGCCTGCCCCTCTCCTCTCTCCGTGCGGCTCGCACTGTCTCTCATCTAGGGGTATCTGGTAGGGTGGAGAGAGAGAGAGCGGGTGGGCTACGCCTAGCCTCCACCACATGGGAATGCCTGTGGTATCAGCAATGTCCTGCTTACCTTCGGGTCTGTGCTGTGCACCCGGATCCTCCCTCCAAGAGTCACCGTGAACTTCGTCCGCCAGGAAGTGAGCCTCACACCATTAAAGTCCAACACTCCTTTATTAGAACACACCATACAGGGACTTCCTTGATAGTTAGGACAGAAAAGGAGGTGTGAGTGTGAATAGGCCCAGACACAAATTCGCTCTTCCACTCTCCTCCTGGAGAGTGGGATATGGTCTCCGCACGAGAGGAAGGGGATCCTTCTGGATGGTCTCCGACAAGAGACTCACCCGTCACCGGCAGTCTGCTGCACCGGGCCTTCGAGTGAGGAGCTCTCCCCGGTCCATTGCGTCTTACTCAGATTCAGGCCTCCATCCCCGAAGTGCCTTAGGACCATTCCCTCGCGGAACTCAGTGTTGGGCACTGAGCTCCGGACCTTCTTGCAAGTACCTCACCCCAGGGCTGAAGGTGCCTGGGGTGGAACACGATCTCCGTTGGTCCTCTAGGCCGAGGCCTCCTAGAGGACGAGCACGAACCCACGTCCGCAAGCTGAAGGTGCTTGGGACGAAGACCCCGTGACCAAAATGGCCGGCCCTTTTATCCCCTCTCCCAGCAAGCACGGCGGGTTCCCCGCCCCACCATACCGCTAACGAAAGAGGACAAAAAGGAGACTCGACACACAGTGATATTCGTCCCTCCGGCCACGGCGGCAGCGCCACCTCGTGGACCGCCGGGAACATAGCACTGATGTCACAGCTAGATTCAAAAAATGCACCCGGGAAAGTAAGTACCCGCTACACATTCCCCCCTGTCTTTTGACACTGGACCCCAGTGTCTGGAGTGAATCACGCCCTCAACGGCTGACATAATCCAATCCAGAAACCAACTAACCATTTAAAAAAACAAAACATTTTTTAGGAAACTATCCTAATGGAGAAGTTGTGTCTGAGCCCCTGCAACAAAAGAGAAGTGAAAGACAACATTTAAAACATTATACTTTTCCCTCCCATCCTAACTAAGAACCACCCCAAGTTCCATAATCTTGACGGGACGCTCTCCTGCAGAGGGAAGAGAAAAGAAACAATAAAACCCTAACACATATGTATGTGTGAGAGGAAAAGAAACTCCTCCGAAGAGAAATATATTTTCCTCCAGTGTGAGCGTGTACAATGTGTAACGTTGCACAAGACTGCCACCTGGTGACAGCCTCGCGGTAACTGCACCCGTTGAACCATCTTTCTTTTCTTGCTGCTCGATTCCGGGCCCTATCTACCCCAAAGTCTGCAACTTCTCACCGGAGAGGAAAGAACAACAACTGGAACAGTTCTTCCTTGGAATGACACAAGCACCCCTCTTGCGGGGCAAAAGCACTGATGAAGGCACCAACAAGAAAGTCAAACAGCAAAGTTCAGGGGGTGCAAAGTTCTTTCAAAAAGCAAACAAATGGAGTCTTTTTTTTTTTTTTTCCTCCGCAGAGGTAGAAGCGGGGATGCGGCAGAACGATAGGTTTTAGATGCCGATCCATGGTCTCCAAATGGTACTCCACATCCTCACCTTCTTTGCGTCGGACCAACACTTTATCCGCAGGGATGTGTCTTCCCCTCATCCACTCTGCCTTGCAGTCCTGGAACCGCTGAGATGTCTTTGGAGAGCATGTCAAATACCTGCGGGCGTGTGGAACCTTAAGGTGGGTCCACACGAAGTCATTATACCAGCGCTCTCGGTACACCTCCACTTCGTAGAGTAACTCCTTGGGAAGGTACGGATATTCCCACCCGTAATCAGCAGCAACTTTCTGGCCGAAGAGTCTCTGAAGCCTTGACAGCGGAGGCATTGTGGCTTTGTCCCCTTCGCCGGGCAGAACTATAGGGTCCGGATGGCGAGGGGCCTTGACCACTTCTGGTTGGGGCATAGGTGCCCGTAGTATCAACTTCTGCTCCCCGGTCCCTGATGCAGGCGGCACCGGAGATGTAGAGGCGGGCTGGGGACAGGACCCCTGTCCAGGCGCTGGTGCCTCCACCCGGGGTGTACTCTCCCCCGTGGACATGGGTGAATCTCGAGGCCTTCGGAAGGAAGCTAGCGGCACTTTGTCCCAGCCCTTTTCTGCAAACAGTTCGTCAATGGCTGTGTCATCTTCCACATCAGAGAGCGACTCCAGATCCGAAGTATCACACTCCTCCGCGGGTATGTAGCCCATTGTAGAGACAGAGCTAACACCTCCCTCGGACATACTGGGCCATGCCTTCCTGGCATCTCCGCCCTTACACCAAGTCTCTTTGCCCGGCTTACCTCTGCCTTTACTTGAAGCGGGACGTCCGGAACACTCGTCAACGGATCCGTCTAGGCCTGGCGTAAGCTGGCGAGATGGTCCGCCACCACCACTGGTCGGGGCCACCATGCTGGTTCTCTTCTTCAGTGGCGGACGCTGTGAGACAGTGGTGACCGAGTCAGCATCCTCGGATTTCTCCCGTTGAGTTTTTTTTTTGTAAATTATGTTTTTATTAGTTTTTTCACAGTACAGAAAACAACACTCCACACAGCGTGGAGACAGCCAGCCACAAAATTTGCCGGCGTATACAGTCATAAAACAGAACACAAATTATCACATTAAACCTGTGACACTCCCACCCCCCCCCAAAACCAACAAATTATACCTCCCCCCCTTGCCTAGATAGGAACACAGATGTCACGGGCCAGCCACCAGATGCGGCCCGCCATGATTGAGAAGTACAGTCCAGTAGCTCCCTGCAAAAACAAGTTAGATAAAGCTTATGAAAACAGTTCTCCCCGCACCCCCAAACCCCCCCACCCCGACACAGGACCTCAGGAAAGGAGACACTACCCCATCCCTACAGTTTTAATAGATCAATCGGATGCCGTATCTATAGTAGCCATCCAACCCCCCAAACCTTGTCAAATTTAGTCAGTGCCCCCCTACTCAAATAAGTGGCTTTATAACAGGGTATTGCTCTATTGACCAGCGCTTTCCACGCGTCAACAGTAGGAGCTACAGAACACTTCCATGATAGAATGATGCGCTTTTTAGCGTAATATAACAAAAGCATGAGTAAGGTTCGTATAGCCCTGGTAGTGGCCAGGGGTTCAACCAAATGTAGGAGACAAACCTCAACAGACATGGGGATAGATATAGATGTGACCGACCTAATACAGTCAGCAACGGCCTGCCAGTAGTGTTTAATTGGTGGACACTCCCAAAAGATGTGCATAAAGGTAGCTAAGGGTGCAGAGCATCTCCAGCAGAGAGAGCTCTGCGTCCCATACATCCTTGCCAGTCTTGCCGGAGTAAGATAAACTCTGTGCAGAAACTTATACAGGATCAGTCTGTCCCTACTCGAGACCAAACATTGAAAAGCCGTCCCCCACATGTCATCCCAATCATCTCTGTCCAACCCCAGGGCCACAGCCTCCCAAGCATCTCTGCAGGGTCTGAGTAGGAAAGCAGTTTCCGGGAACAGGTCTTTGTAAAAACTGGAAACTGGTTTTGATAGAGATTCGCTGCGCGCCAATAACTCAAGTTCACTGGGCTCCAAGCTAAGGGTCCCCCCAAACTGCGAGTGAAAGGCATACCTCAACTGCAGATACCTGAAAAAGTGGGAGTTGGGTAAATCATACTTTTGTTTCAGTTCATCAAAGGACAATAGGGTACCATCGGACACAACATGGGCCAAAATCTTAATTCCACACCTCGTCCAAACCGCCGAATCCGGGTAGCAGAAAAAATGTGGTAGGTTAGGGTTCCTCCACAAGGGGAGACTAGGCGATAATCTAGTAGAGCTAGGTGACCGCAATCCCTGGACCACAGCCCAGGCCCTCATCACTGAGCGCATGGAGTGTGTCAAAGAGTAAGGAGCCCTCAGGCCCCTGTAGACCAAATGAGACAATGCCTCATAAGAGCCCACACAGGCAGCCTCCAGGGATACAGACGTATCGTCCAGAGGAACAGTTAACCAGCGGTGGGCCACCGCTAATTGCCCAGCCAAAAAATATTTATGGAAGTTAGGGACTGCAAGCCCTCCCTCCCCACATGGCTGCTGCAAAATCGCCAATTTAAGGCGAGGGACGCCTCCCCGCCACAAAAAGGAGGAAATCATGGTATCAATGGATTTAAAAATGGATTTAAAAAGGGACTTGGGAATCCACACTGGAGAATTTCTAAGGGTATACAGCAATAGTGGCAGAACCTTCATCTTAATCAAATTGATTTTCCCTATGAGGGACAATGGGAGATTTTTCCAAGCCTGAAATTTTTTAGATATTGCAATGAGTAGCGGAGAGATATTGAGATTAACAAAGTCCGTCACAGAGTTAGTGATCTGGAGCCCTAAGTAGGAGCGTCAGGATCAGCCCGGTCAGGGACAGGGTGGGAGCACAGGGGAAGTATCTTAGACTTAGTCCAGTTAACCCGGAGCCCAGAGACTGCAGCAAATTTTTCCAAAAGTGACAACGCCGCCCGTAGAGAAGGCCCAGTATCTCTGATAAACAACACTAAGTCATCCGCATAAAGTGCTGTGGTTTCAGTTAGTGTGCCCACGCAAATGCCCTGGATTTGGGAGGAAGAACGTAGCGCAATCGCCAGAGGCTCCATGACGAGAGCAAACAGGCCGGGTGAAAGCGGACACCCCTGCCTGGTGCCCCTGGACACCGGAAAAGTCCCAGACACCCCTCCATTAAAGCGGAGGGCCGCAACCGGGTGGTCATACAACAACGAAATCCATTTAAGGAACCTGGGGCCGAACCCCATGCGTTGTAGGACATAGGTCATATAACCCCAATCAATGGAGTCAAAGGCTTTTTCCAGGTCAAAGAACACCAGAGCCCCCCCGAAGACACCCCAGTCCCCAACTGTGTGTGAGTAAACACCCGTCTCAGGTTTATATCAGTGGCTTTCTGGGGCATGAATCCAGTCTGGTCAGGCGATACCAAGAGGTGTATAATTTCCATCAGTCTATTAGCTATCATTTTGGTGAGGATTTTCAGATCCATATTTAAGAGCGCTATGGGTCTATAGGAAGAACAGCAGAGAGGGTCCTTATCGGGCTTAGGGAGTAACACAACATGCGCCTCGTAAAAAGATGCCGGAAGGTCCCCTAAGTCAAAACAGTCACTATATAGTTTTAAGAGTCTGGGGGATAAAACATCCAAATACTGCCTATACCACTCTGCCGGGAGTCCATCCGGGCCCGGCGACTTAGAGTTAGGGAAAGATGCAATGGCAGACGCCAATTCTTTGTCCGTGAAGGGGGCCTCCAGACTGGCCACCACCTCCTCGGACAACTCCGGGATCTGAAGGGGACCCAGCAGGTCAGTCAGGTCCCGGTGGTCATATGGCGGGATAGCTGAATAAAGTTCCGAATAGTAGGATACAAAGGCCTGCATTATGCCCCCACTATCTCTTATTATGGTCCCATCTGGGGAAGAGACACACGGGACGACGGTATGCGCCCTAGTGTCCGCAGAGAGGCACGCCAACAGCCTCCCATTCTTATCGCCCCTCTCAAACAATTCTTCAGCCCTACTCTTGCGAGTGCAGTGGGCCAAGTCCTGAAAATGTACCAGAAGGGCCCTCCTGGCCATTTGCAGCTCAATCAGAGAAGCGGGGGAAGGCGCATTGGCATGCGTCTGTGCGCACAG
Source organism: Rana muscosa (assembly GCA_029206835.1). NCBI lineage: Eukaryota > Metazoa > Chordata > Amphibia > Anura > Ranidae > Rana > Rana muscosa. The sequence continues at coordinate 632,655,022 of CM055117.1, read as the reverse complement.
AAGTTCATGGGCCTGCAACTCCTCCGATTTTGAGTTTTTCTCCATCCTAGCAGCCTTTATGGCCGACACATATGCCCCTCGTGTAGACGCTTTAAACGCGTCCCACACCACCGGCCCACCCGCTGAGCCCTCATTATGCTGCCAATATTCCTGCAAATGAGGTGAAACCAGGGCCTCGACGGAGGGTTCGTCCACCCAACCAGGGTGCAGCCTCCATACCTTCCTGCGGCCCCGAGCAGCACAAGTCATTGCCACCCACAAAGGGGTGTGGTCAGAAAGACCCCCGGCTAGATAACGGACCTCCTCAACATGGGGCAAGAGAGCAGGATTGGCAAATGCCAAATCAATACGGGAAGAGGAGGTACTGACGTGGGAAAGATAGGAGTAACCTCTCTCACCAGGATGCTTCCACCGCCAGACCTCCTCCAAAGCCGCCGCGTCTGCCCAAAGTCCCAGGTCAAGGTTCCGCGCCCTATTTGGATTTGAGGAATCCAAGGAGTAATCAAGAATATTATTAAAATCCCCAGCCACAAATAGCCTCAGGGGGCCAAATGCGGCCACCTTGTCCAGGACCTGATAGAGAACCTCGTTTCTAAAGGGAGGGGGGACATAGACATTAACTATTGCAATTAATTGAGACTCAACGGTGAGAACCACAATAGCATAACGGCCACCCAGATCCGTCACCACATGTTCAATGTTACATACCAGTTTCTTATGGATTAAAATAGCCACCCCTCTCGCATAAGAAGAGTAGGTGGAGTGTATGGCCCTCTGTATCCAGTTCCTGTTAAGGGACAGTATCCTAGAACCCATAAGATGGGTCTCTTGTAAAAGGATAATGTGGGGACCAAGGGTTTTAAGATATTGCAGGACCAACGAGCATTTAAATTTAGAGTTCAACCCACGGACGTTCCATGAGATCAGTGTTAGGTCACTCATCACGTTAAAGAGAATACAATATGGGGGAAGGAGAAGAGCACCAGACAGGGGAGGCCGGAGGGGGGAGAACCTGAACACAGAGAGCCACGGACCACCATATAACAGCAGTTACACAATATGAACCATACTAGGCAAGGTACCCACCCACCTGCACCAGCTCGTGAAGCAGGGCGCAAGCGGGGTAAAAAAAATAACCCCAAACAACAAAAAAGAAAAAGGAAAAAGAAAAAAAGCAAAACAGTCCAAAAAATTAACAGTTCAACATCCCAACGCCCTGTTTGCTCTAGGCGAACCAAACCAAAAACACGCCCGAGAAACTTTGTTCCCAGAAACCAAAGAAACAGTAGTGGATAGTTCAGAGAGTTCATCCACTCAGTAGGGGGTCACTTCCAGCGGACACGTCGTATCATCCAGCAGGGCTCCCGATGATGAACGGACCAAAGACCCCGGGTAGTAGACACGGTGCCCTCCCCCCAAAAAAAGGATAATTGCAGCTAGATGACCACACAGTATCGGATATTCATGTCGGAAACAACAACCACTTGCCCCAGCAAGGGGACACGCAGTTCCAGAGTCAGGATTCACAACCAACCTGTCACTTGCGCACCTCTCTAGGCAATGGAGTCTAGCCATTCCGCCACCTCCACAGGGGAATCAAAAAATTTTGATGAGCCATGATGAATAACCTTTAGACGACTCGGGTACTGCATACTGTAGACCAGGTTCTTCTCCCTCAATCGCTTGCGGACATCCGTGAAAGAGCGCCTTTTCTTCTGTAAATCCGGAGAAAAGTCAGGATAGAGATGTATGATAGCATTATCATGTTTCAATTCCTGATGCTTGCGGGCCTCCGCCAGGATCAGATCCCTGTCTCTGAAGTTAAGCAGGCGGACCAGAAACTCACGCGGCCATGCGCCGGCAGGCCTCCGACCAGTGGGCACTCTGTGGGCACGTTCCACAACATATACTGGTGACAGGTTCTGCAGGCCAAGGAGTTGTTTAAAGAAAGTCTCTGCAAATACAACAGGGTTGGGGCCCTCCGCACCCTCAGGGAGCCCCACCACCCGTACATTATTGCGCCTGAGGCGATTTTCGGCGTCCTCAGAGCGCGCCATAAGGACTTTAACCTGCTGCTGCAGCTCAGACACGGAGCGCAATGTGGTGGCGGTGCTGTCCTCCACAGCAGATATGCGGTGTTCTGCTTCCGTAAGTCGGCCCCTGAACCTGTCCATGTCCTGCCGAATAAGCCCACACTCGATGGCTAGGGTATCAATCTTACCCTCCACAGAAGTCTTACTGTCTGCAATGGCCGCCAGGATCGCCGCGGTGGACTGCTCCCCCAAGGGTTCCGGATCCTCACGAGATGCTGCCGAGGCTCCCTCCAGAGCAGATGTCCCGAGAGCCGCCATCCCTGGGTCCGTCTGTACCGCAATAGAGCTCAGGGACAAGGAGATGGCAGGCAAGATGGCCGCCGCACGAGTGACAGGCGGCGAGAGATGGCCGGATTTCGCTGCTGCCTTCTTAGCCAATTTACGTTTCCCAGTCATGGGGAGGACCGGGGTGTCCCCCCAGACCACAGCCCGGTGCTTGCTGAGCAGGATGGCAGGGGAATAGAAGGATTAAGGCGGATTAAATGGACGGATGGCGGGAGCCTATGCTGCACACGTCCTTCCTCGCTCACATCCCGGCCACGCCCCCTCTCCCGTTGAGTTTTAACGACCTCCTCCTCGGTCGCTGCAGTGCGCGCTGGGATGGCTTTTACAACAGTAATTCCTCCTCTGCGAGTAGTGTTACCTAAAGCCCGGCCTGGGTAGATGGTTCTCGGCCTGTCTACTACCGGATCCACCTCGAACAGGAATTCCCCACAGGCTTCACATTGTCCGAAGGGCTTCAGGTGGCACACTAGTCCCAAGCACCCGGGACAAATTACACCCAGGGCCTCTACGTCCATGCACGAATACAGGGCGAATCGACCCCTTGGCTTCAGCCGGATCCCGGTATCCGTTATCGGAGCAGCAGCAGTCATCGTGGTAGTAGCAGGGTGAACTGGAATCCATGCAGTATGTCCAAACCTGGTGACTTGTTGCTGGTCCATCACGCACTGCAGAGTTTTCGCGCCAATGTCCCACGTGTAGCCCTCTCACGTATTGGACTCCTCCCCTTTGCTCCAGTTCGCGGGCTTTTTCACTTTCTTTGGATGAGCCACGCCCACGAACTAAGCGGCGGGGGTTGTGTCTGTTGGCGCAGTGCAATTAGAAGCCCCCACGTGTAGTACCTCACACGGCTGGGCCTCCCCCCGTTCACCGCTCTTCCTGCGCGGGCCTTTCCCTTGTCTAGGGTCAATTCCACGACTTCAAGCAGGGCTGCACTTTGGCCTATTCAGTTAACTCATCCAGCAGACTTGTTCAATACTGTGATGCACAACACAATCCCGGACCCGAGCCCCCACGTGTAGCGCCTGCCCCTCTCCTCTCTCCGTGCGGCTCGCACTGTCTCTCGTCTAGGGGTATCTGGTAGGGTGGAGAGAGAGAGAGCGGGTGGGCTACGCCTAGCCTCCACCACATGGGAATGCCTGTGGTATCAGCAATGTCCTGTTTACCTTCGGGTATGTGCTGTGCACCCGGATCCTCCCTCCAAGAGTCACCGTGAACTTCGTCCGCCAGGAAGTGAGCCTCACACCATTAAAGTCCAACACTCCTTTATTAGAACACACCATACACGGACTTCCTTGATAGTTAGGACAGAAAAGGAGGTGTGAGTGTGAATAGGCCCAGACACAAATTCGCTCTTCCACTCTCCTCCTGGAGAGTGGGATATGGTCTCCGCACGAGAGGAAGGGGATCCTTCTGGACGGCCTCCGACAAGAGACTCACCCGTCACCGGCAGTCTGCTGCACCGGGTCTTCGAGTGAGGAGCTCTCCCCGGTCCATTGCGTCTTACTCAGATTCAGGCCTCCATCCCCGAAGTGCCTTAGGACCCTTCCCTCGCGGAACTCAGTGTTGGGCACTGAGCTCCGGACCTTCTTGCAAGTACCTCACCCCAGGGCTGAAGGTGCCTGGGGTGGAACACGATCTCCGTTGGTCCTCTAGGCCGAGGCCTCCTAGAGGACGAGCACGAACCCACGTCCGCAAGCTGAAGGTGCTTGGGACGAAGACCCCGTGACCAAAATGGCCGGCCCTTTTATCCCCTCTCCCAGCAAGCACGGCGGGTTCCCCGCCCCACCATACCGCTACCGAAAGAGGACAAAAAGGAGACTCGACACACAGTGATATTCGTCCCTCCGGCCACGGCGGCAGCGCCACCTCGTGGACCACCGGGAACATAGCACTGATGTCACAGCTAGATTCCAAAAATGCACCCGGGAAAGTAAGTACCCGCTACACTAGTAATGGTGGCGATCAGCGATTTTATCATGACTGCGACATTATGGTGGACACATCGGACACTTTTGACACATTTTTGGGACCATTGTCATTTTTGCAGCGATCAGTGCTATAAATATGCACTGATTACTGTGAAAATGACACTGGTAGTGAAGGGTTTAACCTCTAGGTGACTCTGTAGGGGTTAAGTGTGACCTAATGAGTGATTCTTACTGTAGGGGGCGTGGCTTGGCGTGTGATGTCACTGATCGTCGTTCCCTATGACAGGGAACAGACGATCACTGACATGCCACTAGAAAGAACAGGAAAAGGTTTGTTTACACTTACCTCTCCCTGTTCTTCAGCTCTGTGACCCGATCGCGGGACACCGGCGGCGATCGGGTCCACGGTCCCGCGTTCATGGAGCTTCGGACCAGGTCGCGAGCGCGCCGCTGGCGGCGCGCGCGCCACTTACAGATGGGTTCTTAAAGGGGACGTACCCGTACGCCCTTGTGCCTGTCCGTGCCATTCTGTCAACGTATATCGTCGTGCGGCGGTCCTTAAGCGGTTAAAAACTTGAAACTGTAAAGTGGTTGTAGAACCTTACATATACCCAGTGAAGTGACTAGCCTCAGGTGATACACAGAGATTAAACAAATCCTCTTGTTGTACCTGTTTATCTGCAGTCTTCTCTTCTCTACATTCGTTCAAAGTCCAGAATTTATAAGGTTTGTCCGAGCTTTCAGAAAACACAGGGTTGGAAGCTGAAGTTACACTCTACTTAGGTCAGAGGATTGGAGGGAAGGGAAGGGACACCCCCCCTCCCCCCAATCACACAGTACACATAGAAGAGGAAGCAGCAGACAGAATTTTTTAATTTGGATCAGGTGACTTATTATAAAAGGGGAGCACAGACCATCCACAGTGTCAGTCAGTAATTTAATTCTGATTGCTAGCTCTTTGGGCAATCAACCTCCTTGCTGCTTATTTTGTTCATATTATTGTGGGCTTATCTGTCTGTAATTTCATTTTACAGTTGATTTAACGTCAGCTGTATCTTTTCGTTTCCGTATTTTGTTCCTGGAGTTTATACCTTGGGATTTTCATTTCTTTCGGGGATATATTGTTTTTTATCACACAGTTTTATGGTTAAAGAGGTGTTCCAGCCTGTGACGGGGAAAAAATAAAGTTAAAAGCCAGCAGCTACACATACTGCAGCTGCTGGCTTTTAATAAATTAAGTCTTACCTGTCCTGCAGTCCCTCGATGTCGGCACCGCAGCTGATGTTTCCCTTCAGCTGTCGGGTGCTTCCGTCGCCATTGCGGGTAAGGGAACCCGGCAGTGTAGTGCTTTGGCTTCACGCCAGGAACCCTACTGCGCATGCGCGAGGCCCACTCCTTTCTCCTATTAGCCCGGCGACCAGGGGAGGAGGAGGAGGGAGCCTCGCGGTGACGCCATGGCCTCGTCACTGCCGCGGCCAGACTCCAGGAAGTGGGAAAGGATACCTGTCTTTGACAGGTATCCTGTCCCCCCTCGAAAGGTGCCAATTATGGCACCGGAGGGGGAATCCAATGAGCGGAAGTTCCACTTTTGGGTGGAACTCCGCTTTAAACAGTTTTTTTATGTAAGAAGTCTTATTTAAAAAAAAAAAAAAAAAGTAGATGTTTATTTCAGGGGTGGAATAAAGGGATTTTCATTTGTTTCAGGGGTTTCTCAATTTTTATTGTATGCTGATAGGCCTTTTTTGGGAGGGTGTTTAAAACGGAAAATTGTATCATACTTACCAGTAATTTTCCTTTCCTGGTGCCTATCCATGGCAGCATACCTGTGATAGAGCTCCGCCTCGACTCCTCCTTCAGGACTAGTGAATAGCATAAATTAAAGGCATAGTCCCTCCCCCAACATTCTCTGTAATATAGAATACCGAGGGTGGGAGCGTATGCTGCCATGGATAGGCACCAGGAAAGGAAAATTACTGGTAAGTATGATACAATTTTCCATTTTCCTGGTGCCTCCATGGCAGCATACCTGTGATAAATAACTAGCTGACATGGGTGGGATAATTGCTTAACAATAAATGTTTAATTAGAAGAGGACATAGCAGCCTGAACTGCCCTCCTTCCAAACAACAGTCGTGAGCGCTCCTGGATCAATATGGTAGTGTCTGAGGAATGTATGATGAGAAGACCAGGTGGCAGCCCTGCACACCGCCTCCAACGAAACATTAGCCCTTGCTGCCCAGGAATCTGAGACTGCCCTTGTAGAATGAGCATTCACTCGGGATGGAGGCTCCATATTCTTCACCCTGTAGGCCTTCTGGATTAACTTTACAGCCCAAGATGCCAGAGTTCTGATGAAAGCTTCTTTGCCCCTGTATTTACCGAACGGTACGATGAAAAGTCTCTCAGAATTTCTGAAGGGGCCGGTGGCTTCTAGGTAGGCCCTGAGCACTCTGGATACATCCAGTTCGTGACAAGACTCTGAATCCGTGTCTGTAAACACTGGTAGTGCCCAGGGTTCCAACAGGTGGCTTGGAGTAGTGACCTTTGGTGTGAACCCCCGAAGGGGGCGAACTTCCACTCTGTCGGGGAAGAAGGAGATGTGGTCGTCACCTATCCCTAAAGAGTGAAGTTCCAAGATCCTTTTGCCAGATGTAATGGCTAGCAGGAAAGCCGTCTTTAGTGTCAGGTTCCATATTGTTACTTGTTCCACTGGAGCAAAGGGATGGTCAGATAGAACTTCAAGGACCAGGGACAAATCCCACTTAGGAAATGATTGTCTGACAGGAGGGTGAATCTTCAATACACCTCTGGAGGTAAGTGACTACTAAAGGATCCTCCGTCCCATCTCTTATTTGTTGCGGCAGAGATTGCTGCTACCTGCACTTTGAGGGAGCTCAGACCAAGTCCCAGATCAAGTCCTGTCTGAAGGAATCCTAGAACATGGGAAGTAGAGGGAAGGATTGGATCAAATCCATTTCCGGAAACAAATGACAAGAACTTGTCCCATATTTTTGAATATATGGCATTAGTTGCTGGCTTCCTAGCTTTTAGAAGGGTTGATATGTCTCCTGGAGAACACCCTAGGGACTCGAACCTTCGCCTCTCAACCTCCAGATTTGAAGATTCAACTTCTGAGGGTTTGGATGAACTAGACTGCCCTGCGACAGAAGTTAAGGGAAAGGAGGGATCTTGATTGGAGAGCCCACACTGAGGCGCAATACGGAAGTACTGCCACCACCTGGACTGGTTCTCTGAGGAGCCTCAGGAGGAATTTGAGTATTAATGGCCTGGGAGGAAAGGCATATGCTGTGGTGAACCTCCAGGGACATGACAGGGCATCCACTGCCTCGGCTTGTGGGTGCGGCAGCCGAGAGAAGAACCTATCCAGCTTGGCGTTCTTCGGGGAGGTGAACAGATCTACCTGAGGGGGATCCGATATGTTGGCAATCTGAAGGAAGACATGGAGGGTGGAGAGCCCACTCGTTGTTGTCCAGGAAGTTTCTGGATAACGTGTCTGTTTCCGTGTTCAACCTGCCTGGCAGATACATTGCTCTGAGGTCCAGGAGGTTCTGCTCCGCCCAGAGCATGATCGGCTCTACCTCTTTGAGGAGTGACCTGCTGCGAGTGCCTCCCTGCTTCTGCAGATAAGCGACAGCTGCCCTGTCGTCTAGGCGTAGGAGTATTCTCTGGCCTCTGATTTGGGGTGCCAAAGAGGTCAGTGCCAAGAAGGCTGCCCTCATCTCCAAAGATGTTGGATACCACTCCCTGGGTGGTGCATGACCATCTCCCCTGTATTCTAGTTTGCCCGCAATGGGCTCCCCAGCCCTGTCTGCTTGCAAGCGGACGCAATTGTGATCCAAGGAAGGGAGCCCAGGTGATGAGGCTTGGAGAGGTTTTCCAGAACTGTCCACCAGTGAAGGCTCCTGCGCATTTTTCCCGTCAGCAGGATCGTCTGAGATAGTCGTTGTTTCTTCTACTGCGCCAAGAAACCAGTCTGGAAATACCTCAAGTGCCAATGTGCTGAAGGAACCATGGGTATACAGGAAGACATTGTGCCAATGAGGCTCAGGCATTGTGAAGCCGTCAGATACGGGCTCCGGATGACTTTGATTATTCTCTGGATGACAATCCTTGCCTTCGGCGGTGGTAATGACACTGTCCCCTCCTGAGTGTCGAACGTTGCGCATAGATTATCTGCTGTGTTGGCGTTAGTTGACTCTTGTCGGAATTCACCAGCCACCCTAGCTCTTTTAGGGTCTGTAGAAGAATTTCCCGGTGACGTACCAACTGATCCGGATTGCTTGCTAGGAGGAGGATGTCGTCCAGGTATTGGTATATCCTCAAGCCCCTCTCCCCCAGGGGAACCAAAGCAGATTAGTATCCTGGTGAACACCATGGGAGAGGTGCACAGACCGAAAAGGCAGGGCTTGAAACTGTAGGTGGGTCCGTCCCACTGCAAATCTCAGATATTTTTGAAATGCAGGTAGAATTGGCATGTGTATGCACGCATCCTGCAGATCAACCGAAATCATCCAATCTGATGGCTGGACTGCCTGAATAATCGTCTGCAGGGACTCCATTTTGAAGCTTTCGGGGCAGATATACCGGCTGAACCTCTTTAGGTCTATCACAGGCCTCCACCCACCTGTCCTCTTTGGGACCAGAAATAGGGTGGAGTAGAAGCCTGCGAAGCGCTCTGCCAAGGGAACCGGAACAGCCGCCCCCTGAAGCTGGAGTGACGTTAGGAAGTTTTTTTAGAGCTTGAGCTTTCAGTGGAGAGGATGGAATCTCTGTTCCTTTGAAAGAGTTCCGAGGTGGGGGGGGGTAAGAGAAATTCCAAAAGTGCCCCCATTGAATTGTTGACAGAACCCAGGAGTCGTGGCAGCAGGTGGCCCAGACTGGGACAAAAGACTTTAGCCTGGCTCCCACCGGGAGTGCCTGGGTTCCTCTGGCGTCAAAAAGACTGCTTCTGCTCCTGTGGAGCCGGAAGGGCTTTCATCTTCCTATACAAAAGGATCCCCGAGTACCTTTCCAAGGTCTTTTGTTGTCCCTGGGCTGTCTCGACTGCCTAAAATCCCTTGGGTTTGACTGGCGGAACCTAGAGGAACCACCTCTGAATCTTCGCATCCTTCTGTCCTGTGGAAGCATACCAGACTTCCCTCCTGACAGCCTGGAGATAGCTTTATCCATTTTGTCTCCGAATAGGGCTTTACCATCGAACGGGATTTTGCACCAATTTTGTTTGGAAGATAAATCAGCCGTCCAGGGTTTCAGCCACAAGGCCCTCTTCGCCATTACTGAATGCAACATGGATCTTGCCGAGCACCTGATCGTGTCAATGGCCGCTACCCCGACAAAGTCTGCCGACAATCTAAGCTCTTCCAAGGCTTTAATTATATCCTCCATGGGGACATCCTGACGCAATGCCGTCTCAATGTTATCTATCCAAGATCCTATGGCATTTGATACTGATGTGAGGGCAATAGCTGGCTTACACGCTGCTCCCGCGGCCAAGCAGCTCCTCTTCAGCTCCAGGTCGATTCGCCTGTCTAGAGGGTCTTTGAAGGAAGCAGAATCCTCCATTGGCAAAGTTATATTTTTGCGAGTCGCACCACCAACGCGTCTACCACTGGCATGGAGTTTAGTGACTGCGTTCCCGACTCTGGTAAGGGGTATATAGTTTATTGAACCGACCCAAAAAAATAAATTATTTTTTCTTTTTTTATTTATCAGTCTTTGACCATTCCTTCTGAATGACTTGACTAATCTTGCCCATCAACGGGAAAAGAACCTGCTTTTTTTGAGGAATGGGAAGTAGCTTGTAGACTCTTGGGGAGGCTAATCTGCGTCTTTCCAGGCGATTGCGGCTTTGACTGCCTGGATGAATGGCTTTACCAAGGAGAGACTGAAGCCAGAAGTTTCTGACTCTTCTCAAGAGTCCCCTGAAGAGTCTTCAGGTGGTGAATCTCTAGCTGGTCGGCCTGACGGTGGCAGAGGTGTACTGACTGCTGACGGACCAGGGAGATTAGGTTCTATATCCTGAACCTGGGATATTTGCTGAAGTGGTTGAGCGGGGACCAAAGTCAAAAGCTCAGAGAAGGAGTCCTTCATTGTTCGCTTGAGCAGATCTACAGCGTGCTGATTTTCTAGCTCGCGGTTGGACGCATAGTCCGTAAAACAGTCCTTACAGACCACTCTGTCTGGTAGCGGTGTAGCCCCACATGTCCAGCATTTCTCTTGCTATAGGTCCTAGGAGAGGGGGACCAATCATGTCCTCTGGATCTTGACCTCTCTGATCTACGATGTGAAGAATGGGACCTACGCCCTGATGAGCGGGACCCCTTGGAGTGGGTAGGGCTACGATGTAAGGAACTCACGCTAGACCAGTGAGCGCACTTTTATTTTTTTTTTTTTATACTCACGTATAGTTGGTCACATACCTAATAGAAGTGTGAGCTGTGAGATGAAGGACTCATTGCGGAGTTGGGCACAAGGATCAGCTCCGGAAATATAGTAAGAAAGGGAAAAGAATCAGGAGTTTTTGGCGTCACTTTTTTTTTATTTTTTTTTTAAACAAACATTTTTATATCGTCATCTTTTTTTATTTTTTATTTTATTTTTTAAACAAACATTTTTATATCGTCATCTTTTTTTTTTTTTTTTTTTAAACATAAACATTTTTGATTGGCAACATTTTTTTTGAGAAAATAAAAAGTACCTACCACAAAGCAGCATCAGAGAGACCTAGCAGGGCACAGCTGAGGAGACTGACAGCAATCCCTGAATCTGAACCTAAATAGGCTCAAGGTGCGTGGGCTAATCCCATAAACCACTATTTGGAATGGATTGAAAAAAAGGGCAAATCTAGCCTTCTTTCCAGAATCCAAGATGGCCGACACTGAACCAAGCGACCATGCATGCGCACGCGCAGAAGATCCAGCGTCGCCCAGTACAGAGAGCCGAGAAACTACGGCTCTGTATCACTCCCGAATCGCGCATACGCAGACGGCGGCAAGGACGCAGCGCCATGACACTCTCCTACCTGGCGGGACGTACAGAGCACCTGTAGCCCCCCCGAACCCGGAAATAAGCACCACAATGTTGTTGAACAGAGAGACACCTGCCCTATCCAGTTGCACAGTTTTAAAGGAACAAAAAAGTAAGACAATAATCATTTTAAAGGCGCCTAACAAGCAAAGGAAAGGGGAGGGGAGGGGAAGAGAGGAAAAGAAAGGGGAAAAACACAAATGCCTGTAATAAAAAATGGAAACCACCAGCCTGGGAAGATGGAGCTGATCCTTTTGCGACTTCCACTGCATTCATCATGGATGTGATAGCAGACTGCGTTCCTGTGAGGAAACTCTGCAAAATGACCCCAACAGATCCACAGAGGGGTTCCCAGTCTTATCAGCGCTGTGAGTGGCCCCAGAACAGGGACTGCACACGGGAAAGGCTAAACCCGGCGGACGCTGCCGACTGCAGAGGTATGGACGTACTGCTACTCTTCACCAGCACAAGAAGGTATGAGGAAAAAAAGGAGAATGTTGGGGGAGGGACTATGCCTTTAATTTATGCTATTCACTAGTCCTGAAGGAGGACACTAAAAGAAAGCTCTATTTGTGGGTAAAAAAGAACGTAAATTTTGTTTGGGTACCACGTCGCATGTCCACGTAATTGTCAGCTAAAGCGACGCAGTGCCGAATCGCAAAAAATGCTCTGGTCAGGAAGGGGGTCAATCCTTCCGGGGCTGAAGTGGTTAAAGTGCCACTGACCTCCAGTGATTATAGGAAATGTTTTAGATTTCTCCATTACATCTAGTCAATGTACACATTGCAATCTCTATGCAACTTCTTTATACAAATGTTAGTATGATTGTACAAATGCTACTTTTAAGCATCAATAAAAGCTTTAGGCCCCATTCACACAGGGGCGGCACGACGCGGCGCGACTTCGGGGGAGACCTCGGCGGCGCAATCTCAAGACGACTTGAGATGCCCGCCGAGGCGATTTGCATAAAGACTTCTGTATAGAAGTCAATGCAGGTCGCCTTGGGTCGCCCCCAAAAGTAGTACAGGAACCTTTTTCTAATTCGGAGCGACCTGAGTCGCTCCTATTAGAACGGTTCCATTGAACAGCGTGGGACGCGACTCGTCAGGCGACCAAGTCGCCTGACGAGTCGCCCCTGTGTGAACTGGGCCTTATTGTTAAAAAAGAAAATGTACACATTGCAAATTCAGTGCAATGCAAATTTAACCTTTAGGGAACTTTCTTCCACTAATAATGAAGGACGAAAAACATGGTGTAAGCTTCTTAATAATATTCCTAGGAGACTCTTATACAGGATGTATATAGCGCTAACAGTTTACGCAGCACTTTACAACATAAGGCATGCAGCCTGGATAGCCAGAAAAAGAAGACACGAATCTGTGCATACATCGAGGGCAGGACTTAGGGTGGTGGGGGCCCCTGGGCTTGAGTCACTTTCGGGCCCTACCTTCTATACATTACTTTGAATAGAACAATTCAATGAAAAATTAAAAAGAGGAAGTAAACCCCGGCCGATTTTTGCAGTTTTTCAATTATTAAGTTATAACAACTCATCCCAATGCAATACATATATATATATATATATATCCCCCAAAAACGAGGCCTGCAAATACCTTTTTTAGGATGGTTTCATTCTCTGTATTTCCGGGTATCTCAAGCGCCATTCGTACTGCCGTTATGTGATTCAAATTATGACGTCGCTTCCGCCCTTACTGTGTCCCTGTCCGTAATCTCGCGCATTCGCCGTTACCGTTCATTGCTGTGTCTGCGGCTGCTGTTTCCTTTCACTCCCCTTTTGTGACGTCTTCTTTAGTCACACGGGGGAGTATCAGGAAGAGTGGAAGGAGCTAAACACCGCAAGACTTCTCCTCTGTGCCGGACAGAGGGGAAGTTCTCACAGACTGCATTCCGGCAAGCTTTAAATGCCGGTTTAGAGGGGCTAATGTGCGCAAGCGCGGGGGCCCTCTATTGGGCGGGGCCCATGGGCTTGAGCCCAGTCAAGCCCAATGGTAAGTCCAGCCCTGCATACATCCATACCTGTGCACTTCTTTGGCCAGACTACGTTCTTGTTAAATTAAATATTGCATGGCCTTTTTTAAATGTATGTCCCTTTTTTCCTTTTCCTAATTTGGGGTATGATTTGCTAAAGGAATCGTTTTATCTTGTGTGCACTTAAAATCCTTATCAGGCCTGTTTGAAGGGTACTTGCCCCATGAAATACTCCGACTGAAATCTGGGCCCATCGTCTTTTTCTTTTGGAAATTAATAGTCCCATCCTCCCCTTTTTTTTCCTTCTTCTCTCCCCACCTTCCTCTCCCCCTGGAACCCCAAACCTACTCATCCTCTCTTCCTTCTTGATCCCCCCTTCTACACATCTCTTTCTTTTCTCCTTGACATCAGCACGTCCCTGGATGGATGCCTATACTGGGGTAACTGGCAAGATGGCCAGTCCCCCAATGACAAGCCGCTTTTATGACTGATACTTTCCCTTGATTTTTCCTTTACATGTACTAATTTGTTTTGAACCTCATGCCTCCCCTAAAGCATCCCCTACAGCACTGAGACTTCGGCTAATTACACACTATCTGTTGTTTCTTTTTTGTTATTATTTAATTGCTCTAAACTCTGAAAGTCATGTTTGTTGCTTATACTCCCCGTACACACGGTCGGACTTTTTGCCAACAAACTTCATTTTGAGCAAGTTTGGCAAAAAATCAGACGCTCCATCGGACAAACTTTTTTGGTTTTCATCGGACAAAAGTTCGGTCTGCAAACGGACAAACTTTTGGCCAACAAAAGTCCGATGGAGCAAAGTCCGACCGTGTGTACAGAAAACCATTGGACTTTTGTCCGATGGACAAAACAAATAATGTTAAAATCAACCAACAATAGCAGAAGTTGACCAAAGGGTGGCGGTAAAGAGCAGAAAATAGCAGAAAAAACACGTGATGTTGGAAAAAGTTTTGGGAAAGTTTGCAGAAAAGTCCTGTGGTGTGTATGCTATGGGTGTTCCCGGCCAACTCCGTTTGGACAAAAATCCACAGAAAAGTCAGATGGAAGTCCGACCGTGTGTACGAGGCTTTAGTCTGTCGTCTTCGGCCTCCAATAGGCAGACTTGAATGTACGTTTCTTATTGCTGATATGCCTTATTAAAATGAATTTTCAGAATTCTTCCTTGTTCTATAGTAACATTTGTCATGGCCCTTGGGCCTTTACATATTTATTTCCTTTCAATAAAGTATTTGTGAAAATAAAATCCTTATCAGGTTTCTGGGGAATAAAAAACTATACAAATTCTAGATTGCAATTTATTCCTTCAGTAGTTGAGCCCCTTGATTTCTCTTCCTGTGAATACTTGCCATGTATTTATTTAGGGTAACTATTGCTTGTAAAAACCCCTGTTAGGCAACTTTTGTGCTTCAAAGTTCAGACAGTCATGCCTAGAGGTAAAAAATGGATAGGAGGAGAAACATCCCCAAAAAACATGGGCAAGGTGGCAAATGCTTTATGCGTAATGTGGATCATTATATCTTTATATAGATGATCCATAGATTATCTTTACAGGTCTTTAAAGATTAGTTGTTTATGCTAATTAGGCAGTGAATAATTGTTTCCGTAAAATTCAAGCTTCTTATTCTCCAGGCAATTTTTTTAATTGTTGCAATTGGTGACTAATATTTGTTATAAATAGCATCAATAATTACCAAAATTATTTATACATATAAAAATAGTAAAACAAGTGCATCTAAGCCATTTTTTTCTTTTTGCTTTCTGTGTCTCATTGGAAAGAGGAATTATCTTCAAAGTGAGGGGAAATCCTCGCTTACACTTTCCCCACACCAGTATTCCAGTATTAATCATAGCATTTTGGATTTCTCATCATGTTCTTTGTCACCAGGACAAAAAGCAAGGGTTGATATCTCCAGCAGAGGCACAGGAAGCAATAAAAACAGAGACAAATGTTTTACCCTTCCCTACTGAAAAAAAGTTTTTAGCTATGGATACACTTTAATTATTGCTTCTATTACTGTTTTGCTAATGTGTGTTGATATTTATAGTTGGAAAGCCATTTTGGCCAATGTTGACTGAGTGGTGATTTCTTTCCATAGCATGACTAGCTATCCAATAACTCTTCTTAATATTAGCCAAAACCATGAACAATTTTGACTGAATAGGCAGGATACACGAGGAAGCATGCTGCTGGTCGGTCATATTTTTGATGAATTCATTTAATTTCTGTAGGTAGCCATGGATTATATAGATACAGTTTAAGTGTGTTACAACTCCTAAAAACAGTACTATCTGATTTCAGAATAAATAAATGAGAGAATAGGGCTGGCCATACATGGTTCAAATCTCGGCCGATTCAGAAGGAACCGGGCCCTGATTCAAACCATGTATGGGCAGTATGAATTTGCCAAGTTGATTGATCAACCAGCATGTTGGGTTTTACCTATGATTATCACTAGCAGCTTCTATAGCCACTAGCACATATTCCTGTTTTCTCCCGGTTGGGACGGCTTACCCTGCCCCCCTTGCCGGGAGAAGACAATCGCCCAGCAAGAGGAATTCCTGCATCAAAACTGTCTGTGTTGTTGGGGAAATCAAGATAATTCTTTCCGTGTATAGCCGGCCTAAGGATGTGAGTGCACACACAGCAGGTGGAAATTGGGTTCCTTAATAGATTTGTTTGACTTGCTCTCTGTAATAAGTTTCATGGTTACCTTAAAGTTTTAATGCTATTCCTTTAAAGTGGTTCTAAAGGCTAAAAGTTTTTTTACACATTCGCTGCATAAAGGTAAAAAAAACTTTTAGGTGCAGCTCCCCCCTCCCCAGCCACCCATAAATTCTCACCTGCGCTGATCTCCATCCAGTTCTGTGCACGAGAGCAGTGGCACTGCTCTCTTTCTCCCTCCACACTGGACTCTGTGTGAGCAACAGGAGCCATTGGCTCCTGCTGCTCTCAATTAAATTCAGTGACAAGGGAATGGAGGGTGGGGCCAAGCTGCATTATGTGTGTCTGGATCATGTCCGCATGAGTACCCCCAGAGCAAACGGCTTGCTAGTGGGGGTACTCGAAGGGGGCGAGCCAGAAGCACCCGTGGGGGACCCGAGAAGTGGAAAATCTGTGCTATTCTGTGCAAAACTGTTGGACAGAGAAGGTAAGTGTAGCGGGCATTTAAAGTTGGGGGGGAGCATCTGGGTTATTCAACCCGGATGCACTAATTGTTAGGGAGTCTGAGAATCCCTTTTGTGGTTCTTGTGGGACTCTGGTGGTGCAAGGTTCCCTGCGGCCTGCAGGTGGCGTTGTCGCCCTGGGCCGGAGTTGAACCTGCACTGCAAGACTGCTCCCTTTTTGTCCTTTCCTGGTGCTGGTACAGCGGGGCGGGGAACCCGCTGTGACGCAGAGGGAGAGGGGATAAAAGGGGCGGACGCCCTTACCACGGGGTTTGGAGGTTCGGAGGTTGGAGGGTTCAGAGTTCAGAGTTGGAGGATGCGGCTGCACCCAGGCACCTTCAGCCTGGGTGCTGGTGTTCCGGAGTTCTGGCCCCAGGTGCCCTTGACCTGGACGGAGCGAGAGATGGAGTCCATCCCAGGCACCTTAAGCCTGGGGTGAGGTAATATGGCCAAGGCCTGGGGCCCAGTAACTTCGACTGGGTTCCGCGAGGGTGGAGGAGTCCGAGGGGCCCTAAGGTGTTGGGACCCATATCTGAGGTGAGGAGGCCGGGGAGTGTAACCCTTCTGAATAGCCCGGTACAGCATTAATCCGGTGATGGCGGGGCCTCTGGTAACTCTCTTGGAAGGATGTCTTCCCCCTGATAGGGGCTGCAACGTAGCGAAGGTAACTCCAGTTCCTGTTCATTAGAGTCGATGGAAGAGACTCTGAAGCCAAAAAGTATGTTTTACAGCCACTGTGCTTAGCAACCGTTGGTGAAACCTCAACGGTTTAGTTTCTTTGAGGATTGTGCCTTGACCTACTCCCCACCAATACTGAACTGTTCTATGGGTCTCAAACTGTCTGCTCGCAAAGGACTATTTGTTTGCCGTTATGGAATAAATAAGTGTTGGACCTTTTCAGTGTGTGGTACTCCAATTACTGAGAGCAAAGGGGGTTATCAGAAGAACAGACTTGGCTCTGAGCGTATACACAGCCCGAAGGTAATCTGGTGCTGGCCTTCACCTCTACATGCTGTAATCTAGAGGACATGGGCCGTGGCGCACCTCGCTCTCCCCTTCAAGGTACCCCTAGACCGGAGCCAGAGTAACCGCTAAAGAAGAAGAGAGAGGGTGAGGCCGCTACATAAGTATACCATGTTTGTTATTTTAGAAAAACAAACAGACCTTAAATATCACTTTAATTTAAGTGGGGGCAAATGAAGTGGATATGAAATCATAACTATGGCTTCTTAGCTGCTTGAGGCAATTTCATATGTAAGGAGGTACACGTTAGCTCTAAAACATAAGACAGAATATAAACTGGCCAGGGAATGCTCTAAAATCCAAAACTTGACTCTATCCGAAAGCAAAGTATTCTGACCTGACTCACTTAGCATGCTCCCTCTCTAAGAACTCCTTTAGAATTAAAATCAAACAATACTGTAGGGATAATACAGTATTTATGTATTATAGCTCCCACTCTCCTTTTCTCAATAACATAAGGAGTTGGTGTCCTGTAGTCCAGCAGGTAAAACCTTAGGCAGGACTAACAACAATGGTTAGGATTGGGATAAGCAGTGTTGTCATCTTAGAAAAACATAATGAATTTGCATGTATAGTACATGTGCTGAATGTTATTTTATTTTTTTTATTTTGCCTAGACATACTCGTACACCATAATATAAATTCAAAACCAGTGTCTTAATTCTTCACCTCTATAAAAACACTTAAATTATATCTGAAGCCAAAACTGTATTTCCATTTTAGAGTAGGCAAGGGCTAAAACCAATATCAGGCCATTTTTTTGGTGTTTGCGTCCTATTGGGGATATTTCCCATAAATTTCTGTCCCATAGACACAACAGCAAGTGAGATGTAATCTCTCTAAAGTAAGGGAAATCCTTTCTAAAAAAGGGTACACACTATGTGAATATCAGAAAAAATATTCCGTACGAGGAACGATTATTTGATTTTTGTATAGTGTGTGCACAACTTTGAACATCCGATTCAAACTTTCCAAACAAAAATTTCCAAAGGGACAAACTCCAAAAAAATTCTCAGACGTAAACAGAACTAATGATTTTCTTTTAATGTGTACTGTTCTTGTATGGTTTTTGTACAAAAAACATCAGATACGAAAGACTGCGCATGATCCGAAACATTAAACAACAAAAAAAACCTTTGTCGTACGAGAATTTTTGTACGTTATTTCCATCCTCGGTTTCAACTTGATATGAAACATTGATCTGTGGCTGGGAGTGGCTTAGAGTATGCTGGTGACTCACAGCTAGGTTTTTATCTTTCGTTTACCTCCCTTCTGCTTCTAGAGGCTTCTAGAAGGAGGGTGGGGAAGAGAGGTGGAGCTGTCTGGGGTGTTTTAAGGAGCCTTGACCAATCCCCAACCTGAATTGGCAGGGGGCAGGCCTCCTTAAATACCTGGAGTCAGCCAGCTGGGGAGGAGTTGTTCGGATGGAAGAACTGGAGATGGAGGGGGGGTGACCTTGGGCCAGGGATTCAGGGCTGAATAGGAATCCCACATAACCCAAGGGGTGTTCTGAACAGGAGCAGGAGAGGAGAGTGGGGAATCAGAGGCATACCTAGGGTCTCCAGCACCCTTGGCGAGAATCTGTACCAGTGCCCCCCCCGGCTGGTGGTCCTGGGGTCTGGCTGCTAGGGTCTGGCTGCTGGAGCTGGGCTGCTGGTCCTGGGGTCTGGCTGCTGGGGCCAAGGGTCTGGCTGCTGGTCCTGGAGCCTGGCTGCAATGGGGTTGGTGAGGCATCCTAGTTAGCGAATTTAGTACAGACCCCCCTTCCGCAGTACAGACCCCTCTCCCGCAGTACAGACCCCCCTTCCGCAGTGCAGACCCCGCTCCCACAGTATAGACCCCTCTCCCACAGTACAGACCCCCACCCGCAGTGCAGACCCCCCTCCCGCAGTGCAGACTCCTCTCCCTCATTGCAGACCCCTCTCTCTCTCAGTGCAGACCCCTCTCTCTCTCAGTGCTGACCCCTCTCTCTCTCAGTGCAGACCCCTCTCCCGCAGTACAGACCTCTCTCCCTTAGTGCAGACCCCTCTCCCTCAGTGCAGACCCCTCTCCCTCAGTACAGACCCCCCTCCTGCAGTGCAGACCACCCTCCCGCAGTACAGACCCCTCTCCCTCAGTACAGACCCCCTCCCGCAGTGCAGACCCCCCTCCCGCAGTACAGACCCCTCTCCCTCAGTGCAGACCCCCCTCCTGCAGTGCAGCCCCCGTTCCCACAATACAAACCCCTCTCCCTCAGTGCAGACCCCCCTCCCACAGTACAGACCCCCCTCCTGCAGTACAGACCCCCTGCCGCAGTGCAGACCCCCCTCCTACAGTGCAGACCACTCTCCCTCAGTGCAGACCCATCTCCCTCAGTGCAGACCCCCCTCCCGCCGTGCAGACCCCCCTCCCGCAGTGCAGACCCCTCTCCCTCAGTGCAGACCCCCCTCCCGCAGTACAGACCCCTCTCCCTCAGTACAGACCCCCCTCTCGCAGTGCAGACCCCCCGAAGTATAGACACCCCCCTTCATCAGTATAGACCTCCCCTAGTGCAGCCACCCCTCCATCAACATAGACCCCCCTAAGTGCAGACCCCCCCATCAGCATAGACCCCCCTAAGTGCAGGCCCCCCTCCATCAGCATAGACCCCCTAAGTGCAGACCCCCCTCCATCAGCATAGACCCCCTCAGCATATACACCCCCCTTCCATCAGTACAGACCCTCCCAGTGCAGACCCCCCTCTCCACTTGTGCTAGTAGTCCCCCCTCCTATAGCGCCCCCAGCATATGTACACTACAGTAACACAAATACAGTACACTGTTCAGACCTCAGAACAGTGCGGGATATGCACAGCGGCGTGTCCCTCCATGGACTCTCTCAACCATCCTGTTTACAGTAGTGTGGGAGGAGCTGCAGTGCAGGGGGCTGGAGGGGCGGGGTACCGATCTGAGCCGAGAGCCAGGGGAAACCTTTCGGAGAGGGAGAGACACAGATCAGTGGGGTGTGCGGATCGTGCGATGCCGCTGCCCACAGGTGTCACCCTGGATGCGGCCAGCACCCCTCGCCCCTTCATAACAATGCCACTGCCTCCGCCCACCCCCCTCCTTCCCTGATGAATTGACCGGTAGAAAAAAAGTACCTGTGCCCATGCAGCAGCCAAAGCAAACTGTGGACAGCAGTATGGGCTGTCCCCCCTCTGCCTCAGCTCGCAGCACCTTATAGCCCCACCTGTCACTCAGTCACAGACAGAGCGGCCGTACTCCATTCGGCCGTTCGGGCAGTTCTGTGGCTGAGTGACAGGCACAGCCGGGAGATGGCTCTGCACTCGCGGGTGTCCGGGAGCCCACCTTTGGTGTCTCCCCTCAGCCTGCGCCCCTGGCGGGCGCCGGTCTCGCCAACCCCTTGGTATGCCCCTGCGGGGAATACTGGAGGGTAACTCTCCAGGAGGGATGCATCAGGTGTCGGTGAGTGGCAGGCACAGTCGGGAAAGCTAGGAGAGGCATGCTGGGGCGGACTGGGAATGTGTAGTCTGAGATGGATGTAGAGCCAGCGGGAGAGACTGTGATGTTACTGGCAGGGAAGTCAAGCCGCTGCAGCTGGGAGAGCTGGCAGGGTCTGCAATGGGCTAACTGGGATCAGTAGTCCACCAAAGAGGGCAGCTAGCACCAGAACTGTTTTATTCTTACACCACAGGGGCCCGCGGTCCCTGCCTGTAATAAGGAACTTTGCTAAGGCCTGGCTAAAACCAGTTAGGCCTAACCATATGAAAGCTGCGCCTGATGAATTGTGCTGGAGGGAGAAGGAGAGATAGTCTGCAGCAATTATTGTGCAAGAGGTGAATATCTGAATTGTCCCAAGCCATGCAAGAATAATTTTCTGAGCATCCCATGAATTCCTTAACCCCATCCAAGTTCTAATCCTTCAATAAAATACAAAAACAAAGCGGATAGACTCGTTTATTGTCTTGAAGTGTCTGAAAGTGAATACTGGGCTGGGCAGGGTGACAGGTGGGCCACATCACTCAGCAGCCCCTACGGGGGTACCACTACACATATGTTTTTTTTATCAACTTTTTATGAGGGTAATGCAAAAGGGAAGGGGGACAAACATAAAAAGCGTACCTTACTTTTTAGGTGCAAGGCCCACTTTAAAGTCTATCTAAACCCCCAGAAAAAATAAATATATTGCAGCTTACTGTCCTTAGATGAAAAGACTGTATTTGTTTTTATTATTCAAAGCTTGTATTACTTTCTTTGTTTTCAACTGGTGATCCTGCAAATAACCTACTTCCTGTCCCTGAGTGGCTACGTTTACTATTCCTCCATCTATGGAGGGAGACAAGGTGGCCACCCAGACTGGACTACAAACATAATACCGGTTATGGTTAAATCCTGATCCATTCTAATCCCTCAATACACTCCAGACTGGTTTGCTTGACAGTGGCTTATACAATGATGTGAAAATTTGTTTGGATCAAAATGTCACCTTTATTTATTGGAATAAAATTTCTTAGCAGTGGTGCTGCTGCTTTTCTGTATTTACCTTGGCATAAGAAGCTGGTGATAATAAATAACTAGAATTGAACAAATTTATAATAAACGGGAAAGATACGTGCTCTATTCTTTTTCATGATATGTAAACATTAGCTCCACACATAAAGACAATGGAATACATCCCAATAATTAGCTTAACCAGATAAACCTTACTGTATTAAGATTTATTCAGCTGGATTGTCATATCAAATATTTACTTTAAAGATTATATTTAATTTTTTTATATCCTTTGCATTCTCTTCCTGCTCAGGCTGCTAGAGCTTGTGCGTTGTTGCTTTTGGATATTGATTTAATTTTTTTCTCCAATGTGACCAGTTAATACATAGCTCATGCAAAACATTTTCTGCAAAGATCAACATTTTATAAACAGACATTATCTAGGTCATGACACCACTAAATGGGTCAACAGGAATTAAATATAGGCACTATGCAGCTTTAAGTACAAATAATAGTACATTCTTACCTTTAAATTGTCCATGCTGTTGAAGTTAAACTCTAAGCAGATATTAAAGTGGTTGTAAACCCTATAAAAATAAGAAAAAACCCTGCAAGACAAAGGCATAATGAGCTAGTACTAGCTCATTATGAATTACTTACCTCACATCAAAGCCCCCACAGTGGTCCTCGTACCCCCGTCCTGTCGGCGACATCTCTTCCGGGGGTTACTTCCGGGTATCGCGGCTCCGGCGATGTTATTGGCCGAAACCACAATGACGTCACAGTGACCCCGGTACCCCGGTAACGGCATACTGACTGAAGGAACGGCACATACATGCCATTGCTTCAGTTTGATCTAGTGCGCATGTGCCAATGACATCGGCACATGCAGGGGACAGGGGATATCTCCTAAACCATGTAGGTTTAGGAGATATCCTGGGTAGCTACAGGTAAGCCTTATTATAGGCTTACATGTAGCATAAAGTGGTTGTAAAGGGTTTACAACCACTTTAAAGACACAAATGAATGCAGCTCTGTGGTCATTCGTGCATCGCTAAATGTATTTTTAAATAGAAAGCCGTGTAAGTACCAGATTTTGACCTGGTAAAAGCATCTTGCAGTCCCTGTATAGCAAGGCTGCAGTGTGAGTGGAAGAAGAAGTACAAACTACAATCAGTTCCTGTGCTCACAAAACATACTGATAGGAAGAGAAGGTAGGGTGACAGAGAGATGGGATTACCACTGTCAGACATGCCCAGGATGACCTGGGCTTAGAGCCCTAGTGTCCAACATGCAGCCCACTAGCCCACTACATGCAGCCTGCAAGCTACCTTGGATACCTTTTAGGCAGCAGAGAGATAGCAGAGTGGCAGCAGAGTGCCAGGTGCTGTGCTCTCTGCCCAAAGTAAGTAGTGTATATACTTGAGTATAAGCCGAGTTTTTCAGCCCTTTTTTTTAGGGCTGAAAATACACCCCTCGGCTTATACTCGAGTCAGTACCTGAAAATCTTCTTAGACTGCGGGCGGCATCCATTGTTTAAATATCGCGGCTTCCTCCTGGTTCCGTTCCGTGATAGGCGTTTCCATCAAACACTGTGTTGAGTGTTCCGCCTATCACGGAGGTCATCTCATTCTCGGACTCTGTTTCCCAGCAGACACTGTGTTCAGTGTTCCGCCTATCATGGACGTTCTCTTGTCCGAGGATGAAAAGACATCCGTGATTGGCAGACCACTGAACACAGTGCCTGCTGGGAAATGGAGTCCGAGAATGAGAGGACCTCCGTGATAGGCGGAACACTCAACACAGTGTTTGCTGGAAATGCCTATCACAGAACGGGACCAGGAGGAAGCCGCGATATTTAAACAATGGATGCTCGCAGTCTAAGAAGAATTTCAGGTACACTGACTCGGGCACAGGGAGGCTGCAATGGACACAGTGAGGTTGGGCACAGTGAGGTGGCAATGGGCACAGTAAGCTGGCAATGGGCACAGTAAGGTTGGGCACAGTGAGGTGGCAATGGGCACAGTAAGCTGGCAAAAGGCACAGTGAGGTGGCAATGGGCACAGTAAGCTGGCAATGGGCAGCAGGGCCGCTGATAGGGGGGGACCACCAGCCCTCCTGTAGGGGGCCCCGGCACACAGAGTGGCCCGGACAGCAGGAGGATCGGTGCAGAACAATGCCCTCCATGTCTCTCACCCAGGTCTCTCCCCCTCTCCCTCCCGCCGGCTTTTAGCTGCTAGGTGAGAGACATGGAGGTGGCAATGGGCACAGTAAGCTGGCAATGGGCAGCAGGGCCGCTGATAGGGGGGGACCACCAGCCCTCCTGTAGGGGGCCCCGGCACACAGAGTGGCCCGGACAGCAGGAGGATCGGTGCAGAACAATGCCCTCCATGTCTCTCACCCAGGTCTCTCCCCCTCTCCCTCCCGCCGGCTTTTAGCTGCTAGGTGAGAGACATGGAGGGATAATGAACCTGGCCTGCCGCCGCTGAGCTCCTTCCCTTGCCCCGCTCGTACTCACAGCTGGGACAAGGAGACTGGAGGCTAGAGCAGAGAGGAGACATCCAGGAGGAGGTGCGCTGTTTTGTGCTTTCCTTCCTGTCAGAAGAGCGTTCCACATACAGCACATGAGACCGGATCGTTCGTACTGTATATTGCATTGCACTGTATACACACAGCGCCCTCTATCCACATTTCCTGCTGCCGCGAGCAACCCTTGGAGGAGATAGCGGGGTGGTGTGTGTATAAACCGCAATGCGATGTACAGTCAGATCTGGTCTCATGTGCTGTATACTGTAGATGAACGGTCTTCTGACAGAACAGAACAGAACACAGCAGACCTCCTGCTGGCTTTGTAGTGGCTTCTCCCTGTAAGCTGTGGGAGGTGGATGTGTGGGTATCTTTGCTGGGAAAAGTAATGGGGATTTAAGGGTGGGGAATATGTGTTAGGAGGAGGATTTGGGGTGGGCGGGGGGTTGAACCAGGAGAGGGGATGCTTGTGCTGGGGGGGATTTCAGTAGGGAGGAATAATTTGTGCTGCGAAGGGTAATTTAGAGGGAGTTGTGCTAGGGGGAGGGATTTGTGGGAATTTGTCCTAGGAGAGGGATTGAAGAAAGAAGATTTGTGCTGGGAGGGGAGATGGGGATGATTGTGTACTAGGGGCCAGTGGGAGAATTTGGGGGTAATAGGAGGGATTGGGAGGGGGGAATTGTGCAGGCAGGGGAGATTTGGCGGAAGAAGATTTGTGCTAGGATAGAAGGTTTGATGTGTGCTAGGCTGGTGAATTTTTGGGGTGAGGGAGATTTGTACTAGGAGGGGGAATTGGGGTGGCATTTGTGTCCATTAATAATGATTTTCATGTATTTTTTGTGTGAAAATATTGTATAAAATACCGTCAGGTGTGTGTGTGGGGGGGGGCCCCGTCAGGTAGGCTGTACGGGGCCCCATGATTCCTAACAGCGGCCCTGATGGGCACAGTAAGGTTGGGCACAATGAGGTGGCAATGGGCACAGTAAGCTGGCAATGGGCACAGTAAGGTTGGGCACAGTGAGGTGGCAATGGGCACAGTAAGCTGGCAATGGGCACAGTGAGGTTGGGCACAATGAGGTGGCAATGGGTACAGTGAGGTTGCAATGGGCACAGTGAGGTTGCAATGGGCACAGTGAGGTTGGGCACAGTGAGGAGTGCAAATGGGCACAGTGAGGCGTGCAAATGGACATTGTTGACCCTCTTTTCCACTTACAGTAGCTGCTGCATTTCCCCCCTAGGCTTATACTCAAGTCAATACGTTTTCCCAGTTTATTGGGGTAATATTAGGTACCTCGGCTTATGCTCGGGTTGGCTTATACTCGAGTATATACGGTAGTAGTAAAGTAAAGTCCTGGCCTGGAGAGAGAACAGCACAAGCGGTATTTGATTAGGTACGTGATTGCAAATGTGGGAGGGATGGGGGCTTAAATTTTACTGCCATGACCACCTATGTGAGGGGGAGGAGGAGGTTAACTTTCACTGCCATGACCATGGATGGGGTTGGGGAGTTACCGTTCACTGTCATGACCACTAACGTGGGGAGAAGGGTTAACTTTACTGCCATGACCACTAATGTGGGGAGAAGGGTTTACTTTACTGCCATGACCACTAATGTGGGGAGGAGGGTGTATATTTTGTAGAAGCAATGATAAATCCTCAGATGAACCTTGTAAAGAACTTGTTTATTTCCAGACAGCAGTGAGCCATGTATAAACCTTTTTTTCTTAGTTTCACTTCATAACTTCCTATTCCCACCCCCAGGTCCTCACACATCTATGTAACTCTGCAACACATACATATTCTGCATATTTCCCCTTTTAAAGAAAAGATATGCATATATAAATTAATTGTAATATAGAACCAACAAGGAGTGCAGCATAGGAAGGAACAATAACAAACTACAATGTAAAACGCAAAATGCTGGGTAAACGTCAGTGTGTGAAGAAGCCTTGGAACTTTGGATTGGGTTTACACACTCTTCCAGATCGAGTAACAGCTTGTGGGGCTTGCGAGTCTGAAACCTCTTGCCTGTCGCTGTCAAATTTTTGTTGTGGTTGTGTGTTACATCCATTTTTTTAAGTGTCAATTGGTACAGCAGCAGATGACTGTTAGGGGTCCTGAAGGGATCATAGGCACATGGGCAGTGGCAGTACAGTATTATTCAGGTACCTGTAGGAGGTGACGGAGGTTCCGTACATAGGTCTTACCATCAGAATGGACAACATAGCTGATTGGTTTGCAGGCCTTTCCATGAACCAGTTTGTCAAACCCACGGGTTGTCTCCCTCCTTACCACCTGCCCAGGCTCCAGAGGAGAAAGGTGTCTGGCCTATTTGTCATGGCTTATCTTTCCTTTTTGCCTGAGTGTAAATAAAGCAGCCTGAACATCAGTCTCAACTCTTGGCAGTAGCTGGGATGGGACTAGGGATGAGCTTCGTGTTCGAATCGAACATACGTTCGACTCGAACATCGGCTGTTCGATCGTTCGACGAAGATCGAACGATTTGGGCCGTTTGCGCCAAATTCGAGTGACGCGAACGGCCCACAATGCACTACGCCATCGCAGTGTCATCCAGGCGCTGTGATTGGCCAAGCATGCACTGTGACCCCGCATGCTTGGCCAATCACAGCGCCGGCAGCGAGGAGAGCAATGATTGGCCACAGGCAGGATGCCTGTGGCCAATTATTGCTGAGGGTGTTTAGTACACGCCCCACACTATAAAAGGCCGCCAGCACGGCGGCCTAGTGTAGTGTGTTCCGGAGCAGGGATAGAGCAGCATAGGCAGGGACAGTGACTTTTATTTCTTTCTTGCTTAACCTGGATTCCTTTAGTTTAGGGAAAGAGAAGGATAGGTAGGGAGAGTGTCAGTGTGTTTTGTGCTTGTGCTATAGTGTGCTTAAAAAAAACATTTTTTCTAGGGACAGAAAACTGTAGGTAGGGAGAGTGTCAGTTTCTTTCACTGTGTAAGTCCTTGTTTCTAGGGACCTGGAAGGACAGTGAGTGAATTCTCCTTGTGCTATATTGTGCTTAAAAAAAACATTTTTTCTAGGGACAGAAAACTGTAGGTAGGGAGAGTGTCAGTTTCTTTCACTGTGCAAGTCCTTGTTTCTAGGGACCTGGAAGGACAGTGAGTGAATTCTCCTTGTGCTATATTGTGCTTAAAAAAAACATTTTTTCTAGGGACAGAAAACTGTAGGTAGGGAGAGTGTCAGTTTCTTTCACTGTGTAAGTCCTTGTTTCTAGGGACCTGGAAGGACAGTGAGTGAATTCTCCTTGTGCTATATTGTGCTTAAAAAAAACATTTTTTCTAGGGACAGAAAACTGTAGGTAGGGAGAGTGTCAGTTTCTTTCACTGTGCAAGTCCTTGTTTCCAGGGACCTGGAAGGACAGTGAGTGAATTCTCCTTGTGCTATATTGTGCTTAAAAAAAACATTTTTTCTAGGGACAGAAAACTGTAGGTAGGGAGAGTGTCAGTTTCTTTCACTGTGCAAGTCCTTGTTTCTAGGGACCTGGAAGGACAGTGAGTGAATTCTCCTTGTGCTATATTGTGCTTAAAAAAAACATTTTTTCTAGGGACAGAAAACTGTAGGTAGGGAGAGTGTCAGTTTCTTTCACTGTGTAAGTCCTTGTTTCTAGGGACCTGGAAGGACAGTGAGTGAATTCTCCTTGTGCTATATTGTGCTTAAAAAAAACATTTTTTCTAGGGACAGAAAACTGTAGGTAGGGAGAGTGTCAGTTTCTTTCACTGTGCAAGTCCTTGTTTCCAGGGACCTGGAAGGACAGTGAGTGAATTCTCCTTGTGCTATATTGTGCTTAAAAAAAACATTTTTTCTAGGGACAGAAAACTGTAGGTAGGGAGAGTGTCAGTTTCTTTCACTGTGTAAGTCCTTGTTTCTAGGGACCTGGAAGGACAGTGAGTGAATTCTCCTTGTGCTATATTGTGCTTAAAAAAAACATTTTTTCTAGGGACAGAAAACTGTAGGTAGGGAGAGTGTCAGTTTCTTTCACTGTGCAAGTCCTTGTTTCTAGGGACCTGGAAGGACAGTGAGTGAATTCTCCTTGTGCTATATTGTGCTTAAAAAAAACATTTTTTCTAGGGACAGAAAACTGTAGGTAGGGAGAGTGTCAGTTTCTTTCACTGTGCAAGTCCTTGTTTCTAGGGACCTGGAAGGACAGTGAGTGAATTCTCCTTGTGCTATATTGTGCTTAAAAAAAACATTTTTTCTAGGGACAGAAAACTGTAGGTAGGGAGAGTGTCAGTTTCTTTCACTGTGCAAGTCCTTGTTTCTAGGGACCTGGAAGGACAGTGAGTGAATTCTCCTTGTGCTATATTGTGCTTAAAAAAAACATTTTTTCTAGGGACAGAAAACTGTAGGTAGGGAGAGTGTCAGTTTCTTTCACTGTGCAAGACCTTGTTTCTAGGGACCTGGAAGGACAGTGAGTGAATTCTCCTTGTGCTATATTGTGCTTAAAAAAAACATTTTTTCTAGGGACAGAAAACTGTAGGTAGGGAGAGTGTCAGTTTCTTTCACTGTGTAAGTCCTTGTTTCTAGGGACCTGGAAGGACAGTGAGTGAATTCTCCTTGTGCTTTATTGTGCTTAAAAAAAACATTTTTTCTAGGGACAGAAAACTGTAGGTAGGGAGAGTGTCAGTTTCTTTCACTGTGCAAGTCCTTGTTTCCAGGGACCTGGAAGGACAGTGAGTGAATTCTCCTTGTGCTATATTGTGCTTAAAAAAAACATTTTTTCTAGGGACAGAAAACTGTAGGTAGGGAGAGTGTCAGTTTCTTTCACTGTGCAAGTCCTTGTTTCTAGGGACCTGGAAGGACAGTGAGTGAATTCTCCTTGTGCTATATTGTGCTTAAAAAAAACATTTTTTCTAGGGACAGAAAACTGTAGGTAGGGAGAGTGTCAGTTTCTTTGACTGTGCAAGTCCTTGTTTCTAGGGACCTGGAAGGACAGTGAGTGAATTCTCCTTGTGCTATATTGTGCTTAAAAAAAACATTTTTTCTAGGGACAGAAAACTGTAGGTAGGGAGAGTGTCAGTTTCTTTCACTGTGCAAGTCCTTGTTTCTAGGGACCTGGAAGGACAGTGAGTGAATTCTCCTTGTGCTATATTGTGCTTAAAAAAAAACATTTTTTCTAGGGACAGAAAACTGTAGGTAGGGAGAGTGTCAGTTTCTTTCACTGTGTAAGTCCTTGTTTCTAGGGACCTGGAAGGACAGTGAGTGAATTCTCCTTGTGCTTTATTGTGCTTAAAAAAAACATTTTTTCTAGGGACAGAAAACTGTAGGTAGGGAGAGTGTCAGTTTCTTTCACTGTGCAAGTCCTTGTTTCCAGGGACCTGGAAGGACAGTGAGTGAATTCTCCTTGTGCTATATTGTGCTTAAAAAAAACATTTTTTCTAGGGACAGAAAACTGTAGGTAGGGAGAGTGTCAGTTTCTTTCACTGTGTAAGTCCTTGTTTCTAGGGACCTGGAAGGACAGTGAGTGAATTCTCCTTGTGCTATAGTGTGCTTAAAAAAAACATTTTTTCTAGGGACAGAAAACTGTAGGTAGGGAGAGTGTCAGTTTCTTTCACTGTGCAAGTCCTTGTTTCTAGGGACCTGGAAGGACAGTGAGTGAATTCTCCTTGTGCTATATTGTGCTTAAAAAAAACATTTTTTCTAGGGACAGAAAACTGTAGGTAGGGAGAGTGTCAGTTTCTTTCACTGTGCAAGTCCTTGTTTCTAGGGACCTGGAAGGACAGTGAGTGAATTCTCCTTGTGCTATATTGTGCTTAAAAAAAACATTTTTTCTAGGGACAGAAAACTGTAGGTAGGGAGAGTGTCAGTTTCTTTCACTGTGCAAGTCCTTGTTTCTAGGGACCTGGAAGGACAGTGAGTGAATTCTCCTTGTGCTATATTGTGCTTAAAAAAAACATTTTTTCTAGGGACAGAAAACTGTAGGTAGGGAGAGTGTCAGTTTCTTTCACTGTGCAAGTCCTTGTTTCAAGGGACAGAGAAGGACACCTGAAGGTAGCCCTTATTGCTTTTTTCCCATCTCCCTGCAGGCCATCTATTAGAATGTCTGGAAGGCAAACAAGGAGAGGCAGACAGTCAGGAGGCAATAAAAGAGGGCAAGCAGGCTCTGTGTCTGGGGGCAACAGTGCTGGTCGTGGACGCGGTGCATTGTCATCAGCACATGGCCATGGGACACGCTTGTCCTTCTTTTCCGCAGCTGGACATGTTGAGCCACATCATGCCGAAGACTTGGTAGAGTGGATGACCAAGCCCTCCTCCTCCTCCTCATCCTCTCTCACCCAGGCTCAGGGTACTGGCAAAGCAGCTGCCAAAGCGTCCTCTTCCCTGGTATCAATGTCAGACTCATCATCAGTCACTCCTTCCCTAGACCCACCATGTCCTCCTCCTGAGGAGTCCCCCGAACTGTTTGAGCACAGTGTTGGGTACATGCTCCAGGAGGATGCCCAGCGTTTCGAAGGGTCTGATGATGAAACCCAGCTACAGGAAGGCAGTAGGGTGAGAGCAGACAGAGGGGATGCTCAAGAAGGACACCAATCTGGCAGTCATGTTCCAGCAGCTGCAGCATACTGCCAGATTGGCTCCAGTGATGAGGAGGGAGGGGATGATGAGGTCACTGACTCCACGTGGGTGCCTAATAGGAGAGAGGAGGAGGAGGATGAGGAGGAGGCACATCTCCAACGAGACAGGATGCCCTTTGGTGGCCAGCGTAAGGGCAGTACACCGACGGAATCACACCGCAGAGCTCCGCCTGTGCAGGGCGCTGCCTCTGCCCGTCATTCAAAAAGTTCCTTGGTGTGGGCCTTTTTTGAGGCTATTGCATCAGATCGCACAGCTGCTGTTTGCAACATATGTCTCAAGCGTATATCGCGTGGCCAAAACATCAGCCGCTTGGGTACCACATGCCTGACCAGACATATGTTGACCTGCCATGCAGCTCGTTGGCAAGCCTACCTCAAAGACCCACACCAAAGAACAAAGCGGACCTCTCCTTGCACCGCATCAGCTGGGATTTCCAACCCCACTATAACTTCAGTCCTCTCTGAAACATGCACTGAGAGGAATGAAGGTGTAGAATTAGGTGTGTCACAGCCAAGTACTTGCGGCCACTCTGCTAGCAGTACACCGACGTCCGATTCTAGCAGGCAAATTTCCCTGCCCCAGCTGCTGGACCGTCGAAAGAAGTTCACTCCCAGCCATCCACATGCCCAGCGGTTGAATGCTAGCTTGGCTAAATTGCTAGCGCTTCAACTGCTGCCTTTTCAGTTGGTAGACTCGGCCCCCTTCCGTGAGTTTGTGCAATGTGCGGTTCCTCAGTGGCAGGTTCCCAAACGCCACTTTTTCTCACGGAAGGCTATTCCGGCTCTCTACCGGCATGTGGAAGGCAATGTCTTGGCCTCGCTGGACAGGGCGGTCAGCGGTAAGGTGCATATTACCGCTGACTCATGGTCCAGCAGGCATGGACAGGGACGTTACCTTTCTTTCACGGCCCATTCGGTCACTCTTTTGGCAGCTGGGAAGGATGCAGGACAAGGTGCAGTAGTGTTGGAGGTTGTCCCACCGCCACGCCTCCAAAATGCTACTACTGGTTGTGACACACCTCTCTCCTCCACCCCCTCCTCTTCTTCTTCCTCCATGGCCTCTTCCTGTGGTTTGTCCTATGAACCAGCGGTGCTCCGTAGCCGTTCACGGGGCTACGCAAGTACGCAGGCAAAAAGATGCCATGCCGTGCTTGCGCTGGTGTGTTTGGGGGACAGAAGCCACACTGGGGCAGAGGTCCTGTCTGCTCTGCAGGGCCAGGCCGAGAGGTGGTTGACGCCACGCCAGCTTAAGCCAGGAATGGTGGTTTGCGACAATGGCACCAACCTCCTCTCCGCCCTCCGACAGGGACAACTGACCCATGTGCCCTGTGTGGCTCACGTCCTTAACCTGGTGGTGCAGCGGTTCTTGGGCAGGTACCCGGGCTTACAGGATGTCCTGAGGCAGGCCAGGAAAGTCTGTGTGCATTTCCGCAGATCTTATAATGCCAGTGCTCGCCTGGCTGAGCTGCAAAAGGAGTTGAACCTGCCCAAGAACCGCCTTATATGTGACATGCCCACCAGGACGGAACTCAACGTTGGCCATGCTGCAGCGGCTGCACACGCAGCAGGGGGCCATCAATGAGTACCTGTGCGACTACGGCACCAGGACAGGGTCAGGGGAGCTTGGTTTTTTTTCTCCACGCCAGTGGGGCATGATCAGGGATGCATGCACTGTCCTGGCACCATTTGAGGAGGCCACGAGGATGGTGAGCAGTGACAGTGCATGCATCAGTGACACTGTACCTCTTGTCCACCTGTTGGAGCACACGCTGCGTGGAATAATGGACAGGGCACTTGAGGCAGAACAGAGGCAGGAAGAGGAGGACTTCCTTGCCTCTCAAGGCCCCCTTTACCCAGACAGTGTTCCTTCTGTCCCACCCATCGCACAGGAAGAGGAAGAGGAGGAGGAGGAGGAGGAGGAGGAGGATTGTGTCAGCATGGAGGTGGAGGCTGGCACTCAGCATCATCAGCAGCAGTCTTTTAGGGATGATTTACAGTCCCAAGAAACCAGTGGACTTGTACGTGGCTGGGAGGAGGTGACTGCGGATCATGTCGTCCTTAGTGACCCAGAGGACTCCGGAGCGAATGCCTCAGCAAACCTACGCTGCATGGCCTCCCTGATCCTGCAAAGTCTGCGGAAGGATCCTCGTATTCTTCGAATCAAGGAGAGGGACCATTACTGGCTGGCCACTCTCCTTGATCCACGGTACAAGGGTAAGGTTGCGGACCTTATGTTACCGTCGCAGAGGGAGCAGAGGATGAGACAACTCCGGGAGGCCTTGCAGAAAGGTCTGTGCAACGCGTTCCCAGAGACTGGGAGATTACAAACTCCTGGTCCAGGACAACGAGTTGCTGAGGCTTCGGCCAGTCAAAGAAGGAGCGGTGGGGAAGGTGGCCGTCTGACCGATGCGTTCAGACAATTCTTTAGTCCGCAGCCCCAAAGTATGATTGGTTCCAGCAACCATCGCCAGCGTCTGATAAACATGGTGCAGGAATATCTAGGGGCAAGGTCAGACTTGGACACCTTCCCCACCGAAAATCCTCTGGCTTACTGGGTCTTGAGGATGGATCACTGGCCAGAGCTTGCACAGTATGCAATTGAGCTACTGGCCTGTCCTGCATCCAGCGTTCTTTCGGAACGCACATTCAGTGCTGCTGGAGGATTTGTCACGGATCACAGGGTGCGCCTGTCCACCGACTCGGTTGATCGACTGACTTTCATCAAGATGAACCAGTCTTGGATCACCACCAGCTACCACACACCTGATGCTGATATAACAGACTAATTGATTTTAACATGTCACATCCCTTCAAGACTGATGCTGATGCTGAGTGTCTGTGCTGTTATGTTGACTGGCTATCCTCCTCCTCCGAGTCCTCAATGATAGGATTGATGATGATAGCTTGGAAGATCATTTTTGTTTATGGGTGCCGCCACCAGTGGCTAAGGCCCAATTTTTCAGCCCCTGTTTTACAGGGGCGTGTAATTACAATTTTTTTAGCAATAATTTGCCATAGCGCTCATTGCTGTGCTCCAAGTACAGTATCTGTGAGGGGTTGGAGTGTTGTGGCACCAGTGCCTAAGGCCCAATTTTTCAGCCCCTGTTTAACAGGGGCGTGTCATTACAATTTTTGAAGCAATACTTTGCAACAGGGCTCATTGCTGTGCTCCAAGTACAGTATCTGTGAGGGGTTGTAGTGTTGTGCCACCAGTGCCTAAGGCCCAATTTTTCAGCCCCTGTTCAACAGGGGCATGTAATTACAATTCTTGATCTAATAATTCACAGCAGGGCCCATTCCTGCACCCACCAAGAGTAACTCTGAGGGCTTACAGTGTTGTGTCAACACCACCACCACCACCAAAGGCCCAATTTTTCAGCCCCTGTTCAACAGGGGCATGCAATTACAATTCTTGATCTAATAATTCACAGCAGGGCCCATTACTGCACCCACCAAGAGTAACTGTCAGGGCTTACAGTGTTGTGGCACCAGCACCACCATCAAAGGCCCAATTTTTACTACCACTGTTCAACAATTATATGTAATTACAATTCCTGATATAATAGTTGACAGCAGGGCGTTCCAGCACCAACCAAGAGTAACTGTGAGTGCTTACAGTGTTGTGCCAACACCAACAACTAAGGGGCCTATTTCTGCAGAGTATCTACGGCAGGTCCCTACTTTCAAACATCCAACTTACAAACGACTCCTACTTGCAAACGCAAGAAGACAACAGGAAGTGAGAGGAAATCTACCCCTAGGAAGGAAAATTCTCTCCTGTAAGAATTAATATGGGAGAAAGGTGTCTCCTCTGTACTGATGCTTTATCAGCAATCCTTGTTTCAAGAAAAACACCACATTTCAAAAACAGTTGTCATTGGGACGGAAAGTGAGGTGAAATGTTCTGAACAGGGGCACAGACAGCAAAACAAATGTTACAGGGGTGATAACCCTTACCTATGTTTTCCAAAAAGTTTAAAAATAGATTTTTGGGCTGGAGCTACACTTCAACAATGTACCTGTTCAAAATTACAAACAGATTATACATAAGAACAAACCTACAGTCCCTGTCTTGTATGCACCGCCTGTATACGGCTGTTCAGAGTATATAGGGCCTTTTTTATTTTATGTGCGGGGTTCCCCTTAATATCCATACAAGACCCAAAGGGGCTGGTAATGGGCTGGGGTAGGGGGGGGGGGGGTCATGGGGTAGCTATGCCATTTTTCTTAAAGATTTTCATCCATATTACCGGGACCAGACATTACATTAAAGCCGCAAGCAGTTTTAAATGGCTTTTTTTTCCTTTAGAAGTGTCATTTTGTGCAGGGACAGTTCTAAACACGGGAAACACGTGGCACTTCACAGGCATACTTTAGACACCCCCCAGGTACGATATTTAAAGGAATATTTGACTTTTTTTTTTCACTTTATGCATCATTAAAATGACTGCTCCCGAAAAACGACCGTTTTTAAAACTTCTTTTTGCATTGATACATGTCCCCTGGTGCAGAACCCGGGTTCCCAAACCCTTTTTAGGACAATAACATGCATAA
The DNA here is from genome assembly GCA_029206835.1 of Rana muscosa. Taxonomy (NCBI): domain Eukaryota; kingdom Metazoa; phylum Chordata; class Amphibia; order Anura; family Ranidae; genus Rana; species Rana muscosa. The sequence continues at coordinate 632,619,318 of CM055117.1, read as the reverse complement.
TAGTTGTTATAATTAGCACTTTAGAATTCGAACGTTCGCATCCATTGTATTTAATAGGGTTCTAATGTTCGTACGAACTTTCGGTCCGTTCGCGGGTTCTGGTGCGAACCGAACCCGGGGGTGTTCGGCTCATCACTAGATGGGACCATGGGAATCAGAGTCCTGGTTCGTCGTGATAGTAAACGTAGTGCCGGAGAAGGTATGCCATCCCTAGGTGTGTTGCAGAGGTTGAGGAGGGCTGCATAAACATCAGAACCATCACATGCACATTTCTCTAGGAAATACTTAAATACTTGGCCAATCTTAAACTACGTTCTGCAAGACCATTTGGATCTAGTGTAATTGGGACTGCTAGTGACATGCTGAAAATTCCATTGGTGAGCAAAGTTCTTGAATTCTCTACTTGAAAATGATGTTGATGTTGCATTGGCAGTTATCAATTGATAGGGAATTCCATGTGTGGAGAATATCTGCTTTTATGTCCTGAATCATTGTGTTACTGGAAGTGTTGGGGAGGACAATAAGTTCCCACCAGCCAGAGTATGAATCTACCAAGACCAAGTAATCCTTGTTTGACCACTCAAATATGTCAGCTGCTGTTATAGACTATGGTCTTTCAGGTATTTGGTGAAGAGTTAAAGGTTCTCTCATCTGGTGCTGTCGTAAAGCATTGTATGGGGCACATCTGGAAACTTCTCTTTCAATGTCAGTGTATATAGTGGGCCAAAACATGGTTTAATGTGCCTTCGCTTAGTGGAATGAATGCCAGGATGACCTTGATGTCAAGTAGTATTTCTGGAGAGAGTGAAGGATTACATATCTCTGACCACGCAGGATTAATCCATCATCCACTGTCAATTCATCCCTCAGAGTAGAATGGTCCGATATCATGTGGGATTTCCTTAAAGGAGCCAGGCCACCCATTGAGAATTATGTCCATGAGACGCTGACAGGTGGCATCTGCCTGTGTCTCTTGCTTTAGTTCCTGAATCCTCCCCATGTTGAGGGCATGTGACCTGGTACGGTTCAGGAGGGGGGGGCGCTCTCTCGTCCCCCCCTACTTTTCTGCGGCCTGCCAGGTTGCGTGCTCGGATAAAGGGTCTGGTATGGATTTTTGGGGGAACTCCACGCCTATTTTTTTTAAAATTTGGGGTGGAGTTCCCCTTAAAATCCATACCAGACCGGAAGGGTCTAGTATGGATATTTGGGGGGGAACCCCACGTCATTTATTTTTTTAAATTGACGCAGGGTTCCCCTTAATCTCCATACCAGAACTGAAGGGCCTGGTAATTGAATTTGGGGGGACCCCCACGCATTTATTTTTTTTTATCAATGACTTTTCTCTGTATTGCCGGGAGCCGACAATTCATTATAGCTGCGAGTGGTTTTAAATGACTTTTTTCCTTCAGAAATGACATTTTGTGCAGGTACAGTTCTAAGCAAGGGAAATAAGCGCTGCTTTACAGGCATACTTTCCATCCCCCCCCCCCCCCCCCAGGCACAAAATTTAAAGGAATATTTCACTTTTATTGTTTCACTTTAAGCATTATTAAAATCACTGCTCCCGAAAAAACTGACGTTTTTAAAACTTTTTTTTGCATTGATACATGTCCCCTGGGGCAGGACCCGGGTCCCCAAACCCTTTTTAGGACAATAACTTGCATATTAGCCTTTATAATTAGCACTTTAGATTTCGAACGTTCGAGTCCATTGTATTTAATAGGGTTCTAAAGTTCACGTGAACTTTAGGTCTGTTCGCAGGTTCTGGTGTGAACCGAACCGGGGGGTGTTAGGCTCATCCCTACATGTGATACATGACTGAACACTTACCAACAGTGTCAATTTAAAATAAGTCCTCATAATCGGTCATCTCAGGAGCCTGTTGTACTGCATGTACTTCTGGACTGAGTTGGATAAGATTTAAGAGCATGCCGTCTGGTAAGCCTAGCAGGCTCTTAACATTTCTGGAATAGCAGCTTGTCCCCTGATAGATCAAAGGTAGAAGTGCCCAGTGTCTGAATTGTTTGACCGCCATAAGCTATCAGGTTTACTTTATTTGACTGATCAATTTCAACTTTGGGGTCAATGCTGTGCAATGTGGATAAGGACATGACATTGGATTTGGCACCAGTGTCAACTTTCAACTTGACATGCTTGTTGCCTGCTGTTGAGAGAGTGGTGAATATCTCTCCTTTATTTGCAATTAGGTCCACACCTTCACAGTGAAAACAATTTTGGCGATCATCACTTTCCACTTCATTAATTCTGTGCACATTTTTTTGTTTCGTGTCACTAGATGGTGTCATCCACGCACCTCTATTTTGAGGCTTGGACCTACAACATTTTGCAAAATGATTCCATTTGTTGCATGAGTTACACCTTTTGTTAAAAGCCAGACATTTGTTGCGCTCAATAGTATGTTCACTACCAGAGTTGCTGCATTGCCTTTTGTTCTGTTGCACCACAAACACTTCTTCCTCTCTTTTTAGTTCCTTAGTGGCCCTTTCATAATGTTCAAACAACATACATATTCTGATGGCTGATTCCAGTGTCAAATCTTTCTACCTTAACAACTGAGCATGAACTGCATCACTGTAGATACCACCTACAATCCTGTCACATATCAGTTCATCTGTTAGTCCACCAAAATCACATTTTTAGCTAGCAGTCTCAGTGTGGCTACATAGGATTGTATACCTTCATCAGGTTTCTGACCCATCATGTTAAATACATGTCTGTCTATTATCACATTACGTTATGGTAAGCATATTTTATCAAATTTCTTGATTAACCTCTCTGGCGGTATGATTATGTCAGAGTTTTGATGCTGAAAGCGGTACAATTATTTTGCATGGAAATTTGGCGTTTTATATTGTAGGCCTGCAATTCTTAGGAATAACACACTTAAATCTGACCAAACAAGAGTCTAGTAGACATCCCGGGTATGATAAAGTTTGAAACACAAAATCATAAATTATAATATAATAAATAAATATAAATAATTATAACAAATAATAATATAATAATAATAAAAAAAATTCAATAATGTAATCAAATCAAAAACACTGAAATTTGCTCAGTTGCAGAATTGTCACTGTCGTTACTTTCAGTGTTTGATGACGAATTTCCCCACAAATCGCTATTGCTCAATTCTGCAAGTGATTCTAATTTATTATCGCTGTTTTCTAGCTGGTCTAAAAGCACTTTTGACATAAAGGGACACTTTTTGGTTGCTATGGACAATCTCCAGTTTCCAGGCAGAAAGAATGAAAAAAGGGGGCACAATATGGGGCCACTTTCTTGAGATTGTGGCCTCCCCATCCTAGGATTTGATATAAACTATTAAACAGCATAGGTTTATTTAGTCAGGTTACTGCCTCTTTAAGAGTCTAGAGGGAAGCTTTCAGGTGCAGCCAATAAGGTTTCAGGGAATTCTCTGGAAGCAAGGGGTTAGGCTATATAAGGGTCAGCAGGTGTGGGGCTCATCCTCTTGCCTGCGGACAGCTGAAGAAGTTTGGAGCTGTGCACTTTGCAGTTTACTTACTTTAACCACTTAGCAACCACCTGCCGACAAATAACGTCGACAAGGTGGTTGCGTAACTCTGGGAGGACATTATATAATGTCCTCCCAGAATCGCGCTCCCGCGCGCCCCCTGGGGCGCGCACACGGGAAACTCCGTGACCGCCGGGTCCAGAGGACCCGGCAGATCACGAATCGCGGTAAATCGCCGCTGATAGCGGGCGTTTACCACGTGATCGCTCCGTCAAATGACGGAGCAATCACTTGTAAACAGACCGGCGTCATGTGATGACGCCGGTTCCTCTCTCCCCTCTCTGTACCAATCGGTACAGTGTGGGAGGAGAGGGGAGGGAGCAGATCAAGGCAGCAGCGCTGTGGGCTGAATCTGTGACAATTACAGTCACAGATCCAGCCATCCATCCATCCCTGCTCAGCCATCCCTGTGCTATACCCTGCCAATACTCTGCAAAATACCCTGCCAATACTCTGCAAACCAATACTCTGCAATACCCTGGTGCAATACTCTGCAATACCCTGGTGCAATACTCTGCAATACCCTGGTGCAATACTCTGCAATACCCTGCGCAATACTCTGCAATACCCTGTGCAATACTCTGCAATACCCTGCGCAATACTCTGCAATACCCTGCGCAATACCCTGCAATACCCTGCGCAATACTCTGCAATACCCTGTGCAATACTCTGCAATACCCTGCGCAATACTCTGCAATACCCTGCGCAATACTCTGCAATACCCTGTGCAATACCCTGCAAAATACTCTGCAATACCCTGCAAAATACTCTGCAATACCCTGCAAAATACTCTGCAATACCCTGCGCAATACTCTGCAATACCCTGCGCAATACTCTGCAATACCCTGCACAATACTCTGCAATACCCTGCACAATACTCTGCAATACTCTGCAATACCCTGTGCAATACCCCCTGTGCAATACCCCGTGCAATACCCTCCCATACTCCGCAATACCCTCTCATAATCTGCAATACTCCGTAATGCCCTGCCATACTCCGCAATACTCCGCAATGCCCGGCAATACTCCGCAATGCCTGGCAATACTCCGCAATGCCCGGCAATACTCCGCAATGCCCGGCAATACTCTGCAATAACCACTTCCCGCCCGCCGGCCGTCATATGACGTCCTTGACTTTGTGCGGGGATATCTGAATGATGGGAGCAGCTACAGGCATCATTCAGATATTAGTTTTTTCAGCCAGCGATTCCCTACACCATAAGAACAATCATAGCGGCTGTTCCACCGCTTGATCATTCTTACGGGAGGCGAGAGGAGATGTCCCCCCCCCGCCGCCCTCCGGTGCTTCTACCGACTCACCGCTACGATCAAAGCCAGGATTGTTGTTTTTTTTTTTGTTTTTTTTCAGGCTTCCCAGCCTAGAGGTGAGATGTGGGGTCTTCTTATTGACCCCATATCTCACTGTAAAGAGGACCTGTCATGCCATATTCCTATTACAAGGGATGTTTACGTTCCTTGTAATAGGTATAAAAGTGATCAAAAAAATGTTTGGGGCGGAAAAACATGTCAAACTAAAATAAATAAAGTAAAATGAACAGTAAAAAAAATTATTTTTTTTTAAAGCGCCCCTGTCCCCGTGTGCTCGCATACAGAAGCAAACGCATACGTAAGTCCTGCCCAGATATGAAAACGGTTTTCAAACCACACATGTGAGGTATCTCTGCGAACGTTAGAGCGAGAGCAATAATTCTGGCCCTAGACCTCCTCTGTAACTCAAAACATGTAACCAGTAAAAATATTTAAAGCGTCGCCTATGGGGATTTTTTAAGTAGCGAAGTTTGGCGCCATTCCACGAGTGTGTGCAATTTTTAAGGGTGACATGTTAGGTATCTATTTACTCGGCGTAACTTCATCTTTCACATTATGCAAAAACATTGGGCTAACTTTACTGTTTTTTTTTTTTTAAGCACAAAACATTTTTTTTCCGTAAAAAACGCGTTAAAAATATCGTGCGAGATAAAAAGTTGCAACAACCACCATTATATTCTCTAAGGTCTTTGCTAAAAAAACGTATATAATGTTTTGGGGTTCTATGTAATTTTCTAGCAAACAAATGATGATTTTTACATGTAGGAGAGAAATGTCAGAATTGGCCTGGGTGCTCCAGAACGCCTGAAGGTGCTCCCTGCATGTTGGGCCTCTGTATGTGGCCACGCTGTGTAAAAGTCTCACACATGTGGTATCGCCATACTCGGGATTAATAGCAGAATGTGTTTTGGGGTGTAATTTGTGGAATGCATATGCTGTGTGTGAGAAATAACCTGCTAATATGACAATTTTGTGAAAAAAAAAAAAGAGAAAAAAAAATCTTGATTTTGCAAAGAATTGTGGGAAAAAATGACAACTTCAAAAAACTCACAATGCCTCTTTCTGAATACCTTGGAATGTCTTCTTTCCAAAAAGGGGTCATTTGGGGGGTATTTGTACTTTTCTGGCATGCTAGGGTCTCAAGAATTGAGATAGGCCGTCAGTACTTCAGGTGTGATCAATTTTCAGATATTGGCACCATAGCTTGTGGACTCTATAACTTTCACAAAGACCAAATAATATGCACAAATTTGTACTTATTTTTACCAAAGATATGTAGCAGTATAAATTTTGGCCAAAATTTATGAAGAAAAAATAGTAATTTGCAAAATTTTATAACAGAAACGAAAAAAAAATCTTTTTTTTACAAAATTTTCAGTCTTTTTTCTCTTATAGCGCAAAAAATAAAAAACCCAACGGTGATTAAATACCACCAAAAGAAAGCTCTATTTGTGTGAAAAAAAAGGACAAAAAATTCATATGGGTACAGTGTTGTATGACTGAGTAATTGTCATTCAAAATGTGAGAGCACCGAAAGCTGAAAATTGGTCTGGTTATTAATGGGGTTTAAGTGCCCAGTGGTCAAGTGGTTAAAGATGGAAGCCCTGGTGATGCAGTTGCTGGAGAAGGCTGGCAGTGCAGGCGGAGAAGCTTGGTGATAAATAGAGTGATGATGATAGATAAGAGAGTGATGATGATAGATTAATAATAGTAATAGTAGATTAATAATAATCATACAAAAATGATTGCAACAAGCGGTTGGGCAGGCACTACAAGTCCCAGACCCCAGGGTATTGCTGGAGCATGAAGTTCACCACCCTGTATCGCAGCCTCCAGCAGTGGGTGAGTTGACTCAATTAACTATGTTAACTGGGCTAGTAGGTTCTCTGTCCTCTTTGGTTCAGTCTTTATTTAAAGTGTCAGTTCCTGCTGTTTCTCCATCGCTGGTTTCTATGCCAGTTGTTCCTTCTGCTGTCTCTGCTACTCCTGTGCTGTCTGCTCCTTCTGCTAGTTTAGCAACACAACAGTAATTTGTTAACTGTTGGTATGCCTCATGATATGTTAGCACCTGAGCCGCAAATACACACAGCAAACAAAAGTAATGTCCCTGAGACGTATATGAAGGATGTCATGCCCTGTGAAATATCCCCTTTAGGATATCATTTGTCTGCAGCAGTTAAGGATAAATCTGGAAAGGGGATTACATAGACATTCTTTCTCTCCTGCCTGAAGAGAGAGGGGAGGAAGAAAGGCGCAGGTTGATTCCCAGGTCCTTTAACAATTGGCTGCAGGCCTTTTGTATTTACTCCGGTATAGGGATGAGCTCGGTGTTCGAGTCGAACATACGTTCGACTCGAACATCGGCTGTTCGACCGTTCGGCGAACATCGAACGATTTGGGACGTTCGCGCCAAATTCGAGTGACGCGAACGGCCCACAATACACTGCGCCATCGCAGTGCAATCCCGGCGCTGTGATTGGCCAAGCATGCACTGTGACCCCGCATGCTTGGCCAATCACAGCGCCGGCAGCTAGGAGAGCCATAATTGGCCACAGGCAGGTTGCCTGTGGCCAATTATAGCTCAGGGGGTTTAGCACACGCCCCACACTATAAAAGGCCGCCAGCGCGGCGGCCTTGTGTAGTGTGTTCCAGTGCAGGGAAAGAGTTACATAGGCAGGGACAGTGTCAGTGCTATTTGTACCTCAAACTTGTGTGTAGGGAGAGAGAAGGATAGGCAGGGAGAGTGTCAGTTTCATATTCTTTGCTAAACCTTGTGTGCAGGGAGAGAGAAGGATAGGCAGGGGACAGTATCAGTGTCACATTCTTTGCTAAACCTTGTGTGCAGGGAGAGAGAAGGATAGGCAGGGAGAGTGTCAGTGTCATATTCTTTGATAAACCTTGTGTGCAGGGAGAGAGAAGGATAGGCAGGGAACAGTGTCAGTGTCATATTCTTTGCTAAACCTTGTGTGCAGGGAGAGAGAAGGATAGGCAGGGAGAGTGTCAGTGTCATATACTTTGATAAACCTTGTGTGCAGGGAGAGAGAAGGATAGGCAGGGGACAGTGTCAGTGTCATATTCTTTGCTAAACCTTGTGTGCAGGGAGAGAGAAGGATAGGCAGGGAGAGTGTCAGTGTCATATACTTTGATAAACCTTGTGTGCAGGGAGAGAGAAGGATAGGCAGGGGACAGTGTCAGTGTCATTGTTGCTAAGCCTCCTGCACATTATACACCTGAAGTTAGCCCGTATTGCTGTGTTTTCCTGGTGTGTTACACCAACAGGCATTTTCAGCACTTACAGCGGGCGGAGTGTGCCTCCTGCACCTTATACACCTGAAGTTAGCCTGTATTGCTGCGTTTTCCTGGTGTGTTACACCAACAGGCATTTGCAGCACTTACAGCGGGCGGAGTGTGCCTCCTGATCATATTACACCTGAAGTTAGCCTGTATTGCTGCTTTTTCCTGGTGTGTTACACCAACAGGCATTTGCAGCACTTACAGCGGGCGGAGTGTGCCTCCTGATCATATTACACCTGAAGTTAGCCCTTATTGCTGTGTTTTCCTGGTGTGTTACACCAACAGGAATTTGCAGCACTTACAGCGGGCGGAGTGTGCCTCCTGCACCTTATGCACCTGAAGTTAGCCTGTATTGCTGCGTTTTCCTGGTGTGTTACACCAACAGGCATTTGCAGCACTGACAGCGGGCGGAGTGTGCCTCCTGATCATATTACACCTGAAGTTAGCCTGTATTGCTGCTTTTTCCTGGTGTGTTACACCAACAGGCATTTGCAGCATTTACAGCAGGCGGAGTGTGCCTCCTGATCATATTACACCTGAAGTTAGCCCGTATTGCTGTGTTTTCCTGGTGTGTTACACCAACAGGCATTTGCAGCACTTACAGCGGGCGGAGTGTGCCTCCTGCACCTTATACACCTGAAGTTAGCCTGTATTGCTGCGTTTTCCTGGTGTGTTACACCAACAGGCATTTGCAGCACTTACAGCGGGCGGAGTGTGCCTCCTGCACATTATACACCTGAAGTTAGCCTGTATTGCTGCGTTTTCCTGGTGTGTTACACCAACAGGCATTTGCAGCACCTACAGCAGGCGTATTGTGATTCCTGCAAAATATACTCCTGAAGCTAGGCCTTATTGCTGGTTTTCCCATTTCCCTGCAGGCCATTAGAATGTCTGGAAGGCAAACAAGGAGAGGCAGACAGTCAGGAGCCAATAAAAGAGGACAAGCAGGTTCTGTGTCTAGAGACAACAGTGCTGGTCGTGGACGCGGTGCATCGCCATCAGCATGTGGCCATGGGACACGCTTGTCCTTCTTTTCGGCAGCTGGACGTGTTGAGCCGCATTATGCCGAAGACTTGGTAGAGTGTTGGGTACATGCTCCAGGAGGATGTCCAGCATTTCGAAGGGTCTGATGATGATACCCAGCTAGAGGAAGGCAGTAGCGTGAGAGCAGAGAGAGGGGATGCTCAAGAAGGACACCAATCTGGCAGTCATGTTCCAGCAGCTGCAGCATACTGCCAGATTGGCTCCAGTTATGAGGAGGGAGGGGATGATGAGGTCCCTGACTCCACGTGGGTGCCTAATAGGAGAGAGGAGGAGGAGGAGGATGAGGAGGAGGCACATCTTAAACGAGGCAGGATGCCCTCGGGGGACCAGCGTAAGGGCAGCACACCAACGGAATCACACCGCAGAGCTCCGCCTGTGCAGGGCGCTGCCTCTGCCCGTTATTCAAAAAGTTCTTTGGTGTGGGCCTTTTTTGAGTCGAGTGCATCAGATCGCACAGCTGCTGTTTGCAACATATGTCTCAAGCGTATATCGCGTGGCCAAAACATCACCCGCTTGGGCACCACATGCTTGACCAGACATATGTTGACCTGCCATGCAGCTCGTTGGCAAGACTACCTTAAAGACCCACACCAAAGAACAAAGCGGACCTCTCCTTGCACCGCATCAGCTGGGATCTCCAACCCCACTATACCTTCAGTCCTCTCTGAAACCTGCACTGAGAGGAATGAAGGTGTAGAATTAGGTGTGTCACAGCCAAGTACTTGCGGGCACTCTGCTAGCAGTACACCGACGTCCGATTCTAGCAGGCAAATTTCCCTGCCCCACCTGCTGGACCATCGAAAGAAGTTCACTCCCAGCCATCCACATGCCCAGAGGTTGAATGCTAGCTTGGCTAAATTGCTAGCGCTTCAACTGCTGCCTTTTCAGTTGGTAGACTCGGCCCCCTTCCGTGAGTTTGTGCAATGTGCGGTTCCTCAGTGGCAGGTTCCCAAACGCCACTTTTTCTCACGGAAGGCGATTCCGGCTCTCTACCGGCATGTGGAAGGCAATATCTTGGCCTCGCTAGACAGGGCGGTCAGCGGTAAGGTGCATATTACCACTGACTCATGGTCCAGCAGGCATGGACAGGGACGTTACCTTTCTTTCACGGCCCATTGGGTCACTCTTTTGGCAGCTGGGAAGGATGCAGGACAAGGTGCAGTAGTGTTGGAGGTTGTTCCGCCGCCACGCCTCCAAAATGCTACTACTGGTTGTGACACACCTCTGTCCTCCACCCCCTCCTCTTCTTCTTCCTCCATGGCCTCTTCCTGTGCTTTGTCCTCGGAACCAGCGGTGCTCCGTAGGCGTTCAAGGGGCTACGCAAGTATGCAGGCAAAAAGATGCCATGCCGTGCTTGCGCTGGTGTGTTTGGGGGACAGGAGCCACACTGGGGCAGAGGTTCTGTCTGCTCTGCAGGGGCAGGCCGAGAGGTGGTTGATGCCACGCCAGCTTAAGCCAGGAATGGTGGTTTGCGACAATGGCACCAACCTCCTCTCCGCCCTCCGACAGGGACAACTGACCCATGTGCCCTGTGTGGCTCACGTCCTTAACCTGGTGGTTCAGCGGTTCTTGGGCAGGTACCCGGGCTTACAGGATGTCCTGAGGCAGGCCAGGAAAGTCTGTGTGCATTTCCGCAGATCTTATAATGCCAGTGCTCGCCTGGCTGAGCTGCAAAAGGAGTTGAACCTGCCCAAGAACCGCCTTATATGTGACATGCCCACCAGGTGGAACTCAACGTTGGCCATGCTGCAGCGGCTGCACATGCAGCAGAGGGCCATCAATGAGTACCTGTGCGACTACGGCACCAGGACAGGGTCAGGGGAGCTCGGGTTTTTTTCACCACGCCAGTGGGGCATGATCAGGGATGCATGCACTGTCCTGGCACCATTTGAGGAGGCCACGAGGATGGTGAGCAGTGACAGTGCTAGCATCAGTGACACTGTACCTCTTGTCCACCTGTTGGAACATACGCTGCGTGGAATAATGGACAGGGCACTTGAGGCAGAACAGAGGCAGGAAGAGGAGGACTTCCTTGCCTCTCAAGGCCCCCTTTACCCAGACAGTGTTCCTTCTGTCCCACCCATCGCACAGGAGGAGGAGGAGGAGGAGGATTGTGTCAGCATGGAGGTGGAGCCTGGCACTCAGCATCATCAGTAGCAGTCTTTTAGGGATGATTTACAGTCCCAAGAAACCAGTGGACTTGTACGTGGCTGGGAGGAGGTGGCTGCGGATAATGTCGTCCTTAGTGACCCAGAGGACTCCGGACCGAATACCTCAGCTAACCTACGCTGCATGGCCTCCCTGATCCTGCAAAGTCTGCGGAAGGATCCTCGTATTCTTCGAATCAAGGAGAGGGACCATTACTGGCTGGCCACTCTCCTTGATCCACGGTACAAGGGTAAGGTTGCGGACCTTATCTTACCGTCGCAGAGGGAGCAGAGGATGAGACAACTCCGGGAGGCCTTGCAGAAAGGTCTGTGCAACGCGTTCCCAGAGACTGGGAGGTTACAAACTCCTGGTCCTGGACAACTAGTTGCTAAGGCTTCGGTCAGTCAAAGAAGGAGCGGTGGGGAAGGTGGCCGTCTGACCGATGCGTTCAGACAATTCTTTAGTCTGCAGCCCCAAGGTATGATCAGTTCCAGCAACCATCGCCAGCGTCTGATATACATGGTGCAGGAATACCTAGGGGCAAGGTCAGACTTGGACTCCTTCCCCACCGAAAATCCTCTGGCTTACTGGGTCTTGAGGATGGATCACTGGCCAGAGCTTGCACAGTATGCAATTGAGCTACTGGCCTGTCCTGCATCCAGCGTTCTTTCAGAACGCACATTCAGTGCTGCTGGAGGATTTGTCACGGATCACAGGGTGCGCCTGTCCAACGACTCGGTTGATCGACTGACCTTCATAAAGATGAACCAGTCTTGGATCACCATCAGCTACCAAACACCTGAAGCTGATATAACAGACTAATTTATTTTCAAATGTCACATCCCTTCAAGACTGATGCTGATGCTGAGAGACTGTCCTGTTATGTTGACTGACTATCCTCCTCCTCCTCAATGATCCAATTGATGATGATAGCTTGGAAGAACATTTTTGTTTCTGGGTGCCGCCACCAATGGCTAAGGGCCAATTTTTCAGCCCCTGTTTAACAGGGGCGTGTTATTACAATTTTTTATGCAATGCTTTGCAGCAGGGCTCATTCCTGCACTCCAACTAGAGTATCTGGGAGAGGTTGCAGTGTCGTGGCACCAGCACCAGTGGCTAAGGCCCAATTTTTCAGCCCCTGTTTAACAGGGGCGTGTAATTACAATTTTTGATGCAATACTTTGCAACAGGGCTCTTTGCTGTGCTCCAAGTACAGTATCTGTGAGGGGTTGCAGTGTTGTGGCACCAGTGCCTAAGGCCCAATTTTTATGCCCCTGTTTAACAGGGGCGTGTAATTACAATTTTTGCTGCAATACTTTGCAACAGTGCTCATTGCTGTGCTCCAAGTACAGTATCTGTGAGAGGTTGCAGTGTTGTGGCACCAGTGCCTAAGGCCCAATTTTTCTGCCCCTGTTTAACAGGGGCATGTAATTACAATTCTTGATCTAATAATTCACAGCAGGGCCCATTCATGCGCCCACCAAGAGTAACTGTGAGGGCTCACAGTGTTGTGGCAACACCAACATGTAAGGGGCAAATTTCAGCTGAGTATATACGGCAGGCCCCTACTTTCAAACATCCAACTTACAAACGACTCCTCCTTGCAAACGGAAGGATACAACAGGAAGTGAGAGGAAATCTACCCCTAGGAAGGCAAATTCTCTCCTGTAAAAAGTGTCTCCTCTCCACTGATGCTTTATCACCAATTCTTGTTTCAATAAAAACCCAAAATTTTCAAAAAACATTTGTCATTAGGAAGGAAAGTGAGGTGAACTGTTCTGAACAGGTGCACACTGCACAGACAGCAAAACAAATGTTACAGGGGTGATAACCCTTCCCTATGTTTTCCAAAAAGCTTAAAAATAGATTTTTTGGCTGGAGCTACACTTAAACAATGTACCTGTTCAAAATTACAAACAGAATCTACATAAGAACAAACCTACAGTCCCTGTCTTGTATGCACCGCCTGTATACGGCTGTTCAGAGTATATAGGGCCTTTTTTATTTTGTGTACGGGGTTCCCCTTAATATCCATACAAGACCCAAAGGGGCTGGTAATGGGCTGGGGTAGGGGGGGGCTGTGATGGGGTAGCTATGCCATTTTTCTTAAAGATTTTCATCCATATTACCGGGACCAGACATTACATTAAAGCCGCAAGCAGTTTTAAATGGCTTTTCTTTTTCGTACATCACGGGACACAGAGCGACTTAGTCATTACTAATGGGTTATATAGTTTACCTTCAGGTGTTGGCACTGGCCAATTCCAAACCGGAAGTACCCTCCCCTATATAAGCCCCTCCCACCCGGGAGCACCTCAGTTTTTTGCCAGTGTCTAAGGTGTTGGCCAAAGAGTAACATGTGTTTTCACTGGGCTTGCGTACAGGTTCTTTTGGGCCTTAGTAAGCTGTTCCGGATCCCACCAAAAAAGCTTCATAGCTAAACGGTCGGTACCCGGGCCTTGCAGCAGAAGAGCAAGGTTTTGCCTGTAATGCTTCTCTTAGGAGGGCTGGACCCTGGGATCCAGAGCTCTGGTCATACCCACGACCAAGACGCTGTCTGTGCAGGGTGCTATACAGGTCCAGGGGAGTGGAATCCTTGGGAACCCGGTCCCTGAAGGTTTAATTACAATGCCTGCCGTGATAGGTGAAGTTTGGACTTTTGTGGACCAAACAAAGTCCTGCGGCGGGGATCAGGTAAGTGGGGGCCCCCAGGAACTTGGTTCTATTGGGGGACCCCCAAGCCTAATTTGTCTTTCTGTCTGTTACCTAACGGTATTCCCGCTAAATATCTGTGTTTGCCTATAACTACTGAAAATGTAAAATTTTAATAGTAGTCAAGAAAAAAAAAAAAACAGGGACCGCGGTACCTGTGTTAAACCACTAGAGGCCGCTGTAGTCCATTTTTCTTGTAATGTGGATCTTTGGTTTTCTCAACTCAAAAGGTCCAGGCAGCTGGTAAGTTTCTCTGAGGGAATCCACTTCCTCTGCCCTGTTGCTGCGTTCATCCACCGCACAGGCCCTCCGGCAAAAAGGGCCCTGGCTCCTAGTCCTCTGTTGGTTTTCGAAAAGGGCGCCATTGGCGCACGGGCGCGCGCGCGGGCGCGTGCACGCGCCTCCTATGAAAAAAAAGGGGCGGGGCGGGTGGATGACGCTCGATGCGCGCCGCGGCGCTTCTGCGCATGTGCGGGCGTCCCAGCATGGTTAAAAGACACAGTACAAGTGTCAGCTGCATGCAAACAGAGCTAGCAACAAACAGTGGCACACAGAGGCGGTTGATGCAGGCATCCCCATAGAAAGGCACTTTAGTGGACACCAGCTGGTATATAGCAGCACCTGTGTTAGACTATTACCAGCAAAAATTGGTGTATGACGACGGGAATACCTCAGCTTTGTGCTTAAAGGATATGTCGTCCAGACGCTCCGGAAATAGATCTTCCAGGAAGCCAAAGGGGTCTCCATCGGGCTCTGAGGATATTGGGCATGCTTGCACTGCACCAATCTCCCCTGAGAATGCAGAGGTCAGTAGCCGTAGAAACCCCGCAGGAATGCCTGGTGCTGCGGCTGTCCCCAGTCCACCTGCTCCTGTATATATAACAGAGGAGGTTTTATCCTCAACTCTGGGAGGATTAGAAGAGAGATTAACAGCATTGATCGCTGCTTCCCTATCTCAGGGAAAGCGCGTCCGATCTCCGTCTCCTCCTTCAGAGTGCCTGTTAGTGGAGGAACAGCCCCACACAGAGATCGACCTACCTGAAGGGGATCAGGATGAGGTTGATTCACTTATAGAGGAATCAACAGTGGAAGAACCTTTCTCAGCTTCTCAGGCTGAAAGATTATGGGTTCAGTCTCTGACTAACATGGTCCGATCAGCATTTAAAATGCCTCTGGCGGAACCACCATCCACTACGGTTTCCTCGCTGGGGTCGCTAAAAGCTCCCCAGGCGGTCTGTTCCTTCCCAATCCACCCTTTATTAGAAGGGCTTATTTACCAGGATTGGGAGCATCCTGATAAAATATTTGCTCCCCCCAAGAGATTTCCGGTGATCTATCCCATGGAGGATAAGTTCATAAGAAAATGGAGGGTCCCTATAGTGGACGCAGCCATCTCTTCTGTTAACAAATCACTGACATGTCCAGTAGATAATGTTCCAATGTTCAAAGACCCAATAGATAAAAAATTGGAGTCTTTACTAAAATCTGCTTTCTCTACAGCAAGTATGGTGACACAACCTGCGGTAGCAGCGATTGGAGTCTGCCAAGCAGTGAAAGATCAGTTGAAACAAGTCTTAAGGGACTTACCAGATCAGCAGGCTCATGCCCTAGCTGACCTGCCTAGAGCCTTGTGTTTTGCGGTGGACGCCATAAAGGATACAATCCAACAGGCCTCCCGCTTTACGCTGTCTATAGTACATATGCGTAGGCTTCTGTGGCTCAAAAACTGGTCTGCTGAAGCTCCCTGTAAAAAACTGCTGGTTAGCTTCCCATTTCATGGAGAACGCTTATTTGGAGAAGATCTGGACAAATATATCCAGAAAATTTCTGCCGGTAAAAGTTCACTCTTACCGGTTAAGAACAAGGGTAGAAGTCCTTCTTTTAAGAGGCCTACCTCTCCAGTCCCGGGCACATCGGCTGTGAAGCAGTTCCGACGGCCTCCGCGGTCAAATTCAGGGGGCAGAAATCAGGGACAATCACAGGGTAACAAGAAGCCCTGGATCAAGAGAGGTACAAAACCTCCCCCTAAGGCATGAAGTATTGCCCCCGCTCAATCGGGTGGGGGGAAGACTTCAGTTGTTCACAGAGACCTGGCGGGACACCATCAGAGACAGATGGGTGCTCTCCGCAGTAAGTCTGGGATACAAGCTGGAGTTAAAAGGCACTCCTCCTGCCCAATTTATGAGGTCAAATGTGCCAAGAGATCCCCAAAAGAGAGGATCCCTCCTTCTGGCACTAGAACAACTATTGCTCCAAGGGGTAATCATGAAGGTTCCCCTGGAAGAAAGCGGATTCGGGTTTTACTCGAACCTTTTCACAGTCCCCAAACCAAATGGGGACGTGAGGCCCATATTAAATCTAAAAGGGCTAAACAAGTTCCTAAATATCAGGACTTTTCGGATGGAGTCGATCCGATCAGTGGCCACCGCCCTACAAGGGCAGGAATGGCTAGCCTCGATCGACATAAGGGATGCTTATCTGCATATTCCCATCTTTCCGGCCCATCAGAAATTTCTACGCTTTGCAGTAGAAGGGCGCCATTTTCAGTTCAGAGCCTTACCTTTCGGTCTGGCCACAGCACCACGAGTGTTCACAAAAATTCTGGCCCCATTATTGGCCAATCTAAGAACACAGGGTGTAACGATAATGGCATATCTAGACGACCTGCTACTAATAGACCACTCAGTGGAAAAGCTGGAAGTAGCTATTCACAAGACAATCGAGTATCTGGAATATCACGGTTGGATTATCAACCGGGACAAGTCAGCTCTAAGACCAGTCAAAAGTCTGGAATACTTAGGGCTAAGGCTGGATTCAAATCAGAGAAAGATTTTCTTACCTCCAGAGAAGGTGTCGTCTTTAAGAAATTTGACCCACTTAGTGGGTACAAAAAGAAAACCATCCATACGTCTCTGCATGAGGCTGCTGGGAAAGATGGTGGCTTCATTCGAAGCGGTACCCTACGGTCAATTCCATTCAAGGAATTTGCAAAGGGCCATACTGTCAGCCTGGAACAAAAAAGTTCAGGCTTTAGACTTACCAATGTCCCTGTCCCCTTCCGTTCGCAAGAGCCTCCATTGGTGGTTGGTGCCCCAGAATCTGGAAAGAGGGAAACCCTTCAGTCCGGTTTCTTGGAAGGTGGTCACTACAGATACCAGCCTCATCGGCTGGGGGGCAGTGCTGGAGCAATGGTCTCTCCAGGGCAGGTGGTCAGAAGCAGAAAAGGCCCTGCCCATCAATCTCTTAGAGATACGAGCAGCCCGGTATGCCCTAGTAGCATGGACATCCAAACTCCAGGGGTCCCCTGTCAGAATTCAATCAGACAATGCCACGGCAGTGGCATATATCAATCATCAGGGTGGCACCAAAAGTCGTGCAGCCCAGAAGGAAGCAAATTGCATCCTGGAGTGGGCAGAAAGATATGTCCCAGCCATATCCGCGGTTTTCATCCCAGGAGTGGAAAATTGGAGAGCGGACTTTCTAAGTCGCCAACAATTATGCCCGGGGGAATGGTCTCTTCACCCCGAGGTTTTCCAGGCAATATGCCAGCGGTGGGGAACACCGGATGTAGATCTGCTAGCATCCAGATTCAACGCAAAGGTGGACAGGTTTGTGTCTCGCACAAGGGATCCCCTAGCTTGCGGCTCGGATGCCCTAGTGTTCCCTTGGGATCGGTTCAAGCTGATATATGCATTCCCACCGCCACAATTGTTACCGTGATTACTCCGCAGAATCAGGGTAGAAAAGAAACCAGTGATTCTGGTGGCTCCAGCGTGGCCCCGAAGGGCATGGTACGCGGAGATTGTAAAAATGTCAGTGAGGAGTCCGTGGACCCTCCCACTTCGTCCGGACCTGCTGTCGCAAGGACCGATATACCACCCTTCCTTACCAGCCCTAGGTTTGACGGCCTGGCTATTGAAGCCCACATTCTGAAAAAGAGAGGGCTCTCTAATTCTGTGGTATCTACCATGATCAATGCCAGGAAACCGGTATCCAGGCAGATCTATTATAGGATCTGGAAAGCGTACATTACGTGGTGTGAGACCAAGAAATGGCATCCACGTAAGTACATGATAGGGAGGATTCTGGACTTCCTACAGTGGGCTGTAGATAGGAAGCTGGCCTTGAGTACTATCAAGGGTCAGATTTCGGCCTTGTCAATATTTTTTCAAAGGCCCTTGGCTTCGCATTCACTAGTCAAAGCCTTTATACAAGGAGTGATGCGTATTAGCCCTCCGGTTAGTATTCCCATATGTCCTTGGGACTTAAACCTGGTTCTGTCGGTTCTACAGAAACAACCGTTTGAACCATTACAACACATTTCCGTGGTTCTTCTCACCAGGAAATTGGTTTTCTTAGTAGCCATTTGTTCGGCTAAAAGAGTGTCGGAATTAGCAGCTATGTCCTGTAAGGAGCCATATCTGGTTATCCATAAGGACAGAGTAGTATTACGTCCTCATCCAGCCTTTCTTCCTAAGGTGGTATCGAGGTTTCATTTGAACCAAGATGTGGTTCTTCCTTCTTTTTTCCCCAAACCTAGCTCAGTAGAGGAAAAGTTATTACATTCTTTGGATGTGGTAAGAGCAGTTAAAGCTTATCTAAAAGCCACTGCTCAGATTCGCAGAACGGATTCTTTGTTTGTTCTGCCGGAAGGCCCCAGAAGGGGTCAGGCAGCATCAAAATCTACTTTAGCCAAGTGGATTCGACAGGTCATAATACAAGCCTATGGCTTGAGAAAGAGACCGCCTCCGTTCAAAGTTAGGGCGCACTCCACAAGAGCGGTTGGAACTTCATGGGCAGTGCATCACCAGGCCTCCCTGGCTCAAGTATGTAAGGCCGCAACATGGTCTTCGGTACACACGTTTACTAGATTCTATCAGGTAGACGTTAGAAGTCAGGAGGATGTCGCCTTTGGGCGCAGTGTGTTGCAGGCCGCAAAAGATCCTCATGCCTGATGGCGCCCAGCTTATGTACCCCCCCCTCATTTGGCATTGCTTTGGGACGTCCCATTAGTAATGACTAAGTCGCTCTGTGTCCCGTGATGTACGAAAAAGAAAAAGGGATTTTTATAACAGCTTACCTGTAAAATCCTTTTCTTGGAGTACATCACGGGACACAGAGCTCCCACCCCTCTTTTTGGGACACTTATTGCTTGGCTACAAAACTGAGGTGCTCCCGGGTGGGAGGGGCTTATATAGGGGAGGGTACTTCCGGTTTGGAATTGGCCAGTGCCAACACCTGAAGGTAAACTATATAACCCATTAGTAATGACTAAGTCGCTCTGTGTCCCGTGATGTACTCCAAGAAAAGGATTTTACAGGTAAGCTGTTATAAAAATCCCTTTTTTTTCCTTTAGAAATGTAATTTTGTGCAGGGACAGTTCTAAACACGGGAAACACGTGGCACTTCACAGGCATACTTTAGACACCCCCCAGGTACGATATTTAAAGGAATATTTGACTTTTTTTTTTTCACTTTATGCATCATTAAAATGACTGCTTCCGAAAAACTGCCGTTTTTAAAACTTTTTTGGGGATTGATACATGTCCCCTGGTGCAGAACCCGGGTTCCCAAACCCTTTTTAGGACAATAACATGCATAATAGTCGTTATAATTAGCACTTTAGATTTCGAACGTTCGCATCCATTGTATTTAATAGGGTTCTAAAGTTCGTGCAAACTTTCGGTTCGTTCGCGGGTTCTGGTGCGAACCGAACCCGGGGGTGTTCGGCTCATCACTACTCCGGTATAATGGCTGAGAAGTACCCAGAGCTTTTCCAACACCTGGATCATATCTTAGAGGCATATAAGAACTTTGGGGGATTGGGTTGGTTTTATTATGACGAATCCTTCTGTCAAAAATTGTCCATACACCCATCCCTTAGGTGGGGAATGAAGGATGTGGGCCAGTGGCTCAACTTATTATTACCGCAGAAACAGGCAGCACCTAGACAACCCATGGTTAACCCTACGACAGCAGCTTTTAGAAAAGGCTGCTGTTTCGCATTTAATGATAGTCAATGCCGCTGGAATACTTTGTGCAAGTACAGACACAAATGTTCTGTCTGTGCAGGGGTGTATCCAGCAACAAAATGCTTTAAGCGTAACGCAAATGTAGGTCAGAGTTCCACTCAGCATATTTTTCCCAAGAGCCTGCACTCCAGTGAGGCTGGAAAACATGCGCCCGTGGCTGGACAGCTACCCAAACAGGGAAAAGGCTCATTTGCTCATTGAGGGCTTTGCTCAGGGCTTTCCGCTGCCTTCCTTTTTGGGGGAGGGGTGTAAGATGGTGTGGAATTTAAAGTCGGTGGACCAGTTTCCTCAGGTGGTAAGGGATAAATTGTGTAAGGAACTGGTTGCTGGCAGGATTGAAGGACCTTTTGAGGAACCCCCTTTTTGTAATTTTCGTCTCTCCCCATTGGGGGTGGTGCCCAAGCGTGAGCCTAACGAATTTAGGCTCATACACCATTTATCGTATCCAAAAGGTGATTCACTGAATGATGATATCAATAGTGACTTATGCTCCGTTTCTTACGCCACTTTTGAGGAGGCCATTAGTAAGATTAGGTTATTCGGCCCTGGTGCATTGTTAGCAAAGGCCGACATAAAATCGGCATTTCAGCTCCTGCCTGTTTGCCCATCGGCTTTCAATTCTTTAGGTTTTCTTTTGACATCTTTTGACAGTACTTTTTTGACATGTGTCTCCCTATGGGATGTTCACTGTCTTGCTCATGTTTTGAGACGTTTTTTACATTCCTCCATTGGGTCTTTGTGTTCACTCTGGTTCAGATAGCATAGTTCACTATTTAGATGACTTTTTTATGTCAGTCCATCAAGTTCTAGGATCTGTTCGGATTTGTTGCTATAATTTCAAGCGCTAGCTCTGGAATTTGGTGTCCCTCTGGCGGAGGAGAAAACTTGTTTCCCTAGCACAACTTTGGAATTTTTGGGAATTGAAATAGATCCCTGTAAGATGGAATTTCGTTTGCCCGTGGCAAAATTGGAGAAATTGAAATGGTTGATTGCGAGGGTGCTGCCCAAGAAAAAGATACAGTTGAAGGAGATGCAATCACTCTTGGGTATCCTGGCCTTTGCATGTAGAATCATGCCAGTTGGCAGGATTTTTTCTCGGCGTGTATACATGGCAATATCGGGTCTGAAATCGCCTCGGATGCAAATCAGACTGACTAGTCTGCTTAAAGAGGATTTGAAGGTTTGGTCTAGTTTTCTTGACTGTTATAATGGGGAGTCCTTTTTTCAGTCTGATTTTGTAGTAGCGCGAGATTTCTGTTTATTCACGGATGCTGCTGGCTCTAGAGGCTTCGGCGCCACCTGGAGAACGCACTGGTGCTGTGCGGCTTGGCCAGAGTCCTGGTTAAGGTCAGGGGCCACCAAGAATGTGGTTCCCCTGGAATTTTTCCCGATTTTGGTGGCTTTGGGGTTGTGGGGTTCAGAATTTGTGAACAGGCGCATATTGGTGGAATCTGATAACAAAGGAGTGCTGTATGCGGTTAACTGTCTTTCGTCCAGTTCTTGGTTAGTGATAAAAGTATTGTGTCAGGTGGTTTTTAGATGCCTCAAGTTTAACATCTGGTTGAAAGCTAAGTATACTCCCGGAATATTGAATAACATCGCCGATTATCTATCGCGCTTCCAGATGGACCGTTTTCGGATTCTGCTGCCAGAGGCGGACGCAGAGGGCACACCATGCCCAGACCATTTGTGGGGGATGGTTTGATGTCGGTGACGGATGCTATTAAAGGTTCCTTAGCTCCCAAACCTTGGTCCAGCTACGCCGCTGCGTGGAGCAGTTTGTTGTCTTTTGCTAGCACTGCAGGTTTTAGTTTCAATAGGCCATCTGAGGGTAATGTTCTGGCCTTTTTGTCCATGTTAATGCGGCAGCGTTTTTCCAGTAGTCATGTGACAAAGGCGCTAGCCGGCATTTAATTTTTCTTCAGATTATTGGGTTTAAGGGCTTGTACTTCATATTTTTCTGTTAAACAGGCACTGAAGGGGTTCAAGAGATTGACTTTTGTCTCGAATGACAGGAGGCCGATCTCTCTGGGCCTCCTCAGGGGCCTTTGCGAAATTTTGGCAATTTTTCCCCTTATGAAGCTTTACTATTTAAGACAGCCTTTGTGTTGGCTTTTTTCGGTGCGTTCCTCATCTCGGAGCTGGTACCGGCTAATAAGCATGGTAATTCTGGGATTCTTTTTGATCAGGTGTTGATGGATCAGTCGGGTGTTCACCTTTGGCTACAACATTAAAAAACTGATCAATGTGGAAAAGGCCGTTGGCTTAATCTACAGGAGCACGATGAGTCATTCATGTGCCCAGTAGCCACAGTTAGTCAATTTATGGGGCTTAGGCCTTCCGGAGGTTTTTTTTTCCTAGTTCACATTTATTTACACCCCCTGACAAAATACCAATTTGATGCTGTCTTAAAGAAATGTTTGGTTAGAATGGGATTAAGTAATTTCAGGTTTTCCTCCCACTCATTTCGGATAGGCACAGCCTCTGAGGCGGCCCGGTTAGGGTTCCCGGATTCTGTTATTAAAGCAATGGGGAGGTGGAAGTCTCAATGTTTTCAGTTATATGTTCGTCCTAATTTATTTGTTTGAATTCTAGGTACCCAGCTCACTCATTTATCTACTGGGCTCAAAAACAAGCAGCTCAACGCAGTTATACAACTAATTTATCTCTGCATCCGGACTCTTTTAATTTGTTTTGGAAGGGTATCAGAGGCCTTCAGTGGTTCCAACTGTACTTTCATTTGAACAGGTTGTATCAAGTATGGCCGTCGCTATCTATTTTGGTTATGCATTTGGGAGGAAATGATTTGGGAAATGTAAAACTTTGGATTTGTTGTTTATGATCAAGCGTGACTTGCATCGTTTTATGGTAACTTCCCCAGGTACAACGCTAGTTTTTTCCGAGGTGGTTCCTCGTCTTTCCTGGCTCTCCTCTGACCAGAGGAGGGTTATGGAAAAGATGAGAAAGAGTCAATAGGGCTCTGGAAACGTTTATGCCTCAGATTGATGGACTATCCTATCGGCATGTGGACCTGGAGGGCGGTTTTCCAGGTCTATACAGGTCGGATGGTGTTCACTTGTCGAAAGTGGGTATGGATATCTTTAATTTGGGCTTCCAGAACAGCATTGAGGGGGATGCGACGGTTGGGGTGGGACGGTCTTGATGCTCAAGACCGTCGTGTGGGGACTGTTATTGATATTTGAAGTTTGAGCTACTGCTCGAGTTCTAATAACTGAGCAGGTAGAAATCTGTTATGTAATTAATAAAGAGTTATTGGAAATTAATTATTTAAACCAATAAAGGTGTCGCGGCCAATATATTTTGCCAAATAAGAAGGTTTTTGAGTGTTCATTTTAATTATTTGTATCTGGGGAAGTTGGGTCTGGGTGGGTGTGGCCTACAATCTCATGAAAAAAGGGGGCACAATATGGGGCCACTTTCTTGAGATTGTGGCCTCCCCATCCTAGGATTTGATATAAACTATTAAACAGCATAGGTTTATTTAGTCAGGTTACTGCCTCTTTAAGAGTCTAGAGGGGAGCTTTCAGGTGCAGCCAATAAGGTTTCAGGGAATTCTCTGGAAGCAAGGGGTTAGGCTATATAAGGGTCAGCAGGTGTGGGGCTCATCCTCTTGCCTGCGGACAGCTGAAGAAGTTTGGAGCTCCCTCCCTCCCGCCCCAGTCGCAAACACCTCTTATGTGGTTGGGTCACCCTGGATTCTAGGGGGGACTGTTATTGATATTTGAAGTTTGAGCTACTGCTCGAGTTCTAATAACTGAGCAGGTAGAAATCTGTTATGTGATTAATAAAGAGTTATTGGAAATTAATTATTTAAACCAATAAAGGTGTCGTGGCCAATATATTTTGCCAAATAAGAAGGTTTTTGAGTGTTCATTTTAATTATTTGTATCTGGGGAAGTTGGGTCTGGGTGGGTGTGGCCTACAATCTCACAGTATTTATAATATAAAAGTGCATGCAGGTCACTGGACAAACCACTGGGGACAAAGGGTGTGAAAAATTTCATATAGTACTGTAATCTGTAAGATTACAATGTATTGTATGTATACTGTGTTTTTACTTTTTTGAATTTGCCACCGTGCTCCATCCCCGTGCGTCGCAACACTCGCAGGGAACAGAGCTCGGCACTGTGAATCGAGCGGAGGAGGAGACAGCTCGCAGACACAGCAGGGAGACATCGCAGGATCCTGGGGACAAGGTAAGTAACTTTCCCTGGATACTGCGATGCGATCCCGAGTCTGGCTCGGGGTTACTGCTTTTGGTACTAAAATTTCACCCCGAGCCACACTTGGGCATACCGCCAGGAAGAATAAGACATCAGGAGCCTCTTTGTCCCCATTTTCTTGAAATTTTCTTCTCATATTTATCTAGTGCATCTGAACCAGAAAAATTGAGAAGAGTGTAAGCTTGTACCTTTTTTGACTTGTCTGAGAGTCCTGCTTTACTGTACACGTCCCATTCTCTTTTGAATTTCAGTCAGTTGTTAACAATGTCATTATCAAAGATTAGGGGTTGTATGCCATGTAGATTCTGAGCCATGATGTTTCAGCGATCTCACTTCTGTCACCATGTAGATTTTGTAGAAGCAATGATGAATAGTCAGATGAATCTCGTAGAAAACTTGCTTATTCCCAGCCAGCAGTGAACAGCATGTAAACCTTTTCATAGTTTCACTTCATAACTTCCTACTTCCTGTTCCCAGGTCCTCACACATACATATTCTACAGGCACAAAGGGGTTAATTACCTTGCATGTGAATGGGCATTCTTTGAAAAGTGAATTTGCACCATATTCACAAAGTGAACATGTTTACTCCTTTAGTAATTTAACGCCACTGTCTGTAAAGGTTCTTAAAGTGGTTGTAAACCCACTTTGGAAAAAACAAAAAAAAACTAACACCTGCAAGACAAAGGCATAATGAGCTAGTATGCATAGCATACTAGCTCATTATGTAATACTCACCTGGGATCGAAGCCCCCGCTGCGGTGCCCGTCACTGCACCGGCCAGCGACATATCGTCCCGGAGTTACTTCCGGGTATCGCGGCTCCGGCACTGTGATTGGCCGGAGCCGCGATGACGTCACTGCATGCCAGTCACGGCATGACCTCCTTTTAGAAACCGCACGATCGCCGTTTCTAAAGTGCGTGTGCGCCAATGTCTACAGCGCTCTATTGTAAATATCTCCTAAACCGTGGAGGTTTAGGAGATATTTCCAGCACCTACAGGTAAGCCACTTTAATAATATAGGACAGCAAACTCTGCAGATCAGGTCAGAGGATAAGGAATATGGTTTTAAAGTCAGAGACCTTAAAGTGGTTGTAAACCCACATTTATTTATTTATTTTTCCCCCCACCTGTAAGAGAAAGGCATAATGAGCTAGTATGACTAGCATATTAGCTCATTATGTACCACTTACCTTAGATCGGGGCCCCCGAAACCGTCCGCGTCCCTCCATCTAGCCGCATCCATCGCTGCGGCGATAGCCAGAAGGTTACTTCCGGGTATCGCCGCTGCAGCCAATCACAGCGCCGCTCCGGCGCTGTGATTGGCCGGAGCGGCGGTGACGTCACTCTGCGCATGCGCGCAAGAGCCGTCACAATCGGCTACGCCCAGCTATTGCTGGGAAGTAGCCGATTTTGTGAATGGGATTAACCCCATGAATGCGCCGTTCTCTACGGCGCGCATGTGCCGTAGACACGGAGCAATGTCATTTTTACTAAATATCTCCTAAACCGTGTATGTTTAGGAGATATTTCTTGCACCTACAGGTAAGCCTTAATCTAGGCTTACCTGTAGGTGCAAGTTGAAAAAGTGGGTTTACAACCACTTTAAGACAACAAGATGACAACTGGTTCACAAGAAGCATGAAAAAGCTCATCTCCGTCACACTGCAACATCCCTATACAGAGGTAGGGCCTTCAACACCATTTGTATAATGTCATGTCAACGTCTCTACTTGATCTGACAACAATGCACACCTTCAGCTGGGAAACTCAAACAATGAAAACTTGTCCTATACTTCATGGGTTCATGGGGATTAGATTATGTAAATTAAACAGGGTGGTTTCAAAAACTTGCACACTATTATTCATGTTCTTGAAAATTGGCTGAGTTGCCCATGTAGTTATAAATGTAGGGGTTATGTTACCCGACATTCATTAGAAATTAAAAATTTGTTTTGGTATGCACCAAAACTTCTACAACATTACAGACTAAGTACAGTTGAATGTAACTACTACTAGCTACACTGAAAAAAATCCACTTTTCCTCTAGCAGATATCTCAACAGTTATGAAATGAGGAAAAGTAATGCAAATTAGGTGTTCATATCTCCCAGCTTTTTGAGATGGGAATGAGGGACACCTATTAGCAAAAGTATGTAGGCATAGGACATACCTCCTGCCACTACTTAAAGGAGAAGTATACAAAAAAATGATTAGTTAACCCCACAAGTGCTTTTTTTTTACCACGACTATTACCTTATACTGTCTTTTGAAATTTACAGATGCAGCAGTTTAGAAACTGGATGATAAGTTTAGCACTGGGGACCACTTTTTGAAAGCTAATTAGTGCATTTTATATACAACTTTACAGATGAGACTCAAATGAGGAAGAAAGAAGGACAGAGGGACTTTGTTCCAAATCAGAGACAGTTCCTCAAAATCAGGGACAGTTGGGAGCTTCACTCTATTGGCTAATCTACAAATTAATGTATTTATTACAATAACAACAGGGCAGTTCAAGCATGTAAAAATGTGAAAGCCCCATAAAAATGACTTTAACCACTTCAATACCATGCACTTATGCACCTTCCCGCCCAGACCAATTTTCAGCTTTCAGTACTCTCACACTTTGAATGACAATTACTTAGTCATGCTACACTGTATCCAAACAAAATTTTTATCATTTTCTTCTCAGAAATAGAGCTTTCTTTTGGTGGTATTTAATCGCCACTGGGTTTTTTATTTTTTGCGATATAAGCAAAAAAACAGCAATTTAAAAAAAAAAAAAACACTTTTTTTTAGTTTCTATTGTAAAATTTTGCAAATAAGTAATTTTTCTTCAAAAATTTGTGCCAAAATGTATACTGCTACATATCTTTGGTAAAATGAACCCAAATTAGTGTATATTATTTGGTCTTTGTGAAAGTTATAGAGTCTACAAACTATGGTGGCAATCACTGAAAATTTATCACATCTGATCACGCCTGATGTACTGAAGGGATATCTCATTTCTTGAGACACTAACAAGCGAGGAAAGTACAAATACCCCAAAATTACCCCTTTTTGGAAAGTAGACAGTCCAATGTATTTACTAAGAGGCATGGTGAGTTTTTTGAAGTTGTATTTTTTTTCCACAATTCTTGGGAAAATTTTAAAAAAAAAATTTTCTTTTTTTTTTTACACAAACTGGTCATATTAACAGTTTTTTTCTCTCACACAGCATATGCATAATTGCAACTACACCTCAAAATACATTCTGCTACTCCTCCTGAGTGTAGCGATACCACATGTGTGAGACTTTTACACAGCCTGGCCACATACAGAGGCCCAACATTGAAGTAGCACTTTCAGGCGTTCTACAAGCATAAATCGCACATATCCTTTCTCAACCACCTATTACACTTTTGAAGGCCCTGGAGCACCAGGACAATGGAATTTTCCACAAAATGACCCCATTTTGGAAAGAACACACCCCAACGTATAATGTATGAAGCATTATGAGTCTTTTGAATGGTTCATTTTTTTCCAAAAGGTTTTGGAAAATGTGGAGAAAAAATGAAAATGCATTTTTTTTACACAAAGTTGTCCATTTATAAGATATTTCTAACGCATAGCATATACAAAGCAAAAATGACACCCCAAAATGCATTCTGCTACTCCTCCTGAGTATAGCAATACCACATGTGTGAGACTTTTACACAGCCTGGCCATATACAGAGGCCCAACATTGAAGTAGCACTTTCAGGCGTTCTACAAGCATAAATCGCACATATCCTTTCTCAACCACCTATTACAATTTTGAAGGCCCTGGAGCACCAGGACAATAGAATTTTCCACAAAATGACCCCATTTTGGAAAGCACACACCCCAACATATAATCTATGAAGCATTATGAGTCTTTTGAACGGTTCATTTTTTTCCAGAAGGTTTTGGAAAATGTGGAGAAAAAATTAAAATGCATTTTTTTTACACAAAGTTGTCCATTTATAAGATATTTCTAACGCATAGCATATACATAGCAAAAATAAAACCCCAAAATGCATTCTGCTACTCCTCCTAAGTATAGTGATACCACATGTGTGAGACTTTTACACAGCCTGGCCATATACAGAGGCCCAACATTGAAGTAGCACTTTCAGGCGTTCTACAAGCATAAATCGCACATATCCTTTCTCAACCACCTATTACAATTTTGAAGGCCCTGGAGCACCAGGACAATAGAATTTTCCACAAAATGATCCCATTTTGGAAAGCACACACCCCAGCGTATAATCTATGAGGCATTATGAGTCTTTTGAACGGTTCATTTTTTTTCCAGAAGGTTTTGGAAAATGTGGAGAAAAAATTAAAATGCATTTTTTTTTACACAAAGTTGTCAATTTATAAGATATTTCTAACACATAATATGTACATAGCAAAAATTACACCCCAAAATGCATTCTGCTACTCCTCCTGAGTATGGCGATACCACATGTTTGAGACTTTTACACAGCCTGGCCACATACAGAGGCCCAACATCCAAGTAGCACCTCCAGGCATTCTAGCAGCATTAATTGCACATATCATTTTCTGACTACCGATCACATTTTTGAAGGCCCTTCATATATCTAACACATAGCAGGTACATACCAAATAACAAAAGATTACCTGTGGTTTTAGAAGTGCAGTGGTCCACAGAGGAGAGCATCGGTCCAGGCAGCAGGCAGGGATGAGGTCAGCGACAGCAAAAGCAATCATCCAGGCAGCAGGCAGGAATACTGTCCATAGTTCGCACAGGCAGAGATACTGTCAGCACAGCCAGAGCACAGCCAAAAGCACAGGTCCAGGTAGCAGGCAGAGGTGTCCCGGCAGAAATGCTGTCCAAAGTCAGTAGAGGCAGCAGGCAGATATATGGTCAACACAGCCAAATTATTGGTCCAAGCAGCAGGAAGAAACATGGTCCATAATGTCATTGGTCATTACAGGCAGTAATATGGTCAGCACAGCCAAATTATTGGTCCAGGCCGCAGGAAGGACCATCAAGCTTAGGGCCAGGGGGACAGGGGTAGAGGCTTCTCCCACCCAAATCGCTTTGAAGCCTCCGGGCAACCAGACCCTGTTCTTGGAGCACAGAAAACGAAACACTGGTTTTCTCTACTCAGAACGCTATTCTGAAGCCCCTCACATATGTGAGACCCCTGTGTACTAAAAGTAGATGGCCAAAAGATCAGTCCAAGTGGCAGGCAAAAACATGGTCGATTAACAGGCCAAGGTCGGTACACGTGGAAGTCAGAAACGTGGTTTAAATCGGCAGGCAGAGGCATCGTCGGTAAACAGGCTGAGGTTGGTGCACGTGGAGGTCAGAAACGTGGTTTAAATCGGCAAGCAAAGACATCGTCGGTAAACAGGCCAGGGTCAGTTAATTAACATGGAAGGTAGTTAGTAACATGGTAGCAGGCAAATGGGGAAATGGCAGTCTGTTAATAATAAGGGGAACTAATGGATGTATGATAATTTTTGAAGCAATTTCCGATGCACAGGCCAGGTTGGGAGGGACAATCGGGACAATAATAGCTGGTGTCTCTTCTTACTCCTCCTCTGCTGCATACACGGCATTTCTTTTGGCGTCTTCTTCCAGATTCTGTGGGGGGGATGCTAAAGGGATAGTGTCGCTCGTGAAGCCGACTCACACTATCAGAGCGAATGCTTCCTGGGGCGGGATCTTGTTGGTAAATGAGGGCATCGATGATATCTTCGATATATTGGAGGTAGTGGAGTCAGTGATTTTGAGTTGCTTTTTGGTAGCAGACAAACGAATTAAAAAGGGCCATGTGAAACAGGTGAAACGCAACTTTTTTGTGCCAATAACGGGACTTTCTGGTTGATAAGTAGGGCTGTAGCATCTGGTCGTTTAAATCCACCCCCCCCCCATGTACAAATTGTAGTCGTGGACACATTCGGGCTTTACAATGGAGCCGCGTCTTCTTGGAATCTCCACCATGGTGTCATTGTGGATCGTAGAGAGGATGTGGACATCTTTCTTGTCCCTCCACTTCATGGCCAACACCTCCTCGTTCCTCATGGATGCCGATTCTCCAGGTCGCAATTTTTTTGTCAATAAATTTTGTGGGAATCCCTTCCGGTTTTTTTTTAAGGTACCGCAGGCCGGGGTTTGTTTACTGTAAAGGTGGCGAAAAAGGGGCAGGCTGGTATAATAATTATCAACATATAAATGGTAACCTTTTCCGAACAAGGGGTATGCCAACTCCCAGACAATTTTCCCACTGGTTCCAATATATGTGGGGCAATCACGGGGCTGGAGCTGGGAGTCTTTGCCTTTGTAGATCCTGAATTTGCAGACGTATCCAGTGGCTCGATCACATAATTTATTTAATTTTAACCCATACCTGGCTCTCTTGCTTGGTATGTACTGCTTGAACTGCAGTCGGCCGGTGAAATGTACGAGGGACTCGTCCACACAAATTTTTTGGTCTGGGATGAAAACTTCTTCAAATCGCTGGGAAAAGGCATTGATTAGGGGGCGTATCTTGTACAATTTGTCGTAGTTGGGATGATCTCGGGGAGGGCACTGTGAATTGTCATTGAAGTGGAGAAAGCGCATAATCATGTCGTATCTTTTCCTGGACATGACAGCGGAATATATGGGCATGTGTTGGATGGGGCGTTTGGACCAATATGAATGGACTTCGTTCTTTTTTGTAAGCCCCATATTGAACATAAGGCCCAAAAATAATTTAAATTCCTCCAATGTTAGACGCCGCCACTGGAACATGCTGGCGTAGGAAGAATCGGGGTTGGCAGCAATAAATTGGGATGCATACAGATTCGTTTGATCCACTATATTCTGCAGCAAATCTTGTGGGAAAAATAAACAAAAATAATCAAATTTAGAAAAATTTGTAGTGTCGGGCTGCACACCTGGCTGTGCGGTGAAAGGGGGGATGATAGCGGATCCTGAGTTGGCAGGCAACCATAAGGGGTTTGCCAGGGCATCGGGAAGGTAGGATTGGGGCTGGATTCTTCGGGTTGGGCGTGCATTTCCATTGCTTGTACTGGGCTCCTCTTCCTGGGGTATGGCGCTGCTGGTGGTGGGCAGTTCTCCTGATCTTGGTGCTGATCTTGGTGCTGTTCTTGGTGCCGATCGCATTCTTTTGGGAGGGACGGTTTCCTCCGCGGACTCGGACTCTGAGCCACTATCATCCACTGGCTCGTATTCCGAACCAGAATCGGATAATGGGAGCTCCCCGCTGCTCTCATCATCCGACATGGCAAGAATGGCATATGCCTCCTCAGGTGTGTAAACCCTTTGGGACATTATGGCAGTGCTTATTGGTGGGCCTGTGTAATGGTACTGCTGGTGGTAGTGGTGGCGGTCTGTGTGGTAGTACCGATGGAGGTATTAGTGGTGGGCCTGTGTGGTGGTACCGATGGCGGTATGGGTGGTGGTGGTACCAATGGCGGTACAGGTGGTGGTGGTACCGATGGCGGTACGGGTGGTGGTGGTGGCGGCGGTACCGATGGCGGTACAGGTGGCGGTACGGGTGGTGGTGGTAGCGATGGCGGTATGGGTGGTGGTGGTACCGATGGCGGTACAGGTGGTGGTGGTACCGATGGCGGTACAGGTGGTGGTGGTACCGATGGCGGTACGGGTGGTGATGGTACCGATGGCGGTACAGGTGGTGGTACAGGTGGTGGTGGCACTACCGACGGTGGTACGGGTGGTGGTACTGGTGGTGGTACCGATGGCGGCACTAGTGGTGATACTGGTAGCGGGCCTGTGTGGCAGTATAGATGCTGGGCCTGGTGGCGGTACTGGTGGTGGTACTGGTACCGATGGCGGTACTGGTAGCCTGTGTGGCGGTGCCAATGGCGGTACCGATGGAGGTGGGCCTGTGACAGATGATTGACAGATGGGCTGATTGATTGACAGATGGGCTGATTGATTGATTGACAGATGGGTTGATTGATTGACAGATGGGGTGATTGATTGACAGGTGGGGTGATTGATTGACAGATCGGCTGATTGATTGACAGATGGGCTGATTGATTGACAGATGGGCTGATTGACAGATGGGCTGATTGACAGATGGGCTGATTGGCTGGGCTGATTGATGTGCTGGGCTGTGTGACAGGTCCTCTTTATGGGGGGGGGGGCGTGTTGTGCACTGTAAACTTATGTAGACAAACTACACTGAGCTAACTTACTGATCTCTTCTCTCTCCTCACAGATCGGTGTGTGAGGAGAGAGCAGGGATCAGGTAGTAACTCCTGTGGAGTTTGTTTACATTTGTGACCGGCTGTGGTTGGACACAGCCGGTCACGTGGTAAACAGCCAATTCATTGGCTGTTTACTCTGATCGGGGACGCGCTGTGTCCAAGGGACACTCGCCTTCCCCGATCCCCGCTCTGCAAGCCTGTGGCGGCGCGCACGGAGCGCGCCGCCGAGTCTGTTTTGACAGGTGATCGGCTGTGACTTTGACACAGCCGATCACATGGTAAACAGCCAATGAAATTGGCTGTTTACCGTGATCGGGGAAGCGCTGTGTCCGAGGGACACATGCCGTCCCCGATCACCGCGCTGCGCGCCCCCGCGGGCGCGCGCAAGGCATTATCCTGCAGGACGTCATATGACGTCCAGTATCGATAATGCAACCACTTCCCGGACGTCAATTCACTATTGACTGGGCGGGAAGTGGTTAACCACTTCAATACCAGGCACTTATGCACCTTCCCGCCCAGACCAATTTTCAGCTTTCAGCACTCTCACACTTTGAATGACAATTACTCAGTCATGCTACACTGTATCCAAACAAAATTTTTATAATTTTCTTCTCACAAATAGAGATTTCTTTTGGTGGTATTTAATCGCCACTGGGTTTTTAATTTTTTGCGATATAAGCAAAAAACAGCAATTTTTTTTTAAAAACACACTATTTTTTAGTTTCTATTGTAAAATTTTGAAAATAAGTAATTTTTCTTCATAAATTTGTGCCAAAATGTATACTGCTAAAAATTTTTGGTAAAAATAACCCAAATTAGTGTATATTATTTGGTCTTTGTGAAAGTTATAGAGTCTACAAACTATGGTGCCAATCACTGAAAATTGATCACATCTGATCACGCCTGATTGTCACGTACCTGACGGTGACGAGCCCGGTTTAGCAGAGGGAGGCCTCCCTTACGGCTCCCACCAGCGGCCCCTGGTAGTGAAACAGGAGGCACGGAGGTAGAAGGGGTACGAGTGCCTGGCAGGATCAACACAGAGCAAGTCGCTGGGTGGTCCGGGCTGGATCCGGGTACACCGAGGTGAGGCGAGTTGACAGGAACTAGGAAGCCAGGCAGCACAGCAGGTTGACAGGAACCAGGAAGCCAGGAAGCACAGCAGGTTGACAGGAACCAGGAAGCCAGGAAGCACAGCAGGTTCTGGAACCAGGAAGCCAGGAAGCACAGCAGGTTGACAGGAACCAGGAAGCCAGGAAGCACAGCAGGTTCTGGAACCAGGAAGCCAGGAAGCACAGCAGGTTCTGGAACAGCTGAACGGACCGGACCGGAGCCTGGGTCAGGCAGGGTAGTCAGACAAGCCGGGTCGGATACACTGGCAGACAGCGAGGTACAAAAGGACAAAGCAGAGCGGTGGTCAGAAACAAGCCAGAGATCAGGTGCAGGCGGATAACAGGAAGGTCACAGGAAAGCCGGGTCAGATGCAGATGGGTTTCTCAGATCAGGTTACACAGGGACTACGCTGTAGAGCAGACAGCAGGGACTGTCTGTAAATGGCATATTTAAATAGTCTCTCTGGCGCCACCCGCTGGACGCACACGCGAACGGAGACCAGGAAGTCCGGGGCACCTGTTTCTGGCAGGATCTCCATGACATTGCCCCCCCCCAAGGGGCAGCCTCCGGATGCCCATACGGATACATCTTTCGGGGTGAGATCTTCTGAAGGCCTGTATCAGATTCCTGGCATGAATGTTCTCCTCCGGTTCCCAAGAGTTCTCTTCGGGTCCGTAACCCTTCCATTTAATTAAGAATTGGTTCCGGTTACCTCTTCTCCTCACGTCCAGAATAGCCTCAACTTCGAATTCCTGCTCCCCGTCTATGATGACGGGATCAGGGCGAGCCGGAGTCCGGCCTGGGAATGGGTTGGAGACTGATGGTTTCAACAGGGAAACATGAAAGACAGGGTGGACTCTAAGGGAGTCGGGGAGCTCCAGCTCGTAGGCCACCTCGTTAATCTTCCTCTTGACAGGAAATGGCCCTAAGAACTTGGGGCCCAACTTCCTGGAAGGGCACGCCAACCTTAGGTTAATGGTAGAGAGCCATACTTGGTCGCCGGGTACCAGCACTAATTCACCCCGCCTTCTCCTGTCGTAGACCATCTTGTTATACTCCTGAGTCTTCGCCATGGTTTCGCGTAAAAGCTGATTGTTTGATGAGAAGAAGTTCACCCTTTCCTGAACTGCAGGCACCGAACACTCCGGGAGGGAGTTGGACAGGAATGCAGGGTGAAAACCATAGTTCGCGAAGAATGGGGTCTGGTTAGTTGCGGAGTGGATGGAGTTATTATAGGCGAACTCAGCCAACGGGAGCAGGGAGAGCCAGTCATTCTGAGCAAAAGAGGAGAAACAACGCAGGTATTGCTCGAGGGTCTGATTAGTCCTCTCCGTCTGTCCATTGGTCTGAGGGTGATAAGCCGAAGAAAACGATAGTTCTATCCCTAGGGTCTTGCAGAGGGATCTCCAGAACCGGGAGGTAAACTGTACCCCCCGATCAGAGACAATATTGGCAGGCACCCCGTGGAGCCTGACGACCTCTTTCATGAATATTTGTGCCGTTTCCGGGGCTGAGGGGGTCCCCTTCATAGGGACAAAATGTGCCATTTTGGACAGACGGTCCACTATCACAAAGATAGTGGTATGGTTTTCCGCTGGAGGCAGTTCAACTATAAAGCCGATGGAAAGCATCTTCCAAGGCCGGTCTGGAACAGGTAAAGGCCTCAGTAGTCCCCAGGCCTTGGATCTGGAACCCTTGTTTCAGGTACAAGTAATACAGGACTCCACAAACTTCCTGCAATCCTCGCGTAATCTGGGCCACCATAAGGTACGTTGTACCAAATCAGTGGTCTTGGCAACACCAAAGTGCCCGGCAAGGGCATGATCGTGGCAGAGCTCTAACACGGTTATTCTTAGTTCCTCTGGTACGAATATCCTGTTCTGGTGCCATAGTAGCCCATCCTTAGCCTGCAAGTCCAGCTCAGAGGAGGGTTCCTGTCCAGTGGTGGCTTGTCTGATCCGAGTAAGTAAATCTTCCTGAAGAAGAAGAAAATTTCCAGGGGCGAGGATGGTATCGGGCAAGGGGGTTTCCTTTGATCCATGAAACATTTGGGACAAGGCGTCGGGTTTAGTGTTCTTGGCACCAGGGCGATAAGTGACATGAAAGGAAAACCGGGAAAAGAACAGCGCCCATCTGGCTTGTTGTGGTTTTAATCTTTTTGCCGCTTTCAGGTACTCCAGATTCTTATGGTCGGTGAATATTAGAATCGGGTGAGCAGCTCCTTCAAGTAAGTATCGCCATTCTTCCAAGGCAGACTTGATCGCCAGTAGTTCCCGGTCCCCTACATCATAGTTTCTCTCCGCCGCAGATAGTTTGCGAGAAAAGAAGGCTACTGGGTGAAGCAAAGCCCTGGTTCCTTGTCTCTGTGACAGTATTGCTCCTACCGCGACTTCAGAGGCATCTACCTCAAGTACAAATGGCAGTGAGGAATCTGGGTGTTTCAAAATAGAAGCAGAGGTGAAGAGACCCTTCAGGACTTCGAAGGCCTTCTGGGCCGCTGGGCACCAGTGGAAGCGGGTTTCCTGCTTGGTTAACTGGGTGATGGGCGCAATGATTGCGGAGAACCCCCGGATGAATTTACGATAAAAATTAGCGAACCCAACGAACCGTTGGATTCCCTTTTTATCCATTGGCACTGGCCAGTCCAGGATTGCGGCAATCTTCTTTGGATCCATCCTGATGCCTTCACCGGAGATGATTAACCCCAGGAATGCTATGCTCTCTTGCTCAAACTCACATTTCTCAGCCTTCGCATATAGCCTATGCT
This sequence comes from Rana muscosa, assembly GCA_029206835.1. NCBI lineage: Eukaryota > Metazoa > Chordata > Amphibia > Anura > Ranidae > Rana > Rana muscosa. Next base: position 632,582,863 of record CM055117.1, on the reverse strand, counting down.
GGCGAAACTGATCCAACACACTTCTGACGTGCCTGCGATGAGAGTCAAGGGAGGAAGAAAAGATTAGTATGTCATCCAAGTAGACAATAACAAAAAGGTCTAGAAAGTCCCGAAGTACATCATTAATAAAGTACTGGAAGGTGGCAGGTGCGTTGCACAACCCGAAGGGCATCACTAAGTACTCAAAATGTCCAAACCGGGAGCAGAAGGCAGTCTTCCATTCATCACCCTCCTTGATTCGGACCAGATTGTAAGCTCCACGGAGGTCAAGTTTAGTAAAAATGGTGGCAGCTCCCAATCTTTGGAATAACTCTGGTACCAGGGGAAGCGGGTAGCCATTCTTAATGGTGACCTTATTTAGTTCACGGTAATCCACACAGGGTCGGAGGGTATGGTCCTTTTTTTCCACGAAGAAGATGCCTGCGCCTGCTGGCGACGTAGAGGGGCGAATGAACCCCTTTTGTAGGTTCTCGTCGATATAGTTCTTTAGTGCCCCCTGTTCTACCTCCGTTAATGGGAAGATCCTACCGAATGGAATAGCTGCTCCGGGTAGCAGGTCGATGGGGCAATCATAGGCCCGATGGGGTGGTAGTGTCTCTGCCCCCTGTCTGCTGAACACATCAAGGAAGTACAGGTAGGCATCAGGGATGATCTGACGTGTACCAGCATCAGTGTCGGTACACAGTAGAGCGGCCGGCCCTGGGAGCTTGTGTGAGCCGCAGGACTGTTGGCAGTAGGAGGAAGGAAAGGTAACTACCCCCGTGACCCAGTTGATGGTGGGGTTGTGGGCTTGCAACCAGGGCATACCGAGAATCATAGGGAACAGTGGAGAAGAAATAATGTCCAGACGTAGGTACTCTCGGTGAACCCCGGTAGTGGTGTCGTGGAATTCCTAGGCTGTTTGCAGAGCACACAGCCTATAATTCCTGTGCTATCTAAGCACACACTTTAGATTCATCCTTTTGCAATAATGCTATCTTTAAGTTTGCTAAAATTCACTCACCGTTCATCCCATCATTCAATCAAGGAAACCACCAACACAGGTCTTATGGTCAAGTCATCTCAGAGCAGAGTGTCCCTGGGATAGCCAGCTCTCTTTATTTATAGTAAACATGAGTAACAAAAGAAGGTGTGGCTTCACAGAACAGCCATTCAGACATTTTGTATATTTTTAAAAGAACCAATCACAGACATGTTTAAATTCAAATATAATCCCAGCAGTGACGTGTGCAAATGGCTGTGTACAGGGGTCATGCTTTCTGTGAGACAAAGGAACAGTAGAAAGCATGGCTTTGTACAGAGCCGTGTGCAAACCAACTCACTGCTACCAATGACGGAAACTACATGACAATTATGCCTCAATGGACCACAATTATTTTATAGTTATGCTACCGTTCCTGTGGACACAGATATGTGCGCTCAGAGTCATTTAACGCCCCCCGCCAGGGGCTGGCCAGTTCCCCCAACGGGGCGCAAAACAACATCTCTAAATGCAGCAAACATTGCTGTCTCCACAGGAAGATTTTCCCGCCACCGATCTTCCACCAACGTCTGTATGTGCAAATACGCTCAGATGAGTGCATTACAGCAAAACTGACACTGGGGGGACATCTGACAACATACATTAATACATTTCCATAAAAATCTCCACAACAGTGGTGAGGATGGTGACAGGTAAAGGGACCGTTTCTTGGACCACGGGTCCCGACTTGATAACGGACCCGTCAGCCAGGTGAACACATAATCCATGAGTCTTGGTAAGGAGAGGGATCAGCTGTGTGCGGGCAAAAGTTGAGTCCATAAAGCAACTACAAGCCCCAGAGTCAATGATAGCGGACACTTGCAGAGTCCTTCCTGGGAGCTGTAGGGAGATAGAAAGGGCAAGGTGAGATGAAGGCTTGGCCTGAGGGTTGGTTAAACCAGACGATACTGAGAAACACTTACGGGCTTTCAGGGGACAACTTCTAACGAAATGTCCGGGTTCCCCACAATACAGGCACAGGTTATGCGCTCGCCGGCGCTGGCGTTCCTCCGGAGTGAGGGAGGGACGAAGGACTCCAAGCTGCATGGGTTCAGGTGCATCGTGTGAGGGGGTCAGGGGTGCAACAGGAGCTGGGTGCAGGTGACTGGGGACCCGAGGAAGCATCCAGGTCGGACGGGAGAAGCCTGTGGCCCTCTCAGCCCTCCGTTCCCTCAAACGTCGGTCAATCTGAATAGTTAACTCGATCAACAGATTCAGTCTCTGGTATTCCGACCCTAGCCAGTTCGTCCTTCAGGGGGTCTGAAAGACCTATGCGGAACTGGTGACGGAGGGCGGCGTCATTCCACCTGGTATCTGCGCTCCAGCACCTAAATTCAGCTACATAGTCCTCTGCCTCTCTGCGTCCCTGCTGAAGGGTCCGCAAAGCGTTTTCTGCGGTAACTGAAAGCTGAGGGTCCTCATACAGTTGGGCCATGGTATCGAAGAAAACTGTAAGGCTGTCCAAGGCCACGTCCTTATGTTCCAGCAGGCGGTGGGCCCAGTTCTGGGGGTCTCCAGAGAGCAAAGAGATCACAAAGCCCACCTTGGTGGCTTCCAAGGAGAAGGTTCGGGGCTGTAAGGCAAAGTACAACTCACAGGAGTTACGGAAGGCTCTGAACTTGCTCCGGTCCCCGGAGAACCTTTCAGGTGTAGGGACCCTGGGTTCAGGAGGGAGCATGACCACCGTGGGTGTGGACCCTGTACCGGCAGAGGACGTAGAGGCAAGTGGACCCCCTTGGCCTCCAGAAGGGTTGGTGAGGGCCTGCACTTGTCCTTCCAGGTGGGTGTAGCCTTGCTGGAGGCTTTTGACTGCTTCAGTCAACCCCGCCAGGTGCCGACATAGTTCCTCCATAGGTGAGGCTCCCTGCTCGGGCTCAGACATGGCTGTCTGCTGCTGTCACGTACCTGACGGTGACGAGCCCGGTTTAGCAGAGGGAGGCCTCCCTTACGGCTCCCACCAGCGGCCCCTGGTAGTGAAACAGGAGGCACGGAGGTAGAAGGGGTACGAGTGCCTGGCAGGATCAACACAGAGCAAGTGGCTGGGTGGTCCGGGCTGGATCCGGGTACACCGAGGTGAGGCGAGTTGACAGGAACCAGGTAGCCAGGCAGCACAGCAGGTTGACAGGAACCAGGAAGCCAGGAAGCACAGCAGGTTGACAGGAACCAGGAAGCCAGGAAGCACAGCAGGTTCTGGAACCAGGAAGCCAGGAAGCACAGCAGGTTGACAGGAACCAGGAAGCACAGCAGGTTCTGGAACCAGGAAGCCAGGAAGCACAGCAGGTTCTGGAACAGCTGAACGGACCGGACCGGAGCCTGGGTCAGGCAGGGTAGTCGGACAAGCCGGGTCGGATACACTGGCAGACAGCGAGGTACAAAAGGACAAAGCAGAGCGGTGGTCAGAAACAAGCCAGAGATCAGGTGCAGGCGGATAACAGGAAGGTCACAGGAAAGTCGGGTCAGATACAGATGGGTTTCTCAGATCGGGTTACACAGGTACTACGCTGTAGAGCAGACAGCAGGGACTGTCTGTAAATGGCAGGTTTAAATAGTCTCTCTGGCGCCACCCGCTGGACGCACGCGCAAATGGAGACCAGGAAGTCCGGGGCGCCTGTTTCTGGCAGGATCTCCATGACACTGATGTACTGAAGGCATATCTCATTTCTTGAGACACTAACAAGCCAGGAAAGTACAAATACCCCAAAATTACCCCTTTTTGGAAAGTAGACAGTCCAAGTTATTTACTAAGAGGCATGGTGAGTTTTTTGAAGTTGTATTTTTTCCCCACAATTCTTGGGAAAATTTGGATTTTTTTTTTTTTTTTTTACACAAACTGGTCATATTAACATTTTTTTCTCTCACACAGCATATGCATAATTGCAACTATACCCCAAAATACATTCTGCTACTCCTCCTGAGTGTAGCGATACCACATGTGTGAGACTTTTACACAGCCTGGCCATATACAGAGGCCCAACATTGAAGTAGCACTTTCAGGCGTTCTACAAGCATAAATTGCACATATCCTTTCTCAACCACCTATTACACTTTTGAAGGTCCTGGAGCACCAGTACAATGGAATTGTCCACAAAATGACCCCATTTTGGAAAGCACACACCCCAATGTATAATCTATGAAGCATTATGAGTCTTTTGAACGGTTCATTTTTTTCCAGAAGGTTTTGGAAAATGTGGAGAAAAAATGAAAATGCATTTTTTTTACACAAAGTTGTCTATTTATATGATATTTCTAACACATAGCATATACATAGCAAAAATGACACCCCAAAATGCATTCCGCTACTCCTCCTGAGTATGGCGATACCACATGTTTGAGACTTTTACACAGCCTAGCCACATACAGAGGCCCAACATCCAAGTAGCACCTCCAGGCATTCTAGCAGCATTAATTGCACATATCATTTTCTGACTACCGATCACATTTTTGAAGGCCCTGGAGCACCAGGACAATGGAATTGTTCACAAAATTACCCCATTTTGGAAAGCACACACCCCAACGTATAATCTATGAGGCATAATGAGCCTTTTGAACGGTTCATTTTTTTCCAGAAGGTTTTGGAAAATGTGGGAAAAAATTTAAATGCATTTTTTTTTTACACAAAGTTGTCCATTTATTAGATATTTTTAACACATTGTACCTAGCAATAAATGACACCCCAAAATGCATTCTGCTACTTCTCTTGAGTATGGCGATACCACATGTTTGAGACTTTTACACAGCCTGGCCACATACAGAGGCCCAACATCCAAGTAGCACCTCCAGGCATTCTAGCAGCATTAATTGCACATATCATTTTCTGACTACCGATCACATTTTTGAAGGCCCTGGAGCACCAGGACAATGGAATTGTTCACAAAATGACCCCATTTTGGAAAGCGCACACCCCAACGTATAATCTATGAGGCATAATGAGCCTTTTGAACGGTTCATTTTTTTCCAGAAGGTTTTGGAAAATGTGGGAAAAAATTAAAATGCATTTTTTTTTACACAAAGTTGTCCATTTATAAGATGTTTCTAACACATAGCATGTTAGCATGTACATAGCAAAAAATTACACCCCAAAATGCATTCTGTTACTCCTCCTGAGTATGGTGATACCACATGTTTGAGACTTTTATACAGCCTGGCCACATACAGGGGCCCAACATCCAAGTAGGATAGGGGAAGTTTCCCCTGCTAGGGGTTTTCAAGGCAGCAGAGATTGAGACAATGATAAATAAAATGAGTCTTTATTTGTGAAAACCAAAAAGGTTTCACGGGTAAAATTCAATCGAGATATGAGCTCTGGTACATGATAGAATATACGAAATACAAAACAATATAAACATAATGTGACATAAACCATCGCTGCTAAAGTGCAATGTGGATGACTACATTTATCTTGATGCGTTTCGACCCGGTGGGGTCTTCTTCAGCAGATATGTTAACTGTAAGGAAAAGTGCTTTTAATATATCATACAGAAATTTTAAGAAAACAATAATAGTAGCGGTAATGGGATTATTTGTAGCATATTTACCAGACAGACTGTTTTGTACACGATCACATGACCAGAGATCCTTCCTTTAAAATAGGGAATCCCCATGGACTCCCAAAACTGGCCCGTCGGCTGGCAAGAGAACCTCCGCCTGATAGGGGTACCCCAATGAGCCGCGCCTGACTTACAAGGAGTCACCACATGGAAACGGAGTCCCGCGCCTAAGGGCGCGGAAAAAAGGGGAAGGCCACACCTGCAGTAGACCATACATGACATCATAAGAATTATATATAGTAATAGTACATACAACATATAATTGTATAAGTACAAGAGATTATGATATAATCAATTTTTGGCATAAGATAGTGGCAGACTAGTAGTGTGGGTCAGATAGGCCTTTATGAATATTATATTAAACCTAACATGGTAAAAAAGATTATATGAATATAATTGATCGGATGGTTGGAAGAGGTGATGAAAGGTGAGGAAGTGCCATAGTGAAGAACAAAGGGAGATAAAAGGAAGGTGAAGGACGAAGAAGAAAAGGAAAAGAAAAAAATATATAACCTCATAAAAGAGGTTAAAAAAAGTGCATGAATTATAGGAGTGAAGATGGAAATACGTGAAAATATAAGTGTGAGTGAATGTATATGTGTATAGGAATGTGTGATGAGGGAATGAAGTGAATAAGGCCATGTGATGAAACAACAAAATGTGAAGAAAATAATCAATTATTAAATAATGGTGTAGTGGTTGGCGTGAAGAGGAAAGAAAAAAGGGAAAAAGGGGAAGTGAAGCAAAAGAAAAAGGAGTGAATACGAGTCTGGAGAAGAAAAAGAAAAAAAAAGAAAAACAGGCCAGATGAAGGCAGCAGTGAACAATAGTAATAGCAGTAAAAACAGTGATGAAGAGGGAAGGGGAAGGAAGAAAGGGTGGGGGAGGGGGCATGGAGGGAAATGAAACAGAACACAGTAGATAAAATATGAACGTGAACAAAAACAAAAAAGAAGAAAGGGAAAGTGAAGCAGTGAAAAGGGGGTGACTGAAAAAAGGGAAAAGGAAATGTGTGGTGCATGAAAGATGATGAAAGAAAAAAAAAGGGGGGATGGGGAAGAAAGGGGGGGGGTGTTGTGAGTTAGTGCAATATAAATTAAATGTAATACAGGTCCTTCTCAAAAAATTAGCATATTGTGATAAAGTTCATTATTTTCTGTAATGTACTGATAAACATTAGACTTTCATATATTTTAGATTCATTAAACACAACTTGAAGTAGTTCAAGCCTTTTCTTGTTTTAATATTGATGATTTTGGCATACAGCTCATGACAACCCAAAATTCCTATCTCAAAAAATTAGCATATCATGAAAAGGTTCTCTAAACGGGCTATTAACCTAATCATCTGAATCAACTAATTAACTTTAAACACCTGCAAAAGATTCCTGAGGCTTTTAAAAACTCCCAGCCTGGTTCATTACTCAAAACCGCAATCATGGGTAAGACTGCCGACCTGACTGCTGTCCAGAAGGCCATCATTGACACCCTCAAGCAAGAGGGTAAGACACAGAAAGAAATTTCTGAACGAATAGGCTGTTCCCAGAGTGCTGTATCAAGGCACCTCAGTGGGAAGTCTGTGGGAAGGAAAAAGTGTGGCAGAAAACGCTGCACAACGAGAAGAGGTGACCGGACCCTGAAGAAGATTGTGGAGAAGGACCGATTCCAGACCTTGGAGGACCTGCGGAAGCAGTGGACTGAGTCTGGAGTAGAAACATCGAGAGCCACTGTGAACAGGCGTGTGCAGGAAATGGGCTACAGGTGCCGCATTCCCCAGGTCAAGCCACTTTTGAACCAGAAACAGCGGCAGAAGCGCCTGACCTGGGCTACAGAGAAGCAGCACTGGACTGTTGCTCAGTGGTCCAAAGTACATTCGGAAATCAAGGTGCCAGAGTCTGGAGGAAGACTGGGGAGAGGGAAATGCCAAAATGCCTGAAGTCCAGTGTCAAGTACCCACAGTCAGTGATGGTCTGGGGTGCCATGTCAGCTGCTGGTGTTGGTCCACTGTGTTTTATCAAGGGCAGGGTCAATGCAGCTAGCTATCAGGAGATTTTGGAGCACTTCATGCTTCCGTCTGCTGAAAAGCTTTATGGAGATAAAGATTTCATTTTTCAGCACGACCTGGCACCTGCTCACAGTGCCAAAACCACTGGTAAATGGTTTACTGACCATGGTATTACTGTGCTCAATTGGCCTGCCAACTCTCCTGACCTGAACCCCATAGAGAATCTGTGGGATATTGGGAAGAGAAAGTTGAGAGACGCAAGACCCAACACTCTGGATGAGCTTAAGGCCGCTATCGAAGCATCCTGGGCCTCCATAACACCTCAGCAGTGCCACAGGCTGGTTGCCTCCATGCCACGCCGCATTGAAGCAGTCATTTCTGCAAAAGGATTCCCGACCAAGTATTGAGTGCATAACTGAACATAATTATTTGAAGGTTGACTTTTTTTGTATTAAAAACACTTTTCTTTTATTGGTCGGATGAAATATGCTAATTTTTTGAGATAGGATTTTTGGGTTTTCATGAGCTGTATGCCAAAATCATCAATATTAAAACAAGAAAAGGCTTGAACTACTTCAGTTGTGTGTAATGAATCTAAAATATATGAAAGTCTAATGTTTATCAGTACATTACAGAAAATAATGAACTTTATCACAATATGCTAATTTTTTGAGAAGGACCTGTATAAGGCTAACCTTATTTGAAAAAGAGCAAGTTACCATCCAGACTAGCAGAATATTGAGCTTGTAAACCAGTTTGTGAATATATAATTAGATCTAAAAAAGATCTAAAAAAGAAGAAATAAGTATTTGGACATTATAAAGGTGGACCAAATGGACACCTACTAGGTATTAGGACAGAATGATGAGTTACCTTGTTCTGACGTGTCAGCGAGCACACAACCGCAGGGTTACAGAGCCAGGGATCGACTGAAGAAATCAGCAATCCCAAGGTTTAAATAGGGAGTTTCTATTGATATCAAATGCAGGGCAGGTGAGTGGTGAGCCCGCCCTATACTCACCTTCTGCATATAGTAGCAGAGGAGAGGTTCCTGCGGTGACTCCCTCTGCGTTCTGGAGGATCGAAATCTCGGTGTCCCCCGTCATCTCCGCCGTAATAACGTAACGCCGTGACGTCACGCGCACGCAAGGTGCGCAAGCATAGTCACGGCGTTCGGAGAGGATCCAGAATGCCGCTGGCAGAGAAGAAAACAAAGCGCCCGCAATAGGCGGAAATATTCCGCCCCCCCCAGCGGACGCTAAGGAGAGCAGCAACCCACCCTGTGACTCCGGAGGACAGGAAACCATCCAGTTGTCCCCCGGAAACAAGGAGGTATGCCCTCTCACTCTGCCAGGAAGGCAGGATGGATAAGAGGAATCCCAAAGCGGAGGATTAATGACAGCCGGCGAGCCTGAGCAGGACCCAGGGAGCCCCAACTGGGAAAAGGAACAGATGGGGGAAATTGATAATATTTAAGATCTGGGCATAACAGATCACAAATTAAATGATTGAATAGCTGTACATATAAACAAAATTAGGTCGTAAGAATTCTTACAGAGCTGTTGCAGTAGTGATGATCGTCAGGGCATTAGATGGTAACATGTGTATGAAATTGTCATAAAAAATAATAATAAATTGGAAAAATATGTATAAAGAATATGTACATAGACATTAAAGGCAATTATAGAAGTGTGGTGAGCATGCTTAATATATCCTGGGCAAGAACTGAAAGCAGAAAACAGAACACAGAGGTCAGGGCCACAGCAAGGCAAATGTGGGTACAAAATAAATAAATAACAAATCATAAAGGAATATTATTGGGAAAATGCTATTAATGTCACTGCGTCTTCCCAGAAGAAAAACCCTAAGGAAAGGGGCAAATGAGATGGCTTTGTTGAGGCCAGGAAAAATCGTGGCCTGCAATCGAAAAATCCACCTCTGCTCGACTTGCAATAAGGTTTTATTCCAATCGCCACCACGGTTGGGTATATGGGTGCGATGGAGTGCTGAGAAGGTGACCTTTGGAACAGTGTAATTATGTGTAAACACAGCATGCCTCCCAATGGGAAGATAGTAGTTACCAATTTGCATGCTATAAATGTGTTTGGATATGCGCCGCCAAAATTCTTGCTTCGTCTTGCCAATATAGTAGGCACCACATTCGCACTCCATGATATAAACCACCCCACGGGTCTGGCAATTCACGAAGTGCGAAGGTTGGAAGGTTTCTCCATTGAAGAGATTGAATACTTTTTCTTTCCTTATTAGTGGGCAATGAGAACAGTGCCCACAGGGAAAGGAGCCCATAATAGGGCAATGTTTAAATCGTTTCTGTTCGTCCTTAAACTCACTTTGAACGAGCATGTCTTTGATAGACCTAGCTCGTTTGTACGTAATGGATGGATACAAAGATATGAAGGGTCTGATTTTGGGATCATCAGTTAAGATGGTCCAATGCCTTAACAAGATGTTTTTGATGGCAACATGTTGATGAGAAAATCGCATGATAATTCGTGTGATGTCAGGGTGGGTTTCCACTTTGGGTTTAGATTTAAATAGTAAATCCGATCTTAGTTTATGACAAGTTTGATTGTATGCTCTTCGCAAACAGGTTCGGCTGTAGCCCCGAATTAGGAGCCTATTTTGAAGTTTCCCTGCTTCCTCCCTGAAAAGAATGTCACTCAAGCAATTATGCCCAAGGCGCAAATATTGCCCTTATGGGATGGAATTTTTGAGTGGAATAGGGTGGAAGCTTTCTGCGTGGAGCACCATATTTCCAGCAGTGGTTTTACGAAAAAGGGTGCTGCACAGTTGGTTATCAGAATTAATGTACACTTTTACATCCAGAAAAGTGATGCTGTGATGGTCATAAGTCATAGTGAATTTTAAATTCCGATCGTTTTTGTTCAATAAATCAAAAAATTCCAACAGCTTCTCCTCTGGTCCCTCCCAGATGGCAAAAGACGTCGCCGATATACCGTAGCCACTTGGAAATGTGGCTTGTGTATTCGACAGGACCCTCGCCACCCAGGAGGGACTCCTCCCACTCCCCCAGGTACAAATTGGCGTAGGATGGGGCACAACATGTCCCCATCGCTACGCCCTGCACCCGGAGGTAGTGGGAGTGATTGAAGCTGAAGTAATTATGATGTAGTATGTACTCAAGACCGTCTAGAAGGAAGTCGTTCAAGGCATGATCATGAAGTTTACCTGTTTGCAGAACTCTCTGCACAGTCGCCAACCCCTTGGAATGGGGGATGCAGCTGTACAGAGCCTCGACGTCAATGGCGACGAGGATGCAATGATTAGGTATCTGAAGTTTTTCAATGGTCTGCAAAAATTGAATGGTGTCTCTGACAAAGGAGGGCAATGAAATAAAGTAAGGTTGTAGATAGGCATCGATGACACGACTGAGATTCTCAGAGATTGACCCATTCCCGGAGACTATAGGACGGCCGGGAGGGTTTTGTGGATCCTTGTGAATTTTCGGAAGACTATAAAAAGTCGCCGTTTTGGGATATTTGGTTCGTATGAACTCAAGCAAATTCATTGGAATGGCTCCATTTTTATAATGGTGGTCCACCATTTTGTAAAAGTTGGCATTGTATTGGCCTATACTGAGTATAGAAATGTTTTTATACCAATCAGTATTTTTCAATATCTTTTCGCACATAGAAATGTACCTTTGATTATCCATAATAGTTACATTGCCCCCCTTGTCAGAGGGTTTCACCACTAACTTGGCATCTTTAGAAAGAGTTTTCAAAGCCTTAAATTCCTCCAAAGTCAAATTTTGCGGGTCGCACGGGGTATTGGAAAGTTTTCCAATATCGCGTGTGACCAATTTAAAAAAAATAGCTACGCTAGGGTTGGTATTGGAAGGCGGAATTAGGGAAGATGGTTTCTTGAACATAGCAATAGGATTTTGAGTTGAAGGATTGTCAACATTTAACATAGTATTAAGATCAATTAGATATATTAGATCGATAGTGTTGTTTTCTTGATATAAAAGAGTTAAATCACATAGAGCCTTAAATTCCCTCATGGTGAGGGATGCCCCATCAACGGCATCACCCTCTGGAGGATTGTAACTATGTAAAGATTTAAGAAGTAGTTTGCGAACAAAAAGTTGAATGTCTGTATGAACCTCAAAGAGGTCATAATTTTGTTCGGGACAAAAAGTTAATCCACGTGACAAAACCTGAGATTCAGCCACAGACAGTTGGTGTGAGGATAGATTAACTATGCTTAGGTATTGGGATGTGTCCGCATCACATGGGGATCTCGACCCCTTCCACTTTTGTTTGTTTGAGGGGAAAAGGGACCCCACCCTGGGTTTAAAGATTTCTGAGGTACAGGGACAGATTGCTGAGGTACAGGGACTAGGCCACTGGGCAGAGAAATGTCAAAATTTACAGTATCAGAAAGTGGAAGATCAGATGTACTTAAAGGAGCACAGGACATAGAGTCGTAGTTGCTGAAAAGAGCAGTGTCCTCACTACTGGAGGCTATCTGCTCTTGATCAGCAGGGATACCAATAGTGCTTTTTTTGCTGTCCTGCTCTGTCCTGGTGCGGTTTCTCTTTTGTTTACCACGGCCTCGTTGGGAAGACGTGGCGACTCGTTCCCCATGAGTCCAAGTAGCACCTCCAGGCATTCTAGCAGCATTAATTGTACATATCATTTTCATAAGATATTTCTAACACATAATATGTACATAGCAAAAATTACACCCCAAAATGCATTCTGCTACTCCTCCTGAGTATGGCGATACCACATGTTTGAGACTTTTACACAGCCTGGCCACATACAGAGGCCCAACATCCAAGTAGCACCTCCAGGCATTCTAGCAGCATTAATTGCACATATCATTTTCTGACTACCGATCACATTTTTGAAGGCCCTTCATATATCTAACACATAGCAGGTGCATACCAAATAACAAAAGATTACCTGTGGTTTTAGAAGTGCAGTGGTCCACAGAGGAGAGCATCGGTCCAGGCAGCAGGCAGGGATGAGGTCAGCGACAGCAAAAGCAATCATCCAGGCAGCAGGCAGGAATACTGTCCATAGTTCGTACCGGCAGAGATACTGTCAGCACAGCCAAAGCACAGCCAAAGCACAGGTCCAGGTAGCAGGCAGAGGTGTCCCGGCAGAAATACTGTCCAAAGTCAGTAGAGGCAGCAGGCAGGCAGGTCAACACAGCCAAAGTATTGGTCCAAGCAGCAGGAAGAAACATGGTCCATAATGTCATGGGTCATTACAGGCAGTAATATGGTCAGCACAGCCAAAGTATTGATCCAGGCAGCAGGAAGGACCATCAAGCTTTGGGCCAGGGGGACAGGGGTAGAGGCTTCTCCCACCCAAATCGCTTTGAAGACTCCGGGCAACCAGACCCTGTTCTTGGAGCACAGAAAACGAAAAACTGGTTTTCTCTACTCAGAACGCTATTCTGAAGCCCCTCACATATGTGAGACCCCTGAGTACTAAAAGTAGATGGCCAAAAGATCAGTCCAAGTGGCAGGCAAAAACATGGTTGATTAACAGGCCAAGGTCGGTACACGTGGAAGTCAGAAACGTGGTTTAAATCAGCAGGCAGGGGCATCGTCGGTAAACAGGCTGAGGTTGGTGCACGTGGAGGTCAGAAACGTGGTTTAAATCGGCAAGCAAAGACATTGTCGGTAAACAGGCCAGGGTCAGTTAATTAACATGGAAGGTAGTTCATAACATGGTAGCAGGCAAATGGGGAAATGGCAGTCTGTTAATAATAAGGGGAACTAATGGATGTATGATAATTTTTTTTTTTTTAAACATTTTTTTATTGAAGTTTTATATGCATAACATACATTGGTGGATGTGTCGACTAGACAGCATCCATATACCGGCCTAAACCAACCGTCTAACATAGACCAATCTATCCAACCTCCCCACCCCCCAGTCACATCTCGACTATTATACGAATCTTGACATCAGTCACTTATAATTCGATCCATGCTGATTTCTAGTGTCCTAATCTACCATCTCGATTTCGCCATGTTTAGCCGTCTAGACACATCACATTGGAGTGAGCCAGTCAAGATTCCATTGCCTGCGCCTCACAAACATTTCCTACCCTACAGTACTATCAGAGTTAAGCCATGAGTGCCATACTTTATCAAATTTCTGTATACATCCCCTACTCTCATAAGTGGCTTTGTAGTAAGGTAGCATTGTATTTACTAGGCCTTTCCAAGCGGAAACGCTTGGAGCCACCGTTTTTTTCCAGGCAAGCAGGATAGCCTTCCTGCCATAGAAGAACAGTATATTCAACAGTGTATGCATTGCTCTTGAGGGCACCACATCATCAACCAGACCCAGGAGACAGGTTTTTACATTCATTGGGATCGGGACCGACAGGAGATCTGAAATACATGCAGTGATATCTTTCCAGAAATTCTGTATGATTGGGCAATGCCAGAAAATGTGGTCAGCGTCAGCAGGTGAATGGGAACATCTCCAACACTCCGCTGAGGTCGAAGGAAAAATTCTCCCCAGTCGCGCCGGTGTGTAGTAACTCCTGTGCAAAAATTTAAATTGGATCAATCTGTCCCTGGCCGACACGAGATTCTTAAAAGGTTGAGACCAGAGGTCCTCCCAATCATCGCCTTGTACCTCTGGGACCTCTCTAGCCCACGCTTCCCGGCACCTAGTGATAGCTTTAGGGGTCACTTTAAAGAATTCCTTGTATGTGTCTGAGAGAGGCTTTGCCAGTTCCTCTCCCGTCAGCATCGTTTCCAGGGATGAAGGTACAGATTCGACCCTCATTTCCTGAAATTGAGCTTAAAAAGCATGTCGGACCTGTAAAAATCGAAACAGGTAATGATTGGGGAGGCCGTGTCTAGATTTAAGTTGTGAAAAGGTTTGTATTTCTCCAAAAGTCGTTATGTCTTTTAACGTCTTAATTCCTCTAACTGCCCAGATCATAGGATCTGGTAGGTTATAGAATTTTGGTAGAGTTGGGTTCATCCAAATAGGGGTAGAGGGCGACACCCCCCGATAGCTGGGGCACGCTATTTTTACCGCCATTTCCCAGGCTTTGATGCTTGCCTTCATCGTCTGTGTCAGTGGGAGATCAGATCTAGTGCCTCTAAATAGTGCATACTTCAGGCTTTCATATGATCCCAGGAGGGCCGCCTCTAAAACTGTAGCCGCATCACCATCATCTGCCATCAACCACCTGCGGGCAAAAACCATTTGACCCGCTAGATAATATTTTTGCCAGTCTGGCACCGCTAGACCCCCTTGCACTCCTGGTTCCTGCAGTACTTTTAGTCCAATTCTGGTGGGCCGGGGGTCCACAAGAAGGTTGAGACTACACTGTCAAACTTCCGAAAGATAGCTTTCGGAATCCAGACTGGCGCATGGCGCAGGAAATACAATACCACGGGGAGAAATTTCATCTTTAAGAGACTTATTCTGCCTACAAGGGATAGTGGGAGTGTCATGGAGGTCCTGCCAGAAGCAGGCGTCCTGGTCTTCCTGATTCTCGGTTGCGCATGCTCCGCCCTGCAGGTGGCGCCAGAGGGGCTATTTAAACCTGTCAATCACAGACAGTCCCTGCTGTCTGCTCTACAGCGTTGAGTACCTGAAAACCTGATCTGAAGACTTACCTGTGTTTGACCCGGCCTGCCTGTGACTTCTCCAGTTTTCTGCCTGCATCCGACCCCTGGCTTGTTGTGACCTCTCCTCTGTCTGATCCCTCTGTACCTTGCTGCCAGCCAGTTAACCGACCCGGCTTGTCTGACCAAGCTCACTGTTCCTAGTTCCGGTCCAGTCTGCTAAGCTGATCCAGTTTGCTGAGTTCCTGTGTTCCTGGTTCCAGTCCAGTCTGCTAAGCTGATCCAGTCTGCTGAGTTCCTGTGTTCCTAGTTCCGGTCCAGTCTGCTAAGCTGATCCAGTTTGCTGAGTTCCTGGTTCCAGTCCAGTCTGCTAAGCTGATCCAGTCTGCTGAGTTCCTGTGTTCCTGGTTCCGGTCCAGTCTGCTGAACGATTCCAGTTTGCTGAGTGTTCCTGATTCCAGTTCGACCTGCTGTGTTCCAGTGTGCCTACCAAGTCTGCATACCTACCTTCACCTTGGTTGATCCTGCCAGGCACTCGTACCCCTCCTACCTCCGCGCCCGCTGTTACCTTACCAGGGGCCGCTGGTGGGAGCCGTAAGGGAGGCCTTCCTCTGCAAGTCCGGGCTCCTCACCGCTAGGTATGTGACAGTAGCAGACAGCCATGTCTGAGCCCGAGCAGGGAGCCTCACCTATGGAGGAACTATGTCGGCACCTGGCAGGATTGGCTGAAGCGGTCAAGAACCTCCAGCAAGGCTACACCCATCTGGAAGAACGAGTGCAGGTCCTCTCCAACCCCTCTGGAGCCCAAGGGGGATCCCATACCTCTACCTCCACTGCTGGGGCAGGATCCTCACCCACAGTTGTCATGCTTCCTCCGGAGCCCAGGGTCCCTACACCCGAAAGATTCTCCGGGGATCGAAGCAAGTTTAGGGCTTTTCGTAATTCCTGCGAACTCTACTTCGCTCTGCAGCCTCACACCTTCTCCTTGGAAGCCACCAAGGTGGGCTTTGTGATGTCCCTGCTTTCCGGAGACCCTCAGAGCTGGGCCCACCGTCTCTTGGAACGGAAATATATGGCGTTAAACAACCTTACTGCCTTCTTCGACGCCATGGCTCAGCTATATGAAGATTCCCAGCTCTCAGTAACCGCAGAGACCGCCTTGCGCACCCTTCAGCAGGGGCGCAGAGCAGCAGAGGACTACATAGCGGAATTTAGATGGTGGAGCGCAGATACCAGTTGGAATGACGCCGCCCTCCGCCATCAGTTCCGCATAGGTCTGTCCGACCCTCTGAAGGACGAGCTCGCTAGGGTTGGCATACCACCAACCCTGAATTCACTAATTGACTTAACAATCCAGATCGACCGACGTCTCAGGGAACGAAGGGCTGAGAGGTCCACGGGCTTCTCCCGCCCGACCTGGATGCTTCCCCGGGCTCCCAGCCATCTGCACCCAGCACCTGTTGCACCTCCAGCCGCTACATCTGACATACCCGAGCCCATGCAGCTCGGAGTGCTTCGTCCTCCCCTCTCCCAACAGGAACGCCAACGTCGCCAAGTGAACAATCTGTGCCTGTACTGCGGGGAACCCAGACACTTCGTTATAAATTGTCCCCTGAAACTTCGTAAGTGTCTTTCAGTATCTT
Source organism: Rana muscosa (assembly GCA_029206835.1). Classification (NCBI taxonomy): domain Eukaryota; kingdom Metazoa; phylum Chordata; class Amphibia; order Anura; family Ranidae; genus Rana; species Rana muscosa. The sequence goes on along the minus strand of CM055117.1, from coordinate 632,566,051 downwards.
CTGACACTACCAACCCACAGGCCAAGTCCACATCTCACCTTGCTCTCTCTGTCTCGTTACAGCTCCCAGGAAGGACTCTGCAAGTGCCCGCTATTATTGATTCCGGGGCTTGCAGCTGCTTTATGGACTCAGCCTTTGCCATCAAGCACCAGATCCCTCTTGTCACCAAGACCCATGGACTATGTGTGCATTTGGCTGATGGGTCCATCATTAAGTCTGGACCAGTGGTCCAAGAGACCGCCCCTTTACCCGCTACCATCTCCACCATCTCCGGAACCCACCAAGAATACTTACGCCTGGACATTATCTCTTCCCCATTGTTCCCTGTGATCCTTGGTATACCTTGGCTACAGGTCCACAACCCTACCATCAACTGGGCCACGGGGTTGGTGACCTTTTCTTCTCCTTACTGCCAGCAATCCTGCGGGACAATCAAAACCCCTGGGCCGGCCACCCTCTTATGTATCAATACGGAGGCTGGAATACGGCAATCCATCCCTGAGGTCTACCATGACTTTCTTGATGTGTTTAGCAAACAAGGGGCAGAGACTCTACCACCTCATCGGGCCTATGATTGCCCCATTGACCTACTTCCCGGAGCGGCAATTCCGTTTGGCAGGATCTTCCTGTTAACAGAGGTAGAACAGGGGGCACTAAAAGACTATATAGATGTAAACCTACAGAAAGGGTTCATTCGTCCGTCTACATCTCCAGCCGGTGCAGGTATCTTTTTCGTAGAGAAGAAGGATCATACCCTTCGACCCTGTGTGGACTATCGTGAATTAAATAAAATCACAGTAAAAAACCGCTACCCTCTCCCCTTGGTACCGGAACTATTTCAGAGACTGGGAACAGCCATCATTTTTACCAAACTTGATCTCCGCGGAGCCTACAATCTGGTCCGCATCAAGGAGGGGGATGAGTGGAAGACCGCTTTCCGAACCCGATTCGGACATTTCGAGTACCGGGTAATGCCCTTCGGGTTGTGCAACGCCCCTGCCACTTTCCAGTATTTCATTAACGATGTGCTCCGGGACTTCCTAGATCTCTTTGTCATTGTCTACCTAGACGATATACTAATTTTTTCTTCCTCCCTTGATTCCCACCACAGGCACGTCAGAAATGTGTTGGCTCGGCTTCGCCAGCACGGCCTGTATGCGAAGGCCGAGAAGTGTGAATTTGAGCTGGAAAGTATATCGTTCTTGGGACTAATTAGACTTGTGCACAACGGAAAAATTCGTTCCGTTTCGGTTCGTTTCTTTCCGGTCCTGTTGATTCGTAATCATTCGTAATTTTGCTAGACGGGATTTTTCGTGTTCGGACTCATTCGTATTTTTGCAAGCGACATTTTTCGTTGAATTTTTTGTTGCTTTATAATTCGTACTTTCGGTAGAGTACGTTGTTTTTCGTTGATTCTGGACACAACTCCTACTTTCGTAACTTTTTTTGGGTTCGTTGATTCGTAATTTTCCGTGTCTCTCTCACGACGACGCTGCCTATTATGCCTAATGTGCTTCGAATGGATTTGTACTTTTCTAAATACATAGCGGTTATTTGTAACGATTCGAAATCTCGTATTTTACTTTCGTTTTTTACATGCGGCTATAGGCTCCGCCCCTGTACACCATTTTGAGAGGGAGTTCAGCACGGTGTGGGAGAAGCAGAGAGCAGAGCAGAGTGTTATTGTGCTTCGAATGGATTCGAAATCTCGTATTTTACTTTCGTTTTTTACATGCGGCTATAGCCTCCGCCCCTGTACACCATTTTGAGAGGGAGTTCAGCACGGTGAGGGAGGAGCAGAGGGCAGAGCAGAGTGTTATTGTGCTTCGTATGGATTCGTACATTCGTAACTTTTTCATAACGAATTATGACATTCGGGCATTCGCTATTTGCGGTATAATTTATTTCGGATTCGGTCTTATTCGTAATTGCTTTGTTCGGAAATTCGAATGCTTCCGAATGTCCGAAAGTTGCTAAATTCGGACGAATTTCAATTCGTTACGAAACGAATTGCACAAGCCTAGGACTAATTATCTCCAGCGAGGGCATCAAGATGGACCCTCAAAAGATTGCTGCAATCCTGGACTGGCCAGTCCCGGCGGACAAGAAGGGGATCCAACATTTTGTTGGATTCGCCAACTTCTACCGCAAATTCATCAGAGGGTTCTCAGCCATCATCGCACCCATCACCCAGCTGACCAAACAAGGGATCCGTTTCCACTGGTCCCCTGAGGCCCAAAAGGCCTTTGAGGCCCTGAAGGGTCTCTTTACCTCTGCCTCTATCTTGAAGCACCCAGATTCCTCATTACCGTTCGTCCTGGAGGTAGACGCCTCGGAAATTGCGGTAGGAGCAATACTGTCCCAAAGACAGGGGACCAGAGCCTTGCTCCACCCAGTAGCTTTTTTCTCTCGCAAGTTATCTGCGGCAGAGAGGAACTACGATGTGGGGGATCGGGAATTGCTGGCGATCAAGTCCGCATTAGAGGAGTGGCGTTATCTGTTGGAGGGGGCTGCCCACCCGATTCTGATATTCACCGACCACAAGAACCTGGAGTACCTGAAGGCGGCGAAAAGGCTAAAACCACGACAAGCCAGGTGGGCGCTCTTCTTCTCCCGGTTCTCCTTCCATGTCACTTACCGTCCCGGTTCCAAGAACATTAAGCCCGATGCCCTCTCTCGGATGTTCCATAAGTCTAAGGAAACCTCTCCTCCAGACACCATCCTTGCTCCTGGAAACTTCCTTCTGCTTCAGGAAGACCTACTCTCCCGGATCAAGCAAGCCTCCACTGGGCAGAGACTCCCCTCCGAACCGGAATTGCAGGCCAAAGATGGGCTGTTTTGGTACCAGAACAGGATCTACGTACCTGAAGAGCTGAGAATAACCGTACTGGAACTCTGCCACGACCATGCCCTTGCCGGGCACTTTGGCGTTGCCAAGACCACCGACTTGGTACAGCGTACCTTTTGGTGGCCTCGGCTCCGCGAGAACTGTAGGAAGTTTGTGGAGTCCTGCATAGTTTGTACCCGAAACAAGGGTTACAAATCCAAGGCCTGGGGACTACTGAGACCCCTACCCGTCCCAGACAGACCCTGGAAAATGCTGTCCATTGACTTTATCGTCGAGTTGCCTCCGGCTGAGAGTCACACCACTATCTTCGTGATAGTAGACCGTCTATCCAAGATGGCACATTTCATTCCCATGAAGGGGACTCCCTCAGCTCCCGAAACTGCACAGGTGTTCATCAGAGAGGTCGTCAGACTCCACGGGGTACCAGCCAATATTGTCTTCGACCGAGGGGTACAATTTCCCTACCGGTTTTGGAGATCCCTCTGCAAGGCTCTGGAGATAGAATTGTCACTTTCCTCTGCTTACCATCCCCAGACCAATGGACAGACTGAGAGGACTAACCAGACCCTTGAGCAGTACCTGCGCTGCTTCTCTTCATTCGCTCAGAATGACTGGGTTTCCCTGCTCCCATTGGCCGAGTTTGCCTATAACAACTCTACGCATTCCGCTACCAAGCAGTCCCCATTCTTCGCAAACTACGGTTTCCATCCTACATTCCTGCCCAATTCCCTTCCTGAATGTACGGTGCCCGCAGTCCAGGAAAAGTTGAACTTCTTTTCATCCAACAACCAACTTCTGCAGGAAACCATGACCAAGACTCAGGAACACAACAAAACAATTTTTGACAGGAAGAGACGGGGTGAATTAATGCTGGCACCCGGCGACCAAGTATGGTTATCCACTTTAAACTTGAGGATGGCATGTCCCTCTAAGAAACTGGGCCCCAAATTCTTAGGGCCGTTTCCAGTCAAAAGGAAAATCAATGAAGTGGCTTATGAACTGGAGCTCCCTGACTCCCTCAAGATCCATCCGGTCTTCCATGTATCTCTGCTGAAGCCTTCGGTTCCCAACCCATTTCCAGGCTGAAGTCCGGCTCTCCCTGATCCTGTCATTGTAGACGGGGAGGAGGAATTCGAAGTGGAAGCCATTATGGATTTTAGAAGAAGGAATAACCAGAACCAATTCCTGATTAAGTGGAAGGGCTACGGACCCGAAGAAAACTCTTGGGAGCCTGAGGAGAACATCCATGCTAGAAGCCTGGTGCAGTCCTTCAAGAGATCTCACCCTGAGAAGTTTGCCCGGATGGGCATCCGGAGGCTGCCCCTTGGGGGGGGGCAATGTCATGGAGGTCCTGCCAGAAGCAGGCGTCCTGGTCTTCCTGATTCTCGGTTGCGCAAGCTCCGCCCTGCAGGTGGCGCCAGAGGGGCTATTTAAACCTGTCAATCACAGACAGTCCCTGCTGTCTGCTCTACAGCGTTGAGTACCTGAAAACCTGATCTGAAGACTTACCTGTGTTTGACCCGGCCTGCCTGTGACTTCTCCAGTTTTCTGCCTGCATCCGACCCCTGGCTTGTTGTGACCTCTCCTCTGTCTGATCCCTCTGTACCTTGCTGCCAGCCAGTTAACCGACCCGGCTTGTCTGACCAAGCTCACTGTTCCTAGTTCCGGTCCAGTCTGCTAAGCTGATCCAGTTTGCTGAGTTCCTGTGTTCCTGGTTCCAGTCCAGTCTGCTAAGCTGATCCAGTCTGCTGAGTTCCTGTGTTCCTAGTTCCGGTCCAGTCTGCTAAGCTGATCCAGTTTGCTGAGTTCCTGGTTCCAGTCCAGTCTGCTAAGCTGATCCAGTCTGCTGAGTTCCTGTGTTCCTGGTTCCGGTCCAGTCTGCTGAACGATTCCAGTTTGCTGAGTGTTCCTGATTCCAGTTCGACCTGCTGTGTTCCAGTGTGCCTACCAAGTCTGCATACCTACCTTCACCTTGGTTGATCCTGCCAGGCACTCGTACCCCTCCTACCTCCGCGCCTGCTGTTACCTTACCAGGGGCCGCTGGTGGGAGCCGTAAGGGAGGCCTTCCTCTGCAAGTCCGGGCTCATCACTGCTAGGTACGTGACAGGGAGCTTGGACCAGGTCTGTGTCTTCTGCTTTAGTCTCGTGATTAAGGGAAGTATATTAGGAGGGATATAGTCCTGCACATTTGCCGTCACCCGAACTCCTAGATATTTTAGAGAGGAGACCCACTGTAATGGTAACTTGGGGTCAGCCTTGTCCCTAGCTCCTGGATCTATCGGCAGAATAGAGGATTTGCCCCAGTTCACTTTCAGACCCGAGAAGGTGGCAAAGCAATCGATTGTCACCAGCGCTTTATTCAGGGACTCCCCCGGGTCATCCAGGAACAGCAACATGTCGTCCGCATATAATGCCAAGGTTTCGTCAATCGTACCCACCCTTATAGAATTAATGTCTCGATCTGACCTAAGTGCCACTGCCAACGGTTCAAGAGCAAGGGAGAACAGGAACGGGGACAGTGGGCAACCCTGCCTAGTCCCCCTATCCACCTCAAAGAAATCTGAGGTGGAGGTTCCTATCCGAATAGCTGCTCTCGGTCATCTGTAGAGCAGAGACACCCACCTCCTGTATTGCGGTCCAAACCCCATCACCTCCAATACCCTAAACATATACAACCAATCGACGGAGTCGAAGGCTTTCTCGAAGTCTATAGATACTATAATTCTTTTACTGTCAGGTTTTGGTGGAATCTGCAGATGTGTGAAGAGTCTCCGTAGGTTCGTGTCCGTTGACTTACCTGGCATAAAGCCCGTCTGGTCAATGTTAACTATGGATGGGAGTACAGTCGCAAGTCTGAGGGCTAGTATCTTGGTCAAGATTTTTAGGTCGGTGTTAAGTAAAGCTATCGGCCTGTATGAAGCACATTCCTTCGGGTCCTTGCCCGGTTTCAAAAGTAGAACCATATAGGCTTCCATCATGGAATCGGGCAAGGTATCATGTTCGTGGCAATACTCCAGAAGTGCATTTAGCCGTGGAGCCACCACTTCTATATTAGCCTTGTAAAAGTCAGTCGGGAGACCATCAGGACCCGGGGCTTTGTTAGGGGGGAAAGTAAAGATGGCCCTTTCAATTTCTTTTTTTGTAATTCTAGCATCCAAATTGCGCACGTCCGTGTCAGCTAATTTCGGTATGGGTAAGTCATTTAAGAGAGATTCCAAGGTCGACATGTCATAAGGAGGGATAGGAGAGTACAGGGTGGAGTAATATTGAACAAAAGTGTGCATAATGCGCCCCGGTTCATCTATCAAGTTCCCTGCAGTGTCCTTTATTATTGGAATGCAGGTGGGTGAGTGGTAATCAGCCACCAGCATGGCCAATAGTTTGCCATTTTTGTCCCCTTCAGCAAAGGTCGATTGTGCGTTCCTGACTAGGTCTGCACGGGCCTGCCCTGTAAAATGTACCAATAATGTACGTCTCGCTTCCATCAAGGCTGTATACGAGGCCCCCGTGGGGGCGTCAGCATACGCCCCGGCCCTCACTCTTTCTTCCTGCTGCAGCATCTCTGTTTCTTCCCCATCGTTTTTCTTCACTACTTTAATGGCTGAGATGTACTCCCCCCGTGTCACAGCCTTGAATGCGTCCCAAACAATCGCGGGGTCGGCTGTGTCTTCGTTGGATGACCAGTACCCTTGCACGGCTTCAGTCACCTGAGCCGAGACCATTTCGTTTTGTATCCAGCCCGGATGAAGCCTCCAACCCCCCCTCCGGGCCCCCACCCGAAAGGACAGGGTGACCGCAAGGGGGTTGTGGTCCGTCAGGCCCCCCGGGAGGTAAGAAACCTCCTTGACCCACGGCAACAGCAGCCCGTTCCCGAAGGCCAAGTCGATCCTAGCGGCCGACCTATGCGTTGTGGAGACATGAGAGTAACATTTATCAGTTGGATGCTTCCACCTCCAGAGTTCAGTTAAATTTGCCACCGATCCCCAACCATTTAGGTCCGAGGACCCCTTTCTAGTCAGATTGGTGGAGTCCAAGGCCGCATCCAGGACGGCATTGAAATCCCCCAACACCACCAGCGGCAAATGAGCATAAGGAGCAAGTTTACTCAACAGACCGACCAACAGTTCTATCTGGAACGGGGGGGGCACATATACATTTACCATTACAATACTTTTATAACATACATCCATCACCACCGCCACATATCTGCCTCCCGGATCAGAAATCACTTGTGTTATCGAGCAGGGGATGGACCTACTTATCAGGATTGAGACTCCTCTAGCAAAAGTATGTCGAGTGCAGGGCTTGTTGGATCCACGGTTTCCGTAAGGAAAGGACCCTGCTACCGTCCAAGTGTGTTTCTTGCAGGAAGATGATATGTGGTCTGGTCCGTTTAAGGTACTGGAAAATTGATGCTCTTTTTTAGTTTGTTATTCAGGCCCCTAACATTCCAGGAGACAATCTTAATCTCATCCGCCATCTATCCTGAAATAGTCATAGCACATACTGCCCTGAAACAATGGCGCTCCCAGTGACTGTCGACCCGGTGCCCCACCCCCCCAAGGCAGGAAGATTATATTCCCAGTGCAGGGTAGCTCCCGGCACCAATAGTTTCTTAACTCGTTCATCAAAAGAACACACAGCATAATTAAGTGGACTAAATATTTTGTGCAAACTTCCCCATGTCGAGATGTGACTGTATTCAAACCCACCCTTGCTTTTATACCAACAACCCCCCCAACAACAACAACTTCGGTACATAGCTTCTTCCCAAAACCAAAGAACAAAAAGATATCTTCTGCGGCTTCCTGCCGCCGTGACCTAAAGTTCGGCAGCTTTGTTTTCCTCCCCCGCCTCTCCACGTGCTCCTTACAGAAATAACACCGGGGTTACTCTCAGGGGGGCAAGGTGCGGCGAACATGCACAGAAAGGAGGAGTCAAAGTGCATGAGAGGCAACCCACCTTAGAAGAAAAATAAACTATAAAAATATAAAAATATATATATAAAACAAAAACAAAGGGAGATGTGTAGAGAAAGGGGATTCAAAAAAAAAACAGCGTGGGGCAACCAAGCCGAGAAAGGAGCAGGTATCAATGATAACCCATAGCTGGGAACAAGTCCTCTATCTGTGCGGGTCACATTAATGGCAGAGACCCGTATATTGTGACCCCCTCCCAATGGGGGAGCCAGTGTGATGTTCAAAAATCAGGACACGTTCGCCCCGGCTGTTCCTCTTTCCGAAACGGGAAGGCTAAAAATCATCCGGATCTATGCTGGAACCTCTGGGGGGAAATAAATCTGTACGAGAGAGGGACTTAGACAACCCCAGCTTGGGTACCTCCTCCAGGACAAAATAGGACGCTTAGAGAGCTTTTTCCATCCACTCGCAGGCCTCCTCGGGGTGTTCAAAGAACTTCACTGTACCCTTGTATTGGACTCTGAGCTTGCTTGGGTACAGCATGCTGTATGTAATCTCTTTTTCCCTTAAGTGTCGTCTGACCTCTGTGAAAGATCTTCTCTTTTGCTGTGTGGCCGCGGAGAAATCTGGAAACAGCATAATTTTTGCATTTTCATGTCGTAGCTCTTGCGTTCTTCTGGACAGGGCTAGGATCATGTCCCTGTCCCTAAAGTTCAGGAAACGGACCAAGAAGGGGCGAGGGAAGGCACCCGGTGGCCTATTCCCGGTGGGGACTCTGTGTGCCCGTTCGACCACATACGTGGGAGGCATCTCTGGCATAGAAAGCAGGTGTTTGAAAAAGCCTTCAGCAAACTGCGCAGGTTTGTCACCCTCAGCTCCCTCCGGGAGTCCCACCACCCTTATATTATTGCGCCTCTGTCTGTCTTCAGCATCTATGGCCCTATGTTGCAGGGCCCTCACCTGGTCTCTGAGCTCTGCTAGCTGGGCTCCATGGTCGTGGGATGTGTCCTCCACCTCCGACACCCGTGTTTCCACTGTCGTCAGGCGGCCTCGGATCTTGTCCAGGTCATGCCGAATCAGGTTACACTCTGAGGAGAGATGATCTATCCTCCCCATCAGCTCTGCCTTGCTGGCGCTGATAGCTTCCAGGATTGGCCGAGTAATAGCGCCTGCATCCACCGCGGGAGACTGCTCCAGCATCCGCTCCTCCTCGCCCAGCACGTTAGCCTGCGCCATCTTGGACGTTCTCCCTGTGCTGGCGCGCTGGGGCTGCGGCGGTGAAGAAGCCAACATGGCGTGGGCGGGGCCTGCCACCGTGTCCTTCCCAGCCCGTGTCTGCCGCTGCTCCGTGTGACCCCTCGCTGCTTTCTTTGCGGAGGAGGATGGCATCCTTAGCCTCCGCAGACCTTCCCCCGTTCGGTAATGTGTTTGTGGGGATGTAAAACGTCCCGGTGTGCACGGATTATGGTCCGGAGTAGCGGAGCTGTGGGCGCGTGCTGCTGCCTTGTTCACATCCGGCCGGAAGTCCCCATGTATGATAATTTTTGAAGCAATTTCCGATGCACAAGCCAGGTTGGGAGGGACAATCGGGACAATAATAGGTGGTGTCTGTTCTTACTCCTCCTTTGCTGCATACACGGCATTTCTTTTGGCGTCTTCTTCCAGATTCTGTGGGGGGGATGCTAAAGGGATAGTGTCGCTCGTGAAGCCGACTCACACTATCAGAGCGAATGCTTCCTGGGGCGGGATCTTGTTGGTAAATGAGGGCATCGATGATATCTTCGATATAATGGAGGTAGGGGAGTTGTTGATTTTGAGTTGCTTTTTGGTAGCAGACAAACGAATTAAAAAGGGCCATGTGAAACGCAACTTTCTTGTGCCAATAACAGGACTTTCTGGTTGATAAGTAGGGCTGTAGCATCTGGTCGTTTAAATCCACCCCCCCCCCCCCCTCCATGTACAAATTGTAGTCGTGGACACATTCGGGCTTTACAATGGGGCCGCGTCTTCTTTGGATCTCCACCACGGTGTCATTGTGGATCGTAGAGAGGATGTGGACATCTTTCTTGTCCCTCCACTTCATGGCCAACACCTCCTCGTTCCTCATGAATGCCGATTCTCCAGGTCGCAATTTTTTGGTCAATAAATTTTGTGGGAATCCCTTCCGTTTTTTTTTTTTTAAGGTACCGCAGGCCGGGGTTTGCTTACTGTAAAGGTGGCGAAAAAGGGGCAGGCTGGTATAGTAATTGTCAACATATAAATGGTAACCTTTTCCGAACAGGGGGTATGCCAACTCCCAGACAATTTTCCCACTGGTTCCAATATATGTGGGGCAATCACGGGGCTGGAGCTGAGAGTCTTTGCCTTCGTAGATCCTGAATGTGAAGACGTATCCAGTGGCTCGATCACATAATTTATTTAATTTTAACCCATACCTGGCTCTCTTGCTTGGTATATACTGCTTGAACTGCAGTCGGCCAGTGAAATGTATGAGGGACTCGTCCACACAATTTTTTTGGTCTGGGATGAAAACTTCTTGAAATCGCTGGGAAAAGGCATTGATTAGGGGGCGTATCTTGTACAATTTGTCGTAGTTGGGATGATCTTGGGGAGGGCACTGTGAACTGTCATTGAAGTGGAGAAAACGCATGATCATGTCGTATCTTTTCCTGGACATGACAGCAGAATATATGGGCATGTGTTGGATGGGGCATTTGGACCAATATTTTTTGTAAGCCCCATATTGAACATAAGGCCCAAAAACAATTTAAATTCGTCAAATGTTAGACGCCGCCACTGGAACATGCGGGCGTAGGAAGAATCGGGGTTGGCAGCAATAAATTGGGATGCATACAGATTAGTTTGATCCACTATATTCTGCAGCAAATCTTGTGGGAAAAAAAAAAAAAAATCAAACTTAGAAAAATTTGTAGTGTCGGGCTGCACACCTGGCTGTGCGGTGAAAGGGGGGATGATAGCGGATCCTGAGTTGGCAGGCAACCATAAGGGGTTTGCCAGGACATTGGGAAGGTAGGATTGGGGCTGGATTCTTCTGGTTGGGCGTGTATTTCCTTTACTTGTACTGGGCTCCTCTTCCTGGGGTATGGCGCTGCTGGTGGTGGGCAGTTCTCCTGATCTTGGTCCTGATCTTGGTCCTGATCGCATTCTTTTGGGAGGGACAGTTTCCTCCGGAGACTCGGACTCTGAGCCACTATCCTCCATTGGCTCGTATTCCGAACCAGAATCGGATAATGGGAGCTCCCCGCTGCTCTCCTCATCCGACATGTCAAGAATGGCATATGCCTCCTCAGGTGTGTAAACCCTTTGGGACATTATGGCAGTGCTTATTGGTTGGCCTATGTAATGGTACTGCTGGTGGTAGTGGTGGCGGTCTGTGTGGTGGTATCGATGGAGGTATTAGTGGTGGGCCTGTGTGGTGGTACCGATGGCGGTATGGGTGGTGGTGGTACCAATGGCGGTACAGGTGGTGGTGGTACTGATGGCGGTACGGGTGGTGGTGGTGGTGGTACTGATGGGGGTACGGGTGGTGGTGGTGGCGGGTACCGATGGCGGTACAGGTGGTGGTACAAGTGATGGTGGTACCGATGGCGGTACAGGTGGTGGTGGTAGCGATGGTGGTACGGGTGGGGGTGGTGGCGGTACCGATGGCGGTACAGGTGGCGGTGGTACCGATGGCGGTACAGCTGGTGGTGGTACCGATGGCGGTACGGGTGGTGGTGGTACCGATGGCGGTACAGGTGGTGGTACAGGTGGTGGTACCGATGGCGGCACTAGTGGCGATACTGGTAGCGGGCCTGGAAGTACCTGATGGTGGTACTAGTGGCGGTACTGGTAGTGGTACCGATGGCGGTACTGGTAGCCTGTGTGGCGGTACCGATGGAGGTGGGCCTGTGACAGATGGGCTGATTGATTTCTTGACAGATGGGCTGATTGACAGATGGGCTGATTGGCTGGGCTGATTGACAGATGGGCTGATTGATGTGCTGGGCTGTGTGACAGGTCCTCTTTATTGGGGGGGGGGCGTGTTGTGCACAGTAAACTACTGTAGACAAACTACACTGATCTCACTTACTGATCTCTGCTCTCTTCTCACAGATCGGTGTGTGAGGAGAGAGCAGGGATCAGGTAGTAACTCCTGCAGTTTGTTTACATTTGTGACCGGCTGTGATTGGACACAGCCGGTCACGTGGTAAACAGCCAATTTCATTGGCTGTTTACCCTGATCGGGGACGCGCTGTGTCCAAGGGACACTCGCCTTCCCCGATCCCCGCTCTGCAAGCCTCTGGTGGCGCGCACGGAGCGCGCCGCCGAGTTTGTTGTGACATGTGATTGGCTGTGACTTTGACACAGCCGATCACATGGTAAACAGCCAATGAAATTGGCTGTTTACCGTGATCGGGGAAGCGCTGTGTCCGAGGGACAAACGCCGTCCCCGATCACCGCGCTGCACGCCCCCGCGAGGGCGCGCAAGGCATTATCCTGCAGGACGTCAATAGACGTCCAGTGTGGATAATGCAACCACTTCCCGGACGTCAATCTCCTATTGACGGGGCGGGAAGTGGTTAAAGAGTAAATCCACTTTTGTTGAGAAAAAACATTCCCCCCCTGGTTGATCTGGGTGCATTGCAAGGATTTTAACAAACTATGTTGCAGATTCATACCTTTTGTTATTGTGAAGAAATTTCTGTTTGTTTCTCTGTGTCCATGTGGTAAATAAATCTAATGGGAGTGGTTTAATAGTTTTAAACCAGCTTCTGCACCTGCAGGTCTCCAATGAGGAAAATTCAGGGTCTGCATCCTTTTAAAGTGGTTGTAAATCCACTTTGACAACTTGCACCTACAGGTAAGCCTAGATTAGGGCTTACCTGTAGGTGCATGAAATATCTCCTTAACCTACACGGTTAAGGAGATATTTGCAGATAACACTGCACCGATGTCTACGGTGCATGCGTGCCGTAGGCAACGGTGCAGGCGCACTGAGCGTCCCTGCATAATGAATGGGACATGCCGGTTTTCTCAATGGGCGAATGCCGGCCCCGTGCGCATGCGTGCGACGTCATCGCCGCTCCGGCCAATCACAGCGTCGGAGCGATGATAACAGGAAGGAGCTCCGAGGGGACATGGTGGCGGCGGAGGGGAACGAGGAGGACTTCGGGGGGCTTCGATTTCAGGTAAGTGCCACATAATGAGCTAGTATGATTAGCATACTAGCTCATTATGCCTTTTTCTTGCAGGGGTTTTTTTTTTTTCAGGAAAAGTGGCAGAGGGTTTACTTCCTCTTTTAGATGTGATTTTCTATTGGGAGAATCTCACCAAAAATGAAATTTTTGTTGCAGGGGATGCCAAAAATCTGACTTGCACCTTAGTACAGAATACCTCCAGGTAGTCATATTGCATTTCATTTTACAAAAAAATACAGTGCTGCAGTTTAAAAAGGAAAGGTCATTTTTAATAACATTCAATTACAATATGACTTGGGTCGCAATTGTATATGCAATATTATTATTTTTTTATCTGCAATTTTTTTCCCCATGAAAGTGGAGTTACCCTTTAAACACTTAACGATCGCCCACTGTATATATACGTCGGCAAAATGGCATGGACAGGCACAATCACGTACCTGTACGTGCCTGCCTTCGCATGGGTGGGGGGTCCGATCGGACCCCCCCCCAGGTACAGTGAGCGGCCGGGATCGCTTCGGGAGCGATCCGTGATGAGGGGGCCGCCATTCGATTCTGGCAACCCCCTCGCGATCGCTCCCGGCGAATCAAATGCTTCCTCTGCCTGTGTAATGTTTACACAGGCAGGAGGAAGTGATGTCATCTCTCATGCGGCGCTCACATATACCGAGCGCCGCATGAGAGAAGACATTAGGTTAGTGCACTAAGCAGCACACTGACACCAGGACACATAGGCACGCGATCGCCCCCCCATGCCCCCCCAGATCAGCCCCCAGTCACAGTGTCACTGATTGCAGTGACCATTTATTTACTGATCACTGCAATCAGTGACATTTGTGACTGTAAAAGTGTCAGGTTTAGGTCCAGTGTAGCCCCCTAACCCCCCCTAATAAAGGTTTAACCCCTTGATCACCCCCCAGGTAACCCTTTCACCGCTGTCACTAAGCGATCGTTTTTCTGATCGCTGTCTTGGTGTCGGTGATGCCGATAGGTAGCCAGTTATTTTTTTTATGTTCGCCGCAGGTTTTTATAGCGTCAGGTACCCCCATATATTACCTAATAAAGGTTTAACCCCTTGATCGCCCCCCAGCTAACCCTTTCACCCCCTTTTGCCAGTGTCACTAAGCAAACGTTTTTCTGATCGCTGTCTTAGTGTCGGTGATGCCAATAGGTAGCCAGTTATTTTATTTATGTTCGCCGCAGGTTTTTATAGCGTCAGGTACCCCCATATATTACCTAATAAAGGTTTAACCCCTTGATCGCCCCCCCCCCCCCCAGCTAACCCTTTCACCCCATTTTGCCAGTGTCACCAAGCGATCGTTTTTCTGATCTCTGTCTTAGTGTCGGTGATGCCGATAGGTAGCCAGTTATTTTTTTTAGGTTCGCCGCAGGTTTTTATAGCGTCAGGTACCCCCATATATTACCTAATAAAGGTTTAACCCCTTGATCGCCCCCCAGCTAACCCTTTCACCCCCTTTTGCCAGTGTCACCAAGCGATCATTTTTCTGATCGCTGTCTTAGTGTCGGTGATGCCGATAGGTAGCCAGTTATTTTTTTTAGGTTCGCCGCAGGTTTTTATAGCATCTGGTACCCAGATATATTATCTAATAAAGGTTTTAACCCCCTAATTGCCCCTAGTTAACCCTTTCAACAGTGATCACCGTATAAGTGTTACTGGTGACACTGGTTAGCCAGTTAGTTATTTTGTTATTTAGGTTCCCCGTCAGGTTTTTATATAGCGTCAGGTACCCCCATATATTACCTAATAAAGGTTTAACCCCCTGATTGCCCCTAGTTAACCCTTTCACCAGTGATCACCATATAAGTGTTACGGGTGACGCTGGTTAGTTAGTTTGCTTTTTATAGTGTCAGGGCACCCGCCGTATATAACCCAATAAAGGTTTAACCCCCTGATCGCCCGGCGGGTGATATCAATTAGGTTTTAGTGTCAGAGAGGGTCTGCGTCGCCCCAGGCAGCGTCAGGTTAGTGCCAGGAACGCTAACACCCACGCGTGAAGCATACACCTCCCTTAGTGGTATAGTATCTGAACAGATCAATATCTTATCTGATCAGATCTATACTAGTGTCCCCAGCAGTTTAGGGTTCCCAAAAACGCAGTGTTAGCGGGATCAGCCCAGATACCTGCTAGCACCTGCGTTTTGACCCTCCGTCCAGCCCAGGCCACCCAAGTGCAGTATCGATCGATCACTGTCACTTACAAAACACAACACACATAACTGCAACGTTCGCAGAGACAGGCCTGATCCCTGCGACTCCAGTGCTGTAGGAGGTGATTTCACCACCACAGTTAAAAAAAAGAGCATATATGCCAAAGCAGGGGGGAGCAGGGGCGGAGGAGCGATTTTGCTCCTAATGCCGCGTACATACGGTCAAAATTTAGACGGAGGCTTGCCCGTGGAAAAGTCTGACCGTGTGTACGCGGTAGGGTTGTCCCGATACCGATACTAGTATCGGTATCGGGACCAATACCGAGCATTTGCGGGAGTACTTGTACTCGTGCAAATGCTCCTGATGCCTGATCCGATACCTGTGATGGGAAGAGAGGCGGCGTGCAACAGGAAGTTTGTGGGCGGAGTCAGCTAGCGGAGTCAACGGGCAGAGCGAGCGAGCAGGTAAGCTGGCGGGGGGGGGGGGGAAGGGGCAGCCGCATCATCCATCGGTGACCGGAGCCGTCATATTCTGTAACTGAAGTGACGCTCCGTGTTGCCTCTGTACACTGTCAGTGCTTTAACCAATCCCGGGTCCCGACGCCCATCTTGGTACACCCTGCACTCGGCCACATTAAGCCAGCAGCGGACATCTTGTTACACCCAGCCCATATAGTTCGGGCTGGGTGTAACAAGATGTCCGCTGCTGCTTTTATGTAGCCGGGTGTAGCAAGATGGGCGTCGCAGGCAGCATAGAAAAATTGTTTAGGTTGCTTTCATGTCATTTATTTCAGTGCCCCTCCATCAGTACCAGCTATCCATCAGTGCCACTGCCAGCCATCAGTGCGTGCCATCTATCAGTGCCATCTTTCAGTGCGTGCCACCTATCAGTGTCATATTTCAGTGCCAGCCATCAGTGCGTGCCACTCATCAGTGACACCTATCAGTGCCCATCCCTCAGTGCCACTGCCAGTGCCACCTTTTAGTGCCCATCAGCCAGTGCCATCTATCAATGTGTCACATGACATTAAAAAAAAGTATCGGTAATCGGTATCGGCGAGTACTTGAAAAAAAAGTATCGGTACTTGTACTCGGTCTTAAAAAAGTGGTATCGGGACAACCCTAGTACGCGGCATAACTTTTGCGGGAGGATGCCCCCATGCTTCGGCATATATAAATGGTGCATGTATGCCCATCATTAGAAGTGGCTGAATGAAGGGAGGTATTCTAATGGTGGGCATACCCACTGATCAATCTCTTTTTTTCATTCAGCCAACAGGCTGCATGAAAAAGAAGATTACAATACATGTCCAACAAGGACCAGCAACATATTGGTATGTTGCTGGACTTTGGTTATACCAGATTGATGCCTGCGGGTTTAGGTATTGTCTTGGTATCATTCTTTTCAGCCAGCAGCCGACTTTCATGTAAAAGCAATCCTAGCGGCTAATTAGCCTCTGGACTGCTTTTACAAGCAGTGGGAGGGAATGCCCCCCCGGATATAAAAAGCGCCATTGGGAAATTGGGAAAGCATTTTATCACACCGATCTTGGTGTGGTCAGATGATTTGAGGGCAGAGGAAAGATCTAGGGTCCAATAGACCCCAGTTTTTTTCAAAAAAAGAGTACCTGTCACTACCTATTGCTATCATAGGGGATATTTACATTCCCTGAGATAACAATAAAAATGATAAAAAAAAATATATGGAAAGAACAGTTTAAAAATAAAATAATAAAGCAAAATTAATAATAAAAAAAAAAACACCCCTGTCCCGCCCTGCTCTTGCGCAATGGCGAACGCAAGCGTCGGTCTGGCGTCATATGTAAACAGCAATTGTATCATGCATGTGAGGTATCACCGTGAAGGTCAGATCGAGGGCAGTCATTTTAGCAGTAGACCTCCTCTTTAAATCTAACGTGGTACCCTGTAAAGGCTTTTAAAGGCTTTTAAAAATGTATGTAGTTTGCCGCCACTGCGCGTTTGTGAGAAATTTTAAAGCATGTCGTGTTTGGTATCTATGTACTCGGCCTAAGATCATATTTTTTATTTCATCAAACATTTGGGCAATATAATTATTGTGTGTGTGGGGTGAATGGCACTCCCAATTAAAGGTGGGTAAGATCAGGATAAAATCTGTGTAAGCCTGGGTGTTACCAGAGTGATTGGTACCCAGAAAAAAATCAATAAATAAATGACGGTGAGTGGGTCAAAATTGACCTCTCCGTAACCCCAAATATATATAAGGTAATAGATTAGTGCTAGTGTATAAGTTTCTAAAGTGCTAGGTGCATATGTGCATTTTTTGCCATCCACTATAAAAGTGACAGAAATGTGACAAAAATATGGGGGGTAAAAACCTCTGTAGTGAATATATGTTAAACCATACCAAAAACAACTAAAAGGATATAAACAAATATGCAATAACAATAGTAATCCCGATGTGGAACAATTAGCCAAAACAGTCCACCATATCAGGTGTATAAAATCCTGGTAATCAGTTCAGCATAAGATTTGATATATAAATTTTCCCAATAATGTCCAATCAGGAACAGTAAAAATAGGTGACTTGTGTGAAGATCCTTGCATCTAATACAATCCAGGTGACACTTGTGCTCCCCCTTAAGATGTCCTACTCACCAAAAGATGGAACCCCTGCAGGGGTACAAAGTGTGTAGGTGAGTGGTTTGATGCCTTATGGTGATGCCGTGGGTCTCTCCTGGTCCTGGGATTCCTCTGCGTCCCTGGGCTAACCGCTCCAACGCACAGCAATACTCCTCAAGGAAAAAAAGAGGGCACGAGCCACCATAGCGTAATCCAGATTTATTTAAAAAAAGGATAAACATCCAATGACACAGCATCTACCGGCGTGCGTTCCACCCCGAATACACACCACTGTTCTGACAGACGCAGGGACCAAGTGCGGGAACTTTAAACTTCTCACTTGTAGCAGTGAAGGTTTTCAGAGCAGTATCCGGACCGAGAGCTGTTCTATTTTTTATTTTTATTTCTACTTATATTCTTATTTTTATTTTTATTGTTTAACACATATCTACCTGGTAGATGCTGTGTCATTGGATGTTTATCCTTTTTTTAAATAAATCTGGATTACGCTATGGTGGCTTGTGCCCTCTTTTTTTCCTTGAGGAGTATTGCTGTGCGTTGGAGCGGTTAGCCCAGGGACGCAGAGGAATCCCAGGACCGGGAGAGACCCACGGCATCACCATAAGGCATCAAACCACTCACCTACACGCTTTGTA
This sequence comes from Rana muscosa, assembly GCA_029206835.1. Lineage (NCBI taxonomy): Eukaryota > Metazoa > Chordata > Amphibia > Anura > Ranidae > Rana > Rana muscosa. The sequence continues at coordinate 632,547,657 of CM055117.1, read as the reverse complement.
CCCCTGCAGGGGTTCCATCTTTTGGTGAGTAGGACATCTTAAGGGGGAGCACAAGTGTCACCTGGATTGTATTAGATGCAAGGATCTTCACACAAGTCACCTATTTTTACTGTTCCTGATTGGACATTATTGGGAAAATTTATATATCAAATCTTATGCTGAACTGATTACCAGGATTTTATACACCTGATATGGTGGACTGTTTTGGCTAATTGTTCCACATCGGGATTACTATTGTTATTGCATATTTGTTTATATCCTTTTAGTTGTTTTTGGTATGGTTTAACATATATTCACTACGGAGGTTTTTACCCCCCGTATTTTTGTCACATTTCTGTCACTTTTATAGTGGATGGCAAAAAATGCACATATGCACCTAGCACTTTAGAAACTTATACACTAGCACTAATCTATTACCTTATATATATTTGGGGTCACGGAGAGGTCAATTTTGACCCACTCACCGTCATTTATTTATTGATTTTTTCTGGGTACCAATCACTCTGGTAACACCCAGGCTTACACAGATTTTATCCTGATCTTACACACCTTTAATTGGGAGCGCCATTCACCCCACACACACAATAATTACCTTTAGCCCTTGAGTACAGGGGCAATACCGGGGGGCAGCAGCCCATTCGTTCTAGTCCTAAGCGCAGGTTTCCCTATACAATTTGGGCAATATAGTGTGTTTTAGTGCATTAAAATTTAAAAAAGTGTATTTTTCCCCAAAAAATGCGTTTGAAAAATTGCTGCGCAAATACTGTGTGGAAAAAAAAATGCAACACCCACCATTTTAATCTGTAGGGCCTTTGCTTTAAAAAAATATATAATGTTTCGGGGTTCAACATAATTTTCTTGCAAAAAAAAATAAAGGGATTTTTATAACAGCTTACCTGTAAAATCCTTTTCTTGGAGTACATCACGGGACACAGAGCGACTTAGTCATTACTAATGGGTTATATAGTTTACCTTCAGGTGCTGGCACTGGCAACTTCCAAACCGGAAGTACCCTCCCCTATATAAGCCCCTCCCATCCGGGAGCACCTCAGTTTTGTAGCAAAGCAATAAGTGTCCCAAAAAGAGGGGTGGGAGCTCTGTGTCCCGTGATGTACTCCAAGAAAAGGATTTTACAGGTAAGCTGTTATAAAAATCCCTTTTTCTTTTTCGTACATCACGGGACACAGAGCGACTTAGTCATTACTAATGGGACGTCCCAAAGCAATGCCAAATGAGGGGAGGGATACATAAGCTTGGCGCCATCAGGCATGAGGATCTTTTGCGGCCTGCAACACACTGCGCCCAAAGGCGACATCCTCCTGACTTCTAACGTCTACCTGGTAGAATCTAGTAAACGTGTGTACTGAAGACCATGTTGCGGCCTTACAGACTTGAGCCAGGGAGGCCTGGTGATGCACTGCCCATGAAGTTCCAACTGCTCTTGTGGAGTGCGCCCTAACTTTGAATGGAGGCGGTCTCTTTCTCAAGCCATAGGCTTGTATTATGACCTGTCGAATCCACTTGGCTAAAGTAGATTTTGATGCTGCCTGACCCTTTCTGGGGCCTTCCGGCAGAATAAACAAAGTATCCGTTCTGCGAATCTGAGCAGTGGCTTTTAGATAAGCTTTAACTGCTCTTACTACATCCAAAGAATGCAATAACTTTTCCTCTACCGAGCTAGGTTTGGGGAAAAAAGAAGGAAGAACCACATCTTGGTTCAAATGAAACCTCGATACCACCTTAGGAAGAAAGGCTGGATGAGGACGTAATACTACTCTGTCCTTATGGACAACCAGATATGGCTCCTTACAGGACAAGGCGGCTAATTCCGATACTCTTTTAGCCGAACAAATGGCTACTAAGAAAATCAATTTCCTGGTGAGAAGAACCAAGGAAATGTGTTGCAATGGTTCAAACGGTTGTTTCTGTAGAACCGACAGAACCAGGTATAAGTCCCATGGACATATGGGAATACTAACCGGAGGGCTAATACGCATCACTCCTTGTATGAAAGCTTTGACTAGTGAATGCGAAGCCAAGGGCCTTTGAAAAAATATTGACAAGGCCGAAATCTGACCCTTGATAGTACTCAAGGCCAGCTTCCTATCTACAGCCCACTGTAGGAAGTCCAAAATCCTACCTATTACGTACTTACGTGGATGCCATTTCTTGGCCTCACACCATGTAATGTACGCCTTCCAGATCCGATAATAGATCTGCCTGGATACCGGCTTCCTGGCATTGATCATGGTAGATACCACAGGATTAGAGAGCCCTCTCTTTTTCAGAATGTGGGCTTCAATAGCCAGGCCGTCAAACCTAGGACTGGTAAGGAAGGGTGGTATATCGGTCCTTGCGACAGCAGGTCCAGACGATGTGGGAGGGTCCAAGGACTCCTCACTGACATTTTTACAATCTCCGCGTACCATGCCCTTCGGGGCCACGCTGGAGCCACCAGAATCACTGGTTTCTTTTCTACCCTGATTCTGCGGATTAATCGCGGTAACAATTGTGGCGGTGGGAATGCATATATCAGCTTGAACTGATCCCAAGGGAACACTAGGGCATCCGAGCCGCAAGCCAGGGGATCCCTTGTGCGAGACACAAATCTGTCCACCTTTGCGTTGAATCTGGATGCTAGCAGATCTACATCCGGTGTTCCCCACCGCTGGCATATTGCCTGGAAAACCTCGGGGTGAAGAGACCATTCCCCCGGGCATAATTGCTGGCGACTTAAAAAGTCCGCTTTCCAATTTTCCACTCCTGGGATGAAAACCGCGGATATGGCTGGGACATATCTTTCTGCCCATTCCAGGATGCAATTCGCTTCCCTCTGGGCTGCACGACTCCTGGTGCCACCCTGGTGATTGATATATGCCACTGCTGTGGCATTGTTTGATTGAATTCTGACAGGGGACCCTTGGAGTTTGGATGTCCATGCTACTAGGGCATACCGGGCTGCTCGTATCTCTAAGAGATTGATGGGCAGGGCCTTCTCTGCTTCTGACCACTTGCCCTGGAGAGATCATTGCTCCAGTACTGCCCCCCAGCCTATGAGGCTGGCATCTGTAGTGACCACCTTCCAAGAAACCGGACTGAAGGGTTTCCCTTTTTCCAGATTCTGGGGCACCAACCACCAATGGAGGCTCTTGCGAACAGAAGGGGACAGGGACATTGGTAAGTCTAAAGCCTGAACTTTTTTGTTCCAGGCTGACAGTATGGCCCTTTGCAAATTCCTTGAATGGAATTGACCGTAGGGTACTGCTTCGAATGAAGCCACCATTTTTCCCAGCAGCCTCATGCACAGGCGTATGGATGGTTTTCTTTTTGTACCCACTAAGTGGGTCAAATCTTTTAAAGACGACACCTTCTCTGGAGGTAAGAAAATCTTTCTCTGATTTGAATCCAGCCTTAGCCCTAAGTATTCCAGACTTTTGACTGGTCTTAGAGCTGACTTGTCCCGGTTGATAATCCAACCGTGATATTCCAGATACTTGATTGTCTTGTGAATAGCTACTTCCAGCTTTTCCACTGAGTGGTCTATTAGTAGCAGGTCGTCTAGATATGCCATTATCGTTACACCTTGTGTTCTTAGATTGGCCAATAGTGGGGCCAGAATTTTTGTGAACACTCGTGGTGCTGTGGCCAGACCGAAAGGTAAGGCTCTGAACTGAAAATGGCGCCCTTCTACTGCAAAGCGTAGAAATTTCTGGTGGGCCGGAAAGATGGGAATATGCAGATAAGCATCCCTTATGTCGATCGAGGCTAACCATTCCTGCCCTTGTAGGGCGGTGGCCACCGATCGGATCGACTCCATCCGAAAAGTCCTGATATTTAGGAACTTGTTTAGCCCTTTTAGATTTAATATGGGCCTCACGTCCCCATTTGGTTTGGGGACTGTGAAAAGGTTCGAGTAAAACCCGAATCCGCTTTCTTCCAGGGGAACCTTCATGATTACACCTTGGAGCAATAGTTGTTCTAGTGCCAGAAGGAGGGATCCTCTCTTCTGGGGATCTCTTGGCACGTTTGACCTCATAAATTGGGCAGGAGGAGTGTCTTTTAACTCCAGCTTGTATTCCAGACTTACTGCGGAGAGCACCCATCTGTCTCTGATGGTGTCCCGCCAGGTCTCTGTGAACAACTGAAGTCTTCCCCCCACCCGATTGAGTGGGGGCAACGCTTCATGACTTGGGGGGAGGTTTTGTACCTCTCTTGATCCAGGGTTTCTTGTTACCCTGTGATTGTCCCTGATTTCTGCCCCCTGAATTTGACCGCGGAGGCCGTCGGAACTGTTTCACAGCCGATGTGCCAGGGACTGGAGAAGTAGGCCTCTTAAAAGAAGGACTTCTACTTTTGTTCTTAACCGGTAAGAGTGAACTTTTACCGGCAGAAATTTTCTGGATATATTTGTCCAGATCTTCTCCAAATAAGCGTTCTCCATGAAATGGGAAGCTAACCAGCAATTTCTTACAGGGAGCTTCAGCAGACCAGTTTTTGAGCCATAGAAGCCTACGCATATGTACTACAGACAGCGTAAAGCGGGAGGCCTGTTGGATTGTATCCTTTATGGCGTCCACCGCAAAACACAAGGCTCTAGGCAGGTCAGCTAGGGCAAGAGCCTGCTGATCTGGTAAGTCCCTTAAGACTTGTTTCAACTGATCTTTCACCGCTTGGCAGACTCCAATCGCTGCTACCGCAGGTTGTGTCACCATGCTTGCTGTAGAGAAAGCAGATTTTAGTAAAGACTCCAATTTTTTATCTATTGGGTCTTTGAACATTGGAACATTATCTACTGGACATGTCAGTGATTTGTTCACAGAAGAGATGGCTGTGTCCACTGTAGGGACCCTCCATTTTTTTATGAACTTATCCTCCATGGGATAGATCACCGGAAATCTCTTGGGGGGAGCAAATATTTTATCAGGATGCTCCCAATCCTGGTAAATAAGCCCTTCTAATAAAGGGTGGATTGGGAAGGAACAGACAGCCTGGGGAGCTTTTAGCGACCCCAGCGAGGAAACCGTAGTGGTTGATGGTTCCGCCAGAGGCATTTTAAATTCTGATCGGACCATGTTAGTCAGAGACTGAACCCATAATCTTTCAGCCTGAGATGCTGAGAAAGGTTCTTCCACTGTTGATTCCTCCATAACTGAATCAACCTCATCCTGATCCCCTTCAGGTAGGTCGATCTCTGTGTGGGGCTGTTCCTCCACTAACAGGCACTCTGAAGGAGGAGATGGAGATCGGACGCGCTTTCCCTGTGACAGGGAAGCAGCGATCAATGCTGTTAATCTCTCTTCCAATCCTCCCAGAGTTGAGGATAAAACCTCCTCTGTTATATATACAGGAGCAGGTGGACTGGGGACAGCCGCAGCACCAGGCACTCCTGCGGGGTTCCTACGGCTACTGACCTCTGAATTCTCAGGGGAGATTGGTGCAGTACAAGCATGCCCAATACCCTCAGAGCCCGATGGAGACCCCTTTGGCTTCCTGGAAGACTTATTTCCGGAGCGTCTGGACGACATATCCTTTAAGCACAAAGCTGAGGTATTCCCGTCTTCATACACCAATTTTGCTGGTATTAGTCTAACACAGTTGCTGCTATATACCAGCTGGTGTCCACTAAAGTGCCTTTCTATGGGGATGCCTGCATCAACCGCCTCTGTGTGCCACTGTTTGTTGCTAGCTCTGTTTGCATCCAGCTGACACTTGTACTGTGTCTTTTATACAAGCTGGGACGCCTGCACATGCACAGAAGCGCCGCGGCGCGCATCGAGCGTCATCCACCCGCCCCGCCCTTTTTTTTCATAGGAGGCGCGTGCACGCGCCCGCGCGCACGCCCGTGCGCCATTGGCGCCCTTTTCGAAAACCAAACAGGGACTAGGAGCCAGGGCCCTTTTTGCCGGAGGGCCTGTGCGGTGGATGAGCGCAGCAACAGGGCAGAGGAAGTGGATTCCCACAGAGAACTTACCAACTGCCTGGATCTTTTGACTTGAGAAAACCAAAGATCCACATGACAAAAAAAATGGACCACAGCGGCCTCTAGTGGTTTAACACAGGTACCGCGGTCCTCTTTTTTTTTTTTTTCTTGACTACTATTAAAATTTTACATTTTTCAGTAGTTACAGGCATACACAGATATTAGCGGGAATACCGTTAGGTAACAGACAGAAAGACAAATTAGGCTTGGGGGTCCCCCAATAGAACCAAGTTCCTGGGGGCCCCCACTTACCTGTTCCCCGCCGCAGGACTCTGTTTGGTCCACAGAAGCCCAAACTTCACCTATCACGGCAGGCATTGTAATTAAACCTTCAGGGACCGGGTTCCCAAGGATTCCACTCCCCTGGACCTGTATAGCACCCTGCACAGAAAACATCTTGGTCGTGAGTATGACCAGAGCTCTGGATCCCAGGGTCCAGCCCTCCTAAGAGAGGCATTACAGGCAAAACCTTGCTCTTCTGTTGCAAGGCCCGGGTACCGACCGTTTAGCTATGAAGCTTTTTTGGTGGGATCCGGAACAGCTTACTAAGGCCCGTAAAAGAACCTGTACGCAAGCCCAGGAAAACACATGTTACTCTTTGGCCAACACCTTAGACACTGGCAAAAAACTGAGGTGCTCCCGGATGGGAGGGGCTTATATAGGGGAGGGTACTTCCGGTTTGGAAGTTGCCAGTGCCAGCACCTGAAGGTAAACTATATAACCCATTAGTAATGACTAAGTCGCTCTGTGTCCCGTGATGTACGAAAAAGAAAATATGTTTTCATGTAAACAAAAAGTGTCAGAAAGGGCTTTGTCTTCAAGTGGTTAGAAGAGTGGATGTAAGCTTCCTAATGTTGTGTATAAAATGCCAGGACAGTTCAAAACCCCCCCAAATGACCCCATTTTGGAAAGTAGACACCCCAAGCTATATACTGAGAGGCATGTCGAGTCCATGGAATATTTTATATGTTGACACAAGTTGCGGAAAAAAGACAATTTTTTATTTTTTTTGCACAAAGTTTTCACTAAATGATATATTGCTCAAACATGCCATGGGCATATGTGGAATTACACCCCAAAATACATTCTGTTGCTTCTCCTGAGTACAGGGATACGACATGTGTGAGACTTTTTGGGAGCCTAGCCGTGTACAGGACCCCAAAACCCAAGCACCGTCTTCAGACTTTCTAAGGGTATAAATTTTTGATTTCACTCCTCACTGCCTATCACAGTTTCGGAGGCCATGGAATGCCCAGATGGCACAAACCCCCCCCCCCAAATGACCCCATTTTGGAAAGTAGACACCCCAAGCTATTTGCTGAGAGGTATGGTGAGTATTTTGCAGATCTCGCTTTTTGTCACAAAGTTTTGAAATTTAAAAAAAAAAATATTTTATTTCTTCATTTTCAAAAACAAATGAGAGCTGTAAAATACTCACCATGCCTCTCAGCAAATAGCTTGGGGTGTCTACTTTGCAAAATGGGGTCATTTGGGGGGGTTTTGTGCTATTTTGGCAATTTATGGCCTTCGAAACTGTGATAGGTAGTGAGGAGTGAAATCAAAAATTTGTGCCCTTAGAAATCCTTAAGGCGGTGCTTGGTTTTCGGGGTCCCGTACGCAGCTAGGCTCCCAAAAAGTCCCACACATGTGGTATCCCCGTACTCAGGAGAAGCAGCAAAATGTATTTTGGGGTGCAATTTCACATATAACCATGGCATGTGTGAGCAATATATCATTTAGTGACAACTTTTTGTAATTGTAATTTTTTTTTTTGTCATTATTCAATCACTTGGGACAAAAAAAAAAAATATTCAATGGGCTCAACATGCCTCTCAGTAATTTCCTTGGGGTGTCTACTTTCTAAAATGGGGTCATTTGGGGGGGGGTTGTGCTATTTTGGCATTTTATGGTCTTCAAAACTGTGATAGGTAGTGAGGAGTGAAATCAAAAATTTGCGCCCTTAGAAATCCTGAAGGCGGTGCTTGGTTTTCGGGGGCCCGTACGCGGCTAGGCTCCCAAAAAGTCCCACACATGTGGTATCCCTGTACTCAGGAGAAGCAGCAAAATGTATTTTGGGGTGCAGTTCCACATATAACCATGGCATGTGTGAGCAATATATCATTTAGTGACAACTTTTTGTAATTTTTTTTTTTTTTGTCATTATTCAATCACTTGGGACAAAAAAAAAATATTCAATGGGCTCTATATGCCTCTCAGAAATTTCCTTGGGGTGTCTACTTTCCAAAATGGGGTCATTTGGGGGGGTTTGTACTGCCCTGCCATTTTAGCACCTCAAGAAATGAGATAGGTAGTCATAAATTAAAAGCTGTGTAAATTCCAGAAAATGTACCCTAGTTTGTAAACTCTATAACTTTTGCGCAAACCAATAAATATACGCTTATTGACATTTTTTTTACTAAAGACATGTGGCTGAATACATTTTGGCCTAAATGTATGACTAAAATTTAGTTTATTCGATTTTTCTTATAACAAAAAGTAGAAAATATCATATTTTTTTCAAAATTTTCAGTCTTTTTCCGTTTATATCGCAAAAAAAAAAAAAAATCGCAGAGGCAATCAAATACCATTAAAAGAAAGCTCTATTTGTGGGAAGAAAAGGACGCAAATTTCGTTTGGGTACAACATTGCATGTCCGCACAATTTCCAGTTAAAGCAGCGCAGTGCCAAATTGTGAAATCACCTCTGGTCATTAAGCTCCGTAATGGTCCGGGGCTTAAGTGGTTAAGGTAAACACTGCGGTGGTCAGAGCGTGGTTTCGGATCCCAACATGTTTCGCCAAAATTGCCTTCTTCAGGGGATTTACAGATTACCACTTTTCCACAAAACTCCAAAGGAACATCATTCCCTGATGTTCCTTTGGAGTTTTGTGGAAAAGTGGTAATCTGTAAATCCCCTGAAGAAGGCAATTTTGGCGAAACATAAGTGGTTCACTTTGGAAAGTGAATAGCCAGCTTAATGAATAAGGTGAAGCTGTGTTCACTTATTTCAGTTCCGTGCATGAAAAATCTTGTACTTTAATTACCTTCACATATGATTGGGAATTTAAATTGAATGCAGCTTGGCCTTCTTACTAAGCTAAGTGAATTTAGGCTGCATTCACAAGGAGTGTATAGTTTGCTGTGTTCTCCTCTTAACGCAGCAACACATCAACACTAAGTTCTATGGCCACATACAAACTAATCAGTCAGTTTGTACGTGGACATAGCTCAGTAGAAATACTGACCCTGGATGCACGCTGTCTGCATCCAGGGTCAATCAGAGACTGTTTTTACATGTAACCACTCAGTTGAGGTTGCATGCGAACAGCGGCGGCACCGGCATTTGGTTTGTACAGAGCACAAATCTGACAGCCATTGCTGACATCTGCTTCTGGTCACACATATAGAGATTGATTCATTAAAACTGGGGAATGCAAAATCTGGTGCAACTGTGCATAGAAACCAATCAGCTTCCAGGTTTTTTGTCAAAGCTTAAACAAGCTGAAGTTAGAAGCCGATTGTACCATGCACAGCTGCACTAGATTTTGCAGTTTTAGTAAATTAACCCCAGTGTGTGCAGGCAGCATTTAGAACTGCTGGCAAGAATCTACTGATTCTATTGAATAGATCTACTGATCTACTGAATGACTTGAAACTTATTCTATATAGCACACTTCTTAAAGCGGAGTTCGACCCAAAAGTGGAACTTCCGCTTTAAGCACTCCTTGCCTCCTCACTTTTGGCATGTCATTTTTTTTGGGGGGGGGGCGGGTATCTAGTTTTGACAAGTACTCAGCTCCCACTTCCTGCTCTCGTCGCCTGGCCACCTAGGCGAGGCCTCCTCTCCCCCTAGGCGACGCCTCCTCTCCCCTGTCCTCTCTGCAATCTTCTGGGACACGACACAGGTCCCAGAAGATTGCTTGGTCACTAAGAGAGCGCAGCGTGACTCGCGCATGTGCAGTGCGCACCCGGCTGTGAAGCCGCAAGCTGTCACAGCCGGGTGCCCACACTTGCAATGCCAGCGCCGCAGAGAGAAGCGAGGCTTCAGGCAGTCACATTGCTGGACCGTAGGACAGGTGAGTGTATGTTTATTAAAAGTCAGCAGCTACACTTTTTGTAGCTGCTGAGTTTTAATAAAATTACAAATGAGTGGAACTCCGCTTTAAGGCCTGATTCACACCTATGCGTTTTCAGTGCTTTTTGCATTTTGCAGATTTGCGCTACAGAACGTGTTCCATAGGAAACCATGTTCAATTAACTGTAGTGCAAATCTGCAAAAAGCGTTAAAAATGCATAGGAGTGAACCAGCCTAAGGGGAAATTCTTCAGTAAAATAGATGAAAAGGCAAATATTTCTTGCACGATTCAGTGTTTGACATATGTCATTTCATAAAATGAATACTTTTCATAAGAGTATGAAAGAATCAAAGAATTTAATTTTCCTACTGACATACAGTATGTTACTGACATACTGATAAAATAAATTACTTAAAGCGGGATTCCACTTGCGATTTTTATTTTTTTTAAAAGTCAGCAGCTACAAACACTGTAGCTGCTGACTTTTAATAAGGACACGTACCTGTCCTAGGCGCCGGCGATGTTGGCCCCCCGAGGCCGACCCCTCGATCCTGGCAGGCCCCGGCGCCGCCATCCTCACTAAGGGAAACAGGCAGTGAAGCGTTGCGGCTTCACTGCCCGTTTCCTACTGCGCATGCGCGAGTCTCGTGGCACTGTATGAATGGGCAGCTTCTCTCTGGGATACACACAGTTCCCAGAAGGCAGTGCGCCCCATTTACCAGAAGACAACGCGAGGAGGACAAGGAAGAAGACCTGCCGCGGACTAGGAAGAGGCAGATTAGGAACATCCGCATAGCTAGCGCCTTTTTGGTGAGTAAAAAAAAATTTTCTTTTATTTTTATTTCTTTTTCTATTTTTTTTCAGGATTTTGGTGTAACTCCACTTTAACAGAGATATAAATGCAGTGTCTTGAGAAAGCATTCACTCCCTGATGTTTTTTTCTGTTTTGTTGCACTAAAAACTTGAAATAAAATAGATTGTTTTTGGAGCTTTGTACCATGTGATGTACGCAACATGTCTACAACTTTGATGTGCAAAATATTTGTTATTGTGTCACAAAACACGGATCATCATCAATCATGAGTGTGTATAAGTATTGACCTGCCTTCCAAAAGTCAATACCTTGTTGAGGGAGGTCATAGAAATATCCAGGTTCATCAATATCAGAAAGACATCAGGACTCACACAAGAAGATGGATATATTGTGCCATCACCAGCAGGATATTAACCACTTCAATACCATGCACTTATACAGCTTCCTGCCCAAGCCAATTTTGAGCTTTCAGCGCTGTCGCAATTTGAATGACAATTGCGCGGTCAAGCTACACTGTACCCAAACAAATTTTTTATAATTTTGTTCACACAAATAGAACTCTCTTTCGGTGGTATTTGATCGCCTCTGCGATTTTTATTTTTTGCGCAACAAATAAAAAAAGAGCGATTTTTTTTAAAAAAACTATGTTTTTCTTTGTTTCTGTTAATTTTTTTGTAAATAAGTACCTTTTCTACTTCAATGACGGGCACTGATAAGGCGGCACTGAAGGGCACTGATAAGGCGACACTGATGGGCACCGATGAGGTGGCACCAATGAGGTGGCACTGATGAGGTGGCACTGATGATGGGCACTGATAGGCGGCACTGATGGGCACTGATATGTGGCACTGGTATGCGGCACTGATGGGCACTCATAGGTGGCACTGATTGGCACTCATAGGCGGCACTGATTGGCACTCATAGGCGGCACTGATGGACACTCATAGGCGGCACTAATGGGCACTTTTAGGCGGCACTGATGGGCACTTATGGGTGGCACTGATAGGTGGCACGGACGGGCACTGATAGGTGGGCACAGATGGGCACGGATGGGCACTGATAGGTGGCACTGATGGACACTAGTAGGTGGCACTGGTGACACTGCTGCCTAGCAATGCCAGCCACCACACATTATTTTATTGGCATGATTGTGCCAGTCAGTGCCCATGTGTGGGCACTGATTGGCATATTTTTTTATGTTTTTTTTACATATTTTTTTTTTTTACTACATGTGGATGGCCATGGGGGCCATCCACATGCTTAGGGCTTCCCTGGTGGTCCTTGGGGGCTTCCCTGGTGGTCCAGTGTGGGTATCCGAGGGGGGGCTGCGCTGATAAACAATCAGCGCGAACCCCCCCTGTCAGGAGAGCCGCCGATCGGCTCTCCTCTACTCGCGTCTGTCAGACGCGAGTGAGGAAGAGCCGATCAACGGCTCTTCCTGTTTACTTCCTGATCAGCCGTGATTCGACACGGCTGATCACATGGTAAAAAGCCTCCGATGGAGGCTTTTTACCGAGATCAGTGTAGCGGTGGGTCAGACTGACCCACCGCTCCACCGATCGCCGCGATGCGCTCCCCCCCGGGCGCGCGGCGGCTGTTATCCCGCAGGACGTCATATGACGTCCAGTGTGGATAACAGAACCACTTCCCGGACGTCAATATGCTATTGACTGGGCGGGAAGTGGTTAAACCAATATAAGGAGAAAAGCAACAATAGTGAAGCCCGTGGAGGTAAAACACACAATATTTATTGTAGTCTACTTACAGGTAAAAAGGAACATCATGACAGCCGCGGATTTTTATATGTCACGATGTTCCCTTTTACCTGTAAGTAGACTACAATAAATATTGTGTGTTTTACCTATACGGGCTTCACTATTGTTGCTTTTCTCCTTATATTGGTTTAACCTCCCTGGCGGTATGATTCTGTCAGATTTTAGGTGCTGAAAGCGGTACCATTATTCTGCATTGAAATTTGGCGTTTTATATTGTAGGCCTACAATTCTTAGGAATAACTCACTTAAATCTGTCCAAACCAGAGTCTAGTAGACATCCCGGGTATGATAAAGTAAAAAAAAAAAAAATCATAAATTATAATATAATAAATAACTATAAAATAATTATAACAAATAATAATATAACAATAATAAAGGTGTTTTTCAGTCTTTGACGACGAATTTCCCCACAAATCCCTATCGCTCAATTCTGCGGGTGATTCTAATTTATTATCCCTGTTTTCTAGCTGGTCTAAAACCACTTTTGACGTAAAGGGACACTTTTTGGTTGCTATGGACAATCTCCAAATTTCAGGCAGAAAGAACAGTTTTTATTATATAAAAGTACATGCAGGACACTGGACAGACCACTAGGGACAAAGGGGGTGTGTCATTTTTTTATACAGTACTGTAATCTGTAAGATTACAGTATACTGTATGTGTACTGTGTTTTTACTTTTTTGAATTTGGCACCGATCTCCGTCCCCGTGCGTCGTAACGTCGCAGGGAACGGAGCTCGGCGGCACTCGGGCACTGTGTGAATCGAGTGCGGAGACAGCTCGATCACACAGCGGGGAGGCATCGCAGGATCCAGGGGACAAGGTAAGTAACTGCCTGGATCACTGCATTGCAATCCCGAGTCTGGCTCGGGGTTACCGCTTTTGGTGCTGAAATTTCACCCCGAGCCAGACTCGGGAATACCGCCAGGGAGGTTAATATCCTGCTGGTGATGGCACAATATATCCATCTTCTTGTGTGAGTCCTGATGTCTTTTTGATATTGATGAACCTGGATATTTCTATGACCTCCCTATCAAGTTTGGAGTGTGCCATTTGGATCCATTACTGACCTCTTGCATCATATGACTACAATGCTTGTTTTCATATCTTTCTGGTAAGCAGATTGATAGCACATGGGTGTGGTGTGCATTTCCTTTGCACATTGAAGTTTGGTGGAGGCTCTACATTATCTTCATCTCACATTGATTTTCACATGGACTATCATATATATATATATATATATATATATATATATATATATATATATATATATATATAATTTTTAAAGCGCTGCATTTTGGACTTTTTAGACATTCACAAAACACTCACTTCCAAAAATGACATACTTACTAGAAGGCAGAGTTCCAATTAAATGAATCTGGATGGAGGCAGTGCCAGTAGCTGGTCAACAGCAGTGGCGTGATTGTCAGTCTAGGAGTACCTAACAGCACAAATAGGAAGAAGGAGAAAACCAAACACGAGGCTATAGCAAATAATTTCTTGACAAAGTACACCACACCAAATTGTCTATTTGCTTCAGGACAGGAGTTGCAGCAGGTAGGCAGGCAGTACTTGTAGGGATGGCAAACAGTGGACATTATGTTTGGTGCAGTTCACTTGATGGAGGGAGGGCTGAGGGCAGCCAGCAGGCAAAGCAATGTGTTGGCAGCATGGTGGAACAGGCTGGTCAAAGCTGCGTGACTGGGTGTCCAGGGACAAAGGAGAGAAGGAGAATACCAAACATGAGATGAGACCCACTGGAGCAGATCATTTCTTGAAAAAGCACACAGCTGCAAATTGAGTATTTGCTCACCGTTATAGGAAGCCAAAGTCATGTCTGTGAATGTCAGAGTTTTGCAATGCCTCATGGGATTTGTAGTTCCGCAACAGCTTGAGGGCCGTAGTTTGAGGATCCCTGCTTTAGTACATCAACCCCAAAGAGTGCATCATTCCAGTTTTGTTATATTGTGCCTTATTTTACTTGCTCGTATATATAAAATGTCGCAATTGAAAGAGAAGAGAGAAACTAAACAGATAATTGGAATCCCAACAATCTTTGTTACAACCCAAAATCTAGAAATTTGGAGGGAATTCCCCAGGGATAGTACGGACAAAGAAAAGCCAGGATACACCAAGGAAAGCGTAATATAAAAATCTAGCAAATTTTATTTAATACAAAAAATGACATAAATAACAAATATTCAAAAACACCTAAAAACAACAAATAGAACAATTGCCGACAAATAAACAGCTGCTAGTATTTGGAGCACACCCAGGTTCCAGACATTAAGTCGAATCAATGAGGTGTGTTGACCAAAGTTCCCAACATGTTTCGGAAAACCGGGGGATGGGGGGGGGGGGTTTATAAACGTATATACTTCCTTCTTCAGGGATTATATATAAGCACGCTGTTATATTTCTATCAAGAGAGAAAAAACAAATCAACATTGTATCAATTTAAATATGATTTTTAACATTTACAAAAAATTGGTTTGGCATAGCATCTGAATAACATGTATGAGATAAGATCTAGTACTCACAGCTCTGTGTTCTTTTCTACAAAGAATGCATGTCAGTAAAGTAGGCAAAATGTCAAGTCTCGGGGTCTGCTGGACTGCATTTTCATGGCCATAAGATGTTATGTAGATATAACTACAGTTCTTGAGTAGTTGGATAATCTCTATATACTAGCATGCAGGCTATAATCACTGCAGCTGTATAGAGGGAGAGTAAATAAGAGGGAGCAGATCATGCAGCCAAAACCGAGCGATGCATCAATGCTCACAGGGATCACCCATCAAAGCCTTTTGGCTAAGATCAAGTGTAGTATCTGTTCTTATCAGTTGCCAGGAGGTGGCGCTGTGCTAACCGTCCCCAGTACACGGCGAGGTGGAAAGGGATGGCGGTGGCATATGCAAAACCTGCTGGTGTGGAGGTGAAAGCCTTCTGATGGGGATGGAGAATCACTTGGTCAAGGCGGAGGGCCGGGGGTTTTTTATTCTGGCCTTCTGGCCGGTGTTGGTGTAGGCGCTGCTCCTATTGGCGTCCGGTGGAGGAGCATGCCCGGCCCTGTTTCGGGGTCGGGGATGAGTCTTGCAAATCTGCCGGATTGTAGGGAGTCTGGAAGGGTTAGTACCGGGGAGCCGCTTTTACTGTCGGTGGCTCTCCCCGAGAAAACCCAGAAGGGCTCTCAATCCAGTGGGAGCGGAAGGCCGCACTGACCTGGTCGGGGGGTCGGATCAGAACCGAAAAGCCTATGGTGAATGTGCCCCTGGAGTGGCAGTTCAGGGGTGCCATAACTGCACAAGTGTTGTCCCGCAGCACTTTTGGGTTTTTGGCACCACGGTCACTTCACCATAACACACTTTACTCTTTCGTCCATGGACCGACACAGCTTCTCTATTGACAAAGTGGGTATTATCCGTTAATTAGGAGTGACTAGGCAGAAAAACTTGTAAAAAGTGTTGCATCACACCTTCTACAGTACCGCCCAGGGGGCGGACCCTCTGGGTATACCCTCTCAGTCTGCATCTTCGCAGATCAGTTTTTTTCTGTCTAGCAAGGAGTAGGACATGGCTCCCTTCGGGCCCATTGGTCCGGGGAAAAAAGATATATATATATTTTTATTTTTTTTGCTACATTTGTTGTTTCCTGCGATCTTCGATCAACTGCCGACTGGGTGACAGGCTGGATCCTCGATCCTTGTAGTCTCCCCAGTTTCGGCCATCGAGCGTGTGCCGACCCTAGCTACGCGCTGGGTTTTCCACGACATGCCCGTCGCTCCACGGGTGGCCGGTGAGCTTACGCTCCAGGGCCTGCATCGGACCGCTCAGCTTCGGCTGACCTTACGGCCGAGTCGCAGCAGCCTGGCCGGTGAGCTTACGCTCCAAGGCTTGCATCGGACCGCTCAGCTTCGGCTGACCTTACGGCCGAGTCGCAGCAGCCTGTCCGGTGAGCGTCATGCTCCAGGGCATACATATGATCGTCCCTTCTGGGTCCAATCACAGCATGCCTGGCCAACAGTCACCTTCCGTGCGCGGACGATGATCTGTTTGGAATGTCTTCCAGCAGAATACATGCAGGATAGGTAAGTAAAACTCCCCTGCCTCGGCTGGGTGATTTAGCTGGACATTCCTGGAGAGATCAAGTAAGTGGTTGTGGCCCCTTTCTTCCCTCTCTCCCTGCCTTTCCCTCCTCCCTGGGCTTCTAGCTAAAGGTTGCTGGGTGCTGGGGGTCACCTAGGGGGTCCCACTGGAGCGGGGCTGGCTGTAACTAACATTTAAAAGAAATGTCATTTTTTCTTACCTGTGTTTGTGTCCTTCCTCCTCCATGCTGTCGGCGGCCATTTTGAGGTGGTCCATGCCAAGTTTGGCCTCTTGTGACTGCCCGGCGGCCATCTTCCTGTGGTTCGGCCACACCCACTGGCCCCTATCAGCTGATCGGCGGCCATGTTTGTCCACCCTGTATGCAGATATTGCCGTTCGGCGGCCATCTTTTTGTGGGCTATGGCTGCTTGACCTCTATCTTCTGTCGGCGGCCATTTTCTTAGAGCCCACATTATCTTCCATACAGACGTTTTTGGCAACCATTTTTCGAGAGCCTCCGGCCTCTAGGGTGCATTACACTGGCGCGAAAATTCACACAGGAAGTGCTGATAAAAGAAGCAGACTGACACAGCAGCAGGGGGGACAGCATCACAGGCGCAGCATAGCAGTACCTATCCAGGGTGGTGAGTCCTCTGGGTGACCCGGCCTCTCTGCAGCACAGGAGGGTGGCCTATTGATATCTTGCCTGGAGCCCTGTGAGTGTCAGCGTGTGGTCAGCATGGCATCTGAGCCAGATGTCTTCTCCCCAGAAACACCAGATTTAGCAGCTGGTGCCCCTGAGGTGTCTATGAACGCTATGACTGCAATCCTAGAGGCGTTTGCGGCCAGGGTGGAAGCAGCACACGGGAATACAGGGGGTAGTAAATGCCCCATCCCCTGCAAGCTTCTGGGGATAATTCTGGTGCAGAACCAGGTCCAGCTACGGCTCGGGGCCCAGATTCTGACGCATCAGAGACTGCAGACCGTGACCGGACAGTGAGAATGACTCAAAGTCCAGGTCAGTACGCGAGACGGCTTTGGTATCTGACCTTATTACTGCAGTGCGGGATATGCTAAAATTGGAAAATACTGCAGAAGCAGCAGAGACTCCGGTCCACTTGGGTTTCATAGACCTGCCCGCACTGCTAAGGTGTTCCCTTGTGTGTCTTTTGATAAACTCTTATACAAGGAATGGGAGAACCCACTGAGGGTCTTTACAGCCCCAAAGAGGTTTGCGGTACGGTACCCCTTTTGAGGAGAGTTTTCTGAAGAAATGGACCTCTCCCCCCTATAGTGGACCCTCCGGTGTCCAGACTTAATAGAGCCACCACAATTCCTGTAGAAGGGGCTCCTGTTTTCAAGGACCCTGTGGATAAGAAGGCTGAAGCACTCGCTTGCTACCTATACTCAGTGGTAGGCTCGGCAGTACGCCCGGCATTGGCGGGGGCCCTAGTGTCTCACACACTTACTGAATGGGCAAGATTGCTACTCCAGGGGTTAAGGAGCGAGATGCTCCTCCTGATGAGATAACATTGGCCGACCTGTTGGTCCAGGGCCTTAGGTTTGTCTGTGAGTCAGACATGAATACTATTCCCCTGCTGTCTAAAACTTCGGTTTATGCAGTAGCAATACGCCGCCTGATCTGGCTAAAAGGCTGGTCTGCGGACCAGACTTCCAAGAAAGCCCTGTTGGATCTGCCTTTTAAGGGCGACAGACTTTTTGGGGCTTCTCTGGATGACATCATCAAGGATGCCACAGGAAGTAAAAGCACTTTGCTTCCCCAAATTAGCAAGGGTAAGGGGCCACGCCAAGGGCAAGGGCCCTCCTTTACTGCACGCAAGTGTTTTTTCGTCCCCCTAGGGCGACAGGGAAAAGACCCCAGGCCGATAAAGCGCCTGCCCAAGGACAAAAGCGTCCCTGGTCCCGCATACCCAATAAGCCTGCGGACAAATTTGCGTCCACATGAAGGTCCACCCCCACCCAGCTCTCGGGTGGGGAGACGTCTTCGCAAATTCGCGACTCAGTGGACAGCACTAATCTCCGACAGGTGGGTTTGCGAAGTAATCTCCTCAGGCTACAAGATAGAGTTTCTCTCTTGTCCACCGGACAGATTCAACACCTCCAATCTCCAGCTACTACCGACCCGCCGGGAGGCCCTGTATGGGGCGGTCCAGGGTCTACTGGAACGCGGGGTAGTTATTCCAGTTCCAGAACTGGAGCGGGGTTTTTACTCAAATCTGTTCATTGTGCCGAAGAAGGAGGGGGTTCGTCCAAGCTTGGATCTCAGAGCCCTCAATTGCTTTGTGAAGGTACAAAGTTTTCGGATGGAGTCGGTTCGATCTGTAGTCACGGCTCTCCATCCGGGGGACTTTCTGGCCTCCTTGGACATCAAGGACGCATACCTGCATGTCCCCATATACTCCAGACACCAGAGGTTTCTGCGATTTGCTATCGGGAAGGACCACTACCAGTTTGTGGCCCTCCCGTTGGGCCTTGCCTCAGCACCCAGGACGTTCACCAAGGTGCTCGCTCCGATTCTGGCACTTCTAAGACAGCGGGGTATCGCTATCACAGGCTACTTAGACGACCTTCTGCTGAAGGCCCCTTCAAGCTCAGAATTAGAGGTAAGCGTGTCCTTAACCTGTCAGACTCTTCGAGACTGTGGTTGGATACTAAACACGCAAAAGTCAGTATTGGTGCCCACTCAACGCCTAGGGTACCTGGGGTTGATTCTGGATTCTTCAGAGGCAAAGGTATTCCTCCCTGTGGAAAAGTTGCAGACCCTCCGGGCTGCAGTACGGCAGCTGACTTCCAGGAATTGGTCGTCACTCCGTTTTTTTGCATGCGAGTGTTGGGCCTCAGGGTAGCCTCCTTCGAGGCGGTTCCATATGCTCAATACCACACTCGAGTGTTACAGAAGGAAGTTCTGTCCAGATGGAACAGATGTCCATCATCTCTGGATTATCAAATCCGAGTGAGCCGCATAGTCAGGAGATCCCTGGTATGGTGGCTGACAGCACCGGCTCTAATGGCCGGGAAGTCATTTCTTCCGGTTTACTGGATAGTGATCACGACGGACGCCAGCCTTACAGGTTGGGGGGGAGTCTGGGGTGTTCAGTCGGCGCAAGGTCACTGGACCCCAGAGGAAGCCCTCCTGCCGATCAATGTCCTGGTAATCCGGGCGATCAGGCTGTGCCTCTTCAAATGGTCTCAGAGGCTGCAAGGGCGTCCAGTCAGGATCCAGTCAGACAACGCCACAGCAGTGGCATATGTCAATCATCAAGGAGGAACAAGAAGCTCAGCTGCAACATCGGAGATCGCTCGCATCCTGAAGTGGGCAGAGAGGAGCGTACCGGCACTGTCGGCCGTGTACATTCCGGGTGTGGAAAACTGGCAGGCGGACTACCTGAGCCGCTAGATGCTGGACCAGGGAGAAGGGTCCTTACACCCGGAGGTGTTCCAACTCCTCTGCCAAAGATGGGGCACACCAGACGTAGATCTTCTGGCTTCCCGACTCAATCGGAAGGTATTGAGATTTGTGGCCCGGTCAAGAGACCCATGGGCAGACGCAACGGACGCGTTGGTAGCATCGTGGGGTCAGTATCGGCTAATCTATGCCTTCCCTCCCTTAAGGCTTCTTCCTCTTCTGCTCCGCAGAGTGGAGGCAGAGGGAATTCCAATGATCCTAATTGCTCCAGATTGGCCTCAGCGTCCTTGGTACGCCGATCTAGTACGTCTGGTAGCAGACGTCCCCTGGCGCCTACCACTACGGAAGGACCTGCTATCGCAAGGTCCCATATTCCATCCTGCTTTACAGTCATTGGCTTTAACGGCATGGCTGTTGAGAACCAGGTACTGAGAGACCGGGGCCTGTCAGACTCAGTAATCTCTACTATGAGAAGTGCTCGAAAACCGTCCTCTAGGAAGGTCTATCACCGCACTTGGAGGGCCTACATCTCCATGTGTGAGGAAATGAAATGGCATCCGCGTACCTATTTGGTTTCCAGAATCCTGCTGTTTTTACAGCATGGGGTGGACCAAGGGCTTGCCCTAAGTACGATTTAAGGGACAGATATCTGCCCTGGCTGTCTTTTTTCAGCGACCCCTGGCGACTCACTCTCTCGTGAGTACATTTGTGCAGGGGGTCCGACATGTGGCCCCTCCGGTCCGTCCCCCGTTACCTCCGTGGGACTTGAACCTGGTCCTCTCGGTGCTTCAGAAGGCACCGTTTGAGAATATTAGAGATATTCCCCTGTTGACACTTTCTCAGAAAGTGGTCTTTTTGGTGGCTGTTACGTCAGTTAGACGAGTCTCTGAGCTGGCAGCCTTGTCCTGCAAGGCTCCCTATTTTGATTTTCCACAAGGATAAGGTGGTGCTGCGGCCGCAGCCTTCCTTTCTTCCGAAAGTCGTTTCAGCTTTTCATCTCAATGAAGACATTGTACTTCCATCCTTGTGTCCTCAGCCGTCGAATCCTAAGGAGTCGGCGTTGCATTCCTTGGACGTTGTCCGAGCTTTGAGAGTATACCTATCTGCTACTTCCCTGTTCCGGAAGTCAGACTCACTGTTTGTTTCGGTGGCTGGTCCCAAGAAGGGCCAAGCAGTCTCATCGGCCACCATCTCTAGGTGGATCCGACAGATAGTAATCCAGGCTTACGCCTTAAAGGGTCAGGCGCCCCTCTTTCCTGTCACGGCGCATTCGACCAGGGCAATAGGTGCCTCTCGGGCTTTCCGACAGCAAGCGTCTGTTTCCCAATTATGTAAAGCGGCGACTTGGTCGTCCGCACACACTTTCACAAAATTCTACAAAATTGATGTAGGTGCATCTTCGGATGCCTCTTTCGGCCGCAAGGTTTTGCAAGCGGCTGTTTAGAGTTGCAACTCCTCCGTTGGAGGAGTGCTGTTTTGTGTTTGGGGTGAAGTTTATTTTTATGCTGTTACCACCCCTCGTTTTTTCTCTGACACTGCTTTGGGACGTCCCACTTTGTCAATAGAGAAGCTGTGTCGGTCCATGGACGAAAGAGTAAATAGGATTTTTTACTCACCGTAAAATCCTTTTCTCTGAGTCCATGGACCGACACAGCACCCACCCCTCCTTTTAAGTTTGTACTGCTTTTTGACGAACTGATCTGCGAAGATGCAGACTGAGAGGGTATACCCAGAGGGTCCGCCCCCTGGGCGGTACTGTAGAAGGTGTGATGCAACACTTTTTACAAGTTTTTCTGCCTAGTCACTCCTAATTAACGGATAATACCCACTTTGTCAATAGAGAAGCTGTGTCGGTCCATGGACTCAGAGAAAAGGATTTTACGGTGAGTAAAAAATCCTATTTTTGAGCACCTGCCTCTAGGGCCGAGCCTTTTGGCTAGGACCAGAGGATTTTTTTATTCCTGGCCGGAGGGCCGGCCATTGTATTGCACAATGGCCCCTTTCACTCTCCCACCTTCCTTCTCCCCACTTTCTTTTTATTTTTATTTATCCCCGTGTTTGTCACTTTTTTGTATTTTTTTGTTTGGTGTCTCACGTTTGTCACAGTGTGTTTAGTAGGGTGTAGGTCCTCGGGCCTGCCCTGAACGACTTGGGAGTAGGTGGACATGGTCTTCTGGCCTGGTTCGCCTGCTCTCATGGGGTCTCCCTTCGGGGGAGTCCCACCAAGTACTTGGGTGGGTCTGTTTCGGCAGACCCTCCAGAGAAAGGGGTCCGTCTGGTTTCGGCCAGTCGGACCACGTGATGTACCTCAGTCCCCGTCTGGAGCCTAACGCCGCGGGGGATCAGGGTTTGGTCCTTCCTTGTGGAGGACAAGTGTTACACCCGTTGCACGTTTTGTGTTTCACTCTTTATGTGTGTGCACTTTTTTTGGCACCGGGTGGAGTTTTTGGGTGTGTTTCACACGCCATGGGCTTTTCAAAAAAAAAAATCAATGCTCACAGGGATCACCCATCAAAGAATGGAGGCACGGATGTCTAATATAAAAGAAATAGGAAAATATGTGTGTAGCGGGGTATTGCCTTTTAAATCCCTCAGAGACTACATTAACCAGTACACTTTTAGGCACCCAGGGTGCCTTGCCCCACGCAAGGACTGCTGGGGTGGACTTTATAAGGGAGAGACGGGGCCCAGTTCTTTCTCTTTGGACAACGCCCGCCCAGCAAGCTGAACTGCTGTCTGAGCTCCTGTGACTTTAGGCCAGAAGCCTGGCCATTTTCTCCAAAGAGCCTTCCGCGTGCACCGAGGAACCTGAGGGATGTCTCTCCTTGATACTGCACCTTTGCCAGGAGGACCGAAGACCCGGATGTCGATGGATCGGTGTACTTAGGCACCGCAGCGGAAGAAACGGACGCGGACTGGTCCGGTTGGGTGAGAGAGCACCTGCACATAAACAAACACAGTACCTTTGTTACCTTGGTGGATTACAAATTTGTTCTTCAAGTGCACCACCATTGCTAGCGAAGATTTCCTTACAGGACTTCCACTTTAGTTCAGTCAGGCCTGAATGGGTAGCGTAGACATTCCTGGGAGCCATATTGCCCACGAGGGGAAGTAGCTGCAAAGGTAACTGTTAAGCCCTGTACACACGATCAGATATCCTATGGATTTTCGTCTGATGGATTTGTCCATCAGAAATCCGATGAAACTGTTTTCCATCAGTCTTGCCTACACACCATCAGTCCAAAAACCGACCGTTCCAAACGTGGTGACGTAAAACACTCAGATGAGCTGAGAAAAATGAAATTCAATGCTACTGAGCATGTGTCGACTTGATTCTGAGCATGCTTGGGTTTTTTATCTGATGGATTTCCCCACAGACGATCGGAAATTGCCATCGGTTTTTTATCCATCAGATAATTTTAAAACATGTTCTATTTTTTAAAACCGATGGAAAAAAGACTGATGGGTCCCATACACGATCGGTTTGTCTGATGAAAACAATCCATCAGACGGTTTTCATCAGTCAAACTGATCGTGTGTACAGGGCTTTAGAGTTGCATAATGTTGAATACTTGTGTGCTTGTTAATACTGTTTATTGCAGGGCTCTGCTTATGACATGTACCCACCTGTTTTACTGCTTACCCACTAATCTAAGTAAACATACAAGAGTTAAGTACATTGGTGTCTGTGTTCTTTACTTTGCAGAAGAAATAGGTAAAGGAAGTTTTAAAACATTACTGTGTATTCTTGCCATAGGATTGTGCTGCTGTGAGTTACAGGCCTCACAATCCTATCATCCCCTACTAACTGTGCCAAGGGAGGTTAGAGCCGATTGCCAGGGGTTGACAGCGGTGCACTACAGGGCCCAAAATCAATACAGGCAGCCCTCTTAACTGGGGGTATCGCTACATGTGTGTATATAAATGTCAAACATAAAAGAACCACAGTGAACTTTACTTTTGTTTGCCAATTTCCTATCAGAAAACTGCTTAAGAGCCGGTTCACACAGGGGCAACACGACTTCCAGCGCGACTTTGGGAGGCAACTTGGACACGACTTGAGTATGAATCACAGCGCGACTCCAGGCAACTTACAAGGCAACTTCAAGTTGCCTCCAGGACAGGCTACTTTCCAGAGGCCAATCAAACAAGAATCAGCTCTGTAGGAGGGAAGGGGGAGAGAGGGATTTGCCTGGAAAACTATTTTTACTACCTGGAAAGTTGCTTCTGTTAAGACAGGGGATCCGACCTTGGAGGCAACTTCCATTGAAATCAATGGGTGCAAGTCGACTAGAAGTCGGATTAAAGTCGTACAGGAACCTTTTCTGAAGTCAGAGCGACTGCAGTAGTGTGCATTAAGATGGCTCCATTGACTTCCATTACTTTTCTAAACCGCGCGACTTGAAGTCGGATCCCAGGACGCCCCAGTGTGAACTTGCTCTAAAACTTCCACATTTTGCTGTTATTGTTATTCTACTATTTTTATTAAAAACATCAGCAGAAATACATTTGGTCAAATAAAATATCAATCAATAAAAGCAAAAAATAAAGCAAGCTTTATATATTTTTTAAAGAATACATTAATACAGCCCATGCCAAGCCAACAATAGTGTGATAAAGGTACCATGGCACTGCTTGTGTCCTGATGGCCCTAAAGCCATAAACATAGATTAATGTGATATGTAACAATCAAGGCTTTATTTGTTAATGAAGTGCTACGATTATTTAAATTAAATTCATTGTAGTGACTGTATTTGGAGTGCTCAACGAAAGCTATAACCAACTAATTTCCACCTTTTTTTTATTGCTATTAGGTTTATGGATCACTGGTAAAATAATGTTGATGGAGAACAGTACAGAAATAAAGTGTGCACTTTGTATGGTTATATTGATCCATGCAGTATATGGTTTCAAATCTTTCCTAATTTAAACAATTAAAATAGGCACACCATTTGTGGCGTATTTAAGTGTATCTGTACTCAAAACCAAAAAAATGTATATATTGCAACTTCCTAGTCTTTGGTGTGGTGGCTGCATTTGTTTTCTTTTTTCAAGCTTCTCTTGCTTTATTTTCAATTGGTAATAACACACTTCCTGTCCTTGGGTACTCTTCCATGTATGTAAGGGTGTCACCCAAGTCTGCTCTCCTTATATGGACTACAAACATGTCCATATCTCTTCGTCTATATTACATGTGGGGGCAGGGTAATTGATAGATTACAGAAGATAACTAGGAGGGAAGGTATTCTTCTGTGCAACTGAAAGGAAGTGGCATAGACACTGCATTTCTCACAAGTTAATCAGGTATTTTCTGTATTTTCTGAAAACGTCCTTAGCTTGCAAAAAAAAAATCCCCCAATGGCCTTGGAATGATCTCCCTTCTCTACTTGCAGGTTCTAACACCCTTGTCCCAGGAGCTAATGGCTTACACTGAAAAATAGGCAATGGGTCTCGATATATAGAATTGGATAGCCATGCATAGGCCCAAATGTGGGACACCGCCATGCTCCACAAATGGACAGGTAGTGAAAACAAACAATGGCTCACTAACACTCAAAACACTGCTCAGTGTTTCCGCAACTGCAGGCAGATTGGCTTGTTTCTTCACACTTGGTGGCAGTGTCCCATTGCACACCACTTTTGGTCCACTGTATATCAGATGATCTCAAAACCCTGCTCCCTATGTGCCCTACAGCAGCGAACAAAAGTTTGTTAAAGCGTGGCACTCCCTCACTCTTTCCCGAGAGAGACTATTTCTAGAATCAATGCTGTTCTATTGCATGAAAAGATCCAAGCACATTTAAGGGATAGGGTCAAAAAAATACCAAGCAGGCTGGGGACCATGAACCTTACGTTACCATCCGGCAGGTTTTGACTAAGAACTCCTGTCCTTATAGTTGAGTTAGTGGATATATACCCCGCAAACTGAATACTATATTCATTGTACACTATGTTTGCTTACTTATTATACCTTCAATCTTTATATGCATTTCTGACATCCAATATGCAAAGTATATCGGAATATGCACAGGTTTATTGTAATACTTACATTCAAAACTCAATAAACAAATTGAATAAAAAAAAAAAAAAAACTATCTAAGGCTGGGTTCACACTAATGCGAATTGGATGCAGGTTTCCTCGCATCCAATTAGCGTGACAGGAGAGTGTGCCCGGATCTCAATGGCGCTGATTAACACACCTCCGGGGCGGCCGTGGTACGCATTGGAAAAGAGTCCTGTGCGTCTTTGGTTCCGATTCAGGTGCGAACTCAGACAAAACTGCGGACGCAGCATGTGTAAACCCAACCTAAGACAGGTGACACTTCTAAGAACTGTACACTTTAATATATTGCATTTTGTTCTTGGTTTTAGTTGTCCTTTAATTCTATAGAAATATATGTCTATAAGGACATGAATATACTTAATTGCAATTTCTGATCCACGCATATATGAACTCTGGGAGTGTGAGTCAGAGATCATTACCAACAGGGATCCTAAGAATTCTCAAAAGTACGTAGGAATAGTCTGACAGAGACTGAAGGAAGCCTAAAGTGGTATTAAACCCAAAACCAAAAATGTAATATATTGCAGCTTACCAATCATTAGATGTAGTGGCTGTATGTGTTTTTTCTTTTTTTAGGCTTTTTTCTCTTTGTTTTCACCTGTTGATCTGGCCAGTAACACACCATCTGTATCACAGGGCCACCACTCTGGATGAAGGAGCATAAGGGGCAAATTTGGACAGGAACATTGTCAGTTGGGGGAAGGGGAGTGTGAGATGTACTAGCAGATTTAAATAAACTAACAAACTGAAGCTGAACTCCAGCTAACACTTTTTAATAATGCAGCACTGTCCCCTAGGGGACTGCTTGGAATTACCTGCTCATCTGCACTGCTATGACCTGGTGAACATTCCAACCCACCTGGCACTCTGGGTTCAGACATCCTGGTACTTCTGCAAAGTAATGAATCAGACAACTCAGTGTATTTTGATTCTGATAGTATTTACTTAAATCAACTGGAAGGGGAGGTACACAACAAGGAGGGAATAAGTCTTTCGCAGCGCCAGCTCAGCAAAATAATTCCTCCGAAAGTCAAAACAAGGTAATAACAGATATATGCAGCACGTCAAAACACTTCCTAATTAAGGTAATACTTCCCCCTATGGTTGAGTGTGACCACAAATAAATAGACTGGCTCACTAACAGAGGTTACCTAGCGGAACTACAACGGTTCTAGTAAAGAAAGCTCAGGCTTAGATGTGATAGTACAAGGGCCCTTGTGTAAACTAACTTCAATGTTCTTGTTGCAGATCTGATGTTCTTCACCGGTAGGTCGGAGCTCATTATTTGTAATCCAATTATCTGTAGGGAGACGTACTAGGTTGCCTTGTTGAAAGTGAAGTGAAAGCGTTTGAGCACTGCGTGCAGGTAAGTTCCGGAAAGTGTTCTTAAAGGGGTTGTAAAGGTTCGGTTTTTTTCACCTTAACGCATCCTATGCATTAAGGTGAAAAAAAACCTGGCAATGACGCCCCCCCCCCCCCCGTTTTACTTACCTGAGCCCATTCACCTGCTGCGCTTGCCCCCGATGTCCACTTCTCCACTCAGTCTGGCCGTTGATTGGCTAGATTGGATGGATTGATAGCAGCGCAGCCATTGGCTCGTGCTGCTGTCAATCACATCCAATGACTCAGCGCTCCGGGGGACGGGGCAGAGTGATACAGTCTGCGGCTATAGCTGCCGGCTGTATCACGGGAGTGCGCCCGCAAGAACTAACCCCCATGGGAGAGAGCTTCCATGAAGGGGGTTATTTCTTGCAGGGAGGAGCCGAGACAGCCGCCGAGGGACCCTAGAAGACCAGGATCGGGGCCACTGTGTGCAAAACGAGCTGCACAGTGGAGGTAAGTATAACATGTTTGTTATTTATTTATTTTTAAACGGGAACCTTTAGTGTCCCTTTAAAGTGAATGTGTCTGATGCAACGAGTCACAGTGGTACCATGACAAGAGTGCAGATAAAAGATGGGTGATTAGCCCTCTCACCGACAACCAGATAGCCATGATGTCCTCTGAACAGCGTCTGGGGTAGCGATGCTTCGAAAGCAAATCTGGTGCTTTGATCTTTCTTTTGCAGCTTCTGGCTGGTCACTGGACTGGTGCGGTAAGGATGTCTAATGGCAACCCACGGAGCTAAACCCTTCTGGCGTGGGTGGGTGGATGTTACACCGCGTGGTAGGCCACGACGACCTCTCACTCCCTGCATGGAGAGGTCCATCTTGTATCAGGCCCAGGAGGAAGAGAGCGACGGGCAGGTCTCTGGCTTCTTTTATAGCTCCCCCCAGTAATCCTTTGAATGGTAGCACAGATCTCTGGGATATGTGGTCCAGATGCATGAACAGGCAGAACAGTTATCAGTCTATTGAACTACCCATCCCATAATTCCTTTAGCTGGACTCACAAATATGATGTCATTTAATAGTACTGGACACTGAGGGACATACATTGCATAAAGACACCGGAGGATTGCCGTACTTTGCAACTGTAGGTCACATTGCTACAATACTAATAAATTTTTATCAGTTACAGCACTTTTCTTCCTTTTGGGCTAAAGACTTTATATAAATCAAAGCTGATCATATTAAGCACCCCTGCGCCCTTGTAACTGCAAAAGAGCTTGCTCTGTTGAAAAACAGACTTACTGGCTGGATCACCAGATGAAAGTAGAAGAAAGAAATCCTAAAAAAAAAAAAAAAAAAAAAAAAGAAAACGAATGCAGCCATCACATTTAAACATTGGTAGGCTGGAATATAATACATGTTTGCTGTTGGGTTTAATACTGCTTTAACCTCCCTGGCGGTATGATTATGTCAGGTTTTAGGTGCTGAAAGCGGTACCATTATTTTGCATGGAAATTTGGCATTATATATTGTAGGCCTGTAATTCTTAGGAATAACTCACTTAAATCTGTCCAAACCAGAGTCTAGTAGACATCCCGGGTATGATAAAGTTTGAAACATGAAATCATTAATTATAATATAATAAATAACTATAAATAATTATAACAAATAATAATATAAGAATAATAAAAATTATTCAATAATGTAATCAAATCAAAAACACAGAAATGTGCTCAGTTGCAGTATTGTCGCTGTCATTAAATTAAGTGTTTGATAACGAATTTCACCACAAATCGCTATTGCTCAATTCTGCAAGGGATTCTAATTTACCATCTCTGTTTTCTAGCTGGTCTAAAACCACTTTTGACATAAAGGGACACTTTTTGGTTGCTATGGACAATCTCCAGTTTCCAGGCAGAAAGAAAAATATTTATAATATAAAAGTGCATGCAGGGCACTGGACAGACCACTAGGGACAAAGGGGATGTGTAATTTTTTTATACAGTACTGCAATCCGTAAGATTACAGTGTACTGTATGTGTACTGTGTTTTTACTTTTTTGAATTTGGCGCCGATCTCCGCCCCCGTGCACCAAAACGTTGCAGGGAACGGAGCTCGGCGGCACTCAGGCACTGTGTGAATCGAGCGAGGAGACAGCTCGCACACACACAGCAGGGAGACATAGCAGGATCCAGGGAACAAGGTAAGTAACTTTCCCTGTGTCCTGCGATGCAGCCCGAGTCTGGCTCTGGGATACCGCTAATGGTACTGAAATCTCACCCTGAGCCAGACTCTGGAATACCGCCAGGGAGGTTAAGTCTGGGTTCAAACCGCATCCAATTTGCAATAGTAAGAGATTTTGACTGCCTTAAGGTCTTTATCAGTACTAAAGTTTGTTCTCAGACCTATAAACTTAGTTCAATGTACAACAGGTCCAGGAAAAGTATGTTAATATAGATAAACACTATCTATTGGGAAAGCTTGCCATCTTCTACAACTTCTGACATTTCGCTTTAGCTATTAAATCATGTCTTGACAGCAGAATATGTAAATGCACACCTTGTAAAAACATTGTTTGTGGTGGTTTTTACATGATTGCTCATCAGGTGCTCCAGAGGGCGTCAATCACCCTGCTGGAGCCACGTCTCAAGTATCTGGAGATACTCACGTAGGGTGGCTATCTGGGGAGAAGTGGCCATTGTCAACCAACATGCTGGAGGCACCCCGTGAGCGCATAAGTGTTACATGGTAAACAAGGAAGTGAACGGCTTTCTCCCAGGTGATAAACAGACCATGCATGCTAAGAGTGGCAACGCAGAAGACAGGGGATCGGCTGCAATAGCGTTGCCACTCAAATGAAGGAATTCATGGAAAATGGCAGGATCAACCAGGTATTTATAAGCAATTTCATGAGAGAAAGGGTAAGCATACAAGTAGTTTTATCCCCCGTTCACACCGGTGCGACTTGTCATGCGATTTGACAGTTCAAAATTGCATGGTAAGTCGCACCCCATTGCCAGCAATGGAACCGTTCATATCGCTGCGACTCATGTGGCAGCGATTATAATAAAGGTTCCTGTACTACTTTTTACTGATTTCTTTGCGACTTTCATAGACTTCTGGAAAATGAAGTCGCAAGCCACAATAAAATTGCGGCTTTGAAGTTGCGCTATTTCAAAGCCACAGCGGTGTGAACCAGGGCTTAGAGATAATGGGCTTGACTTACTAAAGGCCAATAGGCTGTTCACTTTGCAAGAGAAGTTGCATTTTGCAATGAAATTTGTCCCAGAGCTTAGCGAATGTGGTGAAGATTCACTTTGCAAAGAATACCCAGTTGCGTGCAAGCAAAATTTAAAGAAAATAAACATTTTTGCTTGCACATGTTTTTATGATGGAAGCAGCAGAGCTTCTGCTCATTCACTAAACTCCAAGGCAAATTTCCCTGCAAAAGGCAACTTCCCCTGCAAAGTTGACAGCCTATTTGTTTTTGGTAAATTAACTCCAATGACACCAAAAAAAGGTTTAGGTTTGCTGACTCTTTAAGTTCTCAACCCTTACAAGTAGCCTCAAACCTTAAGCTCTCTGTCACTTTAAAATAGTTTGTTTACTAACAGATGTGCCCAATGCTGTATAAACTGTATTTACTATCAGGTATAGACATTATATAGCCCAGTGTTCTGAGAATGTTATGGGGACTTCCCATCCCATACCCGGAACAAAACTGAGTCAAGCTGAAGGCTGCTCAGCCATTCAAATGAAACTTTGTATTTTCTGAATGAATAATACAAGGCTTCTTCTGAATGGCTGGGGTGGAAATCATGACATCATCTGCCCACCTCTTCATCTCAACCAATCAGAAGAAGCCTTGTATTCATTCAGACAATACAAATCTTCCTGTGAAAATCTAAGCAGCATTGATTTCAACTCAATTTTGTTCTGGGAACAGGATTGGAAGTTCCCAATCCCACTGACAGGTAAAACAGATTACTGTATACATATGTAGCACCCTCCCAAAAGGTTGGGACGCTATCTTAAATTTAGAGGGATGTCTGAGCCAGTAGCTGGGCTCAGACTGTTGAATTACATTGAAATTTGCTTCTGTAGTAGCTGTGGTCCGCCCGATGGTAGTTTCCCTGGTTGCCTGGGGGTGGCGTTGCCGCCTCGGGCACTTGTTGGAGCATGGGTGAACCATGGTGCATTGAGTGACCCTTCTCTGCAACGGTACAGTGGGAGTGGTCGCCACGCTGTGCCTGCTGGGAGGGGATACTTAAGGGGCAGACGCCATTGGTAGGGTTTTTTTTTTGCCTCGTGGCCCTCCGGGCACGAGGTGTGTGTGTGTGTGTGGTTTTGGTCTCGGGGCCACGTTGGCCCGAGGCTGCATCGCTACATAGTAGGCCCAGCTAGTCTGGCTGGGGCCTGCATACTGAGAGGGGATCCAAAGCTGTCCGTCCAAATGGGAGGAAGCTATCTTAATGAAGGAAACCAGGGGAGGACCTGCCCTGGAGGAGACCGGCAGAGTGCTGACATCTTGGGTGAGGCCTGGTAACTTTATTGAGGAGGGATCCATCATATCACAAGCCCTGCAGTTCACCGGATTGGCTTAAAGGCTCTTTACACTGCACGGCTGGAAGTTTGGGACTTTAAAATCCTGTGGCAGAGGATTCCCGGACCTTTAGCCTGGGGTGAGGTACTTGGACGGAGATCTGGGACTGAGTGTCCCGGACTAAGGCTCCGCGAGGGATGGACTTCCCAGGGGACCCCGGGAGTGGGTACCCTAATCCAGTGGCGTAAGGGACCAGAGGGGGAACTGAAGACCTGGTGCAGCAAATTGCCAGTGACGGATGAGCCTCCTGAGACCGCCCGGAGGGGTGTCTTCCTCGATTGGGAGCGGGAATCTACTTCTAGGAAGGAAGTAAGAGAGTTCATTGTGCCTGGGCCTACTCGCATCCACACCCCCTCGTCTGTTCTGTTCGTTGAGGGAGTCCAACTGATTGTGTTCACTTTTACATTGGGAAGAATAAAGGAGTGTTGGACTTTATTGGTGTGGGGCTTGTAACGGCACCCCAATATAAAGGAGTAAAACGCCGTTTACGATGTTCCATCTCCTAGACACACATCCACTCGCTACCAATATCCACAGCTAAACGACCCTTTCCCATAGGAACCAATCCCTCTGGAAGAAAACGAGACGCACTCTGTCTTCTTCTGTAATAGGAATCACTTTATTATTGAGAAACATTGTAACTTTATACACAATTCAATCCACATGATTTAACATGAACAAGGGCCCAGCTCCACCCACACATCCCAAGACTCAACACCTCATCCTGACGTCTGCTAGGCTTCAAAAGATCCCACACAATACACATCTTCTCACAAAGGGTTGGCAGCCAGTCTGTCTGGCACTTTACAATACACACAAGGACAGACTTAATGAACAATAGAATGCAAAACACCTTAATTCCTCACAGCAATGATTACATAACCCCCACACACAGTATACATCCAATCTATATACAATGTATATACAGCCTTGAATATGGCTATCACAGACCATATCGGGGGTTTCTTTTATTCACCCTGTGTCCAAAGTGACCCCACTGTCACACATCTCCCCTTTCGGCAGGGGACTAACAGAGGAGGGGACCCCAGACGGGTCTACTCCGAAGTTAGTCCATGGGTCCATTCTTCCAATGCTGGTATCCACCCAGTACCACAAATGAATTGCTCCAAGCAGAGCATTACTTACCCAGCCAACCTCTGCCTCTCTCAGAGAACATACCCGCCGCTGGGGAGAAGACAGTGTGACTGGGCTCAGTCCGTCATGCTGTTGGGGATCTGGGTCGACTGCCCGGCATCCCTGGGGTATACAAGTGGAGACTGAAGTCCCATCCACTTGTGGTAGGTGGAAGTCCCCCAGTGCTTGCAAAGCAAGGCTGACATCCTCCTGTCTCAGTGTCACACCATTTTCTGGGGTTGTGTCAGTGAGGACTGAAGTCCCATCTACTACCACAGGAACTCCCTCTTCTGTTAGTTGAGAGCAGAGGCCCGTGGCACTCGGCTCTGTTGCCAGCTCTTCTGCTGGGTTGCTGTGAGTGGAGACCGCAGTCCCATCCACCGATATCCGCTCAAGTGGCAGTTGTGTGCAGCGGCCAGTAGCATTCTGCCCTGCTGCCAGTGATTCAGCTGGGGGTGAAAGCTTTACCCCCTCAGCTTGTTGCTGGAGAGAGGGGCCAACTGCCCCGCCTCCCTGAAACTCCCCAGTTGTTTCCGGTGCTGGGCAGAGGTTGCTATCACTCTGCCCTGTTGCCAGCACTTCTGCTGGGGACTCCACACCATCTGCTCTGGCTAGCTGTTGGGGAGGGAAAATGGCTGCTTCTCCTCCCTGCATCTCTGAAATCCACTCGGAAAGAGGAACCATCACCTTCTCAACTCGGGCCTCCAAAACTGCGACGGGTGTAGAGCAGGGGTCTGCAGTACTTTGTCCTGCTGTCAGTACTTGAGCGGGCGATGCATAATCCATAACATCCTCTGAACAGTCCCTTAAGTCCATATCTTCTGTAATCTGTGGCTGGGGAGATGAGCCAACTGCCCTAGCTCCCTGGAACTCCATATCATCCACTTCGGCTTTAAGGGTGGCAATCTTCAGCTTTTCCACTGCCGATTCTTCAGCCAGGCTAGCTCCCTGGGACTCCGTATCATCCACTTCGGCTTTAGGGAGGGCAATCTTCAGCTTTTCCACTGCCGATTCTTCAGCCAGGCTAGCTCCCTGGAACTCCATATCATCCACTTCGGCTTTAGGGGTGGCAATCTTCAGATTTTTCACTGCTGATTCTTCAGCCAGGATTTCATAGTTGTCAACTGGTATTTCCTGATAGTCCCAGGCAAAGGGAGCCCCACCCTGCTGCTGAGCAGATTCTAGCAGCTGTCTGTAGGCGATCTCCGATTGTCGTATTTCCGCCATTCTCCACTCATGTTGCCGCTCTAGTTCTCTCTTTTGTCGCGCATCCTGCAGCTGGATGCCTCTAATGGCTTCCTGAATGGCGGTCTCTGATGGGTTAGCACCATATAATGCCAACCGCTGTCGCACTCGTTGCTGAAACAAATCTTCAACTGACCGGGGTCCTGCATCACCATCTCTCTGGTCCATCTCGGCTCTCAAGTCTTTCAGCGTGGCTTTCCTGCAGGCTGCATAGCTTGGTCATTCACTGTGGTGGTTTGGAGTGTTCCAGGAACTGGAGGGAAAATCCCGCTGCTGCCAACCAATGTAACAGCAGCCCAATATAAAGGGGGTAAAACGCCGTTTACGATGTTCCCTCTCCTAGACACACATCCACTCGCTACCAATATCCACAGCCAAACGACCCTTTCCCATAGGACCCGATCCTCTTAGAAGGACGAGACGCACTCTGTATTCTTCTGTAATAGGAATCACTTTATTATTGAGAAACATTGTAACTTTATACACAATTCAATCCACATGATTTAACATGAACAAGGGCCCAGCTCCACCCACACATCCCAAGACTTAACACCTCATCCTGACGTCTGCTAGGCTTCAAAAGATCCCACACAATACACATCTTCTCACAAAGGGTTGGCAGCCAGTCTGTCTGGCACTTTACAATACACACAAGGACAGACTTAATGAACAATAGAATGCAAAACACCTTAATTCCTCACAGCAATGATTACATAACCCCCACACACAGTATACATCCAATCTATATACAATGTATATACAGCCTTGAATATGGCTATCACAGACCATATCGGGGGTTTCTTTTATTCACCCTGTGTCCAAAGTGACCCCACTGTCACAGGGCTCATTTACTGGCAGACACTGTTCAAGAAACCAGGAGGAGGCTCCAGATGCAGAACACCGACCCGAAGGTAAAAGAGGATTGTCTCCCACTACATACACATCTGCAGTGGGAACATTGGCGTGGTGACCCCGCACTCTCTCCTCCAAGGTACCCCTAGACAAAAGCCAGAGACAGAAGAATTGATACTAGAGGGAGAGGGAGTGGAGGCCGCTACATGTGGGGGCTCGGGTCCGGGATGGTGTTCGTGCTATTACGGAGTTTGGACGTGTCTGCCCGGAGGAGTTCCGAGTAGGTCGGCCATATCATTGGCCAAAGTGCATTCCTGCTCGAAGTCGTGGACATGACCCAGTGAAGGGAAAGGCCCGCGCAGAAGAGCGAGAAGAGGGGGAGCCCAGCCGTGTGAGGGACTACACGTGGGGGCTTCTATTTGCACTGTGCCATCAGGCATACCCTCCCTGCTTAGTTTGTGGGCGTGACTCAGGAAAGAAGAAAAGCCAGCGAACTACAGTGCAGAGGGGAGGAGTCCAAGACGTGTGAAGGACTAAACGTGGGGACTTTGGCGCAAAAACTTGCAGTGCGCCATGGACCAGCAGCAAGTCACCATGTTCGGACATACAGCGTGGGTTCCACTTCACCCTTCTACCACGTCTTTGACTGCTGCTGCTCCGGTGACCGATACAGGGATCCGGCTAAAGCCCCGGGGACGATTCGCCCTGTATTCATGCATGGACGTTGAGGCCCTGGGTGTTATTTGTCCCGGCTGCTCGGGACTGGTGTGTCATCTGAAGCAATTCAGGCGATGCAAAGCCTGTGGGGAGTTCTTATTCGAGGTGGATTCAGTCATTGAGAAGCCAAGAACCATCTACCCCGGCCGTACCACAGGCAGCACCACTCAAGTTGAAGGAATCACCCCTTTGACTGCCATCCCTGTGCGCACTGCAACGACCGCGGAGGAGGTCGTGAGTACTCAAATACGGGAGAAATCCGAGGATGCTGACTCGGTCACCACTGTCTCACAGCGTCCACCGCCGAAGAGAAAGACTGGCATGGTAGCCCCGTCCAGCGGTTGCGGTGGACCATCTCGCCTGCCTACGCCCAGCCCGGATAATGCTGGGGAGAAGAGACTGTTGTTGCGGGCACCTATGCCCAGAACGGAGGTGATCAGAGCACCTCGTCACCCGGATGCCATAGTCTTGCCAGGTGAAGGGGACAAAGCCACCATGCCTCCACTGGCAAGACTACAATGCCTGTTTTGTCAAAAGGTTGCTGCTGAATATGGGTAGGTGTACCCATACCTGTCCAAAGAGTTACTATATGAAGTAGAAGTTTGCCGGGAGCGGTGGTACAATGACTTTGTGTGGACCCACATTCAAGTCCCACACGCCCGCAGGTACCTTGCATGCTCCCCCAAGGCATCTCAGCGCTTTAAAGATTGCAAGGCAGAGTGGATGTTGGGGCGGTATATTCACGCGGACAAGGTGCTGATTCGACGCAAGGAAGGGGAAGATGTCGAATACCAAATAGAGACACTGGATCAGCATCTGAAACCCCTTGTCCTGCCGCACCCTTGTTTCTATCTATAGGAGAAGAGAGACTCCGTTTTGTTCTTTACACTGCTGAACTTTCCGGGGGTTCGTTGTTCTTGTTACCCAAAAGAGTTGAAGGACTGTTCCTGTTTGTTCTTCAATTTTCCAGCAAGCAATCACAGACTCTGGGGTAGATAGGGCCCAAAGAAGAAGGAAAGTTCCACAAGTGCAGTTACCGCGGCGCTGTCACCAGGTGGCAGTGTCGTGCATTGGCATTCACTGTTCACACATACACTTTTTGAAGGAAAGGATTTCTCTGCAGAGAAGTTTTTTCGTTCTCACACGAACATATGTGTCAGGGATTTGTGTGTTTAACTTTTCTTTCCCCTCTGCAGGAGAGCATCCCATCAAGACCACTGAGAATGGGGTGGGTCTTAGCCAGGATGGGTGGGGAGAGATGTTATGTGAAGATGTGATTTCAATGTTGTTGTTATGTGTTGTTTCCCTTTCCCTCCCTTTTTATGTGAGGCTCAGGCACAACTGCTCTAGCTAGTTTTAGTTTTCTAAAGTTTGTTTTTGTAATTTTTAGTCGGTTTCTGAATTGGACTATGTCAGCCGTTGAGGGCATGGTTTGTTCCAGACACTGGGGACCAGTGTCAAACTACCAGGGGGAGAGTGTAGCGGGTATGTGCTTTTCTGTTTAAATCTGGTGGGGAAACTGTGAGGTATGGTTCCCTGGGGCCCACCGGGTGGCACTGTCACTTTGGGCCCGGGGTTGAGCCATCGTTGCAGTGTCATACCTCTTTTGGCCTCTCTCGGTGGGTGTATGGTGGGGCGGGGAACCTGCCGTGCTTGCTGGGAGTGGGTATAAAGGGGGCGGCCATTTTTGGTGGCGGGAGTCGAGTCCCAGGCACCTTCAGCCTGAGGGCAGTGGTTCATGTCAGGAGTCGAGGCGGCCTAGGCCTAGAAGACGTTCAGAGGTCGTGTTCCATCCCAGGCACCTTAAGCCTGGGGTGAGGTACTTGGATGGAGATCTGGGACTGAGTGTCCCGGACTAAGGCTCCGTGAGGGATGGACCTCCCAGGGGACCCCGGGAGTGGGTACCTGAATCCAGTGGCGTAAGGGACCGGAGGGGGTACTTACCTGAAGACCTGGTGCAGCAATGTGCCAGTGACGGGTGAGCCTCCGGAGACCGCCCGGAGGGGTATCTTCCTCGATTGGGAGCAGGAATCTACTTCTAGGAAGGAAGTAAGAGAGTTCATTGTGCCTGGGCCTACTCGCATCCACACCCCCTTGTCTGTTCTGTTCGTTGAGGGAGTCCAACTGATTGTGTTCACTTTTACATTGGGAAGAATAAAGGAGTGTTGGACTTTATTGGTGTGGGGCTCATTTACTGGCAGACAGGGATGAGCCGAACACCCCCCTGTTCGGTTCGCACCAGAACCTGCGAACAGACAGAATGTTCGCGTGAACTTTAGAACCCTATTAAATACAATGGACTCAAACGTTCGAAATCTAAAGTGCTAATTATAAAGGCTTATATGCAAGTTATTGTCCTAAAAAGGGATTGGGTCCCGGGTCCTGCTCCAGGGGACATGTATCAATGCAAAAATAAGTTTTAAAAACAGCCGTTTTTTCGGGAGCAGTGATTTTAATAATGCTTAAAATGAAAAAATAAAAGTGAAATATTCCTTTAAATTTCATACCTAAGGGGTGTGTATGATATGCATGTAAAGTGGCGCATGTTTCCCGTGCTTAGAACTGTCCCTGCATAAAATGTCATTTTTGAAGGAAAAAAAGTCATTTAAAACTCACTCGCGGCTATTAATGAATTATCGGGTCCCCCCAAATTCAATTACCAGGCCCTTCAGGTCTGGTATAGATATTAAGGGGAACCCCGCCGCAAATTAAAAAAAAAATGCGCGCGGTTCCCCCAAATATCCATACCAGGCCCTTCAGATCTGGCATGGATTTTAAGGGGAACTCCACCCCAAATTTAAAAAAAATAGCGTGGAGTCCCCCCAAAAATCCATACCAGACCCTTATCCGAGCAGGCAACCTGGCAGGCCACAGGAAAAGAGGGGGGGACGAGAGAGCGGCTCCCCCTTCTGAACCGTACCAGGCCACATGCCCTCAACATGGGGAGGATGTCCCCATGTTGATGGGGACAAGGGCCTCATCCCCACAACCCTTGCCCGGTGGTTGTGGGGGTTTGCGGGCAGGGGGCTTATCGGAATCTGGAAGACCCCTTTAACAAAGGGGACCCCCAGATCCCGGCCCCCCCCCCATGTGAATTGGTAAGGGGTACATTGTACCCCTACCATTTCACAAAGAAAGTGTCAAAAAATGTAAAAAAAAACACACCAACACACAAACATTCCAGCGGTGAAATCCGGTGTCCCGCGGCGATCCGATGTCCAGCGCTGTCCGTCATTGGCTGAGCCTGAGTGGACCTGATGGGGAACTTCCTCCGCAGTCTATTACATGTGTAGACCCGCCCCTTCTCAAGTTCCCCATCAGGTCCGCTCAGCCAATGACTAGGTGTAAGGCTGAGGACCTGATGCGGAACATGAGAAGGGGCGGGTCTATTCATGAATTACACAGTGAAGGAAGTTCCCCATCAGGTCCGCCCCCTCGGTATGTCAGACCCCGCCTACGTCATTGGCCTGAGCGGGGACCTTCCTTCACTGTGTAATTTACACAGTGAAGGAAGTTCCCCATCAGGTCTGCTCAGGCCAATGACGTAGGCGCGGTCTGACATACCGAGGGGGCGGACCTGATGGGGAACTTCCTTCACTGTGTAATTCATGAATAGACCCGCCCCTTCTATTGCTCCGCATCAGGTCCTCAGCCTTAAGCCTCGTACACACAAACGAGTTTCTCGGCAAGAAATGACAAGAAAACTGCCGAGATAGCTTTCTTGCCGAGAAAATCGTTCGTGTGTATGGTTTCTCGTCAAGAAAACCGACAAGAATCTTGACGAGAAATATAGAGAACCTGCTCTCTATTTTCTTGTCGAGATTCTCGTCAGCCTGTTTCTCGACGAGAAAATTGTGTGTGTGTACACTTACCTGTCCTCCAGGAAGCCTGCGCATGCTCGAAATGACTTTGACACATGCGCGGTAGCTTCCTAGGCATAGATAGGGTGTAGCAAGATGGCGGCGACGGCATCGAATGTGACGAGCGCACGCTCGTCGTAGTCGATGACGTCACCACGTTCACTCCATTCTAAGAACCGCAGGTTTTTTTAATCGAGCGTGTGTACACTCGGCCTGGACAAGTTTCTTGTCCAAGAATCTCGACAAGAAAAACGACGTGTTTTTTCTTGGCGAGATTTTCGGCCGTGTGTACGAGGCTTTACACCTAGTCATTGGCTGAGCGGACCTGATGGGGAACTTTAGAAGGGGCGGGTCTATACATGTAATAGACTGCGGAGGAAGTTCCCCATCAGGTCCGCTCAGGCTCAGCCAATGACGGACAGCGCTGGACATCGGATCGCCGCGGGACACTGGATTTCACCGCTGGAATGTTTTTTTGTTTTTTTTAAATAAAGGACTTTTCCAAGGTGTTGGTGTGTTGTTTGTTAAAGGGGTCTTCCAGATTCCGATAAGCCCTCCGCGCGCAGACCCCCACAACCACCGGGCAAGGGTTGTGGGGATGAGGCCCTTGTCCCCATCAACATGGGGACATCCTCCCCATGTTGAGGGCATGTGGCCTGGTACGGTTCAGGAGGGGGGGCGCTCTCTCGTCCCCCCGCTCTTTTCCTGCGGCCTGCCAGGTTGCGTGCTCGGATAAGGGTCTGGTATGGATTTTTGGGGGGACTCCACGCCATTTTTTTTTACATTTGTGGTGGAGTTCCCCTTAAAATCCATGCCAGATCTGAAGGGCCTGGTATGGATATTTGGGGGAACCGCATGCATTTTTTTTTAAATTTGCGGCGGGGTTCCCCTTAATATCTATACCAGACCTGAAGAGCCTGGTAATTGAATTCTGGGGGACCCCTACGCTTTTTTTTTTTATCAATGACTTTTCTATGTAATGCCGGGAGCCGACAATTCATTTATAGCCGCGAGTGAGTTTTAAATTACTTTTTTTCCTTCAAAAATTACATTTTATGCAGGGACAGTTCTAAGCATGGGAAACATGCGCCACTTTACATGCATATCATACACACCCCCTAGGTACGAAATTTAGAGGAATATTTCACTTTTATTGTTTCACTTTAAGCATTCTTAAAATCACTGCTCCCAAAAAAACGGCCGTTTTTAAAACTTTTTTTTGCATTGATACATGTCCCCTGGGGCAGGACCCGGGTCCCCAAACACTTTTTATGACAATAACTTGCATATAAGCC
The DNA here is from genome assembly GCA_029206835.1 of Rana muscosa. Classification (NCBI taxonomy): domain Eukaryota; kingdom Metazoa; phylum Chordata; class Amphibia; order Anura; family Ranidae; genus Rana; species Rana muscosa. The sequence goes on along the minus strand of CM055117.1, from coordinate 632,506,401 downwards.
TTTATAATTAGCACTTTAGATTTCTCCCATAGACTTTTAGAATTTGCCGCGAACACCCCAATTTGTTCGCTGTTCGGCGAACGGGCGAACAGGCAAGGTTCGAGTCGAACATGAGTTTTACTCGAACTCGAAGCTCATCCCTACTGACAGACACTGTTCAAGAAACCAGGAGGAGGCTCCAGATGCAGAACACCGACCCAAAGGTAAAAGAGGATTGTCTCCCACTACATACACATCTGCAGTGGGAACATTGGCGTGGTGACCCCGCACTCTCTCCTCCAAGGTACCCCTAGACAAAAGCCAGAGACAGAAGAATTGATACTAGAGGGAGAGACAGTGGAGGCCGCTACACAGGCAACTCTGAAAGCAACTAGTGAGTTTGTATAAAAACATGAATTTTATTACATCCGTTTTAAAATTTATAACGGCAATACAAACACAAAAAATTACCATTAAAAAAAAGGAATAGCTGAGTCTTTGAAATGTATACATATATTCACTAGGGACAATATCTCCTCTTCAACCCGATGGGTTTCAGGGAGAGTTCAATCCTTTCTTCAGGGGTATTGTAGGAGAGAGGTCACAAAATTTGTTTCATTCACGAAGAGCGATATAAGATACAGCCGTAAATAATATTAAAGCAGGATTCACTTTTGCCAAAGGATGGAGATAATCCACGTGCTCCCAGCGGCAGGACACTGAATGACCCATGCGGAGGTCCCCCAATAGTAACCAAACGAGTTTCCAATGAGAACAAGAGGTCTCACTGTCTGTATGCTCATAGAAAAGGGGGGGGGGGCTCCAGTCAGTCAGGGCAGAAATGCTGTTTGCATGGAGTTCTACTTTAAGTTATATTACTGATAGTACGATTTGACATCTATGATATGTTTGTCGATTGCTTTCTATTGGCTGTGTGTTTTGTGTTTGCCTTTATAAACCAGCTGTTTGTTCACATTTATTTGAATGTATTTGCTTCATTGATCCCCTTTTTTCCCTTTATGTTACATGCTGTTTGAAATTTTTTTAGCCAGATTTGTCAAACCCAACTCAATGCCCTAATAGGTTTCTGTATGGTATGTGAAAGGGTTTACATTTGAATAGAATCAAGGGTATTTTCAGGACTCCACTTTAAATTGTGATGCTCAGCTTTGTCTTCAATCCACTATTCATCTACAAAATGTCCCACGTCCTGGGTTACATGATAATTGGGGGGCTCTAGCATTAGTGAGAGCTGACTAAGGCCTGGTTTACACTATTGCAGCTCTGCAAGCCATGTTTGTGTGGGCACGGCAGCCCATTCATTTAAATGGGCTGCTGTGCCTTCTTTTCATGCAGGAAAATGGTCCCTGCACTATTTCTAAAATGCAGAAGCTGGGAAATCGCATGGTGCTTTTGCAGTTCCCTGACCCTCAAACGTGCTGCATTTTTAGATGCGTGGGGGAGCCATTAAGAATGAATGACAAACCTGCGCATTTTTAAAGAGCAGAGCGTTTTGGCTGCAGGTGGTTGCGGGTGCAAAAACCTGTAAAATTGTGATCCAGGCCTGAAGGGAGAAGACCTACACAGCTTTCATAAGCATTTAAAGACAAACTGGGGTTGATTTACTAAAACTTGAGAGTGTAAAATCTGGTGCAGCTCTGCATAGAAACCAATCAGCTTTCAGGTTTCTTTGTCAAAGCTTATATGAACAAGCTGAAGTTAGAAGCTGATTGGCTACCATGCACAGTTGCACCAGATTTTGCCCTCTCCAGTTCTAGTAAAAATAACAATTAGCAATTGAAGAACAGCGACAAGGTGCTAGCTTCACAATCTCAAAGTAATGCAATGTCTGAGTCTCTATATCACAGGTAACACAAGTGCAAGGGCTCTCAGCAATGTTAGTTACACATTGGAGAAGCCCCAGCACTGAAAATTGTCACTGAATAAGGCTTATGTTACTGGAGCAGCATCTGAGTAGTCGGGTGGCTATTAGGCAGGACAGCGGTATAGGCATCTCACTTAGAAGACTAATGACCAGATCCCAGCAGCAATATCCCTATTCTGCTCCTCCTTGGCAGAAACCTTTTCCTAGGGCTAATTACACTGTCCCTATTAAGCGTGGATCCTGTCCCTACACTATACACTTCGCAAATGGGCACCAACTGAAGTGGGGCAGTGCTATCTATTAGCATTGCCCTCAATAAGGTAGCCGCTGAGGTCATCCAGTGTTGCAACATCCAATCGGACCACTGCTCCCCTGATGACACCTACAGAGGCTTCAGAGGAGCTAAGTACAGCAGCCAACAACACAGCACTACCTACAGAGGGGAGGGAAAACTGCACCTGCCTACAAGTAGGTCTAAAGTCTAAAGGCTTTTTACAAAAATTCATTCTCTGGTTTAAGATAGAAAAACTTCTCACTATCTGTCCTTCCCACTTCCATTCCTAAATAGTTACCTGACACCTGTCACCACGCCAGCGCTGTCTCAGCTGCAGCCCCTTTCACTTCCTTGTTTTACAGGAGACACTGATGGCAATAGGAACCATTGGCTCCTGTTGCTGTCAGTCAAACTCATGTGAGAAGGGATCAGAGGGTGTGGCTTACCGGTGCTGTGTGTGTCTATGGATGCATACAGCCTGGCTCTGAAGCATGCACACACGGGTGCCTCCCTGGCTCTTAGCTTCCTGTCAGAAGAGGAAGTAAGAGACATCTCTGTTCAAACTCTTATTGCACAGAGCTGGTAAATATAACTTTTTTATTTTATTTTAAAACCCCAAAAAAAGGTTAGTATTTAGTATCACTTTAATTTCTAGGAATTTTCTACAACTGATATTTGTTGTTGAGAACAAAGTTAGCTCCCGTTCACACCAGTGCGACCTTTCATGTGATTTTGTAGGTCCAAATCACGTAACAAGTCGCACCCTATTGTCTGCAAATTAAACAGTTATAATCTACGCAATGCCGACTTTGCGGTGCCGTGCCAATTTGAAAAAAGTTACTTCACTATTCTTGGTGATTTCATGTGCGACTTGCATAGATATCTGTGTTGCAGTTGTCAGCCAAGTCGTACCTGAAGTCACACTGACATGCGGCTTTGAAATTGAGCGATTGCAACTGTAGTCGCACGATTTCAGAGTCAGATTCGGTGTGAACCAGGGCTAAGGCTGGATTTACACTATTGCGAATTGGATGCGTAGTCTCCACATCCAATTCCCAATAGCAGGAGATTTTGACTGGCTCTCTGTGGAGCCGGTTCACATATCTCCACTGCGGCTCCGGTGTGAATTTGCACAGGAGCCCTGTGCGTCTTTTGGTCTGTTTCAGGTCCGAATTCAGGCAAAAATTTGAAACGGTGAACGGGGACGCACCGGACCCCTGCTGTGAGCCGCATGCGAAGATAGTGTGAACACAGCCTCAAACATTATTTTGCTAGGCACCTGGCTGGTAAATAAATATTTTCTAAGAGCATCTACATTGTTGTACCTGAAGCACTTTCTGATATAGAATAATCTTGTTTTACATGTTACTTGTTCGGACTTGTTTTCTGTTTGCTTGCAACCAGTTAAACTGGTGTTGGCCCTATTAGTGTTTCTAAAATGACCTTGACCTGATTCTTGAATGAAGTGCAACTCCTCTATCTTCTGCAGATAAACAGTACACTACCTAAAATACACAGGTGTCAACAAAATGGTTGTCCTGTAAATTATGAATTATTAATACTTATTTGAAATAATGAAATATTTTTTTATTACAATTAAATATGTCATTGGATTAAAAGTGATTTTAAAGCCAATTTTTTCATAAAATAAAAAAAGGTTATGCTTACCTGCTCTGTCCATAATACTTAGCTACTCTTCTGGAGTCCCTTGCTGGTGCTCTCCGCTTCTTCTTCTTCTTGCGGGTGTGCAAGGGAGGGCACCCATAGCACCCATATTCACACAAGCAATGAGAATGCAGCGACCTCCCCCACTGTGCTATTGTATTGTGACAGTGGGGACTCCCCCCCCCCCCCCCCTGCCAAACAAACTATCCTACCGGACTCAGTGTGGTGCCATTGTTGCATTCTACATATTTCTTGATACATCTTGAATCTTCCACAAGCGTCCCCTCCGCCCCTGTTCAGGGGTACTTCTGTTGCATGGGAGCAGTCTCATTGAAGCAATCCATCCAAATAATAAAGTAGATGGTCTTTCATGAATCTGGACATTAATGATAGGAAATCCCGCAGAGCTTATATATGTATTCACATTATTTACTAACATTCAGTATATGCCCAATTACTAAAATCTCATTCAGGGTGTAACCTGGTAATGTCATTTCAAATTAATTTTCAATATTTATAAGGCCTCTTGCACACTGCTTCCTGAAATTGCTCTGATTTCAGGCAGCACTTTTTTTTACTGATTTAAAATGCATCAATTGGAGGGATTGCACTTTGGGGGTAATTCCGAGTACTTCCTGCTTTGGCTATGGGACAGGAAGTGAAGGGAAATCACTTCCTGTGATGGCAAAAAAAATGGCAAAAAAACCTAACAGGGGATATAACCCTCCCTTACTCTTACTCTTTAGTTCTACTTGAAGTAAACAGCCACTATTATTATTATGAGTGCAGGTAACTCACTTCTGCTGGCATCAAATTGTCATACAGCGCATACAGTGCGGGTATTGCCAACAGGTGAGTTCATTAGAGCAAGGAGAAATTGTTTCTCTGATAAGGACTTTGCTAATGAATATGTAACGGCACCCCAAGTATAAAAGGGGTTAAAGCCGTTTAAGATATTCCATTCCCGAACACAAGGCAGCTACCAGACACTCCAACCAGCTGAATAAGACCCCATATGAATAATTCTCCCCCAAATACGAGACAATGCTCTGTATGAGGTTGAAGCAGGAATGACAATCTTTATTCAAAAAAACACAAGTTTTATACACAGTTAAAAGAGGAGGTGCATCATATTTCTCTGGAATTACACCTGTTACCAGACCTAATTAACATGCTAATTACCTAATTACTTTTAGCAGCCTGGCTCAGAGACATTTAGGCCGGGTTCACACTTGTGCGACACGACAGCCGTCCTACTTTGGATTCGACTTTGCCCTGCGACATGAAGGCGACATATGTCCGACTTTCAATGAACGGGGATCCAACTTGGATCCCCGCCAATAACAGGCAGTGTTTTTGGTATGAATCCTGAGCGGGAACTCCAGGCCAAATTTTAAATAAAAAACCGGCATGGGTTCCCCCTCCAGGGGCATACCAGGCCCTTGTGTCTGATATGGATTTTTAAGGGGAACCCCTATGTCGAAAAAACGGCGTGGGGGCCCCCCAAAGTCCAAACCAGACCCTTATCCGAGCACGCAACCTGGCAGGCCACAGGGGAAGAGGGGGGGATGAGAGAGCGGCCCCCCTCCCTCCTGAACCGTACCAGGCCGCATGCCCTCAACATGGGGGGTTTGGTGCTTTGGGGCAGGGGGGGCGACCTGTGGCCCCCCCACCCCAAAGCACCCTGCCCCCATGTTGATGAGGACAGGGCCTCTTCCCGACAACCCTGGCCGTTGGTTGTCGGGGTCTGCGGGCGGGGGGCTTATCGGAATCTGGGAGCCCCCCTTTAATAAGGGGGCCCCCAGATCCCGGCCCCCCACCCTATGTGAATGAGTATGGGGTACATCGTACCCTTACCCATTCACCTGGTGGAAAAAAATGTCAATAAAAAAAAAACATACACAGGTTTTTAAAGTAATTTATTACACAGCTCCGGAGGTCTTCTTCCGACTCCGGGGGTCTCTTCCGACTTCGGGGGTCTCCGGTGTCGTCTCTGCACTCTCCGGTTCTTTCTTCCTTCTTCCTATCTTCTTCCAGCTCTTTTGCTAGCGGAGAGGCCCGGTCTTCCCGTCATCTCGTCCGGCTCTCCGTTGTCCCTCTGCCGGCCCCTCCACTATCTTCTTCCAGCTCTTTTGCTAGCGGAGAGGCCCGGTCTTCCCGTCGTCTCGTCCGGCTTTCCGTTGTTCTTCTGCTGGCCCCTCCACTATCTTCTTCGAGCTCTTTTGCTAGTGGAGGGGCCGGTCTTCCCGTCGCCGTCGCCGTCTTCTTCCCTCTTCTCCTCTTCGATGTTGACTCGTCGCTTCCTCCTGCTGTAATGCTGGCTATTCGCTCATCAACGATTTATATAGGCTTCTCATGACGTCACAGTCACATGCTCCCATGACGTCACAGTCACATGCTCCGGGGCCACCCGGAGCATGTGACTGTGACGTCATGAGAAGCCTATATAAATCGTTGATGAGCGAATAGCCAGCATTACAGCGGGAGAAAGCGACGTGTCAACATCGAGAAGGAGAAGAGGGAAGAAGACTCCGACGGCGACGGGAAGACCGGCCCCTCCACTAGCAAAAGAGCTGGAAGAAGATAGTGGAGGGGCCGGCAGAAGGAAGAAAGAAAGAACCGGAGAGCGAGGGAAGAAGGCGACGGAGAAGACCGGGCCCCACTAGCAAAAGAGCTGGAAGAAGATAGCGGAGGCCCGGCAGAAGGAAGGAAGAACCGGACAGCACGGAGACAACACCGGAGACCCCCGAAGACGGAAGAGACCCCCGGAGTCGGAAGAAGACCTCCGGAGCTGTGTAATAAATTACTTTAAAAACCTGTGTGTGTTTTTTTTATTGACATTTTTTTCCACCAGGTGAATGGGTAGGGGTACGATGTACCCCATACTCATTCACATAGGGTGGAGGCCAGGATCTGGGGGCCCCCTTATTAAAGGGGGGCTCCCGGATTCCGATAAGCAGATCCCGACAACCAACGGCCAGGGTTGTCGGGAAGAGGCCCTGTCCTCATCAACATGGGGACAGGGTGCTTTGGGGTGGGGGGCCCTAGGTCGCCCCCCTGCCCCAAAGCACCAAACCCCCCATGTTGAGGGCATGCGGCCTGGTACGGTTCAGGAGGGAGGGGGGGCGCTCTCTCGTCCCCCCCCCTCTTCCCCTTCGGCCTGCCAGGTTGCGTGCTCGGATAAGGGTCTGGTTTGGATTTTGGGGGAACCCCCCACGCTGTTTTTTTGGCATAGGGGTTCCCCTTAAAATCCATACCAGACCCAAGGGCCTGGTATGCTCTTGGAGGGGGAACCCATGCCGGTTTTTTATTTAAAATTTGGCCTGGAGTTCCCCCTCAAGAGCAGCAGAGCACAAGTCGCATGCCAAAGTCGGATCATGCAAGACTGCGGTCCGACTTTGATCCGACTTCAATGATAGCCAATGGGCTGAAGTCGGATCAAAGTCGGACCAAAGTAGTACAGGGAGCAGACCAGTTAAGACGGCTTCCATAGGGAAACATTGATTTTCACACGTCATGCGACATGAGCTCCCAATGTCGGAGCGTTTGTCGCCCCAGTGTGAACCCGGCCTTAGGCTAGACTTGCCGCCTTGTAAGACACAATCAACATTAACACAGAACTCCCTCCCACAATAGCAGAGATAATTACCACAATCCACAATGAAAAGACCCTTAGAAGCTATCCTAGACTCATTTGCATTACAACAGACAGGTGGCTGGGGGTGATGACATTAGCATCTTTCAACTAACATGTTGAGTTCAGAATCAAAAAACCAGTAAATAGTCCTTTACAGATATCCTGGGGAATATTGTGGATTAATATTACTCTCCCATTTTAAAGCAATCCAAAACATATTCTTAATGTCCATTATTTTCTTGCTCACCCTGTGCCCAAAAGTGACTTTCGTTACAGAATGTAACATTGTTTCCAATAGGTTGAGAGAACGAGGATATAGCAGACATTTAATAGATAGAGGCAGAAGGTTGGCAGAAAATAGAGAGCGTGGTGATCTGATTGGGAATTCCTCTTGTATCAGTAAGAAGGCACGGTCCAGTGGGAGGGGAAGTGTTCACTTTGTGACCACTTACTTACAACAATACAACCAGATTGTCTCTATCATAAAACACTGCCTCCCTGTCTTATATGCGGACAAAACTTTGCATAGTATTTTAAGACAGGGATGCAGTTTTTCTAGTAAGAAAGCTCCTACTTTAGGTACTATGCTTTCCCCTCTCAATTTATTTCCACTTCCCCTTCCATTTCATGGTTGGGGACAGTGGGTTCCTATCCCTGTGGTTATAACACCTTTAAACAGTGTAAAAGACACCGAAAAAGCAAGCCTGTTATTTATTTTTCAACAGGTAGAACATATCCAGTTAAAAGTTTTATAAATTGTAATTCAAAGACGATTGTCTACCTAATTGATTCCAGTACTTGTAGAGTACAGTATGTGGGATGCACTATCTGCAATCTATGTATTAGAATATCAGAACACTACAATGACACTCTAAATAGCAATGCAAGAAATATTTCTAATGTGTCTAAATAAACATTTTAGAACAGTCCATGGTGGTAATCTGGAGTCTTTTTCTTTTTGCGGTCTGGAACAGGTGAGAAGATCTGGTAGGGGGGTGGATACACACCATACCTTACTTCAGCGGGAGGTGTGGTGGATACACAGATTGAATACTCGATTTCCTAGTGGAATGAACAGTAGAATGGATGTGAATTTGTTTTTAAAATAATATAATTTGATTCCACAGGGGGTTAATAATTGTTTGCCCTAGAGTTTGCAGTCTGTGTTTCCGTTTTTCCCTCCCCTTTTTCTCTGGTTCTACCAACCTCACATGATTGTAATTGTTAATTGATTTTAAATTGGATTGTACCGCCCTCTTTTCTGGAGGAATGGATACTTTTTCCTATATAAACTTGATTTTATTGTAAATCTGTATGCTATGAGGAAGGCTTTTGCCGAAACATGTCAGGGTTTTGATGTCGCACTGCTGTTTGTGCTCAATAAAGATTTAAGAAGAAGCAATCGAGTTGCCGGCATTCTTTTTGCAATTTTGATGTATGGGACACAATGGCCTGAGCACCGTTATTCAGCTCATCATCCTACAAACGTGCGGTAGAGCTTGGGTGAGTTTTTGTCTACATTACTATTATTATACAGGGTTTTTATAGCACCAACAGTTTGGTCAGCACTTTACATAGGGGGAACAATAAAGTTACAATACAATTCAATAAGAAGAGGGTCAGGAGGGTCAGGAGGGCCTTGCTCGTGAGACCTTACAGTCTAAACCATAGTGATAGATGCCCGCTCTGCTCTGCAAAATCCCAAGCTGCAGTGGGGACATAGACAGAAGGAGGAGATAGAGCAGGATTAACCAGATAATTTTTTTACAGAATACAGAAAACGAATCTCATAGTGACTGAGTGAGTATGAGTAATACACCATTATTTATAGCTTTTAATGATGTGGGTTTAATGACACTTTAACCACTTAAGCCCCGGACCATTTTGGCTGGATAAAGACCAGGCCACTTTTTTGCGATTCGGCACTGCGTCGCTTTAACTGACAATTGCGCGGTCGTGCAACGTGGCTCCCAAACAAAATTGACGTCCTTTTTTTCCCCACAAATAGAGCTTTCTTTTGGTGGTATTTGATCACGTCTGCGGTTTTTATTTTTTGCGCTATAAACCAAAATAGAGCGACAATTTTGAAAAAAAGGCAATATTTTTACTTTTTGCTATAATAAATTTCCCCAAAAAATATATAAAAAAAACATTTTTTTTCCTCAGTTTAGGCCGATACGTATTCTTCTACATATTTTTGGTAAAAAAAATCACAATCAGAGTTTATTGATTGTTTTGCGCTAAAGTTATAGCGTTTTCAAAATAGGGGATAGTTTTATGGCATTTTTATAAATATTTTTTTTTACTAGTAATGACGGCGATCAGTGATTATTTTCATGACTGCAATATTATGGCGGACACATCGGACACTTTTGACACATTTTTGGGACCATTGTCATTTTCACTGCGATCAGTGCTATAAAAATGCACTGATTACTGTGAAAATGACACTGGGAGTGAAGGGGTTAACCACTAGGTGGCGCTGTAGGGGTTAAGTGTTCCCTGCATAGTGTTTCTAACTGTAGGGGGGATGGGCTGTGTGTCACATGACACCGATCTCCGCTCCGAGTACACGGACCCGAGATCCGTGTCATTGTCACTAGGCAGAGCAGGGAGATGCTTGGTGTTCTATACCTCCGTAAGACAATCGCGGGGATACCCGCGGTCCGACTCACGGACAGGCACTTAAAGGGGACGTACAGGTACGTTGATGTGCCTGTCCGTGCCATTCTGCCGTACAGGAGGCGGTCGGCAAGTGGTTAAAGAGAAAATCCAGCCTTGGATATTTTATCCAGCTGTGAATATTTTTTGAGTGAATGTAAAGCATTTTCTGATTGGACTAGGTGGAGAGCATGATTTCACTGGCCCGCAGCTCTGTTCTATCCAATCGAAGAATGCTTTACATTAATTTAAATAATGCAAATGTAGTGCCCTGCTCCTGTTGACCAGGCGCTATTGTGTAAATTTAGTGGGTCATCTATATTGTACATAGTTCAGAATGCAATGTTTATGGCTAAATTAGCCTCTGTTCCAGCTTTGGCTGTGTTGGGAGCATTTCTCACTGTCGCCGGGAGGTGTCGTTGTCACCACCGGCCAGTGTTGGAAATACAACAGGTTGGAGTGTATTGGGTGTCCCTTTCCCAGATACAGCCCAGTGGGAGTGTTTTACCGATGTGCATTCTGGGAGAGGATACTTAAGGGGCAAACGCCATTTTTCTCTCTCTAACCTCATGCCCCGCCTGGCCTAAGGTATGTTACAACTCCTCTTCTGCCTTGGCTCCATGCTGGCTTGAGGCTACATTACTGTAAGTAGGCCCAGAAGTTTGTCTGGGGCCTACTGGTTCAGAGGTGGTCCTGTGCTGTCTTGCCTGCGGGAAGAAGCCAAGCAATTGGAGGATCCAGGGGAGGACTCTTCTTGGAGAGGACCAAACAAAAGGCTGGTATCTCAAAAGGGGCCTGTTGACTCAATTGGAGGATGCAGCCTAACCAATCTACCTCACAGTACTGCCGGATGGCTTAAAGGACTTTGGTACTGTGTAGTTGTGTTCGCTCAAGCAATTACTGATCATCAAATCCTGTGGCAGAGGATTGTTCAACAGTTATTACTATCATTGAGTCTGTGGCAAGACTTTTGTCCGTGCATCATTCCAGCTGCTAGGCCGGTGAGAGAGGCCTATCCGGGTGAGCAAGATCCAGGGACAGCAAGTGTACTTGTTACCAGGATCTCAAGTTCCTCAGTGATCTGAACAAGGTATCTGAATTCCCCTAACCCTCCATCCCTCTACTGCTGCCAGTTGTGTTTAATAAAAAGCATTGGAAAAAGACTAAGTGACTGGTGCGTGCATCTGTGGTCACATTGCAAAATTTAGAGCCAAGCAAGTTTGATACGTTGAACTGAGGGGTAATGGCAGGACCAAAAATAACCAGCAGCTCCTACGTGGGTAGTGCTACACAAATAATTCTCTGAATGGCACCCGTCCTGATTAGTCAACCTCCTGTGTTCACAATGCATCAGGCCAGCCACTCAGCATGGGACCTAGAAGCAAGTGGAAATCACCCAGTAGTGTTCTCTTGATTTCTAGCTTTCAGGGACATTGGCCAGTTATGGTATGGTCAAGCAGGACCAATGCAGTGTTAATTTTGGCAGCAAATTTCAATTTAGTTTTAGTCTTAGTCTTGGGACTAAAATGGCATTTTAGTTTTAGTCCCATTTTGGTCTTCTGCAATTGTTTTAGTTTTAGTCGTATTTAGTTGACTAAATCTCCAGTACATTTTAGTAAACTAAAATGTCCTACGTTTTAGTCTACTAAAATCTCCAGTGCATTTTAGTCGACTAAAACTAATTTTAGTCGTCTAAAATCGAATGAGTGTAATTAAATTGTAATGCATAGTTAACATTTCTCTACAATTTCCAAACTCATTATATACTGCTGGAATGAAAAATCTAATATCTTATTATTTATCTTATTGAGGTATGAACATGCACTATAGACCAGTGTTCATTTTGAATTCAAATTTCAATTTAGTTTTAGTCTAAAGCCTCGTACACACAGTCGGACTTCCATCGGACTTTTCCGTGGATTTTTGTCCGAACGGAGTTGGCCGGGCACACCCATAGCATACACACCACAGGACTTTTCTGCAAACTTTCCCAAAACTTTTTGCAACATCACATGGTTTTTCTGCTCTTTTCTGCTCTTTACCGCCACCCTTTGGTCAACTTCTGCTATTGTTGATTGATTTTAACATTAGTTGTTTTGTCCATCGGACAAAAGTCCTATGGTTTTCTGTACACACGGTAGGACTTTGCTCCATCGGACTTTTGTCGGGCAAATGTTTGTCCGTTTGCAGACCCAACTTTTGTCCGATGAAAACAAAACCAAACGAAAAAAAGTTTGTCCGATGGAGCGTACACACGGTCGGATTGTTGGTCCAACTTGCTTAAAACGAAGTTTGTTGGGCAAAAGTCCGACCGTGTGTACGGGGCTTTAGTCTTAGGACTAAAATGGCATTTTAGTTTTAGTCGTATTTTAGTCATCTCAATTGTTTTAGTCGACTAAAATAGTATTCATTTAGTCCACTAAAATGTTTTAGTCGACTAAATGAACACTGGACCAATGTAACTATGTATAAAATATCCATGCCTGGAATTGAACAACAGTTCTCATTACACTATTTGTATTACACATCTTCACAATACAACAATTCTTTGCAACATTAGAGTTAGAATATAGCGGTAGAACCTTTGAATATAAAAAGTTTAACTTTAGCAGTTTTGCTTTAATTAAATTGGTAAAATTGGAAAGTAACAAAATTCTAATGTATACAAACGACATTATGTATTACAGAATTATTTTATTATCTCTGTATAAAAAAACAAACATAATGGTAGACAAATTATTCCAACGAATATGTATTTTTTCTTGATCTTTGCAAGTAGAAATATATTTTTTAGAAACTGATACCAAACACCCTCCTCGCTGCTGGAAACATTTTAAAAAGGAAGCTTTAAGGTTTTTATTTATTTTTTCTAGAGTAGAAAATGTTTAAAAACCATTGTCAGGTTCTGTGTTGCACTGGGGTAATCCCCCCAGGATGTAAGTGTAAAGCTGGCTGGCCATACACTATTTTAGTTTTTTTTGTTTAGCAAATGAAAAAAAAATCAAGCAGCTTGCTCTGTCCATGCAATACAGTGCAGATGGACAAATCACCAGCTGCTGGGACCAGTGGGTATCAGAATACCCAAACGATTTTCGTTTAATCAGTACAGTATTTGTTCCAAAAAAAATCAAAAGATCAAGATGCATGCTTGGAATATAGTTAGGGTTGCCACCTGTCCGGGATTCACCCGGACAGTTCAGGTTTTGAATGATTTGTCCGGGTTTCAGTCCACCCGAAACCCGGACACACTATTCAGACAGGAATGTAGCTCAGAACAGGGCCTGATAGGAGGGTGAGGGGGCACTATGCATGCCACATTATTATTCAAGCAAAGGATCTTATGTTGGAAAAACAGGACAGACATTGCAAGTGATGATGAATTTGCACAGACACACTATCAATTTCTCACAACCAGACCACACTAGAGAAGACTTTTCATTTTATTAGCATTACTATGTACATTTGTTTGTGTGTGTTTGTTTTTCCCTTTTTTTCCCCTCAGAGCTTGTGTTTTAAAAAAAATAATAATAATATTCTGCTAAAACTTTTGTGAATCAGTACTGCTGGGACCTTGAAGAAGGGGACATTTCCCAAAACATGGCATGGCCAGATGACGTGGCCAGGTGACGTGGTAAGTGGGCAATTCACAACTTGTGGCAGGTGACGTGGCCAAGTGACGTATCAGGTGACGTGGCAAGTGGACAATCCACAGCTTGTGGCAGATGATGTGGCAAGTGATACGCTAAATACAAGTACACTGCTGCTCTCTCAGCTGCTGCTACTCACTCTGGTCTCACAAAATGGCTGAAATGGTTAAATAATACTGTTTTTTGAGCTTAGGGAGGGTCTTATGATGTTTCCTAACTAGACGCAAACGCGGTAAAACGCTGCTAATAGCGGCTGCAATCGCGGCAAAACGGGCGTTTGTAAACGCCGGTTTCAGCATTTAAAAAGTGTGTTCAGTAGAGTTTGCACCGGCGTCTCGTGTGCATGGGGCCTTAAGCTCCCTGCACCTAAGGACTGGACTGTAAAAAGTAGTCCAAATAACTGTTTCTGCATAACAACAATAAATCACTTCACTATTTACCAATACAGTACTGTACTAATCAGATTTTTTAGGTAAACACTTAGTAATGGAGGGTATACATTATGAAATATGTTTTATATTTGAAGAAGCATGTATATGAAAGGAAGCCAGTCATTCCAGTTAAGTAATAAACTAACGTGTAAATATCAAACTAAGAATGTTGTTGTTTGATTTGCCATTGAACTTTGACATTAAATTGTGGAAAAGCCGATTAAATAATAACAGTATAAAAAAACTCTTGGGAGAAGCTGAAGTAGGCAAACAAAAATGTTATTGTACTGTTGCAGCACCACCCAAGCATAACTGCTTGTATTATATTTATAATGCACAGTAATCCAACCCAAGGTAACCAGGTAAGTGGATATATATATATATATATATAAAGTGTAGCGGGTATTTAAATTTAGGGGGAGCATCTGGGTGGTAGTATGACCCAGATGCACTGATTGTTAGGGAATTTGGGACCATTTTCTGTTTGTGGAGGACTTCAGTGGTGTGCAGTTCCCTGCGGCCTGTGGGTGGCGCTGTCGCCCGGGGCCGGGGTTGAACCATCACTGTAGTGCTGTTCCCTTTTTGTCCTGTTTCGGCAGCCGTACGGCGGGGCGGGGAACCAGCTGTGCCTGTCGGGAGAGGAGATAAAGGGCAGAGACACCCTCAACACGAGGTTCAGAGTCGGAGGTCACAGCCGTGCCCAGGCACCTTCAGCCTGGGTGCCGGTGTTCCGGAGTTTCGGGCCCAGGCGCCCTTGGCCCTGGCCGGAGCGGGAGATGGAGTCCATTCCAGGCACCTTCAGCCTGGGGTGAGGTACTACGGAGAAGGCCCGGGGCCCAGTACCTTCGACTGGGTTCCGCAGGGGTGGAAGAGTCCGAGGGGCCCTAAGGTGTTGGGTGCCCGAATCTGAGACGAGGAGGCCAGGAAGTGTAACCCCTCCAAACAGTCTGGTGCAGCATTGCCGGTGACGGTGGGGCCTCTGGTAACTCTTTTGGAAGGATGTCTTCCCTCTGACAGGGGCTGCACTTAGCGAAGGTAATTCTGTTCCTGTTCTACATGGTCGGTGGCAGCGGCTGTGCGTAATAACCATTGGTGACACTACAATGGTTAGTTCCATTTGAGAATTGTGCCTTGACCTACTCCCCATTTATACTGAACTGTTCTTTGGGTCACAACCTGTCTGCTGTTAAAGGGCGATTTATTGCTGTCAGAGAATAAATAAGAGTTGGACCTTTTCAGTGGTGTGGAACTTTAGTTACTGGGAGAAAAAGGGGGTCATCTGCAGAACGGACTTGGCTCTGGGTTATGCACACAGCCCGAAGGTAAACAGGTGTTGGCTTTCACCTCTACACATAAGAGGACATGGGCCGTAGTGTACCGCATCCCTCCTCCCTGAT
This sequence comes from Rana muscosa, assembly GCA_029206835.1. Lineage (NCBI taxonomy): Eukaryota > Metazoa > Chordata > Amphibia > Anura > Ranidae > Rana > Rana muscosa. The sequence goes on along the minus strand of CM055117.1, from coordinate 632,490,825 downwards.
CCCCTAGACAAGATAGCAAGTCGAGAAGAAGGGGTGAGAGGGGTGAGGCCGCTACATATATATATTATATTTATGTGTAGCGCCCTACTCCTGTTGGGTAGACGCTATATGTTAAATTTAGTTATCTGAGCTGTAGTTCAGCTCAGAAAGAATTATGTAAATTGATGGCTCTGTTTCAGTCTAGCTGGGCTGCGCGTTTTCCACCTGACAGTAGGTGTCACTGTCACCACGGGTCAGGGTTGGAAATGCAGCAAGCTAGGTGTATTGAGTATTCCTTTCCCAGAGATGGCTCAGGGGCATGGTCAACCCGCTGTGCATTCTGGGAGGGGGTACTTAAGAGGCAGAGACCACTCTTTCGGGGTTCGTTGACGGGGGTCGTTGCCAGATCCTGACCTGAGGGCCCTCCTGGCCTCAGGGATGTACGAGCCATTTTCGGCCTCGGGGCCTCCTGGCCCGAGGCTCTGCAACTGAGAAGTAGGCCCAGGAGTTGCTGGGGCCTACTAGTCCAGGGATGGTCCTATGCGGTCTTGCCTGCGGGAAGAAGTGGAACAATTGGGGACTCAATTGAAGGACGCATCCTGGCCAGTTTGCCTTGCGGTGCTGCCGGACAGCTGAATGATTCTGGCACTGTGAGCTATGTACTCTTAAAGGAACTTTTTGCAAAGTGTCAGTGTGGTTACATGATTTTGTGGCAGAAGGTTGTGGAACGACTGTACGGCACTCATCAAATCTGTGGCAGAGACTTTTGAGCGAGCTTCGCACCGGTTGCTAGGCCAGTGAGAGAGGCCTATCCGGTGGTTGCTGAATCCAGCGTGGAACTTTGTCCTCTGGATCTGAGATTGTGCCCGTGATCCGCAAAGTCAAGTGCCTGAAACTCCCCTCTCCCTCTATCCCTCTGTTGGAACTGGTAAAATAAAGCCTCTTGAAGAAAACGTATCCAAGTGTTGGTGTGAACATTTATAAAAGCTCTTCAAGAAGGATCCCTGACACGAGTTCGGTGAACAGAAAAGGTAACGGTAGGCCCAAAACTTTAAAAAAGCAGCTCCTACGGGGGTAGTGCTACATATATACCCCAATATATTCCCGGGGGCGGGATGTGACGCACTACCCGCAGAATACCCGCAGAATACCCGCAGAGAGGACTCCCGGAAGTGGGTGCAAATACCTGTCTTAGACAGGTATCTGCACCCCCCTCCACCCTGAAAGGTGCCAAATGTGACACCGGAGGGGGGGAGGGTTTCCGATGAGCGGAAGTTCCACTTTAGGGTGGAGCTCCGCTTTAAGAGTTCCCTTCACTGGAACTAAGGGGCCAAGCCTAACCCATGAAAAACAACCCCACACCATAATCCCCCCTCCACCAAATGATTTGGACCAGTGCACAAAGCAAGTCCCATAAAGACATGGATGATCAAGTTTGGGGTGGTGGAACTTGACTGGCCTGCACAGAGTCTTGACCTCAACCCGATAGAACACCTTTGGGATAAATTAGAGTGGAGACTGCGAGCCAGGCCTTCTCATCCAACATCAGTGCCTGGCCTCACAAATGCACTTCTGGAAAAATGGTCACACATTCCCATAGACACACTCCTAAACCTTGTGGACAGCATTCCCAGAAGAGTTGAAGCTGTTATAGCTGCAAAGAGTGGGCCAATTAAATATTGAACCCTACGGACTAAAGCCTCGTACACACGAACGAGTTTCTCTGCAAAAACCAGCAAGAAACTTGCTGGCAGAGATTTCTTGCCGAGAAATTTGTTCGTGTGTATGGTTTCTCGTCAAGAAAAGCGACAAGAATCTGGACGAGAAAATAGAGAACCTGCTCTCTATTTTCTCGTCGAGATTCTCGTCAGCCTGTTTCTCAACGAGAAAATTGTGTGTGTGTACACTTACCTTTTCCCCGGGAAGCCCGCACATGCTCGAAATGACTTAGACGCATGCGCTGTAGCTTCCTAGGCATAGGTAGGGTGAACAAAGATGGCGGCGATGGCATCGAATGTGACGAGCGCATGCTTGTCGTATTCGATGACGTCACTGCGTTCGCTCCATTCAAAGAACCGCGGGTTCTTTGAATCGAGCGTGTGTACACTCGGCCGGGACAAGTTTCTTGTCCAAGAATCTCGTCGAAAAAAACGACATGTTTTTTTCGACGAGAATCTCGGCCGTGTGTACGAGGCATCAGACTGGGAAATGGAAGACCTGGAAATACCTTTTTAATTTCTAGGGATGACAGAAAAAGACTTAGTGGAGAACTAACATTAGAGGAATTAATTAAAGCAGTTTCAGAATCTCCTAATGGGAAGGCCTCAGGTACCGATGGTTTACCGCCGGAAATATATAAGATACATGGAAACATATATTACTGCCAGAATTGTTGTAGGGTGCTTAATCAGGCGCTTGATTCCTTTAAACTCCAGAAATCTATGAATGAAGCTAGTATTATAGTAATACCCAAACTAGATAAAGATCAGACATTACCGGAGTCTTATCGGCCGATTTAATTGTTGAATTCGGATGTAAAGATACTTGCGAGGATTTTAGCTACTTGATTAAACAGTGTTATGGAAAGGTTGATACACCCAGACCAGACAGGTTTTATTCCAGGTAGGTCTACAACAACAAATTTGAGGAAATTATTTCTCAATTTACAGATGGCACCAGATAATATAGGGAATAGGGCTGTACTGTCCCTCGACGCAGCCAAATTGCTTGACTGATTAGAGTGGACATATCTGTGGGAAGTCTTGGCGATGTATGGCCTTGGTGAAGGATTTGTGAGGTGGCTTAAATTACTATACTGTGCTCCCTTCCCGAGCCTGTGTACCCTTAAAAAAAAAAAAAAAAAAACCTGCAATACAAAGGCATAATGAGCTAGTATGCATAGCATACTAGCTCATTATGTATTACTTACCTTAGATCGAAGCCCCCGCAGCCATCCTCGACCCCCCCCCCCCCCCCCCTCCGGCTGCGGACATCTCTCCTGGAGCTTACTTCCGGGTATCGCGGCTCCTGCGCTGTGATTGGCCGGAGCCACGATTACGTCACTCCCGCACATGCGTGCTGGAGCCGCCGGCAGGGCCGTCTTTTCGGATGGGCACGCTGGGCAGTTGCCCGGGGGACTCACTTGACTGGGGGCCCCACCAGTGGCGGCGCCCCCTCCTCGTAAGTGAAGCGGTGACAGCGCAGCGGGTCTTAGGCAGTGCATTGGCGCCGGCGAATACAGGGAGAGGTGAGCTGCCTGTGACAGTATGCCGGGCCAGGGTGCCTGGGCCGGGTGTGGACTGTACCGCTACCCGGGTGACACACCGACGCCGGAGCAGGAGATAAAGAAAACACTGTCTCTCTCTCTCTCTCTCTCCTGTACAGCAGGGGAGGAAGAGAGGGACAGTGGGCCAGCTCTGAAAAGAAGACGGGAAATGATAGCAGGTGATTGGTTGCTAGGTGGTCCTAGCAACCAATCATGAGCATTGTTAATATGTAAAATGAACTTCAGCAGTTCCCGCCCTCTGTTCAGTTCACTTTAATGGCTCCACATCAAACTTTTTTACTTTATCTAGAGGCACTAGGCAGGGGTGCCCATTATCCCCACTGCCGCATTAGCGATAGAACATTTAGTGATAGCAATTAGAAAAAAACAACCACTATTAGGGGGTTTAAGAGAGGAGAAGGGGAGGATAAACTTTCTTTATAACCCAACGATAATCTATTGTTTTTGGGAGATACAGATAAATCACTGACTTCTATTTTGACTTTTATGCCACGTACACACGATCGGATTTTCCGTCGGAAAAACCTTGGATGGTTTTTCCGACAGAATTCCGCTCAAGCTTGGCTTACATACACACGGTCACACAAAAGTTCTCTGAACTTTCGACCGTCAAGAACGCGGTGATGTACAACACTACAACGAGCCGAGAAAATTAAGTTCAATGCTTCCGAGCATGCGTCAAATTGTTTCCGAGCATGCGTCAGAATTTTGCACGTCTCAATTGCTACAGACGATCGGAATTTCCGATTGGAATGTTTTCCGTCTGAAAATTTGAGAACAATTTCCGACAAAAAAAACTCACATCGTACTTTTCTTTGTCGGAATTTCTGATCGTGTGTACGAGGCACAATAGAAACTTTTGGTTCTTTTCCAGGTTTCAGTATAAATTGGGATGGCGGACACAGGTTAATGATATTTTATGAAAAGAATGGCAGGTGCACCGGAATAGGGGCTTAATAAAAAAAAATCCATAAATTATGGGATCCATCGTTAATGATGCCTGGCATGATACACTTTACTATAGCATCAGATGGAATTCCAAGGGTGAATAGATCTTTTTCCAATTATAGAATGAGTGGGGAAGGATAAGCAAAGAAAGGTAAAGGGAGAACTTGTGGACATAAATATGTATATCACTGTATATATTACAATAGGTTTATATGTGCTCTTCCCCACCACAGGGGTTTTATCCTCTTTGTGTAGTTATATCACAGGTGTCAAACACAAGGCCATTTTATGTGGCCCTCGCACCTATCCTGCAGCTGCAAGAGAGCTCCAGCCCTCCTCTGGTCCTCCTCCAGACCCCTACTTTCTGCTTTCAAGCAATGCATCCAGCTTCTTCCCAGCAGCAGCATAATGCAATCATAATGCTGATGCGGCCCACAATGAAATTGAGTTTGACACCCCTGATTTATATGATTTGTAGGAATAGTCGGGGGGGGGGGGGGTGGATTAAGTAAAGAGAGAGAAAAAGATATGGTACCTATATAAATATGGAATAGATGATATACGGTACAAGTAATTGTATACTTAATAGGAGAATAACTAATACTATAACTGTATTGGGCCTTACTTTTTTTTTTTTTTTTTTACGCTATTTGCAAGTTGATTATGAATTTATTTGGATTTTCTTTTTTTATGAGTTGTAAACCAAAAATTGATGTTAATAAAACAAACAAAAAAAAGACTGGGATGCCATTAAAGTTCATTTGTGTGTAAAGTCAGGTATCCTAATAATTTTGACAATATAGTGTACAGTAAACGAGTAACGTGGTTAACTAGCATTTTGAAAGACAAGCAACTTTTTTTTTAAAATCCTGACTCAGTTTGCGAGTGTCTCGCAAAACAAGCATGATTCAAGCCAATGGGGTGTGCAGTACCGCATTTGGACAGAGGTGTGGGGGCGCTGGTGACACTAGGAACGGTTCGGAGCTGTTCGGAGCCACTCAGAACCACTCAAAAATATTCGGAAACACTCGAAAATACTCAGTTCCCGAGCCTTTCTGAGGGTTTCCAAGTTCAGCCGAGCTGTCCCAGAGTATTTCCGAGGCTCTCCGGCACCCTCCCACCTCTGGCCACATGCAGTATAGCATGCAATAGAAATCAATGCGGAACAAATTATCTTTGTTTCCATTGACTTCTATGGGGAAACTCGCTTTGATATGCGAGTGCTTTGGATTACAAGCATTCTCCTGGAACGGATTATGCTCGTAATCCAAGGTTCCACTGTATATCTATATATATATATATATATATATATATATATATATATATATATATATGCACACACGCAACACCATTGCCAGACAGTACAGCCAGCTTGGCGACCTCAATTTTCTTTATTACAATTAACCACTTCATGCTATTTAGCACTGCACTGCTTTAACTGGCACTGTACCCAAATGAAATAATTTTTGTCCCACAAATAGAGCTTTTCTTTTGGATCACCACTGAGTTTTTTATTTTTCATTATATAAAAAAAAAAGACCGAACATTTTGAAAAAAACAAATATATTCTATTTTCTGTTATAAAACCTATCAGATAAAAATATAAAAAAATCGAAGTTTTCATAAATTTAGGCCAAAATGTATTCTGTTACTGAACCCGGAAAAGAGACACGACGTATAGGTATGTGACAGTGCCTGTACAAACCTGAAAGTAAATGCATTAATTTTGAAGGCAGAACTCCTGGAATCACAGTCCTTTTAAAAATGGATAGGTTATAGGGGTTTAAGTCCAATGAGGTGCATGCCATCTCATAGAGTTATTTCATTAATTTACTATTTACATTTTTACCACAATGCCTGCCCCTCCCCTCCGCTGTCTATTCACAGAATAGTGAATGGGTTCACATTATACAAAGCCTTCTGTGATTGGGCAAGAGCAGGAGAGGTATGGACAGAATGGCATAATAGGGCACAATTCATTTGTGCCCATGCACATGGGTTCGCGGCCACCCCCCTCCCCACTTTTGCTTATCTTTCCCTCCGGAATATAATAAATAAAAAAATAAAAAATTACATTTAAATTCATGTGTATTTCTGGGTCACTGCCCCTTTAAGCTTACCTGTGTCAAGGTGTGCTATGACTGGTCCAGGTGGAGCAGGTGACCGGCTGGAAGGTTCTGGACCCTATACAGTATAAGGCAGCAGCAGCCGCTGCTTCTTGCTGTTGGCTGGGCACTGGACTTTGCTCCTGCAGGCCCGCCATGAATTCGCTACTGAGGGAACTCCTGGAGAGAGCGGAGAGCGCCGGAGGAGAAGATTGGATCCGCCACTGCCTGGCCATGGGGGATACGGAAGAAGAGCTTCTCGAGGAGGCGGAAGAACTGACGACTGAGGCCCTGCGTGCTTCCTGCAGTAGTCCGGAGGACCAGCGCCATGATGCCCGCCCACCCAACATCTGTGAGGGAGGTTATGCCCTGTGCATTGTCCCCACTTGGCTTTCATTTATCTATCTCTGTGAAGTAGAAGATATGGAAGGGGGAATTCATTGACATGTTGTCATTGCTTCCCTCTTCTAAGGAATTTTTACGTGCAGACAAGAAGTCAGAGGATAAAGCAGAGGATGATCGGCGAAGGCCTATTGCCAGGTCATTTTTTTACTGGCCTCAGGCCTTTTGCATTTTTGCAGGTGTTATGGGTGAAAAATTCCCTGACCGTTGTAGCGGTCTTTTCCAACATTTGTAAATCATCCTGGAGGCATATAAAGATTTTGGTGGGCTAGGGTGGTTCATCTAAAATTGGCGGTTTATCCCAGCTTGCAGTGGGGCATGAAGGATGTCTGACTTTGGCTGAACTTGATTGTTCCTCAGAGGTCCTTTCCCCCTAAGCAATCACCTATGGCTACTAGCGTAAGCCAATCTCCTTACAAGAATGGGTATTGCTACTCTTTTAATGAGAGTCAATGTAAATGGGGTAGTTCTTGCCGTTATAAGCATGAGTGCTCGTTTTGTTCAGATTCTCACCCCTTGGCAAGGTGTTTCAAGAAGACCAGTCCCTCTAGCTCACAGAGGGATATTTTTTCCAAGAGCCTGCACTCCAGTGAGGCTGGAAAACATGCTCCATTGGCTAGCACTTTATCCAGACAAGGGGAGGGCCAGTCTCTTAACTGAAGGTTTTAGGGATGGGTTTTCCTTACCATTTTTTTCTGGTATCGGTTGCCAACCGGTAAAGAATCTGAGGTCGGTGGATAGGTTTTCAGATGTTGTCCGGGAAAAACTCCTGAAAGAGGTTAGGGAGGGGAGGGTGGCTGGCCCTTTTCTATCCCCACCTTTTGATAATTTCCGCATTTCCCCTTTGGGTATCGTACCTAAAAAAGAGCCCAATTCTTTCAGATTAATACACCACTTGTCCTTCCCGGTAGGTAGCTACTTGAATGACAATATAGACTCTTCCCTTTCTTCAGTTTCATATTTCACCTTTGAGGATGCAGTTCAGGTGATCCGCCGCCTTGGGCGCGGCACTTTGTTGGCTAAGGCGGATTTAAAAATCTGCGTTCAGATTGTTGCCAATTTCCTCGTTATCTTTTAATTCGCTAGGTTTTTGTTTTGAGGATATGTATTTTTTCGATATGTGTCTGCCCATGGGGTGTTTGTTATCATGCACCTATTTTGAATCATTTGCGTCTTTTCTACAATGGGTAGTGTCTTGAATCTGGTTTTGATAGCATAGTGCATTACCTGGACGACTTCCTTTTCATCGGACCGGCGGGTTCACCTCTATGCCTGTATCTTTTGCAGCTTTTTTTCTAGGATAACTGCATATTTTGGCATCCCCTTGGCGGTTGAGAAGTCCATTCCTCCGTCGGTTTCCCTGGAATTTCTAGGTATCATGATTGACACCTTCGCCATGGAGTTGAGGTTGCCAGAAGGTAAAATTGTTAGATTGAAATCCTCATTTTTCAGGATGAATTTGTTTTCGCAGCTGATTTAGAGCTCTACACTGACGCGGCGGGCTTCTTAGGGTTTGCGGCCATTTGGCGCACTCATTGGCTTTGTAGTGCTTGGCCTGCATCTTGGGTTGCCCGGCAGGCTACCAATAATATTGTTTTGTTCAAATTTTTTCCTATTGTTGCAGCGTTTGAACTTTGGAGTGCGCATTTCGCTAACAGGCGAATAATGGTTCAAACTGACAATAAGGGAGTGATTTTTGCAATCAATTGTCTGTCGTCAAAATCCATTTCTGTTATTAAGTTGATTCGGTATTTTATTTTGCTATGTTTGAAACATAATATATGGGTTTAAGCTCAGCACATTCCTGGAAAATCTAACGTGATTGCGGATGCTTTATCCCGTTTGCAGATGTCCTGTTTTCCGGCAGTTGTTTCCTCAAGTGGATCGCAAGGGATGTGTCTGTCCAGCCCATTTGTGGGATCTGATATAGATGCCTAATCTAGGGTGTTTAAGAATTCTCTCTCCCCTCATACATAGTTGGACTATTCGGCCATTTGGAGTAGATGGTTGGCCTTCTGCAGGTCTTTTGATTTTGATTGTTACCAACACTTGGAAGGTGCTGTTTTGTCTTTTTTATGCACATTAATGCACGACAATCTTTCACACAGCCACATCTCTAAGATTTTGTCTGGCATCTCTTTCTATTTCAAGCTTCATAGCTTTAGAAACAAATACAAAAAATTCCGCGCTGCTAGGGAAAGTGAGCAGCTACAAAACCAATAGACAAAAAAAGGTGCAAACGAAATAACAAATAAATTGTAGCGCTAGTGAATGTGAATGAAAAAAATGAATAAATAACACCCTTTAAAAAGAGATGACAATCCAGAATCAAATGTCAATAGTCCATCATGATGAGAAACAAATCAAAAGTCTCTGGTAAATAATATCAAAACAAGTTCGTGATAGTTGAATAATATTCCAATAGTACTCCAGACAGGTTCGTGATAATTAAACAATACTCAAAACAATCTTGAGTGAATGTGAAGATAACCACCACCAGTACAAAGGAGGCCTACCGGACTCTGTGGACCCTACTAGACATACGTCTAGAGGGTCGGCTCAGGCTTTGGATATATATCCCTGAAGGATCCTCAGCTGGTGATTCCCCAAAGGACGTCACTCACGGCAACCAACGGTGGGAGGATGAATGAGAACTCCGGGGTTTAATAACATGTGTCACCATTTCTTAAATTTTGTAGAATGTTTGTGATTCCCCCGGCACAACTTGGCTAATGTATAAAATCTTGAAGAGAAGCCAAACCTGGGCCTAGGATCCAAGTTGCTTAACCTGTCTGATATCTTGCTATCTGCTAGCAAGATATCAGACAGGTTAAGCAACTTGGATCCTAGGCCCAGGTTTGGCTTCTCTTCAAGATTTTATACATCACAAACCTTCTTCAAAATTTAAGAAATGATGACACATGTTATTAAACCCCAGAGTTCTCATTCATCCTCCCACCGTTGGTTGCCGTGAGTGACGTCCTTTGGGGAATCACCAGCTGAGGATCCTTCAGGGATATATATCCAAAGCCTGAGCCGACCCTCTAGACGTATTGTCTAGTAGGGTCCACAGAGTCCGGTAAGCCTCCTTTATACTGGTGGTGGCTATCTTCACATTCACTCAAGATTGTTTGGAGTATTGTTTAATTATCACGAACCTGTCTGGAGTACTATTGGAATATTATTCAACTATCACAAACTTGTTTTGATATTATTTACCAGAGACTTTTGATTTGGTTCTCATCATGATGGACTATTGACATTTGATTCTGGATTGTTATCTCTTTTTAAAGGGTGTTATTTATTAACTTTTTTCATTCACATTCACTAGCGCTACAATTTATTTGTTATTAAGCTTCATAGCTTGCCCCCGTTAAATGTATTCTTTTCGGTCAAGCAAGCCTTAAAGGGTTATAGAAAGAGCACGTTTGTCCAGGACAAGCATAGGCCGGTTTCCGTCGACATGCAATCAATATGAGACTTGTCTATTTCAAGAAGCTTTCTGTTTGGCCTTTTTTGCTGCACTCCGAGTATCCGAATTAGTACCCCTCAATAAGTCTGGGACTTCGGGTTTGAGGTTCCAGGATGTTTTTGTTTCAGGTTCTGGAGTCCGTTTGTTTATACGTCACTCAAAGACGGATCAGCTGGGGAAAGGGTGTTGGGTTCAACTTTATCCTTGCAGGGATCACAAAATCTGCCCTTTAGTAGTCCTTCAGAAATACCTGGCCCTCAGGCCCCCCTTTTCAGGTAATTTTTTGTTACACGCAGAAGGTTTACCACTTACCAAATATCAGTTTGCTTCAGTATTTAAAAAGTGTTTACGGGTCATTGGTTTTTGTCTGACGCCTTCTTCTCGACCCATTCTTTCCGCATTGGCGCCGCCACAGAGATGGCTCGGATGGGTCAAGATGAGACAATCATTCGAAAGCTGGGTAGATGGGAGTCTGATAGATTTAGGATGTATGTTCGACCTAACCTTGCTATTTGACTTTCCCAGGTTTACACAGAACCGTATGGATCCTAGGTCACTCCTTTATTTTCTGGGCACGTAGGAGAGCATCTCAGTGTTGCTACACGGAGAACCTATCTCTTCCAACAGTGTCATGGAAACCCTGTCAGGAACAGACGCCCTGGACTTCCTGGTTCCCGCCCCCGCAGGTGACGCCCGAAGGGCTATTTAAACTCCTCACTTGCAGACAGTACCTGCTGTCTGCTCTACAGCGTTTATCCCAAGTGACCTGATCTGCCTTGTTTACCTGTATCTGACCCGGCTTCCTGTGACCCTCCTGCTATCTGCCTGTACCTGACCATCGGCCTGTTTTCTGACTTCGGTATTGCCTGATCCTTTTGTGCCTCGCTGCCTGCCAGTTTACCCGACCCCGGCTTGTCTGACGATCCTGCCTGACCTTGGCTCTTGTTCACCTGCTGCTGCCTAGTGGTTCCAGTTTACCTGCTGTGCCTCCCGGTCCGGGTCATCTTCTGAGTTCCTGGTTCCTGTCTACTCACCTGCTGTAGTTCCTGGTTCCTGTCCACTCACCTGCTGTAGTTCCTGGTTCCTGCCTCCTCACCTGCTGGTTCCTGATCACCTGCGGTAGTTCTTGATCCTGCCAGGCACTCGTACCCCTTCTACCTCCGTGCTTCCTGTTATACCACCAGGGGCCGCCGGTGGGAGCCGTAAGGGAGGCCTCCCTCTGCTAACCGGGCTCGTCACCGTCAGGTACGTGACAGTAGCAGACAGCCATGTCTGAGCCCGAGCAGGGAGCCTCACCTATGGAGGAACTATGCCGACACCTGGCGGGACTGACCGAGGCCGTTAAGAGCCTCCAGCAAGGCTACACTCACCTGGAAGGACAAGTGCGGGCCCTCACCAACCCCGATGGAGCTCAAGGGGGTCCACGTGCCTCCACTTCTTCCGCCGGGGCAGGAGCTTCGCCCACGGTGGTCATGCTTCCCCCTGAACCCAGAGTCCCTACACCCGAAAGATTCTCCGGGGACCGGAGCAAGTTCAGGGCTTTCCGGAACTCTTGTGAGTTGTACTTTGCCTTACAGCCCCGCACCTTTTCCTTAGAAGCTACCAAGGTGGGCTTTGTAATTTCGCTGCTTTCCGGAGACCCACAGAACTGGGCCCATCGCCTGCTAGAACGCAAAGATGCATCCTTGGACAGCCTTACACTTTTTTTTGACGCCATTGCCCAATTGTACGAGGACCCTCAGCTCTCGGTCACTGCAGAGAACGCCCTGCGGACCCTTCAGCAGGGACGCAGAGCAGCGGAAGACTATGTAGCTGAATTCAGGCGCTGGAGCGCAGACACCAGCTGGAATGACGCTGCCCTCCGTCACCAGTTTCGTATAGGCCTTTCTGACCCCCTGAAGGACGAACTGGCTAGGGTAGGAATACCAGAAAATTTGAACCTACTGATCGATCTGACAATTCAGATCGACCGACGCCTGAGGGAACGGAGGGTTGAGAGGGCCACGGGCTTCACCCGGCCGACCTGGATGCTTCCCCGGGTCCCCAGTCATTCGCACCCAGCTTCTGCAGCACCCTTGACCCCCTCGTACGATGCTCCTGAACCCATGCAGCTTGGGGTCCTCCGCCTTTCCCTTACTCCGGAGGAACGCCAACGCCGACGTGCGCACAACCTGTGCCTGTACTGCGGGGAGCCCGGTCACTTCGTTAGGAACTGTCCCCTGAAGTTCCGTAAGTGCTTGTCAGTATTCCCTGCTGTGATCAACCCTCAGACTAAATCCTCCTCTCACTTCGCTCTTTCTATCTCCCTGCAGCTCCCAGGAAGGACCCTGCAAGTCGTCGCAATTATTGACTCTGGGGCTTGTAGTTGCTTCATGGACTCAACTTTTGCCCGTACTCAACTTATTCCTCTACTTCCCAAGACCCATGGACTACGGGTTCACCTGGCTGATGGGTCCCTTATCAAGTCGGGGCCCGTGGTCGAAGAGACGGCTCCCCTACCTGTCACTGTCTTCTCCTCTACCGGGGTGCACCGAGAATATCTACGGCTGGATATTATCTCCTCTCCACTGTTCCCCATAATTCTCGGTATGCCCTGGCTACAAGTCCATAATCCTACCATTAACTGGGTCACGGGGTGATCACGTTTCCTTCCTCCTACTGCCAACGGTCCTGTGACTCACACAAACCCCCTGGGCCTGCCACCTTAATGTGTACCGACACTGAGGCCGGAATACGTCAGGCCATCCCTGACGCTTACCTGGACTTTCTCGATGTGTTTAGTAAACAGGGGGCAGAGACACTACCACCCCACCGAGCCTACGACTGCCCCATTGATCTACTTCCCGGAGCAGCTATTCCTTTCGGTAGGATTTTCCCTTTAACGGAGGTGGAACAGGGGGCCCTGAAGGACTACATCGATGAGAACCTTTTAAAGGGGTTCATTCGCCCCTCTACGTCGCCAGCAGGCGCAGGCATTTTCTTTGTAGAAAAGGACCATACCCTCAGGCCATGTGTGGACTACCGTGAACTAAATAAGGTCACCATTAAAAATCGTTATCCTCTTCCTCTGGCAACCAGAGTTGTTCCAAAGATTGGGAGCTGCCGTTATTTTTACTAAGCTTGACCTCCGGGGAGCCTATAACCTGGTCCGAATCAAGGAGGGCGATGAGTGGAAAACCGCCTTCCGCTCCCGGTTCGGACATTTCGAATATTTAGTGATGCCCTTCGGGCTGTGCAATGCCCCTGCCACCTTCCAGTATTTAATTAATGATGTTCTTCGGGACTTTTTAGATCTCTTTGTGATTGCTTATTTAGATGACATACTAATCTTCTCTTCCTCCCTTGACTCAATTCGCAGGCATGTCAGAAGTGTGTTAGACCGGCTTCGGCAGCATAAACTATATGCGAAGGCTGAGAAATGCGAGTTTGAGCGGGAGAGCATAGCATTTCTGGGATTAATCATCTCTGGCGAAGGCATCAGGATGGACCCACAGAAGATCACCGCAATCTTGGACTGGCCAGCGCCATTGGATAAGAAGGGAATCCAACGGTTCGTTGGATTCGCCAACTTTTATCGTAAATTCATCCGGGGGTTCTCCGCCATCATTGCACCCATTACTCAGCTAACCAAGCAAGGTACCCGCTTCCACTGGTCCCCTGAGGCCCAAAAGGCCTTTGAGGATCTCAAAGGGCTCTTCACCTCTGCATCCATCTTAAAACACCCAGATTCCTCCCTACCATTTGTACTTGAGGTAGATGCTTCTGAGGTTGCAGTCGGGGCAATATTGTCACAGAAGCAAGGAACCAAGGCTTTGCTTCATCCGGTGGCTTTCTTTTCTCGCAAATTATCTGCGGCAGAAAAGAACTATGACGTGGGAGACCGGGAACTCTTGGCGATTAAGTCCGCCCTGGAAGAATGGAGGTACTTACTTGAAGGTGCTGCTCACCCGATCTTAGTATTCACCGACCATAAGAACTTAGAGTACCTGAAAACTGCAAAAAGACTAAAACCACGACAAGCCAGATGGGCCCTGTTTTTTTCCCGGTTCTCCTTCCATGTGACATACCGCCCCGGTGCCAAGAACACTAAACCTGATGCCTTGTCCCGAATGTTTCATGGATCCAAAGAACTCTCCTCACCCGATACAATCCTCGCTCCTGGGAATTTTCTCCTACTTCAGGAGGACCTACTCTCCCGGATCAGACAAGCCACCACTAGACAGGAACCCTCTCCTGAACTGGATCTGCAAACCAAGGATGGATTACTCTGGCACCAAGACAGGATATTCATACCAGAAGAACTAAAGATAACCATGCTAGAGCTCTGCCACGATCATGCCCTTGCTGGGCACTTTGGCGTGGCTAAGACCACTGAGTTGGTACAACGTACCTTCTGGTGGCCTCGACTACGCGAGGATTGCAGGAGGTTCATGGAGTCCTGTACTACATGTACCCGGAATAAAGGGTCCAGATCCAAAGCCTGGGGACTACTGAAGCCCTTACCCGTTCCAGAGAGACCGTGGAAAATGCTTTCTATCGACTTCATAGTTGAACTCCCCCCGGCTGAGAATCACACCACCATCTTTGTGATTGTGGACCGTCTGTCCAAGATGGCACATTTTGTTCCTATGAGAGGGACCCCCTCGGCCCCGGAAACTGCACAAATGTTCATTAAAGAAGTCGTCAGGCTCCACGGGGTACCTGCTAATATAGTCTCCGATCGGGGGGTACAATTTACCTCCCGGTTCTGGAGGTCCCTCTGCAAGACTCTGGGAATAGAGCTATCATTCTCTTCGGCTTACCACCCTCAAACCAACGGACAGACTGAGAGAACAAATCAGACCCTCGAGCAATATTTGCGTTGTTTCTCCTCCTTTACTCAGAATGACTGGCTCTCCCTGCTTCCGCTAGCGGAGTTCTCCTACAATGACTCCATCCACTCCGCAACTAACCAGACCCCATTTTTTGCGAACTTCGGGTTTCACCCCACATTTCTGCCCAACTCTCTCCCTGAGTGCTCAGTGCCCGCAGTTCTGGAAAAAGTGAATTTCTTCTCCTCTAACAACCAGCTTCTACGCGAAGCCATGGCAAGAACTCAGGAGTATAACAAGACGGTCTACGACAGGAGGAGACGGGGTGAATTAGCGCTGGCACCGGGCGACCAAGTATGGCTTTCCACCATCAATCTAAGATTGGCTTGCCCGTCCAAGAAATTGGGCCCCAAGTTTCTAGGGCCTTTTCCTATCAAAAGGAAAATCAACGAGGTGGCCTACGAGCTGGAGCTCCCCGACTCCCTGAGGGTCCACCCTGTTTTTCATGTTTCTGTATTGAAACCGTCAGTCTCCAACCCATTCCCAGGTCGGACCCCGACTCGCCCTGATCCCGTCATCATAGACGGGGAACAGGAATTCGAGGTAGAAGCTATTTAAGACGCACGAAGAAGAAATAGCCAGAGTAAATTTTTAATAAAATGGAAGGGTTACGGACCAGAGGAGAACTCCTAGGAACCTGAAGAGAACATTCACGCCAAAGACCTGATACAAGCCTTCAGGAGGTCTCACCCCGAGAAGTTTGCTCCTAGGGGCATCCGGAGGCTGCCCCTTGGGGGGGGCAATGTCATGGAAACCCTGTCAGGAACAGACGCCCTGGACTTCCTGGTTCCCGCCCCCGCAGGTGACGCCCGAAGGGCTATTTAAACTCCTCACTTGCAGAGAGTCCCTGCTGTCTGCTCTACAGCGTTTATCCCAAGTGACCTGATCTGCCTTGTTTACCTGTATCTGACCCGGCTTCCTGTGACCCTCCTGCTATCTGCCTGTACCTGACCATCGGCCTGTTTTCTGACTTCGGTATTGCCTGATCCTTTTGTGCCTCGCTGCCTGCCAGTTTACCCGACCCCGGCTTGTCTGACGATCCTGCCTGACCTTGGCTCTTGTTCACCTGCTGCTGCCTAGTGGTTCCAGTTTACCTGCTGTGCCTCCCGGTCCGGGTCATCTGCTGAGTTCCTGGTTCCTGTCTGCTCATCTGCTGGTTCCTGTCTGCTCATCTGCTGGTTCCTGTTCACCTGCTGCTGCCCAGTGGTTCCAGTCTACCTGCTGTGCCTCCCGGTCCGGGTCATCTGCTGAGTTCCTGGTTCCTGTCTACTCACCTGCTGCAGTTCCTGGTTCCTGTCTGCTCATCTGCTGGTTCCTGTCTGCTCATCTGCTGGTTCCTGTTCATCTGCTGCTGCCCAGTGGTTCCAGTCTACCTGCTGTGCCTCCCGGTCCGGGTCATCTTCTGAGTTCCTGGTTCCTGTCTACTCACCTGCTGTAGTTCCTGGTTCCTGTCCACTCACCTGCTGTAGTTCCTGGTTCCTGCCTCCTCACCTGCTGGTTCCTGATCACCTGCGGTAGTTCTTGATCCTGCCAGGCACTCGTACCCCTTCCACCTCCGTGCTTCCTGTTATACCACCAGGGGCCGCCGGTGGGAGCCGTAAGGGAGGCCTCCCTCTGCTAACCGGGCTCGTCACCGTCAGGTACGTGACAAACAGACTATTTTTCCCTGTACTGGAAAGGTATTTGGGGGTTGTGCTGGTGTCAGGTATCCTTTCAACTGTCTCAGCTTAGTGCACACTGGCCCCCACCGTCGATAGTTATAATACATGCAGGTGGTAATGACATTGGTCATCTGAAATCCCTTGAGTTAATGTTCGCAATGAAGTGCATTTTCAAAGATTTAAGCTTTCTTTTCCGGCTTGTAAATTTGTTTTTTTTCAGAGATAGTTCCCCACCTTCTCTGGTCCTCCTCCCCAGTTAAGACCACTTGAAAAGGTAAGAAGGCGGATTAACGGGTCTCTCGAAAAATGTATGCCACCTATTGGTGTTTTTCTTATCGCCATATCGATCTGGACGGGGGTATCCCTGGTTTTTATAGGTCAGATTTCGTCCATTTATCGGAAGTAGGGGTTGATTTGTTAAACCTGGGTATTCAATCTTGTGTGGAAATGGCCGCGGCTGCTGGGTAGGCCAATCCTGTTTGCAACAGAATTGGCTGGTGGGGGGGACTTTACAGTTTTTCAAGTTGTTTAGCTGCTCGAGTCCTACGACTGAGCAGGGATTTTTTTAGTTATTAAAGAATTAATTCTCAATATGGTATGTTTAAATTGATTAAAATAAAATATGGAATGTGTATATATATTTTGTATTCATACCAATAAAGTGCCGCGGCCATTATAATGCCATACAGTTGTTTAGTCATTTATTCACTGGGGACTGTTGGGTTTGAGGGGGTGGGGCTGTGGGGCCTGCAATCCCATGGCATAATAGGGCGCAATTTATTTGTGCCCATGCACATGGGTTCGCGGCCACCCCCCTCCCCCCTTTTGCTTATCTTTCCCTCGGGAATATAATAAATAAATAAATAATTACATTTAAATTCATGTGTATTTCTTGGTCGCTGCCCCTTTCAGCTTTTCAGGTTACCTGTGTCAAGGTGTGCTGACTGGTCCAGGTGGAGCAGGTGACCGGCTGGAAGGTTCTGGAACCGTTTGGTCCCTATATAAGGCAGCAGCAGCCACTGCTTCTTGCTGTTGGCTGGGCACTGGACTTTGCTCCCCCACCCCCCCTCCCTGTCGCTGGCACATTTATGTGGTTTGTCACCTCTGAATCAGGGGGGCGGATTTTTTCCGTTATTAAATAATTAATTCTCAATATGGTATGTTTAAATTGATTAAAATAAAATATGGAATGTTTATATATATTTTGTATTCATACCAATAATGTGCAACGGCCGTTATAATGCCATTACGGTTGTTTAGTCATTTATTCACTGGGGACAGTTGGGTTTGAGGGGTTGGGGCTGTGGGGCCTGCGATCCCATGGCTGTGCTCAACTCTACAGATGCTGTATCAGAGACCAAAGGTCCAGCCTCAAGCCTCGTACACACGAACGAGTTTCTCGGCAAAAACCAGCAAGAAACTTGCTGGCAGAGATTTTTTGCCGAGAAATTCGTTTGTGTGTATGGTTTCTCGTCAAGAAAAGCGACAAGTATCTCGACGAGAAAATAGAGATCCTGCTCTCTATTTCTCGTCGAGATTCTCGTCGGCATGTTTCTCGACGAGAAAAGTGAGTGTGTGTACACTTACCTGTCCTCCCGGAAGCCCGCGCATGTTCGAAATGAATTTGACGCATGCGCGGTAGCTTCCTAGGCATACGTAGGGTATACCAAGATGGCGGCGACGGCATCGAATGTGACGAGCGCATGCTCGTCGTAGTCGATGACGTCACCGCGTACGCTCCATTCAAAGAACCACGGGTTCTTTGAATCGAGCGTCTGTACACTCGGCCGGGACAAGTTTCTTGTCCAAGAATCTCGTCGAAAAAAACGACATGTTTTTTCGACGAGAATCTCGGCCGTGTGTACGAGGCCTCAGAGTGCTGGAAGTATAGTGATAACTGTAATCCCAGCACTTAGGTAAAATGTAAATAGTAAAAAAAGGGTAACTTCAGAAACATTGGACCTAACCCCTTATAATCTGGAACATTTTTTAAAAGCACTGCTAATTCTGGAGTTCTTGTTACAGAATTTATAGCAAAATTACAGTGTGATTTTTATATCTGCCTGACGTCTGCTAAATTAAGTTACAGAAAAAGATATGTAGTCAGATAGTTTTTGTAATATGAACCTCCATTTTTATAGTGTAATGCCGCGTACACACGACCATTTTTCTCGTCAGGAAAAATTTAATTTTTTCTCTTTGACGAGAAAACGACCGTGTGTGGGCTTTTCATCATTTTTCCCGACAAGAAAAACGGCAAGAATCACGACGAGAAAAATTAGAACATGCTCTAATTTTTCTCGTCGTGATTCACGGCATTTTTTTCCGCTGCAGTTTTCCCATAGGGAAACACTGCCGGGGAGCCTACACACGGTCGTTTTTCTCGACCAAGAGAAAAAATGTCGGGAAAACCGGCCGTGTGTAGGGGAACAAGCCGTTCCTCGTTTTTCCCGTCAATTTTCTCGACGGTGTTTTCACCGTCGAGAAAATCGATCGTGTGTACACGGCATTAGAGCAACTGTTCTCTAGAAGCTGTGCCCGAAAAGGCAGGCAGATGGCTAAGGATTAGTCACAAGCATTGCCTGGGGTTTCCCCCATTACTGACTTCCCATGCTTTGTTCTGCACTGTTTCTGAGTGGAGGCAGCCACCTAGGTAGGAGCAGTGATAGAGAATAATGTAAGATATTGAGCAGTACCAGTGGCATCACTAGGGTTGGTGTCACCCAGTGCGGTAAAACATGGTGTCACACACCCTCCACCAACTATAGTCGCCCCTCAGTACAGACCCCCCTCCACCAATTATAGTTCTCCCTCAGTACAGACCCTCCTCCACTAAGTATAGACCCCCTCCACCAATTATAGTCCTCCCTCAGTACAGACCCCCCTCCACTATGTATAGACCCCCTCCATCAGTGCAGACCTCCCACTAAGTATAAACCCCCTCCATCAGTACAGACCCCCCTCCACTAAGTATAGCCCCCCTCAGTCAGTGCAGACCCCCACTAAGTATAAACCCCCTCCATCAGTATAGACTTCCCTCCTCAGTACAGACCCCCCTCCCTCAGTACAGACCCCCTCCACTAAGTATAGTCGCCCCTCAGTACAGACCCCCTCCACCAATTATAGTCCTCCATCAGTACAGACCCCCCTCCACTAAGTACAGACTCCCTCTATCAGTGCAGACCCCCCACTAAGTATAAACCCCCTCCAGTATAGACCCCCCTAAGTACAGTCCCCCCTCCCTCAGTACAGACCTCCATCCACTAAGTATAGACCCCCTTCACCAATTATAGTCCTCCCCCAGTACAGACCCCCTCCACTAAGTATAGACCCCCTCCACCAATTATAGTCCTCCCTCTGTACAGACCCCCCTCCACTAAATATTGAACCCCCTCCACCAATTATAGTCCTCCATTAGTACAGACCCTCTCCATCAGTGCAGACCCCCCACTGTGTATAAACCCCTCCATCAGTATAGACCTCCCTCTGTACAGACCCCCCTCCACTAAGTATAGAACCCCCTACACCAATTATAGTCCTCCATCAGTACAGATCCCCCTCCACTAAGTACAGACCCCTCCACCAGTGCAGACCCCCCACTAAGTATAAACCCCCTCCATCCATATAGACTCCCCTCCTCAGTACAGATCCCCCTCCCTCAGTACAGACCCCCCTCCACTAAGTATAGACCCCCCTCTACCAACTATAGTCCCCCCTCAGTACAGACCCCCCCCTCCACTAAGTATAGACCCCCTCCACCAATTATAGTCCTCCATCAGTATAGACCCCCTTCCACTAAGTACAGACCCCCTCCATCAGTGCAGACCCCCACTAAGTATAGACCCCCTCCATCAGTATAGACCTCCCCCTCAGTACAGACCTCCCTCCACTAAGTATAGACTCCCCTCCACCAATTATAGTCCTCCCCTAGTACAGACCACCTCCACTAAGTATAGACCCCCCCTCCACCAATTATAGGCCTCCCTCAGTACAGACCCCCCTCCACTAAGTACAGACCCCCCTCCACCAATTATAGTCCTCTCTTAGTACAGACCCCCCTCCACTAAGTATAGACCCCCCTCCATCAGTGCAGACCCCCCACAAAGTATAACCACCTCCATCAGTATAGACCCCTCTCAGTACAGAACCCCCCCTCCATCAGTATAGACCCCTCTCAGTACAGAACCCCCCCCTCCATCAGTATAGACCCCCCTCAGTACAGACCCCCGTCAATCAGTATAGACCCCCCCAGGACAAACCACCACTCTCCTCCAATAGTACAGACCCCCTCAGAACAAACCACCCCCCTCCATTAGCACAAACTCCCCAGGACAAACCACCTTCTCCTCCAATAGTACAGACCCCCCCCCCCCCTACGGGACAAACCACCCCCCTCCATTAGTACAGACAGTATATCAGCAATGCAGCGCATCACCCGCTTCTGGGATCGCTGGTCTGAGCCACATAAGATTTAATTTTTCAATGATTGAGTCACTTTAATGCCGCGTACACACTGCCGTTTTTCTCGTCGAGAAAAGCAAAAATTTTTCCTTTCGACGAGAAAAACGATCGTCTGTGGGCTTTTTGCCATTTTTTTCGACGAGAAAAACGGCATTAAAAATGACGAGAAAAATTTTGAACATGTTCTAATTTTTCTCGTCGTTTTTTTTTACATGTTTCCCGCGGCAGTTTTCCCATAGGGAAACACTGCCGCGGAGCCACAGACGGTCGTTTTTCTCGTCAAGAGAAAAAATTACGTGAAAAACGACCGTGTGTGGGGAACAAGCCGTTCCCTCGTTTTTAATGTCATTATTCACAGCGGTTTTTTAACCGCCGTGAATAAGATCGTGTGTACGCGGCATAAGACAGATAAAGGCTCATGACAGCAGGAATTCAAGACAGGTATAACCGGTGTAACCATGAACAGCATTCTCAAACACGCAAACACGCACAAGGTAGATATAATATGGCTCCCATATTGATTTACTCTAACAGAGAACCACCCCCCCTTCATTAGTACAGACCCCCTCCATTAGTACAGACCCCCCTCAGAACAAACCACCCCCCTACATATAATATAGCTGTGTCCAGCAGCAAAAAACAACTTCATCAGCAAGCCCATCCCCCCCCCCCCCCCCGCACACACAACACCTTACCTTGAGCGGTGGCGGCGGAGGACATTTCCCCCCCAATCCCAAGCCGACACCCCCCCCCCCCCCCGCCTGTTACCGCACCAGCTCAGGCGGCTCGGGTACACAGAAAACACCTGGGCGGCAGCTGGAGAGGAGAGGACAGTGTGCAGCTGCACCACCTGGAGGGAGAGCAGAATGTGACAGGCTTGGGAAGCAGCGCAGGAGTTAGAGACAGAGAGGAGGCGGAGGAGAACATTTGCCAGGCACGGCCACAGCGCTGGAGGTGTGTTCCGGCTGAAGAAAAAAAACTGCCAAAGGAGCTGCCCTCGGGATGGTGTTACTGCCGTAGCCCCCCCCCCCCATTAGCGATGCCACTGAGCAGTACAATAGTGACATCACTAAGTCTCACTCAAAATCTCCTTACAGTAATGCCGCGTACACACGACCGCTTTTCATGTCAAGAAAAAAAAACGTCGATTTTCTCGACGTTATTTTTCTTGTTTCCTCTCAAGCCTGCCTTGCCTACACACGATCGTGAAAAAAACTGATCTAGCAAAGCGCGGTGACGTCCAACACGTACGACGGCACTATAAAGGGGAAGTTTCATTCTGTTCGCGCCACCCTTTTGGCTGCTTTTGCTGATTTCGTGTTTCCGCGTGTTAGTAAAAGTTTGGGAAGAGACGATTCGCGCTTTTCAGTCTTCGTGCTTTAAAGATCGTTTTCGGGAGTTCAGTTTGTGCTTGTGGGTTCGTATCTGGCTTTCAGTGCGTGTAGTGAGTTTGTATCTGTTTTTGCAGTGCGTTCTTGTCCGCGCGTTACTGTTTTTCAGCTCGTTCTTCATAGGCCTTGCTGTTCTTCAGTGCGCTCTTTTAGTTCGTTCTGATTAGACGACCGTTTTGAAGCCATGTTGCGCGTACGTTCTTGTCGCCGAGATCGTGCTGTGCTTGCTGCTGGGCTTGTTGCTATGTCCCAGATCCGGTCCATGAGGAGGGTGAGAAGGAGTTCATGGACCAAGAATTGGTTGCTCCAGAGGGACCAATTATGTCATATGCCTCTGCTGCGGGAGATCCGGGAGAATAACCCTGATGATTTCAGGAATTTTCTTAGGATGTCTGACCCCGTTTTTCAGCAGCTCTTGGCTTTGGTGTCCCCCTATATCACCAGGCAGGACACCGTTATGCGGGAAGCCATTACTGCTGAGCAGAGGCTCATCGCCACGTTGCGATACCTTGCGACTGGGAGAAGCTTGCAGGACCTCAAGTTCTCGACAGGCATCTCCCCCCAGGCTCTGGGCGTCATTATCCCAGAGACCTGCTCTGCCATTATCCAGGTCCTTCAGGAGGACTATCTTAAGGTAAGTTTTCTCCTTTATAAACATCACAATCTATGTTTTTTTATGCTTGCTAATGTATAGTATATTTTGTACTGTCTCTAATTACCATGATTTGAATATGCTGTGAATGTCCCCTTTGTCCCCCTGCATGTTGTAAGCTTTGAATGTTCTATGTTTTTGGGCTACATGCATATTTTTTGGTCAAGCAATCTCCAGCATTAGATCCTGGGCCCAAACACACCTAGCCTAGTCAATCCTCATTTTTGTTTTGTACGCTCCATTGTAGTGCTTAGATTGCCTGATTTCCCCCCCCCCCCCCCTAATTTTTTAAGTTTGTCTAATCTACCCAAATAAATTACATCGTACTATAGATTTTAATTATGATGTCCCCAACTCATCTCAAACCCTCCACCCTCTCCGAATTTCTCAGGTCCATCAGAGTGGGTGATGTTTTTGTTGCTTATTTTTCTATCTTATTCAAGCGGACCTCCATCCTAAATTTTGTGGGTCCGCTCATTGTAACCCTCCCCCGGTGTCAAAATTGACACCTTTCAGGGGGGAGGGGGGTGAAGATACCTGTTTAAGACAGGTATATTCACCCACATCCGGGAGTCATCTCTGCGGCAAATCTGCCTGAGCCAAGTCACTTCCCGCAGAAGACCCGTAGTGTTCTTGGAAACACTTGTCTCACAGAAAACAGGAGGACCAGTCAGAACTGCGCAGCGCTTCTCGTGCATGTGCGTTTGGGAACCGGGCAGTGAAGCCGCAAGGCTTCTCTTCCTGGTTCCCTCACCGAGGATGGCAGAGGGGGCAGCAGAGTGACGAGCAATTGTTCGTCCTCTGCTGCGGACGTTGCTGGACTCCAGGACAGGTAAGTGTACAATTAGCAAACCTCTGCAGCTGCTGTAGCTGGAGCTGCTGTGTTATTTTATAGTATTTTGGCTGCGTAGCTCCGCTCTAAAATCCTCCTTCCAAATTAATGCTATCCTGATGTTTTGCCCAGAGTGTTTTGTGCTAACATGCTTGCAATGTATAGGTAGTAAAGTTTTTTTTTTTTTTCTTCCTTTGACTCCACAGTTACCATCGACGCCACAGGAATGGCAGAATGTGGCATCTGATTTTTCTCAGCGGTGGAACTTTCCCAACTGTGGAGGAGCCATTGATGGCAAGCACGTCCACATCGTGCCACCAGCCCATTCTGGGTCGTTTTTTTGGAATTACAAAGGCTTCCACAGTATTGTGCTCATGGCGGTGGTGTCTGCGAACTATGAGTTCCTATTTGTTGATGTTGGGAAAAATGGGCGGATGTCTGATGGTGGTGTTTTCGCCCAGACAGAGTTTGCAGACCGGCTTCTTTCAGAGGACCTGGCATTGCCACCTGCTGAAGATAATGAACATGGCCTCCCGTTTGTGTTCCTGGCAGATGAGGCTTTTGCGCTTGGACCACATTTGATGAGGCCTTTTCCCCAAAGGTCCCTCACCCCTGAGAGGAGGGTGTTTAATTATCGTCTGGCCAGAGGGCGAAGGGTGGTGGAAAAACGCCTTTGGCATCATGGCCAGTCGCTTCCGGCTTTTTCTGACTGCAATAAACATGGCGGAGTATAAATGGAACCATTTGGTCATGTGTTGTTGCATACTGCACAATTTTTTAATCAAACACTCCACAAATTATCTTGCTACAGTTGACCTTCAGGGCACACAGGGTTTGGATGGACCATTGCCAGCCCAGTTAGCTGGCCCTACAGGCTTGGCCCCCCAAAGCGGCCGTGATGTGCGGCAACGCTATGTCGAATATTTTATGGGTAGGGGGGCCATTGCAATGCCTGATCAGTTTTAAATCAATTTTGCTCATAATAAAAAATAATATACTGAAAACATCTTGTTTGCTTTTCTTTTGTTGTATTTGTTCTTTCTTCTAGGTCAGTGATGGTGAACCTTGCCACTCCAGATGTTTTTCAACTCCATTTTCCATGATGCTCAACTACACTGCAGAGTGCCTGAGCAACATTAGAAATGTAGTTCCAAACCATCTGGGTTGCCAAGGTTCACCATCACTGTCCTCGGTTATACTAGTGCAGTTGTAGTCCCATGTTTTTTCCTAACAAGTAAATTACAAGCATTTATAGAGTCTAAACACACACATTTTTGTTGGGGGGGGGGCAACATTGATATAAGAAGCCACACATTGTTTAGTGATTAAAAATTTTTATGAGTATAAAATTGGTAAGGTTTGTATCAAAATATAACCCAAATTTTTTTGGGAATTTCTAAAATATTTGCTTTTTACAACTCAGTACAAAAATGTACAACACGAACAATATCCCTTTATAGAAATAAAACATTTCCCCCCCAAAAAATAAACATTTTTTTTAAAATATATACAAGTTTTAAACACTCCCAAGAATATGCTCAATTTTTTTAAGTTTTTTCTCCATCATTTTGTTTGTTTGGTACATCTGGACCAGGTTGTGTTTTATGGTTTCAACCTCCCGAGAGCAGACCCTCACTTCTTTCAGCAACATCTGGGCAGTGGCTCTGGTGAAGGTTGCTGTTGCCGCAGGCATTAAAGTCCCTTTAAGTTGTGAAAAGAAAATGTCTTACTAAATATACAGGCCAACATCTATTACGTGAGGCTGTGGTGTATGACACTGACCTGGTGAGTTGCCATTTCCCTCTTCTGCCACATCCTGCAGTTGTGGGTCTTGAGTTGGTGGTGCGGGGTTTGCAGCCTCGTGTCTCTTAGCTCTTTGAAGCCCTAGGAGATATAACCAAAAGGTAGACTTGTGTAACTAAATATATTTAGGCGTGAAAGAGGAATATTAATCATTCTTGGGAAGTGTGTTACAATTGTATTACTGATAATTTTGGAGAAGATGAACACATGATTGTATCCATTTCCCAAGATGGTAGATTAATCTCTTTAGGTCATGTTTCACACATGGAAACACACCAGGTATCCACTGGATCACCTGTGTGTGACACCATCAAAAGGTTGTTCTTGTGGCCCACACTTGTGCTAATGAGTCCAGATGTGTAAGCAGCTGCTGAGCATATACTCTTGTAAACGTACACTGAATCTAGTTACATTAGCCAAATATAATTACCAACAACTACACAAACATGTTTATAATTACTTCTCACATAAACATTTCATGATGTCCTGTTTCATGTTCTTGGGCACAAGAATCCAACGTTGAAATCCTCGTTCAATACCACCCAAACGATGTTTTGGTGGAATACATTGCTAAAAACATTTGAACCTGCCGATTATTTTGTGATTGATAAAATGTCGTACGAACAATGATGAATCGTGGCAAAAGCTTGTGATTGAGTGAACGTTTGAACAACCATTTATACGATCGATTCGTGTGGCCAAAAACATGAAACATGACATTTTTCACTGTAATACATACATTATTTAAAAAACACATGCAACACCACGTTATTAGGCAAAATCACATTTAATGTTAATCTACTTACTTTTTTTGATGACTTTTTTTATCTTTTTATATTGATCCGGCTCACGCAACTTAATGTCCGACCATCGTTTCCGGATCTGTTCCCGCGACCTGCGAACCCCAAATTTTTCAAAGAGCGTTTTGACCACTTTATCCATGATCTTGGCCTTCACTTGATTTGGCTTTTTGTAGGGCCCATGTTTGGCGTCGTAATCATCCCGGAGCAATATGGTGACCATCTCCACCATCTCCTCAAAGCTCATGTTAGTGGCTTTATACCTTCTGGGACGGTGCCTGCTTTCTTCCCCACTTTCCACATCCTGTTGATTCGCCGCCATGTTTACACTCTCCGTCATTAAGGAGTAGCGAGAAGGGGTGGGGAAAGTAGTGTAACGAACGTCAGGGGCGGGAATGCGTGCGGAGCGTCACGCATGCGCACTGTATATAACTCCAAAAAACATCGTTGAAAGCGACGTTCAGTGAGTGGAAGAAGGTCGGAGGAGATGAACGTGTAGATCGCGGGTACGTAACATTTTTCTTACTTGATATGGCTGTGTCCAGGAGCATTAAACCTATAAACATTCATTCACTGTATGTTCGGGGCCGGGGTTGGGCAATATGCATGTAACTTGGCGCTTGCTTCCCGTGCTGTTAGTACTGGCCGTGCACAAAGTGTCATTTTTGAATTGGGACTAAACTTTGAAAAGTCAATCGCGGCTCTAAATGAATTCTTGCCTCCCGGCAAATGGCAAGACTTTGAAAACTGATTTGTACCTGAAAAAAAAAAACGTGGGGTTCCCCCAAATTCGAGTTGCAGGCCCTTCAGGTCTGTCAAGGATTTTAAGGGGAACTCCACCCCCAAATCCTGAAAAAAAAGGGCGTGGAGTCCCCCCCAAAATCCACAACAGACCCTTTATCCGAGCACGCAACCTGGCCGGCCGCAGGGGAAGAGGGGGGGACGAGAGCGGCCCCCCCTCCCTCCTGAACCGTACCAGGCCACATGCCCTCAACATGGGGAGGATGTCCCCATGTTGATGGGGACAAGGGCCTCATCCCCACAACCCTTGCCCGGTGGTTGTGGGGGTCTGCGGGCGGGGGGCTTATCGGAATCTGGAAGACCCCTTTAACAAAGGGGACCCCCAGATCCCGGCCCCCCCCCTATGTGAATTGGTAAGGGGTACATTGTACCCCTACCATTTCACGAAGAAAGTGTACAAAATGTAAAAAATGACAGTAGTCAGTTTTTGACAAATCCTTTAATTTTTAGTTTGGCTTTCTTCCATCTTCTTCCTTCTTCTTTTCTCGCTTCGTGTTTCTTCATCCATCTTCCTCTTCCTCTTCATCTTCCTTCTTCCTTCAGTGTTCTCGTCCGCATCTTGCTCCGGGTTCTTCTTTCTCCGGCCGCTCCGTTTGAATTGGAGGTTCCCGCTGTGTGACGTTTCAGTTCATCAGTTCTCCTCTTGGTCCGGCGACCCCGCCCCCCTCTGACGCACAGAGATTTCACAGGTACTTTCCCCATGCAGTCAGAGGGGGGCGGGTCCCCCGGCTCGCAGCGGACCTAGAGGAGAACTGCCTAACTTTGCGTCACACAGCGGGAAACTCAAATTCAAACGGAGCAGCGGGAGAACAAAGAAGAAGCCGAAGCAAGATGTGGACGAGAAGCCCGAAGCAAGAAGGAAGATGAAGATGAAGAGGAAGATGGAGGAAGAAATTCCAATGCAGAAAAGAAGAAGGAAGAAGATGGTTGAAAAACAAAACCAATAATAAAGGAATTGTCAAAAACCGTGTAGTGTCATTTTTCAGATAATGCAATTTTTTAAGGTGAAATGGTAGGGGTACAATGTCCCCCATTACCATTTCACATAGGGGGGGCGGGATCTGGGGGGCCCCTTTGTTAAAGGGGTCTTCCAGATTCCGATAAGCCCCCCGCCCGCAGACCCCCACAACCACCGGGCAAGGGTTGTGGGGATGAGGCCCTTGTCCCCATCAACAAGGGGACATGCTCCCCATGTTGAGGGCATGTGGCCTGGTACGGTTCAGGAGGGAGGGGGGCCGCTCTCTCATCCCCCCCTCTTCCCCTGTGGCCGGCCAGGTTGCATGCTCGGATAAGGGTCTGTTATGGATTTGGGGGGGACTCCATGCCATTTTTTTAAGGGAATTTGTGGGGGAGTTCCCCTTAAAATCCTTGACAGACCTGAAGGGCCTGGTATGGATATTTGGGGGAACCACAATGCTTTCCCAATGTTTGTATCAATGACTTTTCTATGTATTGCAATTGACAGGAGACAACAATTAATTATACCCAGGAGTGAATTTAGGGTTAATTTAAATTTAATAAAAAATGACACTTGGTGCAGGGACAGTTCGAGGTACTCCTTTATTTTTGGGGAGTCCTTTTATTCACCCTATTTACAGGGCTTAATTTACTTAAATGGGGTTTGGGTTCGGGTAAAGTCAGGTCACGAACTCTAGCTTTTTACAAAGTTAGCTAAAAAGAGTTCAACACAAACATCCAGGTGTCCACTCAACTCTATGATGACTGATCAATTGCTACGTTAGTGGCCTATATATGGTTAGAAAGATTTGGAGTAGTCCTGACTGACATTCCTTTTTTGGTTTTGGGTTTTGAATTGCACAGATAATGAAGGCATTTAAGGACCCCCGATTTTATGCTGGAATTCCTCCAAAGATGGAAGAATCTTCCAATTTTATGGGAGACTAAAAATAATAAAAATAAAGAAGCCAGGAAGAGAGCACTGGAGACCTTGCTGGAATTTGTGAAAACTCAGATCCCCACAGCAACACTACAGGATCTGAAGAACAAAATTGGGACCATTAGGGGCACATACCGGGCTCAACGGAATAAAGTTCAAAAATCCCTGCGGTCAGGAGCAGGTGCAGAGGACCGATACATACCAAATCTGTGGTACTATCAGCACCTGAGTTTCCTAGATGAACATCTGGAATCCAGGGAATCCCTTTCCAGCCTTCCACCCAGAACGACCTCCAGCCTTCCTTGCAGCCAACCCTCCAGCCAACCCTCCAGCCTTCCCTCCAGCATTCCATGCAGCCAAGCCTCCAGCCAATTTGAGGTCTCTTTGGAGGAACAACCTCAAGTCCTGGAGGAGCCGGATTTAAATATTTGGAGCCAGGTATAATATTTCACAAAATATTTAGAGTAATAAAAGTTGAATGTTGTAAAAGTTTTAAAAAAAGTGTGAAAAATGTTAACAGTTTAAAAAAGTGTCTGACATATCAATAGACAGCAGTGGCCACAAATTAAGGGCACCAAAAAGAAATATACTGGTGTCAGAATGATTGACTTTAATATTTAGTAGCATTCAATTACCAAATGTCATGAGGTGACAAATGTGTGTGAAAGATGAAGGCAAAACTAACTCGATGTACCTTTTTTTTACAGGATGAGGAGACAGGCCCCAGTGGGACACACGAGGAGGCAGGTGCCACTGGAAGCCAGGAGGAGGCAGGCCCCAGTGGGACCCAGGAAGAGGCAGGCCCCAGTGGGACCCAGGAAGAGGCAGGCCCCAGTGGGACCCAGCACAACACCAGGCCCCAGATCCCTCTGCTGCGGATTCCTGCAAAAAGATCTAGGAAGCTGGTTCAAATGGAGGAGGAGACACAGGCCCTAATTAGGGAGGCTACTGCTGCACTCCGAGAGCCCCCACCGCTGCAGAGGGATTTGCTGCCCTTATTGGGGAGAAACTGCCACAAATGGGACTGGACCAGAGGCTGAAATGTGAAACCCTTATATTGAAGGTGGTCAATATGGGCCTGTTGAACAAACTAAAGGAGTTCACAGACGTTGTGGACCTTTCCTATTTTTTTGCACAAGTTCCTGCCCCACTCCATGCTCCTGCCCCACTCCATGCTCCTGTCCCAGGCCCTGCTCCCGTCCCAGTCCCTGCTCCTGTTCCAGACCCTGCTCCTGCTCCAGTCCCTCCTCCACGGACACAGCCTCCAAGGAAGGCTGCAGGGAAGGTCAAACAAAAAAGACGAAAATGAACCCAGGATATGTGCCTCACATGGGGCCAGTTTTGGTCTTCACATGCTTTGGTGTTTGCTGTGGTGATCTGGGTGTGCACTAATTTCAGCAGGGTCTCCAGTGCTGTCTTCCTGGCTTCTTGATTTGTAGTTTACATATGGTTTTGTTTTGGCTTACCTTTTAATTTGTTATTAGGCCATAATAAATGGGAATTGTTTTTGAAGATACAAAATTAACATGTGTTTTTCTTCTAAATAGCCAGTTTGTAAGTGAGTAGGCAGGGACAGTGGATAAAAAATTGAGAAATTAACAAGGGACACTAACCTCATTGAGGCAAAATTAGAATAAAGAATAATGTTGTAGTAACTTGACACACTCCAAAATAGCAAATAATATGTAAAAACAGTCTAAAATCTAAGACCACAAATTAAAGCAAAACAAAAAAAAAAAAATGTAAAAAGTTTTGGGTATTTAGGGAGATCTGGCTCCCCAAAATAGAGATTAATCATGATAAAACAATAAATCATAAAGACCAAATATTGTCCTAACTCTGGGAGAATATCAGCAGCAAGAGAATTGGAATATTGCAGCATTAGAACGAAGAAAAGAATGCGCTGCATTAAACGATGTAATAATTTCATGCATGACGAATGTGCCATCTCCATTCCGAACAGTAGTTTTACCAGAACGAGCGCTCCCTTCTCCTCACTTGCTTCTGATCATGCGCGCTTTTTTAACGTCGTTAAAGCCTACACACGATCATTTTTCATGATGAAAAAACGACGACCTGAAAAACGGCGTGAAAATTTAGAACATGTTCTAATTTTTCTCGTCGTTTTTAATGCCGTTTTTCTCGTTGAAAAAAACGACATAAAGCCCACAGACGATCGGTTTTCTCGGCGAGAAAAAAAAATGACATTATTCTCGTCGAGAAAAGCGGTCGTGTGTACGCGGCATCAGAGGCAGAATTTTGAAAGAATTCAATAAAAAAGGTGCATTTTTTAGGGTATTGCTAAGGCACAACTGCCATTTCTAAATGTTCCCTATAACATAGCAAACCTTCACCTTTTGAGTTGTTTGGTGTGTTTCAAAACATGAACAAACCAATACATATAACAGCGAGGGAACAGCTATATAAAAAAGAAAAAGAAAACTCTCTCCAGTTAACTCTCGGGTTTCCCCGGCATAACTGCA
Source organism: Rana muscosa (assembly GCA_029206835.1). Classification (NCBI taxonomy): domain Eukaryota; kingdom Metazoa; phylum Chordata; class Amphibia; order Anura; family Ranidae; genus Rana; species Rana muscosa. Next base: position 632,458,981 of record CM055117.1, on the reverse strand, counting down.
AAGGTAGAGTTCATCTACAGATAGGGTCCATCAGTGGCAAAAGCAATTGTGTTGGAAATGTCTACATGCTATACTATGCAGACATGCTCCAAATAAAAACAAATACAACGTCAAAGTCATAAACTAGCTCATTGGACAACTCCTTTTTCGCAAGAAGAAAACTTTTACCATAGGATTTCATAATAACTGTCAGGCATTTATGCTGAAATCAGTAGCATCAATGCATTGAATGAAGGAAAAGTGCAGGAAAAGGATGTGGTTCTGTGGTCTGCACAGCTTTGAATGCCAAGCCCTCAGGCACTTCTGGGTTTTAAATATGTAATCTTGGCAAGCTATTTACTATTGTGGATTTCTCTAGTGACAAGTAATTTGTCTCAAGTATACATCTGAATTATTTTTTTAAGGACGACAGTTTTTAACCACTTCCGGACCACCGCACGCCGATATACGTTGGCTCTTTAAAGAGGGATATCTTTGTTATGGCAGCAGCTGGCTGCCATAACCCAGATATCCTCCTCTTCAGTGAGCGGTCCGGTTTCCCATAATAGTGGTCTCTGTGGCAGATTCGCCGCAAGATCACTTTTATCAGCAGTGGGAGAGGGCCCCCCTCCCGCCGCTCTCCCGTGCCCTCCGCCGCTTACTGGAGCCGTCGGCAGCGGCGGAGGCGTTCAGGTCCTCTTGCTGGCTGAGTATGCAGATGAATGAGGGGAAGATGGCCCCCACCCGTCTCCATACCATCAAAATGTCACTTCTGCCCATAGCTCTTAAAAGGACATTTTTTTTATTTATTTTTTTCAAATGACAAAAACATTTTTTTATTATTGCATTTTAGTGTAAATATGAGATCTGTGGTCTTTTTGACCCCATATCTCATATTTAAGAGATCCTGTCATGCTTTTTTTTTATAACAAAGGAATGTTTACATCCCTTGTAATAGCAATAAAAGTGACGCAATTTTTTTTTTTAAATGTAGCGCCCTCCTCACTCCCCTCTTTCTCTTCAGCTCGTCTGTCTCTTGTCTAGGGGTATCTTTCAGAGGGGAAGGAAGCGGGGACACCACGCCTGGCCTTCACCACAGGTGTCAGTGTGGTATAAGCAAAGTTCTTTTACCTTCGGGTCAGTGTTGTGCAGCTGGAGCCTCCACCGAGAGTTACCTTGAACAATGTCTGTCAGGAAATGAGCCCCACACCATTAAAGTCCAACACTCCTTTATTCTTCTCGAATGAACACAATCAGTTGAACTCCCTTGGTAGAAACAGAACAGAAAAGGAGGTGTGGATGCGAGTAGGCCCAGACACAATGTGTTCTCCACTTTCCTCCCTGAAAGTGGGCTGCGGTCTCCGAGCGAGGGGGGAATATCCTTCCAGGCGGTCTCCGATGAGAGACTCACCCGTCACTGGCAATATGCTGCACTAGGTCTTCGAGTGAGGAGCTCCCCCCGGTCCATTACGCCTTCCGGATTCGGGTACCCAATCCCTGGGTACCCTAGGATCTCCTTCCCTCGCGGAACTCAGTGTTGGGCACTGAGCCCGAGACCTCCATCCAAGTACCTCACCCCAGGCCAAAGGTGCCTGGGATGGAACACGACCTCCGGCTGTCCTCTAGGCCTAGGCCCGCCTAGAGAACCGACACGAACCACCGCCCACAGGCTGAAGGTGCCTGGGACTCGACCCCGTGACAAAGATGGCCGGCCCCTTTATACCCTCTCCCAGCAAGCACGGCGGGTTCCCCGCCCCACCATACCACTGCCGAGGGAGGACAAAAAGGAGGCGCGACATAAAGCAATGATTCAACCCCAGCCCAGAGCGACAGCGCCACCTGCTGGGCTGCAGGGAATTACACATCACTAATGTCTGCCAAGTTCAAATTTACACCCGGGAAAGTACATACCCGCTACATAAAGAACAGTGTAAAAAATTAAAATAAAAGGTAAAATAAATAAGAAAAAAATGAAATTTTAAACGCGTCCCGTCCCGCTGAGCTCGCGTGCAGAAGCGAACGCATACGTGAGCAGCACCCACATATGAAAACGGTGTTTAAACCACACATGTGGGGTATCACCGCGATCGATAGAGCGAGAGCAATAATTCTAGCCCTATACCTCCTCTAACTCAAAACATGCAACCTGTAGAATTTTTTAAACGTCGCCTATGAAGATTTTTAAGGATAAAAGTTTGTCGCCATTACACGAGCGGGCACAATTTTGAAGTGTGACTTGTTGAGTATCAATTTACTCAGCGAAACATTATCTTTCACAATATAAAAAAATTGGGCTAACTTTACAGTTGTAACTCAAAGTGCATTTTTTCCCAAAAAAATGCGCTTGTAAGATCTACTATTGTGGATTTCTCTAGTGACAAGTAATTTGTCTCAAGTATACATCTGAATTATACAGTGTGACATAAAGTATTACAACGGCCGCCATATTATTCTCTAGGGTGTTTGAAAAAAAATGCATAATGTTTGGGGGTTCTAAGTAATTTTCTAGCAGAAAAAATGTTTTTAACCTGTAAACAACAAATCTCAGAAAGAGTCCTTAAGTGGATAAATAGCAGATTATGATATTTAATAAAAGCTGTAAAACGCTTGTTCTTTTAATGACAGCAATTATACTAGCCTGTTGTATTTTTGATTTACCCTTCTTAGTTACTGGTTTAAGTAGCAGTACAAGACACACCGTTTGATAGACAGGTATTCATAAAAAAAAAAAAAAAAATTTAACCTAGCAGTCTAACTAGAGGAGGGCGCTACATCCATCCCCCTAAAAATCTGGCCCTGTTTTCTTGGGCCAGGAAACCTCCAAAAAGCCATTGCTTCCAAGAGCAGAGTATCCTAGTACAATAGGTGGATATGGAAGGGAAACCAATGTAACTGTAAAGCCGTGTACACACGATCGGTTTTACCGATGAAAACAGTCCGATGGACTTTTTTCATCGGACAAACCGATCGTGTATGGGCCCCATCGGTCTTATTTCCATCGGTGAGAAAAAATAGAACATGTTTTAAATTTATCCGATGGGCAAAAAACCGATATCAAATTCCGATCGTCTGTGTGGGACTCCATCGGATAAAAAACCCATGCATGCTGTGTGGAACTCCATCGGATAAAAAAACCCACGCATGCTCAGAATCAAGTCGACACATGCTCAGAAGCATTGAAATTAATTTTTCTCGGCTTGTCGGAGTGTTTTACGTCACAGCGTTTGGGACGGTCGGATTTTTGACTGATGGTGTGTAAGCAAGACTGATGGAAGTCAGCTTCATCGGATTTCCGATGGAAAAATCCATCGGATTAGAATCCATAGGAAATCCAATCGTGTGTACAGGGCTTTAGAGATACAACAATGTATGTGGCATTCCACATAAAGAAGCTTTGAAATGACAAAATCAATCACAGAATGCACTCAACACTGGTAGTCTCACATATTATATCACAACAACCTTATATAACCTATCACAACAGCCTATCTGAGGTAAAGCACTATCATTACCTAATTACTAATAATTACGGCATCAATAAACAATATTAGTGCAAATACATTTAAAGCTGAAGTGCAAATCTTTCACCGTCGTTCTACCTACAAGAATGAACAAAAGAGCAATATACATCACCTAAAACACCATTGCTGAGATTTTTTTTGTGCTGGCTGTACCCAAAAGTTCAGTAGGCCTTATAGTTCTTGGTTACAATGTGACAACGAGGCAAAAAAGAAAGTTTAATGTAGCGGGGTCTCCGTTGAAGCCCCATGGACTACGTTACCCAGAACCACGCTGGGCAGCCAGGATGCATTGGGTGGCCGCAGAGACTGATGGGTGGGGTATAAAAGGGAAGGGCGAGGCTAAGCCCGGCCTCTTTGGACACCGCGTGGCTGGCAAGAGGACTTCCTGTGCGGACCTGCTGCGAGTGCAAGGCCCGAAGCCTGGGCCTTGCGCATCTCCAGAGAGCCTTCCACCCTGCTGCAGAGCCTGTGCGGCTGAGAGATCCACCTGCTACGTGGACGATAGTGAGACCTGAGATCCGGCGGTGGCGGAGCCTGTGTGTGTGTGGACACAGCGGTGGGAGTCCCGGACTAGGATCGAGTCTGGAGGGGTGAGAGAGCACCTGCTCACAACCATAACTGAGTTCTTCATTAGGCCTATTGACTGCCTTGGCCCATCGTGTTATACCTGTTCTTTCCTGTCAGGAGACTAGTTGCAGAACCGAGATACATAGCCTCCTGGGAGTTGCTTTCATTACTTTAAACCCCCATTGGATTACAAATACTTGTTCCCGTATGTGCACCACCGATCATCTTGCATGCGAAGATTCCTAATTAGAGACTGAGCTTTAATTGAGTCAGGCCTGACTGGGAGGTTGTAGCATTGTTTGGCGCCATATTGCTAATGGGGAGAATAGCTATATGTTAGTGTGTGATAGAACTCTGTACGCATTATAGTTGATTAGTATTATCAGTACTGCAGGGCTCTGCATGCATGTGTTAGATGTACCTTACTGTTATCTTTTATGCATAAGTAAAACTGTTGCAGTTAACCGTCCTGGTCTGGGTTTTCATTACCACAATTACCACTGTTTAAATGTATTAGAGGGAGTGCATAGAAACTGGTATAGAGCCATATAAATATACCACCCCTAGACTAGCTGTGCCAGAGGAGGGTCGAGTAGATTGCCGGGGGTTGGCTGTGCTGTGTATAGGGCCCGAAACAAAACCAGCGGCTCTCTTAGTTTGGGGGTAACGCTACATTAAAAAAACAAGAATAATTAACCTCAACAGTAAAAGAGGCAGAGAGTTCCTCTGCAAATCTAGAGTAAATAGGGTTTGCATGACCTGTCATATTCAGATGCAGGTTGTCCCCTGCCTTTGGCAACAGTTCCTATTGGGGCATAGCAAAAAAAAAAAACAGCTACAAAGGTTCAGAGAGCAAGGAACACATAACAGCATATCTGTAAAATCCGTATGGGGGGACCTGGACCATTTTGCTATCCACGCACCAGACATTAATGGACCAGTTCTGGCCCCTGTGTCCAGCTTTCCGGATAACCACCTTGTTCCTATAAATGGACCTTCCCAGACTCCAGCTGACTTAACAACTTAGGAACCTTCTCCAGAATTCAGAGGTGAGGGTTCTGGCAAGGCTTGGGTACACTAAGAGTGCCAAACACATACACCACACCATCCTTGGTGCTGTTCCTCAATCTCATCTACTGTATAATGGCCCTTGGCAAATATGGATATTCTAGCCCATATTCCATTGTGACCGTCTTATGCACTGCACCCTGCAATCTTGAAGCACAGGGCAGTCTCTCTATGTTTCTGTTGTGGAGATTTTTATGGAGATGTATTTAATATGTATTGTTATAGTGTCACCCAGTGTTAGTACTTCCGCAACCCGCTCTAAAAGAGCTGATTGGGGTAGTCTGAGGCTGGTTGAATCCCGTCTGATAGGGGAAAACGTCTTGAGGTTGGAGTGTGATATTTGCAGTGTGCGGATATGTCCACCAACGGGGGCCCTCTGTGCATTAGCATGGACGATCGTTAAGGAGGGGATATGCTCGCTCTGCAATGACATCATTGGTTATAGGCGGATGCGCGCTCTTATCTCTGCTGTGTCTGATCAACATTGGTTGGAATTCGTAGCGTGCGTCTGCAGATAGCCTCCCTCCCCCATTCAATAATAGTATAATCTTAATATGCGTTATTCTATGGAATAGCGCAGAATAAGAATTCCTAACTTTAGCCATCCTACGTTATTGTATTCATGTATGGCATCTCCTGTTGGAAGGAATGTCCAGGTATTGCCATTTTCCTGTGAGAAAGGGACATCCTGTGAGGTCCCCGCCCATGGGGGAGGGGATTGGTTGCTGCAGCCAATCACCTCCTGTGTGAGATCTTTTGAGTTTAACCACTTAACGACCGCCCACCGCCGATTTACGTCGGCAGAATGGCACGGACAGGCAGAATCACGTAGATCTACGTGATCGCCTTTGTGCAGTTGGGGGGTCCATCCGGACCCCCCTTCACTGCAGTGAGCGGCCGTTAAGTGTTCGGGAGCGATCAGGCATGAGGGGGGGGCCGCTCGATTCCGCCCCCCCCTCGCGATCGCTCCCGGCCAATGAAAATGCTTCCTCCGCCATGTGATGTAAACAAGGCTGGAGGAAGTGATGTCATCTCCCTCGCCGCGGTCTTTTCGTTCCCGGCGCCGAGCAGAGAAGAAGCAGGTTAGTGCACCAACAGTCCACTGACACGTAGGTACACATAGGCACACAAATCACCCCCCAGTCACCCCCAGATCACCCCCCAGGTCACCCCAAAGCCCCCAATCACAGTGTCACTGATTGCAGTGATCATTTATTTTACTGATCACTGCATTTAGTGTCATCTGTGATTGTAAAAAGTTGCAGGGCAGTTAGGATTAGGCCCCTTTAGGTCCAGGGTAGCCCCCTAACCCCCCCTAATAAAGGTTTAACCCCTTGATCACCCCCCAGGTAACCCTTTCACCCCCTAACTTCAGCGTCACTAAGCGATTGTTTTTCCGATCGCTGTATTCGTGTCGCTGGTGTTTTAGATAGGCAGTTATTTTTTTTTAGGTTCGCCGCAGGTTTTTATTAGTGTCAGGTACCCCCATATATTATTTTAACCCCCTGATTGCCCCTAGAGTTAACCCTTTCACCAGTGATCGCCGTATAAGCGTCACTGGTGTCACTGGTTAGCCAGTAAGTTATTTCGTTATTTAGGTTACCCGTCAGGTTTTTATATAGTGTCAGGTACCCCCATATTTAACCTAATAAAGGTTTTAACCCCCTGATTGCCCCTAGTTAACCCTTTCACCAGTGATCACCATATAAAGGTTACGGGTGACGCTGGTTGATTAGTTTGCTTTTTATAGCATCAGGGCACCCGCCGTATATAACCCAATAAAGGTTTAACCCCCCTGATCGCCCGGCGGGTGAGATCAATTAGGTTTTAGCGCCAGAGAGGGTCTGCGTCGCCCCAGGCAGTGTTAGGTTAGTGACAGTAACGCTAACACCCACGCGCAAAGCATACACCCCCCTTAGTGGTATAGTATCTGATCAGATCTGATCAGATCTATACTAGCATCCCCAGCGGTTTAGGGTTCCCAAAAACGCAGTGTTAGCGGGATCAGCCCAGATACCTGCTAGCGCCTGTGTTTAGCCCCTCCGCCCAGCCCAGCCCAGCCCAGCCCACCCAAGTGCAGTATCGATCGATCACTGTCACTTACCAAACACAACACACATAACTGCAGCGTTCGCAGTGCTTGGTTTTTGGGGCCCTGTACGCGGCTAGGCTCCCAAAAAGTCCCACACATGTGGTATCCCCGTACTCAGGAAAAGCAGCAGAATGTATTTTGGGGTGCAATTCCACATATAACCATGGCATGTGTGAGCAATATATCATTTAGTGACAACTTTTTGTACATTTTTTTTTTCTTTTTGTCATTATTCAATCATTTGGGACAAAAAAAAAATATTCAATGGGGTCAACATGCCTCTCAGCAAATAGCTTGGGGTGTCTACTTTCCAAAATGGGGTCATTTGGGGGGGTTTGTGCCATCTTGGCATTTTATGGCCTTCAAAACTGTGATAGGTAGTGAGGAGTGAAATCAAAAATTTATGCCCTTAGAAACCTTGAAGGCGGTGCTTGGTTTTTGGGGTCCCGTACGCGGCTAGGCTCCCAAAAAGTCCCACACATGTGGTATCCCCGTACTCAGGAGAAGCAGCAGAATGTATTTTGGGGTGTAATTTCACATATGCCAATGGCATGTGTGAGCAATATATCATTTAGTGACAACTTTGTGCAAAAAAAAAAAAGTTTGTCATATTCCCGCAACTTGTGGCAAAATATAAAATATTCCATGGACTGAACATGCCTCTCAGTAAATAGCTTGGGGTGTCTACTTTCCAAAATGGGGTCATTTGGGGGGGTTTTGTGCTATTTTGGCATTTTATGGCCTTCGAAACTGTGATAGGTAGTGAGGAGTGAAATCAAAAATTTGCGCCCTTAGAAATCCTGAAGGCGGTGCTTGGTTTCCGGGGTCCCGTACGTGGCTAGGCTCCTAAAAAGTCCCACACATGTGGTATCCCCGTACTCAGGAGAAGCAGCAGAATGTATTTTGGGATGCAATTCCACATATAACCATGGCATGTGTGAGCAATATATCATTTAGTGACAACTTTTTGTAATTTTTTTTTTTGTCATTATTCAATCACTTGGGACAAAAAAAAATATTCAATGGGCTCAACATGCCTCTCAGCAATTTCCTTGGGGTGTCTACTTTCCAAAATGGGGTAATTTGGGGGGGTTTTGTACTGCCCTGCCATTTTAGCACCTCAAGAAATGAGATAGGCAGTCATAAATTTAAAGCTGTGTAAATTTCAGAAAATGTACCCTAGTTTGTAAACGCTATAACTTTTGCGCAAACCAATAAATATACGCTTATTGACATTTTTTTTACTAAAGACATGTGGCTGAATACATTTTGGCCTAAATGTATGACTAAAATTGAGTTTATTCGATTTTTCTTATAACAAAAAGTAGAAAATATCATTTTTTTTCAAAATTTTCGGTCTTTTTCTGTTTATATCGCAAAAAATAAAAATCGCAGAGGCAATCAAATACCATTAAAAGAAAGCTCTATTTGTGGGAAGAAAAGGACGCAAATTTCATTTGGGTACAACATTGCATGTCCGCACAATTTACAGTTAAAGCAGCGCAGTGCCGAATCCCAAAAACAGGCCTGGTCCTAATGGCCCGAAATGGTTCGGGGCTTAAGTGGTTAATAAAAGCCTATGATTAGGCGTCGGCTAGTCAGTCTATGCTGGGATGGCCTGACGATAAGATCTATGTGTGAGCCTTGCTTCTTGGATGAATGATGGGATGAACGGTGAGTGGATTTTAGCAAACTTAAAGATAGCATTATTGCAAAAAGATGAATCTAAAGTGTGTGCTTATAGAGCACAGGAAATATAGGCTGTGTGCTCTGCAAACAACCCATATTTCTACGACAGAATGGCGACTCACGGTTGGGACCAATTGCGTCCTCTTTGAGCATCAGATCAGCAGAGGAGGAGAGTGGACCTGCGATGTGATGCGTGAAGAGGCTGTACTTTGAAACGAACAAAAAAATTTGTCTTTTTGAAATAATGCTTTAAGTTTGCAGTGTGTGTGCGTGTGTATGTCTGCGAATCCGATTGTATGCTTGTGAATTTGATTGTGTGTGCCTGTGTGTCATTAGATTGTTTGTGTGATGTAGGACATGTCCCCATAAGTGAAAAAAATTTTTAACGAAAGTGTTTGGGTTTTGAGTTGAAAGTTCCCGCCGCATATCCAAGTGGCCAGGCATTGCTAGAAGGCAGACATAGTATGTCTGTGCAATGGCTTGTTATGGAAGCTGAGGCCACTGTGTGTGTGAACTTTAGGTAGAGAAAAGTGGTGAATATCTCAGAGTATATGAACTTAGAGAAATGAATATGTTTTTAATATTGTCATGTAACTAACATTTATTGAATGTGCTGTTTAGTTGGCAAAAGGGAGGCTAAGTTTGTAAGTGTACATGTGGTCCTTGTAGAGTGTAGGGGACACCTTTTTCAGTGGATTTTGGTGATAATTTAGAAAAGTTTCAATGGTGTAGTCAGTCTTTGTGGAGAAAAGCATTTTTGGTTCTCTAGTGAAGAGATCCTGGTTTTGGCGGGAAAAAGTAATGGCGCCATTCTTGGTTTTTGTTAGCCTTGCAGGTTTGTCTGCCATTTTGAGGCACAGTTTTTCCTTAGCCTGTGGGTATCCTATAAGGGAAGGTGCAGCCACCTTTCCTTTGGGTATGATATCATGTGACCATGCTGTGGCATTCGTCAGCTATGTTGCTGGTGGAATTTCTCAGCCTTTGGGGCAGATTTTGATGTTTGGTGCGAATATAGTGCGATCTTTTCTGCGTTGGAACCTGGTGGAGGCAATTTGTGTTTTTCTTTGTGTAGGGGAACCAATGTGGTGTTCATTGTGACGTCCCATGCTGGTTTTGGCGGGAAAAATTGCATGCGTTAATGGCGCCATTGTTGTCCATGAGGTGTGCGGTTTTCATCCACCATTTTGCTGTCCTGGCTTGTCGGCCATTTTGAGAGACGTTTACAGTTTGAGATAGGAAGTTCCAGTTTAGCAAACACGGCTCCTGAATATGCTGTATTGGCATTTGTTGATCGGCGCAGTTTTCTTATGTTTTATGCGTTTACAGTTTGACCTGTGCACTGCTGGGAAGAGTAGTGAGACACCAGGGTGACATACTGAGAGACTGTTTTTTGTTTAATGAATTCGCTGGTTTAAATTGTTTTTCTAAGCATCGCCTTTTGAGTTGAGTAGAGTGGTATCTTGAAATAGCGCGGTCTTACCCCGAGGGGCCACAACGTGCTTGCAGACACACGCACATGCTGGGGCCTAGTTATGGATGGGATCTGGCTGACCTACCAGCAGTTGGAGTGTGGGAGGAGGCCAACGCAGAGACAGGGACAACATGCAAACTCCATGCAGATGGTGTTAGGAGGAAGGTTTCTCTGTTTTCATTTAAGTAAATGTAAGCTATTGCAGGGTCAGCTGACTTTGCAGTATATGCGCAGCGTTTTTTTTGCATTGGATTTTGGTTTTAAGAAAAACTTCACTTTACACTGAATTTTGATAGATTGTAAGACTAACAGAGTTTTTGTACAATGATGTGTTTTTATGTTTAAATATTTGGGAGTTTCCCAGAGGGCAATTAATTTTTTGGAACTTGTACTGTATAGCCATCTTTTGGCAGGAGTTTGTATTTTGAGTCCCAACTTATGGTTTGACTTCCAGGGAATGTGGGTCAGGGGGGATTCCCTCCCATTTGCAAAGGGGGGTTTACTCCATCATTTCCTTGACAAGGTTTTAAATTGTTGAAATATATAATGTGTAGCCATGGATTTTTTTTTTAAGTCTTGATAGACAAGGCGATAAGGCCCAAGGCCTCCCCTCCCCCTCCCTCTTCCTGAACAATTGATATGTAAATAAACCAGTTTTTTTTTTTAAGTAGCTGAGCATAACCGGAAGTTTCTTTTCAGCATTTATATATCAGCAGAAAGTTGGAAGGAGCTTGGGGTTGTCTGAATGAGATTTGTGCTTGGAAGGAAAATGGAAAGCATTTTGGCGTTTAAAAGTCTTTTATATTTTTTTTTCAGTTTTGTGAAGTTTTGTACTGTAATACAGTTTTGGGTAGAGAGCAAACGGGGCATCACCATTATTTTATCATCTAGATACAGAGAGAAGCCACATTGTTCTGCAGGTGGTAAACTGGCGTAAGTGTTCTGTGAGGTTTAGTCTGACAACGCAGTGTATGGGTGTATAGCGGAAAATGCTTGTGTATGCATGCACTGTGAGGGGTAGAGGCCTAATTCGGGGGTTGATCTGTGGTTGTTCTGTAGTTCCAAAAGTGTTGGGACAACAAGCCATAAAGTTGACGCCTCTGTTAGGGTTTCTAGTTGGAGGACTTGACCATATAGTGGTTGTAGTTCTTCAATCCACCGTATAAGAAGACACCGGGCGGTGCTCTCCGAAAATGGGTGCAACGGTTTAACCTGGACGCAGGTTTAAGACGATAAGCCAATTCGAATCGCCATGGACACAAGGAGGTCTGTGCAAAGGGAAGGATTGGAGGATTCCCACAGTCAGACGGTCACACAGTGCACGAAGCCTAGTTTTGGGGAAAAGGCCTTTGAACCCCAAAAAGATTAACATAGGTGGTCCAAGGATACTATTTTGGGTATCCCTCTGGAATGGATGTAGTTGAGCTGCGGCTTCAGAAATCTGTAATGATGAGGAACGGTGGCTCATGCCCGTTTGTTTGAACTTTATGGCTGGTCCATGGAACGTTCTCGAGCTGCTCTCGTGTTTTTCCCATTGTATTTTTTTCTATTGCTGAAAGAGTAAAGGGAGAATTCTGTCTGTTTTTGTTTTTTTCATTTGTGGTTTTGGAAACTGGGAAGTATTTCCCCCACATTTGTATCGGAATGTTTGTATGTAGTAACGTGAATATGTTCGAACTTACCGCGGCGATCCTTCGATGCGTCGCGGCTGTTGTATGTTTGTAGGAACGGGAAAAGTAAGGGTTACAGAGGGTTTTGTTTGAATCAGTTTTGAAAGAATGTCATTGACAATTTACCATTCTTTGCAGGTTAAATATGAAGGATAGAGTAATGATTTTGCTTATAAGTATTTTTCAGGTCCAAGGAGTTTGTACACAGAGAACAGGTGTATGTAGACAGCGGTACATATGGATAAATATGAGTCTAAGGGAGGTAAAAGTATCATAGGCTATTTCATTGTTTCTTTTTTCCTGCACCACGCATTTCTTCCTTCAGTCTGTAATGAGGAAGAAAAGGGGGGAGAAGTGATAAATGTAAGAGTGACAGTTTTTTATTTTTTTCAAACGAATAATAACCTCTGTAATTCTAACCAAGTTTGTGCCAAGACTGTCTTTCTTTGATAGAATTAGAATCGGCGAGCAGCAGTCTGGTGAAGTAGGTTCCCATCCCAGAGGCTAAGAACCTTGTCAATGGCTCCAGGTATTGTAAGCCACGCACAGGTTATGCAGTGACCACAGTCCCGATGTCTGGGTTATTGTCATATGAGGGTTGTTTGGAGGTCAATCAAAACCATAGTCGTACTCTCCTCATTAGCTGTCACTTATATTCTTGGCTGATGGGGGAGGTGCGATCGTTGTGACATGAACTTCAAAATGTCCACCAAAAGGTTTTCACGAGTCCCTCCTGGATCCTGACTTAATAATCAGTTTACATTTTTTCCAACCAGGTGACTGGGTCGTTGTAAAGAAGCTTGAGGGATGAGACCACACCAAAGAATGAGGAGTATCTTTGTTTATTTATATTTTTGTTGTTTAGTAAATTTTAGCAAGGGTAATGATGAAAAGCACCCCAAGTTATTATTTAAAGTGTATTACCTGACTAGCTCAGAAAGCGAACAGGACCGATGGTCTGTTCTGAGTCTTCACCAAGTTTTAGTCCCCAGCGATGACAGTGGTACATGCCATTTATGATGTTATTATGGGTATGAGGAGTTTTGACAAACTAGTGAAGACTCCAGACAGACACTTGTCAATGGAATCTAACGATGCATTTTTAGAGGGTAAAATTGGTTCGTTTTAATGGCTCTGCCTCTTGTTGGTTTGGGTATCTAGGCAGCCCACAAGTGTGTTTGAACTTTAGTTTGGTGTTTATGCGGATCTGCAGCTTATAAAGGTAATTCCCCCAAAGCAAGAGGTTCATGCGTGATGGTGAAGCTGTCCCAGCATCTTATCTCATGGCCGAGGATCTGATGGCGCAGGAAATTAAGAATGGCAGGGACAGCTAGAAGGGATTTGTTCACCAACCCCGACCAGGTCTGGGCATGGGGTCCTGCATGAGGGGGGGGCTCGGGCTTGGGATACGATTGAACAATTCTCATCCGTTAAGGATAGGGTTCTTCATGTAATTGTTGAAGCCAGAGCTGTAGCTAAGTGAAGGTTGGGAGTCTATTTTAAGGGTCTGGGAATCTTTGGGGATCTAATTTTTATTTTACAGCGGATCGTGGTTAAAGGAAGTGGGAATATATATACTCATGTCGTTTTATTTCTATTCTTTCTATGTCGTGACGAGGTGCTCCTGTTGCCTGATTTGACGCGTGACCAGAGTTTCCTTGATGAGACGCCCCGAAGCCAGACCCACATACAAGACACAGAGGATCACAGACGGATCGGCGATTACTACAGCTCACCATGTCGTGTCCTCCTTTATAAGTCATGCCCCTGAAGAGTAGAGTCTACATGTCAAGCCGTGTTTTCCTTTTTATGGACTAAGGACTGATTCATTTACAGGTGTAAGAAGCAGATCAACTCTCATCGAGGGACACATGGGGTGCATATGACAAAAAAGGGAGGACTGTTGTGGAGATTTTTATGGAGATGTATTTAATATGTATTGTCATAGTGTCACCCAGTGTTAGTACTTCCGCAACCCGCTCTAAAAGAGCTGATTGGGGTAGTCTGAGGCTGGTTGAATCCCGTCTGATAGGGGAAAACGTCTTGAGGTTGGAGTGTGATGTTTGCAGTGTGCGGATATGTCCACCAACGGGGGCCCTCTGTGCATTAGCATGGACGATCGTTAAGGAGGGGATATGCTCGCTCTGCAATGACATCATTGGTTATAGGCGGATGCGCGCTCTTGTCTCTGCTGTGTCTGATCAACATTGGTTGGAATTCGTAGCGTGCGTCTGCAGATAGCCTCCCTCCCCCATTCAATAATAGTATAATCTTAATATGCGTTATTCTATGGAATAGCGCAGAATAAGAATTCCTATCAACGGTAACTTTAGCCATCCTATGTTATTGTATTCATGTATGGCATCTCCTGTTGGAAGGAATGTCCAGGTATTGCCATTTTCCTGTGAGAAAGGGACATCCTGTGAGGTCCCCGCCCATGGGGGAGGGGATTGGTTGCTGCAGCCAATCACCTCCTGTGTGAGATCTTTTGAGTTTAATAAAAGCCTATGATTAGGCGTTGGCTAGTCAGTCTATGCTGGGATGGCCTGACGATAAGATCTATGTGTGAGCCTTGCTTCTTGGATGAATGATGGGATGAACGGTGAGTGGATTTTAGCAAACTTAAAGATAGCATTATTGCAAAAAGATGAATCTAAAGTGTGTGCTTATAGAGCACAGGAAATATAGGCTGTGTGCTCTGCAAACAACCCATATTTCTACGACAGTTTCCCTTTGGCAAATAAGGATCTACAGCCTTCTTGATTAAATCCATATAGGCCTCATTCTACGCCAAGGTCCTAGCAAATGTGTACAGTTGGGACAAATCTGCTCAGTGTTCGCTGTAAGTGTCACTCAGCTGCAACCTCTTAGTATTTTCAGCCTTTGACTTGTGTGCTCTTTCTCCCTGGCTACTTCTGGGTATGGTTCGGCGGACCCATTGGCCTCCTGCCACTCCACTCTGTTCCCCCAAAAACAATCAGACTGTGACCCCTCTGAAGTGCCCCACTCCTTAATGTCCGTTTCTCTATTACAGCCTTCGGCTCCTCCACAACACAGCTCACGGGTAGCACTGCCACCACCAGCCTCTCTGGTGCACTCCTGGCCACAGCATCCCTATTGTAGGTGGGCGTAGGTGGTTCTAACTTCTCTATGGTGAATCTCTGCCCACAACCGCAAATGTAACCCATGTTCTATGGTCCTGGCCCCAAAGACGCATTAGCTACTTCCTGCTTGACATTTGGAGTGGAGGCATCCAAAGCCTCATAAATTGCCTCAGGCGATCTGGAGAATTCCTGTGCCTCTGTGCTCCAATCCATCGGAAAAACACTTGGTGGCAAGTCACTAGGCAACAGGTCCAGAAGCATTTCCCTGCAGTGCTCACATTATCGACTCCGGCATCTCCCGCACATAATCCCCAGGTACTGTTCACAGGGCCAGACATCCACTGTGCACCAGGCGCACTCCCATGTCAGTCAGAAGCTTGCTCTGGAGTCGGGTCAGGAAATCCCAGGGAAGTGGCACTCCCGACTGACATCCCAGCCCGGTACCTGAAAAAGCAGCAATAAGCCATCTTGGTGCGCCTGCTCCACGTGGAAAGCTCTTTAGACTTCTGCGCTGAAGTTTTTGCCTTCAGAGTGCATTCAATGGCTCCGCCCCTCCTTTTTCAGCACTCTGATACCAAAGCTTCTCTCGCCAGACTGGACTCCTCCTGCTGTGCAGATTAATCCACCTAAAAATGCACCACCTGCAACTGTCCATCTGAAAAATTCACCCAC
Source organism: Rana muscosa (assembly GCA_029206835.1). Taxonomy (NCBI): domain Eukaryota; kingdom Metazoa; phylum Chordata; class Amphibia; order Anura; family Ranidae; genus Rana; species Rana muscosa. Next base: position 632,443,148 of record CM055117.1, on the reverse strand, counting down.
AACTGGCAGTTACTGTATTTCTTCAGTACAACAGAGGTTTTTCACTGTAATTTAGCACTATAGAAACCCTCTCCTGTTATAGACAAGCCGGGCAGTCCACAGAAAACCCCAGAAGTTACATGATTACTTATAGGCAACAGCAGCATATACCATAGGGATATCCCAGACTAAGGAGCCCCCACATGTAGCGCTCACTCCCAAAGCGGTCACTGAGAATATGCCCAGGTCTCCCACATGGTACAGAGGATGCCAGACACAAGCACAATTCCATGAGCGCCAACAATTCAGGCTCAGTCTAGGGGATATCTTTTTAGAATTTATTGCTGAAAGAGGTTCAGGTATCAGGATACACCAAACGATAGTAAAATAATAATAGGAAGCTCAGCTTCTCAGCTTCTCACTAAACTTCTCTAAACTGCAGTCACACGTGAAAGTCCCAATTCAGATCCTACTCACACTGTCCCAGGAGCTGACAGCTGACCACCATCCAGCTTCCACCAACAGATCCTTCTCCAGACCAGGACTTCAGAACAGCACATTCCCACAAAAAATCCTTCATCAGTCTTCCCCAGGCCCTCAGACCAGTTCCTGCAGAAGCTCATACTTTAGCCAAATTCCTCTTTAGCAATCTTGTCTAGGCACACAGCTCAACTCCTGCTAAAGCCCAGACTGCAATTCTTTGTCTCACCAGCTATTTCTAGGCGCAGAAGCCTTAGGAGAACTGGAACCCTCCATGGAGAGGAATAAACACTTCGGAAATACCTGCCAATCATTTATCACCTTTCCAGACACCTGGAAGCCAAAAAACGAAATTAAACTATCTTTGCAGCCTAACTAGAGGAAGATGCTACCTGTGTAAATAGTCATATTTCTATTTTAATTGTTCTAAATGTAAATAGATCAACATCAGCCCAATATTTTTTTTTATAATTTTGAGGATTAGAAAGTTTAGGGTTTTATTGCCCTCTCAAAACGCCATTTTGGCTAAACATGTTGAGGCCTTTCTGCATGGCTATCCCAGTGAACCATGTGCCATTTGGACATCTTTAGCAGTTTGTATAGATTCTACATCCCTCTGCAAGAGCTGCTCCAGCAAAGAATATTATTCTGGTTTTTATACCATCAATAGACAATGACTACACACATTTTACCTGGGTTATTACAAAGAGATTGGTTTGTTTTGATGTTGGACACTATTATTCGATTGCTCTTTCTATGGATATATCGCTGTGTGATTCATAAAAACCACAGCAAGAAAGAGTAAATATCCATACCAATTAGAATGCCTGATTTTACAGACAGGAGTCATCTATTACTACATATATAGCACTGCTGGGCTAACTGCAGTTGTTTATAATTTACTCCTTACATGGATGATTTAATAAGGATGGTTAGTTGGCTGGGATACATTATTATTTGATTGCCCAAGCTGGATTCACACTTAAAGCGGAGGTTCACCCACATTTTAAAGATTGCTTAAAACATTCCCTAATAGCATAAATAGAAACAAATGCCTAACCTTTTTTTTTTTTGTTGTGTCGTTTTCGTTCTTCATCTTTCTCCATTGCTACTTCCGGGATTTCCTCCCGCGGGAGTAGGCGTGTCCTTTGCTGTCCTATGTGTCGCTGTGTATGCCGGGATGTGTGCAGCAATGTCTCCTGGGAGCAAAGTGTCCTGCTTCCCAGGAGTAAAAGAGTAAACATGACGATAATTCAATCGTTACGTGACTCGTCTACCCGGTCACGTGACGCGCATTCACCTCTACACGGAAGAATATGCTTGTGGGCTTCAAGAAGTGTTTTTATAAAGAGTTATAAAGAGTTATTTATTATGAAAACGGATGGGGGATGTATAGCAGCGCTGGACAAGTGAGTACTACACATGCATAAGAAGTAGCATAGAATGCACTGAAAAAAAAAAATGTATGAACCGCGGAACCTCCGCTTTAAGCTGAGCATCTTTGGTCGTTTTGCAAGCAGTTTTTTTGAGCATTTGTACAGGTGTTTTTGTGGGCTTCTGAGGCTTGTGGTTTTTATTTAAGTATTTTTAGCTAATGGAAAGCTAATTCCTAGGGAAAAATAACATGTGCGATATGTGTTTTTGCACATTTTTACGCGTGATTATCAGGCACTACCATTGTCTACTGGGGCTAATAACACCTAAAGCTTGGAACTCATGTATGTTTTTGAGCTGCAGACTCCAAGCTTCAAGTGACAAGCTGTGAACAGGCACCGGGTGCATGGGGCTCTGGCATATAGCTGCGGCTGAATGGTGAAGACACACTGTCCAGTCCTGCTTCTGGCAGCCTGTCAAATTCTATGCTGTTGGATAGGGCTGGGTGGAGCACCTAGCTGTATGTACATTTAGGGCAGTATGCATCCAGGGATAAATGTCCAAAATACAAACAGTCTATGTTCCAGGCATTCGACCTTGGGTGCATACTGTGGCTGCCTTAAACAAAAGTACCCCTAAGTACACCTCCCAGCCCTGTCCAGTCACAGCAGATGTCAAACCCTCATAGAGTTTGACAGGCTGCTGGCAACGGGGCCAGATGGTGCGCTTGTGCCCTCCAGCTGCAGCTAGACACCAGGGCCTCATGTACCAGGGCTAAACACCCAGCGTGCATGAGGCCTATTAATTTAGAGCCACTGCATGAAAAGAAAATATGCTGGACATAAATTGAAAGAATGTCATTCCAGTAAAAAACAAATCCCTTTTGTCTCTTTTTTGTGGATTACAATTAATATACTGGTGCAGATCTATTCTGGATGTAAAAATGTTAAGGACTTGTAGACCATCCATTCGAATATCATATAACATCTATGTAGCGGCCTCACCCCTCTGTCTAGTTTTATCGGTTATATGGCTGTTGTCTAGGGGTACCTGGGAGAGAGAGATGAGATACACCACGGCCCATGTCCTCCATAGCTAAGAGGTGAAGGCCAGAAGATTGGGTTTTGTGTAGGTGTCCTAGAGTCAAGTCCAGTACTTCGTCCCTGACTCCCTTGCTCCTAGTAACCAGAGTTCCACACAGTGAATAGGTCCAACTCAGTTTTATTCTTCTTGACAAACAACAAACAGTTTCTTCTACTGAGTAATAATGGGGGATAGATTGAGGCACAATCCTTTCCCTTCTGTTGCTAACCACTGTGGTATTACCAGTGGTAAATAGTCACTGCCACTGACTATGTAAGGTAGAACGTGAAATTACCTTCGCTAGCACAGCCCCTGTCAGGGGAAGGAAATCCGTCCAAGGGAGAAGCCGGAGGCCTCTCTGTCACCAGCGATGCTGTGCCGGACTCTCCAGAGAAGTTCTGCACACCAGATCTCACGAACTCAGACACAGGCACCCAAGGAGTTAGGGCCCCTCTCGGATTCCTCCACCCTCGCGGAACTCAGTCGAAGGTACTGAGCCCCAGGCATAGTATCTCACCCCAGGCTAAAGGTGCCAGGGATGGACTCCATCTCTGCTCCAGCCAGGCCAAGGGCACCTAGGCCTGGAGCACTGGAACGCCAGCACCCAAGCTGAAGGTGCCTGGGTGCTGCCGAGTCCTCCGACTCCCACTCCGAACTCTCAACTCTGAACCCTGTGGTAAGGGCGTCCGCCCCTTTTATCCCCTCTCCCTTTGCGTCACAGCCGGTTCCCCGCCCCGCTGTACCAGCTCCAGGGGAGGACAAAAAGGTACAGTCTTGCGGTGTGAGTTCAGCCCTGGCCCAGGGCAACAGCGCCACCCGTGGACCGCAAGGAACCTCACACCACCAGAGTCCTCCAAGAACCAGAAAAAGGTCTCGGATCCCCTAGCAATTTGTGCATCTGGGTTACACTACCACCCAGATGCCTCCCTTAAATTCAAACACCCGCTACATCTATATATACAAATTTGCACGCTGACTCATTTAATCATTTACTCAACCAGATTTTTTTCTGCTAAAATAGTATTATACAACAATGTATCAGGTTGGCTGGCCATGCCTTATTGAAGAAATACATTGTTTTAAAAATTGATATTTTAATATTGTTTTGTTGTCTGTGCCATGGTGGCTAACAAATCTTTATATTTATTATATTTCTTGTTTTTTGCAAAGGAGTCTCCATGGGCTATATATATTTTCCTGTTATTTTGTAGCATATTTATTTGTTGTATCACCACAGTCCTATCAGTCTAGCTTCATACTGTATATTTATTTTCTAGGGTTTTATTGGTGTTTGTGACATTGCAGAGTAAACCTCTCATCACTACCTGTCCTGGAGATAGGTGATCGCCAGTATTTATGACTGTGCCCTAGAATTCAATGTTTATGAGGAATCTGCACTGAAACTAAGTACTTAAAAAGCCTCACATGGAAGTGACCATTACCGTTCTCCTGGGCACAGTTGACAATAATGGTATCTTCAATGGGCAAACGCAGCGTTCGGATTCTGCAAGACTGTATGTAGCCTTCGGCCTGAAGTAATCAGAGGCATTCTCACATCCTATGACTCCAGGGGGCTCACTATGTCAATGGGGTTTAAAGGGCCCAGCATCAGTAAAATACAACTCTGCGAATGAATGAATAATTGACTGCAAGAATGAGTAAACACTTTTAAGCCTAGGATTTCTGACCCTTTCACATTTCTGCATTTTGATATTCACCGAATATGAAAATGTTTCAAAGAAGAAACATGCACGCTCATTCGCTCTTTCTTCCAGCTTCTGGGAGCAATATCAAGCATTTATATGAGTGTTTAATTACGTCTGTGTGCATGAGTATTATGCCTCATGCACATTGGGGCTCTTCTAAACACTTTTCTCCTGGCAGGAGAAAAGTAGCTGCAAAACGCTCCTAAGCTGTGTTTTTGCAAGCACATTTAGACTCATCAAGTACAAATGTTTATTTCTTTGGCCAGAATATTCATTTATTCTGCCCATTTAAGATTTAAAAAAAAAACATGAAAGCACTTGTAGTGATGTGATAATTTATTTGCCCATTTACCATGTGTATACTCTTGTTATGCAGTGTTTGTTTGCCCTTTTACAATATGGCTGCTATGCTCTCTCGCTCTCTCTCTCTCTCTCTCTCTCTCTCTGTCACGTACCTAGCGGTGATGAGCCCGGACTTGCAGAGGAAGGCCTCTCTTACGGCTCCCACCAGCGGCCCCTGGTAAGGTAACAGCAGGCGCGGAGGTAGGAGGGGTACGAGTGCCTGGCAGGATCAACCAAGGTGAAGGTAGGTATGCAGACTTGGTAGGCACACTGGAACACAGCAGGTCGAACTGGAATCAGGAACACTCAGCAAACTGGAATCGTTCAGCAGACTGGACCGGAACCAGGAACACAGGAACTCAGCAGACTGGATCAGCTTAGCAGACTGGACTGGAACCAGGAACTCAGCAAACTGGATCAGCTTAGCAGACTGGACCGGAACTAGGAACACAGGAACTCAGCAGACTGGATCAGCTTAGCAGACTGGACTGGAACCAGGAACACAGGAACTCAGCAAACTGGATCAGCTTAGCAGACTGGACCGGAACTAGGAACAGTGAGCTTGGTCAGACAAGCCGGGTCGGTTAACTGGCTGGCAGCAAGGTACAGAGGGATCAGACAGAGGAGAGGTCACAACAAGCCAGGGGTCGGATGCAGGCAGAAAACTGGAGAAGTCACAGGCAGGCCGGGTCAAACACAGGTAAGTCTTCAGATCAGGTTTTCAGGTACTCAACACTGTAGAGCAGACAGCAGGGACTGTCTGTGATTGACAGGTTTAAATAGCCCCTCTGGCGCCACCTGCAGGGTGGAGCATGCGCAACCGAGAATCAGGAAGACCAGGACGCCTGCTTCTGGCAGGACCTCCATGACATTGCCCCCCCCCCCCCCAAGGGGCAGCCTCCGGATGCCCATCCGGGCAAACTTCTCAGGGTGAGATCTCTTGAAGGACTGCACCAGGCTTCTAGCATGGATGTTCTCCTCAGGCTCCCAAGAGTTTTCTTCGGGTCCGTAGCCCTTCCACTTAATCAGGAATTGGTTCTGGTTTTCCTTCTTCTAAAATCCATAATGGCTTCCACTTCGAATTCCTCCTCCCCGTCTACAATGACAGGATCAGGGAGAGCCGGACTTCGGCCTGGAAATGGGTTGGGAACCGAAGGCTTCAGCAGAGATACATGGAAGACCGGATGGATCTTGAGGGAGTCAGGGAGCTCCAGTTCATAAGCCACTTCATTGATTTTCCTTTTGACTGGAAACTGCCCTAAGAATTTGGGGCCCAGTTTCTTAGAGGGACATGCCATCCTCAAGTTTAAAGTGGATAACCATACTTGGTCGCCGGGTGCCAGCATTAATTCACCCCGTCTCTTCCTGTCAAAAATTGTTTTGTTGTGTTCCTGAGTCTTGGTCATGGTTTCCTGCAGAAGTTGGTTGTTGGATGAAAAGAAGTTCAACTTTTCCTGGACTGCGGGCACCGTACATTCAGGAAGGGAATTGGGCAGGAATGTAGGATGGAAACCGTAGTTTGCGAAGAATGGGGACTGCTTGGTAGCGGAATGCGTAGAGTTGTTATAGGCAAACTCGGCCAATGGGAGCAGGGAAACCCAGTCATTCTGAGCGAATGAAGAGAAGCAGCGCAGGTACTGCTCAAGGGTCTGGTTAGTCCTCTCAGTCTGTCCATTGGTCTGGGGATGGTAAGCAGAGGAAAGTGACAATTCTATCTCCAGAGCCTTGCAGAGGGATCTCCAAAACCGGGAGGTAAATTGGACCCCTCGGTCGGAGACAATATTGGCTGGTACCCCGTGGAGTCTGACGACCTCTCTGATGAACACCTGTGCAGTTTCGGGAGCTGAGGGAGTTCCCTTCATGGGAATGAAATGTGCCATCTTGGATAGACGGTCTACTATCACGAAGATAGTGGTGTGACTCTCAGCCGGAGGCAACTCGACGATAAAGTCGATGGACAGCATTTTCCAGGGTCTGTCTGGGACGGGTAGGGGTCTCAGTAGTCCCCAGGCCTTGGATTTGTAACCCTTGTTTCGGGTACAAACTATGCAGGACTCCACAAACTTCCTACAGTTCTCGCGGAGCCAAGGCCACCAAAAGGTACGCTATACCAAGTCGGTGGTCTTGGCAACGCCAAAGTGCCCGGCAAGGAGAGAAGAAGAGCGCCCACCTGGCTTGTCGTGGTTTTAGCCTTTTCGCCGCCTTCAGGTACTCCAGGTTCTTGTGGTCGGTGAATATCAGAATCGGGTGGGCAGCCCCCTCCAACAGATAACGCCACTCCTCTAATGCGGACTTGATCGCCAGCAATTCCCGATCCCCCACGTCGTAGTTCCTCTCTGCCGCAGATAACTTGTGAGAGAAAAAAGCTACTGGGTGGAGCAAGGCTCTGGTCCCCTGTCTTTGGGACAGTATTGCTCCTACCGCAATTTCCGAGGCGTCTACCTCCAGGACGAACGGTAATGAGGAATCTGGGTGCTTCAAGATAGAGGCAGAGGTAAAGAGACCCTTCAGGGCCTCAAAGGCCTTTTGGGCCTCAGGGGACCAGTGGAAATGGATCCCTTGTTTGGTCATCTGGGTGATGGGTGCGATGATGGCTGAGAACCCTCTGATGAATTTGCGGTAGAAGTTGGCGAATCCAACGAAACGTTGGATCCCCTTCTTGTCCGCCGGGACTGGCCAGTCCAGGATTGCAGCAATCTTTTGAGGGTCCATCTTGATGCCCTCGCTGGAGATAATTAGTCCCAAGAACGATATACTTTCCAGCTCAAATTCACACTTCTCGGCCTTCGCATACAGGCCGTGCTGGCGAAGCCGAGCCAACACATTTCTGACGTGCCTGCGGTGGGAATCAAGGGAGGAAGAAAAAATTAGTATATCGTCTAGGTAGACAATGACAAAGAGATCTAGGAAGTCCCGGAGCACATCGTTAATGAAATACTGGAAAGTGGCAGGGGCGTTGCACAACCCGAAGGGCATTACCCGGTACTCGAAATGTCCGAATCGGGTGCGGAAAGCGGTCTTCCACTCATCCCCCTCCTTGATGCGGACCAGATTGTAGGCTCCGCGGAGATCAAGTTTGGTAAAAATGATGGCTGTTCCCAGTCTCTGAAATAGTTCCGGTACCAAGGGGAGAGGGTAGAGGTTTTTTACTGTGATTTTATTTAATTCACGATAGTCCACACAGGGTCGAAGGGTATGATCCTTCTTCTCTACGAAAAAGATACCTGCACCGGCTGGAGATGTAGACGGACGAATGAACCCTTTCTGTAGGTTTTCATCGATATAGTCTTTTAGTGCCCCCTGTTCTACCTCTGTTAACGGGAAGATCCTGCCAAACGGAATTGCCGCTCCGGGAAGTAGGTCAATGGGGCAATCATAGGCCCGATGAGGTGGTAGAGTCTCTGCCCCTTGTTTGCTAAACACATCAAGAAAGTCATGGTAGACCTCAGGGATGGATTGCCGTATTCCAGCCTCCGTATTGATACATAAGAGGGTGGCCGGCCCAGGGGTTTTGATTGTCCCGCAGGATTGCTGGCAGTAAGGAGAAGAAAGGGTCACCAACCCCGTGGCCCAGTTGATGGTAGGGTTGTGGACCTGTAGCCAAGGTATACCAAGGATCACAGGGAACAATGGGGAAGAGATAATGTCCAGGCGTAAGTATTCTTGGTGGGTTCCGGAGATGGTGGAGATGGTAGCGGGTAAAGGGGCGGTCTCTTGGACCACCGGTCCAGACTTAATGATGGACCCATCAGCCAAATGCACACATAGTCCATGGGTCTTGGTGACAAGAGGGATCTGGTGCTTGATGGCAAAGGCTGAGTCCATAAAGCAGCTGCAAGCCTCGGAATCAATAATAGCGGGCACTTGCAGAGTCCTTCCTGGGAGCTGTAACGAGACAGAGAGAGCAAGGTGAGATGTGGACTTGGCCTGTGGGTTGGTAGTGTCAGAAGATACTGAAAGACACTTACGAAGTTTCAGGGGACAATTTATAACGAAGTGTCTGGGTTCCCCGCAGTAAAGGCACAGATTGTTCACTTGGCGACGTTGGCGTTCCTGTTGGGAGAGGGGAGGACGAAGCACTCCGAGCTGCATGGGCTCGGGTATGTCAGATGTAGCGGCTGGAGGTGCAACAGGTGATGGGTGCAGATGGCTGGGAGCCCGGGGAAGCATCCAGGTCGGGCGGGAGAAGCCCGTGGACCTCTCAGCCCTTCGTTCCCTGAGACGTCGGTCGATCTGGATTGTTAAGTCAATTAGTGAATTCAGGGTTGGTGGTATGCCAACCCTAGCGAGCTCGTCCTTCAGAGGGTCGGACAGACCTATGCGGAACTGATGGCGGAGGGCGGCGTCATTCCAACTGGTATCTGCGCTCCACCGTCTAAATTCCGCTACGTAGTCCTCTGCTGCTCTGCGCCCCTGCTGAAGGGTGCGCAAGGCGGTCTCTGCGGTTACTGAGAGCTGGGAATCTTCATATAGCTGAGCCATGGCATCGAAGAAGGCAGTAAGGTTGTTTAACGCCATATCTTTCCGTTCCAAGAGACGGTGGGCCCAGCTCTGAGGGTCTCCGGAAAGCAGGGACATCACAAAGCCCACCTTGGTGGCTTCCAAGGAGAAGGTGCGAGGCTGCAGAGCGAAGTAGAGTTCGCAGGAATTACGAAAAGCCCTAAACTTGCTTCGATCCCCGGAGAATCTTTCGGGTGTAGGGACCCTGGGCTCCGGAGGAAGCATGACAACTGTGGGTGAGGATCCTGCCCCAGCAGTGGAGGTAGAGGTATGGGATCCCCCTTGGGCTCCAGAGGGGTTGGAGAGGACCTGCACTTGTTCTTCCAGATGGGTGTAGCCTTGCTGGAGGTTCTTGACCGCTTCAGCCAATCCTGCCAGGTGCCGACATAGTTCCTCCATAGGTGAGGCTCCCTGCTCGGGCTCAGACATGGCTGTCTGCTACTGTCACGTACCTAGCGGTGATGAGCCCGGACTTGCAGAGGAAGGCCTCCCTTACGGCTCCCACCAGCGGCCCCTGGTAAGGTAACAGCAGGCGCGGAGGTAGGAGGGGTACGAGTGCCTGGCAGGATCAACCAAGGTGAAGGTAGGTATGCAGACTTGGTAGGCACACTGGAACACAGCAGGTCGAACTGGAATCAGGAACACTCAGCAAACTGGAATCATTCAGCAGACTGGACCGGAACCAGGAACACAGGAACTCAGCAGACTGGATCAGCTTAGCAGACTGGACTGGAACCAGGAACTCAGCAAACTGGATCAGCTTAGCAGACTGGACCGGAACTAGGAACACAGGAACTCAGCAGACTGGATCAGCTTAGCAGACTGGACTGGAACCAGGAACACAGGAACTCAGCAAACTGGATCAGCTTAGCAGACTGGACCGGAACTAGGAACAGTGAGCTTGGTCAGACAAGCCGGGTCGGTTAACTGGCTGGCAGCAAGGTACAGAGGGATCAGACAGAGGAGAGGTCACAACAAGCCAGGGGTCGGATGCAGGCAGAAAACTGGAGAAGTCACAGGCAGGCCGGGTCAAACACAGGTAAGTCTTCAGATCAGGTTTTCAGGTACTCAACGCTGTAGAGCAGACAGCAGGGACTGTCTGTGATTGACAGGTTTAAATAGCCCCTCTGGCGCCACCTGCAGGGCGGAGCATGCGCAACCGAGAATCAGGAAGACCAGGACGCCTGCTTCTGGCAGGACCTCCATGACACTCTCTCTCTCTCTCACCAAGGATGAGGTCATCAAGAAGAGCAGAGGATGGCAAGGGGTTTTGTGGGTAAGTGGGTGGAGAGAGAGACATGTGACATAAGGAGGACAGAGAATTCCTGATAAGAGAGAACAGTGAATTCCTGCTAAGGGAGTGCTGCAGTTTCATCTCACTGAGACATACATAGAGACTGTTAAAGTGGTTGTAAACCCTTAGAATTTTTTTTTTTAAAAACTACCTGTAAGAGAAAGGCATAATGAGCTAATATGACTAGCATAATAGCTCATTATGCATCACTTACCTTAGATCGGGGCCCCTGAAGCCATCCTCGTCTCCCTCTTCAGCCGCATCCATCGCTGCGGCGATACCCGGAAGGTTACTTCCGGGTATCGCCGCACCAGCCAATCACAGCGCCGCTCTGGCGCTGTGATTGGCCGGAGCGGCGGAGACGTCACTCTGCGCATGCGCGCGAGAGCTGTCACAATCGGCTACGCCCAGCGATTGCTGGGAAGTAGCCGATTTTGTGAATGGGATTAACCCCATGAATGCGCCGTTGTCTACGGCGCGCATGCGCCGTAGACAGCGGCGCCTGTCATTTTTAGTAAATATCTCCTAAACCGTGTAGGTTTAGGAGATATTTCTTGCACCTACAGGTAAGCCTTAATCCAAGCTTACCTGTAGGTGCAAGTTGAAAAAGTGGGTTTACAACCACTTTAATGATTTCATGTTCCTGTTTGGAAAATACTTTATGTTGGATGGTTCACTGAATGTTATTTCTTCAATACATGGACTTACAAATACAATGCTGTGTGGATTACTGTCCATGTGAAGATATATTTCTCAATTGGGATTTCACTTGCTATTCACAAGCCCCAATTGAGTGGAGGCACTGTACTTGTTAAAGATCCTGTCCTGATCACACAGATTATGAAGACTCTGCTCCTAAATACTATACAGGTGGTGCCATTATACCTCAGTAGCTGCAGAGAGAGAGAGAAAAATTGTGCTACACACTAAAAGCGCTTACTATTGAAGCACGTTTAAACGCATTTACCCACATTGACGAGTGTCAGGTATTTGTAATGCTCAAAAGCTCCTCCCCTGATTGCACAAGTGATGTTTTTTTATGCCTCTACACTCCTATAAACGCCTATAGTGTGCATGGACACATAGGTTAACATGAAGGGGAGTTTGGAGACAGGAAAAAAAAAAGGTCAAACACCTGACACTGACATAGACTGTGGTCTTATCTCTCCTCTATATCGTCTCCACTCTTTGATGGTGCTATGGTTGTATCCTCTACCAATCACGCTCTCTATAAAGAAGGAAGGGGGGGGACCAAGCTCCGATCGATGCCACAGGAGGGGGACAGGGAAAAAAGCCTCTGATAGTGTAGTATTTAAATAAATATATACGGCTTTATTAGATAAAAATGGACTCTTACATCACATAAATAAACAGTCAGCATGTATAGAGTAACCAGCGTATGAAACGCCGTCTTACTATTGCTCTGCTGTCTTCTGATCTGTCTGAATGATGCCGCAATCCTCCCTACGACGTTACGTCACGCACCTCGTGACTTCTTCAGGGGAGCCTGATTGGTTGTTGGGGCATCACTTAAATAGTGTATAAGACCGAAAATCCTTCGGCCGCCATTTTCTTGGATACCAAAATAAACTGTATGGGCGCCGCCATTTTTCCTGTGTCTGACTAGCGGTAAATGCCCATATACAATATGGACATTACGGAGCAGTGCTATTCGTTTCGCTCATCTTCTCTATTTTGTTGTGGGATGGTGATATAGATGGAATGGTTTTACAATCATCTAGATGGTGACTGACACTTAAGTTCAACACTACATCCCCAGACTGTAACAGCCACAGCGGGCTGACTGGGCTAACATATATCATGGGAGACAGTATAAATACAAAAATGACGTGAACCACTTATTCTGATTCCATGAACAAAAAACTGGAATCAATGAATGTAATATCTTAATGGCTATTAATCAAATATAAAATATTAAAATAGATATATATACTAATAATTAATCAATACCAATAGGTTGTATATATATAATTAGGCCTCCTATTTCTGATTTTAAGTGCACTCATTCCTGACTGGATGGCATCATTCTTCTGATCCAGTTCAGCAGGGCAACTAGTTATGTTACATACAAATAATAGAATACCAACCAATGAAGAATAAAATAATTAAAACATACCCACACACCTTAGCTATGAGTAAGCGTCAATTCGTGACGTGAAACGCGTTAGCCACCCTTCCCTGCATGCACACTATCTGCATTTGTTGTTTTGGATCTATGGATTTATTTTGAATTTGGATTTTTTACTTGAAATTTTTGAATAAATAACTGTCTATACAGAGTGCAGCAGTCCAGGGTTTCTTTTTCTCCCATGCATCAGTGCAGAGCCAGCACCTGTGTGAGTGACCGGGCGGAAGCAGCTATTTGGTGAATTCTTAAGCTTTTGAGCGGTACGTTTTTCCTTTCATATGTAATAAGGTACTTAAAATCAAAATATTAAAAATTCTTGTGGTCTACTAGAAATTGCTTAAAAAACAATTCAGATCGAACTCAACGTTCATTCCCCTGGGTGTCAATGTTCTTAGCGTGTGTATCCACCGAGACTCTTTCTGACTGATATTTCTCACTAAATGACTACCTCTCCAAGAGCCTTTAAATTTATCTATGCCCCAAAATTGCAAATCTATAGGGTCTTGGTTATGAACCTGTGCAAAATGTCGCGACACGCTGTGTTTCGGAAATCCGTTGACAATATTTTGCACATGTTCTTTGATTCTCACCTTCAAGGCTCTCTTAGTTCTACCTACATATTGTAGATTGCAACTACATTGTAATACATATATGACACCCTCTGTGTGACACCCTATAAAAAACTTTATAGGGTGAGTGTCTCCTGTACTGTTGCTCTTAAATTCTGTCCTTTTGCCTTGGAACTTTTTGGCATGTTTACAGGCATAGCAGTTTCTACAAGGGTAGAAGCCCTTTCCATTGAAAAAGGAATAGCTGGGCTTAGGCGGCGGAACTACAATTGATTTGACTATTAGGTCCCTGAGCGTCGGTGCCCTCCTGTATATTATTTTGGGCCTGTCTGGTAGAATATGATTGAGGTCCTTATCTTTTTTTAGGATGTGCCAGTGTCGCTCCACCAATCTGGCCACCTCTTTGTGTTGTATGTTAAAATCCAAGATAAGGTACGGCGCCTCTTGATGTTGGTTGTTTTTGTCTTTATTCTGTAACATCTTATTTCTATCCAGTTCACTGACATCTAGTATTTGTTTGTCAAGCCAGGAGTGGTCATAACCTTTTTCTTCAAACCTCCTTCCTATTTGTTGGGCTTGTTCATTGAAATCTGAATTCTTGCTGCAGTTTCTTTTTAGTCTTATTAATTGGCCCTTAGGTATGTTATATAGCCACGATTTATGATGGCAGCTTTCCAAAGATAAATAACTGTTTGCATCCACTGATTTAAATAAAGTTTTAGTGGTTATTTTGTCTCCTTCTAGTTGGAGTGTTAAATCCAGGAAATCCACAGCATCGATTTTCCATTCCAGTTTTATGTTTTTTTCATTTTGATTCAATGTATTGAGGAAGTGCTCTAGCTTGTCTCTGCTTCCGTTCCATATTAATATCAGGTCGTCGATATAGTGTTTATATAACGTTAATTCGGGGGCATATCTGCATATATGGCCGCTTCCTCCCACTGTGCCATAAATGCGTTGGCAAAGCTTGGGGCAAACTTCGCTCCCATCGCTATACCCACGTTTTGTTTGTAATAAGACTGATCATGCCAAAAATAATTAAATTTGAGGCAGAAGTCTAAACATCTGATCAGGAACATTCTTTGTTTGCAGGTGAGGTTACTATATGTTCTTAGAAGCCATTTAGTGGCATGGCAAGCCTTGTGATGCTGTACAATCGTGTACAACGACGTGACATCTGCTGTTGCTAGTAGAGTTCTTCCTTCCAATACTGGTATTTGGTCAATCAATTGTAATACATGTTTTGTGTCCTTCAAGTATGCTTGTGTACTTTGGACTGCTGGCTGAATGAAGTGGTCTATATATTGGCCTAGTCTAGATGTCAGAGAGTTTATGCCATTTACAATTGGCCTACCGGGTGGGTTATCTTTGCTCTTATGTATTTTAGGGACTGTATAGATTATTGTGATCCTACATACTTCCGGTATTAGGTATCGTGATTCTTTTTTGTTTAGGATCTCCTTCTTAGTACCTAAATCTATTGAAAGATGCAGTTCCTTTTTGTAGTTATTAGTTGGATTGCCTCGTAATTTGATATATGTTTCTTCTTGTTCAGATACTGCTCTTTTGCCTGTATAACTACTGCTCCACCTTTGTGCGCTGGGTGGATTACGATGTCTTTTCTTTCTTTGAGTAGCTTAATTCCCTTTTTGCCATGCCTCTTACTAAATACTTTGGACTGTCTACTTTCCAAAAAATGGTCAAGAAATTAGATAGGCAGTCAGTACATCAGGACTGATAAATTTTCTAATATATGCAGTATACACCATTGTTTATATACTCTATAACTTTCACATAGGCTTTCACTAAATAATATTCACTGATTTGGGTAATTTTTACAAAAGAAATGTAGCAGACTACATTTTGGCCTCAATTTATAAAGAAAGATTATTTGTTTGCAAAATTTTATAGCAGAAATTGTTTTTTTTTTTAATAAAATGTCTGTATTTTTTTGTTTATATAGCAAAAAAATAAAAACTGTGGTGATTAACCACTTGCTTACTGGGCACATATACCCCCTTCCTGCCCAGGCGAAATTTCAGCTTTCAGCACTGTCACGCTTTGAATGACAATTGCGCGGTCGTGCGATGTGGCTCCCAAACAAAATTGACGTCCTTTTTTTTCCACAAATAGAGCTTTCTTTTGGTGGTATTTGATCATCTCTGCAGTTTTTATTTTTTGCGCTATAAACAAAAAAAGACCGACAATTTTTAAAAAAACACAATATTTTTTACTTTTTGCTATAATAAATATCCCAATTTTTAAAAAAATAACTTTTTTTTTCTCAGTTTAGGCCGATATGTATTCTTCTACATATTTTTGGTAAAAAAAATAAATCGCAATAAGCGTATAGTGATTGGTTTGCGCAAAAGTTATAGCGCCTACGAAATAGGGGATAGATTTATGACAATTGTTTTTGTTTTACTAGTAATGGCGGCGATCTGCGATTGTTGTCAGGACTGCGATATTACGGCGGACACATCGGACACTTTTGACACATTTTTGGGACCATTCACATTTATACAGCGAACAGTGCTATAAATATGCACTGATTACTGTATAAATGTGACTGGCAGGGAAGGGGTAACACTAGGGGGAGATCAAGAGGGTAAATGTGTGCCCTGCTAGGTGATTCTTACTGTGGGGGGGGGGCTGACTGGGGGAGGTGGCCGATCGGTGTCCCTATGTACAAGGGACACACCATCGGTCTCCTCTCCCTGACAGGATGTGGATCTCTGTGTTTACACACAGAGATCCACGTCCCTGGCTCTGTAACTGCGGATCGCGGGCGCCTGGTGGACATCGCAGCCGCCAGGCACGCACATCGGCACTTGAGTGATGCGCGCATGCCCCCTAGCACCCGGGAGGCCCGATGACTTCATAGGACGTTGTCCCGGCATTGTAGAGCCACCTTGTGGCCATCATTTTACAATGGCCCAGATCCCAAGTGGTTAAATACCATCAAAAGTGTGTGTGGCCGGTATGTGAGAGTGAGAGAACGTGCCTCACAGAGGCTCCTGGAATCCTCTAGCTTTATCGTGGTTTTTGGGAACCCATCAGCACCATCCTGCTCAGCAAAAAGCTTCCCCTGCTGTGGGGATCGAGTCCATCACTGCCTATATCATCTAGGCACACATCGGCGTGGAAACAAACTCCTGGTGGGTCCCAGAGCTTTCCGCCAGCTACACGCGGCGCAGCAATATTAAATACATGTGTTTCTCCCCAGCCATGCAGACAGAGAAGGAAAGTGTACCCGACATGGCCTCTGAGCTGGGTGAGGGAGCCTCGCAGCCTCCTGCAATGCCACTGCCAGAGGAATCTGCTACATCGGCCATCCTGGTGGCCATAGAGGAAAGTAAAACTACACTTATGTCCCAGATAAACTCACTTACAATAGAATGTGGCCTAATCAGACAAGACCTGGATAAAGTCAGGGGCTGCCTGGGCACTGCTGAGTCTCCCATTTCAGAAGTGGGGGACACCATCTGCTCTCACACTACAACCCTGGCTGAGCTAAACCGCACTGTGTAACTCCTTATGGCATGCTCAGATGATGCTGAGAATAAACTCCGCCGCAATAATGTGCGGGTGGTGGACCTTCCTGAGGAGGCAGAGGGAGATCAGCCTGCCATCTTTGCTGAAAACTTGTTCAAGCAAGTATTAAACCGACAACAAGTCTCCCAAATGTATCAGTTGGAAAGGGCACACAGAGACCTCTGGGCACTCCTCCTCGTCCATTCCTGGTTAGGTTTCTTAACTTTCGGGACAGGGACCTGATCCTGTCGGAGGCTCGGAAGCAACAGCAAGTGCGCTATGAAAATGCGGTGCTGCTCTTCTTCCCAGATTTTTCCCCAGACCTACAGAAACGCAAAGGATCCTTTGTGGCTGTGAGGAGACGGTTTAGGGTAAAAACTCTGCAATATGGTATGCTCTACCCATGCAAGTTGCGAGTTATACAGTGCCTTGAAAAAGTATTCACACCCCTTGAAACTTTCCACATTTTGTCATGTTACAACCAAAAACGTCAATGTATTTTATTGGGATTTTATGTGATAGACCAACACAAAGTGGCACGTAATTGTGAAGCGGAAGGAAAATTATAAATGGTTTTAAGCTTTTTTTTTACAATAAATATGTGAAAAGTGTGGTGTGCATTTGTATTCAGCCCCCCTGAGTCATAACTTTGTAGAACCACCTTTCACTGCAATTACAGCTGCGAGTCTTTTTGGGTCTGTCTCTACCAACTTTGCACATCTAGAGAGTGACATTTTTGCCTATTCTTTGCAAAATAGCTCAAGCTGTCAGATTGGATAGAGAGCGTCTGTGAACAGCAATTTTCAAGTTTTGCCACAGATTCTCACTTGGATCTAAGTCTGGACTTTGACTGGGCCATTTAAACACATGGATATTGTCATGTACCTGGTAGGAGTCTGATATGATGAGGTCGGCCTCTCTTGTATCTCCAGTCCAAGCCCCACTGAGGGTGGAACAGATGGTGGCTAGGGCCAGGAGGAACACGAGTGCCTGAGGAAGTTGCTTGCAGGACTTGCTGGAACAGATGTGGCTTGGAGACCCAGACAGCCGGACAGACACTGGACACAGGAACACTTGGAGGATGGGTAGAGGTTTGAGGGGAACTCCAACCCACTTGCAGGTTCTGGGAACGAAGCTCACAGGAACAGAGGTCAGGAGGATAGCCAGGGTTCAGCAACAGACAGGCGGCACGGTACAAAGGATCAATCAGAAGCAGGGTCAGTGGAAGCCGGGATCAGAAGCCAGTAATCAGGAAGTGTTTCAGAGTCCAAAGACAGAGTCAGGGAAAGCCACAGTCAGCAACGGTTATCAAGCAGCATAACAGGAACCAGGAAGTTTTCAGGACACAGCTGAAGACCAGTCAGCACTTGCTTGAGAGTCAGGACTTCCTTAAATAGATAGGAAGTCTTGTAATCAGGCTTCAGGTCACAGCTGAGGGCAGGAAGTGCTGCCTGTCCCACACTGCCGGAATACACCCGCTGGTGGACACCGGTACTACAGTCCGTGGAACATGCATTACCACCAGCAGGTGAGATCCTCGCAGACTGGCGCCAAAGGAGATTAGGGGCGCGCACCCGCGCGTGCACGTCGTCCCCGTGCACGCGCATGTGTACTAGCACTCTGGAAGGGCTGCTGCAGCCCGGGGGTGCGCGTGCCAGTATTCCGAGACTGCTGGCGAACGCGCGCCTGCGCAGGAGAGTTCCTATCAGTTCTCTTACATTGCCCCCCCTTAGGGGCAGCCTCCGGATGTCCCTCAGGTCTCTCTTTTCCGGGTGGCGTTGAAAGAAGGCTTGTACCAGTCTTGGGGCATGAACATCAGAAGCTGGTTCCCAAGAATTTTCCTCAGGGCCGTAGCCCTTCCATTTAACAAGGAACTGCATCTGGTTACTCCTACGTCTACAGTCCAGCACGGCCTCCACTTCAAATTCCTCATTACCTTCGATGAGAATCGGAGGAGGGGTTCCAGACACCCGATCAGGGAAGGGATTAGGCGTGGTGGGATTCAACAAAGAAACGTGGAATACTGGATGTATCTTCATGCTTTTGGGTAGCACCAATTCAAAAGCTACTGCATTGATCCTCCGCTTGACAGGAAAAGGGCCCAAAAATTTTGGACCAAGTTTCTTAGAAGGACAGCTTAACTTTAGATTTGCCGTGGACAGCCAGACTTTGTCCCCAGGTTTTAAATCCAGGTTACCCCTCTTCTTTCTGTCGAAAAACTTCTTGTTGCTAGCCTGGGTCTTGGAGATCGTCTCCTGTAAAACCTGATTGTTAGTACTGAAGAAGTCTAATCGGTCTTGCACAGCAGGTAAAGAAGACTCAACAGGTATTTCCGGCAGAAAAGAGGGATGGTACCCAAAATTGCAAAAAAGGGGGACTGTTTGGTTGCTGAGTGGATGGTATTATTATATGAGAACTCCGCAAGCGGAAGGAGGGATAACCAATCATCTTGAGCAAAAGAGGAAAAACACCGTAGATACTGTTCAAGGGTTTGATTCGTCCTCTCAGTCTGTCCATTGGTTTGTGGGTGGTAAGCTGTAGAGAGGCAGAGTTCCATATTAAGTACTTCGCATAGGGCCCTCCAGAATCTAGAGGTGAACTGCACCCCACGGTCGGAGATAATGCTATCAGGAATATCGTGCAATCTAACGACCTCTTTGATGAAGGCTGAGGCTGTCTCAGTAGTGGAAGGAGTTCCTTGTAAGGGTACAAAGTGCGCCATCTTGGTCAGGCGGTCTTCCACGACAAAGATGGTAGTGAAGTCTTCAGACAGAGAAGTTCTACAATAAAGTCCATTGAGATCATACTCCATGGTTTCTGAGGTATGGGAAGAGGCTCCAAGAGACCCCAAGTTTTAGTTCTGTCGGTTTTGTTTTGAAGGCATGTAATACAGGATCTAACGTAATTTTTACAGTCCTGCATTAAATCGGGCCACCAGAAGGTACGGGAGACCAGATCGGCAGTATTGCGGATCCCGTAATGTCCTGCTAGAGGGTGGTCATGACAGCGACTCAGAATGGACACTCGAAACTGCTCCGGGACAAAGATTTGTTCCTTATGGAAGAAAAGGCCATTCCTTGATTGAAGAGCCAAGTCCTGGGAGGGTGGTTGGTTAACCATACTGGTCTTAATTTGAGATAACAGATCAGCTTGAAGAAACAAAAAAATCTTGGCCGGGAGAATGGTATCAGGCTCCAAGGGACTCACAGGATCATTAAACATACGGGACAGGGCATCTGGTTTGCCATTCTTAGAACCAGGACGAAAAGTAATATGAAATGAGAAACGGGAGAAGAACAGCGCCCATCTTGCTTGTCGAGGTCTTAATCGCTTAGCTGTTCTCAAGTACTCTAGGTTCTTGTGATCCGTGAATATGAGGATTGGGTGGGCAGCACCCTCCAAGAGGTACCGCCACTCTTCAAGTGCGGCCTTGATGGCCAGCAGTTCCCGGTCTCCCACATCATAGTTCCTCTCGGAAGGATTTAATTTCTTGGAGAAAAAAGCCACAGGGTAGAGTAAGGATTTCGGGCCCTGACGTTGGGACAATATAGCCCCGACTGCACTTTCAGAAGCATCAACCTCCAATACATAGGCCAAGGATGGATCAGGGTGCTTCAGGATGGGAGCTGAGGTAAATAAAAGTTTTAACTGTTCAAAGGCCTCTTGAGCTTTTGGTGTCCAACAGAAAGGGATGTGTTGCTTAGTTAGTTGTGTGATGGGAGCGATGATACCAGAGAAGTTCTTGATGAATTTTCTGTAAAAATTAGCAAACCCCACAAACCTCTGAACAGCTTTTCTGTCTGTAGGGGCAGGCCATTCCAGAACGGAAGTAACTTTCTGCGGATCCATGGAGATACCGTCGGCAGAGATAACAAGTCCCAAGAAATTAACAGTTTGTTTCTCAAAGTCACACTTTTCGGCTTTGGCATAAAGACAGTGTTTTCGGAGTCGGGCCAGCACTTTCTTAACATGAGCTTGATGAGATTCCATGGATTCAGAGAATATCAAGATGTTATCCAAGTAGATTATGACGAATAGATCAAGATAATCCCGAAAAACGTCATTCTCTAGGTGTTGAAACGTAGCTGGGGCGTTGCAGAGCCCGAATGGCATGACCAAGTACTCGAAGTGGCCAAAGCGAGTTCGAAAAGCCGTCTTCCACTCGTTCCCTTCCCTGATTCTGACGAGATTATACGCACCCCTTAAGTCTAGCTTGGAGAATATCCGTGCCCCCCGCAGCCTCTGGAAAAGTTCAGGAATTAACGGAAGGGGGTACCGGTTCTTGACTGTAACTTTGTTAAGGTCCCGGTAGTCAATGCAAGGTCTTAAGGAGTGGTCCTTTTTCTCTACAAAGAAGATACCGGCACCTGCTGGTGACGTGGAGGGCCGAATGAACTTCTTTTTCAAACTCTCGTCGATATAGACACGTAAGGCTTCCAGTTCAGGTTCGGAGAGGGGATAGATCCGACCAAAAGGAATCTCCGCCCCAGGTAAGAGATCAATAGGGCAATCATAAGTCCTATGGGGTGGAAGGGTGTCCGCACCCTTCTTGTTAAATACGTCCAGGTATTAGTGGTAAGCAGCAGGAACCAGATTAATGGTTTCTGGGTCAGGCTGTAGACTCAGGAGAGGAGTGGTACTAGCAGTCCTTTCAGGGAAACAGTGGGTCTGGCAATAGCTGGAGAAAAAGGTGACGTCTCCTGTAAGCCAATCAATGTGCGGATTATGTGCCTTTAGCCAGGGAATGCCAAGAATGATGGGGAACATAGGTGAGGTTATGACATCCAACCAAAGGAATTCATGGTGACCAGAGGAGGCTTGACAGGAAATAGGTGCAGTCTCTTGTGTGACCGGGCCTGATTTAATACCAGAGCCATCGGCCAGGTGAACCCGGAATCCCTGTTTCTTGTGGCACACGGGAAGCTGGTGTAAAGAAACAAATGAGGAATCCACAAAACAGCTGCAGGCCCCTGAGTCTATTATGGCGGATACTAAGAGTGTCCTTCCGGCAACAAAAAGATTAACTGGGAGAGAGATGTGAGACCGAACCTCTCCAGAAGGATGCTCCACAGGAAGCTGACGAATGCAGGTTCTACTGGTTTTTGCCGGGCAAGTCTGTATGAAGTGACCTGCTTCTCCACAATAGAGGCATAGATTGGCACGTAATCGTCTGAGACGTTCTGCCGGGGAAAGAGGCGATCTGGGGAAACTCCTGTGGCATGTCTTATGCTGAGCCTTCTTTCCAAAAGATGTGCTCAACGGGGCAGCAGATATGCTGGGTGTAGAAGTCACAGAAAGGATTCCTTGAGTCTTTTCGTATTGCCTCTCACGCAGTCGCCGGTCGATCTGGATGGCTGAGCTAATCAGTCTTTCCAAGGATGTAGGAACTTCAATTCTGGCCAGTTCATCTTTGAGAGTGTCGGAAAGACCAAGCCGAAACTGATGGCGAAGAGCAGGATCGTTCCATCGAGTGTCAGCACTCAGGACACGGAAGTCAGTGATATACTCCTCAACAGGCCTTGACCCCTGTTGTAACCTGCCAAGCTTGGATTCTGCAGACTGCTGGCGGAAGGGGTCAGCATATAGCTGAGCCATAGCCGAGAAGAACGAAACTGTGGTTGCCAGAACTGGGTCATGCTGCTCCCGGAGGTGATGAGCCCAGGAGAGTGGTTCGTTCACGAGAAGGGTGATCACAAATCCCACTTTAATGTCTTCAGATCTAAAGGTCCGGGCAGCAGGGAGAAGTAGAGCTCGCAGGAGTTCCGGAAGGTTCTGAACATCGTACGATCTCTGGAAAATTGTTCGGGAATAGGCACTCTGGGTTCCGGGAGAGGAATAATTCCATGGAAGGAACTTGAATCGGTTTGAGCAGAGGGATCTGCGACAGAGGGAGAAACGCAAGCTGATGCGACTCCTATCTTGTCAGAGAGTCGCTCCTCCATGTGACTGAGATCGCTCTGTAAACTCTGCACGACATGTGTGAGTGTAGAGATTGTCTCAAACAAGTCCTCTGGTGGAGAGACCTCCCTTTCAGACTCCATCCCTGGCTGACTGGTACTGTCACGTACCTGGTAGGAGTCTGATATGATGAGGTCGGCCTCTCTTGTATCTCCAGTCCAAGCCCCACTGAGAGTGGAACAGATGGTGGCTAGGGCCAGGAGGAACACGAGTGCCTGAGGACGTTGCTTGCAGGACTTGCTGGAACAGATGTGGCTTGGAGACCCAGACAGCTGGACAGACACCGGACACAGGAACACTTGGAGGATGGGTAGAGGTTTGAGGGGAACTCCAACCCACTTGCAGGTTCTGGGAACGAAGCTCACAGGAACAGAGGTCAGGAGGATAGCCAGGGTCAGCAACAGACAGGCGGCACGGTACAAAGGATCAATCAGAAGCAGGATCAGTGGAAGCCGGGATCAGAAGCCAGTAATCAGGAAGTGTTTCAGAGTCCAAAGACAGAGTCAGGGAAAGCCACAGTCAGCAACGGTTATCAAGCAGCATAACAGGAACCAGGAAGTTTTCAGGACACAGCTGAAGACCAGTCAGCACTTGCTTGAGAGTCAGGACTTCCTTAAATAGATAGGAAGTCTTGTAATCAGGCTTCAGGTCACAGCTGAGGGCAGGAAGTGCTGCCTGTCCCACACTGCCGGAATACACCCGCTGGTGGACACCGGTACTACAGTCCGTGGAACATGCATTACCACCAGCAGGTGAGATCCTCGCAGACTGGCGCCAAAGGAGATTAGGGGCGCGCACCCACGCGTGCACGTCGTCCCCGTGCACGCGCATGTGTACTAGCACTCTGGAAGGGCTGCTGCAGCCCGGGGGTGCGCGTGCCAGTATTCCGAGACTGCTGGCGAACGCGCGCCTGCGCAGGAGAGTTCCTATCAGTTCTCTTACAGATATGCTTTGATTTTAACCATTCCATTGAAGCTCTGGCTGTATGTTTAGGGTCATTGTCCTGCTGAAAGGTGAACCTCTGCCCCAATCTCAAGTCTTTTGCAGACTCTAACAGGTTTTCTTCTAGAATTGCCCTGTATTTGACTCCATCAATATTCCCATTAACTCTGACCTGCTTCCGGGAGTTAAGAGCAGCCAGACGGAGAGTAAAGAGGAAAAAAAGAAAAAGGATAAGAAAAAAGTGCAAAATAAAAACCCGGCAGAGACAGATTCATTATCAGAGTCTAGAATAGAAAAGGAGACCGAAGTTGAACTGGAACAGAGAAGAGAAGAGGAACCACAAAACAGGGCGCTATTACCAACAAAAATAGAAATTGAGGGGATGTTCGCTGCCCTGGAAAAATCGTTAAAAGTACAAATGGAGGTGATACAAGAAAATATGGGGTACTTGCGCGAAAGAGTGGAGGAAGTTGAAAGGAAATCAGACCATAACGAAATTGCCATAGGAAGACTAGAGGGAGAGATAAAGTCAATAAGGAAAGAACAACAGGAACTGGCATACAAGCAGGAGGACCAGGAGAATAGAGACAGAAGGAAGAACATAAGATTTCGGGGGGTACCTGAGGCACCCCAACCAGAGAATCTATCAGAACTAATAATGAAAATTTGTAACCCACTATTGGATAGAGAAACAACATCCCCATTAAAAATAGAGAGAGCACATAGAATAAGAAGACCAAGAGAAATAGCTAAAGGATAAACCGAGAGATATCATCGTTCGATTTGAAAGTTGGGAGGAAAAAAATCAACTATGGAGAAACCTGAGAGGGAAGTCACCAATAAAATGGGAAGAGAGCCAAATTCTAATTTTTCAAGATTTATCCGAAGAAACGTTACAAAGAAGAAGAAATTTAAGACCACTACTGAAGATACTCCAGGAACACGAGATCCAGTATAATTGGGGTTTCCCAGCCTGCCTGATAGGAAGGAAAAATGGTATCTCGGCTAGACTGAGATTCATAGAGGAAATAACAGAATTTTGCAAAAAACTGGAAATTCCAATGCCGGACATAAGTTCAAGCGGGGGGGATGGGGGAGTGGGGAGGGGGTAGGAAGGAGACGGACTTTGTGTTTTTTTTTTTTCTTCTCCCCCCCCCCTCTTCCTATGTTCATTGCTCTTCCTATGTCTGTTTATCTTTCGCTCTGTTCGGTTGGTGTGTTTTTTTTCCTTGTACTCGGAGGTAGGGGGGGTGGGGGGTGGGGGCGGGAATTTAAGGGTGTAAATGAAACAGATATGGAAAGACAGGGAGAGGAGGCCGGGACTCATCTGGACGCTCCGGCATAATCTCCCAAGTAGAAAGGGAGAGGGGACCGACGGTGCCAAACAGAACTCCACCTTGGGCCTAATGCCCCATACACATGATCGTTTTTCATGCCGTTAAAAATGCCATTTTTAAAAATGGGCATTAAAACCGATCGTGTGTATGCTCCAGAGCATTTTTAACAACGTGAAAAACGGCCATTAAAAATTTCGAACATGCTCTATTTTTTCACGTCATTTTTCATGTCGTTTTTTTTAACGACGTGAAAAACGATAGTGTGTATGCTTTTACGAGGTGAAAAAAAACGCGCATGCTCAGAATCAAGTATGAGACGGGAGCGCTCGTTCTGGTAAAACTAGCGTTCGTAATGGAGATAGCACATTCGTCATGCTGTAACGGACTGAAAAGCACAAGGCTGAAAAGCGCGAATCGTCGCTCAACAAACTTTACTAACATGAAGGGTGGCGCCATCCGAACGGAACTTCCCCTTTATAGTGCCGTTGTACGTGTTGTACGTCACTGCGCTTTGCTTGAACATTTTTTAAAATGATCGTGTGTACGCAAGACAGGCTTGAGAGGAAACATGAAAAAAAAACGACGAGAAAAACGTTGGTTTAAAAAATGGCATGAAAAACGATCATGTGTACGCCGCATAAGAGTGCAGAAGTGCCTAAAAGTGGCGCTAAAAGAGGGAAGGAGGGGAAGGGAAAGAAGGGGAAAAAAAAAAAGGAAAAAACCCTGCTCTAAGACCATGAGGTCAAGGTTCTATTTGGGGGGGGGGGGGGTGGGGAGGGAGGGGGGAAACAGGATCTGTCCATCCTAGGAAGGGAGAGAGAAGAGGAACGAAAAGAGGGGGTGAAATAAAGAAAAAAACATATGACTGACATAAATTTTATTACATACAACATAAGAGGGTTGAATTCCCCAGAAAAAAGGCATATGACATTAAGGGAGCTTGAAAGGTATTCCGCAGAAATTGTATTCCTTCAGGAGACACACCTAGCACTAGATTCTAACACAAAAATGTATTTGCGTGTGATTCCCACTTGGTACTATGGAGATTCCCCAAATAAAAGAGCTAAAGGAGTAGCTATAGGGATTGGAAAGAACATAAACTTTATAGTAGAGGATAGAAGAGTTGACCCAGAGGGCCGGTATCTGTTCCTAAAAGGGAACCTTCAGGGGAAAAAATGTACATTAGCCAACGTGTACTGTCCAAATAATCACCCCAAAAGATACCTGAATGGAATCTTAAATATTTTGATGGGCTTCAAACAGGGTTATGTAATTCTCGCCGGAGATTTCAATTTCCCAATGGATCAAAAGCTAGATAATACGTCTGGTGCACCGATACGAGACAGCAAACAATTAAAATTGGTAAAAAAAAAAAAATTTCAACCATCAATTAATAGACCCTTGGAGAGTGGCATATCCAAGCAAAAAAGATTTTACGTATTATTCAGCGGTGCATGAATCTGTGTATTGTCACCGCTGCCGCGCTGCCCACTATACATATGGCCGGCCTCCTGGTGAGCGCCGGCCATATGAATTAGAGCGGCGGCCGGCAGTGGGTGTAACTTGGAAGTGCCTATCAGAGCCAGCGGCTCTGATAGGCTTTCCGAATACAGCTCTCACGCTGTATTCAGCTTCCAAAAACTCCTCCCAGGTACGCACAGGGGTGCGTTCCTGGGAGAAGACTGTGTGGAGGTTTCAGCCAATCAGGTTCACCGGATCTGGTTACCGGTAACCTGATTGGCTGAAGCGACATCAAGGGCGGGAGAACACATCAAGGACGGCGCGGACCGAGGAAGGTAAGTGCAGGGCTGGGGGGGGAACAGGCTGCATTTGGGGGACAAACTGGCTGAATATGGGGGACAAACTGGCTGAATATGGAGGACAAACTGGCTGAATATGGGGCACAAACTGGCTGCATTTGGGGGGAACTGGCTGTATATGGGGGACAAACTGGCTGAATATGGGGGGAACTGGCTGAATATGGGGGACAAACTGGCTGAATATGGGGGACAAACTGGCTGAATATGGGGGGAACTGGCTGTATATGGGGGACAAACTGGCTGAATATGGGGGACAAACTGGCTGAATATGGGGGGAACTGGCTGAATATGGGGGACAAACTGGCTGAATATGGGGGGAACTGGCTGTATATGGGGGACAAACTGGCTGAATATGGGGGGAACTGGCTGTATATGGGGGACACGCTGGCTGCATTTGGGGGGAACTGGCTGTATATGGGGGACAAACTGGCTGCATTTGGGGGGAACTGGCTGTATATGGGGGACACGCTGGCTGCATTTGGGGGGAACTGGCTGTATATGGGGGACAAACTGGCTGCATTTGGGGGGAACTGGCTGTATATGGGGGACAAACTGGCTGCATTTGGGGGGAACTGGCTGTATATGGGGGACAAACTGGCTGCATTTGGTGGGAACTGGCTGTATATGGGGACAAACTGGCTGTATATGGGGGCACACTGGCTATATATATGGGGACACACTGGCTATATATATGGGGACAAACTGGCTGTATATGGGGGCACACTGGCTATATATATATGGGGGCACACTGGCTGTATATGGGGGCACACTGGCTGTTTATGGGGGCACACTGGCTGTATATATGGGGGCACACTGGCTGTATGTATGGGGGCACACTGGTTATATATATATATATATATATGGGGGCACACTGGCTGTATATGGAAACAAACTGGCTGTATTTGAGGGGGCAAACTGGTGGCGTTTGGGCACAGTGGCTGCGCTTAATGGGCACAGTGGCGGCAATTGATTTTTTTTTTTTTCAGTTTGTTTGCGCCCCCCCAAAAATTTTGAGCACCAGCCGCCACTGCTTTTATATTTGACGAAACCAAGGTTGTCTCTCCCTAATGTAGTAAAGGAAATAAAAAAATACGGGGAACTCGCTAATTTTAAGATGAACCCAGTAAAGACAGTAATCCTGAATTTAGGAATAGATAAAAAGGAAGAAAGACTATTACAGAAAGAATTTCCGTTCACTTGGGAGACAAAAACTTTAACATACTTAGGTATTAAAATAACCACAACACTAGAAGAATTGTACCCTGCTAATTTTATCCCACTATTAAATGAAATTAAAGCAGAATTAAAAGATATTTCAAGGAGACCCGTTTGATGGACAGGAAGGATCAACATATTAAAAATGATGATCCTCCCGAAAGTAACATACAGGTTGCAGATGCTTCCAATAGATATACCCCAACCATTCTTTTAGGCGATTAAATTTATGATCTTGAAATACATATGGCAGGGCAAAAAGGCCAGAATAAAATATACATTATTAACCCGCGGAAAAAAAAATGGGGGCATGGCTTTACGGGATATAAAAAGATATAAAGCAATAATCTTAGTCAGATTAGTAGAATGGGCAAATCCACAAACAAAAAAGAAGTGGGCACAAATAGAAAACACGCTTAGTACGACACATTTACAAAATAATATATGGATACCACCAAAATTTAGATCAATAGGCACAGATACACATAATATAACAAGGTAGGTATTTAAAACTTGGGACACATTGCACCGATACGAAAAATGGAAATATAATTCTCCATTAATCCCGTTAGCAGGCACGATGTTTTTTACACCAGGTAACGGGACACGATTAGGAAAACTAATGGGAACTGCACAACTAAAAGACATAATTACACTAGGTAAAATAAAAACAAACAAGATTTAATCACGAATCAGGGCTGGAGTCAGTTGAGCGATTGGGAATACATCCAATTAACGCACCTAGTAAGCACTATCCCACATCCAATTAGAAATGAAAAAGCACTAACTCCACTGGAAAAGATATGCAGCAAAAAGCCTTTGAGACATGGCATTTCACAGGTGTATAAAATACTAACAGAACTAGAAACAGAAGGACCACTACCCCTTATAGAAAAATGGGGGCAAGATCTGGGTAGAGAACTAGACGAGAAGCAAATTATTGAGGCAGTATATAGCTATGCATCGGACGTAACCACTTGACGCCAGAAAGAATGAATAAAATACACCCTAACAACTCCCCACTTTGTGTGAGGGGTTGTTAGCAAGTGGGAACAACGATGCATATGTGGTGGGAATGCCCAATAATAGAGGAGTACTGGACAGAGATCCTGGATCACATAGAAGTAGTCACGGGGGAAAAAATAATACAAAACGCCTGGATATGCCTATTTCATGGTACAAATAAAACAAAAAAGCAATACCAGAAAACATTAGTCCCACCATTACTTAATGCGACAAAGGGGTTAATTCCAAGAAATTGGATATCTACAAAAAAAAACAACTATTAAAGAATGGATACAGCGGGTAGAGTATATCTCGGAAATGGAATATCTGAGCCAGGGAGAGCAGGGAAAAGGGGAAAATTACAGAACTACATGGGAAAAATGGAGAACTTTTAAACTGTCAGACAAATATGTTCAGGGAATGACAGGAAAAGATGAGGAAGATCCGGGAGGGAGGGAAGGGAGGAGGGGGAGAAGATAGGGAGGGAAATAGGGAAAAGGGAAAGTAAGGAAATATGTAAAGTTATTTTTGTATGAAAACTTGTCTCCTCGCTAATGTGGGTGTATGTAATTACATGTTAAATAATTTTCCAATAAAGAATAAATAATAAAAAAAAAAAAAAAAACTCTGACCTGCTTCCCTGTCCCTGCTGAAGAAAAGCATCCCCACAACATGATGCTGCCACCACCATGTTTCATGGTGGAGATGTGTTCAGGGTGATGTTCAGTGTTAGTTTTCTTCCACACGTAGCATTTTTCTTTTAGGCCAAAAAGTTAAATTTTGGTCTCATCTGACCAGAGTACCTTCTTCCACATGTTTGCTGTGTCTCCCACATGGCTTCTCGCAAACTGGACTTCTTATGGCCTTACTCTTTCCATTTTCAGATGATGGATTAAACAGTGCTCCGTGAGATGTTCAAAACTTGGGATATTTTTTTATAACTTAACCCTGCTTTAAACTCCTCCACAACTTTATCCCTGACCTGTCTGGTGTGATCTTTAGCTTTAATGATGCTGTTTGTTCACTAAGGTTCTCTAACAAACCTCTGAGGACTTCACAGAACAGCTGTATTAATACTGAGATTAAAATACACACAGGTGAACTCTATTTAATAATTAGGTGACTTCTGAAGGCAATTGGTTCCACTAGATTTTAGTTAGGGGTATCAGAGTAAAGGGTGCTGAATACAAATGCATGCCACACTTTTCAGATATTTGTAAAAAATTTGGCTTCTTTAAATCATTACAATCTATATTCAACAAATTTGTTTGGGCTTCTAAACCAGTCAGGAAAAAAAATACTATTCTTTGCAGACCAAATACCCAAGGTGGACTGAGCCTCCCTGATATTAAACTTTACTATTTGGTCGCTCATCTCTCAAGAGCTATTGATTGGTGTCAACATTCTGCTAATAAACAATGGGTTTCCACAGAACAATCTTTTTCTTCCACACCTCTACCTACTTTTCTCTGGAGTCCGAGACTCCCACATTCGACCCTACGGTCCCATCCTACTATAGTACCTAAGTGGAAAAATTGTAAACACGCTTTTAGTAAATGTGGGATCTTCCCTTTCCCCTCTCCACTTTTACCAATTTATAGATCATCCTAAATTTACTCAAGGAAAACTAGATAAAACTTTTTACACATTAATAATGGAAGATAAATATCTCGCTTTTCATTTTTTACAAAATTCAAATTGGTTAACTACTCAACAAATGTTATCGGACCTTTCTTTCTCTCCGATTGGGGCATTACAAATCCTTCATATTTCAAATTTTCTGCTCACTTTACCAGATGCCAACTCATTCGGACGTGCTCTTGCAACTTTTGAACAGATAAGCAGAACAGGCCCTTTTCCTCATGCCCTTTTTCAACATGTTCTTCTATATGTAATCGATACCCAAAATCTGGTTATAAATTGCTCTCTCGCTGGTATCGTACCCCTAAATTATTACACTCTATTTACCCACTTGTTTCAGATACCTGTTGGCAATGCAACAAACCACAGGCAGACCTACTACATATTTTTTGGACTTGTCCCTATCTTCATAATTTTTGAAGTTCACAGTTCACAGTTCCAAAAGTTCACAGATCATCCAATTCCTAAAGACCCAATTTTTTTTCCTCCTACACCATAATGACATTCCTCTTAAAACATACACAAAATTGATCATTATTCATATGGTTAAAATCCCAATAAAATATATTTACGTTTTTGGTTGTAACATGACAAAATTTGGAAAATTTCAAGGGGTATAAATACTTTTTCAAGGCACTGTAAACATCAGGATGGTTCTGTAAATAGCAAT
This sequence comes from Rana muscosa, assembly GCA_029206835.1. Classification (NCBI taxonomy): domain Eukaryota; kingdom Metazoa; phylum Chordata; class Amphibia; order Anura; family Ranidae; genus Rana; species Rana muscosa. The sequence continues at coordinate 632,411,550 of CM055117.1, read as the reverse complement.
ATTAGCTATATACACACTAATGTGTTTTTAATGAACCAATGGACAACTTTAATTCATTATACGTTTATTATACATTTCTTCTGATTTTGTATTTTTTTATTGATATGCAATATATTTCACAAGAAACTGTCTCTGGTTTCTGGTTTGATAAAGTCCCTGCCTGGATTCCATTAAATTGAAGACACAGGAATGCCACTCAGCCTGTTCAAATGTTACATAACTTATAACTATTATAAGACCCAATGCAAACATAGTTTGTGCACACTGCTCTACTTTTCAGCATTTAAAAACTGAAACATTCTTTGATACACCCAGTATAAACAAGTAGGTGAGCTTGTCTAACTTTTTAGGAAATTAACCATGGGCATTATATATGCCATCCACATATATTGTGTAAATGCTAGCATCATGCTACAATGAAACAGTCACAGACGCAGGCTAGTGCAAGACAAAATGGAGTCATGGAAAATTTTCCAGCATGTCCCGGGCACACTGAACTGGCTGAATTTTGATCAGAGTATGGCAAGCTTTACTCGTCACCAGTGTTGGTCATCTTACTTTAAAAAAGTAATTAGTTACAGTTACACATTACTTCTCCCAAAAAGTAATTGTGTTAGTAACTCAGTTACTACATTGAAAAAGTAATTAGTTACTCAGCAAAGTAACTAACTTTTTTTTTGAGGGCACATTGCACATCAGGGCATGGGGCACATAGCACATCAGCGCATGGGGCACATAGCACATCAGGGCACATAGCACATCAGGGCATGGGGCACATAGCACATAGCACATCAGGGCACATCAGGGCATGGGGCACAGGGCACATAGCACATAAGGACACATCAGGACATGGGGCACATAGCACATCAGGGCACATAGCACATCAGGGCACGGGGCACATCAGGGCACGGGGCACATCGGGGCATGGGGCACATAGCACATCAGGGCACATCGGGGCATATAGCACATCAGGGCATGGGGCACATAGCACATCAGGGCGCACAGCACATCAGGGTGAATAGCACATCAGGGCGCATAGCACATCAGGGCACATGATGGCACATAGCACATCAGGGCATTGGGAACATAGCACATCAGGGCAAATAGCACAACAGGGCATGGGGCACAGGGCACAGAGCACATGAGGGCACATCAGGACATGTGGCACATAGCACATCAGGGCGGGTCACATAGCACATCAGGGCAGGGCACATAGCACATTGTTTACCAGCCATGCAGAGTAGCACAGGAAGCGTGTGTAATAAGTTCTCTCTCATGTCACGGCACTGATGGCAGTCACGCTACTCCTCGGCGGCCCTCCTCTCTTCTCGTCCATCCCAGATGATGTCACAAGCAAATGGGGATGGACGAGAAGAGAGGAGGGGCCGTCGGGGAGCAGCGTGACTGCCGTCAGTGCCGTGACATGAGAGAGACCCGGTCATAGAGGAGAGGAGGAATTACACTACTGCTATCTAGTGGCGGTAGATGTAATTGGGGGAACGCCGCCCAAGTAATGGTAACTGCGTTACCATGAGGGGAAGAGTAATCAATTAGATTACTCGTTACCCTCTAAAGTAACTGCGTTACGTAACTCAGTTTATTCTAACTCAGTTACTTACATCACTGCTCGTCACCCCTACACACTGTACATTAATTATTCTTAACCTCAGCAAAGTATGTGTTACCGACTCGTCACCTATGCAAATTATGCATTTCATACTCCTGACCTCTGAACCCTGTGCATTACTTACTCCTGATCTGTTAAAGCGGAGCTCTACCCTAAAGTGGAACTTCCGCTCATCAGAACCCTCCCCCCTCCGGTGTCACAATTGACACCTTTCAGGGGGGAGGGGGGTGCAGATACCTGTCTAAGACCGGTATTTGCACCCACTTCCGGGAGTCCTCTCTGCGAGAAATCTGTGGGAAGCACGTCACTTCCCGCAGAGTACCCGTTGTGTTCTGGGAGACACTCGGCTCCCAGAACTCAGGGGGACCAGTCAGAACAGCGCAGCGTGACTCGCGCATGCGCTGTAGGGAACCGGGCAGTGAAGCCGCAAGGCTTCACTTCCTGGTTCCCTCACCGAGGATGGCAGTGGGGGCAACAGAGTGACGAGCGATTGCTCGTCCTCTGCTGCGGACGTAGCTGGACTCCAGGACAGGTAAGTGTCCTAATATTAAAAGTCAGCAGCTCTCAGTATTTGTAGCTGCTGGCTTTTAATAATTTTTTTTTTCGGCGGAGCTCCGCTTTAACAATGTGTGTTTTTACTTCTGATCCCTGCACTCTGTGCAATACTTACTCTGGATCCCTACACTCTGTGTGTTACGCATTTGTGACCCCTGCTACTCCTGAACTCTGTACTATGTAATTTTACTTTTGATCCCTGTACTCTGTGTGTTACTTACTCTGGACCCCTACACTCTGTGTTATGCACTTCTGACCCCTGCTCTCTGTATATTACTTACTCCTGACCTCTGTACTATGTGTAAGAAATGTGAAGGACTGCACAATCAGGGAAAGGGATGTCTGGCAAGGCAATCCCTTGTGTAGAGTAAAAAGCAAAAAACATGTGTCAAGCACAAATATGAGAGCTCAACGTGGACAATGGACAATGTGTACCTGTATATGATGAATTGGCTTGGAGCAGCAAGGTGAGCAGTTGACAGTGCATTGAGAGTAGTAAAAAGGAACACAAGCCATGCACAACCTCCAACTTTTATCCCTGGAGGGGTCCAGCAGGCTCCGCCCCAATGCCATTTTAGGGTGGCTTGGCATACTGGCGCTGAAGCATCAGCCGCCGAGTGGAGGTGCACATTAGCAGAGCACCCCCAGCCACCCGTGATGAAAAACAAACCACGCTCAAACGCAATGAAGCTACAGCCGCGGACATCATGCGATGGGCGTGGAAACATGGCACTTATGTGTCGATGGCCCCGCCCGACGGGCAGGGGGGGACAGCAGGTGGTATGAGAACCTCCCTTGATGCACATCGCAGCTCCCCAACCAGAACAAAAAAATGCTACCACCAGCAGGGGACAGTAAGGGAGGCTAAATAAGAACTAAGTGCAAGAAAGAACCTGTATAGGATTATACTAGGCTAAAACATGTAGTATGTAAATTATTAAGATAATTAACTGGCTAAATGTGACCACAGACTAATTTGGGCTTGATGGGTGACTTCCACCCGGTTACAGTCTAAAAAAGAGCATAATTTGCTCACTGTACTCAGTGAAGCAACAATCTGCTAGTCAGGTATGCTCAGTGTGTTTGGGTGCTGTTAGTCTGGTTTATAGCTTCCTCTGTATCCATGGAACTTGAGAGGTTTCTGGATGATAGGTGTGGAGCTATGCAGATGGAAGCATGATTATGAATACAGTCCTGGCCTACCCCAGAGATGGCATGCTGGGAGTCCATTTTTTATTCTGTGAGCACACTGAGCTCAGGGTCTTTTCAAAGAGTGGATTGTTCCAGCCTAGGGGGCAGGCTGCCCTCCCAGTCACTGCCGTTATGTCTGCTGTCGTGAGGTCTCAGGTGGGTGACCTGAGGGCCTGGATGCTGAGACACTGGTACTAAAGAAAGCTGACTGAGGGGAGAAAATCGAGTCATTGGTTTCACCGGTGAAAGGTGAAAGGTGTCGCTTGAAAGTTGGAAGGAGGCAACCAGCTGTTCCTTGGGCCTTATGTGAGTATAGACATTCTGAAAGATCTTGGGGACCTTTGTGCTTTTGCCAACCCCTTGTTGCTAGAGAAAGTCAGCTGCGGGTCTATAAAAGGGGAAACCAGCTGGTGTCCTGAAGAGCTTTGTCCTTATGTTCTTCTACTTAAAGGGACTCTGCTCTTGTGGCTTAAGAAAGGAATTCACACTACTACTACTACCTTGAAGCTGAAGTCTACTGTTTGCTACAAGCACAGACTTTAATATAGCTTGTCCTTAAGAATACCTAAGTCCTCAGTTGTACATATTTCTTGTTTTTAGTGTATCCCATCACTACCCTCAACCCTATCCAAGTTCTCCAAAAAAAAAACAACACCCTTAGACTTGTCATTGAAGATACGTGTGAATGAGCCTGTGTGCCTGCCTGTGGGGCAAAGCCTGTGGGGAAGACCTGGACAGTAATCCTGCGGCTCCTACGAGTGTAGTGCTAAAATATATATCTATATATATATATGTATATAGTGTGTATATGTGTGTGTGTAGATGTGTATATGTGTGTGTGTAGATATATATATATATATATATATATATATATATATATATATATATATATATGTAGCGGCCTCACCCCATCTCCTTTGTCTAGGGGTATGTCACACGACAGGGTGAGATGCGCTACGGCCCATGTCCTCCCCATAGCTGTGGGTGAGGTGAAGGCCAGCACCAGATATTTCCTCGGGCCTATGTGCTTTGTTCTAGAATACAGTCCTGCTGTGTCAACACTTCCCTCTGCTCCCATTAACCAGAGTTCCACACACCGATCACAGTCCAACTCTTGCTTTATTGTACATCTTACAATAAACAGAGCTTCAGTAGCCATCTGGTTGCGACTTGATAACATTTTGATACGGGGGGTGAGCAGGTCGAGGCACTATCCTGGTTATCAACTAAACCACTGCGATCTCGCCAGTGGTTACTATAGCATTCAGCTAGAAAGGACTTAGAATCTGAGAGTCTCTACCAGCGACTCAAGAGAACATAGATAGGAGTACCTTCGCTGCGCTGCGGCCCCTATCAGGGGAAGATGTCCCTCCAAGAGAGTTACCAGAGGCCCATCCGTCACTGGGTTGATGCTGCTCCAGACTCTCCGGACGGGTAACCTCCCCGGCCTCCTCACCTCAGACATGGGCCCCATCCACCTCAGGGACCCTCGGACGTCTCCACCCTCACGGGATCCAGTCGAAGTCACTGGACCCCAGGCCTCCTAGTTCAGTACCTCACCCCAGGCTGAAGGTGCCTGGGATGGACTCCAACTCCATTCCGGTCAGGCCTAGGGCACCTAAGCCGGAATCCGGAACCGCCCGCACCCAGGCCTAAGGTGCCTGGGCGCGTCAAGAACTTCCTCCCGAAGACCTCGTGGTTAGGGCGTCTCCCCCTTTTATCTCCTCCCATTGACACCACGGCAGGTTCCCCGCCCTCGCCGTACCATCTCCGGAAAGGGACAAAAAGGCTAGCACTGAAATGGCAAATCTACCTTGAGCCTCCAGGTACCCCGCCACCCAGAGGCAAAGGAGATTATTACACCATCCAATCCTCCACGAACACAAGTGGTCCACTAATCCCATACTTACACACCTGAGTGTCCAACCTAAATTTAGAGACCCCGCTACATAATCCCACCTGTGATTTGACGCTGGTCCCCGGCGTCTGGTGCGAACCCATGTCTCCCATGGAGTGAGGACACAAGCTTAGCCCCAGAGGCTATCCCTAAAATTTTGAACCTCAACCATACCAAGACCTGCTCAAAGGGAAAGGGAATATAAAACAATAAAACTTTTCCTTAAAAACATCTATCATGTACACATATACAATCCCTGCCTTTACTGTCTAAGAACCACCCCATACTCAATAGTCTTGACGGACGAATCTCCTGCAGAGGGAAGAGAAAAAAAAAACAACACACAAGGAAATCTACATCCTGACACTCTTGTGTTAATTTGGAATGAATGGGTCCATCAACCAATAAACCCATTCGCTCCAATGAGTAAAGTGAAGCGTGTGAAAAAAAAAAAACAGCCGTTGCACAACACTGCCACCTGGTGACAGTGCCGCGGTAGTGACACTTGGTGCAATCTTCATTCTTCCTGCGTCCCTACACTAATTCTACCCCAAAGTCTGTCTTTGAACTGCGAGGAAGAGAGAACAACAAAAACCGCTCTCATTCCTCCAGAGAGTAGAAAACAAAAGCCCAAATAAAAAACTAGGGCACAGTTCGGATGCTCCGGCAGGAACACTTCTAGAAGATTGTAGGAAAGGAAACAACAAGTCAGTCTCTTCTCACAAGTAAAACTTCGGGTCAGGCAAGAATAAGGGCTTCAGATGTTTATCAAAAACCTCAATTGAATAGTCAGCATCATCTCCATCTTTCCTGCAGATGCGCACCTTGTCTGCGTGGATATGGCGGCCCCACATCCAATCTGCTCTGCAGTCCCGAAACTTTTTCGATACGGGTGGCGAACAGGACAAATATCTTTGTGCATGGGGTACTTTGAGCTTTTCCCAAACAAATTTGTCATACCATCTCTGGCGTATGACCTCAACTTCAAAAAGTAAGTCCCGAGGCAAGTAGAGATATTCCCACCCATACTCACGGGCGACTCTCTGTGAGAAAAGTCGTTGCAATCTGGCCAAAGGAGGCATGGCTTCCCGCTCACCTTCTCCGGGTTGAACGATGGCCTCCGGGTCCCGAGGTACTTTCACTACCTCTAATGGCTTTTCTCTCGGTGCTCGTAGTGAGGCTCGCTGCATCCCCGCCACCAAGATGGGCGATGTTGTAGATTGTGGGAAGACACTCTGAGGACTAGACTTCCTCGTAGACTCCGGGGCTTGTACCCGGGGCGTGCTGTCTCCTATTGACATAGGGGAATCCTGTGGTACACGTAACACAGGCAATGGGCGTTTGTCCCAGCCCTTCCAATGAAACAGTTCATCAATCTCCCCGTCATCTCCACAATCTGACAGCGACTCTAGGTCGGAAGTGTCATACATCTCGGCGGGAAGGTAGTCTCTGGTAGACGTGGTACTACCCTCCCTTGAGGGCTCCACCGACTGTGGACCCCCGACACCTCCAACCACCACCACAGTCCCAGCCCCTGGCTCACCTTGACCTTTTGTAGAACTGGGATGTCCAGGACTCTTCCAACCGGATCCATCCAGGCCAGGCAAGCGACGGGGTGAAGCTCGACCACGACCACAGGAGGCCTGCACCAGACCAACTTTCCTCTTCGGAGGTGGGAGCAGAGAATCTGTGGTGACCCAAGCAGCATCCTCTGATTTTTCTCTCTCAGTCTCTATTTGGGCAGTCACATCGCCCTGGTCAGTGCGTACGGGAACCTCCGCAAAGGCCTGGATCTCTCCTTCTAGAGTAGCGGTACCTGTGAGGCTGTTGAGGCGAAGGGCCCGGGGCCTTACTGTGGATGGCTCCACCTCGAACAAGAACTCTTTGCATGCCTCGCAACGCCCGAATGGCTTCAGGTGAACCACCAGTCCCGAGCACCCGGGACAGATCACACCGAGGGCCTCCGTGTCTCTGCATGAGTACAAAGCCAACTGCCCTCGGGGCCTGAGTCTTATCCCCGTGTCTGTAAGGGGAGCAGCGAACGTAGTCATCTTCGTGGGGTAGGGAACCGGAATCCACGGGGAGCTTGAGGCCATCCCGACTATCTGCTGCTCCATCACGCACTGACCACGCGCCTAAGTCTCCACGTGAGTTCCTCCACATGGCCAGACTCCTCCCATGACTTGCACGTTTTCGCGGGCTTCCTTCAAGCTCCGCCCATGAACTGTACAGTCACGGGGTGCCTCATGGCGCAGTGCAATAAAAGCCCCCACATGTAGTACTTCCCACGGCTGGACTCCTCCCTCCTTCTCGCTCCTCTGCATGGGCCTTTCCCGTCCTAGGGTAATTTCCAAGACTTTGAGCAGGGATGCACTTTGGCCAATCACATGGCCGACCTGCTCGGAACTCCTCCGGGCAGCAAAGTCCAGACACAGCCATTCTTTCTTCCAAAGTCAAAACACATATCATCCCAGGCTCACGAGCCCCCACGTGTAGCGGCCTCACCCCATCTCCTTTGTCTAGGGGTATGTCACACGACAGGGTGAGATGCGCTACGGCCCATGTCCTCCCCATAGCTGTGGGTGAGGTGAAGGCCAGCACCAGATATTTCCTCGGGCCTATGTGCTTTGTTCTAAAATACAGTCCTGCTGTGTCAACACTTCCCTCTGCTCCCATTAACCAGAGTTCCACACACCGATCACAGTCCAACTCTTGCTTTATTGTACATCTTACAATAAACAGTGCTTCAGTAGCCATCTGGTTGCGACTTGATAACATTTTGATACGGGGGTGAGCAGGTCGAGGCACTATCCTGGTTATCAACTAAACCACTGCGATCTCGCCAGCGGTTACTATAGCATTCAGCTAGAAAGGACTTAGAATCTGAGAGTCTCTACCAGCGACTCAAGAGAACGTAGATAGGAGTACCTTCGCTGCGCTGCGGCCCCTATCAGGGGAAGATGTCCCTCCAAGGGAGTTACCAGAGGCCCATCCGTCACTGGGTTGATGCTGCTCCAGACTCTCCGGACGGGTAACCTCCCCGGCCTCCTCACCTCAGACATGGGCCCCATCCACCTCAGGGACCCTCGGACGTCTCCACCCTCACGGGATCCAGTCGAAGTCACTGGACCACAGGCCTCCTAGTTCAGTACCTCACCCCAGGCTGAAGGTGCCTGGGATGGACTCCAACTCCATTCCGGTCAGGCCTAGGGCACCTGAGCCGGAATCCGGAACCGCCCGCACCCAGGCCTAAGGTGCCTGAGCGCGTCAAGAACTTCCTCCCGAAGACCTCGTAGTTAGGGCGTCTCCCCCTTTTATCTCCTCCCATTGACACCACGGCAGGTTCCCCGCCCTCGCCGTACCATCTCCGGAAAGGGACAAAAAGGCTAGCACTGAAATGGCAAATCTACCTTGAGCCTCCAGGTACCCCGCCACCCAGAGGCCAAGGAGATTATTACACCATCCAATCCTCCACGAAAACAAGTGGTCCACTAATCCCATACTTGCACACCTGAGTGTCCCACCTAAATTTAGAGACCCCGCTACATATATATATATATATCTACACACACACACAGGGGTTGGACAAAAATATGGAAACACCAGATAAAAGAACAAAATCATTACCTAATTTGGGCCTGAATTCTCCTGGGAATTGACAAATATTATTCTGGGCCACAATCCTGTGCAATGTCTTTGTGTCTCTTTCGGTCAGTTGACCATGTCGACCATGTCGACCATGTTTATGCTTATCAGATATTTTTCCAGAAAGCGTATATGCCATTATAACCTTTTTTAATACTGTACCTCGCGACACCGCAAATAAATTGATAACTTCAGTCACAGAGGCACCAGCTAAGTGGGCTCCAACAATTTTTCCTCTTTGAAACTCAGTAAGCTCATAGATGGCTCCGTATTACTAGCAGCACACGCAGTGAATGACGAAAGTAAGGCTTTCCACCTGTTAGCTAGGTGTTTCATCACAAAGTGAAAGCATAAGAATGTGAGGAAAGGGGGGATAGCCTGTTTAAGGCCCCCTTTGCCCTCATGGGATGGTAGAGGTAAGAGTTTCCATGGGGGGGTTTGTGATAGGTCTAAAAAGTTAAAAGATCAGCTGATTGGGAATGTTCTGGATGTTCTGGGGGGGTCCTTTAGGATAAGACATTTAAGGTCACCTGAACCTTCAGAACATTCCAGAAATTCCCATGACCCATATTTAAGCAGCAGGGTGGGGGCTCTTTGCCAGAGGGATATTTGAAGAGCGCCCCACTGATTTTGGCTGATTTTGTTTACAGTTTTAAATTATTTATTGATTAAAAGAGTTATGGTGAATTGTTAATTGCTTATATTTGTGAAAAACAATAAATAAGGCCACAATCGTTAATAATCCAGTTTGGTGTGTCTAGTGTTCTTTGTATACTTGGAGTTCATGCCGCCTACCTTCTAATGTTACATTACTTACGCTTTTAATGCAAAACATTTTATCACTTTCACACCTGCAAATCATGTAGTGTTTACATATTTTTGTCCAACCCCTGTATATATTCATATATATGTAGCGGGGTCCTCAATTTAAGGGGAGTGTTTGGGAGGTAGTATGCCCAAACACTTTGATTTGTCAGGGTTTACAACCATTTTATCTACAGGGAGAGTATTGGTGTACAGTTCCCTGTGGCCTACAGGTGGCACTGCCATGGTAGGCTGGGGTTGAACCACCAGTACAGGGCTGTGATTTTTGTGTCCCCTCTCGGCAAACGTACGGTGCGGCAGGGTTAACCTGCTGTGCGTGCTGGGAGAGGAGATAAAAGGGGCAGACGCTGCCTGTTCAGGGTTGTCGGTGGGGTCCTACCCCTGGTTCTGGTTCCTGTCCATCCTGGGCGCCCTAGGCCCAAGGGCGGGTGTTTTCTTTAGTCCCAGGGTGAGATACTACTCTGCTGTTTCTGTCCGTCCTGGATGCGGGGACTCGGGAGTTGCAGCAAAGGCCTGGGCCCAGCACCTTTGGTTGGGGCCCGTCGAGGATCGAGGAGTCTCAGGGTGCCGCCTTGCGAGGGGACCCATATCTGAGTAGAGGAGGCCGGGTGAGGAACCGTTCCGAGGGACTGATGCAGTAGTCACGGTGAAGGAAAGGGTCCCGGTAACTCTCCGGAGGGATGTCTTCTCCCTAGGCCAAGGTCAAGTTCATCGGGTCTGTGGCAGAGACCAATTTCATCGGGTCTGTGGCAGAGACCAATTTTATCGGGTCTGTACAAACAAGGATTGCCACTCCAAACAGGCTTACCCAAAATAAAATTCACCTTTCCAGGAACCGGGTTCAGAGTAAGCACTTCTAAGTGTGAAACGCCTTAGTTGTCCCCATTTTTCTGTTGCTGTGACATGTAGTGCCTGTTTTCATTTTACTTTGTGAATAAAGCCACGTTGGATTGGAGTGCGGCTATCCAGATCATCATTATTTTTTCATCGGGTCTGTGGCAGAGACCAATTTCATCGGGTCTGTGGCAGAGAATTTAAGTAAAACGTGAGTGTCATTTGGCTGCTAGTCTTGTTTTAAGTAGACTATCCAATTGAGGCTGAGTCTGTTCGAGAAGCTGAACAGTGAAGGGACTGAGATTGTGCCTGGACTTTTCCCCACATCTTGTGCTATCCCTTTTCTTGCTCCAACCTTTGTTTCTATCAAGAGATTGTTATTTGCTGAAAGAAGGAAAAAAACTCTCTGTTGGAGTTCTAGCAAGTGTGGACATTCTATTCACTGGGGGAAACAAGTACTTAAATCTGTTATCCACAGAGGTGAGAAAAATCATTCTCTGGCTCAACTGTGAAATGACCCACCAACAACACCGCTCATCCTCTTTACACAGGTGGGTACGGGCTTGTGGCATGGTGTGCCCCTTCTTCCTGCGAAGAGCCGAAGAACAAGGCAGGTAAAAAGGGGTCTGTGTGCTGTATATATATATATATATATATATATATATATATATATATACATATATACAGTGTACTTTAACCCATCCACATGTGTGTTTGTTGTTAAGTATTATTATTGTTATTGACGTGTTGAGATGACGTGCACAACAAGTGATGGTGTGAATACTGTGCTCTCTAAATTCACTGCTTAAGTCAAGCTGTCAAAAACGTTTCTTGGTTCTGTAATACAATGGGTATATTTATTAAAATGGCTTAGGGCATTCCTCCAATCATTTCATTAACTGCAAAAACCGACTAATATTACAGATGACTAATATATGAGATGAGAACTTGAAATGTTAACATTAACCCCTTAATATGTCATCTCTGGAAAGTTCTCCCACAATATGCCTGATTTCCTGTGTTTTATAATAATCAAGTAGTAAGCATTCACCACACTAATCATATTACATCAGCACTGAGAAACCTTTCAATATTTTAAAATACACCTGCATTCCTTGTTCATGGATAGTTATATTATAATCATATTAGTTACAGTTTTGTGTATAGGCTAGGTGAGCTGGAAGGTTTTAGTGTCTCATCAGTTAATCAAAGGGAAACTATTGTGTATTTTCAATGAATGCATATATTGAGCTATTATGTAATGTTTATTGTAAACCAACTGACTTTACAAGCTTGCTGTGATGTGTTTCCATTATGTAATATCCTAAGTTGTTTCTCTAGTAGTTATTTGCTTGTGCGTCAGAAAGCCTCCCTAATTTACAATTGTTGAGTACAATTATAAGTGTACATTCACATTTTCAGAAAAAATGAAAAGGTGAATGAACATCCTACACCCTCCCCACCCCTACAGTTCTTTCTGTACTTACCTCCATGGGTGATGAGTAATGATGGTCCCGATGTTCGAGTCGAACATTGGGTGATCGTCTGTAGAACAAACGAACATATGGGGCACTCGCAGCAAGTTCGCCTGCCGAGGAGCGCCCCACAATGCACTGCAAGATCTCAGTGCATTGACGGCTGCTGATTTTCCAAGGCATGCACTTGGCCTGCATGCTTTGGCCAATCACAGCGCGATGTGCTATGAGAGCACACTGCCTTTGGCCAATCATGGCTCAGGGACTAAATCCACGCCCCACACTATATAAGGCTGCTTACACAGCAGTCGTATGTAGTGTGTTGGAGTGGCGATAGCGTAGGCAGGTTAGTTAGTGGATAGAGCGTGTAGTCAGTGTAGTATTATATATAGAGTGCAGGCAGTGTAGAATATATAATACAGTGCAGTCAGTGTGAATATATATTACAGTGCAGTCAGTGTAGGATATATATTACAGTGCAGGCAGTGCATAGTATATACTACACTACAGTGCAGTGCAGAGTGTATATACTGCAGTGCAGAGTATATAGTGCAGTACCGAGTATATACTACAGTACCGAGTATATACTACAGTGCAGTGCAGCGTATATATTACAGTGTACTGCGGTGTGAATAATAGTGTTGTGGTGTTTTTTATTTGCAGTTTCATGTTCTGTTGCTGCATTATTAGTACTCCTTCAGTGTCGCAGGTGTTATTCATTCGCGTCAGCACAGCAGTGTACCTTTGATTTTTTTTTTCATGGTGCAGCAGGACTAATAATATTTAGGTCATAATTGCTTTTCCCCCTTCTGCGTTGCAGGTGTTTCTCTTTCTGTGTCAGCAGTGGTTCCCTTTTTCTTTCTTTGGCCTTTCTTATTTTTTTTACATTTATTCTATTTTTGTTTGCAGCAGCAGCAGCAGCAGAGAAAAAAAAATCTCCAGTTGCTGCATCGTTATTTTCTTAGAAAATATATAAATAATAAAACCATTTATAGTGCACCAACCAAAAAAAAAACCCCATCGTGTCTGGGAGGCCAACAAGGAGAGGAGGCAGGCGCTCACAGGCCACTAAAAGAGGGCAAGTATCCTCTGTGTCTACAGTGAAAAGCGGTAGTCGCGGACATGGTGCATCCTCTGCAGACGGGGAACGATTGGGAATGGGAGCCTATTCCACCAGCTCCTTGTCCACAGCTTCTCCTTCTGTAGCCCCACCATCATGCATGGAGGAGTCACCAGAATTATTCGATCACAGTGTCGGTTACATGCTGCTGGAGGATGCGCAGAAATTTGAATGCTCCGATGTTGTAGAGGAAGGGAGTAACGTGAACCTAGAGAGAGGGGATGCAACAGAAGGACAAGAAACAAGCAGTCATGTTCCCCCAGCTGCAGCATACTGCCAAGTTTGCTCCATTGACGAGGATGGAGGGGATGATGAGGTCACTGAATGTACTTGGGTGTCTGAGAGAACAGAGGAGGAAAGTGAGGAGGAGGAGGCACAACTCCAACGAGGCAGGATGGCCTCCAGGGGCCATCTTAAGGGCAGCTAACCTATTGCATCACCCCACAATGGCACCAACCTTCTCTCTGCCCTCCGACAGGGAAACTTGACACATGCTCCATGCATGGCACATGTCCTGAATTTGGTGGTGCAGCATTTCTTGAACAGATACCCAGGCTTACAAGATCTTCTGAGGCAGGCCAGAAAAGTCTGTGGCCATTTCAGATGGTCATACAATGCCAGTGCTCGGCTGACTGACATTCAGCAGGAATTCAACCTGCCCACCAACTGTCTCATTTGTGACATGCCCACCAGGTGGAACTCAACATTGGCAATGCTGCAGCGGCTGCACTTGCAGCAGACGGCCATCAATGAGTACCTGTGTAAGTATGGCACAGGCTCAGGGGAGCTTGGCTTCTTTTTGCCACACCAGTGGCTACTGATAAAGGATGTATGCACTGTCCTGTCACCATTTGAGGAGGCTACAAGGATGGTGAGCAGCGACAATTCATGCATTAGTGACACTGTCCATCCAGTCTTCCTGTTGAAGCACACGCTTCGTGGCATCATGGACAGGACACTTGATGCAGAACAGTGGGAGGAAGAGGAGGACTTCCTTTCCTCTCAGGGCCCTCTTTATGCAGATACCATTCCTGCAAGGAGGAAGAGGAGGAGGAGGGGGATTGTGTCAGCATGGATGTGGAGGATAACATACAGCAGTCTTCAAGGGATGGTTTTTAGTCCCCAGAAACCCAAGGAGTTGTACATGGATGGGAGGAGGTAGTTCCTGACAATGTCATCCTTAGTGACCCAGAGGACTCAGAAACTCATGCCTCTTCAAACTTATGATGCATGGGCTCTCTGATTCTGCAAAGTCTGCAAAAGGAGCTGAGGATTTGTGGTATCAAGGAGAGGGATCATTACTGTCTGGCAACCCTTCTTGATCCACATTACAAGGGTAAAGTTGCAGAGCTCATCCAGCCCTCGCAGAGGGAACAGAGGATGAAACATCTTCAGGACGCCTTGAAGAAAAATTTGTGTAACGCCTTTCCAGACCCTGGGAGGTTACCATTTCCTGAACAACATATTTCTGAGGCTTCGTTAAGTCAGGAAGAGCGGTGGAGAAGGTGGCTGGCTGACCGATGCCTTTAAACAATTCTTTAGTCCTCATGGCCCAGGGCTTTTAGGTTTAAGCAACCATCATCAGCGTCTGCATTATATAGTGCAGGAATATCTAGGGCAGTGGTTCTCAACCCCGGTCCTCAGGACCCACTAACAGGCCAGATTTTAAGTATTACCTTGGGGAGATGCAGACTAGAATACTGCCATCACTGAGCAGCAAATGATATCACCTGTGATGTATTTCAGTTATCTTGCAAACCTGCACCATAGGTGAAAACAAAAACATGTCCACCGCCCCCATCTATAGCTGGCTATCACGGTAAGTAGCATTGGAAGGCTAAAGCAGATAACAACATGGCCTGGGGAATGCCCAGGGAAAAACCCAGCCTACTTACCGACCAGCTCGCTGACAACCAATTAACCTGTCTAACAGTATGCGTTAAAAACAGGGGTTTGTCCGCACGCATTTGCAAACGCATGCGTGAGCCACAGAGCCACGCCAAGGCCCCCTGGAGTCTGTGGTCCTACACTAACATTGAGTGTCCCCACAGTGGAGGCACATGCATTCTAATGGTTAGATAAGGGCAGGTGGACTGAAGGGGAGCCACCCCTCCTTAAAGGTACAGGAGCACACCAAACACCCAGCGTAGCACAATGGCAGCAAAGGTGTTGGTGCACTGCTGGACCAATACAAGCACCATAGGTGAAAACAAAACAGCTATAGATGGGGGCGGTGGACATGTTTTTGTTTTCACCTATGGTGCTTGTATTGGTCCAGCAGTGCACCAACACCTTTGCTGCCATTGTGCTACGCTGGGTGTTTGGTGTGCTCCTGTACCTTTAAGGAGGGGTGGCTCCCCTTCAGTCCACCTGCCCTCATCTAACCATCAGAATGCATGTGCCTCCATTGTGAGGACACTCAATGTTAGTGTAGGACCACAGACTCCAGGGGGCCTTGGCGTGGCTCTGTGGCTCACGCATGCGTTTGCAAATGTGTGCGGACAAACCCCTGTTTTTAACGCATACTGTTAGACAGGTTAATTGGTTGTCAGCGAGCTGGTCGGTAAGTAGGCTTGGTTTTTCCCTGGGCATTCCCCAGGCCATGTTGTTATCTTGCAAACCTGACCTGTTAGTGGGTCCTGAGGACAGGAGTTGAGAACCACTGATCTAGGGGCAAGAGCAAACTTGGAGACCTTTTTAACTGAGCATCGACTGGGTCTTGAGGATGGACCACTTGTTCAATATGCAATCGAGCTACTGGCCTGTCCTGCATCCAGCGTGCTTTCTGAATGGAAATTCAGTGCTGCTGGAGAATTTGTGATGGATCAAAGAGTGCGCCTGTCCACAGACTCCGATGATAGGCTGACATTTATCAAAATTAATCAGTCCTGGATCAGCAGCTATCAAGACCCTGATTCTGATGTAACTGATTGAATTTGCTAGGGATCTGGGATCCCTTGAAGACTGCCTATCCTATTCCTGAATCTTGATTATACTAGCTTCCAACAATATTTTTGGTTTAGGGCACCACCAACACCCAAGGCCCAATTTTTCTGCACCTGTTTCACAGGGGCATGTAATTTCAATTTGTTTACTAATTTTTAACAGCAGGGCCTGTCCCTGCGCCCAACAAGAGTAACTGTGAGGGGTTACAGTGTTCAGGCACCACCAACACCCAAGGTCCAATTTTTCTGCATCTGTTTGACAGGGGCATGTAATTTTTTTTTTTTACAAATTTAGAACAGCAGGGCCTGTTCCTGCACCCAAGTAACTTTGAGGGGTTACAGTGTTCAGGCTCCACTTGGAATGGACGAACGGTTTGGGCCGAGCATACGTTTGGCCCGAACATCGCCTATTTAGGTACTCTTTCTGGGCACTTAGTGGGATGCTTAATGACCTAGGGCACAGTCCAGTCAATAGGTTGTTAAGGCTTCCCTCTGAGAGCTAAATGTAAAAAAAAAATATTGTACAAAAAAAAATGTAAATTAAAAAAAATTGGGGAAAAAAAGGAGTGGGGGGCCCCTTTGGGTCTGGTATGGATTTTAACCACTTCCCTACCGGCGCATTGTAAAATGACGCCAGCAGGAGCACTCCCTCCCTTCTGAAGTCCATCAGAGTACCCGAATACCTATCTGCAGCCCATGCCTTATAGAATATACGTTGGGGCGTTTTCTTTCCAAAATGGGGTAATTTTGTGGGTAATTCCACTGTCCTGGTGCTCCAGGACCTTCAAAACTGTAATAGGTAGGAATGAAATTAGATGTGTAATTTATGCTCCTAGAACGCCTGATGGTGTATTTGGGGTGTATTTGGAAATATGCATATGCTGTGCGTGAGAAATAACTTGTTTTACTAAGGTCCCTGTAACACTTTTTATGGCAATAACTTGCATATAAGCCTATAAAATTAGGACTTTTGATTTTTCATGTTTGCTTCCCATAGACTTTAATAGAGTTTGCATGTTTGCTAGAACTTTTGCCTGTTAAAGCTGTTCTGGTGCGAACCGAACCAGGGGGGTGTTAGGCCCATCCCTAGTGATGAGCTGTCAGTGCCTATGCAGCTGGTGTAGTGATTTGGGGATTATAAATCCCCGCTCTCAGTGGCGGCTGGTGCTCAAAATTTTTGGGGGGGCGCAAAGAAACTGAAAAAAAAAAAACATCAATTGCCACCACTGTGCCCATTAAACGCAGCTACTGTGCCCAAACGCCACCAGTTTGCCGCCTCAAATGCAGCCAGTTTTCCCCAAAATACAGCCAGTATGTCCCCAAAATGCAGCCAGTATGTCCCCAAATGCAGCCAGTTTTCCCCAAATACAACCAGTTTGTCCCAGAATGCAGCCAGTTTGTCCCCAAATACAGCCAGTTTGTCCCCAAATGCAGACAGTTTCCCCTCAGCCCTGCACTTACCTTCCTCGGGTCAGCGCCGTCCTTCTTCCGTCCTCGATGTCTTCTCCTGCCCTCGATGTCAATTCAGCCAATCAGGTTACCGGTAACCAGACCCGGTGAACCCGATTGGCTGAAACGCCTGTCAGTGTTAACCAGGGAACGCACTCCCGTGCATCCTCTGGTTAACTATTTGGAAGCCGATTACAGCCCTCAGGCTGTAATCGGGAAGCCTATCAGAGCCGCTGGCTCTGATAGGCACTTCCAAACACCAACCAGCCGCTGTTATTCAGATGGCCGGCGCTCAACAGGGGGCCGGCCATCTGAATAGTGGGCGGCAGCGACGGCGACAATACATAGGTTCATGAACCTATGTATTATTGTGAGTGACGGGCGCAGGAGCAAGAGGGGGCGGCGCTCCTGCGCCCACTATGGACGCACTGCCACTGCCCGCTCTTCTTACCCTTCTTTCTGCAGGGCTTCTGGGACAAATACACTGAGGTGTTTTTCCAATGTGGGCATTGTGTTGTATCCATCGCCCTCTGAAAAGAAGCCAGGGCAGAAAGTTAAAGGTAGTTAAAGGTATCTGCCTGCACCCCTTGGTGGTAATATACCAGGCTGGCCCCAACCTATCAGTTCTTCTACTTGGTTACACATCCAACTTTGATACCTAATTGGGCTTTCTGAAATCAGTACGAAACTGCAGAGTCCCTTTGGGCTTCGGTACCAGCTCAATTGGGTTTGACCACTAGCTCTGCGATTCCTCAATGATATTGAATTCAAGCATTTTCTGAATTTCCACCAATACTGCGTTCCTGTATGCCTCTGGAATGCAATAGGGTTTTACTTGGACCTTTACATTAGATTCCATGACAATGTCATGCTCAGTTACCCTGGTAAGGCCTGGCAGCCCTGAAAAAAAATAAATTCCCCTCCCTTTTTCCTGTTGAATTTGTGGCTTGGATAGGATGGTGGCAGCTGGGACTAAAGTTTATATGAACCCTTATTTTTTAAAACAACCCATTCAGTATAAAATAGAAATAAAAGGCAAAACATTTTTGTATATATATATATATATATATATATATATATATATATATATAGTGGTACCTCGGATTACCAGCATAATCCGTTCCAGGAGAATGCTCGTAATCCAAAGCACTCGCTTATCAAAGCGAGTTTCCCCATAGAAGTCAATGGAAACGAAAATAATTTGTTCCGCATTGACTTCAATGGCATGCAATACTACATGTGGCCAGAGGTGGGGGGCGCCGGAGAGTCTCGGAAAGCTCGGCTGAACTCGGAAAGGCTCGGGAACGGAGTATTTTCGAGATTTTCCAAGGATTTCCGAACGGCTCCAAATGGCTCCGATCGGCTCCGGCACCCCCCACCTCAGGCCAAACGCGGTACTGCACACCGCTGTGGCTTGAATCCTGCTTGTTTTGCGAAAATACAGTGCTCGTATTGCGAAACGCTCGTTAACCGCGTTACTCGCAATACAAGGTTCCACTGTGTGTATATATTTATATATATATATATATATATATATATATATATATATATATATATATGAACTTTTATGGCACCACAGTCTTAGTCCGTAGGGTTCAATATTGAGTTGGCCTGCGAAGAATGGTCAAATATTCCCTAAACCTTGTGGACAGCCTTCCTAGAACAGTTGAAGCTGTTATAGCTACAAAGGGCAGACCAACTCAATATTGAACCCTACGGACTAAGACTGGGATGCCATTAAAGCTCATGTGCATGTAAAGGCAGGCGTCCCAATACTATTTGACAATATAGTGTATATAGTAGGGCTGTTACTGATTAAAATTTTCGTGTTCGATTAATCAATTTTTTTTTAAATCGATTAATCGACTAATTTCGATTAATTATAACGCACATAGATATCCAACTACTTTTAGCTGATCTCCTTGCAGACTGATTCCCAATGCAGCTACCAACCACTGGAAAAATCGATAGCAGGATACAAAAAACACACAAAGGCAGCGCTCAATGGGAATACCATTAACCACTTAACGACCGCTCACTGTATATATACGTCGGCAGAATGGCACCGACAGGCACAATCACGTAGAGCATACGTGATTGCCTTTGTATAGTTGGGGGGTCCAATCGGACCCCCCTCCTATACAGTGAGCGGTGGCTAAGTGTCCGGGAGCGTTCCGGGATGAGGGGGCAGCCATTCGTTTCTGGCCACCCCCTCGCGATCGCTCCCGGCGAATGGAAATGCCCCCTCTGTCTGTGTCAGACAGAGGAAGCAGGAGGAAGTGATGTCATCTCTGGTGCGGCGCTCACATATACCGAGCGCTGTACAAGAGAAGACATCAGGTCAGTGCACACAACACTACACTGACACCAGGACACATAGGGACATAAATCGCCCCTCCCCCAGGCCCCCCCAGATCACCCCCCAGATCACCCCCCAGCCCCCAGTCACAGTGTCACTGATTGCAGTGACCATTTATTTAGTGATCACTGCAATCAGTGACATTTGTGACTGTAAAAGTGTCACCAAAGTTTAGTCTTAGGTCCAGTGTAGCCCCCTAACCCCCCCTAATAAAGGTTTAACCCCCTGATCACCCCCCAGATAACCCTTTCACCCCCTATCACCACTGTCGCTAAGCGATCATTTTTCTGATCGCTGTCTTAGCCTCAGTGATGCCGATCGGCAGCTGGTAATTTTTTTTAGGTTCGCCGCATGTTTTTATAGCGTCAGGTACCCCAATATATTATCTAATAAAGGTTTAACCCCCTTGATCGCCCCCAGGTAACCCTTTCACCCCCTATCACCACTGTCGCTAAGCGATCGTTTTTCTAAACGCTGTCTTAGTGTCGGTGATGCAGATCGGCAGCCGGTAATTCTTTTTAGGTTCGCCGCAGGTTTTTATAGTGTCAGGTACCCCAATATATTATCTAATAAAGGTTTAACCCCCTTGATCGCCCCCCAGGTAACCCTTTCACCCCCTATCACCACTGTCGCTAATCGATCGTTTTTCTAAACGCTGTCTTAGTGTCGGTGATGCAGATCGGTAGCCAGTAATTTTTTTTAGGTTCGCCGCAGGTTTTTATAGCGTCAGGTACCCCAATATATTATCTAATAAAGGTTTAACCCCCTTGATCGCCCCCCAGGTAACCCTTTCACCCCCATCACCACTGTCGCTAAGCGATCGTTTTTCTAAACGCTGTCTTAGTGTCGGTGATGCAGATCGGTAGCTGGTAATTTTTTTTAGGTTCGCCGCAGGTTTTTATAGCGTCAGGTACCCCAATATATTATCTAATAAAGGTTTAACCCCCTTGATCGCCCCCCAGGTAACCCTTTCACCCCCTATCACCACTGTCGCTAAGCGATCGTTTTTCTAAACGCTGTCTTAGTGTCGGTGATGCAGATCGGTAGCCAGTAATTTTTTTTAGGTTCGCCGCAGGTTTTTATAGCGACAGTTACCCCAATATATTATCTAGTAAAGGTTTAACCCCCTTGATCGCCCCCCAGGTAACCCTTTCACCCCCTATCACCACTGTCGCTAAGCGATCGTTTTTCTGATCGCTGTCTTAGTGTCGGTGATGCAGATCGGTCGCCAGTATTTTTTTTTAGGTTCGCCGCAGGTTTTTATAGCGTCAGGTACCCCCATATATTATCTAATAAAGGTTTTAACCCCCTGATTGCCCCTAGTTAACCCTTTCACCAGTGATCACCATATAAGTGTTACGGGTGACGCTGGTTAGTTAGTTTGCTTTTTATAGAGTCAGGGCACCCGCCGTATATAACCCAATAAAGGTTTAACCCCCTGATCGCCCGGCGGGTGATATCAATTAGGTTTTAGCATCAGAGAGGGTCTGGGTCACACCCCAGGCAGCGTCAGGTTAGTGCCAGTAACGCTAACACCCACGCGTGAAGCATACACCCCCTTAGTGGTATAGTATCTGAACAGATCAATATCTGATCTGATCAGATCTATACTAGGGTCCCCAGCAGTTTAGGGTTCCCAAAAATGCAGTGTTAGCGGGATCAGCCCAGATACCTGCTGGCACCTGCGTTTTGCCCCTCCGTCCAGCCCAGGCCACCCAAGTGCAGTATCGATCGATCACTGTCACTTACAAAACAAAAACACACATAACTGCAGCGTTCGCAGAGACAGGCCTGATCCCTGCGACTCCAGTGCTGTAGGAGGTGATTTCACCACCACAGTTAAAAAAAAAAAGCAAATATGCCGAAGCATTGGGGCAGCAGGGGCGGAGGAGCGATTTTGCTCCTAATGCCGCGTACATACGGTCGAAATTCCGACGGAGGCTTGCCCGTGGAAAAGTCCGACCATGTGTGTGCGGCATAACTTTTTTGCGGGAGGATGCCCCCATGCTTCGGCATATATAAATGGTGCGTGTATGCCCATCATTGGAAGTGGGTGGATGAAGGGCGGTATTCTAATGGTGGGCATACCCACTGATCAATCTCTTTTTTCGTTCAGCCAACTGGCTGCATGAAAAAAAAAGATTACAATACATGTCCAACAAGGACCAGCAACGTACTGGTATGTTGCTGGACTTTGAATGTTTATACCAGAATGATGCCTGCGGGTTTAGGTATCATCTTGGTATCATTCTTTTCAGCCTGCGGCCGGCTTTCATGTAAAAGCAATCCTAGCGGCTAATTAGCCTCTGGACTGCTTTTACAAGCAGTGGGAGGGAATGACCCCCCCCCCCGGATATAAAAAGCACCATTTGGAAATTGGGAAAGCATTTTATCACACCGATCTTGGTGTGGTCAGATGCTTTGAGGGCAGAGGAAAAATCTAGGATCTAGAAGACCCCAGTTTTTTCAAAAAAAGAGTACCTGTCACTTACTATTGCTATCATAGGGGATATTTACATTCCCTGAGATAACAATAAAAATGATAAAAAAAAAAAATACTTGGAAGGAACAATTTAAAAATAAAATAAAAAAGCAAAATTAATAATAAAAAAAAAAAAAGAAAAAAAAAAAGCACCCCTGTCCTGCCCTGCTCTTGCCCAATGGCGAACGCAAGCGTCGGTCTGGCGTCATATGTAAACAGCAATTGCACCATGCATGTGAGGTATCACCGCGAAGGTCAGATCGAGGGCAGTCATTTTAGCAGTAGACCTCCTCTGTAAATCTACTGGGGTAACCTGTAAAGGCTTTTAAAGGCTTTTAAAAATGTATGTAGTTTGTCGCCAATGCGCGTTTGTGCGAAATTTTAAAGCATGTCGTGTTTGGTATCTATGTACTCGGCCTAAGATCATCTTTTTTATTTCATCAAACATTTGGGCAATATAGTGTGTTTTAGTGCATTAAAATTAAAAAAAGTGTATTTTTTAACCCAAAAAATGCGTTTGAAAAATCGCTGCGCAAATACTGTGTAGAAAAAAAAATGCAACACCCACCATTTTGATCTGTAGGGCCTTTGCTTTAAAAATATATATAATGTTTGGGGGTTCAACATAATTTTCTTGCAAAAAAAAAATGTTTTCATGTAAACAAAAAGTGTCAAAAAGGGCTTTGTCTTCAAGTGGTTAGAAGAGTGGATGTAAGCTTCCTAATGTTGTGTATAAAATGCCAGAACTGTTCAAAACCCCCCCATATGACCCCATTTTGGAAAGTAGACACCCCAAGCTATATACTGAGAGGCATGTCGAGTCCATGGAATATTTTATATGTTGACACAAGTTGCGGAAAAACAACAATTTTATTTATTTTTTTTGCACAAAGTTGTCACTAAATGATATATTGCTCAAACATGCCATGGGCATATGTGGAATTACACCCCAAAATACATTCTGTTGCTTCTCCTGAGTACGGGGATACCACATGTGTGAGACTTTTTGGGAGCCTAGCCGCGTACGGGACCCCAAAAACCAAGCACCGCCTTCAGGCTTTCTAAGGGTGTAAATTTTTGATTTCACTTCTCACTGCCTATCACAGTTACGGAGGCCATGGAATGCCCAGATGGCACAAAACCCCCCCAAATGACTCCATTTTGGAAAGTAGACACCCCAAGCTATTTGCTGAGAGGTATTGTGAGTATTTTGCAGATCTCGCTTTTTGTCACAAAGTTTTGAAAATTGAAAAAAAAAAAATATATATATATATATTTTCTTTCTTCATTTTCAAAAACAAATGAGAGCTGTAAAATACTCACCATGCCTCTCAGCAAATAGCTTGGGGTGTCTACTTTCCAAAATGGGGTCATTTGGGGGGGTTTTGTGCTATTTTGGCATTTTATGGCCTTCGAAACTGTGATAGGTAGTGAGGAGTGAAATCAAAAATTTTGTGCCTAGAAATCCTGAAGGCGGGTACTTGGTTTTCGGGGTCCCGTACGCGGCTAGGCTCCTAAAAAGTCCCACACATGTGGTATCCCCGTACTCAGGAGAAGCAGAAAAATGTATTTTGGGGTGTAATTCCACATATAACCATGGCATGTGTGAGCAATATATCATTTAGTGACAACTTTTTGTAATTTTTTTTTTCTGTCATTATTCAATCACTTGGGACAAAAAAAAATATATTCAATGGGCTCAACAGGCCTCTCAGCAATTTCCTTGGGGTGTCTACTTTCTAAAATGGGGTCATTTAGGGGGGTTTTGTGCTATTTTGGCATTTTATGGCCTTCGAAACTGTGATAGGTAGTGAGGAGTGAAATCAAAAATTTGCGCCCTTAGAAATCCTGAAGGCGGTGCTTGGTTTCCGGGGTCCCGTACGCGGCTAGGCTCCCAAAAAGTCCCACACATGTGGTATCCCCGTACTCAGGAGAAGCAGCAAAATGTATTTTGGGGTGCAATTCCACATATAACCATGGCATGTGTGAGCAATATATCATTTAGTGACAACTTTTTGTAATTTTTTTTTTTTTTTTGTCATTATTCAATCACTTAAGACAAAAAAAAAATTCAATGGGCTCAACATGCCTCTCAGCAATTTCCTTGGGGTGTCTACTTTCCAAAATGGGGTATTTTGGGGGGTTTTGTACTGCCCTGTCATTTTAGCACCTCAAGAAATGAGATAGGCAGTCATAAATTTAAAGCTGTGTAAATTTCAGAAAATGTACCCTAGTTTGTAAACTCTATAACTTTTGCGCAAACCAATAAATATACGCTTATTGACATTTTTTTTACTAAAAACATGTGGCTGAATAAATTTTGGCCTAAATGTATGACTAAAATTTAGTTTATTCGATTTTTCTTATAACAAAAAGTAGAAAATATCATTTTTTTTCAAAATTTTCGGTCTTTTTCCGTTTATATCGCAAAAAATAAAAATCGCAGAGGCAATCAAATACCATTAAAAGAAAGCTCTATTTGTGGGAAGAAAAGGACGCAAATTTCGTTTGGGTACAACATTGCATGTCCGCACAATTTACAGTTAAAGCAGCGCAGTGCAAAATTCTGAATTCACCTTTGGTCCTTTAGCTACCAAATGGTCCGGGGCTTAAGTGGTTAAAACTTTTATAGTCTTCAAGTAGGTAACAAAATAAATATTGCACTGGAGATAAAATCATTGTAGCTACATAAACTGTAAAAATGGTGCGAGTAATACCAAACGGTAGCAAAAGCAGTCATAAAAACATGTATCTAAGTATGATACTGGTATAAAAATGTGTACAACGATACCACTGCTGAATCCAGATGAGAAGGGGCTAACATCAGTCCGTCGGCATGTAGATGTCCTGTGAAGGGAACTATCACAACTCCCAGTGGATGGCTGTAGAATCCCAGGTTGATAGAGGGAAATGTAACAGCCCTTGCGTGTGGCAGATAGTAAGGTCCCGCCGCCATGCAGATATGAAGGCACAGCAAAGGAGCCATTCAGATGGACACGGCAAGCCCAAAGAATTTTGATCGAATTTTGATCGATCAAAATAATTTTGATCGATCAAAGCAATTAATCGATTAATCGAGGAATTAATAGTTAATTTCCACAGCCCTAGTATATAGCTTTGCAATTAGAGATGCTTATGCTCACTGCTAATTGGAGAGCTGTGTTTTGACAGAAATCCGGCATTATTCTCAAAAACATGCTGGCAGGGGCTTCTTCTCAGAATACCGCTGTTTTCTAAAGAAAATAGGCACAAATTTTGAATTTGAAACATCTTGAATTTATTTACCCGATTAAACTCACAGTTTAATTGGACTTTCGTTTTCAAAATGAACAATCCGCCTTAATTCAAACCATATTACATGAATTAAAACACTGGTCCAGTCTTAGAATGCTAAAGCATTATCTATAAAAAAAAAATTGGCATTTTTTTTAAATAGAATACTTCTTGTTCCCTTTGTTGTATCTTGGTGGTGCTACTGATTTCCTGTATCAATTTCTGCCTACATGCCTGCACTCCTGTGATGGCTGCATTGTATTCCCCCGGGGTGAGATTTCAGTTGCTGACAACAATGTTCTATGCCTGTATAATGTATGTCGAAATGGTCACCTGTAATCCCCATTGGAAGCCTGTGTGGCAGGGTGAGCACAATGTTGTAACCTGATAATAAGAAGTGACTGCACAAGAACCGGCGTAGCAGGATCACCAGGTATCCTTTTAATGAAAACTGCAGATTTCAAAACATTGCAAAATTATTCAAGTTACATTAAGGGCCCCTTCACATCTGAACACGGTGTGGGAAAAGCTGCCTTCCATGCATGTTTCCTGCAATGCTTTCAAAATGCACTGCAGTTGTGATCTGCAGCTGGTGTCAATGACACCTCATACGCAGGCCAAAAACACAGTGCATTTACCTGCACTGGATCACATGGTACAGAAGTACCATGCACCCCGGTTGCAGTGTTTTTAACCCTTTTACTGCCAGGTTCGTACATCATACGGACCTGACAGCGGTAAAGTTTTACACACATTTCCGGCGGCTGCAGGCACTGGGATTGTGTGTGTGTAGCACACGGACCCTTTTTCCTGCTGTAGCGGGTATGTACTATTTAGGGGAAGCCTCTGGATGGTAGTATGACCCAGATGCACTATTGGTAGAGCAGGGCTATGTTTTATTCGTGTGAGGACATCAGTGGTGTTAAGTTCCCTGCAGCTCAGTAGGTGGCGTTGTCATTCTGAGCTGGGGTTGAACCACTACTGCAGTGCCGTACCCTTTGTGACCTCTCGCAGCAGCTGTTCTGCGGGGCGGGGAACCCGCTGTGCTTGCTGGGAGAGGGTATAAAGGGAGCGGACATCTTCACCACAAGGTCGAAGTCTCAGGCACCTTCAGCCGGAGGGCTGCTGTCCGTAATCGGTGTCCAGGCGCCCTTGGCCTGTACACGTGGAGTTCGTGTTCCATCCCAGACACCTTCAGTCTGGGGTGAGGTACTCAACCGTAGGCCTGGGACCCAGGATCCTTCCACTGGGTTCCGCGAGGGAGGGATTGTCCTAGGGTGCCCCAGGTGTTGGGCACCCGAATCCAGAGGCGTAAGGGACCAGAGGAGGGATTCAACCGAAGATCTGGTGCAGCATATTGCCAGTGACGGGTGAACCTCTGGAGACCGTCCGGATGGATATCTTTCCCGAACAAGGGCCAATTCATCAGGGAAGGTGATTCATGTTCTATGACCGGTGGCAGCGGTTCATCTAGTCAACTCAGATTGGTGGCAGAGACCTGCTATTAGGCCTGTGGCAGGGGCCTCAACAGTTCACCCGGTCGGTGGCAGCGACCAGTCTCACGGTCGGTGGCAGAGACCGTGCGCCAAGCCTATTCGCAAGAAAAAGGAATAGAAGTGTTCACTGTGCCTGGGCCTACTCGTATCCAGACCCTGTCTGTTCGTTTTAAAAGTTCAACTGATGCTGTTCATGTAAAAGAAGAATAAAGGAGTGTTGGACT
This sequence comes from Rana muscosa, assembly GCA_029206835.1. Lineage (NCBI taxonomy): Eukaryota > Metazoa > Chordata > Amphibia > Anura > Ranidae > Rana > Rana muscosa. The sequence continues at coordinate 632,384,153 of CM055117.1, read as the reverse complement.
TTTTATGGTGTGGGGCTCCATTACTGACAGTCAAACTTCCCCTCTGCAGGAGGGTCAGAGGCTCCGTCTAGAACACAGACCCGAAGGTAACATAAGTGTTGGCTTTCACCTCTACATACTAGAGGACATGGGCCATAGTGAACCTCATCCTCCTCCCGCATACCCCTAGACAAGCCAGCCATTTTTATTTACAAGAGGGACGGGGGGTGAGGCCGCTACACGTGGGGTCTCTGTGTCGGGATTGTGTTATGGAGCCGAAGCTAACGGAGTTTGAGCGTGTCTGCCCAATGGAGTTCCGAGTAGGTCGGCCATATTGGCCAAATCGCCACGAGGCACAACCTCCTTGCACAGTTCATGGGCGTGACTTGGAGAAAGCCCGCGAGAGGAAGCATCAAAGGGGAGGAGTCCAGCCATGTGAGCAGGATCACAAGGGGACTGTGGCGCGAACTATGCAGTGCGCGATGGAGCAACAAGCCGTGACCATGTTTGAAAATGCCTCGTGGTTTCCAGTTTCAACCACCACGAGGATGGCTTTGACTAATGCTCCGGTTACGGATACGGGGATCCGGCTCAAGCCCCGGGGAAGATTCGCCCTGTATTCCTGCAGAGACGTTGAGGCCCTGAGTATGATTTGTCCCGGCTGTTCGGGACTAGTGGTGCAGTTGAAGCCATTCGGGCGCTGCGAAGCCTGCGGAGAGTTTTAATTCAGGGTGGAACCGTCCTTTGAAAAGCCAAGAGCTATCTACCTGGACCGCACAGGCGCCACTCCTCAAGGAGGAGGAATCACTGCTTGGACTGCTGTTCCCACGCGCACTGCCGGGACCCTGGAGGAGGTCTCCATCAAAGAAGAGAAATCCGAGGATGCTGCTTCGATCACCACAGGGCCCTTGCTCCCACCGTCGAAATGGAAGGTCAGCCTGGTCAAAGCTTCCTGCGGCCGTGGAGGAGCTTCGCCCCGCTGCTTGCCTGGCCTGGATGGATCTGGAGGGAAGAGCCCTGGACATCGCAATACTACTACAGGCCCAGATGAGCCAGGGGTTGGGACTGTTGGTGTCGTTGGAGGTGTCGGGAGTCTGCAGTTGGTGGAGCCCACTGAGGGGGGTGACTCCGAGTCTACAAGGGGTTACCTGCCTGCCGAAATGTATGACACCCCCGACCTGGAGTCGCTCTCCGACATTGGAGACGATGCAGAGATCGAGAAGATTTTCTGTCAGAAGGGCTGGGACAAGATACCTCTGTCCTCGTCCCGTGCAAAAAGGGACTCACCTATGTCCGCAGGGGATAGTGCACCCCAGGTGGAGGCACCAGCGCCTGAGGAGGGGTCCCGTCCCCAGTCTGCCCTTCGATTCCCGGTGCCACCTGCATCTAACACCGGGGGTCAGAGACTGTCGCTGTGGGCGCATATGCCCAATTTGGAAGTAATCAAGGCCCCTCGCCATCCGGATTGTATTTTCTTACCGGGTGTGGGGAACAAAGCTACTATGCCTCCCTTGGCCAGGCTTCAATGCTTGTTTGGCCAGAAGGTTGCTCATGAGTATGGGTGGGAATATCCATACTTACCAAAGGACCTGTTGTATGAGGTCGAAGTCTATCGGGAACGTTGGTACAACGATTTCGTATGGACACATATTAACGTGCCACATGCATGCAGGTACCTCGCCTGCTCTCCCCGGGCATCACAAAGGTTTAAGGACTGCAAGGCAGAATGGATGCTGGGTCGGCAAATCCACGCGGATAAGGTGCTGATACGCCAGAAAGATAAGGAAGATGCCGAGTATCAGATTGAGACCATGGATCAACATTTGAAGCCCCTTGTCCTGCCGCATCCCAGATTCTATCTGTAGGAGAAAAAGACTCCTTTCCTTTGTCCTTTTTCCCAAGTTGATGGAACTTTCTGGAGTTTGTGTTTGCTTTCTACGGGAAAATCAGTGACTGTGCCCTAGTTAAAGGGGTGTTTGTGCTCTTCGGAGGAATGGAGACTGTTTCCGTTGTTTGTTCTCCTTTCTTCCATCCAACAAAGTAATCATGGACTTTGGGGTAGTTAGAGCCGGGGCACAGAGAAGTTTAGTCTCAGGATTCGACAAGTGCTATGACTGCAGCGCTGTCACCAGGTGGCAGTGTTGCGCAACGACATTCACTTTACACACACACACACTTCTGGAAGGAAAGAATTTCTCTTGGGAGAAGTTTTTTTCATTCCGACACGAACATATGTGTCAGGGATTTGTGTGCTTAACATTTATTTTCCCCTCTGCAGGAGAACATCCCATCAAGACCACTGAGAATGGGGCGGGTTTTAGTCAGTGATGTGGGCGGGGGAAAAATGTCAATGATGTGACTTTGAAATGTTTACTGTTGTGTGTTCGTTTGTTTCCCTTCCCTTTCATGTCAGGTCCAGGCACAACTCTAGTTTTTTTTTCAAAACCTTTTATTTTTGGAATTTTCAGCTAATCTCTGGATCGGGCTATGTTACCTCCCGTTGGAGAAATGGCTTGTTCCAGACACTGGGGACCAGTGTCAAATCACTGGGGGGAGAGTGTAGCGGGTATGTACTATTTAGGGGCAGCCTCTGGGTGGTAGTATGACCCAGATGCACTATTGGTAGAGCAGGGCTATGTTTTATTCGTGTGAGGCCATCAGTGGTGTCAAGTTCCCTGCGGCTCAGTAGGTGGCGTTGTCATTCTGAGCTGGGGTTGAACCACTACTGCAGTGCTGTACCCTTTGTGACCTCTCGCAGCAGCTGTACTGCGGGGCGGGAAACCCGCTGTGCTTGCTGGGAGAGGGTATAAAGGGGGCGGACATCTTCACCACGAGGTCGAAGTCCCAGGCACCTTCAGCCGGAGGGCTGCTGTCCGTGATCAGTGTCCAGGCGCCCCTGGCCTGTACACATGGAGTTCGTGTTCCATCCCAGACACCTTCAGTCTGGGGTGAGGTACTCAACCGGAGGCCTGGGGCCCAGTACCTTCCACTGGGTCCCGTGAGGGAGGGATTGTCCTAGGGTTCCCCAGGTGTTGGGCACCCGAATCCAGAGGCGTAAGGGACCAGAGGAGGGATTCAACCGAAGATCTGGTGCAGCATATTGCCAGTGACGGGTGAACCTCTGGAGACCGTCCGGATGGATATCTTTCCCGAACAAGGGCCAATTCATCAGGGAAGGTGATTCATGTTCTATGACCGGTGACAGCGGTTCATCTAGTCAACTCAGGTCGGTGGCAGAGACCTGCTATTAGGCCTGTGGCAGGGGCCTCAACAGTTCACCCGGTCGGTGGCAGCGACCAGTCTCACGGTCGGTGGCAGAGACCGTGCGCCAAGCCTATTCGCAAAAAAAAGGAATAGAAGTGTTCACTGTGCCTGGGCCTACTCGTATCCACACCCTGTCTGTTCGTTTTAAAAGTTCAACTGATGCTGTTCATGTGAAAGAAGAATAAAGGAGTGTTAGACTTTTTATGGTGTGGGGCTCCATTACTGACAGTCAAACTTCCCCTCTGCAGGGGGGTCAGAGGCTCCATCTAGAACACAGATCCGAAGGTAACATAAGTGTTGGCTTTCACCTCTACATACTAGAGGACATGGGCCGTAGTGAACCTCATCCTCCTCCCGCATACCCCTAGACAAGCCAGACGTTTTTATTTACAAGAGGGGCGGGGGTGAGGCCGCTACACTGCTTACCTTCACTTGCAGGGTAAAGGCACACCATTATTTAAGGCCGGATGTATTATGTTTAATATAATGAGAGGCCTGGCCCCAAGCTATCTCTGCTCTCGTTTTTATAAACAAGCTTTTGTTAGATCACTCAGATCTACCGGCAGAGATCTCCTCCACATCTCGGTGCCCAAGAAGATCCGGCGTGGTGGTCGGGCCTTCTCCCACCAGCAAACAGGAACGAACAAGTCTTCTGGACTGAAGCACTCCAAAAAATAAAAGCCTTTATTTTAAAATAAGGAATCCAAAATACATGCTATACATTACGGCACACCGGTCAAAAAAATCCGGCTAACATGTTTCGCACTATGCTAGTGCTTATTAATAGCTACTCCCACCAGGGTGCCGTTTTGTGGAATAGCCTCCCTGTCGAGCTCCAGGAGCTCCAGGAGGCCCCTACTATTCCGGTCTTCCGCGGGTTACTGAAGACTTGGCTTTTCACGCAAGCCTTCCCTGCGTAGCCTCTCTCTTCCACCCTTTCTGCCACTCTGTGCTGCTTCTGGTTCCTGGGTCCTCTTTTCCCAGAAACTCTGCTATGCGCGTCGGGACCCTTCGGGGTAAGACCGCGCTATATTAAGATACCACTCAACTCAACTCAACTCAACCATGCCACATGCCCGTATTCTCCATGTATAAGAGGTTGAGCGGTGTTCTTACCATTTTGGGTCCTGCAGCGAGTTACCTCCCTCCATTGGTTCTCGTCCCTAGAGTGTAGGGAAAAGTCTATTCTTTTCTCCCAAAAGAAGGCCAATGTCCAGACAGTGTTTAAACTCCAACAAACAAGTTTATTTTCTCTTGCTTGAACAGATTGGGAAAAAGGTTGAAGACAGCAATGAGATTGGGTAGGGAGATAGGTTCAGGCACGGGGCACCCAGTTACCCTATTCTCCACTCAAGCCTGAGTGGGTATTGCTCACCCGGATAGATCCCTCTCACAGTTCTAGCAGCCGGAGTGAAGCACAAACAGTTACTTTGATTTAGTCCCCTTTACGGACAAGTTCAGAAGATCATCTGCCACAGAATCCTTTGGTTACTGAATTAGAACTTTGAAACCCCTGTAGATTATTAGAGACCATAGGTGCCAATGGGGCACACTACAGGAGCTATCTTGCAACTCACAAATCCTTCCCTCTGATAGGCAACCAGGCCTCTCTGAGACCGTGACTTCCTTCACCAATCCATCGGACAATTCCTCCCCTGGTTTCCTCTCCACCAGAGCGGGCCACCCTCACTCGGGTTCCCTGGGACTCCAGTGGGTTGATTGTAGACCCAGTTAAAGGTACTGGGCCTACCTGGAACTCTGTAGCCTCGGGCTAAAGGTGCCCGAGACCTCTCGACCAGTTCATGCACCCCAGGCCAGCAAGGCCAACGGAGGCGACTTCGCAACCAGGGGTCCTCCTTGGAATTCCCCTGGCACACCACCACAGATCATGGCGTCTGCCCTTTATGTACCCTCTCCCTGCATGCACAGCAGGCAAAACCCACCCACCGCATGGTAGCCGAGAGAGGACACCCAATCACACCACAATGCCACCCGTGGTTCAACCCGAGACCTGGGCAACAGCGCCACCACAGGCCAAGTGGAACTATACACCAGGCAACACCATAGCAGAACAGAGTCCATATTAAACAGAATTGGAGAACCTGATCCATACTATTGCTCAGACTGCCCCTAAATTTATAGCATAGCGACCCCAAATTTGGGGGTCCCGCTACATCTGTAAATCTAACAAGCAGACTCCTGCCTGTCAGGTGGAATCATTCAGATGGCTGCGCTGCCATTCGATTGCTTCCAAACACCCCCGGTAATGGCATTCCCCCCGCATGCACCCCCACTATGCGGGTGCCATCGGGTAGACCTGGAAATCAACGCATTTGACGTCATTGCCAGGTCCAGCCTGCATACCTGGGAAAGAATGCATTGTAATGCAATCTTAGACCCCCCAAAAAAAAATTGGAGGCCCCCCACACTTACGCACGTACAAACATAAACGCAAGCACAGGCTGCACCTGGATGCATGAAAACGCTAAATTGCGATGCACGTTATATATTGCCGTGCACACCGGAGTTGGAGCAATATTTCTAGCACCAGACCTCATCTTTAACACTAAACTGATGATATATAGGGGGCTTTTAAAGCATTGTCTGAAAATATAGATTACTGAAGCTTGTCACTATTTCACTGGCGCAGGCAAATTCAAGGTTTGACATGTTGTGTACAGTATGTATTTACTCTGTGCAACCTAATCTTTTATATTTTTACCAAAAATGGGTAATTTATTGCATCTGTGTGCCCACAAAATAAAGGAGTTTTAAGGGCAGAAGGTCTTTTATTCCAATGCATTAAGATAAAAAGCCTTCTGTGTGCAGCAGCCCCCCTCAGCCCCTCTAACACTTACCTGAGGTCCCTCTCTGTCCAGCGATGTCCACAAGTGTCTCAGCCATCCAGATTCTCCTTCCTGATTGGCTGAGACACAACAGTAGCGCCATTGGCTCCCACTGCTGTCAATCAAAGTCAGCTAGCCAATCAGGGGTGAGATGGGTCGGGCAGGGACGGGGCTCCATGTCTGAATGGACACAGGGATCTGTGACCCTGGCTCGGGTGCCCCCATAGCAAGCTGTTTGCTGTGGGGGCACTGAACAGGAGGGGGGGGCAGGAGCACAGAATAGGCACCCAAGAAGAGGATCCAGGCTGCTCTGTTCAAATCTACTCCAACAGAGCAGATAAGTATAACCACTTCAGCCCCGTAAGAATTTACCCCCTTCCTGACCAGAGCACTTTTTTCGATACGGCACTGCGTCGCTTTAACTGACAATTGCGCGGTCATGCGACATTGCACCCAAACATAATTGACGTCCTTTTTTTTCCACAAATAGAGCTTTCTTTTGGGGGTATTTGATTACCTCTGCACCTTCTATTTTTTGCGCTATAAACACAAAAAGAGTGACAATTTTGAAAAAAAAGCAATATTTACGTTTTGCTATAATAAATATCCCCAAAAAATATATAAAAAAACTAATTTCTCCCACAGTTTAGGCCAATATGTATTCTTCTACACATTTTTGGTAAAAAAAAAATAAAAGATCGCAATAAGCGTATGTAGTGGGGTTCAACTGTTATGGACTATTGTTATGTGTGTACACCCCAAACTTCCTCCTATGTTCCAGTTACAACTTTATAGACTATTGTTTACTTATGTGCAGTAATGCATGTTGAACTTATCGTACAGGGGGAGAGAGAGACTCCGTTGCCATGGATACCTAATAGACTATGGTACCCATAGTGCAGCTGTACTCCCATGTATGCATTACAACCACTGCACAGCCTGCTGGGGGAGGTTACATAAAGGAAGGGAGTACTTTTTTTAGCCTGAAGGATCCCAATGGAGAAAGGTAATATATACATGTGTACTTAATGTGATATATATGTATATATGCAGAATTGTGTTCCCCTATAGCCAGTGGGTTTTACAATTCTTTTCACTACCAGTTGTGCCAAGGGAGGATTCGAGCCAGGTAAGGGTTTGAGAATCAGAGGGCAGGCCCAAACAAAACCAGCAGCTCCTACGGGGGTAGTGCTACACGTGGAGGTTCGTCCGGGATCCTGTTGCTCTGAAATCAACTTTCCCCAGGCTGGACCCTTGTCCTTATCAAGATGGACCCCTTTGTTGTAGTCCAGTGGTGTGAAAGAGAGGGAGCCCGCTCAAGTGCAAGTGTAGCCATTGAGCTTCCTGGAGGACATTGGGATAAGAAGAAAGCGGCTGACATCATGAAGGTGTTGTCCCCACAAAGGAGAGCACGGGTAGTCGCTCTCAGGCTGGATCAAGAAGCTTATAGCACTCATGCCCTGTTAGAGTGGAAAGAGGGAGTACCGGAGAGCTTCAAAAGGAAGAGTTTCCCTTTAGGAGGCAAGTCAAAACTCCAGATAGTGCACCCGAAAGTTTCAGGAGGAGACCAATCCACACCTTCAAAGGAGGAGAAGAACCGGGGACCAATATCCTCCCCTCCACCCTTGACCATGATTGGGCCAGACCTTCTTAGTGCTCTAGGAGATTATCAAAGTGTCACAAAAGCAATACAGTTTGTGTGGAAGCTGTGTACAGGAAGCTGAGGATCTTCTCAGGAAAACTGTGCCAGTCGGTGAGGAAGAATTTGATGTCTGGATAGAGCAAGCCATGCAAGCTCTAGAAGGATGGGAACTACCAGAGGCCCAAAAGAAACAACGCATAAGTGAGAGTCTAAGAGGAGCCGCTGCAAAAGCTGTCAAGAATCTGAGGTTCAGTAACGCCACCTGTACTGCCTATGATTACTTGGTTATGCTACAAGAGGAGTTCGGGCGACTGGAGAAGGCGGCTGAGCTGATATATCAATTTGAACACACCCTCCAACAGCCAGGGGAACGACTTTCTGAGTACATCCGGAGGTTGAACAAGATGTTATGTCAGATTGTACTTAAAAAAGGAATGGAACCCTCTGCTATAGATCAAGCCAGGATGCAACAAATTCTAAGAGGAGCCCTGCGCTCTGATCCAGTTTGGCTCAATTTGAAGACCTCAGGGGGTGTCACGTCACTGAGCTACCCTGACCTAATCAGGGTAGTAAGAGATGAGGAAGCACTGCTGAATGATCAACAGTCAACTACTCCATTGAAATCTATCCCCTTTGCTGGAGGTAGGTCGGCAATGACTCATGAACAGGACTCTGAGGTAGCTACTCTAAAGTCCCAAATGGCACAAGTTATGGAGATGTTAACTTCACTCATGGCCAAGGTCTCAGAGTCTGGGAAGGGAGAAGACACGGCAACCAAGGTGACTCAAAGTGTACCTACTCCCTCACCTAGGAGCACAAGGGATGAAGATGTCTGCTTCAATTGTGGAGGAACTGGACACTATTGACAGATGTGTCCCAGCCCGAGGAAAGCTGCCACACCATCCCGCAAGCCAGTGGCAAACTTCAGAGGGCCCCGGTGAAGGAGTCAACCAGGTGCCCATCAGTGACAGCCAACTCCAAAAACAATAAGAAAAAGAGACATCAACGGGGGCCTAAACCTTTACTAAACACCCCTGCTGCCACCTCTGGACAGCTTGGTACTTGGTACTTCCCGCTCCAAATTTCAAAATACTCAGAGGCGGGAGATCAATGCACACCAGGCTCCACAAGGGTCAAAACCACGGAAAAGCCAGAGAAAGAAGGAAGTAAAGATACAAATTACAGAAGCTGCCAAGAAGACCTCTCCACGGAAACTTCCAGATAAACTTGTAGGGCCCTCTCCAAGGAATCTACACAAAGGCCCTTCTCGATACCGGAGCCCAGGTGACTCTCCTATATCGTGACTTCTACAATAGGCACCTCAGGCATTTACCATTACAGAAGCTGGGAGACCTGGAGATATGGGGCATTGGAACGCAGAGTTTCCGCAATGATGGGTACATCCCAATTAGACTCACCTTTGATCCCTCAGTGGCGGGAGGAACGGAGATGTTTGACACTCTGGCTGTGGTCTGTCCTAGGCCACCTGGGGCCAACAAGAGCTCTCTGATCATAGGAACCAACACTGTCTTGGTAAGGAGGCTGTTGACCCCCCTGATTAAAGAACAGGATACCTTGACCACAAGGGTCCACCCCTTTGTTGCAGCAAGTTTACCAGCACTTAGTGATGGAGAAGAAGGCCCCAGGAGAGGGGGTTGGGAAAGTATGGAAGCTGGATAAAACAGAAAAGGTACTGCAGCCAGGAGAGGTGACCTGTTTTAGAGCATCTGTAAAACTCACATGGAAGCAACCCGGCCCTTTCATCATCCTGGAACCTGGCCCTCGAGAGAAGGAAAGGGGAATAGAGGTAATTCCCGAAGTGATCCCACTGAAGGCCCTAGAGAGGAGTCATGGGAAGATTTCAGTGAGTGTCAGAAACACCTCCGCCACCCCTTTGAGGGTATCAGACAGAATTCTGTTGGGTCAGGTGAACCAAGCCACCCCAGTGGGCCCATCTGACTTGAAGAAGCCACAGGGAGAAGAAGACATAATAGGGAGGCTCTGTTCTGAGGACGAAAACCTCCCACCAGCTTGGAAGAAGAGAGCCAGGGCCCAACTTGCTCGATGGCAGAAGATCTTCTCAATGGATGAATTCGATGTGGGGTGTTTGAAGAGTGCCACCCACAAGATTCACTTGCAGGAGGATAAGCCGTTCAGGGAGAGAGTCCGACGGGTTCCTCTAGGAGATCTGGAAGATCTGCGCGAACAACTGTCTGAATTAGAGAGGACAGGCATAATCCAGGAGTCTCAAAGCCCTTATGCCTCTCAGATAGTGGTGGTCCGAAAGAAGAATGGTTCTCTGAGGCTGTGTATAGACTACCGGACACTGAACGGAAGAACTATACTGGATCAGTACACCCCTCCCCGGATAGAGGATGCGTTACAAAGTCTGTCTGGAGCCAAGTGGTTCAGTGTGATGGATCTGAAGAGTGGCTACTACCAGATCCCCATGCACCCTGAAGATCAGGAGAAGACAGCCTTCATCACCCCTGTGGGGTTCTTCGAGTTCAACCGGATGCCTCAAACGGTTGTCAGGAGCCCCTGCTACTTTTCAAAGGCTGATGAAAAGAACGGTGGGGGACATAAATCTGATAGAGGTAATGGTGTACCTGGACGACGTCATAGTGTTCGGGAAAACCCTAGAGGAACATGAAGAGAGGCTGGAGAAAGTCTTGAAGAGGCTCCATGAAGAAGGCCTGAAACTTTCCCCGGAGAAATGTCAGTTCTACGAGTCCTCAGTTCATTACTTGGGCCACATTGTATCTGCAGAAGGGGTAGGTACAGACCCGGAGAAGCTGGATGCTGTCACTTCCTGGCCAAGGCCTACAAATGTGACCAAGCTCCAGTCATTTCTGGGATTCTGCTCCTATTACAGGAGGTTCCTAAAGGGGTTTGCCAAAATAGCCAGGCCCCTCAATGAATTATGATGGAGAGAATTCAGACCAGCCAGTGAAGTCTACCATGGGGCTCAGGAAATCTAAAGAGTCCATCCAGGGTCAGTGGACCCCCAAGTGTGAAGAGGCCTTCGACCAGGTGAAAAAGAGTCTGACCACCACCCCAGTATTGGCCTATGCAGATACCACCATACCTTACGAGCTGCATGTGGATGCCAGCCGAGATGGGCTTGGTGGGGTGCTATACCAGGAGCACAATGATCACCTATGGCCCGTTGCTTATGTGAGCAGAAGCCTGACACTCGCTGAAAATAATTACCCCACCCACAAGCTTGAATTCTTGGCCTTGAAGTGGGCTGTGGTAAACAAATTGAAAGACTACTTATACGGGGCTGAATTTGTGGTCAAGACGGATAATAATCCACTTACTTACCTTCTGACCACCGCCAAACTAGATGCCACAGGACATAGGTAGCTGGCTGCCCTCTCAAGTTTCACATTCAGCCTTAAGTACCGACCAGGAGTTGGAAATAGGGATGCGGATGCCCTATCCAGGAGATCCCATACTTCCACTGATCTCACCGAAGAGTGGGCCCAGTTGACCCCGGAGGGAGTGCGAGCCCTATATAGGGGGACGGAACTTTAAGCCAAAGGTGGATCAAGGGCCGAAGAAATTGGGGTCTCAGCTGCTGGAGTACCCAGATGTTACTGCAATGTGACCCAAGTCGGAGAAGAGGGCTTGCCCAAGTTATCCAAGAAGGACTTAAGGAGGGACCCGTTAGGGAAGCTAATACTGAAGGCCTTGGACAACCAACGCCCTGAATTGCTCCTAACCAACTCTTCCAGATAGGCCCGCTCATTGCACAGGGAATGGGATCGGCTACAGATACGTCAAGGGGTGGTTTACCGAAGGGGCCCCTTTGATGATCTGGAAGAGAAGTGGCAGTTATTCCTACCCACCAAGCACAGGGAGGCGGTCCTAACTGCTCTCCACGATCATCATGGTCACCTGGGACCGGAGAGAACCTTTCACCTTGTAAGACACAGGTTCTACTGGCCCTGTATGTGGGCCAAAGTAGAGGGATACTGCCATTCTTGTGTCCGGTGCATACAAAGGAAGACTTTGCCATGTCAGGCAGCCCCAATGGGCCATCTGCAGAGTCAAGGACCCATGGAACTGGTGTGCATTGACTTCCTTTGTCTAGAGCCTGATCTGAATGGAAAAGGGAATGTCCTGGTAGTGACAGACCACTTCACCAGATACGCTCAAGCATTCCCTACCAAGGATCAGAAGGCCTCAACAGTAGCCAAAGTGCTAGTGAAAAGGTTCTTTGTGCACTATGGTCTACCCCAACGTCTACATTAAGATCAAGGTAGAGACTTTGAAAGCAGACTGATAAAGAAGCTGTTAGATCTGTTGGGCATCCAAAAGACTAGAACAACCCCATACCACCCACAAGGGGATGCTCAGCCTGAAGGATTTAACCGGACTCTTTTGGATATGTTGGGGACATTGAACTCAGAGAAGAAACAACACTGGAGCAAGCATGTGGCTGCCATAGTACATGCTTACAACAGTACTACCAGCGATGCTACTGGATACTCCCCATATCGGCTGATGTTTGGAAGAGAAGCTTGGTTACCAGTGGACTTAGCCTTCGGCACATCCCTGGATCATACCTCTGCAACTTCCCACAAGGGGTATGTGAATCACTTAAGGAAGAGTCTGAAGATGGCATATGAACAGGCCCAAGCCTTATCTGACCAGAGGGGATTGAGGAATAAAAGGAACTTCGACCTCAAGGTTAGGATACAAGACTTACAGCCAGGGTATAGGGTATTACTAAGGAACTTGGGTATTCCCGGGAAGCACAAGTTAGCTGACCGGTGGAAATCCCAACCATATGTCATCTGCAAACAGTTACCTGGTCTCCCAGTATATCAGATAAAACCAGAGGGGAGTTTGGGCCCACTGAAGACTTGGCATAGGAACCACCTGTTGCCCCTTTCTGAAGCAGTTCGCCTACCCCCCGCATCAAATCCACAAGAATCCGCTTCAACCTCCCGTGTATCCAGGCCAGTTACCAGGTCTCAGTCGACTCTTACAGATGTAGAGGACAAAGACTCTGGAGAAGAAGACTCTGAGGAAGAGGAGATGGAATCTGACTGGTTATGGCCCTCTCAAGCGCCAGAACCCATGACCACTTCGCTGTTACTTCCTGAGGTAGCAGATAGTGGGATTCTTCGCCCAGAGGCTTCTGAATTTGTGCCCTCTAACATACTCACCGAGGAAATAGAGGATAGCCTGGACTCTTTGCTAACAGGAGACCCTGAAGAGGCTTCATCTCTATCTGAAGGAGAGCAAGATTCTCCTAAAATTACAGAGCCCAGCATGCATGGATCAGAGGAGAAAGCCCCTGAAGAGTCCACAGAGACAGCAGGTCCTAGTGCTCCTGAGATTGGGACACCCAAAGAACAGAGAAGAAGGAGAGTCATTCACCCCCCTAAAAGACTGACATATGATCAAATGGGTGCATGCTCTGAAGAAGCAGTTCTTACTTCCAGGAGAACAGTTGAGACGCCTGGTCCTTCCACTGTGAATTTGGTGGAAGGCAACCCTAGCTCACCCCCTGGCACAGCTGGTGAGGCTGTATCAACTGAGGTGGCCCATAGACAGGACAACCTCTCCTCCAAAGTTTGGTGGGAGGTTCCTTTGTCGGTATTGTGTAGTCGCCTAGAGGCTAAAATGCAAAAGAGAGCAAGGATCCTTGATATCTTTGGGGACCAAAAACTTTAAGTGGGGAGAGTGTGTAGCGGAGTTCTACTGTTATGGACTATTGTTATGTGTGTACACCCCAAACTTCCTCCTATGTTCCAGTTACAACTTTATAGACTATTGTTTACTTATGTTCAGTAATGCGTGTGGAACTTATTCTACAGGGAGAGAGAGACTCCGTTGCCATGGATACCTAATAGACTACGGTACCCATAGTGCAGCTGTACTCCCAGAATGCATTACAACCACCAAACAGCCTGCTGGGGGAGGTTACATAAGGAAGGGAGGGGTCACGCTCGGTCTCTCTGGACTTTGCCCTCAACCAAGCAGGAAGTCTGTGTGATGCCTGCTGCCAGAGCGACTAGGCCCAAAGCCTGGGCCTGTAGTTTTGCGGAGGATCATCAAGCCAGAGAGGGATCTCTTTCCGTGTGACCAGCTTGCGCTTCTCAGATACCGGGGTCATCCACCAACCGACATCTACGGCGGCTGTGAGAGGGACCGGAGACTGTGCGTTGCAGAGAGGTCGCGGATTGGGGTACCGACAACGGATCGTGTCAGGCGGACTAGGCCTGTTTGGGTGAGCGGGCACCTGCCCAGAATCTACAACTGGTTGTTAGGCCTATGACTTTTTAAGGCCCACCATCATCCGAATAGTGAGCCGCACCTACACTAGGAAATAACGCAGCGCATGGTAACTGCGTAGTTAAATTTGGCATTATACTGACTGAGAGTTTAACTCCCAAAAGCATTGCGGGAGTTTAGCCTACATCTTTAATCTCCTTTGGATTACAATTATAAAGTGCACCAACGTTTTGCTAGCGAAGACTCCCACCATTGAGGAACTCGTACAGAAATCTTAGTCAGGCCCATAGGCGTGCGCACAGGGTGTGCCAGGTGTGCCCAGGCACACCCTAATCACCTTGTGCAGCACAATTTCCCACCACTGCCCTGGCTCCCTCCCCTTCCCCCCGCAGTGCTTCCAGCTTCCCTCCTCTCCTCTCCTGCCGACTGTTGCTGTGGGGATGAGTGGGGAAACTGGCCAGTAAGTGTAATTTGCTGTCCCCGTTTCTTTCTAAGTGAACATCGGCAGTGATCAATAGTGTGTCTGTTTGAGCTTTGGGGTGCACACCCTAATGCAATAGGCTGCGCACACCTATGGTCAGGCCTGACTGGAACTAACATTGACAGGACACAGGGATATATTTCCCACTAGGGGGAGCTTGCGAGCTTGAGGTTTTTATCCATAGGAAGTAGACATTAGCCTATTGTAGGACCTGTATATGATACACATTATTGACTCTTGCGGGGCCCTGCAGAGTCATTTAAAGCTATAAAAGAGATATATATAATCTATAAGCCTGTTTACTATCTTTTGACAAAGTAAACTTCATCTTTGTTTAAGTATATACCTGTGTGAAGTACTTTTATTAGCCTGAAGGACCCCAACGGAGAAAGGTAATATATACATGTGTACTTAATGTAATATATGTATATATGCAGAATTGTGTTCCCCTATAGCCAGTGGGTTTTACAATTCTTTTCACTACCAGTTGTGCCAAGGGAGGGTTCGAGCCAGTTAAGGGGTTGAGAATCAGAGGGCAGGCCCAAACAAAACCAGCAGCTCCTACAGGGGTAGTGCTACACGTATATTGATTGGTTTGCGCAAAAGTTATAGCATCTACAAAATAGGGGATAGATTTATGGCATTTTATTATAATTATTTTTTTATTAGTAATGGCGGCGATCTGCCATTTTTATCATGACTGCGAAATTGTGGTGGACACATCGGACACTTTTGATACCATTTTGGGACCTTTGTCATTTATATAGCGATCAGAGCTATAAAAATGCACTGATTACTGTGTAAATGACACTGGCAGGGAAGGGGTTAAACACTAGGGGGCGATCAAGGTGTTTAGTGTATCCTAGGGAGTGATTCTAACTGTAGGGGGGATGTTCTCACTAGAACATGACCGAGATCACGGCTCCCGATGACAGGGAGTAGTAGATCCCTGACATGTTGCTAGGCAGAACAGGGAAATGCCTTATTTACATAGGCATCTTTCCGTTCTGCCACTCAGTGACACGATCGCGGGCCCCCGGCAGACATCGAGTCCGCGTGACCCGCGGGCATGATCACAGGGCACGTGGGGCGCGTGCACCCACAATGCCGTGATTTAAAGGAGACATACAGGTACGCCCATTTGCCCACCGATGCCATTGTGCCGACGTATATCGGCGTGCAGCGGTCGGCAAGCGGTTAACCTGTTTGTTATTTTTATAGAAAAAAAACAAGACTTTACAATCACTTTAACATTTGCGGTAATATTGTATGACATAAAAATTTGGAACTACCACTATTTTATTCTCTAGGGCAGTGGTCTCTAAACTGCGGCCCGGGGACCGGATATGGCCCTTTGCTTATTTTTATCCAGTCCTTCTTCCCTCTGGTAAAAGGCACTATTCACCTCACTCACCCCAACAGTGGGGCATAATTTCTGCCACCGACACCAGATATGGGGCATTATTCCTCCCTCTGACAGCTACGATTGGGTACGATTTCTCTCACTGACACCAACGATGGGACACTATTCCTCTCCTTATTTCCACTGATACCTAGACATTTTCTACTCTTGCTGGCCACAGTTCGGCCCCCCTAAAATCTGAAGGACAGTAAACCGGCCCTTTGTTTAAAACGTTTGGAGACCCCTGCTCTAGGGTGTCTGCTTTCAGAAAATATGTAATGTTTTTGGGGGTTTATTCAAACTTCAGGCCTAAAATAATTTTTTAAGCATGTGTGCGCAAAAATGGCCCTGGCAGCGAAAGGATTAAAGTCACCATGCATTACTTTTGGTGTGGTGCAGTGCAATTTAGTACAAAATAAATGGGTTCAAATTGCACCGCACTGCACCGCATATGAATCACACAGGAACACGCTGTAAAGAAGTTGTATATACCAGAGGTATATCCTATCCCTATCCAAGTTAAATCCCCTCAATAAAAATACAAGGACTGTTTTTCTGCCTGAGTATGAATGAGAAATGTGTGCCTGGCTGGGCAGAGTGACGGACGGACCATAATACTCAGCAGCCCCTACGGGGGGGAACCGCTACACATGCATGAGAAGTAAATATATAATGTGTATTTGGCTGTAGCATATGGTCTCTGTATGCCACTGGAATATAAAGAAAAACATTTAAAAGCAAATGGAGCTGTGAAGATTGCTGTGATGTGAACTTTAGAGAGTCTCCTGACTATGCTTGGCAGCTCCTGCCCATCTTATACCACATCCACCTTTGTATTTACCGAAAAGATGTCAAAAGTAGCTGCCCAAGGAAAAACATAAGGTGAAAACCAAAAGGAAAGAGGAAAGGCCCATTTTAAATGTATAGCCTTAATGCCATCTCTTATGACCCTGCTGTCATGCTCAGCGATGAGTGCTTAATGGTAAATATAATCCTGCATAGATGCTGCTGTTTACTGTATATATGCCATACAGAACCCCAAAAATTATTTATAGACAACAAAGAATTAAGCATATTCATTATGGAATTTACGTTTCTATAACTGTACACAGTAGGGGTTCCTTAAAGACATGGTACTATGACTATATCTGGTACTAGGAGAAACAGTGAACAATGGTTACATCACTGTGCTTGCTACTTTTGTTTCCCCTTTCTCTGGGAACTCAAGCATTAATATTTCAGGGGAAACTCACTTTCTGGTATCGCTGGTAATCTACGTATCATAGTTCACAACATTTTACACTATCTTCTTCCAATGGCCTAATCACTCACTGCAGCCTATATTTTATATCAAAACCCAAGAACAAGAATGTAATATATTGTAGGTTACCAGTCCTTAGATGTTGTGGCTGTATTGGTTTTCTCCTTTACTTTTTCTTTTTCTTTTTACCTGATGATCCTGCTAAAGAAACCTTTTTATTCTAGGGTGACAACGCACACACATTGTAACTGTGAGGAGCAGTATTATCCCTAACATTCTTTCTCCTCTTTCGTGCTATAGAACCCTGCCCCATCACTTTATCCCCATAGCAAATAAAGGGGGGATTGTAGTTCACAGGGGCAATCTCGACAGTAAAGATAAAATTGCACAGCACGTCACAGGTTTTCTGGCAGGATGAAGAAGTATTGTTACACTGATCAAACAGATAAACAAAATGCTTTCAGTTGTATGTTTAATGGACCAAAGGGAACAAATAAGAGAATGTTAGCGTTTGCACACACCAATTACATTTTGTATGGCTGTTTTTCATTTCTGCACTCCTAAAATACAAGCATGGGTTACTAAAGCCACAATATAGTGCA
This sequence comes from Rana muscosa, assembly GCA_029206835.1. Taxonomy (NCBI): domain Eukaryota; kingdom Metazoa; phylum Chordata; class Amphibia; order Anura; family Ranidae; genus Rana; species Rana muscosa. The sequence continues at coordinate 632,366,424 of CM055117.1, read as the reverse complement.
GATGTGAAATGTAAGCTGGAACAGGCAGGATTTAGTTCATATACTCGTAGCAACCTATATTCATATAGCACCCTCCTAGTTGGGTTAATAGGATGCTAGGCAAATTTAGTTCTTCGTGGCTCTTCTGTAGTCAGTGGAGCAGTTATTGATTACTTTTGGCTGTTCTGGGTCTCACAGCTTTGATTGATCTCCCCTGCTTTCCAGTGGCTTGAACAAGGCAAATGGGCAGCCTGAATATTTTGTGTGCTCCAGGCAATCCCTATGGAGTGCCCAGAAGATGGCTAGAGAGGCACATAAATAGTCTGAGATTGAGAGCAGAGGGGCACTTCTCCCTGTTTGTTGGGAATCCACCTAAAGGTTATTTTACTAAAGGAATGAAGAATTTTCACTTGGCAAAGTAGTGCTGTGCTAACACTTTTTAAAAAGCTGAATGACCTCTGAAGCGTGAGCATGATCTTGGAACAGACAGGTTTATGTTACACACTTTCCCCTTTGTATACGTGTTGACAAAAAGGTTCCCACTTTCAGTGCATTGGAGTAATTACCCACAATATGTACTTTATCTGTGTACATGTAAGCATTTTCCAGCTTAATTGTTCATTGGCATGTGATGTTAGGTGCAATGACCTGTTATCAGGAAATATTATTCCCAGTCCATGTCATTTCAAAGTTAAGAATTGAAATGAAAACAACTTAGGAAGGAAGCACGTGGAAAAAAACTGAATCTCTTCAAAGGAAGAAACATGACCAAATATAAAATGGATTATTTAGCTTCCAGTTTTAGGCCTCATGCACACAAAAGTACCTAGTCCTAGGCATAAAATATGCTTAGTGTAAAAAAACACTTAATTTTCCCATGGCTGGGGAGCCGCTGGTGTGGTGTACAGCCCACCATAGAAGTGAATGTACTGATGTAAATGCAGATTCTGGTCCCAATTTGACATCTGTGTGGATGTGAGTTCGTGTCTCCAAACGCAGACAGGATTTTTAACTATTCCCTACTGTATCTAAAACAAGAGAAAACCTTTTGGCTTTGGATATGCTTTAGTCAATTTTTTACAGTAGCTATGGGCAGACCTGTATCCTTTAGGCCTCATGCAAACTGAACAGAAAAAACTCAAATTTCACAGGCTTTTTGGTGTTTATTTTTTAAGCCTGTAACCTGTATGTTGACCTATGTGTCCATGCATACATTCCAGGAGAAAAGACATTTAGAGGAGCTGAGAAAACACTACTGCCGCGTACACACGATCGGACATTCCGACAACAAAACCGTTGATTTTTTTCTGACAGATGTTGGCTCAATCTTGTCTTGCATACACACGGTCACACAAATGTTGCTCGGGAATTCCGATCGTCAAGAACGCGGTGATGTACAACACAACGACGAGCCGAGAAAAATTAAGTACAATGATTCCGAGCATGCGTAGAATTTTTGTGCGTCGGAATTGGCTACACACGATCGGAATTTCCAAGCAGAACTTTTGTTGTCGGAAAAATTGAGAACCAGCTCTCGAACATTTGTTGTCGGAAATTCCGACCGCAAATGTCCGATGAAGCCTACACACGGTCGGAATTTCCGACAACAAGCTCCCATCGAACATTTGTTGGCGGAAATTCTGATCGTGTGTACGCAGCATTAGTGTGCATGAGGCTATATATATATATATATATATATATATATATATATATAATTCTTCATTGCACACACTAACAATTATACAGGTTTCCGCCCAAAACTAGGGATGTTAGTGCAAGAAGCAGGTAAAAAATTACTGGTAATCATTGGGATATAGCAAGTAGGGCAGCTTGGTGCAGAAGATAAATGCAAAAATGCATGGATGAAAATTAAGTCATTTACTAGGTTGGCTGTGCCCCATGAGTGACATCAAGTGCACATTGTCATGTTTAAAGCCCATCTCTGGGCAAAAAAAAAAGAACCTGTCAATACCCTCCCTCCTATCCGTTCCCAACGTTTATTTTTAAAGTGAACCCTTCAAAGTGACTTTTTTACATACGTGAGTCCACTGATTTGCTCAACTTTCCCCACATCCTTAGCAACACGTCTGGTAATGGAGACCAGTGAGTGCAGTCCAGATTGGCCAACTGGTCTTTTGTCCTCTTTAAAGTGATACTAAAGTCTTGTTTTTGTTTTGTTTTGTTTGAAAATAACACACATGTCATACTTGCCTGTTCTGTGCAGTGGTTTTTCACAGAGTAGCCCTGATCCTCCTTTTCTCAGGTCCCTCGCCGGTGCTCCTGGCCCCTCCCTCCTGCCGAGTGCCCCCACAGCAAGCAGCTTGCTATGGGGGCACCCGAGCCAAGCTGCAGCTCTGTGTATCTATTCAAACATGGAGCCGCGGCCTGGCCCCGCCCCCTATCTCTCCTCATTGGCTCACTGACTTTGATTGACAGCATCAGGAGCCAATGGCACTTCACTGCTGTCTCAGCCAATTAGAAAGCAGAGTCCCAGACAGCCAAGTCTCTCGTGCAACATCGCTGGATCGGAGGGAGCTCAAGCATGTATTAGGGGGGCTGAGGGGGGCTGCTGCACACAGAAGGCTTTTTATCTTAATAGAATGGAGAGGCATTCATTCAGAGGCTTCATACCACGATTGGAGTCGCATTGTTTCAGACTGACACACAGCATTTCCGATCGCTGCGCTCCCCCGTGGGTGCGCGCCGGCTCTGTTATCCTGATCAAGTCATATAACGTCCGATCAGGATAACTAAACCACTTTGCCACCATCATCTTTTTTCTATACGGTAGGCGGCAAGTGGTTAAATAAGGTGAAGGGTTGATTTTTTTATTTATTTTTTAACTAGGCAGAGGTGCTTTTAGGAATGTCCAGGGCTTTTAAAAACAAAAGGGGCTTTATGGCAACCTAAACTTTTGTGTTTTTAATATTGTGCTGTGTTTTTCCTACTCACCTCCCTGCCTGTCTCCAGCACCGCACCTGAGGACAAGCAGGGAGGGGAGAGACCTTGCATTGTGACGAGCACCATTTGGTGTCAGGCTTTCTTAACGCTCAACAAAAGTGTAAATGAGGTGCCGACCCCAATAAAAAAAATTAAATAAAAATGTATTCCTTCAGGTTACCCCCACACAAGGAAGCGCTTGGGTGCTCAGTACAAGCACATGCTGAGCAGCCAAATCAAGCTCCAAAAGATAAACCCTGCTGCTTGCAGGACTAAATGTTAAAACAAAAACAACTGTCCAGTGCCCGGAACTGCATGTCCCAGGAGTCGGGTGACACCCGTCATCGGGCGAGATAATTTGTGCATCCCTGATCATCCATGTTTTATCCATCCATGTGGATGTAGGTGGAAAGAAATCTCTCAAAAAGAATAGAAGCAACTAGAAAAAAACTTTTGGATTGTCCAGTTTTGTTAAAAATGTTTAGTTCAGAACAATGGTAGATAAAAAGAAGGATAATGTTCCCTTAACTGTTGAAGGTTCCAAGGTAGCACTAACCTGATCTCATATATCTGATATAGCACTAGCCTGCGTACGTGCAAAAATACAAAGGGCGTATCTAACACACATGAATCATTCAGCTTGCTTCTGTAACACCCTGGCAATTTACATTCCTTCTGCTGGGTGTGGGTAAAAGTGCAATAATATGTAATAGCGTTGCCATTGAAACTAATTTGTACCAATACTGTAGTGTTTTCTTATTTTGATCGATAGTAACAGTTAAACATATTAATTTTAATTGATTATACAATTGTACAAACTGACAACTCAGAAGAAACTGGACTAACAACTTAAAGGAGTAACAAGCAAACTAAAAACTAATTTAACTTAAAAAATGAACTGCAGTCAAAAGAAAAGTAACTTTGACTGCTAATTCCACTTTTACATAACACTTTATTTTGCTTTATAGGTAGTCCTTGGTGCCAACAATGTCATACAGCTAGTCAACTACAGTAAAACCTTGGATTGCGAGCATAATTCGTTCCAGAAACATGCTTGTAATCCAAAGCACTTGTATATCAAAGCAAATTCCCCATAAGAAATAATGGAAACTCAAATGATTTGTTCCACAACCATTTATTCATAGGTCCTTCAGTTTATAGTCCATATAAAAAGATTATAACAATGTGATTTGTGTAACCATAAAATGTCCATCCACAAATGGAAACCTCCACAAGGGGATTAGAAGCAAAATCCAGCAGGAGCTACAGAGTATAAAAGAGAAGAGAGGCGCCTCTAATTGTAGCAGTATGTTGCTAAATGTTGTACCTTCATTAAATGTAACCATATTGCAACACTGAGGCTACTTTCACACTGAAGCTCTGGATGCGCTGGCGGTATAGCGGCGCTATTTTTAGCGCCGCTATACCATTGTTTTGCCGCTATTTGCGGGCGCTAGCGGGGTGATTTTAAAAACTCCCACAATAACGCCTCTTTGCAGCGTTTTGCGGGCGTTTTAGAGGCGCTACCCCATTGATTTCAATGGGCAGGGGCGCTATAGGAGCGCTATTTTTACCGCTCCTATCGCGCCTCAAAGATTTGGCTTGCAGGAGTTTTTTTTACCCTCCTGCAAGCGCAACGCTCCAGTGTGAAAGCCCTCGGGCTTTCACACTGGATACAAAGTAGCAGCTTTTTTAGGGCGCTTTACAGGCGCTATTTTTAGCGCAATAGTGCCTGCAAAGCACCTCAGTGTGAAAGGGGCCTGAGAGGCGCCTCTCTTCTTTTATACTCAGTTTTGACATGACGCTACTCTTATATCAAGACATTGCTTGTATATCAAGTCAAAATGTATTAAAAAATGTTGCTTGTCTTGCAAAACGCTCTCAAACCAAGTTACTCTCAAACCAAGGTTTTACTGTACAATGAAGTCTGAAGAATGTCTATATTTAATTACATTGTCACAGTTTTGTCTCATCAATCATGCTTGCATCCTATGCCTCCTTAAAGAGATATGTCAGCATAATAACTAGGGGTGAGCCGAACACCCCCCCCCCCGGTTCGGTTCGCAGCAGAACATGCGACCAGGCAAAAAATTTGTTCGAACACGCGAACACCGTTAATGTTTATAACAGTCTCTTATTACATTTCTAAAGGAAAAAAGTCATTTAAAACTACTCGCGGCTATAATGAATTGTTGGGTCCTGGCAATACAGATAAAAGTCATTGAAAGTCATTGTCCCCCCAAATTCCATTACCAGGCCCTTCAGGTCTGGTATGGATATTAAGGGGAATCCTGCGCCAAATAAAAAAAAAATGGTGTGGGGTTCCCCCCAAAAATCCATACCAGACCCTTATCTGATCACGCAACCTGGCAGGCCGCAGGAAAAGAGGGGGGACGGGAGCGCCCCCCTCCTGAATCGTACCAGGCCATATGCCCTCAACATGGGGAAGTAGGCCCTCATGTTGATGGGGACAAGAGCCTCATCCCCACAACCCTTGCCCGGTGGTTGTGGGGGTCTGCGAGCGGGGGGCTTATTGGAATCTGGAAGCCCCGTTTAACAAAGGGGACCCCCAGATCACGTGTACGGGTGACCCCGCCCCTCTGACACAATGCAGGTTTCCGGTTGCATCAGAGGGGGGCGGGGTCACCCGTACATGTCACTGGGTAAGCCCGGCGATTCCCCTTGCGTCTCTGGCCCCGCCCTCAGTTATATAAGAGCTGTCAGGCTGGCACCGCGTCATTCGGCCGTGAGCCTCCGGTGGAGGCAGGATCGTGTGTGTCGTATCCTCGCTGGAGATCATCGCTGGAGATCATTGCTGGATACTGAGAATGGATTACATCGCTGGAGATCTAGAGTGGATTACATCGTTGGAATCCTTTTTTTATTTTTAATTTTTTAATTTTTAATAAAGGACTTGTCACAAGCCGTCTCCTGTCGTTTTTAACATTTTGACACTTTTTTTGTGAAATGGTAGGGGTACCCCTTACCAATTCACATGGGGGGGCCGGGATCTGGGGGTCCCCTTTATTAAAGGGGGCTTCCAGATTCCGATAAGCCCCCTGCCCGCAGACCCCCACAACCACCGGGCAAGGGTTGTGGGGATAAGGCCCTTGTCCCCATCAACATGGGGACATCCTCCCTATGTTGAGGGCGTGTGGCCTGGTACGGTTCAGGAGAGGGGGAGCTCTCTCATCCCCCCTCTTTTCCTGCGGCCTGCCAGGTTCCATGCTCGGATAAGGGTCTGGTATGGTTTTTTAGGGCGAACCCCACACCATTTTTTTTTTTTTTTTGCCGCAGGGTTCCCCTTAATATCCATACCAGACCTGAAGATCCTGGTAATGGAATTTTGGGGGACCCCCACGCATTATTTTTTTTTCAATGACTTTCAATTACTTTTATCTGTATTGCCGGGACTCGACAGTTTTAAATGACTTTTTTTCCTTTAGAAATTTCATTTTGTGCAGAGACTGTTATAAAAACAGGAAACATGCGCTACTTTACAGGCATACTATAGACACCCCCCAGGTACGAAATTTAAAGGAATATTTCACTTTTATTGTTTCACTTTAAGTATTATTAAAATCACTGCTCTCAAAAAAACGGCTGTTTTTAAAACTTTTTTTTGCATTGATACATGTCCCCTGGGGCAGGACCCAGGTCCCAAAACACTTTTTATGACAATAACTTGCATATTTAGTGGGAATGCTCAACAGCATTCCCACTATTGTTATTAGTTTTTTGATTTCCGTAGGTTTTTTGGCTCTGCGTAACTTCTGCATACTTTTAGCTATTAAAACCATTCAACTTTTAAAATGTTCAGCTCTTTCAGCTAATGATGGGACTTCTTCAACTGTTTTTCTACTCTTTATACTTTTTAAAATATTAAGCTTTTTAACACTTTTTTTTAACATTGAAGTGAATGAGAGCATGCTTCAAATCCTTGAAATCTTTTTCCGCTCCCAAAAGTTTCAGCTCGTTCATACTTTCACCTACAGATGCCAAACAAACTTTAAAATGTTCACAAAATATTCAGCTATCCGGCTATATCTTTTCAGTTTGATATCTTTTACAGTTTTTGTGAAAAGCTGTTTAAATTTCCTGAAATGATCACGATTAAACAGTGTGTATTGGGCTTATTCTTTGCAAACTTTTAAAGCCAACAATTCAGTTTAGTGTCAGCTTTTCAAAAAACCTTTTAAATATTCCAAATTTTTCATACATTAGTGGTGTTGTTAAACTTTTTTAATGAAATTCATGTTTATTTTAAAACCATTCCTACTTTTCCAACTATTCTCACTTCTTCAACTTTTTCTTACGGATTTAAGCAATTCATCCAGTTAGCTTTAGCAATTCAGCTATTCAGCATTCCCACGCATTTTCTGCAGGAAATGCATTTTCTAGTAACCTTTAAAATTAGCACTTTAGATTTCTCCCATAGACTTTTAAAGGGTGTTCCGTGGCTTTGCGAATTTGCCGCGAACACGCCAAATTGTTCGCTGTTCGGCGAACGGGCGAACAGCCAATGTTCGAGTCGAACTCATGTTCGACCTGGACATAAAGCTCATCCCTAATGATAACATGCTTATAGTAAAAAACATGTGATCTCATCAATGTGCTACTAATCTTTCACTGTCCAATCACCAGCTGGAATGGGTTCTAGACTAGGATGTATTGCACAACTGTAGTTTAGTATGTATTTAAGTCACAGCGACTGCAAAACTTGGCTGTACTGTCTGGTAGGAGAGCTGGATTACAACAAGGTTGGCTGAGCAGTAGGGATGAGCTTCGTGTTCGAGTCGAACATACGTTCGACTCGAACATTGGCTGTTCGATCGTTCGACGAAGATCGAACGATTTGGGCCGTTCGCGCCAAATTCGAGTGACGCGAACGGCCCACAATGCACTACGCCATCGCAGTGTCATCCAGGCGCTGTGATTGGCCAAGCATGCACTGTGACCCCGCATGCCTGGCCAATCACAGCGCCGGCAGCGAGGAGAGCAATGATTGGCCACAGGCAGGATGCCTGTGGCCAATTATTGCTGAGGGTGTTTAGTACACGCCCCACACTATAAAAGGCCGCCAGCACGGCGGCCTAGTGTAGTGTGTTCCGGAGCAGGGAAAGAGAAACATAGGCAGGGACAGTGACATTTATTTTTTTCTTGCTTAACCTGGATTCCTTTAGTTTAGGGAAAGAGAAGGATAGGTAGGGAGAGTGTCAGTGTGTTTTACTGTGCGAATCCTTGTTTCTAGGGACAGGGAAGGACAGTGAGGGAATTCTCCTTGTGCTATAGTGTGCTTTAAAAAAACATTTTTTCTAGGGACAGAAAACTATAGGTAGGGAGAGTGTCAGTGTGTTTTACTGTGCGAATCCTTGTTTCTAGGGACAGGGAAGGACAGTGAGGGAATTCTCCTTGTGCTATAGTGTGCTTTAAAAAAACATTTTTTCTAGGGACAGAAAACTATAGGTAGGGAGAGTGTCAGTTTCTTTCACTGTGATAATCCTTGTTTCTAGGGACAAAGAAGGAAAGTGAGTGAAATTCTCCTTGTGCTATAGTGTGCTTTAAAAAAACATTTTTTCTAGGGACAGAAAACTATAGGTAGGGAGAGTGTCAGTGTCTTTTACTGTGTGAATCCTTGTTTCTAGGGACAGGGAAGGACAGTGAGGGAATTCTCCTTGTGCTATAGTGTGCTTTAAAAAAACATTTTTTTCTAGGGACAGAAAACTATAGGAAGGAAGAGTGTCAGTTTCTTTCACTGTGATAAACCTTGTTTCTAGGGACAAAGAAGGAAAGTGAGTGAAATTCTCCTTGTGCTATAGTGTGCTTTAAAAAAACATTTTTTCTAGGGACAGAAAACTATAGGTAGGGAGAGTGTCAGTGTCTTTTACTGTGCGAATCCTTGTTTCTAGGGACAGGGAAGGACAGTGAGGGAATTCTCCTTGTGCTATAGTGTGCTTTAAAAAAACATTTTTTCTAGGGACAGAAAACTATAGGTAGGGAGAGTGTCAGTGTGTTTTACTGTGTGAATCCTTGTTTCTAGGGACAGGGAAGGACAGTGAGGGAATTCTCCTTGTGCTATAGTGTGCTTTAAAAAAACATTTTTTCTAGGGACAGAAAACTATAGGTAGGGAGAGTGTCAGTGTCTTTTACTGTGCGAATCCTTGTTTCTAGGGACAGGGAAGGACAGTGAGGGAATTCTCCTTGTGCTATAGTGTGCTTTAAAAAAACATTTTTTTCTAGGGACAGAAAACTATAGGAAGGAAGAGTGTCAGTTTCTTTCACTGTGATAAACCTTGTTTCTAGGGACAAAGAAGGAAAGTGAGTGAAATTCTCCTTGTGCTATAGTGTGCTTTAAAAAAACATTTTTTCTAGGGACAGAAAACTATAGGTAGGGAGAGTGTCAGTGTCTTTTACTGTGCGAATCCTTGTTTCTAGGGACAGGGAAGGACAGTGAGGGAATTCTCCTTGTGCTATAGTGTGCTTTAAAAAAACATTTTTTCTAGGGACAGAAAACTATAGGTAGGGAGAGTGTCAGTGTCTTTTACTGTGCGAATCCTTGTTTCTAGGGACAGGGAAGGACAGTGAGGGAATTCTCCTTGTGCTATAGTGTGCTTTAAAAAAACATTTTTTCTAGGGACAGAAAACTATAGGTAGGGAGAGTGTCAGTGTCTTTTACTGTGCGAATCCTTGTTTCTAGGGACAGGGAAGGACAGTGAGGGAATTCTCCTTGTGCTATAGTGTGCTTTGAAAAAACATTTTTTCTAGGGACAGAAAACTATAGGTAGGGAGAGTGTCAGTGTCTTTTACTGTGCGAATCCTTGTTTCTAGGGACAGGGAAGGACAGTGAGGGAATTCTCCTTGTGCTATAGTGTGCTTTAAAAAAACATTTTTTCTAGGGACAGAAAACTATAGGTAGGGAGAGTGTCAGTGTCTTTTACTGTGCGAATCCTTGTTTCTAGGGACAGGGAAGGACAGTGAGGGAATTCTCCTTGTGCTATAGTGTGCTTTAAAAAAACATTTTTTCTAGGGACAGAAAACTATAGGTAGGGAGAGTGTCAGTGTCTTTTACTGTGCGAATCCTTGTTTCTAGGGACAGGGAAGGACAGTGAGGGAATTCTCCTTGTGCTATAGTGTGCTTTAAAAAAACTTTTTTTTCTAGGGACAGAAAACTATAGGAAGGAAGAGTGTCAGTTTCTTTCACTGTGATAAACCTTGTTTCTAGGGACAAAGAAGGAAAGTGAGTGAAATTCTCCTTGTGCTATAGTGTGCTTTAAAAAAACATTTTTTCTAGGGACAGAAAACTATAGGTAGGGAGAGTGTCAGTGTCTTTTACTGTGCGAATCCTTGTTTCTAGGGACAGGGAAGGACAGTGAGGGAATTCTCCTTGTGCTATAGTGTGCTTTAAAAAAACATTTTTTCTAGGGACAGAAAACTATAGGTAGGGAGAGTGTCAGTGTCTTTTACTGTGCGAATCCTTGTTTCTAGGGACAGGGAAGGACAGTGAGGGAATTCTCCTTGTGCTATAGTGTGCTTTAAAAAAACATTTTTTTCTAGGGACAGAAAACTATAGGAAGGAAGAGTGTCAGTTTCTTTCACTGTGATAATCCTTGTTTCTAGGGACAAAGAAGGAAAGTGAGTGAAATTCTCCTTGTGCTATAGTGTGCTTTAAAAAAACATTTTTTCTAGGGACAGAAAACTATAGGTAGGGAGAGTGTCAGTGTCTTTTACTGTGCGAATCCTTGTTTCTAGGGACAGGGAAGGACAGTGAGGGAATTCTCCTTGTGCTATAGTGTGCTTTAAAAAAACATTTTTTTCTAGGGACAGAAAACTATAGGAAGGAAGAGTGTCAGTTTCTTTCACTGTGATAAACCTTGTTTCTAGGGACAAAGAAGGAAAGTGAGTGAAATTCTCCTTGTGCTATAGTGTGCTTTAAAAAACATTTTTTCTAGGGACAGAAAACTATAGGTAGGGAGAGTGTCAGTGTGTTTTACTGTGCGAATCCTTGTTTCTAGGGACAGGGAAGGACAGTGAGGGAATTCTCCTTGTGCTATAGTGTGCTAAAGCATTCCTCATAAACCATCTTTGAAATCCTTGTTTTTTTGGACAGTCAGGGAAATTGTCGTTGTGCTATTCTGTGCAAAAGCAATCATCCTCAACCATATTTAGAAATCCTTAAGTAAAGGGACAGAGAAGGACACCTGAAGGTAGCCCTTATTGCTTTTTTCCCATCTCCCTGCAGGCCATCTATTAGAATGTCTGGAAGGCAAACAAGGAGAGGCAGACAGTCAGGAGGCAATAAAAGAGGGCAAGCAGGCTCTGTGTCTGGGGGCAACAGTGCTGGTCGTGGACGCGGTGCATTGTCATCAGCACATGGCCATGGGACACGCTTGTCCTTCTTTTCGGCAGCTGGACATGTTGAGCCACATCATGCCGAAGACTTGGTAGAGTGGATGACCAAGCCCTCCTCCTCCTCCTCATCCTCTCTCACCCAGGCTCAGGGTACTGGAAAAGCAGCTGCCAAAGCGTCCTCTTCCCTGGTATCAATGTCAGACTCATCATCAGTCACTCCTTCCCTAGACCCACCATGTCCTCCTCCTGAGGAGTCCCCCGAACTGTTTGAGCACAGTGTTGGGTACATGCTCCAGGAGGATGCCCAGCGTTTCGAAGGGTCTGATGATGAAACCCAGCTAGAGGAAGGCAGTAGCGTGAGAGCAGACAGAGGGGATGCTCAAGAAGGACACCAATCTGGCAGTCATGTTCCAGCAGCTGCAGCATACTGCCAGATTGGCTCCAGTGATGAGGAGGGAGGTGATGATGAGGTCACTGACTCCACGTGGGTGCCTAATAGGAGAGAGGAGGAGGAGGAGGATGAGGAGGAGGCACATCTCCAACGAGGCAGGATGCCCTTTGGTGGCCAGCGTAAGGGCAGTACACCGACGGAATCACACCGCAGAGCTCCGCCTGTGCAGGGCGCTGCCTCTGCCCGTCATTCAAAAAGTTCTTTGGTGTGGGCCTTTTTTGAGGCTAGTGCATCAGATCGCACAGCTGCTGTTTGCAACATATGTCTCAAGCGTATATCGCGTGGCCAAAACATCAGCCGCTTGGGTACTACATGCCTGACCAGACATATGTTGACCTGCCATGCAGCTCGTTGGCAAGCCTACCTCAAAGACCCACACCAAAGAACAAAGCGGACCTCTCCTTGCACCGCATCAGCTGGGATCTCCAACCCCACTATAACTTCAGTCCTCTCTGAAACATGCACTGAGAGGAATGAAGGTGTAGAATTAGGTGTGTCACAGCCAAGTACTTGCGGCCACTCTGCTAGCAGTACACCGACGTCCGATTCTAGCAGGCAAATTTCCCTGCCCCAGCTGCTGGACCGTCGAAAGAAGTTCACTCCCAGCCATCCACATGCCCAGCGGTTGAATGCTAGCTTGGCTAAATTGCTAGCGCTTCAACTGCTGCCTTTTCAGTTGGTAGACTCGGCCCCCTTCCGTGAGTTTGTGCAATGTGCGGTTCCTCAGTGGCAGGTTCCCAAACGCCACTTTTTCTCACGGAAGGCTATTCCGGCTCTCTACCGGCATGTGGAAGGCAATGTCTTGGCCTCGCTGGACAGGGCGGTCAGCGGTAAGGTGCATATTACCGCTGACTCATGGTCCAGCAGGCATGGATAGGGACGTTACCTTTCTTTCACGGCCCATTGGGTCACTCTTTTGGCAGCTGGGAAGGATGCAGGACAAGGTGCAGTAGTGTTGGAGGTTGTTCCACCGCCACGCCTCCAAAATGCTACTACTGGTTGTGACACACCTCTCTCCTCCACCCCCTCCTCTTCTTCTTCCTCCATGGCCTCTTCCTGTGGTTTGTCCTCGGAACCAGCGGTGCTCCGTAGGCGTTCAAGGGGCTACGCAAGTACGCAGGCAAAAAGATGCCATGCCGTGCTTGCGCTGGTGTGTTTGGGGGACAGAAGCCACACTGGGGCAGAGGTCCTGTCTGCTCTGCAGGGCCAGGCCGAGAGGTGGTTGACGCCACGCCAGCTTAAGCCAGGAATGGTGGTTTGCGACAATGGCACCAACCTCCTCTCCGCCCTCCGACAGGGACAACTGACCCATGTGCCCTGTGTGGCTCACGTCCTTAACCTGGTGGTGCAGCGGTTCTTGGGCAGGTACCCGGGCTTACAGGATGTCCTGAGGCAGGCCAGGAAAGTCTGTGTGCATTTCCGCAGATCTTATAATGCCAGTGCTCGCCTGGCTGAGCTGCAAAAGGAGTTGAACCTGCCCAAGAACCGCCTTATATGTGACATGCCCACCAGGTGGAACTCAACGTTGGCCATGCTGCAGCGGCTGCACACGCAGCAGAGGGCCATCAATGAGTACCTGTGCGACTACGGCACCAGGACAGGGTCAGGGGAGCTTGGTTTTTTTTCTCCACGCCAGTGGGGCATGATCAGGGATGCATGCACTGTCCTGGCACCATTTGAGGAGGCCACGAGGATGGTGAGCAGTGACAGTGCATGCATCAGTGACACTGTACCTCTTGTCCACCTGTTGGAGCACACGCTGCATGGAATAATGGACAGGGCACTTGAGGCAGAACAGAGGCAGGAAGAGGAGGACTTCCTTGCCTCTCAAGGCCCCCTTTACCCAGACAGTGTTCCTTCTGTCCCACCCATCGCACAGGAAGAGGACGAGGAGGAGGAGGAGGAGGAGGAGGAGGATTGTGTCAGCATGGAGGTGGAGGCTGGCACTCAGCATCATCAGCAGCAGTCTTTTAGGGATGATTTACAGTCCCAAGAAACCAGTGGACTTGTACGTGGCTGGGAGGAGGTGGCTGCGGATCATGTCGTCCTTAGTGACCCAGAGGACTCCGGAGCGAATGCCTCAGCAAACCTACGCTGCATGGCCTCCCTGATCCTGCAAAGTCTGCGGAAGGATCCTCGTATTCTTCGGATCAAGGAGAGGGACCATTACTGGCTGGCCACTCTCCTTGATCCACGGTACAAGGGTAAGGTTGCGGACCTTATGTTACCGTCGCAGAGGGAGCAGAGGATGAGACAACTCTGGGAGGCCTTGCAGAAAGGTCTGTGCAACGCGTTCCCAGAGACTGGGAGGTTACAAACTCCTGGTCCTGGACAACGAGTTGCTGAGGCTTCGGCCAGTCAAAGAAGGAGCGGTGGGGAAGGTGGCCGTCTGACCGATGCGTTCAGACAATTCTTTAGTCCGCAGCCCCAAAGTATGATCGGTTCCAGCAACCATCGCCAGCGTCTGATAAACATGGTGCAGGAATATCTAGGGGCAAGGTCAGACTTGGACACCTTCCCCACCGAAAATCCTCTGGCTTACTGGGTCTTGAGGATGGATCACTGGCCAGAGCTTGCACAGTATGCAATTGAGCTACTGGCCTGTCCTGCATCCAGCGTTCTTTCGGAACGCACATTCAGTGCTGCTGGAGGATTTGTCACGGATCACAGGGTGCGCCTGTCCACCGACTCGGTTGATCGACTGACTTTCATCAAGATGAACCAGTCTTGGATCACCACCAGCTACCACACACCTGATGCTGATATAACAGACTAATTGATTTTAACATGTCACATCCCTTCAAGACTGATGCTGATGCTGAGTGCCTGTGCTGTTATGTTGACTGGCTATCCTCCTCCTCCGAGTCCTCAATGATACGATTGATGATGATAGCTTGGAAGATCATTTTTGTTTATGGGTGCCGCCACCAGTGGCTAAGGCCCAATTTTTCAGCCCCTGTTTTACAGGGGCGTGTAATTACAATTTTTTTAGCAATAATTTGCCATAGGGCTCATTGCTGTGCTCCAAGTACAGTATCTGTGAGGGGTTGGAGTGTTGTGGCACCAGTGCCTAAGGCCCAATTTTTTAGCCCCTGTTTAACAGGGGCGTGTCATTACAATTTTTGAAGCAATACTTTGCAACAGGGCTCATTGCTGTGCTCCAAGTACAGTATCTGTGAGGGGTTGTAGTGTTGTGCCACCAGTGCCTAAGGCCCAATTTTTCAGCCCCTGTTCAACAGGGGCATGCAATTACAATTCTTGATCTAATAATTCACAGCAGGGCCCATTGCTGCACCCACCAAGAGTAACTCTGAGGGCTTACAGTGTTGTGGTAACGCCACCACCACCACCACCACGAAAGGCCCAATTTTTCAGCCCCTGTTCAAAAGGGGCATGTAATTACAATTCTTGATCTAATAATTCACAGCAGGGCCCATTGCTGCACCCACCAAGAGTAACTCTGAGGGCTTACAGTGTTGTGGCAACACCACCACCACCACCACCACCACGAAAGGCCCAATTTTTCAGCCCCTGTTCAACAGGGGCATGCAATTACAATTCTTGATCTAATAATTCACAGCAGGGCCCATTGCTGCACCCACCAAGAGTAACTCTGAGGGCTTACAGTGTTGTGGCAACGCCACCACCACCACCACCACCACGAAAGGCCCAATTTTTCAGCCCCTGTTCAAAAGGGGCATGTAATTACAATTCTTGATCTAATAATTCACAGCAGGGCCCATTGCTGCACCCACCAAGAGTAACTCTGAGGGCTTACAGTGTTGTGGCAACGCCACTACCACCACCACCACGAAAGGCCCAATTTTTCAGCCCCTGTTCAAAAGGGGCATGTAATTACAATTCTTGATCTAATAATTCACAGCAGGGCCCATTGCTGCACCCACCAAGAGTAACTCTGAGGGCTTACAGTGTTGTGGCAACGCCACCACCACCACCACCACGAAAGGCCCAATTTTTCAGCCCCTGTTCAAAAGGGGCATGTAATTACAATTCTTGATCTAATAATTCACAGCAGGGCCCATTGCTGCACCCACCAAGAGTAACTCTGAGGGCTTACAGTGTTGTGGCAACACCACCACCACCACCACCACCACGAAAGGCCCAATTTTTCAGCCCCTGTTCAACAGGGGCATGCAATTACAATTCTTGATCTAATAATTCACAGCAGGGCCCATTGCTGCACCCACCAAGAGTAACTCTGAGGGCTTACAGTGTTGTGGCAACGCCACCACCACCACCACCACCACGAAAGGCCCAATTTTTCAGCCCCTGTTCAAAAGGGGCATGTAATTACAATTCTTGATCTAATAATTCACAGCAGGGCCCATTCCTGCACCCACCAAGAGTAACTCTGAGGGCTTACAGTGTTGTGGCAACACCACCACCACCACGAAAGGCCCAATTTTTCAGCGCCTGTTCAACAGGGGCATGCAATTACAATTCTTGATCTAATAATTCACAGCAGGGCCCATTCCTGCACCCACCAAGAGTAACTCTGAGGGCTTACAGTGTTGTGGCAACACCACCACCACCACCACCACCACGAAAGGCCCAATTTTTCAGCCCCTGTTCAACAGGGGCATGCAATTACAATTCTTGATCTAATAATTCACAGCAGGGCCCATTGCTGCACCCACCAAGAGTAACTGTCAGGGCTTACAGTGTTGTGGCACCAGCACCACCATCAAAGGCCCAATTTTTACTACCACTGTTCAACAATTATATGTAATTAAAATTCCTGATATAATAGTTGACAGCAGGGCGTTCCAGCACCAACCAAGAGTAACTGTGAGTGCTTACAGTGTTGTGCCAACACCAACAACTAAGGGGCCTATTTCTGCAGAGTATATACGGCAGGTCCCTACTTTCAAACATCCAACTTACAAACGACTCCTACTTGCAAACGCAAGAAGGCAACAGGAAGTGAGAGGAAATCTACCACTAGGAAGGAAAATTCTCTCCTGTAAGAATAAATATGGGAGAAAGGTGTCTCCTCTGTACTGATGCTTTATCAGCAATCCTTGTTTCAAGAAAAACACCACATTTCAAAAACA
This sequence comes from Rana muscosa, assembly GCA_029206835.1. Taxonomy (NCBI): domain Eukaryota; kingdom Metazoa; phylum Chordata; class Amphibia; order Anura; family Ranidae; genus Rana; species Rana muscosa. Next base: position 632,349,630 of record CM055117.1, on the reverse strand, counting down.
GTTGTCATTGGGACGGAAAGTGAGGTGAAATGTTCTGAACAGGGGCACAGACAGCAAAACAAATGTTACAGGGGTGATAACCCTTACCTATGTTTTCCAAAAAGTTTAAAAATAGATTTTTGGGCTGGAGCTACACTTCAACAATGTACCTGTTCAAAATTACAAACAGATTCTACATAAGAACAAACCTACAGTCCCTGTCTTGTATGCACCGCCTGTATACGGCTGTTCAGAGTATATAGGGCCTTTTTTATTTTATGTGCGGGGTTCCCCTTAATATCCATACAAGACCCAAAGGGGCTGGTAATGGGCTGGGGTAGGGGGGGGGGGGTCATGGGGTAGCTATGCCATTTTTCTTAAAGATTTTCATCCATATTACCGGGACCAGACATTACATTAAAGCCGCAAGCAGTTTTAAATGGCTTTTTTTTCCTTTAGAAGTGTCATTTTGTGCAGGGACAGTTCTAAACACGGGAAACAGGTGGCACTTCACAGGCATACTTTAGACACCCCCCAGGTACGATATTTAAAGGAATATTTGACTTTTTTTTTTTCACTTTATGCATCATTAAAATGACTGCTCCCGAAAGTGACCGTTTTTAAAACTTCTTTCTTTTTCGTACATCACGGGACACAGAGCGACTTAGTCATTACTAATGGGTTATATAGATTACCTTCAGGTGTTGGCACTGGCCAATTCCAAACCGGAAGTACCCTCCCCTATATAAGCCCCTCCCACCCGGGAGCACCTCAGTTTTTTGCCAGTGTCTAAGGTGTTGGCCAAAGAGTAACATGTGTTTTCACTGGGCTTGCGTACAGGTTCTTTTGGGCCTTAGTAAGCTGTTCCGGATCCCACCAAAAAAGCTTCATAGCTAAACGGTCGGTACCCGGGCCTTGCAGCAGAAGAGCAAGGTTTTGCCTGTAATGCTTCTCTTAGGAGGGCTGGACCCTGGGATCCAGAGCTCTGGTCATACCCACGACCAAGATGTTGTCTGTGCAGGGTGCTATACAGGTCCAGGGGAGTGGAATCCTTGGGAATCCGGTCCCTGAAGGTTTAATTACAATGCCTGCCGTGATAGGTGAAGTTTGGACTTCTGTGGACCAAACAAAGTCCTGCGGCGGGGATCAGGTAAGTGGGGGCCCCCAGGAACTTGGTTCTATTGGGGGACCCCCAAGCCTAATTTGTCTTTCTGTCTGTTACCTAACGGTATTCCCGCTAAATATCTGTGTTTGCCTGTAACTACTGAAAATGTAAAATTTTAATAGTAGTCAAGAAAAAAAAAAAAAAAAAAAAAAGGGACCGCGGTACCTGTGTTAAACCACTAGAGGCCGCTGTAGTCCATTTTTCTTGTCATGTGGATCTTTGGTTTTCTCAAGTCAAAAGATCCAGGCAGCTGGTAAGTTTCTCTGTAGGAATCCACTTCCTCTGCCCTGTTGCTGCGCTCATCCACCGCACAGGCCCTCCGGCAAAAAGGGCCCTGGCTCCTAGTCCCCTGTTTGATTTTGAAAAGGGCGCCAATGGCGCACGGGCGCACGCGCGGGCGCGTGCACGCGCCTCCTATGAAAAAAAAGGGGCGGGGCGGATGGATGACGCTCGATGCGCGCCGCGGCGCTTCTGCGCATGTGCGGGCGTCCCAGCATGGTTAAAAGACACAGTACAAGTGTCAGCTGGATGCAAACAGAGCTAGCAACAAACAGTGGCACACAGAGGCGGTTGATGCAGGCATCCCCATAGAAAGGCACTTTAGTGGACACCAGCTGGTATATAGCAGCACCTGTGTTAGACTATTACCAGCAAAATTGGTGTATGACGACGGGAATACCTCAGCTTTGTGCTTAAAGGATATGTCGTCCAGACGCTCCGGAAATAGATCTTCCAGGAAGCCAAAGGGGTCTCCATCGGGCTCTGAGGATATTGGGCATGCTTGTACTGCACCAATCTCCCCTGAGAATTCAGAGGTCAGTAGCCGTAGAAACCCCGCAGGAATGCCTGGTGCTGCGGCTGTCCCCAGTCCACCTGCTCCTGTATATATAACAGAGGAGGTTTTATCCTCAACTCTGGGAGGATTGGAAGAGAGATTAACAGCATTGATCGCTGCTTCCCTGTCTCAGGAAAAGCGCGTCCGATCTCCGTCTCCTCCTTCAGAGTGCCTGTTAGTGGAGGAACAGCCCCACACAGAGATCGACCTACCTGAAGGGGATCAGGATGAGGTTGATTCAGTTATGGAGGAATCAACAGTGGAAGAACCTTTCTCAGCATCTCAGGCTGAAAGATTATGGGTTCAGTCTCTGACTAATATGGTCCGATCAGCATTTAAAATGCCTCTGGCGGAACCACCATCCACTACGGTTTCCTCGCTGGGGTCGCTAAGAGCTCCCCAGGCTGTCTGTTCCTTCCCAATCCACCCTTTATTAGAAGGGCTTATTTACCAGGATTGGGAGCATCCTGATAAAATATTTGCTCCCCCCAAGAGATTTCCGGTGATCTATCCCATGGAGGATAAGTTCATAAAAAAATGGAGGGTCCCTACAGTGGACGCAGCCATCTCTTCTGTTAACAAATCACTGACATGTCCAGTAGATAATGTTCCAATGTTCAAAGACCCAATAGATAAAAAATTGGAGTCTTTACTAAAATCTGCTTTCTCTACAGCAAGCATGGTGACACAACCTGCGGTAGCAGCGATTGGAGTCTGCCAAGCAGTGAAAGATCAGTTGAAACAAGTCTTAAGGGACTTACCAGATCAGCAGGCTCTTGCCCTAGCTGACCTGCCTAGAGCCTTGTGTTTTGCGGTGGACGCCATAAAGGATACAATCCAACAGGCCTCCCGCTTTACGCTGTCTATAGTACATATGCGTAGGCTTCTGTGGCTCAAAAACTGGTCTGCTGAAGCTCCCTGTAAAAAACTGCTGGTTAGCTTCCCATTTCATGGAGAACGCTTATTTGGAGAAGATCTGGACAAATATATCCAGAAAATTTCTGCCGGTAAAAGTTCACTCTTACCGGTTAAGAACAAGGATAGAAGTCCTTCTTTTAAGAGGCCTACTTCTCCAGTCCCGGGCACATCGGCTGTGAAGCAGTTCCGACGGCCTCCGCGGTCAAATTCAGGGGGCAGAAATCAGGGACAATCACAGGGTAACAAGAAGCCCTGGATCAAGAGAGGTACAAAACCTCCCCCCAAGGCATGAAGCGTTGCCCCCACTCAATCGGGTGGGGGGAAGACTTCAGTTGTTCACAGAGACCTGGCGGGACACCATCAGAGACAGATGGGTGCTCTCCGCAGTAAGTCTGGGATACAAGCTGGAGTTAAAAGGCACTCCTCCTGCCCAATTTATGAGGTCAAACGTGCCAAGAGATCCCCAAAAGAGAGGATCCCTCCTTCTGGCACTAGAACAACTATTGCTCCAAGGTGTAATCATGAAGGTTCCCCTGGAAGAAAGCGGATTCGGGTTTTACTCGAACCTTTTCACAGTCCCCAAACCAAATGGGGACGTGAGGCCCATATTAAATCTAAAAGGGCTAAACAAGTTCCTAAATATCAGGACTTTTCGGATGGAGTCGATCCGATCGGTGGCCACCGCCCTACAGGGGCAGGAATGGTTAGCCTCGATCGACATAAAGGATGCTTATCTGCATATTCCCATCTTTCCGGCCCACCAGAAATTTCTACGCTTTGCAGTAGAAGGGCGCCATTTTCAGTTCAGAGCCTTACCTTTCGGTCTGGCCACAGCACCACGAGTGTTCACAAAAATTCTGGCCCCATTATTGGCCAATCTAAGAACACAGGGTGTAACGATAATGGCATATCTAGACGACCTGCTACTAATAGACCACTCAGTGGAAAAGCTGGAAGTAGCTATTCACAAGACAATCAAGTATCTGGAATATCACGGTTGGATTATCAACCGGGACAAGTCAGCTCTAAGACCAGTCAAAAGTCTGGAATACTTAGGGCTAAGGCTGGATTCAAATCAGAGAAAGATTTTCTTACCTCCAGAGAAGGTGTCGTCTTTAAAAGATTTGACCCACTTAGTGGGTACAAAAAGAAAACCATCCATACGCCTCTGCATGAGGCTGCTGGGAAAGATGGTGGCTTCATTCGAAGCGGTACCCTACGGTCAATTTCATTCAAGGAATTTGCAAAGGGCCATACTGTCAGCCTGGAACAAAAAAGTTCAGGCTTTAGACTTACCAATGTCCCTGTCCCCTTCCGTTCGCAAGAGCCTCCATTGGTGGTTGGTGCCCCAGAATCTGGAAAGAGGGAAACCCTTCAGTCCGGTTTCTTGGAAGGTGGTCACTACAGATGCCAGCCTCATAGGCTGGGGGGCAGTACTGGAGCAATGGTCTCTCCAGGGCAAGTGGTCAGAAGCAGAAAAGGCCCTGCCCATCAATCTCTTAGAGATACGAGCAGCCCGGTATGCCCTAGTAGCATGGACATCCAAACTCCAAGGGTCCCCTGTCAGAATTCAATCAGACAATGCCACGGCAGTGGCATATATCAATCACCAGGGTGGCACCAAGAGTCGTGCAGCCCAGAGGGAAGCAAATTGCATCCTGGAGTGGGCAGAAAGATATGTCCCAGCCATATCCGCGGTTTTCATCCCAGGAGTGGAAAATTGGAGAGCGGACCTTCTAAGTCGCCAACAATTATGCCCGGGGGAATGGTCTCTTCACCCCGAGGTTTTCCAGGCAATATGCCAGCGGTGGGGAACACCGGATGTAGATCTGCTAGCATCCAGATTCAACGCAAAGGTGGACAGATTTGTGTCTCGCACAAGGGATCCCCTAGCTTGCGGTTCGGATGCCCTAGTGTTCCCTTGGGATCAGTTCAAGCTGATATATGCATTCCCACCGCCACAATTGTTACCGCGATTACTCCGCAGAATCAGGGTAGAAAAGAAACCAGTGATTCTGGTGGCTCCAGCGTGGCCCCGAAGGGCATGGTACGCGGAGATTGTAAAAATGTCAGTGAGGAGTCCTTGGACCCTCCCACATCGTCCGGACCTGCTGTCGCAGGGACCGATATACCACCCTTCCTTACCAGCCCTAGGTTTGATGGCCTGGCTATTGAAGCCCACATTCTGAAAAAGAGAGGGCTCTCTAATTCTGTGGTATCTACCATGATCAATGCCAGGAAGCCGGTATCCAGGCAGATCTATTATAGGATCTGGAAAGCGTACATTACGTGGTGTGAGGCCAAGAAATGGCATCCACGTAAGTACGTGATAGGGAGGATTTTGGACTTCCTACAGTGGGCTGTAGATAGGAAGCTGGCCTTGAGTACTATCAAGGGTCAGATTTCGGCCTTGTCAATATTTTTTCAAAGGCCCTTGGCTTCGCATTCACTAGTCAAAGCCTTTATACAAGGAGTGATGCGTATTAGCCCTCCGGTTAGTATTCCCATATGTCCTTGGGACTTAAACCTGGTTCTGTCGGTTCTACAGAAACAACCGTTTGAACCATTGCAACACATTTCCTTGGTTCTTCTCACCAGGAAATTGATTTTCTTAGTAGCCGTTTGTTCGGCTAAAAGAGTATCGGAACTAGCCGCCTTGTCCTGTAAGGAGCCATATCTGGTTGTCCATAAGGACAGAGTAGTATTACGTCCTCATCCAGCCTTTCTTCCTAAGGTGGTATCGAGGTTTCATTTGAACCAAGATGTGGTTCTTCCTTCTTTTTTCCCCAAACGGAAAAATTATTACATTCTTTGGATGTAGTAAGAGCAGTTAAAGCTTATCTGAAAGCCACTGCTCAGATTCGCAGAACGGATTCTTTGTTTGTTCTGCCGGAAGGCCCCAGAAAGGGTCAGGCAGCATCAAAATCTACTTTAGCCAAGTGGATTCGACAGGTCATAATACAAGCCTATGGCTTGAGAAAGAGACCGCCTCCGTTCAAAGTTAGGGCGCACTCCACAAGAGCAGTTGGAACTTCATGGACAGTGCATCACCAGGCCTCCCTGGCTCAAGTATGTAAGGCCGCAACATGGTCTTCGGTACACACGTTTACTAGATTCTACCAGGTAGACGTTAGAAGTCAGGAGGATGTCGCCTTTGGGCGCAGTGTGTTGCAGGCCGCAAAAGATCCTCATGCCTGATGGCGCCCAGCTTATGTATCCCTCCCCTCATTTGGCATTGCTTTGGGACGTCCCATTAGTAATGACTAAGTCGCTCTGTGTCCCGTGATGTACGAAAAAGAAAAAGGGATTTTTATAACAGCTTACCTGTAAAATCCTTTTCTTGGAGTACATCACGGGACACAGAGCTCCCACCCCTCTTTTTGGGACACTTATTGCTTGGCTACAAAACTGAGGTGCTCCCGGGTGGGAGGGGCTTATATAGGGGAGGGTACTTCCGGTTTGGAATTGGCCAGTGCCAACACCTGAAGGTAATCTATATAACCCATTAGTAATGACTAAGTCGCTCTGTGTCCCGTGATGTACTCCAAGAAAAGGATTTTACAGGTAAGCTGTTATAAAAAATCCCTTTTTTTGCATTGATACATGTCCCCTGGTGCACAACCCGGGTTCCCAAACCCTTTTTAGGACAATAACATGCATAATAGTTGTTATAATTAGCACTTTAGAATTCGAACGTTCGCATCCATTGTATTTAATAGGGTTCTAATGTTCGTACGAACTTTCGGTCCGTTCGCGGGTTCTGGTGCGAACCGAACCCGAGGGTGTTCGGCTCATCACTACTGAGCAGAACTACAACTCATTTGGCAAATAGCAGAGATCGCAAATATTTATTTCAGCTGTGCCTTTAGCTACTTTAGCCTGGAGTTCAGATGTATAGGGAAGCTAAAAGCAAACTTTTTTCTTTGACTTTAAAGTGGGAAATCATTAGAACCTCTTGCAGATTTTTATAATTGTCTTTCCCTAGCTTCCTGCACTCAAGACAGAACAGAAAAAGAGAGGAAATGTCACAAATGAGGAAAAAAAAAATCACACCTTTGACATCATCCACAGTTTAGTGACAACTGCAAAATTTTACATTGCCCCATTCTACCCAAAGCTAGAAAACAGCTTTTGACTTTATCCAACTATACCACTTAAGGTGGTAAAACTACAGGTAATTTGTTGAGTAGTGTTGGAGACACAAAATATTATTAACTGGTTTCCTCTTTAGGTAATGTATGCTTAGGAATAAGCTAAGCGTGATCTCTTGCCAATTACATTTTAATAGTTTAATAGAAAATACATTTATATATTTTTTTTGCCGAAAGTTATATTATTGATGAAAAATGGTACTGTATGTACCCTCCAAGAGAAGCAGGTAAAAGCTGTTTGGCTACTTTGGTGGCAAGAAAGATTATGGCCTCCAGATCTCTAAAAATTGGTGGGGAGGCTGTGCATGGAAGGATGTAACAACCTCTCTAGAATTGAGGAAGGCCTTTCAAGGTAAAGACCAAAGGACTATAACTGAAGGGGGAATCATTACACACATCTTCTATTGACTCATTGTATTGTATTTCTGTTCACACTCACAAATCTAGAGACCACACCTGTAACTCAGATTGCCTCAAATGCTTTCTGCAGCACTCCGTGGATTTTTAAAGCAGAGGCACTAAGCCTTAGTTCCTGCATGCGTGAAAATGAAACTTTATCCTCCCTAACAACTTTACATGATATTCCTTCTGACCTCCTGCTCCAGAATTAAAAATTTTGGGGGGCAAAATACCTTTTTTGGGGGACTCTTCCCTCTTCTTCCCTATTTCTGGTCAAGGCCATAATGAACTGAACAGTTGCAAGTAGCCTCCTGGGATATCTATGTCACAAGTCCCAGGAGGCCACAGATATACTATGAGGCATGTGCCAGGGAGGCGGCTGTCTATTCATGGATTTTGCAGCCGGTTCCCCAATGATTAGGGTTGCCACTTCATCCATTTAAACCCGCACACATATTAATTACACAAGTTCTGTGACTGATTAAGATGGTAATTAAACTCACTTGGTGCCTTATCTGCAATAAAATTTGCCTCAGAACCTGTGTAATTCATATGTGTTCGGGTTTAAAGGGATGAGGTGGCAACCCTACCAATGATATGGCACGCCATATGCATGTCATCACGGGGCTACTGCACAAAAGACTTCCACCCCTGCAGTGACGTCAAAAGATAAAAATGACATAGGCCTGGGTATGTTGCAGCAAAGAGGCAGATCCCTAGGCAACACCACTGGATTGCCAGACTTATTAGTATGCTTCTAGGGGACAACCTGGCTATACAGCAAAGAGGGTAGGGGGGGGGGAAGTTGGGTTCCTCTTTAAGTGATCTTTACCTATTGGTCTAAACATAAACTAGGGAATCTTCTCCCCAGAGCCCTTAAAACATAGCTCCCTGTTCAGGCACCAGAAGTGAGAGGGACACCTCCTTCTCAGTCCTGCCACCCTCCCATTTTTTGGTGACGATCTGACACTACTATTCGATTTTCATTCTATTCTCTCAATCACACTCACCTTATGTACTTCTGTAGAGATACTATAGCACAACTGGATTCAATAAAAACAAAAATATTTATTATGTTCCTGCAGAACAATACTGACGACTTCCAAATGTGGAACAGATTATCTGGAACAGAAGATTGGGGACACCCCTAAAAGCTGTAGCCATATGATTTGGTCCCTATTCCATCTTCCTCCAGGACAGTAGAACTCCTATCCATATCATCTTCATATCTCCTACCAATCACATGGTAGTCCTAGCTGTCTCATCTACACCTGCATTACTATTTAGACTATTTGTATGTCTGTATGTAGTTAGGCTCAGTCATCACCTCCTGCCACTTTCTTCTGAAGCAGTCATGATTGGATGATGAAATGCATCAAGGGCGTGTCTGGATGATGTATTTTTTGCTTATAGGAACCAGAAGTTGGCCATTTTGCATAGGTTTCTGAAGCCAAAGTCTAACCTTAAGGGAGAAATGCTTGTTTAAAAAAGACAATTGTTTCTGTGTGCACTGGATGGAGTGCACTCATTTTGTGATTACGATTTTAACCCTTTGTTTTAATAAACTGATCTGGCACACTGATATATTGCGCAATGAGCTTATTTTTGTTCCTTTGAGCTACTTTTGGAGGATAGGTGTTCATATGTGGAGAAAGATACAGACGAAAGTTTGCATTAAGACAAAGCCCTTTTAAAGGGCAAAGCCTATATTGACCTAATTCTCAATAGGTCAATATCTGAGGTAAGCAGCCTGTTTGGAAAGTGGAAGAAATACTCTGTGGTGGTGATTCACTTAGAATATACACTGATGCACGTTTCAGTTCAAATTGAGGGGGAAGAAAAAGGAGGTGGACTATATATATGTTTTTTTTTCAATATATATATATATATATATATATATATATATATATATTATTATTATTATTATTATTGTTTTGTCACTATATGTAGCGCCCCCCCCCCCATATTTGAGGGTGCTATATATGTAAATTTAGGGGCAGTCTGAGCCAGTAGTTGGGCTCAGACCAATTTATGATTCAATTCTGCTCTGTTCTGGGTGTGATACTGCCTGGCAGTGGTGTTCTCCTTTGCCTGTGGGTGGCACTGCTACCGCCGGCGTGGGTTGAGCTGTGGGGGGTGTCACGGCACCTTGGGTGTCCTCTCTCAGCAGCTGTGCAGTGGGCGTGGTCTGCCCACTGTGCATGCTGGGAGAGTGTACAGAAGGGGCAGATGCCATTTGGCGCAAGGCGATTCCAGGGGAACCCCAAGGCGTTCAGGGGGGACCTCTGATACGGTGAGTGTGCCTCGTGGCCCGCATGGCACGAGGTGCGCGAGTGTGTTTAGGCCTCGGGCACCTTCAGCCCGAGGTTCTGTTGCTGCATCGTGGGCCCAGCTCCGCTGACAAGGGCCTATGCTTCAGAGAAGGATCCCAGGCTGCCCGTTTGTAGGGAGCCCATCTTTAGGAAAAGTAGTCCAGGGGAAGATCAGTCTCGGCAGAGATTAGCGACGGTACTGCTGACTCGGGGAGAAGCCTGGAGGCTTGCCTAAAGGGGGATTCATCGTCTCTGATATCCGTGCTCTATCCCGGCTGCTAGGACTGCTCTCATAAGGACTATCTGGGTGAGCAATACCCACTCAGGCTTGAGTGGCGACGAGTCTATATACTGAACTTAAGTGTTGCGTGCCTGAACATTTCCCCTTACTTCTTTCAACTTGCTCTCTCTCTTCAAGTTGACTCAAAGAGAAAAAGAATAAAGCCTTGCTGATTAGGTTTTACTCATGTGTGGACATTGGCCTTATTCCAGGAGATTTTTTGTTTGCCTAGACAACGGAGCTAAAGGATCCACTCTGGAGAGGTAATTGCTGCAGACCCAAAACAAAACCAGCCGGTCCCTTAAATGTGACTAAGTGCTACATATATATATATATATATATATATATATATATATATATATATATATGTTTGTTTGTTTTTTTTGAATATATATATATATGTAGCCCGTATTTGAATTTAGGGGAGGCATCTGGGTGGTAGTGTAACCCAGATGCACGGATTGTTAGGGAATTTGGGACCATTTGTTGTTCCTGGAGGACTCTGGTGGTGTGAGGTTCCTTTCGGCCTGTGGGTGGGGTTGAGCCCTCACTGCAGTACCGTACCCTTTTTGTCCTCTTCCGGTGGTTGTCCTGCAGGGCGGGGAACCTGCGGTGTCGCTGAGGGAGAGGAGATAAAAGGGGGCGGACGCCCGGAACACAGGGTTCAGAGTCGGAGGTCAGAGTCGCGCCCAGGCACCTTCAGCCTGGGTGCTGGCGTTCCGGAGTTCCGGGCCCAGGTGCCCTTGACCTGGCTGGAGCGGGAGATGGAGTCCATCCCAGGCACCTTTAGCCTGGGGTGAGGTACTATTGAGGAGGCCTGGGGCCCGGTACCTTCGACTGGGTCCCGCAAGGGTGGAGGAATCCGAGGGGGCCCTAAAGCCTTGGGTGCCCGAGTCTGAGATGAGGAGGCCAGGGAGCGTAACCCCTCCGAACAGTCCGGTGCAGCATTGCTGGTGGCGGCAGGGCCTCTGGTAACTCTCTTGGACGGATGTCTTCCCTCTGACAGGGGCTGCGCTTAGCGAAGGTAATTCACTCTCTGTTCTACACAGTCGGTGGCAGCGACTGTACGCCATAACTGTTGGTGACACCACAATGGTTGGTTCTATCTAAGGATTGTGCCTCGACCTACTCCCCACCTATACTGATCTGTTCTTTGGTCACAACCTGTCTGTGCTAAATGACGATTTATTGCTGTTGGAGAATAAATACGAGTTGGACCTTTTCAGTGGTGTAGAACTCCAGTTACTGGGAGCAGAGGGGGTCATTTACAGAAAAGACTTGGCTCTGGGTTATGCAGACGACCCGATGGAACAATAGGTTCTGGCCTTCACCTCTATCCAAAAGAGGACATGGGCCGTGGTGTATCGCATCCCTCCTCCCATACTCCCCCCTAGACGAGACAACAAGCCGAGAAGAAGAAGGGGTGAGAGGGGTGAGGTCGCTACATATATATATCACAGAAATATTTCCTTAGAACATGAACCCCTAATGCAATACTACGATGGGAGGATTGGGATAAAAAATACCATAAGCACCCCTTACAAGTCAAGTTGGTAGTTGTAGAGTTCAGGCGTGAAACAGGTGCATATCACAGAGGCTGACAGCTAAGGCTCGGTTCACATATTAGCCGAATGTGGCTCACAGCAGGGGTCAGGTACGTTTTGGTTCATCGTTTCAGGTCAGATTTCAGCCCGAATTTTGGGCTGAATTCGGACCTGAAACGGACCAAAAGAAGCATGAACCGAGCCTTAAGAAAGAAGAGAAGCTGCTCAGAGAAAGAAGCTGCAGAGTCCAGGTCGGATTTTCCCCAGCAATCGCTACTGACACTCAGTTGACATGATGGTACTTGAAGCTTGCCACCTGCCCTCTCCAGGCACCAACATGCAGATTTGCTTGATATGCATTTTTTTATTTGTACAATTGTTAATAATTATCTGGTGTGCTCTGATTACCAATAATTGATTTCAGTCAGCCTAGAGATAAGAAGATCAAAAGGCTGTCCCCATGTGCAAATTATTACAAGCTTTTACATAGACCTAAGGCACTGTCCCACATTGAAAGTTGAGATTAGCTTGGTTTCTTTCACGTGTATGCCTAAACTTTGATTTCAGTTTAACAGAGTAGTATGCCTTCTTTTGCTAATATAACAATTCAGCTCTCTGGAGAATTCAATGAGGCATGACTACACAATGACAGTAACAGTCCTGGCGAAGGACAGGCCAGGACCTTCAGCAGAGGGATATATCTTTTAGTGTCACAGAGAGATATATGTATATAGAAAGATAAACTGAGAGACGGAAACAGAGCGATATACTGCAATATTAGTTTTGTACAGAGGGAATTTTTAGTGTATTAATAATTCTTAAGACTGCAGTTTAATAGAAAATGTAGTTCAAATATATCCCAGGACAGGTTATTTAAGACCAATACGATGTTAGTACACATACTTTGATAAAAACAGGAAATAAAAGATAATGAAACATCTGCACTAATAAAAAAATTAGAAAACAAGCAAAAGAAAGCTCTGTTGCTCTTCATTGACAACAATGAAATGTACAAATCTTTTCAGGAAACTGTAATGCCTATAAGGTGTAGTGTATATGGGGGTTTGTGCTTTGCTTCTGTCACTGTGTTTGGGAACCTGAATCTGCAATGCAGGTTATAAATGTTGAATTGTATTATATGGAGAAATGTCAACTTGCATTAGTTGCTCCTTTACCATGCATTGATCTTGTTCCTATTATTCTATTCACTATACAGAAGGAGTGGTGGTGCACATAGTCCAATAGCAACTGATTAGATCTCAGCTTGCAGGAAGGGGGTAACCTCTCCTCTTAGTTTGGGCCGTCCTCACAGGAAGTGACCTGCTCATGCTCCCCTTTTGGTAGAACCACATGTATCGGGTGGGTAGAGTGCAGTGGTGAATGCTGGTGTACATTAGGGCAGGAAGATGGGTAGGCGTTCACTAGTGGAACTGTGCCTGGTTCCCCCTCATGGGCTTCCCCTGCTTTGAGTTTAACCACTTGCCGACCGCCGCACACCGATGTACGTCAGCAGAATGGCACGGCTGGGCATATTGGCGTACAGGTATGTCCCCTTTTAATATGCACAGCCGTGGGTCGCGCGCACCGCCGGCAGAGCGCTCGCGACCCGGTCGGGTACTCCGTGACTGCGCCCGCGGAACCCGCGGACCCGATCATCGCCGGTGTCCCGCAGAGCTGAAGAACGGGGAGAGGTAAGTGTATACAAACCTCTCCCCGCGCTTCCTAGTGAGCCTGTCACTGAGCGTCTGTTCCCTGTCATAGGGAACGACGATCAGTGACATCACACACCAAGCCATGCCCCCCTACAGTAAGAATCACACATTAGGTCACACTTAGCCCCTTTAGCGCCCCCTACAGGTTAACCCCTAAACTGCCAGTGTAATTTTCACAGTTATCCGTGCATTTTTATAGCACTGATCGCTGTAAAAATGACAATGGTCCCAAAATAGTGTCAAAACTGTCCAATGTGTCCGCCATAATGTCACAGTTACGATAAAAATCGCTGATCGCCGCCATTACTAGTAAAAAATAAATTATTAATGTAGCGGGTATATACTTTTAAAACTGGTGAAGACACCAGTGATGCATAGTTCCCTGCGGCCCAGCAGGTGGCGCTGTCACTTTGGGCCGGGATTGAACCATCGCTGCAGTGCCGTACCCTTTGTGACCTCTTGCAGCGGTTGTACGGCGGGGCGGACATCTTCGCCACGAGGTTGGAGTCCCAGGGACCTTTAGCCTGAGGGCTGCTGTTCGCGGTCGGGGCACAGGCGGCCTAGGCCTGGACACCTGGAGTTCGTGTTCCATCCTAGACACCTTCAGTCTGGGGTGTGGTACTCAGCTGGAGGCCTGGGGCCCAGTACCTTCCGCTGGGTCCCGCGAGGGAGGGATTGTCCTAGGGGGCCCCGGGAGTGGGGCACCCGAATCCAGAGGCGTAAGGGACCGGAGGAGGGACTCATCCGAAGACCTGGTGCAGCAGATTGCCAGTGCCGGGTGAACCTCTGGAGACCGCCCGGAGGGATATCTTTCCCGAACAGGCGCCAAGTTCAGAGAGGAAGGTGGTTCATGTTCAATGACCGGTGGCAGCGGTCCAGTTATTCAATTCAGGTCAGTGTCAGAGGCCTGCTATTAGGCCTGTGGCAGGGGCCTCAACAATTCATCCGGTCGGTGGCAGCGACCAAAACTCACAGTCGGTGGCAGAGACCGTGCACCAGGCCTATTCGCTAGTAAAGGGATAGGAGAGTTCAGTTGTGCCTGGGCCTACTCGTATCCACACCCCTGTCTGTCTGTTACTGAAAGTTCAACTGATTGTGCTCACCCTGAAAACAGAGAAATAAAGGAGTGTTGGACTTTCGATTGGTGTGGGGCTCTATGTTATTGGCAGACACCTCTCCACGGAACGAATGAGGCTTCGTATGCAGTGAACAGACCCGGAGGTAATTCAAATAACTCTGCTTAACCCTTATACACATTTGAGGGGAGAGCTTGGCGTAGTGTTCCTGCACTCTCCTCTCCCAGGTACCCCTAGACACAAGCCATACAATAACCGAGAGGGAGAGTGAGGCTCCGCTACACGTGGGGGCTCTGGTCCGGGATGTGTTCGTGATACAATGGAGCTGGAGTTATTGGAATTTGAAAGTGTCTGCCCGAAAGAGTTACGAGTAGGTTGGCCATATTGGCCACTGCGCCACGAGGCACACCCTCCCTGCTCAGTTCGTGGGCGTGACCCAGGGAGGGAGAAAGCCCGCAAACTGGAGTGCAAGAGAGGGGGAGTCCAATCGTGTGAAGGACTACACGTGGGGACTTTGGCGGCAACAATGCAGTGCACAATGGATCAGCAGAGAGTCGCCATGTTTACCAACGCATCGTGGATTCCTATTCATCCTACCACCACGAGTCTGACTACTGCTGCTCCGATTAACGGATACGGGGATTCGGCTAAAGCCCCGGCGACGATTCGCCCTGTACTTATGCATGGACGTTGAAGCCCTGGGTTTGATTTGTCCCGGCTGTACGGGACTGGTGTGTCAGCTGAAGCCATTCGGGCGCTGCGAGGCCTGCGGAGAGTTCCTATTTGAGGTGGAACCACCTATTGAGAAACCCAGAACCATCCACCTCAACCGGGCAACGGGCCACACCACTCAGGAAGGAGGAATCGCTGCTTTTACAGCCATCCCTGTGCGCACTGCCGTGACCACAGGGGAGGTCGCAATCACAGAGGTACGGGAGAAATCCGAGGATGCTGACTCAGTAGAGGAAGACCGGCTTGGTTTCCCCATCCAGCGGTCGTGGTGGAACACCCTGCTCGCCTACGCCCGCCCCGGATGGATCCGGTCGGAAGAGTCCCGGACATCCCTTCTCTACTTTGGGCCGAGGTAAGCCGGGCGGAGGGACTTGGTGTTGGGGCGGAGGTGTCGGGGGTTCACGGCCCTGTGTACCCGCAGAGGGTAGCAATTCAGCCTCTACTACAGGCTACCAGCCCGCAGAGGAGTGTGACACCTCCAACCTAGAGTCGTTCTCTGATCCGGGAGACTACGTCATCATAGATTAACTTTTCGCAAAGAAGGGCTGGGACAAGATGCCTCTCTCCTCGTCCCGCAGAGTCAGGGATCCACCCATGTCTACAGGGGATAGTACACCCCGGGTGGAGGCACCAGCGCCTGAGGAGGGATCCCGTCCGCAGTCTGCCTTTCTACCTCCGGTGCCTCCAGCATCTGGCACCGGGGAAAAGAGACTGTTGCTGCGGGCGCCTATGCCCAGAATGGAGGTGATCAAGGCACCTCGTCACCCGGATGCCATCGTCCAACCAGGTGAGGGAGACCGGGCCACTATGCCTCCGCTGGCGAGACTACAGCGCCTCTTCAGCCAAAAAGTTGCCAACGAGTACGGGTGGGAGTACCTGTACTTATCTAAGGAGCTTTTATATGAAGTGGAAGTCTGCCGGGAACGCTGGTACAACGATTTTGTGTGGACGCATCTTCAAGTCCCACATGCCCGCAGGTACCTCGCGTGTTCCCCTAAAGCCTCTCAATGGTTCAAGGACTGCAAGGCAGAATGAATGCTGGGTCGGCACATCCACGCAGACAAGGTGTTCATTTGGCGTAAAGAGGGGGAGGATGTCGAATACCATGTAGAGACAATGGACCAGCACTTGAAACCCCTTGTCTTGCCACACCCAAAGTTCTATTTGTAGGAGAAAAAAGACTCCGTTCTTGCTTTGCCTTGTTGCTGCTGAACTTTCTGGGGTTGTTTCCCGGGGAAACCCAGTGACTGTGCCCGTGTTGATGGGTGTTTGTGCTCTCTGGAGGAATTGAAGGACTGTTGCCGTTGTTTGTTCTTCATTCTTCCATCCCACAAAGTGATTATGGACTTTGGGGTAGTTAGAGCCGCAAGAAAAAAAAAGAGAAGATCTTCAACCAGTGCAGTTACCGCGGCACTGTCACCAGGTGGCAGTGTTGCGCATCGATATTCACTGTTCACTCACACACTCATAGAAGGAAAGGGTTTCTCTGCGGAGAGGTTATTTCGTTCTTACACGAACATATGTCAGGGATATGTGTATTTAACATTTCTTTTCCCCTCTGCAGGAGAACATCTCATCAAGACCACTGAGAATGGGGTGGGTCTTAGTCAGGATGGGTGGGAAGGAATGTTAATGTGAACATGTGTTTCAAATAATGTTGTTATGTGTTGTTTGTTTTCCTTCCCTCTCCTTTAACCACTTCTCTACTGTGCACGAAAACCCCCTTCCTGCCCAAGCCATTTTTCAGCTTTCAGCGCTGTCACACTTTGAATGACAATTGCGCGGTCGTGCGACATGGCTCCCAAACGAAATTTGTGTCCTTTTTTTCCCACAAATAGAGCTTTCTTTTGGTGGTATTTGATCACCTCTGCGGTTTTTATTTTTTGCGCTATAAACAAAAGAAGAGCGTCCAGTTTGGAAAAAAAACACTATTTTTTACTTTTTGCTATAATAAATACCCATTTTTTTTTTTTAATAAAATTTTCCTCAGTTTAGGCCGATACATATTCTTCTACATATTTTTGGTAAAAAAAAAAAAATCGCAATAAGCGCGTATTGATTGGTTTGCGCAAAAGTTATAGCGTGTACAAAATAGGGGATAGATTTATAGCATTTTTATTTTTTATTTTTTTATTAGTAATGGCGGCGATCTGCGATTTTTTATTGTGACTGCGATATTGCGGCGGACACATCGGACACTTTTGACACATTTTTGGGACCATTCACGTTTATACAGCGATCCCTGCTATAAAAATGCATTGATTACTGTATAAATGTGATTGGCAGGGAAGGGGTTAACCACTAGGGGGCGGGAAGGGGTTAAATATGTTCCCTCAATGTGTTCTTACTGTGGGGGGAGGTGACTGACTGGGGGATGGTTGTCCCTATGTACAAGTGACACACCATCGGTCCCTTCTCCCTCACAGGACATGGATCTCTGTGTTTACACACAGAGATCCACTTTCCTGCTCGTTTCCCGGGCAATCGCGGCGAGCGCGCGCCTCCTAGCTCGTTTTAAAGGGAGGACGTCATATGACGTCCTCCCAGAACGAGAGTATCCTCCGCCCGCCGTCAATTGACAGTGGGCGGGGGACAAGTGGTTAATGTCAGGTTCAGGCACAACTGTTTGGTTAGTTTTCAAAACTTTTGTATCTTTTTTAAATTGTTAGTCGGTTTCTGGATCAGGCTATGATTGCCCCTTTGGGCATGGGTTGCTCCAGACACTGGGGACCAGTGTCCAATAACCGGGGGGAGAGTGTAGCGGGTATATACTTTTAAAACACCAGTGATGCATAGTTCCCTGCGGCCCAGCAGGTGGCACTGTCACTTTGGGCCGGGGTTGAACCATCGCTGCAGTGCCGTACCCTTTGTGACCTCTCGCAGCGGTTGTACAGCGGGGCAGGGAACCCACCGTGCATGCTGGGAGAGGGTATAAAGGGGGCGGACATCTTCGCCACGAGGTTGGAGTCCCAGGCACCTTTAGCCTGAGGGCTGCTGTTCGCGGTTGGGGCCCAGGCGGCCTAGGCCTGGACACCTGGAGTTCGTGTTCCATCCCAGACACCTTCAGTCTGGGGTGTGGTACTCAGCTGGAGGCCTGGGGCCCAGTACCTTCCGCTGGGTCCCGTGAAGGAGGGATTGTCCTAGGGGGCCCCGGGAGTGGGGCACCCGAATCAAAAGGCGTAAGGGACCGGAGGAGGGACTCATCCGAAGACCTGGTGCAGCAGATTGCCAGTGCCGGGTGAACCTCTGGAGACCGCCCGGAGGGATATCTTTCCCGAACAGGGGCCAAGTTCAGAGAGGAAGGTGGTTCATGTTCAATGACCGGTGGCAGCGGTCCAGCTATTCAATTCAGGTCAGTGGCAGAGGCCTGCTATTAGGCCTGTGGCAGGGGCCTCAATGATTCATCCGGTCGGTGGCAGCGACCAAAACTCACGGTCGGTGGCAGAGACCGTGCGCCAGGCCTATTCGCTAGTAAAGGGATAGGAGAGTTCAGTTGTGCCTGGGCCTACTCGTATCCACACCCCTGTCTGTCTGTTACTGAAAGTTCAACTGATGGTGTTCACCCTGAAAACAGAGAAATAAAGGAGTGTTGGACTTTCGATTGGTGTGGGGCTCTATGTTATTGGCAGACACCTCTCCACGGAACGAATGAGGCTTCGTATGCAGTGAACAGACCCGGAGGTAATTCAAATAACTCTGCTCAACCCTCATACACATACGAGGGGAGAGCTTGGCGTAGTGTTCCTGCACTCTCCTCTCCCAGGTACCCCTAGACACAAGCCATACAATAACCGAGAGGGAGAGTGAGGCTCCGCTACATTAATAAAAATGCCATAAAACTATCCCCTATTTTGTAGACGCTATAACTTTTGCGCAAACTGATCAATAAATGCTTATTGCGATTTTTTTTTTTTTACCAAAAATATGTAGAAGAATACGTATCGGCCTAAACTGAGGAAAAAATATGTTTTTTATATAATTTTTGGGGATATTTTTTAAAGCAAAAATAAAAAATATTGAATTTTCTTCAAAATTGTCGCTCTATTTTTGTTTATAGCGCAAAAAATAAAAACTGCAGAGGTGATCAAATACCACCAAAAGAAAGCTCTATTTGTGGGGAAAAAAAGGGACGTCAATTTTGTTTGGGAGTCACGTCGCACGACCGCACAATTGTCAGTTAAAGTGACGCAGTGCCGAATCGCAAAAAGGGGTCTGGTCCTTTAGCAACAAAATGGTCCGGGGCTTAAGTGGTTAAGGACACCTTATATGCAGCACAAGCCTAAAGGAATAGGGAACTGAAATGGTACTAGAAGATGTGGAGTTTTTGGACTGATACCAGAAGTGCATTCATTAATTCACCAATGTTTGGAAACTGTTTTACTTTATTGCTGAGTAAAAAAGAATTGGGCTTCTGGCTTGAGATGTTTTACTTCAAGGGGATACCTGAATACCTGAGGGGAAGTGGGCCCTTTATTAACAGGTGATACTCGAAAAATTAGTATATCGTGCAAAAGTTCATTTATTTCACTTATGCAACTTAAAAGGTGAAACTAATATATAAGATAGACTCATTACATGCAAAGCAAGATAGTTCAAGCCGTGATTTGTCATAATTGTGATGATTATGGCTTTCAGCCCATGAAAACCCCAAATCCACAATCTCAGAAAATGTGAATATTACATGCAATCAATAAAACAAGGATTGTACATAGAACAATATCGGACCTCTGAAAAGTATGAGCATGCATATGTACTCAGTACTTGGCTTGGGCCCCTTTTGCAGCAATTACTGCCTCAATGCGGCGTGGCATGGAAGCTATCAGCCTGTGGCACTTCTGAGGTGTTATGGAAGACCAGGATGCTTCAATATCAGCCTTCAGCTGTTCTGCATTGTTCGGTCTCATGTCTCTCATCTTTCTCTTGGCAATGCCCCATAGATTCTCTATGGGGTTCAGGTCAGGCGAGTTTGCTGGCCAGTCAAGCACAGTAATCCCACGGTCATTGAACCAGGTTCTGGTGCTTTTGGCAGTGTGGGCAGGTGCCAAGTCCTGCTGTAAAATTAAGTCAGCATTGCCATAGAGCTCGTCTGCGCAAAACCACCTAGTAGACGGCTGCGTTGACCCTGGACTTAATGAAGCACAGTGGACCAACACCAGCAGATGACATGGCTCCCCAAATCAACACAGACTGTGGAAACTTCACACTGGACTTCAAGCATCTTGCAGTGTGTGCCTCTCCATTCTTCCTCCATACTCTGGGTCCTTGGTTTCCAAATAAGATGCAAAATGTACTCTCATCAGAAAAGAGGACTTTGGACCACTGAGCAACAGACTAGGTCTGTTTTTCTTTAGCCCAGGTAAGACGCTTCTGATGTTTTTTATTGTCCAGGAGTGGCTTGACAAGAGGAATACGACATTTGAAGCCCATGTCCAGGATCAGTCTGTGTGTGGTGGCTCTTGATGCACTGACTCCAGCCTCAGTCCACTCCTTGTGAAAGTCCCCAACACCTTTGAATGGCCTTTTCCTGACAATTCTCTACAGGCTGCGGTCATCCCTGCTGCTTAAGCACCTTTTTCTTCAACACTTTTCCCTTCTACATAACTTTCTATTAATGTGCTTTGATACAGCACTTTGGGAACATCCAACTTCTTTTGCAATTACCTTTTGAGGCTTTCCCTCCTTATGGAGGGTGTCTATGATGGGTTTCTGCACAACTGTCAGGTCAGCAGTCTTTCCCATGTTTGTGATTCCTACTGAACCAGACTGAGAGACCATTTAAATGCTCAGGAACCCTTTGCAGGTGTTATGACTTAATTAGCTGATTAGAGTGGGACACTTTGAGCCTAGAATATTGCACCTTTTCACAATATTCTAATTTCCTGAGATTGTGGATTTGGGGTTTTCATGAGCTGTAAGCCATAATCATCACAATTATGACAAATCACGGCTTGAACTATCTTGCTTTGCATGTAATAAGTCTATCTCATATATTAGTTTCACCTTTTTAAGTTGCATTAGTGAAATAAATGAACTTTTGCACGATATTCACATTTTTCGAGTAAGCCTGAAAACATGACCTGTTGGGGCGCCTTGAGGACTGGAGTTGAGAAACACTGAGTTAGGCCACAGGTGACTTGACAGATGCAACTCACAATATGCTACAGTGGGGAGCGTGGACATGATCCTGAGTATAAGCCATACAGTGTAAATCTGGTCACCTTGAGAGTTGGTAG
Organism: Rana muscosa; assembly: GCA_029206835.1. Classification (NCBI taxonomy): domain Eukaryota; kingdom Metazoa; phylum Chordata; class Amphibia; order Anura; family Ranidae; genus Rana; species Rana muscosa. Next base: position 632,328,294 of record CM055117.1, on the reverse strand, counting down.
AGGCTTGTGGAAAAATGTTTACCCTCCTGACGGTGAGTAGAGGATCCCCCAAATAGAACACTTAGTTCTCAGGTGACCTGAGGCCCCTTGTCACACAAGCCCCAGGTGCGCAGCAAGATCATCAGAACCAAAGACTGCAACCATGTGTGGAATACAAGGCCTTGTGAAGGAAGGAGTAAGTCCTGATTATACAAAGGATCAGTGCTGGACTGAACCAGGGAATTATGATGTGTAGTTTTGAATCTATCATCTGTATGTAGCGGGCATATACTTTTCTATCATGTTTAAAACTGGCAGAGACACCAGTGATGTATAGTTCCCTGCGGCCCAGCAGGTGGCGCTGTCCCTGTGGGCTGGGGTTGAACCATCGCTGAGTGCCGTACCCCTTTTTGGCCTCTCTCAGCGGTTGTATGGTGGGGCGGGGATACCCGCCGTGCTTGCTGGGAGAGGGTATAATGGGGCTGGCCATCTTTGTCATGGGGTCGAGTCCCAGGCACCTTCAGCCTGAGGGCTGTGGTTGGTGGTTGGTGTCCAGGCGGCCCAGGAGCTCGTGTTCCATCCCAGGCACCTTCAGCCTGGGGTGAGGTACTCAGTTGGAGGCCTGGGGCCCAGTTTCCTTTGCTGGGTCCCGTGAGGGAAGGATTTCCTAGGGGGCCCCGGGAGTGGGGTGCCCGAATCCAGAGGCGTAAGGTACCGGAGGAGCTACTCACCCAAAGACCTGGTGCAGCAGATTGCCAGTGCCGGGTGAGCCTCCTGAGACCGCCCGGAGGGGTATCTTTCCGAACAGGGGCAAAGTTCAGTCAGGAGGAAGGTTCACAGTTCACCCGGTCGGTGGCAGCGACCAAAATATTCATGGTTGGTGGAGGAGACCATGCGCCAAGCCTATTCGCTGATAGAGGAATAGGAGAGTTCATTGTGCCTGGGCCTACTCGTATCCACACCCCCTGTCTGTTCGTTGAGGGAGTCTAACTGATTGTGTTTCATCCTGACATTGGAAAATAAAGGAGTGTTGGACTTTTATTGGTGTGGGGCTCATTTACTGGCAGACACTGTTCCACAGAAGAAGCAGAGGCTCCAAACACCGAACACCGACCCGAAGGTAAAGAAACTTTGCTCACACCACACAAATATCTGCGGTGAAAGCTTGGCGTGGTGACCCCGCACTCTCTCCTCCAAGGTACCCCTTAGACAAAAGCCAGAGAGAAAGAAACTGGAGCAAGAGAGAGAGAGAGTGGGGGGGCGCTACATGTACATGCAGTGAGCAGACAATATGGGTCTGCGTGGGCTTTGGGGAAGTTACTGTACCAAAGCAACCCTTGGAAAGCCCTATACCTACAAGCCCTAGCAGAGCAACACATTTATGGGACATCTAGGAGGCAGCCTACAAGCTGCCAGAAGCCCTTTACATTCAATACAGGATTTAAATCTATTGTTCCACTATGGCAGAATGCTGTTGTCTGCGCAATAACTCCATGACACTTAAATAGAGTGCTACGGTCTGAAGATGACAGCTAGATCTTTCTGAACACAATTTCCGTTTATTATTAGTATGCTTTTATAATTGTGGTTTATGCTAGCGTTAGACTTCCTCTTCCATGTTTCCCCTTTATTATTCACAGATTTGCTCTACTGGCTTGTGTTGTATAAACTGTGCACACAGTATGCATTTTGAACCTCGTCAATGCTCTGGACTAAAAAGTCTTATGCTATATACCAGTGTTTCTTAAACTTTTTTGCACCAAAAAGATCTAAAAATTTTACAGCACACCACTACATTGTAGTTCGTAAGTTTCTTAGCTTGTTTATTTTGAGCCACCAGATTTTCATAGTATTCCTTTGGTTTGTCCTTTACAGCTGGATGTTTTATTTACAAGTGTCTCCTCAATTTGCTGAGAACAAGCATCTCTTTTGACAAAACTGCGTTACAGATCAGACAAAATGGCAATTAATCATCTTCAGATCTTGAAACGATGAAACCATACTCTATGTAATCTTCTTTGTACTTTCGCTTGCTTCCTTGCTTTTCATTTAACAGTTTCTCTTTCCAGACTTGATAAAGTATAACTCCATTGCTAAACAATGAACAAACATTATTTAGAAGCATCAAAGTTTGAATGGAAAGGTTTCTATTATTATAATATAATTAGAGCGATCGAGTTCTTCCAAGTCTTGTGTTACGAAAGGAACCAATGAATGACAGACTAAAGCCCCGTACACACGATCGGTTTAACTGATGAAAACCGTCTGATGGATTGTTTTCATCAGACAAACCGATCGTGTATGGGACCCATCGGTCTTTTTTCCATCGGTTTTAAAAAATAGAACATGTTTTAAAATTATCCGATGGATAAAAAACCGATAGCAAATTCCGATCGTCTGTGGGCAAGTCCATCGGATAAAAAACCCACGCATGCTCAGAATCAAGTCAACGCATGCTCAGAAGCATTGAACTTCCTTTTTCTCGGCTCATCTGAGTATTTTACGTCACCGCGTTTTGGACGGTCGGTTTTTTGACTGATGGTGTGTAGACAAGACTGATGGAAGTCAGCTTCATCGGATTTCCGATGGACAAAACCATCGGATTAGAATCCATAGGATATCCGATCGTGTGTACAGGGCTTGACAGGGATTACTAATTTTTTATATGTTACTTATTTTATGTAGCAACCCCCTCACCCCGTCCTCTTTAGCTAGGGGTATGTCACGCGACAGAGTGAGGTGCGCTACGGCCCATGTCCTCCCCACGGCTGTGGGTGAGGTGAAGGCCAGTACCTATCTTTTCCTCGGGCCAAATGTGTGCCGGTTATGAGGGTCAGTCCTTCCGTGCCAGAATCTCCCTTTGCTCCCATTAACAGAGTCCATACACCCATCGAAGTCCAAACTCAGGTTTATTGCGTATCTCCACATACAGTCAAATGCAACGGCATGATACGATGGGGAAGCAGGTCGAGGCACTGTACAGGTTCCTAGTCCCTACACTCCCTGTGCTATGACCAGGGGTTGCAGGAGTCTTGATTAGAGCTCCTCCGCTGCGCTATAGCCCCTATCAGGGGAAGATGTCCTCCAAGGGAGTTACCGAAGGCCCATCCGTCACCGGGTTGACACTGCACCGGGTCTTCAGACGGGTGACCTCCCCAGCCTCCTCACCTCAGATGCGGGTCCCCTCGCAAGGGGCGCCCTGGAGCAACTTCACCCTCGCGGGACCCAGTCGGAGTCACCGGGTCCCAGGCCTCCTCAATAGTACCTCACCCCAGGCTGAAGGTGCCTGGGATGGACTCCATCTTCATTCCGGCCAGGCCTAGGGCACCTAGGCCGTAACCTTGAACCGCCCACACTCAGGCCTAAGGTGCCTGGGTGCGTGAAGGGATCATCCCCGAAGAAAAAGAACCTCGTGGCGAGGGCGTCTCCCTCTTTTATCTCCTCACATCGACACCACGGCGGGTTCCCCGCCCCAGCCGTACCATCTCCGCAAAGGGACAAAAAGGGTAGTACTGTGGTAGTGGTTCTACCCTGAGCCAGCAGGTACACTGACACCCACTGGCCAAGGAGAATATCGCACCACCCAATCCTCCACGAATAACAAAAAGGGGTCTGAACCCTAACATAATCACACACTTGGGTCACACTACCCCCAGGTGTATCCCACTAAATTGAGGACCCCGCTACACACTCCCCCCTGTGATTTGACGCTGGTCCCCAGCGTCAGGTGCACACCCATGTCTCCCAAGGAGTGGTGACATGAAGTGGGCCCCAGAGGCTGTCCCTCAAATTTTTGGATACTGTACATGCCAAGACCTGTTCAACGGAAAAAGGGAAATATAAAACGATAAACTCTCATATAAAACTTCGGATTTGTACACATTTACAATCCCTCCCATTCCTAATCAAAAACCACCCCACTCTCAGCAGTCTTGATCGATGAATCTCCTGCAGAAGGGAAACAAAAGAAACAACATCCTAACAATCTGTGTCATTTGGCATGAATGGGTCTGTCAGCCGAGAAACCCATTCACTCCAGTAAGTAAAGTGATGTATGTGTAACATTTTCAACAATCGTTGCACAACACCGCCACCTGGTGACAGCGCCGCGGTCACAACACTTGCCGAAGTCTTTATTCTTCCTTTTTTCCTACTCTAACTCTATCCCCAAATGTCTCTGCCTTTTGGCACATGAAGAAAAGGGAGAGCAAAAAAAAAAAACAACAGCTCCCAAGTCTCCAGTGAGTGAAAGAAAAACCCAAATCAAAACAAAAGTAGGGCACAGTTCTAGGCGTCTGGGAATGTCTCTTCCAGAAAGTTTCAACAGCAACAAAATAGGAGTTCACTTCTCCTACAAGTAAAATCTTGGATCCGGCAAAAACAAGGGCTTCAGGTGTTTGTCAAATACTTCCACCGAATATTCGACGTCTTCTCCTTCTTTCCTGCAGATGAGCACCTTATCAGCATGGATATGGCGTCCCAGTCTCCAATCAGCTTTACAGTCTTTAAACTTTTTAGACACCGGCGGCGAACATGACAGGTATCGCCGGGCATGGGGCACTTTGAGTTTTTCCCACACAAACTCGTCATACCACCGTGGTCGCAAGACCTCGACTTCATACAATAAGTCCCGAGGCAAGTAGGGGTACTCCCACCCATATTCACGGGCGACTCTCTGGGAGAAAAGTCTCTGCAATCGAGCTAGAGGCGGCATCACATCTCGCTCACCTTCTCCTGGCTGTACGATGGCCTCCGGGTGCCGAGGTACCTTCACCATCTCAGGCGGCTTTGCTCTTGGTGCCCGCAATGAAGCACGCTGCATCCCCACTATCAGAGCGGGAGATGTGGTTGAATGTGGAAGGCTATTTGGAGGACTAGGCTTCCTCAATAACTCCGGGGCTTGCACCCGAAGCGTACTGTCATCTATGGACATGGGGGAGTCCTGTGGCTTACTCTGCACGGGTAGCGGGCGTCTGTCCCAGCCCTTCCGGTGAAACAGCTCGTCTATTTCTCCGTCATCCCCACAGTCCGACAGCGACTCTAGATCGGAGGTGTCATACATCTCGGCGGGAAGGTAGTCTCTAGTAGACGGAAGGCTACCCTCCCTTGTGAGCTCCACCGGCTGTGGACTCCCGACACCTCCAACCACACGCACAGTCCCAGCCCCTGGCTCACCTGGACCTTTTTCAGCACTGGGATGTCCAGGATTCTTCCGACCGGATCCATCCAGGTCCGGCAAGCAGTGGGGCGAAGCTCGACCACGACCACAGGAGGCCTGCACCAGGCCTATCTTCCTCTTCGGGGGTGGCAGCAGGGAGTCTGTGGTGACCGAAGCAGTGTCCTCGGATTTTTCTCTCTCAGTCTCTGGTTGGGCAGTCACTTCGCCCTGGTCAGCGCGTACGGGAACCTCCGCAGAGGCCTGGATCCCTCCCTCCGGAGTGGCGGTTCCTGTGATGCAGTTGAGGCGAAGGGCCCGGGGCCTTACTGTGGATGATTCAACCTCAAAAAGAAACTCCTTGCATGCTTCGCATCGCCCGAATGGCTTTAGTTGGACCACCAGTCCCGAACATCCGGGACAGATCACACCGTGGGCCTCTGTGTCTCTGCATGAATACAGAGCCAACTGTCCTCGGGGCCTAAGTCTTATTCCCGTGTCTGTCAGGGGATCAGCAAATGCAGTCATCTTGAAAGGATAAGGTACCGACATCCACTGGGAGCCTGAGTTCACTCCGACCACTTGCTGCTCCATCACGCGCTGACCACGCGCTGGAGTCTCCACATGTATCTCCACACGTGGCCAGACTCCTCCCACGACTTGCACACTTTCGCGGGCTTCCACCAGCCTCCGCCCACGAATTGTACAGTCACGGGGTGCCTCGTGGCGCAGTGCAGCAAAAGTCCCCACATGTAGTTCATCACACGGCTGGACTCCTCCCTCTTCCCGCTCTTTCTGCATGGGCCTCTCCCGGTTTTTTTTCAGAGAAATTTCCACGACTTCGAGCACAGGGACGCACTTTGGCCAATCACATGGCCGACCTGCTCGGACCTCCTCCGGGCAGCAAAGTTCAAACACAGCCGTTCCAAACCTCAGGGTCAACACACATTTCATCCCGGACGAGCCCCCACGTGTAGCAATCCCCTCACCCCGTCCTCTTTAGCTAGGGGTATGTCACGCGACAGAGTGAGGTGCGCTACGGCCCATGTCCTCCCCACGGCTGTGGGTGAGGTGAAGGCCAGTACCTATCTTTTCCTCGGGCCAAATGTGTGCCGGTTATGAGGGTCAGTCCTTCCGTGCCAGAATCTCCCTTTGCTCCCATTAACAGAGTCCATACACCCATCGAAGTCCAAACTCAGGTTTATTGCGTATCTCCACATACAGTCAAATGCAACGGCATGATACGATGGGGAAGCAGGTCGAGGCACTGTACAGGTTCCTAGTCCCTACACTCCCTGTGCTATGACCAGGGGTTGCAGGAGTCTTGATTAGAGCTCCTCCGCTGCGCTATAGCCCCTATCAGGGGAAGATGTCCTCCAAGGGAGTTACCGAAGGCCCATCCGTCACCGGGTTGACACTGCACCGGGTCTTCGGACGGGTGACCTCCCCAGCCTCCTCACCTCAGATGCGGGTCCCCTCGCAAGGGGCGCCCTGGAGCAACTTCACCCTCGCGGGACCCAGTCGGAGTCACCGGGTCCCAGGCCTCCTCAATAGTACCTCACCCCAGGCTGAAGGTGCCTGGGATGGACTCCATCTTCATTCCGGCCAGGCCTAGGGCACCTAGGCCGGAACCTTGAACCGCCCGCACCCAGGCCTAAGGTGCCTGGGTGCGTGAAGGGATCATCCCCAAAGAAAAAGAACCTCGTGGCGAGGGCGTCTCCCTCTTTTATCTCCTCACATCGACACCACGGCGGGTTCCCCGCCCCAGCCGTACCATCTCCGCAAAGGGACAAAAAGGGTAGTACTGTGGTAGTGGTTCTACCCTGAGCCAGCAGGTACACTGACACCCACTGGCCAAGGAGAATATCGCACCACCCAATCCTCCACGAATAACAAAAAGGGGTCTGAACCCTAACATAATCACACACTTGGGTCACACTACCCCCAGGTTTATCCCACTAAATTGAGGACCCCGCTACACACTCCCCCCTGTGATTTGACGCTGGTCCCCAGCGTCAGGTGCACACCCATGTCTCCCAAGGAGTGGTGACATGAAGTGGGCCCCAGAGGCTGTCCCTCAAATTTTTGGATACTGTACATGCCAAGACCTGTTCAACGGAAAAAGGGAAATATAAAACGATAAACTCTCATATAAAACTTCGGATCTGTACACATTTACAATCCCTCCCATTCCTAATCAAAAACCACCCCACTCTCAGCAGTCTTGATCGATGAATCTCCTGCAGAAGGGAAACAAAAGAAACAACATCCTAACAATCTGTGTCATTTGGCATGAATGGGTCTGTCAGCCGAGAAACCCATTCACTCCAGTAAGTAAAGTGATGTATGTGTAACATTTTCAACAATCGTTGCACAACACCGCCACCTGGTGACAGCGCCGCGGTCACAACACTTGCCGAAGTCTTTATTCTTCCTTTTTTCCTACTCTAACTCTATCCCCAAATGTCTCTGCCTTTTGGCACATGAAGAAAAGGGAGAGCAAAAAAAAAAACAACAGCTCCCAAGTCTCCAGTGAGTGAAAGAAAAACCCAAATCAAAACAAAAGTAGGGCACAGTTCTAGGCGTCTGGGAATGTCTCTTCCAGAAAGTTTCAACAGCAACAAAATAGGAGTTCACTTCTCCTACAAGTAAAATCTTGGATCCGGCAAAAACAAGGGCTTCAGGTGTTTGTCAAATACTTCCACCGAATATTCGACGTCTTCTCCTTCTTTCCTGCAGATGAGCACCTTATCAGCATGGATATGGCGTCCCAGTCTCCAATCAGCTTTACAGTCTTTAAACTTTTTAGACACCGGCGGCGAACATGACAGGTATCGCCGGGCATGGGGCACTTTGAGTTTTTCCCACACAAACTCGTCATACCACCGTGGTCGCAAGACCTCGACTTCATACAATAAGTCCCGAGGCAAGTAGGGGTACTCCCACCCATATTCACGGGCGACTCTCTGGGAGAAAAGTCTCTGCAATCGAGCTAGAGGCGGCATCACATCTCGCTCACCTTCTCCTGGCTGTACGATGGCCTCCGGGTGCCGAGGTACCTTCACCATCTCAGGCGGCTTTGCTCTTGGTGCCCGCAATGAAGCACGCTGCATCCCCACTATCAGAGCGGGAGATGTGGTTGAATGTGGAAGGCTATTTGGAGGACTAGGCTTCCTCAATAACTCCGGGGCTTGCACCCGAAGCGTACTGTCATCTATGGACATGGGGGAGTCCTGTGGCTTACTCTGCACGGGTAGCGGGCGTCTGTCCCAGCCCTTCCGGTGAAACAGCTCGTCTATTTCTCCGTCATCCCCACAGTCCGACAGCGACTCTAGATCGGAGGTGTCATACATCTCGGCGGGAAGGTAGTCTCTAGTAGACGGAAGGCTACCCTCCCTTGTGAGCTCCACCGGCTGTGGACTCCCGACACCTCCAACCACACACACAGTCCCAGCCCCTGGCTCACCTGGACCTTTTTCAGCACTGGGATGTCCAGGATTCTTCCGACCGGATCCATCCAGGTCCGGCAAGCAGCGGGGCGAAGCTCGACCACGACCACAGGAGGCCTGCACCAGGCCTATCTTCCTCTTCGGGGGTGGCAGCAGGGAGTCTGTGGTGACCGAAGCAGTGTCCTCGGATTTTTCTCTCTCAGTCTCTGGTTGGGCAGTCACTTCGCCCTGGTCAGCGCGTACGGGAACCTCCGCAGAGGCCTGGATCCCTCCCTCCGGAGTGGCGGTTCCTGTGATGCAGTTGAGGCGAAGGGCCCGGGGCCTTACTGTGGATGATTCGACCTCAAAAAGAAACTCCTTGCATGCTTCGCATCGCCCGAATGGCTTTAGTTGGACCACCAGTCCCGAACATCCGGGACAGATCACACCGTGGGCCTCCGTGTCTCTGCATGAATACAGAGCCAACTGTCCTCGGGGCCTAAGTCTTATTCCCGTGTCTGTCAGGGGATCAGCAAATGCAGTCATCTTGAAAGGATAAGGTACCGACATCCACTGGGAGCCTGAGTTCACTCCGACCACTTGCTGCTCCATCACGCGCTGACCACGCGCCGGAGTCTCCACATGTATCTCCACACGTGGCCAGACTCCTCCCACGACTTGCACACTTTCGCGGGCTTCCACCAGCCTCCGCCCACGAATTGTACAGTCACGGGGTGCCTCGTGGCGCAGTGCAGCAAAAGTCCCCACATGTAGTTCATCACACGGCTGGACTCCTCCCTCTTCCCGCTCTTTCTGCATGGGCCTCTCCCGGTTTTTTTTCAGAGAAATTTCCACGACTTCGAGCACAGGGACGCACTTTGGCCAATCACATGGCCGACCTGCTCGGACCTCCTCCGGGCGGCAAAGTTCAAACACAGCCGTTCCAAACCTCAGGGTCAACACACATTTCATCCCGGACGAGCCCCCACGTGTAGCAATCCCCTCACCCCGTCCTCTTTAGCTAGGGGTATGTCACGCGACAGAGTGAGGTGCGCTACGGCCCATGTCCTCCCCACGGCTGTGGGTGAGGTGAAGGCCAGTACCTATCTTTTCCTCGGGCCAAATGTGTGCCGGTTATGAGGGTCAGTCCTTCCGTGCCAGAATCTCCCTTTGCTCCCATTAACAGAGTCCATACACCCATCGAAGTCCAAACTCAGGTTTATTGCGTATCTCCACATACAGTCAAATGCAACGGCATGATACGATGGGGAAGCAGGTCGAGGCACTGTACAGGTTCCTAGTCCCTACACTCCCTGTGCTATGACCAGGGGTTGCAGGAGTCTTGATTAGAGCTCCTCCGCTGCGCTATAGCCCCTATCAGGGGAAGATGTCCTCCAAGGGAGTTACCGAAGGCCCATCCGTCACCGGGTTGACACTGCACCGGGTCTTCGGACGGGTGACCTCCCCAGCCTCCTCACCTCAGATGCGGGTCCCCTCGCAAGGGGCGCCCTGGAGCAACTTCACCCTCGCGGGACCCAGTCGGAGTCACCGGGTCCCAGGCCTCCTCAATAGTACCTCACCCCAGGCTGAAGGTGCCTGGGATGGACTCCATCTTCATTCCGGCCAGGCCTAGGGCACCTAGGCCGGAACCTTGAACCGCCCGCACCCAGGCCTAAGGTGCCTGGGTGCGTGAAGGGATCATCCCCAAAGAAAAAGAACCTCGTGGCGAGGGCGTCTCCCTCTTTTATCTCCTCACATCGACACCACGGCGGGTTCCCCGCCCCAGCCGTACCATCTCCGCAAAGGGACAAAAAGAGTAGTACTGTGGTAGTGGTTCTACCCTGAGCCAGCAGGTACACTGACACCCACTGGCCAAGGAGAATATCGCACCACCCAATCCTCCACGAATAACAAAAAGGGGTCTGAACCCTAACATAATCACACACTTGGGTCACACTACCCCCAGGTGTATCCCACTAAATTGAGGACCCCGCTACACACTCCCCCCTGTGATTTGACGCTGGTCCCCAGCGTCAGGTGCACACCCATGTCTCCCAAGGAGTGGTAACATGAAGTGGGCCCCAGAGGCTGTCCCTCAAATTTTTGGATACTGTACATGCCAAGACCTGTTCAACGGAAAAAGGGAAATATAAAACGATAAACTCTCATATAAAACTTCGGATTTGTACACATTTACAATCCCTCCCATTCCTAATCAAAAACCACCCCACTCTCAGCAGTCTTGATCGATGAATCTCCTGCAGAAGGGAAACAAAAGAAACAACATCCTAACAATCTGTGTCATTTGGCATGAATGGGTCTGTCAGCCGAGAAACCCATTCACTCCAGTAAGTAAAGTGATGTATGTGTAACATTTTCAACAATCGTTGCACAACACCGCCACCTGGTGACAGCGCCGCGGTCACAACACTTGCCGAAGTCTTTATTCTTCCTGTTTTCCTACTCTAACTCTATCCCCAAATGTCTCTGCCTTTTGGCACATGAAGAAAAGGGAGAGCAAAAAAAAAAACAACAGCTCCCAAGTCTCCAGTGAGTGAAAGAAAAACCCAAATCAAAACAAAAGTAGGGCACAGTTCTAGGCGTCTGGGAATGTCTCTTCCAGAAAGTTTCAACAGCAACAAAATAGGAGTTCACTTCTCCTACAAGTAAAATCTTGGATCCGGCAAAAACAAGGGCTTCAGGTGTTTGTCAAATACTTCCACCAAATATTCGACGTCTTCTCCTTCTTTACTGCAGATGAGCACCTTATCAGCATGGATATGGCGTCCCAGTCTCCAATCAGCTTTACAGTCTTTAAGCTTTTTAGACACCGGCGGCGAACATGACAGGTATCGCCGGGCATGTGGCACTTTGAGTTTTTCCCACACAAACTCGTCATACCACCGTGGTCGCAAGACCTCGACTTCATACAATAAGTCCCGAGGCAAGTAGGGGTACTCCCACCCATATTCACGGGCGACTCTCTGGGAGAAAAGTCTCTGCAATCGAGCTAGAGGCGGCATCACATCTCGCTCACCTTCTCCTGGCTGTACGATGGCCTCCGGGTGCCGAGGTACCTTGACCATCTCAGGCGGCTTTGCTCTTGGTGCCCGCAATGAAGCACGCTGCATCCCCACTATCAGAGCGGGTGATGTGGTTGAATGTGGAAGGCTATTTGGAGGACTAGGCTTCCTCAATAACTCCGGGGCTTGCACCCGAAGCGTACTGTCATCTATGGACATGGGGGAGTCCTGTGGCTTACTCTGCACGGGTAGCGGGCGTCTGTCCCAGCCCTTCCGGTGAAACAGCTCGTCTATTTCTCCGTCATCCCCACAGTCCGACAGCGACTCTAGATCGGAGGTGTCATACATCTCGGCGGGAAGGTAGTCTCTAGTAGACGGAAGGCTACCCTCCCTTGTGAGCTCCACCGGCTGTGGACTCCCGACACCTCCAACCACACACACAGTCCCAGCCCCTGGCTCACCTGGACCTTTTTCAGCACTGGGATGTCCAGGATTCTTCCGACCGGATCCATCCAGGTCCGGCAAGCAGCGGGGCGAAGCTCGACCACGACCACAGGAGGCCTGCACCAGGCCTATCTTCCTCTTCGGGGGTGGCAGCAGGGAGTCTGTGGTGACCGAAGCAGTGTCCTCGGATTTTTCTCTCTCAGTCTCTGGTTGGGCAGTCACTTCGCCCTGGTCAGCGCGTACGGGAACCTCCGCAGAGGCCTGGATCCCTCCCTCCGGAGTGGCGGTTCCTGTGATGCAGTTGAGGCGAAGGGCCCGGGGCCTTACTGTGGATGATTCGACCTCAAAAAGAAACTCCTTGCATGCTTCGCATCGCCCGAATGGCTTTAGTTGGACCACCAGTCCCGAACATCCGGGACAGATCACACCGTGGGCCTCCGTGTCTCTGCATGAATACAGAGCCAACTGTCCTCGGGGCCTAAATCTTATTCCCGTGTCTGTCAGGGGATCAGCAAATGCAGTCATCTTGAAAGGATAAGGTACCGACATCCACTGGGAGCCTGAGTTCACTCCGACCACTTGCTGCTCCATCACGCGCTGACCACGCGCCGGAGTCTCCACATGTATCTCCACACGTGGCCAGACTCCTCCCACGACTTGCACACTTTCGCGGGCTTCCACCAGCCTCCGCCCACGAATTGTACAGTCACGGGGTGCCTCGTGGCGCAGTGCAGCAAAAGTCCCCACATGTAGTTCATCACACGGCTGGACTCCTCCCTCTTCCCGCTCTTTCTGCATGGGCCTCTCCCGGTTTTTTTTCAGAGAAATTTCCACGACTTCGAGCACAGGGACGCACTTTGGCCAATCACATGGCCGACCTGCTCGGACCTCCTCCGGGCAGCAAAGTTCAAACACAGCCGTTCCAAACCTCAGGGTCAACACACATTTCATCCCGGACGAGCCCCCACGTGTAGCAATCCCCTCACCCCATCCTCTTTAGCTAGGGGTATGTCACGCGACAGAGTGAGGTGCGCTACGGCCCATGTCCTCCCCACGGCTGTGGGTGAGGTGAAGGCCAGTACCTATCTTTTCCTCGGGCCAAATGTGTGCCGGTTATGAGGGTCAGTCCTTCCGTGCCAGAATCTCCCTTTGCTCCCATTAACAGAGTCCATACACCCATCGAAGTCCAAACTCAGGTTTATTGCGTATCTCCACATACAGTCAAATGCAACGGCATGATACGATGGGGAAGCAGGTCGAGGCACTGTACAGGTTCCTAGTCCCTACACTCCCTGTGCTATGACCAGGGGTTGCAGGAGTCTTGATTAGAGCTCCTCCGCTGCGCTATAGCCCCTATCAGGGGAAGATGTCCTCCAAGGGAGTTACCGAAGGCCCATCCGTCACCGGGTTGACACTGCACCGGGTCTTCGGACGGGTGACCTCCCCAGCCTCCTCACCTCAGATGCGGGTCCCCTCGCAAGGGGCGCCCTGGAGCAACTTCACCCTCGCGGGACCCAGTCGGAGTCACCGGGTCCCAGGCCTCCTCAATAGTACCTCACCCCAGGCTGAAGGTGCCTGGGATGGACTCCATCTTCATTCCGGCCAGGCCTAGGGCACCTAGGCCGGAACCTTGAACCGCCCGCACCCAGGCCTAAGGTGCCTGGGTGCGTGAAGGGATCATCCCCGAAGAAAAAGAACCTCGTGGCGAGGGCGTCTCCCCCTTTTATCTCCTCACATCGACACCACGGCGGGTTCCCCGCCCCAGCCGTACCATCTCCGCAAAGGGACAAAAAGGGTAGTACTGTGGTAGTGGTTCTACCCTGAGCCAGCAGGTACACTGACACCCACTGGCCAAGGAGAATATCGCACCACCCAATCCGCCACGAATAACAAAAAGGGGTCTGAACCCTCACATAATCACACACTTGGGTCACACTACCCCCAGGTGTATCCCACTAAATTGAGGACCCCGCTACATTTACTTTTGCAACATTGATAGATTTACCATTTAAGTTTTCAGGTGACCATCTGGTAATATTATTGTCCAGCATTAAATTACTTTTTGCATGAATAGAAATATGATGGGTAACGAATGGCTATTTCACCTAGGAGGGGTATTGAGTCTCCTAGGATGGTGGTGTTTTGGGCTTAAAATGCTGCTTACTAACTGATACAGATAAATATGTCTTTAATCTGGTTGTACTATTATCAGCTCAGGAATTATGAAATACACTGAAGTTTGGATTCTTTGCCAATCACAGCCAGCCGGAAATGCATATTCAGCTGTTCTACCAGCTTAACTTTTTACAACAGGTGATAAATCTAATACTATTAGCAAAGAGGGATGTCTGTTAAGCTTCTAGTTACTCAAGCCTGAATGCTTAAAAGTTTTATGATAGCCACGAAAATGAGATGTGAATTGTGTTAGATTCTGCTAATCCTGTCAAGTGATAATAAGGGTGTTTGGAATGTAGCTAAAAGTTTATTAATTATACAAGATGCCTTCCTGGGATCATGTAAAGGGAATCACTGCTGTTAGGTGTCTCCTACTGTTATACAATGTCATGGCTGCCCAGTATGCATTATCATCACACAGTATATTTGCAGCTTTTTTACATAAAATTTGACTCTGTCATTTAAAATAATATAAGAATAAAATGTTTTTCATACCATTGGAAGATAATAAAATTTGTAATTTTACTGCATGTGTGAAAAAAGGCTTGGCCTTTCACAGCTAGTAACTGACTGTGCCACCTTTGCTGCCATGAGCAGAGTTTAAAGCAGGGTTTCTCAACCTTTTTACCTTGAAGGAACCCTTGCTAAAAAGCTTGGGATCTCAGGGAACCCCTGAGATAATGTTCACATCTACAGCTCAAAGAACAAAGAACACTTCACCAGAGCCACTGGAGGGGTGGATGTTGTGCTGCGAGGCAGCTACCAGGTTGTGGCTCTCTAGCACACCTGTGCGTGCACAGTGCAACCAAATAGCGCACTGGAAGGTAGAGTTGCCACCTCATCCCTTTAAACCCGAACACATATGAATTACACAGGTTCTGAGGCTACTTTAATGCAGATAAGGCACCAAGTGAGTTTAATTACTACCTTAATCAGCCACAGAACCTGTGGAATTAATATGTGTTCGGTTTTATAGGGATGAGGTGGCAACTCTACTGGAAGGGCACTGGAAGGACACTGGATACACACAGACAGTACGCTGTATACTGACAGAGACACACACAGCAACAGGAAATGAAGGGATTCAATTGACAGAAATCAAAAGGAATATAACTGCACATCCAAAGGGAAACACTGAGAACAAGGACAGTATCAAACAAAACACAGAATAAGGGAATACTCAGAAACAGCAAATGCCAGAGAAACAGGAGGGTCCAGCTTCAGCATGGAGATGCGTTGCTCAAACACTAAGCCACAGGTGCAAAGTCTTAATATCTAGTTTCAGGGCGGATTGGCAGGAACCAGAGAAGCACGAACAGGAAGTAAATCCCAGCGCCTGATCCACTTACATAGAACCATGACAATGACTATGTTTATAAGTGTATACATTTGTGGAATTTAGGTATGGGAAGAGGTTGTGGGACTTGTGGAGCATGTTGTATTTTTGTCACAGCATCACGGTGACAAAAAAGTAAGATCGTTGGTAATGTTTGGACAGGTGGTTTAACCTTAATAGTCACAAATATGTATGACTATGTGGTGTTCATTAAGGATCTAATTACTAATGTTTACTCCAGGTGAATAATGGTGTAAAATTACTGGTGTACCCACCGAGCTGGCGGTGAATGGCTGGTGGCCGCTACGAGGTTACAACAGAACATGACAGTGGGTGGTGTTGTCAAGGATCAAGGTTTATTTGTTGTATTAAAATTCTTATATGTTTTTGAAGAATTGGTATCTAAATTACATTATTGTTATTATCTTGATATTTAATAAAAGCTGTGGCCATAATACTCCAACGCAAATCTTTTATATCATATTGTATTTTTTATGATGTTTAATGTATTTGGTTTTGATGTTCAATTTCAATCTGCCCTCTCAGCCCTATCTGGGTCTACCCACAGTTATATTAACAAGCTGGTGTAGCACTTCAGCTTTTTAACACATTAGATAATCTATCATCTGATCATTTCCATCATAAATTACGTCATAAATTTGTTTTTTAAAAACATGCACGCTGTAGGTATCAAGAAATCAGCTTACCAGATGAATCATGTTCAGTCTTTGAGTAAGAGAAAGATTAGTATGTGGCTAGGGATTTGCAGATTCTTTAGTGGGCAAGCAGTGAAATAAGCAAAAGAAACAGAATCCCAAGAGATTTTTTTTATTATTATTAAAGTAGAACTATCGCCTCCAATTAATATGTACACTGCGATTCCTTGCACTGCAGCAGGAGTAAAATACATTTTACAGGGGGCATGGCTATCAGCATTATCACTACTTATTCACAAGCTTGTAGTTTACCAATCATCTGGTCACACCTAGTTTTACCCACTACTTTCTGGATTGACAGACTGCCTCTATTACTGAAACTGTCCTATTGTGAGGTTCAATTGCTGTGAAAGAGAATGTGTGACACCCCAATGAGTCAGGGAAGGTGAAGGAGTGTTTCAATTTATGAGGCTTATGCATACCATAGTAGCTGGATTAGGTACTTGTTTACGACTTTCATACGAAGCCTTTAGTTGTACTGTACTTTGTAATAATTAAACAACAACAAAAAAACAAAACAAAAAACAGGCCTATGGCTAGTTCCCTTGCAATGTGTTTTCTATGTTTAGTTTAGAATACCTCTCATAAGGTTTGAAAAATGAATTACAGGTCCATACAATCATGTCTAAATACCTTAATAGTATTGAATTGTGAGGAAAATGCTTTCTTGGTTTGCTGTTTCTCCCCTGATAGAAGACCAATTTGTGGGCATTACTAATGTTGAGTTCAGACAGAGCACAGTTGCCACCTCCCGTCCTCTGTTCAGTGAGCATGCATAGGGCAGGGGGGTTTCAGCTAAAGGGTTCCAACCAAGATCCCCTTTTCTACCTTCCTACCCTGTCTTTTCATTGGCCATTGGAATGCAGGCTGCCATGAAATACAGCATCATTGGTTGTTAGAATGTAGATGGACAGGTCACACAGCATCACTGGTTGTTAAGGTGCAGGCAACCACCCAGGATGCCCACAACAATGAAACACATAATGCTGTTTCATTGTTGTGCAATCAAGCAATCAAAAACCCCTGTGTTCTAGCACCCAATGGCTCGGTGTGGTCTGGCAACCTGCATCCTAGCAGAAAATGACAGTGTGTGATCCAGCTTTCTGTGTTTTACAACCAGTTAAACTGTGACCTGACTGCCTGTGTTCTAGCATCTAATGATGCCTGCATCCTAGCAACCAATGATGCTGTGTGACTTGGCTGCTTGTGTCCTAGCAACTAATAATGCTGTGCAGTCCAACAGTCTGCATCCTAGCACCCAATAAGAACAGATGGGGTGGAATAGGGGAAAGGACATGCTCCCTTTCACTGCCCCTACCTAATAACTTGTCTCCGGAAAGCACCTGATTCCTGAGACAAGTGCTGTCAATCACAGCTAAATAAACATCTGTCTCCTTGATAAATGCACAGTCAGACAGCAGTAGAGGGACAGGGGTACACTGTCAACCATGCTATTTTAGCAATACCACAACCTAAAAAGACAGGACATATGCTAAATGAACTTTGGAAGACAGGAGCAACAAATACAATATTGGGCTAAATTTCTTCTTTTAAAACGTTAACATGCAGAGGGTCTTTTACACGTATTAGCAGGAAGAAAATGGGGAGTGGTGTGGAGGGTAAGGGTGTTTTCTATCTGGGGCAGTCATCTATTAGGTTGTTTAGATTTTTTAAAAAGCCACTTTAGGACACATAATATAGTGTATGCCAAAGAAAAATAAATACAAATATTTTATAATGTAAATGAAGTAATGGCTCTAGTGTGCTCCCTGTAATTATCAGTCTTATTTTTTTCATTGTATTCCATTTAGCATTACATAACCCTTAAACACGTTTTCAGGAAATGTATATTCTTCACATCTACTGTACACCTTGTTTGGTATACCAAATGACATTAAAGGGACAAAATGTGACTTTGAACACATATTACAACACACACATCCCCGAAATGGTAACTCCACTTTCGTGGGAAAAAAATTATCAATTAAAAAAAAAATTCTATAGCGTATACAATTGCGACTTAAGTCATTTTGTAATTGAATGTTATTAAAAATGACCTTTCCTTTTCAATCTGCAGCTCTGTAATTTTCTGTAAAATGTAATGCAATATGGCTACCTGGAGGTGTTCTGTACACAGTTGGTGTACAGAACGCCCCATGAAAATGTAATTTCCTGCTTGTGTGATTAGCTCACTGAATTTCCCAGAAGTCTGAACTAAGATACAAGTCATATTTTTGGCATCCCCTGCAACATGAGTTGCTCCCAAATAGAAATCACTTCTAAAGGGATGCAGACCCTGCCTCCTTCCTCATTAGTTAGTTGATAATTATAAAACCACTCCCATACAGATTCACATGAACACAGACAAACAAACAGCTATTCCTTCAGAATTATGAAAAGGGTGAAAAACCAGCACCAAAGACAATGATTGGAAATTAAGACACAATTCTATGTGTCAGAGACACAGCTGCTCTGATTTTGGAAACCCAAAATGTATAAGAAAACAAAGAAAAGTAGCACTGGTCTTAGGTCCCTCTACAAAAACCTCCCAAAAATAATAAATATTGTGTCTTACAGTGTAAACCTCACCTATAGATACCACTTGAACAAATTCTTATTGTGCAAACTGTGCATAAATAAAGTCCAAGTTACTCTATAGTTACTCTATAGACTATAGTGCAAAATATATAAAGTGCAAAGTGCTCATAAAAAAAGTCAAAAATACATACTGACATGAAATATATGTGCAATAATCGGAAAGATCAAATCAAATATGTAAACATCAAAGGGAGAATATCAAAGAAAAAATAGTCCATGAAGTGATCCAAAAGAAAAATCAAACCAATGTCGCTACTGTAAATCTCAGTGACTCCCTTGTTGGAGGTGATTCTATGCATAAGGAACGTGCCACCCAGTGGATCACCAATCACACTAAATTAACTAAACAGAGTTAATGGCTGGTAATACAGTAAACCATCAACTGCGCCTCTGAGCATTCTGATTCAATCCACAACAATGCTTCACTGCAGGCTGTCTTCTCCGAATATCTCAGAGTATCTCATACAGGTCCCACATAGGTATAAAAAGGAAGAAGAAAGGCTCCCATAGTGTGATAACGTATTTTAAAAGACTTTATTAAAACAGTAAAATAACACACTCACATTTTTCAAGTGTCCAAATCGACCCTAGGGAATCAGCACTTATTATTGTTGCCAATCGTCTCCGGTCACTACTCGATGCCACGAGCGGTGAGCACGATCCTCTCTTGCGTGTTGACGTCAGCATCCTTGCACTGCCCTACGCGTTTCATCATACAACGTCTTCCCGAGCGGCAGGTTTGTGAGTGTAAGTGTGTTATTTTACTGTTGTAATAAAGTCTTTTAAAATACATTATCACACTATGGGAGCCTTTCTTCTTCCATTTTATACCTATGTGGGACCTGTATGAGATACTCTGAGATATTCGGAGAAGACAGCCTGCAGTGAAGCATTGTTGTGGATTGAATCAGGAGATTGCTCAGAGGCGCAGTTGCTGGTTTATAGTATTACCAGCCATTAACTCTGCTGAGTTAATTTAGTGTGATTGGTGGAGGATTACACTGGGTGGCGCGTAGAATCACCTCACCTCACAGTCAGTGAGATTTACAGTAGCGACACTGTTGGATTTTTCTTTTGGATCACTTCATGGACTATTTTTTCTTTGACATTTTCCCTTTGATGTTTACATATTTGATTGTTCAGATTATTGCACATATATTTCATTTCATTATGTATTTGTTACTTTTTTTTTGAGCACTTTACACTTTATGTATGTAATATTGTGCACTATATTCCATAAAGTAACTTGCACTTTTTTTAATGCACAGTTTGCACAATAAGAGATTGTTCAAGAGGTACCAGTATTTATAGGTGAGGTTTACACTATAAGACACAATATTTATTATTTTTGGGAGATTTTTGTAGACGGACCTAAGACCAGCGCTGCTTTTCTTTGTTTTCTTGTGATCAGGATTTTCAATTTCATTCTTAATTTGGTTGTTTCAATTTCATTCTTAATTTGGTTGAAACACAGGTCAATAGTTTTCTTGTGGATAAAAGTGGAGTTACTCTGTAAATAAAGGACAGCTTCACCTTTAGTGAATCATCCCACCTCCCTGAGGCCAACCGGCCTGGAATAATACTTACAGTAATTTCTGAGCCAGCAATATTTGCCTCCAGTAAGGTTCTGTTCTGCTCTCTGCACATATGCACTTCAGCCCCATTCATTCCTATTAGCAAGCTGTACTCTAAGGGCCTGCTGGAGACTGCCATGAGTACCATATAACCATAGCTATAATTGGGAGGGGGTTCAGTGCACATGCACACTTTGAAGAGGAGACAGCTGGAACCTTCCATGAGCAAAGATCGCAGGACTGAGGAAGAAGAAATGTATTATCCTAATTGGGCTACATTTAGGAGGTGAAGGTGGCTTTATTAAAGGACAACTTCACTAAAGATCACCATTTGCATAGCAGGGTGTAGGGGTCCTATGACACTTTACTAGAATGCAGGGGTAATGTTCTGACACCTTGAGGTGCCTGCTATGAAATGTAGGAATTATTCTATAAACTATTTCATGCCCACAAGTGCACTTTAAGCACATGGTTTGCACCAAGTCACTCCAGTCGGAGATAACATAGAGGTAAGCAGTCTGTCTTCCCCCTGCCCTAAGTGACAACACTAGGGAATGTTGTTTGGTCACCCAGCATTATATTGTGAGCCAAAAGGTAGAGATTCAAATACTCCATACGCAATCTTTAGCAAACCTTAGACCTGAAAAATGAACAAACACATCTAAATAAAGCAGAGGCAGGAGAGATCAGAGATGAACCAGGCTCGGTGCTTTGGATTCAGGTTAGTACACACTATAGAGGGATATGCTTTGTTCATTTTGCAAGGTTTACAACCACATTAAGCTGGCACTACAGCCTCCTGGGAGATGGCCCGACTCCCCTCCAGCACACAGCAGGTGACTCATACCCTTAGTTCTATGTTTCTCTGAGCAGGTGAAGAGGTGGGTGTGTCCCTTCCCTCCAATCAGCTATCCAATTTCACGAAATTGTGTGTGCGTGTGACATCAGATTCCCGCCCCTGCTTTCTGCTGCTGAAAGATGGTATGAAAAATGTATGGTTTGGAAGACTGTAGAGGAGAGAGGGCTGCAGATAAACAGGTACAACTTATGTAGGAGGATTTGTTTCATCTCTGTGTATCACCTGAGGCCAGTCACTTCACTGGGTATATGTATTGTATTGTTTACAACCACTTTAAAGGACATCAGATCACCGCCAGTTTTCTTTCAAATCATAATATTTTTTAATTTGATGGATTGTTTTTGAGTCACCTCAGTATGATCCATGATTAAATTGTAAGGCTGTATCTTCAATTGCACAGCATAGTAAAATAAGTGTGTTTAAAACTTCTCTTTAAAATCTAAACTATTTATTTTTAATTCTGGATGAAATGTTGAAGGATTGGAGACTCTGTGGGGTTTTTTTATGCTGTCTGTGTCCCCACTGAGGAGATTCACCCTTCAGTTTGACCTGGTGACCATTTTTAAAAGTATAGGCGAAGAGGAGAAATGGGTGATTTTGCTTTTTTTAAATAGATTTCATTTTATTTTATTTATAGGCTATTTTAAACCAAGGAACTCAAAAACAATCTATTTTAATAATTTCCTGTTTTTCTACCTGAACAGGTAAGCTTGAAAAAACAATATCACAAGTGGAAATATAAAGATATCTACAGTATATATCGTACCCTTTGGCCTCCTTCACGCTGCTGTTTAGCTGCATACAGTAGATTCCAGTGGCAAGAATCATCAGATTCCTGCAGCTGGAATTACAGGTATATGCACCTGACTTCGCCCAAGCTCAGAAATCCATCGCTAACCACAGGCAACTCTGTGGTGTGCGGCTACATGCAAACAGCAGCCTGTTAATAGCTTATATAGGCTGAGTGACTTGCGCTATTCACATACTCCTGTCATTCCAGCCACAATAATGTGCTGATTCTTACCACTGGATGCTGGTGTATGCAGCTAAACGGCCATGTAAAGCAAGCCTTTCCGGTTTTCGAGGCTTGTAGTTTGTTGTAGTCTTTTTGTAAAAGGACATACTGTTTAGTATTATAAAGGTCTTTTTTAACTGTAAAATTTTATGCAGGGAAAAACATCCTTCTTCGTTAAAACCAACTGTTCCTTCCTACGGTGAATAGCTGGGTAGATCTTCTGGATTGATTTTAAAGTCTCAAGGTTTTTTTAGCTTAATGCATTCTATGCAATAAGGTAAAAAAAAACTTCTGCAACCAGTCCCCCCCAGCCTCTCTAATACTTACCTGAGCCCGATCTTTATCCAGCAATGTGTACGAGAACAGCAGCTCTCCCGGTTCTCTCTCTCCTTATTGGCTTAGATACCGCAGCGGGATCCATTGGCTTCCACTGTTGTCAATCACACCTGTTAGACAATGAGTTAAGAGTGGGGGCTAGGCCAAGCTCAGTGTGTGAATGAACACACAGACCGCAACTCGGGAGCGAGCCTGCACAAGTGCCCCCAATAGCAAGCAGCTTCCTATTGGGGCACTCAGAAGACAGGAGGAGCTAGAAGCGTCGGCAGGGGACCCTTAAAGAAGAGGATCAGGGTTGCTCTGTGCAAAAGCATTGCACAGAGCAGATAAGTATCACATTTGTTTTTTGTTTTTTAAATTACGTTTTTATTTTATTTAGAATCACTTTAAATTTCTGCCACTGTATAAATCCATATTTCTCAGTCAAAACTGTCCTACTAAATTTCAAAAGATCTGATTCTCATAGATCGAGTCTATCAGTCTATTCATATGTAGCGCTACCCCCATTTAAGAGAGCCGCTGGATTTGTTTTCGGGCCCTGTGTACAGCACCACCAACCCCCGGCAATCTGCTCGACCCACCCTGGCAGAGTTAGTCTAGGGCAGGGATATGCAATTAGTGGACCTCCAGCTGTTGCCAAACTACAAGTCCCATGAGGCATAGCGAGACATTTGACAGCATCAAGCATGACACCCAAAGGCAGAGGCATGATGGGACTTGTAGTTTGGCAACAGCTGGAGGTCCGCTAATTGCATATCCCTGGTCTAGGGGTTATATTTTTATCATAATCAATTGGTATTGTAAAGGCACCCCCTTTACAGTAAGACAACACACAAATGTTAAAGATTAGGTATAACAGCTTTACTTTGGTTGTAAAAAAAATGCTTAAGCAGAATATAATACACACAACTGAGCCCTGCAGCAATCAATATAGCACACAATAATGGCGCTGCGCGGTAATTCACCATGCGTAGCTATTGTGGTATACACGCCCTGTGGCGCACTAAACAATATCCTACCTCCCCACCCTGGCCAGGCCTGACCCAGAATAAATCTCAGTCCTTCCTATAGGGATTTCTTCGCATGCAAACTTTCGGTAGTGCACTTGATGAATAGTATTTATAATCCACAAACTGGCAATCACTAAGAACACTATGCTGGGGGGACACTTCAACTCTGTCCTGCTACCGGTCCCCCAGTGGAACAACAAGCAAACGATCGGTGAGCCACGGCAGTCTATAGGCCTAGAATCTGTAAAGTCTATTTGATTGAGCAAGTGCTCGCTCACCACTCCGGGCGCGATCCCAGCCCGGGACCTCCACCTGCTGTGTCTCCGCACACAGCGTCTGCAACGATCGGGTCCCCGATCCAACTGATGTCCTCACTCGACAAGTCAGATGCCACCCAGGCTCCGCAGTGGGGTGGAAGGCTCTTTGGAAGTTGTGCAAGGCCCAGGCTTCAGGCGTTGCACTGCAGCAGATCCGCACAGGAAGAAACTCTTGCTTGCAGCGCAGTGTCCAAGGAGGCCGAGCTCCGCCTCGCCTCCTCCTTAAATAACCCCTCCCATGAGTCTCTGCGGTGGCTAACTGAACTCTGGGTGCCGAACGGGGTTCTGGGTAACGTAGTCCCGGGGCCTTAAAGGAGACCCCGCTACACATACATTTAACAATAACTGTAAATTGAAATGTGTGCAATTTACAGCTGTGAGAAGGGACATGGCTGGAATATGCTTTGGGCAAGCCAGGACCAGTTCAGCTTGAAGCATAGTCACCCCCATAATTAGGATACAAAGACCCCTACATAAATGGTGTTAAGAATAGCCATAATCTGATTGTGTGAGTAATTGTTTTCATTTCAGTTAACTGGTTAAAATGACTAATGCCCTATACACACGGTCGGTTTTTCCGATGAAAAAAGTCAGATGGACTTTTTTCATCGGAAAAAACAATTGTGTGTGGGCCCCATCGGGCGCTTTTTATTGTACTTAAATTTAAGCAGATTTTAATACTTTTAATTAAATCGATTTTGGAAACGTTAATACACTATTGGAGGCTTGTCTGTTTACCTTACCCCCACACATGATCCTGGACCTTCTGAGAAAGGATTTGCAGAGGAGTCTCCAGCAGGAGGAAATAGCTTGTCCTTAATAACACTCAAGTCCCATAATCTGTGGATATGAGGTGAGAGTTCTGTGAGCACTGAGGTGTTGGTGGCAGCGCATAGACTCTCTGAAGTTATACTAAGAAGTTTGTTGGATTTGCCTATTTAAGGACTGCACATCGATCACAGTGTTTATATTTGGATTACAGTCACTATTTGACTATATTATGGCTATTATCATTTGTGCTTCAATATTTTTATTAAAGTTTTTGTCATACAAAAAGTATAAAATATACATCAAGACATTGTACAGTCAAATTACAGCTTCTGGGATTCAAATTGCTAGGATCATAACGCCCAGGGGTCCGTGTTATAGTACCCAAAAAAAAGAAGAAACAAAAAAAACAAAAAAAACAGATCTGCTGAAGAATCTCCAGCATGGGCTGGAGCATAATTGCACTTTTGGATAGCTTACAGAAAACTACTGCACCCCTGAAACGCCAGCTCCTCCCAACATCCCAGGTTTCAACTGATGAACTACCCGCCTGGAGGAGCCGTCCCCCCATCTGCTTGTCATGGGGATTCAATTCCTTAGCCTGCGCGGGCAACTCTTAGTGCAGTTCAGACTGACAACGGTTCTATTAATAACTTATAAACCGGTGAAAGCAGGGAGTCGTTCAGACCTCTAAGGCCCGGAACTGACTCCAAACATAACAATCAATAAGAAATTAGAAGCAAGGAATAGGGGGGAAGGAAACAAAGCAAGAAAAGAATAGTTGAGAAGAGGGAAAAGGGGGAGGAAGGGAAAGGAAGGGAAGGAGCCCCAATCAAGCACCCTGACACCCCTAGAGAAAAATCAATGTTAAGCTATAGGTGTCCTGGGGTCACTAGTGAGGTAATGAAGCCAAGGGTCCCACACTTTATGAAAGAGCTTCATTTTGTCCTGAGCCAATGCCGTCAACCGTTCGTTCAGCATCAACCAAGACAGTTTACCTTTAAACTGATCAAATGGCAGAGCCGCCGATTTCCAGCTCCTAGCGATGGTTATCTTTGCTGAAATGAATATAAATGTCAAGAGTCGCCTGCAATTCTTGGAGGCCTCTACCATTCCACTCCCTAGTAGTGCTTGTTTGGCTGACTTAATCATGTTAACCTGAGTGAGGAAGTAAATGAAATTATATACCCGGATCCAAAACCTCTGAACCTTGGGGCATGTCCACCATATATGAAAGGTGGTACCGACCTGGCCACAACCTCTAAAGCAAAACGAGGTTGCCCCCAATATAAAAGTTGCCAGCCTGGCCGGCACCATATACCACCTTAGCAGAACCTTGTAGTTCGCCTCTATTATTGATGTATTGATGAGCGACCGAGAGGCTGTCTCTGCTATCCTATGCCAGTCGTCCAATTCTAGGGTTTCCTTCAAATCGGTCTCCCAGTGGACCATATAGTTCAACTTTGTCGATGCGCTCAACAATATCGAATAGACAGCGGACAGATGACCTTTGATTTTATCATAATTTCGGCACATATACTCCAGTGGAGTTAGAGCTGCGAGGTCACTCTTTCTAGCAAGGGTTTGCATATAATGTGAAATCTGAGCAAATCTAAAACTCTCTGCTGGAGGCATAAGATACTTATCAGTCAATACTCTCTCAGGTAGCATACCCCTGCAATCACATAAGTCAGCTATGCATAGGAGACCTTTATTGGTCCACCACTCAAATGCCAGGGGGGTGAGACCCGGGGTGAAAGCTCTATTGAGTAGTAGAGGCGCCAGTGGAGAATGAGGAGATTTAAATTTGTGGGATCTGGATAGTCTGTCCCATATTTCCAAGGCTATTATCATTTGACTTGTGAATTAATTATTTTAGGATTACTTATATCACATTGTTTATTTAATTATATAGAATGGAATAGCGCAAAATCAATCAGCTTCGTAGATTGCCTTAAAAATGCCTGGATTATTTCCGAAATGTACATAATATAACTGGGTACTAACATTTATAGGTAAAGTTGATCCAGGGAATATCTGATTGCCTCTTGGGGGATCAGGAAGGAATTTTTTCCCCTGGAGCAAGTTGAATTATGCTTTGTTGGGCTTTTTTGCCTTACTCTGGATCAACTGTGGATATAAGATCATGGATATGGGATTGTAAACATATTTTTTTTTTCTCTTTTATTGGTTAAACTAGATGGACTTGTGTCTTTTTTCAACCAGACTAACTATGTAACTATGTAAGTGGGGGAAAAAAAATAGCAAGGCAAAATAGTGGAGGAGAGGAGGCTGCACAACAGAGTTGTGGAAAGTAGAGTGTAAAGAAAAGTAGGGAGACTAGACTGTAAAACGGGGAAGCAGCAAGACTTTTTGGTGCAGAAGGTAGACAGTGACAGTGGATTGAGAAAAATAGAGTGAAAATGGGGGGTAGTGGAAGGCAGTGAGCCTGGTTTGTGAATCAGTTAGAGAATGAGGCTGGATTGGATTGTAGAGAAGGAAATTAATCTCAAGTATAGAAAAAAGGGGTAAAAAGCCATGAGGTCAGGTAATAAAGGAGGATAGGAGTTTGCAGAACTGGATTGTGGAAGAGCAGGGAAGAAGAGACTGTCAAGCCTCGTACACACGACCGAGTTTCTCGTCGTAAAAAACCTGTTGTTTTTCTCGACGAGATTCTTGTCAAGCTTGACGAGTTTCTTGTCAAGCTTTCCTTGCATACACACTGTCAATTCCAAATCTCGTCGTTGTTCTGTGCGGTCACGTACAGCACGTACGACGGCAGTATAAAGGGGAAGATCGATTTCAATGGCGCCACCCCTTGGGCTGCTTTTGCTGATCTCGTGTTACCGTGTGTGAAGTAAAAGTTTGGGAAGAGACGATTCGCGCTTTTCAGTCTTCGTGCTTTCAGTTCGTTTTAGCGTGACGAAGGTGCTATCTCCTTTACAAAGGCTTGTTTTACCAGAAGAAGCGCTCCCGTCTCATACTTGATGCTGAGCATGCGCGATTTTTGAAGACTCGGAAAAGCATACACACAAATGGTTTTCTCGTCGCAAAACAGGCCGACGAGAAACCCGACGAGAAAATCGAGAATTCTGACAAGAAAATAGAGAGCAGGTTCTCTATTTTTCTCGTCGAGATTCCCGGCAGTTTTCTCGACGAAAAACCATACACACGAACGGTTTTCTCAGCAAAAAAGCTCTCTCTGCAGTTTTCTTGTCGTTTTTTGACGAGAAACTCAGTCGTGTGTACGAGGCTTAAAGCGGAGCTCCACCCTAAAGTGGAACTTACGCTTATCGGATTCCTCCCCCCCTCCGGTGCCACAATTGGCACCTTTCGGGGGGGAGGGGGGACAGGATACCTGTCAAAGACAGGTATCCTTACCCACTTACTGGAGTCCGGCCGCGGTGGTGAAGTCGCGCGAGGCTCCCTCCTCCTCCTCCCCTGGCCGCTGGGCTAATAGGAGAGAGGAGCGGGCCTCGCGCATGTGCAGTAGGGTTCCCGGCGTGAAGCCGAAAGTCTTCACTGCCGGGTTCCCTTACCCGCAATGGCGACGGAAGCACCGACAGCTGATGTGAAACATCAGCTGCGGTGCCGACATCGAGGGACACCAGGACAAGTAAGTCTCCATTTATTAAAAGCCAGCAGCTGCAGTATGTGTAGCTGCTGGCTTTTAATTATTATTTTTTTGCACGGGTGCCTGGAACACCCCTTTAAGACCAAATGAAGGATAAGGAAGAGAATAGAGCCATAAAGACCTAATTGTCATGCTTAAGAAAGGCTATGGTCAAAAGCTTGTGAAATTAAATAAAAAATGCAACAGCACAGAACAAATGTGTCCAACTCTGATGATTGCAAATTTACTATATACAGTATATTTGCATTTCTGCAAAATGGAGTTGGAGATTTGGTCAGGATCAGCGGTGTCCTCAATGCTGAGAAATACAGGCAGATACTTATCCATCATGCCATACCATCAGGGAAGCGTGTGATTGGCCGCAAATGTATTCTGCAGCAGGACAATGACCCCAACCATACAGCCAATGTCATTAATAGAATTATCTTCAGTGTAAAAGAAGAACAAGTCCAAGTCCAAGTGATGGTTTGGCCTCCACAGGGCCCTGATGTCAACATCAACTCTGTCTGGAATTACATGACAGAAGAATTTGAAGCTACTTACATCCACAGAAGATCTGTGGTTAGATGTTTGGAACAATCTACCTACAGAGTTCCTTCAAAAACTGTGTGCAAATGTACCTCAAAGAATTGATTCTGGTTTGAAGCCAGAGGGAAGCCACACCAAATATTGATTTGATTAAGATTTTTCTTCTGTTCGCTCAATTTGCATTTTGTAAATTGATAAAAATAAACAATTAAAATATACAGTATATTTTTGAAAGTGTAGTGGACCCCCAAAATTGGGGTCGCTATGCTTTAAATTTAAGGGTAGCCTGAGCAATAGTTTAGCTTAATTTTGCTTAGTATGGACTCTGCTCTGCTGTAGTGTTGCCTGGAGTATAGTTCCCCTTGACTTGCAGGTGGTGCTGTTGCCCAGGTCTTGAGGAGAACCACAGGTGGCGTTGCGGTATGATTGGGTGTCCTCTCTCAGCTACCGTGTGGTGGGCGGGTTCTGCCTGCTGTGCATGCCGGGAGAGGGTACATAAAGGGCAGACACCATGAGCTGGTGTGGTGTGCCGAGGGGATTCCAAGGAGGACCCCTGGTGGGCGAAGTCGCGCCTGTTGGCCTTGCAGGCCTGGGGTGCGTGAACTGGTCGAGGAGTCTCGGGCACCTGTAGCCCGAGGCTACAGAGTTCCAGGTAGGCCCAGTACCTTCAACTGGGTCTACAAACCAACCACTGGAGTCCCAGGGAACCCGAGGGAGGGTGGCCCGCTCTGAAACAGAGGAAACCGGGGGAGGAACTGTCCGATGGATCGGTAAAGGAAGTCACGGTCTCGGAGAGGCCCGGTTGCCTATCAGAGGGAAGGATTCGTGAGTTGCAAGATAGCTCCTGTAGTGTGCCCCATTGGCAGCTATGGTCTAATAATCTACAGGGGTTTCAACGTTCTAATTCAGTAACCAAGGGATTCTGTGGCAGAGGATCTTCTAACTTGTCCATGAAGGGGACTAAATCAAAGTGACTGTTCGTGCTTCACTCCGGCTGCTAGAACTGTGAGAGGGATCTATCCGGGTGAGCAATACCCACTCAGGCTTGAGTGGAGAATAGGGTGACTGGGTGCCGCGTGCCTGAACCTATCTTCCTACCTAATCTCATTGCT
The DNA here is from genome assembly GCA_029206835.1 of Rana muscosa. Classification (NCBI taxonomy): domain Eukaryota; kingdom Metazoa; phylum Chordata; class Amphibia; order Anura; family Ranidae; genus Rana; species Rana muscosa. Next base: position 632,298,287 of record CM055117.1, on the reverse strand, counting down.
GTCTTTCAACCTTTCTCCCAATCTGTTCAAGCAAGAGAAAATAAACTTGTTTGTTGGAGTTTGATTACTGTCTGGACATTGGCCTTCTTTCAGGGAAGAATAGACTTTTCCCTACATTCTAGGGACAAGAACCAACTGAGGGAGGTAACTCGCTGCAGGACCCAAAATTGCAAGAACACTGCTCAACCTCTTATACCAGGAGGGTACGGGCATGTGGCATGGTGTGCCTTTGCTCCTGCAAGTGAAGGTAGGCAGGAAAAAGGGACTGTGTGCTACACGTGGGGGCTCGAGTCCGGGATGTTTTGCAGCTACCCCCTGGAGGTTGGACTAATTTTTCCTGTGTATGATGTGGTTCTGTAAAAATCGGCCATTTGGGAAAAGTTGAACTGCGTCATTTGTGTGAAAATTGGAGAAGGCCTGTACTGGACTTTTCTAACTGCGTAGTTCGTGGGCGTGTGTCAGGAATGGTGTCATTACTGGGCTCACCTGCTGGTGGCACTGTTGCATTCGGCAGCAGTGGGTGTAGTTCTGGTGGCCACCAGCGGGTGTCTCCTCACCAAGACTTTCTACCAGCCATCAAGCACACTTGATCTGGGTTTGCTGGACTATATAAGCCCGCCCTTAACCAAGCTCAGTGCTCCAGAATTCCTTCTGTAAGCCTGATCCGTTACCTGATCCGTTACCTGCCTTGTCCTGGACTCTGATCCTTGTACCCTGTCCCCATAGTTGCCAACATTGCAAAAAAAACATCTGGGACACTTTTTTTGTATTGAGGCGGAGCCTTGCTATAATCAGGGGGCGGGGCATTCGTTTGTAGGCGTGTCATGGCGGAGTGAAAAATGCGGCGCGCCTAGCGCGCCGCGGCGAAAAATGGGTGTGGTTTACGCACGATAGTGGGTGTGGTTTAAATGGGCGTGGTTCAAAGGGGTGTGGCTAGAGTCCGAGGTGAGAGAAAGAGAGAGAAAGAAATAGAAAGAAAGAAGCCAGATCCTACACCACAATAGTAATGTGTAACAAAATTGGCAGATAAGGATACTCCAAAACACCTGTTGGCGCTTCAATCATCCCGGCACCATGGTTGTTACGGTGTCAGGATGATTGAAGCGCATTATTTCTATTATTACATTGTAATATAAAATTAAATCATTCAACTCACCATAATGCCGAATCAGTGGAAGCCCTGAGCGTGTTACCTGCCACGTCGCCTGCCACCAGATGGCCTCCCCAGCAGTCCGTCCTTGCATCAGGTGCCTCCCCAGCAGTCCGTCCTTGCATCAGGTGCCTCCCCAGCAGTCCGTCCTTGCATCAGGTGCCTCCCCAGCAGTCCGTCCTTGCATCAGGTGCCTCCCCAGCAGAGCCCCCTCCACACTTGTGGACAAGGGTCCAAAAATCATGATTGTCCCGGGAAATTCGGGACTGTTTGGCAACTATGCACTACACTGATTACCCCGCCACCCACTACACTACACTACACTGATTACCCCGCCACCCACTACACTGATTACCCCGCCACCCACTACACTGATTACCCCGCCACCCACTACACTGATTACCCCGCCACCCACTACACTGATTACCCCGCCACCCACTACACTGTGATTACCTCGCCACCCACTACACTGATTACCCCGCCACCCACTACACTACACTGTGATTACCCCGCCACCCACTACACTGATTACCCCGCCACCCACTACACTACACTGTGATTACCCCGCCACCCACTACACTGATTACCCCGCCACCCACTACACTGATTACCCCGCCACCCACTACACTACACTGTGATTACCCCGCCACCCACTACACTGATTACCCCGCCACCCACTACACTACACTGTGATTACCCCGCCACCCACTACACTGATTACCCCGCCACCCACTACACTGTGATTACCCCGCCACCCACTACACTACACTGTGATTACCCCGCCACCCACTACACTGATTACCCCGCCACCCACTACACTGTGATTACCCCGCCACCCACTACACTGATTACCCTGCCACCCACTACACTAATTTCTACACTACACTGCATTCCAGGCAGCATAAATTGCAGGACTATAGAGTGAGCGATCTGCAGCTAGATGTGCGATGAGCTGCAGTGCTGCTGGACTTACTTTGTGCTGTGCTTGTCGTGGGATCCTCCTGAGTCCTCCCCTAACCTGAGGTGACTCTGAGGACATCCGACACAGCAGGTGGCAAGGTAAAGACAGCCCCGGCTGTGCCATGGCGGGCGGGTGCAGCGCAGGCATTGCTAGGCAGTTATGTTTGGGAGGGGAAGAACTTTTCCATCACCTCCAGCAGCGATCGGTGGCAGCGGCGGCAGGGTTAAGGGTCACTGTGTGAAGGGAGGGGCCACCAAAGAGAGAGAGCCGCGATTGGCTGCCCCTCCCCTCACACTAGAGGTCAGTGAAACTAACACTTGTGGCGGCGACGGCGGCCATTTTGGTGTAGCCGTCGCCGTTTTAAGCCCTAAACGTTCCCAAATTTACCGGGACAAAACGGGACAAAAAGAATTGGGCTTGTCCCGAATCGGGACAAGCCCAATTCGGGACAAGGGTCCAAAAATCGTGCTTGCCCCGGGAAATTCGGGACTGTTGGCAACTATGTGTCCCCTGATACCTGTCCCCTGATACCAGCTTCCAGCTCCCCCTTGCTGACGGCTCCCAGTATCTGGCCTTCTGCTCCCCTTGTCTCTCGTCCCTGCCTTGTTTATGTATGTGTGTTCCCTTTACTTGTATATATTAGTTAGATAGTTAGATTAGGTTGTTTTGGGGTTTGTTGTGTTCTCTTGTATTCATTTCTTGCTTATGGTTTGCTGTTGTTTGATTACACGTGTGCCTTTATCTTTAATAAATATATATATTTTCACTTACTCTGTTCCTGATTCCTTAAAGTGCAGCCCAATGATCTGATCACCTGTATTGGATGTCTGTGTGTAGCATCCCCGTGACAGAATTCTGGAGCCATACAATCAGATCGGCTGCACCTGGGAATTGGGTCTGAGCACTTGTTAAAATTACTAAGATGCAGGTGGACGATATTTTTTATCTTTCGCTCCTGGCAACAGATGACAGAGATTTCTGTTATCAGACACTAAGAGAATATACCAGAGAGCAGTTATTGGAATGCATCCGCATAGCTCACGTTTTTGTGGATCAGGGCAATTTTGTGTTTGAGGATGTGCAAGCTTTGATTTGTATCTGTACAGAGTTGGCCCTGTCTGATGCCTCTATTGGAACTGACGATTATACACCTCCTTTTAACCACTTTACAACCACCTGTCGACAAATAACGTCGACAAGGTGGTTGCTTAACTCTGGGAGGACGTTATATAACGTCCTCCCAGAATCGCGCTCCCGCGCGCCCCCTGGGGCGCGCACACGGGAAACTCCGTGACCGCCGGGTCCAGATGACCCGGCGGATCACGAATCGCGGTAAATCGCCGCTGATAGCGGCCGTTTACCACGTGATCGCTCCGTCGAATGACGGAGCAATCACTTGTAAACAGACCGGCGTCATTTGATGACGCCGGTTCCTCCCTCCCCTCTCTGTACCGATCGGTACAGTGTGAGAGGGGAGGGGGAGGGAGCGGATGGCAGCAGCAGCTCTGTGGGCTGGATCTGTGACAATTGCAGTCACAGATCCAGCCATCCATCCATCCCTGCTCAGCCATCCCTGTGCAATACTCTGCAATACACCCTGCCAATACTCTGCAATACACCCTGCCAATACTCTGCAAAATACCCTGCCAATACTCTGCAAAATACTCTGCAATACCCTGGTGCAATACTCTGCAATACCCTGGTGCAATACTCTGCAATACCCTGGTGCAATACTCTGCAATACCCTGCGCAATACTCTGCAATACCCTGTGCAATACTCTGCAATACCCTGCGCAATACTCTGCAATACCCTGCGCAATACTCTGCAATACCCTGCGCAATACTCTGCAAAATACTCTGCAATACCCTGCACAATACTCTGCAATACCCTGCACAATACCCTGCAATACCCTGTGCAATACCCCCTGTGCAATACCCTGCCATACTCCGCAATACCCTGCCATAGTCCGCAATACTCCGCAATGCCCTGCAATACTCCGCAATGCCCGGCAATACTCCGCAATGCCCGGCAATACTCTGCAATAACCACTTCCCGCCCGCCGGCCGTCATATGACGTCCTTGACTTTGTGCGGGGATATCTGAATGATGGGAGCAGCTACAGGCATCATTCAGATATCAGCTTTTTCAGCCGGCGATTCCCTACACCATAAGAACAATCATAGCGGCTGTTCCGCTGCTTTATCATTCTTACGGGAGGCGAGAGGGGATGTCCCCCCCTCCCGCTGCCCTCCGGTGCTTCTACCGACTCACCGCTACGATCAAAGCCAGGATTGTTGTTTTTGTTTTTTTTGTTTTTTCAGGCTTCCCAGTCTAGAGGTGAGATGTGGGGTCTTATTGACCCCATATTTCACTGTAAAGAGGACCTGTCATGCCATATTCTTATTACAAGGGATGTTTACGTTCCTTGTAATAGGTATAAAAGTGATCAAAAAAATTTTTGGGGCGGAAAAACATGTCAAACTAAAATAAATAAAGTAAAATGAACAATAAAAAAATATATATTTTTTTAAAGCGCCCCTGTCCCCGTGAGCTCGCATACAGAAGCGAACGCATACGTAAGTCCCGCCCACATATGAAAACGGTTTTCAAACCACACATGTGAGGTATCTCTGCGAACGTTAGAGTGAGAGCAATCATTTTGGCCCTAGACCTCCTCTGTAACTCAAAACATGTAACCAGTAAAAATATTTAAAGCGTTGCCTATGGGGATTTTTTAAGTAGCGAAGTTTGGCGCCATTCCACGAGTGTGTGCAATTTTTAAGGGTGACATGTTAGGTATCTATTTACTCGGCGTAACTTCATCTTTCACATTATGCAAAAACATTGGGCTAACTTTACTGTTTTTTTTTTTTTTAACACAAAACATTTTTTTTCCGTAAAAAATGCGTTAAAAAAATTGCTGCGCAAATATCGTGCGAGATAAAAAGTTGCAACAACCACCATTATATTCTCTAAGGTCTTTGCTAAAAAAACATATATAATGTTTTGGGGTTCTATGTAATTTTCTAGCAAACAAATGATGATTTTTACATGTAGGAGAGAAATGTCAGAATTGGCCTGGGTGCTCCAGAACGCCTGAAGGTGCTCCCTGCATGTTGGGCCTCTGTATGTGGCCACGCTGTGTAAAAGTCTCACACATGTGGTATCGCCATACTCGGGAGTAATAGCAGAATGTGTTTTGGGGTGTAATTTGTGGAATGCATATGCTGTGTGTGAGAAATAACCTGCTAATATGACAATTTTGTGAAAAAAATAAAAATGAAAAAAAAATCTTGATTTTGCAAAGAATTGTGGGAAAAAATGACAACTTCAAAAAACTCACAATGCCTCTTTCTGAATACCTTGGAATGTCTTCTTTCCAAAAAGGGGTCATTTGGGGGGTATTTGTACTTTTCTGGCATGTTAGGGTCTCAAGAAATGAGATCGGCCGTCAGTACTTCAGGTGTGATCAATTTTCAGATATTGGCACCATAGCTTGTGGACTCTATAACTTTCACAAAGACCAAATAATATCCACCAATTTGTACTTATTTTTACCAAAGATATGTAGCAGTATAAATTTTGGCCAAAATTTATGAAGAAAAAATAGTAATTTGCAAAATTTTATAACAGAAACGAAAAAAAAATCATTTTTTTACAAAATTTTCAGTCTTTTTCCTCTTATAGCGCAAAAAATAAAAAACCCAACAGTGATTAAATACCACCAAAAGAAAGCTCTATTTGTGTGAAAAAAAGGACAAAAAATTCATATGGGTACAGTGTTGTATGACTGAGTAATTGTCATTCAAAATGTGAGAGCACCGAAAGCTGAAAATTGGTCTGGTTATTAAGGGGGTTTAAGTGCCCAGTGGTCAAGTGGTTAATGCAGCTCAAGTAGAATCTTTGGTGTGGCTGTTGGAAGACGCCTCAGCCTTTTTCCATGAGCACTACTCTGCTTGTCCTCAAGTCAACAGGTGCTTGCAGCATGCATTGATTCAGTGCAGTCTCTGGTCAGACAAGCAGTGTGCAAACCTTATTTTGTGAAACCCTTATTACAGGCCTGGTCAAGTTTGTTGTACTCAGCCCCTGTCAGTTCCCAACCATCCATTTCTATGTCTAGATACCAACCTGCTGGGATGTCTTCCTCTCCTTTTCCCCCAATTCCCACTTTTTCTGAACAATACACCCAGCTAACAATAAAGTACCAGTACCCTGTCTCCTCCTGCTGCACTTACCCTGCCTTTTACCCTTCTGCTTCTTCTCGGCTGCCTCCATCAGCTCCTTCAAAGCCCCCTTCAAAGTCTGCACCCTCTGTTTCACCATCCCTCTGCTCTTCACCTCTACCAGCTACATCCATATACAAATCCTCAGTGGCGAAGCCAAAGAAAAAACTGAAGTTTTTTCCAACCCATTCAATCCTGCCATTATCCCAACCTGCCTCCACACCCACCAACCTGTGCCAGCCTGAAGTTCCCATGCCAGCCTTCCAGCCTGAAGCTCCCGTTCCAGCCTGAGGTTCCCGTGCCAGCCTTCCAGCCTGAGGTTCCCGTGCCAGCCTTCCAGCCTGAGGTTCCTGTGCCAGTCTTCCAGCCTGCAGCGCCAGAGCCAGCCTTCCAGCCTGCAGCTCCAGGGCCAGCCTTCCAGCCTGCAGCTCCAGGGCCAGCCTTCCAGCCTGCAGTTCCAGGGCCAGCCTTCCAGCCTGCAGTTCCAGGGCCAGCCTTCCAGCCTGCAGTTCCAGGGCCAGCCTTCCAGCTTGAGGTTCCTGGGCCAGCCTGCCAACTTGAAGTTCCTGTGCCAGCCTGCCAACTTGAAGTTCCTGTGTCAGCCTGCCAGCTTGAAATTCCTGTGCCTGTCTTCCAAACAGAAGTCCTGATGACGGTGTCCCAGTCGGTAGATCCGGTGTCCCAGTCGGAAGATCCGGTGTCCCAGTCGGAAGATCCGGTGCTCCAGTCGGAAGATCTGGTGCCCCAGTCGGAAGATCCGGTGACCCCGCCTAAAGATCCGGTGCCCGTTTCCCGGCCTGAGGTTGTGGTGCCCATTTCCCAGCCTGAGATTGTGGTGTCTGTTTCCCGGCCTGAGGTTGTGGTGCCCGTTTCTCAGTCTGTGGAGCCTACTGCCCAGCCTGACGTGTTCCTGTCTGCTGCCCAGCCTGACGTGTTCCTGTCTGCTGCCCAGCCTGACGTGTTCCCATCTGCTGCCCAGCCTGAGATGTTTCCGTCTGCTGCCCAGCCTGAGATGTTCCCGTCTGCTGCCCAGCCTGAGATGATTCCGTCTGCTGCCCAGCCTGAGATAATCCCGTCTGCTGCCCAGCCTGAGATGATCCCGTCTGCTGCCCAGCCTGAGATGTTCCCGTCTGCTGCCCAGCCTGAGATGATTCCGTCTGCTGCCCAGCCTGAGATAATCCCGTCTGCTGCCCAGCCTGAGATGATCCCGTCTGCTGCCCAGCCTGAGATGATCCCGTCTGCTGCCCAGCCTGAGATGATTCCGTCTGCTGCCCAGCCTGAGATGATTCCATCTGCTGCCCAGCCTGAGATGATGTCGTCTGCTGCCCAGCCTGAGATGATGTCGTCTGCTGCCCAGCCTGAGATGATGTCGTCTGCTGCCCAGCCTGAGATGATGCCGTCTGCTGCCCAGCCTGAGATGATCCCGTCTGCTGCCCAGCCGGGGATGATCCCGTCTGCTGCCCAGCCTGAGATGTTCCGTCTGCTGCCCAGCCTGAGATGATGTCGTCTGCTGCCCAGCCTGAGATGATGCCGTCTGCTGCCCAGCCTGAGATGATCCCGTCTGCTGCCCAGCCTGGGATGATTCCGTCTGCTGCCCAGCCTGAGATGTTCCGCCTGCTGCCCAGCCTGAGATGTTCCTGTCTGCTGCTCCGTTGCCCGCTGCCCAGTCTGATGTTCCAGAGCCTACTGTCTTGCTTGGTGACCCTGTACCTGGTATCCAGCCTCACGATCCAGTTCCTGATGGTTCCATTCCTGATACTCTGCCTGGTGGTTCCTTTACCGCTGCCCAGCCTGATGACTCAGAGCCCGCTGCCCAGCCTGAGGATATGGTCCCTGCTAAGACCTGTTCCTGATACCCAGCTGGCCACTGATGTCTTCCTGATGGATGCCCTTTTTTCCACTATTTTAATCCTGCTTGTCACCCAGCCTGAATGTAATGCCCCTGCGTGGTCTGCCTCCGATGGGTTTTTGCCCATTGCCCTGCTAATTTTTACTTCCAAATCTAAACTTCCTGACCCTGGTGGTGGGATGCGTGCCCTATTTTCAGACTCTAGCGGCACATCCCCCAGTGAACTAAAGGACTCTGGCCTAGGAAGTGCAAAGAAGTCCGCAGATGTAGTATGGAAACTTTTTTGGGTGTTTCCGCGTCCACTCGGACTGTCCAACCAAGGGCTGAATGGAGTGTCCGGAGGCCACTCCTTAAGGGGGGGAACTGTCAGGAATGGTGTCATTACTGGGCTCACCTACTGGTGGCACTGTTGCAGTCGGCAGCAGTGGGTGTAGTTCTGGTGGCCACCAGCGGGTGTCTCCTCATCAAGACTTTTTCTACCAGCCATCAAGCACACCTGATCTGGGTCTGCTGGACCATATAAGCCCGCACTTAACCAAGCTCAGTGCTCCAGAATTCCTTCTGTAAGCCTGGTCCCTGCCTGAACCTGATCCGTTACCTGATCCTGAACCTGATCCTGATCTGTTCCCTGCCTTGTCCTGGACTCTGATCCTTGTACCCTGTCCCCTGAGACCTGTCCCCTGATACCTGTCCCCTGATACCAGCTTCCAGCTCCCCCTTGCTGACTGCTCCCAGTATCTGGCCTTCTGCTCCCCTTGTCTCTCGTCCCTGCCTTGTTTATGTATGTGTGTTCCCTTTACTTGTATATATTAGTTAGATAGTTCGATTAGGTTGTTTTGGGGTTTGTTGTGTTCTCTTGTATTCATTTCTTGCTTATGGTTTGCTGTTGTTTGATTACACGTGTGCCTTTATCTTTAATAAATATATATATTTTCACTTACTCTGTTCCTGATTCCTTAAAGTGCAGCCCAATGATCTGATCACCTGTATTGGATGTCTGTGTGTAGCATCCCCGTGACAGCTTGCCTCAAACATAGAAAAGCACGCAAGCTACGTGCAGCGAAGAAAAAGGGGAGGAGCCCCCACCAACTTGTGTGTTGCATGTGGCGCATTGGTGCCAAAGGGACAGAACGAGCTGGATCATTGGAGGAGAAGTAAGATGGCTGCTGCTCCATGGACTTCTGTTACATCGGGACCTCGGATGTTCCAAAACCCCCCAACCATGGACATTGCTTCCCTCACTGCCCCCCCGGACGGACACAGGGATCCAGCTGAAGCCTAGGGGGCGCTTCGCTCTCTGTCTGCCGAGATGCGGAGGCCCTGGGTATGCTCTGTCCCAGATGTCTAGGACTAGCGGTGCAACTACGGCCTTTTGGAAGGTGCGCAATCTGTGGAGAGTTCCTCTTCGAAGTGGACCAGCCTACTGAGAAACCCCGGGTCTACCAGATCAACTACATTACAGGTGCCATTACTTCCGAGGAAGAAACCTGTACTTTCACAGTTGAGCCCACGCACACCGCGTTGGCTGACATGGATGTGGCCAATAGAGATGACTCAGCTGCTGCAGAGCCATCGGCAGTTACCGGAGAGGATGCTGTCTCTGCCACAACCGAGACCTCCATTCCGCCCGCCAAATGGAAAGTGGGCTATGTTAAGGCCTCCCGCGGCCGCGGACGAAGCCTGCCCCAGCGCCTGCCTGAACCGGAACTCCAAGCCGGAGGGACCTCCAGGAGATCCACGTCAGGGGACGGTAAGGAGGCTGGGGGGACTGTGACATTGAGTTTGCCGGGGAAGGGAAAGAAGCTCATACCCCACATCACTGGGGATGCGTGGACAGCCAGCCCGCGGAAACATTCTATTTTTTGGGGACAATGTGTCTGTGTCCACCACAAACTATCTGCCGGCAGAGGAGTATGACACCTCCGATCTGGAATCATCGTCAGATGTGGGGAATGATTACGAAATTGATGAGGTTTACATTAAAAAGGGATGGGACAAAGTTCCGGTGACTTCACCCCGCAGCCTTAGGGAACTCTCGCCAATGGACTCTGGGGAAACTACACCTAGAGTGGAAGCCCTTGCCCTAAAGGAAGAAGTCATACCCACACCCGCTCTGCCTGCACCTGTATTGTCCGCACCTACTGCTACGGAGGGACGTCCGCCGTTGCATCCACCCTTGCCTCAGTTGGAGCCAGTGCAAATAACAAGGTCTCCGGATGCTATTGTTCTTCCTGGAGCAGGAGATCGGGCGACCATGCCACCTTTAGCCTGGTTACAGCGGCTCCTAAATAGGAAAGTTGCTGCGGAGTACGGGTGGGAGTACCCCTACGTTGAAATCGAGGCCTACAGGGAACGGTGGTACGCGGATTTCATTTGGGATCATTTGGAAGTGCACAGAGGCCGCAGGTACCTGAAATGTTCTGCTATCATGGCAGACCGTTATAAGGGATGCCGTAAGGACTGGAGTTATGATCGGCACATCCATGCGGATCGTGTGGTAATTAGCTGCAAGGAAAAAGAGGATACCGTGTACTCTATAGAGACCCTAGATAAGTAATGGAAGACTCTTGTTCTCCCGGATCCTCAGTACTACTTGTGAAATGGAACTTGTGTGTGTTTTTTCCTTATTCCGTTTCACAGGAACAGCCTGCCCTGAACTCACTTATGACTTTACCCTTTGCAGCAGGGGAAACTACTCAACTGAGGAATTGGAGAGCTGTTGTGTTTTTTTTCTCTCTACCTCTCTCCTCAGCTCCGCCATGGAAAGGAATTTCATTTTTTCCTTCTCTACTGAACTATGGGGTAGTTTAGTCAGGGCCAAAGTGAGAACCGTTGTGGTGAAGATAAGGAATTCATGAGAAATATATGTATGCCCACGCGCAGCATTAAAGTGTATAGATTTAAGTTGCCACTAGGTGTGGTGTTGTTTTGCAGAAAATTTCAGTGAGACTAGGCTTAGCCGCGAAAACCTAAATGTATGTGTGTGTGTGTGTGTGTGTGTGTGTATATATATATATATATATATGAGGATAATCATCTCTCCCCGGGGAGGTGGTTTCCTTCTACCAATTTTAGATGTAGAATTGTATATTGTGTTTTTTTGTTTTTTTTTCTCTCCCTCTGCAGATGACCTGCGATCAATTCTACCGGAGGATGGGTGGAGTAGATATGTTAGGAGGGGTGGGATTGTAATTTGTGATATTGTGTGTCTAGCGCACTCACCCCAGACTTTACCTGCTTTTTCTTTTACTTGGCTCCTCCGCAGGAAAGAATGAGGCACACCGCACTAGCAGCCCGTACCCTACTGGATGGGGAGGTTGAGCGGTGTTAGTTTTCTCGGGCCTGCCTGCGGCTAGTGTTAGAATCCTCCCGAGCTGATCTCGTCTCTGCATTAGCCAGAGACAAGTCCTTAATTCTCCCCAACAAAGTAACTGCCCACACCAACTGAAAGTCCAACCTTAGTATTTATTTCACCACGGATAACAAATAGTCTCTATGAGAGCAGACAGGTTGACACGAGACACAGGTCAGACAAGGTGGGAGGAGGTCCAGGCACAAACTCAATTTAGGCGTCTCTTACTGTTCTGCTTTCATGAACAGGCTTAGGCGCACGGTCTCTGCCACAGACCGGGTGAATATGAAAAGTCACTGCCACTGACCTGGTGAATAGGGCCTTGCCCTATTTGGTCACTGCCACTGACCTGGTGTGTGTAGAGTCACTGCCATTATGACCTACAGAACATGCACTTCCTTCTTGAAGAAACTTGGCCCTTGTTAAGGAGAAGAACCTCCCTCCGGAGAGTTACCAGAGGCCCCCACTGTCACCACGACTCTGCGCTGGGACTTCAGAAAGGATCACCTCCCTGGCCTCCTCGATCCTGGATATGGGTCCCCTCGCAAGGCGGCACCCTGGGAGCCCTCAATTCTGGGCGGAACCCAACCGAAGCCGCTGGGCCTCAGGCCTCCAAACTAGTACCTCACCCCAGACTGAAGGTGTCTGGGGTGGAACAGGAACTCGGCCTCTGGGCTGAAGGTGCCTGGGCGCGAGCCCCCCCCCCTGGAAGATGGCCGCGCCTTTTTATACCCTCTACCGTACTGCTGCCGAGAGGAGACAAAAAAAGACACAGCCCTGTATCAGTGGTTCAACCCTGGCCTACGGCAACAGCGCCACCTGTAGGCCATAGGGAACAGCACACCAACACTATCTCCCAAGGACAGAAATGGTCCAAGAAACCTAACAATTAGTGTATTTGAGCCATACTACCACTCAGATACTCCCCTTAAATATAGCACCCCGCTACACATTCCCCTCACTTGATTGACACTGGTCCCCAGTGTCTGCAACTAACCTATGCCTCTCAGGCCTGAGTCAGCATAAGCCCGATCCAGAGACGGACTACCAAAAAAAATGGCAATTTCAAAAAAAACTGTTTGTTTGTGCCGGAACCTAACACAGGAAAGGAAACACATAAGGGAAAAGAGAAATACACATGTGTATAAGGAGAAAAAAACATTTTGAGATCACATAAAATTTTCAATAAAATTTACACTTCCCTCCCACTGCAATAGCTAAGACCCACCCCATACTCAGCAGTCTTGCTTGGCATTCACCTGCAGGGAAGAGAGAAACACACCTAAAATAACATTAGTTGGAATGAAAAGATCCCTCCCTAGAGAAGAATCTCTTCCTTCCAATAAGTAAGCTGCATCACATAATCAGTAAAGCAATAGTTACGCAACACCGCCACCTAGTGGTAGTGCCAACGTCAGAACACTCATCCCAAAAAAACTTTTCTTCTGTACTGTGGCCCTGAACTATCTACTCCCAAAGTTCTTTAATCTTTGCGGTGGGGAGAGAGGGGAGAACAACAAAACAGCAATAGCTCCCGCTCCTCCAACTGAGTTGACCCCCTTTAACTTAGAGCAAAGAGTTCCTGGGCTTTAAAAAAAAGAATGTACTCAAGAAAAAAAACAGAGTCTTGTCTCTCATAAGTAATAATGTGGGTCAGGCAACACCAGCGGCTTCCAATGTTTGTCAAACGTGTCTATATGGTACTCAACATTGTCCTTGTCCTTCCTACAAATGAGTACCTTGTCTGCATAGATGTGCCAATCCAACATCCAGGCAGCCTTACAGTCCTTAAACCTCTGAGTGGCCGCGGGTGAACATGAGAGGTATCTCCTGGCCTGGGGTACCTTGATATGTGTCCACACAAAGTCCTCGTACCACCGGTGTCTACAGGCCTCCACCTCGAACAAGAGTTCCTTTGGCATGTACGGGTATTCCCACCCATATTCACTGGCGACTCTCTGGTTGAAAAGTCTCTGTAAACGGGACAGTGGTGGCATGGTAGCGTGGTCTCCCGCGCCAGGCAAGACAATGGCATTAGGGTGCCGAGGTACCAGTTGCAGGGGCCCGCAGTGACATCCGACTCATCTTGGCTATTGAAGTAGGTGCCTCCGATGATGAAGGAGCAGGCAAGGGGACCGATCCCTCCTCAGGCTCGGAAGCCACCACCCGGGGTGTATTTTCCCCCCTGGACATGGGTGAGTCCCTAGCACTACGGAACAAGGACAGGGGCATCTTAACCCATCCCTTTCTCTCGAACAGTTCATCTATGGCGGTGTCATCACCCGCATCAGAGATGGACTCCAGATCGGAGGTGTCATATTCCTCCGCAGGAAGGTAACTCCTGGCACAGGACAAATCACCCCCTCTATCTGATTCACTGACATGTGAATCCCCAGGTCTAGGGGCCTTTAACAGAGTCTCTTCCCAGGCTTACCTCAGCTTGAAGAAGAACCAGGACCTCCGGGACTTTTCCCTTCGGATACATCCGTCCCGAGTAAGCGCTGGGACGTTGCTCCATCACAGCCGTGGGAAGCTGTCACAAACCCGATCTTCCTCTTGGGCGGTGGGAGAAAGGACTCTGTACTAACCGAAGCAGCATCCTCCGGTCTCTCACTCGCTACAACAAGCTCCTCTGTGACTTCCTCCGAAGTCCCATCAGTGTGCGCAGGGGTGGCTGTGCAAGCTCTGATTCCTCCTTCTGGAGTGGTGGCGCCCGTAAAACAATTGAGGTGGAAGGCCCGAGGCTTTTCCGTAGATTGCTCGACCTCAAATAGGAACTCCTTACAGTTCTTGTATCGCCCAAATGGCTTTAGATGAACCACCAGTCCCGAGCAGCCGGAACAAATCACTCCGAGAGCCTCCACATCTTTACACACGTAGAGGGCAAATCGTCCCCGGGGCTTGAGCCGAATCCCCGTATCCATTAACGAAGCAGCGAATGAAGTCATCTTCATGGTAGTAGTAACCGGAACCCATGAGGCATGAGACGCCACGTTGTCCATCCGTCGCTTCATTGCGCACTGACCTTTTCGCGCCAAAGTCCCCACGTGCAACTCCACACATGGCCAGGCTCCTCCCAACTCCTGCACCGTTCGTGGGCTTTCTGAATAGGCACGCCCACGAACTACACAGTTAGGGTTCTCCTCGTGGCACAGTTCACAATATGGCCGACCTCCACGGAACTTCACTGGGGAACAAAGTTCAACTTCTGGGGGGTTTTCACACTTTGCAACCACAGACTAATCCCGGACTCGAGCCCCCACGTCTAGCGCACTCACCCCAGACTTTACCTGCTTTTTCTTTTACTTGGCTCCTCCGCAGGAAAGAATGAGGCACACAGCACTAGCAGCTCGTACCCTCCTGGATGGGGAGGTTGAGCGGTGTTAGGCTACTTTCACACTGAAGTGCTGGATGCGCTGGCGGTATAGCGGCGCTATTTTTAGCGCCGCTATGCCGTATTTTTTGCTGCGATTTGCGGGCGCTAGCGGGGGGATTTTAACCCCCGCTAGCGGCCGAAAAAGGGTTAAAAACGCCCGCAATAACGCCTCTTTGCGGCGTTTTGGAGGCGCTACCCCATTGATTTCAGTGGGCAGGGGCGCTATAGGAGCGGTATTTTTACCGCTCCTATCGCGCCTCAAAAATGCGGCTTGCAGGAGTTTTTTGACCCTCCTGCAAGCGCAACACTCCAGTGTGAAAGCCCTCGGGCTTTCACACTGGATACAATTGAGCGGCTTTTTTGGGGTGCATTGCAGGCGCTATATTTAGCGCAATAGCGCCTGCAAAGCGCCTCAGTGTGAAAGGGGCCTTAGTTTTTCTCGGGCCTGCCTACGGCTAGTGTTAGAATCCTCCCGAGCTGATCTTGTCTCTGCATTAGCCAGAGACAAGTCCTTAATTCTCCCCAGCAAAGTAACTGTCCACACCAACTGAAAGTCCAACCTTAGTATTTATTTCACCACGGATAACAAATAGTCTCTATGAGAGCAGACAGGTTGACACGAGACACAGGTCAGATAAGGTGGGAGGAGGTCCAGGCACAAACTCAATTTAGGCTTCTCTTACTGTTCTGCTTTCATGAACAGGCTTGGGCACACGGTCTCTGCCACAGACCGGGTGAATATGAAAAGTCACTGCCACTGTCTTGGTGAATGTTGGTCACTGCCACTGACCTGGTGAATAGGGCCTTGCCCTATTTGGTCACTGCTAGGGATGAGCTTCGTGTTCGAGTCGAACATACGTTCGACTCGAACATCGGCTGTTCGATCGTTCGACGAAGATCAAACGATTTGGGCCGTTTGCGCCAAATTCGAGTGACGCGAACGGCCCACAATGCACTACGCCATCGCAGTGTCATCCAGGCGCTGTGATTGGCCAAGCATGCACTGTGACCCCGCATGCTTGGCCAATCACAGCGCCGGCAGCGAGGAGAGCAATGATTGGCCACAGGCAGGATGCCTGTGGCCAATTATTGCTGAGGGGGTTTAGTACACGCCCCACACTATAAAAGGCCGCCAGCGCGGCGGCCTTGTGTAGTGTGTTCCGGAGCAGGGAAAGAGAAGCATAGGCAGGGACAGTGTCATTTTTTTCCTTTACTAATCCTGGATTCCTTGTGTTTAGGGACAAATAAGGATAGGTAGGGAGAGTGTCAGTGTGTTATTCTGTGCTAATCCTTGTTTGTAGGGACAGAGAGGTACAGTGAGGGAAAGTGTCAGTGTGCTATTCTGTGCTAAATCTTGTTTGTAGGGACAGAGAAGGACAGTGAGTGAAACTGACAGTGTGCTATTCTGTTCTAAACCAATCTTGCTGAACCATATTTGAAATCCTTGAGTTTAGGGACAGAGAGGTACAGTGAGGGAAAGTGTCAGTGTGCTATTCTGTGCTAAATCTTGTTTGTAGGGAGGGACAGAGTAGGACAGTGAGGGAAAGTGTCAGTGTGCTATTCTGTTCTAAACCAATTTTGCTGTTCCATATTTTCAATCCTTGAGTTTAGGGACAGAGAAGGACACTCGTGGAAACTTTCAGTGTGCTATTCTGTGCTAAATCTTGTTTGTAGGGAGGGACAGAGTAGGACAGTGAGGGAAAGTGTCAGTGTGCTATTCTGTTCTAAACCAATTTTGCTGTTCCATATTTTCAATCCTTGAGTTTAGGGACAGAGAAGAACACTCGTGGAAACTTTCAGTGTGCTATTCTGTGCTAAATCTTGTTTGTAGGGAGGGACAGAGTAGGACAGTGAGGGAAAGTGTCAGTGTGCTATTCTGTTCTAAACCAATTTTGCTGTTCCATATTTTCAATCCTTGAGTTTAGGGACAGAGAAGGACACTCGTGGAAACTTTCAGTGTGCTATTCTGTGCTAAATCTTGTTCGTAGGGAGGGACAGAGTAGGACAGTGAGGGAAAGTGTCAGTGTGCTATTCTGTTCTAAACCAATTTTGCTGTTCCATATTTTCAATCCTTGAGTTTAGGGACAGAGAAGGACACTCGTGGAAACTATCAGTGTGCTATTCTGTGCTAAATCTTGTTTGTAGGGAGGAATGGAGTAGGACAGTGAGGGAAAGTGTCAGTGTGCTATTCTGTTCTAAACCAATTTTGCTGTTCCATATTTGAAATCCTTGAGTTTAGGGACAGAGAGGTACAGTGAGTGAAACTGACAGTGTGCTATTCTGTTCTAAACCAATTTTGCTGTTCCATATTTGAAATCCTTGAGTTTAGGGACAGAGAAAGACACTCGTGGAAACTTTCAGTGTGCTATTCTGTGCTAAATCTTGTTTGTAGGGAGGGACAGAGTAGGACAGTGAGGGAAAGTGTCAGTGTGCTATTCTGTTCTAAACCAATTTTGCTGTTCCATATTTGAAATCCTTGAGTTTAGGGACAGAGAAGGACACTCGTGGAAACTTTCAGTGTGCTATTCTGTGCTAAATCTTGTTTGTAGGGAGGGACAGAGTAGGACAGTGAGGGAAAGTGTCAGTGTGCTATTCTGTTCTAAACCAATTTTGCTGAACCATATTTGAAATCCTTGAGTTTAGGGACAGAGAGGTACAGTGAGTGAAACTGACAGTGTGCTATTCTGTTCTAAACCAATTTTGCTGAACCATATTTGAAATCCTTGAGTTTAGGGACAGAGAAGGATAGGCAGGGGACAGTGTCAGTGTCATTGTTGCTAAGCCTCCTGCACAGTATACACCTGAAGGTAGCCCTTATTGCTCTTTTTCCCATCTCCCTGCAGGCCATCCATTAAAATGTCTGGAAGGCAAACAAGGAGAGGCAGACAGTCAGGAGGCAAAAAAAGAGGGCAAGCAGGCTCTGTGTCTGGGGGCAACAGTGCTGGTCGTGGACGCGGTGCATTGTCATCAGCACATGGCCATGGGACACGCTTGTCCTTCTTTTCGGCAGCTGGACATGTTGAGCCACATCATGCCGAAGACTTGGTAGAGTGGATGACCAAGCCCACCTCATCCTCCTCATCCTCTCTCACCCAGGCTCAGGGTACTGGCAAAGCAGCTGCCAAAGCGTCCTCTTCTCTGGTATCATTATCTTCATTAGTCAATCCTTCCCTAGACCCACCATGTCCTCCTCCTGAGGAGTCCCCCGAACTGTTTGAGCACAGTGTTGGGTACATGCTCCAGGAGGATGCCCAGCGTTTCGAAGGATCTGATGATGATACCCAGCTAGAGGAAGGCAGTAGCGTGAGAGCAGAGAGAGGGGATGCTCAAGAAGGACACCAATCTGGCAGTCATGTTCCAGCAGCTGCAGCATACTGCCAGATTGGCTCCAGTGATGAGGAGGGAGGGGATGATGAGGTCACTGACTCCACGTGGGTGCCTAATAGGAGAGAGGAGGAGGAGGAGGATGAGGAGGAGGCACATCTCCAACGAGGCAGGATGCCCTTGAGTGGCCAGCGTATGGGCAGCACACCGACGGAATCACACCGCAGAGCTCCGCCTGTGCAGGGCGCTGCCTCTGCCCGTCATTCAAAAAGTTCTTTGGTGTGGGCCTTTTTTGAGGCGAGTGCATCAGATCGCGCAGCTGCTGTTTGCAACATATGTCTCAAGCGTATATCGCGTGGCCAAAACATCAGCCGCTTGGGCACCACATGCTTGATCAGACATATGTTGACCTGCCATGCAGCTCGTTGGCAAGCCTACCTTAAAGACCCACACCAAAGAACAAAGCTGACCTCTTCTTGCACCGCATCAGCTGAGATCTCCAACCCCACTATACCTTCACTCCTCTCTGAAACCTGCTCTGAGAGGAATGAAGGTGTAGAATTAGGTGTGTCACAACCAAGTACTTGCGGGCACTCTGCTAGCAGTGCACCAACGTCCGATTCTAGCAGGCAAATTTCCCTGCCCCAGCTGCTGGACCGTCGAAAGAAGTTCACTCCCAGCCATCCACATGCCCAGCGGTTGAATGCTAGCTTGGCTAAATTGCTAGCGCTTCAACTGCTGCCTTTTCAGTTGGTAGACTCGGCCCCCTTCCGTGAGTTTGTGCAATGTGCGGTTCCTCAGTGGCAGGTTCCCAAACGCCACTTTTTCGCACGGAAGGCGATTCCGGCTCTCTACAGGCATGTGGAAGGCAATGTCTTGGCCTCGCTGGACAGGGCGGTCAGCGGTAAGGTGCATATTACCGCTGACTCATGGTCCAGCAGGCATGGACAGGGACGTTACCTTTCTTTCACGGCCCATTGGGTCACTCTTTTGGCAGCTGGGAAGGATGCAGGACAAGGTGCAGTAGTGTTGGAGGTTGTTCCACCGCCACGCCTCCAAAATGCTACTACTGGTTGTGACACACCTCTCTCCTCCACCCCCTCCTCTTCTTCTTCCTCCATGGCCTCTTCCTGTGGTTTGTCCTCGGAACCAGCGGTGCTCCGTAGGCGTTCAAGGGGCTACGCAAGTACGCAGGCAAAAAGATGCCATGCTGTGCTTGCGCTGGTGTGTTTGGGGGACAGGAGCCACACTGGGGCAGAGGTCCTGTCTGCTCTGCAGGGGCAGGCCGAGAGGTGGTTGACGCCACGCCAGCTTAAGCCAGGAATGGTGGTTTGCGACAATGGCACCAACCTCCTCTCCGCCCTCCGACAGGGACAACTGACCCATGTGCCCTGTATGGCTCACGTCCTTAACCTGGTGGTGCAGCGGTTCTTGGGCAGGTACCCGGGCTTACAGGATGTCCTGAGGCAGGCCAGGAAAGTCTGTGTGCATTTCCGCAGATCTTATAATGCCAGTGCTCGCCTGGCTGAGCTGCAAAAGGAGTTGAACCTGCCCAAGAACCGCCTTATATGTGACATGCCCACCAGGTGGAACTCAACGTTGGCCATGCTGCAGCGGCTGCACATGCAGCAGAGGGCCATCAATGAGTACCTGTGCGACTACGGCACCAGGACAGGGTCAGGGGAGCTCAGGTTTTTTTCACCACGCCAGTGGGGCATGATCAGGGATGCATGTACTGTCCTGGCACCATTTGAGGAGGCCACGAGGATGGTGAGCAGTGACAGTGCATGCATCAGTGACACTGTACCTCTTGTCCACCTGTTGGAGCACACGCTGCGTGGAATAATGGACAGGGCACTTGAGGCAGAACAGAGGCAGGAAGAGGAGGACTTCCTTGCCTCTCAAGGCCCCCTTTACCCAGACAGTGTTCCTTCTGTCCCACCCATCGCACAGGAAGAGGAGGAGGAGGAGGAGGATTGTGTCAGCATGGAGGTGGAGGCTGGCACTCAGCATCATCAGCAGCAGTCTTTTAGGGATGATTTACAGTCCCAAGAAACCAGTGGACTTGTACGTGGCTGGGAGGAGGTGGCTGCGGATCATGTCGTCCTTAGTGACCCAGAGGACTCCGGACTGAATGCCTCAGCTAACCTACGCTGCATGGCCTCCCTGATCCTGCAAAGTCTGCGGAAGGATCCTCGTATTCTTCGGATCAAGGAGAGGGACCATTACTGGCTGGCCACTCTCCTTGATCCACGGTACAAGGGTAAGGTTGCGGACCTTATCTTACCGTCGCAGAGGGAGCAGAGGATGAGACAACTCCGGGAGGCCTTGCAGAAAGGTCTGTCCCACGCGTTCCCAGAGACTGGGAGGTTACAAACTCCTGGTCCTGGACAACGAGTTGCTGAGGCTTCGGGCAGTCAAAGAAGGAGCGGTGGGGAAGGTGGCCGTCTGACCGATGCGTTCAGACAATTCTTTAGTCCGCAGCCCCAAAGTATGATCGGTTCCAGCAACCATCGCCAGCGTCTGATATACATGGTCCAGGAATACCTAGGGGCAAGGTCAGACTTGGACACCTTCCCCACCGAAAATCCTCTGGCTTACTGGGTCTTGAGGATGGATCACTGGCCAGAGCTTGCACAGTATGCAATTGAGCTACTGGCCTGTCCTGCATCCAGCGTTCTTTCAGAACGCACATTCAGTGCTGCTGGAGGATTTGTCACGGATCACAGGGTGCGCCTGTCCACCGACTCGGTTGATCGACTGACTTTCATCAAGATGAACCAGTCTTGGATCACCACCAGCTACCACACACCTGATGCTGATATAACAGACTAATTGATTTTAAAATGTCACATCCCTTCAAGACTGATACTGATGCTGAGTGCCTGTGCTGTTATGTTGACTGGCTATCCTCCTCCTCCTCCTCAATGATACGATTAATGATGATAGCTTGGAAGATCATTTTGGTTTATGGGTGACGCCACCAGTGGCTAAGGCCCAATTTTTCAGCCCCTGTTTAACAGGGGCGTGTAATTAAAATTTTTGATGCAATACTTTGCAACAGGCCTCATTGCTGTGCTCCAAGTACAGTATCTGTGAGGGGTTGCAGTGTTGTGCCACCAGTGCCTAAGGCCCAATTTTTCAGCCCCTGTTCAACAGGGGCATGCAATTATAATTATTGATCTAATAATTCACAGCAGGGCCCATTGCTGCGCCCACCAAGAGTAACTGTCAGGCCTTACAGTGTTGTGGCACCAGCACCACCATCACCACCACCACCACCACCAAAGGCCCAATTTTTCAGCCCCTATTCAACAGGGGCATGCATTTATAATTATTGATCTAATAATTCACAGCAGGGCCCATGGCTGCGCCCACCAAGAGTAACTGTCAGGCCTTACAGTGTTGTGGCACCAGCACCACCATCACCACCACCACCACCACCAAAGGCCCAATTTTTCAGCCCCTATTCAACAGGGGCATGCAATTATAATTATTGATCGAATAATTCACAGCAGGGCCCATTGCTGCGCCCACCAAGAGTAACTGTCAGGCCTTACAGTGTTGTGGCACCAGCACCACCATCACCACCACCACCACCACCAAAGGCCTAATTTTTCAGCCCCTGTTCAACAGGGGCATGCAATTATAATTATTGATCGAATAATTCACAGCAGGGCCCATTGCTGCGCCCACCAAGAGTAACTGTCAGGCCTTACAGTGTTGTGGCACCAGCACCACCATCACCACCACCACCACCACCAAAGGCCCAATTTTTCAGCCCCTGTTCAACAGGGGCATACAATTATAATTATTGATCGAATAATTCATAGCAGGGACCATTGCTGCGCCCACCAAGAGTAACTGTCAGGCCTTACAGTGTTGTGGCACCAGCACCACCATCACTACCACCACCACCACCAAAGGCCCAATTTTTCAGCCCCTATTCAACAGGGGCATGCAATTATAATTATTGATCTAATAATTCACAGCAGGGCCCATTGCTTCGCCCACCAAGAGTAACTGTCAGGCCTTACAGTGTTGTGGCACCAGCACCACCATCAAAGGCCCAATTTTTACTACCACTGATCAACAATTATATGTTATTACAATTCCTGATATAATAGTTGACAGCAGGGCATTCCAGCACCCACCAAGAATAACTGTGAGTGCTTTCAGTGTTGTGCCAACACCAACACCTAAGGGGCCAATTTCTGCAGAGTATATACGGCAGGTCCCTACTTTCAAACATCCAACTTACAAACGACTACTACTTGCAAACGGAAGAAGACAACAGGAAGTGAGAGGAAATCTACCCCTTGGAAGGAAAATTCTCTCCTGTAAGAATTAATATGGGAGAAAGGTGTCTCCTCTCTACTGATGCTTTATCACCAATCCTTGTTTCAATAAAAACACCACATTTCAAAAACAGTTGTCATTGGGACGCAAAGTGAGGTGAAATGTTCTGAACAGGGGCACAGACAGCAAAAAAAATGTGACAGGGGTGATAACCGTTCCCTATGTTTTCCAAAAAGCTAAAAAAAAAGGAATTTGGCATGGAGCTACACTTAAACAATGCAGCTGTTCAAAATTACAAACAGATTCTACATAAGAACAAACCTACAGTCCCTGTCTTGTATGCACCGCCTGTATACGGCTGTTCAGAGTATATAGGTCCTTTTTTATTTTGTGTGCGGGGTTCCCCTTAATATCCATACAAGACCCAAAGGGGCTGGTAATGGGCTGGGGTAGGGGGGGGGGGTTGATGGGGTAGCTATGCCATTTTTCCTAAAGATTTTCATCCATATTACCGGGACCAGACATTGCATTAAAGCCGCAAGCAGTTTTAAATGGCTTTTTTTTCCTTTAGAAATGTTATTTTGTGCAGGGACAGTTCTAAACACGGGAAACACGTGGCACTTCACAGGCATACTTTAGACACCCCCCAGGTACAATATTTAAAGGAATATTTGACTTTTTTTTTTTCACTTTATGCATCATTAAAATGACTGCTCCCGGAAAACGTGCGTTTTTAAAACTTCTTTTTGCATTGATACATGTCCCCTGGTGCAGAACCCGGGTTCCCAAACTCTGTTTCGGACAATAACATGGATAATAGTCGTTATAATTAGCACTTTAGAATCCGAACGTTCGCATCCATTGTATTTAATAGGGTTCTAATGTTCGTGCGAACTTTCGGTCCGTTCGCGGGTTCTGGTGCGAACCGAACCCGGGAGTGTTCGGCTCATCACTAGTCACTGCCACTGACCTGGTGTGCGTAGAGTCACTGCCACTATGACCTACAGAACATGCACTTCCTTCTTGAAGAAACTTGGCCCTTGTTAAGGAGAAGAACCTCCCTCCGGAGAGTTACCAGACGCCCCCACTGTCACCACGACTCTGCGCTGGGTCTTCAGAAAGGGTCACCTCCCTGGCCTCCTCGATCCTGGATACGGGTCCCCTCGCAAGGCGGCACCCTGGGAGCCCTCAATCCTGGGCGGAACCCAACCAAAGCCACTGGGCCCTGGGCCTCCAAACTAGTACCTCACCCCAGACTGAAGGTGTCTGGGGTGGAACAGGAACTCGGCCTCCGGGCCTAGGGCACCCAGGGACGACACACCACCACCCAGGCTGAAGGTGCCTGGGCGCGAACGCGCCTTTTTATACCCTCTCCCGACAGGCACAGCAGGTTCCCCGCCCCGCCGTACTGCTGCCGAGAGGAGACAAAAAAAGACACAGCCCTGTATCAGTGGTTCAACCCTGGCCTATGGCAGCAGCGCCACCTGTAGGCCACAGGGAACAGCACACCAACACTATCTCCCAAGGACAGAAATGGTCCAAGAAACCTAACAATTAGTGTATCTGAGCCATACTACCACTCAGATACTCCCCTTAAATATAGCACCCCGCTACATGTGTTTTATACAAATTGTGATGTATATTTTACATGCTCTCTCTCTCTCTCCCTTCCTACTCTATTACCAAATTTTTGGTTCAGGCACCATAAAAAAATATATATATTTTTATGTACATTGTTCGAAAAGACTGGAACCCACTCAGGATTGAGGGGTCTTTCTGATCTCTTCCAGCCACTGGGGACAGTGGCTTTTCAAGGGGGGTAGGTGTAGCGGACCCCCAAAATTGGGGTCGCTATGCTTTAAATTTAAGGGTAGCCTGAGCAATAGTTTAGCTCAGGTTCTTCAATTTTGCTTAGTATGGACTCTGCTCTGCTGTAGTGTTTCCTGGAGTATAGTTCCCCTTGACCTGCAGGTGGCACTGTTGCCCAGGTCTTGAGGAGAACCACAGATGGCGTTGCGGTATGATTGGGTGTCCTCTCTCGACTACCATGCGGTTTCTGCCTGCTGTGTATGCAGGGAGAGGGTACATAAAGGGCAGACGCCATGATCTGGTGTGATATGCCAGGGGGATTCCAAAGACGATCCCTGGGGGCGAAGTTGCACCCATTGGCCTTGCAGGCCTTGGGTGTGTGAACTGGTTGAGGAGTCTCGGGCAACATTAACTAAATCAGTTCACAAGGTAGACTATCCCGCACACCCACTACATATTGAGAGCCCTGGACATGTGTGTGTGCATCCGTATGGCACCAGTAACTTCTGTCCCTTTGAAAAAGAATGAGGCCTTGGGTCTCCAGCTAGCCACTTTTGTTGGTACACTTAAACTCCTGAATAGCAGGGCCAAACAGTACAACTGGGCCAGATTATCAAGTAAAGAATGCAGGATCTTCCTCAGCAAGGTTATAGGTCAATGGTGTCTGTATACAGTGTCTCTGTATCTGAATGGCCTTGTGTCCTGTGGCACTACAGGTGTCAGCAAGGTGACTAAGAGCAATAATGTCTGTATACAGTGTTCATAAAGCCGGATGGGCAAAGGGAAACAACTCTGTCTGTGTGCAGTGTCCTTGTTTCCTGCAAATGCCCCCTGGGATTCCTCTCTCTCAGGCTGGATGTCCTAACCGGCTATGGATGCCTGAAATCACGTGGTGGACTGACCTGGGAGGCAGAAGCTCTCCCCTAGGTCCAGTCTCTTGTCCTGCCTCGTGCTGACTGAAAATCTCCTCAGATCAGCAAGATGGAGTCTCTAGTTCCTTTTCCCTATACTTGCTCTTGTAGTTCCATACAGTTTAATCTGAATGTGAGAACTGGGACTACAATTGCCTGTATGCTTTGCTCTCTGGTGGCAATCACTCTGTTGACAGGATGTGATGACAGAGTCTTATCTGTCACTAAAGGGAAACAGTCTCACTGCAACAATGTTACAGAGTGTCTTCTGATACTGCAGGTAAGATAGCCAGCTCCTTTCTACACTGATATGCACTGGGTAATGTGTTAGGAATGAAAGAATGCCACATTGTTGGATGGCAATGAAAATTATCCCAACTTACAGAGAGCAAGTTCAAAGACACCCCGAAAATCAAAGTGAAAAAATGATGTAGCAGGCTAGTCCATTTTGCTGAAATTTTATTGCAGAAACTCAAAATGGTACTCAGTAGTTTGTATGGCCCCCACGTGCTTGTATGCATGCCTGAGAATGTCGTCGCATGCTCCTAATGAGACGACAGAAGGTGTCCTGGGGTATTTGCTCACAGATCTGGACCAGGGCATCACTGAGCTCCTTAACAGACAGAGGTGCAACCTGGCGGCATCGTATGGACCGAAACATAATGTCCCAGATGTGTTTTATTGAATTTAGGTCAGGCGAGCGTGGGGGCCATTCAATGGTATCAATTCCTTTATCCTTCAGGAACTGTCTGCATACTCTCGCCACATGAGGCCGGGCATTGTCGTGCACCAGGAGGAAGCCAAGACCCACTGCACCAGCGTAGGGTCTGACAATGGGTCCAAAGATTTCATCCCAATACCTAATAGCAGTCAGGGTGCCATTGTCTAGCCTGTAGAGGTCTGTGTATCCCTCCATGGATATGCTTCCCCAGACCATCACTGACCCACCACCAAACCGGTCATGCTGAATGATGTTACATGCAGCATAACAATCTCAATGGCTTCTCCAAACCCAGGGTGAACCTGCTCCCATCTGTGAAAAGCACAGGGTTCAAGTGGCGGACCTGCCAATTCTGGTGTTCAATGGCAAATGCTAATCGCATTCCTTTCAGGCACTTCACCCACCTCCCTCTCTGTCACGCTCCTCATTTAAGATACATTGCATTCGTCTCTTCTCCCCAGTTTCTCTAAGGATAGCTGTGATTAGTGATGAGCCGAACACCCCCGGGTTCGGTTCGCACCAGAACCCGCGAACGGACCGAAAGTTCGTACGAACATTAGAACCCTATTAAATACAATGGATGCGAACGTTCGAATTCTAAAGTGCTAATTATAACAACTATTATCCATGTTATTGTCCTAAAAAGGGTTTGGGAACCCGGGTTCTGCACCAGGGGACATGTATCAATGCAAAAAGAAGTTTTAAAAACGGTCGTTTTTCGGGAGCAGTCATTTTAATGATGCATAAAGTGAAAAAAAAAAGTCAAATATTCCTTTAAATATCGTACCTGGGGGGTGTCTAAAGTATGCCTGTGAAGTGCCACGTGTTTCCCGTGTTTAGAACTGTCCCTGCACAAAATGACACTTCTAAAGGAAAAAAAAGCCATTTAAAACAGCTTGCGGCTTTAATGTAATGTCTGGTCCCGGTAATATGGATGAAAATCTTTAAGAAAAATGGCATAGCTACCCCATGACCCCCCCCCCCCCCCCCCACCCCAGCCCATTACCAGCCCCTTTGGGTCTTGTATGGATATTAAGGGGAACCCCGCACATAAAATAAAAAAGGCCCTATATACTCTGAACAGCCGTATACAGGCGGTGCATACAAGACAGGGACTGTAGGTTTGTTCTTATGTAGAATCTGTTTGTAATTTTGAACAGGTACATTGTTTAAGTGTAGCTCCAGCCCAAAAATCTATTTTTAAACTTTTTGGAAAACATAGGTAAGGGTTATCACCCCTGTAACATTTGTTTTGCTGTCTGTGCCCCTGTTCAGAACATTTCACCTCACTTTCCGTCCCAATGACAACTGTTTTTGAAATGTGGTGTTTTTCTTGAAACAAGGATTGGTGATAAAGCATCAGTACAGTGGAGACACCTTTCTCCCATATTAATTCTTACAGGAGAGAATTTTCCTTCCAAGGGGTAGATTTCCTCTCACTTCCTGTTGTCTTCTTGCGTTTGCAAGTAGGAGTCGTTTGTAAGTTGGATGTTTGAAAGTAGGGACCTGCCGTATATACTCTGCAGAAATAGGCCCCTTAGTTGTTGGTGTTGGCACAACACTGTAAGCACTCACAGTTACTCTTGGTTGGTGCTGGAACGCCCTGCTGTCAACTATTATATCAGGAATTTTAATTACATATAATTGTTGAACAGTGGTAGTAAAAATTGGGCCTTTGATGGTGGTGCTGGTGCCACAACACTGTAAGCCCTGACAGTTACTCTTGGTGGGTGCAGCAATGGGCCCTGCTGTGAATTATTAGATCAAGAATTGTAATTGCATGCCCCTGTTGAACAGGGGCTGAAAAATTGGGCCTTTCGTGGTGGTGGTGGTGGTGGTGGTGTTGCCACAACACTGTAAGCCCTCAGAGTTACTCTTGGTGGGTGCAGGAATGGGCCCTGCTGTGAATTATTAGATCAAGAATTGTAATTACATGCCCCTTTTGAACAGGGGCTGAAAAATTGGGCCTTTCGTGGTGGTGGTGGTGGTGGCGTTGCCACAACACTGTAAGCCCTCAGAGTTACTCTTGGTGGGTGCAGCAATGGGCCCTGCTGTGAATTATTAGATCAAGAATTGTAATTACATGCCCCTGTTGAACAGGGGCTGAAAAATTGGGCCTTAGGCACTGGTGGCACAACACTACAACCCCTCACAGATACTGTACTTGGAGCACAGCAATGAGCCCTGTTGCAAAGTATTGCTTCAAAAATTGTAATGACACGCCCCTGTTAAACAGGGGCTGAAAAATTGGGCCTTAGGCACTGGTGGCACAACACTCCAACCCCTCACAGATACTGTACTTGGAGCACAGCAATGAGCCCTGTTGCAAAGTATTGCTTCAAAAATTGTAATGACACGCCCCTGTTAAACAGGGGCTGAAAAATTGGGCCTTATGCACTGGTGGCACAACACTCCAACCCCTCACAGATACTGTACTTGGAGCACAGCAATGACCCCTATGGCAAATTATTGCTTCAAAAATTGTAATTACACGCCCCTGTTAAACAGGGGCTGAAAAATTGGGCCTTAGCCACTGGTGGCGGCACCCATAAACAAAAATGATCTTCCAAGCTATCATCATCAATCGTATCATTGAGGACTCGGAGGAGGAGGATAGCCAGTCAACATAACAGCACAGGCACTCAGCATCAGTCTTGAAGGGATGTGACATGTTAAAATCAATTAGTCTGTTATATCAGCATCAGGTGTGTGGTAGCTGGTGGTGATCCAAGACTGGTTCATCTTGATGAAAGTCAGTCGATCAACCGAGTCGGTGGACAGGCGCACCCTGTGATCCGTGACAAATCCTCCAGCAGCACTGAATGTGCGTTCCGAAAGAACGCTGGATGCAGGACAGGCCAGTAGCTCAATTGCATACTGTGCAAGCTCTGGCCAGTGATCCATCCTCAAGACCCAGTAAGCCAGAGGATTTTCGGTGGGGAAGGTGTCCAAGTCTGACCTTGCCCCTAGATATTCCTGCACCATGTTTATCAGACGCTGGCGATGGTTGCTGGAACCGATCATACTTTGGGGCTGCGGACTAAAGAATTGTCTGAACGCATCGGTCAGACGGCCACCTTCCCCACCGCTCCTTCTTTGACTGGCCGAAGCCTCAGCAACTCGTTGTCCAGGACCAGGAGTTTGTAACCTCCCAGTCTCTGGGAACGCGTTGCACAGACCTTTCTGCAAGGCCTCCCGGAGTTGTCTCATCCTCTGCTCCCTCTGCGACGGTAACATAAGGTCCGCAACCTTACCCTTGTACCGTGGATCAAGGAGAGTGGCCAGCCAGTAATGGTCCCTCTCCTTGATCCGAAGAATATGAGGATCCTTCCGCAGACTTTGCAGGATCAGGGAGGCCATGCAGCGTAGGTTTGCTGAGGCATTCGGTCCGGAGTCCTCTGGGTCACTAAGGACGACATGATCCGCAGCCACCTCCTCCCAGCCACGTACAAGTCCACTGGTTTCTTGGGACTGTAAATCATCCCTAAAAGACTGCTGCTGATGATGCTGAGTGCCAGCCTCCACCTCCATGCTGACACAATCCTCCTCCTCCTCCTCCTCCTCCTCTTCCTGTGCGATGGGTGGGACAGAAGGAACACTGTCTGGGTAAAGGGGGCCTTGAGAGGCAAGGAAGTCCTCCTCTTCCTGCCTCTGTTCTGCCTCAAGTGCCCTGTCCATTATTCCACGCAGCGTGTGCTCCAACAGGTGGACAAGAGGTACAGTGTCACTGATGCATGCACTGTCACTGCTCACCATCCTCGTGGCCTCCTCAAATGGTGCCAGGACAGTGCATGCATCCCTGATCATGCCCCACTGGCGTGGAGAAAAAAAACCAAGCTCCCCTGACCCTGTCCTGGTGCCGTAGTCGCACAGGTACTCATTGATGGCCCTCTGCTGCGTGTGCAGCCGCTGCAGCATGGCCAACGTTGAGTTCCACCTGGTGGGCAGGTCACATATAAGGCGGTTCTTGGGCAGGTTCAACTCCTTTTGCAGCTCAGCCAGGCGAGCACTGGCATTATAAGATCTGCGGAAATGCACACAGACTTTCCTGGCCTGCCTCAGGACATCCTGTAAGCCCGGGTACCTGCCCAAGAACCGCTGCACCACCAGGTTAAGGACGTGAGCCACACAGGGCACATGGGTCAGTTGTCCCTGTCGGAGGGCGGAGAGGAGGTTGGTGCCATTGTCGCAAACCACCATTCCTGGCTTAAGCTGGCATGGCGTCAACCACCTCTCGGCCTGGCCCTGCAGAGCAGACAGGACCTCTGCCCCAGTGTGGCTTCTGTCCCCCAAACACACCAGCGCAAGCACGGCATGGCATCTTTTTGCCTGCGTACTTGCGTAGCCCCTTGAACGGCTACGGAGCACCGCTGGTTCAGAGGACAAAGCACAGGAAGAGGCCATGGAGGAAGAAGAAGAGGAGGGGGTGGAGGAGAGAGGTGTGTCACAACCAGTAGTAGCATTTTGGAGGCGTGGCGGTGGAACAACCTCCAACACTACTGCACCTTGTCCTGCATCCTTCCCAGCTGCCAAAAGAATGACCCAATGGGCCGTGAAAGAAAGGTAACGTCCCTGTCCATGCCTGCTGGACCATGAGTCAGCGGTAATATGCACCTTACCGCTGACCGCCCTGTCCAGCGAGGCCAAGACATTGCCTTCCACATGCCGGTAGAGAGCCGGAATAGCCTTCCGTGAGAAAAAGTGGCGTTTGGGAACCTGCCACTGAGAAACCGCACATTGCACAAACTCACGGAAGGGGGCCGAGTCTACCAACTGAAAAGGCAGCAGTTGAAGCGCTAGCAATTTAGCCAAGCTAGCATTCAACCGCTGGGCATGTGGATGGCTGGGAGTGAACTTCTTTCGACGGTCCAGCAGCTGGGGCAGGGAAATTTGCCTGCTAGAATCGGACGTCGGTGTACTGCTAGCAGAGTGGCCGCAAGTACTTGGCTGTGACACACCTAATTCTACACCTTCATTCCTCTCAGTGCATGTTTCAGAGAGGACTGAAGTTATAGTGGGGTTGGAGATCCCAGCTGATGCGGTGCAAGGAGAGGTCCGCTTTGTTCTTTGGTGTGGGTCTTTGAGGTAGGCTTGCCAACGAGCTGCATGGCAGGTCAACATATGTCTGGTCAGGCATGTGGTACCCAAGCGGCTGATGTTTTGGCCACGCGATATACGCTTGAGACATATGTTGCAAACAGCAGCTGTGCGATCTGATGCACTAGCCTCAAAAAAGGCCCACACCAAAGAACTTTTTGAATGACGGGCAGAGGCAGCGCCCTGCACAGGCGGAGCTCTGCGGTGTGATTCCGTCGGTGTACTGCCCTTACGCTGGCCACCAAAGGGCATCCTGCCTCGTTGGAGATGTGCCTCCTCCTCATCCTCCTCCTCCTCCTCTCTCCTATTAGGCACCCACGTGGAGTCAGTGACCTCATCATCCCCTCCCTCCTCATCACTGGAGCCAATCTGGCAGTATGCTGCAGCTGCTGGAACATGACTGCCAGATTGGTGTCCTTCTTGAGCATCCCCTCTGTCTGCTCTCACGCTACTGCCTTCCTGTAGCTGGGTTTCATCATCAGACCCTTCGAAACGCTGGGCATCCTCCTGGAGCATGTACCCAACACTGTGCTCAAACAGTTCGGGGGACTCCTCAGGAGGAGGACATGGTGGGTCTAGGGAAGGAGTGACTGATGATAAGTCTGACATTGATACCAGGGAAGAGGACGCTTTGGCAGCTGCTTTGCCAGTACCCTGAGCCTGGGTGAGAGAGGATGAGGAGGAGGAGGAGGGCTTGGTCATCCACTCTACCAAGTCTTCGGCATGATGTGGCTCAACATGTCCAGCTGCCGAAAAGAAGGACAAGCGTGTCCCATGGCCATGTGCTGATGACAATGCACCGCGTCCACGACCAGCACTGTTGCCCCCAGACACAGAGCCTGCTTGCCCTCTTTTATTGCCTCCTGACTGTCTGCCTCTCCTTGTTTGCCTTCCAGACATTCTAATAGATGGCCTGCAGGGAGATGGGAAAAAAGCAATAAGGGCTACCTTCAGGTGTCCTTCTCTGTCCCTTTACTTAAGGATTTCTAAATATGGTTGAGGATGATTGCTTTCGCACAGAATAGCACAACGACAATTTCCCTGACTGTCCAAAAAACAAGGATTTCAAAGATGGTTGATGAGGAATGCTTTAGCACAGTATAGCACAAGGAGAATTTCCCTCACTGTCCTTCCCTGTCCCTAGAAACAAGGATTAGCACAGTGAAAGAAACTGACACTCTCCCTACCTATAGTTTTCTGTCCCTAGAAAAAATGTTTTTTTAAAGATGGTTGATGATCAATGCTTTAGCACAGTATAGCACAAGGAGAATTTCCCTCACTGTCCTTCCCTGTCCCTATAAACAAGGATTATCACAGTGAAAGAAACTGACACTCTCCCTACCTATAGTTTTCTGTCCCTAGAAAAAATGTTTTTTTAAAGATGGTTGATGATCAATGCTTTAGCACAGTATAGCACAAGGAGAATTTCCCTCACTGTCCTTCCCTGTCCCTAGAAACAAGGATTAGCACAGTGAAAGAAACTGACACTCTCCCTACCTATAGTTTTCTGTCCCTAGAATTTTTTTTTTTTAAAGATGGTTGATGATCAATGCTTTAGCACAGTATAGCACAAGGAGAATTTCCCTCACTGTCCTTCCCTGTCCCTAGAAACAAGGATTAGCACAGTGAAAGAAACTGACACTCTCCCTACCTATAGTTTTCTGTCCCTAGAAAAAATGTTTTTTTAAAGATGGTTGATGATCAATGCTTTAGCACACTATAGCACAAGGAGAATTTCCCTCACTGTCCTTCCCTGTCCCTAGAAACAAGGATTAGCACAGTAAAACACACTGACACTCTCCCTACCTATAGTTTTCTGTCCCTAGAAAAAATGTTTTTTTAAAGATGGTTGATGATCAATGCTTTAGCACACTATAGCACAAGGAGAATTTCCCTCACTGTCCTTCCCTGTCCCTAGAAACAAGGATTAGCACAGTGAAAGAAACTGACACTCTCCCTACCTATAGTTTTCTGTCCCTAGAAAAAATGTTTTTTTAAAGATGGTTGATGATCAATGCTTTAGCACAGTATAGCACAAGGAGAATTTCCCTCACTGTCCTTTCCTGTCCCTAGAAACAAGGATTAGCACAGTGAAAGAAACTGACACTCTCCCTACCTATAGTTTTCTGTCCCTAGAAAAAATGTTTTTTTAAAGATGGTTGATGATCAATGCTTTAGCACACTATAGCACAAGGAGAATTTCCCTCACTGTCCTTCCCTGTCCCTAGAAACAAGGATTAGCACAGTGAAAGAAACTGACACTCTCCCTACCTATAGTTTTCTGTCCCTAGAAAAAATGTTTTTTTAAAGATGGTTGATGATCAATGCTTTAGCACAGTATAGCACAAGGAGAATTCCCCTCACTGTCCTTCCCTGTCCCTAGAAACAAGGATTAGCACAGTGAAAGAAACTGACACTCTCCCTACCTATAGTTTTCTGTCCCTAGAAAAAATGTTTTTTTAACCACTTAAGCCCCGGACCATTTCGGGCCATTAGGACCAGGCCTGTTTTTGGGATTCGGCACTGCGCTGCTTTAACTGTAAATTGTGCGGACATGCAATGTTGTACCCAAATGAAATTTGCGTCCTTTTCTTCCCACAAATAGAGCTTTCTTTTAATGGTATTTGATTGCCTCTGCGATTTTTATTTTTTGCGATATAAACAGAAAAAGACCGAAAATTTGGAAAAAAAATGATATTTTCTACTTTTTGTTATAAGAAAAATCGAATAAACTCAATTTTAGTCATACATTTAGGCCAAAATGTATTCAGCCACATGTCTTTAGTAAAAAAAATGTCAATAAGCGTATATTTATTGGTTTGCGCAAAAGTTATAGCGTTTACAAACTAGGGTACATTTTCTGAAATTTACACAGCTTTAAATTTATGACTGCCTATCTCATTTCTTGAGGTGCTAAAATGGCAGGGCAGTACAAAACCCCCCCAAATGACCCCATTTTGGAAAGTAGACACCCCAAGGAAATTGCTGAGAGGCATGTTGAGCCCATTGAATATTTTTTTTTTTTTGTCCCAAGTGATTGAATAATGACAAAAAAAAAAAAAAAATTACAAAAAGTTGTCACTAAATGATATATTGCTCACACATGCCATGGTTATATGTGGAATTGCACCCCAAAATACATTCTGCTGCTTCTCCTGAGTACGGGGATACCACATGTGTGGAACTTTTTAGGAGCCTAGCCACGTACGGGACCCCGGAAACCAAGCACCGCCTTCAGGATTTCTAAGGGCGCAAATTTTTGATTTCACTCCTCACTACCTATCACAGTTTCGAAGGCCATAAAATGCCAAAATAGCACAAAACCCCCCCAAATGACCCCATTTTGGAAAGTAGACACCCCAAGCTATTTACTGAGAGGCATGTTCAGTCCATGGAATATTTTATATTTTGCCACAAGTTGCGGGAATATGACAAACTTTTTTTTTTTTGCACAAAGTTGTCACTAAATGATATATTGCTCACACATGCCATGGGCATATGTGAAATTACACCCCAAAATACATTCTGCTGCTTCTCCTGAGTACGGGGATACCACATGTGTGGGACTTTTTGGGAGCCTAGCCGCGTACGGGACCCCAAAAACCAAGCACCGCCTTCAAGGTTTCTAAGGGCATAAATTTTTGATTTCACTCCTCACTACCTATCACAGTTTTGAAGGCCATAAAATGCCAAGATGGCACAAAACCCCCCCAAATGACCCCATTTTGGAAAGTAGACACCCCAAGCTATTTGCTGAGAGGCATGTTGACCCCATTGAATATTTTTTTTTTTTGTCCCAAATGATTGAATAATGATAAAAAGAAAAAAAAAATGTACAAAAAGTTGTCACTAAATGATATATTGCTCACACATGCCATGGTTATATGTGGAATTGCACCCCAAAATACATTTTGCTGCTTTTCCTGAGTACGGGGATACCACATGTGTGGGACTTTTTGGGAGCCTAGCCGCGTACAGGGCCCCAAAAACCAAGCACTGCGAACGCTGCAGTTATGTGTGTTGTGTTTGGTAAGTGACAGTGATCGATCGATACTGCACTTGGGTGGGCTGGGCTGGGCTGGGCTGGGCTGGGCGGAGGGGCTAAACGCAGGCGCTAGCAGGTATCTGGGCTGATCCCGCTAACACTGCGTTTTTGGGAACCCTAAACCGCTGGGGATGCTAGTATAGATCTGATCAGATCTGATCAGATACTATACCACTAAGGGGGGTGTATGCTTTGCGCGTGGGTGTTAGCGTTACTGTCACTAACCTAACACTGCCTGGGGCGACGCAGACCCTCTCTGGCGCTAAAACCTAATTGATCTCACCCGCCGGGCGATCAGGGGGGTTAAACCTTTATTGGGTTATATACGGCGGGTGCCCTGATGCTATAAAAAGCAAACTAATCAACCAGCGTCACCCGTAACCTTTATATGGTGATCACTGGTGAAAGGGTTAACTAGGGGCAATCAGGGGGTTAAAACCTTTATTAGGTTAAATATGGGGGTACCTGACACTATATAAAAACCTGACGGGTAACCTAAATAACTAAATAACTTACTGGCTAACCAGTGACACCAGTGACGCTTATACGGCGATCACTGGTGAAAGGGTTAACTCTAGGGGCAATCAGGGGGTTAAAATAATATATGGGGGTACCTGACACTAATAAAAACCTGCGGCGAACCTAAAAAAAAATAACTGCCTATCTAAAACACCAGCGACACGAATACAGCGATCGGAAAAACAATCGCTTAGTGACGCTGAAGTTAGGGGGTGAAAGGGTTACCTGGGGGGTGATCAAGGGGTTAAACCTTTATTAGGGGGGGTTAGGGGGCTACCCTGGACCTAAAGGGGCCTAATCCTAACTGCCCTGCAACTTTTTACAATCACAGATGACACTAAATGCAGTGATCAGTAAAATAAATGATCACTGCAATCAGTGACACTGTGATTGGGGGCTTTGGGGTGACCTGGGGGATGATCTGGGGGTGACTGGGGGGTGATTTGTGTGCCTATGTGTACCTACGTGTCAGTGGACTGTTGGTGCACTAACCTGCTTCTTCTCTGCTCGGCGCCGGGAACGAAAAGACCGCGGCGAGGGAGATGACATCACTTCCTCCTGCCTGTGTTTACATCACATGGCGGAGGAAGCATTTTCATTGGCCGGGAGCGATCGCGAGGGGGGGGGGGGGCGGAATCGAGCGGCCCCCCCCTCATGCCTGATCGCTCCCGAACACTTAACGGCCGCTCACTGCAGTGAAGGGGGGTCCGGATGGACCCCCCAACTGCACAAAGGCGATCACGTAGATCTACGTGATTCTGCCTGTCGGTGCCATTCTGCCGACGTAAATCGGCGGTGGGCGGTCGTTAAGTGGTTAAAGATGGTTGATGATCAATGCTTTAGCACAGTATAGCACAAGGAGAATTTCCCTCACTGTCCTTCCCTGTCCCTAGAAACAAGGATTAGCACAGTAAAACACACTGACACTCTCCCTACCTATAGTTTTCTGTCCCTAGAAAAAATGTTTTTTTAAAGATGGTTGATGATCAATGCTTTAGCACACTATAGCACAAGGAGAATTTCCCTCACTGTCCTTCCCTGTCCCTAGAAACAAGGATTATCACAGTGAAAGAAACTGACACTCTCCCTACCTATAGTTTTCTGTCCCTAGAAAAATTTTTTTTAAAGATGGTTGATGATCAATGCTTTAGCACAGTATAGCACAAGGAGAATTTCCCTCACTGTCCTTCCCTGTCCCTAGAAACAAGGATTAGCACAGTGAAGGAAACGGACACTCTCCCTACCTATAGTTTTCTGTCCCTAGAAAAAATGTTTTTTTAAAGATGCTTGATGATCAATGCTTTAGCACACTATAGCACAAGGAGAATTTCCCTCACTGTCCTTCCCTGTCCCTAGAAACAAGGATTAGCACAGTAAAACACACTGACACTCTCCCTACCTATAGTTTTCTGTCCCTAGAAAAAATGTTTTTTTAAAGATGGTTGATGATCAATGCTTTAGCACACTATAGCACAAGGAGAATTTCCCTCACTGTCCTTCCCTGTCCCTAGAAACAAGGATTAGCACAGTAAAACACACTGACACTCTCCCTACCTATAGTTTTCTGTCCCTAGAAAAAATGTTTTTTTTAAAGATGGTTGATGATCAATGCTTTAGCACAGTATAGCACAAGGAGAATTTCCCTCACTGTCCTTCCCTGTCCCTAGAAACAAGGATTAGCACAGTGAAAGAAACTGACACTCTCCCTACCTATAGTTTTCTGTCCCTAGAAAAAATGTTTTTTTAAAGATGGTTGATGATCAATGCTTTAGCACACTATAGCACAAGGAGAATTTCCCTCACTGTCCTTCCCTGTCCCTAGAAACAAGGATTAGCACAGTAAAACACACTGACACTCTCCCTACCTATAGTTTTCTGTCCCTAGAAAAAATGTTTTTTTAAAGATGGTTGATGATCAATGCTTTAGCACACTATAGCACAAGGAGAATTTCCCTCACTGTCCTTCCCTGTCCCTAGAAACAAGGATTAGCACAGTAAAACACACTGACACTCTCCCTACCTATAGTTTTCTGTCCCTAGAAAAAATGTTTTTTTAAAGATGGTTGATGATCAATGCTTTAGCACACTATAGCACAAGGAGAATTTCCCTCACTGTCCTTCCCTGTCCCTAGAAACAAGGATTAGCACAGTAAAACACACTGACACTCTCCCTACCTATAGTTTTCTGTCCCTAGAAAAAATGTTTTTTTAAAGATGGTTGATGATCAATGCTTTAGCACACTATAGCACAAGGAGAATTTCCCTCACTGTCCTTCCCTGTCCCTAGAAACAAGGATTATCACAGTAAAACACACTGACACTCTCCCTACCTATAGTTTTCTGTCCCTAGAAAAAATGTTTTTTTAAAGATGGTTGATGATCAATGCTTTAGCACACTATAGCACAAGGAGAATTTCCCTCACTGTCCTTCCCTGTCCCTAGAAACAAGGATTAGCACAGTAAAACACACTGACACTCTCCCTACCTATAGTTTTCTGTCCCTAGAAAAAATGTTTTTTTAAAGATGGTTGATGATCAATGCTTTAGCACACTATAGCACAAGGAGAATTTCCCTCACTGTCCTTCCCTGTCCCTAGAAACAAGGATTATCACAGTAAAACACACTGACACTCTCCCTACCTATAGTTTTCTGTCCCTAGAAAAAATGATTTTTTAAAGATGGTTGATGATCAATGCTTTAGCACAGTATAGCACAAGGAGAATTTCCCTCACTGTCCTTCCCTGTCCCTAGAAACAAGGATTCGCACAGTAAAACACACTGACACTCTCCCTACCTATAGTTTTCTGTCCCTAGAAAAAATGATTTTTTAAAGATGGTTGATGATCAATGCTTTAGCACAGTATAGCACAAGGAGAATTTCCCTCACTGTCCTTCCCTGTCCCTAGAAACAAGGATTTGCACAGTAAAACACACTGACACTCTCCCTACCTATCCTTCTCTTTCCCTAAACTAAAGGAATCCAGGTTAAGCAAGAAAAAAAAAATGTCACTGTCCCTGCCTATGCTTCTCTTTCCCTGCTCCGGAACACACTACACTAGGCCGCCGTGCTGGCGGCCTTTTATAGTGTGGGGCGTGTACTAAACACCCTCAGCAATAATTGGCCACAGGCATCCTGCCTGTGGCCAATCATTGCTCTCCTCGCTGCCGGCGCTGTGATTGGCCAAGCATGCGGGGTCACAGTGCATGCTTGGCCAATCACAGCGCCTGGATGATACTGCGATGGCGTAGTGCATTGTGGGCCGTTCGCGTCACTCGAATTAGGCGCGAACGGCCCAAATCGTTCGATCTTCGTCGAACGATCGAACAGCCGATGTTCGAGTCGAACGTATGTTCGACTCGAACACCGAGCTCATCCCTAGCTGTGATCTATCGGCCCCCCGGTCCAGTATCATCCTTTCTTGATGACTTCTCTGCCTGGCTACCCTACTTTCTCTCTTCTGAAATCCCCACAATCATTCTTGGCTACTTTAACATCCCTACTATTACTAACACTCCTGCGACTTCCAAACTTCTTAGTCTAACCTCCTCCTTTGACCTGAAGCAATGGATACATGCTCCTACTCACTCCGAAGGCAATACCCTTGACCTTGTCTTTTCCCACCTATGCACTCCATGCAACTTTTCCAACTATCCTTACCTCCTCTCTGACCACCACCTTATTAATTTCACTCTCTCCCTCTCCTCCCCACCCTCTCCCTCCAAACGCCTTGAGGCGATTTAGTTCGCATTTGTAGCGCTATACAACTTATTCACGCACTCACTCACTCGCCTAACGGTTACTCGTAGAAACCTTCGCCATATCAACCCTTCTCGCCTCTATGACAAAATCGCACCCCTGTCCTGCACCGACCAAGCCACTTCTGTCTACAACACCTCACTTCTAGCATCACTGGACAGACTGGCCCCCCTCACTACACACAGAATAAGGCCCCGTCCCCTTCAACCCTGGCAAACAGATGATACTAGAAGTCTGAAAAAACACAGCCGTGCTCTCGAGCGCCAGTGGCATAAGTCTAAGTCCCAGAAAGATTTTGTCCAGTATAAATCTGCCCTCCAAAAATACAATTCCAGCCTCCTCACTGCCAAGTAGACCTATTTCATCACCCTCATTAAAAACGTATCATCCCGTCCCCGTCAACTCTTCTCTACCTTCAACTCTCTCCTTCGTCCTCCACTGCCTCCACCCACTAACTCACTTACCGCCCAGGAGATCGCCAATCATTTCAAACAGAAGATTGATACAATTTGAGAGGAGATCTCTACTGTTCAGATACCCTTCACGCTTTACACCTCATGCCCACAGGTACAATCATTACTTCCCTCTTTCAACCCCACCACTATAGACGAGGTTGCTAAATTACTTGCTAATGTCCATCTTACCACCTGCGCTCTAGATCCTGTTCCCTCGCAAATGCTACGTTCACCCTCTGGCTCTATTCTACACTCTCTAACCCACATCTTCAATCTCTCCCTCTCTTCTGGCATCTTCCCTAACTCTTTGAAACATGCCCTAGTCAGCCCCATACTTAAAAAGCCCTCACTGGACCCATCCAATCTTGACAACCTATGCCCCATCTCCTTGCTCCCCTTTGTATCCAAATTCCTTGAACGTCTAGTCTACAACCGACTGAGCGTCCACCTTGATAATAACTTTCTTGCTCCCCTTCAGTCTGGATTTTGTCCTCAACATTCCACAGAAACTGCTCTCCTAAAACTAACAAACTATATACTAACGGCCAAAACTAAGGGACACTATTATGTACTCCTACTCTTGGACCTCTCTGCTGCCTTCGATACGGTTGACCACCCCCTCCTGCTCAAAAAACTCCACACCTTTGGTCTCCATGACTGGACTCTTCGCTGGTTCTGTATCTACTTATCCAACCGCACCTTTAGCGTTACTTACTACTTCCTCCTCTCCTCTTCCATTCTCTGTTGGGTTCCCCCAAGGTTCTGTTCTTGGACCTCTCCTATTTTCAATCTACACCTCCTCCCTGGGTCAGCTGATAGCCTCCCACGGCTTCCAATACCATCTCTACGCTGATGACACTCAAATCTATTTCTCTACCCCTCCACTAACTCCATCATTCTCCTCACGTATCACTAATTTACTATCAGATATATCAGTTTGGATGTCACACCACTTCCTCAAACTTAATCTATCCAAAACTGAACTTATCATTTTTCCTCCCCCACGTGCCTCTTCCCCTGATCTCTCTGTCAAAATCGATGGCACAACTATCAGCCTATCCCCACATGCCAAGGTTCTAGGAGTAGTCCTGGACTCTGAACTCTCCTTTAAGCCTCATGTCCAATCACTGTCCAAACTGTTGGCGCTATATAAATCCTGTATAATAATAATAATCAAGCTCCATGGTGCCGGGAAGTGAGCCCAGGGCCCAGTAGAGGATGTCCGGCCCTCAGGCCACCCTCATGAAGTCTGTTTCTGATTGTTTGGTCAGAGACATTCAAACCAGTGGCCTGCTGGAGGACATTTTGTAGGGCTTTGGCAGTGCTCACCCTGGTCCTCCTTGCACAAAGGAGCAGATAACGGTTCTGCTGATGGGTTAAGCACCTTCTATGGCCCTGACCAGCTCTCCTAGAGTAACTGCCTGTCTCCTGGAATCTCCTCCATGCTCTTGAGACTGTGCTGGGAGACACAGCAAATCTTCTGGCAATGGCACGTATTGATGTGCCATCCTGGAGGAGTTGGACTGCCTGTGCAAACTCTATAGGGTCCAGGTATCGCCTCGTGCTACCAGTAGTGACACTGACCCTAGCCAAATGCAAAAACTAGTGAAAAACAATCAGAAAAGATGAGCAGGAAAAAAAACTGTCAGCGGCCTCCACCCGTAAAACCATTACAATTTTGTACGTTGTCTCATTGTTGCCCATCTAGTGCACCTGTTGTTAATTTCATTAACATCAAAGCAGCTGAAACTGATTAACAAACCCCTCTGCTACTTAACTGACCAGATCAATATCCCAGGAGTTTAATTGACTTGATGCTATACTCTGATTAAAAAGTGTCTCTTTACTTTTTCCTGACTGACATACACTCACTGGCCACTTTATTAGGTACACCTTGCTAGCACCAGGTTGGACCCCTTTTGCCTTTAGAACTGCCTTAATTCTTCATGACATAGATTCAACAAGGTGTTGGAAACATTCCTCAGATATTTTGGTCCATATTGACATGATAGCATTTGAAACGCAGTTGCTGCAGATTTGTCGGCTGCACATCCATAATGCGAATCTCCCGTTTCACTACATCCCAAAGGTGCTCTATTGGATTGAGATCTGGTGACTCTGGAGGCCATTTGAGTACAGTGAGCTCATTGTCATGTTCACGAAACTAATTTGAGCTGCGACATGGTGCATTGTCCTGCTGGAAGTAGCCATAAGAAGATGGGTACACTGTAGTCGTAAAGGGATGGACATGGTCAGCAACAATACTCAGGTAGGCCGTGGCATTTAGATGTTCAATTGGTACTAAGGTGCCCAAAGTGTGCCAAGAAAATACACCACCCCCCCCCCCCACACACACTATTACACCACCACCAGCCTGAACCATTGATACAAGGCAGGATGAATCCATGCTTTCATGTAGTCTACCCCAAATTCTGACCCTACCATCTAATCATCGCAGCTGAAATCAAGACTCATCAGACTAGACGTTTTTCCAATCTTCTATTGTCCAATTTTGGTGAG
The DNA here is from genome assembly GCA_029206835.1 of Rana muscosa. Taxonomy (NCBI): domain Eukaryota; kingdom Metazoa; phylum Chordata; class Amphibia; order Anura; family Ranidae; genus Rana; species Rana muscosa. Next base: position 632,255,917 of record CM055117.1, on the reverse strand, counting down.
CCTGTGAGAATTGTAGCCTCAGTTTCCTGTTCTTAGTTGACAGGAGTGGCACCCGGTGTGGTCTTTTGCGGTTGTAGCCCATCTGCTTCAAGGTTTGATGTGTTCTGCGTTCAGAGATGGTATTCTGCATACCTTGGTTGTAACAAGTGGTTAAGTTACTGTTGCCTTATCATCATCTCATGCCCATTTTCCTCTGACATGAGTAAGGCACTGACACTGAATGATATCCTTACTCTACAAAATAATCCATACACATCCACTACTTTGTGTACCTGTAAGCTAATTTTCATCAAAATGTTTCTGAGGCCTCGTACACACAGCCGGTTTTCTCATCAAGAAACGACAAGAAAACTGCTGGTAGAGCTTACTTGCCGAGAAAACCGGCCGTGTGTACGAGGCTTTCAGGTTTCTCGTCAAGAAAACTGCCCAGAATCTCGACGAGAAAAATAGAGAACCTGCTCTCTATTTTTTCGTCGGGATTCTTGTCGGCCTATTTCCCGACGAGAAACCTGAGAGTGTGTATATTTACCTGTCGCCGTGGAAACCCGTGCATGCTCGAAATGACTTTTACGCATGCGCGGTAGCTTCCTAGGCATAGGTAGGGTGTAGCAAGATGGCGGCGACGGCATTGAATGTGTCGAGCGCATGCTCGTCGTAGTCGATGACGTCACCGCGTTCATCCCATTCAAAAGAACGGCGGTTCTTTTAAATCGTACGTGTGTACACTCGGCCGGGACAAGATTCTTGTCAAGAATCTCTTCAGGAAACACGACTGGGTTTTTTTCCTGACGAGATTCTCGGCCGTGTGTACTAGGCTTCACTGTATTTTGTGCCTTCTTGCAACGCCCTCCATGAGCTCCTGAACCTCTCCTTTCCCCCCTCACTTCCTTATGTTTGGAACAAGTAGTGCAGCTCAGTTGCGGCCACATGCATTGCTCTATGTACACTAAAAATCCTATAGTCCATGATCCATAGTTCCTAGTCTATCTCGGAAGTGAGCAAGATAGCATAGCTACATTCCTACATAGAGTGGGACCATGGAGAATGAGCACAGCCACCCTTTAACAGGAAATCAGGTCACAGGAGCAAAAAAAAAAATGAATTTGGAGAATGAAAGTAATGGAAGGTACTTTTTCGTTAAGAATACATATTTGAATTTTAAATAACAGTTACTTTAAAATCCACTATTGCTTTGCATCCCCTATGCAGACCTCTTAGCAGGGCCTGTTCTTTTAACATACTGAATTACTGCTAAGCACATGAAAAGACTTCCCTTTGCCAGTTGCTAGACTATTGATCATGAAAATGTCTCCCTACCAATCTGCAAGCAATGAAGGTACTGTACTTGTAGGGAGATGATTACATTATAAGCTGCCAACTGTGCTAGTGAGGTCAGCAGTGTCTGCTTTTACGCTGGGCCACCAGCATCCAGGCCTAAAATACACATAGATAGAAGCCCAGGGGTTTAATTCCCCCCCTCCCCGCCACCTGGCCCAGTATGCTCTGGAGTGGATGTTGGTGTTCAATGGCCTGGTGTGGGTGGTCAAGAGTCATGGAGATTGGGGAGTGGCACAGGTCCAGGGCATGAGATCTTATAATTTCTTGGTTGTTGGCCATAGTTTGAGGACTTAGTGTGGGTGGCTGGGACCTCAGAGGTAGTCTTTGGGTTTGTTAAGAAGCAGAACAGGTAAAGTCTGCACACTTTACGATAAGCAGGGCTTAAATGGTTCTTAGGTTTAATTAAATACTTAAACCCGTTAATAATATAGCTTTGGCTAATTGGATATCACACAACTTCAAAACAACATTATAAGGAAGGCTACACAGGAACAAAGAAATAATTTAACATGTACAACTTTATTATCAGTTTTTTTTAATATAGCTATATAGTCAATACTTTCATTTAATCGAATACGTTGTCTACAAGACATACTATAAAGAACCTAAACATAGCACATAAAACATGTAAGGATGATGGGATTATAGCGGTGCCAAAAACCAAAAATAGTAAAATGTACTAATTTTTAATTAGTTCATAGTAAAAACATAGTAATAAAAAAGGCACATAGCCAAAATATGGTCAATATGGTATAAATAAAGTAAAAATTTGTACTAAAGTGTCTTTTCCAAACATATTTCGCCAGTGATGGCTTCTTCGGGGTATTTTGTAGGACACCAATAGTTAGATAACCAAATGATCACCAATACACTCCTATCTGGCCTTCAGCATCAAGGAGTGGAGACAGAAAGCTGTGTGGCCACAGAGAGCATATAAAGACCAAGATAATGTGCATAAAAGAGAAGATACGGACTGAGAGTGGGTAACACAACGGTACACCAATATCCATACAGGGATTGTGTGGAGGTGTAGATCTGTCTACACAACCCTCGAGTCTCCAGCCAACATAGCACATGCTATCAAATATATTCAATACCAGACTTGTATTTTAATACAATAAATAGAATACAATGAAAAGAAAAACATTGAGTTCGTATGTCTATCTTTCTCTCACACAGACCTATTACATTGTAAATATAGGTCAGTGCATACAAGCTTAATCATTATAGGTTAAACAGAAAAAAGTATCTTTATTTACTAAAATATAAACTACCATTTCGGTTCTATACACTTTACAGACATTACATATTAATCATTTACATACATCTGTAATATAATCCCTTCATTGTAGGTACGTTTATCAATTCTGATTAACACAGATTAACTTAACAAGACTTATTTCATCTGATAGAGAGAGAGAGAGAGAGATAGATATATATATATATATAATCTCTTCACAACCTAATAAAAATAACACAACATTGCTTAAGGCAACTTCTAAAGAAAACACAACATGAAAGGTGCATGAAACTTTTGTAGCTCCAATATCAGTTATACTGTATGTGTTGATGGTTGTTTGGAGAGTTCTTTAAGAAGTAGAAGAAAATAAATGCTCCCAATCCACTAATATAAAGAAAAATATATAGAAAAACCAGTATTCTTACTGTCACAAGTTGTATTTGGTGGCTATACAATAGCCAACACTATTAGATGGTTTCACAGAAACCAACTTTCATTTGCCCTTCACTAGGACAAATCTATTTACATAATTAAAGACCGCCTAACTGGCGAGAGTATGGAAGTGGATTTTGTGGGAGCTTAGTAAGATGGTAAACGCTGCTGCATGGATTTCCCTTTAAGAACACGTCTAATCTGTAAAAGGAGTTTAAAATAGAAAGATATTAGAATACAATGATTAGAATTTTTCAGCAGTTAATAAATTGCAAAGGATTTTAGACAAATACATATATAAGCCAGAACAAAAAAAAGTCAAGGCTAGTTTGAATGCTGAGGAGCAACAAAAAAACAACAACGGGAGCACATGGCAAACTTACCGTAGCTTCCCATGTAAATAACATAGTAGAGGAAAGTCTTACCTCTTCCCCCACAGGTCCATCAGATACAAGATGTACTGGCTGCTCATTTTCTAAGTTTCGAGCACTTGGATCAGCCCCTTTTCTCATCAAAAGCTTTACTGCTCCAACATGAGCTCTTCTGTGTTGCAAACTTGCAGCAATATGCAATGCAGTGTTTCCATTGTAGGCCTAAGAAAGAAATAAAAAATGTTTTCTTCTTTCTAATGCAATAAATGCGCAAATGCTTACAATGAAATGCTATCCCTGCGATCCATCTGGCTGCAGCTACACAGTCACTTATTTTTGAAAAAAAAATAATGTTTTCTTACACAAAGGCTTTTGTCATTTTAATATGCAATGAAGGCTTATCAGTTATAGTGAATCTGACCCTAAAATCAATGTGTAAAATAGTGTTCCCAGCAAGGAGAAACTTGCCCCACATCTCCACTGTTGTCAGCAAAAACTGCTGGCTAAAAAAAAAAAAAATCAGATTGGACACTTCCAGATGTGTGGAATTCCTGGTCCCCCCTGTGTTCTAAGGTTCAGTTTTTAGAGGCAAGTATTATTTATTATTAAGCTTTCTTTGCTTGGAACACTTTATTCTTCATACTAATTTTAATGACAGCATCATCATTTTACTCAGTACAACATAAAGCAAAGTGCACTTTGAAGTGCATAACACCATACCCCTGTTAATGTGTATTCTCAGAAACACCTACTAGTGCTACTTTGTTCCTGTAACATCATGCACCCATTAGCCAATGAATTAAAGGAAATCAAGCCACAGAAGTACTAATAACCAAAGGCAAATTTAGAACAGTGGGCTAACTTACCTTTGCATTGATGAAGTTTAGACAATTTGGCATCTCTAAAAATATACCCATCAGTTCAAGGTTTGCCTCTTCACAGGCTAAGTGCAGGGCACAGCGTCCACTTTTGCGGTCCTGTACATTAAACACATAGGTTAGTGTCCATTCCAAGATTTTGTTTCCATGATAAATGCATCAAACATTGTGTCTAGCATGCAATGGTTACTTCCTTAGACCCTTTCCACACTGATGCGTTTTTCAGGCGCGTTTGTGCCAATAATAGCGCCTGTAAAGCGCCTGAAAAATGCCTCCCCTGCAGTCTCAGTGTGAAAGCCTGAGTGCTTTCACGCTGAAGCGATGCACTGGCAGGACGTTAAAAAAAAAAGTCCTGCAAGCAGCATCTTTGGGGGAGGTTAAGGAACTGTGTATACACCACTACATGGGCGCATTTAACCCTTTATTCACCCGCTAGTGGGGGTTAAAAGAACCCTGCTAGCAGGCGAATAGCTCCACTAAAACGACAGTAAAGAGCTGCTACAACTAGCAGCGTTTTACGGTCAATGCCAATCCGCCCCAGTGTGAAAGCAGCCTTAAAGCAAGTCTGTGCCCAAACCTCGGATACACAAGTTATAGTAGGTGAGGTTGAAAAAAGACACAAGTCCATCAAGTCCAACCTAAGTGTGTAAAGAACCCTCTACGTAGTTTAAGGTTAAACCTCTTTTCTTCTAATTTTAATGAGTGGCCACGTGTCTTGTTAAATTCCCTTCCGCAAAAAAGTTTTATCCCTATTGTGGGGTCACCAGTACTGTATTTGTAAATTGAAATACTATCCCCTTTCAAGCGTTTGTTCTCCAGAGAGAATAAGTTTAGTGCTTGCAACCTTTCCCTTTGCCAATTGCTACCCCCATTGCAATGATTGGACATAAGTGCCCCGAAGACAGTTTTGTAGGGGTCAAAATATTTTCCTCTTGGGGCTCTGAACAGTTCTGTTACATGAGATTTAAGCAGGCTCAAAAGAAATGTTTGCAGTGTGACAGAAAAGCAGGAATTAGAGCAGAGAGGGTATAGTGGACAAAGCAATTTGAATGCAAGTTTTTCTGGCTTCGAAAATTACTGCTTGTTAAAATTCATGTAATTCGTTTTGATGTCCATAGTGGCCATGGCCACAGGTTCACACTAAAGATTAAAAAAATAAAAACAATAAAACTTTGCAGCAAGGTAACTTACTTTTGCCTCAACAGAAGCACCCATCTGCAGCAATGCCTTAACAGTGTCAACCATTGCCTTGTTCTTCATCAGCAGTTCATCTGTAGCAGGAGAACAGTTTTGTTGATACATCTGCAGTTGCTGGACGATTGTATTGTGCGCAACTACTGCACAGTGTAGAGGAGTCAAACCTATAAAAATAGGACATGAGTTAAAGTTCATGTATGGTCTATATAGTCAGCCAACAATAAAAGTTGAAAGCCAAGAGAAATGGCTACATACTGGATTAAGATAACATTGCATGTAGTAACTTTTAAAGTAATTAACATTTAACCATTAGAATGTCTCCCATTTTTGGATTACACATTAAAGACACTTTGGGGTTGATTTACTAAAACTGTAGAGTGCAGAATCTGGTGCAGCTGTGCATGGTAGCCAATCAGCTTCCAGGTTTTATTATCAAAGCTTAACTGAACAAGCTCAAGTTAGAAGCTGATTGGTTTCTATGCACAGGTGCACCAGATTTTGCACTTGCCAGTTTTAGTAAATCAACCCCATAATGCCCCATCGTGTGGCTTTTTCTTATAGCAGGATATTGGGAAAATGCATATTGTAGCTTTACTATCCCTGCCTGGTACTGATTAGATTTAAAGTACTTTTAGGGCCAGTTCACACCAGATGCAGTCCAGTGCGTTTTTTTCTGCATCAAAATTGCATGGAAAGTAGGTTATATGGTTTTCAATGGCATAGTTCACACCAGTGCTTGCAGTTCCAGAAAAAAAGTAGAACATGCTGCATTTTACCTGCACTGGACTGCTGTAAAAACGCATCAAAACGCACTGGAAGACACTTGTCCTTATCTAAGGTTTTATAAAAAAGAGGGGTGAAAAAAAAAAAAGCACTGGACCACATCAAAAAAGCCTTAAAAAAATGCGCATGCAAAAAAGCACCTGGAACACATCTGGATTGCGTTTCTATGGTGTGAACTGGCCCTTACTGTGTACCCTGTGTATGCGGTTTTCATATTCTAGATCCTAGAGCAACTAATGTAGAATATAAAATAACAGAGGAAAAGACAGATGTAGAAATTATACTTGCACCTACCATCATAATTGGTTGTGTCCACATCAATATATTGATTAGTTGCTAGAATGCCTTTTTGAATTCCCTGAAAAAAAAAAAAATATGCTTTAGCAGATGGATAATAGGCATGCTCAATAAGAAAGATTTTAGCACATGAAATCGCAAAAGCAAAAAAGAGGATATTAAATGTTTTCACGTTTGTAAATGTGAAGGGAAACATTCACTTCTTCGATGTAAACATGGACAGGCAAATATTGCAAAATGCTGAACAGTACTGAACTATACCACCACATGTTGCTTATATCTCACCTGAAGAACTTGTGAGTACCCTTTTGTAGCACAGACGTGAAGCGGAGTTCTTCCCCAGTAATCTGTAGTGTTGAGTTGGGCCCCAAGGCTAATCAAGTCTTGTACGATCAGATGGTGATTGGCAGCTACAGCTACCTGAAGAGCACTCTAAAATGTTTAGAAGGCAAAAGCATTAAAAATACATTAAAAAAAAGCTGATTTATGTTTTATCCATTGCTATGTATAGTTTGCAATCATACGTTTGAGTGATTTTCCATTCTTGCTCTTTATTTTTGGTAATCAGTGCATTCTGCTTTGCAGTGCTACACAGTGGGGTTGATTTACTAAGACTGAAGAATGCAAAATCTGGTGCCACCCTGCATAGAAACCAATCAGCTTCCAGGTTTTATTGTCAAAGCTTAATTAAACAAGCTGAAGTTAGAAGCCACGGAGAGCCATGTCCAGTGTCTAATTTTCAAATACCGGTACCAATATTCAAAACAGTAAAAAATATGGAAGAGCATGCCTTCAAAATGTTAATACCGGTATATGCATAGAAAAAAAAGTGTTAATATACACATATACATTGCTTTAATAAAAAAAGCACAAAGTATGTGCTACACTTTATATAATCGGATAAAACTGCTACATTTTTCTAGTCCACCTAATTGTATGGCGGGTGGGGTGCAGCTCTCAAAATAATACAATCTCCAGACAAAAAGCTACTTTTCTGGTGAATGTACTACACTTTTCCTTTAGCCTGGGACTTGCCTTACAAATACAAGGAAATTAGAATGTGATTTTTTTTTTTTTTTTTATAGATAATTCAAGATAAGATAATAAAAGTAAGAACATGCAATGCAACACGTAACGCCCTGTTGCTTGGACTTTGTTATTTTGTCAGCGATAAAATGTCACCATTATATGGGTATATGATCATGGTTTCTGATTAACATTTCAGGCTGTTATATTTTTACCAGAAAGAGGAACTACATATTCCAATATGAACTGTATCATTCAACCAAACATCGGGCAATAAATCAATAAAATAAACATTGCTTTAATGCTTACCTGGTTGTTACGCTCCTTAACATCCAGCATATTAAGGGATGCCATCTTGGAAGCCAGGACATAAGACAGAGCTCGTTTTCCTTGTGCGACTGCTATGTGAAGATACCTATAGTACACAGGGATATAAAATAAAGTCACTGACACCATCTCCACAAATTAACTCTTTATAAAACAAATTTTCTTAATAAAACAAAAAAAAAAAAAAAAAAAAAAAAAGGCTTCAAATTCACTTACGTGTCACCATCTGCGTCTTTGGCGAGGAGTTGCTCATTGGAAACATTGACAAATTTCTTTTCCTCTTGCTCAATCTGCCAGTGGAAGAAGGATTTACCAATCTGCGTTGGGCTTGACCTGTTTGCATCAATCTGGCACAAAGGTGGGGACACACTTGGAGAAGATCGGGCCATGTGATGATCTACAAATTGGTTACCATGTAGGTTTTGTGCTGGGCTATACTTCCCAGTTGACATACTTGGCTCTGTAGAGATGTTTGGAGATGTCATCTCAGGTGGGGATTCGATAAGAGACAGGTAGCTTTCGATGGCACAACTCTGGAGCACATCATTTGAACACATGGCTTCTGGATAATTCTGGATAGAGCTGTAGTTATACTCTGTAGGACATTGTTGGACTTGGGGACAACAAAACTGGTACTGGTCATTCTTGTGCTGTGGAGAGCAGCTGCTGAATGCCTGATTGGCCGGAGGAGGTGAAAAGGTTTGAGCTACAGGCGCTTCCTGATAGAATTGTTCTGGGGTATTCATCCAATTTACTAACACTGTATTCAGGGAAACTGGATTAGACTTATGTTTTAGGTTCATTATACTCTGGAGCGGATCCACATTTGATTCTGTACCACTCTCACTCTTCGGAGGTTCATCCATAATGTCACAGGACTTTGGGGTACTTGGTGGTGTCTAGAGGAAACATTAATGAGTTAGGCAACTGAGGCACTATTGCAAACAGTGTATTTTTGTTTTAGATGGGCATGCATTTACCAGAAAAGAACTTGATTGGAAGGGGCAAGGTTTCTTTGCATCTGGTGCATCCGACATGTATTCACTAGGCCGCTTTTTGTTTATTATAGCCTTCAGTTCTGATGGAAAAAAAAAAAAAAAAACATGTTTTTTACACCCAAAGAGACTGACATGGTAAAGTAAACATGCACTGAGTAAAATATATAGGTTATCGTAGCAGACGTCTTCTGAAAATGCTAGTTGCCTGGCTTTCACACAAAACAAAAGACTTCAACACAGTCTGTGCCAATGAGTTTACTTGCTGCATGATTGTTCCAGATCATTAGCTCAAAACATACTGAAACCAAGGGCAGCTAATAAACTAGAATTTCTATAAGCAGATTAGCAATGGCAGCCTGCATAGCTTTCTCAGTACAGTACAGGCTTCCTTTAACAGTGATATTCTAAAATGGTCTTTAATGTGTTATTCTACACTTTCTCATAAAGAATGCACTGAAAATAAGCTCTAAATACGTTATATGTCTAATTTATAGGTTGTATAGGTAAAATATACCTACCAGTGTAATATTCGTAGCTTTGATGTTGCTATAAAAAAAAGGAAAAAAATATATATTTTAGCTAAACATAATGAAATGAGATTATATTGTAACCATGAGTTACTACACAGTGAGATTATGTTAAGGCATCGAACATAACAATAACAAAGAAATAACTATTTGTACATTTTACAAAGCACAAACATAAGCAGCAGCACTGTATTTACAAATCATAAGGCCCCTTTCACACTGGGGCGGGCAGGAGCGGTATAGCAGCGCGATTTGCAGCGCTGCTATACCGTCGTTCTTACCGCGGTATGCGGTCGCTAGGGGGGGTGAATTTAACCCCCGCTAGCGGCCGAAAAAGGGTTAATACCGCCCGCAAACCGCGGATATTGACGCGGTTTGCGTGCGGTATTACCGCGCTGTCCCATTGATTTCAATGGGCACCCGCGGTAAAGGAGCGGTGAACACACCGCTCCTTTACCGCTGTAAAGAAGCAGCTAGCAGGACTTTTGGAGCGGTCCTGCTAGCACACCGCTTCAGTGTGAGAGCCTTCGGGCTTTCACATTGAAGGCTACAGGGCAGGATTTTTTCATGCGGTATAATAGCGCTAAACCGCATGAAAAACGCCCCAGTGTGAAAGGGGCCTTAGGGAGAAAGCCAGGCCCATCCCTCTGCACAGTAAAGGCAGATTGGTAAAAGCAGGCGGTTAAGCCATGGTTTTACCACCCCTGACTGCCGAGCTAACATGCAGCCGCTCAGGGCTGTACACATGCGATGGCCTTGATGCCGCAACCACACTGCAATCTATATGGTTGCGGCGCAGTGGGTGGGCACTTTGAGGGTTTAAACAGGCTGTGAGGAGCCGGTAAATTACCTTTCTCACCACCTGTCAAAAGCCCTTTGAAAAGCAATCCACTGCAGATAGCTTTTTAGAGGGATGGCCGTATAGCCACACGTGCAAACGAGCCATAACTCAAGTGTAAAGTGTTTTCTCCTTTTTTGAATTATGAACCTTTATATGAAAATAAACCCATACCTGTAAATCCAATGGGCCATTGAAAACTTTATTTCTTAGCTGATTAAGCAGTTCTCTCACAGGATTTCTTACTCTGACTCCTTGGAAGTTCCCTTTTGAATGGCGTCCTGTCCCACTGCTTTTGCCAGCTAGAGAGAAAAGAAAGATAGCTGTCAGACATCTAATTGTAACCGAACCATGCTTACACCAATAGACAACACACAAGGGATGATGAGCTTTAAATCAGCAATAGTAGTACAAAAAGCAGCGATGAGCATGAATACATGGTGACCGATAAGATGCCGATTGCAATTACCATGACTGCAACAAGCAGCTGAGAGTTCATATCTAATTTTTTATTTATTTGTATTTATTTTTTAACCAGCCGATTAATGTTCTTGTGCTTGATAGAAATCAGGCTAGATCATTTATAGCTTTGTATAGTGCACATGCACTGGTGTGCATTGTGAAGGGCACTTTTTACTTTTGTAGTACATTGACATGCATCACAATGCGTTGTGCTGCGCAAAAATGCAGACATGCAGTATTTTTATATAGTGCACACCATCGCACATGTATGGCTTCCAGATTTTATGGTCAAAGCTTAAGGCTCCATGTACACAGAAGCTGATAAACTGCAGTTAATGGGCGTTTTGCCGTTTTTTTAAAAAGCTCATTAACTGCACTCTGTTAGCCTATGTGTTCATGTACACATAACGTTTTTTAGCTTTAATGAGCAGTGGAGTTAATGGGCTTTTTTCTGAACGCAAGAAATTTGCGTTCAAAGTGACGTTTTTCGGCAGAAAAAAAAAACCGCGAAAAACGCTCAAACGCTGGCCGCGAGCGTTTTTTAGCAATTTTTGGTCCATTGAAAATTTTTTTTTTTTTTTTTTTTTTAAAGCTAAAAAACGCTACACTGAAAAACGCTAATAAAAGCTAGTAAAAAAAACGCTAATAAAAGCTAGCTTTTTCTGCTGCTTTAAAAACGACCGTTTTTGAGCTTCTGTGTACATGGAGCCTAATTGAACGAGCTGAAGCTAGAAGCCAGTTGGTTACTATGCACAGCTGCACCAGATTCTGTTTGCTCCAATTCTAGTAAAGCCAACCATAGACCGAGCAAATTTCTTTCCTGCAATCACGGGTTGCAGGAAAGAAATTTGCTTGATTCCCCCATCAACACAGACAGGGTTGATGGGGGAATCCCTCCCACTAAGCCATTGTGTTCCCACCAGGAGAAGACGGTGGAGTATTGTAGGGGGGAATCTGTGTTGATGGGGGGGGGGGGGGGGGGGGGGGAGAGAGAATCTGTGTTGATGGGGGGGGGGGGAGAGAATCTGTGTTGATGGGGGGGGGGGGGGGAGAGAGAGAGAATCTGTGTTGATGGGGGGGGGGGGGGGGAGAGAATTGTGTTGATGGGGGGGGGGGGGGGGGAGAGAATTGTGTTGATGGGGGGGGGGGGAGAGAATTGTGTTGATGGGGGGGGGGGAGAATCTGTGTTGATGGGGGGGGGGGGGGAGAATCTGTGTTGATGGGGGGGGGGGGGGGGAGAATCTGTGTTGATGGGGGGGGGGGAGAAGAGAATCTGTGTTGATGGGGGGGGGGAGAAGAGAATCTGTGTTGATGGGGGGGGGAGAAGAGAATCTGTGTTGATGGGGGGGGGGGGGGGAGAAGAGAATCTGTGTTGATGGGGGGGGGGGAGAAGAGAATCTGTGTTGATGGGGGGGGGGGAGAAGAGAATCTGTGTTGATGGGGGGGGGGGGGGGAGAAGAGAATCTGTGTTGATGGGGGGGGGGGAGAAGAGAATCTGTGTTGATGGGGGGGGGGGGAGAAGAGAATCTGTGTTGATGGGGGGGGGGGAGAAGAGAATCTGTGTTGATGGGGGGGGAGAGAATCTGTGTTGATGGGGGGGGGGGAGAGAATCTGTGTTGATGGGGGGGGGGGGAGAGAATCTGTGTTGATGGGGGGGGAGAGAATCTGTGTTGATGGGGGGGGGGGAGAGAATCTGTGTTGATGGGGGGGGAGAGAATCTGTGTTGATGGGGGGGGGGGGGGGGGGAGAATCTGTGTTGATGGGGGGGGGAGAAGAGAATCTGTGTTGATGGGGGGGGGGGGGGGAGAGAATCTGTGTTGATGGGGGGGAGAGAATCTGTGTTGATGGGGGGGGGGAGAGAATCTGTGTTGATGGGGGGGGGGGGGAGAGAATCTGTGTTGATGGGGGGGGGGGGGGAGAGAATCTGTGTTGATGGGGGGGGAGAGAATCTGTGTTGATGGGGGGGGGGGGGGAGAGAATCTGTGTTGATGGGGGGGGGGGGGAGAGAATCTGTGTTGATGGGGGGGGGGGGAGAGAATCTGTGTTGATGGGGGGGGAGAGAATCTGTGTTGATGGGGGGGGGGAGAGAATCTGTGTTGATGGGGGGGGGGGGGAGAGAATCTGTGTTGATGGGGGGGGGGGGGAGAGAATCTGTGTTGATGGGGGGGGAGAGAATCTGTGTTGATGGGGGGGGGAGAGAATCTGTGTTGATGGGGGGGGGGGGGGGGAGAGAATCTGTGTTGATGGGGGGGGGGAGAGAATCTGTGTTGATGGGGGGGGGGGGGAGAGAATCTGTGTTGATGGGGGGGGGGGGGGGAGAGAATCTGTGTTGATGGGGGGGGAGAGAATCTGTGTTGATGGGGGGGGGGAGAGAATCTGTGTTGATGGGGGGGGGGGGGAGAGAATCTGTGTTGATGGGGGGGGGAGAGAATCTGTGTTGATGGGGGGGGGGAGAGAATCTGTGTTGATGGGGGGGGGGGGGGGAGAGAATCTGTGTTGATGGGGGGGGGGGGAGAGAATCTGTGTTGATGGGGGGGGGGGGGGGAGAGAATCTGTGTTGATGGGGGGGGGGGGGGAGAATCTGTGTTGATGGGGGGGGGGGGGGGGGAGAATCTGTGTTGATGGGGGGGGGGGGGGGGGAGAATCTGTGTTGATGGGGGGGGGGGGGGAGAGAATCTGTGTTGGGGGGGGGGGGGAGAGAATCTGTGTTGATGGGGGGGGGGGGGAGAGAATCTGTGTTGATGGGGGGGGGGGGGAGAGAATCTGTGTTGATGGGGGGGGGGGGGAGAGAATCTGTGTTGATGGGGGGGGGGGGGGGAGAGAATCTGTGTTGATGGGGGGGGGGGGGGGGGGAATCATGCGAAAATCGCTCCATTTATAGCCAGCATAAGTGCGGTAACCCCTAGCAACTGATAAAAAAAGTCAGACCAGAACATAAATTCAGAGTGGCTGCCATATGTTCCTGTAGAAGGAATTAGCACTCTTTATTCAATAAGTACATAGGTAAGAGCAGCAAGTGAGTCATACGGCAAAAATCTATCATCACATACCGCAAACTCCCACACCACCAGTCCATCGGAATAATTAAATAAGTAACAACGGTCTCACGCAGTGGAAGGTAAACATAATGTCGAAGACAAACCGGTTTAGCAGCATAGCTTCACCTTGCTCTGACGTAAAAGAAAAATCCTGGCAACGGAACTTCCTTCTGCTTTAACAACGCGGCAACAAGTTTTTTTTTAACCGTTTGCTTGCCAGATGGGAGTTACAAAAGTACCATTTTTATAGACAAAACGACAAAATGTACTATATCCGAATCCCTAAACATAGGGATTACCATAAATAGCAGTAATCTAGCAAAGCAATTGTATTTAAAACTTAGTCCGCTGTGCTTAAAAACGAATACAATGCTATTTACTGAACGGCATCTGTATATTGTACAGTGTTGTATTGTAGATTATATTACTCAATAAGAAACAATTATTATTACAGGTTTTCCCAAAGCTTTGGACATTTTGGAGCTGGGCTTACCTTTCTTGACTTGGGGCCAAGAAGCACTTAGACTTCCCTCACTGTCAGATTCAGGGGAGCCCGGACCGGAGGATATGGAGTGAGTCGGGGACGATGCCACATCGGAGGTCGGAGAATGGGAGCCACCATAGAAATAGGTCAGGTTCATCATATAGTCGTGTTCTAGGAAGTCACGCGTGTCCTCGATCACCTGCTCCACGATCATGACTGCTTGTATTATTAGCTAACTAGTGTCCGGAGTGCTTTTCTGTATTAAACGGCTGCTACTAAGTAGCTTCTCAGTAAGTTCTTTGACAATGACTGTGGGGAAATTCCACCTAGTTTATGTATGACAGATATCAGCACCTCGCCCCCACCTTCCGGGAACTAACCAATAAGCGTTAAGCGTCTCCAGCGCCCATTGGCTGCTGCTGTGTAGTCAGCGAAGGAGGGGGGGAGGGGAGGGAGCAGCTGAGGCGTGATTTACTGGAATCGCAGAAAAGACAAATTGCGAAATCTCGCCCAGTTGTCAATGTGACATGCTTCTGAAAGCCATGACAAGGAAGGCGTGTACGTGTTATGTTTGTCGTGACTACTAAAAAGTCCTCAGTGGAAGAGCTGGGGGGACTGTCAGAGGAGACATGGTTCTGTGTACTCTGTAACGGAAGGAAAGGGAGAGAGGGGGGAGCACAGAGAAGGAGACACACATATGACTAATAGGGAGAAGAATAGAATTACTAAAAATAAAACACAGACTGATCCCTGAGCAAAGTCCTCTGTGTGGACTTCAATCACTAGAAAATCCAGAGGTTCAAATCCCCCTACACATTACTGGCTATTCCAAGCCAATAAAGCTTCGGTTTTCTAGGTGAACATTCTCTACACCTATAATAAATAAAATCCCGGGAATCAGGGCAGTGATCGGTAACAGAACTGTTCATTTTTGCGCTTTCAAAAAAACCTTGATGCTGGGTTCGCGCGAATTGGATGAGGGGGTTTTACCGCATCCAATTCGCACGTCAGGAGAGTGTGACCGGCTCCTTATGGAGCCAGTTCACACATCTCCGGAGCGAATTGCACAGGAATCGCTGTGCGTCCTATGGTCCGTTTCAGGTCCAAATTCAGCCCAAAAAAATCAGACTGAAATCAGACCAGAAATGGTGAATGGGGACGCACCGGAACCCTCTGCTGTGAGCAGCTCTGTGCTTAAGTGTGAATCCAGCCTAAGCCCTGGTTCACATTGGTGCGTTTTGACATGCGATTTGACATGTCAAATCGCCGGCAATGGCACCGCCCTAATCGGTGCGACGCCGCATCTGCGGTGTTGCACCGATTTCGAAAAGTGGTTTCTGTACTACTTTTCACGATTTCGGCCCGCGATTTATATTGACATCTGTGCAGAAACCTGCACAGATGTCCCTGTAAATCGGGACTGACAGGCGGGAGTGAAATCGTGCGAGTTCAGTGTGAACCTGGGCCTAAGATTGCATTCACACTATGGCGTTTCCTGAAAGCACACAAAATCAGGTCATGCATACGTGTGTTTTTGCGTTACAATGAGTTTCCCTAACAAATGCAAAGTAGCCTGTGCAATTTTTAAGTCTCGTTCTTTTTCATATTTTTTAACTGCATTTTGCAGCGTTTGTCGCTCAATTTTCTGCATGAGAAAAACACACGCCTGTTTTGAAAGCTTGGTGCCAGATACCAC
This sequence comes from Rana muscosa, assembly GCA_029206835.1. Lineage (NCBI taxonomy): Eukaryota > Metazoa > Chordata > Amphibia > Anura > Ranidae > Rana > Rana muscosa. The sequence goes on along the minus strand of CM055117.1, from coordinate 632,239,985 downwards.
AGCATACCTTCAGAGGTCTAGTGGACTCCATGGGTTATGATGGGAGGTCATAATGTTATGGCCAATCGGTGCATTAACCACTTAAGCCCCAGACCATTTTGTAGCTAAAGGACCAGAGGTGAATTCAGAATTTTGCACTGCGCTGCTTTAACTGTAAATTGTGCGGACATGCAATGTTGTACCCAAACGAAATTTGCGTCCTTTTCTTCCCACAAATAGAGCTTTCTTTTAATGGTATTTGATTGCCTCTGCGATTTTTATTTTTTGCGATATAAACGGAAAAAAGACCGAAAATTTTGAAAAAAAATGATATTTTCTACTTTTTGTTATAAGAAAAATCGAATAAACTCAATTGTAGTCATACATTTAGGCCAAAATGTATTCAGCCACATGTCTTTAGTAAAAAAAATGTCAATAAGCGTATATTTATTGGTTTGCGCAAAAGTTATAGAGTTTACAATCTAGGGTACATTTTCTGAAATTTACACAGCTTTAAATTTATGACTGCCTATCTCATTTCTTGAGGTGCTAAAATGACAGGGCAGTACAAAACCCCCCCCAAATGACCCCATTTTGGAAAGTAGACACCCCAAGGAAATTGCTGAGAGGCATGTTGAGCCCATTGAATATTATTTTTTTTGTCTTAAGTGATTGAATAATGACAAAAAAAAATAAAAAATTACAAAAAGTTGTCACTAAATGATATATTGCTCACACATGCCATGGTTATATGTGGAATTTCACCCCAAAATACATTTTGCAGCTTCTCCTGAGTACGGGGATACCACATGTATGGGACTTTTTGGGAGCCTAGCCGCGTACGGGACCCCGGAAACCAAGCACCGCCTTCAGGATTTCTAAGGGCGCAAATTTTTGATTTCACTCCTCACTACCTATCACAGTTTTGAAGGCCATAAAATGCCAAAATAGCACAAAACCCCCCCAAATGACCCCATTTTAGAAAGTAGACACCCCAAGGAAATTGCTGAGAGGCCTGTTGAGCCCATTGAATATATTTTTTTTTTGTCCCAAGTGATTGAATAATGACAAAAAAAAAAAAAATTACAAAAAGTTGTCACTAAATGATATATTGCTCACACATGCCATGGTTATATGTGGAATTACACCCCAAAATACATTTTTCTGCTTCTCCTGAGTACGGGGATACCACATGTGTGGGACTTTTTAGGAGCCTAGCCGCGTACGGGACCCCGAAAACCAAGCACCGCCTTCAGGATTTCTAGGCCCAAATTTTTGATTTCACTCCTCACTACCTATCACAGTTTCGAAGGCCATAAAATGCCAAAATCGCACAAAACCCCCCCAAATGACCCCATTTTGGAATATAGACACCCCAAGCTATTTGCTGAGAGGAATGGCGAGTATTTTACAGCTCTCATTTGTTTTTGAAAATGAAGAAAGAAAATATATATATATATATTTTTTTTTTTTTCAATTTTCAAAACTTTGTGACAAAAAGCGAGATCTGCAAAATACTCACAATACCTCTCAGCAAATAGCTTGGGGTGTTTACTTTCCAAAATGGGGTCATTTGGGGGGGTTTGTGCCATCTGGGCATTCCATGGCCTCCGAAACTGTGATAGGCAGTGAGAAGTGAAATCAAAAATTTACACCCTTAGAAAGCCTGAAGGCGGTGCTTGGTTTTCGTACGTGGCTAGGCTCCCAAAAAGTCTCACACATGTGGTATCCCCGTACTCAGGAGAAGCAACAGAATGTAATTTGGGGTGTAATTCCACATATGCCCATGGCATGTTTGAGCAATATATCATTTAGTGACAACTTTGTGCAAAAAAAAAAAAAAATTGTCGTTTTTCCGCAACTTGTGTCAACATATAAAATATTCCATGGACTCGACATGCCTCTCAGTATATAGCTTGGGGTGTCTACTTTCCAAAATGGGGTCATTTGGGGGGGTTTTGAACTGTTCTGGCATTTTATGCACAACATTAGGAAGCTTACATCCACTCTTCTAACCACTTGAAGACAAAGCCCTTTTTGACACTTTTTGTTTACATGAAAACATTTTTTTTTTTGCAAGAAAATTATGTTGAACCCCCAAACATTATATATATTTTTAAAGCAAAGGCCCTACAGATTAAAATGGTGGGTGTTGCATTTTTTTTTTCTACACAGTATTTGCGCAGCGATTTTTCAAACGCATTTTTTGGGTTAAAAAATACACTTTTTTTAATTTTAATGCACTAAAACACACTATATTGCCCAAATGTTTGATGAAATAAAAAAGATGATCTTAGGCCAAGTACATAGATACCAAACACGACATGCTTTAAAATTTCGCACAAACGCGCATTGGCGACAAACTACATACATTTTTAAAAGCCTTTAAAAGCCTTTACAGGTTACCCCAGTAGATTTACAGAGGAGGTCTACTGCTAAAATGACTGCCCTCGATCTGACCTTCGCAGTGATACCTCACATGCATGGTGCAATTGCTGTTTACATATGACGCCAGACCGACGCTTGCGTTCGCCATTGGGCAAGAGCAGGGCAGGACAGGGGTGCTTTTTTTTTTTTGCTTTTTTTTTTATTATTAATTTTGCTTTTTTATTTTATTTTTAAATTGTTCCTTCCAAGTATTTTTTTTTTTATCATTTTAGACCCTAGATTTTTCCTCTGCCCTCAAAGCATCTGACCACACCAAGATCGGTGTGATAAAATGCTTTCCCAATTTCCCAATGGCGCTTTTTATATCCGGGGGGGGGCATTCCCTCCCACTGCTTGTAAAAGCAGTCCAGAGGCTAATTAGCCGCTAGGATTGCTTTTACATGAAAGCCGGCCGCAGGCTGAAAAGAATGATACCAAGATGATACCTAAACCCGCAGGCATCATTCTGGTATAAACATTCAAAGTCCAGCAACATACCAGTACGTTGCTGGTCCTTGTTGGACATGTATTGTAATCTTTTTTTTTCATGCAGCCAGTTGGCTGAACGAAAAAAGAGATTGATCGGTGGGTATGTCCACCATTAGAATACCGCCCTTCATCCACCCACTTCCAATGATGGGCATACACGCACCATTTATATATGCCGAAGCATGGGGGCGGCATCCTCCCGCAAAAAAGTTATGCCGCACACACATGGTCGGACTTTTCCACGGGCAAGCCTCCGTTGGAATTTCGACCGTATGTACGTGGCATTAGGAGCAAAATCGCTCCTCCGCCCCTGCTGCCCCAATGCTTCGGCATATTTGCTTTTTTTTTTTAACTGTGGTGGTGAAATCACCTCCTACAGCACTGGAGTCGCAGGGATCAGGCCTGTCTCTGCGAACGCTGCAGTTATGTGTGTTTTTGTTTTGTAAGTGACAGTGATCGATCGATACTGCACTTGGGTGGCCTGGGCTGGACGGAGGGGCAAAACGCAGGTGCCAGCAGGTATCTGGGCTGATCCCGCTAACACTGCGTTTTTGGGAACCCTAAACTGCTGGGGACGCTAGTATAGATCTGATCAGATCAGATATTGATCTGTTCAGATACTATACCACTAAGGGGGGTGTATGCTTCACGCGTGGGTGTAAGCGTTACTGGCACTAACCTGACGCTGCCTGGGGTGTGACGCAGACCCTCTCTGACGCTAAAACCTAATTGATATCACCCGCCGGGCGATCAGGGGGTTAAACCTTTATTGGGTTATATACGGCGGGCGCCCTGACACTATAAAAAGCAAACTAACTAACCAGCGTCACCCGTAACACTTATATGGTGATCACTGGTGAAAGGGTTAACTAGGGGCAATCAGGGGGTTAAAACGTTTATTAGATAATATATGGGGGTACCTGACGCTATAAAAACCTGCGGTGAACCTAAAAAAAATTACCAGCTACCGATCTGCATCACCGACACTAAGACAGCGTTTAGAAAAACGATCGCTTAGCGACAGTGGTGATAGGGGGTGAAAGGGTTACCTGGGGGGCGATCAAGGGGGTTAAACCTTTATTAGATAATATATTGGGGTACCTGACGCTATAAAAACCTGCGGCGAACCTAAAAAAAATTACCAGCTACCGATCTGCATCACCGATACTAAGACAGCGTTTAGAAAAACGATCGCTTAGCGACAGTGGTGATGGGGGTGAAAGGGTTACCTGGGGGGCGATCAAGGGGGTTAAACCTTTATTAGATAATATATTGGGGTACCTGACGCTATAAAAACATGCGGCGAACCTAAAAAAAAATACTGGCTACCGATCTGCATCACCGACACTAAGACAGCGTTTAGAAAAACAATTGCTTAGCGACAGTGGTGATAGGGGGTGAAAGGGTTACCTGGGGGGCGATCAAGGGGGTTAAACCTTTATTAGATAATATATTGGGGTACCTGACGCTATAAAAACCTGCGCCGAACCTAAAAAAAATTACTGGCTACCGATCTGAATCACCGACACTAAGACAGCGTTTAGAAAAACAATTGCTTAGCGACAGTGGTGATAGGGGGTGAAAGGGTTACCTGGGGGGCGATCAAGGGGGTTAAACCTTTATTAGATAATATATTGGGGTACCTGACGCTATATAAAAACCTGCGGTGAACCTAAAAAAAATTACCAGCTACCGATCTGCATCACCGACACTAAGACAGCGTTTAGAAAAACGATCGCTTAGCGACAGTGGTGATAGGGGGTGAAAGGGTTACCTGGGGGGCGATCAAGGGGGTTAAACCTTTATTAGATAATATATTGGGGTACCTGACGCTATAAAAACCTGCGGCGAACCTAAAAAAAATTACCAGCTACCGATCTGCATCACCGATACTAAGACAGCGTTTAGAAAAACGATCGCTTAGCGACAGTGGTGATGGGGGTGAAAGGGTTACCTGGGGGGCGATCAAGGGGGTTAAACCTTTATTAGATAATATATTGGGGTACCTGACGCTATAAAAACATGCGGCGAACCTAAAAAAAATTACTGGCTACCGATCTGCATCACCGACACTAAGACAGCGTTTAGAAAAACAATTGCTTAGCGACAGTGGTGATAGGGGGTGAAAGGGTTACCTGGGGGGCGATCAAGGGGGTTAAACCTTTATTAGATAATATATTGGGGTACCTGACGCTATAAAAACATGCGGCGAACCTAAAAAAAATTACTGGCTACCGATCTGCATCACCGACACTAAGACAGCGTTTAGAAAAACAATTGCTTAGCGACAGTGGTGATAGGGGGTGAAAGGGTTACCTGGGGGGCGATCAAGGGGGTTAAACCTTTATTAGATAAGATATTGGGGTACCTGACGCTATAAAAACATGCGGCGAACCTAAAAAAAATTACTGGCTGCCGATCGGCATCACTGACGCTAAGACAGCGATCAGAAAAATGATCGCTTAGCGACAGTGGTGATAGGGGGTGAAAGGGTTATCTGGGGGGTGATCAGGGGGTTAAACCTTTATTAGGGGGGGGTTAGGGGGCTATACTGGACCTAAGACTAAACTTTGGTGACACTTTTAGTCACAAATGTCACTGATTGCAGTGATCACTAAATAAATGGTCACTGCAATCAGTGACACTGTGACTGGGGGCTGGGGGGGGTGATCTGGGGGGTGATCTGGGGGTGTCTGGGGGGGCCTGGGGGGGGCGATTTATGTCCCTATGTGTCCTGGTGTCAGTGTAGTGTTGTGTGCACTGACCTGATATCTTCTCTTGTACGGCGCTCGGTATATGTGAGCGCCGCACCAGAGATGACATCACTTCCTCCTGCTTCCTCTGTCTGACACAGACAGAGGGGGCATTTCCATTCGCCGGGAGCGATCGCGAGGGGGTGGCCGGAAACGAATGGCTGCCCCCTCATCCCGGAACGCTCCCGGACACTTAGCCACCGCTCACTGTATAGGAGGGGGGTCCGATTGGACCCCCCAACTATACAAAGGCAATCACGTATGCTCTACGTGATTGTGCCTGTCGGTGCCATTCTGCCGACGTATATATACAGTGAGCGGTCGTTAAGTGGTTAAACCCAAAATCAAATATATTGCAGCTTACCAATCCTTATGCCCCATACACACGATCGTTTTTCTTGTCATTTTTTTTCTTGCCGTTTTTCACGTCGTTTTTTTTCATGTTTCCTCTCGAGCCTGTCTTGCGTACACACGATCATTTTAAAAAATGATCAAGCAAAGCGCAGTGACGTATACCACATACGACGGCACTATAAAGGGGAAGTTCCGCTCGAATGGCGCCACCCTTCATGTTAGTAAAGTTTGTTGAGCAACGATTCGCGCTTTTCAGCCTCGTGCTTTTCAGTCCGTTACTGCGTGACGAATGTGCTATCTCCATTACGAACGCTAGTTTTACCAGAACGAGCGCTCCCGTCTCATACTTGATTCTGAGCATGCGCGTTTTTTTTTCACGTCGTTAAAGCATACACACTATCGTTTTTCACGTCGTTAAAAAAACGACATGAAAAACGACGTGAAAAAAGAGAGCATGTTCGAAATTTTTAATGCCCGTTTTTCACGTCGTTAAAAATGCTCTGGAGCATACACACGATCATTTTTAATGCCCATTTTTAAAAATGGCATTTTTAACGGCATGAAAAACGATCGTGTGTATGGGGCATTAGAAGCGATGGCTGCATTTCTTTACTTTTTAAGGTTTTCTTTATTTTTACCTGGTGATCCAGTCAGGAAATCTGTTATTTTTCAACTTCCTTTAACCCCTAATGACAAATGTCCAAACAAATCTTAATGCCTGAACCTAGTTATGCAATTTTAGCATGTTTGCAAAACTGTACATATCGCAACTACTTACTGTATCCAGGTGAATTATACCTTGTTTTTTCAGGACAATTTGGCCCTTCATGCATTCAGGTGTGTCCAGGCTGAGACACACATCTCTATTGGAGGGGCTGTGGGGAAATTAAAGCAGAGTTCCACTCAAAACAAAACCATTGTCAATCGAATCCAGTGACACGGGAGGGGGCGGGGCTAAGTTCTGTCTGTGTCAATGGACGCAGCAGCGGGACTCGGGAGCGTGCCCGTATGGGTGCCCCCCATGGAAAGCGGCTTTCTGTGGGGGCACTCGATGAAAGGGAGGAGCCAGGAGCACTGGCGGGACACCCCAGAAGAAGAAGATCTGGGCTGCTCTGTGCAAAACCCTTGCACAGAGCAGGTAAGTATAAAGCCTCGTACACACGGTCGGACTTTTTGCCAACAAACTTCAAAATGAGCAAGTTTGACAAAAAATCCGACCGTGTGTACGCTCCATCGGACAAACTTTTTAGGTTTTCATCGGACAAATGTTCAGTCTGCAAACGGACAAACTTTTCGGCAACAAAAGTCAGATGGAGCAAAGTCCGACAGTGTGTACAGAAAAGTCCGATGGAGCAAAGCCCAACAGTGTGTACAGAAATCCATCGGACTTTTGTCCGAAGTACAAATACGCATGCCCAGAACCAATGTTAAAATCAACCAACAATAGCAGAAGTTGACCAAAGGGTGGTGGTAAAGAGCAGAAAAGAGCAGAAAAACCACGTGATGTTGGAAAACCACGTGATGTTGGAAAAGTTTTGGGAAAGTTTGCAGAAAAGTCCTGCCGTGTGTATGCTATGGGTGTGCCCGGCCAACTCCCTTCGGACAAAAATCCGCAGAAAAGTTTATTTGAAGTCCGACAGTGTGTACGAGGCTTAACATGCTTGTTATTTTTATTAAAAAAACGAACCTTTACAACCCCTTTAATAGCACCAAAAGGCTAAAGCCCTGCTATTGAATTTATGTACCTGCTGCCTGGAAAAAAGTTTTCTGGATATGAACATTTCTGGTGGCAAATGATCAATTATGGCAGAAAAACTCTTAAGCCTCGTACACACGACCGAGTTTCTCGTCAAAAAACGACAAGAAAACTGTTGGGAGAGCTTTCTTGCAGAGAAAACGGTTTGTGTGTATGGTTTCTTGTCGAGAAAACTGCCGGGAATCTCAACGAGAAAAATAGAGAACCTGCTCTCTATTTTCTCGTCAGGATTCTCGTTTTTCTCGTCGGCCTGTTTTGCGACAAGAAAACCGGTCGTGTGTATGCTTTTCCGAGTCTTATAAAATCGCGCATGCTCAGAATCAAGTATAAGACGGGAGCGCTCCTTCTGTTAAAACTAGCCTTCGTAATGGAGATAGCACATTCGTCACGCTAAAATTAACTGAAAGCACGAAGACTGAAAAGCGCGAATCGTCTCTTCCCAAACTTTTACTTCACACGCGGTAACACGAGATCAGCAAAAGCAGCCCAAGGGGTGGGGCCATTGAAATCGAAATTGCCCTTTATACTGCCGTCGTACGTGCTGTACGTGACCGTGCAGAACAACGACGAGATTTGGAATTGACAGTGTATGCAAGGAAAGCTTGACAAGAAGCTCGTCGAGAAAATCAGTTTTTTTACGTGTGTACGAGGCTTTAGGCTGGGTTCACACATATGCGAACACAGACATCGCATGTGATTCGCACCTAGGGTTGTCATCCCTTTAAACCCGAACACATATGAATTACACAGTTTCTGAGACTAATTTATTGCAGATAAGGCACCAAGTGAGTTTAATTACCACCTTAATCAGCCACAGAACCTGTGTAATTAATATGTGTTTTAGGCCTGGTTCACACTGGGGCGACAAACGCTCCGACATTGGGAGCTCATGTCGCATGACGTGTGAAAATCAATGTTTCCCTATGGGAGCCGTCTTAACTGGTCCGACACATGTCGGTCCGACTTTGAGAATGCTCCCTGTACTACTTTGGTCGGACCGCAGTCTCGCATGATCCGACTTTGGCATGCGACTTGTGCTGTACTGCTCTTGAGGGGGAACTCCAGGCCAAATTTTAAATAAAAAACCGGCATGGGTTCGCCCTCCAGGAGCATACCAGGCCCTTAGGTCTGGTCTGGATTTGAAGGGGCGCCCCTACGCCGAAAAAACGGCAATGGGGTCCCCTCAAAATCCAAACCAGACCCTTATCCGAGCACGCAACCTGGCAGGCCGCAGGGGAAGAGGGGGGACGAGAGAGCGGCCCCCCCTCCCTCCTGAACCGTATCAGGCCGCATGCCCTCAACATGGGGGGTTTGGTGCTCTGGGGCAGGGGGGCGACCTGCGGCCCCCCCTGCCCCAGAGCACCCTGCCCCCATGTTGATGAGGAAAGGGCCTCTTCCCGACAACCCTGGCCATTGGTTGTCGGGGTCTGTGGGCGGGGGGCTTATCGGAATCCGGGAGCCCCCTTCAATAAGGGGGCCCCCGGATCCCGGCCCCCCCCCACCCTATGTGAATAAGTATGGGGTACATTGTACCCCTACCCATTCACCTGGTGGAAAAAAATTGCAATAAAAAAACCACACAGCTTTTTAAAGTATTTTATTGCACAGCTCCGGGGGTCTTCTTCCGACTTCGGGGGTCTCCGGTGTCGTCGCCGCGCTCTCCGGTTCTTTCTTCTGCCGGGCCTCCGCTAACTTCTTTTTAGCTCTTTTGCTAGCGGAGGTCCGGTCTTCTCCGTCGCCTTCTTCTTCTCCCGCTCTCCGGTTCTTCTCCCGCTCTCCGGTTCTTTCTTCCGCCGGGCCTCCGCTAACTTCTTTTTAGCTCTTTTGCTAACGGAGGCCCGGTCTTCTCCGTCGTCTCGTCCGGCTCTCCGTTGTCCTTCTGCCGGCCCCTCCACTAACTTCTTTAGCTCTTTTGCTAGTGGAGGAGCCGGTCTTCCCGTCGCCGTCGGCGTCTTCTTCCCTCTTCTCCTTCTCGATGTTGACGTGTCGCTTCCTCCCGCTGTAATACTGGCTCTCCGCTCCGCTCCGCATTAATATAGGCTTCTCATGACGTCACAGTCACATGTTCCCATGACGTCACAGTCATGTGCCCCGGAACATGTGACTGTGATGGAGAAGAGGGAAGAAGACGCCGACGGCGACGGGAAGACCGGCCCCTCCACTAGCAAAAGAGCTAAAGAAGTTAGTGGAGGGGCCGGCAGAAGGACAACGGAGAGCCGGACGAGACGACGGAGAAGACCGGGCCTCCATTAGCAAAAGAGCTAAAAAGAAGTTAGCGGAGGCCCGGCAGAAGAAAGAACCGGAGAGCGCGGCGACGACACCGGAGACCCCCGAAGTCGGAAGAAGACCCCCGGAGCTGTGCAATAAAATACTTTAAAAAGCTGTGTGGTTTTTTTATTGCAATTTTTTTCCACCAGGTGAATGGGTAGGGGTACGATGTACCCCATACTCATTCACATAGGGTGGGGGGGCCGGGATCCGGGGGCCCCTTTATTAAAGGGGGCTCCCGGATTCCGATAAGCCCCCCGCCCGCAGACCCCGACAACCAATGGCCAGGGTTGTCGGGAAGAGGCCCTGTCCTCATCAACATGGGGGCAGGGTGCTCTGGGGTGGGGGGGCCGCAGGTCGCCCCCCTGCCCCAGAGCACCAAACCCCCCCATGTCGAGGGCATGCGGCCTGGTACGGTTCAGGAGGGAGGGGGCCGCTCTCTCGCCCCCCCTCTTCCCCTGCGGCCGGCCAGGTTGTGTGCTCGGATAAGGGTCTGGTTTGGATTTTGGGGGGGACCCCCACGCCGTTTTTTCAGCGTAGGGGCGCCCGTTCAAATCCAGACCAGACCCAAGGGCCTGGTATGCCTCTGGAGGGGGAACCCATGCCGGTTTTTTATTTAAAATTTGGCCTGGAGTTCCCCCTCAAGATTCATACCAAACACAACCAAACACACTGCCTGCTATTGGCGGGGATCCAAGTCGGATCCCCGTTCATTGAAAGTCGGACATATGTCGGCTTCATGTCGCAGGGCAAAGTCGGATCCAAAGTAGGACAGATGTCGTGTCGCACTAGTGTGAACCCAGCCTAAGGCCTGGTTCACACTTGTCCGACAAACGCTCCGACATTAGGAGCTCATGTCGCATGACGTGTGAAAATCAATGAATCCCTATGAGAGCCGTCTTAACTGGTCCGACACAAGTCGGTCCGACATTAAAAATGCTCCCTGTACTACTTCTGTCCGACTTTGATCCTACTTCAGCTCATTGAATATCATTGAAGTCGGATCAAAGTAGGATCCTTGTCCTAACCATCCGACATTTGACATCCGACATGGTGATTACAGCAGCAGTAAAAGGAATTTATCTCACCCTGGGATTGTTTTGATTGGTCAAAGGACAAGTCAGACTATCACAAAGTCGGATCAAAGTAGTATCCTGTTCATGAAAGTCAGATGGATGTCGGACCGATGTAGGATCAATGTAGGACTGATGTCACAGAGCAAAGTAGGATGAAAGTCGGATGAATGTCGTGTCGTATCAGTGTGAACCCAGCCTGAGCCCACGTTCACACTGGGGCTGCGGGAGTGAAGCCTGCGAGTTCAGCTGAACTCGCACGATTTCACTCCCGCTGGCAGTCCCGATTTCAGCCACGATTTCAAAGACATCTGAAACAGATGTCAATGTAAATCGCGGCTGAAATCGCAAAAAGTAGTACAGAAACGACTTTTTGTAATCGGTGCAGCGCCGCAGATGTGGCGTCGCACCGATTAGGACGGTGCTATTGCCCGCAATTTGCGGCAAATTTCGCCGATTTGACATGCGATTTGACATGTCAAATCGCATGTCAAATCGCACCAGTGTGAACCAGGGCTAAAGGGGTGAGGTGGCAACCCTATTCACACCGCATTGCTGTGCCGATCACATGCGATGTCTGTGCAGTGCAATGCAGTTATATGGCTGAACTCACATTTGATTCGCACACAAAAAAAGGTGCAGGAATCTTTTTTTTTTTGCCGCACTGGAATCGGATTGTATGAGTGTTCACACCCATGTGATCCGAATTCACAGTTCACACTGCAATCTGTGAACCGATCTGGGGGTGTCATTAACTTTGTATTCACACCCGCAGCTGTTCACAGAGGGCAATGTGAACTGCCTGCAAGAGAGATGCGATGCTGGAACCCGCACTGGAATCACGCTGTTCCTGCATTGCAATATTCTACTATTTAAAGTGAGAAATAATGTAAAAGTCAGTGTCAATCTATTCTATACAATGCTTGCATAGTAGTAAGTGAATTTCCAGAGTCAAACAATAGGTACTCTTTAAGTTACATGACGTTTTGTAACTTCCAGAAGACAGGGAAGGAAATTGCATATATTTTGTAATGACATCATACATTACAGAGGAACTTAAAAAGCCCCAAATAAATGTATGCTTGACTTTACATGTAGCTCTTGGCAGTCAATGCATCATCTCTCCTATACATGCCACTACGATATTTTTATTGAATGGTTGAATTAGCCAATTGATCTGCGGAAGGTTTACCCCCAAGGCCATTTTTTTTTGGAACTGCGTTACTTTATCTGACAATTGCGCGGTCATGCAACGCTGTACATAAATTAAATTTATATAATTTTTCTCACACAAATAGAGCTTTCTTTTGGTGGTATATGATCACCACTGGGTTTTTAATTTTCTATTATATAAACAAACAAAAAAAACTATATTTTTTACTTTCTGCTATTAAACATATCTAATAGAAAGAAAAAAAAAAATCTAATACATATTTTTAGAGATGCACCAAAATTTCGGCACCGAAAACGCACGCGGTTTTGCCGCCATTTTATTGCGATTTTACTGTGCTTTTCAAAAGTCATGTGACGCAAAAACTGCATCAAAAACGTAACAAGTGTGTTATTGATGCGTTTTCGATGCATTTCAATGGGGAGGTGTGTTTGATTTTAACACCACAGCGGAAGCGCAATGAACCAGTGTGAAGACATATTTTCTTGTGCTAAAGGCGCCAATAATGGCCGACAATAAATTCATATTCATTTAAATTCATAATATTAATTAAAAAGTCGAATATAATACAATTATATATAAAAATCTATATTTATTTCAAAAACTGTCATTTTCGGTTTCGGTTATGGGAAAGTGCATCCTGTATTTTAGGTTTTGGTACCTAAATTTTCTTTCGGTGCGCCTTTACATATTTTTGGTAAAAAAAAAAATCCCAATAAGCGTATATTGATTGGTTTTCGCAAACGTTATAGCATCTACAAACTATAGTACAGTATGTATACTGGAATATTTTTTTTGTTTTATACTAGTAATGGCGGCAATCAGTGACTTATAGCAAGACTGCGATATTGCGGCAGACAATCAGATGCTAACTGACACTTTGTGGGAACCAGTGACATGAATACAGTGATCAGTGCTAAAAATATGCCCTGTCCCTGTACTGACACTGGCTGGGAAGGGGTTAAACATCTAGGGCGATCAAAGGATTAACTGTGTGCCTAACCTGTGTTTTACTGTACTGTGTGCCACTTTTACTCAGGGAAGTGATGGATTTTATTCCATGCTTTTCAGGGACACAAAATCCATCCCTTCCCCTCTGTCAGAACAGAGATCTGCTTTGTTTACATAAGCAGAGCTCCAGGCTGCGTCTCTGCCTGATAATCAGCAGGTGCCAGTGGACATCCAGTGCCCAGGACTCGCAGATCGGTTTCTGCTGTGAGTAATCACAGCAGAAGAGGAGCACCCCCTAGGCAGAAGTGCAGAATTGCGTATATATATATATATATATATATATATATATATATATATATATACACATATACACACACACACACAGTATCTCACAAAAGTGAGTACACCCCTCACATTTCTGTAAATATTTTATTATATCTTTTCATGTGACAACAAATTACATTTTTCTACAATGTAAAGTAGTCCCCTCAAAATAAATCAACACACAGCCATTAATGTCTAAACCGCTGGCAACAAAAGTGAGTACACTCCTAAGAGAAAATGTCCAAATTGGACCCAAAGTGTCAATATTTTGTGTGGACATCATTATTTTCCAGCACTGCCTGAAAGCGGTTGTATACCCGCTGCTGGATTATTATTTTTTTTCATACCTGAAAGGCAAAAGGCATAATGAGCTAGTATGCACCGCATACTAGCTCATTATGAAATACTTACCTTAGAACGAGGCGTCGGGAACTTACCTGGTCCACGCCGAGGGAGATGTCACCTTGCCTCGGCGTGTCTTCCGGGTATCGCCGCTCCAGAGCTGTGAGTGGCTGGAGCTGCGATTTCGTCACTCCCGCAAGTCGGCAAGGTCCGGCGGCTGCCGGCCTTTAGCCGAGAATCCCTGCTGCGCATGCGCCGCTGCATTCAGCGGCTCATTGCGAGGGGAATATCTCCTAAACCGTAAAGGTTTAGGAGATATTCTTTTTACCTACAGGTAAGCCTTATTATAGGCTTACCTGTAGGTACAAGTTCAAAATTAGGGTATACAACCGCTTTAACCATGGAGTTCACCAGAGCTTCACAGGTTGCCACTGGAGTCCTCTTCCACTCCTCCATGATGACATCATGGAGCTGGTGGATGTTAGAGACCTTGCGCTCCTCCACCTTCCATTTGAGAATGCCCCACAGATGCTCAATAGGGTTTAGGTCTGGAGATATGCTTGGCCAGTGTTGAGTTATTTTGAGGGGACAGCACATTTGCACTGTTATACAAGCTGTACCCTCACTACTGTACATTGTAGAAAAGTGTCATTTCTTCACTGTTGTCACATGAAAAGATATAATAAAATATTTACAAAAATGTGAGGCGTGTACTCACTTTTGTGCTACCTGGAAGATTGCTGGTTTATGCCAGATTTTGGAGAGACAGGCATACTGATTGAACAGCTGTGTGTTGGGCTATTTAGTTGTGACCTGACTATGGCTCAGGGCCCCACCCAACAGACAGAACGTCTGTGCATGGGAGTCAGGTGGACTCTGATTCTTCTGCAGGAGTCAGAGGCTGCATGGGGGCAGCAAGATGCAGGAGGCAGATGTAGTCTGTGACAGAGCAGCAAGGAGCTTATCGGGAGTAAGCTAGGAGAGAGCTTGACTCTAAAGCCTCGTACACACGATCGGATTTCCATCGGACAAATCCGTGGAATTTTGTGCGAAGGGAGTTGGCCGTGAACTTGGTATGCATACAGACGGCAGAAATGTTTCAGCCAACATACACGAAACAACGTGGTTTTTCAGCTCTTTAGCGCCACCCTTTTGGGCAACTTCTGCTAATGTTGTGCTATGGTTAGCATTGGTTCGGAGCATGCGTCTTTGTACTTTGGATTTTATTCCGATGGACTTGTGTACACACGATCGGATAATCCAACGGTACAAATTTGTTGTCGGAAAATTTGAGAGCATGCACAGCCAACATTTGTCTGATGGAGCATACAGACAGTCGGATTTTCCAACAAAACACTGCCATCACACATTTGTTGTCGGAAAATCTGATTGTGTGTACGAGGCTTAAGGAACTCTTTTGGTCTGAGGAGCAGACCTAAGGTCTATGTTGGAGGCCTAAAGCAGCCGTGTGGCAAGAGAGTAAGCCAGGAGGCTGAAATATTCTGATTGTGCAAGATACAGTAATGGTGGAAACCCCTGCGTGGGCTACTGATATCTTTTGTGACCTTTTCCATTCCTTTAAATTAAAGTGGGCTACCAGGCTCCTAAAAATAGTTTTGGACTGGCGCACTCACTGAAAACGCACCTACCGATTGAGTCTGATCACCCCAATCTTAATGTATGTATGTATGTATGTATGTGTGTGTGTGTGTGTGTATATGTAGATAAGAAGGATCATAATTCTTTAATGTGTGTATCTCATTAGAGTTGCTGCCTTTACCCCTTTATCACAGCGCAGTTTTTTGGTTTTATATATATATATATATATATATATATATATATATATATATATATATATATATATATATACACATACACACACACACATACACACAGTGATACAAATTATACTTTTGTGTTTGCCTCTATTTATCATGAGCTGAACTGAAGATCTATGACTTTTTCTATGTATACAAAAGGCCTATTTCTCTCAAATATTGTTCACAAATCTGTCTAAGCCCAGGTTCACACTAGTGCGATTTGACTTGTCAAATCGGCGTCATTTTCCGGCAATAGCACCGTCCTAATTGGTGCGACGCTGCACCGATTTTAAAAAGTAGTTTTTGTACTACTTTTTGCGATTTCAGCCCGCGATTTACATTGACATCTGTGCAGAAACCTGCACAGATGTCTCTGTAATCGTGGCCGAAATCAGGACTGACAAGCGGGAGTGAAATCGTGTGAGTTCAGCTGAACTCGCACGGCTTCACTCCCACAGCCCAGTGTGAACCTGGGCTAAATCTGTGTTAGTGAGCACTTCTCCTTTGCCGAGATAATCCATCCACCTCACAGGTGTGGCATATCAAGATGCTGCTGATTAGACAGCATGATTATTGCACAGGTGTGCCTTAGGCTGGCCACAATAAAAGGGCACTCTAAAATGTGCAGTTTTATCACACAGTAAAATGCCACAGATGTCGCAAGTTTTGAGGGAGCGTGCAATTGGCATGCTGACTCTGCAGGAATGTCCACCAGAGCTGTTGCCCTTGAATTAAATGTTCATTTCTCTACCATAAGCCGTTTCCAAAGGAATTTCAGAGAATTTGGCAGTACATCCAACCGGCCTCACAACCGCAGACCACGTGTAACCACACCAGCCCAGGACCTCCATATCCAGGATCTTCACCTCCAAGATCGTCTGAGACCAACCACCTGGGCAGCTTCTGCAACAATCGGTTTGTATAACCAAAGAATTTCTACACAAACTGTCAGAAACCGCCTATGGGAAGCTCATCTGCATGCCCGCCGTCCTCATCGGGGTCTCGACCTGACTGCAGTTTGTCCTCGTTACCGACTTGAGTGGGCAAATGCTCACATTCTATAGCCTCTGCCACTTTGGAGAGGTGTTCTCTAACAGATGAATCCTGGTTTTCACTGTACAGGGCAGATGGGACACAGTGTGTATGGCGTCGTGTGGGTGATGTCAATGTTGTGGATCGAGTGGCCCATGGTGGCTGTGGGGTTATGGTATGGGCAGGCGTATGCTATGTACAACGAACATAGGTGCATTTTATTGATGGCATTTTGAATGCACAGAGATACTGTGACGAGATCCTGAGGCCCATTGTTGTGCCATTCATCCACGACCATCACCACATGTTGCAGCATGATAATGCTCGGCCCCATGTTGCAAGAACCTGTACACAATTCCTGGAAGCTGAAAACATCCCAGTTCTTGCATGGCTAGCATACTCACTGGACATGTCACCCATTGAGCATGTTTGGGGTGCTCTGGATCGGTGTATACAACAGCGTGTTCCAGTTCCTGCCAATATCCAGCAACTTCGCATAGCCATTGAAGAGGAATGGACCAAAATTCCACAGGCCACAATCAACAACCTGGATCAACTCTATGTGAAGGTGATGTGCTGCACTGCGTGAGGCAAATGCTGGTCACACCAGATACTGACTGGTTTTTGGACCTGACTCCCCAATACAGTAAAACTGCACATTCTAGAGTGGCCTTTTATTGTGGCCAGCCTTAGGCCCGGTTCACACAGGCGCGACTCCTCAGGCGACTCAGTCACCTGAGGAGTCGTGTCCAGGTCGCGTCCCAGTCTTTCCTATGGAACCGTTCTAATAGGAGCGACCTGAGTCGCTCCGACTTAGAAAAAGGTTCCTGTACTACTTTTGGGGGCGACCTGCATAGACTTCTATACAGAAGTCTTTATGCAAATCGCCTCGGCGGGAGTCTCAAGTCGTCTTGAGATCGCGCCGCCGAGGTCGCCCCCAGAAGTAGTGCCGTGTCGTGCCGCCCCTGTGTGAATGGGGCTTTAGGCACACCTGTGCAATAATCATGCTGTCTAATCAGCATCTTGATATGCCACACCTGTGAGGTAGATATATTATCTCAGCAAAGGAGAAGTGCTCACTAAGGCCCCTTTCACACTGGGGCAGGAGGTGTGCTGGCGGTATAGCGCCGCTATACCGTTGGAATTGCGGCGGTATTCGGCCACTAGCGGTGCGGTTTTAACCCCCGCTAGTGGCCGGAAAAGGGTTAATACCGCCCGCAATGTGCCTCTGCAGAGGGGCATTGCCGGCAGTATAGCCGCGGTTTCCCATTGCTTTCACCGCTCCAAAGATGCTGCTAGCAGGACTTTGAGAGCGGCCCTGCTAGCGCACTGCTCCCTCGGGCTTTCACACTGGAGAAACAGTTTAGGGTCGGTTTGCAGGTGCTATTTTTAGCGCAATAGCGCCTGCAAAACCGCCCAAGTGTGAAAGGGGTCTAACACAGATTCTGCCCTGGTTCACACTGGTGCGATTTGACATGTCAAATCGGCGGCATTTGCTGGCAATGACACCATCCTAATCGGTGCGACGCCGCATCTGCGGCGCTGCACCGATTTCAAAAAGTAGTTTCTGTACTACTTTTTGCGATTTCGGCCCGCAATTTACAATGACATCTGTGCAGAAACCTGCACAGATGTTGCTGTAATCGCGGCCGAAATCGGGACTGACAAGAGGGATCGAAATCGTGCGAGTTCAGCAGTTCAGCTGAACTCGCATGGCTTCACTCCCGCAGCCCAGTGTGAACCTGGGCTTAGACAGATTTGTGAACAATATTTGAGAGAAATAGGCCTTTTGTGTACATAGAAAAAGTTGTAGATCTTTGAGTTCAGCTCATGATAAATAGGGGCAAACACAAAAGTGTTGTGTTTATAATTTTGCTCAGTGTGTGTGTGTGTGTGTGTGTGTATGTGTGTGTATATATATATATATATATATATGTATGATTCTGCACAGGAGGGCCCCCCTGTAGAAGTAAATCTGCTATAGGGCGGTCCTTAACTGGTTAAAGTGGTTGTAAACCCACAAAAAAAAACAACCTGCAAGATAAAGGCATAATGAGCTAGTATGCATAGCATACTAGCTCATTATGAATTACTTACCTTAGATCGAAGCCCCCGCAGCGGTCCTCGTACAACACTCCGGCCGACGACATCGCTCCCGGAGTTACTTCCAGGTATTGCGGGCTCCGTCAATGTGATTGGCCGGAGCCACGATGACGTCACTCCTGCGCATGCGCACGGGAACTGCCGGTAATGGCACACTAATGCCGCATACACACGATCAGAATTTCTGTCGGAAAAACCTTGGATGGTTTTTCCGACGGAATTCCGCTCAAGCTTGGCTTGCATACACACGGTCACACAAAAGTTCTCTGAACTTTCGACCGTCAAGAACGCGGTGACATACAACACTACGACGAGCTGAGAAAATTAAGTTCAATGCTTCTGAGCATGCGTCGAATTGTTTCCAAGCATGCATAGGAATTTTGCGCGTCGGAATTGCTACAGACGAAAAAATAGAGAACCTGCTCTCAATCTTTTGTTGGCGGAAATTCCGACAGCAAAAGTCCAATGGAGCATACACACGGTCGGAATTTCCGACCAAAAGCTCACATCGAACTTTTCTTGTCGGAAATTCCGATCGTGTGTACGTGGCATAACTGAAGCAACGGCACATACGGGCCGTTGCTTCAGCGCGCATGTGCCGATGACGTCGGCACATGCAGATACAGGGGACATCTCCTAAACCGTGAAGGTTTAGGACATATCCGGGGTAGCTACAGGTAAGCCTTATTATAGGCTTACCTTTAGTAAAAAGTGGTTGTAAAGGGTTTTCAAACACTTTAATGTGATTTTGCCCTACATTCTACAAACAGAAAAGGAGCCCAGGTTGGTAGGTAAATTTAGCACACTATGAGGCTATACCCATATGGGGCAGCATAGTGTGTTTTTTTTTTTTGTAAAGGTGAACTTACCCTTTAAACCAATCTTTTTGCTGGCACAGTAGCATTAAAGTAAATAATGCTCCATATTCCCAGTCCAGCAAGGCACTAGACAGGGATGCCCGCTCTCTCCCCTACTATTTGCTTTAGCAATAGAACCCCTTGCAATGGCTATCCGCTCCCATTCCAACATCCATGGTGTTTATTGTGGTCAACAAGAACACAAATGTGCACTATTTGCTGATGATGTCCTTCTGTACATCACTAATCCCCAAACCTCGCTCCCAGAACTCTTGTCCTTACTAGATCGCTTCTCGCTAATTTCGGGGCTAACCCTAAACTCACAAAAAACCCTGGCACTCAATATCTCACTACCTCCTACGGAGGTACAGCTCCTCCAAAGTACATATAGCTTCAAGTGGGCTTCTCACTCCCTCCCATACTTGGGGGTTCATTTGACCCCTTCGATAGGGACGTTATACAAAGCAAACTATCCCCCTTTATTTAAAAAACTCAAGGCAGATCTTCGCTCCTGGGCGGAATACTCTCTCTCTTGGTTTGGCAGAATCAGTTCGGTGAAAATGACATTTTTGCCCAGACTCCTATATTATTTCCGGACATTACCGATAGCAATCCCTAGGGGAGACATGCAACATATACAAACTGAAGTTTTACGCTTCATATGGGGTAATAAGAAATCACGGATACAAAAACACTTTATACACCTAGGCCCATGGGAGGACTTGGTCTTCCCAATTTACAGGCTTATTATCACTCGGCTCAGATAGCCCAATTAGCTCACACGACAGTTGGAGGTTCGGTCCCTCTTTGGGTTGACATAGAAGCACTTGCGTGCCACCCACGGGCAATAGGAGCCTTGATGTGGCTTCCTAATCGTAAACGCCCATCTATTCTATGCCCTACCTTATCACATTCTCTAGCGGTATGGGACAGAACGAGACACAGAGCGTCCCTTATGTCACGCCACACACCTCTAGCGCCCATTTTTTGCAACCCGGAGTTTCCTCCTGGACTCGCTCCACAACAATTCCAATGGTGGCTCAATAAGGGACTAATGAGAATCGGGGACTTCCTTAACGGAAACCAAATGCATACAATAACATATTTCAAAGACAACTTCTCAATGCCTCCTATTGAGGTATTTCGATATAACCAAATTTCCTCATTCATTAGTTCCAAAATTAAACAGGGGGGGGGGCCCACGACACTTACCGCATTTGAACTGACTTGCCGAAACAGAGGCACACAGAGGGGCCGAATCTCTACCATATACTCTTCTATAACGGAACCTGACACTAAACTCACCTATATGACCCAATGGGAGAGGGACTTGAACCTCTCCCTTGAACTGACAGACTGGCAAGATATTGCCTACCAACTCTCAAAAATCTCTATTAACACTACCCTTATTGAAGCCAATTACAAAACATTATTACGCTGGTACCTAGTTCCCACAAGAATAGCTAAAATGCATCCTTCCTCCTCACCTCATTGTTTTCGACAATGTGGACAGATGGGTACCATGCACCATATTTGGTGGCAGTGTCCACTAGTGGTCAGGTTTTGGATCAGAATCTTTAATCTGATTAACTCAGTGGCAGGTATCAATATCCGTCGGTCCCCAGAGAGCGCACTTTTCCATAGACTTCCCGACGGGATTCCCAAAAACTCAATACGCCTCATAACCTACATTTTGTTGGCAGCGAGAATAATAATTGCAAGGAACTGGAAAAGCTCAAGAATACCCCTAGAACAAGTTAAGGATGAACTCAATTGGATTATGATTAATGATAAGCTCACTTACACCCTTCACAATAAAGCAGAGATGTTCAACAAGATCTGGGATCCATGGATTGATTATATGTCCGCTTGATGAGGAAATCCAGGTGACCCTCTCTCCCTCTCTCTCCTCTCTCTCTTCTTCTCTTATCTTTCCTTCTCTTTTCTGCTTTTTTCCCTTCTCCCTTGTCCTCTCTTTCTTTCTATCCTTGGTGATATACCTTCTGTATACCTTGGTTATCAATATATCGTGATAGAATGTTACTAATGAGGCAGGAAACCCTATCATAGTAGGGATCCACGGCTAACCCCGAATCTTTAATCGAGGTCCACTGAAGCCCTGGACCCTCCCTATCCCCCCCCCCCCCCCCTAGTGCTTGTGCAGTTTAATGTTACTGGTCTGGACGCTTGCACTCGTACTATGCCCTACTTGAGGGTTTGCATAACCCATACCCTTCATGATGATACTATGCATATGCCTCCTACCTCCTGACAGGCTCTGGGTGGGTTAAAAATAAATTATCAAAACATTTACATATTTGGCCGAATGTAACCTGGCTATTTGCTCGTTATTGTTTGTTTTTGTTTCTTTTATTCCTCTCCTGTATTGTATTTATTACAATAAACATATTGCAATATAAAGTAAATAATGCCATGCTGTTCACCCAGCAACATAATCTACCGTATTCACACACACTAAACAAAGCAACGCTTCATCCTATTCCTCAAATCGGTACAAAAACTGCTAAACAACTATTCCCTTTACATACCTTATTGTTTAGCCTTCTAATGCCTACTTGTGGCCTAAAGTGAAGCCCTGTACACACGGCCGGGAATCCCGTCAGGAAAAAAACTTTGGTTTTCCTGACAGGATTCCTGGCAAGCTTTTCTTGCTCGCCGAGTGCACACACGGCACATTCAAAAGAACCGCTGTTCTTTTGAATGGCAAGAACGCAGCGACGTCATCGACATCTTGCTTCACCCTACACTACCCTTGGAAGCTACCGTGCATGTGTCGAAGTCTCATCGAGCATGCGCGGGTTTACCTGGAGACAGGTAAGCATACACATGCACGGTTTTCTTGTCAGGAAACAGGCCGACGAGAATCCCGACAAGAAAATAGAGAGCAGGTTCTCTATTTTTCTCGTCGAGATTCCCGGCAGTTTTCCAGACACACGGCCGGTTTTCTCGGCAAAAAGCTCCCCCAGCAGTTTTCTTGTCGAGAAAAACGGCCGTGTGTACGAGGCTTGACACTACAAATGTTCTACATACAGTACGAATATTTGCCTTTTAGCGCCTACCTGTGGCCAAAAGCAACACTGCATGCATCTCTTTATATACATTTAGAGACCTGGAAACAGATATTGTTTCCACATGCGCTGTTTGTTTGCTCGCACAAAAAAAATATAAAATCAGTGATCTGGTGATAAATTACTCTGGTATTACATGGTATTAAGATGCTTGAAATTTTAGACAGATAAGAAACAGTTGAAAAAGCAATTTGCATCGCTGAAGGTCATAGAGATGAGGAAGTAGCACACAGAAATGGAAAGCTTGTAAAATATTCCTATATCTTACATGCTTGTCTACATTGATCTAATACCAACAGAACTGACATTACATTTTAGTTCCAAAAAAAACAACAATTTTAATATTTTAAGAAAAAGCTTTCACTGCCAGGTCCTGCATTCCACTTTTAAACTCAGGTGGCCAGACAATTTTTGCAATTTTTCCATTGTTTTTAAATTTTTCACTCACAGCTTTCAGAGTTTAACCATTTCAACACTTCTCACATATATGTAAAAATCCACATTTTTTGTTAGAAAATTACATAGAATCCCCCAAAATTATATATATTTTTTTAGCAGAGGCCTTAGAGAATAAAATGTTGGGTATTGCAATTTT
The DNA here is from genome assembly GCA_029206835.1 of Rana muscosa. Lineage (NCBI taxonomy): Eukaryota > Metazoa > Chordata > Amphibia > Anura > Ranidae > Rana > Rana muscosa. Next base: position 632,216,602 of record CM055117.1, on the reverse strand, counting down.
TTATACCACACAGTAATTGCGCAGTGGTTTTTCACACGGAATTAAGAAAAAAAAATGTTTTAATGACTTTTAATTGCACATGAACATTAGATAATACCCAATTTTTAGGAAAATATAAAAGATGATGTTACGCCAAAAAAATAGATACCTAACATGCCTCGCTTTAAAATTGCGTACGCCAGTTGAACGGTTTCCAAACTACCTAAAAATCTCCATTGCCGTCGCTTTAAACGCCTTTATAGGTTACCATTTAAGCCCCATACACACTATCAGTTTTCTTGCAGGTTTTTCTCTTCAGGTTTACCAAAACCATGTAGTGCAAGGGCCTGCCTGATTGCATACGAATTGAAACTCTTAAGGTTTGACCTCATATTAGATGGTTTTGGTAAACCTGAAGAGAAAAACCTGCAAGAAAACTGATAGTGTGTATGGGGCTTTAGAGTTACACAGGAGGTCTGGAGATAAATGTTCTCAACAATACCTCACATGTGTGGTGTGATCACCGTTTACATATGCGTGCAGGACTTATATATGCATTCGCATTTGAATGTGAGCACGTGTTAGGGACACTTTAATAAAAAAAATGATTGCAATTATTTATTTTATTTAAAACTTTTTTTTTTCTTTTACACTGTCCGCTTAATTATTTTAATTTTTTTTATCAACTTTATTGCTATCAGAAGGGATGAATAACATCCCTTCTGATAGCATGGGTCGTGACAGGTCCTCATTATAGAGAGCTCTGGGGTCTATTAGACCCCAGATCTCTCCTCTGGCCACCAATGCAGCTTATCAGACACAGATCGGTCTGATCGGCTGCTTCCCTGGCCATTAATGGCCAGGTAAACAAAGAACCAGACGTAGCGAAATCCTCATCGCTTCCAGTTTCTGGATCACAGAGAAGGAGGAATAACGTCAGTTCCTATCTCCCTGTATAATGCAGCCAGTTGGAGCGATCCCGGGCCTGCAGAAGTGATCAAGTGGCTTCCAAAACTGTGAAAAAATGAAGGGGTCGGGGCGAGTACAGGGGGGGTAGGAGCAACTATGGGATTTTGCAGAGTTAAACTCTCCTGTTGCTCCCCTGCAGCACCCAAAGCCAGTGGGAGGGGGGAGGAGAAGCTAGCAGCTGTAGTGGAGACACAGGGCAGAACAGTGGCACCTGAGGCGGGGGTGGGGTCATAATTTAGGTAAATAGCTGCAATTAGCAGGTTGTCCGTCACTAATGACATGTAGCGGGTACTTACTTTTCTCGGGGTAAATTTAGAATTTTTCGGTGACACCAGTGGTGTGTTCTAGGCGGTCCACCAGGTGGCGCTGTCACAATGGGCCGACGGACGGACATCGCTGTGGGCTGAGCCTCCTTTTTGTCCTCTCTCGGCAGCGGTATGGTGGGGCGGGGAGCCCGCCGTGCTTGCTGGGAGGGGGTATAAAGGGGCCGGCCATCTTGGTCACGGGGTCTTAGTCCCAGGCACCTTCAGCTTGCGGACGGTGGTTCGTGTTCGTCCTCTAGGCGGCCTAGGCCTAGAGGACCACTGGAGATCGTGTTCCGCCTCAGGCACCTTTAGTCCTGGGGTGAGGTACTCGGATGGAGGTCCGGAGCTCAGTGCCCAACACTGAGTTCCGCGAGGGAAGGATCCTAAGGTACTCCGGGGATGGATGCCTGAATCCGAGGTGGGCGTAATGGACCGGGAAGAGCTCCTCATCTGAAGACCCGGTGCAGCAGACTGCCGGTGATAGGTGAGTCTCTTGTCGGAGACCATCCGGAAGGAGAATTTCCCTCGTGCGGAGACCATAGCCCACTCTCAGGGAGGAGAGTGGAGAAACGAATTTGTGTCTGGGCCTATTCGCACCCACACCTCCTTTTCTGTTCTGAAGCCAAGGGAGTCCATGTTATGTTCTACAATAAAGGTGTGTTGGACTTTAACGGTGTGAGGCTCAATTTATGGCGGACGAGGTTCGTGGAGACTCTCGGAGGGAGGATCCAGGTGCACAGCACAGACCCGAAGGTAAAAACAACAGAGACATTGCTGATACCACATCATACCTGTGGTAGAAGCCTGGCGTAGCTCACCCTCTCCCTCCCCTATCATACCCCTAGACCAGAGACAGTGCGAGTTGAACTTTAATAGAGGGGACTGGGGAGAGGGTGCCCGCTACACGTGGGGGCTCGGGTCCGGCATTGTGTTGTGCATCACTGTATGGAACGTGTCTGCTGGAAGTGTTAAACGAATAGGCCAAAGTGCAGCCCTGCTTGAAGTTGTGGACATGACCCCAAGAAGGGAAAGGCCCGCGCAGGAAGAGCGGTGAACGGGGGGAAGCTCAGCCGTGTGAAGCAGTACACGTGGGGGCTTCTAATTGCACTGCGCCACCAGACACAACCCCCGCCGCTTAGTTCGTGGGCGTGGCTCAACCAAGGAAAGTGAAGAAAGCCCGCGAACTGGAGCAAAGGGGAGGAGTCCAATACGTGTGAAGGGACTACACGTGGGACATTGGCGCGAAAACTCTGCAGTGTGCGATGGATCAGCAACAGGTCGCCATGTTTGGACATACCTCGTGGATTCCGGTTCATCCTTCCACCACGACATTGACTGCTGCTGCTCCGATAACGGATACGGGGATCCGACTGAAGCCAAGGGGTCGAGCCGCCCTGTACTCGTGTATAGACGTTGAGGCCCTGGGTATGATTTGTCCTGGGTGCTCGGGACTGGGGTGCCTGTTGAAGCCATTTGGACGCTGTGAGGCCTTTGGGGAGTTCACGTTTGAGGTGGATCCGGTGGTTGAGAGGCCGAGAACCATCTACCGGGCTTCAGGTACCACCACTCAGAGAGGAGAAATCACCGCTGTGAGAGTCACCCCTACGCACACTGCAGCAACCGCGGAGGAGGTCGTTAAAACTCTACGGGAGAAATCCGAGGATGCTGACTCGGTCGCCACTGTCTCGCAGCGTCCGACACTGAAGAAAAGAACCAGCGTGGTAGCCCCGACCAGCGGTGGTGGTGGACCGTCTCGCACGCTTACGACAGGCCCGGATGGATCCGTTGACGAGGGTTCCGGACGTCCCGCTTCAAGGAAAGGCCGAGGTAAGCCAGGCGAAGAGACTTGGTGTGTGGGAGGAGGTGTCGGGAAGGCATGGCCTAGCAAGTCCGCGGAGTGTGGAGGCTCCGGTTCCACAAAGGGCTACATACCCGCGGAGGAGTGTGACACCTCCGACCTGGAATCGCTCTCGGATCTGGGAGATGATGCCATCATAGATGATCTGTTTGCCAAGAAAGGCTGGGACAAGGTACCGCTTGCTTCATTCCGCAGACCTCAGAATTTACCCATGTCTACAGGGGAAAGTACACCCCGGGTGGAGGCGTCAGCGCCTGAAGAAGGGTCCCGCCCCCAGCTTGTCCCTGGATCCCCGGCGCAACCTGCATCTGATGCTGGGGTACAGAGACTGTTGCTGCGGGCACCGATGCCCAGATTGGAGGTGGTCAGGGCGCCTCGTCATCCAGAATCAATAGTTTTGCCTGGTGAAGGAGACAGAGCTACCATGCCTCCTTTGGCGAGACTACAACGCTTATTTGGCCAAAAGGTTGCAGAGGAGTATGGATGGGAGTATCCCTACTTATCGAAGGACTTGCTTTATGAGGTGTACAGGGAGCGCTGGTACAATGACTTTGTGTGGACCCATATTAAGGTTCCGCACACCCGCAGGTACCTGGCATGCTCTTCCACTGCTTCACAATGTTTCAAAGATTGTAAGGCCGAATGGATGTCAGGACGACACATCCATGCAGATAAAGTGTTGATCCGACGCAAAGAAGGCGAAGATGTGGAGTATCATCTGGAGACCGTGGATCAGCACTTGAAGCCACTGATTCTGCCGCATCCCCGCTTTTACCTATAGGAGAGAAAGACTCCACTCTTATCATGTTGCTGAACTTTTTGGGGCAGTTGTTTTTGTGTGTGCCCAGAAGGAATGAGGAACTATTCCTGTTGTGTTTTTTTTTTTCATCTTCCCGCAAAGAGATCACAGACTCTGGGGTAGATAGGGTCAAAGAGGAAGCAGAAGAAAAGTTCCACAAGTGCAGTACCGCAAGGCTGTCACCAGGTGTCAGTCTTGCGCAATGTTAACACATTTTTCACACTCACACACTGGAGAAAAATGGATTTCTCTTAGGGAGGTTTCTTTTCCTCTCACATGGACATATGTGTCAGGGTTTTGTGTATTGGTTTTATTTTTATTTTTTCCCTCTGCAGGAGAGCATCCTGGCAAGATTATGGATCCTGGGGCGGTTCTTAGTCAGGATGGGAGGGAAAAGTATAATGTTGAAATGTGATTTTCATGTTGAATGTGTTGTCTTTCACTCCTCTTTTGTTACAGGGGCTCAGACACAACTTCTTCGTTAGGATAGTTTTCCTAAAAATTTTTGTTTTTCAATTGTTAGTTGGTTTCTGGACTGGATTATGTCAGCTAAGGAGAGCATGATTCGCTCCAGACACTGGGGACCAGTGTCAAATGACAGGGGGGAGAGTGTAGCGGGTACTTACTTTTCCCGGGGTAAATTTTGAATTTTTCGGTGACACCAGTGGTGTGTTCTAGGCGGTCCACCAGGTGGCGCTGTCACCATGGGCCGACGGACGGACATCGCTGTGGGCTGAGCCTCCTTTTTGTCCTCTCTCGGCAGCGGTATGGTGGGGCGGGGAGCCCGCCGTGCTTGCTGGGAGGGGGTATAAAGGGGCTGGCCATCTTGGTCACGGGGTCTTAGTCCCAGGCACCTTCAGCTTGCGGACGGTGGTTCGTGTTCGTCCTCTAGGCAGCCTAGGCCTAGAGGACCACCGGAGATCGTGTTCCACCTCAGGCACCTTTAGTCCTGGGGTGAGGTACTTGGATGGAGGTCCGGAGCTCAGTGCCCAACACTGAATTCCGCGAGGGAAGGATCCTAAGGCACTCCGGGGATGGATGCCTGAATCCGAGGTGGGCGTAATGGACCGGGAAGAGCTCCTCATCTGAAGACCCGTGCAGCAGACTGCCGGTGATGGGTGAGTCTCTTGTCGGAGACCGTCCGGAAGGAGAATTTCCCTCGTGCGGAGACCATAGCCCACTCTCAGAGAGGAGAGTGGAGAAACTAATTTGTGTCTGGGCCTATTCGCACTCACACCTCCTTTTATGTTCTGAAGCCAAGGGAGTCCATGTTATGTTCTACAATAAAGGTGTGTTGGACTTTAACGGTGTGAGACTCAATTTATGGCAGACGAGGTTCGTGGAGACTCTCGGAGGGAGGATCCAGGTGCACAGCACAGACCCGAAGGTAAAAACAACAGAGACATTGCTGATACCACATCATACCTGTGGTAGAAGCCTGGCATAGCTCACCCTCTCCCTCCCCTATCATACCCCTAGACCAGAGACAGTGCGAGTTGAACTTTAATAGAGGGGACTGGGGAGAGGGTGCCCGCTACAGACAGATATTGGTTTGTTCAACAGAATCTGCTGAACAGTTCTGCTATAAGTTCATGGCCACTGAAGTGACCGTAAGCTTGTAACAGAAGGAGGAATGTCATGTCAGTATGGCGTACTGACCTGGCCAGTTGGAAGTGCTATTTACTACTTTTTTTTTAATAAAGCTGGAGATAATGTATTTGCAACAGATACTTGAAGCTACACTCATGTCCAAAGGGCATTAAATGTGGTGCCATGCTTTCCATACTTTACAGTGGACTGATTAAATGGCTAGTTTGCATTTTGTTTATGGCTGTTTTTTTTTTGTTTTTTTTAGTAAAACTTCACAGCCAAGTGTAGCACCCTCCTAGGTAGGTGCTAGAATAGTTTTTGGCTCCTCTGCTTAACAGAGGAGCAGTTAGGAAAATGGATTTGGGCTGTCTGCTTAACAACTTGAACCCCAGAAGATTTGGCCCCTTAATGACCAAGCCATTTTTTGCGATACGGCACTGCATAGTTTTAACTGACAATTGCGCGGTCCTGCAACGTTGTACAAAAATAAAATTGATGTCCTTTTTTTCCAAAAAAATAAACCTTTCTTTTGGTGGTATTTGATCACCTCTGCGATATTTATTTTTTGCGCTATAAACAAAAAAACTGCGACAATTTAAAAAAATATATATATATATTTTTTACTTTTTGCTATAATACATATCCCCCATTTAAAAAAAATAAAAATAAAAATGCATTCCTCAGTTTAGGCTGATACGTATTCTTCTACATATTTTTGGTAAAAAAAAAAAACGCAATAAGCGTATATTGATTGGTTTACACAAAGCGTCTACAAAATAGGTAATAGATTAATGCCATTTTTATTATTATTATTATTTTTTTTTTTTACTAGTAATGGCGGTGATCTGCGATTTTTATCGGGACTGCGTTATTGCAGTGGACAGATCGGACACTTTTGACACTTTTTTGGGACCATTGACATTTATACAGCGATCAGAGCTAAAAATAGCTACTGATTACCGTATAAATGTCACTGGCAGGGAAGAGGTTAACACTAGGGGGCGATCAAGGGGTTACTGTGTTCCCTAGATGTGTTCTAACTGTGGGGGGAATGTGGCTGACTAGAGGACTAGTACTCAGTAGGAACACACGCTCGGTCTCCTCTCCCCTGACAGAACTGGGATTTGTGTGTTTGCACACACAGATCCCCGTTCTCGCTCTGTCACGAGCGATCGTGGGTGCCCGGCTAGGCATGCGCATCGGCTACGGGGACACGCTGGGGGCGCCTGCTACAGCGTCTTAAAGAGCCGACGTACAGCTACAACGGCTCACCCAGGGGAGCCATCCTGCCGCAGTATAACTGCGACGGCTGGTCAGGAAGGGGTTAAGAGAAGCCGTGATTGTTTAGTTCTGCCTGCTCAGGATGATCTGATGCTGCTCATGCTTTCTGGAGCTTCCCTGCATCCAAGCACATTAGGAAAGTTCTGGATTGTAGGTGGAAACCATTCAGATGAGCAGCATACATATAGATGCAGCCCCAGTCAATTAAAAGGGGAGGTGCCCCTAGGTATGCTGGGTGCCTGTAGTTATGTTCAGGGAGCATCTGGGCTCCTGGTCTTTTTTCTGTGAGGAGAGATCCAGTTAGGGAGGGGGGCCTGTCGCTTTGCTCCAGCACAAGCTGCCATGTGGCCTTAGCTTGGGGAGGATGTCCATGGATCCCGTTTGGTGTCATGGAGGAAGGTGACCTACAACCAGGGCCCTGTGTGTACAGACCCCCTAAGGCCCCTTTCACATTGACACGTTTTTCAGGCGGTTTAGCGCTAAAAATAGCGCTCTGCTGAGGCGCATTGCCGGCGGTATTAACCCTTTTTTGGCCAATAGCGGGGGTTAAAATCACCCCGCTAGCGGCCGAATATCATGGTAAAAACAACGGTATAGCGCCGCTATACCGCCAGCACCCCTCCCCGCCCCAGTGTGAAAGGGGCCTAAAGGGATCCCTGGGACTTGTGCTGCTGAATCCCCCTCTGGGTGCTAGAATTCATCTGCTGGGTGTAAGCTAAAGGGGACATCGGCTGGTGTCTTAGACAGCAGGGTCGACTCAATTCCTTCTCTTTGCAAGGGACTTTGCTCAATCCTGTACAGTCTGCTACACATTTCTACTGAGAAAGCTGTCCCCTTCACAGTGTAAACAGCTCAATTTGGAGTATCCTACTAAATCCTTTCTCCTATCCAAGTTCCTAAACTAAAATAAAACAACAAAAAAATACCCTAGACTGGACTTTGGAGTAACGAGTGGAAGTTGTGCACCTGACTGTGGAAAATACTGTGTGCCTGGCTGCGGGGCTAAAACTAGGGAAGATCCGGGGAAAATACCAGCGGCACTACCGGGGTAAGGCTACACAAGATAACATGGGAGAACAGAATGTTAAAAGCGGGCAAAAGCATTGGGGCCCGCTTTCTTGGGACTGGGGCCACCTGACCCCTTTCTGGTTATTTATCAGGTTAAGGAGCGATAGGTGAGGGGAGGGGCGGTACTGCCCTTTTAATTTATGGTGCAGGTGGGGGCAACCCAATAGCGGTCCAGAGAAGGTTCTGGTTCCCCAGGGAAGCTATTTAAGGGCTGCAGAGGGTCTGGGGCGTCCTCTGCAGCGGCCCAGGAAGAAAAAAGAAGAGCTCCCTCCCTCCTTTCCCGTCGCAACATTTTATGTGGTAGGGTCACCCCGGGGGGGGGGGGGACATATTTGGTGATGATACAGTGATGCTGCCCGAGTTCCAAAAACTGGGCAGAGTTTATGTGAATGATTTATGTTTTTTATTATACAAGTTTCAGTTATAATGGTTGTGTTGAAATATGTGGTAAACCAATAAAGTGCCTTTTTATGCCAAATAAACATGTTGTGGTGTTGGTTTGTGTGGTTGTATCTGGGGTATAGGTGGGCGGCGGGTGTGGCCTACAGTCCCAAGGATTGCAGCACGACCCAGTATGCACTACTGATGACTATTATCTCACTGGGCTCCAACTGGTTGTGTTTGTTGATTATTGCTTTCACGCCATGGTAGGTAAACCACATTGGTCAAATTCGGTCAGTACAAGTAGTTCACCCCACTTCGCTTTAAATTTTGGTGTGTGACTATCTCTCATGCTTCAATCTCACAATCACTCAATAAAATAAAAGTATATTGTGTTTTTTGCGCATCTACAAAACTTAAAGTGATATTAAAATCTCAAGGTTTTTCACCTTAAGGCATACTATGCCTTAAGGTGAAAACCCTTCATTGCTGCAGCTGCCCCCAGAGACACATTTTTCTTACCTGAGCCCATCCGATCCAGCAATGTGCACAAGCCCAGCGGCTTCAGCTGTTGTCTCTGTCCTCATTAGACAAATTGATAACAGCAGGAGCAATTGGCTCCCGCTGCTGTCAATCAAACCCAGTGACACCGGAGCGGGGCAGAGTCCTGATGTCTGTGTCAATGGACGCTGCAGTGGGACTCGGTGATCATGCCCGCAAGGGTGCCCCCAGGGAATGCGGCTTTCCGTGGGGACACACGATGAAGGGGAGGAGCCGGATCAGGGCGGCTTTGTGCAAAACCCTTGCACAGAGCAGGTAAGTATAACATGTTTGTTATTCTTTTTTTTTTTTCTTAAAGCGAACCTTTACAAACACTTTAAGTAAGGAAATTTGAAAATATTTTTGTACAAAGCAAAGGAAGACCACTGAAGACAAAAAAAAGTACAAATCTAAAAAGTGCAATAAAAATAAGAAATCTGAAAAAGGCCTTCTTGTCCTTTACCACAGGCAAAGCAATAAAGAAATCAGCCAGCTGCCATTCACACCTGAGCATTTTGTTGTGCGTTTTCCTTCATATAACCAAGCTCAACATGCAAAATCCCGTTGTTTGTAATTGGGCCTACTTACATTTCAATTCTCAGTCGCATATACGTTCTACGCCCTACTCTCAGAGAAGTACACAACCTATCAGGGAGTACTGACAGTGGTAATGAATAGTCTAATTTTATTTCTCCATGGTGGAACAGCCTAATCAATCCCATGTCATACATCATCGCAGTGCACTGCATGAGTCTTGCATCTACAGCCTTTATAGATATAATAATAATGTATCTACTGTACTGAACTGAACTCTGGCTCTCTGTACTGCTAGGACCAGTGCTATCCACTAAGCCAACATGTGTTATCTGTGTTATCTGGTTCTTATCCTTCTGTGTTTACCAAAGGGAAGGGGCTTTATCACAGGACTGGAAGACATCTGTTCCATATTAATGTTGTTCTACCAGTGGGCACACTTTTGCTTTGACAGAATTTACTTGTTATAGATGTAATTGAATGATATTATTAGGGATGCATCGAAATTTTGGCAGCCGAAACATATCGGCCGAAAATTTCCTTTTCGGCATTTTGCCGAAAGAGAAAGCACGCCGATAATGGCGCCAAAATTGGGCGGGGGCCCCGCCCCTGGTGCCGCTCATTAAGGGGGTGTCGTCAGGGCTGATCCTAGGTGGGTGCAGTTCACCCGGGCGCCACAGAGGTGGGGGCGCTGAAGCGCCAGAGTGCTCCCCTCCATCCTCCTCCTCTCCTTGTCTGTATCGAGAGCTGGCTCTCCCCGCCGGTCGCTGCCGCCGCTGTGTTTCCTAAGCCCGTCCCCCCTCCCTCCTCCTGTCAGAGGAGGAGAGCGAAGCAGCCGGAGATCGGACTGGCTGTCTCTGTGTGGAGAGAGACTAGCCGCGCAGTGACGTCGCTGAGGGGGCGGTCCGTGCCTGCAGTGACATGCGTTCTCCTCCTCCTCTCAGTCTTAACTCCTGCCTGCTGCGATCTGTTCTCCACCTGTTCTCCCATCTGATTTGTCCTGGGGGGGTCTGTACTAATAGGGGGGGTTGTCTGTACTAATGGAGGGGTCCGGGGGTGTTTGTCCTGGGGGGAGTCTGTACTAATAAAGGGGGGGTTTGTCCTGGGGGGAGTCTGTACTAATGGACTAATGGAGGGGGGGGGGTTTGTCCTGGGGAGGTCTGTACTAATGGAGGGGGCCGGGGGGGGTCTGTACTGATGGAGGGGGCCGGGGGGGTTGTCCTGGGGGGTCTGTACTAATGGAGGGGGCCAGGGGGGTTTGTCCTGGGGGGAGTCTGTACTAATGGAGGGGGGTTTGTCCTGGGGGGTCTGTACCAATGGGGGGGTTTGTACTAATGGGGGGATTGTTTGTCCTGGGGGGTCTGTACTAATGGAGGGGGGGTTTTCCTGGGGGGTATCGCTGGGTCAGGTGAGAGGGCCGGTCGGCCATTATCTACTAATATCCATAGGAACTGCAGTCTCTGACCATCTCTTGTACCATGTCTGCAGTCTCTGACCATCTCCTGTACCATGTCTGCAGTCTCTGACCATCTCATGTACCATGTCCCCAGTCTCTGACCATCTCATGTACCATGTCCCCAGTCTCTGACCATCTCCTGCACCATGTCCCCAGTCTCTGACCATCTCCTGTACCATGTCCCCAGTCTCTGACCATCTCCTGTACCATGTCCCCAGTCTCTGACCATCTCCTGTACCATGTCCCCAGTCTCTGATCATCTCCTGTACCATGTCCCCAGTCTCTGACCATCTCCTGTACCATGTCTGCAGTGTCTGACCATCTCCTGTACCATGTCCCCAGTCTCTGACCATCTCCTGTACCATGTCTGCAGTCTGACCATCTCCTGTACTATGTCTGCAGTCTCTGACCATCTCCTGTACCATGTCCCCAGTCTCTGACAATCTCCTGTACCATGTCTGCAGTCTCTGACCATCTCCCTAGTCTCTGACCATCTCCTGTACCATGTCCCCAGTCTCTGACCATCTCCTGTACCATGTCCCCAGTCTCTGACCATCTCCTGTACCATGTCCCCAATCTCTGACCATCTCCTGTACCATGTCCCCAGTCTCTGACCATCTCCTGTACCATGTCCCCAGTCTCTGACCATCTCCTGTACCATGTCCCCAGTCTCTGACAATCTCCTGTACCATGTCCCCAGTCTCTGACCATCTCCTGTATAAAAATATTTTTTTAAAACAGCCATTTTCGGTATCGGTGCTGTTTCGGTATCGGTTTTGGTTTTCGGCCTAGTGTATTTTTCATTTTCGGTATCGGTTTCGGCACCAAAAAACCCATTCGGTGCATCCCTAGATATTATCACAGTGTTTTGGGTTTTTTTTGCCACTCTTCTTGCTAAAAGCAGCAGCAAAAAACTGAACCAAAGGCACATTCACATCAGGTGCGGTAGGCTATTCCAGCACAGTCCCCATGCAAAACAAGGCAAAATTCCTTGCCTCCTACATGGCCGGTTTTCACTACCATGTTGCAGTGGTGTGTGCTGAAAAAAAAATCTGGAAAGCAGCACTTTTTACTAACGCAGAGCAGTGCAAGGAAATCCACCACTTTGCACTGTGTAGGGGCCAATAGAGCAAATTAAATGTCTGTTTGACATTTCAATAAAGTTTGTTTAAAAAAAATTAAGTGAACAGTGCCATGTGCCGCATTGGGCACATAAACATTGCTGTCATCCCACTGCACTCCAACCACTGCGTTGTAATGCAGCGTCTGGTGTTAATGTACCATAAGAGAACATTTGCCAAGTGAACAATTTCTACTCCTTTATTAAATACACGGCACTTATTGTATAAATCTTAGGCTTCATGTACATGGGACGTTGTTCAACCTCTCCTGAACGATTTAACTTGACAGCTAGAAACCAGCGTCTAAAAATGGCCGTTTAGCCGCGTTTGCATCTAGAAGCAAGAACAAAATTTTTATTTTTTTTCAAATAAAATAAAAAACGTCTCTAAACGAAATGCTGCTAAACACGAGTAGCTGCGTTTAGCCGCGTTTGGCGCTTCAACTACCTCTAAAACAGCTTCTGAGCATTTTTTTGGGTAAAGAAAAAGCCTCTAAACACAACTGCCTATAGAAACGACTATAAACGAACCTGTGTACATGTACTGATAAGATAACAGAGGAGGGTTCAGGAGCAGTTGAAAAAAATGCTCAACTGCTCCTAAACGTCCGTTTACCAGCAGCAGTGTACATGAGGCCTTAACCGGTCTTATGCCGCGTACACACGATCAGTCGTCGGGAAAAATTACATTTTTTTTTTCGCCGAGAAAAACGATCGTCTGTGGGCTTTATGCCGTTTTTCTCGTTGAGAAAAACGGCAGGAAAAACGACGAGAAAAATTAGAACATGTTCTAAATTTTCTCATCGTTTTTTCCATCATTTTTTTCCGCGGCAGTTTTCCCATAGGGAGACACTGCCGCGGAGCCCACAGACGGTCGCTTTTCTCGTCAAAGAAAAAAATGACGGGAAAAACGGTCGTGTGTGGGGGAACATGCCGTTCCCTCGTTTTTCATTTTCTTTCATGCCGTGATTCACGGCGGTGTTTTCACTGCCGTGAATCACGATCCTGTGTACGCGGCATTAGTCTTCATGCACATGACCATGCACTGTGCAGAGCCTGTAATCACTCTCCCGGGACCCGCTTCCACCTTATACGGCGGCAAAAATAAAATTAATAAGAATATCCGGATGTATGAGATTTTATGCTCCAGGGGTTGCAAAAAGCACCCACGCACACACACATTGACATATGCATTGGAAGCATTTGTCTGTGCGTGTCCATCACCGCTTGCAGTCACATTTTCTAATTCATCGCAATGGGCTGCTGCATTAGGCAGGTTCATGTTTCAGCAGGGTCATTACGCAGGCTCTGCATGCTGTATGTCCCCTTTACACCCATGTGCATAAAAAATCTAAGTATATAAAGACAGCACATTGCACGGATTACAATACTGTATATGGGATCCAGAAAGGCTGCAGTAGAAACTAATTTGGTGTGTTTGTCAAAAAAAAAATAATATTAGAACACCAGCACCGGACAAAAAAAAAACAAAAAAAACACTGGGCTTGGATTTTTTTTATTTTTTATTACTATGTATTTTCCAGTTTAATTTCTGAAGCTGAGCAGTGGAAAAAACAAACAAAATAAAAACACAAGGTAGTCTTCAAGATTCCTAAAATCCCCTGCAGCATGGCCTGTAAAGTGTTTGGAAAGTCCAGTAAAATGTAACTATCCACAAAAAAAGTTTTTCCCACACTGGAATAAAGGCTGACCACAGTGTCATGACATCTTACTCTTACGCACAACTGAATATTTACAATTTAGTTGCTTCCATGTACACTAGGTGGCCCTCTAGTTTGTTCTTTTATACATTTCTACATTTCCTCAAGCAGACTATATTTGTACAGTCCTTGAGGTCTCCTACATTTACCAACAACTGTGTAGTTAATATATGGTCCTACTTAACAGCAGGCATGTGTATTCACATCCCCTAAAAGCACCTGTGTCACTAAAATATAATATGTAAAATGATGTCCTCCTCTCAGCTCACAATTCTAGTCTCAGCTACAGTATAAGAAAAAAAAAAACGACTTACATTTTCAGAATCTGAGACCTGCGATCCTAAGAATTTCACTATTCCTATGTGTAACTCTCTGGATCCTGCTGTCAGCCCTACGTCACTAAAATAACACAGTTGTGACATAAGGGACAGTGGATTGAACCACTGAGTACAGCGGTGGAACAGGAATTCAATGCTCCTGGATATGTTGCTACCACCAGGAGCAAAGATAGGAGTCACCACCCACCAGAAAGGTTAGTGCTCCTCTTCTTTTACAGGGTGCTGCTGGTTTGATCCCCTTTGCTAGTGACAGGGTTGCTTAAAGTAGAACTATAGGCAATTTTTTTTTATTTTTTTCATTTTGGATAGAGTAAGGGAGGGTTATAACCCCTATAAGGTTAATTTGTGCTCTCATTGTCCAATTATAGAGATTTCCTTACCTTCCTGTCCCACAGCCAAAACAGGAAGTAAGAGGAAATCCCTGCAAATTAGGAGAATCTCTAGGGGACCCCCAGGTCACCAGGACCAGTGTCCCCATTGGAAGATTTCCCTACTATTACTTTTCTGGGGACTACCCAAAATTTGAGATTTTCTTTTACTTTTAATGATAATGATAAACATGACAAATAGAGAGGGGGAATTCCCTCAATGGGGGACACAGACAGCAATAAAAATCTGACAGGGGGTCTAATCCCTCTCCGCTCTATCCAAAACAAAAAAAACAAAAAAAAGTTTTGCCTTTAGTTCAGTACCTTCAAAAAGTATTCTTGCGCTTTGAAATTTTCAACATTGTGTCATGTTACAACTAGGGATGAGCTCCGGCGTGTTCACATTGAACACGTGCAGAGCCCGCTAGGATGTCGGCACCGCGCTGCACTAATCACAGCCAGGGAGACATTTCCCGATCTCTGCAACCGAGCATCGGGAAATGTCTCCCTGCCTGTGATTAGCGCAGCGCGGGTGCCGACATCCTGGCGGGCTCTGCACGTGTTCAATGCGAACAGGCCGGAGCTCATCCCTAGTTACAACCACAAACGTAAATGTATTTTATGTGATAGACCAACACAAAGTGGCACATCAGTGGCACATCATTTTGAAGTGGAAGGAAAATGATAAATGGTTTTCAATTTTTTTTACAAATAAATATGTGAAAAGTGTGGCGTACATTTGTATTCAGCCCCCCTTGAGTCAATACTTTGTAGAACCACTTTTCGTTGCAATTACAACTGCAAGTCTTTTTGGGTATGTCTCTACCAGCTTTGCACATCTAGAGTGACATTTTTGCCCATTCTTCTTTGCAAAATAGCTCAAGCTCTGCCAGATTGGATGGAGAGCATCTGAACAGCAATTTTCAAGTTTTGCGACAGATTCTCAATTGGATTTAGGTCTGGACTTTGACTGGGCCATTCTAACACATGAATATGCTTTGATCTAAACTATCCCACTGTAGCTCTGGCTGTGTCTCAAGTCTTTTGCAGACTCTAACAGGTTTTCTTCCAAGATTTCCCTGTATTTGGCTCCATCCATCTTACCATCAACTCCGACAAGGTTCCCTGTCCCTGCTGAAGAAAAGCATCCCCACAACATGATGCTGCCACCACAATGTTTCACAAGGGGATGGTGTGTTCAGAGTGATGTGCAGTGTTAGTTTTCCGCCACACATAACGTTTTTCTTTTAGGCCAAAAAGTAAAATTTTGGTCTCATCTGATCAGAGTGCCTTCTTCCAAATATTTGCTGTGTAAACATGGATGAGTGAGTTTGGGGTGGAGGAACTTGACTGGTCTGCACAGAGTCCTGACCTCAACCCGATAGAACACCATTGGGATGAATTAGAGCGGAGACTGCGAGCCAGGCCTTCTCGTCCACATCAGTGCCTGACCTCACATATGCGCTTCTGAAAGAATGGTCAAACATTCCCATAGACACACTCCTAAACCTTGTGTACAGCCTTCCCAGAAGAGTTGAAGCTGTTATAGATGCAAAGGGTGGGCCAACTCAATATTGAACCTAACGGACTAAGACTGGGATGCTATTAAAGTTCATGTGCGTGTAAAGGCAGGTGTCTCAATACCTTTGGTAATATAGTGTATGTATATTGTATGGTTACCATCGGAAATACCTATGTACATTGTATGGTTACTATTGGAAATGCCAATATACAGCGTATCGTTACCATAGAAAATACCAATGTACATTGTATGATTACCATTGGAAAATGCTGATATACAGTGTATGGTTACCATTGGAAATACCAATGTACACTGTATGGTAGAGCTGCACGATTAATCATTAAAAAAATCGTGGTATTTCCACGATTCTTTGTAACAAGTGCAGAGCCGTGCTCTGCTCAGAGTAAAAAAAAAAAAAAGAAAAGCTGGCAAATGTTTATCAACATTGCTCAGTGCTGAGAGATAACTATAAATAATGTATCATTTGGTTCTTAGATCAAAGGGGTGAACTTTTGGTCTGTAAATGAGGTCAGTTTAACCACTTAAAGACCAGGCCCTTTTCTGACACTTGTTCCTTACAAGTTAAAGGAGTAAAGTCTCAAGGTTTTTCACCTTAAGTGCCCATTCACACTACCGCGACTTGGGATCCGACTTTTGTCGCCCCAAGTCACGCGACTTGAGAAATTACATTGAAGTGAATGAGAGCCGTCTTAATGCACACTACTGCAGTCGCTCCGACTTCAGAAAAGGTTCCTATACCACTTCAAGGCGACTTCTACCCATTGATTTCAATGGAAGTCGCCTCCAAAGTCGGATCAGTGTCTTAACTGAAGCAACTTTACAGGAAGAGAAAATTATTTTCTCAGGCAAACCCCTCCCTCCCACAGAGCTGATTATTCTTTGATTGGCCACTGGCAAAGTCACCTGTCCTGGAGGCAACTTGAAGTCGCGTTGCAAGTCGCTCCAAGTCGCGCTAAAGTCGCGCTGAAGTCGTCTCCAAGTCGCCTCGCAAAGACGCGCTGGAAGTGGTGTTGCCTCTGTGTGAACCGGCACTTATGCAGTCAGACACGGGGAAAAAAGAAGAGTAATGCCGCGTACACACGATCATTATTCACGGCGGTTAAAAAAACGCAGTGAATAATGTCATTAAAAACGAGGGAACGGCTTGTTCCCCACACACGGTCGTTTTTCACGTCGTTTTTTCTCTTGTCGAGAAAAACGACCGTCTGTGGGTTCTGCGGCAGTGTTACCCTATGGGAAAACTGCCGCAGAAAAAATGACGGACAAAAACGACGAGAAAAATTAGAATTTCTAATTTTTCTCGTCGTTTTTAATGCCGTTTTTCTCGTCGAGAAAAACGACATAAAGCCCACAGACGATCGTTTTTCTCGTCGAAAGGAAAAAATGTCGTTTTTCTCAACGAGAAAAACGGCAGTGTGTACGCGGCATTAGGCAATGGAAGTATATCTTGTTGGTATTTTTCCAGCTTTCTCCTATTTATTCCTATATTGCTGTAAAAAGGTGGATATAAATTGCATAGGTGAAATACTAAATAATCAAAACAGCAGCTTGCAATTACACAACAGAACATTCGTGCATAAAAAATAAAAAACCCAGAATTGCCGCGCTAAAATAGGAGCTGATAAAACCAAAATACAAATTATATATACAGTGATCCATGAGAACATCTATAATATTAATGTTCAAATCCGTGAAGAAATTCAACATAAATAAAGTTCTTAAATATTCGTGTCTCAGTAATGATAAACGATTGAACACCAAAAGTGCACCTTCCACCCATGGGCGGATCCAGAGTCTTTTCTCGGGAGGGGCACTGCCAAAAAATATGTTTTTTTTTGTGGGAAATTTATCGGGGAAATGGCTGGTGTCGGCGCTTCAATCATCCCGGCACCATCGTTGTTATGGTGTCAGGATGATTGAAGCGCATTATTTCTATTATTACATTGTAATATAAAATTAAATAGTTCAACGCAGTGGGAGCCCCGAGTGTGTCACTTGCCACCGTCGCCTGCAATTAGTGGGGAGCCCTGAGCGTGTCACTTGCCACACGTTGCGGATTGTCACTTGCCACGTCACCTGCCACATCTTGTGGATTGTCATTTGCCACACCTTGTGGATTGTCACTTGCCACATCACCTGCCACACCTTGCGGATTGTCACTTGCCACGTCACCTGCCACACCTTGCTGATTGTCACTTGCCTGCCACCAGATGCAGATTGTCATTTGCCACGTCACCTGACACAATTTGCGGATTGTCACTTGCCACGTCGCCTGCCACACCTTGCGGATTGTCACTAACTTGCCTGCTAAGGTGTAGTTTTGGTTGTCTCTTGTTGTGTCCCAGACTCCCAGAGTCAGGCAACAGAGAGATAATGCTCTCTGCTGCCTGCACAGTGAGGACCGGAAGCCACTGCAGGAATGCAGGGCAGGCACAGGCGGTGAGAGATGATCTCATCTCTCTGCTCCCCCGCTCCTGGGTAGCTGATTGGCCAGCTGCCACACTGAGCCTGCTCCCTCACTCTCACCTGCGCTGCCAACACACTGAGCAGCACAGTCTGCCCACGAACTGCGCCGCCCGCCCACAAACCGCGCCGCAAGCGGAGCCGCCCGCTTTCTTACCCGTCTGTGGAGCCGCACGCTATCGCACCTGCCCGCAGAGCGGGCCGACGTGACTCACTGACGTCACTCGTTGCTAGACGCCAAGCGGCCCAGGCATTAGCAACGAGTGCAGGGAAGAGGCTCCACCCACCTCCTCCTCCGCTCCTGGTATCGTGTCAGTGCGCCGCGTAACTACATTAGACGAGTCTCTCTCTCGGCCGCTGATCGGCTGATGTGAGAAACAGAGAGAGACTCAGAGAGGCAGCAGCAGCCGCAGAACAAGTACTGTACATACTCGAGTATAAGCCGACCCGAATGTAAGCCGAGGCACCTAATTTTACCCCCAAAAAACTGGGAAAACGTATTGACTCAAGTATAAGCCTAGGGTGTCCATCTGCATGCCTCACTGTGCCTCACTTTGCCTCACTGTGCCCATGCCTCACTGTGCTCATGACTAGACTGATGTTTAACATGGGAGTCTATGGAAGGAGTGCCCGGCTTTGAAAAATCGGTTCTCCCAGACACCAAACTTTTCACACCTATACAGGAGACATGGAGCTACATGTGTGCCAAGTTTGGGGTCCAGGGGACCTACGACCGGCCGGTACTGGGTCCGCAAAGTCACCGGAGAAATGACCGTTTAACATTGGAGTCTAGGGAAGGGGTGCCCGGCTTTAAAAAATCAGTGCTCCCCGGCCATAGGTCCCCCAGACACGGCCGGCCGGTACCGGGTCTCCAAAGTCCGGGAGATCAGGCGCAAAAAAAAAATAACAGAGCAAGCAAGTGAGTGTGACAGATGGTCTCGAGGGGGGCAATTGCCCTGTTGCCCCCCCCCCCTGGATCCACCCCTGCTTCCACCGTGTAAAAAGAAAGGCTGTGCTCTTACCAGATGACTAGACTGCATGTTATAGGAGCCTAGCAAAGCGTGGATTGGTGTAATACACACGATCCGTCCTTTGGATGTCAGTTATGATGAAACTAGTAGGGTGGAGTGTATGCTAATTCTCACCACGCTAGTTTCTGTGTGATCTGCAGATCGTCTTTTACCTTGGAAACTTTTTTATTCTTGTCTGTTTGGACTTATGCTACCTTCATAAACCATCACAGTTCCATGCTATGTTGGCGTTCTTATCCTTTCTTTTATCATACTTGGGAGCGAGAAACAAAGAGAGCAGCCACCTGTGTTAATACTTCCATCATCCTGTTTGTATCCAAAGGACGGATCGTGTGTATTACATCAATCCGCCTTCACATGTGCACAGGAAAACCAGCGAGTGCCCAGATGCGCCACAGGCCTCTGCCGGGACACAAAGCCCTGGGGCACATCTGCGTGCATGCTGGTGGGCGAACGTCATTCTCACCTAGATGCACTGCAGAAAAAAAATGCTATAAAGCGTAAAAAATATATCTATACGTGAGAGAGGGAGGGGGAGAAGGCAGGGGAAAGTTTTTATTTAGGGTGAAGGTCCGCTTTAAGTCCCTGCCTCGGACACCTTCCCTGTTGTCTATAAACAACAGTTTTTTTCTCTGGCTTGTTTTTTCTGTGAACCCTCCAGTGCATAGCAGAGCTGGCATGCATCATTAGGGGCCTAGCTGCCTGAGGTAGTCAGGCTCCCGATGACTTAGGCTGGCCAAAGACAGAGCAAATTTCAAAATAATTTGCTTGATTTCCCCATCAACACAGACAGTGTTTACAGAGCAATCCCTCCCGTGGAGCCATTGTGTTCTACCACCGGGGGAAGCTGTCCGTGCCGGGAGAACACAGTGATTATTGCTGGCGGCTATAACAGCCACTAGCAGTAATTGCATGTAAAATCCAGCAAGCTGGTTGTACACAAGGTAATCGATTGATCACTGTGGCTGTGACACCTAATCAACAGGTGGCAGCAGGACAAAACTGGACTTGCTGGGCTGGTGAGTATGCTTTCTGATGAGAGTCCCGCATCACAGGCAAGAGGGGATGGGTAGGAGAAAAAGCAGGGGAGGGGTGAAGTTCCTCTTTAACTCTAACAAAGAGAGTAGCATTCTATCTGGCAGAGGCAGGCATCGAAGTAGGAACTAATCAGGCTCTAGGCATATGTGCTAACTGGGAACATGCTGACAGGAGAGAGCACAGTGGATGGCCTATCAGTGTTCTGCTGCTCCTTCACTGTCCAGTCAGCAGCAGGCCAGGGGTATGAAGGTGACTCTAAGGCCGGGTTCACACCTATGCGAATTGAATGTGCGTTTCTCCGCATTCAATTCACATAGTAGGAGAATGTGACTGGCTCTCTATGGAGCCGGTTCACATATCTCCGCAGCGGGTCCGGTGCGATGTGCCGGAAAAACCTGTGCCTTTTTTGGTGTGTTTTAGGTTCGATTTCAGATCAAAATTCGGGCTGAAATTGGACCTGAAACGGTGAACCAGCACGCACCGGACCCCTGTTGTGAGCCGCATGCGGCGAAGGTGTAAAACCGACCTAAGGGTAGATTTAGACATGCATCTAAATCTCCCTTGCCTCTGAAGCCTATCTAATCCGTTAAGATCAGGCTGCAGAGGCTATTGACAGGAGGTGAGGAAGCAATGCGGTGCCTCTTCACCACCTGTTTTAACCCCATTTTTGCAGACAAACGCACCGCAAATATGTGGGGTGTTTGCGGCTCTTCCCCAAGGACTTGAATGTGTAGCACTAATCAATACATGTCAGGTCAACTTTGCCACGGGCATGAAGCATTGCAGCCGAAGCATGTAAACATCCCCATCTATTGTCTATTTCATTTTAAGGGGCTCAACTGCACATTTTGCTGCCCCCCCCCAAGTGCAAGCCTAAACGAGGACTAACAGTTATAAAGCCATTGAAAAAAATGGCAGTTCACAGGTGGGAACTTTACCTAGTCATTCATTTTGGATAGAGTGGTGTAGGGTTAGAACCAGGGTCAGGATTTTTTTTTTATAATTAACATTTTTTATTAGGAAATCAATACAGTTTACAGTAAAAATAAACCTTAAGGCAGTAAGCAGTACACATTACATCAATTAAAAGATCATCATATAGAAAAGTAGGGGCATGTAGCATAAAACAGCAGTTAAAATCACCCCCTTGCCATTTGGTCACCTTCAACATACAGTATATAATTTACTGGTGAACAACTACGGGTCCAACTAAAGAACTGAAAAAGAAGTAGAAGATATCACAGCTCAATGTAAAGTTCTTGGGAGACTAACCACAACACTGTATACTGCCAACTAATGCCATAATGTAATAGATATTCATACAATAATAAGTTATGAAACAAAAAAAGAACAGGGCATAATATCCACTAGAAGTATAGAATCATGTGGAGCCCAAAAGAGACCAGAAAAAAAAAAATTAGAGCAAGAAAAAGAGATACAGAGCCCTAGTCCTGCACAACTGCAACCTAGCAGTTGCCCAGTCAATTACAATCAGGTCCATAAATATTGGGACATTGACACAATTCTATTTTTTTTTTGTTCTATACACCACCACAATGGATTTGAAATGAAACGAACAAGATGTGCTTTAACTGCAGACTTTCAGCTTTAATTTGAGGGTATTTACATCCAAATCAGGTGAACGGTGTAGGAATTACAACAGTTTGTATATGTGCCTCCCACTTTTTAAGGGACCAAAAGTAATGGGACAGATTAACAATCATCAATCAAACTTTCACTTTTTAATACTTGTGTAGCGCACACACCCCTTTCTTTACCTGCCTTGTTCGGCTCCTCACAGGAAGAGAGGGGCACACCGCACCACAAGCACATACCCTCCTGTGTGAAGAGGTTGAGCGGTGTTGTTGATGAGTCTTCCACAGTCAGACAGTCAGAGAATGGTTCTCACCTCTATATTAAATAAAGACAAGTCCTTATGTCCCCACAGTAACTTGAATGTCCACACCAGCTGCACTACAACGTCGAGTTTATTTTCTTGTAAAACACAGTTTCTGACAGGAAAGGTTGGAGGTTGAACAGGACAGCTTAAGATGTGGAAGAGATCCAGGCACAAACGTAACACAATTCTCTGCTCCGATTCTCAAGCAGACTCCCCCCATTCGGATAGTCTCCCTAGCTTGAGACTAGCAGCCAAAATGATGCTTGAACTTTACCCAAGGTCTCTGCCACAGACCTGGTGAACTTGGTCTCTGCCACAGACCTGGTGAACTTGGACTCTGTTTAAGGAGAAGACATCCCTCCAGAGAGTTACCGGGACCCTTCCTTCACTGTGACTTCTGCATAAGTCTCTCGGAACGGTTCCTCCCCCGGCCTCCTCATCTAGGATACGGGTCCCCTCGCAAGGCGGCACCCTGAGACTCCTCGATCCTTGGTGGGCTCCAACCGAAGGGGCTGGGCCCAGGCCTCCGTTGCAGCCCCAGGACTAAAGGTGCCTGGGACTGATCCACCGACCTCCGCCCCTGGGCCAAAGGTGCCCAGGACGGACAGGAACACACTCCCTGGGGTAGGACCCCCGACAACGAACCCTGAACAGGCAGCGTCTGCCCCTTTTATATCCTCTCCCAGCATGCACAGCAGGCCTACCACACCCACCGTACGGCTGCCGAGAGGGGACACACAAGGTACAGCACTGTATCAGCGGTTTAACCCTGGCCTACTATGGCAGCGCCACCTGCAGGCCACAGGGAACTACCCACCAATACTCTCCCTGCAGACAAAAATGGTTGCAAGAACTCTAACAATTAGGGTGTTTGGGTATAACTACCACACAAACACTTCCCCTAAATTTATCACCCCGCTACACTTGGTTGCAAATCCTTTGCAGTCAATTACAGCCTGAAGTCTGGAACGCATAGACATCACCAGACGCTGGGTTTCATCCCCGGTGATGCTCTGCCAGGCCTCTACTGCAACTGTCTTCAGTTCCTGCTTGTTCTTGGGGCATTTTCCCTTCAGTTTTGTCTTCAGCAAGTGAAATGTATGCTCAATTGGATTCAGGTCAGGTGATTGACTTGGCCATTGCATAACATTCCACTTCTTTCCCTTAAAAAACTCTTAAGTTGCTTTCGCAGTATGCTTTGGGTCATTGTCCATCTGCACTGTGAAGCGCCGTCCAATGAGTTCTGAAGCATTTGGCTGAATATGAGCAGATAATATTGCCCGAAACACTTCAGAATTCATCCTGCTGCTTTTGGCAGCAGTCACATCATCAATAAATACAAGAGAACCAGTTCCATTGGCAGCCATACATGCCCACACCATGACACTACCACCACCATGCTTCACTGATGAGGTGGTATGCTTTGGATCATGAGTAGTTCCTTTCCTTCTCCATACTCTTCTCTTCCCATCACCCTGGTACAAGTTGATCTTGGTCTCATCTGTCCGTAGGATGTTGTTCCAGAACTGTGAAGGCTTTTTTAGATGTTGTTTGGCAAACTCTAATCTGGCCTTCCTGTTTTTGAAGCTCACCAATGGTTTACATCTTGTGGTGAACCCTCTGTATTCACTCTGGTGAAGTCTTCTCTTGATTGTTGACTTAGACACACATACACCTACCTCCTGGAGAGTGTTCTTGATCTGGCCAACTGTTGTTTTCTTGACCAGGGAAATAATTCTTTGGTCATCCACCACAGTTGTTTTACGTGGTCTTCCGGGTCTTTTGGTGTTGCTGAGCTCACCGGTGCGTTCTTTCTTTTTAAGGATGTTCCAAACAGTTGATTTGGCCTAACCTAATGTTTTTTATATCTTGCTGATGGGTTTGTTTTGTTTTTTTCAGCCTAATGATGGCTTGCTTCACTGATAGTGACAGCTCTCTGGATCTCATATTGAGAGTTGACAGCAACAGATTCCAAATGCAAATAGCACACTTGAAATTAACTCTGGACCTTTCATCTGCTCCTTGTAAATGGGATAATGAGAGAATAACACACAACTTGCCATGGAACAGCTGAGCAGCCAATTGTCCCATTACTTTTGGTCCCTTAAAAAGTGGGAGGCACATATACAAACTGTTGTAATTCCTAAACCCTTCACCTGATTTGGATGTAAATACCGTCAAATTAAAGCTGAAAGTCTGCAGTTAAAGCACATTGTGTTTGTTTTATTTCAAATCCATTGTGGTGGTGTATAGAGCCAAAAAGATTAGAATTGTGTCGATGTCCCAATATTTATGGACTGACTGTATATAATCAAAAATCTAAAGTGCCGAGTCACGGAGATGCCAAACTTCCCAGATAGCATTATGTTTTTTCACAGTATGGTAAGTCTAGCTGTAAACAGTTACAATTCCACATCCTTAATTTGCGCATATAAAGCTGGAGGTTCCCTCTTCTTCCACTTAAGGGGAATGAGGCACCTTGCTGCCTTAATAACATGTCTTAACAGCTGTTTCAGAAGTTTAGAAAGTTTTGAGGATGATAATCCCAGTAGATATAATTTGGGTGTAAACAAAAGCTCAGAATCGAACAGCGTTTGTTAGAAGATTATGTACCATCTTCCAGTACGGTTCAATTTGGGGTATGACCAAAATATATGATATAAAGTGCTGAAAACTCGTTGGCAGTGACAACAATGATTGCTTGTATTTGGATGAATTGTGTGGAGAAGATCCAGGGTGGAATACCAAAAGAAAAGAACTTGATAAGCATTCTATTTATAGAGAGTGCAAAGAGAACTTTTCGCTGGGGTCAGGATTTTATTGCTGGGGACTGGGAGATTCATATTCTCAGTTCGTCCTGACCAGAAATAGAGAAGAAATGTTCTCATGGGAACATGTGTTTTGTTAACAAATGTCTAGGTAGTTTCTTTCGCTCCTCCCTCCTTACTGTTGTGTCCATGGGAAAAGAAAGGAGAAAAATCTCCCCAATGAGGAACACATGTTAAAAAAAAAAGAAAACGGAAAATTTTATCATACTTACCAGTAATTTTCCTTTCCTGGTGCCTATCCATGGCAGCATACCTGTGACAAGCTCCGCCTTGGCTCCTCCCTCAGGACTAGTGAATATTATAAAAGAGTTGGTTAGCACAGTCCCAGCATTCTCTGTAATATAGAATACCGAGGGTGGGATTGTATGCTGCCATGGATAGGCACCAGGAAAGGAAAATTACTGGTAAGTATGATACAATATTCAGTTTTCCTGGTGCCTCCATGGCAGCATACCTGTGACAAATAACTAGCTGATATGGGTGGGATGATGCTCAGAGGTTTATTTTAAAGAGATTATTATCATCATCATTTAGAGGAATAAGCAAAGACCGATTTGACCGCCTGTCTGCCAAACTCCACCGATGAGAGAGCTCCTGGGTCCACTCGGTAATGTTTCAGAAACGTATGTTGGAACAACCAAGTCGCTGCCCTGCAAATAGTTTCAATTGACACATTCGCTCTTGCCACTCAAGAGGCAGAAACCGTTCTAGTGGAGTGTGCCCTGACTATCGAAGGGGATCCCAGTCCTTTTGCCCTGTACACCTTGTGGATGAGTTTAACGAACCATGAGGCAATCGTTCTTGCCGACACCTCCTTGCCTTTGTTTATGAACAACCTGATAGTGTCCCTGAAGGATGCTGTAGCCTGCAGATAGCATCTCAAAGTGGAGGCAATGTCCAGCTCGTGAAGAGAACCTGAGTCTTGTTCCGAAAATATGGAAGTGCCCAAGGCTACGACATGTTCGAGGATGATGTGACCTTGGGGCTAAATCCTTGCACCGTTCCGAGTTCCACACTGTCAGGATAGAATATGATATGATGAAGATCTTCTCCTAAAGCTTGGAGCTCTGAAACCCGTCTGTCGGAGGTTATGGCTATCAAGATAGCTTCATGATTAGATTCCAAAGTGATGCTGACTCCGAAGAGGCAAGAGGTGGATTGGCTAAGGACTCTAGGATGGTAGCAAGGTCCCAAGTGGGAAAAGATTGTTTAGTTGGCAGTCGGATCTTTGACAGCTTTGAAAAATTGGATTATTAATGAATCCTCGGCCTATCTTTTACTGGTTGCCACTGAAATTGCTGCTACCAGCACCTTTAGTGTACTTAAGCAAGACCTAGGCCTGAACCTGCCAGCAAGAATTTTAGAATTTGAGAGGATGATGGAGAATCTGGATCGCAGTTTCTGCTAATCATGAAGACCCTGAATTTGTTCCACACCCTATCGTATATACTGTTTGTGGATGGCTTTCTTGCGCTGAGCCGAGTTGCGATAACTTTGTTGGGACACCCTAGGGATTGGAACCTTTCCCTTTCAGCTGCCAGATGTGAAGATTTAACCTGCGGGAATCTGGATGGGTGTGACATCCCTGTGACAGGAGAAAAGGTATTATTGGAACCTTGACTGAAGACTGTATTCAGGTACATTGCTGGGGGGAACCAGGGACGTCTTGGCCAGTACGGTAGGACCGCTATCACCGTTGTGGTTTCTATCATAAGCTTCAACAGGAGTTTTTTTGGAATGAGAGGCCATGGAGAGAAGGTATAGGCCAGATTACATGCCCAGGGGCTGAGAGGGCATCTACTGCCTCCGCCTGGGGATGAGGAAGTCTCGAGATGAATCTTGAAAACTTGGTATTTAATGCTGTTGCAAATAGGCCCCGCCCGAGGGGACCCTACTGGTCCACCGACCAGTCGAAAACTTACGGGTGCAGAGACCATTCGTTGGAATCTACGAACCTGCGAGGTAGGCGGTCTGCCCTTGAGTTGAGAAGACCGGGCATATAGACTGCCCTTAGGTCTTTTAGATTCCTTTCTGCCCAAAGGATTATTGTTTCACTTCCCTCAGCAGGGACCTGCTGCGCGTTCCTCCTTGTCTTTGTATATAAGACACCGCAGCCTCTGTTGTCCATTCGGAGAAGAACTGGTTTGCCTTTAATCTTGAATTCTAGGGCTAGCAATGCAAAAGGTAGGTTGCCCGGACCTGTAGGATATTTGATACCAGGCCTGTTGTATGGAAGGACCATCTTCCTTGCCCTGAGATCTGGTTGCAGTGTGATCCCCACCTGCTTCACTGGCATCAGTAACAATTGTGATCAAGTTGACATGTCCTAATGGATGTGATTTCATAGGCGTGTGTTTCTTCATCCACCAATGTAGACTCCTGAGCATCAGGGTCATCAGGTGTATGGGTTGGAATAGATACCGTCTGTTCCACAGCCTCAAGAACTCCAGCTGGAAATGTCTCAAATGCCAATGGGCCCAAAGGACCATAGGGATGCATGACGATATCCGGCCTATCAGGCTCTGACAGTTTGAGTATGACAGGTAGGATCTCACACTGACTTTCTTCATCTGTCGAATAGTCGATGTCACCTTTTGAGGTGGGAGGGATACTGTACCGTTCTGTTCCACTAACTGGGCTGGAACCTTCGCATGGAGATGAAGGTCATCCAAGTAATGGCATACCCGAAGCCCTAATTCTCTTAGAGAGGCTATGATGGCCATTAGGGTCTTCGTAAAGACTCTTGGTGACGTGCAGAGGCCGAAGGGGAGACTCCAAAATTTAAGATGTACAGGCACCACTGCAAACCTCAGATATTTCTGGAAATGAGGGAGTGTCGGTATATGCAGGTAAACATCCTGCAAGTCTATTGATAACATCCGATCCCTGGTTCGATTACACGTATAATCGATTATAGCGACTCTCTTTGAATTTAGGAAGATATAGCGATTTAGCCTCTTCAGGTCTAACACGGGTCTCCAACCTCTGTTTCTCTTGGGGACTAGAAACAGGGTGGAGTGTCAGTGTACGTACCTTGCCGGGCGCGTCGGTGGTCGCTTCGGTGTGCGTTCGCGTGCGCCGATGCGCGCTGTGGTTTTGCATGTTTCCATCCGCGCTGGTACACTTCCTGGATCGCGGGTGCGCGTGCCTGTGCACGCCGGTGCGTGCGGGTGCATGTGCGCGCATTGCGGGCGCGTGCACGCGCGCGCCGTGCGCGCACCCGCGCACGCCGGTTTGCTTATTTAAACCCCTGGAACACTTCAGACCAGTGCTGTCTGATCTGCAGTCCCCTGTGTATCCTGCTCCTGTTGTTCGCCTGGAATCCGACCTTCTGACCACCCGGCTTGTTACTGGACTTTCCTTGCTATCTGCCTGCACCCGACCTCGGCCTGTCTTTGACCCTGAACCTGCCTACCCCGCTGTGCCACATTGCCCGAACGTTGCCGAACCCTGCCTGTCTGACCGCCCCTTCTGCTTCTGCCCCGCTACGCTGCTCTGTATACCGGCCTGCCTACCTACCTGCCTGCAGCCTGCCTGGCTCGCTACCCTTCTGAACCCAGGATCCGGAGCCGCTCTCTTGAACCACTCTCAGGCTCTCTTACCCTTCCGCACTCCCGTGCCTCCTGTCTGCACTACCAGGGGCCCGTGAGTCGGATCCGTACGGGTGACCTCTCTCTGCTCCAACGGACTCGCTGATCAGGTGCGTATCCCGCTGACAGTATCAGACAGCCATGTCCGAGTCCGAGCAGGGGAGGGATCCCATGGAGGAATTATGCCGACACCTGAACGGGCTGACGCAAGCCGTGAAAGACCTCCAAGCCGGCTATACCAGGTTGGAGGAAAGAGTTCAAGTCCTGTCCTCACCTGCCAGCCCGCAAGGCACCACATCCACGGGATATCCGGCTACACCCTCCGTCGTCATGCTTCCTCCGGAACCCAGGGTCCCTACACCCGAGAAGTTTGCGGGCAATCGCAGCAAATACCGAGCGTTCCGCAACGCTTGCAAGCTTTTCTTCGCCCTACAACCCCGCACCTTTTCCCTGGAAGCAACCAAAGTGGGCTTCGTCATCTCCCTACTGACCGATGAGCCGCAGGCCTGGGCTCACCGCCTTCTAGAGCAGAAAGATGCCTCCTTGGAGACCCTTGCCACGTTCTTTGCCGCGATGTCTCAACTCTATGAGGATCCGCAACAAGCGGCTACTGCAGAATCTGTTCTCCACTCCCTCCTGCAAGGTCGTAGAGCGGCCGAGGATTACGCGGCAGAATTCAAACGTTGGAGCTCTGACACAGAGTGGAATGACGCTGCTTTGCGCTACCAATTCCGGATGGGCCTGTCGGATCAGCTCAAGGACGAGCTAGCACGTGTCGGAGTTCCTCAAACCCTGGACAAGTTAATAGATCTGGCAATTCAGATAGACCGACGCCTGAGAGAGCGTCGCTCTGAGAGGACCTCCAGTCAGCCCCAACCCACCTGGTTGCTCCCCAAGGTCTCAAACCCGGCCCGTCTTGCACCTCCGGCACCCCCGTTTCCGGCGTTAGATGACCCAGAACCCATGCAACTGGGCTTACTGCGCCCATCGCTCTCTCCCGAAGAACGCCAGCATAGGCGTAGTAACAATCTGTGCATGTATTGTGGCGAACCGGGACACTACGTGAGATCCTGTCCGGCTAAGATGCGTAAGTGCCTGCCTGTCTCTTCTACTTGTGCCTCTTTGTTGCCTAATCCAACTTCTCACTTGGCTCTCTCCATTTCTTTACAGCCCCCCGGAAGGACTTCCGCAATCCTAGTACCCGCCATAATTGATTCGGGGGCATGCAGCTGCTTTATTGATTTGACATTTGCTGCCAGTCATCACATTCCCCTGCGGCCGAAACCCCGGGGACTTGCAGTACATCTCGCTGATGGCTCTATTATCAAATCCGGCCCCGTCACTCAGGAAACCGTCCCTTTGATGGCCTCGGTGGCAACCCACCATCAGGAGTTCCTAAGTCTGGATGCCATCTCCTCTCCGCTATTCCCCGTCATTCTGGGGATGCCCTGGCTGCAAGCCCATAACCCCGACATTGACTGGGCTACAGGGAGAGTTAAATTCCTCTCTGATTATTGCCTGCAACACTGCCTGCAACAAGTCTCTTCCGACCACCCTCACCTGCTCTGTCTGGGCACAGACCCTGACCTTCAGAAAACCATCCCTGAGCCCTACCATGATTTTCTGGACGTGTTCAGTAAGAAGGGAGCAGAAACCCTTCCTCCTCACAGACCATATGATTGCCCTATAGAACTTTTGCCTGGGACCGAAGTACCTTTTGGGAGGATCTTCCCGCTGACTGAGCAGGAATTGGGTACCCTGAAAGTCTACATTGACGACAACCTAAAGAAAGGGTTCATCCGCCCGTCCACCTCACCTGCAGGTGCGGGTATCTTTTTCGTTGAAAAAAAGGACCATTCCCTACGCCCCTGTATTGATTATCGGCAGTTGAACAGGATCACCATTAAAAAACGTTACCCCTTACCTCTCGTGCCGGAACTGTTCCAGAGGCTGGGAACGGCGGTCATATTCACCAAGCTTGACCTCCGAGGAGCGTACAACCTGATCCGCATTCGAGAGGGGGATGAGTGGAAGACGGCCTTCCGCACACGGTTTGGGCACTACGAGTACCTAGTTATGCCGTTCGGACTGTGTAATGCGCCGGCTACCTTTCAACATTTTGTCAATGACATCTTCCGTGATTACCTGGACTTGTTCGTCATTGTATACCTGGACGATATCTTAATATTCTCCTCCTCTGTAGACGACCATCGCAGGCATGTCCGGAATGTCCTTGTTCGGCTTAGACGACATGGGCTTTACGCCAAGCCAGAGAAGTGAGAGTTCGAGCGGCAAAGCATCCAGTTTCTCGGTCTGATCATCTCAATTGAGGGCATTAAAATGGACCCTCAGAAGGTGTCGGCTATCCTGGACTGGCCTGCCCCCACAGATAAAAAAGGGGTCCAGCGCTTCATCGGATTCTCCAATTTCTACCGGAAGTTCATCAGAAGTTTCTCTGCAATTGTCGCCCCCCTTACCGAACTGACCAAACAAGGAGACCGCTTCTACTGGTCCCCTAGAGCCCAAGCTGCCTTTGACAAACTGAAGGAGTTATTTGTCTCTGCCTCCATCTTGAAGCACCTTGACCCCGCAGTACCTTTCATCCTGGAAGTGGACGCGTCCGAAAATGCAGTGGGGGCTGTGCTATCCCAGCGTCAGGGGGCTAAAGCCTTACTTTTTCCAGTGGCCTTCTTCTCGCGCAAGCTTTCCACGGCGGAACGTAACTATGACGTGGGTGACCGGGAACTCCTGGCTATCAAGGCCGCATTAGAAGAATGGCGTTACCTGCTCGAGGGGGCGGCACACCCCATTTTGGTTTACACGGACCACAAGAACCTCGAGTACCTGAGAACAGCCAAGAGGTTGAAGCCAAGGCAGGCAAGGTGGGCACTTTTTTTCTCAAGGTTTTTGTTCCACATCACCTACAGGCCGGGCTCAAAAAACATTAAACCGGACGCACTGTCCCGAATGTTCAGCACTCCTGAGGAGAACTTACCTGTTGACACCATCCTCCCTGCCGGGAACTTCCTGCTGCTCCAAGAAGACCTTATGCCCCGTATTAAGCGGGCGTCTGCTGGCTTGACCTTGCTTCCGGAGGACTGTGTCAGGGCACAAGATGGTCTGATCAGGCACGAGGGCAAGATTCTTGTCCCTGAGGGTCTTCGGATAGCTGTTCTGGAGCTTTGCCATGACCACAAGTTGGCCGGACATTTTGGTACCTTGAAAACGGCCGAGCTCATCAAGCGCACGTTTTGGTGGCCACAGCTGGGTAGTGACTGCAAGAGATACGTGGACTCATGCAACACCTGCTCCCGGAACAAGAATAGCCGGATGAGGGCCTGGGGTCTACTAAAACCTCTACCTGTCCCTGAAAGACCCTGGAAGATGGTGTCGATGGACTTTATAGTGGAGCTCCCTCTGTCCGAAGGGTTCTCCACGGTCTTCGTTGTCGTTGACAGGCTGTCCAAGATGGCTCATTTTTTGCCCATGAAAGGTACACCTTCCGCCATGGAAACGGCAAGGATTTTTATCAGGGAAATAGTGAGGCTTCATGGAGTTCTGGCAAGTATTGTCTCAGACCGAGGCGCCCAGTTCACCTCCAGATTTTGGAAGGCTCTTTGTGATTCCCTGGAAATCAAGTTGGCTTTTTCTTCGGCATATCATCCCCAGACGAATGGCCAAACTGAGAGGACCAACCAAACATTAGAGCAGTACCTCCGTTGTTTTTCCTCCTTCTCCCAGGATGATTGGGCCTCCCTACTCCCCATTGCTGAATTCGCTTACAACAATTCCCTGCACTCTGCCACTAAGCAAACCCCATTCTTTGCCAACTATGGATTCCATCCCTCCTTCTTGCCAAGTACCATTCCCGAATGCACTGTCCCTGCGGTGTCCGAAACAATGGATTTCTTCTTCTCCAATAACAAACTTCTACAGGAGACCATGTCCAAGACCCAGGAGTACAACAAGAGGATGTTTGATAGGAAAAGGAGAGGGGAACTCATTCTGGAGCCCGGCAACCAGGTGTGGTTATCCACGATTAACCTAAAGATGGCCTGCCCGTCCAGGAAATTGGGCCCTAAGTTCATGGGACCTTTCTCGGTAAAACGGAGGATCAACAATGTAGCATATGAGCTCGACCTACCCAACTCCCTGAAGGTCCATCCAGTCTTTCACGTGACTCTGTTAAAGCCGGTTGTCCCTAACCCCTTCGCTGGCCGTAACATTGGCCCACCGGAACAGGTTCTGATTGACGGCGAGGAGGAGTTTGAGGTAGAGGCAATCCTGGACTGTAGGAAGAGACACAACCAGGTACAATATCTGATTAAGTGGAGGGCTTACGGCCCAGAAGATAATTCTTGGGAACCCGAAAACGGCATACATGCGGAGGAACTCATGCAAGCTTTCAGGAGGTCTCACGCCACGAAGATCGCTCAATTGGGCATCCGGAGGCTGCCCTAAAGGGGGGGGCACTGTCAGTGTACGTACCTTGCCGGGCGCGTCGGTGGTCGCTTCGGTGTGCGTTCGCGTGCGCCGATGCGCGCTGTGGTTTTGCATGTTTCCATCCGCGCTGGTACACTTCCTGGATCGCGGGTGCGTGTGCCTGTGCACGCCGGTGCGTGCGGGTGCATGTGCGCGCATTGCGGGCGCGTGCACGCGCGCGCCGTGCGCGCGCCCGCGCACGCCGGTTTGCTTATTTAAACCCCTGGAACACTTCAGACCAGTGCTGTCTGATCTGCAGTCCCCTGTGTATCCTGCTCCTGTTGTTCGCCTGGAATCCGACCTTCTGACCACCCGGCTTGTTACTGGACTTTCCTTGCTATCTGCCTGCACCCGACCTCGGCCTGTCTTTGACCCTGAACCTGCCTACCCCGCTGTGCCACATTGCCCGAACGTTGCCGAACCCTGCCTGTCTGACCGCCCCTTCTGCTTCTGCCCCGCTACGCTGCTCTGTATACCGGCCTGCCTACCTACCTGCCTGCAGCCTGCCTGGCTCGCTACCCTTCTGAACCCAGGATCCGGAGCCGCTCTCTTGAACCACTCTCAGGCTCTCTTACCCTTCCGCACTCCCGTGCCTCCTGTCTGCACTACCAGGGGCCCGTGAGTCGGATCCGTACGGGTGACCTCTCTCTGCTCCAACGGACTCGCTGATCAGGTGCGTATCCCGCTGACATGGAGTAAGAACCGAAAATCTTTCTGATGGAGACACTGGAATCACTACTTGGTGTTCCTGCAAGGAGAGAAGAAATCGTTGTAGTGCTTCCGTGTTTTTGGGGGAACCTTGACACCCTTGTCGGAGAGAAGAAGTCTTTGGAGAGTTTGTCTAGAAACGACCAGAAGTGACCGTATTTAACTGTGGAGACTACCCACGGATCACTGCACTTTTGTTCCCAGATCTTCGAGAAGTGTTTGAGTCTGGCTCCTACAGGGATCACTTGGGATGGCTTGGCGTCAAAAAGATTTAGCAGGATCCTGTGGGATAGGCACAGGTCTCTGTCTACGGTTCTTGAGGAAGGTGGACTGCGTGCTCCTCCAATTTGGCCTGAAGCCTCTCCCCTGCTTGGACTGTCTGTAGTCCTTGTTTTTGGAATATTGGAATCTGGATGCGAATGTCCTGGCGCGCCTGAGTCGCCTGTCTTGGGGTAACAGGCCCGATTTCCCGCCAGTGACGCGGGAGATGGCTTTATCTAGTTTCTCCCCAAACAGGGCTTTCCCATCAAAAGGTATTTTGCAGCAATTCTGCTTTGAGGCAATATCTGCCGACCATGACTTCAGCCACAAGGCCCGTTTGGCCATAACTGTGTGGAGCATTGACCTTGCGGAGCATCGAACTGAATCTATAGCGGCCTCACCAACAAAGTCTGCTGAGAGCTTTAATTCATCTAAGGCCTTAATGATGTCCTCCTTTGGGATATCCTGTTGGATTGCCGACTCTATATTATCTATCCAGACATGTAGGGCGCTGGATACGGATGTCAGGGCTATCGCAGGTTTACAGGCATTGCCTGCCATCTGGTAAGCTTTCTTGAGATCTAGATCCATCCTTCTGTCGAGTGGATCCTTAAACGAAGTTGAGTCTTCCATAGGCAGTGTGACGTTCTTCGCTAACCTTACCACGGCTGCATCAACTGCTGGAGGGCCCTCAAGCATTGCTGAGTCGTCCTCAGAGGGGGTATAGTTTTCCCAGGCGATTAAGGGAGAATCTTTTCTCTGTCTTTTCCCACTCTTCCTCAATCACACCTTTAATCTCGTCCATGAGGGGAAAAAAGGAAACCTGGCGTTTGAGAAAGGGGAAGAACGCCTTAGACTTCTTGACTTCTGTCTCAGTCTCTTCCCAGCCGATCGCTTGTTTTACCGCCTGCACAAAAGGCTGGACCATGGCGAAAGCAAAACCAGAGGTATCTAGGTCATCAGAGAGACCCCCTGAGATGGCATTCTCTTCCTGATGTTTAGAGGAAGAAGCAGGCGTCCGGCGTGAGATTTCACTTGAGGACGGCCCGGGAATGGATGCCTCAGCCGTTTGCTCCTGAGTAGGAGATGCCAGATGTTGCGGCGGCATTGTGGCTACCGATTCCACAAGGGAATTCTTTACTGCTTTCTTAAGTAGGTCCGCCACTTGCAGGCTTTCGGACTTTCTGTCCGCTGGGCAATTTCGACAGATCACTTTGTCTGGAAGTGGGGTGTCTCCACAGGACTGACATCCTGGAGATCTCGGCTTCAGGAGCGTTAGGCCACTTTCACACTGAGGCGCTTGAAAAACTGCCAGAAAAACACTGAGCGCTTTTGAAGTGCTTTTCAGGCGCTTTTGAAGGGCTTTCAATTCATTTCAATGGAGATGGGCGTTTTTTTTGGTTTTTTTCAGTGTACTGCCCCAGTGTGAAAGCATCCATTGATTTTAATGGAAATAAGTTTTCATGCGCCCTTTTTTTTTTTTTTTTTGCGTGAAATCACCTGAAAAGCGCCTCAGCGATGACTTCCTGCCACTTCTATGATCCCGATGCCTGGACAACCTGTGTCTACTGGGACTAGAATCATCATAGTCCTCATTTCGCCTTGAGGTCTTTTTAGACGTCTTCTGGCGTATAGGGCTGAAATACATAAAAGTACCAGCTGCGGTGCACTCTTTTTTTTTTTTGTAAGCTTACCTGGACGTAGGTCCTTACCTCAGAAGTAGAGTAGGATCTTGTACGGGCGGCGAATGGCTCATGCTGAGTGGCTTAGCAGAGGCAGCAGGTAAAAGAATAGAGAAGACACAACTGTCTGGATCCTAATTTGGCTAAGGGGA
This sequence comes from Rana muscosa, assembly GCA_029206835.1. Classification (NCBI taxonomy): domain Eukaryota; kingdom Metazoa; phylum Chordata; class Amphibia; order Anura; family Ranidae; genus Rana; species Rana muscosa. The sequence goes on along the minus strand of CM055117.1, from coordinate 632,180,617 downwards.
ACGTACCTCTAAACAAAGGGTGTGTGTGTGTTTTTTTTTTTTAAGTCCTCGAAAAATACGAATATCTATTTTATTTTATATATGTATACATTTCTTTTTTATTATTATTATTAAAAAATTTTTTTTTTAAAACTCTTAATTACAAATATATACTTAAAATAAAAAAAACCCTAAACAAACATCTAGTATACATTTCCCCTTAATTTTAAGAAATTTCTTACCTGAACAAAAAACTGTATTTCCTCCCTGGAGCTCTCGGTGTAGTTCTTCCTGCGGCCTCAGGTGTCTCACTGAGGCCACTAGAGAGATCCATATTGAAACAGGAAAGGCAGGGAACGCCTCTGTCCTGTGCCTGACGTTTTGTGGGCAATTGACGTCTTTGTGCCCTGATCCAAAATGGCCGCCACGGCCTCCGGATCCACCGCGCATGCGCCGACCGCCGAGGCCAGAACCCGGAAGACCCGCACCGCCGGCACAGCTGCAGAATGATGCGGAAGACGCCGCAAGTAAATAAAATGCCGGCGCTGAGCGCGCGCGGCTCCTAAGGAGCTAGAGAGGTGACGGGGAGCTAAAGAATTTAAATGGAAACATAAATCAAAGAAGACAAGAGTTTGGGGGTGAAAAAAAAAACCTAGGAAGGGAAAAAAAAAAAAAAAAGATACAGAAAAAGCTGCTGCCCTTGTTGCCAGAATTGAGCTAATGCCTGAAAGCAATCTTGCAGATAACGCTCTTAGTTAAGAGACAACTGCTTGTCCCAAAAGATCCTACAGAAGGGACTCCCAACCTTATAAGCGCATTTAGCTGCCCAAGAGAAGGGACCGCGTCCGGGAGAGGCTTGAACCCGGACGGAAGCTGCCGAATGCAGAAGGTAAGGACGTCTGACCAGAATTTACTGCCATGAGGTATGAGGGAAAAAAGGAGAATGCTGGGACTGTGCTAACCAACTCTTTTATAATATTCACTAGTCCTGAGAGAGGAGCCAAGGCGGAGCTTGTCACAGGTATGCTGCCATGGAGGCACCAGGAAAGGGTTTTGTCCACTCCATCTGAATGACAAAAAGAAAAGGTTTGGCTTTGGATATACTTTAAACTGTGTATTTAGCTCTGCCTGGAGTTCAGCCTTAAAGCTTGCAATCTATTGTTACAAGGACTCTATACCTTCTAAGCTGAGATAGGTTTGGGGAAAGACCCTTTGCATAAGACATGTAGGTAAAGGACACATTCTTTGATGCTATCATGTGACCATGAAGAATTCACACACAAAAATGATTGGTAAAACACACTGATTCCTGGGGGAACCCCCATTTACAGCATTTTCTTGAGATTCTGGGCCTGTAGATATGGGCTTTTAGACTAAGGTGACCAGATTTTTAAAATGAAACCCAGGGACATATTTTTTTTTTTACTAGTAATGGCGGCAATCAGCGACTCTCTGCCCGTCGCCGCCCGCCTCACAGCCTGTCAAGTCTTACTCTCCAGGCCTACTGGGTGGGGAGCGGAGGAAGATCACTCCGCCAGGGAAGGGAAGGAGATAAGCAGGCAGGCGGCTGGCCCGGGACTTGAGCCAAGGCAGAAGAACATGCGAGCTGAATGGGCATGCACCCGAAACTGAAGAAATATTCCCCCCGCTCCGACCAGCACATGACCATCAGAGAGGGGACAGATAATGGAAAAAATACACCCCCTAAGCTAGTAGGAGCGGCGGAGCGGGGGTTGTTCTGTCTCAACTACAAAGCGATAAAGTTCATCTCCAGGTTTAAGTAGGCCTTACTCAAGCTGGTTTGATATTCATCCCTTGCATCGATACAGGCAGTTTAACTCAATGAATAAACTCACAGTTAGGACGACAGACGATGAATCCTTTCGAATGTTCCGTTTAATGATGGATATTCATAGGTAGAAAAACGTTGCAGTTGTAAGCCACATGTAAGATGTTTAGCATGGAAGAAATACAGGAGTAATGACCAGAATCAGGAAGTGGAGGAGAAATATAAAGAACTACGGGGAGAGAGAGAGTTCAGCTAGAAAGAAGGGGACAGATCTTAAAGACACAGAGCAAGAATAATCGCATAGTGTAACACAACACTCCACGTCTGAAATCTTTAGATTTCATAACCTTAAACTAAAATATATATTTTCAAAAAGTCCAATACTGACGAATGTCCTGGAACCTGTAATGAAAAACATGCAACAAGCAAATAATAAACGTAAGTTCAACAGGATGAAGAACATAAAGTCACAGTATGATGTCTTCAAATAATTCCAAAGTTCTGAGTAGAACCTGTAGATGGCAGCAATGTACTCCCCGCCGTGCCAACAGCATGGCTAGTCCTTGCACAAGTCACTCACCTGGCAAAAGGAGTACTAACTCTGTAATTGGTCGACTAAAGGTTTGTGTCGATCCTCCCTTGGTTACCTTGACTTCTACCTTCCGGACTTTGTTATCGTCGCTGGGCATTACTTTAGTAATATGACCCATAGGCCACTCATTTCGACAAACTTCCTTGTCTTTTAGAAGGATGAGGTCTCCAACCTTAAGATTCGGCTTAGATGCTTGCCATTTGTTACAACCTTGAAGGTGGTGAAGATACTTTTTCTTCCAGCGATGCCAGAACACATTGGCTAGATGCTGCACCTGCTTCCATTGATGCCTGTAACGGTGTGACCGCAGCTTCTGTTTTGTACTTACAGAAGTGTGGAGTGAGGTGTTCACAGTTCTTATTTTCTTATCATCTTCAGGGTTTACTAGCCCATAGGTGGTGTCAATAGGGAGTAAGTAAGAGTCCTCACGCAGAAACCTTGGAGGTGACAGCCATAAGCTGTCCTGAAGAGCGGCAGGTGACACGGCTCTGGTCCCACAGTCAGCTGGGTTGAGTTCAGTGAGAACGTGATGCCATTGACTTGGTAGAGAGAATCTCTTGATACGTTCAACCCTGTTGCTGACGTACACATAAAATTGTTTTGTTTGGTTGTTTATGTAACCAAGTACTACCTTACTGTCTGTATAGAAGGTGAAAGAATCAATTCTAGTGTCCATTTCACTTCGTATGACCTCTGCAATTTCTACTGCTAGCACGGCTGCACAAAGTTTAAGTCTTGGTATGGTATGTCCAGGCTTGGGTGTGAGTTTTGCCTTGCCTAGGACAAAACTACAGTGTGATTCTCCATTCAGTTCAGAGGTCTTCAAATAGGCTACTGCAGCAATAGCTTCAACTGATGCATCAGAGAAAATATGAATCTCTCTCCGGTTATCAGTTGAAGTGGATCCTGGAACATAGCAAACGGGGAATCTGAAGTTTTTCAAAGAATATCTCCACCTTTCCCACTTGTGTTGATTCTCACTAGGCAAGGGAGTATTCCAGTCTATGTTCTCAGTAGACAACTGTCTTAGTAAAATCTTACCTTGAATGGTAACTGGAGCAAGGAAACCCAGTGGGTCATAGATGCTATTCACCACGGACAGGACTCCTCTCTTAGTGAAGGGTTTGTCACAAATTGACACTTGGAAGGTGAATTTGTCTTGCTTGATGTTCCACAACAAACCCAGACTTCGCTGTACAGGAGGCACATCTGTACCTAAGTCAAGGTTTTTTAGACTAGTGGCATAGTCCTCAGAGTGAAAGGCATTCATAAGTTCCTGGCTGTTGGATATAATCTTGTGCAGTCTAAGGTTTGCTACAGACAGCATCTCCTTTGTTCTGGTGAGAAGATCAATTGCTTCTTTAGCAGTTGGAAAGGACTTAAGTGCGTCGTCAACGTAGAAGTTTCTTTCAACAAATTGACGGGCATCAGATCCATATTCAACTTCTCCAGTCTGAGCTGTTTTCCTTAGCTCATAAGTTGCCACTGCTGGGGAAGGACTGTTACCGAAGACATGTACCTTCATGCGATAATCTATAACTTCCTTGTTGAGGTCATTGTCCTTGTGCCATAGAAACCTGAGGTAGTTTCTGTTGTCTTCTCTGATGATGAAGCAGTGAAACATCTGTTGAATGTCGGCCATTACTGCTACAGGCTCTTGTCTGAAATGAATCAAGACTCCTATTAGACTGTTGTTCAAGTTGGGTCCCGTAAGGAGCATGTTGTTAAGAGAAACACCTTCGTGCTGAGCACTGGAATCAAAGACAACTCTGGTTTGGTCTGGTTTGCGTGGGTGATACACGCCAAAGGATGGAAGGTACCAGCATTCTTCTCCCTCCTTTAGTGGGGGAGCAGGCTCTGCATGACCTCTGTCAAATACATTTTGCATAAAGTCCACAAAGTGCTTTTGCATCTCTGGTTTCCTGCTTAAGTTTCGCTTTAAGGAGGAGAATCTACTGATGGCCTGCTGTAAGTTGTTGGGCAATCTCTCTCTTGGGAGACGAAAGGGTAGGGGTGCTACCCAGTTATTGGAGTCATCTTGAAAGAACTAATTGTCCATTACCTTGATGAATTCTTTGTCTTCCATTGAAGGAGCCAGTATGTCATCTTCACTGGTTGCATTAAACACTGTAGAGCCGAAGTCGCCATCATGGCAGGAGAAAGGGCTTGTGTCACCTGAGATACCATGTTGCCATTCGTGGCTGGCTATCTTCTCTTTCACCCAGTAGTGATGTGGGCATGGCTCAAAGTAAGTGTTTCGGCCATTTGGCAGAACATTTGTCTTGAATGACGAAATGTTGGTAGGTCTTTTCATTTTGCCTATACAGACATTGCCTATGATGACCCACCCTAGATCCGTGCGCTGGGCAAATGGGGTATCTGGGGGTCCACTGACTTGTCTGTGTACCTTGTGAACTCTTAGAATGTCTCTTCCTAACAAAAGAAGGATCTGAGCATCTTTGTCAAGTGGCGGTATCTCATTTGCTATTACCTTTAGGTGAGGGTGATGGAAAGCAGCAGCTGGAGTAGGGATTTCTTCCCTGTTAGCAGGTATCTGATTGCACTCAACAAGTGTAGGTAAGGGTAATTGCAAGTTACCTTTTAGAGAAGATACCATGAGTCCATGAGCCCTTCTTCCAGAAACCTCTATAGTTCCACTACAGGTACCCAAGGTGTAAGGATGAGCTTCGCCTTTTATTTCAAATAGATTGAACAATTCAGATTTTGCAAGTGATCGATTGCTCTGATCGTCTAAGATAGCATATGCCTTTAGAGACTTTTCTGGTTGATCCTTGTGGTATATGTTCACCAAGCATATCTTAGCACAGGACTTACCACAGCGGTCTTCTCCACAAACTTCAGTGCAGGATGAAGAAATGATGGTAGAATTAGGCACTTGGTCTGTATTCTCCCCGCCATGCGTTAACCTGGGAGGAGTGTTGGCAGGTTGTGCAGAGCTGGGCTCAAGAGGATGGAGGGCTTGCACATGTTCTTCAGAGCCACACTCTATGCACTTGATGGACACATTACAGTCCCTTGCAAAATGTTCTGTAGAAGCACAGCACCTGAAACATACCCTAAATGTCTTTAAAAGCTCCTTGCGCTCTTCCAGAGGCTTTTTTCTAAAGCCGATACATTTATTGAGGGGGTGTGGCTTCTTGTGTATGGGACACTCTCTGTTAGGGTTTTCAATCTTCCTACTCTGTTTGTTCGTGGCCAGAACTATGGTAGGAGTGGGAAGGATGTCAGTCTTTTTCACGGACACTGGGCCTCTATGGTTTCTATAGTTGCCCTGAAGACTGATACTCTTAGGAAAGGGTGAGAAGAGGCTGTACTCACCGTAGGAAAAACTTGGATCGTTCTTGGTCTCTGCAATTTTCCTGATGAATTCACAGAAGAAAGAGAATGGAGGGAAGGAAACCTTGTTCTCTCTTTTGTATGATGACCCTAGTGCAGTCCATTTCTCTTGCAAACCATATGGGAGCTTGGAGACAATTGGGTTTACCCCTCTTGGAGTGTCAAGGTAACTGAGTCCAGGTAGTTTTGGGTCTGTCTTGGCTAGCTGAAGCTCAAGGAGAAGGTCACTCAGTCTCTGGAACTCCTTGTTGTCCTTACCGGATATCTTTGGGAAAGTTTCCAGACGCATGAACAAAGCATTTTCTATAGCTTCTGGACTGCCATAACTTTGCTCTAGTCGCTCCCATGCAGCTGTGAGGCCTGCAGTAGGATTGTCCATGAAAACCGATCTTAATGGCTTAACACGTGCAGCAGATAGAGGACCAAGCCATTTGATCAGCAGATTCAATTCTTGATCAGCTGTAATGCCAATATTGCTGATTGTAGTTCTGAAGGCACATTTCCAACTTCTGTAGTTCTCAGGTTGGTCATCAAAACTTGTAAGACCAGTCTTTGTGAGCTCTCTGCGAAGCATGTACCTAACAAACTCTTCTGTCTCAGTTGTCTCCGCCTTTATGTGAGATGCTGTTGGCTGTATGGTGCTGATTGCGTTATCTTTGACATTGTTGTTAAAGGACACAGGGAAATATGGTGCAGCAGATGCATCCAGGTGAGTTGCTTGCTTGAAGTCAGTTGTTCCAATGGTACGTTGATTCAAGGCTGTACCGATGACTGGAGATTGATGACTTGCCTGAAGCTTGCGCTGATGCTCTGTGACGTATGAAGGCAGGCAAGGTAGGCAGGTAGGAAATGCAGTGGAGTGATTTTGAGTGCAGGAAGTTGCTGGAACCTCTTTAACTTGAAGCTGTGAAGGAGTCTCTATGTAGTCGGGAGCATTGGAGACAATGGAGTGTGCACTGCAGTGGCTTAGGACATAGTCTTTAGTGCGTTTGAGGGGGTCTTCCATATCTGCTATGTTTAGGTTAATGCTGTCTTTCTCACTTGCACCTTCGTCTGCACTGATAGCTTGCTGTAGGACCCTTAGCTTTGCCATAGCTGTGTCATGTTTACACTGTTCATTTAAGGTTTCCATTGTTGCTCTTTGTCGTGCTGACTGCGCTTCCAACTCTGCTCTTTTTTCTGCATATGCCACCTGCACTTTGCTGGCTTCCACTTCAGCTCGGGCATTAATAAGTCGCTCACTGAGTGTTGAGTATCTTGAACTATGGGATCTTGACGAGTTTTTAGAACGTCTGGTGGAAACAGATCTGTGAGATGCAGTGTCCTGTAACAGCTTTATTTTTGCTTCTGCCTTTAATCTGGTTTGCTGGATAAAACTGTCTCTTTCAATATTGAGAGCATTGACGCGCTTTAATTGCATCATCGCACTTTCTGACTTCATGTTTTGTAAGACATTAGTGAATTTGATGCTGGTAAGCTGATAAAGCTCATATGAGGCAGAAAGTTGTTTAATGGCGCCCTCTAGTGTCAGTAGTTCACGTTCAACAGACACTGTATTGGCTTCAGCAAGGATTTTCTCCCAGACTAATTCCAAGCTATTTGACAATTCAGTCCTTGAAGCTTCATAATTCTCCATTACTTTCCAAGTGGGTTTAACTGAGCGTTTGGGTAACTCAGTTTCTTCAGGAACTTGTGAGGAGGTAGATGTGAGTTCACATGCAGAAGCTTGGTCACTCATGATAGCAGACTGACTGTGAAAGCAGGCAGGATCTGTGTGCTGAAATATGACACTGTGCAGATTGTCTCAGGCTATAAGGCTGCCATGTGCTGCTCTGTCCCTTCTGTCTTGCTATGAGGGCAGTAAATCTTGTCTGTTTCAGTACTGACATGCAGAAATCTTGTAATTAGGCTGTGAAACTCAGTTTTTCTACTGTTCTGTCTCAACTACAAAGCGATAAAGTTCATCTCCAGGTTTAAGTAGGCCTTACTCAAGCTGGTTTGATATTCATCCCTTGCATCGATACAGGCAGTTTAACTCAATGAATAAACTCACAGTTAGGACGACAGACGATGAATCCTTTCGAATGTTCCGTTTAATGATGGATATTCATAGGTAGAAAAACGTTGCAGTTGTAAGCCACATGTAAGATGTTTAGCATGGAAGAAATACAGGAGTAATGACCAGAATCAGGAAGTGGAGGAGAAATATAAAGAACTACGGGGAGAGAGAGAGTTCAGCTAGAAAGAAGGGGACAGATCTTAAAGACAGAGCAAGAATAATCGCATAGTGTAACACAACAGGGGTGTATAATTACGATTATTTTTTTTTAAATTCTGCACTGACTGTCTTTGAAATTGCCTCAGCCCCTGTTCAAATCCAATCCGCGGACAAAACCGGGGACAGATTTGGTCCGGGGACAGTGTCCTCAATCCGGGGACTGTCCCCTGAAACCAGGGATGTCTGGTCACCCTATTTTAGACCCCTTTCACACTGGGGCATTTTTCAGGCGCTTTGGCGTTAGAAAAAGCACATGTAAAGCGCCTAAAAGAAGCCTCATCTGCAATCCCAATGTGAAAGCCTGAGTGCTTTCAGAGCCCTTTCACACTGCCAGCGCCCAAAAAACGCTGGTAAGGCCCTTTTTACACTGGAGCAGTTTGCAGGTGCTATTGCACTAAAAATAGCGCCTGCAAACTGACCTGAAACAGCGGCTGCTGTTTCTCCAGTGTGAAAGCCCTCAGGCTTTCACACTGGAGCGGTGCGCTAGCAGGACCGCTCCAAAAGTCCTGCTAGCAGTATCTTTGGAGCGGTGTGTTTACTGCTCCTCCACCGCTCCTTCCCATTGAAAGCAATGAGAAACCGCAGCTGTACCGCCGGCAATGCGCATCTGCAGATTCCGCCGCAATTCCGACAGTATAGCGCATAGCGGCGCTATACCGCCAGCGCACCTCCCGCCCCAGTGTGAAAGGGGCCTTAAGCTCCGCTAAGACCCCTTTCACACTGGGGCGTTTTTCATGCGCTTTGGCATTAAAAAAAGTGCCTCAATGGGAAGGGGCGCTTTAGGAGCAGTGTATTCAACGCTCCTAACGCGCTGCAAAGAAGCTGCTTGCAGGACTTTTTTTGACGCCCTCTTAGCGCAGCGCCTCAGTGTGAAAGCACTCGGGCTTTCACATTGGGATTGCAGATGCAGCTTCTTTGAGGCGCTTTACAGGCACTTTTTTTAACGCTAAAGCGACTGAAAAACGCCCCAGTGTGAAAGGGGTCTTAAAGAGGAAGTAAATGCCGGACGATTTTTCTTATTTTTTCAATTTATATTTACTGTAAAGTATTGCAAATGCAAATACATTGAAATCGGCAAAAAACGAGGTTGGGAAATACCTTATTTGTCTTATTTAGTATATCTTCACTTCCGGGTATTGGCCGCGCCATTACTACTGCTGTTTGTTGAATCTATTCTGGACGTCATTTCCGCCCTTACTATGTTTCCCTTTGCAAATCTCCCGCATGCGCCGTAGCGTCAAAAGGGGGAGAAGCAGGAAGGAGATGATCAGAGCAGCATCCCGAGACTTCCCTCTGTGCCGTTCTGAGAGGAAGCTAATGAATGCTAATGACCCGGCATGCAGAGGAGACAGAAACGGCACACAGTGTGCCGTTAAAGAATATACCTAGTGCGCAATCGTGCCAGACGTCACTCAAGATTGCAGGACGATTGCTATGGAAACTAACACAGTGAGTGCACTTTCACAGGCAGCGATCAGCTGCCTGTGCTATCTAGATTTCAAAGAGCTTAAGTTGTATTGGAGGGTTTACAACCACTTTAAGGGGATAAGAAAACCTTTTGTGATATAATTCATGCCAATACTTTTTTCACCGTTTATGTCCTCAAAGAACACTTTGACCTACCAAATTATGACCTGTTTAGTATCTACAGCTCCACCATGCATTTGTAGCTTAATCTGACTTATTAGCATGAGAGCCCATTCACACAGGGGCGGCACGACTTGTCCCGCGACTGTGCTGGGCATCTTCAAGACGACTTCAAAGGAGACTTCAAAAATGACTTCTGTATTGAAGTCAATGGAAGTCGCCCTGAAGTCGTCTTTAAGTAGTACAGGAACCTTTTTCTAAGTCGGAGCGACTTCAGTCGCTCCGATTAGAACGGTTCCATTGTACAGAATGGGAACGCGACTTGTCAGGCGGCTGAGACGCATGGTGAGTCGCCCCTGTGTGAATGGGGTCTCAGGCTTCTAAGCTTGAATTTTTTCTGAAAGATATACAAAAAATGTGACTGCACTATTCTCCAATAATAAATATTTATGTGGAAATGCAACAAATTAATAAATATTCATGTGAAAAATGAATCAATAAAATAAATTGTCTACTAGAAAATCAATTACAAATCTGCATACAAACATTCATCTGCAACAAAGTTCATGTGTAAGAAACTTATGTATAAAAACTCTGAAATCCAATATAGCAACCACCAAAATGTATACTCGCGTGCTCGCATTAGGCAAGTCGATATAAGCGGAGGGGGGCATTCGCTGTTGGCAGGCAGGGTTGAACGGGAGCCTCTGCCCCCTGTCATTCTCTTAGCAGGGCCTGACATACAGTGGGAGTGGGTAAAGAACAAGATGAGGTGGGGGCAGGACAGGCAAAGTTTACTTTTCCTATTAACAAGCTGGTGATTGGTTGCTCGGACCACCTAGCAACCAACCAATCACCAGCTTGTTAATAGGAAAAGTTAACTTTGGCAGCTCCCGCTCTCCTGTCCAGTGCTGTGCTCCGCTGCAAGTCTCTCTGCATCCTAAATCAGTGAAAGTGTCATTCACTGGTTTTAATGCTATATTTAATATAGCATTAAAATATTAACTTAAGAGGGCAGTAATGATGTGTACAGTGCCTATAGTAGCCAATCATATTTTATCCTTTTTCTATCACAGTCAGATCAATTCAATATGCTTTATGTTATGTAGCACACAGACCCTTTTTCTCCGCTTGGCTCCACTTGCAGAGTAAGACACACCATGCCACGAGCCCGTGTCCTCTGTATTAGAGGTCAGGCGGTGTTCAGTATTTTGGGTTCTGCAGCGAGTTACCTCTTTCCACTGGTTCTCATCCCTAGTGTATAAGGACAAGTCTCTATTTCTTCCCAAGAAGGCCAATGTCCACACCACTTCAACTCTAACGATGAGTTTATTTTCTATTATTGCTTAGTAGACAGGATGAGATTGATGAGAGAAAGAATAGCAAACTTGGGGAATTAGGTCCAGACACAAACTAATAGAATTGTCACCACTCGATCCCGAGCGGGTTTAGCTCACCCGGATAGTCCTCTCTCACAGTCCTAGCAGCCGGAATGATGCTCGAATATTCACTTAAGTTTCCTTGGGATACGATCAGGAACAGTTCCAAGTCCTGAACTTCCCGGCGTTTGCAACAGTAGAACAAGGTGCAACTGAAGCACGTCACAAGGCCTGTGGCAGATCTTTGAATCACTCTAGCAGGTAACCAGGCCTCCTCCAGAGGTGGCGACTCCTTTCACCGATATCCCTGGTTCCCTCCAGTCTAGAACGGGTCACCCCCTCCCGGGCGCCCTAGGATTCTTCTTTTGAAGGTAGGCCCTAGCTAAAGGTGCTGGGCCTACTTGTAGTGTTGCAGTCCCAGGCTGAAGGTGCCTGGGCCTGATCACACCCACACGCACCCCTGGCCATGAGGGCCACCAAAGGTGGGGTATATGTCTCCTCTCCTCCTCCACTCCTCCCCAAAAGATGGCGTCTGCCCCTTATGTACCCTCTCCCAGCATGCACAGCAGGTTGACCACGCACACTGTACTGCTGCCGAGAGAGGACACCCTAAGGCATAGCAATGTCACCCATGGCTCAACCTTGACCTGATATGGCAGCGCCTCCTACAGGCCACAGGGAACCATACACCAGGCAGCATCACATAGGCAGAAGCAAATGCCTAACAATCAAAGTGGTCTGAGCCTGGCTACCAGCTCAGACCAACCCAAAATTTAAGCGCATAGCACCCCTGAAAAGTAAAAGGGCGCTACAGTTAATATTGGTAAAATTGTTATTGTTGTTGTTAAAGCAGAGTTTTACCCAAAAGTGGAACTTCCGCTCATCGGATTCCTCCCCCCCTCCGGTGCCACAATTGGCACCTTTCAGGGGGGAAAGGATACCTGTCAAAGACAGGTATCCTTTCCCACTTCCTGGAGTCCGGCCGCGAAGTCACCACGGGGCTCCCTCCTCCTCCTCCCCTGGCCGCCGGGCTAATAGGAGAGAGGAGCGGGCCTCGCGCATGCGCAGTAGGGTTCCCGGCGTGAAGCCGAAAGGCTACACTGCCGGGTTCCCTTACCCGCAATGGTGACGGAAGCACCCGACAGCTGATGGGAAACATCAGCTGCAGTGCCGACATCGAGGGACTGCAGGACAGTTAAGTCTCCATTTATTAAAAGCCAGCAGCTGCAGTATGGGTAGCTGCTGGCTTTTCATTTATTTATTTTTTCCCGTCACAGGCCGTAACACCACTTTAATATTTATTTTTGTACCTTAAAGCGGTTGTATACCCTCATAGCATACTTGCACCTACAGGTAAGCCTACATTAAGGCTTACCTGTAGGTGCTTGCAATATCTCCTTAACCTACATGGTTAAGGAGATATTTGCAGAAAAGCGGGCACTGATGTCTACGGCGCATGCGCGCTGTAGACAACAGCGCAAGCGCACTGAGCGTGCCGACTCTTGAATGGGAGCCTGCCGGAAAGTGCCGGAAATGTGCGCATGCGCGGGGATCGCTCTGTTCCGTGCGCATGCGCGGGAGTGACGTCATCGCCGCTCCGGCCAGTCACAGCGCCGGAGCGGCGATACCCGGAAATCACTCCAGGTATCATGGCGGCGGCGGAGAAGAGGAACGAGGGTCGTGCGGGTTCTTCGATCTAAGGTAAGTAATTGATAATGAGCTAGTATGCTAGTCATACTAGCTCATTATGCCTTTGCCTTGCAGGCTTTTCATTTATTTATTTTATTTCAGGGGTATACTGTAAAGGAATGTGATGAGCATAATGTTAAACTAGAAAATGTCTATTCTCTATGCATCTTTACTATACTATAAAGTCTATATTGCTTTTTCATGTACACCACTGCTGTAATTCTTCCTTACTCAAATCAACTTCTAATAACACCTCCTCCCACCGAAAAGATTGCAGAAGACAGAAAATGGCGGATGCCCCCTTCTCCCACACATCTTTGGAATGTGGACATGAAGATAGGACCAGAGGACAGCCCAGCTTAATCATCACGTTTCTGTACTCTTTTTGTATTGCAGCCAATCAGATGTGCTTATTGGTGTCACATTAACATACTAGTGACGTATCATGCTGTGTGTAAAAAGTTTTAGTACTGCCTGTAATAAAGCAGAGATAACGGCGTAGTTTGACTGAGACAGATGTGTCAGCGAGTTATTCCTAGCCGTGCACGGAATGTTATCTAACCTTTACAATTCGGAACAGCAGTAGAATCCATATTAACCCCATTTGTGGTTAAACGACCATTGCAAATGACGCCCAGTGTGGGGCTTCAGGTTTTTGACCAAAGGAAGTCCGCAAACTAAGGGCTGAGTTGCCAATCGGGACTGATCGAATACAGGGATTTGCGCACCCCTGGGTACGGTAAGTACTTATATACTTACCACTGTACAAATTTGTTCTGTCTGGGTTGGCAGCTGGCTTTGTCGGCTTCTAGAGGCAAACTAAGAGGCAGGTAATTTTTATATCTCGCCTGGGGCTGTTTTAAAGAACCTGCTGTTGGATCTCTGCTGACTGTATTTGTTTGGGGTTTGTATTTGTTCAGTGTCTGTTGTCCTAAGCATTACAACTCCTTGGCAGACTGAAAGGTTGTTGCAATAGAGTACCCTGACTCAGATAAGCGGTTTGCCCCATGGGAAGACGGGACATGTCCAGAGGTGAGCTGTCTGCCCCTCTAAAGGACGGTGTAGCTTTGCAATAAAGGTCACTCAGGGGTTATGGTGTACCATGTTCTGGTTCAGGTGAGCTGTCTGCTCCTGCAGAAATGGTTAACCTGAGGGCGTGGTTCAGCTTCTAAGGTTTTGCGGTGCCAGAGGCTGCAGGTGTGGTGTGATGTCCTGTTCTCAGTGTGTTTGTGGATTACTGTTTGGCATAAATCAATGGGGTTGGGGACTGGTGAAAGTAAAAGAAGGTGGCTACCTGAAGGAACAATTGGGTCACAAGCCGCTGTTCCCCTTCACCCCTGATGTGTTCGTTTTGAGATTAACGTTCATTACCCAGTGAAAGAGGGGATAGGAAAAAAGCTTGTTAGTATCCCCACGTTAGGATATCTCATGGACAGATTCCTGTGTGAGAAGCAGTGTTTAATAAATGTTAACCCTTGACTAGATATGAAATCACTAGTGTAGCATGTGATGATATGTAAGGAATCAGCAAGGAAATGGTTAAAGAACTTGAAGGTGAAATGCACTAGAAGTGGACAGAAGATTTGAAATATTAACAAGGTTTGTTGGATGTGAAACAAGAACATTGTGAAGAGGACAGAAGTTACTGAAGTGGTTAACAAGTTAGCGAAAGTTTGTGAATTGGAAGACTGCCAGATAAGTGGCGTATGTTGATAAGACGGAACAGAAAGTAATTCTATGTGATAAAACCTTATTGCAAGTGTCAGAATCTTGGTTTCGTGCTGCTAAAACATTGCATGAAGAGGCGAAGAAAGATGGCGATTGTATTGTATACTGTGGAATTTGGAACAAAGGAGGGGAGGGACATCCATGCCCTTCCCGGCTCAAGAACAACCCACTGTACACTTCCTCCCGGCAGCCATCTTAGTGCACCCATGCCCAGTACACTTCCTGCAAGTGGCCATCTTGGTACACCCGGAAGGCCCAACCAAGGCCTCTACCCAGTTCTCCCTGTTTTAAACCAGGATTGTTCCTACCACACTCCTGTCTTCCCCAATACGGAAGTGCCATATATTAATGATGAAGAAGCGTCCAAAAGGGAAGACCACCAGCAAGCAGCAAGGCCCCCTGCTCATTTAACCCCCAATCCGGCTCTAGACTCACAGTTCAGAGAGAATCTCGAACGTATGCTGGCAACCATAAAGAACAGTACCCCTCATCAGCCCCCGCCCCAACAACAATCTCAGTTGCCAGAAGGGGCACCGGTGATGTATGTCGCTTTTACCCCATCACAAGCAGCGGCCTTAGTGACAAGTCTACCTGACCCAGAGAAACAACCAATGCCCTTCTACCGCCAGATGTGCAGATACAAGAAACTTATTCAGCTGCTTGGAGAGATTTGATCAGCTTATGCCAAATTAAAGCAGGACATGTCTTTTGGCCGGTCATGCAGACGGCCTTCAATGATGCCTGCTTGACAAGTGCCACTTCCTATTCCTCGGGTGTGGAGTTCTGCGCCCAACTCCATGAATGGGTAAAAGGGAAAACTGGCGGATCAGACTACCACAATCCAAGATATTACCCAAGATAAAGGGGAGCCTGTGGAGAAGTATCATGCCAGACTCACCCAGGCCTTTGAGGATCTGGGCTTCTCTCACTATGAAAAGGCACACACACATATGTTTAGGGCTGCAACTAACGATTATTTTCATAATCGATTAGTTGGCCGATTATTGTTTCGATTAATCGATTAATAACCATAAAGGGGGGGGAAAAGGGAATTTTGCTGCAATTTGCATTTTTATATTTTTTTTGGCCAATTTTATTGTTGGGCAGATTAAAAAAAAAATTGACGCAAAAACCCATTACATACTTTTCTGCAGCTTCTCCATTGAAGTATATTGAACAAAAAAAAAATAGCACCATTTTGCGTTAAAAAAAAAAGTCCTTGCCCTTTCCAAATACTCTGCAGCTGAAAAAAATCATGGATGTGAACGTATCCCATTGGAAACCGTGTAAATTAAGTGTGTTTCTGCAAAAAGCACAGAGGTGTGACCCAGGCCTGAGATGTTTAGTAACATAATGGGGTTAAAAAAAAAAAATAGTACAAAAAGAGCAAATAATCGCTACTGTAAGGGGTTAATTTTTTACTGTGGGACAGTGAAAGTAATATTTACAGTAGAGATTTGCACTTTTTGTACTATAAAAGGGCTAATTTTTTTTTTTTTTAACCCCATTATGTTAGTTGGCCGATTAATCGATTATGAAAATGGTAATCGATTAATTTCATAATCGATTAGTTGTCGATTAATTGATTAGTTGTTTCAGCCCTATATATGTTATCAACTGCTTTTGTCTCAGGGCTCAGAGAAGATATCAGAAAAGGCCTGATGGTGGCTCGCCCCGAATACCTCTCTATGAAAATGTCCGAACTACTGCTGGTGGCCAGGGGTATAGAAAACCAAAAAGTAAAAAAAACAACGCCCCTCATGGTAGCTCATGATGACGATCCCACCTCCACTCGTCCACCTCCACTGTCCAATATCAGGGAAAGGATCACCTGCTACAACTGTGGGACACGGGGTCACTACAAAAGAGAATGTAAAGCCCCAAGACATCCCAGACAAGACAGGGACTACCGTGAAGGGCAACGTGGATATCAACCACCACCACCACCACCACACTCCAATTCTTGCTAGGAAATGGGCAAGCCCGAGTCACCCCTTGTAGCAGTGTCCTCGAATAGGCCTGGGGGACCCCTTGCAAAGGTCACGTTACCTATACAGGGAAGACCTACTACCTTCCTCGTTGACACGGGTGCAGCCAGGAGCGTCTTGAGGACTGAGGACCTGCCTGCTACTTCTATCCTTTCCAATATTGATGTTTCCTGCGTGGGTGTGAATGGGGTGCCCCGCTCCAGTCCGCTTACTGAGCCACTCCAGGTGGGGACATTACCCGATTTGCTTGCCAGATTTGTGCTGTCCTCTACATGTCCCATGAATTTGCTTGGAGCTGATGTGCTGTCCAGACTACAGGCCTTAATCATTTTCACGCCTGAAGGAGGAGTGAAACTACATACTCCCATATCCTTAGAAGACTCATCTGCTTTGTGTTCTCTGCTTCTCATGATGATACTTCATGAAGCGATATCTCCAAGTTCCATTCCACAGGAAGTACTTGACAGAATTCCTGCATGCCTATGGTCCACGGGAGACATCGGACACCTGAAAGTGCCACCAGTTTTAGTCAAGCTCAAAGAGGGAGCATCATTGCCCCGGAAACCACAATACCCTTTGAAGCCTGCTCAATCCGCAGCTATCTCAAGACAGGTCGAGACACTTGTGTCCAATGGCGCTCTGATACCCTGTACTTCGGAATGCAATACACCCTTGTTCCCAGTGAAGAAAACGGACCCCAAGAGGAGAACCAGAAAAATACAGAATGGTCCAAGACCTCCGAGCAGTTAACGAAGCCACAGTGTTGGACACCCCAATTGTGCCAAATCCACATACCTTATTATCAGGTATACCTCCAATGGCTGAGTACTTCACTGTAGTGGACCTGGCTTACTGCATGCGTGGATCCCTGATGCATCGATCCTCATGCAACCGCTCTATGATGCTCTCAAGTCTGTGCCATTTACCCTGTCAAGCGAGGCCCTTGACAATTTCTTTCTGCTGAAGCAAGCAATATCCACAGCTTCTGCTTTGGGCCTCCCAGATTATGGAATACCCTTTAAACTGTTTGTGTCAGGAAGAAATGGCCATGCCACAGGGGTCTTAGCTCAAACACATGGAGGCCGAACTAGACCCATTGGGTACTATTCATGCCGTTTAGACCCCGTGGCTAGGGGTGGCCCTTCCTGTTTAAGAGCTGTCTTTGCTGCCCAAGCACTGCTGGAAAAAAAACTTCTGACTTCGTTCTAGCACACCCCTTCTGGCACCGCATGACATTGCTGCCATCCTGAATCAGGTGCAACCCCGCCACCTGTCCCCCGCCAGACATCTTCGGTTACATATCTCCCTCCTCCTTCCAGACAATGTGACCCTCCAAAGGTGTCTCACTCTCAACCCGGCCACACTTCTTGTCCCCCCTCGAAAAATGGCAGAAGAAGAAGGAGATGGTGATGAAAAAGACCCCTGTACTGCTCCACATGACTGCCTTGAAATGATGCGCATGGAAACCACACACTTACCTACAGTGAGTGAAACTCCTCTGGAAAACCCTGACTACACACTTTTTGTGGATGGCTCCAGATATGCAGATGAAGGAGGCAAGTACCATATAGGTTATGCTGTGACCTCTGAATTTGAAATTCTTCAAGCAGGAGCATTACCACCAACTGTATCTGCTCAGGAAGCGGAGCTCCAGGCCCTCACTACAGCGTGTAAGATATCAGAAGGTAAAAGAGCCAACATTTACACAGACTCAAAGTACGCCCTGGGAGTGGCTCATGACTTTGGTGTCATCTGGAGGGCTGGAGGATTTTTGACAGCGGCCGGAACGCCAGTGAAACACAGCCCAGCCATCAAGGAGTTAATGGATACACTACTCTTGCCTGACAAAGTGGCTGTCTTGAAGGTTAAAGCACATGGCAAACTGAATTCTCAAGAAGCCAGAGGGAACCACCTGGCGGATATAGCTGCCAAACAAGCAGCGAAAGACCAATGGAAAACGGCTAAAGTGGCCGAAGAGGATAGTGAATCTTTAGCGCAGATGCCTGTGGCGGTCCATGTAACATCTGACAGGCAATACCTAGCCTCTATGCAAAATGCAGCTCACTCAGAAGAACATTCGGAATGGATCGATAAAGGAGCAGAATACGATGGAGATCTATATCTGATGAGAGGGAAAACCTGTTTACCAAAATATATATATCCAGCAGTCGTCCAATGGGCACATGGACCTGCACATCTCTCTAAGAACTTAATAAATTCACTGATCAGCAAGTATTACTGGGCCCCAGGGATAACCACCCTAACCAGAAATTACTGCGCCTCATGTGCAGTATGTGCAAAATGCAACCCGGGGAGAACAGAGAAGACACCGCAGAAGCATTTGGCGAAACCTCTCTATCCATTCCAGAGGATACAGATTGATCATATACAGATGCCAAAAAAGTGGCCGATATGAATATGCCCTAGTGATGGTGGACATGTTCTCCGGCTGGCCAGAAGCCTACGCTGTTACAAACATGACAGCCAAGACCACGGCTAAGAAACTACTGAGCGAGCTAGTATGTAGATTTGGGGTTCCAGGGGTGATAGAGAGCGATCAGGGCCCAGCCTTCACAGCAACCCTTACAAAAGAGATTTGGGCAACACTGAGAGTTCAGTAAGATCTACACACCCCATACCACCCTCAAAGCAGTGGAAAGGTAGAAAGGATGAATGGGACTCTAGGGAAACATGCTCTGTCCCCTTATGAAATTTTGTTTGATTCAGCCCCCAGACCTGGCTGTTAGTTCCCACAGTAGTTGCAGTTCCAAACTGATGTGTTAACTAGCTATGTCACACGTTTGTCTAGAGCATTAACTAATATCCATTCTCAAGTGTTTTCTTCCATTCCAGATCCTAAAGTAGATGCAGGAACACACCAACTACTGCCAGGAGATTGGGTGCTAGTAAAGAAGTTTGTGAGGAAGCACTCCCTTGAGCCAAGATATGATGGTCCATTTCAAGTTTTGCTGACCACAGCTACATCAGTATAGCTAGAAGGGAAAAGCACCTGGATACACGCCTCCCAATGCAAGAAAGCTCAATCTCCTGAAGACAAGATCCTGACAACACCACAATGATGGTGTTGTATATCCTTTTCCTGTTAGGGTTAGTGGGGGATCAGAAGGTAGCCATCACACAAAATGACAAGTTATTCACCACATTCTAGTATAACTCTTCAAACACACATGTGGCCACCTTTATAATTGATTACTGTAACATATTCTCATGTCCTCCAGTTCCGTGGCAATGTAACTTATACCGTGACACACCCAGTTACAGGAGGAAGCGAGCAGCTCCCTCCAGAAGCTTTGACCCTCATGTGTACATAGATGCCATAGGGGTCCCTGATCAATTCAAGGCCAGGGACCAGGTAAAAGCTGGTTTTGAGTCTTTGATCCCCATAATAACTGTCAACAAGAATGTAGATTGGATTAATTACATATACTACAACCAACAGAGATTTGTAAATTACACCAGAGATGCCCTCCAGGGAATTTCTGACCAGTTGGCCCCCACTTCCTATATGACATTTGAGAACCGGATGGCCTTAGACATGGTGTCAGCTGAGAAAGGAGGTGTCTGTAAAATGATAAAGAAAACGGGAACCTGTTGCATTCCTCACATTCCTGACAATACTGACCCAAATGGTAAGGTTACTCTAGCTATAAAGAAATTAGAAGATCTGTCATTGGAGTTGAAGAAGAGCTAAGGTATTACAGACCCGTGGGATCAATATTTCAGCTGGATGGGTGGGTGGCAAAAGATGCTCGCCCAGATAGGGGTTACAGTATTAATAATCCTAGTTCTTTTAGCTCTGGTTGTATGCTGTATTCTGCCCTTTGTAAAGAAGTTAATGAGCAAAGCTGTAGATAACAGCACACCTACATTTCTCCACCAAGAAGAAGAGGATCCACTTATGAAGGAAGAGGATAAACCCTTCACTCCTTTACAGTCACGCCCCGTCCATAATTTTACAGTCCTATAGGGATATAGGGATAGGATAGGGAACCGCCTGACTGTCCTTCCTGGCTTCGTCGAGGGGGGTAGTGAACTAGTTACTGTCCTTCTCTATACTTAGCCTGAAAAAAGGTCCTGGGGAATGGTCCAGGTGGTGGTCAGGTCCTTTAGTTTGAGGGACAGATAGAAAATTGCCATTTTAGGGGGGTCTGTGAAGGAATGTGATGAGCATAATGTTAAACTAGAAAATATCTATTCTCTATGCATCTTTACTATACTATAAAGTCTATATTGCTTTTTCATGTACACCACTGCTGTAATTCTTCCTTACTCAAATCAACTTCTAATAACACCTCCTCCCACCGAAAAGATTGGAATAACCGAAAATGGCGGATGCCCCCTTCTCCCACACATCTTTGGAATGTGGACATGAAGATAGGACCAGAGGACAGCCCAGCTTAATCATCACGTTTCTGTACTCTTTTTGTATTGCAGCCAATCAGATGTGCTTATTAGTGTCACATTAACATACTAGTGACGTATCAAGCTGTATGTAAAAAGTTTTAGTACTGCCTGTAATAAAGCAGAGATAACGGTGTAGTTCGACTGAGACAGATGTGTCAGCGAGTTATTCCTAGCCGTGCACGGAATGTTATCTAACCTTTACAATTCGGAACAGCAGTAGAATCCATATTAACCCCTTTGTGGCTAAACGACCATTACAATACAACCGCTTTAAGTGCCGGTACACACTACAGCGACATGAAAGTCGGCACGACTTTGCGAGGCAACTTGAGGCAACTCCTCCAAGACAGGCGACTTTGCCAGTGGCAAATCAAACAATAATCAGCTCTGTGGGAGGGAGGGGTTTGCCTGAGAAAAACTATTTTCTCTTCCTGTAAAGTTGCTTCAGTTAAGACACTGATCCGATTTTGGAGGCGATTTCCATTGAAATCAATGGGTACAAGTCGCCTAGAAGTCGCCTTGAAGTAGTACAGGAAACGTTTTTGAAGTCGGAGCGACTTCAGTAGTGTGCATTAAGACGGCTCTCATTCACTTTAATGTAATTTCTCATGTCACGCAACTTGGGGCGACAGAAGTCGGATCCCAAGTCGCGGTAGTGTGAACGGGCACTAAAGGGGTTGTAAAGTCTCAAGGTTTTTCACCTTAATGCATCAAAGGTGAAAAACCTTCTTTGCTACAGCACCCCCCCCCCAGATCGCCCCCCCCCCCTTTTTACTTACCTGATCTGATCCAGCGATGAGCATGAGTTCAGCAGCTCTAGCCGCTGTCTCTCCCCTTGCTATATATCGTTCATGCATCATCCCTGTGTGGGTTTCCACTTCTTTGTTGTTCTGTTTTGTGGTTTATTGTTTTGCCAAAAATCTTCAATAAACAGATTTGAAAAAAAAGAAAGGATAAAAAAAAGAAAAGGAAAGTGGTTTAGGAATGTTTCAGGTCTACAGGGCAAGGACTGGACTGATATGTGGGACTAAATCTTCACTTTCTGCTTCTGATCTCCTTATTCATTACAAATTCTTACACAGAATTCATTTTAAGGCCCATACACACGATCGGACTTTCTGACAACAACAGTCCGACGGACGTGTTTTATCGGGCAATCCGACCGTCTGTATGCTCCATCGGACAATTGTTGTCGGAATTTCCATGGACAAATGTTCGCTGTGCATGCTCTCAAACTTTCCGACAACAAATGTGTTACGTCGGATCATCCGATCGTGTGTACACAAGTCCATCGGACTAAAATCCAAAGTACAAACACGTATGCTCGGACGACAATAGCAGAAGTTGCCCAAAGGATGGCGGTAAAGAGCTGAAAAACCACGTGGTTTGGTGAATGTTGGCTGAAAATGTTCTGCCGTGTGTATGCAGAACAAGTTCACGGCCAACGCCCTTCAGACCAAAATCCACAGAAAAGTCAGATGGAAGTCTGATCGTGTGTATGAGGCTTTACCCTTGCAAAAGTTGTGTATACTTATCCATCTGTATCACCCGATTGCTGGTGTTGCTCACATTCACCCACTCATTATTTCCATGAATTTTGAGATTGTCAACTGATACAAGACTTCTGGATGGCGGTCACCCATTTCATTGTTAGATTGTAAAATATTACACTATTAATCTGTATTTGTCTGCTGAGACTCTGCAACTTATTGTTTTGTGCACAGAAGGGTATTATCCTAAACTGGAAGAAACAAGACCCACACATGCCCTTCTGGAGTGGACTGGTCAACTCCTCTCTATCCTTCTACAAGTCCACTTTTGAGCATCAGGCCTGCCCGACTAAGTTTGATAAACTAAGGAATTGTTGGCTTTGCACGGTTCATTTGAATACCGTATTTATCGGCGTATAACACGCACCGGCGTATAACACGCACCCCAAGTTTAGGAGGAAATTTTAGGGAAAAAAACTTTTAGCAGGGAAGTTTAAGGAAAAATAACTTATATTTAAATGCAGCCTTGTCAGTGTCCATTGCAGCCTTGTCACAGTGCAGACTTGTCAGTGTCCATTGCAGCCTTGTCACAGTGCAGCCTTGTCAGTGTCCATTGCAGCCTTGTCACAGTGCAGCCTTGTCAGTGTCCATTGCAGCCTTGCCCCAGAGTCCATTTCAGCCTTGCCCCAGAGTCGCCGTGCAGCCTTGCCCCAGAGTCGCCGTGCAGCCTTGCCCCAGTGTCGCCGTGCAGCCTTGCCCCAGTGTCGCCGTGCATCATTTTAAAATTGGCGCCGAGACTGTGCGGACGCCGCCGAGAACGCCGGGGACGCAGGGACTGGGCGGAGCCGCCGCCGAGATACACATAGCCGAGTGTACTCGGCTATACTCGGCTTTTCTCGGCTCCGCTCACAGTCACGCCGAGTCCCGCCCTATGATGGACATAACACTGGTCCAATGGCGGGACTGGGCGTGACTGTGAGCGGAGCCGAGAAAAGCAGAGTATAGCCGAGTACATTCGGCTATGTGTATCTCGCTCCGCTCCGCTCACAGTCAGCGGACACAGCTCAGGGATGTCAGTATCGGCGTATAACACGCACCCACGATTTTCCCCTGATTTTCAGGGGAAAAAAGTGCGTGTTATACGCCGATAAATACGGTAATTCAAATCACCTCTATGTGTTATGTGTCCTTTATATGATCGAGCAGGTCTTGGCTTTAGGCTAAATCCCCTTTAAGGCTGGATTCACACCTATGCATTTTTAGTGCTTTTTGCATTTTGAAGATTTGCACTACAGAACGTGTTCCATAGGAAACCATGTTAAATGGACTGTATTGCA
Source organism: Rana muscosa (assembly GCA_029206835.1). Classification (NCBI taxonomy): domain Eukaryota; kingdom Metazoa; phylum Chordata; class Amphibia; order Anura; family Ranidae; genus Rana; species Rana muscosa. Next base: position 632,156,999 of record CM055117.1, on the reverse strand, counting down.
AATCTGCAAAATGCAAAAAGCACCAAAACTGCATAGGTGTGAATCCAGCCTTAGGTTCCAGACCTTCCTTCCTCTGAAATTTAGAATTGGGGTCAAAAAAGGTGGCTTGCAAAAATTTCAGAAAAAGTTTTTGGTTAGGAAATCAAAAATTGCATGGCTCTGAGATTACACAGGCCACATTTGGCTTTCTGAATATTTACTATTCTGTGTTCCAACAAATCTTACGATTTATGGATGCCCTTAGAGCTTCAAGCCCCCCAGCCTCTGCAGATGGAAACGTTGGCTGTGGAATATAGATTTCAGGTGAAAGTATTAAGCCCTGTACACACGGTCAGGCTTTTTGCCAACAAACTTCATTTTGAGCAAGTTTGACAAAAAATCCGACCGTGTGTACGCTCCATCGGACAAACTTTTTGGTTTTCATCGGACAAAAGTTCGGTCTGCAAACGGACAAACTTTTGGCCAACAAAAGTCCGATGGAGCAAAGTCCTATCGTGTGTACAGAAAACCATCGGACTTTTGTCCGATGGACAAAACAAATAATATGTTAAAATCAACTAACAGGGGCGTGGCCGGAACCCGACCTGAATGGCTGCATAGACCTAGAGCTCTCTCCCAGCCCGCAGCTATAGAGCCAGAAAAAGGTGCTTACACCCCACTGTAATGGGTGGCTCCAGGACGACCAGATCCGCGAAGCCCCGGGGGTCCTCACAACCCCCCCCGGGCACACCCTCTGACCTCCGGGACTACTTTACCCAGCCGGACGTCCCGCCGGGCGGACCGGCTAAAATGGCGCCGGCCGGCGCTGCGGGGCAGGCCGCAACGCCTCATCCTACCTCCATCCAGGCTCCGGAGCAGCATCGGGACCCCTTGAGCCCAGAAACCTCTCAGCAGCCAGCCGGGGAGACGATCCGGAATCGGGGAGCGGTGAGTCCTCCACTCGGGCCTACGGCCCTCCCTGCAGCCATCCTCCCCACGTCCCTGGCGGCCATCTTGGGACTCCCCACGAGGCAGCAGCCGTACACCCAATGCTCTGAGGCCTTCCCGCAGCTCCTCCGCACCGCCTCAGACCCGGGCCTCTCAGGGACAGCTGCCAGCTCGCTGTCCAGCACAGGGGGAGCGGAGGACTATCCATCCCCACAGGACGGAGCCCATTCACCCTTGGATGGCAGAACACCGGGCACTTTTATCCCACATGAGGCCACCCTGCCGGACACCCTCTCCCCCAGGGCACAGAGGCCCTCCAGACCAATAGACCCCCACCCACAAGGCCTCCCTGCACCATCGGCCCCCCCCTGTGCCCAGGTGGCCAGCACCTCTGCTCCTCCCCACTCCCCGAGGTCGCCTGACAGGGACCATTGGCCGACACACACCCAGGACTGGAGTGAGCCCTGGGAATACCAGGCCTCCCCGAACCCCTCCTGGGGAGCCCCGCTTTTCCCCTGCTACCCCCACGATGCTCCTGACGGCGGTCGAGGGGCACAGGGACAACCCCCCCCAATGCCCCCGCAGTGGCACGCTTACCTCCAAGCGATGCCGACAAAGGACGACTTCAGGCAGCTTGTCGAGGACGTGAAGTCCACCTGCAGATCAGAGATCCAAGCCTTACAGTCGGGCCTCAAACATCTAGCAGACAGGGTGGAAATGGCGGAGGAAGAAATCCAAGAAACAAAATTAGCAGTACACAGAACCCAAGTTCAAGGATCAGAACACTGCACCCTCCTTAGGGACATGCAACGCCACGTAGAAGACCTGGACAACAGGGGGCGCAGGAACAACATCCGGGTTCGGGGGGTCCCAGAAGCAGAAGGCCTAGAAGATGTCCAGAACACACTACAATCGCTTTTTAACGACCTTCTGGGGGCGGACCCGACCCATACTATTGAAATGGACAGAGCCCACCGAGCGCTACGGCCTAAAGGCACCTCTACCAGACCCCGAGATATCATTTGCAGGCTGACATCATACCCTTTGAAAGAGGATATCATGAAGCAGGCCCGCCTAGCCCGCAAGGTGACCCTAGGAGACCATCACATTCAGCTGTTCCCGGACTTGTCCTGGATCACCCTACAAAAGAGAAGACTACTCCAACCACTGCTGCGCATTCTTCAAGAAGAGAATATACAGTACCGCTGGGGATTTCCCTTCAGCCTCACGGCCAAGCATCAAGGCAAATCAGCGACCATGAGGTATCCGGAGGACCTGGAACCCTTCTGTGACACCCTGGCGATTAGAGCACCCCAGCTTCCTGATTGGGATCTTGTGGCGACCCCACCACCGCCGCCCACAGTGTGGCAGAAGGTCCCCCCACTCAAGCGCTCCCGAGGCCCGGAGAGATCCCCGAGGGGTCGGAGCTCGCAGCAGAGGAGATCCTGATTGAGTCTTGCACTATCTGACTTGCTACATATCTGAAGGACCACCCCTGTCCCTGTTTACGCGTTATGGTTCGCTGTTTTTTGCTACCTTTTTCATAAGTTTTATTTTTTCTCTCTATTTTTCACCCCACGATAAAGCCACCCAGGCAATAGGCTACGCAATAATCCACCTTTGGCGCCCTTGCTACAGAACTGACCGACATCATGGGCGAGTCTTGAAAAAGACCTTGGAGAGAGACTGTTCGGGCACCCCCTGCCTTCCCCCCCTCTTAGTTCACTAGACTTCTAGAGCAAGCGGGTTATCACCGTCTTGCATGTTTGACTTTGGGCTCCCCTGGGTCTCCCTGGCCCACCCTATCTGGGTGGGGGCGGGGAGGCTCACGGGAGGCCTTCTGGACCTGGGCCGGCTGGTCCCATCGGGTCTGTGCATGTTGTTTTCTATGTTTATGCATGATATTACCATACTAATTACTTTTCTCTTTCTCCTAGCTTTTCCTAATCCCCTCCCTTCCTCTGTCATCGCCTGGCTCACTAAGCAAAGTCACCAATCCTCTCGGATCTCCTCCCGTGTGGCGCCCATCCCTGACCGTGACTGCCCGGACCACCCTCAACAACACCAGATGAGTATTTATGCCCCCCATCCTAGCTCCCATGGCTAAGATTTTATCCTTAAATGTTCATGGCCTGAACTCTAATCGTAAAAGGCATCTGGCACTGAGGGAGTTTAGACAGTCAGGAGCGAATGTCATACTGGTACAGGAAACTCACTTTGACAAAGAGGGCACCTTTAAATTCGCCTCCAGGTACTACTCTCAAATCTACCTGTCATCAGGACCCCACAAGAGGGCGGGGGTGGCTATCCTAATCAAACAAGGGTCCCCCTTCACGTACTCGTCCCACTACAGCGACCCCCAAGGCCACTTTCTCATACTCAGAGGCCTATGGCTGGACAAGGAGATCACATTTTGTGTGGTCTATGTCCCCAATGTCAGGCAGACAGGATTCCTAAATAAAATGCTAGCTCGCCTATTCCGCTCGGATCATGGGGTGCTGGTGGTGGGGGGGGACTTTAACCTAACCCAATCGGAGATGGCGGATCGCCAGGGGGTGGGCCCTAGGGCGCCCACACCGAGAGCACTTAGAGATTCGCAGCTTTTCCGCCAAATTACCAGAAGGTATGCCCTCTTTGATGCCTGGCGGGCTCTCCATCCTGGAGACCGACAGTACACCTTTTATTCGGCCCCCCATCGCACGCACTCCCGCATAGATTACTTCTTTGTTAACAATGCAACCCTACGTATGACTCGAACTGCGCGGATCCTGCCGATCTCGTGGTCGGACCACGCCCCGGTAGAGTTAACCCTGGACTTAGATGCCCCAACACGTAGACCGTGCACCTGGCGTCTAAATACGTTCCTACTGCAACACCTCCCCTCAAAAACTGAACTAAATACCACGCTACAACATTATATGGCAGACAATGACACGGGGGATGTATCTATATCCACATTTTGGGAAGCCCATAAGGCGGTGATGAGGGGCAGATGTATAGCCCTCTCCTCATCCATGAAAAGGGACTCACAGGCCCTGCAGAAGCACACAGAACAGGAGCTTAGGAATCTAGAAAAGCAGCTTCAATCCAACCCCACTATGGCTCTCCTGAAAAAAAATACAGCCCTAAGGGCAACGTTGGGAGACCTAGCCCTGAACAGGGTAGAAAAAGCCTTACTCAAACTAAAACAGATGTTCTATGACAAGGGGAATAAGGCCCATACGCTTCTAGCCCGGAAGCTCCGGGACAACGCTCAAGTATCGACCCCACATCAGATCCAAAATAGCGCGGGCCGACTGGTCTCCCACCCCACTGACGTAGCCCATTCCTTTGAAGTCTTCTACAAGGCCTTGTATAATAACCCTGATATCCCCGCAAACCCCCCCACGCCTGACCTGACTAACCGTATTCAGCAATACCTAGATCTTAGCGGTGTATCACGGCTCCAGTCCACAGATCTGGATGCTTTGAATGCTCCGATCACGCAAGAGGAAATAGAGCAGACCATCAAATCCCTACCCAATCGCAAAGCCCCAGGCCCGGACGGCTTCCCATACGAGTACTACAAGGAATTTCTCCCTCCCCTCCTCCCCTACATGTGCAGGCTCTTCAATGCCTTCCTTCATGACACTCCGATCCCGAGAGATATGCAGAGCTCCTTTATCACAGTGATCCCCAAACCCGGGAAGGACCCCTCCCTCTGCGCTAACTACAGACCAATTGCCCTGCTGAATTCGGACCTTAAAATATTCACTAAACTCCTGTCTATGCGCCTGAACACGGTCTTACCCTCCCTGATCCATAAAGATCAGGTGGGATTCGTCCCTTTCCGCCAGGCGGGTGACAATACTAGGAAGATAATAGACCTGGTTGAGGTGGTGAACAGGGAGGGCGCACAGGCCCTGCTGTTGAGCTTGGACGCAGAAAAAGCGTTTGACCGCCTGGGGTGGCCCTTCCTGTTCGCCACGCTCCGCCATGTGGGATTCAGGGGGCCCTTCTATAGAGCCATACAACACCTATATACAAACCCATCTTCCCAAGTCAGGACCCCCTTCGCCCTGTCCGCCCCGTTGCCAATACAGAATGGCACCAGACAGGGGTGTCCACTCTCACCCCTGCTCTTTGCACTATGTGTTGAACCCCTAGCAGCGACAATCCGTGGCAACCCGGACATTAAGGGCATAGGGGTTCGGAACAGGGAGTTTAAAATCTCCCTGTTTGCAGATGACATCATTCTCTCCTTAGTTCAACCCAGGACTTCCCTTCCAATCCTTCACGCGGAACTAGACCGCTATGGGGCTCTATCGGGATACAAAATCAATGCATCGAAGTCGGAGGCCCTCCCACTCAATATACCAGAGGGTGAGGTAGAACACCTGAAAGCCAATTTCCCCTATAGCTGGAAAAATACTGCCCTAAAATACTTGGGAATTAATATTACCCCACAATACTCTACTCTTTACCAAGAAAACTTCCCCCCCCCTCTTCCACAATATCAGGACCCTCCTCCAGCAATGGAAAAAGCACCACATCTCTCTACTTGGAAGGATCGCATCTGTGAAGATGACGGTCCTCCCGAAACTGTTGTATCTCTTTCAGACCTTGCCCATCCCCGTCCCCTATGGCCAACTGAAACACTTACAAGCCGACCTACTACGATTCACCTGGAACTACGGGAGACATAGAATCCCACGGTCGGTGTTGCAGGCGGCCAGGTCAGATGGGGGCCTAGCTTTCCCCACTCTCACTAAATACTATCAGGCGGCACAACTGAGGGCAATAACTTCTTGGTTCACGCTCCGTTCCTATAACAAATGGACCGAGATAGAGAAACTGTGGTTAGCTCCGATACACCCAAACAACCTTCTGTGGAAAGCGAACGCAGAGGTAGAGCCAGCACGATTGCTAGGCCCGATGGCGCAGCTCAGGAGGATGTGGCGTAAACTGACACAACAACATAGACTGGTCTCTGACAGCTCGCTCCTGACCTCATTTGCTTGTAACCCCAAAATGCCAGATAGCTTAACCTACCAAATGTCCTCCCCCTGGACTACGAGAAACCTCTTCCATTTTGGAAATTTGGTGGATCCTCGCACCCGTAAACTGCGTCCCTTTGCCGACCTGCAGTCCCAATATGGCCTCCCTAAGCAGGCTTTCTACGGGTATCTCCAAATCCGCCACTATGCCTTGTCCTTCGCACCAACTCTGCAATTTTCCCCCCCTACCCCTTTTGAGAACCTCATTCTGGTAGGCTTTGCCCAGAGAGGTCTGATCTCAAATATTTACAAAATATTGAATGAGAGGCCCTTTGACTCAATGGGCAAACACAATTACATGACCAAGTGGGAAAAGGCATTGGGAGAGGAGATACCCCTGGAACAATGGAGGGCCATATGGAATCAAGCGTCCAAGACGTCGATATGCACGCTATACAAGGAAAATATATACAAGATACTGTACTTCTGGTACTTGACTCCTGATGTCCTCCATGCCATCCACCCGGCCAGTTCGGACCGATGCTGGAGATGCCAGGGAGCAAAGGGAACACTATACCATATCTATTGGGAGTGCCCGCTGATAACCCCTTACTGGCACTCAGTTCACCAACTTCTGACTCACCTCCTAGAAACGGAAGTACCATTCACCCCCAAATTTTTCCTGCTGGGACTGATGTCTCTGAAGGCCCCTCGCCCATACAAGAAACTAACCAGACATGTCCTTACGGCAGCTCGCTGCTTGGTGGCACTGAACTGGAAGCGCAGCTCCCCCCCTTCAGAGGGAGCGCTGTATGCCAGGATTAGGGATGTAGAATCAATGGAGAGGATGACGGCGAGGATTCATGATCGCCTTGACTCTCACAACATGGTCTGGGAGCTGTGGCGCCGCCGGGAGGACCACGGTGATTCAGAGCCAGGTACACTTTGATGACATTCCCCCCCCCCTCTCTCCCCCATCTTCTCTCTCCTTCGCCTCTTTATTCTTTCCCTCTCTTTTTTCTTTCTTTTCTTCTCTCCTCTTTCCTCTCTACTCTTTCCCTTTCTCTGGGAGTCCCTATGGGACCCATGTACTTGAATATCTAATACCCTTATCAGTTCAAAGGTTTTGGTTGATAGCACGGTATGTAAATGATAAGATAATCTGATGAGACCAGTAATCTGCATAGATGCCAGATGTACGGTGCTGGTACGCTCAGGAAATATTACAAACATGTAACCAAAAAAAAAAAAGCAATTACTCTGTTTGTTGTAAGTCCGACGCATTATAATTGTAACTGACATAACTTCAAATAAAACAGTTATTGATAAAAAAAAAAATCAACTAACAATAGCAGAAGTTGACCAAAGGGTGGCGGTAAAGAGCAGAAAAACCATGTGATGTTGGAAAAAGTTTTGGGAAAGTTTGCAGAAAAGTCCTGTGGTGTGTATGCTATGGGTGTGCCTGGCCAACTCCGTTCGGACAAAAATCCACGGAAAAGTCAGATGGAAGTCCGACCGTGTGTACGAGACTTAAGAAGGAGGCTGCATTTTATATGCAGCAAAGTCTCCACAGTCAGAATTTTTTTATTACATATAACACAAAAGAAAAGAGCACTAAAAACTCTGTGGTGGACAAAAACACAGGCTGCAGCTATGGCAGGAAGATCTTGCGTCTGAAATTTCCATAAGATATAAAAAGCCAGGGAATGACTCAGCAAATTAGGTTTTGCCAATGACTAATATATCCCTTACGGGTGGATTGACCATTTAAAGCTGGCCAGACACTGATTTAAATTTGGCAGGTTTGGCAGGGACTGACCGATTTTCAATCAGTATGTGGCTGTCCATGCTCGACAGAATTAAATCGTTTGATCAATTTCTGTTGAAGGGACATGCTGGAAGGCTTTTTTTGATCAGCAGCTGTAGCCAATCAGCTGCAACCACTGATCAATGTATTCTTGTGGGGGGAATTTCTCCATTCGCCTCATTTGACTAAACATTGGCTCAGGCTGGGTTCACACTGGTCCGACAAACGCTCCGACATTGGGAGCTCATGTCGCATGACGTGTGAAAATCAATGTTTCCCTATGAGAGGCGTCTTAACTGGTCCGACACAAGTCGGTCCGACTTTGAGGCTGGGTTCACACTGGTGCGACAAACGCTCCGACATTGGGAGCTCATGTCGCATGACGTGTGAAAATCAATGTTTCCCTATGAGAGCCGTCTTAACTGGTCCGACACAAGTCGGCTCGACTTAGAAAATGCTCCCTGTACTACTTTTGTCCGGCTACTTCAGCCCATTGACTATCATTGAAGTCGGATCAAAGTCAGAACGCCGTCTTGCATGATCCGACTTTGGCATGCGACTTGTGCTCTGATGATCTTGAGGGGGAACTCCACGCCAAATTTTAAATTAAAAAAAACGGCATGGGTTCCCCCTCTAAGAGCATACCAGGCCCTTCGGTCTGGTATGGATTTAAAGGGGAAACCCCTACGTCTAAAAAAAGGCCTGGGGGTCCCCCCAAAATCCATACCAGACCCTTATCCGAGCACGCATCCCGGCCGGTCAGGAAAGGGGGTGGGGACGAGCGAGCGCCCCCCCTCCTGAACCGTACCAGGCCGCATGCCCTCAACATGGGGGGTGGGTGCTTTGGGGCAGGGGGGCGCCCTGTGCTCCCCCCCCCAAAGCACCTTGTCCCCATGTTGATGAGGACAAGGGCCTCTTCCCGACAACTCTGGCCGTTGGTTGTCGGGGTCTGCGGGCGAGGGGCTTATCGAAATCCGGGAGCCCCCTTTAATAAGGGGGCCCCCAGATACCGACCCCCCACCCTATGTGAATGAGTATGGGGTACATCGTACCCTTACCCATTCACCTGGAGGAAAAGTGTCAATAAAAAAAAAAAACACACTAGACAGGTTTTTAAAGAAATTTATTAGGCAGCTCCGGGGGTCTTCTTCCGACTTCGGGGTCTCTTCCGACTTCGGGGGTCTCTTCCGACTCTCCGGCCTCTTCTCCCTCCCTTGTGCCTTCTCCGCGCTCTCTGCTGCTTTCTGCCTTCTGCCGGGCTTCTCCGCTATCTTCTGCCAGCTCTTTTGCTAGCGGTGGCCCGGTCTTCTTCAACGTCTTCTTTCCTCTTCTCTTCTTGAGATGTTGACACAACGATCTCTCCCGCTGTAATGCCCTGTGCGCAATGATTTATATAGGCATGGGGCGTGGTCACCCGGTGACCCCACCCCCTTATGACGTCGCAGTCCCATCTTGCCCCGGGACAGTGATGCCATAAGGAGATGGGGTTACCGGGTGACATCACCCGGTGACCACGCCCCATGCCTATATAAATCATTGCACACCGCGCACACGGCATTACAGCGGGATAGATCGTCGTGTCAACATCTCAAGAAGAGAAGAGGGAAGAAAACGTTGAAGAAGACCGGGCCACCGCTAGCAAAAGAGCTGGCAGAACAAAGTGGAGGAGCCAGACAGAAGGAAGAAAGCACCGGAGAGCAGTAGGAGAACCGGAGAGCGCGGAGAAGGCACCTGGAGAGCGAGAGAAGAGGCCGGAGAGTCGGAAGAGACCGCCGAAGTCGGAAGAAGACCCCCGGAGCTGCCTAATAAATTACTTTAAAAACCTTGCAAGGCTAGAAACTAATAATTGGACTTTAAAGGCATACAAGGTACATAAGAGTAAAAAACTAAAGATTTATTGGTATACAAAAAAGTTTGATATATAAAACAATCATAGATTATCAAGTTAATTGATCAGTATTTATGACTGATCCAACAGAGGTTATCAATATCATATCATACAGTACGGTAGGTTCCCCTTAAAACGACTCAAATGAGTACACAAATAAGGGAGGAGAAAATAAATTATTATTAAGTAATTATAAGATAGATAACCAGCAGATGGATTCAGAGGAGATGGAGAACTTGCTCGACATGTTGCGCGTTATTGTAAATGCTTCCCCAGGAGCATATATAGCATTCTATAAAACATACAGAGAAACAATACATAAAAATAAGGCCTAAAATAAATACATAAAAAAACATTTTAATACAATATTAATTCATAGCAAATATACATGTATATTTGCTATGAATTAATATTGTATTAAAATGTTTTTTTATGTATTTTATTTAGGCCTTATATTTATGTATTGTTTCTCTGTATGTTTTATAGAATGCTATATATGCTCCTGGGGAAGCGTTTACAATAACGCGCAACATGTCGAGCAAGTTCTCCATCTCCTCTGAATCCATCTGCTGGTTATCTATCTTATAATTACTTAATAATAATTTATTTTCTCCTCCCTTATTTGTGTACTCATTTGAGTCGTTTTAAGGGGAACCTACCGTACTGTATGATATTGATAACCTCTGTTGGATCAGTCATAAATACTGATCAATTAACTTGATAATCTATGATTGTTTTATATATCAAACTTTTTTGTATACCAATAAATCTTTAGTTTTTTACTCTTATGTACCTTGTATGCCTTTAAAGTCCAATTATTAGTTTCTAGCCTTGCAATTCATATATATCGGGATGGTGGCATACCTGTACCAGTGTATCCACAGTGTCACCCTGTGGGAAGATACACGTTAAAAAGTTTAGAATTCTCTACTTTAAAAACCTGTCTAGTGTGTTGTTTTTTATTGACACTTTTTCTCCAGGTGAATGGGTAGGGGTACGATGTATCCCATACTCATTCACATAGGGTGGGGGGCCGGGATCTTGGGGCCCCCTTATTAAATTAAAGGGGGCTCCCGGATTCCGATAAGTCCCCCGCTCGCAGACCCTGACAACCAACGGCCAGGGCTGTCGGGAAGAGGCTCTTGTCCTCATCAACATGGGGACAGGGTGCTTTGGGGTGGGGGGGGCACAGGGCGTCCCACCCCCATGTTGAGGGCATGCAGCCTGGTACGGTTCAGGAGGGGGCCGCTCGCTCCCACCCCCTTTCCTGGCCGGCCAGGATGCGTGCTCGAATAAGGGTCTGGTATGGATTTTGGGGGGACCCCCATGCCGTTTTTTAGGCGTAGGGGGTTCCCCTTTAAATCCATACCAGACCCAAGGGCCCGGTATGCTCCTGGAGGGGGAACCCATGCCGGTTTTTTATTTAAAATTTTGCGTGGAGTGCCCCCTCAAGATTCATACCAAACACAGTGCCTGGTATTGGCGGGGATCCAAGTCGGATCCCGTTCATTGAAAGTCGGACGTATGTCGGCTTCAAGTCGCAGGGCAAAGTCAGATCCAAAGTAGGACGGCTGTCGTGTCGCACCAGTGTGAACCCAGCCTCAGGCTGGGTTAACATTGATACTACACAACAGTCATACGACTTTCATCCTACTTTGCTCTGCGACATCAGTCCTACATCGGTCCTACATTAGTCCTACATCCATCCGACTAAAAAATTAACAGGATACGACTTTGATCCAACTTTGTGATAATCTGACTTGTCCTTTGACTAATCAAAACAATCCCAGTGTGAGATAAATTCCTTTTACTGCTGCTGTAATCACCATGTTGGATGTCAAAAGTCGGATGGTTAGGACAAGGACCCTACTTTGATCCGACTTCAATGATATTCAATGGGCTGAAGTAGGATCAAAGTCGGACCAAAGTAGTGCAGGGAGCATTTTCAAAAAGTCGGACCGACTTGTGTCAGACCAGTTAAGACGGCTCTCATAGGGAAACATTGATTTTCACACATCATGTGACATGAGCTCCCAATGTCTGAGCGTTTGTCGGACAAGTGTGAACCCAGCCTCAAGTCGCAGGGCAAAGTCGGATCCAAAGTAGGACAAGTGTCGTGTCGCACCAGTATGAACCCGGCCTGAAAATGCTCCCTGTACTACTTTGGTCCAACTTTGATCCTACTTCAGCCCAGTAGGATGAAAGTCGTATGACTGTTGTGTAGTATCAGTGTGAACCCAGCCTGAGGCTGGGTTCACACTGGTCCGACATGACAGCCGTCCTACTTTGGACAGCCGACATACGTCTGTAGCGATACCTCCAACTAAGGAGGCCGCAGAATTAGATTTTGGGCCCTGAGTGCAGCTCCGCCAACCCCCGGCAATAGGCTCTATCCCCTTCTGGCACAGCTAGTACTAACAATCAATGATATGTCCTATGCAATAGAATAACTAAGCAAGGACACAGTAATGAATTGTAATAGGTAAAGTGTTTTACTCATCAATTCTCAATATGAATAAAAGGGGTAACAATAATCACAGTTCTAAACAATCACTCCTAAGGGCAGCGTCCTGCCACTCTAACACACTATATAGTAACACACGCTACAAGTGCGCCATACGGGCGACCGTTAACTAAGTGCCCTATGGCGCAGCAATCAAACACGCTAGAATCCCCACCAGGCCTGGTTCTAATATTTAGCTTAGTCCTTCTTTCTTCACCGGCAGGTCTGTAATGGTGGTGCACTTAAACAGAGTATAACTTTGTAATCCAAGGGGTATGAAAATAACTTGTAGGCCACGGCAGTCTATAGGCCTATACACAGCAACAGTATCTAAGCTGGGCTTATGCCCTCTCACCCGCCGGACTACGGATCCAGTCCGGGAAAACCTCCACCGGCCGTGTCGCACACTCTCGATCTCTCCAAAGATCGGGTCCCCGATCCGACAAGGCGGTAGCTCACAAAGTCAGATGCCACCCAGGCTCGCAGAGGGGAGGATGGAAGGCTCTTCGGTGCAGAGCAAGGCCTCAGGCTTCAGGCCTTGCCCCTCCGACACATCCGCACAGGAGGATCCGTCCGTGAAGTCTCGTGTCGCCAAAGAGGCCGAGCCCGGCCCCGCCTCTTCCTTTTATAATCCCTCCCATGAGTCTCTGCGGTGGAACGTCACAACAAGAATGGGGTTATGGGTAATGTAGTTTCTTCCCAATATAGGGGAACACCCCGCTACACACTCCCCCCACTTAAACTCTTTGGTCCCCAAAGATAAATTTTAGCAACAACTATATACAACATTGGACAATTCTGAAAACGATGTTGGGATAGGGGATTCCCACCATAACTGAGGGGTTGAATTCCCTTGCCCACAGGTCACATTATCTTGGGTGGCCTGACTAACTGTGCCAGAGAGTGAGCTGGGGTTGCCCTCCACCAAATGGACAGTGGAGGGATCCGGAATCTCAGCATTTCTCCTAGCAGTGACCACAGAGTCTTCCGAACTGTTCCCCATCTGGGGGTAGGTCAGCTTCTTAGGAGGTTGAATGACTCTTCGAGCTCTTTGCTCTCTTGGAATCTCTGGCTCTGGCGCCTCAGGCTCCTCTTCCTCGGAGTAACTATCATGGGCATCTTCCCAGTAATCTGTTGAAGGACTGAAAGGGATGAATTCTGTAGCCTCTGGGTTCAGCGTTTCATCTGTGGTATCTTGGGTGACTGGAAGATCTATGATAGAAGTTCCTGGAGTTGGGGAAGACCACAGCCAATCAAGCTCTCCTTCTTCATCTCCACTAAGTTGGGAGGCTTCTCCATTTCCAGCTCGGGAGGTCTGTGACCGAGTGTGCGGTCTAGGAGTATCCAAGATAGAGGCCGGTGCAGGGGAGTCTCCCACGGAAGGTATTCTAACTGCCTCCGTCAGTGGGAGCAGGTGGTTTCGATGCCATGTCTTCAGTGGGCCTACCTTTCCCTCTGGCTTCACCTTGTAGACAGGTAGGCCCGGCAACGTCCTGCAGATGACATAAGGTTCAGATCTCCATCTGTCTGCAAGCTTGTGCTTTCCGGGGACTCCCAGATTGCGCAACAGTACTCGATCCCCGGGCTGTAGGTCTTGTACCCGGACCTTCAGGTCGTAATTTTTTTTATTCCGAGCTCCCCTTTGGTCTGAGGCCGCTTGAGCTTGTTCATAGGCTACTTTCAGGCTGTGTCTGAGCCTATCCACATATCCTCTGTGAGAGGTGACGGAGGAATGGTCCAGTGAGGTGCCAAAAGCCAGGTCCACCGGTAGTCTCGCTTCTCTCCCAAACATGAGTCGATATGGGGAATAGCCTGTAGCATCACTGATGGTGCAGTTGTAAGCATGTACCATGGCTGCTATGTGTTTGCTCCAATGTTGCTTTTTCTCGCTTTCCAGAGTCCCCAACATGTTGAGCAGGGTTCGGTTGAACCTTTCCGGCTGAGCATCTCCCTGAGGATGGTAAGGTGTAGTTCGAGTCTTCCTGATTCCCAACGAATCCAAGAGCTTCCGGATCAGCTTACTCTCGAAGTCCCTCCCTTGATCTGAATGGAGTCTCTGTGGCAGCCCATAATGGACAAAATACTTCTCCATAAGTACCTTGGCCACGGTGGAGGCCTTCTGATCTTTGGTGGGGAAGGCCTGGGCATACCGGGTGAAATGGTCGGTTATCACCAGAACATTTCCTAGTCCACTCAGGTCGGGTTCGAGGCAGAGAAAGTCAATGCACACCAGGTCCATAGGCCCTTGGCTCTGTAGATGGCCCATTGGGGCAGCTTGATGGGGCAAAGTCTTCCTCTGGATGCATCGCGCACATGAGTGGCAGTACTCCTCTACCTCTGCCCTCATGCAGGGCCAATAGAACCGACTTCTGACAAGTTGAAAAGTCCTTTCAGCCCCTAGGTGGCCATGATTGTCATGCAAGGCCATCAAAACAGTCTCCCGATGTTTCTCTGGGAGGAACATCTGCCACTTATCTTCTGAATCATCAGAGGGGCCCCTTCGGTAGACCACTCCCTGATGCAACTGCAACCTATCCCACTCCTTCCTCAGTAGGCGAGCTTCTTTGGAGGGTTGACGCATGAGTATGTTTGGATCCTGATTTTCCAAGGCCTCCAGGACCAATCTCCCCATGGGGTCTTCCAATTGGTCACACCTTAATTCCTTTTTGGACAATCTTGGTAGGTTGCCCTCTTCCAATTGAGCTACTCCACAGTAGTGTTTGGGGACTCCCACCGTGGTAACTCCTATTTCCTCTGCTCTGGAGCATCCTCGGGCTTGGAATGCAGCTCCTTGACAAAGGGCCTGCACCCCGTCCGGTGCCACTTGGGTCCAATCTTCTATTTCAATGGTCGGGGAATGAGATCTTCTGGACAAGGCGTCTGCGTCTCGATTCCCCACTCCTGGTCTATACTTAAGGCTGAAGTTGAATCCAGACAGTGCGGCTAGCCACCTGTGTCCAGTGGCATCCAGCTTGGCCGTGGTGAACAGGTAGGTAAGGGGGTTGTTGTCGGTCTTCACAGTGAACTCTGCTCCGTACAGGTAGTCTTTGAGCTTGTCTACTACCGCCCACTTGAGGGCCAGGAACTCCAGCTTGTGAGTGGGGTAGTTCTTCTCAGAGGGGGTCAGGCTTCTACTCACATAGGCAACAGGCCGCAATTGCCCCTCATGTTCTTGGTAAAGTACTCCTCCCAGACCGTCGTGACTAGCATCCACGTGCAGTTCATAGGGTTTGGTTGGGTCTGCATAGGCCAAGACTGGTGCAGTGGTCAGGCTCCTCTTCAATTCCTGGAAAGCCTCTTCACACCTCTGATTCCACTGATCTCTGATGGACTCTCCTGGCCTCCTGGGCCCCGATCCATCCTCCTCTCCTTCAGTCTTGAGCAACTCATTCAATGGTCTAGCAATTCGAGCAAATCCCTCCACAAACCTTCTATAGTAGGAGCAGAAGCCCAAGAAGGATCTGAGTTCTGTTACTGTGGTGGGCTGTGGCCAGGAGGTAACTGCCTCCAATTTCTCAGGGTCTGTGGCCACCCCTTCTTCAGATACTATGTGCCCCAGATAGTTCACAGAAGACTGGTAGAACCGACACTTCTCAGGCGAAAGCTTAAGTCCTTCCTCACTGAGTCTTCTCAACACTTTCTCCAGCCTCTCTTCATGTTCCTCCAAGGTTCTCCCAAAGACAATGACATCGTCTAGGTATACAAGGACTTCGATCAAGTTCATGTCCCCTACTGTCTTCTCCATGAGACGTTGGAAAGTAGCTGGGGCTCCAGACAGACCTTGGGGCATCCGGTCGAATACGAAGAACCCCACTGGGGTTATGAAAGCTGTCTTCTCCTTGTCTGTTGGGTGCATCGGAATCTGATAGTACCCACTCTTGAGATCCATAACGCTGAACCATTTGGCTCCAGACAAGCTCTGTAGGGCATCCTCTATCCTCGGAGTGGTGTATTGGTCAGGTATGGTTCTCCTGTTGAGAGTCCTGTAGTCTATACAGAGCCTCAATGATCCATTCTTCTTTCGGACCACTACTATGGGAGAGGCATAGGGGCTTCTGGACTCCCGTATCACACCAGTCCTCTTGAGTTCTGCAAGTTGTTCCCTCAGATCCTCCAGATCTGCTAGCGGGACCCGCCTGACTCTCTCTCGGAAGGGCTTATCTTCTTGGAGGCGGATCCGATGGGTGGCACTTCTTGCACACCCCACATCAAATTCATCCCTAGAGAAGATCTTCTCCCATCTATTCAACTGGGCCTTGGCTCTCTCTTTCCAAGCCCTGGACAGATTCGGGTTTTCCATGGTCAGCTTCTCCCAAACATCCGCTTCTTCACCTGTCCTCTTCACTTCTGACAGGGTAACAGGGGCCGCCGGGCTCACCTGGCCTAGCAACATTCTGGCTGGGATGTCCATGGGGTCTTTGGTAGTATTCCTAACACTCACTGGAACTCTATAATGGGCCTTCTTCAGGACCTTCAGCGGAATCACTTCCGGTATCACCTCCAGGCCTGAGGATTCACCCCTTGGGTCTGACTCCAGCATGACAAAGGGACCAGGCTGTTCCCAAGTAAGCTTCACAGTGGCCCTGAGACAGGTTACTTCACCGGGCTGCAACACTACCCCTTCTCTTCCAAGTCTCCACAACTTCCCTATCTCCTCTCCAGGGGTCTCCCGCTCTTGGACCAGCCGTTGGTAGGCTGTCTTCAGCATGGGATGGATCTTGGTAGCTGCTTGTCTTTCTTCCGTCACTAGAGGGGTCAGGAGTCTTCGGACCAGGTCCGTGTTCGTCCCTATTATAAGGGAATTCTTGTTGGCTCCAGGCGGCCTAGGACACACAACTGCCAGGGTGTCAAACACTTCGGCCTTCCCAGCCACGGATGGGTCAAAGGTTATTTGGACGGGAAGGTAGCCGTCGTAAGGGAAACTCTGGGTTCCAATTCCCCATATTTCCAGCTCCTCTATCTTCTGGATAGGCAGATGACTCAGGTGCCTGTCGTAGAAGTCCCGGTATAGTAGGGTCACTTGTGCCCCGGTGTCCAGGAGGCCCCTGGTGTAGACTCCCTCCACTTGAATGGGCACTATAGGGGATGGGCCTACCAGCTTCTCTGGATATGGTCCGGCAGGAGCTGCCTTCTTCAGACCTTTTCCCTTTGGACTCTCTCTTGTCCTATTCCCTTTGGACTTGAACCTTTCTTGAGCCTGGTATGCACTGACTTCCCTCCTTTTAATGGGTGTAGGAACCCGCTGAGGTGTACTATTATTTTTCTTGGGTGGGCACCTCCTTTGGGGGGTGCCGTGCCTCTCCTGAGGGGTCTCCCCCCTTCTTCTTGGAGTATAGCTTTGTTGAGGGGTATTACGTTTCCCCTTTGGTGTTCTATCTCTCTTTTTGTTTTTCTTTGCATTCAGCTTGGAGTTTACTGAAGATGGTGGGCACCCGGTTGACTCCTTCACCGGGGCCCTCTGAAGTTTCCCGCCGGCTTGCGGTTGTCTGGTCTCTTCTTCTTCGGACTAGAACATGTGGCTGCAATGTGGCCAACTCCCCCACAGTTGAAGCAGACTATATCTCCCCATTCTTGTAAAGGTTCGGGTGCTGAGGCAATCGGGAACAATTCCTTCCTTGGACTTTCCTTCTTCTTGGGACACTCTGTGTCTTTTGCTATCAGAGAGGTCAATATCTCTAATACCTTGGACATCTGAGTTTTTAGGGTGTCTATCTCCGCCTCTCTTTCAGGGGTCATCACTGGATTGACCAGCACCTGTGCGGGTACAAAACTTGTCTTATCCTTCTGCTGGTCCTGTTGCAGCGCCTCCTCATCTCTGATAATTTTTATTAAATCAGCATAAGTCAGCAACATTCCTCCTCCCAAGGTTTTCAGGTGCAGCCAGACTGGATCGGAGCGTAGCGCTCCCTTTAAGACTTGCTTCATTCTTGCCGCATCGGCATCTTGGGGCTTCATCCCTTTCTTTAACACAATCTTGCACAGCAGCCTGTTTAGCCTTCTGACATACTCGGAAAGTTTCTCCTCCGGTTTTTGGAAAGTGTGTTCAAACTGGTAGACCGTCTCTGTCACCTTGTCTAATTGACCAAACTCTTCCTGCAGCATAGCTAGACAATCCTGCGCCGTGCACCCTGCATTCCCAAACCGGAAACTTTTCACTGCTTCTGCTGCTGCACCTTTAAGGCTTTCTAACACTCGCTGCCTCTTCTGTGCCTCCGGCACCTCCCATGCCTCCACTGCCTGTAATGCCTGTTCCACCCAAGTATCAAAATCTTCTTCCCCTGCCGGGACAGGGAGCTTCCCTGAGAATATTTTTAGTCTCCGGTAGCTAGTTTCCACATGCACCGTACTTGTCTTCTGACATTTGGCTAGCAAATCCCCTATTGCATTTATCAGTTCTGGTGATATAGCAGTGGCCGATGCAGGTGCCACCGGAGGTGGCGCCCTGTCTTCTCTTTCAGGTGTAGTTCGGGCCGCAGCCTGTGGCGATCCCGTAGGGGATGGTTCCCTTTCTACAGTTATTGCGTGCGCCAGCCTAAATGTTCTGTTGTCTGGCGTCCGCAGACACTTGTGCTTACAGGCCTCTGGCATCCCGTCCCAATATTCCACTAATGCGTATTGATATGAGATGTTTGGGTCTGTCTTCATGTCTATCACCCACGGTGTGTGATCTGGGGACACTGAACTCAGCAGTTCCTCTACCGTCTCACTTGACCATTTCTCGCCAGGAAGGCTAATGGCTATCGACTGTTTTGGCTCTGTATTAGCGGCTTTGCACCACTCTTCTACCGCTCTTGGATCCATGGGGTCCATGCCGGCACTTCTGGCGTTCGCTTGCTGCATCAGGATCCCGGACGAGAACCCCCACGTGTAGCGATACCTCCAACTAAGGAGGCCGCAGAATTAGATTTTGGGCCCTGAGTGCAGCTCCGCCAACCCCCGGCAATAGGCTCTATCCCCTTCTGGCACAGCTAGTACTAACAATCAATGATATGTCCTATGCAATAGAATAACTAAGCAAGGACACAGTAATGAATTGTAATAGGTAAAGTGTTTTACTCATCAATTCTCAATATGAATAAAAGGGGTAACAATAATCACAGTTCTAAACAATCACTCCTAAGGGCAGCGTCCTGCCACTCTAACACACTATATAGTAACACACGCTACAAGTGCGCCATACGGGCGACCGTTAACTAAGTGCCCTATGGCGCAGCAATCAAACACGCTAGAATCCCCACCAGGCCTGGTTCTAATATTTAGCTTAGTCCTTCTTTCTTCACTGGCAGGTCTGTAATGGTGGTGCACTTAAACAGAGTATAACTTTGTAATCCAAGGGGTATGAAAATAACTTGTAGGCCACGGCAGTCTATAGGCCTATACACAGCAACAGTATCTAAGCTGGGCTTATGCCCTCTCACCCGCCGGACTACGGATCAAGTCCGGGAAAACCTCCACCGGCCGTGTCACACACTCTCGATCTCTCCAACGATCGGGTCCCCGATCCGACAAGGCGGTAGCTCACAAAGTCAGATGCCACCCAGGCTCGCAGAGGGGAGGATGGAAGGCTCTTCGGTGCAGAGCAAGGCCTCAGGCTTCAGGCCTTGCCCCTCCGACACATCCGCACAGGAGGATCCGTCCGTGAAGTCTCGTGTCGCCAAAGAGGCCGAGCCCGGCCCCGCCTCTTCCTTTTATAATCCCTCCCATGAGTCTCTGCGGTGGAACGTCACAACAAGAATGGGGTTATGGGTAATGTAGTTTCTTCCCAATATAGGGGAACACCCCGCTACACGTCCGACTTTCAATGAACGGGATCCGACTTGTAGGACTGATGTCGCAGAGCAAAGTAGGATGAAAGTTGTATGACTGTCGTGTAGTGTCAGTGTGAACCCAGCCTGAATGAAAAAAGACTAACCACCTATGGGCAGCTGAAGGTAACATACAATAAAAAAAAATGCCTTCTGGGAAAGCTGTCCACAAGGTTTAGGAGTGTGTCTATGGGAATGTTTGACCATTCTTCCAGAAGTGCATTTGTGAGGTCAGGTGATGTTGTATGAGAAGGCCTGGCTGGAAGTCTCCACTCTAATTCATCCCAAAGGTGTTCTATTGGGTTGAGGTCAGGACTCTGTGCAGGCCAGTCAAGTTCCTCCACCCCAAACTCACTCATCCATGTCTTTGTGCACTGGTGCGCAGTCATGTTGGAACAGGAAGGGGCCATCCCCAAAATGTTCCCACAAAGTTGGGAGCATGAAATTGTCCAAAATGTCTTGGTATGCTGACGCCTTAAGAGTTCCCTTCACTGGAACTAAGGGGCCATCCCAACCCATGAAAAACAACCCTACACCATAATCCCCCTCCACTAAATGATTTGGACCAATGCACAAAGCAAGGTCCATAAAAGATAAGGATGAGCGAGTTTGCAGTGGAGGAACTTGACTGGGCTGCACAGAGTCCTGACCTTAACCCCATAGAACACCTTTAGGATGAATTAGAGCTGAGACTTCCACATCTGGAAGAATGGTCAAACATTCCCATAGACACACTCCTAAACCTTGTGGACAGCCTTCCCAGAGAGTTGAAGCTATTATAGCTGCAAAGGGTGGGCCAACTTAATATTGAACTAAGACTGGGATGCCATTAAAGTTCATATGTGTGTAAAGGCAGGTGTCCCAATACTTTTGACATTATAGTGTAGGCTTTAAACCCTTCCCACCCCCTCTCAATATGCCTTTAACCCCGGGGCCAGATGGTCTTCCTGATCACGGTGATTGGCTGCCACAGTGGTCACATGATTGGGAGCCCATCCTGTAGCCTAAACAAAGATTGGGGGCTGTCTGCGACAGCTAGATCACTGTGCTGGGAGCATGCAGCAAACACGTCACACAGATACACCAGCCACCCTGAAGGCATATGTGCGCCATGTGGACGTTAGAACCCACCCTCCTTGCCACCACACACGCATTATATGGTTGACAAGAGGTTAACTGCACACATTAAAAAGCACATTTTAGGCCTGAATATTGCTTCAATCCCCCCAAAAAGTATGTTGTTTCTGAAAGCAGAGTCCCTGGAGAAAAAGATTGTGGCTATTACAATTTTTTTTAATGTCACATTATATTAGCTCACATGGTTATCAACTGTAAATGGAACATCTGTGGCACCTGGGGTTGATTTATTTGTTGGACAACACAGTTGGATTACAATGAATTACCGCATTTATCGGCGTATAACACGCACCCTAACTTTAAGAGGGAAGTTTAAGGGAAAAAACTTTCCACAGCCCCCTGCGTATAACACGCATGCACAGTTTACCCTCTATTTTCAGGGTAAAAAAGTGAGTGTTATACGCCAATAAATACAGTATGTTGACACATGGGACTGAACTTTCTTTGGATTACAGCATTTGACTTAATTTTATTTATTTTTTCTTGCACAACACATTTTATTTACAGTGTATTATATTTAAATGCACATATATGCAGCCTAAATGCAAACAATTCTGTGCTGAGAGCACGCGCCGTGCATGCTCCCAGTACAGTTACCTGATCGAATGCTCCATTCACGTCTATGGAGCGACGGATGTCAGCTGTGACATGTCCGCTGACATCTGCCGCTATCTGATCTGGTCCAGTCTGCCAAATCCAGATGGATGGAAACCCTTTTTTTACGGACAGGCGGATCCGTTTTCATCCGTTCTCCCATAGAGGACAGTGGGGCCCTGACAGGTCCGTTCCTGCCCAGTAAGTGGAGACGGACCTGTCATCCACCTGCTCAGGGGGGATCAACGGATCGATCCCCATTGAGCAAGCGGAGTCTGTCAAAACAGACGTGCCCTGTGTGAAAGGGGCCTAATGCATTCCTTGTATTAAGGGGGAAAAAAATGTTCAGGTGTCAGCATACCCCCTCACGCCCCCATCCTTTACTTACCTGAGTCCTCATTCGATCCAGCGCCTCGCACGTCTGCAGATGTTTTCTCCCCTCACTTTCCGGTCTCCCTGGCTTTGCTGGGAAACAGAGAAAAATTGTCTCCCAGTGCTGTCAATCAAAGCCAGTGACAAGGGAGTGGGGGGCAGGCCTAGTCCCGCTGTCTGTGTCAATAGACGTGGCAGTGGAGCTCGGGTGCGAGCATGCACGAGTGCCCCCATGGGAAGGGGGGGGGCCAGGAGAGCTGACGGGGGACCTGAAAAGTACAGGTAAGTATAGACATGCTTGTTATTTTTTTTATTTACCTTTACAGTCACTTTAAGGTTAGGGGTTAATTCGTTATTTATTTATTTATTATTATATAGTATTCATTTATTGTATGTATTTTATACTATTTTTATTTGTGTATTTATTTTACATTTTATTAGTAGTAGTAGTAGTATAGTAGTAGTAGCAGTAGTAGATGATACGTTCCTCTATTGGCTAAAAAAAAAATGGCAAGGCTCAAAAAAGCTGTATAAAAACGTGTGAATTGCTACGTTCAGGTGTGAATGCAGCCGCAAAGTGGACAACCCAGGTGTTTCCCTGTAGCCGTTTATAACCACTTTAACCACTTTAGCCCTGGAAGGTTTTACCCCCTTAATGACCAAAGCATTTTTTGCGATACGGCACTGCATCGCTCTAACTGACAATTGCGCAGTCGTGCGAACAAACAAAATTGACGTCTTTCTTTTGGTGGTATTTGCTCACCTCTGCGGTATTTATTTTTTGCGCTATAAACAAAAAAAGAGCGACAAGTTTGAAAATTTTATTTTTTTTTTTACTTTCTGCCATAATGCATAACCAAAAAAATATATATAAAAAAACTAATTTATTCATCAGTTTAGGCCGATATATATTCTTCTACATATTTTTGGTTAAAAAAAAAAGAAAATTGCAATAGGCCTATATTGATTGGTTTGCGCAAAAGTCATTGCGTCTACAAACTACGGGATCGATTTAGGGACTTTTTTTTTTTTTTTTATTGTTTTTACTAGTAATGGCGGCGATCTGTGATTTTTAGCAGGACTGCGACATTGCAGCGGACAAATCTGACCCCAAATTACACTTTTTGGGGACCAGTGACCTTATTACATTGCACTGTACATCGCTAGGAACGAACTGGGGTGGTTCGGTATGCTGCCATGGATAGGCACCAGGAAAAGAAAATTACGGGAGTATGATACAATTTTCTGTTTTCCTGGTGCCTCCATGGCAGCATACGTGTGATAGATCAATAACTAGCTATCACACACTTTGTGCAGGGACATACTATGGTTCCACTTAACACCTTTAGGGAGCACTATGGCAGTTTCCCCTTTGATTTTTGGAGGCATGGCCAGCTTGCTAATTTTGGTGCAATGCAGCGCCATGGGTCGCAAATTAGAACTACCTTAATGGACTTTGAAAGTCTTTGGGCCGAACCCTCTGCCACACATGATTTCTGCTCTTTATAAGTTACTAGAAGCAGCTAAGCCTAACCGTAGACCAATCTACATTAGGGAATGGAAGCGAGACCTCCAGTGTGAATTTACAAATGAACAATTGAACCACCTTTACTGCTTAACACACTCAGGTTCTGTAGAGTCGAAGACTCAAGAAAACAATTATAAAATACTCTCACGGTGGTATTGGGTGCCACTGACCCTGGCCAGGATTTATTCTTCGATTTATGTTTTGTGCTGGAGGGGTTGCGGACAGAGAGGAACGCTTCTCCATTTATGGTGGGAGTGTCATATACTGAAAACCTTTTGGTCTATGGTTAGCAAGCATATTTCTGATGGTGTCGGTGTGGGGATTCCTGACTTACTAAAACACTTCCTTCTCCACATCCTCTCCATGCCTCTATCACAATATAAACGTAGTGCTCTCCCCCACCTTCTCAACGTGGCTAAGCGCCTCATTCCACTCTACTGGAAAAGATTTGACTCCACTTGGGCATCCAGGAAAGACCACATTTCAGGGACGTTCTCCGTCTTGTCGAGCTTGGATACAGCCTTGCTGGCACTGGCCGATTCCAAATTGAAACAATTGGTCCTGGCAAACCAGAGCCCTGTGGGTGGTGACCTACTGATGGCTGAGCCTAAGCGACCATCGAATCAGGTGTGAACATGGTGGGCAAGGTGTCCACTTTGTGTGAACATTAGGTTGGTTCCAAACTATTTCTGGTCATCGGCATCACAAGTTTGTTGCACCTGTAGTGAGATCTATGTCGATTGTGATATTGTCTAAGTTGGCTGGGACCTCCTAACCCTTTCCTTAGGGGAAGGGGGACATCCATAGGGACCCATTGTCCGGAACAACGGAGGACCTTTATCGGTTTAAAATGTGGACGATATAGCTCACTGGCTAAAGATGTTGTTTTTCTCAGATTGTGGATGAAGAGGACTACCCCCCTTTTTGTGTTCTTCTTATTTATTTATTTTTTATTTATTTTTCTGTATATCCCTCTCTACATTTTGTTTTTTCTTCTGAGTTGATTTCTGATCTGTTTTGTATAACATATTTATAATAAAGACTATATAAAAATAAAAATAAAAAAAGAACTAGCTATGAGGGTGGGAAGCTTCAGCAAATTTCATAAGATAGTGAGTAACCTACTGGCTACTTGCCAAAGACAGGTGTAGTGAGGACTACTAAACCCATCAGTAGGGAATGGGCTGTTGTGTGGGTGTTAACTTTTTATAGCTATGCACTGGTCCTGTGGGCAGAAGTTGGCGGGGCTACTATCACCTTTATGCTGCCAAGGAGGCACCAGGAAAAAGTTTTGCCTATAGTTCTACTTTAAAGCATTCCACGCTCCCACCAAAAAATTAGAGAAGTCAAGCCAAAGCTCGTTTGGTTGTACTTCTCATATGGATCACAGGAGTGCAATTCGATTTGCACTCATGTGACCCGTTTTCAGCAGAGAGTGGGCTGAAGTCTGCTCTCTGCTGATGTCACAGATATCAGTCCAGGCACTGCGTCATCCTGACAAAAAAGTGAGGATCCACCAGGTGCCTGGACTGACACCCGTCTCAGCCACTCAGTGAGCCACTAAGAGCCTGAGATGGCCCGCTCCGCCCCCTCCACAGCCCAGCGCTCCAGTGAGATAAGTAGAGAGATGGGACTGACAGTCTGCAGATCTCTGCTCAGCTGTGAAACCCGAGCGATCAATGGTGTTCAATCACTTGGTTCTCAGTGTTAGAGGCGCCAGGGGACCGATGTTGCATCCACCTAGGTAAGTATGAATGGGGGAAAAAAAAGAAACCCATTCTTCTCTTTTAAAAGTCAGCAGCTACAAATACTGTAGCTGCTGACTTTTAATATTAGGACACTTACCTGTCCTGGAATCCAGCGATGTTGGTACCCCAGCTGATTTTCCAATCGGCTCTTGCATGCGCTTTTTAAGGCCTGGTTCACACCTATGCAGGTTGCAGTTTGCATACTCCAGGTGCATTTTGCGTTTTTCAATACACGTTTATTGATCCATTGAAGTCTATGGAACCAAAAAGCTGAAAAAAGTCCCTGGCCCTTTCCAGAAAATGCACAGATGTGAACGTGACCCATAGGAAAACCATGTTAAATGGACTGTAGTGTTTCTGTAAAACTAAAGACGCGCAAAAAAAAAAAAATGCATAGGTGTGAACGTGACCCATAGGAGACCATGTTAAATGATCTGTAGTGTTTCTGCAAAACTAAAAACGCGCTTAAAAAATGCATAGGTGTGAACGTAACCCATAGGAAACCATGTTAAATGGACTGTAGTGTTTATGCAAAACTATAGACGCGCTAAAAGATGCATATGTGTGATCCAGGCGTAATTGGCCCGGCGGGGGAAGGAGGAGGGGGGGCAAACTTCCGAGGGACGATGGCTCCACGGCGGGGTCTCCCAGAAGTGGGGACGGGTGCCTGTCAAAAACAGGTACCCGTTCCCCACTCAGAAAATGTGCCAAATGTGGCAGCGGAGGGGGGAAGCAAACAAGCGTGGAGTGTGGAGCATTTTTGTTCTTTATGTAATTTTTGTAAAAAACATATATGTTATATATATATATATATTTATTATTATTATTATTATTATTATTATTATTATTTCATTTACTATTGCCTTTAAGATCCCAACCTTTGAGGTAAAATCTATTTGGTTCATGAGGGATGGTGGAAATACACATGCCAGGCCATGGGAGTCTATCGATTTTTCGAAGCAAACAAGCGGCGCTTCCCCTTTTGGGTGGAGCTCCACTTTGAGTCAAGAGAGTTAGGAGCTGACAATCTAAATGGGAAGTGCAAGTGATGGAAAAAGTAATAGCTGTGAGGGGGAAAAGTTGATTACAGGCGTATAAAATGAATTCTTCAATGTAATAAAATAAACCATCTAACAAATATTACAAGGAAACTCACACAGCTAAATGCTGCTCCAACAAGGCCGACTAATCACCCGCCGAGCACATGAAACTTTCTCCACAGGGGGCACTAGTAGAGCGGAGATCGGCGGGCCTGGCGGTGTACGGACATACAAGGATTACACACCTGCACGTTTAGTAGAGCCGGAGCTCAGCAGTCCTCCGTGTCACCGCTCCGTCTGTGCCGGGATGTGTGTGCTCTGGAGATGACAGTCCCGGGGAATTTGCATAAAGAGGAGTGTAGGCAATGCCGGCTTGTGTATTGTCATATGGAATTTCCCGAAAGCAGCACGTGTGTGTGTGTGTGGCGGGACATTCCCGGAGATAGGGGGAGGGGAGGGGGATTAGACGGACATGCCCGACCTGTGTGGTACCATGACTGACTGGGAAGGAGAGCAGGGCACGTTGTGGAGGCTGCCAGTCTCCATGTAATGCATTCCTATGCTGGCAGCCCATTCATTGCTGCTCTCTGCTACATAGTAACCATATGCACTAAAATCACACCCAACAAGGATGGGAAGAACCCAAAAGATACTCTGTTATCCAGCAAGGCTGAGCAAAAACTGAAGGCCTCACACAGACGGGGCGTTTGCCCAGCTCTCCTTTCTTCCTGGCAGAAAAAAAACGATTGGCACGTGTAAACGCTTTTAGGTGCGTCAAGTGCTTGCCTGTTAATTAATTTCATTGGCCAGCATAATAATTTATTCAGTCCCTTGAAATAAATGAACAATGAAGCGCTAAGTGTGCCCATAGTTACCGCACATTTACACGCTGGCTGTGTTTTGTTTTTTTTTTCCCTGCCACTAAGACCCCTTTCATACTGTGGGGGCTTTTCAGGCGCTAAAAATAGCGCCTGCAAAAATGCCTCCCCTGCAGCCCCAGTGTGATAGACAGAGTGCTTTCACACTGGGGCGCTGCGTTTGCAGGACGTTAGAAAAAGTCCCACAAGCAACATCTTTGGAGCGGTTTTTCAGCTCCTCCACCAACCCTGCCCATTGGAATGCATGGGCACCGCTGCCGAAGCGCCTGTAAAGTGCTTTGGCAGCGACGCTTTTCGGGCGCATTTAACCCTTCAGCCGCAGGGGGGGGTTAAAAGCGTCTGTGAAGCGCCGCTAAAACTAGCGGAGCTGTGCCAGTGTGAAAGTTGTCTAAATGTCTGTGTGTTCATAAGCTAACATGCATGGACATTGAGGGCCAGTTCACCCCATAGAAACGCAGTCCAGAGGCTTTTCTGCATGTGCGTTTTTGATGCGTTCCAGTGCGTTGTTGGTGCAGTCCAGAGCAATTTTTTCTCCCTCTTTTTTTCTTAACCCTAAGACCCCTTTCACACTGAGGCAGTTTTCAGGCGTTTTGGCACTAGAAATAGCGCCTGAAAACTGCCTCCCATGCCACCCGAATGTAATAGCCAGAGTGATTTCACAATGGGGCGGTGCGCTTGCGGGACGTTAGAAAAAGTCCTGCAAGCAGCATCTTTGGGGCGGTTTGGGAGCGCAATAAATGGGCAGCACTTCAGAAGTGCCACAACACGAGCATTTTTAACCCCTTCAGCTGCTAGCGGGGGTTAAAAGTGGCCCGCTAGCGGCTGAAAATCGCAGCTTAAACAGCGGTAAAGCACCGCTAAAAGGAGCAGTGCTTTACCGCTAATGCACTGGGGCCCGAGTGTGAAAGGGGTCTTATAATAAAGACGTGTTCCAGTGCGTTTAGGTGCATTTCAGTTCGTTTTTGATGTGTTTTACCACACTCTAGTGCAGGAAAAATGCGGCATGTTTTTCTTTTTCTGAAACTGATCGCAATGGTGTGAACTATGCCACTGGAAACCACATAAGCTACTATCCATACATTTTTGAAGCAGAAAAAAAACGCACTGGACTGCATGGTGTGAACTGTCCCTTAGAGCAGCCATTTTCAACCAGTCACCCTGGGGTGCCTTGAGGTTTCTTCAGGGGTGCCTTATCAAAATGCCTAAAAATTGCCCCAAAATTGTATACAAGCCGGTGGGTGGATCACGGCTGCCTTTTAGTTACACAAAGCCACAGGTTTTCATTATGTACCATTTCAATCTTCAGGCCACCAGCATCCTAACAACCAGTGATGTCATCAGTGTTGATAAGAAGGTTGTTGATCGCCTGCACAGCATCCTTGTTTGCCCCTCCCCTGCCTCTCTACGTTAGCACTGGGCTCACATTAGCTGAGTGATGGAGAGAAACTGAGGGAGAGGAGAAACATTGGATTACTAGTCAGTACCTGTGTGCAAAGGTGTACAGTATTTGCTTTGGAAGAATAAATCACCTCTAATGTTGAGTGTCAGACGTGTGTCGATGCTGCCGCATTATGTAAAACTATCAGAATTGTTTTTTACATTTTAGAATGGGGTGCCTTGAGATTGTCTATAATTTTAAAGGGTGCCTCAACTGAAAAAAGGTTGAGAAACACTGACTTAGAGGCAGAAATAAAGACAATTGTAAACAATCACCTTGTAAAAGATCTCATTTGGTTTAAAGTAGAAATGAAAGGCAAAATACTTTTTTATAGATATACATTTTTTTTTTATAAATATCCTTTTCCCTTTTTTATAAGTGATCACATTCCCTCTGTTCTGAGCTGGGGGGTAGGAGAAGCAGCAGCATACTGAGCTTCTCAGTGATTGGCTGTGCACAGCAGGGGTGTGTCAGGACAAGTCTGATCATTGGAGGAGATCACACTGAGTTCCCTCCATAGCTAGAGAACTGACCACAGTGTGTTCTGCTTAGTGTGGTCAGTTTTTAATGGAAAAGCAGAGGGACTGTCAGGAATACCAGTGATTTCACATAAAGGAAACCTACAAAGAGAACAGGATACTTTCTCATAAAGGTACATGGTACAGCAGGCACATTTCAGGAATATAAAGTGTTGGGGTAACTAACACTTTTAGGGTCCTTTCACACGGGGCGGATCCGTGAAGATCCGCCCCGTGAAGCTCCGCTTGCTCAGCGGGGATCGCTCCGTTGATCCCCGCTGAGCCGACGGATGACTGGGCAGTCCCCGCACACTGTGCAGGGACCGCCCTGTCAGAGCGCCGCTCTCCCCTATGGGGAATCGGATGATGACGGACCGTAGAGTCCGTTGTCATCCGATCCGCTCCGCCGATGGAAGGAAAAATAGGGTTTTCCTCCGTCACACTTTGACGGAGCGGAGCGGATGTCAGCGGACATGTCTCCGCTGACATCCGTGCTTCCATAGGGCTACATGGAGGATCCGTTTCAGGTCCGCCTAAAAAACTGACAGGCGGACCTGAACGGACCTCCGTGTGAAAGAGCCCTTAGGCATGAGGCCTAAAAGTAGAACTATATTCATAAAAAAATTTATTTTTTCATTTTGGATAGCGTAAGGCCTGATTCACACTATTGCAGCTCTATGAGACGTGTTTGCATGGGCACGGCAGCACATTCATTTGACTTTTGTCGTGTGCATGGTCCCTATCCTCCACTGATGCACCTCACTGCTACTAATGTAGAGCCAGCAATGCTGTGATTTCTGGTCACATGGTCCTCTCTATGCGTACTACAATTCCTATAGAGCTGAATGTTTAAGCAGGTAGGTGTGTACTCCATCTTGGGGATGAATGAGCAGGAAAGGGTGGTTACGTTACCCGAGGTGCGCATGGGGAATAAACGTGTCCAACCTAGAAGTGGAAGTCGGAGAATAGAAAAAAAAAACTTACGTTTGAGAAATGAAAAGTGAGTTGTAAAGGAAAGCAGGGTATAGTTCCACTTTAACCACTTGCCTAAAGGGCACTTCCTCCTTCCTGCCCAGACCAATTTTCAGCTTTCAGGGCTGTCACACCTTGAATGACAATTGCACGGTCATACAAAACTGTACCCAAACTAAATTTTTATAATTTTTTTTGAGGGCCAGTTCAAACCATAGAAACGCAGTCCAGATGTGTTCCAGATGCTTTTCTGCATGCACGTTTTTAATGCAGTCCAGTGCATTTTTCCCCATCTTAACCTTAAATAAGGTGTGTTCCAGTGCGTTTTTGATGCGTTTTACAGCATTCCAGTGCAGGAAAAATGCAGCATGTTCTACTTTGTTTTTGCTGGAACGCACTGGTGTGAACTATGCCATTGAAAACCACATAACCTACGTTCCATGTGTTTTTGATGCAGAAAAGAAACGCAGTGGACTGCATGTGGTGTTAACTGTCCCTCACACAAATAGAGCTTTCTTTTGGTGGTATGTGATCACCAATGGGTTTTTTATTTTTTGCTAAACAATGAAAAAAGACCAAAAAATGAAAAACAGTTTATAGTTTGTTATAAAAAATTTCCAAACAGGTAATTTTTCTCCTTCACTGATGTGCGCTGATGTGGCTGCACTGACGGCACTGGTAGGCTGCATTGACGAGCACTGATGGGAATTGATATGTGGAAACAAAAAGTGTAGCGCTAATCAAAAAAATTAACAAGAATGCATGACGCACTCAAATGAGTATATAAAAATGGTGCAATATAAAAAAAGACACTCAAATATTAAGTAAGAACAGTAAGAAGTCCTCATATATACAAAATGTCTATATGCGAAATACAAGTGAAAACTTGTGCAACTGAGTGTCCTAAAGTAATTCAAAACTGAAGACAATGGTGAAATTCAAAAGTGGGTGAAGACTTTGAAGGAAAAGTGACGGTGAGAAGATGAAGAGAACCACCACCAATAGGTAAGGAGCTTACCAGATAGTTTGAACCCAGAGGAACATATGTTCAGTG
Source organism: Rana muscosa (assembly GCA_029206835.1). Lineage (NCBI taxonomy): Eukaryota > Metazoa > Chordata > Amphibia > Anura > Ranidae > Rana > Rana muscosa. The sequence goes on along the minus strand of CM055117.1, from coordinate 632,125,814 downwards.
AGTCAAACGGGCTTGGTGTGATGGAACCTGGACAATCTGTATGCTGCAAATTGCTGTGCTGGAAATGGCCAAACATCAACAGGAAGAGAGAAACCGCAGAAGAAAGATGACCTCTTAGCAGATAACCTCATATGCAGTAGTGGTCCGGGAATATCCCAATCAATATGAGCAGGTAAGTATCATGTAATAGAGAAAAGAAACAGCCACATAGCGTAACTCTGTATATAAATCAAAATGTAATGTAGTGGAAACACTTACATTTAAGTTGATATAAAAGTGCTTTGCAAAGAATGTGGCAACAATGGAGCCCTCCCGACACGTTTCGTCTCCTAGGACATCATCATCCAGATGGTGATCTTTTAAATACTGGTATGTGTAGGTCACACTGTTGTTGGAGAGGGCGAATGTAAAACAAATTAGATGATGGAATGGACTGCAAACAGCAGGGTAACTGTAGAAAAGAGGGAAGGGGGAGGAACAGGGTAAGCATCATGTCAGCTAAGAAGCTGGTCAATCACAACGGACATGGGCTCCCACTCAAACCTTACCTGGGGTGCAGCGATCTAATGGATGCCTAAGCTGGGGATGGTGCGTCCAGCTCTCCCTGTGTGGAGAGAAATCCTGGCAGAAGATCGGCGTTGCGGACTGCGCTTCTTTAAACCGCCGTTGCGGCGACGTCTGACGTCATCGCCGCGACGCGGACGTGTCTCTTAGCCTGCCCTATTACGCAAGCGTGGCCCAATACTTGGGTCAGAGCGTGCATCACCACGGCAACAGACAGGGCGGTGCGTCGCAAGTCCGGAGACGTGTGCGCCACCGCTCCCTGCACTGCACAAGCCCGCGGCGCCATTTTAAAGAAGGGAAAGGCCGGGTTGGAATGCTGGCAAGGCAGATATATACCGCTAAAGAATGGCTGAAAAAAGGATATATAAATGTATAAAAAATATACGTATATATATGAAAAAATGGGGTTAACAGACTAATTTGCAAGGACAGGCTGACTTTGGGGAACCCGAATGGTCAGTCGATTGGCATGACGGCTGATATCAAACAAAGGGCCCCCGGGCGTCCGTATGGTTGCACTTAGGCGGGTCAGATTCTGGATCCTGGACAGGGGAATGCCCGGTGGGACACATAAATGAAATGGAAATAAAAAAGACTTATCAATGGATGCACTCCAAGTTGATAAATTCCATTTTGGTAGAAAATAAATACAAAAATGAACAAAAACAATCCTGTAGCCAATAGCATATCAGGAAGGGTCAGTTTTAAAAATGATGACAAGACGCAAATGGGTGGATTTGAAACTTATCCAGAATGGATCATGAACACATAACATACATTTACTCCTCAAGAGAGCTTAATCAGCCCAAATGTATTCACATGGCTGATTTTGCTACAATACTCTTTGCATAAAGTAAATAATACAGTCTATAGTGTGAAAAAAGGGAAGAAAGAAACATAGAGAAACATAAAAGTTGAGCATAGAACGATTGAAATTGAATGTTGGGACGAGCTTTATAGAAAGGGCTTAAAACTAAATGCGTCATTCAAACCGGGATATTTCAGGGCTGATAATTTGTAAATCCATCTGGCCTCCTTTTGGAGTAGAACCTTGTCGTAATTTCCTCCTCTGTCACCCGGAGGGACATGTTCGAGCGCCACAAAATGCATGACTGCACTGTCAAACTGATGGAAGAGACCCACATGGTGACTGATGGGTGTCTCCATTTTCTTCTTTTTAATTAAGGAGACATGGTCTCTAATGCGATGGAAAAACTGCCTCTTTGTCTTTCCAACGTAAAAGGCGTTGCATTGGCACTGCATAAGATAGACGATGCCAATGGACTTGCAGGTCACAGAAAAGAATGGTCTGTGGGTGCGTCCACTGGGAAGAATCACAGTGGGCGCAGAATGGATATACCTGCAAAAATTGCATTTGTGGCACGGTCTGGTGCCCCTAGGGGTGGAGGGGGCCGGTAACTGTTAAGAAAAATGGCTGTGTACCAGAGTATCCCGTAGGGAGCGAGCTCTCCTGTAGGTAATTTCCGGATATGATTTAATGTGTTTGGCAACCTGATCACCACTTGTTAACAAGTACCAATATTTTTGTAAGATTAAACGGACTTGTTGATGCTGATTTGAAAATGTTGTGATCAGGCGTATTCCGGAATTTGATTTTGTTTTCTTTGGGCTGTGCAGAAGAGAACTCCTATCCTGCTTTTTAGCTCTGGCATACGCCTTTTTGAGACATCTGTTGCTATAGCCTCGTTCCTGAAAATGAGTCCTAAGCAGTCTGGCCTCAAATTCAAAATCCTGCTGACTGCTGCAATTGCGGCGTAGTCTAAGGTACTGCCCGTAGGGCACACTTGAAATTAGGGATTTGGTATGCGAGCTCCCCGCATGCAGCAGAGAGTTCCCAGCCGAGGCTTTTCGAAATAGAGAGGTGTTAATTGTACCATCTTCCTGTACACTGATTCTGAGATCCAAAAAGGTTAGATCACTTTGACTCATTTCAAAAGTGAACTTCAAATTGTAATTATAAATTTTTAGACAGTCAAGAAAGGTGATCAGGGCATCTCTGGGGTCAGTCCAGACGAAGAAGGTATCATCAATGAATCTTCTCCATACTGGAATGTGTTCCAAATAAGGTTGTAAATCCTCTCTAAAGAAAAGGTCAAGCTCCCACCCCCCCAGATACAAGTTGGCATAAGAGGGAGCACACTTGGTTCCCATTGCCACCCCTTGTATCTGGAGGTAGTGGGAGTCTCCGAATAGAAAAATGTTGTTAGACAAAATAAATTCCAAAAGGTTGAGAATGAATTTGATGTAGGCCCGAGAGATGCCCTGATCCTTGATGATGAAGCCCTCCACAACTCGCACACCCAACTGGTGTGGTATAGAGTTGTAGAGGGCTTCAACATCAAGCGCCACCAACCAAGATCCCAGAGGCAGAGAAATACCATTGAGTCCTCAAGAGGTCAGTCGTGTCTTGAAGATACGACACCAGCCCCTCCACATGCGGCCTAAGAAAGTCAATTCTTGGGTGTTACCCACCCTTTTTCCCTCTACAGGCATTCTTGTTTTTGTCAGATCACTTTATAGATTAATCTAACATACCCTCTTGTCTTGAGAGCAGGACATTAATAATATATTCTTTGCCCAATATTATATTTCTTTATTATTTTTCATGTAGTGCAGCTTTCTTTCTTTTTGTTTGTCTTTTCAATATAGGTTGTTGCTGTTTGTTAGTGAGTAGCTTCACTTTTGTCTAATCCATATCTATTTTTGACCCAGGACATGATGTCCAACTATTGTGGAAATGCTTTTGAAGGATATATGGACAGGATCCACAAGGCAAAAAATTCAGCCAGTGGGGGCGTGTCCATGGATCGCTTCATTCTTTTTAAATACAAACGTTTTTTATTGGGTATAGACAGAAAAAAAAGCACATATCTTATCGGGATGCAACCCACATATATAGCATAAAATATTTCAGCGCAACAAATAATATCGAGAGGAGAAAGGCATAGGGGGATAAATCAAAGGGGCAGAGACTCAATGTGTTACTCGCGGTCAGGCCCAGCGACGGCCCTTCCGGGTGCATCCCAGGATCCAAACAGAAAGAAAATTCTATTTATGCTTAAAGGAAATCAAGAAAGAAACAGTATTAGAGGGGGAAAAGAGAGAATCTCCATGGAAGGAAAAAAACGAAGGGAAAGAAAGATTAGGGAAAAGAAAAGCTTAGACAGGTACATGGGTAGAAAGGGGAAAACAACCTGTTGAAAAATAAACTTTAATCTGCTACTCCTGGTATGAATAACTCGACCGACCCAGTAACGAACAAAAAAAAAACGTAAAAGATGTCCTCCTAGGTTAGTTGGGAACACATGTCATCACCATCACCTAGTATCCCCAGGCCCAGGGCCCAAAGGAAGCGAGAGAATATGGGGCACCTATCCGACCCTACAGAGTCGGCATCTCAAGAAGCAGAGCGCTGGTCACAGTAGAGCAGCTCCTGTCGACCACGCCGCCCATTTATTGTGAAAGGTCTGCATGGTGTCCATGATGGTGTGGTAAATCCTCTCCATAAGACGGATAGACTCCATCCGCTGGAGTACCTGTGTCCATGGAACCGACTGGGACCGCCAATTCAAAGCTATGGGCCGCACAGAATAGGGTATTCACTAATCTCTGGGTATGGGGAGGCAGACCCGGTATAGTGGCAAAGAACAAACACACTGGGGCCGTCAGGTCTAGGATGGTGCCCGCGAACTGCGCCACCCTGGAAGCCACCTGGCCCCATAGGTGCCGCAAATGGGGGCAACCCCAAAACGTGTGCAGAAGGGTGCCAGGGCTCCGGCAGCCCCTAAAGCACGTCTCCTGAATTGTAGGATAGAATTTATGAACTCTATCCGGAGTGAGGTACCACCTCGTATGTAGTTTAAGTACTGTCTCCTTAGTGGCTATGGAGCGGGTACATCTGTGCATATTCTGTAGCATGTCGCTCCAGTCTTCTGGGGGGAATGTCACACCCAGGTCTGATTCCCAACGGGCCATAGCCGAGGACTTAACTGGAAGCTGAGAATCATTCAGTGACATACATATTACAGAGATCGTTCCCTTGCCTCTAGCTCCATTCTGGCAGATTGCTTCATATTGGGATAGGTTGGATCTGGTGTTTAATGTGAATAGGGATTCGAAAAAGTGCCTAATTTGTAGGAATCTAAAGAATTCCGTTCTCGGGGCATTGAACCGCTCCTGGAGTTGTGTAAATGAACAGAAATGTGTGCCTTGCGACAGTGCTTTTAATGTCAAGAAGGAGTTTTGTACCCACCAGTGGAAGCTCTCAGGGGATCGGAAAGCAGGGGGAAAACTGGATGATCCCAGGAAGGTGGACAGGGGGGGTCTGCAGGACCTAAGTTTAAATTTATGGTGATATAGGGACCAAAGGTGTATTGTCTGACCCACTACCATGTTCAGCGTGCCCAGTTCCCTGGGCTTAAGGCCCGTCTGCCAAAGAAGTCCCGGAATGTAGTATGGGCCGACAGAGGACATTTCAAACTGTAGCCAGGGGATGCTATCTGGTGCGGCATGCCACTGTGCCGTCTGAGCCAACCTGGCTGACAAGTAATACAGCCAGATATTAGGAAGCCCCAACCCCCCCCTGTGAAAAGGGTCTGTGTGTGATAAGGCCACCATACCTAGGGTGTTTATTGTTCCATATAAACCCATTAATCTCACGTTGGATTTGCACCAGTGTATGACGTGATACATATAGGGGGAGAGCCCTAAAGAAGTAAAGCAATTTCGGTAAAATGGAAATTTTTACGGCTGTGACTCTGCGTAGGAGGGTGATGTGGAATGTAGACCATAGGCGTAACCATTGTCTAACTTTGGCAAATATTTGGGGGTAGTTAGCGTTATATAATTCTCGTAGGGTGGGGGCTAGACGGATCCCAAGGTATTGGAGGGTTTTATTCGATACAGAAAAGCCAAAAGAAGATTTAAGGGCAGAGGAGACTCTGGGAGGGATATTGACAGGGAGGGCCGAACACTTGGAGAGATTGACGCCAAGGCCCGAAAATGTGTGAAAGGATTGGAGTGTAGAGATCAAATTAGGGAGGGAAGTAACTGGGTCCTGAAGGAACATAAGGATATCATCCGCGTATAGGCTCATCTTATACTCCCCATCCCCCTTCTGATACCCCCTAATGTTTGGGTCTGTGATGATCGCCCTCGCCAAAGGTTCTATGGCCAGGGCAAACATCAGAGGGGACAGAGGGCAGCCCTGGCGTGTCCCTCTGCCCAGGGGGAAGTAATCCGAGGTGCAACCTGGGAGCTTAATGCGTGTGTGAGGATTGAGGTACAGTGCCTTTAAATCCGTGAACAAACTCCCCCGAAAAACCAAACCTAGTCATGACCGCGTCCATATATGGCCATAGGACACTATCAAAGGCCTTGTGTATATCCAGGCCCAACAGAAGAACCTTGCGGGAAGAAAATAGCTCCGCATCCTGGATAATGTCCGTCGCCAAGCGGATGTTGTCTGTGATTTGCCTAGAGGGGATGAATCCGGTCTGGTCGGGGCCAATCAGGGTGGAAATAATGGGGGCTAGTCTATCTGCAAGAACACGACCTAGAATCTTGATGTCATTGTTAAGAACCGAAATTGGTCTGTAATTCTGGGGGAGGGAGTGATCTTTGTTAGGTTTAGGGATTAGGGTCATATTGGCTGCAAGCACTTCCTCGGGAAGTGAGTGGCCTTTCAATACGTGGTTGATCAATTTAGTCAATTTAGGGGCCAGCGTACCTGCAAATTTTTTATAGTAAGTCGCCGTATACCCGTCTGGGCCCGGGGCCGTTGACGCTTTAAGCGACTTAATGACCGTCATGACCTCCAGTTCTGTGCATGGGGCATTCAAGTTGGTCAGTTGCTCGTGTGTCAGAGTCGGAAGCTGGATGGAGTTCAACCAGTCCTCAACTCCAGCAGGGGGGGGGGAGTCTGGGGCAGATAGTAGGGAGCTGTAAAACGCGGTGAAAGTGTCGAGCACCTCCTTGGGGTGGGAGACCAGCTGGCCAGAGGTGTTTCGCAATTTGTAGATATGGGTGGGCTGAAGGGAGTGATGTAGTTTATGTGAGAACATGGCCGAGGCAGCGTTTGAGTGTAATAGGAATTTCGCTTTGGCCCATCTAATAGATTTTTCTGTGTGGTCTGAGAGGATAGTATCCAATTCCACCCTCTTCTGGTCAATTTGTCTAAGAGTGTCCGGGGCGTGGGATTGTGCGTGTATATGGTATAGTTTTGCTAGGTCTGCAGTTAAGGATTTAATTTTGGCTAACTTCTGTCTCTTCTTGATGGTGGCCAACTCTATCAAACGGCCTCGAAGTACTGCCTTATGGGCAGCCCAGAGAATTGGGGGGGGTGGTGTCTTCTACATCGTTAAATCTAAAGTACTCTTCCAACTGATCCTCTACCTGCGTGACTATGTCAGGGTTCGTCAATAGGGCGTCATTAAGCCTCCAGGAGGCTGTCATGGGGGAAAGGCCTACATGCAAAGTTTTAAAGGAAACCACCAGGTGGTCAGACCATGGACATGGGTGTATAGTGGCCGCTGTGGAGTTGGCAAGTAAAATTGGGGAGCTGAAAATGTAATCTAGCCTTGCATAGCTCTCGTGAGGGGCTGAGTAATGCGTGTATTCCCTAGCTCCTGTGTTGAGGGCCCTCCATGTGTCAATAAGTTGGAAAGTCTCCAGGGACCTCACCAAAGATTTGGGGAAGGCCTTAGATGAGTGGGTAACCTTGCTTCTGTCCAGTGTAGAGTGGGCGACTAGATTGAAGTCACCTCCCACTATCATGTGTGGAGAAGTATATCTGTCCAAAATTTGGATGAATGACCTGAAAAAGGAACCCTGGGCAGTATTGGGGGCATACACATTAGCGACTGTAAGGGCTTTGCCCTGGACATCACCTTGGAGTATCAAAAACCTACTATCCGGGTCCTTGTAAACATGTTTGACCTCAAAATGTATATTATTTCTGACAAATATGGCCACCCCTCTGGCTTTAGAGCTATACGTGGTGTGGTAATGCAACTTAAATGATTTGTCGAAATAATTGGGGTGAGACATTGCTGAAAAATGAGTCTCTTGCAAGAGCACAATGTCCGCCCCCAATTGCTTATAATCTCGAAAGGCCTTCCTCCTCTTTTGCGCGGAATTAAAGCCTCTGACATTATGAGAGATAACCTTCAGACCCATAATATGGTTGGAACAAATGTAGCTTGGTTTGAGGCTGGTGTGATAGGTGCAAATGTCAGCTGCATAACCCATAGGCCCAGCACCAAAGCGGGTTGCCAAATTCCTGAATCAGAGATTGAGGGCATGGTCAGGAGGTTAAGAGTAGCAGTAAAACCGATAATATAACATTGATAACAGAAACATTGTAGGAAGAAAAAAAAAGGTAAACAAACTAACAGGGGCCTGGATAGATAGGCCATCCAGGCCAGCATCAACTATTTCAAATGACTGACAAAAGCAGTCTTCCACGTGCACTCAATCTCCCCCAACACTAAAGGGGGGAGAGAGAGAGTGGCAAGAGTTCAGTTCAAGATCTCTCCCGAGACAAAAAAGGGAATGGTGGGAGAGAAGTGTTTCTTGGGATGAACACTAACGTGGTTGGGGGGTAAAAGTTCCGGGTGGAAAACGGCAGGATCACGAGGGCTGGAGACAAAAAGGCTCGTTCAGAGCCAAAAGGCTTGGGGGTCCGGTAATTTACAAGTCCAGTGAGTCTGGCCAGGGGGATAAAAGGACATGGGGCTCAAAGAGAGAAAAAAATAAATAAGGGGGGGACAGGTGGGGCCGAAATCATATTAAGTACCTTGACCGCAAGCCTGCGGGGAGATCATGGTGGAGCTGCAGAGAACTTCCACAGCTGTCCGCAGCTAGAGGTTACGGTGTGCTCTACGTCCCCTCTGAGGAGGTGGGGTGGCCCAGATTGGCGACGGGCGGGGGGTGGACGGGTGCCTTGGTGCTTGTTGAGGTTCGAGGAGGCCCAATTTGACCAAGATGGATTTACCTTCCAGGACCGTGGTGGCGGTGTATGTGGATCCGTTGTGCGGGATCGTCAGTTTGAATGGGAAACCCCATCTATAGCGGATCCGCGCGGCTTGAAGAACAGAGGTGATTTCTTTCATCTGTCGGCGTCTCTCCAGCGTAGTCGGGGAGATGTCCGGATATATCTGGATGGTGACCCCGTCCAGCTGAATACGGGGGGTGTTGCGGGAAGCTCGCAGGATCTCCTCCTTCACCAGGTAGTCCTTCAGGCACATCACCACATCCCTCGGTGGCTTCTCCGGGGGCGGTTTGGGTCTTAGGGCCCTGTGGAGACGGTCACATATAAAGGCATTCTCCGGTTGTTCTGGGAGGAGGGAGCGAAACAATCTCTCAGTGGCTTCAGGCAGACCCAAGACTGTTTCAGGCAGGCCACGCACTCTAATATTGTTCCTCCTGTTCCGGTTGTCTAAATCTTCCATACTATTCTGTAGCTGGACAACCGTATCTGTGAGTAGTTCATGGTCTTTGCGGAGGTCTTCGTATGCGAGCTGGAGCTCATCATGCTTCACCTCTAGTACGTCTGTCCTCCCGCCCAGGGAAGCGATCTCCTGGGAGAGGGTGTGGGTGGACTTGTGAAGCTCAGCCTGGAACTTGCGGGCAAGTTTCTCATACATGGTCGTCAGACTGTGGTCCAGGTCCGCCTTCGTGAGGTGTGGAGTGTACTCACTCAGCTCTGAAGTCACAGAAGGGGAAGCTGTGGGCTCCGAGGCCTCCAGCATGGACGGCTCCTGGTCAGCGCCATCTTGGGACATCCTAGTTTGATCCCGGACCCGCAGTAAATAGTTTGTTAAGGAACGCTGGGCGGATTTCTGCTTATTTTTTCTAGCCGACGGCATGCACAACTGGTCCCTCTAGGGGTTCAAGGTGATTAAAGCGAGATTTTCAGGCAATATAACCCCCTTGGGAGTGCTAATGTCTCCGGTGCCCTCGGAGCTCCTTCTCTTAGCTGCCTGCCAGTTCCGCGCCGCGCATGCGCCCCTGGATCGCTTCATTCTGAGACTGCAGCGGATGTTGGAAAGAAAATCGAGGCTATTTTGGAATAGATGGTATTTTCTGAAATACATAGAGGACAACATCGTCCCATGGGGCCTCAGAATTCAGACATTTCCCACCTTCAATCAGATCGAGTCCGATTTTAAAAAGGACTGGGAGAAAAATCTTCAAATGTGTTCCATCCATATGATGGAACTACTAAATAAACAATACTCATTGGATTTAACTGCCATAGATGGTGAGATTGGGGACCTCTATGAGGCCAATGGATCCATTGTCTCTGATGAATCTTTTCCTGCCAGGGAAATTACCCTAAAAGCTGATCTGGAAGCTTATGTTTCCAACATCCTTCAAACAAAGGAAAAAAAATTTGTCAGAGACAAGTTGGCTTATGACAATGCTCAGGCCTACAATTGGGGTACAACCTCAAAAAATCGCAGACGCTTTCAGAACAATAAAAAACGTCAACCTAATGAATCTCCCAATGATCCCAATGAGTCTGACTCCTCTGCTTCTTCTTTTTCTTCCACACAGGCACCAGATCCTTCTTCCATGCCCAAAGTTCATGGCTTTTTTAAGTCGCGAAATGGTAAGGCGACCTCCAAACCCACCACTTCCCAGCGCACTATCTCTTTTTGGGCACCCATCAACACCAGAGACACTACAGCCAAAAATCTTTCCACAAATGCACCAGTTCACCAAGACAACCAACCCAGCACCCTCACTCCTTCCCTGTCTTTCACTCCGTCACTAATCGCACAGGTAAGCAACACGTCCTCTCTTTCTTCCCAGGCGGATTTTCGGCCTGCTCAGATATTCACGTCACCGGCACTAGATCAAAGGAAGCAGACAAGTACAGACTCAAAAACCCCCCAAACAGAACTTAAGGTGATAAATTTATCATCACACGCTCTGACCTCAGACCAAATTTCTGTTCTAAAACTGGGTCTTACCTTCTGTCCCACTGAACAAATTGACAAGTTTGAACTTGTCAAAGATTTGAATCTTTTTTCTAGGAAGTTACTTTTTCGAGTTTTATATGACAAACCTACCAATGCCTCACAGACTACCACCCTTGCCAATCCTCTGTGGCAGGAGATGAGTTTGGAGGACATCAAGGCTCTTGAGGAACTAATGGAGCTTTGGGAGGAGGGCAACATCGACTCCACAGACCTCGATGAGGCAGTTGCCCTTGAGGGAGCATGTGTGATTTCCCCACTTCCCCTGGCTCCATCCTCCACCATCCCCTCGTCCACCCTATCCACCCAGAGAGAATATAAGCCCAAGTCCAATGTGTTCCCAGTCTTACAGGGGAACCCAAATATTTGGGCCTTTACCAAACAGGTCACCCAGGAAATCAACCAGGCCAAATGGAAATCATGTGCGGGATCAAATCTCAGTGACAGTCAACTTGAGGCAGTGCGATCTCTTCAGCTCAACAAGGACATAATCATCAAGGGGGGCAACTTGGTAGTCATGAACATCCAAGAATATGAACAGATGGTTATGAACTTGTTGACAAATAAAGATTGGTACCGAAAAGTATCAAATACTCACCTCAATCTGATTACAAGTCACTACAAGCATTTGATTGGCAACGCCTACCATGAGGGTTTGATTACCAAAAAAACATGGGAGTTCCTCAATGTTACGAATCCACGGACTCCCACTTTATATGCGCTACCCAAAGTTCATAAAAGTTTATCTCCCCCCCCCCCCCCGGGACGCCCCATTGTTTCGGGCAATGGCTCTCTGAGGGAAACTGCCAGTCAACTTGTTGATGACTTTCTTAGGCCGCATGTGGAGGGGCTGGTGTCGTATCTTCAAGACACGACTGACCTCTCGAGGACTCTTGATGGTATTTCTCTGCCTCTGGGATCTTGGTTGGTGGCACTTGATGTTGAAGCCCTCTACAACTCAATGTGCTCCCTCTTATGCCAACTTGTATCTGGGGGGGTGGGAGCTTGACCTTTTCTTTAGAGAGGATTTACAACCTTATTTGGAACACATTCCAGTATGGAGAAGATTCATTGATGATATCTTCTTCGTCTGGACTGGCCCCAGAGATGCCCTGATCCCCTTTCTTGACTGTCTAAAGATTAATAATTACAATTTGAAGTTCACTTTTGAAATGAGTCAAAGTGATCTAAACTTTTTGGATCTCAGAATCAGTGTACAGGAAGATGGTACAATTAACACCTCTCTATTTCGAAAAGCCTCGGCTGGGAACTCTCTGCTGCATGCGGGAAGCTCGCATCCCAAATCCCTAATTTCAAGTGTGCCCTACGGGCAGTACCTTAGACTACGCCGCAATTGCAGCAGTCAGCAGGATTTTGAATTTGAGGCAAGACTGCTTGGGACTCGTTTTCAGGAACGAGGCTATAGCAACAGATGTCTCAAAAAGGCGTATGCCAGAGCTAAAAAGCAGGATAGGAGTTCTCTTCTGCACGGCCCAAAGAAAACAAAATCAAATTCCGGAATACGCCTGATCACAAAATTTTCAAATCAGCATCAACAAGTCCGTTCAATCTTACAAAAATATTGGTACTTGTTAACAAGTGGTGATCAGGTTGCCAAACACATTAAATCATATCCGGAAATTACCTACAGGAGAGCTCGCTCCCTACGGGATACTCTGGTACACAGCCATTTTTCTCAACAGTTACCGGCCCCCTCCACCCCTAGGGGCACCAGACCGTGCCACAAATGCAATTTTTGCAGGTATATCCATTCTGCGCCCACTGTGATTCTTCCCAGTGGACGCACCCACAGACCATTCTTTTCTGTGACCTGCCAGTCCATTGGCATCATCTATCTTATGTAGTGCCAATGCAACGCCTTTTACGTTGGAAAGACAAAGAGGCCGTTTTTCCATCGCATTAGAGACCATGTCTCCTTAATTAAAAAGAAGAAAATGGAGACACCCATCAGTCGCCATGTGGGTCTCTTCCATCAGTTTTACAGTGCAGTCATGCATTTTGTGGCGCTCGAACATGTCCCTCCGGGTGACAGAGGAGGAAATTACGACAAGGTTCTACTCCAAAAGGAGGCCAGATGGATTTACAAATTATCAGCCCTGAAATATCCCGGTTTGAATGACGCTTTTAGTTTTAAGCCCTTTCTATAAAGCTCGTCCCAACATTCAATTTCAATCGTTCTATGCTCAACTTCTATGTTTCTCTATCTGTTTCTTTCTTCCCTTTTTTCGCACTATAGACTGTATTATTTACTTTATGCAAAGAGTATTGTAGCAAAATCAGCCATGTGAATACATTTGGGCTGATTAAGCTCTCTTGAGGAGTAAATGTATGTTATGTGTTCATGATCCATTCTGGATAAGTTTCAAATCCACCCATTTGCGTCTTGTCATCATTTTTAAAACTGACCCTTCCTGATATGCTATTGGCTACAGGATTGTTTTTGTTCAGTTTTGTATTTATTTTCTACCAAAATGGAATTTATCAACTTGGAGTGCATCCATTGATAACAGTCTCTTTTTTATTTCCATTTCATTTATGTGTCCCACCGGGCATTCCCCTGTCCAGGATCCAGAATCTGACCCGTCTAAGTGCAACCATACGGACGCCCGGGGGCCCTGTGTTTGATATCAGCCGTCATGCCAATCGACTGACCACTCGAGTTCCCCAAAGTCAGCCTGTCCTTGCCAATTAGTCTGTTAGCCCCATTTTTTCATATATATACGTATATTTTTTATACATTTATATATCCTTTTTTTGAGCCATTCTTTAGCGGTATATATCCGCCTTGCCAGCATTCCAACCCGGCCTTTCCCTTCTTTAAAATGGCGCTGCGGGCTTGTGCAGTGCAGGGAGCGATGGCGCACACATCTTTGGACTTGCGATGCACCGCCCTGTCTGTTGCCGTGGTGACGCACGCCCTGACCCAAGTATTGGGCCACGCTTGCGTAATAGGGCAGGCTAAGAGAAACGTTCGCATCGCGGCGATGACGTCAGACGTCGCCGCAACGGGGGTTTAAGAAGCGCGGTCCGCACCGCCGATCTTCTGCCAGGATTCCTCTCCACACAGGGAGAGCTGGACGCACCATCCCCAGCTTAGGCATCCATTAGATCGCTGCACCCCAGATAAGGTTTGAGTGGGAGCCCATGTTCGCTGTGATTGACCAGCTTCTTAGCTGACATGATGCTTACCCTGTTCCTCCCCCTTCCCTCTTTTCTACAGTTACCCTGCTGTTTGCAGTCCATTCCATCATCTAATTTGTTTTACATTCGCCCTCTCCAACAACAGTGTGACCTACACATACCAGTATTTAAAAGATTACCATTTTCATTGGCATTTTGGTTGCAATTTCTGGATTTCTGGATTACTGGTAAAAATATTAAAAATGCTATAAATCTATCCACAATTTTGTAGACGCAATAACTTTTGCGCAAACCAATCAATATACGCTAATTGGGATTTTTTACCAAAAATATGTTGAAGAATACCTAGTGGCCTAAACTGAGAAATTTTGTTTTTTTAATTATAATTTTTGGGGATTTTTATTATAGCAAAAATTAAAAAATTGTTGTTGTTTTTTCTCAAAATTGTTGCTCTTTTTTTGTTTATAGTGCAAAAAATTAAAACCGCAGAGGTGATCAAATACCACCAAAAGACAGCTCTATTTGTGGGGAAAAAAAGGACCATTTTGTTTGGGTACAGCGTCGCACGACTGCACAATTGTCAGTTACCTTACTACATCCTGCTGCCATCTCTTCCTCAGGTAAGTGACACACAGACACCTGGCTATCCACATGATGCAAAATAAAATATATTATTTATCAGACCAGCCCACCTTCTTCCACTGCTCCGTGGTCCAGTTTTGATGCTCACGTGCCCATTGTAGGTGCTTTTGGCTGTGCACATAAGTCAGCATGGGCAGCCTGACCGGTCGGTCTATGCAACACCATACGCAACAAACTGTGATGCCCATTTTTTTCTGCTTTTAACACATCAACTTCAGGGACAACATGTTTACTGGCCACCTAATATATCCCACGACTTTCACGTGCCAATGGAATGAGACAATCAGTGTTATTCACTTAAACTGTCAGTGGTCATAAAGTTATGGCTGATCAGTGTATGTATGTTTTTTGTGTGTCGCTATTTTTTAATTACATTTACCAGATCTATGTCATCATGAAACACAATTTGCTGTGTCAGCAAATGACGTGAATGTAAGTGTCAATGAAACCAAAAATGTATTTCATAACAAGTATGAACTCTGTGGGAAAAGCTTGTTATCAGCGCAGCACCCTGGGATGGGGATCTCCTTCAAACAGGAAATTCAGCTGTTGCATCATTAAGTTTTTCAACAGATACAGTAAATTAGTAGTAAATGCACCCTATTCAGAATACTTGGGTACAGAACGTTGGGGTCTTTGTTGCCTCTAGAGTCTAGACAATAAAACATTTCCAAATTCACTTTAGATTAAAAATATAAGCAAATGAGTTCCATTGAATATGAACTACTTGGCCACTTCCGACCGCCTGTCGTACATATACTGCGGCAAGACGGCTCTATTATGCAAAATCACGTACCTGTACGTGATTTTACTAATAGCCACTGGGGGACACGCGCGCCACCGGAGCCGCAATCGCGCGCTGATTGGCCACAGGAGGAGCCAATTAGCGGGCCTGGCAGGCGCGATGTCTGCTGGCCACCTCCAGAGACAGAATGGCGGTCTGCCGATGAAAACAAGCAGACAGCTGTGCTGTCAGGCATGGATACTGATCTAGTGTTCCTGATAATCAGGAACATGGATCAGAGTGTCCATGCACTGAGCCCATCCCCCACACAGTTAGAAACACAGTTAACCCTATGATCGCCCCTGATATTATCCCCTTCCCTGCCAGTGTCATTAGTACAAGGTCAGTGCATATTTTTAGCACTGATCACTGTAATTAATTATTAATATACAGGATTTATATACTGGCAACAGTTTACGCAGCACTTTACAATATAAAAGTGAGACAATACAGTTATGCAATAAAATACAAGAGGATTAAGAGGGCCCTGCTCAGAAGAGCTTACAATCTAATAGGGTGTCACTGGTTCCCAAAAAAGTGTCAGCTAGGTGTCCAATCTGTCTGCCAAAATGTCGCAGTCCCGCTAAAAATCGCTGATCACCGCCATTAGAAGTAAAAAATAAATAAAAATGCCATAAATATATCCCCTATTTTGTAAATGCTCAAACTTTTGGGCAAACTAATCAATATACGCTTATTGGGATTTTTTTTACCAAAAATAAGTAGCAGAATACACATTGGCCTAAATTGATGAAGATATTTGATTTTAAAAATAGGATTTTTTGTACTCACCGTAAAATCCTTTTCTCTGTCGTCCATGGACGGACACAGCTCCTTCAATCTTGACTGTTGGGTATGTTCCATCTATTAGGAGAGGACTAGGCAGAACATGTTAGATATGCATACATGTTATTTAAACAGAGATGAAACATAACCCTCCACCCTGCAGCCAGCAGCCTCAGTTCGTAGAAAGCAGTACAAACTAAAAAAGGAGGGGTGGTTGCTGTGTCCGTCCATGGACGACAGAGAAAAGGATTTTACGGTGAGTACAAAAAATCCTATTTTCTCTTTTCGTCCATGGACGGACACATCGCCTTCAATCTTGACTGTTGGGATGTCCCAAAGCAGTGTCAAAAAAACTAGGGGTGGGCTGGGCACAGCAATCAAAAGAAACCAGTTTTACCCCAAACAGGCAGAGCTCCTCAACGGAGGAGTTGCAACCTCAAACAGCCGCCTGCAAAACTTTGCGGCCGAAGCTAGCATCCGAAGATGCACTCACATCAACCTTGTAAAATGTTGAAAAGGTGTGAACGGACGACCAGGTCACCGCCTTACACACTTGAGATACAGACGCTAGTTGACGGAAAGCCCAAGAGGCACCAATAGCCCTGGTCGAATGTGCCGTAACAGGAAAGGGAGGCGCCCGCCCTTTAAGGGCATAGGCCTGAATGACAGTCTGCCTGATCCACCGAGAAATGGTGGCCGACAAGACCCTTCTGCGGACCAGACACTGACACAAACAGTGAGTCAGACCTCCGGAACGGAGCTGTGGCAGACAGGTACACCCGCAGGGCACGTACCACGTCCAAGGAATGTAATGCAACCTCCTTGGCATGCGATGGCCGAGGACACAAGGATGGAAGCACAATGTCCTCATTCAGGTGAAAGGCCGAAACCACTTTTGGAATAAAAGAAGGCTGCGGGCGTAGCACCGCTTTGTCCTTATGGAGGACCAAATACGGGGACTTGCAAGACAAAGCCGCCAATTCAGAAACCCTCCTAATGGATGTGAGGGCTACCAGGAAGGTCACCTTCTGAGAGAGTGTCAAAAGAGGAATTTCCCCTTTCGTCTTCCAGGACAGCCTCTGAGACATAGGGCTCCTCCCTCTGGGACAGGAAACACACACACCCATTATCTTTAAAGGTGGTCCTCCAGGCCTCCCTCTTCAGTTATTGTGTTTCCTGCCGGACGGGAAGGAGCACGCTATAGGAACCTAGGGAGCTCCATGTCTCAGGACTGTCCTGGGAAGAGCCCCTGGCGATGACTCTCCTCTGCCTGGGCACCCCTCTGTCCTGCTGGGGAAGAGCGAGGTTGCCGGCCCCACCGCTGCCTCTAGCTCGGAGAGAGCAGGACCTTTGGTGACCACAGACCCAGTCCCCCTGTTATGCCTGTACCTGTGCTGGTGATGCTGTGTCCTGGCCGGCGGGTGAGAGACGCTCGGCCGGCCACGCCGATTCGGCCGACACTTCCGGGTACAGGGGGCGGGGCTTCTGCGTTCCAGCGGGCGGAAGTGATGAGGACGTCCGGCGGAACCACGTCGTCAAGGGGCACCCTGAGACACGGTTCCAGTCTCTTAGGCGCAGCGGTGGATAACCAGGCACTCCGGAGCGGTGAAAAGGCTTGGCGAGGCCGCGCAAACACCAGGGACCATGGAGACACCTGTTCAGTTCGTAGACTCCGGTTCATCAGGCTCCGGCGCCTCCCAGGTAAGGTGGTGAGGGTGGACCATTCCTTACACTGGGGGGTCAGGGTATTGGACCCTATGTACCCTTCCCTGGGTGGAGAACCTCTGGTGAGGGCTGGGCACTTCCTAGGCTGACTCGAGCACATTAGTGGTGTGGGTCAGGGAGGCAGGCATACTGATGGAATTTTTTTCTCCTTTCTCTTCTGTTTGGCTTTTAGGTGAAAGCCCAGGACAAGACTCATATGCAGCCGCCTAGAAAAAAGTGTGCCGTTTGTGGGGCCAAGTTAGGCTCTAACTGGGAGAAGCCACTATGCCCTGATTGTGTCAGCAGCCTCGTCAAGGATGACTCTGTGGCAGTGTGTCACAAAATCCTGGCTTCGGTCAAGGACGAGCTAGCATCCACATTCCAATCATTCAAAGGAATGATGGATAGGGTGCAGGGTCCCTCATCCTCCCTGTACAGAGCAGCCAGTACACCCTCCCTGTCTAAGCCCAGTCAGGAGGAGGAGGTAGTTAGGGAGAGGGTACCAAGATCGCTAGCCTCTTCTCAGGCAGATTCAGCTTCCGGCTCGGAGGAGGAGGAGGATTCCTCCAGGGGGGCCAGATACAAATTAACTCTGGATGATGTGGGAGATTTGTTGAAAGCGATTTATGACACACAAGAAATTTGTGAGGAGCAAGTCCAACTTTTGAAGCACAACCTAATGTATCAGGGGTCTAGTGCACAGAAAGCCAGTGTTTCCCATACATAAAACTCTAAGTCGATTTTGCTGGAGTGGGAACAGCCGGAAAAGAGGCCCTTCTTTTCTGGTAACCTCAAGCGGAGGTTCCCCTTTGAAGCAGATGCTTCTCATCCATGGATTAAAATTACAAAGTTGGATGCACCATTAGCCAAAGTCTTTAAAAGGACAGACTTGGCCTTTGACGATCTGGGGTCGCTCAAGGATCCCATGGATAAGAGGGGAGATGTGCTGCTAAAGAGGGCTTGGGATGCCTCTTCAATAGGGTTGAAACCAGCCCTTGCAGCCACTTGTGTGGCCAGAAATCTGGAGTGCTGGCTCACACAATTACAATCCCATATTTCTGCTGGTACACCTAGACAACAGTTGTTAAAATCTTTCCCCTTACTATTTAAAGCAGTGGGCTTTCTGGCAGACGCCTCCGCAGAGTCAGTAAAACTGGCAGCCAGGTCTGCCGCTTTAGTTAATGCAGCCAGAAGGGCTGTATGGCTAAAAACATGGTCAGGCGATCCCGTCTCTAAACTTAAACTTTGTGGTTTACCCTTTTCGGGTGACCATCTGTTCGGACCAGGTCTACAGGAGGCACTGGAAAGAACTCAGGATAGGAAAAAGGCCTTCCCTGAAATGAAGAAGAAAAACGAGAACAAGTGTTTTTTTCATGGCCCCAGGCAACAGGGCCAACAGGAGAGGGATGGACGTCCTAAGAAACATTGGACGGGCCATAAGGGACGTGGAAGAGGAGGAATCTTATTTAATCCTCCTCAAACCACCCCTAAACCCCAGTGACTCCTGTGTCCCAGTGGGAGGGAGACTGGGGGAGTTCCTCCCACAATGGACCAATTCGACTCTAAGCCTGTTCATTCTGGACATTATAAGAAACGGTTACAGATTCTGTTCCCCCCTCAATGTTCCAGCTTACCCAGCTGCCAAGAGACCGGGAAAAAGCAAAGGCTTTGGGTCTGTTGTTAGGGGATCTAGTGGATCAAAGAGTCCTTACTCAGGTGCCCCTGAAGGAGCAGGGTCAGGGGGTGTATTCTCACGTGTTTGACGTGAAAAAACCTTCCGGGAAGTTCAGGTTAATCCTGAATCTTTGTCCCCTGAACAAATTTGAAAAATACAAGCGGTTCAGGATGGAGTCAATATTCTCTGTGACCAACCTCCTGTTCCCAGGCTGTTTCATGGCCACAGTAGATCTCAGGAATGCCTACTTACATATCCCCATACATCAGGAATTCCAAAAATTCCTAAGGCTGGCAGTACAGATAGATGCAGAAGTCCTGCACTACCAGTTCCAAGCACTCCCTTTCGGTCTGTCCTTGTTGCCGAGAATCTTTACGAAGGTTCTGGCAGAGGCCCTGGCCCCTCTGAGAGTCAAAGCTATTACGGTGATCCCCCTACCTGGACGAATTCCTGTTTGTTGCCCCATCTTTTCATCAACTGGAGAAAGACCTACAGGAGGCCCAGAGTTTCCTACTTTCTCTGGGGTGGTTGATCAACCAGGACAAATCTCAGCTGACCCCATCCCAGGAGGTCCTATACTTGGGATACAGAATCTCTTCAGTGGAGATGAAAGTCTTTCTTCCCAGGGAAAAGATTCGGAAGGTGGATCAGGCAGTAACCCCGCTTCTATCCTATCAGCCCCAATCAGGGAGGTTATAAGGGTACTGGGTTTGATGTCGTCCTGCTTCCCAGCTGTTCCGTGGGCAAGGCCGCATCAGCGCCCTCTACAGGGTCTCATGTTGAGTCACTGGGATGGCAAAAAAGAGAGCCTGGATCATCCTATGGCCCTTTCAACCAAGGTCAAAAGGACTTTATGGTGGTGGCGAGCCCATCACAACCTGGAGAAGGGTCTGTCATGGGCCAGGCATAGTACGGCCATAGTGATAACTACCGATGCCAGTGCATTGGGTTGGGGGGCCCATCTGGAGGAAAACTTAGCCCAGGGGTCCTGGTCTCTTGTAGAGGCTCGTCGATCCTCAAACCAGAGGGAGCTTGTGGCGATCCTCAGGGCTATAGAGACCTATCAGTCCCTGATAGTGGGCCAGCACCTTCAGGTGCGAACTGACAATGCAGCGGCTGTCGCTTACGTAAACAGACAGGGGAGCACAAGGAGCCCAGCTCTTCAGGCCATAGCGAACAAAATCCTGCGTTGGGCCGAGGTGAACCTGGCCTCTCTGTCAGCAGTTCACCTAAAAGGCTCGCAGAATTCTCTAGCGGACTTCCTCAGTCGTCAGCACTTAGGACAAGACGAATGGTCCCTCAACAGGGAGGTATTCAAAGATTGTGCAGCATTGGGGACAACCAGAGGTGGACCTCTTTGCCTCAGAGGCCAAGAAGAAGGTGCCACAGTTCTTTTCTATCCACCCGTTGGACCAGGCCACAGGAATTGACGCCTTCACCAATCCTTGGCAGTTCAACCCGTGTTATCCTTCCCTCCAGTAAGGCTGATAGCCGCGGTTCTTCAAAGATTCCTGTCAGAATCTACGGACCTAATCATAATGACTCCATTCTGGCCAAAGAGGCCGTGGTTTGCCAACTTGAAGAGACCGGCCATTTGTCCTCCATTGACTCTTCCAGTCAGGGAAGATCTGATCTCCCAATGTCCTGTTCTCCACCCACAGATAGAGAACCTAAAATTAATGGCCTGGTATCTGAGGAACAACTGGTAAAAGCTCAGGGTTTTTCAGACAGAGTGATTAAAACTCTGCTGGAGTGCCGTAAGCCGGTAACCAGGGCAATTTATGCTAAGGTATGGAAGAGATTTCTTTCCTGGCTGGGAGAGCAAGGGCTAGTTCATCCTGGGATTCCGGCGGTACTGGATTTCCTCCAGGCAGGTGTAGAACTGGGCCTGTCTATCAGTACCCTAAAGGTTCAGACCGCAGCTTTAAGTATTTTCCTCCAGACTTCACTACAGCAAAATCAATTAGTTAGAATTTTTTTCAAGGCTCTAGCGAGATCTAGGCCGGTGAAGGTTAGAACCTGCCCCACTTGGGATCAGTCTTTGGTTCTCAGGGCTCTTACGGGTAGTCCTTTTGAACCCCTGGAGAAATCATTACTAAAATGGATTGTACTCAAAACTGTTTTTTTGATGGCGATCACATCAGCCAGACGGGTGAGTGATCTGCAGGCTCTGTCCATACGGAAGCCTTTTTTGTTAATTTTGGAGGACAGGATCATACTTAAGATAGATCCTAGTTTCCTCCCTAAAGTGGCATCTATGTTTCATAAGACGCAGGACATTGTCCTACCTAAGTTTCGCCCCACCTCAGAGGAAGATGAGGAGGAATCTTTAAGTTTGTTAGACGTCAAAAGAAGTCTTTTAATTTATTTAGAAGCTACTAAGAGTTTCAGACACTAAGATTCACTGTTTGTTAATTTTGCGGGGGTCCGCAAAGGTTATAGAGCATCTAAATCGACCATTGCCAGATGGATAAGGATGGCGATTTTAGAAACTTATCAGTTAGAAGGTAGACAAGCACCATTGGTTAAGGCACATTCTACCAGGGCAGTCTCAGCATCTTGGGCAGAGGGCCGGAGCCTCCCCGGAGGACATCTGCAAAGCAGCAACATGGTCATCCTACTCTACCTTTGCAAGACATTACCGTCTGGATTTGTTGTCTGACAGGGAGCAGACTTTTGGACGAAAGGTCCTCCAGGCAGTGGTCCCGCCCTGACAAAGTAAGTTCCTTGCTTATCATCTCAGAGGCTGTCCTGGAAGACGAAAGGAGAAAACCGGAGTTAGACTTACCGGTAACTCTTTTTCTAGGTGTCTTCCAGGACAGCCTGGTTTTCCCACCCAGTGTTTGCTATTAACTAGGTGTTGGAGTTATGTACTAACGATGTGTTAGTGTGTTATGTCTTTCAGAGCCTTCCGGTAGTTCTTTGGTAAACTGAAGAGGGAGGCCTGGAGGACCACCTTTAAAGATAATGGGTGTGTGTGTTTCCTGTCTCAGAGGCTGTCCTGGAAGACTCCTAGAAAAAGAGTTACCGGTAAGTCTAACTCCGGTTTTCCCTAATGTCCTCAAAAGGAGGTTTTTGAAGCGCCGAGAGCACCAGATTCAAATCCCACGGAGGTAGTGGTGGGTGCACCGGAGGAGCCACATGTCGAACCCCTTGCACAAACGTACTTACTAGTGAATGAGCCGCCAGGGGTCGCTGAAAGAAAACAGCTAAGGCTGAAATCTGCCCCTTAATGGTGCTTAAGGCAAGTTTCTGATCTACTCCGCGCTGTAAAAACAGCAGGATCCTGGAAACCAAATAAGTCAGTGGACGCCATTCCATCTCCTCACACATAGAGATGTAGGCTCTCCATGTGCGATGGTAGATCTTCCTAGAAGAAGATTTTCGTGCTTTCAGCATAGTTGAAATGACCGAATCCAACAGGCCCCGGTCCCTCAGTACCTGGCTTTCAATAGCCACGCCGTTAAAGCCAGCGACTGTAAAACAGGATGAAGAATGGGACCTTGTGAGAGAAGGTCCTCCCTCATTGGTAGTCGCCAGGGCACGTCCGCCACCAGCCACACGAGGTTGGCGTACCAGGGACGCCTGGGCCAATCTGGGGCAATGAGAATCACCGGAATTCCCTCGGTCTCTACCCTGCGGAGTAGATGAGGAAGCAACTTCAGTGGGGGAAAGGCATAAATTAACCGATACTGACTCCACGGGGCCACTGACGCGTCTGCCCAGGGATCTCTGGACCTGGCCACGAACCTTGCGATTGAGTCGAGAGGCCAGCAGATCCACGTCCGGCGTGCCCCATTTCCGGCAAAGGAGTTGAAAAACCTCCGGATGTAACGACCATTCCCCGTGGTCCAGCATCTGGCGACTCAGATAGTCCGCCTGCCAGTTTTCCATGCCTGGGATGTAAACTGCTGATAGGGCCGGCACACTCCTTTCTGGCCACCGTAGGATGTGAGCGACTTCCGGCGCTGCAGCTGAACTTCTTGTTCCTCCTTGATGGTTGACGTACGCCACAGCCGTGGCGTTGTCTGTCTGGATCCTGACTGGACGTCCCTGCAGTCACCGAGACCACTTGGAGAGCTACAGCCTGATCGCCCGGAGTTCCAGAACATTGATTGACAGTTGGGATTCGGTCGGGGACCAGCGGCCCTGAGCCGCCTGAACCCCCCCAGACTCCCCCTCCCAACCGGTCAGGCTGGCGTCCGTCGTGATCACGTCCAATGAAAAGGGAGGAAGGACTTCCCGGACCGAAGAGCCGAGGATCTCAGCCACCAACTCAGAGAAGACCTGACAAGGTGACTTAACTGAATCTGACGATCCAGAGACAACGGAGATTTGTTCCATTTGGAGAGAATCTCCTTCTGCAAGACCCGATTGTGAAATTGGGCATACGGTACTGCCTCGAAAGAGGCTACCATGAGTCCCAAAACTCGCATGCAGAAATGGAGAGACGACCATTTGCGGGATGTCAACAACCTGACTGCTGACTGGAGTGTCTGCAACTTCTCTAAGGGAAGAAAGGCTTCCGAGGAGTCCAGAATCAACCCCAGGTACTCTAGACGCTGGGTCGGTACTAACACCGACTTCTGGAGGTTCAGTATCCAACCAAACTCCCGTAGAGTCTGGCTGACTATAGACACGTCCTCCTCTAATTCTGAGCTTGAAGCAGCTCTCAGAAGAAGGTCGTCCATGTAGCCTAAGATAGCAATGCCGCGCTGTCTCAGCAAAGCTAGAATCGGGGCGAGCACCTTGGTGAAAACTCTTGGTGCCGATGCTAGGCCAAAGGGAAGAGCCACAAACTGATAGTGGTCTTCGCCGATCGAAAAAAAGGGCAGGAACCTCTGATGCCTGACGCAGATGGGAACATGCAAGTATGCGTTCTTGATATCCAAGGAAGCCAGGAAGTCCCCTGGATGAAGTGCAGCTACCACCAAACAAATCGATTCCATCTGGAATTTTTGAATCCTTATGAAGGCATTGAGGGCCTTGAGGTCCTAGATTGGACGAACTCAGTCCTTCTTTGGGACCACAAACAGATTAGATTAAAAACCCTGAAACCTGTCCTGTGGTGGTACGGGTATGATCACCCCGCACCTCAACAAGTCGTGCACTGCCCCCTGGAGGGCAGCCAGATGAGCCGGAAGGAGAGGCAGATTTGAAGGAAAAAATCTGGTCGACTAGAAAGGAACTCTATCTTGTACCCTGAGGTGACCACCTCGCAGACCCACTGGTCGGAGAGCAGGGAGGTCCACCGAGCTGCAAACCCGCAAAGCCGCCCCCCACCCTGGAGTCAGGCGGGGGCAAAACTTCATGCGGTAGCTGGTTTGTTTGTTGGCTTGGCGGGCTTACGCACCCAGGGACGTTTCTGTCCCCCAGCTGGACCTTTGTCCGCATGGGAGGGCCGGCAGGTCCTGACTGACGAAAATACCGCTTCTGTGTGGGAAAGGAGGGCATCCTGAGCTGACCCGGATGAGGAGTCCTCCTCACAGGGAAGGCAGGACTGCATCTTCTGACACAGCAGAACCGGGGTCCTGAGCCGCAGCCAGGCCCGAGTCTGAGTCAGAACATTCCCCAGGTGATGGCGTGGGAAAGGGGCGCTTAGTACCCCCTTTACGCTCGCACGCCGCTTCCTGTAATGCACAGGCCCCAAAAAAATGGCGCCCAGCAAGCGAGGTGGACGTGAAGGCCAGGCATGCATCCAGGGTAGCATCACAGACGTACAGAAGTCCTTGTACCAACTGTTCAGCCAGAAGAAGGGAAAACCCCCCCAGGTGGGACTTTAAGGGCAACAATGGAGTTTGTTGAGTAAAAAATTGTTTATTACAAATCATACAAAATATACAAAAATGTACAGGATTAAAACCATTGATGATACGTCGATCCCAAGGAGAGGTCCAGAAAGGCTGACACATTTTGGGACACAAGCCGTCCCTTCGTCAGGGGCCAGTATCCAGATGGGATCACACCCAAATTATCATCAGACTCGTAGTTGGACCGGCGGGCTCCCGAACAGCACGGCTCCCTTAAAGTCCCACCTGGGGGGGGGGGGGTTCCTTCTTTTAAATCACTACTAGGGATGTTGGCAGCACAATAGGTCTAATTTTGATGTTCATATCTGTTCTTACAACTGTTCAGCCAGTGACACGCATACTGGAGGAAGCTGGTGCTCCTCCACAGTCTGGTGGAAATTTTTTGCCCACTCCGTGAGTGTCTGGGACACTAAGGTAGCCGCCAATATAGGCCGCAATGCTGACCCCAGCATGGTGAACATAGAGCGGCTCACTGCTTCGGACCTTCTATCAGTAGGGTCCTTAAAAGCAGGGGTCCTCAAAATAAATAAATAATAAAAATAAAAAATGTCTTCAGGACTGGGCCCAAAGGGAGCCAGGTCCGTCTCCTCTGCTAGGCAGAAAAAAATCTGAGGCTGCTGGCTGCAGGGTGGAGGGTTATGTTCAGAGAGACCGCCCCCTAAACGGGGCTGTTTCAACTCTGTTTAAATAACATGTATGCATATCTAACATGTTTTTCCTAGTCCTCTCCTAATAGACGGAACATACCCAACAGTCAAGATTGAAGGAGCTGTGTCCGTCCATGGACGAAAAGAGAAATTTTTTTTATTGAATATTTGTTTTGCAGAAAGAAAAAAATATTGTTTTTTTTTTTCAAAATTGTCATTTTTAGCGCAAAAAATAAAAACCGCAGAGGTGATCAAATACCACTAAAAGAAAGCTCAATTTGTGTGCAAAAAAGGACATCAAGTTTATTTGGGTACAGCATCGCACGACCGCGCAATTGTCAAAGTAACACAGTGCCGGATCACAAAAAATGGCCTGGTCATTAAGGGGGTAAAACCTTCTGGGGCTGAAGTGGTTAAATTAAATAATTACTTTGCTTCGTTCATGATAACCACATAGGAATAAAAGTAGACTTTTATGACCCATTCACACCAGATGCATTGAGGCTGCACTGACAGCTATTTGCAGCACAGCCCCAATGCAAAGACAAGGATAAATACATGATATCTAGTCATGTCAGGTCACATCGTAGTGTTGCTCTGTTGTGTGGGCAGGGTCACCATTTGCCGTGAATGCGCTCACCAATGCCCAGGGGGCCAGACAGAGACTGCAGTCATGTGAAAGTCGAGTCTAGTTCTTTAGCAAGGAACATACATTACACATTTGTAATTATGCTACCAAAATTTGTGTGTGCTGTAAATTGCCTCCAGCATTGTTCCTGTTTCCTTTTGCTGGAGGCTGCCATTTTGCTGATGCTTAGAGTCCCTGAGCAGCAGTAAATCTTTAGGCAGTCAGCAGATCGGCTTCTTACATTTTTGGCACAGTGTATTACTGGATTTTAACAGTATAGGCACTTTTTTTTATTTATTTTTACTCTTCAGTTGAACCTCGGATTACGAGCATAATCCGTTCCAGGAGTATGCTCGTAATCCAAAGTACTTGCATATTAAAGCAAGTTTTCCCATTGAAGTCAATGGAAATTAAAATAAATCATTCTGCGTCGACTTCAATGGAATGCAATACCGAATGCGGCCAGAGGTGGGGGGCCCCAGAGAGCGCCGAAAAAGTCCAAAAAGGCCAGAGAACACGTCAGCAAACATCGGAAAGGCACGGAAACTGTGTTTCTCTTATCGTCCATGGACTGACACAGCTCTCATACTGATTACATGTGGGTATATGTCCCTGCTTGCAGGAGAAGACCTAGGCAGAATGTTAGATGTTAGAAACATTCTAGAACAAACCAGAGCTGAACAGCCCCGCCCAGGGGGGCGGTCCCTCCGGACATTACCCTCCCACCTGCAGCTAGCAGCCCCAGTTTTTTTCTGCCTAGCAGAAGGAGAAGACGTGGCTCTCTCAGGAGCCAGTCTCCTGGAAGATTTTACTTTAAATTTTTATTTCTTTGGGAATTTTATTATTTTATTTTTGAGACCTTCAATCAACTGTCGGCTGGGCAACAGGTTGGGTACACTGGTATCCTCATAGTCTTCCCTGTCCGACCATCGAGCGTGCTGATCCTCGCCTTGTGTGCGTGAGACTCACGACATACCCCATGACTCCAGGGGTGGCCGGGTTGCTTTCATGCTCCCGCGGTCCTCTCAATATTGAATAGTACCTGGGATGGGTAAGTAGTTTCTCCTGATGCAGGTGAGTACATGCTGGCTGTGTTTCTTTATGTGGGGGGTTCTCCCTGTCTCCCCCCTGTTATAGTGCTCTCTGCACCCTGTACTGGTGCTGTGCTGTGTGGGGGTGCTTGGGGGGTCGCTCCGGCCTGGGGGGGGGGGGCGCTCATGGCTGTTGGTGAACTCTGGGAAGTGTTCTGGTGTGGAGTGTGTGAATCTGTATTGCGTGCGCCATTAGCGCTGTTTTTTTAATTTAAATAGTGCACTCGGCGGCCATCTTGCCGCGGCTCAAATGCGCAGTTATACAGGTGCCCGGCAGCCATTTTCTTGTAGCCGCGGCGCTTTCACTTTCGATTTCGGCCTCTAGCGGCGCTGCTGACGGCGCGAAATTCCTCAGTTTCCTCACAGATTCTTCACTCTCCTCAGGCTTCACTCGCGCTGCAGCGCGGCTCATACAGCGTAACCGAGCGGTCCCTAAGGGTGGTGAGTCCTCCGGGTATCCCCTCCTCAGCCTCAGCACAGCCAGTGGGTGGACTGTATTATTCACTGTAATAGTGAATAAGGTAGTGAAAAAGGCAGTATGGAGTCTGGTTCACCTGCTTCTCCACACTTGTCAGAGGCAACTGGCAGTGCTCCTGCACCTGCGGTCCCTATGGACCAGTTGTCGGCAGTCCTGAAATCATTCCTTGTCGGGATGGAAGCGGTGTGCGAACGCACGGGGGCTGTAAAGCGACCCCTCCCCACGCAATCTCCACATGGGGAGTTCTCTGACTCAGATATGGGCCTAGCTACTGCTGCTCAGGACCCTAGCTCTGAGGATTTTGATGTATTTGGACAGGACATTCCTTGTGAGGAAGACCCCTGTCTTGAACCACCAACTGACAAGGTGCTTGTAAGTGAACTCATTGATGCTGTGAGGGACACTCTCAAGCTGAATATTGAGACGGAGGAACCTCAGGTGGAAGCTGTATCCTTTGGTTCCTTTAAAGCCGTTTCTTCAAAAAAGGTCTTTCCATATGTGCCTTTTTTTGATACATTCATTGACCAAGTCTGGGATAAGCCGCAGAATACTTTGACGGTCCCGCGGCGCATAGCTTTAAGGTACCCCTTTGAGAAGAACCTGGTTAAGAAGTGGACTCTCCCCCCAGTGGTCGACCCCCCGGTCGCCCGTTTGAATAAGGCTACCACACTCCCGATGAAAGGGACTCCTGCATTTAAGGATCCCACTGACAGGAGGTCAGAAGTGGCGAGTAGAACTATGTTTACCTTATTGGGGTCCGCGTTACGCACTATAGTGGCGGCGACGCTTGTGTCTCAGACACTCACAGGATGGGCAAAGATTTTGCACCAGACAGTGCAGGAGCATAATCTCCCTCCTGAGACCATTGCCCTGGCTCACCAACTTGCGCAGGGTTTAGTCTTCGTGTGCAATGCCACTTTGGATGCGGCCCCTTTAATAACAGGGGCCTCTATCTCTGCTGTGGTGCTGCATCGCCTTATCTGGCTGAAATGCTGGTCGGCCGACCTAGCTTCCAAAAAGCTCCTGGCTGACTTTCCCTTTAAGGGCGGTAGACAGTTTGGGGCCGCCCTGGATGACATTATTAAAGATGTCACAGGAGGTAAGAGCACCTTCCTTCCCCAGTCTATTAAGGGAAAGGAGCCCCACCGCAGGCCGGGCCCTTCCTTTCCGGCGAAGAAGACGTTTTTTCGTCAGTCAGATACCACGGGTAAGCCCGCCCAGACTAAAAAAAGTGCGGCTTAGGGACAAAGACGTCCCTGGGTGCGTAAGCCTACCAAGCAAGCCCGCCACCGCATGAAGTCTTGCCCCTGCCCGACTCTCTGGGGTGGGGGGACGTCTTCGCAGGTTCTCGTGCGGTGGACCTCCCGGATCTCCGACCGGTGGGTGTGCGAGGTGGTCACCTCGGGATACAGGATAGAGTTCCGCTCGTGGCCCCCAAACAGGTTCTTTCCCTCCAACCTCCCTCTCCTTCCTGCCCGCCGGGTGGCCCTCTTGGGGGCCGTACAGGATTTGCTCGGGTGCGGAGTAATTGTGCCGGTTCCGTCACAAGAGAGGTTTCAGGGGTTTTACTCAAACCTGTTTGTTGTCCCGAAGAAGGACGGTGTCCGGCCAATCCTGGACCTCAAGGCCCTGAATGTCTATGTGAGGGTACTAAAATTCCGGATGGAATCCATTCGCACGGTGATCGCGACACTCCACCAGGGGGATTTTTTGGCATCCTTGGATATCAAGGACGCTTACTTGCACGTTCCAATCTGCGCAAGCCACCAGAGGTTTCTGCGCTTTGCCATAGGCGAAGTCCACTATCAGTTCGTGGCTCTTCCCTTCGGCCTAGCATCGGCACCACGGGTTTTCACCAAGGTGCTTGCCCCGGTTCTAGCTTTGCTGAGACAGTGAGGAATTGTTATTGTGGGCTATCTGGACGATCTCCTTCTCAGAGCAGAAAATGGCTCAGAATTGGAGGAAAATGTGACAATAGTCAGTAAGACCCTCCGGGACTTCGGATGGCTTCTGAACACGCAGAAGTGTGTTCTAGTCCCGACTCAACGATTGGAGTATCTGGATCTGATCCTGGACACTTCGGCAGCAAGGGTGTTTCTACCCTCAGAGAAGTTACTGACACTTCAGTCGGCAGTGCGGGTTTTGACGTCCCAAAAATGGTCGTCAATTCGCTTCTGCATGAGAGTCCTGGGACTAATGGTGGCCTCCTTCGAGGCAGTTCCGTATGCCCAATCACACACTCGGGCATTGAAGAAGGAAATTCTGTCTGTTTGGGACAAGTCCCCATTGTCATTGGTTCTTCAGATTCAGGTGAGTCACTCTGTCAAGGTGTCCCTGACGTGGTGGCTGAGATCCCCGGCTCTTCGGGCCGGGAAGTCGTTCCTCCCCATCCAATGGACGGTGGTCACGACGGACGCCAGCCTGACGGGCTGGGGAGGAGTGTGGGGAGTCCTGTCAGCTCAATGGCTCTGGACTCCGGACGAATCTCGTCTCCCAATCAACGTCCTATAATTGCAGGCGATCAGACTGTGTCTCTCCGCGTGGTCGAAGAGGCTACAGGGCTGCTCGGTCAGAATCCAGTCGGACAACGCCACGGCCGTGGCTTACGTCAACCATCAGGGGGGCACTCGGAGCTCGGCTGCGGTGTCTGAGGTCGCCCACATACTAAGGTGGGCAGAAAGAAGCGTGTCGGCCGTCTACATTCCGGGCGTAGAAAACTGTCAGGCGGACTATCTGAGCCACCAGTCCCTGGACCAGGGGGAGTGGTCCTTGTATCCGGAGGTGTTTCAACTCCTTTGTCGGCGGTGGGGCACTCTGGATGTGGACCTGATGGTGTCTCGACTCAATCGCAAGGTGTCGAGGTTTGTGGCCAGGTCCAGGGACCCCTGGGCAGATGCCTCGGACACGTTAGTGGCCCCGTGGGGTCAGTATCGCTTAATGTATGTTTACCCTCCGCTGCAGTTGCTTCCTCGTCTGCTGCGCAGGGTAGCGGCCGAGGGCATCCTGTGATTCTCATTGCCCCGGACTGGCCTCGGTGTCACTGGTACGTCTCATCGCGGACGTCCCTTGGCGCCTGCCCTTGAGGGAGGACCTTCTATCTCAAGGTCCTATCTTTCATCCTGCTTTACAGTCTCTGGCTTTAACGGCATAGCTATTGAGAGCCAGGTGCTGAAGGACCCGAGGCCTGTCGGATTCGGTAATTTCGACCATGCTTAGGGCAAGGAAGTCTTCTTCTAGGAAGATCTATCACCGTACCTGGAGAGCTTACATCGCTATGTGCGAAGAGCTAGACTGGCGTCCACGGATGTACTCTGTCCCCAGAATCCTGTGGTTCTTGCAGCGTGGTGTTGCACAAAGGCTGGCTTTGAGCACTATTAAGGGTCAGATTTCGGCCTTGGCCGTTTTCTTTCAAAGACCCCTAGCAGGTCATTCCTTAGTTAGCACTTTTGTGCAGGGGGTACGCCATGTGGTTCCACCTGCCAAGCCTCCGCTCCCTCCTTGGGATCTGAACTTAGTGCTCTCGGTTCTTCAGGAACCTCCTTTTGAAAATATCAGAGATATTCCTCTTTTAACTTTGTCTCAGAAGGTGGCTTTTTTAGTGGCCATCACTTCTGTTAGACGGGTGTCTGAGTTGGCGGCTCTGTCATGCAAGTCGCCTTACCTAATCCTCCATAAGGATAAGGCGGTGTTGCGACCGCGACCGTCTTTCCTTCCTAAGGTGGTTTCGGCTTTTCACCTTAATGAGGACATTGTCCTTCCCTCCTTGTGCCCTCATCCATCGCATCCTAGGGAGGTTGCGCTTCACAATTTGGATGTGGTGCGTGCCTTACGGGTATACCTGGCGGCTACTGCTTCTATTCGGAAGTCTGACTCACTGTTTGTGTCTGTCTCTGGTCCGAAACAGGGCCAAGCGGTGTCGTCTGCCACCATTTCTAGGTGGATCAGACAGACTTTTATACAGGCCTATGCCATTAAGGGGTGGGCGCCTCCCTTCCCGGTTACGGCGCATTCCACCAGGGCAATTGGTGCTTCCTGGGCTTTCCGACATCAAGCGTCGGTTGCACAAGTGTGCAAGGCGGCGACCTGGTCGTCCGTTCATACCTTTTCAAAATTCTGTAAGGTTGATGTGGCTGCATCTTCGGATGCTTCTTTCGGCTGCAAAGTGTTGCAGGCCTCTGTTTAATGTTGCAACTCCTCCGTTGAGGAGCTCTGCTGGTTTGGAGTGAAGTTTTGGTTGTTCCTTTACTATTTTGCTCCCACCCTTTTCTTATACTGCTTTGGGACGTCCCACATGTAATCAGTATGACAGCTGTGTCAGTCCATGGACGATAAGAGAAAATAGGATTTTTGTACTCACCGTAAAATCCGTTTCTCTGACGTCCATGGACTGACACAGCACCCACCCTTCCTTTAAGGTTTGTACTGCTTGTTACGAACTGAGGCTGCTAGCTGCAGGTGGGAGGGTAATGTCTGGAGGGACTGCCCCCCTGGGCGGGGCTGTTCAGCTCTGGTTTGTTCTAGAATGTTTTAACATCTAACCTTCTGCCTAGGTCTTCTCCTGCAAGCAGGGACATATACCCACATGTAATCAGTATGAGAGCTGTGTCAGTCCATGGACGTCAGAGAAACTGATTTTACGGTGAGTAAAAAAATCCTATTATTTCCGTGTCTTTCCGAGCATTGCCGAACGGCACCAAATGCGGTACTGCAGGCCTATTTAGGCTCTGCTTAGCTCCTGTGCCCCGTACCTCAGGCCAAATGCGGTACTGTATGTCTATTTAGCTTGAATTCTGCTCGTCTTGCGAGACAACACTCGCAAACCGAGTCAGAATTTTTTTTTTTAAATGCTCGCAAATTAAATTGCTCTCAAACCAAGTTACTCTTAAACCGAGGTTCCACTGTACCTGAAAAAGGGACCAGCCTTAAAGTGAACTAGCAGGACTTATTTTTTGACTAATGTTCCACTTTAATGCCGTGTACACACGGCCGTTTTTCCCGTCGAAAAAAACGACATTTTTCCCATTCGACGAGAAAAACGATAGTCTGTGGGCTTTCTGTCGTTTTTTCGACGAGAAAAACGGCATTAAAAACGACGAGAAAAATTAGAACATGTTCTAATTTTTCTCGTCGTTTTTTTCGACATGTTTTCCGCGGCAGTGTTTCCCTATGGGAAACACTGCCGCGGAGCCCACACACGGTCGTTTTTTTCGACCAAAAAAAAAAATGACATTTAAAACGGCCGTGTGTGAGGGGAACAAGCTGTTCCTCGTTTTTAACGTCGATTTTTTTCGACGGTGTTTTCACCGTCGAAAAAATCGATCGTGTGTACGCGGCATAAGGCAGTTCCCTGACTTAGATAAGCCATCACTCTGTGCGCAGGAAAGTGCAATATTCAGCTGAGCAAGTACTGTCCCTTGTCACTACACACTGTAACTTGATGTAGGTTGCATTAGGAGACATGTGCTGAGCCCGCGCCCTCCCCACCAGTCCAGCGTACATTTGTTACCTCAATCTCAGTAACAGAATGGGTCCTGCTGTGCACCTAGCACGGACCTCATGCGTGCACTTATTAACTCCCTCACTCCCGTACCTACAGTTGTGCTCATAAGTTTACATATCCTGGCAGAATTTAGGATTTCTTGGCCATTTTTCAGAGAATATGAATGATAACACAAAAACTTTTCTTTGACTCATGGTTGGTGTTTGGCTGAAGCCATTTATTATCAATCAACTGTGTTTACTCTTTTTAAATCATAATGACAACAGAAACTAGCCAAATGGCCCTGATCAAAAGTTTACATATCCTAGTTCTTAATACCGTGTATTGCCCCCTTTAACATCAATGACAGCTTGAAGTCTTTTGTGGATGAAGCTCTTTATCTTCTCAGATGGTAAAGCTGCCCATTCCTCTTGGCAAAAAGTCTCCAGTTCCTGTAAAGTCTTGGGCTGTCTTGCATGAACTGCACGTTAGAGATCTCCCCAGAGTAGTGATAATAAGGTCAGGAGACTGAGATGACCACTCCAAAACCTTCACTTTATTCTGCTGTAGCCAATGACAGGTCGACTTGGCCTTGTGTTTTGGATCATTGTCATGTTGGAATGTCCAAGTACATCCCGATGCGCAACTTCCTGGCTGATGAATGCAAAATTTCCTCCAGTATTTTCTTTTTCGTACATCACGGCCCGTGATGAGCCGAACACCCCCGGGTTCGGTTCGCACCAGAACCCGCGAACGGACCGAAAGTTCGAACGAACATTAGAACCCTATTAAATACAATGGATGCGAACGTTCGAATTCTAAAGTGCTAATTATAACAACTATTATGCATGTTATTGTCATAAATAGGGTTTGGGAACCCGGGTTGTGCACCAGGGGACATGTATCAATGCAAAAAGAAGTTTTAAAAACGGTCGTTTTTCGGGAGCAGTCATTTTAATGATGCATAAAGTGAAAAAAAAAAGTCAAATATTCCTTTAAATATCGTACCTGGGGGGTGTCTAAAGTATGCCTGTGAAGTGCCACGTGTTTCCCGTGTTTAGAACTGTCCCTGCACAAAA
Source organism: Rana muscosa (assembly GCA_029206835.1). Taxonomy (NCBI): domain Eukaryota; kingdom Metazoa; phylum Chordata; class Amphibia; order Anura; family Ranidae; genus Rana; species Rana muscosa. The sequence continues at coordinate 632,091,281 of CM055117.1, read as the reverse complement.
TGACACTTCTAAAGGAAAAAAAAGCCATTTAAAACTGCTTGCGGCTTTAATGTAATGTCTGGTCCCGGTAATATGGATGAAATTCTTTAAGAAAAATGGCATAGCTACCCCATGACCCCCCCCCTACCCCAGCCCATTACCAGCCCCTTTGGGTCTTGTATGGATATTAAGGGGAACCCCGCACATAAAATAAAAAAGGCCCTATATACTCTGAACAGCCGTATACAGGCGGTGCATACAAGACAGGGACTGTAGGTTTGTTCTTATGTAGAATCTGTTTGTAATTTTGAACAGGTACATTGTTGAAGTGTAGCTCCAGCCCAAAAATCTATTTTTAAACTTTTTGGGAAACATAGGTAAGGGTTATCACCCCTGTAACATTTGTTTTGCTGTCTGTGCCCCTGTTCAGAACATTTCACCTCACTTTCCGTCCCAATGACAACTGTTTTTGAAATGTGGTGTTTTTCTTGAAACAAGGATTGCTGATAAAGCATCAGTACAGATGAGACCCCTTTCTCCCATATTTATTCTTACAGGAGAGAATTTTCCTTTCTAGGGGTAGATTTCCTCTCACTTCCTGTTGTCTTCTTTCGTTTGCAAGTAGGAGTCGTTTGTAAGTTGGATGTTTGAAAGTAGGGACCTGCCGTATATACTCTGCAGAAATAGGCCCCTTAGTTGTTGGTGTTGGCACAACACTGTAAGCACTCAGTTACTCTTGGTTGGTGCTGGAACGCCCTGCTGTCAACTATTATATCAGGAATTTTAATTACATATAATTGTTGAACAGTGGTAGTAAAAATTGGGGCTTTGATGGTGGTGCTGGTGCCACAACACTGTAAGCCCTGACAGTTACTCTTGGTGGGTGCAGCAATGGGCCCTGCTGTGAATTATTAGATCAAGAATTGTAATTACATGCCCCTTTTGAACAGGGGCTGAAAAATTGGGCCTTTCGTGGTGGTGGTGGTGGTGGCGTTGCCACAAGACTGTAAGCCCTCAGAGTTACTCTTGGTGGGTGCAGCAATGGACCCTGCTGTGAATTATTAGATCAAGAATTGTAATTGCATGCCCCTGTTGAACAGGGGCTGAAAAATTGGGCCTTAGGCACTGGTGGCACAACACTACAACCCCTCACAGATACTGTACTTGGAGCACAGCAATGAGCCCTATGGCAAATTATTGCTAAAAAAATTGTAATTACACGCCCCTGTAAAACAGGGGCTGAAAAATTGGGCCTTAGCCACTGGTGGCGGCACCCATAAACAAAAATGATCTTCCAAGCTATCATCATCAATCGTATCATTGAGGACTCGGAGGAGGAGGATAGCCAGTCAACATAACAGCACAGGCACTCAGCATCAGCATCAGTCTTGAAGGGATGTGACATGTTAAAATCAATTAGTCTGTTATATCAGCATCAGGTGTGTGGTAGCTGGTGGTGATCCAAGACTGGTTCATCTTGATGAAAGTCAGTCGATCAACCGAGTCGGTGGACAGGCGCACCCTGTGATCCGTGACAAATCCTCCAGCAGCACTGAATGTGCGTTCCGAAAGAACGCTGGATGCAGGACAGGCCAGTAGCTCAATTGCATACTGTGCAAGCTCTGGCCAGTGATCCATCCTCAAGACCCAGTAAGCCAGAGGATTTTCGGTGGGGAAGGTGTCCAAGTCTGACCTTGCCCCTAGATATTCCTGCACCATGTTTATCAGACGCTGGCGATGGTTGCTGGAACCGATCATACTTTGGGGCTGCGGACTAAAGAATTGTCTGAACGCATCGGTCAGACGGCCACCTTCCCCACCGCTCCTTCTTTGACTGGCCGAAGCCTCAGCAACTCGTTGTCCAGGACCAGGAGTTTGTAACCTCCCAGTCTCTGGGAACGCGTTGCACAGACCTTTTTGCAAGGCCTCCCGGAGTTGTCTCATCCTCTGCTCCCTCTGCGACGGTAACATAAGGTCCGCAACCTTACCCTTGTACCGTGGATCAAGGAGAGTGGCCAGCCAGTAATGGTCCCTCTCCTTGATCCGAAGAATACGAGGATCCTTCCGCAGACTTTGCAGGATCAGGGAGGCCATGCAGCGTAGGTTTGCTGAGGCATTCGCTCCGGAGTCCTCTGGGTCACTAAGGACGACATGATCCGCAGCCACCTCCTCCCAGCCACGTACAAGTCCACTGGTTTCTTGGGACTGTAAATCATCCCTAAAAGACTGCTGCTGATGATGCTGAGTGCCAGCCTCCACCTCCATGCTGACACAATCCTCCTCCTCCTCCTCCTCCTCCTCCTCCTCCTCTTCCTGTGCGATGGGTGGGACAGAAGGAACACTGTCTGGGTAAAGGGGGCCTTGAGAGGCAAGGAAGTCCTCCTCTTCCTGCCTCTGTTCTGCCTCAAGTGCCCTGTCCATTATTCCACGCAGCGTGTGCTCCAACAGGTGGACAAGAGGTACAGTGTCACTGATGCATGCACTGTCACTGCTCACCATCCTCGTGGCCTCCTCAAATGGTGCCAGGACAGTGCATGCATCCCTGATCATGCCCCACTGGCGTGGAGAAAAAAAACCAAGCTCCCCTGACCCTGTCCTGGTGCCGTAGTCGCACAGGTACTCATTGATGGCCCTCTGCTGCGTGTGCAGCCGCTGCAGCATGGCCAACGTTGAGTTCCACCTGGTGGGCATGTCACATATAAGGCGGTTCTTGGGCAGGTTCAACTCCTTTTGCAGCTCAGCCAGGCGAGCACTGGCATTATAAGATCTGCGGAAATGCACACAGACTTTCCTGGCCTGCCTCAGGACATCCTGTAAGCCCGGGTACCTGCCCAAGAACCGCTGCACCACCAGGTTAAGGACGTGAGCCACACAGGGCACATGGGTCAGTTGTCCCTGTCGGAGGGCGGAAAGGAGGTTGGTGCCATTGTCGCAAACCACCATTCCTGGCTTAAGCTGGCGTGGCGTCAACCACCTCTCGGCCTGGCCCTGCAGAGCAGACAGGACCTCTGCCCCAGTGTGGCTTCTGTCCCCCAAACACACCAGCGCAAGCACGGCATGGCATCTTTTTGCCTGCGTACTTGCGTAGCCCCGTGAACGGCTACGGAGCACCGCTGGTTCATAGGACAAACCACAGGAAGAGGCCATGGAGGAAGAAGAAGAGGAGGGGGTGGAGGAGAGAGGTGTGTCACAACCAGTAGTAGCATTTTGGAGGCGTGGCGGTGGGACAACCTCCAACACTACTGCACCTTGTCCTGCATCCTTCCCAGCTGCCAAAAGAGTGACCCAATGGGCCGTGAAAGAAAGGTAACGTCCCTGTCCATGCCTGCTGGACCATGAGTCAGCGGTAATATGCACCTTACCGCTGACCGCCCTGTCCAGCGAGGCCAAGACATTGCCTTCCACATGCCGGTAGAGAGCCGGAATAGCCTTCCGTGAGAAAAAGTGGCGTTTGGGAACCTGCCACTGAGGAACCGCACATTGCACAAACTCACGGAAGGGGGCCGAGTCTACCAACTGAAAAGGCAGCAGTTGAAGCGCTAGCAATTTAGCCAAGCTAGCATTCAACCGCTGGGCATGTGGATGGCTGGGAGTGAACTTCTTTCGACGGTCCAGCAGCTGGGGCAGGGAAATTTGCCTGCTAGAATCGGACGTCGGTGTACTGCTAGCAGAGTGGCCGCAAGTACTTGGCTGTGACACACCTAATTCTACACCTTCATTCCTCTCAGTGCATGTTTCAGAGAGGACTGAAGTTATAGTGGGGTTGGAGATCCCAGCTGATGCGGTGCAAGGAGAGGTCCGCTTTGTTCTTTGGTGTGGGTCTTTGAGGTAGGCTTGCCAACGAGCTGCATGGCAGGTCAACATATGTCTGGTCAGGCATGTGGTACCCAAGCGGCTGATGTTTTGGCCACGCGATATACGCTTGAGACATATGTTGCAAACAGCAGCTGTGCGATCTGATGCACTAGCCTCAAAAAAGGCCCACACCAAAGAACTTTTTGAATGACGGGCAGAGGCAGCGCCCTGCACAGGCGGAGCTCTGCGGTGTGATTCCGTCGGTGTACTGCCCTTACGCTGGCCACCAAAGGGCATCCTGCCTCGTTGGAGATGTGCCTCCTCCTCATCCTCCTCCTCCTCCTCTCTCCTATTAGGCACCCACGTGGAGTCAGTGACCTCATCATCACCTCCCTCCTCATCACTGGAGGCAATCTGGCAGTATGCTGCAGCTGCTGGAACATGACTGCCAGATTGGTGTCCTTCTTGAGCATCCCCTCTGTCTGCTCTCACGCTACTGCCTTCCTCTAGCTGGGTTTCATCATCAGACCCTTCGAAACGCTGGGCATCCTCCTGGAGCATGTACCCAACACTGTGCTCAAACAGTTCGGGGGACTCCTCAGGAGGAGGACATGGTGGGTCTAGGGAAGGAGTGACTGATGATGAGTCTGACATTGATACCAGGGAAGAGGACGCTTTGGCAGCTGCTTTTCCAGTACCCTGAGCCTGGGTGAGAGAGGATGAGGAGGAGGAGGAGGGCTTGGTCATCCACTCTACCAAGTCTTCGGCATGATGTGGCTCAACATGTCCAGCTGCCGAAAAGAAGGACAAGCGTGTCCCATGGCCATGTGCTGATGACAATGCACCGCGTCCACGACCAGCACTGTTGCCCCCAGACACAGAGCCTGCTTGCCCTCTTTTATTGCCTCCTGACTGTCTGCCTCTCCTTGTTTGCCTTCCAGACATTCTAATAGATGGCCTGCAGGGAGATGGGAAAAAAGCAATAAGGGCTACCTTCAGGTGTCCTTCTCTGTCCCTTGAAACAAGGACTTTGACAGTGAAAGAAACTGACACACTCTCCCTACCTACAGTTTTCTGTCCCTAGAAAAAATTTTTTTTTAAAGCACAATTTAGCACAAGGAGAATTCACTCACTGTCCTTCCAGGTCCCTGGAAACAAGGACTTTGACAGTGAAAGAAACTGACACACTCTCCCTACCTACAGTTTTCTGTCCCTAGAAAAAATGTTTTTTTTAAGCACAATTTAGCACAAGGAGAATTACCTCACTGTCCTTCCAGGTCCCTGGAAACAAGGACTTTGACAGTGAAAGAAACTGACACACTCTCCCTACCTACAGTTTTCTGTCCCTAGAAAAAATGTTTTTTTTAAGCACAATTTAGCACAAGGAGAATTACCTCACTGTCCTTCCAGGTCCCTGGAAACAAGGACTTTGACAGTGAAAGAAACTGACACACTCTCCCTACCTACAGTTTTCTGTCCCTAGAAAAAATGTTTTTTTTAAGCACAATATAGCACAAGGAGAATTCACTCACTGTCCTTCCAGGTCCCTGGAAACAAGGACTTTGACAGTGAAAGAAACTGACACACTCTCCCTACCTACAGTTTTCTGTCCCTAGAAAAAATGTTTTTTTTAAGCACAATTTAGCACAAGGAGAATTACCTCACTGTCCTTCCAGGTCCCTGGAAACAAGGACTTTGACAGTGAAAGAAACTGACACACTCTCCCTACCTACAGTTTTCTGTCCCTAGAAAAAATGTTTTTTTTAAGCACAATATAGCACAAGGAGAATTCACTCACTGTCCTTCCAGGTCCCTGGAAACAAGGACTTTGACAGTGAAAGAAACTGACACACTCTCCCTACCTACAGTTTTCTGTCCCTAGAAAAAATGTTTTTTTTAAGCACAATTTAGCACAAGGAGAATTACCTCACTGTCCTTCCAGGTCCCTGGAAACAAGGACTTTGACAGTGAAAGAAACTGACACACTCTCCCTACCTACAGTTTTCTGTCCCTAGAAAAAATGTTTTTTTTAAGCACAATTTAGCACAAGGAGAATTACCTCACTGTCCTTCCAGGTCCCTGGAAACAAGGACTTTGACAGTGAAAGAAACTGACACACTCTCCCTACCTACAGTTTTCTGTCCCTAGAAAAAATGTTTTTTTTAAGCACAATTTAGCACCAGGAGAATTACCTCACTGTCCTTCCAGGTCCCTGGAAACAAGGACTTTGACAGTGAAAGAAACTGACACACTCTCCCTACCTACAGTTTTCTGTCCCTAGAAAAAATGTTTTTTTTAAGCACAATTTAGCACAAGGAGAATTACCTCACTGTCCTTCCAGGTCCCTGGAAACAAGGACTTTGACAGTGAAAGAAACTGACACACTCTCCCTACCTACAGTTTTCTGTCCCTAGAAAAAATGTTTTTTTTTAAGCACAATTTAGCACAAGGAGAATTACCTCACTGTCCTTCCAGGTCCCTGGAAACAAGGACTTTGACAGTGAAAGAAACTGACACACTCTCCCTACCTACAGTTTTCTGTCCCTAGAAAAAATGTTTTTTTTAAGCACAATTTAGCACAAGGAGAATTACCTCACTGTCCTTCCAGGTCCCTGGAAACAAGGACTTTGACAGTGAAAGAAACTGACACACTCTCCCTACCTACAGTTTTCTGTCCCTAGAAAAAATGTTTTTTTTAAGCACAATATAGCACAAGCACAAAACACACTGACACTCTCCCTACCTATCCTTCTCTTTCCCTAAACTAAAGGAATCCAGGTTAAGCAAGAAAGAAATAGAAATAAAAGTCACTGTCCCTGCCTATGCTGCTCTATCCCTGCTCCGGAACACACTACACTAGGCCGCCGTGCTGGCGGCCTTTTATAGTGTGGGGCGTGTACTAAACCCCCTCAGCAATAATTGGCCACAGGCATCCTGCCTGTGGCCAATCATTGCTCTCCTCGCTGCCGGCGCTGTGATTGGCCAAGCATGCGGGGTCACAGTGCATGCTTGGCCAATCACAGCGCCTGGATGACACTGCGATGGCGTAGTGCATTGTGGGCCGTTCGCGTCACTCGAATTTGGCGCGAACGGCCCAAATCGTTCGATCTTCGTCGAACGATCGAACAGCCGATGTTCGAGTCGAACGTATGTTCGACTCGAACACGAAGCTCATCCCTAATCACGGGACACAGAGCGACTTAGTCATTACTAATGGGTTATATAGATTACCTTCAGGTGTTGGCACTGGCCAATTCCAAACCGGAAGTACCCTCCCCTATATAAGCCCCTCCCACCCGGGAGCACCTCAGTTTTTTGCCAGTGTCTAAGGTGTTGGCCAAAGAGTAACATGTGTTTTCACTGGGCTTGCGTACAGGTTCTTTTGGGCCTTAGTAAGCTGTTCCGGATCCCACCAAAAAAGCTTCATAGCTAAACGGTCGGTACCCGGGCCTTGCAGCAGAAGAGCAAGGTTTTGCCTGTAATGCTTCTCTTAGGAGGGCTGGACCCTGGGATCCAGAGCTCTGGTCATACCCACGACCAAGATGTTGTCTGTGCAGGGTGCTATACAGGTCCAGGGGAGTGGAATCCTTGGGAACCCGGTCCCTGAAGGTTTAATTACAATGCCTGCCGTGATAGGTGAAGTTTGGACTTCTGTGGACCAAACAAAGTCCTGCGGCGGGGATCAGGTAAGTGGGGGCCCCCAGGAACTTGGTTCTATTGGGGGACCCCCAAGCCTAATTTGTCTTTCTGTCTGTTACCTAACGGTATTCCCGCTAAATATCTGTGTTTGCCTGTAACTACTGAAAATGTAAAATTTTAATAGTAGTCAAGAAAAAAAAAAAAAAAAAAGGGACCGCGGTACCTGTGTTAAACCACTAGAGGCCGCTGTAGTCCATTTTTCTTGTCATGTGGATCTTTGGTTTTCTCAAGTCAAAAGATCCAGGCAGCTGGTAAGTTTCTCTGTGGGAATCCACTTCCTCTGCCCTGTTGCTGCGCTCATCCACCGCACAGGCCCTCCGGCAAAAAGGGCCCTGGCTCCTAGTCCCCTGTTTGATTTCGAAAAGGGCGCCAATGGCGCACGGGCGCGGGCGCGTGCACGCGCCTCCTATGAAAAAAAAAGGGGCGGGGCGGGTGGATGACGCTCGATGCGCGCTGCGGCGCTTCTGCGCATGTGCGGGCGTCCCAGCATGGTTAAAAGACACAGTACAAGTGTCAGCTGGATGCAAACAGAGCTAGCAACAAACAGTGGCACACAGAGGCGGTTGATGCAGGCATCCCCATAGAAAGGCACTTTAGTGGACACCAGCTGGTATATAGCAGCACCTGTGTTAGACTATTACCAGCAAAATTGGTGTATGACGACGGGAATACCTCAGCTTTGTGCTTAAAGGATATGTCGTCCAGACGCTCCGGAAATAGATCTTCCAGGAAGCCAAAGGGGTCTCCATCGGGCTCTGAGGATATTGGGCATGCTTGTACTGCACCAATCTCCCCTGAGAATTCAGAGGTCAGTAGCCGTAGAAACCCCGCAGGAATGCCTGGTGCTGCGGCTGTCCCCAGTCCACCTGCTCCTGTATATATAACAGAGGAGGTTTTATCCTCAACTCTGGGAGGATTGGAAGAGAGATTAACAGCATTGATCGCTGCTTCCCTGTCTCAGGAAAAGCGCGTCCGATCTCCGTCTCCTCCTTCAGAGTGCCTGTTAGTGGAGGAACAGCCCCACACAGAGATCGACCTACCTGAAGGGGATCAGGATGAGGTTGATTCAGTTATGGAGGAATCAACAGTGGAAGAACCTTTCTCAGCATCTCAGGCTGAAAGATTATGGGTTCAGTCTCTGACTAATATGGTCCGATCAGCATTTAAAATGCCTCTGGCGGAACCACCATCCACTACGGTTTCCTCGCTGGGGTCGCTAAAAGCTCCCCAGGCTGTCTGTTCCTTCCCAATCCACCCTTTATTAGAAGGGCTTATTTACCAGGATTGGGAGCATCCTGATAAAATATTTGCTCCCCCCAAGAGATTTCCGGTGATCTATCCCATGGAGGATAAGTTCATAAAAAAATGGAGGGTCCCTACAGTGGACGCAGCCATCTCTTCTGTTAACAAATCACTGACATGTCCAGTAGATAATGTTCCAATGTTCAAAGACCCAATAGATAAAAAATTGGAGTCTTTACTAAAATCTGCTTTCTCTACAGCAAGCATGGTGACACAACCTGCGGTAGCAGCGATTGGAGTCTGCCAAGCAGTGAAAGATCAGTTGAAACAAGTCTTAAGGGACTTACCAGATCAGCAGGCTCTTGCCCTAGCTGACCTGCCTAGAGCCTTGTGTTTTGCGGTGGACGCCATAAAGGATACAATCCAACAGGCCTCCCGCTTTACGCTGTCTATAGTACATATGCGTAGGCTTCTGTGGCTCAAAAACTGGTCTGCTGAAGCTCCCTGTAAAAAACTGCTGGTTAGCTTCCCATTTCATGGAGAACGCTTATTTGGAGAAGATCTGGACAAATATATCCAGAAAATTTCTGCCGGTAAAAGTTCACTCTTACCGGTTAAGAACAAGGGTAGAAGTCCTTCTTTTAAGAGGCCTACTTCTCCAGTCCCGGGCACATCGGCTGTGAAGCAGTTCCGACGGCCTCCGCGGTCAAATTCAGGGGGCAGAAATCAGGGACAATCACAGGGTAACAAGAAGCCCTGGATCAAGAGAGGTACAAAACCTCCCCCCAAGGCATGAAGCGTTGCCCCCACTCAATCGGGTGGGGGGAAGACTTCAGTTGTTCACAGAGACCTGGCGGGACACCATCAGAGACAGATGGGTGCTCTCCGCAGTAAGTCTGGGATACAAGCTGGAGTTAAAAGGCACTCCTCCTGCCCAATTTATGAGGTCAAACGTGCCAAGAGATCCCCAAAAGAGAGGATCCCTCCTTCTGGCACTAGAACAACTATTGCTCCAAGGTGTAATCATGAAGGTTCCCCTGGAAGAAAGCGGATTCGGGTTTTACTCGAACCTTTTCACAGTCCCCAAACCAAATGGGGACGTGAGGCCCATATTAAATCTAAAAGGGCTAAACAAGTTCCTAAATATCAGGACTTTTCGGATGGAGTCGATCCGATCGGTGGCCACCGCCCTACAAGGGCAGGAATGGTTAGCCTCGATCGACATAAAGGATGCTTATCTGCATATTCCCATCTTTCCGGCCCACCAGAAATTTCTACGCTTTGCAGTAGAAGGGCGCCATTTTCAGTTCAGAGCCTTACCTTTCGGTCTGGCCACAGCACCACGAGTGTTCACAAAAATTCTGGCCCCATTATTGGCCAATCTAAGAACACAGGGTGTAACGATAATGCATATCTAGACGACCTGCTACTAATAGACCACTCAGTGGAAAAGCTGGAAGTAGCTATTCACAAGACAATCAAGTATATGGAATATCACGGTTGGATTATCAACCGGGACAAGTCAGCTCTAAGACCAGTCAAAAGTCTGGAATACTTAGGGCTAAGGCTGGATTCAAATCAGAGAAAGATTTTCTTACCTCCAGAGAAGGTGTCGTCTTTAAAAGATTTGACCCACTTAGTGGGTACAAAAAGAAAACCATCCATACGCCTCTGCATGAGGCTGCTGGGAAAGATGGTGGTTTCATTCGAAGCGGTACCCTACGGTCAATTCCATTCAAGGAATTTGCAAAGGGCCATACTGTCAGCCTGGAACAAAAAAGTTCAGGCTTTAGACTTACCAATGTCCCTGTCCCCTTCCGTTCGCAAGAGCCTCCATTGGTGGTTGGTGCCCCAGAATCTGGAAAGAGGGAAACCCTTCAGTCCGGTTTCTTGGAAGGTGGTCACTACAGATGCCAGCCTCATAGGCTGGGGGGCAGTACTGGAGCAATGGTCTCTCCAGGGCAAGTGGTCAGAAGCAGAAAAGGCCCTGCCCATCAATCTCTTAGAGATACGAGCAGCCCGGTATGCCCTAGTAGCATGGACATCCAAACTCCAAGGGTCCCCTGTCAGAATTCAATCAGACAATGCCACGGCAGTGGCATATATCAATCACCAGGGTGGCACCAAGAGTCGTGCAGCCCAGAGGGAAGCAAATTGCATCCTGGAGTGGGCAGAAAGATATGTCCCAGCCATATCCGCGGTTTTCATCCCAGGAGTAGAAAATTGGAGAGCGGACTTTCTAAGTCGCCAACAATTATGCCCGGGGGAATGGTCTCTTCACCCCGAGGTTTTCCAGGCAATATGCCAGCGGTGGGGAACACCGGATGTAGATCTGCTAGCATCCAGATTCAACGCAAAGGTGGACAGATTTGTGTCTCGCACAAGGGATCCCCTAGCTTGCGGCTCGGATGCCCTAGTGTTCCCTTGGGATCAGTTCAAGCTGATATATGCATTCCCACCGCCACAATTGTTACCGCGATTACTCCGCAGAATCAGGGTAGAAAAGAAACCAGTGATTCTGGTGGCTCCAGCGTGGCCCCGAAGGGCATGGTACGCGGAGATTGTAAAAATGTCAGTGAGGAGTCCTTGGACCCTCCCACATCGTCCGGACCTGCTGTCGCAGGGACCGATATACCACCCTTCCTTACCAGCCCTAGGTTTGACGGCCTGGCTATTGAAGCCCACATTCTGAAAAAGAGAGGGCTCTCTAATTCTGTGGTATCTACCATGATCAATGCCAGGAAGCCGGTATCCAGGCAGATCTATTATAGGATCTGGAAAGCGTACATTACGTGGTGTGAGGCCAAGAAATGGCATCCACGTAAGTACGTGATAGGGAGGATTTTGGACTTCCTACAGTGGGCTGTAGATAGGAAGCTGGCCTTGAGTACTATCAAGGGTCAGATTTCGGCCTTGTCAATATTTTTTCAAAGGCCCTTGGCTTCGCATTCACTAGTCAAAGCCTTTATACAAGGAGTGATGCGTATTAGCCCTCCGGTTAGTATTCCCATATGTCCTTGGGACTTAAACCTGGTTCTGTCGGTTCTACAGAAACAACCGTTTGAACCATTGCAACACATTTCCTTGGTTCTTCTCACCAGGAAATTGATTTTCTTAGTAGCCGTTTGTTCGGCTAAAAGAGTATCGGAACTAGCCGCCTTGTCCTGTAAGGAGCCATATCTGGTTGTCCATAAGGACAGAGTAGTATTACGTCCTCATCCAGCCTTTCTTCCTAAGGTGGTATCGAGGTTTCATTTGAACCAAGATGTGGTTCTTCCTTCTTTTTTCCCCAAACCTAGCTCGGTAGAGGAAAAGTTATTACATTCTTTGGATGTAGTAAGAGCAGTTAAAGCTTATCTGAAAGCCACTGCTCAGATTCGCAGAACGGATTCTTTGTTTGTTCTGCCGGAAGGCCCCAGAAAGGGTCGGGCAGCATCAAAATCTACTTTAGCCAAGTGGATTCGACAGGTCATAATACAAGCCTATGGCTTGAGAAAGAGACCGCCTCCGTTCAAAGTTAGGGCGCACTCCACAAGAGCAGTTGGAACTTCATGGGCAGTGCATCACCAGGCCTCCCTGGCTCAAGTATGTAAGGCCGCAACATGGTCTTCGGTACACACGTTTACTAGATTCTACCAGGTAGACGTTAGAAGTCAGGAGGATGTCGCCTTTGGGCGCAGTGTGTTGCAGGCCGCAAAAGATCCTCATGCCTGATGGCGCCCAGCTTATGTATCCCTCCCCTCATTTGGCATTGCTTTGGGACGTCCCATTAGTAATGACTAAGTCGCTCTGTGTCCCGTGATGTACGAAAAAGAAAAAGGGATTTTTATAACAGCTTACCTGTAAAATCCTTTTCTTGGAGTACATCACGGGACACAGAGCTCCCACCCCTCTTTTTGGGACACTTATTGCTTGGCTACAAAACTGAGGTGCTCCCGGGTGGGAGGGGCTTATATAGGGGAGGGTACTTCCGGTTTGGAATTGGCCAGTGCCAACACCTGAAGGTAATCTATATAACCCATTAGTAATGACTAAGTCGCTCTGTGTCCCGTGATGTACTCCAAGAAAAGGATTTTACAGGTAAGCTGTTATAAAAATCCCTTTTTTTGATAACATACTGCATTCATCTTGCCATCAATTTTGACCAAGTTTCCTGTGCCTTTGTAGCTCACACATCCCCAAAACATTAGCGATCCACCTCCGTGTTTCACAGTAGGAATGGTGTCATGGGCGTCCGCAGAACTTTTTTCAGGGGGGGGCATAATTTTAAGGTCACCCATGCAATATAAAAAGATGTACATTCTCTAGGCTAAATTTATATGGGCATGGTATGCCTGGCCTGAGTAGTTTCCAATACAAAGTGATGCTGAATTATCTCCAGTGGAAAGATATATATGTGTTATATAAGAGATAATTCAGCTTCACTTTGTATTGTATCTTTTTATAATGCAATGTATTGCAATATGTAAAAAGATACTAAAATAGTCTGGCCCTCCTTCCTAGTATCACTCTGCGCTTGTGGATGATATGCCGTAAGGATATAAACAATAGTAAAATATGTATAAGTCAACAGCAGCTGCTAAAAATGAAATGTACATATATAAAAAACAGTGTCATATAAAACTTATTAAAAGTTCAGAATAAAACTGCAGCAGCGCTACGAACAAAAGTTCAAATGTGCGTCTTCTATAACAATCGCTTATATAGGTGATGAAGTAGTGAATGGTGAATCTAGTTGTATAAAATCCAATTCTTATTCTTAGTGCTCCTTTCACCAGTAGTGTATTTCACCGCGTGGGGGGATTTTTGAAAGTCCCCTTCAGGGGGCGCACTCACCAGATATAGGATAAATGAAAGCCTAGATAAACATTCCTCCTTCAGCAATGATACAATTCAATTTTCATTTTCTTCTCCACCATAGACTTCATGCGATAACGCAGGTATATGTAAGGGTAAAGAAATAGCTCCACATAGGGTAATATTGTAAAAACAATTTATTGAAAAAACAGACCCTTTGGTTCCCCCCCTTACAAAATCTGCGTACCACAATGAAAATATATACAGGCACTTGAAACTGGAACAAAACGAGCGCTTCAGCGCTAGAAACTTGCCACTGATGAACGCTGGACGTCAGATCCTCTCAGCGTTTCCTGTTTGGCAGGTCCTGGAACGCATCCGCGTCACTTCCGGTTTGCTGAACTGGGGCGTGACCAACACAGTTCAGCAAACCGGAAGTGACGCGGATGCGTTCCAGGACCTGCCAAACAGGAAACGCTGAGAGGATCTGACGTCCAGCGTTCATCAGTGGCAAGTTTCTAGCGCTGAAGCGCTCGTTTTGTTCCAATTTCAAGTGCCTGTATATATTTTCATTGTGGTACGCAGATTTTGTAAGGGGGGAACCAAAGGGTCTGTTTTTTCAATAAATTGTTTTTACAATATTACCCTATGTGGAGCTATTTCTTTACCCTTACATATACCTGCGTTATCGCATGAAGTCTATGGTGGAGAAGAAAATGAAAATTTAATTGTATCATTGCTGAAGGAGGAATGTTTATCTAGGCTTTCATTTATCCTATATCTGGTGAGTGCGCCCCCTGAAGGGGACTTTCAAAAATCCCCCCACGCGGTGAAATACACTACTGGTGAAAGGAGCACTAAGAATAAGAATTGGATTTTATACAACTAGATTCACCATTCACTACTTCATCACGTATATAAGCGATTGTTATAGAAGACGCACATTTGAACTTTTGTTCGTAGCGCTGCTGCAGTTTTATTCTGAACTTTTAATAAGTTTTATATGACACTGTTTTTTATAAATGTATTGCAATACATCTGTTTGTGGCCATATTTTAATCTTGATGAAAATAGCCTATACAAAGTGAAGAAGATGAATTATCTCTTAACATACACAGACATATCTTTCCAGTAATAGCTGTCCAACTTACCAGCAATATATAAATCAAAATGCTCCTCCTAACTGCTGTTACCTGTGGTTCTTCTTCTGTTGCTTGCAACTTTATATGCCACTCACTTCAGGTCAGGATTTCCTGTGATGTGATGATGAGTAGGCACTGGCAGCGTATCACTCAGCGGCTCGGCCACTGAATGCACTGAGTAAGCGGCGTCAACGCCGGCAGGATCTGCACAACATGTACACAGGTATGCAGCCAATCACTAAAGAGGAGCTACGGAATGGCCAAGCTGCGGAGCCATCTCATCCGATGATTGAGACGGAGGTGAGGGTGGAACATCAGCTGTGTCAGGTCAGAGAGCAACCGGCTGACTCAGAAAAAAGTCAGCGGCGGACACTGCAGCTGGCAACTACAACACCTTCTTGATGATTCCAGGGGGCAATTTCCCCCCCTGGCCCCTACCTGCAGACGCCCATGAATGGTGTACCTTTTATCATAGGCCTTGTTGACTCCTCTCCAAATGTAGCGTTTATGGTTGTGGCCAAAAATCTAAGATTTGGTCTCATCACTCCAAATGACTTTGTGCCAGAAGGATTGAGGCTTCTCCCTGTGCTGTTTGGCGTATTGTAAGCGGGATACTTTGTGGAATTTGCATAGTAATGGTTTTCTTCTGGCAAATCGACCATCTTTCTTCAAGTGCCTCTTTATTGTGCATCTTGAAACAGCCACACCACATGTTTTCAGGGAGTCCTGTATTTCATCTGAAGTTATTTGGGGGTTTTTCTTTGCATCCCTAACAATTTTCCTGGCAGTTGTGGCTGAAATTTTAGTTGGTCTACCTGACTGTTGTTTGGTTTCAACAGAACCCCTCATTTCCCACTTCTTGATTAGAGTTTAAACACTGCTGATTGACATTCTCAATTCCTTGCAAGAGTCCAGAAACTCATTGACCTTTTATACACACACACTAATTACAAGAAAACAGATCACAGGTGAGGATGGTTACCTTTAATAGCCATTCAAACCCATTTGTGTCAACTTGTGTGCATGTTCTCAGGCCAAAATCACCAGGGTATGTAAACTTTTGATCAGGGTCATTTGGGTAGTTTCTGCTGTCATTATGATTTAAAAAGAGTAAACACAGTTGAATGATAAAAAATGTCTTCAGCTAAACACTAACCAGGAGTGAAAGAAATGTTTTTGTGTTATCATTCATATTCTCTGAAAAATGGCCACAAAATCATAAATTCTGCCAGGGTATGTAAACTTATGAGCACAACTGTATGTGATCAGGTCACTACTGGAAACGGAAAAAATATGAAAAAAGAACGAAAAAAGAGAGGGGGGGGGAGAGCAAGGGAAAAAAAGAGAGGGGGAGAGCAAGGGAAAAAAAGAAAGGGAAAAAAAAAGCGAGAGGGGGAGAGCAAGGGGAAAAAAGGAAAAAAAGAGAGAGAGGGGGCAGCAAGGGAAAAAAAGAAAGGGGGAAAAAAAGAGAGAGGGGGTGCGCAAGGGGAAAAAAGAAAGAAAAAAGAGAATGAAAAAAGAGAGAGGGAGAGGGCAAGGAAAAAAAGAGAGAAAAAGAGAGAGGGGGGAGAGCAAGGGAAAAAAAGAAAGAAAAAAGAGAGAGAGGAGGAGAGCAAGGGAAAAAAAGAAAGAAAAAAAGAGAGAGAGGGGGAGAGAAAGGGAAAAGAAAGAAAAAAGAGAGAGGGGGAGAGCGAGGGAAAAAAAGAAAGGGAAAAAACGAGAGAGAGGGGGCAGCAAGGGAAAAAAAGAAAGGGAAAAAAAAGAATGAAAAAAGAGAGAGAGGGAGAGAGCAAGGAAAAAAAAGAGAAAATAAGAGAGACTGTGGGAGAGCAAGGGGAAAAAAAGAGAGAGGGGGGGACAGCAAGGGAAAAAAGAAAGGGAAAAAAAAGAGAGAGGAGAAGAGCAAGGGAAAAAAAGAAAGAAAAAAGAGAGAGAGGGGGAGAGCAAGGGAAAAAAAAAGAAAAAAAGAATGAAAAAAGAAAGGGGAAAAAAAAGAGAGCGAGAGCAAGGGAAAAAAAAGAAAGAGAAAAAAAGGAGAGATGGGAGAGCACTGGAAAAAACGGGAAAAAAAAAGAGAGGTGGGAGAGCAAGGGGAAAATACAGAGAGAGAGAGAAGGGGGAGCAAGGGGAGAAAAGAGAGAAAAAATATGAAAAAAGAGAGAGAGGGGAGAGCAAGAGAAAAAAAGGAGAGAGGGGGAGAGCAAGGGAAAAAATAAAGGGAAAAAGAGAGAGAGAAGGGGCAGCAAGGGAAAAAAAGAAAGGAAAAAAAGAGAGAGGGGGAGAGCAAGGGGGAAAAAAAAAGAGGGGGAGAGCAAGGGAAAAAAAGAAAGAGGAAAAAAAAGAGAGAAAGAGGGGAAGAGCAAGGGAAAAAAAGAAAGAAAAAAGAGAGGAGGAGAGCAAGCGGAAAAAAATAAAATAAAAAAAAGAGAGAGAGGGGGACAGCAAGGGAAAAAAAGAGAGAGAGATGAGAAGAGCAAGGGAAAAAAAGAGAGGGGGAGAGCAAGGGAAACAAAGAAAGAGAAAGAAAAGAGAGAGAGAGAGAGAGAGAGAGAGAGTGGGGGGGGAGCAAGTGAAAAAAAGAAAGAAAGAGGGGGAGAGCAAGGGAAAAAAAATAAGAAAAAAGAGTGAAAAGAGAAAGGGGGAAAAAGAGAGAGAGGGAGAGAGCAAAGGGAAAAAAAGAAAAAAATTAAGGCAAAAAAGAGAGAGGGGGAGAGCAAGGGAAAAAAAGGAAGAAAAAAAGAGAGTGAGACAGCAAGGGAAAAAATTTGGAAAAAAAGGAAGAAAACAAGAAAGAAAAAGAGAGAGAGAGAGGGGGGAGCAAGGGGAAAAAAAGAGGGGGAGAGCAAGGGGAAAAAAAGAAATAAAAATGAGAGAGAAGGGGAGAGCAAGGGAAAAAAAGAAATAAAAACAGGAAGAGAAAAAGAAAGAGAGAGAGAGAGAGGTGGAGCATGGGGAAAAAAAGAAAGAAAAAGAGAGAGAGGGGGGGAGAGCAAGGGAAACAAAGAGAGAAAAAAATAAAAAAAGAGAGAGAGGGAGAGAGCAAGGAAAAAAGAAAGAAAAAAGAGAGGGGAGAGCAAGGGAAAAAAAGAAATAAAAACAGGAGGAGAAAAAGAAAAAAGAGAGAGAGAGAGAGCGAGGGGGAGAGCAAGGTACAAAAGAAAGAAAAAAGAGAGAGGGGGAGAGCAAGGGAAAAAAAAGAAAAAATTTAAGAAAAAAAGAGAGGGAGGAGGAGAGCAAGGGATAAAAAGAAAGAAAAAAAGAGAGAGAGGGGGACAGCAAGGGAAAAAAGGAAGAAAAAAAAGAGAGAGGGGTAGAGCAAGGAAAAAAAGAGAGAGGGGGAGAGCAAGGCAAAAAAAAAAAGAAAAAAAGAGAGAGGGGGGAGAGCAAGGGCAAAAAAAAAAGGAAGAAAAACAGAGAGCAAGGGAAAAAAGAAAGGAAAGAAAAAAAAAAGAGAGAGAAAAGGAGAGAGAATGGGGAGAGCAAGGGAAGAAAAGAAAAAAAGAGAGAGGGGGAGAGTAAGGGAAAAATAGAAAGAAAGAAGAAAGAAAGAGAGAGAGGGAGAGAGCAAGGGAAAAAAAGGGGAAAAAATAATGAAAAAAAGAAAATAAGAGAGAGTGAGAGAGCAAGGGAAAAAACAAAAGAAAGAAAAAAAGGAAGAAAAAAGAGAGAGGGGGAGAGCAAGGGAAAAAAGAAGGGGAAAAAAAATAAAAAAGGGAAAAAAAAGAGAGGGGGGAGAGCAGGGGAAAAAAGAAAAAAAAAGAGAGAGGGGGGGGAAGCAAGGGGAAAAATAGAAAGAAAAAAGAATGAAAAAAGAAAAAGAGAGAGGGAGAGAGCAAGGGAAAAAAAGAAAGAAAAAAGAAAATAAGAGCGAGAGTGGGAGAGCAAGGGA
Organism: Rana muscosa; assembly: GCA_029206835.1. Lineage (NCBI taxonomy): Eukaryota > Metazoa > Chordata > Amphibia > Anura > Ranidae > Rana > Rana muscosa. The sequence goes on along the minus strand of CM055117.1, from coordinate 632,072,738 downwards.
AAAAAAGGGGGAGAGCAAGGGAAAAAAAGAGAGAGAGGGGGAGAGCAAGGGGGAAAAATAGAGACAAAAGAGAGAGAGGGAGAGAGCAAGGGAAACAGAGAAAAATAAAGAAAAAGGAGAGGGGGAGAGCAAGGCAAAAAAATTTAAAAATGAAAGAAAAAAAGAGAGAGAGGAGGAGAGCAAGGGATAAAAGGAAAGAAAAAAGAGAGAGAGGGGGGACAGCAAGGGAAAAAAAGAAAGAAAAAAAGAGAGAGGGGGAGAGCAAGGGAAAAAAAGAGAGAGGGGAAGAGCAAGGCAAAAAAAGAAAAGAAAAAAAAAGAGAGAGGGGGAGAGCAAGGGAAAAAATAAAGAAAAAGGAGAGAGGGGGAGAGCAAGGGCAAAAAAAAGGAAGAAAAAAGAGAGCAAGGGAAAAAAGAAAGGAAAGAAAGAAAAAAAGAAAGAAAAAGGGGGAAAGAGAGAGGGGGAGAGCAAGGTAAGAAAGAAAAAAAGAGAGAAGGGGAGAGCAAGGGAAAAATAGAAAGAAAAAAAGAATGAAAAAAGAAAGAAAAAAAGAGAGAAAGGGGGGAGAGCAAGGGAAAAAACTAAAAGAAAAAAAGGAAGAAAAAAAGAGAGAGAGGGGGAGAGCAAGGGAAAAATAGAAAGAAAAAAGAATGAAAAAAGAGAGAAAATAAGAGAGAGTGGGAGAGCAATGGAAAAAAGAAAGGGAAAAAAAAAGAGAGAGACGGGGGAGAGCAAGGGAAAAAGAGAGAGAGGGGGAGAGCAAGGGGGAAAAAGGAGAGAAAAAAGAGAGAGAGGAGGGAAAACAGAGAAAAAGAAAGAAAAAAGAGAGCGAGAGAGAGGGGGAGAGCAAGGCAAAAAAAGAAAGAAAAAAAGAGAGAAAGGGGGAGAGCAAGGGAAAGAAAGAAAAAAAGAAAGAGAAAAAAAGAGAGAGAGGGGGAGAGCAAGGGGGAAAAAAGAGAGAAAAAAGAGAAAAAAAGAGAGAGAGGGGGAGAGCAAGGGGAAAAAGAGAGAAAAAAGAGAGAGAGGGAGAGAGCAAGGGAAACAGAGAAAAAGAAAGAAAAAAGAGAGGGGGAGAGCAAGGCAAAAAAAGAAAAAAATGAAAGAAAAAAGAGAGAGAGGAGGAGAGCAAGGGATAAAAAGAAAGAAAAAAGAGAGAGAGGGGGGACAGCAAGGGAAAAAAAGAAAGAAAAAAGAGAGAGGGGGAGAGCAAGGGAACAAATAGAGAGGGGGAGAGCAAGGCAAAAAAAATAAAGAAAAAAAAAGAGAGAGGGGGAGAGCAAGGGCAAAAATAAAAAAAGGAAGAAAAAAAGAGAGCAAGGGAAAAAAGAAAGGAAAGAAAGAAAAAAAGGAAAAAGGGAAGAAAGAAAGAAAAAAAGAGAGAAGAGGAGAGCAAGGGAAAAATAGAAAGAAAAAAGAATGAAAAAAGAAAGGAAAAAAAGAGAGAAAGGGGAGAGCAAGGGAAAAAACTAAAAGAAAAAAAGAGAGAGAGGGGGAGAGCAAGGGAAAAATAGAAAGAAAAAAGAATGAAAAAAGAGAGAAAATAAGAGAGAGTGGGAGAGCAATGGAAAAAAGAAAGTAAAAAAAAAGAGAGACGGGGGAGAGCAAGGGAAAAAGAGAGAGAGAGGGGGAGAGCAAGGGGGAAAAGGGAGAGAAAAAAAAGAGAGAGAAGGGAAAACAGAGGAAAAAAAAGAAAGAAAAGAGAGAGAGAGAGAGAGAGGGGAGAGCAAGGCAAAAAAAGAAAGAAAAAAAGAGAGAAAGGGGGAGAGCAAGGGAAAGAAAAAAAGAAAGAAAAAAGGAGAGAGAGGGGGAGAGCAAGGGAAAAAAGAAAGAAAAAAGGGAAAAAATAAAAATAAAAAAAAAAGAGAGAGGGGGAGAGCAAGGGAAAAATAGAATGGAAAAAAGAAAGGAAAAAAAGAGAGAGAGGAAGAGAGCAAGGGAAAAAAAGAAAGAAAAAAAGAGAGAGGGGGAGAGCAAGGAAAAAAAAGAATGAAAAAAGAAAGAAAATAAGAGAGAGAGTGAGAGAGCAAGGGAAAAAAGAAAGAAAAAAGGAAGAAAAAAAAGAGAGAAAGGGGGAGAGCAAGGGAAAAAACTAAAGAAAGAAAAAAAGGAAGAAAAAAAGAGAGAGAGGGGGAGAGCAAGGGAAAAAGGAAATAAAAAAAGAGAGAGAGGGGGAGAGCAAGGGAAACAAAGAAAGAAAAGAAAGAATGAAAAAAGAAAGAAAATAAGAGAGAGTGAGAGAGCAAGGAAAAAAAGAAAGAAAGAAAAAAAGAGACGGGGAGAGCAAGGGAAAAAAGAGAGCGAGGGGGAGAGCAAGGGAAAAAAATGAAAGGAAAAAAAGAGAGAGAGGGGGAGAGCAAGGGAAAAAAAGAAAGAAAAAAAGGAAAAAAATAAAAAAATAAAGATTTGCAAGCAAGTATTAAAAAGTGAAAGTTTGATTTATGATTGTTAATCTGTCCCATTACTTTTGGTCCCTTAAAAAGTGGGAGGCACATATACAAACTGTTGTAATTCCTACACCGTTCACCTGATGTGGATGTAAATACCCTTAAATTAAAGCTGGAAGTCTGCAGTTAAAGCACATCTTGTTTGTTTCATTTCAAAACCATTGTGGTGGTGTATAGAGCCAAAAAGATTAGAATTGTGTTGATGTCCCAATATTTATGGACCTGACTGTATATATGAAAACAGTACATTTTCCTAAAATACAATTACGACAGTAAAAAAAAACACAAAAAAGTGATAATACTGATCACACATCCCTGCTGTCACCTTTTTAATTCATAGAATTCAAAACAGCAAAGTGATCATTTCACAGTAGCGCTGTGATATAATTCTATTTAAAAGTGCAATAAAAATAGGATTTTTGTACTCACCGTAAAATCCTTTTCTCTGTCACAGCTCCTTAATTCTTGACAGTTGGGTTATGTTCCTGTTCATAGGAGAGGACTAGGCAAAACATGTTAGTTATCTTAAAACATGTAACTTTAACAGAGTTGAGCAGCCCCGCCCAGGGGGCGGTCCCTCTGTACATAACCCTCCTACCTGCAGTCAGCAGCCCCAGTTTGTAGTAAAGCAGTACAAACTAAAAAAGGAGGGGTGGGTGCTGTGTCCGTCAATGGACGACAAAGAAAAGGATTTTACGGTGAGTACAAAAATCCTATTTTCTCTTTTCGTCCATGGACGGACACAGCTCCTTAATTCTTGACAGTTGGGACGGCACAAAGCTGTGTCAAAAAAACGAGGGGTGGGCACAGCATCAAAAAAACATTTTCACCCCAAACAAGCAGAGCTCTTCAACAGAGGAGTTGCAACCTCAAAACAGCCACCTGCAAAACATTGCAGCCGAAGCTAGCATCGGAAGATGCACTCACATCAATCTTGTAAAATTTGGAAAAAGCGTAAACGGACCACCAGGATTGAAGTCGGAAAGCCCAAGAGGCACCAAAAGCCCTGGTCGAACACGCTGTAATGGGAAAGAGAGGTGCCCGCCCCTAAGGGCATAGGCCTGGATGACGGTCCGCCTGATCCACGAGAAATGGTGGCCGACGAGACCGCCAGGCCCCTTTTGTGGACCGGACACTGACACAAACAGTGAGTCAGACCTCCGAGACAGAGCCGTAACAGACAGGTACAACCGCAAGGCCCATACCACGTCCAAAGTGTGGAGCGCAGACTCTCTGGGATGCGATGACCGAGGACACAAGGATGGAAGTACAATGTCCTCTTTCAGGTGAAAAGCCGAAATTACCTGTGGAAGAAACTAAGGTCGCGGGCGTAGTACTGCTAAATCCTTATGGAGGATCAACATGGGGACTTGCAAGGCAAGGTTGCCAATTCAGAAACCCTTCTGACAGAAGTAATGGCCACTAGAAAGGCCACCTTCTGAGATCACGTCAGGAGAGGAATCTCACTGGTGTTCTCAAAAGTAGGTTCATGAAGAACCGAGAGCACCAGGTTCAAATCCCGAGGAGGGAGAAGTGGTCCAATTGGGGGAAGCCCCCGTCAAAACTCCTGTACAAAGGTACCCACCAGGGAATGGGACGCCAACGGCCATAGAAAGAAAACAGCCAAGGCTGGGACTGACCCTTGGTGGTGCTTAAAACAAGTTTTTTAAAACCACTCCATGCTGTAAAAACAGCAGGACCCTGGGAATCGAACACGTCTGTGGACGGCACTTCATCTCCGCGCACCTGGACGTAGGCCTTCCAGGTGCGATGGTAGATCTTGCAGGAGGAAGAATTCAGTGCCCTCAGCATGGTCGAGGTGACCGAATTCAAAAGACCTCGGTCCCTTAGTACCTGGCTGACGATAACCATGCCATACGGCCAGTGGCTGTAATGCAGGATGAAGTGTGGGAAGTGTGGGACCTTGGGACAGAAGGTCCTCCCGCATTGGCATCCGCCAGCGCGTCCGCCACCAGGTGTACGAAGTCGGCGTACCAAGGATGCTGGGGCCAATCCAGAGCGATTAGGATCACCAGGAATCCCCTTGATCAGCACATTGAGGAGCAGCTGAGGTAGCCACATCAGTGGAGGATAGGCATAAGCTAGCCTCCACACGTCTGACGCAACTGCCCAGGGATCACTGGACCGGACCACGAATCTCAGCATCATGCAAATGACTCGCAAAGCCAGGAGGTCCATGTCTGACGTCCACCTCCGGCAAAGGGAGTAGAAACCCCTCCGGGTGCAAGAGCATTGCCCTTGTTCAACAACTGGCGACTCAAATAGTTTGCCAGTTAGAGCTCTACACCCTGAATGTAGACGGCCGACAGAGCCAGCACGCTTCTTCCCGTCCGCCGCAGGATAACCAGAAGGTTGACATAAGCCACAGCCGTGGCATTGTCTGACTGGAACTTGATCGGGTGGCCTTGTAGTCTCCAAGACTTCCTGATTGTCCGAAGTTCCAGAACATTGACCGGCAGACGTGATTCGTCCAGAGTCCAGCGACCTGGACCGACTGGACCCCCCAACCTCCCTTCAATAGAAAAGAAGGGAAAAACTTCCCGGACAGAAGTGCCGGAACATCAGCCATCAAGTCAGAGAGGCCCTGACTAGGCGATTTATCTGAATCTGATGATCCAGAGACAATGGGGATGTGTTCCATAGGACTGAATCCCCCCTCCGAGTGTGGACTCGGACAAACGGTGCTGCCTCGAAGGAGGCCATCATGAGACCCATTTCACTGCCCCCTGGAGCATCCGCAACTTTTCTGGAGGAAGAAAAATTCTCACCTCTGATGAGCACAGAACCAGCCCCAGGATGATGACTGACTATAGACAGGTCTTCCTTTAATTCTAAACTGAAAACATGTTATAAAAGAAGAACATGCAGAGACCAATGATGACAATGCCATGTTGACTCAGCAAGGCTAGAATCGAAGCGAGCACCCTGGTGAAAACTCCCGGTGCCGCTAGGTCAAAAAGGAGAGTCATAAATTAATAGTGGTTCTCCCTGACCGCTAATCACAGGAACCTCTGGTGCCTGTCGCATCTGGGGACATGCCAGCTCACGTCCCTGAAGTCCATCCCTGAATGGAGCAAACCGACTCCATCCTGAATTTCCAAATCCCCACCCAGTCTTGAACTGCCCCATCAGGGTAGTCCGACGAGATTGTAGGACAAAGAAACCATCTGGTGAATAAGAAAGAAAACATCGATCTTTTATGAAGCGACCACTTCACAAACTCCATGGTCGGAAAAACCGGACGGCTACACAAAGGCATTTGGGGCCTTGAGGCCTAAGAGCCATGAACAGATCTGAATCTGTACAGCAGTAGTATGGGTATGACAACCCCCAAGAAACACTGCAATATATTGGAGAAGGAAGGTCCCAGCTTACGGGGCGCCTCTACTGTTAGCCAAAGAAAGACAAATCTGTCAGAGCTTCCCTAGAAACTCGGTCAGCGGACCAGTATATCAGCCTTTTCAAGTGGCGCAAAACCACCCCGGACACAGAGGCCCTAGAGGCTAAATCAGTTGCAGTGCACCTGCTGGTCGACTTATAGAGGAAGCTGATGCTCCTCCACTGCCTGGTACAAAAGCTTTGCCCAGTCATTGAGTGTCAGAGACACCAGAGATGCAGCCACTAACGGGCGTAACGCTGACCTCAGCATGGCGAACACAGTCCTTCTGATCACCTCCAAATGGCGGGGGACCCCCCTGCCGGGAAAGTGGTACCCCTAATGCCAGGGATCAACTTCATAGGCAAAAACACATATCCTTATGAAAATGCTCTACAAGAAATAACGTGCGTTGAGGGACCAAAAAGGACCTCTTCGACAAACCCAGTCCTCATCTATGAAGAGTCGTCTTCAATATAGAGTGGGTCGAGTGCGACCCAAAAAAGGGACTGACACCTTCCAGCAGCTACTTCATTGATAAGTGCTGATTGTACAAACACATAGTTTATACTGTTTATTGCGCCAAAACGCGCAATTGGAGCTTGGGAGGAAACCCACTCAGCCACAGAGAGCATAGTACATAGACATACGGTGTATGTATTTTAGTATGTGTGAATAAACATATTGAACATGTTTATGCTGTGCATAGCCCAGAAGCTGCACATACCATTGGAGCGTGGGAGGAAACCGGAGCACCCGGAGGAAACCCACGCAGAAACAGAGAGCAATAATACATACATTCAGTGTTGTGTATAAACATATTGCGTTTGTTCATACTGTGCATTGCACCGAAGGCGCGCATGACATTGAGCGTGGGAGAAAACCGGAACACCCGGAGGAAACCCACACAGACACAGAGAATAACCATACAGACGTATGCTGTGAATGTATTTAGTGACGTATATAAACATATTGTTTATGTTTATAATGTGCATTGCGCCGAAGGCGCGCATGTCATAGGAGCGTTGGAGGAAACCGGAGCACCCGAAGGAAACCCACGCAGATACAGAGAGTAACCATACAGACACATACTGTGAATGTATTTAGTGTGGTATATAAACATATTGTTCATGTTTATAATATGCATTGCACCGAAGGCGCGCATGTCATAGGAGCGTTAGAGGAAACCGGAGCTACGGGAGGAAACCGGAGCATTCAGAAGAAACCCACGCAGACACTATAAACATAATTGTGTATGTTTAAACTATGGTGCAGAGGGCGCTTAATCCTCTCTGAATCCAATCTGAGTATAAGTGCTGCCGAAGCAAGCACCAAACTGCACACAAAAAACAACCTCTGACCCTCAGAACAGTGGTCCTGTCAGAGTCAGAGCATCCCTCAGGAAATGGCGGGAAACCACAGGTGCAGGGGCACTGGCTGTTGCCTCTCAGATACTGACTCCATGTCACACAGAAAGCTCTCAGGACTAGTCAAACTAATGACCAAAGTCCCCCCCCTCCATACTGCACCGACCAGGGGGTCACCCGGGGACACACCTGCCCAGAATGAGACCGCTCAGCGCCATTGCCCTCCTCTATACACTAAGACTGTGTATCACTGTAATATCCATGCTGCTCTATAAGCAGTGTGTGTGGAAACAGTGAGGGAAGTTGTGAGGAGAATCGTGCTTGCCATCCAGGAGCCAGCACTATAGGCCCACACTGCGCCAAAGATGGCCGCCGGACGCCTCAGGAAAGGGCGCGACCACAAGAAAATGGCCGCCCGCAATAGCAACTGCGCCAGAGCGCGGCCACGGCAAGATGGCCGCCAATGGGAAAAAGCAATGCAATAGAAAACACCTTGAAAATGGCGCCAGCGCTGTCAAAATGGTGCCCGAGCACCGCAATGTGGACGAGAGGGCCAGGCATGGGCTTCCCCGGAGTAGAGCACCCCCCACAGAGGAACGAGCTACAACACCACACGGACCCCCACCGGGACCCAGAGCCCCCCCACAGGTACGCCCTGGTCGCAGCCAGCCCCGCTGGGGCAGAAGGGATGAAGGTGACAGAAAACAGGTAAGGGGAGGACAGGAGAACCCCCTTTCCCAGGAATGCCCAGCTGTTCACACCCGCTGAGGCAGGGGGAACTGTACTTACCCGTCCAAATGCGGACCTGCTGGTGCGTTCCTGATAGGCCTACAACCGAGCGGTACGGAGTAGCTGTCCGCCCGGTCCACTGTGAGTGAGACAGCAAGCAGCCCAGTCATATGTGGACCCTGGAGCAGAAGCTCACCGGCCACCCCTGGAGTCATGGGGTATGTTGCGATGCCTATTTGCAAGGGACTGTAACACGCTCGATGGCCGGACTGGGGGAACTTCAAGGATCTATAATATCCTGCCTGTCATGCCCAGCCGGCAGTTGATAGAAGATCTTAAAAATAAAATAAGATAAAATAAAATAATAAAATTTCTTCAGGACTCAGGTCCCAAAGGGAGCCATGTCCATCTCCTCTGCTAGGCAGGAAAAACTGAGGCTGCTGACTGCAGGTAGGAGGGTTATGTACGGAGGGACCGCCCCCTGGGTGGGGCTGTTCAACTCTGTTAAAGTTACATGTTTTAAGATAACTAACATGTTCTGCCTAGTCCTCTCCTGTGAACAGGAACATCTGTCAACTGTCAAGAATTAAAGTGGTTGTAAACCCACTAATCGTTTTTTGTTTTTTTTTACCCCACCTGCAAGAGTAAGGCATAATGAGCTAGTATGACTAGCATACTAGCTCATTATGTACCACTTACCTTAGACCGGGGCCCCCGAAGCCGTCCGTGTCCCTGTCTTGAGCCGCAGCCATCGCTGCGGCGATAGCCGGAATGTTACTTCCGGGTATCGCCGCACCAGCCAATCACAGCGCCGCTCCGGCGCTGTGATTGGGCGGAGACGTCACTCTGTGCATGCGCGCGGGAGCCGTCACATTCGGCTATGCCCAGCGATTGCTGGGAAGTAGCCGATTTTGTGAATGGGATTAACCCCATGAATGCGCCGTTGTCTACGGCGCGCATGCGCCGTAGACAGCGGCGCCTGTCATTTAACTAAATATCTCCTAAACTGTGTAGGTTTAGGAGATATTTCTTGCACCTACAGGTAAGCCTTAACCACATCAATACTGGGCACTTAAACCCCCTTCCTTCCCAGACCAATTTTCAGCTTTCAGTGCTCTCGCACTTTGACAATTATTCAGTCATGCTACACTGTACCCAAATGAAATTTTTATCATTTTGTTCACACAAATAGAGCTTTCTTTTGGTGGTATTTGTTCACAATTTCATTTTCAATTTTTTGCGATAAAAGCGAAAAAAGAGCGAATATTTTGAAAAAAAAACAAAATTTTCTACATTCTGTTTTAAAAGAAATCCAAACAAATCAAATTTCGGCAAAAATTTAGGCCAAAATGTATTCTGCTACATGTCTTTGATAAAAAAAATCCTGATAAGTGTATGATAATTGGTTTGTGTGAAAGTTATAGAGTCTACAAACTAAGCTACGCATTATTGCAAATTGATCAATCCTAATGCACTGATGGCCTATCTCATTTCTTGAGGCCCTTAAATGTCAGGACAGTACAAATACCCCCCAAATGACCACTTTTTGGAAAGAAGACAGTAGGAGGTATTTAGTAAGAGGCATCGTGAATTTTTTGAAGTTGCAATTTTTTTCCCACAATGCCTTGGAAAATTAAGAAATATATATAGTTTTTTTTTTCTTCACAAAGTTGTCAATTTAGAAGATCTTTCTAACACATAGTATGTACATAGCAAAAATAACACCCCAAAATACATTCTGCTACTCATCCTGAGTATGGCGATACCCAGTGTGTGAGACTTTTCCACATCCTGGCCACATACGGAGGCCAAACATCCAAGTAGCACCATCAGGCGCTCTAAAGGCATAAATTACACATTTCATTTCCTGAGTACCTATCACATTTTTGAAGGCCCTGGAGAACAAGGACAATGGAATTACCCACAAAATGACCCCATTTTGGAAAGAAAACAACCCAATGTATATTCTATGAGGCATAATAAGTCTTTTGAACATGTAATTTCTTTCCAAAAGTTTTTGGAAAGTGTGGAAAAAAAATTAAAACATTTTTTTTTTCACAAAGTTGTCAATTCAGAAGATCTTTCTAACACATAGTATGTACACAGCAAAAATAACACCCCAAAATACATTCTGTTACTCGTCCTGAGTATGGCGATACCACATGTGTGAGACTTTTCCACATCCTGTCCACATACGGAGGCCAAACATCCAAGTAGCACCATCAGGCGCTCTTAAGGCATAAATTACACATTTCATTTCCTGAGTACCTATCACATTTTTGAAGACCCTGGAGAACCAGGACAATGGAATTACCCACAAAATGACCCCATTTTGGAAAGAAAACAACCCAATGTATATTCTATGAGGCATAATAAGTCTTTTGAACATGTAATTTCTTTCCAAAAGTTTTTGGAAAGTGTGGAAAAAAAATTAAAACATTTTTTTTTTCACAAAGTTGTCAATTCAGAAGATCTTTCTAACACATAGTATGTACACAGCAAAAATAACACCCCAAAATACATTCTGCTACTCGTCCTGAGTATAGTGATACCCCATGTGTGAGACTTTTCCACAGCCTGGCCACATACAGAGGCCCAACATGCAAGTAGCACCTTCAGGCTTCTAACACATAGCATGTACACACCAAGAATTACACCCCAAAATACATTCTGCTGAGCAAAAGGTAATAAAAAAAAGGCTCACCTATGGTTTTAGCAGGCAGGAATACCGTTCCAGAGCAGTCAAAGCATTGGTCCAGACAGCCATAGGAAATGTCCAGGAATTGTCCAGCAGGGAAACAGAGATATGGAAACCTATGAACATGGTCCATGGTTTAGCAGGCAATTCAGGTGGCAGGCAGAGGCATGGCCAGTTCAGGTGGCAGGCAGAGGCATGGCCAGTTCAGGTGGCAGGCAGAGGCATGGCCAGTTCAGGTGGCAGGCAGAGGCATGGCCAGTTCAGGTGGCAGGCAGAGGCACGGCCAGTTCAGGTGGCAGCACTATAACATTTAGGCCTTGGTCAGGAAAGACCTAAGAACAGGGGTAGAGGCTTCTTCCCACCCAAATCTCTACGAAGCCTCCGAGTCTCCAGACCCTAATCCGAGAAAAACAAAACCTGGAGAAAAACATTTTCTCCACTCAGAAACTCTTTTCTGGAGCCCCTCAAATATGTGAGACCCCTGTGCTGTACTCAAATGATCAGTTTAGGAGGCAGGCAAAAAGCATGGTCATTTAACAGGCCGAGGTCAATTCACGTTGAAGGCAGAAACATGGTTGGCAGAGGCATAGTCGAAAACAGTCCAGGTCATTCACAGAAATGGCAGATGGTGGAAACTGGAAAAAAAATCATCTTCACTTTACTAATAGTTTAGTAAAGTATGATAGCTCTGAAAGCACTTTCCAATACAAAGGCCTAGCTGGGAGGGACATTGGGGACAGTAGTATCGGGTGTCACGACGAATTCCTCTACTTGAACACACACGACATTTTTTTGGGGGTTTGCGACCTGTTTCGGTAAGAGGGAGGATTTCGGAGAAGTGCTTTTCGTGGAGTCTGGCTACTGCATCGGAGCGAATTAGTTGAGGGGCTTGGCCATGGGGATAGAGAAGGGCTTCGATCACGTCTTCTTGGAATTTTAGATAGGTTAGGGAACTTTGGGTGCACTTAGAAAAAATGATATAAGAATTGAAAAGGGCTAGTTGCATCAAATAAATGGCAACTTTTTTGTACCAAAACAGTGATTTCCTGGTGGCCAAGTAGGGCTGCATCATCTGGTCGTTCATATCCACCCCCCCATGTAAAGATTATAGTCATTCACACATTTTGGCTTCTGGACGGGGCCTCTTCTTCTCTGCAGTTCCACCAAGGTGTCATCATGCATTGTGGAAAGGATGTAGACATCTCTTTTTTTATCTCTCCACTTCAATGCTAGGACCTCTTCAGTCCGCATACTGGCCATTTCCCCCTGTTTCAGTTTCTTGGCAACCAATCTCTGTGGGAAGCCTTTACGGTTGGTCCGTGCTGTCCCACAGGCCACAGTTTTCTTTTGGTACAGATGGCGAAAAAGTGGGAGACTTGTATAGAAATTGTCTACGTATAGGTGGTAACCTTTCCCAAGCAATGGTTCAATCAGCTGCCAGACAATTTTGCCACTTGTTCCCATGTAGGTAGGGCATCCAGGGGGGTTTAGCTGTCTGTCTTTTCCCTCATAAATTATAAAATCATATGTGTAACCCGTGGCCCTGTCACATGCCTTATAAAATTTTACCCCACGTCTGGCTCTTTTACTGGGGAGGTATTGCTTTATTCCAAGTCTTCCTGTGAAGTGTACTAATGATTCATCTACACATATATTTACATCAGGGGTAAACATCTGCTTGAAGCTGGCGCAAAAAAAATTGATTAGGGGCCAAATTTTAAATAATTTATCATAATTGGGATGATTTCGAGGGAGGCATTGGGCATTGTCGTTGAAGTGTAGAAACCTCATTATCATCTCGTAACGGGTTCTTTTCATAAAAGATGAATAGATTGGCATGTGGTAGATAGGTCAGGTAGACCAGTAGGAATGGAGTTCATTTTTTTTTGTCAGCCCCATGTTGAGGGTTAGGCCAAGGAAAATTTTTAATTCTTCCACGGTGAGGGGTTTCCAAACAAAAGGACGGGCATAGGAAGAATTTGGATTGTTGGCTATATATTGACTGGCGTATAGATTACACTGCTCCACAATGTAGGTTAGGATATCATCAGTAAAAAATAATTCAAAATAATAAATCGGGGTAGCATTTTCCGACTGTATCTGAGGGCCTGGCTGGGCTGTAAAAGGGGGAATGATAGGTTCTACTGACGTATCGGGCAGCCATGTTGGATACAGTAGAAGATCGGGGAGGCTAGTATGGGCCCTGCCTCGTTGTTGATGGGACGCCCCATTGCTAGCATTTGGCCTATCCTCTAGAAAAGTTGCAGAACTGCTGGCGGATGCCTGCCTATCCTGGCGTGATGCGCTCCTGGCAGATGCCTGCCTATCCTGGCGTGATGCGCTGCTGGCGGATGCCTGCCTATCCTGGCGTGATGCGCTGCTGGTGGATGCCTGCCTATCCTGGCGTGATGCGCTGCTGGCGGATGCCTGCCTATCCTGGCGTGATGCGCTTCTGGTGGGTGCCTGCATATCATCATGGAGTCCTGCGCTGCTGGTGGATGCCTGCTGGTGGATGTCCTGGAGTGCTGCGCTGCTGGTGGATGTCTGCGGCTCCTGCTCATAACTCCTGATCTCACTTGTTACGATTCTATCCTCAGTTTCTATTTCAGAGCCACTACTTTCCTCTGGATAATATTCACTATCCGATTCTGACAGAGAGAGTTCCTCGCTACTCTCGTCCGACATACCCTGGAGTATCTGGAGAGCCTCCTCGCTGCTGTAGAATCGTTTAGCCATGTGGGCAGATGTACCAGATGTTGGCGGTCAGATGTGCCAGATGTTGGCGGTCAGATGTGCCAGATGTTGGCAGGGCAGATGTTGGCGGGCAGCTGTTGGCCGTCAGATGTTGGCGGCCAGATGTGTCAGATGTTGGCGGGCAGATGTGCCAGATGTTGGCAGGGCAGCTGTTGGCGGTCAGATGTTGGCGGGCAGATGTCAGATGTTGGCGGCCAGATGTTGGCGGGCAGATGTGGCAGCTGTTGGCGGGCAGATATGGCAGCTGTTGGCGGGCAGATGTTTACTGCCAGATGTTGGGAGTCAGATGTGCCAGATGTTGGCAGGGCAGATGTTGGCGGGCAGATGTGCCAGCTGTTGGCGGGCAGCTGTTGGTGGTCAGATGCTGGCGATCAGATGTTGGCGGGCAGCTGTGCCAGATGTTGGCGGGCAGCTGTTGGCGGGCAGATGGCGGGCAGATGTGGCAGCTGTTGGCGGGCAGATGTGGCAGCTGTTGGCGGGCAGATGTGGCAGATGTTTACTGCCAGATGTTGGGAGTCAGATGTGCCAGATGTTGGCAGGGCAGATGTTGGCGGGCAGATGTGCCAGCTGTTGGCGGGCAGCTGTTGGCGGTCAGATGCTGGCGATCAGATGTTGGCGGGCAGATGTGCCAGATGTTGGTGGGCAGCTGTTGGCGGCCAGATGTTGGCGGGCAGATGTGCCAGATGTTGGCGGGCAGATGCGCAAGATGTTGGCGGGCAGATGCGCAAGATGTTGGCGGGCAGATGCGCCAGATGTTGGTGGGCAGCTGTTGGTGGGCAGCTGTTGGCGGGCAGCTGTGCCAGATGTTGGCGGGCAGATGCGCAAGATGTTGGCGGGCAGATGCGCAAGATGTTGGCGGGCAGATGTTTTCACTGTTTTATGGACACTGTGTTTTGGGGACACTGTGTTTTGGGGACACTGTGTTTTGGGGACACTGTTTTGGGGACACTGTTTTGGGGACAGTAGCTGGGTGATCAGTGGGTAAACAGCAGACAAACAGCTAAAAACTCAATGATCTCCCGGCTGCAGCACAGATTGTCTCTTCCTCTCCTCACTGACAGGCTCTGTGTGAGGAGAGGAAGAGATCAGAGCAGTTACAACTGCTCTGTGTTTACATTACATGACGGCTGTCATTGGACAGCCGTCATGTCATCAGGAGGGCCAATCACATGGCCCTCCTGTTTGCACACACCTTCTATCTCTGGGGGGTACAGGCAGATCGGGATTGCGCCGCTGCGCGTGCACGTGGCGGCGCGATCCCCTTACAAGTGCCAGCCCCCCCTCTCTGTGTTTACATCACGATGGCTGTGATTACACACAGCCATCGTGCCGATCAGGAGGGCGAATCACAGTGCCCTCCTGCTGTTCTGAGATGCGGCGTGTCCGCGGGACACGCGCGCATCGGGATCGCGCGGGTGCGCGCGCGCGATCACGCTCCTTCTGAAGGACGTTCAGGAACGTCCACTCAGAAGGAGAGAGCACCCACCCGGCCGTATATATACACAGTGGCCGGGTGGGAAGTGGTTAATCTAGGCTTACCTGTAGGTGCAAGTTGAAAAAGTGGGTTTACAACCACTTTAAGGAGCTGTGTCCGTCCATGGATGAAAATAGAAACCGTTTTTTTAATAAGTCCACCATAAACAGTGTAGAAAGTAGTGCTCCAATCTTTCCCAAATACTTCTTCATCAGTCGGGGCGTGGCTAGGCGGTAAAACGGAAGTGGCATCAGGACCAGAACTGGAAGTGATGTGGGAATGCGGTCCGAGTATTCCGGAGGTGATGAGACAGCTATTGAACTACCAATACTAGTTTAAGCCTGGCACCATTTTAAGTTGTTGGATTTGTAAGCACTCTCTTGATTTTAATTTTGTGAGTGATTTTCCAAAATTTTTAACAAAAGTGAATTATGTAGGTTATTGTACCATTGGAGACATCTTTTTTTTTTCTTTAAAATGTCAGTGAAATGTTATGAGTCTAATGGAAGACTCTGACAGCTGATATACAATTGCAAAAGTGAGCTATGCCAACCATGAGAGTGGAAGGCATGGTGCTATGGTGAGTACCTTTCTTTAGGGGAGAGGGATCATTTAAAGCGGAGCTCCACCCAAGAGGGGAAGCTCTGCTTGTTTGCACCCTCCCCCCTCCACTGCCACATTTGGCACTTTTTGGAGGTTTTGACAGGTACCCGCTCCCACTTCCAAGTAAGATCTACGAGTATGTCCTGCCCCTCCTCCTTCCCAACCCACTGCATTCTGGGACACACGCAGGACCATTCAGAAAGCACAGCACAACTCGCGCATGGTCAGTAGAATACTGGCTGTAAAGCCTAAAAGGCTTCACTGCTGGTTTCTATTAGTGAAGATGCGGGCACCTAAACCCAAAGTATATTGAAGAATCGGCTCAGGTGTCAACATCACTGGATCCCTGGACAGGTAAGTGCCCTCATATTAAAAAATATCAGCAGCTGCAGTATTTGTTTTTTAATCGTGGATGGTGTTTTACTGATGAAGAAGTATTTGGCAAAGATTGGAGCACTACTTTCTACACTGTTTATGGTGGACTTAAAAATATATTTTTTTTGCACTTTTAAATAGAATTATATCACAGCGCATGTGTGAAAAAAGTTTGTCGAAGTCAACTTCTCCTTCACTAAATATAATGTAAAGACAGTAACATTAAAGTGGTTGTATACCCGCAGAAACAAAAAAAAAAAAAAAAAAAACCTGTAAGACAAAGGCATAATGAGCTAGTAGGCCTATGCCACCGCATACTAGCTCATTATGAAATACTTACCTTATAACAAAGCGTCGATATCTATCCAATCCCAGTCCACGCCGAAGGAGCTGACATTTTGCCCTCGGCGTGTCTTCCGGGCTCACGGCTCCGGCGCTGTGAGTGGCCAGAACCGCAATGACGTCACTCCCGCGCGGCAGTCTTCTTCCTGGCAAGGTCCGGCAGTGTCTGAAAATGGGATGAGTGTATGGACAGCCGCATCAGCTGTCAGCTATGACTAAGCACTAGTTCCCAGTGCGAAACATGTCAGTTGTACCCCCATTTTGTCTGCTGTGATCTGTAGTGCTTTGCAATTTTTAAATAAAAGGCTACCTGAACGTTTTTTTGGAGTGCGGCTGTCCATACACTCATCCCATTTTCTGCTACTAGCATTGCCTGCACCCTTGTTTTCCGAGAGGACACTGATTGCTGGATTGTACTCATCTGGAGCGGTATCTCTTTCTCTCCGGCAGTGTCTGCCGGACCTTCAGCCGGGCATTCACATTCACAGCGCATGCGCCGCTGACATCAGCGGCTGCATGTAAAGTGAATATCTCCTAAAGCAGGGGTCAGGAACCTTTTTGGCTGAGAGAGCCATGAACGCCACATATTTTAAAATGTAATTCCGTGAGAGCCATACAAAATATGTTTAAAACTAAATACAAGTAAATGTGTGCATTTTATGTAAGACTGTAATATCCACATCTCCCCCACTGTAATATCCACATCTCCCCCCACTGTAATATCCACATCTCCCCCCCCCCACTGTAATATCCACATCTCCCCCCACTGTAATATCCACATTTCCCCCCACTGTAATATCCACATTTCCCCCACTGTAATATCCACATCTCCCCCCCCCACTGTAATATCCACATCTCCCCCACTGTAATATCCACATCTCCCCCCACTGTAATATCCACATCTCCCCCCACTGTAATATCCACATCTCCACCCCTGTAATATCCACATCTCCCCCCACTGTAATATCCACATCTCCCCCACTGTAATGTCCACATCTCCCCCACTGTAATATCCACATCTCCCCCACTGTAATATCCACATCTCCCCCCCCACTGTAATATCCACATCCCCCCCACTGTAATGTCCACATCTCCCCCCCCCCACTGTAATGTCCACATCTCCCCTCCCCACTGTAATGTCCACATCTCCCCCCACTGTAATATCCACATCTCCCCCCCACTGTAATATCCACATCTCCCCCCCACTGTAATATCCACATCTCCCCCCCCCCACTGTAATATCCACATCTCCCCCCCACTGTAATATCCACATCTCCCCCCCACTGTAATATCCACATCTCCCCCCCCCACTGTAATATCCACATCTCCCCCCACCACTGTAATATCCACATCTCCCCCCCCACTGTAATATCCACATCTCTCCCCCCCCCACTATAATATCCACATCTCCCCCCCCCACTGTAATATCCACATCTCCCCACTGTAATGTCCACATCTCCCCACTGTAATGTCCACATCTCCCCCACTGTAATGTCCACATCTCCCCCACTGTAATATTCACATCTCCCCCACTGTAATATCCACATCTCCCCCCCACTGTAATATCCACATCTCCCCCATTGTAATATCCACATCTCCCCCACTGTAATATCCACATCTCCCCCACTGTAATATCCACATCTCCCCTACAATTGTCTGCTTGCTTACCACTACAAGCAGGCAGATCCACGAGCAGTTGAGGCGGGTGATGATGACGTCAGCGCGACGCTCACCTAGGGCGCCGCCGGGTGTATCAAGATGGCCCCCGCTACGGAGCTAGGCCGAAGCCGCGGCCTTACCTATGGGCTCAATCCGCTGATTGGCACACCACGCGATCCGCGGATTGAGAGGCGAGAGCCAGATGAAGCCATCAGAAAAGCCACATCTGGCTCGCGAGCCATAGGTTCCAGACTCTGTCCTAAAGCATACAGGTTTAGGAGATATTCATTTTACCTACAGGTAAGCCTTATTATAGGCTTACACAGTTACATAGTCAAGTCAGGTTGAAAAAAGACACAAGTCCATCTAGTTCAACCATAAAAAAATAGGTAAAAATTAAAAAAAAATGGGTATACAACCGCTTTAAACCCTCCACATGTGTAATACGTCTTCATTATAGCGCTACCTTACTGTCATTGGCTGTAATTAAAATACTAACTTTTATTTTTATTTAGAAAACATGCTTACATTTTTTAGAATTGCTATATACTTGGAATAATAAACAACTTACAATGTATGCCTTAAGCCCCGTACACACGATCCGAATATCGTACGAAAAATGTCGTCCGAGGAAGAATCGTACGATAATCGGATCGTTAGTACAGAGCTTCGAGAGCCGAACATGACAGTTCATCCGATATTATTTTATCGGACAAGCACGAAAATTTTCCTCGTACGATACCAGATCGTATGATTTTCGTTTAGTCAGTACAGTTGTCGTCCGAAAATATAATACAAATACATTACAACACATGACATCACTTCCGATTTTTTTTTTTTCTGTCGTACGAGAATTTTCGTGACTTTAATAACCTATTTCATTTTTCTTGCGACTATTAAGTGAAAAAAGTCGTACGATCTGTCGTACGATATTCGGATCGTGTGTACGGGGCATTATATCAGCGGTTTCCAACCTTTTTAAACCAGGGACCAGTCTCATGGCAGCCAACTTTCCCAGGGACTGGGGGGGGGGGCTGCAGCCCGGTCATCAACAGGCAGCGGACTTGCACCAGCCCGAGGGGGGGGGGGTTGGGGACCCCTGCCTTAGATAAGGATTATGTTGTCTTTAAAAAAACTAATTAAAAAATCATTAAGTAACATGAGGCCACCTGGGCCTATATTTGGTATTTTGGACTTTAATCCGTCGGTAAGTTGATGCTAAATACTGTTGTTATGGCAGCAACTAGCTGCCATAACCCCGCTATTTTCAGATATGGCGGTTGGTCCTCTTTAAGATGAAAGTGGTCTCTGCAGCGGATTCACTATGTGAAGTATCGCTCGTTAGAGCGAGAGCAATAATTCTAGCACTAGATCTCCTCTGTAACTCAAAACTGGTAACCTGTAGACATTTTTAAACGTCGCTTATGGAGGTTTTTAAGGGTCAAAGTTTGTCGCCATTCCACGAGCGGGCGCAATTTTGAAGCATGACATGTTGGATATCAATTTACTCGGCGTAACATTATCTTTCACAATATAAAAAAAATTGGGCTAACTTTACTGTTGTCTTATTCTTTAAGTAAAAAAAAATGCACTTGTAAGACCGTTGCGCAAATACGGTGTGACATAAAGTATTGCAACGACTGCCATTTTATTCTGGGGGTTAGAAGTAATTTTCTAGCAAGAAAAAAATTATTTTAACTTGTAAATAACAAGTGTCAAAAAGAGGCTTAGTCCTTAAGTGGTTAAGTATTTTTTTAAAGTATTCATGCTTCACCAGGCACCAGAACAGATGACACAATACAGCAACCACCTTAAGACTGTGTATCATTTAGTTTCATTTCAATAAATATGTACAAGGAAACCACATACTGGTCATGTCACAAATCTCAATGACACGTCACAAAAGAAGGTTGTGTATGTTGACATGACATTACAGAAGTCACATGGTCACTGGGTAATTCTAGGGCATCTTTGTTCCCTCCATAACCTCTAATGTTGTGTTGAAAGTTTAGACATTAAAAATAACTTCTGACATCCCAAAGCTCTTCCATGCTGTACATTATAATAAGTCTTAGATTTCTCCACTAGTTGCTGAGAGCAGTGAGATCATTTCGTTTTTCACCCAAAAAATGGAACTTCCGCTTTAAGTACCGGTGACCCCTGACATGCCACATTTGGCATGTAATTTTTTTGAGGGAGGCGTGGGTACCCAGTTTTGACAGGCACCCATCTTCCACTTCCTCCTCTGGTGACACGGCGCCGGAAGGAAGTTCACCTCTCCCTCCCCGCAATCTTCTGGGACACGTCACAGGTCCCAGAAGATTGCTCGGCCATTCAGCCACAGCCGGGACGCCCACAGTTACAATGCTGGCACCCCTGAGAGGAGGGGGAGAGGAGCAGGGATTCCTGCGCCTGCATCACTGGACCGTTGGACAGGTGAGTGTCTGATTATTAAAAGTCAGCAGCTACACTTTTAGTAGCTGCTGACTTTTAAATGGGTGTAACTCCACTTTAAGGCTCCATTTCATACTTGTGGGACTTGTCATGCAACTTTGGACATCAAAGTTGCATGATAAGTCATTCCCCATGTTTTCCAAAGATACCCATTCATATATGCGTGACTTAAAGTTGCAGCTACTTTGGTCTGACTTTCATGCAACTTGAGGGCCATAGACTTCAATGTTAACCCTCCGAAGTTGCATGAAAGTCGTACCTGAATGTTATACAATGCAACTTGTGTGCAACAGTTATCCATTATCATTGGTCAAGCCAAAGTCGTATCCAAGTTGTACCCATCTATATCGGCGCAACTTTGGAGTCGTACAAGTGTGAATGAAGCCTTAGGCCCTTTTCACACATACGGACCGTTTGTTCGTTTTTCATCCATCCGTTGATGGATGAAAAATGGTCATCAATTTTCATCCGCTTTTCATCCGCTTCCGGTCAACATCCGTTTTTTTTTAACAGAGGAAAGCCCTAATGCCCTGTACACACGATCGGATTTCCGATGGAATTTTCCATCGGAATTCCGATGAAGCTGACTTCCATCAGTCTTGCATACACACCATCAGACAAAATTCCGACCGTCCAAAACGCGGTGACGTAAAACACTCAGACGAGCCGAGAAAAATTAAGTTCAATGCTTCTGAGCATGTGTCGACTTGATTCTGAGCATGCGTTGGTTTTTTCTCTGTTGGAGTTACACACAGATGATCGGAATTTCCTATCGGTTTTTTTTCCATCGGAAAAATTTAAAACATGTTCTATTTTTTTACACCGATGGAAAAAAGTCTGATGGGGCCCACAAACCGATCGTGTGTACAGGGCATTACTGTCGCCCTGGGGGTTCCTTATTGATTGTATGATTTGCCTCTGTGCTGATCTTTTACAATCAGTCAGCAATTACGCTAGTTGCAAAACTTTGTAAAAACTTTACATAACTTTACTATGTTGCTAAAATTTGCAAACTACTTACCTGACTGTGGACTGTCATAAGCTCCAGTTTTTAATGAACTTAGGTATTCATTTTTATGTGACTTCATTTAAAAATGTTGGATTTATTTCATGCTTTTTTGCAATACATACAGATATGTGTTTGCTCTTTGCACTTTGTATAAAATGTCAATACATGTAAATAACACACATTAACGCACATTACTATATGTTCATGTGTGTTAACCATTTCCCGACCGCCGCACGCCGATATATGTCTGCAAAATGGCACGGGAAGCAAATGGGCGTACCCGTACGTGCCTTTATATTTGCCGCCCAGCGGGCGCGCGCGAATGCCAGGCTCGGGAGTGTGCTCGCAGGTCCCGGGAACTCGATGTTCGCCGGCGGCCCGCGATTGCGGTCAGGAGAGGTAGAACAGGGAGATGCCTATGTAAACAAGGCATTTCCCTGTTCTGCCTAGTGACAGGACAGTGATCTACTGCTCCCTGTCATAGGGAGCAGTGATCACTGTCGTGTCACTGGTAGCCCATCCCCCCCACAGTTAGAACACATCCCTAGGACACACTTAACCCCTTCATCGTCCCCTAGTGTCAGTGTCATTTACACAGTAATCAGTGCATTTTTATAGCACTGATCGCTGTATAAATGACAATGGTCCCAAAAATGTGTCAAAAGTGTCTGATGTGTCCGCCATAATGTCGCAGTCACGATAAAAGTCGCAGATCGTCATTACTAGTAAAAAAAAATGAATAATAAAAACGCCATAAAACTATCCCCTATTTTGTAGACGCTATAACTTTTGCCCAAACAATCAATATACGCTTATTGCGATGTTTTTTGTTTTTTTTTAACAAAAATATGTAAAAGAATACATATCGGCCTAAACCAGGGGTCAGGAACCTTTTTGGCTGAGAGAGCCATGAACGCCACATATTTTAAAATGTAATTCCGTGAGAGCCATACAATATGTTTAAAACTAAATACAAGTAAATGTGTGTATTTTATGTAAGACTGTAATATCCACATCTCCCCCACTGTAATATCCACATCTCCCCCACTGTAATATCCACATCTCCCCCCCACTGTAATATCCACATCTCCCCCCCACTGTAATATCCACATGTCCCCCCCACTGTAATATCCACATGCCCCCCCACTGTAATATCCACATCTCCCCCACTGTAATGTCCACATCTCCCCACTGTAATGTCCACATCTCCCCCACTGTAATGTCCACATCTCCCCCACTGTAATATCCACATCTCCCCCACTGTAATATCCACATCTCCCCCCCCACTGTAATATCCAAATCTCCCCCCCCACTGTAATATCCACATCTCCCCCCCCCCACTGTAATATCCACATTTCCCTCCCCCACTGTAATGTCCACATCTCCCCCCACTGTAATATCCACATATCCACATCTCCCCCACTGTAATGTCCACATCTCCCCCCACTGTAATATCCACATATCCACATCTCCCCCACTGTAATATCCACATCTCCCCCACTGTAATATCCACATGTCCCCACTGTAATATCCACATGTCCCCACTGTAATATTCACATGTCCCCACTGTAATATCCACATCTCCCCCCCCCCACTGTAATCTCCACATCTCCCCCACTGTAATATCCACATCTCCCCCCCCCACTGTACTAGCCACATCTCCCCTACAATTGTCTGCTTGCTTACCACTACAAGCAGGCAGATCCACGAGCAGTTGAGGCGGGTGATGACGTCAGCGCGCCGCTCACCTAGGGCGCCGCCGGGTGTACCAAGATGGCCGCCGCTCCAGAGCTAGACCAAAGCCGCGGCCTTTCCTATGGGCTCAATCCGCGGATCGACACACCACGTGGTCCGCGGATAGAGAGGCGAGAGCCAGATGTAGCCATCAAAAGAGCCACATCTGGCTCGCGAGCCAGAGGTTCCCGACCCTGGCCTAAACTGAGGGAAAAAACAAAATATTGCTTTTTTTTCAAAATTGTCGCTCTTCTTTTGTTTATAGCGCAAAAAATAAAAATCGCAGAGGTGATCAAATACCACCAAAAGAAAGCTCTATTTGTGGGAAAAAAAATAGGATTTTTGTACTCACCGTAAAATCCGTTTCTCTGACGTCCATGGACTGACACAGCTCTCATACTGATTACATGTGGGTATATGTCCCTGCTTGCAGGAGAAGACCTAGGCAGAATGTTAGATGTTAAAACATTCTAGAACAAACCAGAGCTGAACGGCCCCGCCCAGGGGGCGGTTCCTCCGGACGTTACCCTCCCACCTGCAGCTAGCAGCCTCAGTTCATAACAAGCAGTACAAACCTTAAAGGAAGGGTGGGTGCTGTGTCAGTCCATGGACGTCAGAGAAACAGATTTTACGGTGAGTACAAAAATCCTATTTTCTCTTATCGACGCAGCTCTCATACTGATTACATGTGGGACGTCCCAAAGCAGTATAAGAAAAGGGTGGAGGCAAAATAGTAAAGGAACAACCAAGACTTCACTCCAAACCAGTAGAGCTCCTCAACGGAGGAGTTGCAACATTAAACAGCGGCCTGCAACACTTTGCGGCCGAAGGAAGCATCCGAAGATGCAGCCACATCAACCTTATAGAATTTTGAAAAGGTATGAACGGACGACCAGGTCACTGCCTTGCACACTTGTGCAACCGACGCTTGATGTCGGAAAGCCCAGGAAGCACCAATTGCCCTGGTGGAATGCGCCGTAACCGGGAAGGGAGGCGCCCGCCCCTTAATGGCATAGGCCTGTATAACAGCCTGTATAACAGTCTGTCTGATCCACCTAGAAATGGTGGCAGACGACACCGCTTGGCCCTGTTTCGGTCCAGAGACAGACACAAACAGTGAGTCAGACTTCCGAATAGAAGCAGTAGCCGCCAGGTATACCCATAAGGCACGCACCACATCCAAATTGTGAAGCGCAACCTCTCTAGGATGCGATGGATGAGGGCACAAGGATGGAAGGACAATGTCCTCATTAAGGTGAAAAGCCGAAACCACCTTAGTAAGGAAAGACAGTCGCGGTTGCAACACCGCCTTATCCTTATGGAGGATTAGGTAAGGCGACTTGCAT
This sequence comes from Rana muscosa, assembly GCA_029206835.1. Lineage (NCBI taxonomy): Eukaryota > Metazoa > Chordata > Amphibia > Anura > Ranidae > Rana > Rana muscosa. The sequence goes on along the minus strand of CM055117.1, from coordinate 632,048,353 downwards.
GACAGAGCCGCCAACTCAGACACCCGTCTAACAGAAGTGATGGCCACTAAAAAAGCCACCTTCTGAGACAAAGTTAAAAGAGGAATATCTCTGATATTTTCAAAAGGAGGTTCCTGAAGAACCGAGAGCACTAAGTTCAGATCCCAAGGAGGGAGCGGAGGCTTGGCAGGTGGAACCACATGGCGTACCCCCTGCACAAAAGTGCTTACTAAGGAATGACCTGCTAGGGGTCTTTGAAAGAAAACGGCCAAGGCCGAAATCTGACCCTTAATAGTGCTCAAAGCCAGCCTTTGTGCAACACCACGCTGCAAGAACCGCAGGATTCTGGGGACAGAGTACGTCCGTGGACGCCAGTCTAGCTCTTCGCACATAGCGATGTAAGCTCTCCAGGTACGGTGATAGATCTTCCTAGAAGAAGACTTCCTTGCCCTAAGCATGGTCGAAATTACCGAATCCGACAGGCCTCGGTCCTTCAGCACCTGACTCTCAATAGCCATGCCGTTAAAGCCAGAGACTGTAAAGCAGGATGAAAGATAGGACCTTGAGATAGAAGGTCCTCCCTCAAGGGCAGGCGCCAAGGGACGTCCGCGATGAGGCGTACCAGGTCGGCGTACCAGTGACGCCGAGGCCAGTCCGGGGCAATGAGAATCACTGGGATGCCCTCGGCCGCTACCCTGCGCAGCAGACGAGGAAGCAACTGCAGCGGAGGGTAGACATACATTAAGCGATACTGACCCCACGGGGCCACTAACGCGTCCGAGGCATCCGCCCAGGGGTCCCTGGACCTGGCCACAAACTTTGACACCTTGCAATTGAGTCGAGGCGCCATCAGGTCCACATCCGGAGTGCCCCACCGCCGACAAAGGAGTTGAAACACCTCCGGATGCAAGGACCACTCCCCCTGGTCCAGGGACTGGCGGCTCAGATAGTCCGCCTGCCAGTTTTCTACGCCCGGAATGTAGATGGCCGACAGCGCCGGCACGCTTCTTTCCGCCCACCTTAGGATGTGGGCGACCTCGGACGCCGCAGCCGAGCTCCGAGTGCCCCCCTGATGGTTGACGTAAGCCACGGCCGTGGCGTTGTCCGACTGGATTCTGACCGAGCAGCCCTGTAGCCTCTTCGACCACGCGGAGAGACACAGTCTGATCGCCTGCAATTATAGGACGTTGATTGGGAGACGAGATTCGTCCCGAGTCCAGAGCCCTTGAGCTGACAGGACTCCCCACACTCCTCCCCAGCCCGTCAGGCTGGCGTCCGTCGTGACCACCGTCCATTGGATGGGGAGGAACGACTTCCCGGCCCGAAGAGCCGGGGATCTCAGCCACGTCAGGGACACCTTGACAGAGTGACTCACCTGAATCTGAAGATCCAATGACAATGGGGACTTGTCCCAAACAGACAGAATTTCCTTCTGCAATGCCCGAGTGTGTGATTGGGCATACGGAACCGCCTCGAAGGAGGCCACCATTTGTTCCAGGACTCTCATGCAGAAGCAAATTGACGACCATTTTTGGGACGTCAGAACCCGCACTGCCGACTGAAGTGTCAGTAACTTCTCTGTAGAAACACCTTTGCTGCCGAAGTGTCCAGGATCAGACCCAGATACTCCAATCGTTGAGTCGGGACTAGAACCGACTTCTGTGTGTTCAGAAGCCATCCGAAGTCCCGGAGGGTCTGACTGACTATTGTCACATTTTCCTCCAATTCTGGGCCATTTTCTGCTCTGAGAAGGAGATCGTCCAGATAGCCCACGATAACAATTCCTCGCTGTCTCAGCAAAGCTAGAACCGGGGCAAGCACCATGGTGAAAACTCGTGGTGCCGATGCTAGGCCGAAGGGAAGAGCCACGAACTGATAGTGGACTTTGCCTATGGCAAAGCGCAGAAACCTCTGGTGGCTTGCGCAGATTGGAACGTGCAAGTAAGCGTCCTTGATATCCAAGGACGCCAAAAAATCCCCTTGGTGGAGTGTCGCGATCACCGTGCGAATGGATTCCATCCGGAATTTTAGTACCCTCACATAGACATTCAGGGCCTTGAGGTCCAGGATTGGCTGGACCCCGTCCTTCTTCGGGACAACAAACAGGTTTGAGTAAAACCCCTGAAACCTCTCATGTGACGGAACCGGCACAATTACTCCGTACCCGAGCAAATCCTGTACGGCCCCCAAGAGGGCCGCCCGGCAGGCAGGAAGGAGAGGGAGGTTAGAGGGAAAGAACCTGTTTGGGGGCCACGAGCGGAACTCTATCCTGTATCCCGAGGTGACCATCTCGCACACCCAGAGATCCGGGAGGTCCACCACACCGAGAACCTGCGAAGACGTCCCCCCACCCCAGAGTCGGGCAGGGGCAAGACTTCATGCGGTGGCGGGCTTGGGAGCTTGCTTGGTAGGCTTACGCACCCAGGGACGTCTTTGTCCCCCAGCCACACTTTTTTCAGTCAAAGCGGGCTTACCCGTGGAATCTGACTGACGGAAAAAACTTCTTCGCCGGAAAGGAAGGGCCCGGCCTGCGGTGGGGCTCCTTTCCCTTAATAGACTGGGGAAGGAAGGTGCTCTTACCACCTGTGACATCTTTAATAATGTCATCCAGGGTGGCCCCAAACAGTCTACCGCCCTTAAAGGGCAAGTCAGCCAGGAGCTTTTTGGAAGCTCGGTCGGCCGACCAGCATTTCAGCCAGATAAGGCGACGCAGCACCACAGCAGAGATAGAGGCCCCTGTTATTAAAGGGGCCGCATCCAAAGTGGCATCGCACACAAAGACTAAACCCTGCGCAAGTTGGTGAACCAGGGCAATGGTCTCAGGAGGGAGATTATGCTCCTGCACTGTCTGGTGCAAAATCTTTGCCCATCCTGTGAGTGTGTGAGACACAAGCGTCACCGCCACTATAGGGTGTAACGCGGACCCCAATAAGGTAAACATAGTTCTACTCGCCACTTCCGACCTCCTGTCAGCGGGATCCTTAAATGCAGGAGTCCCTTCCATCGGGAGTGTGGTAGCCTTATTCAAACGGGCGACCGGGGGGTCGACCACTGGGTGGGAGTCCACTTCTTAACCAGGTTCTCCTCAAAGGGGTACCTTAAATCTATGCGCCGCGGGACCATCAAAGTCTTCTGCGGCTTATCCCAGACTTGGTCAATGAATGTATCAAAAAAAGGCACATATGGAAAAACCTTTTTTGAAGAAACGGCTTTAAAGGAACCAAAGGATACAGCTTCCACCTGAGGTTCCTCCGTCTCAACATTCAGCTTGAGAGTGTCCCTCACAGCATCAATGAGTTCACTTACAAGCACCCTGTCAGTTACTGGTTCAAGACAGGGGTCTTCCTCGCATGGAATGTCCTGTCCAAATACATCAAAATCCTCAGAGCTAGGGTCCTGAGCAGCAGTAGCTAGGCCCATATCTGAGTCAGAGCACTCCCCATGTGGAGATTGCGTGGGGAGGGGGCGCTTTACAGCCCCTGTGAATTCCCACACCGCTTCCATCCTGACAAGGAATGATTCCAGGACTGCCGACAACTGGTCCATAGGGACCGCAGGTGCAGGAGCACTGCCAGTTGCCTCTGACAAGTGTGGAGAAGCAGGTGAACCAGACTCCATACTGCCACCCTCTGAGACCTTATTCACTATTACAGTGAATAATACAGTCCACTCACTGGCTGTGCTGAGGCTGAGGAGGGGATACCCGGAGGACTCACCACCCTTAGGGGCCGCTCGGTTCCGCTGTATGAGCCGCGCTGCAGCACGAGTGAAGCCTGAGGAGAGTGAAGAATCTGTGAGGAGACTGAGGAATTTCGCGCCGTCAGCAGCGCCGCTAGAGGCCGAAATCGAAAGTGAAAGCGCTGCGTCTACAAGAAAATGGCCGCCACGCGCCTGTATAACTGCACATTTGAGCCGCGGAAAGATGGCCGCCGAGCGCACTATTTAAATTTAAAAAACAGCGCTAATGGCGCACGCAATACAGATTCACACACTCCACACCAGAACACTTCCCAGAGTTCACCAACAGCCATGAGCGCCCCCCCACCAGGCCGGAGCGACCCCCCCCAAGCACCCCCACACAGCACAGCACCAGTACAGGGTGCAGAGAGCAGCATAACAGGGGGGAGACAGGGAGAACCCCCCACATAAAGAAACACAGCCAGCATGTACTCACCTGCATCAGGAGAGACTACTTACCCGTCCCTAGAGGGACCCACTGGCTTGTTTCAGACAGACCTATCACAGAGTAGTACTGCGTAGCTGTCGGCCCGGTCCACCGCGAAAGATACAGTCAGTCAGGTACTGTTCAATCTTGAGAGGACGGCGGGAGCATGAAAGCAACCCGGCCACCCCTGGAGTCATGGGGTATGTCGTGAACTGAGTCTCACGCACACAAGGCGAGGATCAGCACGCTCGATGGTCAGACAGGGAAGACTACGAGGATACCAGTGTACCCAACCTGTTGCCCAGCCGACAGTTGATTGAAGGTCTCAAAAATAAAATAATAAAATTCCCAAAGGAATAAAAATTAAAAGTAAAATCTTCCAGGAGACTGGCTCCTGAGAGAGCCACGTCTTCTCCTTCTGCTACGCAGAAAAAAACTGAGGCTGCTAGCTGCAGGTGGGAGGGTAATGTCCGGAGGGACCGCCCCACTGGGTGGGGCTGTTCAGCTCTGGTTTGTTCTAGAATGTTTCAACATCTAACATTCTGCCTAGGTCTTCTCCTGCAAGCAGCGACATATACCCACATGTAATCAGTATGAGAGCTGTGTCAATCCATGGACGATAAGAGAAAGTTTTGTTTGGGTGCAACGTCGCACGACTGCGCAATTGTCAGTTGAGGCAACGCAGTGCCGAATCGCAAAAAGTGTTTTGGTCAGGAAGTGGGTAAATTCTTCCGGGACTAAAGTGGTTAAAGCATGTGATGACAGGGGTTTTTATGCGTCTCCATTTATTTATTTCCATGGATAACACATCAAAGAAAGCACTTTAACTGAGGTGTGTTTGCTCAGACCAAATAAATCATATAAGTAAAAACATCTGTGTGTTTATTACTAAACCATTGGGCATAACACAATACAGCGTAACATGCATTGTACAGTTTACAAAATTACATCAAGATAATTGTAGATTGCATGGCACATAATATTTAAAAGATATGCATATTAGATATTTAAACAAAAATGTAGTCTGATGGAAACATAATTTGATAAAACCATTTAGATATAAACTGAATGCATCAGAGAAGGCCCGACGTGTTTCGTGGACTGCATCCACTCATCAGGAGCCATGCATTCATGTTCTAAAGAGGGAAGGAACAAATGACCAATTATAGTCTGTTGTATCGGACATGATGAAAAACTTTGATTGCTAAAATAATTACTGGTCATACCTAAGATTGCTCACATCTGAGCTGAAAGATGTGATAATTCGCGGTAGTAACCGGCCAACCATGTCTCGCCCGGGAGTTGAGAAGGGGATCCAGTAGGAAAGGACAGGCACGCGGCCGCAATTCTCCATACAAGGTGAATATAGATGTGTCACGGTTAGTGGGAATTCTAGAATGTATGAGATTGAATAGAATATATGATAATATGAGTCACCTTGTCAGTGTATAAGGATATACACGAAAAGAGCCCATAACCGTGATAGAGGAATAAAGTTTATAATGAGTGTGCACAGTCAAGCAGTGTGCAGCATGGACCCAAGATGAGAGAGTGAAATAGAGGAAGAAATGGATGAAAGGAAATGTGAAAGTGAAAGTCCCAAATGTTTCCCCCTTCTTTTCATACCAATAGGGATGGAGGAGTGTTAGGTGGTCTGTGATCATCAAATCTGATGGCCAGCCCCCCTTTTTTTTGCCAGACCAATTTTCCAACATTCAATTTACAGTGCATGGCACGCATTGATAGGCATCATTGCTGGCCCTCCCATTCATCTGAACTGACATCATGTGATCCGCGGCCAGTGAGCTGGTCTGTGTCTTTATTCCCGGGAGCTGCGATCTGCGCTGGACGGCCCCCCCCTTCCCTCCTTCTCCCAGGACATGGGGAGTGGGCGGGCGTTTCCACTGCGAATCGGCGCCATACATCCTGCGCTATGCGTGTGACGTCCTATTTGGGCGTCTCATCACGCAAGCGTCTGTGTTATCGGCTTGACTGAAACAAGGGGAGTCACTCCGGCAGCCGCTGGGCTGCCTCTCTCTATGTGTCATGTCAGCATGACGCTGGAGGGTTTCTGGTGGCCATGCCGGGCTTGGGATCCGCAATTTTCCCCTGTGCACAGTCATTGTCTCAGCACAACCGTGTAGCTTCTACACAGGCTTTTTTTGGGTTTCCCTCTCTGGTCCATCATTATCCTTTCAAGAAGGTAATTCCTTAGTAATCACTCCTAGATTTCTTTCCACTCCAGTTTCTCTCCCCAAGTTAATTCACCTTCACCCCCCCCCCCTTTCACTTTCACATTTCCTTTCATCCATTTCTTCCTCTATTTCACTCTCTGTCAAAGAAATTTCGGACCGACTCTCGTTACAAGTCAAGATGTTTTATTGCATATGCAGAGAAAATGGTTAAAGTATATTTGCGGCTTCAGAGATCCATTTTCTGCCTGTCATAGATTCACATTCTGCTTTTATAACCCTTAAACCTTCCCCTTTCCTGCTCGTAACGTCCTGATCATGTGTATAATTTCAACCTTTATTCTGACGTTTTTAGCAGGAAAGAGGGAAATATCCTTTTTCAGCCTACACCTTATGACAGGATATTTCATACAATGGATACATAAATTATCTCATACAATGGAAACATAAATTATTTCATGGTTCACAGCCCATGTTTGGCAGATGTAAGCAAAATACAGTTTTACTATAAGTCAGCACATTTTTTGCACAAATAGAATATGGTCATATGACTTATTCCAGTAATTAGGACTATTAGAGCTATTCAGCATATTTATGTATAATAGAGTTATAAAACAAACATTTTAACTTTAGAAGATTAATATGCATCTTGATAATTGACAGATAAAGTATAATTTTAAATTTATCTAACACTCTCTCATCTTGGGTCCATGCTGCACACTGCTTGACTGTGCACACTCATTATAAACTTTATTCCTCTATCACGGTTATGGGCTCTTTTCGTGTATATCCTTATACACTGACAAGGTGACTCATATTATCATATATTCTATTCAATCTCATACATTCTAGAATTCCCACTAACCGTGACACATCTATATTCACCTCGTATGGAGAATTGCGGCCGTGTGCCTGTCCTTTCCTACTGGATCCCCTTCTCAACTCCCGGGCGAGACATGGTTGGCCGGTTACTATCGCGCATTATCACATCTTTCAGCTCAGATGTGAGCAATCTTAGGTATGACCAGTAATTATTTTAGCAATCAAAGTTTTTCATCATGTCCGATACAACAGACTATAATTGGTCATTTGTTCCTTCCCTCTTTAGAACATGAATGCATGGCTCCTGATGAGTGGATGCAGTCCACGAAACGCGTCGGGCCTTCTCTGATGCATTCAGTTTATATCTAAATGGTTTTATCAAATTATGTTCCCATCAGACTACATTTTTGTTTAAATATCTAATATGCATATCTTTTAAATATTATGTGCCATGCAATCTACAATTATCTTGATGTAATTTTGTAAACTGTACCATGCATGTTACGCTGTATTGTGTTATGCCCAATGGTTTAGTAATAAACACACAGATGTTTTTACTTATATGATTTATTTGGTCTGAGCAAACACACCTCATTCAAAGTCCCAAACCTTCCCCCCCCCCTTTACATTCCATTCAGCACAGGGATGGAGACGTGAACCTTCCCTCACGCCTCATTTAAAGTCCCAAATGTTTCCCCCTTCTTTTCATCAAAGAAAGCAGGTGAAGGTGTGAATAGATACAATGATGTAATTGTTTTTTTGTTTTTTTCAGTAATATTGTAATATTACGAGTTTGACCAGCCATTCTCAAACAGGGTTCAATGGATCCATAGGGTTCCTCCAGAGGTTACTAGGGGTTTTTTTGAGCTATGGCTGATTAACCGCCCATCTGATGGTGCCTGCATAGTTCTGGAGTTAAAGTGGTTGTAAACCCACTTTTTCAACTTGCACCTACAGGTAAGCCTAGATTAAGGCTTACCTGTAGGTGCAAGAAATATCTCCTAAACCTACACGGTTTAGGAGATATTTACTAAAAAGACAGGCGCCGCTGTCTACGGCGCATGCGCGCCGTAGACAACGGCGCATTCATGGGGTTAATCCCATTCACAAAATCGGCTACTTCCCAGCAATAGCTGGGCGTAGCCGATTGTGACGGCTCTCGTGCGCATGCGCAGAGTGACGTCTCCGCCGCTCCGGCCAATCACAGCGCCGGAGCGGCGCTGTGATTGGCTGGAGCGGCGATACCCGGAAGTAACCTTCCAGCTATCGCCGCAGCGATGGATGTGGCTGAAGAGGGAGACGAGGACGGCTTCGGGGGCCCCGATCTAAGGTAAGTGATGCATAATGAGCTATTATGCTAGTCCTAATAGCTCATTATGCCTTTCTGTTACAGGAGGTTGTGAAAAAAAAATAACATTATTGGGTTTACAACCACTTTAATGCCACTTGGCAAGAGCAAGCAGCACAACACCAGTGATCTTTTTAGCTGTCTGTAAGGGTGGCAGTCTTCCCACTGACCACCAATGTAAGGAGAATTTTTCCCTCTGACCCCAATTATTTAATTTTAGCTAGGGTTCCCCAAGACCTGAAAATTATTTCATGGGTTCCTCAGGAGCAAAAAGGCTGAGCAAGACTGACTTAGCTATTCCAGCCGTTAATGTAACCCACATTTTTCTAAAGAAGTGGTGATACATAATAATTTTGCACGATGCAGTTCTGATCTGTTACAGTGACAGTGTACACAGAAACCACATAATTGCCACATATCTTGAAACTCAAATGTCTTAGAAAGCCACGTGGTCAGTGAGTAATTTTAGGATATTCTTGTTTCCTTTACTGCTGTTAATATGTAACTTTATGTAACTGTAACTACTAATAACTCTGTTAATTCTAAGATACAGTGTATGAGAGCCCTGACCATCGCACCTACTATATGGCCAAAATTATTTGGGCACCCCTCCGAATGATCAGTGTTTCTAGTGAATGAATCTGTTAATGCTACAAGATAAAGAGGAATTTTATACAATTGTGTTCTTTCAAACTTGCGACATTAATTTGGGGAAAGTCCTTTTCTGTCCCAGCATGACTGTGCCCTGTGCACAAAGTCAAGTCCGTAAAGACATACAGGGTTGATTTACAAAAGGCAAATAGACTATTCCCAGGAGCTTAGTGAAAGAGACAAAACTCTGTTGGTTTCTATCACCCAATTATGTAAGCAAAAATGTGTTCTGTTTAATTTTCTTACAGGTGATTGGGTATTGTTTGCAAAGTAAAATTTTCAGCATATGCACTGAGCTAGGGGAAAATTCCCTTTCAGAGTGAACAGTGTATTTGGCTTTAGCAAATCAACCCCATGGTTTCATGAGTTTGGTGTGGGGAACCTCAAGTGGTTTGTCAGAGACCTGAACTCAATCCTATTAAATACCATTGTAATGCTGATTGTGAGCCCGGTCTTCTCAGCCAACATCAGTACCTGACTTTACAAGTGGTCTTTTGGCTGAGCAGTCACCAATTCCCACAAACACCCACCAAATCCTTATGGAAAGCTATTATAACTACTGACAGGGCTCCATATTAATTCCCATGGTTTTGTGGTTTTGGAACAGATGCTCAACAAGCTCGAATAGGTGGTATAATCAGGTGTTCAAAAACGTTTCAATACATAGTATATCTCAGCATTCTAATGTAGCGCCCCCCCCCTCCAATTTAGGGGGCGCTATGTTCAAATTTAGGGGCTAGTCTGAGCCGATAGTTGGGCTCAAACTATTCATTTCCTAAAACTTGCTTCTGCTCTGGTGTAATATTGCCTGGCTGCAGTGTTCCCTGGTGCCTGTGGGTGGCACTGTCATCTCCGGCTCAGGTGGAACCACAGGGGGTATCGCAGCACCATTGGGTGTCCTCTCTCGGCAGCTGTGCAGTGGGCATGGTCTACCCGCTGTGCATGCTGGGAGAGGGTACTTAAGGGGCAGACGCCATTAGGCGTGAGGCGTTGGAGAGGCCCCCCCGGTCCGAGAAGAAAGGACACGTACCCCACCTTCGGTGGCTCTCATGGCCAGGGGTACATGTGTGTGTGTTAGGCCCTGGGCACCTTTAGCCCGAGGCTGCATTGTTCCAGGTGGGCCCAGCACCTTTAGCTGAGGCCTACCCTAGAAGAGGAGTCCCAGGGTGCCCAAGTGAGGGTGACCTGCTCTGAAGGAGAGGAAACCAGGGAATCGGTGAAGGAGGTCCCTGTCTCGGAAGAGACCTGGTTACCTATCAGAGGGAAGGATTCCATAACCCGCCACAGGCTTAGTAATATGCCCCATTGGCACCTAAGGACTTAAAATATTACTAAGCTGGGAAGTTTAGGACTTAGAGATAATTTCCTAATCGTATCCCTAGGAAACTACAAGTAAACGCTTCGTGCTCCACACCGGCTGCTAGGACCGCTCTTGGAGGGACTATCCGGGTGAGCAAAACCCACTCAGGCCTGAGTGGCGACGATTGATAATTGAGTGCTGCGTGCCTGAACCTACCTCCTAGTTCATTTCTCTCGATCTTTAACTTTCCTATCAAGTTCCTAAGCAACCAAAATAAACCTGTGTTCGGGTTTCAATACTGTCTGGACAATGGCCTTTTTGAGGTAAAGAGAGAGAATAGACGTCTTCCTACACTCTCTAGGTTGAAGAACCCAACGGAAGGAGGTAACTCGCTGCAGGACCCAAATTAGATAACACCGCTCACCCTCTACAATGAGGAGGATACTGGGCATGTGGCATGGTGTGTCCCACCTGCTAGCGGAGGTAAGCAAGGAAGGGATCTGTGTGCTACACTAATATCTTTAAATTAAGTCTTCTACACAAGTACTTAGGAAACATTTGTATCAGCCGCACAAAATATAGTCCAAAGCCACTCTTCAATAAAGAGCTAAACTGATAAAATAGATGAAACCATTGCCATATGAGTAAATGTTTCTCATCATTACAACATCCTTTCTTTAAGAGGGTAGTTTTTTTCTACCAACATGATAACCAGTAGAAACTGACAAACCTTTTTTGAGGTATCAACACATCATGACCAGGCCTTGTTTACTGTAATAGTGCAATTGGGTGCCACTCAAAAAAGAAAGCACCATGGTTTGCATGTTGCCCTTTTACGGCATGTTACCACAATGAAAAATGTGAATGGGCCCTTATAGAAAATACAATTTTTTTTTGGAGCTGGAGAAACAAACCTTTTAGCACTGGAAGGTGAAGGGGCATGTGAGGCTGCATTCTGTAATGAAGGGATCTGTATATCCTAGAAGTTAGAGAGAACTTGGGACATAACTGGATAGAAATCAAACTGGTAACTTTGTGATGGGATTACCAAAACCTTTTTTTTTTTTCATTTCTTTCTAAATTGTAACCATTATAACAACCAGTTTTTTCTACATTCCATAAAAGATTGTAAAACATTTTGATCATTGCACATATGCTAGAACCCCATAAATATTAAATTAGGAATTTTCCAACCTATCTGATTTTAATTAAATACTAACAAACCAAAACTGATCTGATTTAATTTGCAGAAGAAACAATTTAAATTGATTGTTTCTAGGACAATTTAAATCAGAGCATCATATTGTATTGTGTGTGGGCGCCAATACGTATCCTTTTTTAACCCCTTTCAGTCTCTAAATTTATTGTGATTAGACCATGGTGTACTTTGAGATAATTCTGCAATCAAAACAGGCCATAAACAAATTGTAATTTCTTTAGGGCAGGTCAGATTACACCCACACATGAAATGATTGGAACACCTCCTGAATCAAATAACCTGACTTTAAAGGCAGTATAACCCTTCCTACCTGTATCTTGCGTTTTTCACCTGCATAAGGTGTGCATTGATCACGTAGTTTCTTCATGTCATTTGGGGGACAGATTGACCTGAGGGGGATTATTATATTGGGGGAAAGATTATACTGGGGGACAGACTGACCTGGGGGAGGGAAGGATTATACTGGGGGACAGACTAAACTTGTTTGATTTAACCATGCCCTTGAAGCCCCTCCTGCCATTAACACAATTTGGCCACACCCATCGCTCACATTACTCTACTATTTGGCGTGTCAAATGGTGTTCCAGATCTTTTACAATCCTAGAAGTACCCTTGGCACAACGAAAACCATGGCCGCTCTTTATTGTGGCTCTTTACTTAAGCACATTACATTATGATCTTGCACAGAGGCCCACTGATTTCATAAAACACCCCTGACTTTGTATTGAATGGCAACAAGTGTCAAAAAGGTACATCCACATACTTTGGAATGTCCATTCATCTTAATGCCTGTGATGAAAGGGGTTTTGATGAGATTCTATTTATTTCAATGGAAAATGCATCAAAGAAAAAGGCATATGTGTGAATAGATACAGGAATAAAAAAAATGTGTTTTTGTTTTTTTCAAAAGAACTGCATTATTAGGACATTAGATTATTCAGCTATTAATGAAATCATGAGAATTCTAAGTATTCTATAGAAGTGGTGATACATATTCATCCTCCAATATCTGTACAGTTATCCATTCTATTACAGTGACAGTGTATGCAGAACCCACATAATTGCCACATGTCTTGAAATTCATTGACAAATATAGGCACATTTCCTAGAAGTTTGTGAATGGTAAAATTAAATGAGAATATCACAAGGTCCATGAGTCATTTCAGGACATCCATATTTCCTTTACTACTGTTTATTTGATCGTAGAACAGTTAAACCAAGTTAACATATGGTGGCAGTTGCTGATGCTGCCTAAACCAGTGTATGATCACCTAGAGGAGGGATTGGTTGGACTTTCTCGGTACTGATAACATTGACACATATGGTATCATAAAAAATATATTTATTACATATAAAATAATTTTGAACATACAAACTAAAAACACAAGCCAGCCCCACCCAAAAACAACAGGTTACTACTAATGGGTGACCCCGTGAAGTTTTGTGTTGCTGTGGAGTGTGGCAAAATCCTCAACACAAAACTTCACGGGGTCACCCATTAGTAGTAACCTGTTGTTTTTGGGTGGGGCTGGCTTGTGTTTTTAGTTTGTATGTTCAAAATTATTTTATATGTAATGAATATATTTTTTATGATATCATATGTGTCAATATTATCAGTACAGAGAAAGTACAGAGAAAGTCCAACCAATCCCTCCTCTAGGTGACCATACACTGGTTTAGGCAGCATCAGCAACTGCCACCGTATGTTCACTTGGTTTAACTGTTCTATACTCAAATTGGATGATGGTACTCTTTTGCTAAATTTGTATTCAATTTTTATATGAGGCTACACTCAAAATCTTGTTTATTTGATCGTGATGACTTAAAGTATTGACATTGTACTGTATATAGTTTGTATTTATTTGACTAAAATGTTATAGATACTTTATCATTTGAGGCTCGTTTACACCATCATTACACCATCATTAGGGGCTCGTTCACACCAGCCTGCACTCTAAAGTGCTGCGAGCTGGTGTCCATTGTGTAGGGTGATGACGGGCAGTGCAATGTGTTGTTGCAACACAATGGTATGTTTTTTTTTTTAATGTTATGTAAGGCCCCTTTCACACTGGGGCGGAAGGTGCGCTGTGGGTATAGCGGCGCTATTTTTAGCGCCGCTATACCTTCGTTTTTACCGCGGTATGCGGCCGCTAGCGGGGTGAATTTAACCCCCGCTAGTGGCCGAAAAGGGGTTAATACCGCCCGCAATGCGCCTCTGCAGAGGCGCATTGTGGGCGGTATTACCTCGGTCTCCCATTGCTTTCAATGGGCAGCAGCGGTAAAGGAGCGGTGAACACACCGCTCCTTCACCGCTGTAAAGATGCAGCTAGCAGGACTTTTGGAGCAATCCTGCTAGCGCACCGCTTCAGTGTGAAAGCCTTTGGGCTTTCACACTGAAGACTGCAGGGCACGATTTTTTCAGGCGGTATAGCAGCGCTATTATTAGCGCTAAACCGCCTGAAAAACGTGTCAGTGTGAAAGGGGCCTAAGTGTCACAGAATGAAACTTCTTTCAAGTCTATGGTAAAAGTTAAACTTTTGTATTAAGCACATATACCATATAGTCCAAAGTTACGTTTCAATAAAGGGTGTCAAAGTGATAATTTTAGGTGACACCATATGAGCAAATGTTCCTCATTGTTACATTATTATCCATACTTTAAGAAGGTAGATCATTTCCACCACCATGGCCCCACCCCACCCCCATAAACCAGAGCAGTTTTTACATTTCAGCTATGGGCCTGTTTATTCTGCAATAACTTTGTGATTACAACTAAGCACAAAGGCATTCCAAAAATACTAAATGCAAAAAATTTTATATTATGAACAGGCAGGCTCTTAATTGCAAACGAGACATGGAATATAACAAACCTGTTTGCAATCCTTCCCAGAATGTTAACGGAGCTGCTCATGTGCAGCTCAATTTACATTTTCTAGCACAGTGCCAGTGTGCTAGTGATGTCATCCCGCACCAGCCAATCAAGATGGCTGAAGACTGGCACCTGAGAGCCAGAAAGATGAAGCTGGCACTGGCAAGGGTCCTTGCGTGCATTGGACCAGTTGAGCACAGATGAGTATTTTGTGCCTTTAGTTCCGCTTTAAGTACACATTTTCAGGGAATGCATAAAGGGTGTCGAAAGACACCCTGTAGAATTCCTTCAGGGCACATCAAAACTGTCGGTGCTTGCGTTCGATACATGTACCTGTCAGAGTCAGAACACTCCTTCAGTGCGCTTCCTCCATCCCTGGCCACTGTGTCCATCACACTGACAGGCACAAGGCCAAGCATTTTGTAATAGGGGACATAGAAAACTGAACAAATTAATTCCCCATCAGGTACACTGTTGATTGACAGAGCACAGAAGTGGGTGGATACATAGCTGTAATTAAGTCCAATAGCAGCTTTTAAATCAGTCCATTGTCATGAGCTGTTAATCAGAAGCAAAGCAGACCTAACAGGAAACTGATCTGTCTCTTCCCCACCAGGCTCTGCCCACCATGACATGGACATTGCCGTAACTGGGTGGTGACATCATTTTCCAAGGCTCCTTTGTTTACATTTAGCTTTCTGCTGGGAATAGTGCAAGAAGCTTTCCAGCACAGCCATACCCCATTCTCTATACTAATAGACCTCTGTACACCAGCTCATGGTTGACCTTAAATACCATCAGTTTCCTAATCTGAGAGAACTGGCGGTAATTATTTCAGAATCTAACACTGCCATACTGTTAGGTTCCTGAAGTGGAGGTAGTAAGAACAACCTAACTTTGCCACATGCACTGGAAATGTTACCAAAACTGGTGAAAATGCTTGACTGGATTAGGTGCAGGTAGTTCTCCAGGAAACTACTGCCAGAAAATGGTTGTTTTGCACCAGGGACTACCTGCTGCCTGCCTTACTATTCAAATGGCTTTAAAAACATGTGCACTATCAGCATGTTACTAATGCAATACAATACACACTGTTAAAACAAATGCAGGCTTCGCTGAGATTGAGGTAAAATAAAAACTGAAATGTGACTGAAAGAGCCACAAATTAATAGGGCTTTACAATTTATTTTAATTTTTCGTACATCACGGGACACAGAGCGACTTAGTCATTACTAATGGGTTATATAGATACCTTCAGGTGCTGGCACTGGCAACTTCCAAAACCGGAAGTACCCTCCCCTATATAAGCCCCTCCCATCCGGGAGCACCTCAGTTTTTTGCCAGTGTCTAAGGTGTTGGCCAAGAAGTAACATGTGTTTTTCACTGAGCTTGCGTACAGGTTCTTTTGGGCCTCAGTAAGCTATTCCGGATCCGACCAAAAAAGCTTCATAGCTAAACGGTCGGTACCCGGGCCTTGCAAGAGAAGAGCAAGGTTTTGCCTGTAATGCCTCTCTTAGGAGGGCTGGACCCTGGGATCCAGAGCTCTGGTCATACCCACGACCAAGATGTTTTCTGTGCAGGGTGCTATACAGGTCCAGGGGAGTGGAATCCTTGGGAACCCGGTCCCTGAAGGTTTTATTACAAAGCCTGCCGTGATAGGTGAAGTTTGGGCTTCTGTGGACCAAACAGAGTCCTGCGGCGAGGAAAAGGTAAGTGGGGGCCCTCAGGAACTTGGTTCTATTGGGGGACCCCCAAGCCTAATTTGTCTTTCTGCCTGTTACCTAAGGTATTCCCGCTAATATTCTGTGTATGCCTGTAACTACTAAGAAAATGTAAAAATTTTAACAGTAGGCAAGAAAAAAAAAAAATGGTAAGACCGCGGTACCTGTGTTGAACACTAGAGGCCGCTATGGTTCTTTTTCTTGTAAATGTGGATTTTTTCTTCTGAAGTCAAATCCAGGCAGTTGGTAAGCTCTCTGTTGGGAAGCTGTCTCCTCTGCCCTGTTGCTCCGCTCATCCATCCCCGGGCCCTGCGGCAGGGACCCTGGCTCCCATCTAGCTCCTTGTTTTTTCAAAAAAGGCGCCGAAGGCGCACGTGCCCACGCGCGTGCACGCGCCTCTCTATATAGAGGCGATCTGGAAAGGGGCGGAGTCGGTGGATGACGCTCGGTGTGCGCCGCGGCACTACTGCGCATGTGCGGGCGTCCAGCGTGTTTAAAGGCACAATCACAGCTGGCTACTGAAGTGCACAGACAGAGCTAGCAACAGTAAAAAGGCACACAGAGGCGGTTGATGCAGGCATCCCCTAGAAAGGCACTTTAGTAGACACCAACTGTTATATAGCAGCAATTGTGCTAGACTATTCTCAGTAAAAGTGGTGTATTACGGCTGGAATACCTCAGCTTTGGGCTTAGGAATATGCCGTCCAGAAGCTCCGGAACTAAAGCTTCCAGGAAGCGAAAGGGGTCTCCATCGGGCTATGAGAATCTTGGGCATGCTTCTGCTGCACCAGTCTCCCCTGAAAATTCAGAGGTTAGTGACCATAGAGACCCCGCAGGAGTACCTGGTACTGTGGCTGTCCTCAGTTCACCTGCTCCTGTGTATGTAACAGAGGAGGTTTTTGCCTCAACTCTGGGAGGACTGGAAGAGAGATTGACTAAATTGATTGCTGCTTCCCTATCACAGGGAAAGCGCGCCCGATCTCCGTCTCCTCCCTCAGAGTGCCTGTTAGCGGAGCAACAGTCCCTTGCAGGGATCGACCTACCTGAAGGGGATCAGGATGAGGTTGATTCTGTTGTAGAGGAATCAACAGTGGAAGAACCATTTTCAGCGTCACATGCTGAAAGATTATGGGTTCAGTCTCTGACTGATATGGTCCGATCAGCATTTCAAATGCCCCTTGCGGAGCCATTAACCACTTCTGTCTCCTCGTTGGGGTCGCTAAAAGCTCCCCAGACTGTTTGTTCCTTTCCAATCCATCCTTTACTGGAATGACTCATTTACCAGGATTGGGAACATCCTGATAAAATATTTACTCCCCCCAAGAGATTTCCGGTGGTCTATCCCATGGAGGATAAGTTCATCAAAAAATGGAGGGTCCCTACAGTGGACGCAGCCATCTCTTGTGTGAATAAATCACTGACATGTCCAGGAGATAATGTCTAAATGTTCAAGGACCCAATAGATAAAAAATTGGAGTCCTTATTAAAATCTGCTTTCTCTACAGCAAGCTGGGTGACACAACCAGCAGTAGCAGCTATTGGGGTCTGCCAAGCAGGGAAAGATCAGTTGAAACAGGTCTTAAGGGACTTGCCAGATCAGCAGGCTCTTGCCCTAGCTGATCTACCTAGAGCCTTATGTTTTGCGGTTGACGCCATCAAGGATTCAATCCATCAGGCCTCCCGCCTTACGCTGTCTGTAGACATATGCGTAGGCTTCTATGGCTCAAAAACTGGTCTGCTGAGGCTCCCTGTAAGAAATTGCTGATTAGCTTCCCATTTCATGGAGAACGCTTATTTGGAGAAGATCTGGACAAGTATATCCAGAAGATTTCTGCCGGTAAAAGTACACTCTTGCCGGTTAAGAACAAAGTTAGAAGTCCTTCTTTTAAGAGGCCTACTTCTCCAGTCCCTGGCACATCGGCTGTGAAACAGTGCCGACGGCCTCCTCGGTCAAATCCAGGGGGCAGAAATCAGGGACAATCACAGGGTAACAAGAAACCCTGGGTCAAGAGAGGTACGAAACCTCCCCCCAAGTTATGAAGGGTTGCCCCCACTCAATCGGGTGAGGGGAAGACTTCAGTTGTTCACAGAGACCTGGCGGGACACCATCAGAGACAGATGGGTGATCTCCGCAGTAAGTCTGGGATACAAGCTGGAGTTAAAAGACACTCCTCCTGCCCATTTTATGAGGTCAAACGTGCCAAGCGATCCCCAGAAGAGAGGATCCCTCCTTCTGGCACTAGAACAACTATTGCTCCAAGGTGTAATCATGAAGGTTCCCTTGGAAGAATGCGGGTTCGGGTTTTACTCAAACCTCTTCACAGTCCCCAAACAAATGGGGACGTGAGGCCCATATTAAATCTAAAAGGGCTAAAACAAATTCCTACATATCAGGACTTTTCGGATGGAGTCGATCCGATCGGTGGCCACCGCCCTACAAGTGCAGGAATGGTTAGCCTCGATCGACATAAAGGATGCTTTTATGCATATTCCCATCTTTCCGGCCCATCAGAAATTTCTACGCTTTGCAGTAGAAGGGCGCCATTTTCAGTTCAGAGCCTTAGCTTTCGGTCTGGCCACAGCACCATGAGTGTTCACAAAAATTCTGGCCCCACTATTGGCCAATCTAAGAACACGGGGTGTAACGATAATGGCATATTTAGACGACCTGCTACTAATAGACCACTCAGTGGAAAAACTGGAAGTAGCTATTCCCAAGACAATCAAGTATCTGGGATATCACGGTTGGATTATCAACCGAGACAAGTCAGCTCTAAGACCAGTCAAAAGTCTGGAATACTTGGGGCTAAGGCTGGATTCAAATCAGAGAAAGATTTTCTTACCTCCAGAGAAGGTGTCGTCTTTTAAAGATTTGACCCACTTAGTGGGTACAAAAAGAAAACCATCCATACGCCTGTGTATGAGGCTGCTGGGAAAAATGGTGGCTTCATTCGAAGCAGTACCCTACGGTCAATTCCATTCAAGGAACTTACAGAGGGCCATACTGTCAGCCTGGAACAAAAAAGTTCAGGCTTTAGACTTACCAATGTCCCTGTCCCCTTCCGTTCGCAAGAGCCTCCATTGGTGGTTGGTGCCCCAGAATCTGGAAAAAGGGAAACCCTTCAGTCCGGATTCTTGGAAGGTGGTCACTACAGATGCCAGCCTCATAGGCTGGGGGGCAGTACTGGAGCAATGGTCTCTCCAGGGCAAGTGGTCAGAAGCAGAGAAGGCCCTGCCCATCAATCTCTTAGAGATACGAGCAGCCCGGTATGCCCTAGTAGCATGGACATCCAAACTCCAAGGGTCCCCTGTCAGAATTCAATCAGACAATGCCACAGCAGTGGCATATATCAATCACCAGGGTGGCACCAGGAGTCGTGCAGCCCAGAGGGAAGCGAATTGCATCCTGAAATGGGCAGAAAGATATGTCCCAGCCATATCCGCGGTTTTCATCCCAGGAGTGGAAAATTCGAGAGCGGACTTTCTAAGTCGCCAGCAATTATGCCCGGGGGAATGGTCTCTTCACCCCGAGGTTTTTCCAGGCAATATGCCAGCGGTGGGGAACACCGGATGTAGATCTGCTAGCATCCAGATTCAACGCAAAGGTGGACAGATTTGTGTCTCGCACAAGGGATCCCCTAGCTTGCGGCTCGGATGCCCTAGTGTTCCCTTGGGATCAGTTCAAGCTGATATATGCATTCCCACCGCCACAATTGTTACCGCGATTAATCCGCAGAATCCGGGTAGAAAAGAAACCGGTGATTCTGGTAGCTCCAGCGTGGCCCCGAAGAGCATGGTACGCGGAGATCGTAAAGATGTCAGTGGGGAGTCCTTGGACCCTCCCACATCGTCCGGACCTGCTTTCGCAGGGACCGATATACCACCCTTCCTTACAAGCCCTAGGTTTGACGGCCTGGCTATTGAAGCCCACATTCTAAAAAAGAGAGGTCTCTCTAATCCGGTGGTATCTACCATGATCAATGCTAGGAAGCCGGTATCCAGGCAGATCTATTATAGGATCTGGAAGGCGTACATCGCGTGGTGTGAGGCCAAGAAATGGCATCCGCGTAAGTACGTAATAGGTAAGATTCTGGACTTCCTACAGTGGGCTGTGGATAGGAAGCTTGCCTTGAGTACTATCAAGGGTCAGATTTCGGCCTTGGCAATATTTTTTTCAAAGGCCCTTGGCTTTGCATTCATTAGTCAAAGCTTTCATACAAGGAGTGATGCGTATTAGCCCTCCGGTTAGTATTCCCATATGTCCAAGGGACTTAAACCTGGTTCTGTCGGTTCTACAGAAACAACCGTTTGAACCATTGCAGCACATTTCCTTGGTTCTTCTCACCAGGAAATTGATTTTCTTAATAGCCATTTGTTCGGCTAAAAGAGTATCGGAATTAGCCGCCATGTCCTGTAAGGAGCCATATCGGGTTGTCCATAAGGACAGAGTAGTATTACATCCTCACCCAGCCTTTCTTCCTAAGGTGGTATCGAGGTTTCATTTGAACCAAGATGTGGTTTTTCCTTCTTTTTTCCCCAAACTTACCTCGGTAGAGGAAAAGTTATTGCATTCTTTGGATGTAGTAAGAGCAGTTAAAGCTTATCTAAAAGCCACTGCTCAGATTCGTAGAACGGATACTTTGTTTGTTCTGCCGGAAGGCCCCAGAAAGGGTCAGGCAGCATCAAAATCTACTTTAGCCAAGTGGATTCGACAGGTCATAATACAAGCCTATGGCTTGAAAAGGAGACCGCCTCCGTTCAAAGTTAGGGCGCACTCCACGAGAGGAGTTGGAACTTCATGGGCAGTGCATCACCAGGCCTCCCTGGCTCAAATCTGTATGGCCGCAACATGGTCTTCAGTACACACGTTTACTAGGTTCTACCAGGTGGACGTTAGAAGTCAGGAGGATGTCGCCTTTGGGCGCAGTGTGTTGCAGGCCGCAAAAGATCCTCATGCCTGATGGCGCCCAGCTTATGTATAGTGTATCCCCCCCCTCATTTGGTATTGCTTTGGGACGTCCCATTAGTAATGACTAAGTCGCTCTGTGTCCCGTGATGTACGAAAAAGAAAAAGGGATTTTTATAACAGCTTACCTGTAAAATCCTTTTCTTGGAGTACATCACGGGACACAGAGCTCCCACCCCTCTTTTTTGGCGACACTTATTGCTTTGCTACAAAACTGAGGTGCTCCCGGATGGGAGGGGCTTATATAGGGGAGGGTACTTCCGGTTTTGGAAGTTGCCAGTGCCAGCACCTGAAGGTATCTATATAACCCATTAGTAATGACTAAGTCGCTCTGTGTCCCGTGATGTACTCCAAGAAAAGGATTTTACAGGTAAGCTGTTATAAAAATCCCTTTTGTTTTACTTCCTCAAAACGAATTGTCACGTTATGAGGTTGAGAATGAGATTTTTTTCTGGTTTTGTTAGGCAACAGTTCAAGTATTTCTTCCTGAAAAGCTGTATTTTTAGCAGGATGAAAAAGTAAAAAAAAAAAAGAGGTATGCATTTAGTAATAACGTTTGTCACTTAGTAAAACAGAATCTCAATGTCTTCTTTTTTTTGTTTTTTTCAAAGGCCAATGCAGGTTCTTATATTTTGGATCTTATGTTTACAATAATCTAAATGACAATGAAAACTCCAATAAAATGCCACCATTTGTGGCAATAGAACTTTAAAAAATGTTACTTTTTATGGCATATAGTGATACAAAAAGAAAATATTTCAATAAATCATATTGTTATACAAACGGCTTATTGTTAAACAAAATGAGGAGAGATCCAATGAAGGTACGGAAGGTGGGCTGGGAGATCCAGGAGGGACTTGCCAATGCATGTTTTATTGTTGATCACTTGGACTACGTACATCAAGCTCTGGTGAAACATCTGAGATTGGTGGTGTGCCTTCTTTCTAAGTGATTGGATTGACCCCGGGACCTAAAAGGTTAAAATCTTTGGCATTAATATACAGCAGGGATATGCAATTAGCGGACCTCCAGCTGTTGCAAAACTACAAGTCCCATCATGCCTCTGCCTCTGGGTGTCATGCTTGCTGCTGTCAGAGTCTCGCTATGCCTCATGGGACTTGTAGTTTGGCAACAGCTGGAGGTCCGCTAATTGCATATCCCTGATATACAGTATCTTCTAAAAAAAAGGTCATTAGTCACCACATCTAGTGATTGGTAAGCTGCAATATATTACATTTTTATTTTTGGGTGTAATACCGCTTTAAGTGCAGTTCCATCAGGTGAATCGGGGTAAGCAAATTAGACCAGTATCCCTATATTTGAAGTCTATGTCCCTAGCATTTCCACATCAGCCCTTTCTATATTTACAGGTACAGACAGAATTATAAAATGTTGGCATAACAGTGGATAAAAATATATAGACCTATGCAGAGCTATGTGAACCAGATAGAATACCAACAATAGAAATAGTCACTATTTAAATAAAGTGCTCTATGTAAAATTCATGACAACCAAGGCAAATAAATATTAAAAAAATATATATATACAGTATATATATTATTTATTTGCATTGGCTGTTATAAATTTTACACTTTATTTAAATAGTGGCTATTTCTATTTTTGGTATTCTGTCTGGTTCACACAGCGCTACCAGGCTTGCCAACTTTCAGTAAATTTACAAACAGTTTGTAAAATCCATAATTGTTGCATCTGGTAATGAATGACAGTTACGGACATGCAGCCTACATGTCCGTCATAGACAATCAAGGACAGATGCAAAAAGTACAGATTTTACAAACTGTTTGTAAATTTACTGAAAGTTGGCAACCCTGAGCGCTACATAAGTGTATATATTTTTATCCACTTTTATACTACATTTTTGAGCGTGTTAATGCAGCATCTCTGAAGTTAAGGGGTGTACAGTTAATATATATATTTTTTTTAGTTATTGTAGAGTTATCTCCAGCAGCATGGAGTAGGGGTGGATTGATAGATTTATAAAATTATGTAAGAACGCCATGGCATTCAGAAATAATTGTGCAGGCCAGTAGTAAGAGCATCTACCAGGTATTGCAAGTGTGGCGCTTAGGTCTAGAAATGCATTTATTATCTTGGGCTGAATTGCAGTTGTGGGTTATTGTAAAATCTAATTTAATCCATCCACAATCAAATCAGTACACCCCAAAAAAATAAATAAAAAAAAACAGGACTTTTCAACACCTTTTTAATTTCATTGTGAAAGTAAAAAAAAAATCTAACAACAAAATGAAGCCTTTTCATGCTTTTCAATTACACCATGTGTTTTTTTTTTGGGGTAGGTAGAGGCAACTACCTTGGGTGCTGCGGGGAGCAATGGAGGGAAGAGTGCAGTAGTGCAGTGTCAGAATCGAGCAGTGGTGCTGTGACTGCTGCTGTAGACTGAATCCAGACGGCTGTCATTTCTGCTCCAGTATCGGGAGGAAACTAATAATGTGTAATTTTTTTTTTCACAGTAGGAGTATGTTGCTGGTTTCTCTGTAATCTCACCAACAGAAACTCTTGATTTTGTAAGAGAAGTGTTTATGTTCTGCTTTGTCATCTTTAGCGGTGCAGTACGGTTATGAAAGAGCCCTGCTGCTTATCCGAAAAAAAATTAAACATATTTCTGAGTTTGAAATTCAGAATTCTGAAATTAAAAATCATAATTGTTATTTTTAATCTCAGGATTCTGACTTTCAAACTCAGAATTCTAACTTTTAATCTCAGAATTCTGGCTTTCAAACTCAGAATTCTGACTTTTAATCCAGAATTTTGACTTTTAATCTCAGAATTCTGGCTTTCAAAGTCAGACTTCAGATTTTTTTATCTCAGAATTCTGACTTTTAATTGCAGAATTCAAATTAAAATAGCAGTATGGGTTTGGCCTTTTTTATAGATTTATACTTATACTACATCTGTACAATGCCACCTCTGCACTGAGAACCGAGTGATCGAACACCGCTGATTTCTCGGTTCTGACAGCTCCCCGAGCAGAGAGCTGCAGACTGTCTGTCACAGCTCTCTGCTCTGCTCCCTTCTCGCTCATTGGAGCGCTGGGCTGTGGAGGGGCGGCCAGCTCAGTCTCTCAGCGGCTCGCTGAGAGGCTGAGCCGGTTGTCGGTCCAGGCACCTGGCGGATCCAGACTCCATTGTCGTGATGAGGCAGTGCCTGGACCGACTTCTGTGACATCAGCAGAGAACGGACTTCAGCCCGCTCTCTGCTGAAAACGGGTCACACAACTGCAAAAACGAATTGCACTCCTGTGACCCATAGGATAAGTACAGCCAAACAAGCTTTGGCTATACTTCTCTTTTAGGCCCCTTTCACACTTGTGCGACTTTTAATCTCAGAATACTGACTTTGAAACTCAGAATTCTGACTTTCATACTGAGATTCCTGATTCTTTTTTAATCTCAGAATTCCGACCTTTAAACTCAGAATTCTGTTAAAAAATGTTTAGGATGGCCCCAGGGCTTTTCCATATATACATGGTTACTTCTGGTAAAACAGGAAATTTGCATGAGTACACACAGACTGTAGTTTCAAGAACTGTTACTGAGTCAACTTCAATTTTGCCTGGAAAAAAACATAAAAGTTGTGGAAAGAGAATGTTGGCTTCCTTATGGAGTTTGCCCAGTCGCCAATGGTGTGTACAACATGTAGATCATAATCTACAGCTAGCGCTACGCAGGTAGGTTTTTTTTCTTAGTTCATTTTATTTTTGAAATAGTGTAGCGCTGTACTTTCCATTTATTACTGAGTTTTATCATAGGGTTGGTCACCTTTGTGGTAGTAGCTTCACTTGTGAAGCACTCGCTGTGTTTGATTGAGAATTTTTATTGAGATTTAGCCATTTGTTTGTGGCTACCTTATTAACATTAGATTGAAATCAATGTGCTATAAATGAGATTATCATCAGTTGGACTTGTACATCTATTTTAATAATTGCTTCATTATTGTAATTGTATCCCTTGTGTAGTGGTAACATTTCTTACAAGTATATTTTAAGTGCCACTAAACTCTGGTTTAGAAACAAAATCTATTCAAGTACCATATATACTCGAGTATAAGCCGACCCGAGTATAAGCCAAGGTACCTAATTTTACCACAAAAAACTGGGAAAACTTTTTGACTCGAGTATAAGCCTAGGGTGAGAATGCAGCAGCTACTGTAAGTGGAAGAGGGTCAACAATGCCAATTTGCATGTCTCACTGTGCCCATTGCAACCTCACTGTCCCAACCTCACTGTGCCAGTTGTCACTGTGCCCAACCTCACTCTGCCCATTGCCACCTCACTGTGCCCATCCTTACTGTGCCAATCCTCACTGTGCCCATTGTCAGTGTACCTGAAATTGAGAGGCTGCGGGCGTCTATTTATTGTTTAAAACTCGCGGTCTCCTCCTGGTCCCTTCCTTGATAGGCATTTCTCAGCAGACACAGTTCCGCCAATCCCGAACGTTCTCTCATCCTCGGACTCAGTTTCCCAGCAGACACTGTGTTCAGTGTTCTGCCAATCACGGACGTCCTCTTGTCCGAAGATGAAAAGGCGTCCGTGATTGGCGGAACACTGAACACAGTGTCTGCTGGGATGGGTGAGGATGAGAGAACATTCGTGATAGGCGTTTCTCAGCAGACACAATTCCGCCTATCACGGAAGGGACCAGGAGGAGACCGCGAGTTTTAAACGTTGGACGCCCGCAGCCTCTCAATTTTTTCAGGTACACTGACTCGAGTATAAGCCGAGGGGGGCATTTTCAGCCCAAAAAAAGGGCTGAAAATCTCAGCTTATACTCGAGTATATACAGTATGTATTCTTAACTCAAAAAAGTAACAAACAAAAGAGAGCAGCATAGAGGGCTGATAGTGTTGTAAATATTAAATAAAGTTTAATGTTTAAAAACAGTAAAAATGTCTCACTCACAAAAATGAGAGCAAAGTCCAGCAACAAGGCAAAATCCATGGTAGTCCAGTATCCCAACAAAAGCTCCCTAACTTGGCAAGGGGAAGACAGCCTCAGGTTGTATTGGTACCGTCCATGCATACTGATATCTCTTCATTTGTACGTTTACTAGTATTTTTACAACTCGGGAGGGGTCAGTGTTCAAACAGTTACATAGTTACATAGTAAGTGAGGTTGAAAAAAGACACAAGTCCAACCTGTGTGCGTGCTTTTATGTCAGTATTAAATTGTATATCCCTGTATGTTGGGTCATTCAGGTGCCTATCGAATAGTTTTTTTTTAAATTATCGATGCTCCTTGCTGAAACCACTGCCTGTGGAAGAGAATTCCACATCCTTACCGCTCTTACAATAGTTACATTACAATGGTGTGTCATATTTCCATAACAATGTTAATTACTAGGTCATTGTATATTCCGTGGTTGCTATTTGAACTATAGAGGGAGTCCCTCTTGTGACTTACTGGTTGCCCTTTTACTACTCATTTAAGATTAGAGTTGGGCATTATATGTAGAGAGAGATCATTGCTTATTCAATGGAATGCTACATTCTGAGAATTGGATTAATCGCAAGGTTACTGATTGTTGTTTTGATTGCTAATTAAAAAATGGAGGTAGTCCTGCAGACAGGCCGATGAAGGGGAGATCCTCCCTGAAATGCGTTCTTACATCACCTGTGATGTCACATCTGGGGGTCGTACACTGACACGCGGAGTATGGATGGTGGTTTCCATAGAGCATCAGTGTTTCCTCTCCTTCCACCAGAGGCGGTCTTGTGAGCGCTGTCTTTTCCCATTGCCAAGAGTTCTTGTTTCATAGTTTTATAGTTGGTAAGGCTGACAATAGACACTAGTCCATCCAGTTCAACCTGTGTAGGCGTATGTGTGTTAATGTCGATAATCATTTCCCATATCCCTGTATGTTGTGTTCACTAAGATGCAAGTCCAAGGGGCTGATTTACTAATAACAGTGCGCTGCGCCGGTTCATACCTTAATTGGTGCGCCGGATAACTCCTTCATTGGGCGCAGGAACCAGCGGCGCACTGTTATAGTAAATACAAATGTCAGCGGCGCTCTATTGAAAATGAATGGTTCCCTATGGGAGCCCATTGATTTGAATAGAGGTCGCCCGGGAAGTCGGCGCTGGTTCTCGGCAGCCTCGCTATCCCGTGTTTGGTATGAATCATGAAGGGGAACTCCAGGCCAAATTTTAATGAAAAAACCGGCATGGGTTCCCCTTCAGGAGCATACCAGGCCCTTAGGTCTGGTATGGATTTTAAGGTGAATCCCCCCAAAATCCAAACAAGACCCTTATCCGAGCACGCAACCTGGCAGGCCGCAGGGGAAGAGGGGGGGACGAGAGAGCGGCCCCCCTCCCTCCTGAACCGTACCAGGCCGCATGCCCTCAACATGGGGGGTTTGGTGCTTTGGGGCAGGGGGGCCACCTACGGCCCCCCCACCCCAAAGCACCCTGCCCCCATGTTGATGGGGACAAGGGCCTCTTCCCGACAACCCTGGCCGTTGGTTGTCGGGGTCTGCGGGCGGGGGGCTTTTCGGAATCCGGGAGCCCCCTTTAATAAGGAGGCCCCCAGACGCCGGTCCCCCCAACCCTATGTGAATGAGTATGGAGTACATCGTACCCCTACCCATTCACCTGGTGGCAAAAAAGTCAATAAAAAACACAACACAGGTTTTTAAAGTAATTTATTAGGCAGCTCCGGGGGTCTTCTTCCGAGTTCGGGGGTCTTCCTGCCGGGCGCCCCGCTATCTTCTTCCAGCTCTTTTGCTAGCGGGGTCCCGGGCTTCCTCGTCGTCTTCTTCTGACTTCGGGGGTCTTCCTGCCGGGCGCCCCGCTATCTTCTTTCAGCTCTTTTGCTAGCGGGGTCCCGGGCTTCCTCGTCGTCTTCTTATGACTTCGGGGGTCTTCCTGCCGGGCGCCCCGCTATCTTCTTCCAGCTCTTTTCCTAGCGGGGTCCCGGGCTTCAGCGTCGTCTTCTTCCCTCTTCTCTCCGCCCGATGTTGCCTCGTCGCTGTCCGCCGTTACAATGCTCTGGCCGCGGAGCGCATCCACTTATATTGGCATGGGGCGTGGTCACCGAGTGATGCCACCCGCTGACCCCGCCCCCGTAGTACATCACAGTCCCATCATTCCCCGGGACTGTGACATCATACGGGGGCAGGGTCAGCGGTGGCATCCCCAGGTGACCACGCCCCATGCCAATATAAGTGGGTGCGCTCCGCGGCCAGAGCATTGTAACGGCGGACAGCGACAAGGCAACATCGGGCGGAGAGAAGAGGGAAGAAGACGACACTGAAGCCCGGGACCCCGCTAGCAAAAGAGCTGGAAGAAGATAGCGGGGCGCCCGGCAGAAGGCAGAAAGAACGGGAGACCGTGGAGAAGGCACCGGAGAGTGGGAGAAGAACCGGACAGCGTGGAGACGACACCGGAGAGCAGAACAAGAGACCCCCGAAGTCGGAAGAAGACGACGAGGAAGCCCGGGACCCCGCTAGCAAAAGAGCTGGAAGAAGATAGCGGGGAGCCCGGCAGGAAGACCCCCAAAGTCGGAAGAAGACGACGAGGAAGCCCGGGACCCCGCTAGCAAAAGAGCTGGAAGAAGATAGCGGGGTGCCCGGCAGGAAGACCCCCGGAGCTGCCTAATAAATTACTTTAAAAACCTGTGTTGTGTTTTTTATTAACTTTTTTTGCCACCAGGTGAATGGGTAGGGGTACGATGTACCCCATACTCATTCACATAGGGTGGGGGGGCCTGTATCTGGGGGCCCCCTTATTAAAGAGGGCTCCCGGATTCCGATAAGCCCCCCGCCCGCAGACCCCGACAACCAACGGCCAGGGTTGTCGGGAAGAGGCCCTTGTCCCCATCAACATGGGGACATCCTCCCCATGTTGAGGGCATGTGGCCTGGTACGGTTCAGGAGGGAGGGGGGCCGCTCTCGCGTCCCCCCTCTTCCCCTGCGGCCTGCCAGGTTGCGTGCTCGGATAAAGGGTCTGGTGTGGATTTGTAGGGGGACCCCCACGCTATTTTTTTTTTGTATGGCGCGGGGTTCCCCTTAAAATTCATACCAGACCTGAATGGCCTGGTATGGATTTTTAGGGGAACCCCCACGCTATTTTTTTTTAAAATTTGGGCAAGGTTTCCCTTAAAATCCATACCAGACCTGAAGGGCCTGGTATGGATTTTGGGGGGACCCCACACCATTTTTTTTTCATTTTCGTGGGGGGGGTGTCCCCTTTGAATCCATACTAGACCCAAGGGCCTGGTATTGACCTGGGGGGGGACCCCACGCTGTTTTTTTTCTAGATTTTTTTTTTTTTAGAGCCGGCAATGTTTATTTTTTTTACATTTCCTTTAACAACCAGCTATAAACAGGTTAAAAAAAATAAAAAATTGCCGCAAATACGCGGTACTTGCGTTTTGGATGCGGGTCCATTGAATTCTCTTACATCCAAAACACTGTTTTTGGCCTGGCAAAAAAAATCTGCAGTTGCGTTTAAACTCGTTTTTCACAAAGCCTAAAAATGCCTTCAGACGCCAAAGATTTCCACGTTTCAGACGCGGTACTGGCGTTTAGCCGCATTTTAGTTTAGAAGCGTTTTTAAAGGTGACCTATTTTTTTACATTGATAAACTCAAAAATTATGGCAATTTAGGAAAAACCATTAAAAATATATATATCTATCAAAAAATAAATGAAATTGCTTCCATTGCATTGTGGACAATCCACAACTTGGGGCAGCTGACGTGGCAAGTGGACAATCCACGACTTGGGGCAGCTGACGTGGCAAGTGGACAATCCACAACTTGGGGCAAGTGATGTGGCAAGTGACACGCTAAATACAACTACACTGCTGCTCTCTCAGCTGCTGATACTCACTCGTTAATAATACTGTATTTGGTGCTTAGGGCGGCTCCTTATCATGTTTCCTAACTAAACGCATATATACGCAAATGTGGTAAAATGCGGCATGCAAACGCCACAAAGCGCGCCTTTCTAAACGCCGCTTTCAACCTTAGTTCTGAACACTTTGCACCAGCGTCCCGTGTACATGGGGCATAAAAACGCCTATACCATTTACAGCTCAAAAACGCCATGGTGGCCATGAGGCCATAGGCTAACATGGAGAGATGTTTTTAAGCTGCTAAAAACGCTCAAACAAGCGGCTGGAAAAACGTCCGTGTGCATGTAGCCTTATATTAACCACTTGCGCACTGGCCACTTAAACCCCCTTCCTGCCCAGACCAATTTTCACATTTCAGCGCTGATGCACTTTGAATGACAATTGCGCGCTCATACAACACTGTAACCCAATGAAAATTTATTATTTTTTGGCACACCAATAGAGCTTTCTTTTGGTGCTATTTGATCACCTCTGCGTTTATTTTATTTTCTATAAATACAAAAGACCGACTAAAAAAAAAATAATTGGATATTTTAACCACTTCAGCACTGGGCCTATTCTGGCACTTCTCTCCTTCATGTAAAAATCATACATTTATGGCTATAAAATTACTTCAAAACCCCAAACATTATATATGTTTTTTTAGCAGATACCCTAGGGAATAAGATGGCGGCCATTGCAAATTTTTATCTCGCTCGGTATTTGTGCAATAAATTTTCAAACGCCTTTTTTTTGGTAAAAAAATGGTTTCATGAATGTAAAAAAATTACAAAGCAGTAAAGTTAGCCCAATTTTTGGGGATAATGTGAAAGATGTTGTTATGCTGAGTAAATAGATACCTAACATGTCATGCTTTAAAATTGTGCACACTCATGGAATGACACGAAACTTCAGTACTTAAAAATCTCCCTAGGCGATGCTTTAAATTTTTTTACACGTTACCATTTTCTCATTACAGAGGAGGTCTAGTGCTAGAATTGTTGCACTCGCTCTAACGCACGCAGCAATACCTCACATGTGTGGTTTGAATGGCGTTTACATATGTGGGCGGGACTTGCGTGTGTGTTCACTTCTGAGCACGAGCTACCGGGCACATGGGCGTTTTTTCTTTATTTTGATGATTTTTTTGCAGGTTTTTTACTTTTTTGTATTTCTTACTCTTTTTTTTACTTTTTTGTTTTTTGGATCACTTTTAGTCCTATTACAAGGAATGTAAACATTCCTTGTAATAGGAATCTATTGTGACAGGTCATCTTAATGGAGAGATGCAGGGTCAATAAGACCCCACATCTCTCCTCCAGGCTAGAAAGCATGAGATCGGTCAAAAAAATTCACTGATCTCATGCTGACAGCCGAGATCGCAGCTTTGTTTACATACGGAAACTCGGTGTGATGTCATAACGTCGCACCCGGGCCTCCAACGGTCATAGAGATGACTGGTGACCATCTGGTCACCAGTCATCTCTATGCTTCCCATCCTGCACCGGCCAAATCGTTCTCCGAGCCCAAGATGGCACGGAGAGCCCGGAGAAGCACCGGATGGCGGCGGGAGGGGGGTGGGACGTCCCCTCCCACCGCCTATAAGAACAATCAAGCGGTGGAACTGCCGCTATGATCATTTTTATCGTGCACAGAATCGCCGCTGAAAATAATGATATCTGAATGATGTCTGCAACTGCAGGCATCATTCAGATGTCACCGCACAAAGCCGAGGACATAATTTGACGGTGGGCGGTAGGAAAGTGGTTAATATTTCGAAAATTTCGACAAAAGGTAATTTTTCTCCTTCATTGATGTACACTGATGTGACTGCACTGATGGGCACTGATAAGGTGGCAAGGGTGGGCACTGATAGGCAGCACTGCTAGGTGGCACTGATTGGCACCAGTGGTGGGCATTGATAGGTGGCACTGGCAGGGGCTACTGATTGTCCCTTGCACATAAGCCAGTGATTGCCTTTTTTATGCTCACGCTGTCAGCACAAGGAGAAAACAAAAACCATTACCCAGCTTTTGTTTACATCACGTGATCAGCTGTCATTGGCTGACAGCTGATCACATGGTAAAGGGCAGGGATCGGCCCCTTACTTGGATCTGTCATCACCCGAGTCTCAGTGACCACAGCGCGCGCGCGAAGGGGAGGACGTTTATTGACGGACTCCCGGCCATTGTGGACCGTGCTGTGGCCATCGATCAGTTATAGCGCTGATCTCAAGTGATTAAAGAGGGTCTAAATGGGCCATTGACGTGCATCACAATTCAACTTAGGAATGTGTCTTTGCAAAGTTAAACTAAATGAAATCCTTTCTTATTTTTGCTTGGGGATAGAGTGCAGAGGGATTACAAGTCTAGACAGTTTTTGGGGATGTCTGCACCCCTGATAGGGTGAAGACAACTCCCAAATTTGGCCACTTTATCCTTCCAAATAATTCAATTCCTGTCACATAGCCACACAGGAAGTGAGGGGAAATCCCTACCAATGTCTTTCCTTGGGGACACACAGGTCAATCTAAATACTTTCCCCATTATGTTCATTGCACTCCAGCATTTTGCAGGTTACACCCCAAATTATTATTAGGTATTTTGGACTTTGGGGTTTATTTACTAAAGGCAAATCTACTTTGCACTACAAGTGCACTTGCTGGATATCCGAGGGGGACATGCATGCAAACAAACAAAACACCATCTTTGCTTTTACATGATTGGATGTTACAATCACCAGTGATCCCTCAGATTTTCAGCAGCTACACTTTTACTGCAGAGTGGATTTGTCTTTACTAAACCCCAAACTACCCAATGATTTAGGGTGTACACAACAAAGTGCTAGAGTGCAATTTGCTTAATGGGGACACTAGTTAGATCAGTGGTTCTCAACTCCTGTCCTCAGGACCCACTAACAGGCCAGATTTTAAGTATTACCTTGGTGAGATGCAGACTAGAATACTGCAATCCCTGAGCAGCAAATTATATCACCTGTGATGCATTTCAGTTATCTTGCAAACCTGGCCTGTTGGTGGGCCCTGAGGACTGGAGTTGAGAACCACTGAGTTAGATTGATCTGTGTGTCCCCAAGAAAAGACATTGGTAGGGTTTTACCTTCACTTCCTGTTTAGCTGTGTGACAGGAAGTGAAGCCAATTTTACTAAAAGGGGACACAAAGCCCAACCTACAACAAAAAAAACACAAGCAGGGGTTCTAACACTTACTTTGTTTCCCTCAAAATGGCCACAATTAGAATTGTATTGCCTTGAGATATTTTTAAGTGCAGTGCTCTAAATCAGTGCTTCTCAAGTACCCCCAACAGTCCAAGTTTGCAGGTTTTCCTTCATCTTGCACATGTGCTTTAAATCACAGTCAATGGTTTTGTATTTTGGACAGCAATTCTCGATAAGATAAATTCACAAAACATGTCCTGTTGGGGGTACTTGAGGACTGAGGCTGAGAACCACTGCAGTAAAAAAGGAAAATTGAATACTTACCGCTCTGTATTTTTCATTTCCTGGCGATTATCCATGGCAGCACGCAAAACATGCATATGCTAGCATGAAGGCACCAGGGTAGACAAATCACACCTGTTTTGTTTTGACATGCCAATTAGCTGTCACATTTGTTGCAAAGAAAACGCAAAACAAACCTCAAAACTTTGCATCAAATTTTATTGGTCAACAAAACAAAGAATAATAAAAATAAATAAATAAAAAAATAAAAAACAGGGTCAATTTGAAACAGTTACAGACTCAACATCTTGAGAAAGATTTGGCAACAAAATGCAGCACAGACAATTAAATCAAAGTGAAGAAACGACGCACATTAACAACATCAAAATTATTTCAGGGGAACATTTCCCCCACACAAAAAAATAAAATCCACAAAAGTAAACCAAACATCCTGTTTTGCAAAGACATAACAAATAAAATACATGTGTTACAAACTCGATAAGGACACCAAAATGTACATTTTGCCCCCACACACACACTTGCCTCTTTTCGGGGCAAGGTAGAGAATGCTATCTGTGAGCTTTATATAACATAGGTTTGTGAGCTAATGAGGCAATTGAAAACACATACACATTCCATGAAACAGCCAAAATGCAAGTTCACCCAATGTAGAGACTGAACTTCAAAGTGGGTACACCTGTTAAGGAGGTCCTTCAATTACTAACCCAAAAAACACTCTCTGAGCATGCCCAGAAATATCCAGGTGCTGTTCACACACAAAAAGCACCACCAAAAAATCTAACTGGCTGGGCATGCTCAGAAGAACACAAATGCAGCTAGCAGAAAATAACCTCCCCCCCTGTCCAAAATTAAGCACATCATCCAGCATGCTACAAAATTAGAGATGAGACAATCACCCCCCCCCCCCCCCCCACCAACAAATACCATTGCAGTCTATGGGAACTGACATGTTAATTTTGCTAGTCCCCACTTGGCTGGCTTATCTTCTAGTTATTGGCCTTAAAATGGGGGCCCAGGTCCCACCCTAAGGGACATATATCAATGTCCCCAATTTGGACAACACCAAAAACAAAACAAGGAGAAGTGCCTTTAAATATGCCAAATTGCTTAAGGGCCATTTCACACCACATGCAGTCCATTGCGTTTTTTATGCATCAAAAATGCATGGAAAGTTGGTTATATGGTTCTAAATGGCAGTGTTTGTTCCAGTGCGTTCCAGTTCCACAAAAAAAGTAGAACATGCTGCATTTTACCTGCACTGGACTGTATTGGAACGCAGCAAAATGCATCAAAAACGCACCAGAACACACCTAAATGCACCAAAAACGCACTGGAACACACTTGTCCTTATCTATGGTTAATAAAAAAGAGGGGTGAAAAAAAAGCACTGGACTGCATCAAAAAAGTACCAAAAATGCACTGGAACGCATCAAAAACGTGCATGCAGAAAAGCACCTGGAACACATCCGGATTGCGTTTCTATGGTGTGAACTGGCCCTAGTTCACACCATAGAAACGCAGTCTGGATGCGTTCCAGGTGCTTTTCTGCATGCGCGTTTTTGACACGTTCCATTGCATTTTTGATGCGTTTTTGATGCAGTCCAGTGTTTTTTTTCCCCCTCTTTTCACTTAGAACAAGTGTGTTGCAGTGCGTCTTTGGTGCATTTAGGTGCGTTTTTGGTACGTTTCGTTGCGTTTTTGATGTGTTTTACTGCGGTCCAGTACAGTTCTGTACCTAAAAAATGCAGCATAACCAATTTTTTTTTTGCCTTTCTGAAACGCACTGGAACCGACTGCAGTGGTGTGAACTATGCCATTGGCATTAATGTGATCAACTTTCTTTGCGTTTTTCATGCATCAAAAAAACGCACTACACTGCACCCGGTGTGAACTGGCCCTAAATATCATACCCGGTGGGTGTCTATAGTATGCCTGTAAAGTAGCGCATGTTTTCCATGTTTATAACAGTTCGAGAGCAAAATTACATTTCTAAAGTAAAATAATAGTCATTTAAAAGTGCTCGCGGCTGTAATGAATTGCTGGTTCCCGTCAATACAGATAAAAGTCATTGAAAGTCTTTGATAACAAAAAAAAAAAAAGGGTGGGGGTTACCCCAAATTCCATTACCAGGCCCTTCAGGTCTGGAATGGATATTAAGGGGAACTCTGCCGCAAATTTTAAAAAAAATGCGTGCGGTTCCTCCAAATATCCATTCCAGACCCTTCAGATCTGGTATGGATTTTAAGGGGAACTCCACCCCAAATTTTTAAAAAAATGGCGTGGAGTACCCCCAAAAATCCACACCAGACCCTTATCCGAGCACGCAACCTGGCAGGCCGCAGGAAAAGAGGGGAGGACGAGAGAGCGGCCCTCCCTCCTGAACCATACCAGGCCACATGCCCTCAACATGGGGAGGATGTCCCCATGTTGATGGGGACAAGGGCCTCATCCCCACAATCCTTGCCGGTGGTTGTGGGGGTCTGCGGGCGGGGGGCTTATCAGAATCTGGAAGACCCTTTAACAAAGGGGACCCCCAGATCCCGCCCCCCCTATGTGAAATGGTAATGGGGTACAAATGTACCCCTACCATTTCACAAAGAAAGTGTCAAAAATGTAAAAAATGACAATAGCCGGTTTTTGACAATTCCTTTATTAATGTCTTCTCTTTGCCTCCTTCCGCAGATGCGCTGATACTCATGGCACAAACGTTTTGTAAATCAGCCCCCAAGAGTCTTTTAAAACTATCAATACTTCCCGCTGACACCACCAATTGTGGAAGAGAATTCCACATCCTTATCGCCCTAACAATGAAAAAACTCCGACACAGCTTGAGGTTAAACCGCTTCTCCTCCAGTCTCATTGTGTGGCCCCCGTGTTCTCTTACACTCCCTGAGACTAAATATTTTTCTTCCTACGCTGGG
Organism: Rana muscosa; assembly: GCA_029206835.1. Taxonomy (NCBI): domain Eukaryota; kingdom Metazoa; phylum Chordata; class Amphibia; order Anura; family Ranidae; genus Rana; species Rana muscosa. The sequence continues at coordinate 632,011,849 of CM055117.1, read as the reverse complement.
ATCACCATTGAGTTATTTGTATATCGCTGTCATATGTCCTCTCAAGCGTCACTTCTCCAGGGAGAATAAGTTTAGTGCTTGTAGTCATTCCTTCTAATTGAGGTCCGCCAGTCCCCTTATTCATTTTGTTACCCTTCTCTGGACTCTTTCCAGTTCTAGCACATCCTTCCTGAGGATTGGTGACCAGAACTGGAGGGAATACTCAAGAACCAGAGTTTTTTATAGTGTGTCAGGATTATAGTTTTATCTCTGGAGTAAATTCCCTTTTTTATGCTGCTAATAATCTGCTGGCTTTGCTTGCTGCGGCTTGACAGTGCATGCTATTGCTCAGTCTGTCTTCTATCAGGACCCCCATATCTTTCTTAATCCTGGATTCCTCCAGAGGTTCCCCCCAGTGAGTAATTTGCTTTTATATTTTTAGCCCCCAAGTGCATTACTTAAAATGTTTCAACATTAAACCTAATTTTCCATGTAGTTGTCCACCCCATTATTATTTTTTCAGGTCTTCTTGTAAAGTTTCTATATGCTGATGTGAAGTTATTGCCCTGCTTATTTTTGTGTTGTCAGCAAAAACTGAGATCAAGCTATTTACAGTATCTCACAAAAGTGAGTACACCCCTCACATTTTTTAAAATATTTTATTATATATTTTCATGTGACAACACTGAAGAAATTACACTTTGCTACAATGCAAAGTAGTGAGTGTACAGCTTGCATAACAGTGTAAATTTTCTTTGCCCTCAAAATAACTCAACACACAGCCATTAATGTCTAAACCGCTGGAAAAAAAAGAGAGTGCACCCCTAAGTGAAAATGTCCAAATTGGGCCCAAAGTGTCAATATTTTGTGTGGCCACCGTTATTTTCCAGCACTGCCTTAACCCTCTTGAGCATGGAGTAACCCAGAGCTTCACAGGTTGTCACAGGAGTCCTCTTCCACCCCTCCATGACGACATCACGGAGCTGGTGGATGTTAGAGATTTTCGCTCCTCCACCTTCCGAGGATGCCCCACAGAGGCTCAATAGGGTTAAGGTCTGGAGACATGCTTGGCCAGTCCATCACCTTTACCCTCAGCTTCCTTAGCACGGCAATGGTCGTCTTGGATGTGTGTTTGCATTTGTTATCATGTTGGAATACTGCCCTGCGGCCCAGTCTCCGAAGGGAGGGGGATCATGCTCTGCTACAGTATGTCACCGTACATGTTGGCATTCATGGTTCCCTCAATAAACTGTAGCTCCCCAGTGCTGACAGCACTCATGCAGGGCCGGTGCTACCACTAGGCAGATTAGGCAGCCGCCTAGGGCGCACTGCCACCTAGGGCGCAACTGTGGCTGCTGTGTATACACAGCTCTCTGGTGTGGAGATGACACAGCCTTGTGTGTAGAGCCGGGTGTCAGTATAACAGGACAGACAAATGCGAGGAAGAGGGGAGTAGTGCGGAGACTGCGCGGTTCAGTCACTGGGGAAAGCAGAAGATTTTTGGTGAAAATTGGGGGGTGTAATGGCGCTTGCTAAAAACAAATCCCTTTAATTAAAGTGCAACCAAGTGGGTATATAATAAAGTTAAAAAATATAAAGGCTAAATAGTCCGTGATGTGATAGCATCATACACAATATGTATAAAAGAATAATCCAATAAAGTGCTCCAATAATAAAGGCAAAAAATCCCATGCAATAGATCCCATGCAAAAGGTATAAGCAACAAATGTGAGTCTCGGTAAAAAATACAAATCTTCTGTGCAAAAAGAGATATCTGATACCAATAAAGTGCAAATAGTGAGTCTCTGTGTAGTCAAAAAATAAATGAATCAAGTATCCAAAAATACAATAAATAATGAGTCTCTGTGCAGTATAAAAAATATAAAATCCAAAGTAGCAGTGCAGAACAGATCCACCATCCACAAGTGGCTAATCACATGCAGGTGCTTCTATCCAAGTGCCCACGTTTCCCCCAGCCTCTCACCTTGGCTGGCTTGTAAACAAGCCTCTTCAGTTGACCCAATGGCAGATGCAGCTCCTCAGTTAGATTGATATCCCTCAATGGCTATGGATCCCGGAGTGACCATGTGATTCCTCTGCATCAGTAAACGCTTTGGAGTGGGGCACTAGGTTCTCAGAAGTGAGATGAAACACATCTCCCATAGTTTGATACCATTCAAAATATTTATTTAAAACAACATGGAAACACTTACATCAATTACTGTTCAACAGACGCATGTAATCTCATACAAACATAAACACTTCCGCTCTCGGCCGCTGGGGGCAGAAGTAATGTCACCACTGGCTCTCCTCCCTGGTCCCTTACGCGTTACGTGGCTGGACACGCCACCTAATCATAGGGTATGGAGCCATGGTGAGTGAGGGTGACTAATATACAACCACGTTGTCATGACAATGCATGACGCTGCGGTAAACAGACATAACGAATGAATTAAAAACAGATGCCTTCATTAACCATTAAAAGCATTTAATCCTGGATAATTAAAAAAGAAAAACACTCAAATACCGGGCACTCCATCTGCTAGTCAAGCCATATTAATGCGCCCAGACAAATCCTCCAGTGAATTAAATTAGGCACATAATCCGGAGATAAATAAAAAATAAAACAACAAAATTGTATTTTGTCCTGAAAATCAAATAGCAGCGCTCCCTCTAGGGGTGGTTGGTTAACATTACACCCTAATACTAATATTTTCCATATAATCCTTCATGCAAACAACACCACTGTGGCCATCTAGTGGTAACAACCGGTAGAGCAGTGGTGCCAAAACCAATAAAAAAAAAAAACTAATAATGTGATAGGAATCCCAAAAATATGAAAGAGTAAAATAAATATCTTATGACTTCCCATGGAATATCTTAAATTTGAGCTTATTAAAAACTGCGTTGTCATGACAATGCATGACGCCGCGGTAAAACAATATAATGAATACATTTAAAACAGATGCCTTCATTAACCACTTAACGACCGCTCACTGTATATATACGTCGGCAGAATGGCACCGACAGGCACAATCACGTAGAGTGTACGTGATTGCCTTTGTACAGTTGGGGGGTCCAATCGGACCCCCCTCCTATACAGTGAGCGGTGGCTAAGTGTCTGGGAGCGTTCCGGGATGAGGGGGCAGCCATTCGTTTCTGGCCACCCCCTCGCGATCGCTCCCGGCGAATGGAAATGCCCCCTCTGTCTGTGTCAGACAGAGGGAGCAGGAGGAAGTGATGTCATCTCTGGTGTGGCGCTCACATATACCGAGCGCCGTACAAGAGAAGATATCAGGTCAGTGCACACAACACTACACTGACACCAGGACACATAGGGACATAAATCGCCCCCCCAGGCCCCCCCAGACACCCCAGATCACCCACCAGATCACCCCCCCCCAGCCCCCAGTCACAGTGTCACTGATTGCAGTGACCATTTATTTAGTGATCACTGCAATCAGTGACATTTGTGACTGTAAAAGTGTCACCAAAGTTTAGTCTTAGGTCCAGTGTAGCCCCCTAACCCCCCCTGATAAAGGTTTAACCCCCTGATCACCCCCCAGATAACCCTTTCACCCCCTATCACCACTGTCGCTTAGCGATCATTTTTCTGATCGCTGTCTTAGCGTCAGTGATGCCGATCGGCAGCCAGTAATTTTTTTTAGGTTCGCCGCAGGTTTTTATAGCGTCAGGTACCCCAATATATTATCTAATAAAGGTTTAACCCCCTTGATCGCCCCCCAGGTAACCCTTTCACCCCCTATCACCACTATCGCTAAGCGATCGTTTTTCTAAACGCTGTCTTAGTGTCTGTGATGCAGATCGGTAGCCGGTAATTTTTTTTAGGTTCGCCGCAGGTTTTTATAGCGTCAGGTACCCCAATATATTATCTAATAAAGGTTTAACCCCCTTGATCGCCCCCCAGGTAACCCTTTCACCCCCTATCACCACTGTCGCTAAGCAATTGTTTTTCTAAACGCTGTCTTAGTGTCGGTGATGCAGATCGTAGCCAGTATTTTTTTTTAGGTTCGCCGCATGTTTTTATAGCGTCAGGTACCCCAATATATTATCTAATAAAGGTTTAACCCCCTTGATCGCCCCCCAGGTAACCCTTTCACCCCCTATCACCACTGTCACTAAGCGATCGTTTTTCTAAACGCTGTCTTAGTGTCTGTGATGCAGATCGGTAGCCGGTAATTTTTTTTAGGTTCGCCGCAGGTTTTTATAGCGTCAGGTACCCCAATATATTATCTAATAAAGGTTTAACCCCCTTGATCGCCCCCCAGGTAACCCTTTCACCCCCTATCACCACTGTCGCTAAGCAATTGTTTTTCTAAACGCTGTCTTAGTGTCGGTGATGCAGATCGTAGCCAGTATTATATTTAGGTTCGCCGCATGTTTTTATAGCGTCAGGTACCCCAATATATTATCTAATAAAGGTTTAACCCCCTTGATCTCCCCCCGAGGTAACCCTTTCACCCCCATCACCACTGTCGCTAAGCAATCGTTTTTCTAAACGCTGTCTTAGTGTCGGTGATGCAGATCGGTAGCTGGTAATTTTTTTTAGGTTCGCCGCAGGTTTTTATAGCGTCAGGTACCCCCATATATTATCTAATAAAGGTTTTAACCCCCTGATTGCCCCTAGTTAACCCTTTCACCAGTGATCACCATATAAGTGTTACGGGTGACGCTGGTTAGTTAGTTTGCTTTTTATAGTGTCAGGGCACCCGCCGTGTATATAACCCAATAATGGTTTAACCCCCTGATCGCCCGGCGGGTGATATCAATTAGGTTTTAGCGTCAGAGGGTCTGAGTCACACCCCAGGCAGCGTCAGGTTAGTGCCAGTAACGCTAACACCCACGCGTGAAGCATACACCCCCCTTAGTGGTATAGTATCTGAACAGATCAATATCTGATCTGATCAGATCTATACTAGCGTCCCCAGCAGTTTAGGGTTCCCAAAAACGCAGTGTTAGCAGGATCAGCCCAGATACCTGCTGGCACCTGCGTTTTGCCCCTCCGTCCAGCCCAGGCCACCCAAGTGCAGTATCGATCGATCACTGTCACTTGCAAAACACAACACACATAACTGCAGCGTTCGCAGAGACAGGCCTGATCCCTGCGACTCCAGTGCTGTAGGAGGTGATTTCACCACCACAGTTAAAAAAAAAAAGCAAATATGCCGAAGCATTGGGGCAGCAGGGGCGGAGGAGCGATTTTGCTCCTAATGCCGCGTACATACGGTCGAAATTCCGACGGAGGCTTGCCCGTGGAAAAGTCCGACCATGTGTGTGCGGCATAACTTTTTTGCGGGAGGATGCCCCCATGCTTCGGCATATATAAATGGTGCGTGTATGCCCATCATTGGAAGTGGGTGGATGAAGGGCGGTATTCTAATGGTGGGCATACCCACCGATCAATCTCTTTTTTCGTTCAGCCAACTGGCTGCATGAAATAAAAAGATTACAATACATGTCCAACAAGGACCAGCAACATACTGGTATGTTGCTGGAATTTGAATGTTTATACCAGAATGATGCCTGCGGGTTTAGGTATCATCTTGGTATCATTCTTTTCAGCCTGCGGCCGGCTTTCATGTAAAAGCAATCCTAGTGGCTAATTAGCCTCTGGACTGCTTTTACAAGCAGTGGGAGGGAATGCCCCCCCCCGGATATAAAAAGCGCCATTGGGAAATTGGGAAAGCATTTTATCACACCGATCTTGGTGTGGTCAGATGCTTTGAGGGCAGAGGAAAAATCTAGGGTCTAGAAGACCCCAGTTTTTTCAAAAAAAGAGTACCTGTCACTACCTATTGCTATCATAGGGGATATTTACATTCCCTGAGATAACAATAAAAATGATAAAAAAAAAAATACTTGGAAGGAACAATTTAAAAATAAAATAAAAAAGCAAAATTAATAATAAAAAAAAAAAAAAAAAAAAAAAAAAGCACCCCTGTCCTGCCCTGCTCTTGCCCAATGGCGAACGGAAGCGTCGGTCTGGCGTCATATGTAAACAGCAATTGCACCATGCATGTGAGGTATCACCGCGAAGGTCAGATCGAGGGCAATCATTTTAGCAGTAGACCTCCTCTGTAAATCTACTGGGGTAACCTGTAAAGGCTTTTAAAGGCTTTTAAAAATGTATGTAGTTTGTCGCCAATGCGCGTTTGTGCGAAATTTTAAAGCATGTCGTGTTTGGTATCTATGTACTCGGCCTAAGATCATCTTTTTTATTTCATCAAACATTTGGGCAATATAGTGTGTTTTAGTGCATTAAAATTAAAAAAAGTGTATTTCTTAACCCAAAAAATGCGTTTGAAAAATCGCTGCGCAAATACTGTGTAGAAAAAAAAATGCAACACCCACCATTTTAATCTGTAGGGCCTTTGCTTTAAAAATATATATAATGTTTGGGGGTTCAACATAATTTTCTTGCAAAAAAAAAAATGTTTTCATGTAAACAAAAAGTGTCAAAAAGGGCTTTGTCTTCAAGTGGTTAGAAGAGTGGATGTAAGCTTCCTAATGTTGTGTATAAAATGCCAGAACAGTTCAAAACCCCCCCAAATGACCCCATTTTGGAAAGTAGACACCCCAAGCTATATACTGAGAGGCATGTCGAGTCCATGGAATATTTTATATGTTGACACAAGTTGCGGAAATACGACAATTTTTTATTTTTTTTTGCACAAAGTTGTCACTAAATGATATATTGCTCAAACATGCCATGGGCATATGTGGAATTACACCCCAAAATACATTCTGTTGCTTCTCCTGAGTACGGGGATACCACATGTGTGAGACTTTTTGGGAGCCTAGCCATGTACGGGACCCCAAAAACCAAGCACCGCCTTCAGGCTTTCTGAGGGTGTAAATTTTTGATTTCACTTCTCACTGCCTATCACAGTTTCGGAGGCCATGGAATGCCCAGATAGCACAAAACCCCCCCCCAAATGACCCCATTTTGAAAAGTAGACACCCCAAGCTATTTGCTGAGAGGTATTGTGAGTATTTTGCAGATCTCGCTTTTTGTCACAAAGTTTTGAAAATTGAAAAAAATATATATATATTGTGACAGCAGGAAGGTAAAGTCACCTGGTTGCATCCAGGGGGGTAGATATATTTCGCCCAGATTCAGGCTTTACGCCGACTTATACAACTAGGTGGAGAGTTGTATAAGGCTAGTGGGCTCATGGATGACTCATACCTCTAGGGAGAGTGTGGGGCGTCGTGCAGACAGGGAGTTGATGAGACCAGCTGAAGCTTGTCAGCTCATTTAGGCCTCTATAAGAACTCCCAGCTTCATTAGATGTTAGCTCATGCCTGGAACCAGACCTGTGTGGACTGTCTAGGGAGAGTGAACCCCTGTGCGGTGAGACAAAGCCTGTGTGGCTATTTGCTTGGACATTTAAAACCAGGGACTTAGGGACTAGGACAGCACTAGGCTGATCCCAGTTGTTAGTTAGGAAACCTGTATGTTTAGTCAGAGGTCAAGTTGACCAGGATTTATTTTGTTTATGTTTCTTTTGCTTTGCTGTGTTTTGTCACTGTAAATAGAAAATAAACCGCACCTTTTTGATTTTGAAAACCACAACCTCCGTTTGCTGGGCCTGTTTTTGTGTGGGGAGCCCATCTCGGGGGTCACACACACCCGCTGCCGAGCCAACCCCCTCACAGTTGGTGGAGAACCAGTGGCAGTTTTTTTTAAGCCAGCATGGAGGAGATACTGAAGCAGCTGGCTCTAGCAAATGCCAATCAACAACAGATGGAAGCAGTAATGCAGCAACGTCCGCAGACCAGTGAGGAAAGCCGTCCCACTAATACCGCGTCCTTTGGGGTGAGTCGTTTATTGACAAAAATGACTGGAGAGGATGATCCAGAGGTATTTTTGACCACATTTGAAAGGACCGCTGAAAGAGAAAAGTGGCCTGAGGAGCAGTGGGCTGGACTGGTGGCTCCTCTGTTAACTGGTGAATCGCAGAAAGCTTACTATGACCTAGAGCCTAACCAAGCAAAAGACTATGTGATGCTAAAAGCTGAAATATTGGCAAGGCTGGGTGTCACCCAGGCTGTCCGGGCTCAGCGTGTGCATAACTGGACTTTCCAGCTTGGAAAACCCCCCAGGTCTCAAATGTATGATCTCATTCACCTGAGCAGAAAGTGGCTACAGCCAGAGACTTTGTCCGCACCAAAGATTGTGGAACGTGTTGTAATGGATCGGTTTTTGAGAGCTCTTCCTACTGCCATCCAAAAGTGGGTAAGCCATGGAGACCCAGAGACGGCCGATGGTCTTGTGGATCGTGTGGAGAAATACTTGGCTACAGAGAACCTGACGGCCTCTTCCAGAGACACTCGGACTTTCCACCCTAAGACCAGACCATCCCCAGGGGCGGATAAGAGGATTCCAAGGGGTGAGGGTGGAGAGAGTGAGAGGGTGGGAGCTCTACCCCAAGTTTGGCGAGAACAGCCTGGGAAACCAGCGGCTCAAGAGGCCGCAAGAAGGATCGTTTGCTACCGCTGCCGGCAAGCGGGACATATTGCAGCCAATTGCCCGGTTGTGGAGGAACCCATGCAGTGTGACTTTCTGACGGGCAGACGTCAGTCGCTGTGTGCGACAGTCGCATGCACTGCCATTCGAGGAACTGAGAAACATTTATGCAAAATGTGTGTTAATGGTAGAAATGTTGTGGTATTGCTGGATTCAGGTAGCCTTGTGACCCTGATAAAGGCTGAGTTAGTTAAAACAGAGGTCTCTGGGAATAGCAAGGTAGCTGTTATTTGTGTGCATGGGGACACCCGAGAGTATCCAGTGACTACAGTGTGTTTCGAGACCCCCAAAGGTACCCTCTCTCATCCAGTGGGCTTAGTATCTCAGTTACCGCATGACGCCATTGTGGGAAGGGATTTTCCGAAGTTCTGGGAACTGTGGGATGATCCTGAGCCCCCCACTGGTGCCCCTATGTACCAGGAATGTGATAGCCAGAACTCCCCTGAGAGTGGTGAGGACTCTCCGGAATTTCCCTTATCAGTATTGGCAGGGGAGACTCAAGAAACTGGAGAGGAGCCCACCTCCTCAGACGAAAACCTACCGTCTGTGGAGTTTTCTGATCTTGAGGTTCACAGGGAAAACTTTGCCACAGAACAGTTGAAAGACCCCGCCCTAATAAAGGCACGGGAAAACGTAGTGAAAATAGATGGCGAGTTAGTGAACCCAGATAATACCTGCACTTACCCATACTTCAGCGTAGAGAAGGACCTACTGTATCGGGTGGCAAAAAGGGCAGAAGAAACCGTTGAGCAGCTTGTGGTGCCCAAACCTTACAGGAAGTTGGTGTTGGAGTTGGCCCATGGGCACATTCTTGGAGGTCATCTGGGGACAGAGAAAACCCGAGAGAGGGTATTACAGAGATTCTATTGGCCGGGGGTGATGAAGGACATAGAAAATTATTGTTCCTCCTGCCCTGTGTGTCAGAGGTCGGCCCCGATGCCACATTTCCGTAGCCCGCTGGTCCCTCTACCCATCATTGAGGTCCCGTTTGAGAGGATCGCCATGGATTTGGTAGGTCCTATAATCAAGTCCGCTAGGGGGCACCAGTACATATTATTTATAATGGACTATGCCACCCGTTATCCAGAAGCGATCCCTCTCCGAAATACCTCAGCCAAAACCATAGCCAAAGAGCTATCTCTTGTGTTTAGCCGGGTGGGTATTTGTAAAGAACTGCTTACGGACCAAGGTACACCCTTTATGTCCCGGGTTATGAAGGAGCTGTGTAAATTGTTCAAAGTGACGCAATTACGTACATCTGTGTATCACCCCCAAACCGATGGGCTGGTTGAAAGATTCAACAAAACCCTAAAACAAATGTTGAAGAAAGTGGTGGATAGAGATGGAAAGGATTGGGACTGTCTACTTCCTTATCTGATGTTTGCTATTAGGGAGGTGCCCCAATCCTCTACGGGATTCTCCCCCTTTGAGTTACTGTATGGGAGACACCCAAGAGGGCTGTTGGATATTGCCAAGGAAACTTGGGAAAGTGAGAGTTCTCCCCACAGGAGTGTGATTGAGCATGTCGCCCTGATGCAAGACCGAATTGCACAGGTAATGCCCATCGTGAAGGAACATTTGGCCCAAGCGCAGTTAGCACAGCAGAGAGTGTACAACCGTGGAGCCAAGACCCGTACCTTTTCCCCGGGGGATAGGATACTGGTACTTGTCCCTACGGTTGAAAGTAAATTCCTTGCCAAATGGCAAGGCCCCTACGAGATAATGGAAAAAGTGAGCGAAGTGAATTACAAGGTCAGACAACCAGGAAGGCGAAAGCCCGAACAGATCTATCACGTTAATCTGTTGAAAGCCTGGAGGGATAGAGAGTCCCTAGTCGCAGACACTTGGTCACCAGCTCAAACTGGTTGCGTGATTCCTGAGGTTGGAATAGCAGCCACCTTGTCACAACCCCAACAACAGGAGGTTAAGGAGTTTGTGCTTCGCAACAAGGAGGTATTCTCTGAGCTGCCGGGACAAACATCTGGGGTAGAGCATGACATCATCACCCCGCCCGGTGAAAGGGTGAAGTTAAAACCCTATCGGATCCCAGAGGCCCGACGGGAGGCAATACGGGAGGAAGTACAGAAAATGCTGAACTTAGGGGTGATAGAGGAGTCCCAAAGTGATTGGTCTAGTCCCATTGTGTTGGTGCCTAAACCGGATGGGAGCTGGCGATTTTGTAACGATTTTCGTCAGTTGAACAAAGTTACAAAATTTGACACCTACCCCATGCCACGTATAGATGAGTTGATCGACCGGCTGGGAACAGCCCGATACATGACGACTCTTGACCTCACAAAAGGGTATTGGCAAATCCCCCTGGCCAAGTCGGCCAAAGAGAAAACCGCATTTGTAACCCCAGACGGGGCGTTCCAATATAAAAGAATGCCGTTCGGGTTACAGAATGCGCCGGCCACATTCCAGCGGAAAATGGACCAGATGCTGAGGCCCCATCGGAAGTATGCTGCGGCTTACCTGGATGACGTAATTGTCCATAGCACAGATTGGGCCTCACATCTGCCAAAAGTGCAAGCAGTCCTGGACTCTGTTCGGGAAGCGGGGTTTACGGCTAACCCCAAGAAGTGTACCATTGGGCAGGAGGAGGCCAAATATCTTGGGTACACCATTGGGAGGGGAGTAATAAAACCCCAACTCAACAAAGTCGAGGCCATCCAGAGTTGGCCACGTCCCAACAGCAAGAAGCAGGTACGAGCCTTTCTGGGAATCGCTGGGTATTATCGGCGATTCATTCCCCACTTTGCTTCTAAGGCTGTGCCCCTAACCAACCTGATGAAGGGGAAAGGGTCGGTCATGATTAAATGGACCCCCGAGGCTGAGGCAGCATTCCAATTCTTGAAACAAGCCTTATGTAGCCAGCCAGTGTTGTACTCACCCGACTTCTCTAAAGACTTTGTCGTACAAAGTGATGCGTCAGATGTGGGGTTAGGAGCAGTATTGTCCCAGGTCTGGAACGGGGAAGAGCACCCAGTCATTTACCTCAGCAGGAAGTTGAAGTCCCATGAGGTAAATTACGCCACCGTTGAAAAGGAGTGTTTAGCGGTGAAGTGGGCTCTAGATTCCCTTCGGTACTACCTGCTAGGTAGGCACTTTGACTTGGTTACGGATCACGCTCCGTTAAAGTGGATGGCTCAAAACAAGGAAACAAATAGAAGAGTGAATAGGTGGTTCCTGGCCCTCCAGGAATTCAACTTCACAGTAAAGCATCGCCCTGGCGTTCAAATGGGGAATGTGGATGCTTTGTCTCGAGTACATGAATGCCTGATTGCTGGTGTTCCAACCCCGAGGTTAAAACAAGAGGGGGGGGTATGTGACAGCAGGAAGGTAAAGTCACCTGGTTGCATCCAGGGGGGTAGATATATTTCGCCCAGATTCAGGCTTTACGCCGACTTATACAACTAGGTGGAGAGTTGTATAAGGCTAGTGGGCTCATGGATGACTCATACCTCTAGGGAGAGTGTGGGGCGTCGTGCAGACAGGGAGTTGATGAGACCAGCTGAAGCTTGTCAGCTCATTTAGGCCTCTATAAGAACTCCCAGCTTCATTAGATGTTAGCTCATGCCTGGAACCAGACCTGTGTGGACTGTCTAGGGAGAGTGAACCCCTGTGCGGTGAGACAAAGCCTGTGTGGCTATTTGCTTGGACATTTAAAACCAGGGACTTAGGGACTAGGACAGCACTAGGCTGATCCCAGTTGTTAGTTAGGAAACCTGTATGTTTAGTCAGAGGTCAAGTTGACCAGGATTTATTTTGTTTATGTTTCTTTTGCTTTGCTGTGTTTTGTCACTGTAAATAGAAAATAAACCGCACCTTTTTGATTTTGAAAACCACAACCTCCGTTTGCTGGGCCTGTTTTTGTGTGGGGAGCCCATCTCGGGGGTCACACACACCCGCTGCCGAGCCAACCCCCTCACAATATATATATATTTTCTTTCTTCATTTTCAAAAACAAATGAGAGCTGTAAAATACTCGCCATTCCTCTCAGCAAATAGCTTGGGGTGTCTATATTCCAAAATGGGGTCATTTGGGGGGGTTTTGTGCGATTTTGGCATTTTATGGCCTTCGAAACTGTGATAGGTAGTGAGGAGTGAAATCAAAAATTTGTGCCTAGAAATCCTGAAGGCGGTGCTTGGTTTTCGGGGTCCCGTACGCGGCTAGGCTCCTAAAAAGTCCCACACATGTGGTATCCCCGTACTCAGGAGAAGCAGAAAAATGTATTTTGGGGTGTAATTCCACATATAACCATGGCATGTGTGAGCAATATATCATTTATTGACAACTTTTTGTATTTTTTTTTTTTTTGTCATTATTCAATCACTTGGGACAAAAAAAATTATATTCAATGGGCTCAACAGGCCTCTCAGCAATTTCCTTGGGGTGTCTACTTTCTAAAATGGGGTCATTTGGGGGGGTTTTGTGCTATTTTGGCATTTTATGACCTTCGAAACTGTGATAGGTAGTGAGGAGTGAAATCAAAAATTTGCGCCCTTAGAAATCCTGAAGGCGGTGCTTGGTTTCCGGGGTCCCGTACGCGGCTAGGCTCCCAAAAAGTCCCACACATGTGGTATCCCCGTACTCAGGAGAAGCAGCAAAATGTATTTTGGGGTGAAATTCCACATATAACCATGGCATGTGTGAGCAATATATCATTTAGTGACAACTTTTTGTAATTTTTTTTTTTTTTTAGTCATTATTCAATCACTTGGGACAAAAAAATAAAAAATTCAATGGGCTCAACATGCCTCTCAGCAATTTCCTTGGGGTGTCTACTTTCCAAAATGGGGTCATTTGGGGGGGTTTTGTACTGCCCTGTCATTTTAGCACCTCAAGAAATGAGATAGGCAGTCATAAATTTAAAGCTGTGTAAATTTCAGAAAATGTACCCTAGTTTGTAAACTTTTGCGCAAACCAATAAATATACGCTTATTGACATTTTTTTTACTAAAAACATGTGGCTGAATACATTTTGGCCTAAATGTATGACTAAAATTGAGTTTATTCGATTTTTCTTATAACAAAAAGTAGAAAATATCATTTTTTTTCAAAATTTTCGGTCTTTTTCCGTTTATATCGCAAAAAATAAAAATCGCAGAGGCAATCAAATACCATTAAAAGAAAGCTCTATTTGTGGGAAGAAAAGGACGCAAATTTCGTTTGGGTACAACATTGCATGTCCGCACAATTTACAGTTAAAGCAGCGCAGTGCAAAATTCTGAATTCACCTTTGGTCCTTTAGCTACCAAATGGTCCGGGGCTTAAGTGGTTAACAATCAAAAGCATTCAATCCTGGATATTTAAAAACCCTCAAATACCGGGCACTCCATCTGCTAGTCAAGCCATACTAATGCGCCCAGACAAATACTCCAATGAATTAAATTAGACACATAATCCGGAGATAAATAAAAAAACTGACGCTGGATATACATAAAACTAATCAAAATAGTCTCACTACTAAACAATTCCTACAGTGATAATGATTAATCTGATTGTTGACTAATAAAATTATTTTGTTTTGTCCTGGAAATCAAATAGCAGCACTCCCTCTAGGGGTGGTAGGTAAGCGTAACACCCTAACACTAATAGATTCTATATAATCCAACATGCAAACAACACCACTGTGGCCATCTAGCGGTAACAACCGGTAGAGCAGGGGTGCCAAAACCAGATATTATCCTGTAAAACTAATAATGTGAAGAGAATCCCAGAGAAAAAGTGAAATAAATATCTTATGGCTTCCCATGGAATATCTTAAAATTGAGCTTAATAAAATGAAAAATGATTGATAAAATGCGGGCTAAAAATGAAAATGACAGAGAGATAATTCAGTAATTGGAGATAAAACAATTTAGATCGAACTCCACATTGTGCCCATGAGGTGCCAATGTACAGAGCTCATGTATCCAACGGGATTCAGCTTGGCTAATTTTAATAATCTTATTGTCCCCCCTCCAATGGGGTTTGTATTTCTCTATTCCCCATACCATTAAGGAGGAGGGATCCCTGTTGTGATACTGGTCATAATGACGGGACAAACTATGTTTCGGAAAACCATTCTTCATATTTTGCGTGTGTTCTCAAAGTCTTTTCCACAATTCCTTTTTGGTTCTTCCGGCATGGGCACTCCAGAAGGTATACTACCCCTTCCGTTCTACATGATATAAAGTCCTTGATTTTATATTCATTTCCAGTGAATGGTGACTTAAAACTTTATTTTTTCTTTTTACTTTCTTTTGTGTGTCTACAGGTGTAGGACATTTTGCAGGGGTAAAAGCCCTTCCCATTAAAAAGTGTAAAACTTTTTTGTGCAGGTGGATCCAAAACATTTTTGGCAATCATATCCCTCTGTGTTGGGGCCCTCCGATACGTAAACATGGGTTTATCTGGTAATATCGTTCCTAAATGACGATCTGCTTTAATAATATTCCAATAATTCTTGCAGATCGTTTCAATTTGTTTGTGTTGGACATTGTAGTCCATCACAAATGGAACCCCATATAGGAATTCTTTATTTCTAGTTGAATCTTGAATCAGTTTATCCCTCTCCAATGCAGAGACAATCTGTATTTTCTCATCAATAAACTCCTGTTGATAACCTTTTTCCACAAATCTCTTACCAATAAATTCTGCTTGTTTAAGATACACTTCAGTCTTTGTGCAGTTTCTCCTTAGTCGCACTAGCTGTCCCTTTGGTATGTTGTCTAACCATGGAGCATGGTGACAGCTATCTGAAAGGTAGGTAACTATTTCTGTCAACTGTTTTGAAATGGGTTTGTGTTACCAATTTATCGCCCTCTCTGAGAATCTCCAAATTCAGGAAGTATATTTTCTCAGCACTAATCTCCCATGTAAATTTAATATTTTTTTCGTTCAAATTCATATTAAAACCAAAATCTAAAAGATTATCCCTATCCCCAGCCCAAATTACTAAAATATTGTCAATAAAACGTTTAAAAAGAAGGAGTTGGGGAGGTTTCCTTTTGTAAAGTGCATCTTCTTCCCATTCAGCCATATACAAGTTCGCCACACTCGGCGCATATTTAGCGCCCATTACGATACCGCAGATCTGTTTATAATAATTTTTTTCATACCAAAAATAGTTGTGGTCCAAACTGTAGTCAAGGCAATTAACAATAAATCTCTTTTGTGGGGTTTTAAGATCACTTAACTCATTGAGAGCCCACTTAGTTGCTTGTAGTGCTTCTTTATGGTTTATAATAGTATACAGTGATAAGACGTCTGCTGTTGCAAGATAATAGTGGTTTACCATCCTCAAATTTTATATTATCCAATAACTGTATCAAATGTTTTGTATCTCTGAGATAAGAATTCGTTTTCTTCACCAATGGTTGCAGGAACCAATCAATATATTCTCCGATCCGAGCTCCCACAGAACTTATTCCGTTTACGATTGGTCTTCCTGGTGGATTTTCTTTAGATTTATGGACCTTCGGGAAAGTATATATAATGGGAATCCTACATCCAAGGAGCTGAAGGTATTTTCCTTCTTTCTTATTCAACAACCCCTTATTTCTACCTTTTTCTATTACATAAGCCAAATCGTCTTTATAACGTATTATTGGATTTCCAGGTAGCTTCATATACGTATCTTCATCTCTTAATTGGCGTTCCAATTCTTCTTTATATGCCAATTTGGATTGTATTACTATAGCTCCTCCTTTGTCCGCCTGTCTAATAACTATATCTTTTCTTTCTTCCAGTTTTCTTATACCACCTTTTATGTCTCCAGGGTCATAAATCGTTTTGATTTTAAGTCCTGTAGATCATTTAGTACCATTCGTCGAAAGACTTCAATATGCCCTTCAGTCCCAATCGGTGGTTTGAACAAAGATTTATTCCGTAGATTGCTAAACTGAACACTACTTTCCACATTGGTGTTCCTTACTGTACTATCACCTGGTTTGTTCATCATGTACTTCTTAATATGTAGATTCCTCACAAATTTATTTATATCTACAAACGCATTGAACTTATTTAAGTTTTTCTTTGGTGCAAATTTTAAACCTTTGTCCAATACCTTTATTCCTTCTTTAGTCAATTCTACTCCACTAATAATAATTCCTTCTCCTAATGGTCTCTTCTTCTTCTTCTTCTTCTGTTTCTTTGCTCCCGCCCTGCATCCTCTCCTCGATTTTTGTTCCTCCTAGGAACAATACACAGACCAGCCTGGAAGTGTCTTCCGTCCAGCTCCGACACTCGTCCTGGGCACTGACACACACACACAGATAAAGTCCTAGTTGGGGGGAGCCGCAGATCCCGTGTATAGGGAGACACCAGTGGAGGAAAATACAGAGACTGGTTCTTGTAAATGCCGCCCTACACACTGTATACAACTGGAGTCAAGCCATCAGACAGTTCCATATCAGTGGTCATGCTATCAGACAAGTTTTTTTGGTTGAATATTCAACACAGAAAACCGAGATATAACATAATGTAATATATAAAATAATGATTACACAGAGACCAATACATTTACAATGCAGATGTGTCATACACACCCCCCTCTATGATATCTTACAATATGGTATGATTTTACTGTAGAAATTTAAAGATACAGAGCCCCAAATATTAGCCCATTGGCTACACACTGACATTTTTGCACTACTTCAGAATGGGTTAAAAACAAAATCTCCCATTGGACCAATACGTTTACAATGCAGATGTGTCATACACACCCCCCTCTATGATATCTTACAATACGGTATGATTTTACTGTAGAAATTTAAAGATACAGAGCCCCAAATATCAACCCATTGGCTACACACTGACATTTTTGTAACACTTCAAAATGGGCCAAAAACAAAATCTCCCATTGGACCAATACGTTTACAATGCAGATGTGTCATACACACCCCCCTCTATGATATCTTACAATACGGTATGATTTTACTGTGGAAATTTAAAGATACAGAGCCCCAAATATCAGCCCATTGGCTACAAACTGCCAATTTTGTAACACTTCAAAATGGGTTAAAAACAAAATCTCCCATTGGACCAATACGTCTACAACGCAGATGTGTCATACACACCCCCCTCTATGATATCTTACAATACGGTATGATTTTACTGTAGAAATTTAAAGATACAGAGCCCCAAATATCAACCCATTGGCTACACACTGACATTTTTGTAACACTTCAAAATGGGCCAAAAACAAAATCTCCCATTGGACCAATACGTTTACAATGCAGATGTGTCATACACACCCCCCTCTATGATATCTTACAATACGGTATGATTTTACTGTGGAAATTTAAAGATACAGAGCCCCAAATATCAGCCCATTGGCTACAAACTGCCAATTTTGTAACACTTCAAAATGGGTTAAAAACAAAATCTCCCATTGGACCAATACGTCTACAACGCAGATGTGTCATACACACCCCCCTCTATGATATCTTACAATACGGTATGATTTTACTGTAGAAATTTAAAGATACAGAGCCCCAAATATTAGCCCATTGGCTACACACTGACATTTTTGCACTACTTCAGAATGGGTTAAAAACAAAATCTCCCATTGGACCAATACGTTTACAATGCAGATGTGTCATACACACCCCCCTCTATGATATCTTACAATACGGTATGATTTTACTGTAGAAATTTAAAGATACAGAGCCCCAAATATCAACCCATTGGCTACACACTGACATTTTTGTAACACTTCAAAATGGGCCAAAAACAAAATCTCCCATTGGACCAATACGTTTACAATGCAGATGTGTCATACACACCCCCCTCTATGATATCTTACAATACGGTATGATTTTACTGTGGAAATTTAAAGATACAGAGCCCCAAATATCAGCCCATTGGCTACAAACTGCCAATTTTGTAACACTTCAAAATGGGTTAAAAACAAAATCTCCCATTATACCAATACGTCTACAACGCAGATGTGTCATACACACCCCCCTCTATGATATCTTACAATACGGTATGATTTTACTGTAGAAATTTAAAGATACAGAGCCCCAAATATCAACCCATTGGCTATAAACTGACATTCTTGCACTACTAAATGGGTTAAAAACAAAATCTCCCATTGGACCAATATGTTTACAATGCAGATGTGTCATACACACCCCCCTCTATGATATCTTACAATACGGTATGATTTTACTGTGGAAATTTAAAGATACAGAGCCCCAAATATCAGCCCATTGGCTACAAACTGACAATGTTGTAATACTTCAAAATGGGTTAAAAACAAAATCTCCCATTGGACCAATACGTTTACAATGCAGATGTGTCATACACACCCCCTTCTATGATATCTTACAATACGGTATGATTTTACTGTGGAAATTTAAAGATACAGAGCCCCAAAAACCAACCCATTGGCTACAAACTGACATTTTTGCACTACTAAATGGGTTAAAAACAAAATCTCCCATTGGACCAATACGTTTACAATGCAGATGTGTCATACACTCCCCCCTTTATGATATCTTACAATACGGTATGATTTTACTGTAGAAATTTAAAGATACAGAGCCCCAAATATCAACCCATTGGCTACAAACTGACATTTTTGTAATACTTCAAAATGGGTTAATAACAAAATCTCCCATTGGACTAATACGTTTACAATGCAGATGTGTCATACACACCCCCTCTATGATATCTTACAATACGGTATGATTTTACTGTAGAAATTTCAGGATACAGAGCCCCAAATATCAGTCCATTGGCTCCAAACTGCCAATTTTGTAACACTTCAAAATGGGCCAAAAACAAAATCTCCCATTGGACCAATATGTTTACAACGCAGATGTGTCATACACACCCCCCTCTATGATATCTTACAATACGGTATGATTTTACTGTAGAAATTTAAAGATACAGAGCCCCAAATATCAGCCCATTGGCTACAAACTGACAATTTTGTAATACTTCAAAATGGGTTAAAAACAAAATCTCCTATTGGACCAATACGTTTACAATGCAGATGTGTCATACACACCCCCCTCTATGATATCTTACAATACGGTATGATTTTACTGTAGAAATTTAAAGATAGAGAGCCCCAAATATCAACCCATTGGCTACACACTGACATTTTTGCACTACTAAATGGGTTAAAAACAAAATCTCCCATTGGACCAATACGTTTACAATGCAGATGTGTCATACACTCCCCCCTTTATGATATCTTACAATACGGTATGATTTTACTGTAGAAATTTAAAGATACAGAGCCCCAAATATCAGCCCATTGGCTACAAACTGACAATGTTGTAATACTTCAAAATGGGTTAAAAACAAAATCTCCCATTGGACCAATACGTTTACAATGCAGATGTGTCATACACACCCCCCTCTATGATATCTTACAATACGGTATGATTTTACTGTGGAAATTTAAAGATACAGAGCCCCAAATATCAGCGAATTTGTTATAAAATCCACACTTTTCAAAAGTTATAAATACTTTAAAAAATAAAATCTCCCAATGGACCAACATTATGGCCCCCTAAACAGGGAGCAGATTATTCAGGGATGATGTGGCTGAACTTTTTTTATCTGTTGAATTTCTGTAGAACTGGATGATTTACTGCTACAAATTTTTTTTAGTACCCTGTGTTTTTCTTGCTTTTTTTTTTAAATAATTTTTTTACATTTTTGACTGCAAATTTTGATCTAGTTTTAGTTTTGACTAAAATGCCATTTTGTTTTAGTCATATTTTAGTCATCTAAATTGAGTTTTAGTCTAGTTTTAGTAGACTAAATAACATAAGATTTTTGTCGACTAAATCTATAGTAGATTTAATCAACTAGAATGTAATGGCCTATATTAGATACCTGTAGGGTTGCCACCCGTCCTGGTTTTAGCCGCACAGCCCAGGTTTGGAGTCGGGTGCTTGGGTTTCAGACTGCCTGAAACCCGGACACCTGACTCAGCTGGGACCGGGGGGCAACCTTTAATTAACAACCGCACTGATGAGAATTCAGTGTGGCCAGTCATTTCATAACTGCAGGGCTGCCTGTAACAGGTGTGTGCCAGTGCACAGGGCACACACTCCGCGACCCCCTCCGCCACCCATCGTAGGCTGCATTGACCGGCCACACTGAGTTCATTGAAGGCTTCCGCCCGGTCTCCGCTAAGTTGGGTGTCCGGGTTTTAGGCAGCCTGAAACCTGGGCACCCGACTCCATACCCAGACTGCCCGGGTGAAACCCAGATGGGTGGCAACCCTATAGGTATGTAATTTCGGTCATTACATTTTAGTTGATTAAATCTACTATAGATTTAGTCGACTAAAACTAGACTAAAAGTAAAACAATTCAGATGACTAAAATATGACTAAAACGAAATGGCATTTTAGTCAAAACTAAAACTAAAATAAATTAAAATTTGCGTTCAAAATTAACACTGGTATAGAAAAATGTAAAAAAATAAAAATAAATATGCAAGATAAACAAAGGGCACTGAAAAATGTTCGTAGCAGTAAATCAGCCAGTTCTACAGAAATTCAACAGATAAAAATAAGTTTAGCCACATCATCCCTGAACAATCCACTCCCTGTTTGGGGAGGGGAGGGGGGGTGGGGTGAAACCATTAGACTTAGGTCTCATGCACACAGGGCGTTAGTAATAAAAAGAACAATCAGCGCACATATGTAAACAGGAATGATGATGATAACTACTGCAAGCTGAACACCAAGGAGGTTGATCACACAAAAACCCAAATGAATAATGACAAAAATAACAGTTCATCGCAGTAAATGTCCATAAATTAATGAACAAAGTTGAACACCCAGTGATGTGGAGGAATCTTCAAGCAATATGTGACTTGTCTTCCACCATAAGAAGAGAAACCTGCTTACCAGAACAGATGGACCTTTTGAGTGAACAAGAGGTCAGATATGCTTGTTTCCACCATAGGGGAAGATGGTCTTTGATGAATGGAATCCAACAGCGTGGTAAATAAACATCAGATGGCAGGAGAATATGTGGAAAAAAAGGGGTGGAGACGATCTAAGTGTAGATTGGTCGTTTATTTTCCATAAAAGTTATAAAATGACAGGCATGGCACAACGGCCAGTGGAGTAGCCACTCAGTTTTTAGCTGGACTTTCAAAACAAGCAAAGCACAATCCGAGGTGCACAGCAGAAAAGCACAGCAACATAAAATTGTGTAAGTGTGCAATAGTCCAACTGGGTCTGATGTGCGTGGCACAGCGGCTGGGCACAGCAAGCAAAATAAGGGAAATAAAAACTGTAAAAGGCAATAAAACTAACTAGCGGTATGAAGCCGCAAACAGCACGGGATAAAATGCGGGTGACGTCACCGAAGTAAGCACACTTACACAATTTTATGTTGCTGTGCTTTGCTGCTGTGCACCTCGGATTGTGCTTTGCTTGTTTTGAAAGTCCAGCTAAAAACTGAGTGGCTACTCCACTGGCCGTTGTGCGAGAGCCCATTGATTTGAATAAAAGTCACACCAGAAGTCGGATCATGATGATCCAACTTGCGATCTTGAAGGGTAATCCTCGCCCCAAAAAAATGGTTGGTCTGGTATAGATTTTAAAGGGAATCACCCCACGCAAAAAAATGGCATGGGGTTCCCCCCCAAAATCCATACCAGACCCTTATCCGAGCACGCAGTCCGGCAGGTCAGGAAAGGGGGGATGAGCGAGCGCCCCCACCCCATCCTGGACCATACTAGGCCACATGCCCTCAACATGTTGATGGGGATAAGGGCCTCTTCCCGACAACCCTGGCCATTGGTTGTTGGGGTCTGCGGGTGGGGGGCATCTTCCTTCCGATTCCTTCTCCATCCAGCGATGTCTTCATCCTCTGATTCTTCTCCCTCTGCTGATGTCTTCTTACCCTGCCGGTTCTCCTCTCTCCGCTGTCTCCTCCCTCTGCTAGGTCTCCTCTCTCCACTGCCTTCTCCCTCTGTTCTTCCTCCGATGTTCTCTTAACGCTCTCTCCCGCTGTAATGCTAAGGCCGCCGTGTGCCATTATTTATATAGAGAGAGCCTCAAGAGAATATTGGAGGAAGAACAAAGGGAGAAGGCAGCGCAGAGAGGAGACCCAGCAGCAAAAGAAGACAGCGGAGAGAGGAGAACTGACAGCGGAATAAGACATCAGCGAAGGGAGAAGAACTGGAGGATGAAGACGTTGCTGGAGGGAGAAGAAATGGGAAGGAGAAGAGACGCCGGAGCTGCTTCAATAAATTACTTTGTCAAAAACCTGAGTACTGTTTTTAATTTTGAGTCTTTTTTTGGGGTGAATGGGTAGGGGTACAACCCCAAATGGGTGGGGGGCCGGGATCTGGAGGCAGCTACCAGATTCCGATAAGCCCCTCCCACCCGCAGACCCTGAGAACCACCGGCCAGGGTTGTCGGGAAGAGGCCCTTGTCCCCATCAACATGGGGACAAGGTGCTTTGGGGTGGGGGGGCGCAAGCACCCACCCCCCCATTTTGAGGGCACGTGGCCTGGTATGGTCCAGGAGGGGGGCACTCGCCTGTCCCCCCTCCCCTTTCATGACCTGCCAGGCTGCGTGTTCGGATAAGGGTTAGGTCTGGTATGGATTTTAGGGGGTACCCCAGGGACGTTTTTTTTTCACTTTGGCGAGGGTTCCTCTTCAAGATCCTCAGCGCACAAGCCGCACCGCAAGTCGAATCATCATGATCCGATTTCTGGTGCGACTTCTATTCAAATTAATGGGCTCTCATAGGGAACCATAGATTTTGGCATGTCAAAAAAATACGCTTGACGAGGCTTCACGCAACTGTATCCAGCACTAAGCCACATTTAGCAGCTTTTACCCGTGTCAGACATTTTTACAGCTCTAACGCCGGCCCTCAGAACGCGCTGGCCTTGGGTTTTTTTTTTGCAGCTTGAAAACGCCTATGCCACTTACAGCTCCTAAAAGCCTGTGTGTGAATGAGGCCATAAAATAACATGGAGAGGCGTTTTTAAGCTGCAAAAAAAAAAAAAAAGGTCTGAAGCTGCTAAAGGCAGCTGTAAAAATACCCTGTGTGCATAAGCCCTTATACATTAAGGGGTGTAAATGTAAATATGTGGCTCCAATTGAAAATGTTATTTTTAAGTATTTGGAACATTTGTAAAGTGTTGGTTTTATAAACAATGTGTTGGTATTTGTGTGTCCGTAGCTTTGAATTACCACAGTAAAATCATACCGTATTGTAAGATATCATAGAGGGGGGTGTGTATGACACATCTGCATTGTAAACGTATTGGTCCAATGGGATATTTTGTTTTTAACCCATTTAGTAGTGCAAAAATGTCAGTTTGTAGCCAAGGGGTTGATATTTGGGGCTCTGTATCTTTAAATTTCTACAGTAAAATCATGCCGTATTGTAAGATATCATAGAGGGGGGGTGTGTATGACACATCTGCATTGTAAACGTATTGGTCCAATGGGAGATTTGATTTTTAACCCATTTAGTAGTGCAAAAATGTCAGTTTGTAGCCAAGGGGTTGATATTTGGGGCTCTGTATCTTTAAATTTCCACAGTAAAATCATACCGTATTGTAAGATATCATAGAGGGGGGTGTGTATGACACATCTGCATTGTAAACGTATTGGTCCAATGGGAGATTTTGTTTTTAACCCATTTTGAAAAATTACAAAATTGTCAGTTTGTAGCCAATGGGTTGATATTTGGGGCTCTGTATCTTTAAATTTCCACAGTAAAATCATACCGTATTGTAAGATATCATAGAGGGGGGTGTGTATGACACATCTGCATTGTAAATGTATCGGTCCAATGGGAGATTTTGTTTTTAACCCATTTTGAAATATTACAAAATTGTCAGTTTGTAGCCAGTGGGTTGATATTTGGGGCTCTGTATCTTTACATTTCTACAGTAAAATCATACCGTATTGTAAATGTTAGAGAGGGGGGTATATGTGTGACAACTCTGTGTAATCATTATTTTATATATTACATTATGTTATATCTCGGTTTTCTGTGTTGAATATTCAACCAAAAAAACTTGTCTGATAGCATGACCACTGATATGGAACTGTCTGATGGCTTGACTCCAGTCTGTATACACACCACTGACCTCCGAGGCTTTACATTGCAGCACATCCACCCCACTGACTGCTCTGCACACTGCGCTCTGTACACACTCAGCCTGCCCCCCATTACATGGCACAGTAAAGAGTTCCTTCGCTTTTTGCAACTTTCAGGACAGGGTGATATGATATCAGCGTTAAGTTCAGCTCTTCCTGATAACCCCGAGCTCCCTGGAATGTCCCCCCTCCCCCCGTTAAATGCGGGTGAGTGATCAGTGTCCAGCTACACATGCTATTACTGATATCAGTGCTGTGCAGGGCAGTCAGTGTGTTGGCTCTCTTTATGTTTCTTTCTTCTGCTGGTGACCACCCATGGAAAACACTGCCTACAGATCAGGCTGCTGCCCACTACTAGTCCATATGGATTCTCCTGGTTACTGCTGATACTAGTGCAGCATTTACTATAACTGGGCTGTATTTTCCTCCACTTGCAGCATCTGAAAACTGTCTTTTTCTCCACTCCCTTTCCACCAGGAGTCAGCAGCTGCAGGAAGAAAATATAGCCAGTCAGTTCTAGTAAATGCTGCCCCCCCCCCTCCCCGTCCAGAGGTCTATACACCTGCTGTGCCCATTATGAGGGGTTCCCACCATTCCTGTGCTGAGTTCCCAGGTCTGTACACCCGCTGTGCCCATTATGGGGGGTTCCCACTGATAGGCTGCACTGATGGAGGTGGCACTCCATATAGGTGTCACTCAGTGCCCATGGGCACTGAACATCAGTGCCTTGATTATCTGTGTACATATCTCCTGTACAGGGCCGGCGCTACCTATAGACAAGATAGGCACTGGCCTTGAGCACACATCAGTCTGGGGCGCCCTACCGATGCCTCCTACCACCTCCAGGCTCAGTGACTGACTCCAAATGGTAGCAATCTATAAAAAGGTGGGGTATACATGGGCAGGGCAAAGGGGGTGGAGTCAAAGGGGGGGCGGCAAAATGAGGTTTCGCATAGGGTGTCAAAAATCCTTGCACCAGCCCTGCACTCATGCAGCCCCAGACGAAGACACTCCCACCACCATGCTTGACTGTAGGCAAGACACACTTGTCTTTGTACTCCTCACCTGGTTGCCACCACACATGCTTGACACCATCTGAACCAAATAAGTTTATCTTGGTCTCATCAGACCACAGGACATGGTTTCAGCAATCCATGTCCTTAGTCTGCTTGTCTTTAGAAAACTGTTTGCGGGCTTTCTTGTACATCATCTTTAGAAGAGGCTTCCTTCTGGGACGACAACCATGCAGACCAATTGGATGCAGTGTGCGACGTGTGGTCTGAGCACTGACAGGCTGATCCCCCACCCATTCAACCTCTGCAGCAATGGTGGCAGCACTCCTATGTCTATTTTCCAAAGACAGCCTCCGGACATGACGCTGAGCACGTGCACTCAACTTCTATGGTCGACCATGGCGAGGCCTGTTCTGAGTGGAGCCTGTTCTGTTAAACCGCTCTATGGTCTTGGCCACCATACTGCAGCTCAGTTTCAGGGTCTTGGCAATCTTCTTAGCCTAGGCCATCTTTATGTAGAGCAACAATTCTTTTTTTCAGATCCTCAGAGAGTTCTTTACCATGAGGTGTCATGTTGAACTTCCAGTGACCAGTATGAGAGAGTGAGAGCGATAACACCAAATTTAACACATCTTCTCCCTGTTCACACCTGAGACCTTGTAACACTAACGAGTCACATGACACCGGGGAGGGAAAATGGCTAATTGGGCCCAACTTGGACATTTTCACTTAGGGGTGTACTCACTTTTGTTGCCAGCGGTTTAGACATTAATGGCTGTGCAGTGAGTTATTTTGAGGGGACAACAAATTGACACTGTTATACAAGCTGTACACTCACTACTTTACATTGTATCAAAGTGTAATTTCTTCAGTGTTGTCACATGAAAAGATATAATAAAATATTTACAAAAATGTGAGGGGTGTACTTACTTTTGTGAGATACTGTATATCAACCTCTATATCATTTATGAATAAATAAAACAGAATCGGTCCTAGGACAGAGCCTTGGGGCACCCCACTTACCACTCCAGACCAGTCTGAATACACGTTATTTATCACCACCCTTTGGACACGCCCCTCCAGTTTTCTATCTATGAACAAACCCTATGGTCCATGCCTACAGACCTCAGTTTCTAGATTAAGCGTTTGTTGCGAACTGTATCGAATGCTTTTGCAAAATCTAGATATACCACATCCACGGGCCTTCCCTTATGTAGATGGCAGCTCACTTCCTCGTAGAATTGGTTTGGCAGAAACTACCTATTGTAAACCCATGCTGATTACTACAAATTTTATGGTTTTCGTATATAGTCCCTTACCATCTCCTCCAATAGTTTACATACTATCAGTGTAAGACTGACTGACCTATAGTTTCCAGGTATATGTCTCTGCCCTTTTTTGAATATTGGTACCACATGGGCTTTTATCCAATCAGCTGGTACCATTCCTGTCAGTACGCTGTACATAGAGATTAGGAATAATGGTCTGGGTATAACCTAACTGAGTTCTTTGAGGCCTCTCAGGTGTAAGCCATCCGGTCCTCGTGATTTATTTGTGTTAAGCTTTTATAGTCTTTTCTGGACACCGGCTTCTGTTAGCAATAAGAGTACATCATGTGACGTGTTACTAACAATACAGTCATGGCTTTTATACCCCTCTTTTTCTTATGTAAAAACTGAGACGAAGAAAGCATTTAGTGCAGCTGCCTTCTCCTTGTCATTTGTATACATTTTCCCTTCATCATCCTTTATGTGGCCAAAATGTTATGACCTCTCTTTTTTACAGTTAGTATATTTAAAACATTTCTTCTGATTTTTTTACTCTCCTCTGCTATGTGTCTCTCTGACTCAGCCACCCTGATTGCATTCTTACACTTCTTATTGCGTTCCTTGTAGTGCTGGAATGCTGACAATGACCCTTCCGCTATATATTTTTTAAAGGCCATTTTTTTCTATTTATTATGACTTTTTGGATTATGGTTTAGCCACCCAGGTTTAATCTTTGCTCTTTTGTATTTATTGCCCGTTGGAATCCACTTGGTAACACCTTTATTTTAAGCATTCCCATTTTTCCTCAGTGTTCAACGTTTCTAGGATTTGGTTCCATTTAATGTCTTGTAGTATTGAGCACAATTTAGAAAAGTTGGCTTGTTTGAAATTTAGTGTTCTTGTACTACCCTCATGCCTCTTTTTTCCCAAATGATTTATGCTGAATGTGATCATCCCGTGATCGCTAGATCCCAAGTTGTCCCGTATTTCCACATCTGTGATCATATCTGAGTAGTTTGTAATTAATAGATATAGCAAAGCATTCTTTCTAGTTGGGGAATCCACCAATTAGGACATGAAGTTGTCCTGTAAGACATTTAGGAAATCACGGGCCTTTAATGAGTGAGCTGTCTCCTTTGCCCAGTCAATATTTGGATAGTTGAAGTTCCCAAATGGGATGGTATTGCCCTGCCTCGCTGCCATTTCTAACTATGATAGGATGTCTAGCTCCTCTTCCTCCTTCAGGGTAGGGGGCCTGTAACCTACCCCCACTATTAATTTCCCACTTGCTAGCACCCACACAGATTCTACCGCCTCCTTTGCCCCATTTACAATGTCATTCCTCTCTTCCAACCGTAAATCATTCTTGATATATAGACACACCCCTCCCCTCTTCTACCCTCCCTGTCCCTCCAGTACAAGGAATACCCCTGGATAGTTGCCAGCCAGTCCTGTGAGCTGTCAACCAAGTTTCTCTTATTCCCACAAACTCTAAATCCTTTTTGTTGTTGGAACATTGGGCTTCCCCTGGACTTTGCACTGTTGTTGGACCATACCCTCAGTTTTGTGAGAATTCACTAGTTTTTGCTTTAGGTAGTTGACCACAGTGATGGAGAAGAGAAAGAAAAGTAAGTATAAGCAGCTTGATAGGTAATAGAAAAGTGAACCTCTAATGGCCTAAGCACAGGTCCTCTTTAAAGTGGTTGTACACCCTGTACAACCACTTTTACCTACAGGTAAGACTAGATTAAGGCTTACCTGTAGGTGCTGGAAATATCTCCTAAGCCTCCACGGTTAACCACTTCATTACCCAGCCATAGTCAAATGACATCCACAGATGGGATCTCCCATTCTGGGTGGACGTCATATGACATCCTCGGCTTTCCGCCCCTGCTGCGGGCCCCCGGGGGCCCGTACAGCGGCGATTGGGGATCTGGTGTGTCCTTCCGCGATGGGGGTAATGGAGCGGCGGCAGTGCTTCCCGTGTAGCTGACACGCTCCCATTATGCAGAGCTGAGCAGCGGCGTGCACGGCGCCCGCTTGCGCCCCTGGATGTGCGCAGTGTGGCAATCAGGGATCAGGTGTGTCCCTCTGGACACAGCCGTTCCCCGATGGGGGGTGATGGAGTGCTGGCGGCGGCAGGCAGCGGAGCTTCCGGTGCAGCTGACCGGCTCCCATTATGCAGAGCTGAGCAGCGGCGTGCACGGCGCCCAAGTGCGCCCCCCGGGATCAGGGCTGAGGATTTTCACCTGAATACAGCCCAGCTCCAATCAGGGTAAAGAGCCAATGAAATTGGCTCTTTACAACGTGACCGGCTGTGTCCAATCACAGCCCGTCACTAAATGTAAAAAATACACACAACACTGTGTGTAACTTACTGTTGCTGGGTTCTCCTCTTCACACACCGATCCAGTGTGAGGAGGAGATCAGCTAACAGTGAGTTACACATCTGTAATAATACTACATATGTACTACTGTGCCCTGATTTCCCCCCCTAAATAAAGAGGACCTGTCATCTAGTACCTGCCACCAGAGTACCCGCCACCTCACCAGAGTACCTGCCACCAGACCACCTGCCACCAGAGTACCTGCCACCTCACCAGAGTACCCGCCACCAGACCACCTGCCACCTCACCAGAGTACCCGCAACCAGACCACCTGCCACCAGAGTACCTGCAACCAGTCCATCTGGAGTACCTGTCCATCAGGAGTACCCGCCACCTCACCAGAGTACCCGCCACCAGACCAAAGTACCAGACCAGAGTACCTGCCACCAGACCAGAGAAAATGCGTTTTCATTTTTTTTCCCACATATTCCAAAAACTTCTGGAAAAAATGAACCGTTCAAAAGACTCATTATGCCTCATAGATTATACGTTGGGGTGTTAGCTTTCCAAAATGGGGTCATTTTGTGGGCGTTTCCATTGTCCTGGTGCTCCAGGGCCTTCAAAAGTGTAATAAATGCTTGAGAAATGAGATGTCCAATTTATGCTCGTAGAACGCCTGACGGTGCTACTTGGATGTTAGACCTCTGTATGTGGCCAGGCTGTGTAAAAGTCTTACATATGTGGTATCGCCATACTCAGGAGGAGTAGCCGAATGTATTTTGGGGTGTCATTGCAAGTATGCATGTGCTTTAATGATTTGCACCATAGCTTGTAGACTCTTTAACTTTCACAGAGAGCAAATAATATACACTTTTTTTGGTTATTTTTACTAAAGATATGTAGCAGTATACATTTTGGCCCAATTCTATGAAGAAAAATTACTTATTTGCAAAATTTTACAATAGAAACTAAAAAAATGTTTGTTTTTTTTTTTAAATTTCTCTTTTTTTCGCTTATATTGAAAAAAAAAAAAAAAACCCAGCATTGATTTAATACCACCAAAAGAAAGCTCTGTTTGTGAGAAAAAATGATAAAAATTTGGTTAGGGTACAGTGTAGCATGACTGAGTAATTGTCATTCAAAGTGTGAGAGTGCTGAAAGCTAAAAATTGGTCTGGGAAGGAAGGGTGTATAGAAGCCCTGTATTGAAGTGGTTAAGGAGATATTTACAATAGAGACGTGTGCCACTGCCAATGTCTACGGCGCTTGCGCCGTAGACAACGGCGCAGGCGCACTTTAGAAACAGCGATCGTGCCGTTTCTAAAGGAGGTGATGCTGTGACTGTCGGCTCCTGCGCACATGCGCGGGAGTGACGTCATGCGACTCTGGCCAGTCACAGAGCCGGAGTTTCCGGCCCCGGAAGGAAGAGGGCTGAAGATGGACGCTCGCTGCTAGTGGGGACAGCGGTGACATCACAGGCTTCGGTTTCAGGTAAGTTACACATAATGGGCTACTATGCGATGCATAGTAGCCCATTATGCTTTACCTTTGCAGGGAAATAAAGAGGAAGTAAAACCCATCAGGGTTTACTTCCTCTTTAAAAAGGCTCATAGATGTATTCAATAGTGCAACCAGAACAGATATCATACACCAGTCAGGTCACAATGGCTCTAGTGATCACCATGCTCATTTTCAGAAACATAACATTTTCGTCACATTGTAACTTGTAGCTGTTATAGCAAAATAGCAGACAAATTGAGGCTAAATTGAGTAAGCTATTGTGCTGATTAGAACCCAACTGTCATTTAAGAGGGCCAGGAGAATAGTAGGGAACACAAGGTGAAGTGGATGCAGCTCCTCTCAGATTAGGTTGAGATCCTAATGTGCATATAAAAAACAAACACAAGAGGGCTCCTCCATCTAGGTGTAGCCATTTATTTAAAAAAGGTATAAAAGACAATAAAAATGCACTCACTAGTTCAAAGTGGATCAAGGCTTGTCATAAACCCATATAGACCTCCATCGGATCACTGTGAGGCTGCAGAGCTCTGCAGGCATGTGGCTAGTTGAAGCAGAGTTCTTGATGGAAGTAAAGCTGTCAGGCTTCAGGCTGGAACTTACACTATATTGACAAAAGTATTGGGGCATCGGCCTTTACACCCACATGAAGTTTATTGGCATCCCAGTCCTAGTTCATAGGGTTCAATATTTTGCTGGCCTACCCTTTGCAGCTATAACAGCTTCAACTCTTCTGGGAAGGCTGTCCATAAGGTTTAGGAGTGTGTCTATGTGAATGTTTGACCATTCTTCCAGAAGTGCATTTGTGAGCTCAGGCACTGATGTTGGACAAGAAGGCCTGGCTCGCAGTCTCCACTCTAATTCATCCCAAGGGTGTTCTATCAGGTTGAGGTCAAGTTCCTCCACCCCAAACTCGCTCATCCGTGTCTTTATGGACCTTGCTTTGTGCACTGGTGCGCAGTCATTTTGGAACCGGAAGGAGCCATCCCCAAACTGTTCCCACAAAGTTGGGAGCATGAAATTGTCCAAAATGTCTTGGTATGTTGTCGCCTTATGAGTTCCCTTCACTGGAACTAAGGGGCCATACCCAATCCCTGAAAAACAACCCCACACCATAATCCTCCCTCTACCAAGTGATTTGGACCCATGCACAAAGCAAGGTCCATACAGACATGGATGAGCGAGTTTGGGGTGGAGGAACTTGACTGGATTTTTCTTTTGGTATTTTAGTTAAGATTTTTTTTACCATTCATACCTAAACATTTTAATGCTTTTATTAGTTTCACTTTTCCATCTCTATTGTTGTTTAACCACTTACCTACTGGGCACTTTTACCTCCTTCCTGCCTAGGCCAATTTTCAGCTTTCTTACAATTTGAACGACAATTGTGCGGTCATGCAACACTGTACCCATATAAAATTGTTAGCATTTTTTTCACAAATAGAGCTTTCTTTTGGTGGTGTTTACTCACCACTGGGTTTTTTATCTTTTTGGTAAATAAATGAAAAAAGACAAAACATTTTGAATTTTTTTTAGTTTTTCATAGTTTATGTTTTTAAAATTTTGCAAACGGGTAATTTTTCTCCTTCACTGATGTGCGCTGATGAGGCTGCACTGATGGACACTGATAGGCTGCACTGATGAGCGATGATAGGCAGTACTGGTGGGCCAAAGCGGGCGCAATGGGATTATCTAATTTGACACCCTACCAGAACTGTCCGGCCATGCTGTAGCCGTCAATTGGCTATAGTGATACAATCAATAAATATATTATCCTCCTATAAACTGCTTGGTGCTCCAAAATTCATAGACAAACGTGCTGAAGTGCTTCAGGTAAACATGCCGTGTAGTATGTCACACTCCCCTTATGTATCCTCATCTTTTCAGTCTGGGGTATCAGACAAGCTTGTATCTGGTGGTGGGGGTGCCACAGGACTTTTTGGTATCCTTAATTAAGGTCTCCATGTTGCTGATTCTTAGAGCAGCTTGAATTCCACCAGGCTGCTCTGTGTCCGGCTGTTATTACAAGCAGCAGGGGGGGGGGACGACTTCCGTGGCTTGCTCAGGCTCTCCCATCCCACAGGGAGACCACAGCTATTAGCCGGCACATCCGCCAGCTAGTCGGAGACCCGAAGAAAGCTGGAATCCATTTTGATCAGGTCGCCTATATGGTAGCGATGACATGACTTCACTTTTTGAAATGTGTTGTGGTTTTTTTTTGCATTAAAAATGAAAAAAGGTGTATTTTTTCCCAAAAACTGCATTTGAAAAACCGCTGCGCAAATACCGTGTGATATAAAGAATTGCAAAACCCACCAACTTATTCTCCAGGGCCTCTGCTTTAAAAAAAATATATATAATGTTTGGGGATTTCTAACAAATTTTCTAGCAAAAAAAAAAAAAGATTTTCACATGGAAACAAAAAGTGCCAGAAAATGCCGGTCTTCAAGTGGTTAAAAAATACCTTGGAGTATCTAATTTCCAAAGTGTGGTCATTTTGTGGGTGTTTCTACAATCCCGGCACTGCAGGGACTCTAACCATATGACAGGTAGTCAGGAAATTAATTAGCTGTCCCTTGAAAGCTTGAAATTCCTCTTTGGATTTTGGGCACTTCTATGCATATAGGCTGCAAAAAAGTCTCACATATGTGGTAACCCCATACTCGGGAGAAGTAGCGGAATGTGTTTTGGGGTGTAATGCTAAGTATGCCCATGCTGTGTGACAGAAAAATCTTATTAATTGACAGCTGTATATATATAAAAAAAAAAGTTTTTAATTTTTCTAAAACTTGTGGCAAAAAATTACCTTCAAAAGACTCACTATGCCTCTAATTAAGCACATTGGAGGGTCTACTTTGGGTGTTTCTCCTGCCCTGCACTTCAGGGCCTCAAGAAATATAATGGTCAGGAAATAAGATACAACATGTATGCCCCTTCAAAAAAGACCCTCTATGCATCTCAGCAGCAAAAAGGTCTCACACACTTGGTATCCCCATATTTAGGAGGAGTTGAAGAATGTGTTTTGGGGTGTACTGGTAAGGATGTGTAAGAAATACCTTGTTAAAATCACGACATTTGAAAAAAAAAAAAAAAAAAACACGTTTTATTTAGTATAGTTTATTGCTGTTCCAAAAAATTATGGCAAAAAATGACAACTTCAATAAATTTACCATGCCTCCTGCTAAATACCTTGGGCTGTCTAATTTTCAAAAAGGGGTAATTTTTGGGGTATTTGTACTGTCCTGGCAGTTAGGGTCTCAAGAAATGAAATAGGCGGCCAGAGCTTTAAGGTTAATATATTTAACCACTTGCCGATGGCTGGCCATAATATGACGTCCTCAGCTTTGTGGTGGTATATCTGAATGGGGGGTGGGAAGTGTTTCTTACAAGTATATATTTTGTGCTGTTTTTGTACATCAATGTTGTGAACAAGGCCTTTGTGGCTGAAACACGTCTACCTCTGCTTTACTTTTTATGGAGATACAATAAATTCGGACTGATTTAAGAGTATGTATGGAGTTGCGGATTGTACTTTATCCATTCATCACTTTGGCAGCTGAGCAACTGCACATCCTGCACCCGACAGCTCAGGAGGTGTTTTACTAATCTGCGGTAGTAGCACCTTTCCTTGTTGTTTATGTATATCTGAATGATGCCTGCAGCTACAGGCATCATTCACATATCAGCATTTTCAGCCGGCGATTCCCTATACCATAAGAATGATCACACGGTTTACAAATTACCCTTCCAGAATAAATAAGTACTCCTCACCCCTAGTATCAAACCTCTCTCCTCAAGCACATACTTCTCCCCCCCCACCCAAACTCTCCTTCTAGTACAAGTCCTCTTCTCCCCCCAAGTTCCTCTTCAGCCCAAATCCTCTCCCATTCCAATCTCTCCTTCTAGCACAAATCCTATTATTTCCCCCACCCAGCACCCCAAATCCTTTCAGTACAAATCCTTATATTGCCCCATCCCAAGATGATTTGGGGATTTTAGGGAAAATACACAAATATTCCTTGCTTAAAGGTTAATCCCAGCTGAGGTATGGCTCGGATTTTTAGATATATTACATGATACTATCTGCACAATAACTTCCTTAATTCCCATCATTTTCTGTCTTAATATAAATAAAAAACCCCCACATTACATAGTGGTTTCAGCATTGTTCTATAGACATAAAAAAAAAAAAAAAAAAAAATGTTTTATACACAGCATATATCAATGTTTCCCAAGCTTTGGTCAGTCAGGTACTATGAAAACTTTTGCAGGGAGTTCTTCTAATGTTATGCAAGCCTTACACATAATCATGAGATTGTTTTAATGAAATAACCTAATCTTTCTTTCCTTCTTTTTTTTGTAATTCCTTTATTTACCAAATTAAGTTACAAGTCACAGTCGAAAATAACAGGATATACAATATCTCAATCAGGTAACAGATAGGTACACGGAGGTCAAACAGAATACAGCAAGCCCAGCATTGCACAAAATTTGCGGCCATAACAACCAATGCAGTTGTGAAGATAATGCTCAGTGCATCGAGCTAGGATGTCCATCATGCATTAATAAAAAAGACCATGGCGCATACACTTTATTGCATAAAACAGTAAAAGTAACTTAGATTGGAACTTTTCAATCAACTTAGTGGGAGATAAAACTCCCTTTTGGCCCGGTAAACCCAGAGATGGGGCAACCCAAAAACTTAAATATAGACAAGGATATGCAATATATCTGAAAAATATAACCCATCACTGAGTCTCAAAATAAAATAAAAAAGGGAGGGGAGGAAAGAAAAAACAACAAAAAAGGGAAAAAAACTGAGAGAGCAGGGAGTAGGGGGGAAGAAGCAGAGAGGGCCTCTCGCCCGGGAAGTGGAGGTGAAGCCAGGAAAGTTAGCTAGTTTGTGCCGCCTCCTGGAGGTACGCGTCAGTGTACACAAAATGATTCCAAGGCCTCCAGGTCTCACGGAAGGTCTCCTCCCGGTTGTGTAAAGTAGCGGTGAGATCCTCCATATTTCTCAATTCATTCACCTTAGAGAACCACAGAGTTTTAGATGGGGGGTTTTCCGACCTCCAGCAAAGGGGGATGCATGCTTTGGCAGCGTTCAGCAGCTGAATTGTGAGAGGCTTTATATTTCTTAATCGGTCTGTCTGAAAGATGAAGCAGGCAGGCCGCCGGGTTTCCTTCCAGGTCAACTTCTGTCAGGTGTTTGACCGTACAAACCACCTCGCGCCAGAAGGAGGCGAGTTTGAGGCAATCCCAGAAGATGTGCAGCAGTGTCCCTTCAGCAGTTACGCATCGCCAGCAGACACTGGGGACATACGGGAAGAGACGGTGTAAGACGGTAGGCACCCAGTACCATCTGGTCAAAATCTTATAGCACGTCTCCTGGGTCCTCGTGGCAATAGAAGACTTTTGGGAGAAATGGAGGATCTTCTCCCTCTGAGAATCAGTAAATTGGGTGCCTAGATCCGACTCCCATTTGGTTAGGAAGGGTGGAATAAATCCATCAGCCGGCCGGGTCAAAGAGGCATATATGATTGAGAGGCCATGGCGGACTGCTTCCCCCCGGCCTTTCTTTTCTTCTTGAGTAAAATAAATAATTGTTAATCATACTGTTTTTTTATAGGAAGTATAAGGTTCTACTACAAATCAGCCCTCTAAAAGTGTCACAATGTAGTTGTCAGTATGTTTTCTTCTGTGTAAAGGTTAAAGCCCATCATCTCCAGACAAAAATTAGTTACAGGGACAATTTGAAGAGATAAACAGGAATTTTATGTCCTTGCAGAAAAGGCACCACATCTAAGTTCTGGTAAGCTACAGTATGTAACATTTTTGTTCTTGGCTTTACATACTTCCTAACCCTTTCGCAGCACCGGCATGTAAACAAACAAATGAACACCAACGTGTACAAAAACTACAATTGCAACACACTTTAGGTTTCACCATGTACACTGGAGTGAGAATAAT
Source organism: Rana muscosa (assembly GCA_029206835.1). NCBI lineage: Eukaryota > Metazoa > Chordata > Amphibia > Anura > Ranidae > Rana > Rana muscosa. Next base: position 631,975,127 of record CM055117.1, on the reverse strand, counting down.
AAACACGCTGGAGTGAGAGCAAGGACCAAGCAAGGCCTTTTAGACAATTTGGGGTACCATCGTTTTTTGCTTTTTCATCTTTTGTATTTTACAAATAAAATAGGTACTTATAATATTGGGTTTGTGAGCTCTAAAATTAATATGACAGTATTTTTTTTTACTGAAAATATAGGATTTAATAAACAGTAGCGTGTATATTATACACAAAATCCACAATTTTATTCTAAAGGGTCTCTTTCAAAAAGAATAACAATTTTGGGTTTTAAATGCGCTTTCATTTAAAAAAAATATGCATTTTAGTAAGTGTGCAAAAAAAAAAAAAAAAAAAAGACTCTGGCAGTAATACCTGTAGAAAGAAGAGGCAATATACTTACTGTATATACTCGAGTATAAGCCGACCCGAATATAAGCCGAGGCACCTAATTTTACCACAAAAAACTGGGAAAACTTATTGACATGAGTATAAGCCTAGGGTGTCCATCTGCATGCCTCACTGTGCCCATGCCTCACTGTCACTGTGCCCAATCTCCCTACCTGATCTCCGGCGCTGTGTGACTAGACTGACGTTTAACATGAGTCTATGGAAGGGGTGCCCGGATTTGAAAAATCGGTGCTCCCCGGCCGTAGGTCTTCTGGACAACAAACTTTTCACACTTGTAGATGAGTGGGGCTACATGTGTGCCATGTTTGGGGTCCAGGGAACCTAGGGCCGGCCGGTACCGGGTCCCCAAAATCACCAGAGAAATTACAGTTTAACATGAGAGTCTATGGAAGGGGTGCCCGGTTTTGAAAAATCGGTGCTCCCCGACCGTAGGTCCCCCGGACAACAAACTTTGTAGAGGAAAAGTGGGGCTACATGTGTGCCAAGTTTGGGGTCCAGGGGACCTACGGCTGGCCGGGATCAGGCGCACAAAGGTGAAGATGGACAGACTTGAGTATAAGCCGAGGGGGGCATTTTCAGCAGAAAAAAATGTGCTGAAAAACTCGGCTTATACTCGAGTATATACGGTACCTTTGAAGGCAAAAGCAAGGGAAGGTGGAAAACAGCACAGACCTCTGGTGTGATAAAAGGAACAAAGGTTTTTTTTAAAACAACATATATACTGTATTCACAAAATAAAATGTAAAAGAGTGCATATAGTCCATGAAACACAACAGTCACAAGAAAGGGATGGATGAACAGCCACAGTGTCCGGATCACTGTGTGGCCAGCTGACCGTTGAAGAGCTGGGCTGCTCCTGCTTGGCTCGCTCAATCCCAAGGACAGCTCTCAGTGGATGATGGTCTCCTGTAAAAGGGGGGGGGGTTGCAGGACGCATTTCGAGGACTCTTCCTCAGCTCTATACTTACCTTTCCAGAGGCCCAAGTCTTAAACCGCCACTGCAAGTCTTCAGCATTTCAGGGTGTGCAAATTCCTGCTACCCTTGCCGTGTGCCCCTTGTATGTCATTACAGGATGTATGGGCCAATGGGAAGAACCACTGCATGCAAAGGGAGAAACAGGTATTCAACCAGTTCCTGCCTGTGCTATAGCTGAAAGACGGCTACAATGCGGCTCTCCAGTTCTTGGAGGATGTCCATCAGTGCAGCCTCATCAGTGAAGAAGAAAAATTACTGATTTTATAACCAGAAACTGAGAAAAACTTTTTTTTTTTTTTAAATGTCTGTCTTTTTATTTATGTAGCAAAAACTAAAAACCCCACTGGTGAAATACCACCGAAAGAAGGCTCTATCCGTCTCAAAAATGATAAAAATTTTATTTAGGTACAGTGTTGCATGACTGTGCAGTTGTCAAAGTGCAACAGCACTGAAAGCTGAAAATTTAGCTGGGCAGGAAGGGGGTGAAAGTGCTCGGTATTGAAGTGGTTAACTCATCTGGTTGGTCAAATACCTGCGGCAGCTGGGGAGCAGCTATGCAATGGAATTTCAAAACACACGCTGCTGGAAAGGTAAGCATTCTTCTTTCTTCAGATATTGCTGTTTGATCAAGTAAAGACAGTAAAATGAATAGACATCCTAATTTAAGTATAGTAGTGATGCACCCTGGACTGAATTATCAGTAAGTAGTTTGGTTATGCCTTTTGCTTAGCGCAATTGCAATGCAAGGCAACAGATAAAACTAGAGAAAAAAAATACTTTATTTTTAATCACAAAATACACAGCAATAATATTACTATAAAAAAAACAAAAAAAAAAAAACTAACAAATCATGTTGTGAAAAAATACATCTAAACTGGCTATCCAAATACAATTTTTTATAGAAGATGTATCACTTCTCTAACTGTCTTGTAAAATAAACTACTGTACATTGATCAGTGAGTGACTTCTTAAAAAAATAGATGAACCTCTGCACAGTATCTAATCAATCTCGTCATTTGGTGGTACATTTCCCTCATGTAACAACTGTTCTAAAGGGATTTAAAAAAGAAGTACAGGGGGTCCCCGAGTTACGAACGACTCCTACTTACGAACGGCCTCAAACGCCAGCCACTTGTGCTCTACGATAACTTTCAAGCAGCTCAGACACATTCCACACTGCCGTACTACTCCCCAGATAACATAACAAGCGCCCGGAACATCCCACATCAATGCACAGGCGGCAGTTACACTTACGAACACTTATGAATGCAGTGTTCCGACCGGAAGTTACACTTACAAATGCAGTGTTGCGACTTACGAACAACTTTGACTTACGAACAAACCTACAGTCCCTATTGTGTTCATAACTCGGGGACCCCCTGTATGGGTATTCTTTTTTTTCGGAATCCTACTTACCTAGGTGGTAGATGATGCATCTGTCCCCCGTTAGCTCTAACACTGAGAACCGAGTGATCAAACACTGATCGCTCTGTTCTCAGGGCTCCGTGAGCAGAATGCTGGTGACTGTCAGTCACTGCTCTCTACTGTGACCCCCCTTCGTTCACTGGAGCACTGGGCTGTGGAGGGAGCAGGAGCAGCTGGCTCAGGCTCTCAGTGGCTCACTGTGAGATGCTGGGCCAGGTGCCGGTCTAGGCATGTGGGCAGATCCTGACTTCATTGTTGCGATCTTGCCTCTGCCAGGACCGGCTCTGTGACGTCAGCCTGCTGTCTGCTGAAAACAGGCCACAGAAGTGCAGACCGATCTGCACTCCTGTGATCCACAGGAGAAGTACAGCCAAACAAGCTTTGGCTGTACTTCTCCTTTAACAAAAAAAAACCTTTGTGTGCTACCATTGTCAGATATTTTAAGACACAAACACTGGGACTATTAGCCTCAAAAACTGATTCACAAATTAGTAAGCCACTAACTGAAACCATCAGGCAACTTGAGATTCCAACTAAAGGCAAAACTTTTTTGTTTTTGTTTTGGATAGTGCAGAGATAGATTAGAATACCTGTCAGTTTTTATTGCTGTCTGTGCCCCCATTAAGGTGATTCACCCTCTCAATTTGTCCTGTTTATCGTTATTGAAAGTGAAAGTAAAAGAAAATCCCAAATTGTGTCTTGTCCCCAGTAAAGTAAGGGGAAATCTTCCAATGGGGACACTCGTTCAGGTGACCTGGGGGTCCCCATAGAATTTCCTTAATTTGCAGGGATTTCTTCTCACTTCCTGTTTGGCTATGGGACAGGAAGTGAAGATAAATCTCTGCAATGGGACACAGATGGCGAAAAAAAAACAAACCTGATGGGTTTTAACTTTTCCATGCTCTATCCAAAATGAAAAAAAAAGTTTTGCCTATAGTTCTACTTTAACTTGTAGCATATTTGTTCCTGTTAAAGGGGTTGTAAAGTTAAAAATGTTTTCAACTAAAGTTAATCTTTGTTAGGTACAGTAATCAAAAAATATAATTATTGTGATTAAAATATGAATACCTGTGTAAATCCTGCTTCTATATCAGCCTCCAGCATTCCAGTATCCTTGCTGTGCTGTATTTCCAGGTTTGCGGTGCGCGTGCATTACAGCGACGTCACCGCAATAACGGAACTCCAGTTCCCATTATGCTTAGCGGCATCGCGCATGCGCATTTTTTTTTCCACCCGCACGAGAACGAGCAAAGTTCTTTTGCATACGGCCGCCCACTATTTACACCCATTCCAGCCTCCACAGCCGCCGCAGCAGCAGCAACAAATTTGAATCATCAATGGTAAACTTTCTTTATTTCATATTTATTTATTTAAGAAATATGAATGACAAATTTAATCGATTAGTTTATATTATACAATACAGAGATAAATGAATAATAATAAATCATTAATAACTAAAATAATTAATTAATTAATTATTAATCTAACTGAAAAAAAGAAAATGACTTTTTTAGTAAATGAAACTAAACCAAGGGAGGCGGCGCGGTAGACACGCCCACTAACACACAGCTCTTTTCTCTATCTGCAATGTAGAGAGCATCCTCACCCTCTCCTGTAGTCCAAGGGAGGGGGCGAGCACGGCACTCCACACCAGGGAGAAAGCCTCACATTACTGTGTGGAGTTACAGAAAGAAGAACAGGAAGTGCTGATTTCTAAGAAGAAATAAGGACATTTACAAGAAAAATCGAAGGAGGAGGTAAGTGAAGGAGGACTGCACTAAGATAAGGGAAGCTATTTAGGAAAAAAAAATAAAAAATTTACCTTTACAGCCCCTTTAAGTGACTCACAAAAAAGCGATCAAAGAATAAAAATGGCAGTCGTGGAGCTTGCACCTTCAAAACAAACTGGCAATGGAAGCTCCCATATTTTTATCTTTGCAGGTTAAATGTCCCCATTGTGTTCCTGAAGGTGTTGAACAAATGTTCATTTGTTTTATCCTCTCTACATTATGTCTAGGTCAGTAATAAAAATAACCCTTCATTTAAGGAATAAAACTTTCAGTCAGTAAAAACACATTATCCAATATCCTTATATAAACAACTCGCAGCATGTCTACTGCCACCAGCATCTACATGTATACAGCCACAGTTTGTTGAGACAAGCCAGTGTCCACGCAAAGATTAAAAAACACTGGTTTAGGGCAGATTAAAAGGAAATTTACAGGCATTTAAAAAAAAAAACAGTATTCTTTAACCACTTCCCGCCCAGTCAATAGCGAATTGACGTCCGGGAAGTGGTTGCAATATCGATACTGGACGTCATATGACGTCCTGCAGGATATTGCCTTGCGCGCGCCCGCGGGGGCGCGCAGCGCGGTGATCGGGGACGGCATGTGTCCCTCGGACACAGCGCTTCCCCGATCACGGTAAACAGCCAATTTCATTGGCTGTTTACCATGTGATCGGCTGTGTCAAAGTCACAGCCGATCACCTGTCAAAACAAACTCGGCGGCGCGCTCCGTGCGCGCCGCCACAGGCTTGCAGAGCGGGGATCGGGGAAGGCGAGTGTCCCTTGGACACAGCGCGTCCCCGATCAGAGTAAACAGCCAATGAATTGGCTGTTTACCACGTGACCGGCTGTGTCCAATCACAGCCGGTCACAAATGTAAACAAACTCCACAGGAGTTACTACCTGATCCCTGCTCTCTCCTCACACACCGATCTGTGAGGAGAGAGAAGAGATCAGTAAGTTAGCTCAGTGTAGTTTGTCTACATAAGTTTACAGTGCACAACACGCCCCCCCCCATAAAGAGGACCTGTCACACAGCCCAGCACATCAATCAGCCCAGCCAATCAGCCCATCTGTCAATCAGCCCATCTGTCAATCAATCAGCCCATCTGTCAATCAATCAGCCCATCTGTCAATCAATCACCCCACCTGTCAATCAATCACCCCACCTGTCAATCAATCAATCAGCCCATCTGTCAATCAATCAGCCCATCTGTCAATCATCTGTCACAGGCCCACCTCCATCGGTACCGCCATTGGCACCGCCACACAGGCTACCAGTACCACCACCAGGCCCAGCATCTATACTGCCACACAGGCCCGCTACCAGTATCACCACTAGTGCCGCCATCGGTACCACCACCCGTACCACCGTCGGTAGTGCCACCACCACCTGTACCACCACCTGTACCGCCATCGGTACCATCACCACCCGTACCACCACCACCTGTACCACCACCACATGTACCGCCATCGGTACCACCACCACCCATACCGCCATCGCTACCACCACCACCCGTACCGCCGCCACCACCACCACCCGTACCGCCATCGGTACCACCACCACCTGTACCGCCATTGGTACCACCACCACCCATACCGCCATCGGTACCACCACACAGGCCCACCACTAATACCTCCATCGGTACTACCACACAGACCGCCACCACTACCACCAGCAGTACCATTACACAGGCCCACCAATAAGCACTGCCATAATGTCCCAAAGGGTTTACACACCTGAGGAGGCATATGCCATGTCGGATGATGAGAGCAGCGGGGAGCTCCCATTATCCGATTCTGGTTCGGAATACGAGCCAGTGGAGGATAGTGGCTCAGAGTCCGAGTCCCCGGAGGAAACCGTCCCTCCCAAAAGAATGCGATCGGCACCAAGATCAGCACCAAGATCAGCAGAACTGCCCACCACCAGCAGCGCCATACCCCAGGAAGAGGAGCCCAGTACAAGCAATGGAAATGCACGCCCAACCCGAAGAATCCAGCCCCAATCCTACCTTCCCGATGCCCTGGCAAACCCCTTATGGTTGCCTGCCAACTCAGGATCTGCTATCATCCCCCCTTTCACTGCACAGCCAGGTGTGCAGCCCGACACTACAAATTTTTCTAAATTTGATTATTTTTGTTTATTTTTCCCACAAGATTTGCTGCAGAATATAGTGGATCAAACAAATCTGTATGCATCCCAATTTATTGCTGCCAACCCCGATTCTTCCTACGCCCGCATGTTCCAGTGGCGGCGTCTAACATTGGAGGAATTTAAATTATTTTTGGGCCTTATGTTCAATATGGGGCTTACAAAAAAGAACGACGTCCATTCATATTGGTCCAAACGCCCCATCCAACACATGCCCATATATTCCGCTGTCATGTCCAGGAAAAGATACGACATGATTATGCGCTTTCTCCACTTCAATGACAATTCACAGTGCCCTCCCCGAGATCATCCCAACTACGACAAATTGTACAAGATACGCCCCCTAATCAATGCCTTTTCCCAGCGATTTGAAGAAGTTTTCATCCCAGACCAAAAAATTTGTGTGGACGAGTCCCTCGTACATTTCACCGGCCGACTGCAGTTCAAGCAGTACATACCAAGCAAGAGAGCCAGGTATGGGTTAAAATTAAATAAATTATGTGATCGAGCCACTGGATACGTCTGCAAATTCAGGATCTACGAAGGCAAAGACTCCCAGCTCCAGCCCCGTGATTGCCCCACATATATTGGAACCAGTGGGAAAATTGTCTGGGAGTTGGCATACCCCCTGTTCGGAAAAGGTTACCATTTATATGTTGATAATTATTATACCAGCCTGCCCCTTTTTCGCCACCTTTACAGTAAACAAACCCCGGCCTGCGGTACCTTCAAAAAAAAACGGAAGGGATTCCCACAAATTTATTGACAAAAAAATTGCGACCTGGAGAATCGGCATCCATGAGTAACGAGGAGGTGTTGGCCATGAAGTGGAGGGACAAGAAAGATGTCCACATCCTCTCTACGATCCACAATGACACCATGGTGGAGATCCCAAGAAGACGCGGCTCCATTGTAAAGCCTGAATGTGTCCACGACTACAATTTGTACATGGGGGGGGGGGTGGATTTAAACGACCAGATGCTACAGCCCTACTTATCAACCAGAAAGTCCCATTATTGGCACAAAAAAGTTGCGTTTCACCTGTTTCACATGGCCCTTTTTAATTCGTTTGTCTGCTACCAAAAAGCAACTCAAAATCACCGACTCCACTACCTCCAATATATCGAAGATATCATCGATAGGATAGGATAGGACACCTCTGCCTGCTACCTGGACCTGTGCTTTGGCTGTGCTCTGGCTGTGCTGACAGTATCTCTGCCTGTGCGAACTATGGACAGTATTCCTGCCTGCTGCCTGGATGATTGCTTTTGCTGTCGCTGACCTCATCCCTGCCTGCTGCCTGGACCGATGCTCTCCTCTGTGGACCACTGCACTTCTAAAACCACAGGTAATCTTTTGTTATTTGGTATGTACCTGCTATGTGTTAGATATATGAAGGGCCTTCAAAAATGTGATCGGTAGTCAGAAAATGATATGTGCAATTAATGCTGCTAGAATGCCTGGAGGTGCTACTTGGATGTTGGGCCTCTGTATGTGGCCAGGCTGTGTAAAAGTCTCAAACATGTGGTATCGCCATACTCAGGAGGAGTAGCAGAATGCATTTTGGGGTGTAATTTTTGCTATGTACATATTATGTGTTAGAAATATCTTATAAATTGACAACTTTGTGTAAAAAAAATGCATTTTAATTTTTTCTCCACATTTTCCAAAACCTTCTGGAAAAAAATGAACCGTTCAAAAGACTCATAATGCCTCATAGATTATACGTTGGGGTGTGTGCTTTCAAAAATGGGGTCATTTTGTGGAAAATTCTATTGTCCTGGTGCTCCAGGGCCTTCAAAATTGTAATAGGTGGTTGAGAAAGGATATGTGCGATTTTATGCTTGTAGAACGCCTGAAAGTGCTACTTCAATGTTGGGCCTCTGTATATGGCCAGGCTGTGTAAAAGTCTCACACATGTGGTATCGCTATACTCAGGAGGAGTAGAAGAATGCATTTTGGGGTGTTATTTTTGCTATGTATATGCTATGCGTTAGAAATATCTTATAAATGGACAACTTTGTGTAAAAAAAAATGCATTTTCATTTTTTCTCCACATTTTCCAAAACCTTCTGGAAAAAAATGAACCGTTCAAAAGACTCATAATGCTTCATAGATTATACATTGGGGTGTGTGCTTTCCAAAATTGGGTCATTTTGTGGAAAATTCTATTGTCCTGGTGCTCCAGGGCCTTCAAAATTGTAATAGGTGGTTGAAAAAGGATATGTGCGATTTATGCTTGTAGAACGCCTGAAAGTGCTACTTCAATGTTGGGCCTCTGTATATGGCCAGGCTGTGTAAAAGTCTCACACATGTGGTATCGCTATACTCAGGAGGAGTAGCAGAATGCATTTTGGGGTGTCATTTTTGCTATGTATATGCTATGCGTTAGAAATATCTTATAAATGGACAACTTTGTGTAAAAAAAATGCATTTTCATTTTTTCTCCACATTTTCCAAAACCTTCTGGAAAAAAATGAACCGTTCAAAAGACTCATAATGCTTCATAGATTATACGTTGGGGTGTGTGCTTTCCAAAATGGGGTCATTTTGTGGAAAATTCCATTGTCCTGGTGCTCCAGGGCCTTCAAAATTGTAATAGGTGGTTGAGAAAGGATATGTGCGATTTATGCTTGTAGAACGCCTGAAAGTGCTACTTCAATGTTGGGCCTCTGTATGTGGCCAGGCTGTGTAAAAGTCTCACACATGTGGTATCGCTACACTCAGGAGGAGTAGCAGAATGTATTTTGGGGTGTAGTTGCAATTATGCATATGCTGTGTGAGAGAAAAAAACTGTTAATATGACCAGTTTGTGTAAAAAAAAATAAAAAAAAAAAATTTAATTTTCCCAAGAATTGTGGGAAAAAAATACAACTTCAAAAAACTCACCACGCCTCTTAGTAAATACCTTGGACTGTCTACTTTCCAAAAAGGGGTAATTTTGGGGTATTTGTACTTTCCTCGCTTGTTAGTGTCTCAAGAAATGAGATATCCCTTCAGTACATCAGGCGTGGTCAGATGTGATAAATTTTCAGTGATTGCCACCATAGTTTGTAGACTCTATAACTTTCACAAAGACCAAATAATATACACTAATTTGGGTTAATTTTACCAAAGATATGTAGCAGTATACATTTTGGCACAAATTTATGAAGAAAAATTACTTATTTGTAAAATTTTACAATAGAAACAAAAAAAAAGTGTTTTTTTTTAAAAAAAATTGCTGTTTTTTTGCTTATATCGCAAAAAATAAAAAACCCAGTGGCGATTAAATACCACCAAAAGAAAGCTCTATTTGTGAGAAGAAAATGATAAAAATTTTGTTTGGATACAGTGTAGCATGACTAAGTAATTGTCATTCAAAGTGTGAGAGTACTGAAAGCTGAAAATTGGTCTGGGCGGGAAGGTGCATAAGTGCATGGTATTGAAGTGGTTAAGTATCATACTTTCTTTCATATGTACACTTTCATGGAAGCCGCAGTGTTGTTTGTCTGCCCCTGTCTCCCCTTGCCCATTCACAGAATGATTTGGGGAGAGGAGGGGTGGACACATGACAGTGCATCTTCTGTGTATGAGGGCCACAGCTGTCCTAGTTGCAGGGCCAGAAGTATAGCGATGGCTAGGATTTCCTGCTTTAACCACTTAACGACCGCTCACTGTATATATACGTCGGCAGAATGGCACCGACAGGCACAATCACGTAGAGTGTACGTGATTGCCTTTGTACAGTTGGGGGGTCCAATCGGACCCCCCCTTCTGTACAGTGAGCGGTGGCTAAGTGTCCGGGAGCGTTCCGGGATGAGGGGGCAGCCATTCGTTTCTGGCCACCCCCTCGCGATCGCTCCCGGCGAATGGAAATGCCCCCTCTGTCTGTGTCAGACAGAGGGAGCAGGAGGAAGTGATGTCATCTCTGGTGCGGCGCTCACATATACCGAGCGCCGTACAAGAGAAGATATCAGGTCAGTGCACACAACACTACACTGACACCAGGACACATAGGGACATAAATCGCCCCCCCAGACACCCCCCAGATCACCCCCTCAGCCCCCAGTCACAGTGTCACTGATTGCAGTGACCATTTATTTAGTGATCACTGCAATCAGTGACATTTGTGACTGTAAAAGTGTCACCAAAGTTTAGTCTTAGGTCCAGTATAGCCCCCTAACCCCCCCTAATAAAGGTTTAACCCCCTGATCACCCCCCAGATAACCCTTTCACCCCTATCACCACTGTCGCTTAGCGATCATTTTTCTGATCGCTGTCTTAGCGTCAGTGATGCCGATCGGCAGCCAGTAATTTTTTTTAGGTTCGCCGCAGGTTTTTATAGCGTCAGGTACCCCAATATATTATCTAATAAAGGTTTAACCCCCTTGATCGCCCCCCAGGTAACCCTTTCACCCCCTATCACCACTGTCGCTAAGCAATAGTTTTTCTAAACGCTGTCTTAGTGTCGGTGATGCAGATCGTAGCCAGTAATTTTTTTTAGGTTCGCCGCAGGTTTTTATAGTGTCAGGTACCCCAATATATTATCTAATAAAGGTTTAACCCCCTTGATCGCCCCCCCAGGTAACCCTTTCACCCCCATCACCACTGTCGCTAAGCAATCGTTTTTCTAAACGCTGTCTTAGTGTCGGTGATGCAGATCGGTAGCTGGTAAATTTTTTTAGGTTCGCCGCAGGTTTTTATAGCGTCAGGTACCCCCATGTATTATCTAATAAAGGTTTTAACCCCCTGATTGCCCCTAGTTAACCCTTTCACCAGTGATCACCATATAAGTGTTACGGGTGACGCTGGTTAGTTAGTTTGCTTTTTATAGTGTCAGGGCACCCGCCGTGTATATAACCCAATAAAGGTTTAACCCCCTGATCGCCCGGCGGGTGATATCAATTAGGTTTTAGCGTCAGAGGGTCTGAGTCACACCCCAGGCAGCGTCAGGTTAGTGCCAGTAACGCTAACACCCACGCGTGAAGCATACACCCCCCTTAGTGGTATAGTATCTGAACAGATCAATATCTGATCTGATCAGATCTATACTAGCGTCCCCAGCAGTTTAGGGTTCCCAAAAACGCAGTGTTAGCGGGATCAGCCCAGATACCTGCTGGCACCTGCGTTTTGCCCCTCCGTCCAGCCCAGGCCACCCAAGTGCAGTATCGATCGATCACTGTCACTTACAAAACAAAAACACACATAACTGCAGCGTTCGCAGAGACAGGCCTGATCCCTGCGACTCCAGTGCTGTAGGAGGTGATTTCACAACCACAGTTAAAAAAAAAAGCAAATATGCCGAAGCATTGGGGCAGCAGGGGCGGAGGAGCGATTTTGCTCCTAATGCCGCGTACATACGGTCGAAATTCCGACGGAGGCTTGCCCGTGGAAAAGTCCGACCATGTGTGTGCGGCATAACTTTTTTGCGGGAGGATGCCCCCATGCTTCGGCATATATAAATGGTGCGTGTATGCCCATCATTGGAAGTGGGTGGATGAAGGGCGGTATTCTAATGGTGGGCATACCCACCGATCAATATCTTTTTTCGTTCAGCCAACTGGCTGCATGAAAAAAAAGATTACAATACATGTCCAACAAGGACCAGCAACGTACTGGTATGTTGCTGGACTTTGAATGTTTATACCAGAATGATGCCTGCGGGTTTAGGTATCATCTTGGTATCATTCTTTTCAGCCTGCGACCGGCTTTCATGTAAAAGCAATCCTAGCGGCTAATTAGCCTCTGGACTGCTTTTATAAGCAGTGGGAGGGAATGCCCCCCCCCCGGATATAAAAAGCGCCATTGGGAAATTGGGAAAGCATTTTATCACACCGATCTTGGTGTGGTCAGATGCTTTGAGGGCAGAGGAAAAATCTAGGGTCTAGAAGACCCCAGTTTTTTCAAAAAAAGAGTACCTGTCACTACCTATTGCTATCATAGGGGATATTTACATTCCCTGAGATAACAATAAAAATGATAAAAAAAAAAAAATACTTGGAAGGAACAATTTAAAAATAAAATAAAAAAGCAAAATTAATAATAAAAAAAAAAAAGCACCCCTGTCCTGTCCTGCTCTTGCCCAATGGCGAACGCAAGCGTCGGTCTGGCGTCATATGTAAACAGCAATTGCACCATGCATGTGAGGTATCACCGCGAAGGTCAGATCGAGGGCAGTAATTTTAGCAGTAGACCTCCTCTGTAAATCTAACATGGTAACCTGTAAAGGCTTTTAAAGGCTTTTAAAAATGTATGTAGTTTGTCGCCAATGCGCGTTTGTGCGAAATTTTAAAGCATGTCGTGTTTGGTATCTATGTACGGCCTAAGATCATCTTTTTTATTTCATCAAACATTTGGGCAATATAGTGTGTTTTAGTGCATTAAAATTAAAAAAAGTGTATTTTTTAACCCAAAAAATGCGTTTGAAAAATCGCTGCGCAAATACTGTGTAGAAAAAAAAAATGCAACACCCACCATTTTAATCTGTAGGGCCTTTGCTTTAAAAATATATATAATGTTTGGGGGTTCAACATAATTTTCTTGCAAAAAAAAAAATGTTTTCATGTAAACAAAAAGTGTCAAAAAGGGCTTTGTCTTCAAGTGGTTAGAAGAGTGGATGTAAGCTTCCTAATGTTGTGTATAAAATGCCAGAACAGTTCAAAACCCCCCCAAATGACCCCATTTTGGAAAGTAGACACCCCAAGCTATATACTGAGAGGCATGTCGAGTCCATGGAATATTTTATATGTTGACACAAGTTGCGGAAAAACGACAATTTTTTTTTTTTTTTTTTGCACAAAGTTGTCACTAAATGATATATTGCTCAAACATGCCATGGGCATATGTGGAATTACACCCCAAAATACATTCTGTTGCTTCTCCTGAGTACGGGGATACCACATGTGTGAGACTTTTTGGGAGCCTAGCCATGTACGGGACCCCAAAAACCAAGCACCGCCTTCAGGCTTTCTAAGGGTGTAAATTTTTGATTTCACTTCTCACTGCCTATCACAGTTTCGGAGGCCATGGAATGCCCAGATAGCACAAAACCCCCCCCAAATGACCCCATTTTGAAAAGTAGACACCCCAAGCTATTTGCTGAGAGGTATTGTGAGTATTTTGCAGATCTCGCTTTTTGTCACAAAGTTTTGAAAATTGAAAAAAAATATATATATATATATATATATATATATTTTCTTTCTTCATTTTCAAAAACAAATGAGCTGTAAAATACTCGCCATTCCTCTCAGCAAATAGCTTGGGGTGTCTATATTCCAAAATGTGGTAATTTGGGGGGGTTTTGTGAGATTTTGGCATTTTATGGCCTTCGAAACTGTGATAGGTAGTGAGGAGTGAAATCAAAAATTTGTGCCTAGAAATCCTGAAGATGGTGCTTGGTTTTCGGGGTCCCGTACGCGGCTAGGCTCCTAAAAAGTCCCACACATGTGGTATCCCCGTACTCAGGAGAAGCAGAAAAATGTATTTTGGGGTGTAATTCCACATATAACCATGGCATGTGTGAGCAATATATCATTTAGTGACAACTTTTTGTAATTTTTTTTTTTTTTTTGTCATTATTCAATCACTTGGGACAAAAAAAATTATATTCAATGGGCTCAACAGGCCTCTCAGCAATTTCCTTGGGGTGTCTACTTTCTAAAATGGGGTCATTTGGGGGGGGTTTTGTGCTATTTTGGCATTTTATGGCCTTCGAAACTGTGATAGGTAGTGAGGAGTGAAATCAAAAATTTGCGCCCTTAGAAATCCTGAAGGCGGTGCTTGGTTTCCGGGGTCCCGTACGCGGCTAGGCTCCCAAAAAGTCCCACACATGTGGTATCCCCGTACTCAGGAGAAGCAGCAAAATGTATTTTGGGGTGAAATTCCACATATAACCATGGCATGTGTGAGCAATATATCATTTAGTGACAACTTTTTGTAATTTTTTTTTTTTTTTTAGTCATTATTCAATCACTTGGGACAAAAAAATAAAAAATTCAATGGGCTCAACATGCCTCTCAGCAATTTCCTTGGGGTGTCTACTTTCCAAAATGGGGTCATTTGGGGGGGTTTTGTACTGCCCTGTCATTTTAGCACCTCAAGAAATGAGATAGGCAGTCATAAATTTAAAGCTGTGTAAATTTCAGAAAATGTACCCTAGTTTGTAAACTCTATAACTTTTGCGCAAACCAATAAATATACGCTTATTGACATTTTTTTTACTAAAAACATGTGGCTGAATACATTTTGGCCTAAATGTATGACTACAATTGAGTTTATTCGATTTTTCTTATAACAAAAGGTAGAAAATATCATTTTTTTTCAAAATTTTCGGTCTTTTTCCGTTTATATCGCAAAAAATAAAAATCGCAGAGGCAATCAAATACCATTAAAAGAAAGCTCTATTTGTGGGAAGAAAAGGACGCAAATTTCGTTTGGGTACAACATTGCATGTCCGCACAATTTACAGTTAAAGCAGCGCAGTGCAAAATTCTGAATTCACCTCTGGTCCTCTAGCTACCAAATGGTCCGGGGCTTAAGTGGTTAATGAAAGCGTACATTTCAAGTATAACAAAAGTAAGAGTTTTAACATTTTTGACATACACCTCGTGAGACTTAGTGCTTTAACACATCATAACTACCCATTCTGTGCAATCCCGATCCTACTCTTTTGGGGTCCCCCGTTGGTGTTCCTGGCTCCTCCCCCCTGGAAAGTGCCTCCATAGCAAGCCGTTTGCTGTGGGGGCACTCATACAGGCTCGATTCCAAGCTGCACTGTGCGTGTGTGTCTATTGACATACAGTGCTGCTCGGCCCTGTCCCCCCCGAGAATGCATTAGTGTAAAAAGCCTTTAGCCAAACACTTTATTTACGCTGCAGATTTTAAAAACAGCGCCTAGAGTTCTGCTTTAACCTGTAAGCTAATTTAGACTTTTGTATCTACACATTAAAGCAGACCTTAAGTAATTTTTTCAACTTTCCAGCTATTAAATCTTCTGCCCTTGTTGTTTTAACTTTGGAGATTAAACTATTTTTTTTTCTGCCAGTAAACACCTTATACAGCCCACTTCCTGTTTCTTGTCTGGTCATTAGCCTAGGCTTATGACATTGTGCACAGCTATCACTCTCGTGAGAGTTTGCCAGGAAGGGGGGGGTGAGTCATAAAAGGGCCAATGAGAACTGCAGAGCTGGGAGTGTCTCTGTGTAAATCCGGGAAGTGAACAGGCAGCAAATTCAGCTGCCCACAGTTAAAATGGTTGCAGCCAGACTCAGTGGAGGGAGATTTCTGCAGCATATTTGGCAAGTACAGAATCACAGTATATATAAAATAATATACAAAGTGGTTGGAGGAAAGCTTCAGAATGGCAAAGATGTTTTTATTACAAAATATGTGAGGAGACGGCAGTTCCTCTCTAATGTCTGCATAACACTGGTCAATATATAAAAAAGGATTGGAGTGGAGGTGTGCTTTCTCTTGTTGCAATAATTTAAAACACTAACACTGTTTACATATGCACAGCATACATATAGTGTGGCGTTGGACACACTCATGTTACTTTTACAAGGCAGCCCATACAATTTAGCATTGAAGAGGAACCTAATTCCACTGACATCAGTAAGGCCTGGTTCACACTAATACAATTTCAGACTTAAGTTGCACAGAATTGCATGACAATGGAAATCATTGTTTTC
Source organism: Rana muscosa (assembly GCA_029206835.1). Classification (NCBI taxonomy): domain Eukaryota; kingdom Metazoa; phylum Chordata; class Amphibia; order Anura; family Ranidae; genus Rana; species Rana muscosa. The sequence goes on along the minus strand of CM055117.1, from coordinate 631,958,732 downwards.
AATGGTGTCCATTCACATCAATGCAACTCAGAATGGAGTGATTTTGGAAAAGGTTCCTGTACCACTTTGGTGCAATTCCAGTGCAATTTCGACTTCATAGAATATACAAACCTTATCAAAGTTGCGTCCAAGTAGCACTACATAATCACACTGGAAGTCGGAACAAAATCATATGCAGCAGTGTGAACCTAGCCTAAAACAAAACACAAAATAGTAAGGAGCTGTCATTTTCTTCTCAGCCATATTGACTACCTGGTTCCAGGGATTTTCAAACCCTGATATACTGTAAACACAAACACATTTTACAGCTTCTAATACTCTTATAATACTGCCTACAAGACTCCAAGAACACAATTATTTGGTTCTTTAAAATCTAAATCGACCACAAATTCTAGGTGTGCAAATACCTATACCTTAATTAGGGCAAACAAATGATAAAAACTCATCTATTTGATTTTTAATAATGATTTTTCCTGGGTGTAATGCATGTGGTAGATAATGGGCAAGTGACATTTCCCAAGCATCCACAATATGTACCCTAATATTTGCAAACATTTCTCTCATAACAATGTCCAACTGTAAAGAGAACCAGTCGCTATTGAACAAGCTCACTTCAGGCCCAAGCTCCTGGACATTGGCAGAACGAATGATTATGGCAGTGTTAGGACTGCGTTCAAGCAAACGGAGGACAGCTGCTCGTATGTTCCTGAGACGTCTTACATATACTTCTACTGGAAAGGTGCTGAAGTGAGACCAGATGGTCATGGCCACCACAGTGTTCTGTCCTCCAACTATACCATCCAATTCATTTGCAATGTAGCGTAGCTCATTACTTGAAACAGTTGAAAAGCGGATAGGTGGACCATGACAGCGAAATTTTACCATTATATTATTGTCAATATCAATGGATAAGAAAGGTCCAACATTTTTAGGGCTGCCCAGATCAAATAGCTTAAGCTCTGTAATACAAAAATAAATATAATATTAAGTTAATAAAAAAATGTAAATGAGCATTCTCTCACTTTATTTAGGTACAGACAGATTCCTCTGTTTATTTAAAAATGTTAAAGCCCAATTAAACTTTTATTTTACCGTAAATCAGCTAAATATATTCCAGGTGCATCAAAACAAAATGTGTTACAGTGATGAAAGAAGTATGTGAACCCTTTGGAATTTGTTTTCTGCAGTAATTTGCCATAGATCCTCACAACAATAGACAAACACAATGTGCTTAACCACTTCCATACCGGGCATTTTCACCCCCTTCCTGCCAAGGCCAATTTTCAGCTTTCAGCGCTGTCACACTTTGAATGAGAATTGTGCGGTCGTACAACGCTGTAACCAAATACATTTTGATCATTTTTTTCCCCACAAATAGAGCTTTCTTTTGGTGGTATTTCATTACCTCTGCATTTTTAATTTTTTGCGCTATAAATAAAAAAAAGAGCGACAATTTTGAATTAAAAAAAACAAAAACAAAACAAACACAATATTTATTACTTTTTGCTATAATAAATATTCAATTTTAAAAAAAATATATATTTTTTTTCCTCAGTTTAGGCCGATATGTATTCTTCTACATATTTTTACAAAAAAAATTAAAAAAATCGCAATAAGCGATTGGATTGTGCAAAAGTTATAGCGTCTACAAACTAGGGGATAGAATTATGGCATTTTTTTTTTTTTTTTTACTAGTAATGGCGGCGATCTGCGATTTTTGTATCGTGACTGACATTGAGGCGGACATATCAGACACTTTTGACACTATTTTGGGACCATTCACATTTATACAGCGATCAGTGCTATAAAAATGCATTGATTACTGTATAAATGTGACTGGCAGGGAAGGGGTTAACACTAGGTGGCGATCAAGGGGTTAACTATGTTCCGTAGGGAGTGATTCTAACTGTAGGGGGAGGGGACTCACAAAGGGAGGAGATCCAAGTCCCTGCTCTGTGACGAGCAATCGCGGGTGCCTGGCGGACATTGCGGCTGCCGGGCACTGGCATCAGGTCCCCAGTGATACGGCGAGCGCGCGCTCTCCACAATGCAGGGAATCCCAGGACGTCATATGACGGCCGCCCGGAGGGACGAAGGGTTCCTGTGGCCGTCATATGACAATACAGCAGTAGGGAAGTGGTTAAGCTGATGACATACAAACAATGATAATTTCTCATGTCTTTACTAAACACACATTAAACATTCACATTGCTGGAAGAAAAAGTAAGTGAACCCATAGCCTAATTTCTTCAACAAAAGCAAATTGCAGTCAGTAGTTTGCACACGTGGAGTCCAATTAATGAAATAAGTTTGGAGGTGTGGTTTAGAGCTACTTTGATTGATAAAAAGACACTAAAACATCTTAAGATTGCTGTTCATGAGAAGCATCTGCTGATGTGGACCATTCTTTACAAAAAGGAGCTTCCCGAAGATTTACGATCAAGATCAGTTATTCTGCATAATGCTGGAAAGAGATAAAAAGCAATCTCAAAGTGTTTGAGTATCCAGTAGGGATGCACCGAATGGGTTTTTTGGTACCGTAACCGATACCGAAAACCAATCTTGATTGATCCTGAAAGCCGATACCGAAAAGGCCCCGAAACCGATCTATGCTGTTTAAAAAAAAAATTTATTCATAGAGATGGCCAGAGGCTGGGCCCACGGCACAGGAGATGGCCAGAGGCTGGGCCCACGGCACAGGAGATGGCCAGAGGCTGGGCCCACGGCACAGGAGATGGCCAGAGGCTGGGCCCACGGCACAGGAGATGGCCAGAGGCTGGGCCCACGGCACAGGAGATGGCCAGAGACTGCGGGCCACGGTACAGGAGATGGCCAGAGACTGCGGGCCACGGTACAGGAGATGGCCAGAGACTGCGGGCCACGGTACAGGAGATGGCCAGAGACTGCGGGCCACGGTACAGGAGATGGCCAGAGACTGCGGGCCACGGTACAGGAGATGGCCAGAGACTGCGGACATGGTCAGAGACTGCAGACATGGTACAGGAGATCAATGCAGCCTCACCTGTGTCCCCAGTTGAGCAGCCTGGGTGTCCCCAGTTGAGCAGCCTAGGTGTCCCCAGTTGAGCAGCCTAGGTGTCCCCAGTTGAGCAGCCTAGGTGTCCCCAGTTGAGCAGCCTAGGTGTCCCCAGTTGAGCAGCCTAGGTGTCCCCAGTTGAGCAGCCTAGGTGTCCCCAGTTCAGCCTACCTGTGCAGGGGAAGAGAGGAGAGCTGCTGCTGCCTGGTGATTAGAGCGCCGGGAACATAACGGCTTTCATTTCAATAGCTGTGTGTTCCCTGCGGCGTGCCATCGCATACAGCCCCTCCCCCCTTGTCCGGGGAACTTTGATAGACAGATCAACTGTCCCAGGATTAGACGGGTGATCTGTCTATCAAAGTGCCTGGACAAAGAGGAGGGGCTGTATGCGATGGCGCGCTGCAGGGAACACACAGCTATTGAAATGAAGGCTGTTATGTTCCCAGCACTCTACTCACCAGGCGGCAGCGGCTCTCCTCTCCCACAACGACACCCCTGTAATGGGCGGCACCAGGGGTGAGGGGCTTAGGGGGGGCGGAGCCCCGCCCAGGCCCCGCCCCATTTTTGGCACTAGTATCAGCCTAATTTCTCTTTCGGCTTTTTTGCCGAAAGAGCCATTATCGGCCGATATGTTTCGGTGGCCGAAATTTCGGTGCATCCCTAGTATCCAGCATTCGACAGTTAAGTCAAATTGTCTATAAATGCAGACAGTTTTGTATGGTGGATACTCTTCCTAGAAGTGGGCGGCCAGCCTTGATGACTCCCCAGGTACAAGACAGAATCCTCAATGAGGTATAGAAGAACTCATGAGTAAGAGCCAAAGGCCTGAAGACATCAATGGAACTGGCAAACATCCCTGTTTATGAGTCTGCTATACTTAAAGTGGTTGTATACCCAAAATTTGTACAAGAACCTACAGGTAAGCCTACATTAAGGCTTACCTGTAGGTGCTTGCAATATCGCCGAGACCTACACAGTCTCGGAGATATTTGCAAAAAAGACTGTACCGCTATCTACGGCGCATGCGCGCCATAGATAACGGCGCAGGCGCACTGAGCGCGGCGGCTCTTGAATGGGAGCCTGCCGGACACTGCCGGAAATTCGCGCATGCGCGGGGATCGTGCCATTCCTCGCGCATGTGCGGGAGTGATGTCATCGCCGCTCCGGCCAATCACAGCGCCGGAGCGGCGATACCCGGAAGTCACTCCGGGTATCATGGATGCGACGGAGGACGTGTCCGAGGACCGCTGCGGGGGCTTGGATCTAAGGTAAGTGATTGATAATGAGCTAGTATGCTAGTCATACTAGCTCATTATACCTTTGCCTTGCAGGTTGACAAAAAAAAAAAAGTTTTGCGGTATACAACCGCTTTAAGTCTTTAAAGGCGTTCATGGCACAAAGGAAGCCGCTGCTCTCCCAAAAAACAGAGCCAAACTGTAACGTTACTGAGAATACTCAGCACTATGACGGCACAGTTTACCAACATCAAAACATCATCCCAACAGTGAAGTATGGTGAAGGGAACATCATGATTTGGGCTTGTTTTACTGCCTCAGGGCCTGGACCACTTGCCATTGAGGGAAAGATGAATTCCCAAGTTTATCAAAATAAGAACAGGTCTGCAGAAGGTAACTAAACAAATACAAGCCCTAACAAAAAAAAGACCAGTCAGAAAATTAGGAAAGCCCTAGACCTCAACACCCAATAATCCCCTAGGGATGAAAACTCCATGTCAATTAGAATGCCTGCTCTTAAAAAATGTACCTGTTCGGACTTACATACAAAATTCAACTTGTTTGTTTGTAGCCCTGGCACTGCCTGTAGCTGGTTATTTATACAGTGGAACCTTGCATTACAAGTATAATCCATTCCAGGAGAATGCTTGTAATCCAAAGCACTCGCATATCAAAGCGAGTTTCCCCATAGAAGTCAATGGAAAAGAAGATCATTCGTTCCGCATTGACTTCTACTTCTATTTCCGAGTGATTCTGAGTATTTCCGAACGGCTCCAACCCGTTCCGAGTGTCACCGACGCCCGCGCACCTCTGGCCAAATGCGGTACTGAATCCCCCATTAGCTTGAATTCTTGCTCGTCTTTCAAAACACTTGTTAACCGCATTACTCGTTAACCAATGTTCCACTGTATTTACCACTGAAATATATATATATATATATATATATATATATATATATATATATATATATATATATATATATATATATATACACACACACATACATATACACATATACATATACATATACACACACACCGTATATACTCGAGTATAAGCCGACCCGAATATAAGCCGAGGCACCTAATTTTACCACAAAAAACTGGGAAAACTTATTGACTCGAGTATAAGCCTAGGGTGTCCATCTGCATGCCTCACTGTGCCTCACTGTGTCCATGTCCATGCCTCACTGGGCCCATGCCTCACTGGGCCCATGCCTCACTGGGCCCATGACTAGACTTACGTTTAACATGGGAGTATATGGAAGGGGTTCCTGGCTTTGAAAAATCGGTGCTCCCCAGCCGTAGGTCCCCCAGACAGAAAAAAAACTTTGCTCACCTATAAAGGAGAACATGGGCTATATGTGTGCCAAGTTTGGGTTCCAGGGGACCTACGGCCAGCCAGTACCGGGTTCCCAAAGTTACCAGAGAAATGGCCGTTTAACATGGGAGTCTATGGAAGGGGTGCACGGGTTTGAAAAATCGGTACTCCCCGGCCGTAGGTCCCCCGGACAACAAACTTGGCACACTTGTAGAGGAAGAGTGGGGCTACATGTGTGCCAGGTTTGGGGTCCAGGGGACCAAAGGTGACTCGAGTATAAGCCAAGGGGGGCATTTTCAGCACAAAAAAATGTGCTGAAAAACTTGGCTTATACGAGTATATATATATATATATATATATATATATATATATATATATATATATATATATATATTTTCAAGAGTAAATTGTCTTTTTTTTTTTTTCTTTTATATATTAACTAAGTTATACACCACACTTTTGTTTGGTTTTTAACCAATTAATCGATACAACAATTGGGCAACTGATTGATTATGAAAATAATCATTAGTTGCAGCCATATATGACACTCCACTTATTGGAGGTGGTCACTAGTTCTCTCAGCATAAACCCTTTCTGCTTGGAGAGAACCAGCGGTGGTGGGAAAAGTTAAAGGTGCCCAGCAGTGCTATAGTGAGGTGCTTCAGCCTGACCAGCCTTACTCACAAAGCGAGTCTTCTAAAATAGGGTCACACCTAGGGTTGTAACATGTTTGTGGACCTGGCAACCTACAAGGTCCAGAGGTCTACTCACAAAGTGAGTTTCAAAAGACATGGTCACACCTGAGGCAGTACCATCTTTCTGGACCCAGGAAAACTACACAGTACAAAAAAGGTCTGGAAAGCACCAAAAGGCACATTCCTGACAAGCCCACAATTGACAAGTCCAGCACGGTCTGGGTACAACCGCCAAAGTTACCGATGATGATAGACTGACCCTGCTACATGAAGCTCATTTTAATGGTAGGTTTATTTTAAGAGTCATAGACAGAATAACAAGAAAAATATCCAGAAAAGCGCATTTCAAAAAAGTTATAAATTGATTTGCAATTTAATGAGTGAAATAAGCATTTGATCCCCTATAAATCAGCAAGATTTCTGGCTCCGAGGTGTCTTTTATACAGATAACAAGCTGAGCTTAGGAGCACTCTCTTAAAGGCAGTGCTCCTAATCTCAGCGTGTTACCTGTATAAAAGACACCTGTCCACAGAAGCAATAAATTAATCAGATCCCAATCTCTCCACCATGGCCAAGACCAAAGAGCTGTCCAAGGATGTCAGGGACAAGACTGTAGACCTACACAAGGCTGGACTGGACTGGACTACAAGACTATCGCCAAGCAGTTTGGTGAGAGGGTGACAACAGTTGGTGCGATTATTCTCAAATGGAAGAAACACAAAATAACTGTCAATCTCCCTCGGTCTGGGGCTCAATGCAAGATCTCACCTCGTGGAGTTTTAATGATCACGAGAACGGTGAGGAATCAGCCCAGAACCACATGGGAGAAATTTGTCAATGATCTCAAGGCATCTGGGACCATAGTCACCAAGAAAATAATTGGGAACACACTACGCCGTGAAGGACTGAAATCCTGCAGCGCCCGCAAGGTCTCCCTGTTTAAGAAAGCACATGTACAGGCCCGTCTGAAGTTTGCTAATGAACATCTGAAACATGTAGGTGGAAACATTATGCTTAGGGTTTTTTTTTGCTAAGGGAACAGAACAACTTCACTGCATCAAAGGGATGATGGACAGGCCAGGGCATTGAAGATGGTTCGTGGATGAGTATTTCAGCATGACAATGACCCAAAACACACAGCCAAGGCAACAAAGGAGTGGCTCAAGAAGAAGCACATTAACCACTTCAGCCCCGGAAGAATAGGCAGCCCAATGACCGGGCCATTTTTTGCGATACGGCACTGCGTCGCTTTAACTGACAATTGCGTGGTCGTGCAACATCGCACCCAAACAAAATTGACGTCCTTTTTTTCCCATAAATAGAGCTTTCTTTAGGTGGTATTTGATCACCTCTGTTTTTATTTTTTGCGCTATAAACAAAAAAAAAAAGAGCGACAATTTTGAAAAAAAAAGCAATATTTTTTACTTTTTGCTATAATAAATATCCCCAAAAAATATATATATAAAAAAAAAAAAAATATTTGTCAGTTTAGGCCGATATGTATTCTTCTATATACTTTTGGTAAAATAAAAAAATTTAAAACGCAATAGGCGTATATTAATTGGTTTGCACAAAAGTTATAGCGTCTACAAAATAGGTGATAGATTTATGGATTTTTTTTTTTTTTTTTTACTAGTAATGGCGGCGATCAGCGATTTTTATCGTGACTGCGACATTATGGGAGGACACATTGGACACTTGACACTATTTTGGGACCATTGTCATTTATACAGTGATCAGTGCTATAAAAATGCACTGATTACTGTGTAAATGACACTGGCAAGGAAGGGGTTAAACACTAGGGGGCGGTGAAGGGGTTAAGTGTGTCCTAGGGAGTGATTCTAACTGTGGGGGGGCTGGGCTACAAGTGACATGACAGTGATCACTGCTCCCGATGACAGGGAGCAGTAGATCCCTGTCCTGTCACTAGGCAGAACAGGGAAATGCCTTGTTTACAAAGGCATCTCCCCGTTCTGCCGCTCCGTGAGACGATCGTGGGCACCCGGCGGACATCGAGTCCGCGGCACCCGAGGGTACCCTCACCGAGCACGCGGCGGGGGGGCACGTACAGGTAAGTCCCTTTGCGCAGCCATGCAATTCTGCCAACTTAAATGTACATGCGGCCTACCTACCAAACGTCAGCCTCAAAACCTTAGTGACTTGGAGAGGATCTGCAAAGGGAAGTAGGACAAAAACCCTCCTGAGATGTGTGCAGACCTGCTGGCCTACTACAAGAAATGTCTGACCTCTGTGGCTGCCAACAAGGGTTTTGCCACCAAGTACTAAGTCATGTTTTGCAAAGGGGTCAAATACTGATTTCACTCATTAAAATGCAAATCAATTTATAACTTTTTTTGCAATGTGTTTTTCTAGATTTTTTTGTTATTCTGTCTCTCACTGTTAAAATAAATCTACCATTAAAATTATAGACGGATCATTTCTTTGTCAGTGGGCAAACGTCCCGAATATATGATATACAAAACATTCACAAATGGAAGAAAAAAGCATCTACTTTTTGAAAGTTTCTCCTTCATACAGTGCATCCGAAAAGTATTCACAGTGCTTCACTTTTTCAACATTTTGTTATGTTACAGCCTTATGCCAAAATGTATTAAATTCATTATTTTCCTCAAAATTCTACAAACAATACACCATAATGACAACGTGAAAGAAGTTTGTTTAAAATCTTTGCAAATTTAAAAAAAATTAAAAACGAAAAAAAAAAAAATCACATGTACATAAGTATTCACAGCCTTTGCCATGACACTCAAAATTGAGCTTGGGTGCATTCTGTTTCCACTGATCATCCTTGAGATGTTTCTACAACTTGATTAGAGTCCACCTGTGGTAAATTCAGCTGATTGGACATGACTTGGAAAGGCACACACCTGTCTATATAAGGTTCCAGAGTTAACAGTGTATGTCAGAGTACAAACCAAGCCATGAAATCCAAGGAATTGTCTATAGACCTCTGAAACAGGATTGTATCGAGGCACAGGTCTGGGGAAGGGTACAGAAAAATGTCTGCAGCATTGAAGGTCCGAATGAGCACAGTGGCCTCCGTCATCTGTAACCGGAAGAAGTTTGGAACCACCAGGACTCTTCCTAGAGCGGGCCACCCGGCCAAACTAAGCGATCGGGGAGAAGGGCCTTAGTCAGAACCCGATGGTCACACTGACAGAGCTCCAGTGTTTCTCTGTGGAGAGAGGAGAACCTTCCAGAAGAACAACCATCTCTGCAGCACTCCACCAATCAGGCCTGTATGGTAGAGTGGCCATACGGAAGCCATTCCTCAGTAAAAGGCACATGACAGCCCACCTGGAGTTTGCCAAAAGGCACCTGAAGGACTCTCAGACCATGAGAAACTAAATTCTCTGGTCTGATGAAACAAAGATTGAACTCTTTGGCCTGAATTGCAAGCGTCATGTCTGGCAGAAACCAGGCACCGCTCATCACCTGGCCAATACCATTCCTACAGTGAAGCATGGTGGTGGCAGCATCATGCTGTAGGGATGTTTTTCAGCAGCAGGAATTGGAAGACTAATCAGGATTGAGGGAAAGATGAATGCAGCAATGTACAGAGACATCCTTGATGAAAACCTGCTCCAGAGCTCTCTGGGCCTCAGACTGGGGCAAAAGTTCATCTTCCAACAGGACAACGACCCTAAGCACACAACCAAGATAACATAGGAGTGGCTACGGGGCAACTCTGTGAATGTCCTTGAGTGGCCCAGCAAGAGCCCAGACTTGAACCTAATTGAACATCTCTGGAGATATCTGAAAATGGCTGTGCACCGATGCTCCCCTTCCAACCTGATGGAGCTTAAGAATGGGAGAAACTGCTCAAAAATAGGTGAGCCAAGCTTGTAGCATCATACTCAAAAAGACTTGAGGCTGTAATTGGTGCCAAAGGTGCTTCAACAAAGTATTGAGCAAAGGCTGAGAAAACTTATGTACATGGGATTTTTTTTTCTTTTTTTAATGCATTTACAAAGATTTCAAACATACTTTCACATTATCATTATGGGGTATTGTTTGTAGAAATTTGAGGAAAATAATGAATTTAATCTATTTTGGAATAAGGCTGTAACATAAACATGTGGAAAAAGTGAAGCGCTGTGAATAGTTTCCGGATGCACTGTAGCTATAGTAAACAATCGACTGTAAAACAAAGTCCCACTGTTTCTAGTAGTTTTATGCTTTACTGCCTTGTGGGATGCAGGTGGCATGTTACATGTTTGTATGTGCCTAGGATCAGGAGCTCCCACAAGGTATAGGAGGGGTTAAGTTTAGAAATACAGAAGATACTGTTGTGCTCATAAGTTTACATACCCTGGCAGAATTTATGATTTCTTGGCCATTTTTTAGAGAATATGAATAACACAAAAACTTTTCTTTCACTCGTGGTTAGTGTTTGGCTGAAGCCATTTATTATCAACCAACTGTGTTTACTCTTTTTAAATCATAATGACAACAGAAACGACCCAAATTACCCTGATCAAAAGTTTACATACCCCAGTTCTTAATATCGTGTATTGCCCTCCCTTAACATCAATGACAGCTTGAAGACTCTTGTGGCATTTGTGAATGAGGCTCTTTATCTTCTCAGATGGTAAAGCTGCCCATTCCTCTTGTCAAAAAGCCTCCAGTTCCTGTAAATTCTTGGGCTGTCTTGCATGAACTGCACGTTTGAGATCTCCCCAGAGTGGCTCAATGATATTGAGGTCAGGAGGCTGAGATGGCCTCTCCAGAACCTTCACTTTATTCTGCTGTAGCCAATGACAGGTCGACTTGGCCTTGTGTTTTGGATCATTGTCATGTTGGAATGTCCAAGTACGTCCCATGCGCAACTTTCTGGCTAATGATATTTTTTGATAGCATACTGCATTCATCTTGCCAACAATTTTGACCAAATTTCCTGTGCCTTTGTAGCTCACACATCCCCAAAACATTAGTGATCCACCTCCGTGTTTCATAATAGCAAGAATGGTGTACCTTTCATCATAGGCCTTGTTGACTCCTCTCCAAATGTAGGGTTCATGGTTGTGGCCAAAAAGCAACATTTTGGTCCCATTACTCCAAATGACTTTGTGCCAGAAGGTTTGAGGCTTGTCTCTGTGCTGTTTGGCGTATTGTAAGTGGGATACTTTGTGGCATTTGCATAGTAATGGCTTTCTTCTGGCAACTTGACCATGCAGCCTCTCTTTCTTCAAGTGCCTCCTCATTTTGCATCTTGAAACAGCCACACCACATGTTTTCAGAGAGTCCTGCATTTCACCTGAAGTTATTTGTGGGTTTTTCTTTGCATCCCGAACAATTTTCCTGGCAGTTGTGGCTGAAATTTTAGTTGGTCTACCTGACCGTGGTTTGGTTTCAACAGAACCCCTAATTTTCCACTTCTTGATTAGAGTTTGAACACTGCTGATTGGCATTCTCAATTCCTTGGATATCTTTTTATATCCCTTTCTAGTTCTACCTTTTCCTGTATATCCTTTGACAATTCTTTTGTTTTCCCCATGACTCAGAATCCAAAAAAGTCAGTTCAGCACTGGCTGAAAGATGCAAGGGTCTGTCAGGAGTCCAGAAACTCATTGAACTTTTACACATACACTAATTGCAAGCAAACAGATCACAGGTGAGGATGGTTACATTTTTATAGCCATTCAAACCCCTTTGTGTCAACTTGTGTGCATGTTATCAGGCCAAAATCGCCAGGGTATGTAAACTTTTGATCAGGTAGTTTCTGTTGTGATTATGATTTAAGAAGAGAAGAGTAAACAGTTGATTGATAATAAATGGCTTCAGCTAAACACTTACCATGAGTGAAAAATGTTTTTGTGTTATCATTCATATTCTCTAAAAAATGGCCAAGAAATCATCAATTCTGCCAGGGTATGTAAACTTATGAGCACAACTGTATGTATATCGTAGGCTACCCCACTAACTTATCAGCTTAAAATATTTTGTAACAACAAGTTCACTTTGAATAAAAATTCACACAATCCAGGTTTGTCTGGAAAGATTGGATAAATATTCACACCACCCAGACAAACCTTTCAAACATAAAAAGCCATATCATGGTAGCTTAGCAAAAAATAACCAGTACTCTTTGAAATTTGATAACAATGGAAAGAAAAAGATGAATGGAACAGGAAATTACCTGGAACAAAATCTGTCATGTATTCAAACCACTGCCTTATTGTAGAATCACCAAACAAATGTACCACTTTCCCTTGCAGGCATTCAGTAATATCAGAAGGCTTTTCAAATTGCCATACAATAGATCTTCCAGACACCCACTGATCTCGATAATAATACCCCGATGGAGTAAACTTGGAGCCATGAAGGAAATTTATATCTGAAAATCAGGAAGTGCTAGAAAAGTTAATACTGTTTCTCTTTTTACTTTATGTTGATATTGTTAAATACGCAATGTAAAACTGACCTGTCCAATCTTAGCTGACCACCATAACATAAATGTAATATTCTGAAGTGCCCATAAAAATAATACTGTAAGAATTAATGTGATAGACTTATGCGGCATACACACGTACATTTTTAATGCCATTTTTTAAACCAACGTTTTTCTCGTCGTTTTTTTCTTGTTTCCTCTCAAGCCTGTCTTGCATACACACGATCATTAAAAAAAACGCTCGAGCAAAGCGCAGTGACGTACAACACGTACGACGGCAGTATAAAGGGGAAGTTCCGTTCTAATGACGCCACCCTTTGGGCTGCTTTTGCTGATCCTCGTGTTAGTAAAGTTTGGTGAGAGACGATTCGCGCTTTTCAGCCTCGTGCTCTTCAGTCCGTTACAGCGTGACGAATGTGCTATCTCCACTACGAACGCTAGTTTTACCAAAACGTGCGCTCCCGTCTCATACTTGATTCTGAGCATGCGCGTTTTTTTTTCACCTCGTAAAAGCATACACACTATCGTTTTTCACGTCGTTAAAAAAAAACGACATGAAAAACGACGTGAAAAAATAGAGCATGTTCGAAATTTTTAATGGCCGTTTTTCACGCCGTTAAAAATGCTCTGGAGCATACACACGATCGGTTTTAATGTCCATTTTTAAAAATGGCATTTTTAATGGCATGAAAAACGATCGTGTGTACGCGGCATTACAGTTAAAGTTGCCCACAAGTGGAATTCCATGCCCTTTTATTTATTTTTTTAAGGGAAAGGGTTACAACCTGAATTACCAGCAACACCGACATTAAAGTGGAACCTTACCCATAACGACTTGATAAAAAGAATGTTGTATTAGCAAGGAACATACATTCCACATTAGTAAATATAAATAAAATTGCAGCGCTAAAGGATTCTAGTGAATTAGCCACTTCCATACAGGGCAATTATACATCTTCCTGCCCAAACCAAATTTTCAGCTTTCTGCGCTGTTGCACTTTGAATGACAATTGCGCAGTCATGCTACACTGTACCCAAACTACATTTTTATCATTTTGTTCCCACAAATAGAGCTTTCTTTTGGTGGTATTTGATCACCTCTGCGATTTTTATTTTCTGCTAAAAAAAAAACAAAAAAAAAACGAACATTTAAAAAAAAAAAAAAATTTGTTTGTTTCAGTTACAAAACTTTGTAAATAAGTAAGTTTTCTCCTTCACTGATGGGCACTGATGGGGCTGCACTGACGGGCACAAATAAGGCGGCACGGATGGGCACCGATGAGGTGGCACGGATGGGCACCGATAGGCGGTACGGATGGGCACAGATAGGTGGCACGGATGGGCACAGATAGGCGGCACGGATGGGCACAGATAGGCGGCACGGATGGGCACAGATAGGCGGCACGGATGGGCACAGATAGGCGGTACGGATAGGCGGCATGGATGGGGACGGATAGGTGGCACGGATGGGCATGGATGGGCACTGATAGGTGGCATGGATGGGCACTGATAGGTGGCACTGTACTGTACTAATGGATGCCAATCAGTGCCAAACAATAATGCCTGCCAATCAGTTGTGCCCATTGTGGGCACTGATTGGCATCCATTGTGGGCACTGATTGGCATCCATTATTTGTATCTAATTTGCATCCCTGGTGGTTTAGTGTGGAATACCTATAGGTGGGCTCCCCTGGTGGTCCAGTGGCATCCCTGGTGGTCCAGTGTGGGCATCCTCACAAACCCCCCCTGTCAGAGGAGCAGCCGATCGGCTCTCTTCTACTCGCGTCTGACAGACGCGAGTGAGGAAAAGCCGATGACCGGCTTTTCCTGTTTACATCGTGATCAGCCGTGATTGGACATGGCTGATCACGTGGTAAAGAGACTCCGTCAGAGACTCTTTACCTAGATCGGTGTTGCGGGGTGTCAGACTGACATCCCGCAGCAACGATCGCCGCGATGCACGCCCCCGGGGGCGCACAGCGGCTCAAAATCCTGAGGACGTTATATGACGTCCAGTCAGGATTTTGAAACCACTTTGCCGCCGTCAATCTGCTATAGGACGGGCGGCAAGTGGTTAAAGGTCAATTTCATCAATATAAAAGTTCAACAATATAAAAGTTCATAAAGTACAGCTAAATCTTCAAACGTTCCAAATAGCCAGATGGCCCACTCACCAGAAGTCTGGGCTGCGCATTTAAGTGCAGCAACAACGCATGTAAATGTAACTCCTTTAGGCTGATCAAGACCTCCTTGGGTGTTTGGAACTCCAGATATGTAAAAAAAAATAAAAAGCTGTATAGTGTAATATTGCATAAATACGCAAAAGTTACAACAACCACATTTGCAATACCACTCCAAATAACATTTACGTGATAAGTGTGAGAACAGTGATAATGTGCACCATCACCACCAGCACACCAACCTCCACCCACATGT
Source organism: Rana muscosa (assembly GCA_029206835.1). Lineage (NCBI taxonomy): Eukaryota > Metazoa > Chordata > Amphibia > Anura > Ranidae > Rana > Rana muscosa. Next base: position 631,943,600 of record CM055117.1, on the reverse strand, counting down.
AATGCACACTCACCGTCACTTATGGCTGCAAAACTTAAAGATGTAAACCCGCCATGGGATCTCTGTAGTGGCGTGTGGCGGTGGTAGATGTAAGTGCTGGCGGTTTTACTTTTTTGTTTTTAAGATTACGATGCTCTTGTTCAGTTCATGAATTTTTGGCAATAAATACTACACTATGCAGCACTTTCTGTTTATTGTTTGTGGCATGTGACGGAATATACACCTGAGCTCCATAGGATTGCTGTGATAGCCGCATCTATATCCACACAAGCTCTGTTGCTGCACACTTACCTGGCTGCCATATATGACAGTGAGTGTGCATTACATGTGGGTGGGGGTTGGTGTGCTGGTGGTGATGGTGCACATTATCACTGTTCTCACACTTATCATGGAGATGTTATAATTTGGAGTGGTATTGCAAATGCGGTTGTGGTACCTTTGCGTATTTATGCAATATTACACTATACAGCTTTCTCTTTTTTGGCATATCCGGAGTTCCAAACACCCAAGGAGGTCTTAATCAGACTAAAGGAGTAACATTTACATGAGTTGTTGCTGCACTTGATTGAGAAGCCCAGACTTCTGGTGAGTGGGGCATCTGGCTATTTGGAATGTTTGAAGATTTTTCTGCACTTTTATATTGATGGAATGGACTATTTTTTAATTCACTAGATTTGTTTAGCGCTGCAATTTTATTTATTTTACGATTGTGATAGGTTTACAGTATATTGCCTTTATTGCTAGCAGCTTTAACATAGGTGTTTAGCGCTGCCTTTTTTGTTTTTTCAACATTAATAAAAATGCTACCAAAATGTGTGCTATAAATTGTCTCCAGCATTGTTCCCGTTTCAGCACCTTAAGGCTGGGTTCACACTATACGACACGACTTTCATCCTACTTTGCTCTGCGACATCTGTCCTACATTGGTCCTACATTGGTCCGACATTGGTCCGACATCCATCCGACATTCATGAACAGGATACTACTTTGATCCGACATTGTGCTAGTCTGACTTGTCCTTTGACCAATCAAAACAATCCCAGGGTGAGATAAATTCCTTTTACTGCTGCTGTAATCACAATGTCGGATGCCAAAGTCGTATGGTTAGGACAAGGATCCGACTTTGATCCGACTTCAATGATAGTCAATGGGCTGAAGTCGGATCAAAGTCGGACAGAAGTAGTACAGGGAGAATTTTTAATGTCGGACCGACATGTGTCGGACCAGTTAAGACGGCTCCCATAGGGAAACATTGATTTTCACACGTCATGCGACATGAGCTCCTAATGTCGGAGCGTTTGTCGCCCCAGTGTGAACCAGCACTAAAAGGAACAACTGAGCATCTGCAGAGCAGGTTACCACAGTGGGGTTGATTTACTAAAACCGAAGAGTGCAAAATCTGGTGCAGCTGTGCACGGTAGCCAATCAGCTTCTAACTTCAGCTCATTCAATTAAGCTTTGACAAAAAAAAACGAAAGCCGATCGGTTTCTATGGAGAGCTGCACCAGATTTTGTACTTTCCAGTTTTAGTAAATCAGCTCCAGTGTGTTACTGGATTTTAAGCACCATAGGCACTTATTTTTAATGTTTTACATAGCTATACCTGCAAAAAGGGACCAGCCTGAAGTGATCTAGCAGGACTTTATTTTCTAAATGAAGTTCGACTTTAACCACTTAAAGGAGCACTAAAGCTTCCCTTTTTTTTGCCTAAAAATAACAAACATGTTATACTTACCTCCACTGTGCAGCTCGTTTTGCACACAGTGGCCCCGATCCTGGTCTTCTGGGGTCCCTCGGCGGCTGTCTTGGCTCCTCCCCGCAAGGACTCCACACCATAATGCGAGTGAGCTCGCATGGTGTGGAGTGATTGCGGGCGCGCTCCCGTGATACAGCGGCGGCCATAGCCGCCGACTGTATCACTCGGCCCCGCCCCCCGCGCGCCGCGTCATTGGATGTGATTGACAGCAGCGCCAGCCAATGGCTGCGCTGCTTTCAATCCATCCAGTGTAGCCAATCGGCGGCCAGGCTGAAAAACGAAGAGGATGACGGGGACGAGCATGGGACTTTCGAGGGGCCAGGTAAGAAAAACGGGGGCTCGGGGGGGGGGGGGGGGGGCGGTATTGTCGAATGTTTTTTCACCTTAATGCATAGGATGCATTAAGGTGAAAAAACATGTAACTTTACTACTCCTTTAACGACCGTTCACTGTATATATACACACGTCGGGAACTTTAAAGATGGATATCTCTTGGTAATGGCAGCAGCTGCTGCCATAACCGAGGTATCCATCTTTTCAGTGGGCGGTTCAGTTTACGATAATGGTGGTCTCTGCAGCGGATTCGCCACGAGATCACCGTTATCGGCGCCGGGAGAGGGCCGCTCTCCCGCACCCTCTGCCGCTTACCGGAGCTGCCGGTAGCAGCGGAGGCAATCGGGTCCTTCTTCCTGGGTATGGATACGAATGAGGGCAAGATGGCCCCCACCCATCTCCATACCATAGCAGGGCAGAAGCGACGTCAAAACATCACTTCCGCCCATACCTCTTAAAGGGCCATTTTTTTTTTTTTCAAATGACAAATTATTATAACTTTTTTTTTTATTGCATTTACGGTAAGTCCAAATATGAGATCTGAGGTCTTTTTGACCCCAGATCTCATATTTTTGGGGGACCTGTCATGCTTTTTTCTATTACAAGGGATGTTTACATTCCTTGTAATAGGAATAAAATTGACCCAATTTTTTTTTAAACCGTTTTAAAATCAATAAAATAAAGTAAAATAAATAAGAAAAATATATTTTTTAAAGCGCCCCGTCCGGACGAGCTCACGCGCAGAAGCGAACGCATACGTGAGCAGCTCCCGCATATGAAAACGATGTTCAAACCACACATGTGAGGTATCGCCGCGATCGTTAGAGCGAGAGCAATAATTCTAGACCTAGACCTCCTCTGTAATTAAAAACATGCAACCTGTAGAATTTTTTAAACGGCGCCTATGGAGATTTTTAAAAGGGTAAAAGTTTGACACCATTCCACGAGCAGGGCGCAATTTTGAAGCATGACATGTTGGGTAACATTATCTTTCACAATATAAAAAAATTGGGCTAACTTTACTGTTGTCTTATTTTTTAATTCCAAAAATTTATTTTTTTCCAAAAAAAGTGCGCTTGTAAGACCGCTGCGCAAATACGGTGTGACAAATTTAATTCTCTAGGGTGTTCGGAAAAAATGTATAATGTTTGGGGGTTCTAAGTCATTTTCTAGCAAATAAACGTGTTTTGAACTTGTAAACACTGAGTCTGAAAAACAGGCTCGGTCCTTAAAGCGGAGCTCCACCCTAAAGTAGAACTTCTGCTCATCGGAACCCTCCCCCCTCCGGTGTCACAATTGACACCTTTCAGGGGGGAGGGGGGTGAAAATACCTGTCTAAGACAGGTATTTTCACCCACTTCCAGGAGTCCTCTCTGCGGGAAATCTGCGGGAAGTACGTCACTTCCCACAGAATACCCGTTGTGTTCTGGGAGGCACTCGGCTCCCAGAACACACGGGGGCCAGTCAGAACGGCGCAGCGCGACTCACGCATGCGCCGTAGGGAACCGGGCAGTGAAGCCGCAAGGCTTCACTTCCTGGTTCCCTCACCGAGGATGGCGGTGGGGGCAGCAGAGTGACGAGCGATTGCTCGTCCTCTGCTGCGGACGTAGCTGGACTCCAGGACAGGTAAGTGTCCTAATATTAAAAGTCAGCAGCTGCAGTATTTGTAGCTGCTGGCTTTTAATATTTTTTTTTCGGCGGAGCTCCGCTTTAAGTGGTTAAGGGTATATCATGCTAACAGGGATGCAAATGCAATAAAAACCACAGTGAAATTTACCAAGACTGGAGCTGGAGCAGGCAGAATCTGGAGCAGCCATGCATGGCAACCATTTAGCTTCTAGCTTTAATTTCAAAGCTTTAAGTCCATTTCCAATCAGGTCCACCTGTTTAGTTTTTCAGGCAGAACTCATCAGAAGGTCGGTGTGCCGTTTATATCTGCCTACCTCCGAGTCTGCCCAGGTCTGAAAAATAAAATGGAAAAGGACTGCATCCTTTTTCATTTTTCATAACCTAGACCATGAGGGATCAGAGGTAGCCCGATTTCCTGGTGCCTCCATGGCAGCATACCTGTGATAGAGCTCCGCCTCGACTCCTCCTTCAGGACTAGTGAATAGCATAAATTAAAGGCATAGCCCCTCCCCCAACATTCTCCTTTTTTTCCTCATACCTTCTTGTGCTGGTGAAGAGTAGCAGTATGTCCATACCTCTGCAGTCGGCAGCGTCCGCCGGGTTTAGCCTTTCCCGTGCGCAGTCCCTGTTCTTGGGCCGCTCACAGCGCTGATAAGACTGGGAACCCCTCTGTGGATATGTTGGGGTCATTTCACAGAGTTTCCTCACAGGAACGCAGTCTGCTATCACATCTATGATGAATGCAGTGGAAGTCGCAAAAGGATCAGCTCCATCTTCCCAGGCTGGTGGTTTCCATTTTTTATTACAGGCATTTGTGTTTTTCCCCTTTCTTTTCCTCTCTTCCCCTCCCCCTCCCCTTTCCTTTGCTTGTTAGGCGCCTTTAAAATGATTGTTGTCTTACTTTTTTATTCCTTTAAAACTGTGCAACTGGATAGGGCAGGTGTCTCTCTGTGCAACAACATTGTGGTGCTTATTTCCGGGTTCGGGGGGCTACAGGTGCTCTGTAGGTCCCGCCAGGTAGGAGAGTGTCACGGCGCAGCGTCCTCGCCGCCGTCTGCGCATGCGCGATTCGGGAGTGATACAGAGCCGTAGTTTCTCGGCTCTCTGTACTGGGCGACGCTGGATCTTCTGCGATTGCACATGCACAGACGCTTGGTTCAGTGGCGGCCATCTTGGATTCTGGAAAGAAGGCTAGATTTGCCCTTTTTTTCAATCAATTCCAAATGGTGGTTTATGGGATTAGCCCACGCACCTTGAGCCTAATTAGGTTCAGATTCAGGGATGGCTGTCAGTCTCCTCAGCTGTGCCCTGCTAGGTCTCTCTGATGCTGCTTTGTGGTAGGTACTTTTTATTTTCTCCAAAAAAAAATTTTTGCCGATCAGAAATGTTTATGTTAAAAAAAAAAAAAGATAACAATATAAAAATGTTTATGTTTAAAAAATAAAATAAAAAATAAAAACAGATGACGATATAAAAATGTTTATTTAAAAAAAAAAAAAAAAAAGTGACGCCAAAAACTCCTGATTCTTTTCCCTTTCTTACTATATTTCTGGAGCTGATCCTTGTGCCCAACTCCGCAATGAGTCATTCATCTCGCAGCAAAGATCCTCACACTTCTATTAGGTATGTGACCAACTATACGTGAGTATGAAAAAAAAAGTGCGCTCACTGGTCTAGCGTGAGTTCCTTACACCGTAGCCCTACCCACTCCAAGGGGTCCCACTCATCAAGGCGTAGGACCCATTCTTCACGTCGTAGATCAGAGAGGTCAAGATCCAGAGGACGTGATCGACCCCCCTCTCCTAGGACCTATAGGAAGAAGAGATGCTGGATATGTGGGGCTACACCGCTACCAGACAGAGTGGTCTGTAAGGACTGTTTCTTTCTCGTACATCACGGGACACAGAGCGACATAGTCATTACTAATGGGTTATATAGATACCGTCAGGTGCTGGCACTGGCAACTTCCAAAACCGGAAGTACCTTCCCCTATATAAGCCCCTCCCATCCGGGAGCACCTCAGTTTTTTGCCAGTGTCTAAGGTGTTGGCCAAGAAGAAACATGTGTTTTTCACTGAGCTTGCGTACAGGTTCTTTTGGGCCTCAGTAAGCTATTCCGGATCCGACCAAAAAAGCTTCATAGCTAAACGGTCGGTACCCGGGCCTTGCAGAGAAGAGCAAGGTTTTGCCTGTAATGCTTCTCTTAGGAGAGCTGGACCCTGGGATCCAGAGCTCTGGTCATACCCACGACCAAGATGTTTTCTGTGCAGGGTGCTATACAGGTCCAGGAGAGTGGAATCCTTGGGAACCCGGTCCCTGAAGGTTTGATTACAATGCCTGCCGTGATAGGTGAAGTTTGGGCTTTTGTGGACCAAACAAAGTCCTGCGGCGGGGAACAGGTAAGTGGGGGCCCCCAGGAACTTGGTTCTATTGGGGGACCCCCAAGCCTAATTTGTCTTTCTGTCTGTTACCTAATGGTATTCCCGCAAAATTCTGTGCATGCCTGTAACTACTAAAAAAATGTAATAATTTTTAATGGTGGTCAAGAAAAAAAAAAAAAAAAAAAAAAAATTTTTTGTTATATATATATTTAATATATTAGACTGCGGTACCTGTGTTTGTCCACTAGAGGCCGCTGTGGAATGTTTTCTTGTCATGTGGACTAGCTTCTTCTCAGCAGAGCAAAGTCCAGGCAGATGGTGAGTTCTCTTATAGGAAACTGCTTCCTCTGCCATGTTGCAGTGCTCGTCCATCCCCCGGCCTGCGGCAAAGAGGGGCCCTGGCTCCTGTCCCTTGTTACCATATTTTGAAATTAGCGCCGAAGGCGCACGTGGCCGCGCGTGTGCGCGTGCACGCGCCTCTATATATAGAGGTGAGCCGGGAAAGGGGGCGGAGCCTGGGGGATGACGCTCTGTGCGCGCCGCAGCGCTTCTGCGCATGTGCGGGCGTCCCAGCAGTTTAAAAAAACCACAATATTGTAGTGAGCTGGCTATGAAGTTCAGAGACAGAGCTGGCAACATTTAAAGGCATACAGCAAGCGGTTGATACAGGCATCCCCTAGAAAGGCACTTTAGTAGACACCAACTGTGATATAGCAGCAATTGTGCTAGACTATTCTCAGTAAAAGTGGTGTATTACGGCTGGAATACCTCAGCTTTAGGCTTAGGAATATGCCGTCCAGAAGCTCCGGAACTGAATCTTCCAGGAAGCGAAGGGGGTCTCATCGGGCTCGGAGGATCTTGGGCATACTTCTGTTGCACCAGTCTCCCCTGAAGTTCAGAGGTAAGTGACCGTAGAGACCCCGCAGGGGTACTTGGTACTGTGGCTGTCCTCAGTTCACCTGCTCCTGTGTATGTAACAGAGGAGGTTTTTTCCTCAGCTCTGGGAGGATTAGAGAGGCTGCCTCCCTGTCAGGGAAAGCACGCCCGATCTCCGTCTCCTCCTTCAGAGTGCCTGTTAGCAGAGCAACAGTCCCATACAGGGATCGACCTGCCTGAAGGGGATCAGGATGAGGTTGATTCTGTTATAGAGGAATCAACAGTGGGGGAACCTTTTCTCAGCATCTCAAGCTGAAAGATTATGGGTTCAGTCTCTGACTAACATGGTCCGATCAGCATTTAAAAATGCACCTTGCGGAACCATCAACCACTACTGTATCCTCGTTGGGGTCGCTGGAAGCCCCCAGACTGTTTGTTCTTTTCCACTTCACCCTTTACTGAAAGGGCTCATTTACCAGGATTGGGAACGTCCTGAGAAAATATTTATTCCCCCAAGAGATTTCCGGTGGTCTATCCCATGGAGGATAAGTTCATCAAAAAAAAAAAAAAAAATGGAAGGTCCCTACAGTGGACGCAGCCATCTCTTGTATGTATAAATCACTGACATGTCCAGTGGATAATGTCCAAATGTTCAAGAACCCAATAGATAAAAGATTGGAGTCCTTATGAAAATCTGCTTGGTGATACAACCAGCAGTAGCAGCTATTGGGGTCTGCTAAGCAGTGAAGGATCAGTTGAAACAGGTCTTGAGGGACTTGACAGATCAGCAGGCTTTGCCCTAGCTGATCTACCTAGAGCCTTAGGCTTTGCGGTTGACGCCATAGAGGATTCAGTCCATCAGGCCTCCCGCCTTACGCTGTCTATAGTACATATGCGTAGGCTCCTATGGCTCAAAAACTGGTCTGCTGAAGCTCCCTGTAAAGAATGGCTGGTTAGCGTCCCGTTTCATGGTGAACGCTTATTCAGGGAAAACCTGGACAAATATATCCAGAAAATTTCCAGCGGTAAAAATACGCTCTTGCCGGTTAAAAACAGAGTTAGAGGTCCCTCTTTGAGAGGCCTGCTTCTCCAGTCCCTGGGGCATCGGCTGTGTAACAGTTCCGACGGCCTCCTCGGTCAAATCCCGGGGGTAAAAAACAGGGACAGTAGCAGGGTAATGAGAAACCCTGGGTCAGGGGAGGTACAAAACCTCCCCCAAAGTTAAATTCATTGAAGCCCCCACTCAGTCGGGTGGGGGGAGGACTCCAGTTGTTCGCAAAAGACCTGGCGGGACACGATCAAGACAGATAGGTGCTCTCCGCAGTAGGTTTGGGATACAGTTTGGAGTTAAAAGACTCTCCTCCTTCCCATTTTTTAGGTCAAACGTGCCAAGGGATCCCCGGAAGAGAGAGTCCCTCCTGTTGGCACTAGAACAACTATTGCTCCAAGGAGTAATTATGGAGGTTCCCCTGGAAGAATGAGGGTTCGGGTTTTACTCAAACCTCTTTACAGTCCCGAAGCAAACGCGGACGGGAGGCCCATATTAATTCTAAAAGGGCTATACAAATTCCTGTATATCAGGACTTTCCGATGGAGTCGATCCGATCGGTGGCCACTGCCCTACAAGGGGAGGATTGGTTAGCCGCGATCAACATCAAAGATGCTTATTTGCACATTCCCATCTTTCCAGTCCACCAAAAATTTCTACGCTTTGCAGTAGAAGGGCGCCATTTTCAGTTCAGAGCCTTACCCTTCGGTTTGGCCACAGCACCACGAGTGTTTACAAAAATTCTGGCCCTTTATTGGCCAATCTAAGAACACAAGGTGTAATGATAATGGCATATCTGGATGACTTATTGCTGATAGACCACTCAGTGAAAAAACTAGACGTGGTCCTTCACAAGACAATCAAGTATCTGGAATCTCACGGTTGGATTATCAACCGAGACAAGTCAGCCCTAAAAATCAGTCAAAAGTCTGGAATACTTGGGGCTAAGGTTGGATTCAGGCCAGAGAAAAATATTCTTGCCTCGAGGAAAGGTGTTGTCTTTGAAAGATTTGATCCACTTAGTGGGTACAAAAAAGACAGCCGTCCATACGCCTGTATATGAGGCTGCTGGGAAAAATGGTGGCATCATTCGAAGCAGTACCCTACGGTCAATTCCATTCAAGGAATTTGCAAGGGGCCATACTGTCAGCCTGGAACAAAAAAGTTCAGGCCCTAGACTTACAATGTCCTTGTCCCCTTCCGTTCGCAAGAGCCTCTGTTGGTGGTTGGTTCCCCAGAATCTGGAAAAAAGGAAATCCTTCAGTCCGATTTCTTGGAAGGTGGTCACTACAGATGCCAGCCTTATAGGCTGGGGAGCAGTACTGGAGCAATAGTCTCTCCAGGGCAGATGGTCGGATGCAGAAAAGGCCCTGCCCATCAATCTCTTAGAGATACGAGCAGCCCGGTATGCCCTAGTAGCATGGACATCCAAACTCCAAGGGTCCCCTGTCAGAATTCAATCAGACAATGCCACAGCAGTGGCATATATCAATCATCAGGGGGGCACCAGGAGTCGTGCAGCCCAGAGGGAAGTAAATTACATCCTGAAATGGGCAGAAAAATATGTCCCAGCCATATCTGCGGTATTCATTCCAGGAGTGGAGAATTGGAAGGCGGACTTTCTAGGTCGCCAGCAATTAGGCCCAGAGGAAGGGTCCCTTCACCCCGAGGTTTTCTGGACAATATGTCAGCGGTGGGGAACATCGGATGTAGATCTTCTAGCATCCAGATTCAACGCAAAGGGGGACAGGTTTGTCTCTCGGACAAGGGATCCCCTAGCTTGCGGCTCGGATGCCCTAGTGTTCCCTTGGGATCAGTTCAAGCTGATATATGCATTCACACCGCCACAATGGTTACCTCGATTACTCCGCAGAATCAGGGTAGAAAAGAAACAGTGATTCCGGTGGCTCCAGCGTGGCCCCGAAGAGCGTGGTACGCGGAGATTGTAAAATTTCAGTGGGGAGTCCTTGGACTCTCCCACGTCGTCCGGACCTGCTTTCGCAAGGACCGATATACCACCCTTCCTTACCAGCCCTAGGTTTGACGGCCTGGCTATTGAAGCCCACATTCTAAAAAAGAGAGGGCTCTCTAATGCTGTGGTATCTACCATGATCAATGCCAGGAAGCCGGTATCCAGGCAGATCTACTATAGAATCTGGAAGGCGTACATCGCGTGGTGTGAGGCCAAGAAATGGCATCCACATAAGTACGTAATAGGTAGGATTCTGGACTTCCTACAGTGGGCTGTAGATAGGAAGCTTGCCTTGAGTACTATCAAGGGTCAGATTTCGGCCTTGTCAATATTTTTTCAAAGGCCCTTGGCTTCGCATTCACTAGCCAAAGCCTTTATACAAGGAGTGATGCGTATTAGTCCTCCGGTTAATATTCCCATATGTCCATGGGATCTAAACTTGGTTCTGTCGGTTCTACAGAAACAACCATTTGAACCATTACAGTATATTTCCTTGGTGCTTCTCACCAGGAAATTGATTTTTCTAGTAGCCAATTGTTCGGCTAAAAGAGTATCGGAATTAGCAGCTATGTCCTGTAAGGAGCCATATCTGGTTATCCATAAGGACAGAGTAGTGTTACGTCCTCATCCAGCCTTTCTTCCTAAGGTGGTATCGAGGTTTCATTTGAACCAAGATGTGGTTCTTCCTTCTTTTTTCCCCAAACCTACTTCGGTAGAGGAAAAGTTATTGCATTCTTTGGATGTAGTAAGAGCAGTTAAAGCTTATCTAAAAGCCACTGCTCAGATTCGCAGAACGGATTCTTTGTTTATTCTGCCGGAAGGCCCCAGAAAGGGTCAGGCAGCGTCAAAATCTACTTTAGCCAAGTGGATTCGACAGGTCATTATGCAAGCTTATGGCTTGAGAAGGAGACCGCCTCCGTTCAAAGTTAGAGCGCACTCCACGAGAGCAGTTGGAACTTCATGGGCAGTGCATCACCAGGCCTCCCTGGCTCAAATCTGTAAGGCCGCAACATGGTCTTCAGTTCACACGTTTACTAGGTTCTACCAGGTGGACGTTAGAAGTCAGGAGGATGTCGCCTTTGGGCGCAGTGTGTTGCAGGCCGCAAAAGATCCTCATGTCTGATAGCGCTCAGCTTATATATGGTGTATCCCCCCCCTCATTTGGCATTGCTTTAGGACATCCCATTAGTAATGACTATGTCGCTCTGTGTTCCGTGATGTACGAGAAAGAAAATAGGATTTTTATAACAGCTTACCTGTAAAATCCTTTTCTTGGAGTACATCACGGGACACAGAGCTCCCGCCCCTCTTTAGGGACACTTATTGCTTTGCTACAAAACTGAGGTGCTCCCGGATGGGAGGGGCTTATATAGGGGAGGGTACTTCCGGTTTTGGAAGTTGCCAGTGCCAGCACCTGACGGTATCTATATAACCCATTAGTAATGACTATGTCGCTCTGTGTCCCGTGATGTACTCCAAGAAAAGGATTTTACAGGTAAGCTGTTATAAAAATCCTATTTTTACGGACTATGCGTCCAACCGCGAGCTAGAAAATCAGCACGCTGTAGATCTGCTCAAGCGAACAATGAAGGACTCCTTCTCTGAGCTTTTGGCTTCGGTCCCCGCTCAACCACTTCAGCAGATATCCCTGGTTCAGGATATAGAACCTAATCTCCCTGGTCCGTCAGCAGTCAGTACACCTCTGCCGCCGTCAGGCCGACCAGCTAGAGATTCCCCACCTGAAGACTCTTCAGGGGACTCTTGAGAAGTCAGAACCTTCTGGCTTCAGTCTCTCCTTGGTAAAGCCATTCATCCAGGCAGTCAAAACTGCAATCGCCTGGAAAGACGCAGAATAGCCTCCCCAAGAGTCTACAAGCTACTTCCCATTCCTCAAAAAGGAAGCAGGTTCTTTTCCCATTGATGGGCAAGATTAGTCAAGTCATTCAGAAGGAATGGTCAAAGACTGATAAAAAAATTATAATTTTGGGGTCGGTTCAATAAACTATATACCCCTTACCAGAGTCGGGAACGCAGTCACTAAACTCCATGCCATGGTAGACGCGTCCGTGGTGCGACTCGCAAAAAAACTTACTCTACCAATGGAGGATTCCGCTTCCTTCAAAGACCCTCTAAACAGGCGAATCGACCTGGAGCTGAAGAGGAGCTACTTAGCCGCGGAAGCAGCATGTAAGCCAGCTATTTCCCTCACATCAGTATCAAATGCCATAAGATCTTGGACAGATAATATTGAGATGGCTTTGCATCAGGATGTCCCCATGGAGGATATAATTAAGGCCTTAGAAGAGCTTAGATTGTCGGCAGACTTTGTCTGCGTAGCGGCCATTGACACGATCAGGTGCTTGGCAAGATCCATGTTGCATTCAGTGATGGTGAAGAGGGCCTTGTGGCTGAAACCCTGGATGGCTGACTTATCCTCCAAACAAAATTGGTGCAAAATCCCGTTTGATGGGAAAGAACTATTCGGAGACAAAATGGATAAAGCTATCTCCAGGCTGTCAGGAGGGAAGTCTGGTATGCTTCCACAGGACAGAAGTATGCGAAGATTCAGAGGTGATTCCTCTAGGTTCCGCCAGTCAAACCCAAGGGATTTTAGGCAGTCGAGACAGCCCAGAGACAACAAAAGACCTTGGAAAGGTACTCGGGATCCTTTTTGAACAGGAAGATGAAAGCCCTTCTGGCTCCACAGGAGCAGAAGCAGTCTTTTTGACGCCAGAGGAACCCAGGCACTCCCGGTGGGAGCCAGGCAGAGCGCTTCGCAGGCTTATACTCCACCCTATTTCTGGTCCCAAAGAGGACAGAGGGGTGGAGGCCTGTGATAGACCTAAAGAGGCTCAACCGGTATATCCGCCCCGAAAGCTTCAAAATGGAGTCCCTGCAGACGATTATTCAGGCAGTCCAGCCATCAGATTGGATGATTTTGGTTGATCTGCAGGATGCGTACCTACATGTTCCAATTCTACCTGCATTTCAAAAATACCTGAGATTTGCAGTGGGACGGACCCACCTACAGTTTCAAGCCCTGCCTTTCGGTCTGTGCACCTCTCCCAGGGTGTTCACCAAGATACTAATATCTGCTTTAGTTCCCCTGCGGGAGAGGGGCTTGAGGATATACCACTACTTGGACGACATCCTACTCCTAGCAAGCAATCCGGATCAGTTGGTATGTCACCGGGACATTCTTCTACAGTCCCTAAAAGAGCTAGGGTGGCTGGTGAATTCCGACAAGAGTCAACTAATGCCAACACAGCAGATAATCTATGCACAATGTTCGACACTCAGGAGGGGACAGTGTCATTACCACCGCCGAAGGCAAGGATTGTCATCCAGAGAATGATCAAAGTCATCCAGAGCCCGTATCTGACGGCTTCACAATGCCTGAGCCTCATTGGCACAATGTCTTCCTGTATACCCATGGTTCCTTGGGCACATTGGCACTTGAGGTATTTCCAGACTGGTTTCTTGGCGCAGTGGAAGAAACGACGACTATCTCAGACGATCCTGCTGATGGGAAAAATACGCAGGAGCCTTCACTGGTGGACAGTTCCGGAAAACCTCTCCAAGCCTCATCACCTGGGCTCCCTTCCTTGGATCACAATTACGTCCGATGCAAGCAGACAGGGCTGAGGAGCCCATTGCGGGAAAACCAGAATACAGGGGAGATGGGCATGCACCACCCAGGGAGTGGTATCCAACATCTTGGAGATGAGGGCAGCCTTCTTGGCACTGACCTCTTTGGCACCCCAAATCAGAGGCCAAAGAATACTCCTACGCCTAGACAACAGAGCAGCTGTCGCTTATCTGCAGAAGCAGGGAGGCACTCGCAGCAGGTCACTCCTCAAGGAGGTAGAGCCGATCATGCTCTGGGCGGAGCAGAACCTCCTGGACCTCAGAGCGATGTATCTGCCAGGCAGGTTGAACACGGAAGCAGACACTTTATCCAGAAACTTCCTGGACAATGAGTGGGCTCTCCACCCCCATGTCTTCCTTCAGATTGCCAACATATGGGATCCCCCTCAGGTAGATCTGTTCACCTCCCCGAAGAACGCCAAGCTGGACAGGTTCTTCTCTCGGCTGCCGCATCCACAAGTCGAGGCAGTGGATGCCCTGTCATGTCCCTGGAGGTTCACCACGGCATATGCCTTTCCTCCCAGGCCATTAATATTCAAATTCCTCCTGAGGCTCCTCAGGGAGCCAGTCCAGGTGGTGGCAGTACTTCCGTATTGTGCCTCAGTGTGGGCTCTCCAATCAAGATCCCTCCTTTCCGTCAACTTCTGTCGCAGAGCAGTCTAGTTCATCCAAACCCTCAGAAGTTGAATCTTCGAATCTGGAGGTTGAGAGGCGAAGGTTCGAGTCCCTAGGGTGTTCTCCAGGAGTCATATCAACCCTTCTAAAAGCTAGGAAGCCAGCAACTAATGCCATATATTCAAGAATATGGGACAAGTTCTTGTCATTTGTTTCTGAAAATGGATTTCATCCAATCCTTCCTTCTACATCTCATGTTCTAGGATTCCTTCAGACAGGACTTGATCTGGGACTTGGTCTGAGCTCTCTCAAAGTGCAGGTAGCAGTAATCTCTGCTGCAACAAATAAGAGATGGGCGGAGGATCCTTCAGTAGTCACTTTCCTCAGAGGTATATTGAAGATTCGCCCTCCTGTCAGACGATCATTTCCTAAGTGGGATCTGTCCCTAGTCCTGGAAGTTCTATCTGACCATCCCTTTGCTCCAGTGGAACAAGTAACAATATGGAACCTGACACTAAAGATGTCTTTCCTGCTAGCCATTACATCTGGCAGAAGAATCTCGGAACTTCACTCTTTAGGGATAGGTGACCACCACATCTCCTTCTTCACAGACAGAGTGGAACTTCGTCCCCTTCGGGGGTTCACACCAAAGGTTGCTACTCCAAGCCACCTGTTGGAACCCTGGGCACTACCAGTGTTTACAGACATGGATTCAGAGTCTTGTCACGAACTGGATGTATCCAGAGTGCTCAGGGCCTACCTAGAAGCCACCGGCCCCTTCAGAAATCCTGAGAGACTTTTCATCGTACCGTTCGGTAAATACAGGGGCAAAGAAGCTTCCATCAGAACTCTGGCATCTTGGGTTGTAAAGTTAATCCAGAAGGCCTACAGGGTGAAGAATATGGAGCCTCCATCCCGAGTGAATGCTCATTCTACAAGGGCAGTCTCAGCTTCCTGGGCAGCAAGGGCTAATGTTTCATTGGAGACGGTGTGCAGGGCCGCCACCTGGTCTTCTCACCATACGTTCCTCAGACACTACCATATTGATCCAGGAGCGCTCACGACTGTTGAGTTTGGAAGGAGGGCAGTTCAGGCTGCTATGTCCTCTTATAATTAAACATTTATTGTTAAGCAATTATCCCACCCATGTCAGCTAGTTAGTTATCACAGGTATGCTGCCATGGAGGCACCAGGAAAACGGAAAATTGTATCATACTTACCAGTAATTTTCCTTTCCTGGTGCCTATCCATGGCAGCATACGCTCCCACCCTTGGTATTCTATATTACAGAGAATGTTGGAGGAGGGGCTATGCCTTTAATTTATGCTATTCACTAGTCCTGAAGGAGGAGTCGAGGCGGAGCTCTATCACAGGTATGCTGCCATGGATAGGCACCAGGAAAGGAAAATTACTGGTAAGTATGATACAATTTTCCGTTTTAAACAGAAGCAAGTCTCATGGGTCTGCCAACATCCGATGTCAAAAGGTGGACAAAAAAATAAAAAATTAACGAGCAGAGATGTCATAAAAGGTTTGCTTTATAACAGAAGGATTGATAAATCTGATCTTAGTAGACATCTTAATAATGTTTTAATAATGTTTTTTGGCGGCTGCACTTTGCACAGCCTCATTATATTTGTATACCACTTTACTGTGCAAGCCTGACAGTGTCTAGATGAGGCTTTTTGTAGACATAAATTTCTTGTAGAACTTTAGAGATACAGATTCTTCACAGACATCCTTGGTCACTTTATATATATATATCTCTAAGTGCCGGCATGCGGGAACCAGTGCAATTCCAGTGCCGGTTCCCGCATCGCATACAACTCGCAGGTAGTTCACACTGCCCTATGCGAACCTCTGTAGGTGTCAATACAAAGTTAATGACACCCCCAGATCGGTTTGCATATCGCAGTGCAAACTGTGAATTCAGACAGGAATCGGATTGCATGTGTGAGAACATTCATGCGAACTGATTCTGGGGTGGATGAAAAAAAGGGTCCTGCACGATTTTGGTCTGAATGCAATGCGGATTTAGCCATATAATCTGTATGGCTGAATTTGCATCGCACAGACATTGCATGTGATCTGCACAGCAGTGCGGTGCGAATCACATGCGATGTCTGTGATCACAGAAGTGTGAACCGGCACTTAATGGAAATTTCCTAATTCTATTCTTGCAAAAAAAATGCAGGGTATGTGCTTTTGTTCTTTATTATGAAGTATTCTCCCGATTCAGAAATTAGGAGATGCAAGTTTCAAAACTGACCCTATAAAGAGTGGCAGACATACCTTTAATTTTCCAAGGATGAACCGTCACAGTATCGGGGCCACTTGCCAGGACTGGAACTTTGATATTTATGGCACTTTGGGAAACAAAAGTAAAGGATCAAATTTTAGCTAATCAGATTTACCTAAAGAGCTTTTACATATAGACTCCAAGGACTGGCACCTAGCAAGTATCATGGCAACAGATTAGATTGGCAGCTCTAACAAGCAAGGCCCTCCCTAAGTGAATTGTATTGTAACTGTACTGTCTCCCTTTATAATGTAAAGCACTGTGCACACTGTTGGCCCTATATAAATCCTGTATAACAGTAATATAACACTTTTATAAATCATTAACACTGGCAGCGGGGACTAGCCCACATGTATGTCATCAGGGAAATTAGATAATGAGACGTCAGCCAAATTTTTAAATATGTGCAGTGAAGCAACACGGATGTGCTGGTACAACCTGATTCTTCATTCATGTCTCCATGCTCTCAGACAAGAGCAGTAAAGCGACATTAAACCCAAAAACAAAAAAAAGGAACATATTGCACCTTAAAGTGGAACTGAAGTCTTTTTTATAACAGGCTGCAAGCAGGCAGGCTATTATGGCAGGAGAGACATGCAATGTCTGTTCTGCAATAACATGCTCCTACCTGCCTGCTCTCAGTGATCTCTAGCATGCAAACTGAGCTGCATTTGTGCAGTTCAGCTTACAGCACCATGCCGATCCATGTGTGCTGGGATTATTGCCTCTTCTGCATGTGCGAGGCTATCCCACTCCAGCCAATGAAGATGGCCAAAGACTGGAATACACAAGAAGATGCCGGCGAGAGATGGGAACCTTTGAAGGAAATGTGTGTAAGGCTCCCTATAGCCCCATGTCACAAAGGTGCGATTTGACAGTTCCAAATCACATGACAAGTCACACCCTATTTTTGCCTATGGAACCGTTCAAATCAGTACAACTCCAACTTGCACCAATTTGAAAAAGGTTCCTGCGCTATTTTTGGCAATTTCATGTGCGACTTGCATTGACATCTGTGCATGAAATCGCTCAGGATGTCGACAAGCCGAACATGAAATCACACTGACCGGCGGCTTTGAAATCATGCTGAAAGAGCGAGATTCCAAAGCCACATTCAGTATGAACTTAGTTCCGCGTTAAAGTGGAAGTAAACCCTCCTATCATTTTCAGGCAAGGAAGCTGCCATCTTGGCCTCTGTTTAATCTTCAACTGCCATGATGTTGCACATGTGATCAGTTATGACACCAGCCATTGGATGGATTGACAGTTGGGTTGAGAGCACAACCAATGTGACAGTTGGCATTCCCGGCATGTAACTTCTTTTTGAAACTGTTAAATCAATGCGTTTACTTCCGCTTTAACTCTTAGATGAGCTGGTTGCATTAGTTTTCTTTTTTAGGCGTTTTTTCTTTATTTTCACCTGGTGATCTGGCCAGTAAGTTTGTTACTTTTCAACTTCTTTAACAGACAATAAGAGGGTTGAGGCAGAGTGGCAGTTACAGTGTTAAGACAAACCATTTAAAACTGACAGGGGTGCTACAATGGTAAGTTTTTATTCATTTAAAGTAAAACCTTGAAAAAAATAAAAAAATGTTGCTGCTTAAAAACTGTTAGCTGCAGTTTGGTTGGAATTTGTTAGTCAAGTCCATCTAAATCTGTTAGTGCATCTAACACTATCCTCTCCCCAGTTTGACAATGCTGCTGTCCAGAGATGTCTCCATTGTTCCTCCATCCAGAGTGGAGACATCCCAAGACAGGAAGTATGTTACTGGCTGGATCACTGTAAAAATAAAAGGAATAGAAGCTTAAAAAAAAGAAAACTCATGCAGCCATCACAATTATGGATTGGTAAGCTGCAATATATCACATTTTTGTTTTTTTGGGGTTTAATACCGCTTTATGATCTGGACCACGTTAATTTTATATATGGCAGCCACTATGCAATAGGTTCAAATTATACGCATTTATAATGCATGTCAAGATCTATTCAGTGTACCTTTGAAAGAACATGCTTTCTTCAGAAGTCAACAGATTTTTTAGATAGCCACCTTTAGCATGATTGACTCGACTTGAACAAGACAGCTTCTCAGGCTTGTAACAAAACCAAGGTTCTCCAGTCTTCAGGTCTGTGAAGTTGCACACAGGCATTGTCCTAGGCAGACAAACGTTGCACATTTTGGTTTCTGTGGTACCACCAGATCGAAACAAACTCTTAAAATAAACTCTGTCTGGTTTCTCCTGGCGTAAGCGCTGAAGAATTTGGATTGCTTCACTTGAGTGAACCAGAGTTACTGATGCAGTCACCCTTCCTGGCCAAAGTAAAGTAAAATAGACACTATAAAACCCGTTCTGGTGATCAATCACCTTTCCTACTGCCCCAGCTTTCAAAAGGGGGGAATGAATTCTGGCTTGCAAGTAATCTCCTCCATAATGCTTTGGATTGCCTTCAAAATCATGCATCCTAACCAGCACTTCCACAATATCCCCCAGCTTAAACTGTGACTGAGACTGTAAGATCACAAAATGGCTGTGTGCTGCATCAGTGCTCTTTAGGAAAAGGACTTTGCCATGCGGTGGTCCAGGCCATTCCAGTGCTTTAAGCAAGCGTTTCTGTTCCTCATATTCAGGTTTGGACAGGGTTTGATGCCGATAGTCACATTTGGATTTTCTGCTTACGGGCAAATGACCATGAGTTGTATCTCTGCTCAACTCTGTCCATCCTGGTTCCAGACTTGTCCTGTGACTTAGATGCTATAGAAAATAAAATAAAAATGATGAAATTTAGTATTCTCTGCTGTAGTTATGCATCCATGAATGTTATAATGCTAGTTCGTTTTTTTGACCATCTAAAAAATCTACTCAAAACTGGTATTTTAATTAAAGGCTAACTCCACCTTTCTTACCCTGTTACACCCATATTTAAGATATTTCGACCTGAACATTACTCACTTCTAGAACAAGTGAAAAACTTCACGCACACTTCATTATGCCCTAATCTCCAAGTGGTATCTGGCAGCAAACATCTCCTTCACTTTATAGAATGTATTAGGGCAAGAAACCTTCTGCCTTCAGAATCACTTTAAATCACTTCCTTCTCCTGAAAAGGACTACATGTCCCATGAGGCATTGCTCCTCGCCCATTCACAAGTTCTCAGGCACCTACTGACATGCATGAACGGTGTACTGAGCTGTATGTGTGCTGCACTGTGTTTCCTGATATGTAAACAAATAATGCATTCTGTATGCAAGCCAACTAATCAATAATGAAAATAGTTGACAACTATTTTTGTTATTGATTATAATCTATTACAGTGCATCCGGAAATAATTCACAGCACTTCACTTTTTCCACATTTTGTTATGTTATAGTCTTTTTCCAAAATTGATTAAATTCATTATTTTCCTCAAAATTCGACAAACAATGACTTATAATGACAATGTGAAAGAAGTTTGTTTAACCACTTCCATACTGGGCACTTATACACCTTCCTGCCCAGACCAATTTTCAGCTTTCTGCGCTGTTGCATTTTGAATGACAATTGCGCGGTCATGCTACACTGTACCCAAACTTTTTATCATTTTGTTCCCACAAATAGAGATTTCTTTTGGTGGTATTTGATCACCTCTGCGATTTTTATTTTCTGCTAAAAAAATAAAAAAAAGACCGAAAATTTTGAAAAAAATATGTTGTTTTTTTTCAGTTACAAAACTTTGTAAATAAGTAAGTTTTCTCCTTCACTGATGGGGCTGCACTGACGGGCACGGATAAGGCGGCACTGATGGGCACCGATGAGGCGGCACTGATGGGCACCGATGAGGCGGCACTGATGGGCACCGATGAGGCGGCACGGATGGGCACCGATGAGGCGGCACGGATGGGCACCGATGAGGCGGCACGGATGGGCACCGATGAGGCGGCACGGATGGGCACTGGTAGGCGGCACGGATGGGCATGGATGGGCACTGATAGGTGGCACTGTACTAGAGGTCGACCGATATATCGGCTGGCCGATATATCGGCCGATATTTAGGCATTTTTGATAAATCGGCTTTGGCCGATTAATATCAAAACTGGCCGATATTATTCACTGGCTGCACTTCCTCCCCCCTCCTCCTCCCTCCTCCACACTTCTCCACACTCAGCAGCATCAAGCGCCGTGCTGTGTGTGTGAAACTGAAAGTAAGAGGAGAGAGAGAGGATGTGTCAGCTTGATGTCGGGGGTGGGCGGGACCCAGCAGATATTACACCAGCCAATGGGATGGTATCTGGGCGGGCCACTACGTCTAAAGCAGCCCAATCATTGGCTGGTGTAATTTAGCTGCTGGCCCGCCCACCCCCACATCGAGCTCAATTCTAACAGCTCTCTCTCTCTCTCTCCTCTCTGTCAGTTTCACACATTACACTCGGCTTAGTGTGAAACCTGCCAGTGCCCCAAGCCAGTGCCATCTGTCAGTGCCCAAGCCAGTGCCATCTGTCAGTGCCCCCAGCCAGTGCCCCAGCCAGTGCCCCCAGCCAGTGCCCTCCAACCGATCATGAAGGACGTGATGGGGCGCACTACCGGCTGACGCGTTTCGAAGCGCACAGCTTCTTAATCAGAGCCAAGCAGTCCTGGCTCTGATAAAGAAGCTGTGCGCTTCGAAACGCGTCAGCCGGTAGTGCGCCCCATCACATCCTTCATGATCGGTTGGAGTGTGGTTTGGGTTCCACATGCTGCAGCCCTCCAAGGCACCATTTGTACATTGCGATCAATTGTACTATCTTTGTGAGTACCTTTCTGTTGCTTTTATTTGAAATAAAATATCTTAACGATATCACACTAGGCTGGTGCGCCCTTGTTCTTTCTTTTTTAGTTTCCCACAGTTAACAGTGCATGTCAGAGCACAAACCAAGCCATAAAGTCCAAGGAATTGTCTGTAGACCTCAGAGACAGGATTGTATAGAGAGGCACAGATCTGGGGAAGGGTACAGAAAAATTTCTGCAGCATTGAAAGTCCCAATGAGCACAGTGGCCTCCATCATCCATAAATGGAAGAAGTTTGGAACCACCAGGACTCTTCCTAGAGCGGGCCACCTGGCCAAACTGAGTGATCGGGGGAGAAGGGCCTTAGTCAGGGAAGTGACCAAGAACCCGATGGTCACTCAGAGAGGAGAACCTTCCAGAAGAACAACCATCTCTGCAGCACTCCACTAATCAGGTCTGTATGGTATGATCCTCACAGTAACCTTCTATAGAGACACCAGGGTTAAAGGAAAAATAAATACTTTATTGAAAACAATGTAGAAAAAAGGAACATTAAAGTGGTTGTAAACCCACTTTTTCAACTTGCACCTACAGGTAAGCCTAGATTAAGGCTTACCTGTAGGTGCAAGAAATATCTCCTAAACCTACACGGTTTAGGAGATATTTACTAAAAAGACAGGCGCCGCTGTCTACAGCGCATGTGCGCCGTAGACAACGGCGCATTCATGGGGTTAATCCCATACACAAATTCGGCTAGGTCGCAGCATTCGACGACGTAGCCGAATTTGACGGATCATGCGCGGAGTCACGTCTTCGCTGCTCCGGCCAATCACAGCGCCGGAGCGGCGCTGTGATTGGCTGGTGCGGCAATACCCAGAAGTAACATTCCGGCTATCTCCGCAGCGATGTCTGCGGCTGGACAGAGGGACGCGGACTGCTTCGGGGGCCCCGATCTAAGGTAAGTGGTACATAATGAGCTAGTATGCTAGTCATACTAGCTCATTATGCCTTTCTCTTGCAGGTTGACAAAAAAAAATAAAAAATAGTGAGTGGGTTTACAACCACTTTAAGATAAAAATACCACACTACCAGCAGTGCAAACGATAAAAAAAAAGACGTTGTCAATGTGGACACATGGAGCTGCAAGCAGCCCACCTCAATCATGCATGTCTTTCATTCACACCACCAGGATATGGGGGGAAAAATAAATTGAATTTCAATGGAGCTGAACGATGTAAAGCACAGATTGCACAATAAAGATTGCAAAGGTAATCACTGCTGAAAAACCGTGTATAGGTTGCTGTTCATGGATCTGTCATTAAATGGTCACCCCAAGGACAGGAAGTGCCTGTAATTAAAGGTGGGTGTCACAGAAAGTTGGAGCCTGGATGGATCACTGCTGCAGGATCAGCTATGTAATTGTGCAATGAGATGGCTGGAACTGCACTCAGGTAGACGATGCAAACAATGAAATCCTCCCCAGAGAGATTTAATGGTCTCTTGGATCGGGGAATGTACGGGAAGATCAGGTGTCAGTGGGTCCACTCAATGAAGACAGGAGGAGGTATAAGAAAACCATCATTGCCAAACCTTGAAAGGTAAGATCTTTACTAACTGTCGGTGAGATGGCACATTTGCTTTCACTGTGTCTGTCAGTCCCGTATTAATGCAGATAGTCTAGACAAATAAACAGTTTGTGGTTCATGGTGTCCCAGCTAGTGTAGATTCATATCCAACAGCTATAATATCAGGATGGGTGTCAATAAAAGGAGCTCTCTGACCCCGGTGATGATGTCACGCTGACATGTTTACACTTGTGTAATTTTTGAATTGTGTAAAACGTTGGAATATTCCTTTACACGTAAATACTCAAATTTTCTTTTAGTCATAAGTCCGTCATCAAAGGCCAATTGTAACAGTCTACTGAGTTTTTCAACCACTACAGGGAAGGGGTTCTGTAAAGCCCTGTACACACGATTGGATTTCCTATGGATTTTAAACCAATGGATTTTTCCATCGGAAATCCGATGAAGCTGACTTCCACCAGTCTTGCCTACACACCATCAGTCAAAAAACCGATCGTCCCAAACGCCGTGATGTCAAACACTCCAACGAGCCAAGAAAAATGAAGTTCTATGCTTCTGAGCATGCGTCGACTTGATTCTGAGCATGCGTGGGTTTTTTATCCGATGGAGTTCCCCACAGACGATAGTAATTTGCTATCGTTTTTTTTTCCCATCAGATAAATTTAAAACATGTTCTATTTTTTAACACCGATGGAAAAAAAACGATGGGGCCCACACACGATCGGTTTGTCCGATGAGAAAAGTCCATCGGACTGTTTTCATCGGTAAAACCGATCGTGTGTACAGGGCTTGAGAGTTTCCTGTAGGTCGGTTCATCCTTTAGCTGTCACATAACCTCCCTCTCGTACATCTTTTACGATAATAGCACAATGTTGCCACCTTTGTCACTACAATGTTGTCTTTTTTTCTTTTGCACTGGTGGTAGTGTGGTATTTTTATCTTAATGTTACTTTATTGAAAACAATGTAGAAAAAAGTATTTATTTTTCCTTTAACCCTGGTGTCTCTATAGAAGGTTACTGTGAGGATCTGCCATCTCCAACCTTTTTTCTATACGCTTTTCCTTCAAAGAGACGACACCCAATGTAATCAGGAGGTATAGGGATTAAGGAGTGGGGATAATTCCATGTATTTGGTGATACTCTATTTCAGTATGTGGCTATTGCAGTGGTGATTTTTACTTTTTGTTTACTATCTGTATGGTAGAGTGGCCAGACGGAAGCCACTCCTCAGTAAAAGGCACATGACAGCCCATCTGGAGTTTGCCAAAAGGCACCTGAAGGACTCGCAGACGATGAGCAACAAAATTCTCTGGTCTAATAAAACAGATTGAACTCTTTGGCCTGAATGGCAAGAATCATGTCTGGAGGAAACCTGGCACCGCTCATCACCTGGCCAATACCATTCCTACAGTGAAGCATGGTGGTGGCAGCATCAAGCTGTGGGGATGTTTTTCAGCATCAGGAACTGAGAGACTAGTCAGGATCAAGGGAAAGATAAATGCAGCATTGTACAGAGACATCCTTGATAAAAACCCACTGTGGACCTCAGACTGGGGTGAAGGTTCATCTTCCAACAGGACAATGACCCTAAGCACACAGCAAAGATAACATAAGAGTGGCTACGAGACAACTCTGTGAATGTCTTTAAGTGGCCCAGACTTGAACCCGATTAAACATCTCTGGAGAGATCTGAAAATGGCTGTGCACCGACGCTCCCCATCCAACCTAATGGAGCTAGAGAAGTTTTGCAAAGAAGAATGGGAGAAACTGCCCAAAAATAGGTGTGCCGAGCTTGTAGCATCATACTCAAAAAGACTTGGAGGCTGTAATTGGTGCCAAAGGTGCTTCAACAAAGTATTGAGCAAAGGCTGTGAAAACTTATGTACATGTGATTTTTTTTTTTTTTTTATAAATTTGCAAAGATTTCAAACAAACTTCTTTCATGTTGTCATTATGGGGTATTGTTTATATGATTTTCAGGCCTCATGCCCACGGGCGTTTTTTCAGCCGCGTTTTTGAGCGTTTTTTACAGCTTAAAAACGCCTGTCCATGTTAGTCTATAGCTTCATGCCCACCTAGGCGTTTTTGACCTGTAAAGAGCATAGGCGTTTGTAAGCTGTAAAAAAAAAAAACAGGACCAGTGCGTTCCTCAGCGTCAGAATTAGGCAGGAAAAAACGCGAGCGTCAAAAAACGCGCAAAAACGCGCACTAACGCGCAAAAAACGGGCACTAATGCGCGGTCGCGTTTTTAGCTCCGACGTTTTCTTTTTTTTTTTTTTTTCAAAAAAAAAAAAAAAAAAAAAAAAAAAAATATTTACAATAACATGGACAGGCGTTTTTAAGCTGCAAAAAACGCAGCTGTAAAAACGCCAGTGGGCATGAGGCCTAAGGAGAAAAAAAAAATTTAATACATTTTGGAATAAGGCTGTAACATAACAAAAGGTGGAAAAAGTGAAGTGATGTGAATACGGTACTTTCCGGGTGCACTGTATGTTGATTAGTTGTTTCAGCCTTATGCCGCGTACACACGGCCGTTTTTAATGTCATTGAAAAAAACGACGTTTTTCTCAACGTGATTTTTTGTGTTTCCTCTCAAGCCTGCCTTGCCTACACACTATCGTGAAAAAAAATGCTCGAGCAAAGCACGGTGACGTTCAATACGTACGACGGCACTATAAAGGGGAAGTGCTATTCGGATGGCGCCACCCTTTGGGCTGCTTTTGCTGATCCTCGTATTAGTAAAAATTGGTGAGAGCCAATTCACGCTTTTCAGCCTCATGCTCTTCAGTCCGTTACAGCGTGATGAATATGCTATCTCCATTACGAACGTTAGCTTTACCAGAAAGAGCGCTCCCGTCTCATACTTGATTCTGAGCAGGCGCATTTTTTTTCCCCTCGTAAAAGCCTACGCACTACCATTTTTCACGACGTTAAAAAGAACGATGTGAAAAAATAGAGCAGGTTCTAATTTTTTTTATGCCAT
Organism: Rana muscosa; assembly: GCA_029206835.1. Classification (NCBI taxonomy): domain Eukaryota; kingdom Metazoa; phylum Chordata; class Amphibia; order Anura; family Ranidae; genus Rana; species Rana muscosa. Next base: position 631,917,733 of record CM055117.1, on the reverse strand, counting down.
TTTTTACGTCGTTAAAAATGCTCTGGAGCCTACACACGATCGTTTTTAATGACCAATTTAAAAAATTACATTTTTCACGCCATGAAAAACGGTCGTGTGTACGCGGCATTAGAGTTGCATTTTAGTGTCTATTTTTAGGTGCAATAACCCATGGCAACCACACCGAATTCATCTTCCTAACTCAGTGGTCATCAACCCTGTCCTCAAGGCCAACTAATAGGCCAGGTTTGCAAGATAACTGAAATACAGCACAGGTGATATCATTTGCTGCTCAGTGATTGCAATATTCTAGTCTGCATCTCCCCAAGGTAATACCTAAAATCTGGCCTGTTAGTGGGCCCCGAGGACAGGGTTGAGGACCACTGTCCTAACTTGTATGACTTTAGGAGAGTGAATTCTTATATGACACTTCAGAATAAGAACTCTTTATGGTAAAAGTCTTGTGGCCACTTACCTCTACCAAATGAATGTTACTAACCAGCACAAGGACAGCTATTAGGAATAGCAGGGCAAAGCATAGCTTGAACCTATAGAAGGTACACCACATCTTCTAAAAATCGTTTTCTTATCCATATTATTCTTCCATGTGGTCATGGCCACAGCCAGTCAAGGCAGCTCTGATCATTCATAGTTATGTCTGTTATGCTGTTTATTCTGTGAATCTAAAGCAAAAAAAAGAATACATTTTGGCATGTTATTTTTCTCTTTATTGGTAAAGAACAATCTGGTCTACCCCATAGAATAATGAGTGTATGTTTCTGACATTTCTCTCTGGCAATGTAAGAGAACTGTTGAGTAACAAATAAGACAGCTCTACAGTATATTGTTAAGCACAACACTTGGCACTGAATAGAGAATAACGTCTATTGAAAACCATATTATTTAGTAGGAATCCATCAACTGTGTCAGGCTTTGTATTGCTGTTTGTTTGTGTTGAAAACTTCACTTCTTTTTGTCCTAGAGACCACTTTCACAGGAATGAAAATAAGAAAAATCCTAAAACTTTAGTTGTCAATGAAACAAGAATACAGGGAAAATCCTCCAAATGAGACACATTCTGTAAAGACTATAAACAATTCCTGCAGCGCGCACACACAAATCCTTTGTGCAAACATAAAGGAAATAAATTAAATTGTTGCTCTCCTGTATGCGCTTGAGTGATTTAGGCCCCTTTCACACTGAGGCGTTTTTACCGCGTTTTCGCGGTAAAAATAGCGCTGTAATAACGCCTGAAATAATCCTGCCCCAGCATTCTCAATGTGAAATCTCTGAGGGCTTTCACATTGAGGCGTTTTGCTGGCTGGGCGTTGAAAAAAATCCTGCAAACAGCTTTTTTAGAGCAACTTTAGGGCGCATAAAATAGCGCTGTAAAAATGCCTATCCCCATTGAAATGAATGGGATTCGCGGTAAAAACGCATAGGCATAAGCGTTATGTTAAAAAATAGCGCTAACGCATATGCGTTTTTACCGCGTTTTTACCGCGGTAAAACGCATACGCGTTAGCGCTATTTTTACCGCGATCGCGGTAAAAACGCGGTAAAATAGAGGTACAAAATCCTATAATTTTTGAGCGTTTTTTCAACGCCTCAGTGTGAAAGGGGCCTAAATGTCACATTGCGTAAAGACAACTGTCTAAGAAAGGATTTCCCCTACTTTAAAGAGATTTCTAATAATTTCCTGATTTGTGTTCAGGACAGAAAGTCCAGGAAAAACCCCAGAAGGGTTCTAACTATTTTCTACTATATGGATATATTGGATATACTTAAAACGGAACTCCACCCAAAAGAGGAAGTTTCGCTTTAAGTCCCCCTCCCCCCCCCTGCCATATTTGGCCTATTATTTTGAAGGGGGTGGAGCAGGTACCTGGTTGACAGGTATCTGCTCCCATTTCCACTCAGATCGCCTAGGCTATTCGAGTGCAATCTCCTCTTCCCCACAGTCTTCTGGGACATGTCACAAAGCATAGCGCAGCCAGCTGTGAAGGGGGCTGCCCACGGTTAGGATGCCGGTGTTCTGTCGAGGTGCCCCCTATCGAATAGTGCCCGCACATGCGCAGGACGGAGCCGCACTCCAGCTGAGTGACGTGAACAGGGGGCAAGCGCACATCGTACAAGGTATCTCTCGATGAGAGATACCATTTCACGGGCACAATTAAAACCTATACAAACAGCGGGGGGAGATCGTAGTTCTAACATTGTGCCTCGCTGTTGCGGGGCGGCTATACAGGTTGCTGATCGTCTGGTTTCCCCGCTGTTTGTATAGGTTTAAATTGTGGCTGTGAAATGTTATCCCCCATCAAGAGATACCTCCTATGATGTGTGCATGCGCCATGGTTACGTCAGCAAAGCTGTTGGGCAAATCAGCAGTTGTGCTATGACGTGCGGCACATGCGCATTCCGTCCCGGGCACTATTCGATGGGGGGGGGGGGCACTTAGACATAACACCGGCACCAGGAACCCAAAGTCTAATGAAGAACTAACCCAGCAGAGGACAGTGCTGGACACCTGGACAGGTAAGCGTCCTTTTATTAAAAAGTCAGCAGCTACAGGGTTTATCCAGAGTGAACAACCACTTTAAAGTAGTACTAAAAGCCTAAAAAAAACATTATTTTTTTTCATTTTGGAGGGTTATAACCCCTTTTAGTTTTTGTTTGCCAACTTGTCCCTTTGTGGAGATTTCCCTTCACCCCCTGTCCCATAGCCAAAACAGGAAGTCAGAGAAAATCCCCCCAAATTGCGGGAATCCCTGGTAGGCACCAAAGTTGGTATGCGCATTAAAAGATTTCCCCTCTATTCCTGTTCTGGTGACAACCCAAAATTTGTGATTTTCGGTGATTTCCATTTTCAGTGATGACAGTAAACAGGACAAATAGAGCGCATGAATCTCCATAACGGGGGCACAAACAGCAATAGAAACCCTCTCCACTATCCAAAACTGAAAAAATAGGATTTTTGTACTCACCGTAAAATCCGTTTCTCTGACGTCCATGGACCGACACAGCTCTCATACTGATTACATGTGGGTATATGTCCCTGCTTGCAGGAGAAGACCTAGGCAGAATGTTAGATGTTAAAACATTCTAGAACAAGCCAGAGCTGAACAGCCCCACCCAGGGGGGCGGTCCCTCCGGACATTACCCTCCCACCTGCAGCCAGCAGCCTCAGTTTGTAACAAAACAGTACAAACTTAAAAGGAAGGGTGGGTGCTGTGTCGGTCCATGGACGTCAGAGAAACGGATTTTACGGTGAGTACAAAAATCCTATTTTCTCTTATCATCCATGGACCGACACAGCTCTCATACTGATTGCATGTGGGACGTCCCAAAGCAGTATAAGAAAAGGGTGGGAGCAAAAAAGTAAGGAACAACCAAAACTTCACTCCAAACCAGCAGAGCTCCTCAACGGAGGAGTTGCAACATTAGACAGCGGCCTGCAACACTTTGCGGCCGAAGGAAGCATCCGAAGATGCAGCCACATCAACCTTGTAGAACTTTGAAAAGGTATGAATGGACGACCAGGTCGCCACCTTGCACACTTGTGCAACCGACGCTTGATGTCGGAAAGCCCAGGAAGCACCGATTGCCCTGGTGGAATGCGCCGTGCCCGGGAAGGGAGGTGCCCGTACCCTAATGGCATAGGCCTGTATAACGGTCTGCCTGATCCACCTTGAAATGGTGGCACCGCTTGGCCCTGTTTCGGACCAGAGACAGATACAAACAGCGAGTCAGACTTCCGAATAGGAGCAGTAGCCACCAGGTATACCCGTAAGGCATGCACCATGTCTAAATTGTGAAGCGCAACCTCTCTAGGATGCGATGGATGAGGGCACAAGGACGGAAGGACAATGTCCTCATTAAGGTGAAAAGCCGAAACCACCTTAGGAAGAAAAAAAGACGGTCGCGGTTGCAATACCGCCTTATCCTTATGGAGGACCAGGTAAGGCGACTTGCATGACAGAGCCGTCAACTCAGACACCCGTCTAACAGAAGTGATGGCCACTAAAAAAGCCACCTTCTGAGACAAAGTTGAAAGAGGAATATCCCTTATATTCTCAAAAGGAGATTCCTGAAGAACCGAAAGCACCAAGTTCAGATCCCAAGGAGGGAGCGGGGGCTTGGCAGGTGGAACCACATGGCGTACCCCCTGCACAAAAGTGCTAACCAAGGAATGACCAGCTAGGGGTCTTTGAAAGAAAACGGCCAAAGCCGAAATCTGACCCTTAATAGTGCTCAAAGCCAGCCTTTGAGCAACACCACGCTGTAAGAACCTCAAGATTCTGGGAACAGAGTACGTCCGTGGACGCCAGTCCAGTTCCTCGCACATAGCGATGTAAGCTCTCCAGGTACGGTAATAGATCTTCCTAGAAGAAGACTTCTGTGCCCTAAGCATGGTTGAAATTACCGAATCTGACAGGCCTCTGTCTTTCAGCACCTGGCTCTCAATAGTAATGCCGTTAAAGCCAGAGACGGTAAAGCAGGATGAAAGATAGGACCTTGAGATAGGTCCTCCCTCAAGGGCAGGCGCCAAGGGACGTCCGTGACGAGACGTACCAGGTCGGCGTACCAATGACGCCAAGGCCAGTCCGGAGCAATGAGGATTACTGGAATGCCCTCGGCCGCTACCCTGCGCAGCAGACGAGGAATCAACTGCAGTGGAGGGTAGACATACATCAGGCGATACTGACCCCACGGGGCCACTAACGCGTCCGAGGCATCCGCCCAGGGGTCTCTGGACCGGGCCACAAACCTCGACACCTTGCGATTGAGTCGAGACGCCATCAGGTCCACATCCGGAGTGCCCCATCGTCGACAAAGGAGCTGAAACACTTCCGGATGCAAGGACCACTCCCCCTGGTCCAGGGACTGGCGGCTCAGATAGTCCGCCTGACAGTTTTCTACGCCCAGAATGTAAACGGCCGACAGCACCGGCACGTTTCTTTCCGCCCATCTTGGGATGTGGGCGACCTTGGATGCCGCAGCCGAGCTCCGAGTGCCCCCCTGATGGTTGACATACGCCACGGCCGCGGCGTTGTCCGACTGGATTCTGAACAAGCGGCCCTGTAGCTTCTTCGACCATGCAGTGAGGCACAGCTTGATCGCCCGCAATTCCAGGACGTTGATTGGGAGACGAGATTCGGCTTGAGTCCAGAGCCCTTGAGCGGACAGGACTCCCCACACTCCTCCCCAGCCCGTCAGGCTGGTGTCCATTGTGATCACCGTCCAGTGGATGGGGAGGAACGACTTCCCGGCCCGAAGAGCCGGGGATCTCAGCCACCACGTCAGGGACGCCTTGACAGAGTGACTCACCTGGATCTGAAGATCCAATGACAATGGGGACTTGTCCCAAACCGACAGAATTCCCTTCTGCAATGCCCGAGTGTGTGCTTGGGCATACGGAACCGCCTCGAAGGAGGCCACCATTAGTCCCAGGACTCTCATGCAGAAGCGAATTGACGACCATTTTCGGGACGTCAGAACCCGCACTGCCGACTGAAGTGTCAGTAACTTCTCTGAGGGTAGAAACACCCTCGCTGCCGAAGTGTCCAGGAGCAGACCCAGATACTCCAGGCGCTGAGTCGGGACTAGAGCCGACTTCTGCGTGTTCAGAACCCATCCGAAGTCCCGGAGGGTCTGACTGACCATCGTCACATTTTCCTCCAATTCTGAGCCATTTTCTGCTCTGAGAAGGAGATCGTCTAGATAGCCCACGATAACAATTCCTCGCTGTCTCAGCAAAGCTAGAACCGGGGCCAGCACCTTGGTGAAAACCCGTGGTGCCGATGCTAGGCCGAAGGGAAGGGCCACGAACTGATAGTGGACTTTGCCTATGGCAAAGCGCAGAAACCTCTGGTGGCTTGCGCAGATTGGGATGTGCAAGTAAGCGTCCTTGATATCCAAGGACGCCAAAAAATACCCCTGGTGGAGTGTCGCGATCACCGTGCGAATGGATTCCATCCTGAATTTTTGTACCCTCACATAGGCATTCAGGGCCTTGAGGTCCAGGATTGGCCGAACCCCGTCCTTTTTCGGGACAACAAACAGGTTTGAGTAAAACCCCTGAAACCTCTTGTGACGGAACCGGCACAATTACTCCGCGCCCGAGAAATTCCTGTACGGCCCCCCAAGAGGGCCGCCCGGCAGGCCGGAAGGAGAGGGAGGTTCGAGGGAAAAAACCTACTTGGGGGCCACGAGCGGAACTCTATCCTGTATCCCGAGGTGACCACCTCGCACACCCACCGGTCGGAGATCCGGGAGGTCCACCGCACCGAGAACCTGCAAAGACGTCCCCCCACCCCAGAGTTGGGCAGGGGCAAGACTTCATGCGGTGGTGGACTTGGGAGCTTGCTTGGTAGGCTTACGCACCCAGGGACGTCTTTGTCCCCCAGTCGCACTTTTTTCAGTCTGGGTGGGCTTACCCGTGGAATATGACTGACGAAAAAACGTTGTCTTCTTCGCCGGAAAGGAAGGGCCTGGCCTGCGTTGGGGCTCCTTTCCCTTAATAGACTGGGGGAAGAAAGGTGCTCTTACCTCCTGTGACGTTTTTAATAATGTCATCCAGGGCGGCCCCAAACAGTCTACCGCCCTTAAAGGGCAAGTCAGCCAGGAGCTTTTTGGAAGCTAGATCGGCCGATCAGCATTTCAGCCAGATAAGGCGACGCATCACCACAGCAGAAATGGAGGCCCCCGTTATTAAAGGGGTCACATCCACAGTGGCATCGCACACGAAGACTAAACCCTGCGCAAGCTGGTAAACCAGGGCAATGGTTTCAGGAGGGAGATTATGCTCCTGCACTGTCTGGTGCAATATCCGTGCCCAGCCTGTGAGTGTCTGAGACACAAGTGTTCGCCGCCATTATAGGGCGTAAGGCGGCCCCCAATAAGGTGAACATAGTTCTACACGTCACTTCTGACCTCCTGTCAGCAAGATCCTTAAATGCAGGAGTCCCTTCCATTGGGAGCATGGTAGCCTTATTCAAACGGGCGACGGGGGGGGGGGGGGGGGTCGACCACTGGGGGATGAGCCCACTTCTTAACTAGGTCCTCCTTAAAGGGGTACCTTAAGGCTATGCGCCGCGGGACCGTCAAAGTCTTCTGCGGCTTATCCCAGACTTGGGCAATGTATGTATCATCAAAAAAAGGCACATATGGAAAAACCTTTTTTGAAGACACGGCTTTCAAAGAACCAAAAAGGTCATAGTTTCCACCTGAGGTTCCTCAGCCTCAACATTCAGCTTGAGAGTGTCCCTCACAGCGTCAATGAGTTCACTTACAAGCACCCTGTCAGTAGGTGGTTCAAGACAGGGGTCTTCCTCACAAGGAAGGTCCTGTCCAAACACATCAATATCCTCAGAACTAGGGTCCTCAGCAGCAGTAGCTAGGCCCATATCTGAGTCAGAGCACTCCTCATGTGGAGATTGTGTGGGGAGGGGGCGCTTTACAGCCCCTGTGCAGTCGCACACCGCTTCCAGCTTGACAAGGAATGATTCCAGGACTGCCGACAACTGGTCCATAGGGACCGCAGGTGCAGGAGCACTGCCAGTTGCCTCTGAGAAGTGGGGAGAAGCAGGTGAACCAGACTCCATACTGCCACCCTCTGAGACCCTATTCACTATTACAGTGAATAGCACAGTCCACCCACTGGCTGTGCTGAGGCTGAGGAGGGGATACCCGGAGGACTCACCACCCTTAGGGACCACTTGGTTCCGCTGTATGAGCCACGCTGTAGCGCGGGTGAAGCCTGAGGAGAGTGAAGAATCTGTGAGGAGAGAGGTATTTTGCGCCGTTCAGCAGCGCCGCTAGAGGCCGAAAACGAAACTAAAAGCGCCGCGGCTACAAGAAAATGGCCGTCGGGCGCTTGTACAACTGTGCTTGAGCCGCAGCAAAATGGCGCACTTTTTTAATTTAAAATACCGCGCCAATGGCGCACGCAAAACCCCACACACAGTCCTCCAGAACACTTTCCAGCATATTAAACAGACATGGAGCGCCCCCCCCCCAGGGCAGAACGACCTCCCCAGGCATCCCCACACAGCACAACACCAGCAGGGTGCAGAGAGCAGCATAACAGGGGGGAGACAGGGAGAACCCCCCACACACAGAAACACAGCCAGCATGTACTCACCTTCTTTTCAGGAGAGACTACTTACCCGTCCCGCAAGCACCTCGGAGAACACCCTTGGTGCCAATAGAGGGACCCACTGGTTTGTTTCAGACAGACCTATCACAGAGTCGTACTGCGTAGCTGTCGACCGGGTCAACCGCGAAAGATACAGTAGGTACTGTTCAATCTTGAGAGGACTGCGGGAGCATGAAAGCAACCCGGCCACCCCTGGAGCCATGGGGAATGTCGTGAACGGAGTCTCACGCACACAAGGCGAGGATCAGCACGCTCGATGGTCGGACAGGGAAGACCACGAGGATACTAGTGTACCCAACCTGTTGCCCAGCCGACAGTTGATTGAAGGTCTCAAAAATAAAAAAATAATAAAATTCCCAAAGGAATACAATTTTAAAAGTAAAATCTTCCAGGAGACTGGCTCCTGAGAGAGCCACGTCTTCTCCTTCTGCTAGGCAGAAAAAAACTGAGGCTGCTGGCTGCAGGTGGGAGGGTAATGTCCGGAGGGACCGCCTCCCTGGGCGGGGCTGTTCAGCTCTGGCTTGTTCTAGAATGTTTTAACATCTAACATTCTGCCTAGGTCTTTTCCTGCAAGCAGGGACATATACCCACATGTAATCAGTATGAGAGCTGTGTCGGTCCATGGACGATAAGAGAAAATTAGCCTTTAGTTATACTTTAATAACTGACAGCTTTAGATGTGTTTTATCAGTGCCTAATGAATATATGGTGTATATTTCCCATAAACAATCTGATGTAGGAGATAAGTAACTAATGTTTTGTATGAGAATCGGAAATTTCAAACAACTGTAAATGACGTGTTTGTAAAAGAAAAAAAAAAGAGAGGGACTTTGTAGAGTGACCACAAATCTTTGCAATGACTAAAAGTGTAATTAACCCCCCATCCCCAAATATAATACATTGCAGCTTACCAGTGCTTAGATGAGGTGACTGCATTTTCTCTTTTCAGGCTTGTTTCCCTTTATTTTCATCTGATGATCCTGTGAATAGCACACTGCCTGTCTTTGTAGTTGCACTAATTTCTCCACTGTATCTATGGGGGCTGCCATTGCTGTCACACATGCTGAACTTTTACCATAAACAATCTATCCTGCACCATACCTTTAACCACTTACAGAAAGGTGCCCAGACAATGGTGATTCTGTGAAATATGTACAGAGAAAAAGCCAGCACACCAGTGCCGAGATCAAAAATGCAAATGTCCAAGTAATAAAACAGCAATATTTAACCCATTCCGGGGGGTGGAATCATGCTTGTACTTTGGACTTTTGCGTTTATGACCTCAGTAAAAGATTGGCTTTTTGTCTGTACTTCAGATGTGTGCCTTCTATATTGGATTGAAAAATGTACTAGTTTACACAAGATAAATAAGGATGTTTGTAAAAAAAAAAGTGAGGAGAGCACTGCATTTCTGGCAAGACCAGCAAATATTACTTGCTCAAAAGCATCTTTATGGCTGGGATCACACATATGCGATGCGGGAACCAGCGCGATTCCAGTGCGGGTTCCAGCATCGCATGTCACTTGCAGGCAGTTCACACTGCCCTCTGCAAACCACTGAGGGTGTCAATGTGAACTTAATGACACCCCCAGATCGGTTTGCAGATCGCATTGAGAACTGATATATATATATATATATATATATATATATATATTTATTTTATTTTTTTATGCTCCTGTACCTTTAAGGATAGAGCACAGTGCTTTTGCCATGTCAATTGTCCCTTTCTATGTTGTACAATACCTGGCTGATTCTGCCTGTTCCTGTGTCTTCTGTAAACTGACCACATTTATCATGGCTGCTGATCTCTGTTAGCGTGGTCAGTTTACTTACCTCATCACTCAGATATCTCCTCAGCAGCTCTGCACCTCCCCCTCCCTCTCTCCCTGTCTCTTCCATAGTCTGTGTGAGAGACGATCTTTGATAGGCACAGCTGAGGCCTGTTTACATACAGCGCCTCTCATCTGTTCCTAACTTCTCCTTATGGGCTCTATCCTCTGTGCTGTGCCGCAGTTTAACACATCTGCATCCTCCTTTGAGCTGTGTGCAGGCATCCTACAGAAGTGGATACAGACACAGCGGCTGCACAGATGCAAGAGGAGTTGCACGGATTTGAATGCAGACAGTGTGCGTCCAGATCCATGCACCTGCTCCCGAACGTATATCAAATTTTGACATGAGGCTGTATCCATGCAGCCATTGCATCTGTATCCACTTCTATAGGCTGTCTGAGCGCAGCTGTAAAGGTAGCCATAGACGGATCAAAATTTGTCCTGTTCAGCAGGGACCAGCTGAATTTCGATTCATGTGTGGCCACTGCAGTTGAACAGAAGTCAATCCACCGATTGACTTTTGTTTAACAGCACTGTCAAATAAAAGCTGCTTGATCGGTGGCTGCAGCACTGATAAGTGTATTCTAACAGTGAAGAAGTCCCTGTTATCAGAATACAATAGCACAGTGATGGAGGATTCCCCCATCCACCTACATCCACTAGAGGTGCGCATCTTCACTGGCCTCACGATTCGATTCGATTACGATTATCAGGTCAACGATTCGATTCGATTCCACGATGCATCACGATTACAGCGCAAGTGCGCATGGTTTTCATCAAAAAAAATTTAAGCAGTCAGGAGATCTCCATTTTTTTTATTATATCTGTTCTTTTTAAAAAAAGACAACACTCCCTGCATGTAGCAAAGTCTAAACAAAGCAGACAACAACTTGTACATAGTACAGGAGATGGTCAGAGAGTGCAGACATGCTACAGGAGATGGTCGGTGACTGCGGACATGCTACAGGAGATGGTCAGAGAGACTGCGGACATGCTACAGGAGATGGTCAGAGAGACTGCGGACATGCTACAGGAGATGGTCAGAGAGACTGCGGACATGCTACAGGAGATGGTCGGTGACTGCGGACATGCTACAGGAGATGGTCGGTGACTGCGGACATGCTACAGGAGATGGTCAGAGAGACTGCGGACATGCTACAGGAGATGGTCAGAGAGACTGCGGACATGCTACAGGAGATGGTCAGAGAGACTGCGGACATGCTACAGGAGATGGTCAGAGAGACTGCGGACATGCTACAGGAGATGGTCAGAGAGACTGCGGACATGCTACAGGAGATGGTCAGAGACTGCGGACATGCTACAGGAGATGGTCAGTGACTGCGGACATGCTACAGGAGATGGTCAGTGACTGCGGACATGCTACAGGAGATGGTCAGTGACTGCGGACATGCTACAGGAGATGGTCAGTGACTGCGGACATGCTACAGGAGATGGTCAGAGAGACTGCGGACATGCTACAGGAGATGGTCAGTGACTGCGGACATGCTACAGGAGATGGTCAGTGACTGCGGACATGCTACAGGAGATGGTCAGTGACTGCGGACATGCTACAGGAGATGGTCAGTGACTGCGGACATGCTACAGGAGATGGTCAGTGACTGCGGACATGCTACAGGAGATGGTCAGAGAGACTGCGGACATGCTACAGGAGATGGTCAGAGAGACTGCGGACATGCTACAGGAGATGGTCAGAGAGACTGCGGACATGCTACAGGAGATGGTCAGAGAGACTGCGGACATGCTACAGGAGATGGTCAGAGAGACTGCGGACATGCTACAGGAGATGGTCAGAGAGACTGCGGACATGCTACAGGAGATGGTCAGAGACTGCGGACATGCTACAGGAGATGGTCGGTGACTGCGGACATGCTACAGGAGATGGTCGGTGACTGCGGACATGCTACAGGAGATGGTCGGTGACTGCGGACATGCTACAGGAGATGGTCGGTGACTGCGGACATGCTACAGGAGATGGTCGGTGACTGGGGACATGCTACAGGAGATGGTCGGTGACTGCGGACATGCTACAGGAGATGGTCGGTGACTGCGGACATGCTACAGGAGATGGTCGGTGACTGCGGACATGCTACAGGAGATGGTCGGTGACTGCGGACATGCTACAGGAGATGGTCGGTGACTGCGGACATGCTACAGGAGATGGTCGGTGACTGCGGACATGCTACAGGAGATGGTCGGTGACTGCGGACATGCTACAGGAGATGGTCGGTGACTGCGGACATGCTAAAGGAGATGGTCGGTGACTGCGGACATGCTACAGGAGATGTGGCACTTTAATGAACTTTATTCACATTACATTAAAAATATGTAAGCTGCCTTTAATTGTACTGTGTCTCTTCTTTACCCTATTCTAATCCCTAACTAATTCCTACTTCTAAACTAACCTTTTCTGCAGTAGTGATTGCTCCCCCCCGCCGGATTCTGTTCCCGTCGGCTCCTATCGGAACTCCGCCCCCCAGCTCTGTACACATTGCCGCTCCCTCCTCCTACGAATGCTAATGCTCCTAATACCGCCCCGCCTCTCCAGCCCTCTGCTCATTAGCATTCGTTAAACAGTAGGCGTAAGCAGAGGGCTGGAGAGGAGAGGCGGGGAGGGGCGGTATTAGGAGCATTAGCATTCGTAGGAGGAGGGAGCGGCAATGTGCACAGGGCTGGCGGGTGGAGTTCCGATAGGAGCCGAGAGCCAGGGAAACAGAATCCGGCGGGGGGTGTGTACATGACACGCTCATGTGACTGCCCTCTCTCCTCTCTGCTTTCACGTCTCTCCTGACGCCAGGAGAGACGTGAGACGTGAAAGCAGAGAGGCGGGCCGGGCAGTCACATGAGCGCATCAAAGGAAAAAAACAACAAATGAGGTAACGGCTCTCCCGGGAAGGGAGGGGCGGGGCTAGACATCGTGTTAATCGATTATTAGGTTTCCCTGCATCGGTGCCGCATTGGGGACGCTCGAATCGCGATGCACCGATGCAACGATTAAATTCCGCACCCCTAACATCCACCTTGAATGCGTGGATAGGGAAATCATTTTTTTTTTTTTTTTTTTTTTAGTTCAGCTCGCTGGCTTAAAGTGTTACTAAACCCACAGCAGTAAAATCAGTCTGTATATGCAGTAAAGCATGCTTGTTATATTTACTGTGGAACCTGAGGGGTTATTCCTCTGCATTGTGTTAAAAGGCTGTTTGATCCTGTCTTCTCTGATCCGCCCTTTCTTTTACTGTTCCCAAGCCAGCTGCTGATAGAACAGAGCCTTGGGGGCACTCTGCACATACTCAGTTTGGTGTGTATTGTTAGAGAGTTTTTTTTTTGGGGGGGGGGGGGGTTTGGCTGCATGTGATAAGCATAGGGCCAATTATCGCTGTCCAGGCAGAGGGTCAGGAGTCATACAGCCTCACAGGACAGTCAGAGGAGAATGAGAACTTCTCCTACAAGCTTTAATCAGTGCTTGGTCAGACACTGACTGCTATATACTGCTAATGAGAAAAGGTATTTAGCAGTTAATATTTACTACAATAATTGCATTTCCATGCTCTGTGGGAGACCACACATAGTGAATGCAGAGTCCTGGGTTTAGTAACACTGTAAAGGAGTTGTAAAGTCTCAAGGTTTTTCACCTTAAATGCATTCTATGCATTAAAGTGCAAAACCTTCTGTACTGCAGCTCTCCCCAGAGCTTCTCTTTTTCTTACCTGAACCCGATCGTTCAAGTGACAAGGACGAGCCCAGTAGCTCCAGCTGCTGTCTCGGGTTCTCATTGGATAAATTGGTAGCAGCAGGAGCCATTGGCTCCCGCTGTTGTCAATAAAATCCAGTGACAGGGGAGCTGGGGGTGGGGCCAAGTCCTGCTGTCTGTGTCAATGGACACAGCAGCAGGACTCGGGAGCGTGTCTGCACGGGTGCCCCCATGGAAAGCGGCTCTCCATGGGGGCACTCGATGAAGTGGAGGAGCCAGGAGTGCCACCGGGGGACTCCAGAAAAGGTATAAAGTATAACATATTTGTTGTTTTAAAACTAACCTTTACAATCACTTTAAAGCTGAATCCGGGAATTAAAAAAAAAAAAATTCCCATGAAGTGGGGTTGTGCTTGCACTGCACGGGTTAACTGCTTGTTTTATGCTAGGGGAGAGGGTAGCGGAGATATACTTACCTGATACTCCCTGCACAAAACCAGTCCGGCATCCCTGTGTTCGAGCAGTTTTGAAAATGGACTGTTCCTGATTTCAGCGCGCTCCATAAACAGGAACAGTCCACCGACAGTGGGGAGGGGGGGGCAGTTTTCTGGACGATCAGTGAATCAGGTATAAAAACATTGTGCTCACCCCAGAAAAAATGAGCAGTTGAAAAAAAAATTGCCTGGAATTGGGCTTTAACCGCTTAAGGACCGCCGCACGCACTTATACGTCGAGAGAATGGCACGGACAGGCAGATGGGCGTACAGGTACTTCCCCTTTAATTTGCTGCCATGTGGTTGCGTGCTCCGTGACCGCGGACTCGAAGTCCGCCTGTGTCCCGCGATCGTGTCACGGAGCTGAAAAACTGAGAGATGTCAGTGTAAACACAACATTTCCCCGTTCTTCCTAGTGACACTGTCACTGATCGCCTGTTCCCTCTCATCGGGCGCAGCGATCAGTGACGTGTCACTCGTAGCCACACCCCCTAACAGTTAGAATCACTCCCTAGGACACACTTAACCCCTTCAGCGCCCCCTAGTGGTTAACCCCTTCAATGCCAGTGTAATTTTTACAGTAATCAGTGTATTTTTATAGCACTGATCGCTGTAAAAATGACAATGGTCCCAAAAATGTGTCAAAAGTGTCCGCCATAATGTCGCAGTTACGACAGAAATCGGTGATCGCCGCTATTGCTAGTAAAAAAAAAAAATATATTAATAAAAATGCCATAAAACGACCCCCTATTTTGTAGACGCTATAACCTTTGCGCAAACCAATCAAACGCTCATTGCGTTTTTTTACCAAAAATATGTAGAAGAACACGTAACGGCCTAAACTGAGGAAAAAATATTTTTTTTATGTATTTTTTGGGGATATTTATTATAGTAAAAAATATTGTTTTTTTTTCAAAATTGTCGCTCTATTTTTGTTTATAGCGCAATAAATAAAAACCGTAGAGGTGATCAAATACCACCAAAAGAAAGCTCGATTTGTGGGAAAAAAAGGACGTCAATTTTGTTTGGGAGCCACGTCGCACGTCCGCTCAATTGTCAGTTAAAGTGACGCAGTGCCGAATCGCAAAAAGTGCTCTGGTCTTTGGCCAGCCAAATGGTCCGGGGCTGAAGTGGTTAAGGCAGATGCAGCAAAGCCTGGTGTGAGCACACGTCTGAATGAGCCCTATGTGATTACATGTGAACAGCCGCAGTCAGTGTCAGCCTATCATTGATTTGTACAGAAATCCACTGACCTGGGCTGTGTATGGCTCTGTGAATGAGGCCTAAAAAAAAAAAACTAATGCAGCCAGCACTTCGGATTGGCAAACTGCAATATATGAAATGCTTGCTCTTGGGTTAAAGGAGTAGTAAAGTTACATGTTTTTTCACCTTAATGCATCCTATGCATTAAGGTGAAAAAACATTCGACAATACCGCCCCCCCCGAGCCCCCGTTTTTCTTACCTGGCCCCTCGAAAGTCCCATGCTCGTCCCCGTCATCCTCTTCGTTTTTCAGCCTGGCCGCCGATTGGCTACACTGGATGGATTAAAAGCAGCGCAGCCATTGGCTGGCGCTGCTGTCAATCACATCCAATGACGCGGCGCGCGGGGCCGAGTGATACAGTCGGCGGCTATGGCCGCCGCTGTATCACGGGAGCGCGCCCGCAATCACTCCACACCATGCGAGCTCACTCGCATTAAGGTGTGGAGTCCTTGCGGGGAGGAGCCAAGACAGCCGCCGAGGGACCCCAGAAGACCAGGATCGGGGCCACTGTGTGCAAAACGAGCTGCACAGTGGAGGTAAGTATAACATGTTTGTTATTTTTAGGCAAAAAAAAGGGAAGCTTTAGTGCTCCTTTAAGCAGTGTAATACATGGCCTATCTCTATTCCTATGTCCACTGATGGGAAAGGGGACCGTTTGTGCACAGATACCATTAATAACTATGATATTTCCCTAATTCTGGGAGAAAACAGAGTGCTGTATTATTGTAGTCACCTTGTGGGAATATTACATAGAAAACATTACACGTTAGGCCATTATTACCACACAAAACTGTGCACACGGCATTGCCACCTCCTACAGACTGCCTCCACTACTGTGCTCACCTCTCCTCGGGTAGGTGCCATGTCTGGAAGCGGGCATGGAGCTCCCTTCCCTTCTATCTAAGCCCCTCCTACGATCGGGCGGCAGTACCACCTCCAGCTGAGTGTCGTGCCTACGCTTCCGCCAGGAGTTGTATAGAAAACCTGTGTTCTTCCTGTTATCCTCCGGATGTACACAGACTCCTCCTCTGTATGAACAAAGAGGAAGTGCACAGGGGAAATCCACCCTCTCTATTTATGACGGCTGCTACAGACAGGAGCAGAAGTCACTGTACAGTTTCATTCATGAATGGAATGGGAAACAAGATTTATTGTACTATTGTATTATATGTGTGCTGGAGAGAGCAGTGTCAGGGGTTTAATCCAGGAAGCGTCAGTTTCTACTGGTGTGTCCTTGTTTACAGGATTCCTCTTGCTCATTGTAATAACTGGAGTGGAGCTAAAGGCAAACTGTTTATTTTCACTTTGGATGGAGTTAGGGCCAGTTCACACCAGACGCAGTTCCGTACAGTTTTGTGCGCATTTTTTCTGCACTAAAAATGCATGCACAGTGTTTTCCATGTATTACAATGGCTCTTGTTGGCTCTAGTTCACACCATGCAGTCAGTTTCTGGTCAGTTTTCGGTGCGGAAACTGACTGCATGGTGTGAACTAGAGCCAACTAGAGCTATTGGAATACATGGAAAACACTGCATGCATTTTGTGCAGAAAAGAAGCACACGGAACTGCGTCTGGTGTGAACTGGCCCTAAGTCTAGTTTCACATCTATGCGGCTGCGCTTGATGCGTTTTTCCCTCGTTTTTTGATGCAGTTTTGCATGTCGTTTTCATGCATTTTACAGGGGGGGGGGGGGTTCTCTCTCTCTCTTTAACCACTTCAATACAGGGCACTTTCACCCCCTTCCTGCCCAAGCCATTTTTCAGCTTTCAGCGCTGTCCCAATTTGAATGACAATTGCGCGGTCATGCAACACTGTACCCAAATGAAATTTTTATATATCTTTTTCCCCCACAAATAGAGCTTTCTTTGGTGGGATTTTATCACCTCTGCAGTTTTTATTTCTTGCGCTATAAACAATAGAAGAGTGACAAGATTGAAAAAAAAACACAATATTTTTTGCTATAATAAATATCCAAATATATATATATATATTTTTTAATTTTTCCTTAGTTTAGGCTGATATGTTTTCTTCAACACATTTTTAGTAAAAAAAAAAAATCGCAATAAGCGTATATTGATTGGTTTGCGCAAAAGTTATAGCATCTACAAAATAGGGGATAGATTTATGGCATTTTTTTTTTTACTAGTAATGGCGACGATCTGCGATTTTTATCGTGACTGAGATATTGCAGTGAACATATCGGACACTTTTGACACTATTTTGTGACCATTCACATTTATACAGCGATCACTGCTGTAAAAATGCACTGATTACTGTATGAATGTGACTGGCAGGGAAGGAGTTAACACTAGGGGCGATCAAGGGGTTAAATGTGTTACCTAGGGAGTGATTCTAACTGTAGGGGTAGGGGACTCACACAGATCCACGGTCCTGGTCTGTTACCGGGCAATCGCGGGTGCCCGGCGGACATCGCGGCCGCCGGGCACGCGCATTGGCTCCCGAGTGACATGGCGGGCGCCCCCTAGAGAGACCTGGGAAGCCGAGGATGTCATATGACGCCCGCCCAGAACGAGAGCCGCACTGCCCAGCCGTCATTTGATGGCTGGTGAGGGCGGCAAGCGGTTAAACACACTGTATATAGCGGGTTGCCAAGCAGGGGGCTGGAAAGCAAACCGCCGCATCCTTAAAAACCAATGAGTCATCAGAATCTGAATGTAAAAATAAAAAAATTGCAAAAAAAACATCCAGGTCCTTCGGGTCTAGTATGGATTTCCCCCCCACGCCCAATTTTTTTAAAAGCCATACAAAACCCTTAACCCCCATCCTGAACCATACCAGGCTGCTTGCCCTCAACATGGGGGGGGATGGATGCTTTGCACTCCCCCCAAAACACCTTGCCCTCATGTTGATGGGGACAAGGGCCTCTTCCCGACAACCCTGGCCGGAGGTTGTCGGCTCTGTGGATGGGGGGGCTTAGCGGAATCTGGAAGCCCACCTTTAAGAAGGGGGCCCCCAGAACTCAGCCCCCGCTATGTGGATGGGTATCGGATATATGGTACCCCTACTTATTGTGGTGGATATTTTGAACATTTCATATTCATATCCTGGACTCTAAATAAACCACCATGCCCACAATGGATGTATATGTAGGGGATGGGTATAACCGTATATGATGTTACAGGAATATATATATTTTGTGATATAATGCCAATTTATATTCTAAAAGGACAGTTTTACAGTCTACTGGGAATATAAATTGAATGTCGTCAGGTGATAATAAATTAGGTTTCAGGTGATACTTAAATATCCTTTGTCTTGAAAGGGCCAGTACTCCATCACCGCAGGGGCCCTTAGCATGCTAATGTGGGAAGTGGTTAAACTGTACATCAAAGGCACACACCTTAGTTCTAAAAGGCAGATCTGAATGTGCTAGGCGAAAATGGCTTGAGATTTCAACCAATCAGGTGGTCAGCTTTAAACCAATGAGACCACGGGATTTTGGAGCCTGGTTGATGGGGGGGGGTAGGCATAGAGGGGGTATAAATCAGTCAGCCAGAGCCATGATTAAGTCTCTTAGAATGGAGACCTGACCTGAACAAGACATGTGACGTAGTATCTCTCTCCCCCTCTCTCTCTCTGCCTCCCCCCCTCTCTCTCTCTCTCCAAATTTTTAAGAAAATTAATCTTACTTCTCTTTTGCTCTCTTGTCCCTTTTGGTATTATCATGTAACATTGGTATCATCTTGCTATGAGGTGATAACATTCCTGCATAAATAAATGTAATTGTTTTCTCTTTTTGCACCACTATCGTTTGATTTCATTTTATATAGACAAAAGGTTTTAATCACTTGTTGTAATCATTTAAGCGAGATGTATATAGGTCCGTAACATTATTCACCCCAAAAAGCATTGAAATGTAAAAAAAAAACATAAGTCCCTCCCCGAGTCATTCTCTCCCGCCGGCTGCTGTCTTTTTCCTCGCTGCCGGTTACCCGCAAAAAAAATAGCCATGGCCATCTGATGACATCACCTGGAGAGCCGGGTGATGTCATTGGATGGCTACGCCCCATGACTATATAAGAGATGCCAGACATTGGGCGGCAACACAACAGAGGAAGACAGTGACAGATAAAAAACAGTTTTATTTTTTTTATTTTTTTCCGGGAAACCGGGGGCGAGGAAGAAGATAGCACAAGAAGACAGCTCAGGGAGAAGACAGCAGCGGGAGAAGATGGCACCGGGAAAAGACGGCTCGGGGAGAAGACAACTCAGAGCTACTCGATACCCATTCACATGGGGGAGGCTGGGATCTGGGCCCCTTCCTAAAGGGGGTTTCCAGATTCCGATAAGCCCCCCGCCTGCAGCCCCCGACAACCACCAGCCAGGGTTGTCAGGAAGAGGCCCTTGTCCCCATCAGGGTTGCCAACTTTCAGTAAATTTACAAACAGTTTGTAAAATCTGTACTTTTTGCATCTGTCCTTGATTGTCTATGACGGACATGTAGGCTGCATGTCCGTAACTGACATTCATTACCAGATGCAACAATTATGGATTTTACAAACTGTTTGTAAATTTACTGAAAGTTGGCAACCCTGGTCCCCATCAACATGGTATGGTTCAGGAGGGGGACGCTCGCTCGTCCCCTCCCTTTCCTGATCTGCCCCGGCTGCATGCTCGGATAAAGTTTTGGTATGGATTTTGGGGGGGGGCACACCATTTTTTTTTCAACTGTCAGCGGGGAACACCGCTGACACCTGATGACTCATCGGTTGTTAAGAACGCGGCAGCTGGCTTTCTGGTCCCCTGCTTAGCAACCAGCTATATACAGTGTTAATATAAAAAAACGGAAAACACATCAAAAATCGCATCACCAACACAACACTTGTGTTCCTGGTGCGATTCCATTGACATCTATTACACGCAAAACACGGATAAAAAAGTCCCTGACCATTTGCCACATCTTACCACTGGGCTTTTTGCCCATTCCTCCTTGCAAAACTGCTCCAGCTCCTTCAAGTTGGATGGTTTGCGCTTGTGAACAGCAATCATTAAGTCTGACCACAGATTTTCTATTGGATTGAGGTCTGGGCTTTGACTAAGCCATTCCAACACATTTACATGTTTCCCCTTAAACCACTCAAGTGTTGCTTTAGCAGTGTGTTTGGGGTCATTGTCCTGCTGGAAGGTGAACCTCCGTCCTAGCCTAAAATCACACACAGAGTGGTACAGGTTTAGCTCAAGAATATCACTGTATTTAGCACCATCCATTTTCCCTCAACTTTGACCAGTTTCCCAGCCCCGACTGCTGAAAAACATCCCCACAGCATGATGCTGCCACCACCATGTTTGGGGATGGTGTTCTTTGGGTGATGTGATGTGTTGGGTTTGCGTCAGACATAACGTTTTCTTTGATGGCCAAAAAGTTAAATTTTTGTCTCATCAGACCAGAGCACCTTCCTCCATACATTTTGGGAGTCTCCCACATGCCTTTTCGCAAAACTCAAAACGTGCCAATTTTGTTTTTTGCTGAAAGTAATGGCTTTCTTCTGGCCACTCTGCCATAAAGCCCAAGTCTTTGGAGCGTACGGCTTATTGTCGTCCTATATACAGTTACTCCAGTCTTTGCTGTGGAACTCTGCAGCTCCTCCAGAGTTACCTTAGGTCTCTGTGCTGCCTCTCTGATTAATGCCCTCCTTGTCTGGTCCGTGAGTTTTGGTGTGTGGCCGTCTCTTGGCAGGTTTGCTGTTGCGCCATGTTCTTTCCATTTGGTTATGATAGATTTGATGGTGCTCCTAGTGATCATCAAAGATTTGGATATTTTTTTATAACCTAATCCTGACTTGTACTTCTCAGCAACATTGTCCCTTACTTGTTTGGAGAGTTCCTTGGTCTTCATGGCAGTGTTTGGTTAGTGGTGCCTCTTGCTTAGGTGTTGCAGCCTCTGGGGCCTTTCAAAAAGGTGTGTATATGTAATGACAGATCATGTGACACTTAGATTGCACACAGGTGGACATCATTTCACTAATTATGTGACTTCTGAAGGTAATTGGTTGCACCAGAGCCTTTTATGGGCTTCAAAACAAAGGGGGGGGGGGGGGGGGGGGGGAATACATACGCACGTGCCAACTATCATTTTTTTATTTCTGAAAAATAGTTTATGTATATATTTTTCTAATTTTACTTCACCAACTTAGACTATTGTGTTCTGATCCATCACATATAATTCAGATTAAAAAAAAACATTGAACTAAAAACAATAGAAAGGGAAAAATTACTGCGCTAAATAAAAATAAAATTAAAAATAATAATAAATATGAACACCACCCCTAAATTGCCAGCAAGCTCCAAATGTCAGACAGAACATTAATTGTATGGAAAGAGGGGGAAGGGAGCTGAACAAAAAATGAACCTAAAAAATACAGTGTACCATCAGTGAATTCGTGTACGTTTAGTATCTATAAACATGAAAAAAATCACCAATAATGAATACGGTTGATTATATATAGAATTTCACCACCAGTGAAATCGTGTACATATGTGTCTATAAATGAGGAAAAAATAGGATTTTTTACTCACCGTAAAATCCTTTTCTCTGAGTCCATGGACCGACACAGCTTCTCTATTGACAAAGTGGGTATTATCCATTAATTAGGAGTGACTAGGCAGAAAACTTGTAAAAAGTGTTGCATCACACCTTCTACAGTCCCGCCCAGGGGGCGGAGCCCCCGGGTATATCCTCTCAGTCTGCATCTCGCAGATCAGTTCGTCAAAAAGCAGTACAAACTTAAAAGGAGGGGTGGGTGCTGTGTCAGTCCATGGACTCAGAGAAAAGGATTTTACGGTGAGTAAAAAATCCTATTTACTCTTTCGTTCATGGACCGACACAGCTTCTCTATTGACAAAGTGGGACGTCCCAAAGCAGTGTCAGAGAAAAAACGAGGGGTGGTAACAGCATAAAAATAAACTTCACCCCAAACACAAAACAGCACTCCTCCAACGGAGGAGCTGCAACTCTAAACAGCTGGCTGCAAAACTTTGCGGCCGAAAGAGGCATCCGAAGATGCACCTACATCAACTTTGTAGAATTTTGTGAAAGTGTGAGCGGACGACCAAGTCGCCGCTTTACATAATTGGGAAACAGACGCTTGATGTAGGAAAGCCCAAGAGGCACCTATTTCCCTGGTCGAATGCGCCGTGACCGGAAAGGGGGGCGCTTGACCCTTTAAGGCGTAAGCCTGGATTACTATCTGTCGGATCCACCTAGAGATGGTGGCCGACGTGACTGCTTGGTCCTTCTTGGGACCAGCCACCGAAACAAACAGTGAGTCTGACTTCCGGAACAGGGAAGTAGCAGATAGGTATACTCTAAAAGCTCGGACAACGTCCAAGGAATGCAACGCCGACTCCTTAGGATTCGACGGATGAGGACACAAGGATGGAAGTACAATATCTTCGTTCAGATGAAAAGCCGAAACGACTTTCGGAAGAAAGGAAGGCTGCGGCCGCAGCACCACCTTATCCTTGTGGAAAATCAAATAGGGAGCCTTGCAGGACAAGACTGCCAGCTCAGAGACTCGTCTAACTGACATAACAGCCACCAAAAAGACCACCTTCTGAGAAAGTGTCAACAGGGGAATATCTCTAATATTCTCAAACGGTGCCTTCTGAAGCACCGAGAGGACCAGGTTCAAGTCCCACTAAGGTAGCGGGGGACGGACCGGAGGGGCCACATGTCGAACCCCCGCACAAATGTACTCACTAGAGAGTGAGCCACCAGGGGTCGCTGAAAAAAGACAGCCAGGGCAGATATCTGTCCCTTAATCGTACTTAAGGCAAGCCTTTGGTCCACCCCATGCTATAAAAACAGCAGGATTCTGGAAACCAAATAAGTACGCGGCTGCCATTTCATTTCCTCACACATGGGGATGTAGGCCTTCCAAGTGCAGTGATAAACCTTCCTAGAGGACGGTTTCTGAGCACTTCTCATAGTAGAGATTACTGAATCTGACAGGCCCCGGTCTCTCAGTACCTGGTTCTCAACAGCCATGCCGTTAAAGCCAGTGACCTTAAAGCAGGATGGAGTATGGGACCTTGCGATAGCAGGTCCTTCCGTAGTGGTAGGCGCCAGGGGACGTCTGCTACCAGACGTACTAGATCGGCGTACCAAGGACGCTGAGGCCAATCTGGAGCGATTAGGATCATTGGAACTCCCTCTGCCTCCACTCTGAGGAGCAGAAGAGGGGGAGCCTTAAGGGAGGGAAGGCATAAATTAGCCGATACTGACCCAACGATGCCACCAACGCGTCCGTTGCGTCTGCCCATGGGTCTCTTGACCGGGCCACAAACCTCAATACCTTCAGATTGAGTCGGGAAGCCAGAAGATCTACGTCTGGTGTGCCCCATCTTTGGCAGAGGAGTTGGAACACCTCCGGGTGTAAGGACCATTCTCCCTGGTCCAGCATCTGGCGGCTCAGGTAGTCCGCCTGCCAGTTTTCCACACCCGGACTGTACACGGCCGACAGTGCCGTTAGGCTCTTCTCTGCTCACTTCAGGATGCGAGCGACCTCCGATGCTGCAGCTGAGCTTCTTGTTCCTCCTTGATGATTGACATATGCCACTGCTGTGGCGTTGTCTGACTGGATCCTGACTGGACGCCCTTGCAGCCTCTGAGACCATTTGAAGAGGCACAGCCTGATCGCCCGGATTTCCAGGACATTGATCGGCAGGAGGGCTCCCTCTGGGGTCCAGCGACCTTGCGCCGACTGAACACCCCAGACTCCCCCCCAACCTGTAAGGCTGGCGTCCGTCGTGATCACTATCCAGTAAACCGGAAGAAATGACTTCCCGGCCATTAGAGCCGGTGCTGTCAGCCACCATACCAGGGATCTCCTGACTAGGTGGCTCACTCGGATTTGATAATCCAGAGATGATGGACATCTGTTCCATCTGGACAGAACTTCCTTCTGTAACACTCGAGTGTGGTATTGAGCATCTGGGATCGCCTCGAAGGAGGCTACCATGAGGCCTAACACTCGCATGCAAAAAACGGAGTGACGACCAATTCCTGGAAGTCCGCTGCCGTACTGCAGCCCGGAGGGTCTGCAACTTCTCCACAGGAAGGAATACCTTGCCTCTGAGGAATCCAGAATCAACCCCAGGTACACTAGGCGTTGAGTGGGCACCAATACTGACTTTTGCGTGTTTAGTATCCAACCACAGTCTCGAAGAGTCTGACAGGTAATGGACACGCTTACCTCTAATTCTGAGCTTGAAGGGGCCTTCAGTAGAAGGTCATCCAAGTAGCCCATGATAGCGATACCCCGCTGTCTTAGAAGTGCCAGAATCGAAAAGAGCACCCTGGTGAACGTCCTGGGTGCTGAGGCAAGGCCAAACGGGAGGGCCACAAACTGGTAGTGGTTCTTCCTGATAGCAAATCGCAGAAACCTCTGGTGTCTGGAGTATATGGGGACATGCAGGTATGCGTCCTTGATATCCAAGGAGGCCAGAAAGTCCTCCGGATGGAGAGCCATGACTACAGATCGAACCGACTCCATCCGAAATCTTTGTACCTTCACAAAGCAATTGAGGGCTCTGAGATCCAAGATTGGATGAACCCCATCCTCTGGAACTGAAATAACCACCCCGCGTTCAGTAGACCCTGGACCGCCCCATACAGGGCCTCCCGACGGGTCGGTAATAGCTGGAGATTGGAGGTGATGAATCTTTCCGGTGGACAAGAGAGAAATTCTATCTTGTAGCCTGAGGAGATTACTTCGCAAACCCGCCTGTCAGAGAAAGGAGCTGTCCACTGAGTCGCGAATTTGCGAAGACGTCCCCCCACCCGAGAGCTGGGTGGGATCGGACTTTCATGCGGACGCAGATTTGTCCGTAGGCTTGTTGGGTTTGCGGGACCAAGGACACTTTTGTCCTTGGGCAGGCGCCTTGTCGGCCTGGGGTCTTTTCCCTGTCGCCCTAGGGGGACGAAAAAAACGCTTGCGTGCAAGTAAAGGAGGGCCCTTGCTCTTGGCGTGGCCCCTAGCCTTGCTAATTGGAGGAAGCAAAGTGCTTTTACCTCCTGTGGCATCCTTGATGATGTCATCCATAGAGGCCCCAAAAAGTCTGTCACCCTTAAAAGGCAGATCCAAAAGGGCTTTCTTGGAGGTCTGGTCCGCAGACCAGCCCTTTAGCCAGATCAGGCGGCGTATTGCTACTGCCTAAACCGAAGCTTTTGACAGCAGGGGAATAGTATCCATGTCTGACTCGCAGACAACCTAAGGCCCTGGACCAACTGGTCGGCCAATGTATATCTCATCAGGAGGAGCATCTCGCTCCTTAACCCCTGGAGTAGCAATCTTGCCCATTCAGTAAGTGTCTGAGACACTAGGGCCCCCGCCAATGCCGGGCGTACTGCCGAGCCTACCACTGAGTATAGGTAGCGAGCGAGTGCTTCAACCTTCTTATCCACAGGGTCCTAGAAAACAGGAGCCCCTTCTACTGGAATTGTGGTGGCTCTATTAAGTCTGGACACCGGAGGGTCCACTATAGGGGGAGAGGTCCATTTCTTCAGAAAACTCTCCTCAAAGGGGTACCGTACCGCAAACCTCTTTGGGGCTGTAAAGACCCTCAGTGGGTTCTCCCATTCCTTGTATAAGAGTTTATCAAAATAAGACACACAAGGGAACACCTTAGCAGTGCGGGCAGGTTTATGAAACCCAAAGTGGACCGGAGTCTCTGCTGCTTCTGCAGTATTTTCCAACTTTAAATATCGTGATGGTGACTGCGCTGTGGTGACTAAATAATGTAAATAAAATAAAAATAAAATTATCAAAAGAGTGGGAGTGTAATGGGGAAGGGAAGGGAAAAGAAGAGGGGATAGGTGAATCATAGGCTACAATGTAGCTAAATAGCAATGTTGTGCAATGTGCACAGTGACACGAATGAACTTACAAGTGTAATGTGTAAAAAAACTAATAAACAAATGAAGACATATAAACAGATTCTCAACTCTCCAATATTGCAAACATGATGGAGATTCAGAAAAAATTCCTAAGGTATACTGATAATAAACAACCAATAACCATGAATCAAATAAAACACACAAAGTGCATCTGCGACCTTAAACCAATAAGAAACAAAAATGTCAAATAAAGTCTCAAAAAAACTCCCGGATAGGTATGATAAATATACATGAAGTCATATATAAAAATAGAAAAAATATAGTCCCATCACCAAAGGTGTGCTTGGAAGTTTTCCTGTAATGTCCACCCAGTGATCAGTAAGTCACAAAACGCTTACCTCCCTCCTAAGAGGGGGAGCAGTATATGATGGATCTAAATGATGAAGGGTGATGGAGCGTCCTTGTAATGCAGTCTTTATTTCACAATTTCTTTATAGCTCATTGGGATGCATATGAAAAGATATAAAGCAGAGAGACATCAATAGCGCAACTTTGTGGGTGCGGCAAAGTGAATCGCTGAAGAATATATATTCACACACTCACTTGAATAATAGTGAGCGTGGACCTCTGATGAAGTCATGTGACATGACGACACGCGTCAGGACGTAGCACAGACACACCGCCAGCAGAACCGAGAGGAGACGAGCTCGCCGCTCGTAAGGATACCAGATCCGTTATCCAACTTTTAAATGTGAGTTTTTTTATTTATGTATGAATAAATACCCCTAGGGGTTTACAGACCCACACTATTTTTCCCTTCTTTTTTATCACCACAACTTTGTGATTGCTGCTGCGGACACCTGAGGATCGCACTGCATTGTTTGCATTAAGACGCCAATCCACTGTTCCATTGGTACGAGCGCGGTGCTCGTTTGGATTGAGGTCCACGCTCACTATTATTCAAGTGAGTGTGTGAATATATATTCTTCAGCGATTCACTTTGCCGCACCCACAAAGTTGCGCTATTGATGTCTATCTGCTTTATATCTTTTCATATGCATCCCAATGAGCTATAAAGAAATTGTGAAATAAAGACTGCATTACAAGGACGCTCCATCACCCTTCATCATTTAGATCCATCATATACTGCTCCCCCTCCTAGGAGGGAGGTAAGCGTTTTGTGACTTACTGATCACTGGGTGGACATTACAGGAAAACTTCCAAGCACACCTTTGGTGATGGGACTATATTTTTTCTATTTTTATATATGACTTCATGTATATTTATCATACCTATCCGGGAGTTTTTTTGAGGCTTTTTTTGACATTTTTGTTTCTTATTGGTTTAAGGTCGCAGATGCACTTTGTGTGTTTTATTTGATTCATGGTTATTGGTTGTTTATTATCAGTATACCTTAGGAATTTTTTCTGAATCTCCATCATGTTTGCAATATTGGAGAGTTGAGAATCTGTTTATATGTCTTCATTTGTTTATTAGTTTTTTTACACATTACACTTGTAAGTTCATTCGTGTCACTGTGCACATTGCACAACATTGCTATTTAGCTACATTGTAGCCTATGATTCACCTATCCCCTCTTCTTTTCCCTTCCCTTCCCCATTACACTCCCACTCTTTTGATAATTTTATTTTTATTTTATTTACATTATTTAGTCACCACAGCGCAGTCACCATCACGATATTTATTGTTTCACTGTTGACTTGGACCAGACCTCCCGGTGATTGCTGCAGTATTCCATTCCCTTCCCAATTTCCTTGTACCACCCTACACGTATTTTAACTATTCAGCTAGCGCGAGGGTTTCCTTGTTTTTACATTTTCCAACTTTAGCGTATCCCGCACTGCAGTAATAAGGTCAGATACCAAAGCCGTCTCGCGTACTGACCTGGACTTGGAGTCATCCTCACTGTCCGGTCACGGTCTGCAGTCTCTGATGTGTCAGAATCTGGGCCCCGAGCCGTAGCTGGACCAGGTTCTGCATCAGAATTATCCCCAGAAGCTTGCAGGGGATGGGCCGTTTACTACCCCCCTGTATTCCCGTGTGCTGCTTCCACCCTGGCAGCAAACGCCTCTAGGATTGCCGTCATAGCGTTCATAGACACCTCGGGGGCACCAACTGCTAAATCTGGTGTTTCAGGGGAGAAGACATCTGGCTCAGATGCCATGCTGACCACACGCTGACACCCACAGGGCTCCAGGCAAGATATCAATAGGCCACCCTCCTGCGCTGCAGAGATGCTGGGTTACCCAGAGGACTCACCACCCTGGACCAGTACTGCTATGCTGCCGTGTGCTGCGCCTGTGATGCTGTCCCACTGCTTCTGTGTCAGTCTGCTTCTTTTCTCAGCGCTTCATGTGTGAATTTTCGCGCCAGTGTAATGCACCCTAGAGGCCGGAGCTCTCGCAAAATGGCCGCCAAAAACGTCTGTATGGAAGAAAATGTGGGCTCTAAGAAAATGGCCGCCGAGCCGAAGATAGAGGTCAAGCAGCCGTAGCCCACAAAAAGATGGCCGCCGAACGGCAATATATACATACAGGGTGGACAAACATGGCCGCCGATCAGTTGATAGGGGCCAGTGGGTGTGGACTACAAAAAAAATGGCGCCGAAACCACAGGAAGATGGCCGCCGGGCAGTCACTAGAGGCCGAACCCGGCAGGGACCACCCCAAAATGGCCGCCGACAGCATGGAGGAGGAAGACACACACAGGTAAGCAGAAATTACATTTCTTTTAAATGTTAGTTACAGCCAGCCCCGCTCCAGTGGAACCCCTTAGGTGACCCCCAGCACCCAGCAACCTTTAGCTAGAAGCCCAGGGAGGAGGGAAAGGCAGGGAGAGAGGGAAGAAAGGGGCCACAACCACTTACTTGATCTCTCCAGGAATGTCCAGCTAAATCACCCAGCCGAGGCAGGGGAGTTTTACTTACCTATCCTGCATGTATTATGCTGGAAGACATTCCAAACAGATCATCGTCCGCGCATGGAAGGTGACTGTTGGCCAGGCATGCTGTGATTGGACCCAAAAGGGACGATCATATGTATGCCCTGGAGCGTGACGCTCACCGGATAGGCTGCTGCGACTCGGCCGTAAGGTCAGCCGAAGCTGAGCGGTCCGATGCAAGCCTTGGAGCGTAAGCTCACCGGCCAGGCTGCTGCGACTCGGCCGTAAGGTCAGCCGAAGCTGAGCGGTCCGATGCAGGCCCTGGAGCGTAGGCTCACTGGCCTCCCGTGGAGCAACGGGCATGTCGTGGAAAACCCAGCGCGTAGCTAGGGTCGGCACACGCTCGATGGCCGAAACTGGGGAGACTACAAGGATCGAGGATCCAGCCTGTCACCCAGTCGGCAGTTGATCAAAGATCGCAGGAAACAAAAAATGTAGCAAAAAAATATATTTTTCCCCCGGACCAATGGGCCCGAAGGGAGCCATGTCCTACTCCTTGCTAGACAGAAAAAAATTTGATCTGCGAGATGCAGACTGAGAGGATATACCCGGGGGGTCCGCCCCCTGGGCGGGACTGTAGAAGGTGTGATGCAACACTTTTTACAAGTTTTCTGCCTAGTCACTCCTAATTAACGGATAATACCCACTTTGTCAATAGAGAAGCTGTGTTGGTCCATGGACGAAAGAGTAAATCACCATTAATGAATACAGTTGATTGTAAATTTCAAAATAACGCCAAATAAGTCCAATATATAATGAAATCAAAAGTCCATATGTGATTCACAGTGAAATCTTGAGAGTAGATGTATAGTAGAGAGGGTGAGTCTTAGGAATAAACACCAATATGCACTCGTGTACCACCACCAATTTAAATGCGCTTACCAGAGGCAAGCTGATTCAAGCCCAAAGCACATAAGAAGACTCCGTCCTCACGATAGGTAGATATCCAGGGAATTGCACACTCCAGGAGTTAGCACTCAGTAGCCTAGCAATATCCGGAAACAGAAGGAGAGACCCACATGGTGTGTATCGTTCAATCAAACATTTATTTAAAACTAAGATTGGCAACTTACATCAATGCGGTGCATAAAAAGCATAAAAAACAGAGGAGAGCCGGCCGGCATGTGATCTCCCGTCCTTGAGCGATGACGTCAGCACGTCTGCCTCCCGACGTACGTTTCGCTACACAATAGCGTCATCTGATTGAAGTCCACCTGTGGTAAATTCAGTTGATTGGACATGATTTGGAAAGGCACACACCTGTCTACATAAGGCCACACAGTTAACGGTGCATGTCAGAGCACAAACCAAGCCATGAAGTCCAAGGAATTGTCTGTAGTCCTCCAAGATAGGATTGTATTGAGGCACAGATCTGGGGAAGGGTAAAGAAAAATGTCTGCAGCTTTGAAGGTCCCAATGAGCACAGTGGCCTCCATCATCCATAAATGGAAGAAGCTTGGAACCACCAGGACTCTTCCTAGAGCAGACCGCCTTTCCAAACTGAGCGATCGAGAGAGAAGGGCCTTCGTCAGGGAGGTGACCAAGAACCGTATGGTCACTCTGACAGAGCTAAAGCATTTCTCTGTGGAGAGAAGAGAACCTTCCAGAAGAACAATCATCTATGTGGCACTCCACCAATTAGGCCTGTATGGTAGAGTTGCCAGACGGAAGCCACTCCTCAGTAAAAGGCACATGACAGCCCGCCTGGAGTTTGCCATAAAGCACCTGAAGGACTCTCAGACCACAAGAAACAAAATTCTCCGGTCTGATGAAACAAAGTTTGAACTCTTTGGCCTGAATGGCTAGTGTCAAGTCCGGAGGAAACCAGGCACCGCTCATCACCTGGCCAATACCATTCCTACAGTGAAGCATGGTGTTGACAGTGTCATGCTGTGGGGATGTTTTTCAGCCACAGGAACTGGGAGACTAGTCAGGATCGAGGGAAAGATGAATGCAGCATTGTACAGAAACATCCTTGCTGAAAACCTTCAGAGCACTCAGGACATCAGACTGGGATGAAGGTTCATCTACCAGCAGGACAACGACCCTAAGCACACAGCCAAGATAACAAAGGAGTGGCTACTGGACAACTCTGTGAATGTTCTTGAGTGGAGAGATCTAAAAACGGCTGTGCATCGAGGCTCCCCATCCGACCTGATGGAACTTGAGAGGTCTTGCAAAGAAGAATGGGACAAACTGCCAAAAAATACTCAAAATGACTTGAAGCTGTAATTGGTGCCAAAGGTGCTTCAACAAAGTATTGAGCAAAGGCTGTGAATACTTATGTACATGTGATTTTTTTTTTTATAAATTTGCAAAGATTTCCAACAAACTTCTTTCACGTTGTCATTATGGGGTATTGTTCGTAGAATTTTTAAGAAAACAATGAATTTAATTAATTTTGGAATAAGACTGAAAAAGTGAAGCGTTGTGAATACTTTCCAGATGCACTGTAAGATTGGGAGCAGCATCTATGTCCGTGCAGCCACTGCATCCCAATTGACAAGAATGGGAATGCCTGCATGGAGATGCACAGAACACCTATGCATACCAAGCGGGTAAACACAGCTCTTCACAAGTGCACACTTTACTACGCCCTATGTAAACAAGGCCATACTTTAACCATGTGACGACCACCCCACGCAGATATACTGTGGAAAGGCAGCTGCTCTGCGCTGAATCACATATCTGATACATGATCAGGGCTTCCAGGTTGGGGGCACGCACGCATGCCCGCTGCCTCGGCTCTGCTGTAATTTGTTACGCCGATTAGCTGGTTACGGCCAATGATTGATAACTGGCAACCAGTGATCGGCTTCGTCATTCAGAGAAGGGAACTCTGGGGTTAATTTACTAACGGCAAATCCACCTTGCACTGCAAGTGCACTTGGAAGTGCAGTCGCTTTAGATCTGAGGGGAAGATCTGAAATGAGGGGAGGCTCTTCTGATTTTATCATCCAATCATGTACAAGCAAAAATGCTGTTTTTATTTTCCTTGCATGTCCCCCTCAGATCTACAGCGAGTGCACTTGTAGCACAAACTGGATTTGCCTTTAGTAAATAAACCCCAGTGTTTGTAAACAACACAGAACTCCGAGCCCATTCACACAGGGGCGTCTTTGGATCCGACTCCAAATCGCCCCAGGTGGCCCCTAGTCGCCTCAGGTCGCGCTGGCTGAAGAAATCAATGTAAGTTAATGGAGCCGTCCTTATGCACACTACTGCAGTCGCTCCGACTTCAAAAAAGGTCCCTGTACTACTTCAATCCGACTCCTAGGCGACCTGTAACCATTCATTTCAATGGGAGTCGCCTCTCACTGTCTTAATAGGAGCGACTCTCCAGGAAGATAACATACATTTATCAGGCAAAGCTCTCCCTCCCCCCTCCCTCCCACAGAGCTGATTCTTGTTTGATTGGCCACTGGAATGTCTCCTGTCCTGCAGGCAACTTGGAGTTGCCTTGTAAATAGCTCCAGGTCGCGCTGTGATTCATTCTCAAGTCGTGTCTGAGTTGCCTCATAAAATCGCGCTGGAAGTCGTGTTGCCCCTGTGTGAATGGGCTCTTAGGGCTCTTTCACACGGAGGTCCGTTCAGGTCCGCCTGTCAGTTTTTTAGGCGGACCTGAAACGGATCCTCCATGTACCCCTATGGAGGCACGGATGTCAGCGGAGACATGTCCGCTGACATCCGCTCCGCTCCGCCAAAGTGTGACGGAGGAAAACCCTATTTTTCCTTCCGTCGGCGGAGCGGATCGGATGACAACGGACTCTACGGTCCGTCGTCATCCGATTCCCCATAGGGGAGAGCGGCGCTCTGACAGGGCGGTCCCTGCACAGTGTGCGGGGACCGCCCAGTCATCCGTCGGCTCAGCGGGGATCAACAGAGCGATCCCCGCTGAGCAAGCGGAGCTTCACGGGGCGGATCTGCACGGATCCGCCCCGTGTGAAAGGACCCTAAGAGCCCATTCACACAGGGGCGTCTTTGGATCCGACTCCAAATCGCCCCAGGTCGCCCCCAGTCGCCTCAGGTCGCGCTGGCTGAAGAAATCAATGTAAGTTAATGGAGCCATCCTTATGCACACTACTGCAGTCGCTCCGACTTCAAAAAGGTCCCTGTACTACTTCAATCCGACTCCTAGGCGACCTGTAACCATTCATTTCAATGGGAGTCGCCTCTCACTGTCTTAATAGGAGCGACTCTCCAGGAAGATAACATACATTTATCAGGCAAAGCTCTCCCTCCCCCCTCCCTCCCACAGAGCTGATTCTTGTTTGATTGGCCACTGGAATGTCTCCTGTCCTGCAGGCAACTTGGAGTTGCCTTGTAAATAGCTCCAGGTCGCGCTGAGTTGCCTCATAAAATCGTGTCTGAGTTGCCACATAAAATCGCGCTGGAAGTCGTGTTGCCCCAGTGTGAATGGGCTAAGTGCCGGTTCACACTGGGGCAGCACGACTTGCCGCGCGACTCTGCAAGGCGATCTGCACACGACTTCAGAGGCGACTTGCAAAATGACTTCTGTATTGAAGTCAATGGAAGTCGCCCCAAAGTCGTACAGGAACCTTTTTCTAAGTCAGAGCGACTTGAGTCGCTCCTATTAGAACAGTTCCATTGTACAGAACGGAGTGCGACTTGTCAGGTGGCTAAGTCGCCTGACGAGTCGCCCCTGTGTGAACCGGCACTGACAGACTATCTTGTAAAGCAGAGAAAAAAACAGCAAGATTGGTTAGTAAAAGCACCACATAACACACACACAGAAAACATTTAGGCACACATTTAACCCCTTGATAACCCCGAGATCTTAACCCCTTTCCAGCCAGTGTCAATGCAGTGACAGTGTATAGTATTAGCACTGATCACTGTATTAGTGTCACTGTAACAGGAGGGCCCATGGAACCCAGAAGCTCTTAGAAAGTATGAGCCAGAAACTAATGGAATATGTCTTGGATTGCTTTAAAATGGGTCTGTAATGTTTATCCTCAATATCTCCCAGGATATATGCCATATTAGAAGAGTGACTCATTCTAGTGTGGCTGCTCTGCATCTAATGGTGGCTTGGGCTAATAAACCCTGTAATTGTGTGAAGGTGTAGTTATGATAATGTGTATTGTAAGTTAGCAGACAGCCAGTCTGCGAAACGTAAAGGTCATGCATATGAGTCATTTAAGCTGTAAAGGGATTAGTTAATGAACTCACCTGTTGTCTGCTAAGGGATGTTTTGACACTCAGAATAATGTGTATTGGGGGGCTCGTTATGTAACCATTGTGTGATGTTGTGGGTGGAGTTGGGTCATTGTTCATTAGGTTACTGCAGTATACTTTTGGTGTATATAAGAGCCTGTTTTCTCAATAAAGATTGTCAGACCTGCTGGAAACCTCAAGACAGAGCGTTTGTCTCGTTATTGAGGGAGAATTATTCTTATGGATCTGGTTCGCCTCACTGGAGTGTCGGTAGCTGCTGTGTGTTCGGAAAGGGAATATCCTTAAACGGCAGTAACCCCTAACGTTACAGTCACTATTGATGCCAATGTCAGTTAGTGTACCCCCCCCCCCTCCCCCAGCCAATGTCAGCATACTATCACAGTCCCGCTATAAGTCGCTAATCATCACCATTACTAGTATAAAAATACATTTAAAAAAATTACAGTATCTATACCAAAAGCTATAACTTGTACGCAGACCAAATAAAATGCACTTATTGGTATTTTTTTTTACCAAAGACATATAGCAGAAGACACTTTGGCTTAAATTCATGAAGAAATAAAAAAAAAATTAATTTGTAGTGCATATGTTTTATAGCAGAAAATAAAAAATATTGTCTAACTTATGGCTACTTTTTCTTTTCTATTTGAAAATGTGCCCCCAGACAGCGTTTAAAATAATAAAGCAACTCTGACTGCAATACTCACTTCCTATGCAGTGCTGTCCCTTGCAGTACTTCATCTTTGCCACAGGATGTCCTCAATCTTCCAGATTGATTGTCACCCAGCATCATATATTGTGAAAGATTGAGAACATACAAGGGGCATGCCACCACCTCTTTTATTTACAATTGACTGTTTTACTAGGCACTTGGAGTCCAGCTACAACTATACTCCTGGCACTCTCACAAGACAAGAGCAATGCTGCTTTCTCAAACAGCAGCATCCCTTCCCACCACTCCCCTGGCTTTGTACTTTGTGATTGGGCAGGAGAAGGGGAGGAGTGGGCAGAGTGGCTGCATATAACTGCAGCTGCTGGAGCGGAGACCAGAAGGTCCAGTGTCGGAGCACTGAAAGTAGAGTGATAGCTATGCTCCCAGCACTCAGTAAAAATGTAAATTAAAGAGATAAGTCCACAAGGTGGAAAGCACCTCATTCAACTTAAACTGGATAACCTAAACATTTTTTACACAAAAAAAGGAGAGATGCCCAAGACACTTTATGAGTCACGCATACAATAGTTTCAAATATTCTACATAAACATGAATATAATAAATTCATTGAAAGTCAGCATGCAAATTGTACTAGACAGACATAACACATTTGGTGTACATAGAAATGTGAACAATAACAAATACAATCACCATGTTCAACACATTAAAATAGTCAAGATTTTTGATGAATCTCACCGCAATTCGTAAAACACTGTTCACTTCCTCAGGTGATGTAAGAACTTGTAAGTGATAAAAACAAAGATTAGGTAACCAACTGATGCTGGCCCAAATACATGGAATTCAACAGGAGAGCACCATCTAGCAATGTCAGTCCAGGCCGGGAGCTGTGAGAAGGACCGTACCACCCACGATAGAGGAACACAGAAAAACCAAAGGGGAAGGTGGCTTAGCTGGCACACAAGACTGTCAAGATCATTGCCAGATCAATAAAGATTTCCCTGCTGCTGTCATTCAAAGCCAGTAACGAGGGAGCGGGGCTAAGTTGCCAGATCAATAAAGATTTCCACCAGCCAGGAGGGATGCAGCAAAGAAAAAAAAGGATTAAGGTAAAAAATGTTTAGGCATCAGTATCCATCCCCCTCGCTTTTACTTACCTGAGCCCTGATTTGATCCAGAGCTGTGCATGTCTGCAGTTCTTCTCTCCCCTCACTTCCTGGTTACAGAGGCTTTGCTGAGGCAGTGGGAGCCATTGGCACCTGCTGCTGTCGTTCAAAGCCAGTAACAAGGGGGCGGGGACAAGTCCTGCTGTCTTTCTCAATAGATGCAGACAGGGCAGAGTGGAAGTGAGCATGTTGTGTAATGGTTTCAGCCAAATGATCAGACCAGTGGTGATGTGAAATTTCTACTTTACTTAACAATGAACTTTAACATAAATTGTACCGGAGATCGTGTGAACACGGGTATACCAGTACAGAACATTAATATAAACTGTAAAGAAAGAGGATATAACAATAATACTGTGGTTCAACTAATGTCCACTAGGTGACAGCAGCGTGTTCTGAGTTCAATCTACAGATAGAATAGACAGCTAAGGAATCTCACGTGTCCAAGATAGTAATCGTTCGTTCAACAGACTGTGAGCTGAGTGGACCTCCTGCTGGCACACACTTTACGCTGGCACTGCTTTCTACTTGCTTCGGTCAGGAGGTTCTGGTGGCTGCAGATAGGGCCAACCCACTTCATGGACAGCTTCTGCAAATGGACTGTAACAGAGTCCTCTCCAGTGACTGGGGCTTGGAAAGATGCTGCATGCTCTTGTGCTCACTGCTGGTGGCCCACACACCAGACTTAACAGGGGAGGACCCAGCACCTGGGAACAGCTCACTTGCCCAGTCACTGCTGTCCCATCAGGCAAGATCTCTCTGAGCACAGGAAGCTGGGTGGAGCTGACATTTATATCCCCTGGGCGTGTCCAGGAGCTCAGAGGATTGTGGGGAGTTGAGTCAAAGGGACCTGCACCGGAATCTGGACAAAGGGGCATCCCACTACACTCCACCCCACTTGAACTTGCGATTCCAGGCAAGTTTACCGACCATACAAAGTCCTCCTGTGCAAAGCGTTCAGGTGGTTTCCCAAAGTTGTGCCTCTGAGAGCATCTCAAGGGTTGAGGTTCAGGCTCTTCTTCAGAAGCAGACAAAGGTTCATCTTCACTTTCAGGCATCTCAGTGGACAGTGGGTCAGAGGGCTCCACAGCAGGAGTAGGAATCCGAGCTGGGCAATCATTGGACTGCATGGCATTGTCTGTATCTGTAATCTCTCCTGGGAGATTTGGAGGCAGCAGTGAGGGAATGGGGACTAGCCACCACTGATTCTTTGCTGGGGCTGCTACGGGTGGCTCGGAAACCTGTTTTTCCAGCTCCCTAGTTAAGCTCTCAGGCACTTCTTCGTAATTTCGAATAGGCTTGAGGAGCCTGCGGTGTAGCCGCCTCGGCCTGTCTTGTGTACTTTCCTTCTGGACGTCATAGACTGGCACTCCTGGAATTGGTTGCTGTAGCACAACTCCGGGCACTTCCTCCCATGGAGTTTGTAGCTTGCCCTGCTGATGTGCACCTTTGCGCCTGATCAAGACCCTGTCTCCAGGTTTCAGGTCATAGACCTCCGTTCCTGACTCTTCTTGTACCACCCAAGTTCGCTCCTTTACAAACTGTTGGACTTCGGACAGGCGTCGCCTCCACTCTCGAATCCAGGTTGCTGGAGCATACTCCAGTTCTTCAGTGGGGACAACACCCCATAGATCTGTGGGTCCCCCAAGAGTACGACCAAACATCACGTGGTAAGGAGAGCGAGCTGTCGCTGAGTGCACAGTATGATTATACTTCCAAACCGCTTCAGCCAAGTAATGGGTCCATCTGGTTCGTTTCTCACGGGCCAGCCCTCTCAATAGTTGTATCAGGGTACGATTAAACCTCTCGCAGGCTCCGTTACGCTGTGGGTGATATGGGGTCGTATGCGTCTTCTTGACACCTAAGGAGCGACACCACTCCTGGAAGAACTCACTTTCAAAGCAGGGCCCTTGATCTGAATGTATCTTCTGAGGGCAACCATAAGGGAGTGTGAGGGGGTTAACTCGGTAGCGGGTGTGTGTGACCCCCTGGTTGGGCTCCCCACACAAAAACAGGGCCAGCAGACGGAGGTTGTGGTTTTCAAAATCAAAAGGTGCGGTTTATTTCTCTATGTACAGTGACAAAAACACAGCAAAGCCAAAAAGAAACAAACAAAATAAATCCTGGTCAGTTTGACCTCTGACTAAACATGCAGGTTTCCCTAACTAACAACTGGGATCAGCCTAGTGCTGTCCTAGTCCCTAAGTCCCTGGTTTAGTAAAAGTCCAAACAAATAGCCACACAGGCTTTGCCTCACCGCACAGGGGTTCACTCTCCCTAGACAGTCCACACAGGTCTGGGTCCAGGCATGAGCTAACATCTAATGAAGCTGGGAGTTTTTATAGAGGCCTTAAACGAACTGACAGGCTTCAGCTGGTCTCATCAACTCCCTGCCTCACGACGCCCAGCCCTCTCCCTAGAGGTATGAGTCATCCATGAGCCCACTAGCCTCAGCTGGGCTTCATCAACTCCCTAGTTGTATAAGTCGGCATAAAGCCTGAATCTGGGAGAAATATATCTACCCCCCTGGATGCAACCAGGTGACTTTACCTTCCTGCTGTCACATACCCCCCCCTCTTGTTTTAACCTCGGGGTTGGAACACCAGCAATCAGGCATTCATGTACTCGAGACAAAGCATCCACATTCCCCATTTGAACGCCAGGGCGATGCTTTACTGTGAAGTTGAATTCCTGTAGGGCCAGGAACCACCTATTTACTCTTCTATTTGTCTCCTTGTTTTGAGCCATCCACTTTAACGGAGCGTGATCCGTAACCATGTCAAAGTGCCTACCTAGCAGATAGTACCGAAGGGAATCTAGAGCCCACTTCACCGCTAAACACTCCTTTTCAACCGTGGCGTAATTTACCTCATGGGACTTCAACTTCCTGCTGAGGTAAATGACTGGGTGCTCTTCCCCGTTCCAGACCTGGGACAATACTGCTCCTAACCCCACATCTGACGCATCACTTTGTACGACAAAGTCTTTAGAGAAGTCGGGTGAGTACAACACTGGCTGGCTACATAAGGCTTGTTTCAAGAATTGGAATGCTGCCTCAGCCTCGGGGGTCCATTTAATCATGACCGACCCTTTCCCTTTCGTCAGGTTGGTTAGGGGCACAGCCTTAGAAGCAAAGTGGGGAATGAAGCGCCGATAATAACCCGCGATTCCCAGAAAGGCTCGTACCTGCTTCTTGCTGTTGGGACGTGGCCAACTCTGGATGGCCTCGACTTTGTTGAGTTGGGGTTTTATTACTCCCCTGCCAATGGTGTACCCAAGATATTTGGCCTCCTCCTGCCCAATGGTACACTTCTTGGGGTTAGCCGTAAACCCCGCTTCCCGGATAGAGTCTAGGACTGCTTGCACTTTTGGCAGATGTGAGGCCCAATCTGTGCTATGGACAATTACGTCATCCAGGTAAGCCGCAGCATACTTCCGATGGGGCCTCAGTATCTGGTCCATTTTCCGCTGGAATGTGGCCGGCGCATTCTGTAACCCGAACGGCATTCTCTTATATTGGAACGCCCCGTCTGGGGTTACAAATGCGGTTTTCTCTTTGGCCGACTTGGCCAGGGGAATTTGCCAATACCCTTTTGTGAGGTCAAGAGTCGTCATGTATCGG
This sequence comes from Rana muscosa, assembly GCA_029206835.1. Taxonomy (NCBI): domain Eukaryota; kingdom Metazoa; phylum Chordata; class Amphibia; order Anura; family Ranidae; genus Rana; species Rana muscosa. The sequence goes on along the minus strand of CM055117.1, from coordinate 631,877,822 downwards.
GCTGTTCCCAGCCGGTCGATCAACTCATCTATACGTGGCATGGGGTAGGTGTCAAATTTTGTAACTTTGTTCAACTGACGAAAATCGTTACAAAATCGCCAGCTCCCATCCGGTTTAGGCACCAACACAATGGGACTAGACCAATCACTTTGGGACTCCTCTATCACCCCTAAGTTCAGCATTTTCTGTACTTCCTCCCGTATTGCCTCCCGTCGGGCCTCTGGGATCCGATAGGGTTTTAACTTCACCCTTTCACCGGGCGGGGTAATAATATCATGCTCTACCCCAGATGTTTGTCCCGGCAGCTCAGAGAACACCTCCTTGTTGCGAAGCACAAACTCCTTAACCTCCTGTTGTTGGGGTTGTGACAAGGTGGCTGCTATTCCAACCTCCGGAATCACGCAACCAGTTTGAGCTGGTGACCAAGTTTCTGCGACTAGGGACTCTCTATCCCTCCAGGCTTTCAACAGATTAACGTGATATATCTGTTCGGGCTTTCGCCTTCCTGGTTGTCTGACCTTGTAATTCACTTCGCTCACTTTTTCCATTATCTCGTAGGGGCCTTGCCATTTGGCAAGGAATTTACTTTCAACCGTAGGGACAAGTACCAATATCCTATCCCCCGGGGAAAAGGTACGGGTCTTTGCTCCACGGTTGACACTCTCTGCTGTGCCAACTGCGCTTGGGCCAAATGTTCCTTCACGATGGGCATTACCTGTGCAATTCGATCTTGCATCAGGGCGACATGCTCAATCACACTCCTGTGGGGAGAACTCTCACTTTCCCAAGTTTCCTTGGCAATATCCAACAGCCCTCTTGGGTGTCTCCCATACAGTAACTCAAAGGGGGAGAATCCCGTAGAGGATTGGGGCACCTCCCTAATAGCAAACATCAAATAAGGAAGTAGACAGTCCCAATCCTTTCCATCTCTATCCACCACTTTCTTCAACATTTGTTTTAGGGTTTTGTTGAATCTTTCAACCAGCCCATCGGTTTGGGGGTGATACACAGATGTACGCAATTGCGTCACTTTGAGCAATTTACACAGCTCTTTCATAACCCGGGACATAAAGGGTGTACCTTGGTCCGTAAGCAGTTCTTTACAAATACCCACCCGGCTAAAAACAAGAGATAGCTCTTTGGCTATGGTTTTGGCCGAGGTATTTCTGAGAGGGATCGCTTCTGGATAACGGGTGGCATAGTCCATTATAACCAATATGTACTGGTGCCCCCTAGCGGACTTGATTATAGGACCTACCAAATCCATTGCGATTCTCTCAAACGGGACCTCAATGATGGGTAGAGGGACCAGCGGGCTACGGAAATGTGGCATCGGGGCCGACCTCTGACACACAGGGCAGGAGGAACAATAATTTTCTATGTCCTTCATCACCCCAGGCCAATAGAATCTCTGTAATACCCTCTCTCGGGTTTTCTCTGTCCCCAGATGACCTCCAAGAATGTGCCCATGGGCCAACTCCAACACCAACTTCCTGTAAGGTTTGGGCACCACCAGCTGCTCAACGGTTTCTTCTGCCCTTTTTGCCACCCGATACAGTAGGTCCTTCTCTACGCTGAAGTATGGGTAAGTGCAGGTATTATCTGGGTTCACTAACTCGCCATCTATTTCCACTACGTTTTCCCGTGCCTTTATTAGGGCGGGGTCTTTTAACTGTTCTGTGGCAAAATTTTCCCTGTGAACCTCCAGATCAGAAAACTCCACAGACGGTAGGTTTTCGTCTGAGGAGGTGGGCTCCTCTCCAGTTTCTTGAGTCTCCCCTGCAAATACTGACAAGGGAAATTCTGGAGAGTCCTCACCACTCTCAGAGGAGTTCTGGCTATCACATTCCTGGTACATAGGGGCACCAGTGGGGGGCTCAGGATCATCCCACAGTTCCCAGAACTTCGGAAAATCCCTTCCCACAATGGCGTCATGCGGTAACTGAGATACTAAGCCCACTGGATGAGAGAGGGTACCTTTGGGGGTCTTGAAACACACTGTAGTCACTGGATACTCTCGGGTGTCCCCATGCACACAAATAACAGCTACCTTGCTATTCCCAGAGACCTCTGTTTTAACTAATTCAGCCTTTATCAGGGTCACAAGGCTACCTGAATCCAGTAATACCACAACATTTCTACCATTAATACACATTTTGCATAAATGTTTCTCAGTTCCTCGAATGGCAGTGCATGCGACTGTCGCACACAGCGACTGACGTCTGCCCGTCAGAAAGTCACACTGCATGGGTTCCTCCACAACCGGGCAATTGGCTGCAATATGTCCCGCTTGCCGGCAGCGGTAGCAAACGATCCTTCTTGCGGCCTCTTGAGCCGCTGATTTCCCAGGCTGTTCTCGCCAAACTTGGGGTAGAGCTCCCACCCTCTCACTCTCTCCACCCTCACCCTTTGGAATCCTCTTATCCGCCCCTGGGGATGGTCTGGTCTTAGGGTGGAAAGTCCGAGTGTCTCTGGAAGAGGCCGTCAGGTTCTCTGTAGCCAAGTATTTCTCTACACGATCCACAAGACCACCGGCCGTCTCTGGGTCTCCATGGCTTACCCACTTTTGGATGGCAGTAGGAAGAGCTCTCAAAAACCGATCCATTACAACACGTTCCACAATCTCTGGTGCGGACAAAGTCTCTGGCTGTAGCCACTTCCTGCTCAGGTGAATGAGATCATACATTTGAGACCTGGGGGGTTTTCCAAGCTGGAAAGTCCAGTTATGCACACGCTGAGCCCGGACAGCCAGGGTGACACCCAGCCTTGCCAATATTTCAGCTTTTAGCATCACATAGTCTTTTGCTTGGTCAGGCTCTAGGTCATAGTAAGCCTTCTGCGATTCACCAGTTAACAGAGGAGCCACCAGTCCAGCCCACTGCTCCTCAGGCCACTTTTCTCTTTCAGCAGTCCTTTCAAATGTGGTCAAAAATACCTCTGGATCATCCTCTCCAGTCATTTTTGTCAATAAACGACTCACCCCAAAGGACGCAGTATTAGTGGGACGGCTTTCCTCACTGGTCTGCGGACGTTGCTGCATTACTGCTTCCATTTGTTGTAGTCTCTGCTCTTGCTTCTGTAACAGGTCTATGAAGCGGGCCTCAGATTGCTGCTGGGCTTGTTGATGAGCTTGCTGCTGGGCTGCAAGGCTCCTTTGCAAACCTGCATTTGTCTGCTGTTGATTGGCATTTGCTAGAGCCAGCTGTTTCAGTATCTCCTCCATGCTGGCTTAAAAAAAACTGCCACTGGTTCTCCACCAACTGTGAGGGGGTTAACTCGGTAGCGGGTGTGTGTGACCCCCTGGTTGGGCTCCCCACACAAAAACAGGGCCAGCAGACGGAGGTTGTGGTTTTCAAAATCAAAAGGTGCGGTTTATTTCTCTATGTACAGTGACAAAAACACAGCAAAGCCAAAAAGAAACAAACAAAATAAATCCTGGTCAGTTTGACCTCTGACTAAACATGCAGGTTTCCCTAACTAACAACTGGGATCAGCCTAGTGCTGTCCTAGTCCCTAAGTCCCTGGTTTAGTAAAAGTCCAAACAAATAGCCACACAGGCTTTGCCTCACCGCACAGGGGTTCACTCTCCCTAGACAGTCCACACAGGTCTGGGTCCAGGCATGAGCTAACATCTAATGAAGCTGGGAGTTTTTATAGAGGCCTTAAACGAACTGACAGGCTTCAGCTGGTCTCATCAACTCCCTGCCTCACGACGCCCAGCCCTCTCCCTAGAGGTATGAGTCATCCATGAGCCCACTAGCCTCAGCTGGGCTTCATCAACTCCCTAGTTGTATAAGTCGGCATAAAGCCTGAATCTGGGAGAAATATATCTACCCCCCTGGATGCAACCAGGTGACTTTACCTTCCTGCTGTCACAGGAGACAGAAGTGCGTCCACACTGCTTGAGCTGCAGTCTTTGCAGTCTGGTCACGAGTTGGTACAGCTACTGAAAACTTGGTAAAGTGGTCCACCATAAGGACATGGCGATGTCCATCTTCCGACATGTCGAGGGTGAGAAAGTCAACTGTCAATACTTCCAATGGGGCAGACGTGTTCCAAGTCATGGAAGGCACCTGGACCTCAGCCCCCTTGGTCACGGAGCATACCGCACAGTGCCGACATATCTGATCAATCAACTGGAACAGCCCCACACACATGGCTTGCCTTTTGAACCAGGCGAATGTCTTGTGGACACCCCAATGTCCTCCTTCCACATGGATCCTTTCTGCCACTGGTCGAGCTCTGGCCCGCGACAGTATGACCTGCCAGGTTACCGAAGTGTCATGGGGGAACATTATTCTGCGATACAATATGCCATTTCTCAAGAGGAGGCGTGACCATTCGTTCAGCAGTTTTTGTGTTTCTGGTAGAAGTTGTGATCTTTCACTTCTACTGGGCCAGCGCCGTAACTGCATTGCCTCTATCACTGGGGCAATCACAGGGTCATCCTTCTGCGTTTCTGCCCAGTTATAATCTTCCAATACCTGGATGAGGTCCACCCATGGTCTACTCTTAGATCTAGCCCCCATTAAGGGTGGAATTTCTTCTTCTTTGGCCTCTTCATCCACATCTCACTGTGGTTGTGCTGAAGGGTACCGTGATAGGGCATCAGCCACGTGGTTGCCCTTTCCCGGGTGGTAATGCAGGGAAAAGTCAAACTTTGCCAGACGTGCTGCCCATCTTTGTTCCAGAGTGCCAAGTTTGGATGTCTGGAGATGTACTAAGGGGTTATTGTCCGTCCAGACTTCGAACTTAGACCCTGTGAGATACTCTGCGAAACGTTCTGTGACGGCCCACACCAGCGCTAACAGTTCCAACTTGAAGGAGCTGTAGTTTGCAGGGTTTCTCTCGGTTGGATGAAGGCTGCGGCTGGCATAAGCAATAACCCGTTCCTCACCATCTTGCATTTGTGATAGCACGGCCCCCAGGCCCTGGTTACTGGCATTAGTTTGTAACCGAAAGGGAAGGGAGAAATCAGCAAAGGCCAATACAGGGGATGACACCAACCGTTGCTTTAAGAAGTCAAATGCCTCTTGTTGTTCCAGTCCCCATTCCACCCTCTTGTGACCTTCTTTATGGTCTACTCCATGTAGTAATTTCTGGATTGGAGCAGCATGATGGGCGTAGTGCTTTATGAAACGTTGATAGTGCCCCGCTAGCCCTAGGAAGGCTCTAACCTCAGTCACGGTCGATGGTGCCTTCCATTCTTGTATTACCTTGATTTTCTCTGGGTTGGGGAGCACACCCTGTTTTGATTGAAATGACATGTCCCAAATATTCAATCTCACTTTTGAACAGGTGGCATTTTTTTGGCTTAAGCTTCAGCCCATACTGATGTAGCCGGGCTAGAACAGCATTGAGGTGGGCGAGATGTTCCTCAAAGGTGGCAGAGAATACCACTATAACATCAAGATAAATCAGGATGCTATCCAAGTTCGGATCCCTAAGACAATGCTCCATTGTCCTTTGGAAGGTAGCAGCTGCATTGTTCAGCCCGAAAGGCATTCTCTTGAACTGCCATAGTTCCATAGGGGTAATGAAAGCAGTTTTTGGTCGATCTGCTTTTGCCACAGGGATCTGCCAATACCCACTGGCGAGATCAAGTGTGGAAAAGAACTTGGCTTTCCCTAGAGCAGTTAGGGACTCTTCAATCCGCAGGAGGGGATAGGCGTCTCTTGTAGTGACAGCATTCAACCGTCTATAATCTACACAGAAGCGGAGGGTGCCGTCCGTTTTCCGCACTAATACAACGGGAGCTGCCCATGGGCTCTTGCTGTCTTCAATTACGCCTTGCTGCATCATCTGTTCCAACATCTGCTTGACTTCCTGATAAAGGTGAGGGGGTATGCTTCTGTAGCGACCCCGGATGGGTGGATTTCCTCCTGTTGATCTCATGTTCAATTCCATTGCTACAGCCCAGGTCAAAATCCCCCTGTGAAAATGCCTCTAACCACTTATCCACCAGTTGCCTTACTGCTTCTACCTGAGTGGGTGTGAGTTCCTCAGTGGACAGCTGTAGAAGTGGAAGTATCTGTTCTCCTACCCATGCTGGGTCTGCTCCTGCTGACCATTTGGCAACATTCACTTTAGCTACATAACGTCGTCCGTGAAATTTCTGGAGCTCTATGTGGTCCACTTTGGGAGAAATTACACCTGTAATCAGGGCCAGTTCTGCTAATGGTGTCCCCGGAGGCAGGTGAAGTGGAATCGTCTTGCTGTCCTGCATCCTAACTAGCACGGTGCCTTGACGAACTACTGTAAGAGTTCTAGCAACAAATAGGGCCATATCTGAGGGAAAGGGTTCCACTAGCACTGGGACGCCCTGCAGTCTATGGCATGATCCAACATTCATGGGAAGTACAACTTCTTTGCAGGGAGTTATTACAATCTCTGTCCCAAAGGGAACCCTCACAACACCAGCCTTTTCATTAATGTTTGCGATACTTGCGTCAGAGTCCTTTAGTGCTGCCAAGGTAAGGAGCAGCTTTCTAACTTCTTTCGGTGGTCCCAGGTGTGTAGGAAATCGTTTTAACAGCTCAGGCCTCAGCCCCTGGATGATATTCATGCCCAATATCATCTGCGGCCGTGCTTTTCCGGATGCTCTTGTAACGACAACACCTTTTTGGCCAAGGTCCTGTCCCCACAGTTCTACTTTCATCCAGGTAATCCCGACCACTTCTATAGGAAGTTTGTTGGCAGCTGTCAGTGAGATCCAGGGGGTATCCTGACTAATTTTCTTCTTTGGGAAGTGTCGCTGGAACAATGGTTCTGGTAAAATGGTGACTTGGGACCCAGTGTCGAAGAGACATTCAACCTCTTGGCCATCAAAGTACCCGTGTACCACAGGGCAATCGACCACCACATCCTCAGTGTGTGACGGGTGAGTCGTTTTGCTGGGCCGCCCCACTGCTTGACTCCTAGCGGCGGGACGCTCTGAGTTTAACGGCTCCCTCGGTATTCGATCAGGACAATCCCTCAAACGATGTCCCTTTTGTCGACAGCCCCAACATGGAGAGGGTGACCTCTCCCGTCTTGGTCGTCTGCGGGGCGGTGATCGGTTTCTCCATGAAGGGGTGTGCTCTCTTGGCCCCCTTGGATTGTCTCGCTCACGTCTCAGCGTGGCAAGTTCTGTCTGGAGCTGGGCCATTCCTTCCGGCAGCTTGTGGATGGCCACCTCCCACGGAGCTGTGTGTTCAGTTTGTGGCGGTTTACATGGTTTATCACCTGTGCTGGCCATGAGGACGTCCGTACTGGCACGTCTGGGTTCTGAATATAGGATAGCTGCTTCTAGAATTTCGTGGAATTTTAAGTTTGGGTTACTTCTGTCCTTTTCTTGTAACTTTTCCCTGACTTTGTCAGACAGAAGCCCATCCACGAACTGATCCTTCAGCCACCCATCTGTATCACTCCAGCCAGCACATCCTGCTCGCCTCCTCTCCTTGCGGCGGATCTCGGCTGCTATATCCTGCAGTTCCAGGGCGTACTGCGGAATGGATTCTCCCACTCTCTGCCTTCTACTGATAAAGCGAGCTCTAAGATCCCCTAATGCAACCGTCTGGGTGTACACTGCTTCCAAGCGGCTGATTATCTTGTCTAGGGAGTCCTGTGCTGGAAGGTGTAGGATCAACTTCCTTGCTTCCCCTTCAAGGGCATTAATGGCCAGGTCTGCCTGCTGTGCAGGTGGGACCCCATATGACTGGATCAAGCCCCGCAATCTCCTAATCCAATCATCTAAGTCCTGATCTGGTCCTGTGTACTTAGGCAGCTGTTGTGGTAGCAATCCTGCCAGCAATAGAGAAGCTCTGGCAGACTGCTTAACTCCCTCAGTGCCGCTGCTGACTGGCTCTGCCATTGTGCTGCTCTCCTCATCACTGTCTGACATGGCTGATCCTGTTCATGACGCCAAGTGTTGTGTAACGGTTTCAGCCAAATGATCAGACCAGTGGTGATGTGCAATTTCTACTTTACTTAAGAATGAACTTTAACATAAATTGTACCGGAGATCGTGTGAACACGGGTATACAGTACAGAACATTAATATAAACGGTAAAGAAAGAGGATATAACAATAATACTGCGGTTCAACTATTGTCCACTAGGTGGCAGCAGCATGTTCTGAGTTCAATCTACAGATAGAATAGACAGCTAAGGAATCTCACGTGTCCAAGATAGTAATCATTCGTTCAACAGACTGTGAGCTGAGTGGACCTCCTGCTGGCACACACTTCACGCTGGCACTGCTTTCTACTTGCTTCGGTCAGGAGGTTCTGGTGGCTGCAGATAAGGCCAACCCACTTCATGGACAGCTTCTGCAAATGGACTGTAACAGAGTCCTCTCCAGTGACTGGGGCTTGGAAAGATGCTGCCTGCTCTTGTGCTCACTGCTGGTGGCCAGCACACCAGACTTAACAGGGGAGGACCCAGCACCTGGGAACAGCTCACTTGCCCAGTCACTGCTGTCCCATCAGGCAGGATCTCTCTGAGCACAGGAAGCTGGGTGGAGCTGACATTTATATCCCCTGGGCGTGTCCAGGAGCTCAGAGGATTGTGGGGAGTTGAGTTAAAGGGACCTGCACTGGAATCTGGACAAAGGGGCATCCCACTACAAGCATGCAAGAGTGCTCCCACAGAAAGCGGCGCACAGAGCAGGTAAATATAAACCTGTTTGTTACTTTTAAAAAAACAAAAAAAACAAGCATTTACAATCACTTTACTCATGGTAATCCAATACACTTTAGAAAGTGTCTGAATTCCTGGAGTTCAGCTTTAACCACTTCAGCCCTGGAAGAATTTACCCCCTTCCTGACCAGAGAACTTTTTGCGATACGGCACTGCGTCGCTTTAACTTACAATTGTGCGGACGTGGCTCTCAAACAAAATTGACGTCCTTTTTTTCCCACAAATAGAGCTTTCTTTTGGTGGTATTTGATCACCTCTGCGGTTTTTATTTTTTGCGCCTTACAGTTAGGTCCATATATATTTGGACACAGGCACAATTTTCATACTTTTGGCTCTGTATGCCACCAGAATAAAATTGAAATTAAACAATCCAAATGGATTTGAAGTGCAGACTTTCAGCTTTAATTCAAGGGGTTGAACATAAATATCAAGTACAAATTATACGAACTGCAACCATTTTTATACACAGTTCCCCCATTTTCAGGGGGTTCAAATGTAATTGGACAAATGAATATAATCATAAATAAAATGTTCATTTTTATTATTTTGTTGAGAATCCTTTACTGGCAATGACTGCCTGAAATCTGGAACCCATGGACATTACCAAAAACTGGGTTTCCTCCTTTCTGATGCTTTGCCAGGCTCTAACTGTAGCTGTCTTCAGATGTTCTTTGTGGATCTTTCTGCCTTTAGTTTTGTCTTCAGCAATTGAAATGCATGCTCAAATTGGGTTGGGATCAGGTGATTGACTTGGCCATTGCAGAATATGCCACTTTGTTTCCTTCAAAAGCTCATGGGTTGCTTTTGCAGTGTGTTTTGGATCATTGTCCATCTGTACTGTGAAGCACTGTCCAATCAACTTTGCTGCATTTGGCTGAATCTGGGCTGATAGTATATTTCTAAACTCTGCAGAATTCATCCGGCTGCTTCTGTCTTCTGTCACATCATCAATAAACACCAATGACCCAGTGCCACTGGAAGTCATGCATGCCCATGCCATCACACTGCCTCCACCTTGTTTTACAGATGATGTTGTGTGCCTTGGCTCATGAGTTGTTACAAGCCTTCTCCACACTTTTTTTTCTTCCCGTCCTTCTGGTACAGATTAATCTTAGTTTCATCTGTTCAAAGAATGCTTTTCCAGAACTGGTCTGACTTTTTTCGATTTTTATTTGGCAAAGTCTAATCTGGCTTTTCTATTCTTCAGGCTTATGAATGGTTTGCACCTTGTGGTGAACCCTCTGTAGGGATGAGCCGAACACCCCCCGGATCGGTTCGCACCAGAACCTGTGAACGGACCGAAAGTTCGCGCGAACGTTAGAACCCTATTAAATACAATGGACGCGAACGTTCGAAATCTAAAGTGCTAATTATAACGGCTAATATGCATGTTATTGTCCTAAAAAGGGTTTGGGGACCCGGGTTCTGCCCCAGGGGACATGTATCAATGCAAAAACAAGTTTTAAAAACTGAAGTTTTTTCGGGAGCAGTCATTTTAATGATGCATAAAGTGAAAAAAAAAAAGGGAAATATTCCTTTAAATATCGCACCTGGGGGGTGTCTAACGTATGCCTGTGAAGTGGCATGTGTTTAGAACTGTCCCTGCACAAAATGAAATTTCTAAAGGAAAAAAAGCCATTTAAAACTGCTTGCGGCTTTAATGTCATGTCTTGTCCTGGCAATATGGATGAAAATCTTTGAGAAAAATAAGTTTGTTCTTAAGTAGAATCTGTTTGTAATTTTGAACAGGTACATTGTTTAAGTGTAGCTCCAGCCAAAAAATATATTTTTAAGCTTTTTGGAAAACATAGGGAAGGGTTATCACCCCTGTAACATTTGTTTTGCTGTCTGTGCACCTGTTCAGAACATTTCACCTCACTTTCCGTCCCAATGACAAATGTTTTTGGAAAAGTGGGGATTTTATTGAAACAAGGATTGGTGATAAAGCATCAGTAGAGAGGAGACACCTTTTTCCCTTATTAACTCTTACAGGAGAGAATTTGCCTTCCTAGGGGTAGATTTCCTTTCACTTCCTGTTGTCTCCTTCCGTTTGCAAGTAGGAGTCGTTTGTAAGTTGGATGTTTGAAAGTAGGGGCCTGCCGTATATACTCTGCTGAAATCTGCCCCTTAGATGTTGGTGTTGCTACAACACTGAGCCCTCAGTTACTCTTGGTGGGCGCTGGAACGCCCTGCTGTGAACTATTATATCAGGAATTGTAATTACATGCCATTGTTGAACAGTGGTAGGAAAAATTGGGCCTTTGGTGGTGGTGCTGGTGCTACAACACTGTCAGCCCTCACAGTTACTCTTGGTGTGCGCATGAATGGGCCCTACTGTAAATTATTAGATCAAGAATAGTAATTGCATGCCCCTGTTGAAGAGGGGCAGAAAAATTGGGCCTTTGGTGGTGGTGTTGCCACAACACTGTAAGCCCTCACAGTTACTCTTGGTGGGCGCAGGAATGGGCCCTGCTGTGAATTATTAGATCAAGAATTGTAATTACATGCCCCTGTTGAACAGGGGCTGAAAAATTGGGCCTTAGGCACTGGTGCCACAACACTGCAACCCCTCACAGATACTGTACTTGGAGCACAGCAATGAGCCCTGTTGCAAAGTATTGCATCAAATTTTTTAATTACACACCCCTGTTAAACAGGGGCTGAAAAATTGGGCCTTAGGCACTGGTGCCACAACACTGCAACCCCTCACAGATACTGTACTTGGAGCACAGCAATGAGCCCTGTTGCAAGGTATTGCATCAAAAATTGTAATTACACGCCCCTGTTAAACAGGGGCTGAAAAATTGGGCCTTAGGCACTGGTGCTGGTGCCACGACACTGCAACCTCTCCCAGATACTCTAGTTGGAGTGCAGGAATGAGCCCTGCTGCAAAGCATTGCATAAAAAATTGTAATTACATGCCCCTGTTAAACAGGGGCTGAAAAATTGGGCCTTAGCCACTGGTGGCGGCACCCAGAAACAAAAATGTTCTTCCAAGCTATCATCAGGAATCGGATCATTGAGGAGGAGGAGTCAACATAACAGGACAGTCACTCAGCATCAGCATAGGCATTCTTGAAGGGATGTGACATTTCAAAATAAATTATTCTGTTACATCAGCTTCAGGTGCTTGGTAGCTGGTGGTGATCCAAGACTGGTTCATCTTTATGAAGGTCAGTCGATCAACCGAGTCGGTGGACAGGCGCACCCTGTGATCCGTGACAAAGCCTCCAGCAGCACTGAATGTGCGTTCCAAAAGAACGCTGGATGCAGGACAGGCCAGTAGCTTAATTGCATACTGTGCAAGCTCTGGCCAGTGATCCATCCTCAAGACCCAGTAAGCCAGAGGATTTTCGGTGGGAAAGGTGTCCAAGTCTGACCTTGCCCCTAGGTATTCCTGCACCATGTATATCAGACGCTGGCGATGGTTGTTGGAACCGATCATACCTTGGCACTGCGGACTAAAAAATTGTCTGAACGCATCGGTCAGACAATTTTCCACCTTCTCCACCGCTCCTTCTGCTACTGACCGAAGCCTCAGCAACTCATTGTCCAGGACCAGGAGTTTGTAACCTCCCAGTCTCTGGGAACGCGTTGCACAGACCTTTCTGCAAGGCCTCCCGGAGATGTCTCATCCTCTGCTCCCTCTGCGACGGCATGATAAGGTCCGCAACCTTACCCTTGTACCGTGGATCAAGGAGAGTGGCCAGCCAGTAATGGTCCCTCTCCTTGATCCGAAGAATACGAGGATCCTTCCGCAGACTTTGCAGGATCAGGGAGGCCATGCAGCATAGGTTAGCTGAGGCATTCGGTCCGGAGACCTCTGGGTCACTAAGGACGACATGATCCGCAGCCACCTCCTCCCAGCCACGTACAAGTCCACGGGTTTCTTGGGACTGTAAATCATCCCTAAAAGACTGCTGCTGTTGATGCTGAGTGCCAGGCTCCACCTCCATGCTGACACAATCCTCCTCCTCCTCCTCGTCCTCTTCCTGTGCGATGGGTGGGACAGAAGGAACACTGTCTGGGTAAAGGGGGCCTTGAGAGGGAAGCAAGTCCTCCTCTTCCTGCCTCTGTTCTTCCTCAAGTGCCCTGTCTATTATTCCACGCAGCGTATGCTCCAACAGGTGGACAAGAGGTACAGTGTCACTGATGCATGCACTGTCACTGCTCACCATCCTCGTGGCCTCCTCAAATGGTGCCAGGACAGTCCCCTGACCCTGTCCTGGTGCGTAGTCGCACAGGTACTCATTGATGGCCCTCTGCTGCGTGTGCAGCCGCTGTGGCATGGCCAACGTTGAGTTCAACCTGGTGGGCATGTCACCTATAAGGCGGTTCTTGGGCAGGTTCAACTCCTTTAGCAGCTCAGCCAGCCGAGCACTGGCATTATATGATCTGCGGAAATGCACACAGACTTTTCTGGCCTGCCTCAGGACATCCTGTAAGCCCGGGTACCTGCCCAAGAACCGCTGCACCACCAGGTTAAGGACGTGAGCCACACAGGACACATGGGTCAATTGTCCCTGTCGGAGGGCGGAAAGGAGGTTGGTGCCATTGTCGCAAACCACCAGTGCTGGCTTAAGCTGGCGTGGCGTCAACCACCTCTCGGCCTGCCCCTGCAGAGCTGACAGAACCTCTGCCCCAGTGTGGCTCCTGTCCCCCAAACACACCAGCGCAAGCACGGCATGGCATCTTTTTGCCTGCGTACTTGCGTAGCCCCTTGAACGCATACGGAGCTCCGCTGGTTCCTGAGGACAAAGCACAGGAAGAGGCCATGGAGGAAGAAGAAGAGGAGAAGGGGGTGGAGGAGAGAGGTGTGTCACAACCAGTAGTAGCATTTTGGAGGCGTGGCGGCGGAACAACCTCCAACACTACTGCACCTTGTCCTGCATCCTTCCCAGCTGCCAAAAGAGTGACCCAATGGGCCGTGAAATAAAGGTACTGTCCCTGTGCATGCCTGCTGGACCATGAGTCAGCGGTAATATGCACCTTACCGCTGACCGCCCTGTCCAGCGAGGCATGGACATTGCCTTCCACATGCTGGTAGAGATTCGGAATCGCCTTCCGTGAGAAAAAGTGGCGTTTGGGAACCTGCCACTGAGGAACCGCACATTGCACAAACTCACGGAAGGTGGCCGACTCTACCAACTGAAAAGGCAACAGTTGAAGTGCTAGCAATTTAGCCAAGCTAGCATTCAACCGCTGGGCATGTGGATGGCTGGGAGTGAACTTCTTTCGACGGTCCAGCAGCTGGAGCAGGGAAATTTGCCTGCTACAATCGGACATCGGTGTACTGCTAGCAGAGTGCCCGCAAGTACTTGGCTGTGACACACCTAATTCTACACCTTCATTCCTCTCAGTGCAGGTTTCAGAGAGGACTGAAGGTATAGTGGGGTTGGAGATCCCAGCTGATGAGGAGCAAGGAGAGGTCCGCTTTGTTCTTTGGTGTGGGTCTTTAAGGTACGCTTGTCAACGAGCTGCATGGCAGGTCAACATATGTCTGGTCAAGCATGTGGTGCCCAAGCGGCTGATGTTTTGGTCACGCGAGATACGCTTGAGACATATGTTGCAAATAGCAGCGGTGCGATCTGATGCACTCGACTCAAAAAAGGCCCACACCAAAGAACTTTTGGAATAACGGGCAGAGGCAGCGCCCTGCACAGGCGGAGTTCTGCGGTGTGATTCAGTCGGTGTGCTGCCCTTACGCTGGCCCCCGGAGGGCATCCTGCCTCGTTGGAGATGTGTCTCCTCCTCATCCTCCTCCTCCTCCTCCTCTCTCCTATCAGGCACCCACGTCAGTGACCTCATCATCCCCACCCTCCTCATCACTGGAGCCAATCTGGCAGTATGCTGCAGCTGCTGGAACATGACTGCCAGATTGCTGTCCTTCTTGAGCATCCCCTCTCTCTGCGCTCACGCTACTGCCTTCCTCTAGCTGGGTATCATCATCAGACCCTTCAAAACACTGGGCATTCTCCTGGAGCATGTACCCAACACTGTGCTCAAACAGTTCGGGGGACTCCTCAGGAGGACATGGTGGGTCTAGGGAAGGAGTGACTGATGATGACATTGATACGAGGGAAGAGGACACTTTGGCAGCTGCTTTGCCAGTACCCTGAGCCTGGGTGAGAGAGGATGAGGAGAGTTTGGTCATCCACTCTACCAAGTCTTCGGCATGATGCGGCTCAACGCGTCCAGCTGCCGAAAATAAGGACAAGCGTGTCCCATGGCCACGTGCTGATGACGATGCACCGCGTCCACGACCAGCACTGTTGTCTCTAGACACAGAGCATGCTTGCCCTCTTTTATTGGCTCGTGACTGTCTGCCTCTCCTTGTTGGCCTTCCAGACATAGTAATGGCCTGCAGGGAGATGGGAAAACCAGCAATTGGGTAGTGTATATTGTGCTGGAGGCACATAACACCCACTAACTCCTGCAGATGCCTGTATTAGAGAACACCAGCAATAAAGGGTAGATACAGGTGTATACTGTGCTGTGCTGGAGGCACACAACACCCACTAACTCCTGCAGATGCCTTTATTAGAGAACACCAGCAATAAAGTGTAGATACAGGTGTATACTGTGCTGGGGCACACAACACCCACTAACTCCTGCAGATGCCTGTATTAGAGAACAGCAATAACGGGTATATACTGGTGTATACTGTGCTGGAGGCACACAACACCCACTAACTCCTGCAGATGCCTGAGAAAAGAACACACTGTCCCTGCCTATCTAGCTTAGAGAACAGCAATAAAGGGTAGATACAGGTGTATACTGTGCTGGAGGCACACAACACCCACTAACTCCCGCAGATGCCTGAGAAAAGAACACACAGTCCCTGCCTATCTAGCTTAGAGAACAGCAATAAAGGGTAGAGATACAGGTGTATACTGTGCTGGAGGCACACAACACCCACTAACTCCTGCAGATGCCTGAGAAAAGAACACACAGTCCCTGCCTATCTAGCTTAGAGAACAGCAATAAAGTGTAGATACAGGTGTATACTGTGCTGGAGGCACACAACACCCACTAACTCCTGCAGATGCCTGAGAAAAGAACACACTGTCCCTGCCTATCTAGCTTAGAGAACAGCAATAAAGGGTAGAGATACAGGTGTATACTGTGCTGGAGGCACACAACACCCACTAACTCCTGCAGATGCCTGAGAAAAGAACACACAGTCCCTGCCTATCTAGCTTAGAGAACAGCAATAAAGTGTAGATACAGTTGTATACTGTGCTGGAGGCACACAACACCCATTAACTCCTGCAGATGCCTGAGAAATTAACACACTGTAGAACACACTGTCCCTGCCTATCTAGCTCTTTCCCTGCACGCCGGAACACACTACACAAGGCCGCCGCACTGGTGGCCTTTTATAGTGTGGGGCGTGTACTAAACCCCCCGAGCTATAATAGGCCACAGGCATCTTGCCTGTGGCCAATTATGGCTCTCCTCGCTGCCGGCGCTGTGATTGGCCAAGCATGCGGGGTCACAGTGCATGCTTGGCCAATCACAGCGCCGGCAATGCAGTGCGATGGCGCAGTGCATTGTGGGCCGTTCGCGTCACACAAATTTGGCGCGAACGGCCCACAAAGTTCTGGTTTCGCCGAACAGGCGATGTTTGATTCGAACATACGTTCGACTCGAACACCGAGCTCATCCCTAACCCTCTGTATTTGCTCTCATGAAGTCTTCTCTTGATTATAGACTTTGGCAATGATACAACCACCACCCAGAGAGTGTCCTTCACTTGTCTGGATGTTGTGAATGGGTCTTTCTTTACCATAGAGAGGATCCTGCGATCATTCACCACTGTTGTCTTGTGTGGACGTACAGGCATTTTTAAGGGGGCTGAGCTCACCAGTGCGTTCTTCTTTCCTCAGAATGTGCCAAACTGTTGATGTGGCCACTCCTAACGTTGCTGCTATCTCTCTGATGCGTTTGTTTCATTTTTTAAGCCTTACAATGGCCTATTTCACGTGCATGGACAGCTCCTTTGAACGCATGATGTAGGTTTACAGCAATAGGTTACAAATGCATATACCACACTTAGAATTAACTCCAGAGCTTTTACCTGCCTAATTGATGAAGAAAAAATGAAGGAGTAGCCCACACCTGGCCATGGAACAGCTTTTAATTCAATTGTCCAATTACTTTTGGTCTCTTGAAAAAAGGGGATGGCCATTCTTAAGAGCTGTAATTCCTAAACCCTTCCTCCGATTTGGATGTACATACCCTCAAATTAAACCTGAGAGTATGCACTTTCAGGCAATATCCATTATATAACTTTAGCTTGAATATCTTTTGGTAAATACCTGAAAAAAAAAAATCTGCTTGTGTCCAAATATATATGAACCTAACTAAACAAAAATAGAGCGACAAGTTTGAAAAAAAAGCAATATTTTTTACTTTTTGCTATAATAATTATCCCCAAAAAAACGAATTTTTTCCTCAGTTTAGGCAGATACGTATTCTTCTACATATTTTTGCTAAAAAAAAATCGCAATAAGCGTATATTGATTGGTTTGCGCAATAGCTATATCGTCTACAAAATAGGGGGTCGTTTTATGGCACGTTCAGTGTCCTGTCACTAGGCAGAACAGGGAGATGCCTTGTTTACAAAGGCATCCCCCGGTTCTGCCGTTCCATGACCCGATCGCGGGACACCGGCGGACATCGAGCCCGCGGGTTCCGAGGACATGATCACGGAGACCGCGGCGGACGCTCGCCCGCTAGGCGGCAGATTCAAAGCAATGTATATATACGTTGCTTTCCCTGCCCGTGCCATTCTGACGATGTATAAGTGCGTGAGGCAGTTGGCAAGCGGTTAAAGAGGAAGTAAACTCCTCATTATAAGGCTTACCTATAGGCAGGGCTTTTTTTCTGGTGGAACGCACCGGAACGGCGCTCTGACACCTTTGCCAGACATGTTTAGTGTAAGATGGTGAAGAAGGACAGCCGCGACATGAGGGAGTGGCCGTAAAATGAAGGGCGGCTGCAGCCTGCCTCAGAAAGTGGAGGGCAGGGTGATATCATCTGCACTCTGCCTCTTCCTGCAGACTGGATGCTCCTTTCGGTGACAGCCGCTCTCAGAGCAGTGTGGGGAGAGGTTGCCCACACGCAACACATGCCTGACTGCAGAGAAGCCGTGCAGCCTTTAATGGTAAATTATTCATGCAGGATGGGGCTTTGTTAATGCAGCTGGGATGAGCTTTGTTAATGCAGCTGGATATGGGGCCGTCTCTGAGCTGGGTATGAGGCCGTCTCTGAGCTGGGTATGAGGCCGTCTCTGAGCTGGGTATGAGGCCGTCTCTGAGCTGGGTATGAGGCCGTCTCTGAGCTGGGTATGAGGCCGTCTCTGAGCTGGGTATGAGGCCGTCTCTGAGCTGGGTATGAGGCCGTCTCTGAGCTGAGTATGAGGCCGTCTCTGAGCTGGGTATGAGGCCGTCTCTGAGCTGGGTATGGGGCCGTCTCTGAGCTGGATAGGGGGCCGTCTCTGAGCTGGATAGGGGGCCGTCTCTGAGCTGGATAGGGGGCCGTCTCTGAGCTGGATAGGGGGCCGTCTGTGAGCTGGATAGGGGGCCATCTCTGAGCTGGATAGGGGGCCGTCTCTGAGCTAGATAGGGGGCTGTCTCTGAGCTGGATAGGGGGCCATCTCTTAGCTGGATAGGGGGCCGTCTCTGAGCTAGATAGGGGGCTGTCTCTGAGCTGGGATGGGGCTTTGTTAATGCAGCTGGATATGGGGCTGTCTCTGAGCTGGGATATGGGGGCTGTGTCTGAGCTGGGATATGGGGGCTGTCTCTGAGCTGGGATATGGGGGCCGTCTCTGAGCTGGGATATGGGGGCCGTCTCTGAGCTGGGATATGGGGGCCGTCTCTGAGCTGGAATATGGGGGCCGTCTCTGAGCTGGGATATGGGGGCCGTCTCTAAACTGGGATATGGGGGCCGTCTCTGAGCTGGGATATGGGGGCCGTCTCTGAGCTGGGATATGGGGGCCGTCTCTGAGCTGGGATATGGGGGCCATCTCTAAGCTGGGATATGGGGGCCGTCTCTGAGCTGGGATATGGGGGCCTTCTCTGAGCTGGGATGGGGCTTTGTTAATGCAGCTGGATAGGGGGCTGTCTCTAAACTGGGATGGGGGCTGTCTCTAAACTGGGATGGGGGCTGTCTCTAAGCTGGGATGGGGGCTCTCTCTGAGCTGGGATGGGGGCTGTCTCTGAGCTGGGATGGGGCTTTGTTAATGCAGCTGGATAGGGGGCTGTCTCTGAGCTGAGATGGGGCTTTGTTAATGCAGCTGGATATGGGGGCTGTCTCTGAGCTGGGATATGGGGACCGTCTCTGAGCTGGGATATGGGGGCCGTCTCTGAGCTGGGATATGGGGGCCATCTCTGAGCTGAGTATGAGGCCGTCTCTGAGCTGGGTATGAGGCCGTCTCTGAGCTGGGTATGGGGCCGTCTCTGAGCTGGATAGGGGGCCGTCTCTGAGCTGGATAGGGGGCCGTCTCTGAGCTGGATAGGGGGCCGTCTCTGAGCTGGATAGGGGGCCGTCTCTGAGCTGGATAGGGGCCGTCTGTGAGCTGGATAGGGGGCCATCTCTGAGCTGGATAGGGGGCCGTCTCTGAGCTAGATAGGGGGCTGTCTCTGAGCTGGATAGGGGGCCATCTCTTAGCTGGATAGGGGGCCGTCTCTGAGCTAGATAGGGGGCTGTCTCTGAGCTGGGATGGGGCTTTGTTAATGCAGCTGGATATGGGGCTGTCTCTGAGCTGGGATATGGGGGCTGTGTCTGAGCTGGGATATGGGGGCTGTCTCTGAGCTGGGATATGGGGGCCGTCTCTGAGCTGGGATATGGGGGCCGTCTCTGAGCTGGGATATGGGGGCCGTCTCTGAGCTGGAATATGGGGGCCGTCTCTGAGCTGGAATATGGGGGCCGTCTCTGAGCTGGGATATGGGGGCCGTCTCTAAACTGGGATATGGGGGCCGTCTCTGAGCTGGGATATGGGGGCCGTCTCTGAGCTGGGATATGGGGGCCGTCTCTGAGCTGGGATATGGGGGCCGTCTCTGAGCTGGGATATGGAGGCCATCTCTAAGCTGGGATATGGGGGCCGTCTCTGAGCTGGGATATGGGGGCCTTCTCTGAGCTGGGATGGGGCTTTGTTAATGCAGCTGGATAGGGGGCTGTCTCTAAACTGGGATGGGGGCTGTCTCTAAACTGGGATGGGGGCTGTCTCTAAGCTGGGATGGGGGCTCTCTCTGAGCTGGGATGGGGGCTGTCTCTGAGCTGGGATGGGGCTTTGTTAATGCAGCTGGATAGGGGGCTGTCTCTGAGCTGAGATGGGGCTTTGTTAATGCAGCTGGATATGGGGGCTGTCTCTGAGCTGGGATATGGGGACCGTCTCTGACCTGGGATATGGGGGCCGTCTCTGAGCTGGGATATGGGGGCCATCTCTGAGCTGGGATATGGGGGCCGTCTCTGAGCTGGGATATGGGGGCCGTCTCTGAGCTGGGATATGGGGGCCGTCTCTGAGCTGGGATACAGCCCCCATCTCAGCTCAGAGACAGCCCCCATCCCAGCTCAGAGACAGCCCCATATCCCAGCTCAGAGACAGCCCCCATATCCCAGCTCAGAGACAGCCCCCATATCCCAGCTCAGAGACAGCCCCCATATCCCAGCTCAGAGACAGCCCCCATATCCCAGCTCAGAGACAGCCCCCATATCCCAGCTCATAGACAGCCCCTATCCAGCTCAGAGACAGCCCCCTATCCAGCTGCATTAACAAAGCCCCATCCCAGCTCAGAGACAGCCCCCATCCCAGCTCAGAGACAGCCCCCTATCCAGCTCAGAGACAGTCCCCTATACAGCTCAGAGACAGCCCCCTATCCAGCTCAGAGACAGCCCCCATATCCAAGTTCAGAGACAGCCCCCATATCCCAGCTCAGAGACAGCCCCCATATCCCAGCTCAGAGACAGCCCCCATATCCCAGCTCAGAGACAGCCCCCTATCCAGCTGCATTAACAAAGCCCCATCCCAGCTCAGAGACAGACCCCTATCCAGCTCAGAGACGGCCCCCTATCCAGCTCAGAGACAGCCCCATATTCCAGCTGGGACATGGGGGCCGTCTCTGAGCTGGGACATGGGGGCCGTCTCTGAGCTGGGACATGGGGGCCGTCTCTGAGCTGAGTATGAGGCCGTCTCTGAGCTGGGTATGAGGCCGTCTCTGAGCTGGGTATGAGGCTGTCTCTGAGCTGGGTATGAGGCCGTCTCTGAGCTGGATAGGGGGCCATCTCTGAGCTGGATAGGGGGCCGTCTCTGAGCTGGATAGGGGGCCGTCTCTGAGCTGGATAGGGGGTCGTCTCTGAGCTGGATAGGGGGCCGTCTCTGAGCTGGGATGGGGCTTTGTTAATGCAGCTGGATATGGGGCTGTCTCTGAGCTGGGATATGGGGGCTGTGTCTGAGCTGGGATATGGGGGCTGTGTCTGAGCTGGGATATGGGGGCTGTCTCTGAGCTGGTATATGG
The DNA here is from genome assembly GCA_029206835.1 of Rana muscosa. Lineage (NCBI taxonomy): Eukaryota > Metazoa > Chordata > Amphibia > Anura > Ranidae > Rana > Rana muscosa. Next base: position 631,856,623 of record CM055117.1, on the reverse strand, counting down.
GGGCCGTCTCTGAGCTGGGATATGGGGGCCGTCTCTGAGCTGGGATATGGGGGCCGTCTCTGAGCTGGGATATGGGGGCCGTCTCTGAGCTGGGATATGGGGGCCGTCTCTGAGCTGGGATATGGGGGCCGTCTCTGAGCTGGTATATGGGGGCCGTCTCTGAGCTGTGATATGGGGGCCGTCTCTGAGCTGGGATATGGGGGCCGTCTCTGAGCTGGGATATGGGGGCCGTCTCTGAGCTGGGATATGGGGGCTGTCTCTGAGCTCGGATATGGGGGCTGTCTCTGAGCTGGGATATGGGGGCCGTCTCTGAGCTGGGATATGGGGGCCGTCTCTGAGCTGGGATATGGGGGCCGTCTCTGAGCTGGGATATGGGGGCCTTCTCTGAGCTGGGATGGGGCTTTGTTAATGCAGCTGGATAGGGGGCTGTCTCTGAGCTGGGATGGGGGCTGTCTCTGAGCTGGGATGGGGGCTGTCTCTGAGCTGGGATGGGGGCTGTCTCTGAGCTGGGATGGGGGCTGTCTCTGAGCTGGGATCGGGGCTGTCTCTGAGCTGGGATGAGGACTCTCTCTGAGCTGGGATGGGGGCTCTCTGAGCTGGGATGGGGGCTGTCTCTGAGCTGGGATGGGGGCTGTCTCTGAGCTGGGATGGGGGCTGTCTCTGAGCTGGGATGGGGGCTGTCTCTGAGCTGGGATGGGGCTTTGTTAATGCAGCTGGATAGGGGGCTGTCTCTGAGCTGAGATGGGGCTTTGTTAATGCAGCTGGATATGGGGGCTGTCTCTGAGCTGGGATATGGGGGCCGTCTCTGAGCTGGGATATGGGGGCCGTCTCTGAGCTGGGATATGGGGGCCGTCTCTGAGCTGGGATATGGGGGCCGTCTCTGAGCTGGGATATGGGGGCCGTCTCTGAGCTGGGATATGGGGGCCATCTCTGAGCTGGGATATGGGGGCCGTCTCTGAGCTGGGATATGGGGGCCATCTCTGAGCTGGGATATGGGGGCCATCTCTGAGCTGGGATATGGGGGCCGTCTCTGAGCTGGGATACAGCCCCCATCTCAGCTCAGAGACAGCCCCCATCCCAGCTCAGAGACAGCCCCATATCCAGCTCAGAGACAGCCCCCATATCCCAGCTCAGAGAAAGCCCCCATATCCCAGCTCAGAGACAGCCCCCATATCCCAGCTCAGAGACAGCCCCCATATCCCAGCTCAGAGACAGCCCCCATATCCCAGCTCATAGACAGCCCCCTATCCAGCTCAGAGACAGCCCCCTATCCAGCTGCATTAACAAAGCCCCATCCCAGCTCAGAGACAGCCCCCATTCCAGCTCAGAGACAGCCCCCATCCCAGCTCAGAGACAGCCCCCATCCCAGCTCAGAGACAGCCCCCTATCCAGCTCAGAGACAGTCCCCTATCCAGCTCAGAGACAGCCCCCTATCCAGCTCAGAGACAGCCCCCATATCCCAGCTCAGAGACAGCCCCCATATCCCAGCTCAGAGACAGCCCCCATATCCCATCTCAGAGACAGCCCCCATATCCCAGCTCAGAGACAGCCCCCTATCCAGCTGCATTAACAAAGCCCCATCCCAGCTCAGAGACAGACCCCTATCCAGCTCAGAGACGGCCCCCTATCCAGCTCAGAGACAGCCCCATATTCCAGCTGGGACATGGGGGCTGTCTCTGAACTGGGACATGGGAGCCGTCTCTGAGCTGGGACATGGGGGCCGTCTCTGAGCTGGGACATGGGGGCCGTCTCTGAGCTGGGACATGGGGGCCGTCTCTGAGCTGGGACATGGGGGCCGTCTCTGAGCTGGGACATGGGGGCCGTCTCTGAGCTGGGACATGGGGGCCGTCTCTGAGCTGGGACATGGGGGCCGTCTCTGAGCTGGGACATGGGGGCCGTCTCTGAGCTGGGACATGGGGGCCGTCTCTGAGCTGGGACATGGGGGCCGTCTCTGAGCTGGGACATGGGGGCCGTCTCTGAGCTGGGATATGGGGCCGTCTCTGAGCTGGGATATGGGGCCGTCTCTGAGCTGGGATATGGGGCCGTCTCTGAGCTGGGATATGGTGCCGTCACTGAGCTGGGATATGGGGCCGTCACTGAGCTGAGATATGGGGCCGTCTCTGAGCTGGGATATGGGGCCGTCTCTGAGCTGGGATATGGGGCCGTCTCTGAGCTGGGATATGGGGCCGTCTCTGAGCTGGGATATGGGGCCGTCTCTGAGCTGGGATATGGGGCCGTCTCTGAGCTGGGATATGGGGCCGTCTCTGAGCTGGGATATGGGGCCGTCTCTGAGCTGGGACGGGGCTTTGTTACCCACTTAACGACCGCCTCCAGTAGATATACAACAGCAGAATGGCACGGACAGGCAAATCAACGTACCTGTACGTCCCCTTTAACTGCCCTATGTGGGGGTCGCGCTCGCAACCTTCCCCGTGAGTCGGACCGCGGGTCCCGCGGAGTATTTAAACTAGGATTGATGGGGAGGGTGAACTAGAATTACATCGGGCACACAGGTCAGTTAGGGGTCAGACATTAATGAAGGGTGGAATGGGGATAGATGGGGGAGGGTTATGGCAGGTGACAAGAAAGTTCCCATGTTGCAAACAGCCATTGGAAACTATAGTGCCAGTTGTACTACTAAAAATGATATGAAAAACACCAGAGAAAAATTTAATACATTAAAGTGTTTGTTCACCAATGCCAGAAGTCTGCCAAGCAAAATAGGTGAGTTGGAAGCTCTGGTGCATGAGGAGAGCTATGACGTAATCGGTATTGCTGAAACTTGGCTTCAATCCTCACATGACTGGGTTATTAATATTCCTGGCTATGCACTCTTTCGGAGAGACAGGGTAAAAAGGAAAGGTGGTGGGGTCTGTCTCTATGTGAGAAGTGATCTCAAAGCGAGTGTGAAAGAGGACCTGGTTGATGGAGAGTGTGATGAGGCTGAAGCATTATGGGTGAAACTGCATACAGATGTGCGTAGTTCAAAGTTAATCATTGGAGTTTGTTATAGACCACCCAATGTTAATGAGGAGGTGGAGACTCAGCTCCTTGCACAGATGGAAAGGGCTGCAAGGGCTGGGACGGTGATAATAATGGGGGATTTTAACTACCCAGAAATTGACTGGAGTAATGGCACTGCTGGGACAGTTAAAGGGCAAAAATTTATAAGCCTGTTGCAGGACAATTTTATGGTCCAGTTTATTGAGGCCCCAACGAGGAATGATGTTCTGTTGGACCTGGTAATCTCAAACCATGCAGAGCGTATTACTAATGTTCAGATAAAGGAACACCTGGGTAGCAGTGACCATAACATGATTTCATTTGATGTTAGCTGTAAGCATGAAATACATGCAGGAAAGATAAAAACACTTAATTTCAATAAAGCAAATTTTCCATGAGGGCTGCTCTCCAGGACTTAGACTGGGAGGGAAAATTGGCACCGATTAACACAGAACAGAAATGGGAAGTCTTCAAAAAGACTGTTTGGGACCTCACTGCAAAGTATATTCCCATGGGCAATAAGTTTAAAAGGCTAAAAATAAAACCTATGTGGCTCACGGTTAAAGTTAAAAAAGCTATAAACAATAAGATAAAAGCTTTTAAAAAATATAAAAATGAAGGAACACTAGTGTCATTTAAATGTTACAAAGAATATAACAGAATATGTAAAAAGAAAATCAAGGATGCAAAAATTCAAAACGAACGACAGATTGCAAAAGATAGTAGGACAAACCCCAAAAAATTCTTCAAATATATTAATAGTAAAAAGGTCAAGTCTGAGCATGTAGGCCCTTTACAAAATAATCTAGAGTGGGTGACTGGGGACAAAGAGAAGGCTAATTTATTAAATACTTTCTTCAGCTCTGTGTATACAAAGGAGCATGGGGGAGATCATGTCCATAATGGGGGTGGTAGTGACACAGCCCCAAATCCACAATGGCTCAAAAGTGATATGGTCCAGAAATATTTAGCCAGAATAAAGGTGGATAAAGCACCTGGACCAGATGGCATCCACCCACGGATCCTAAAAGAATTGAGCTCTGAAATTTCAAAGCCATTGTATCTAATTTTTAGGGACTCATTAATGACAGGAATAGTACCACCGGATTGGCGCAGGGCCAATGTGGTGCCTATATTCAAAAAGGGAACAAAGTCTTTAACAAGTAACTATAGACCTGTTAGTTTAACTTCTATAGTTGGGAAGATACTGGAGAGATTAATAAAAGACCACATAGATGAGTTCTTGCTGGAAACAAACTATTTAAGCAACAGACAGCATGGATTCATGAAAGACAGAAGTTGTCAGAAAAACCTGATTTCTTTTTATGAAGAGGTAAGTAAAATCTTGGACAGAGGGGTGGCTGTGGACGTGGTATACTTGGATTTTGCAAAAGCATTCGATACAGTTCCCCACACACGGCTCATGTGCAAGGTAAAGTCTACAGGATTGGAAATATCAGTTTGTAAATGGATAGAAAACTGGCTAAAAGACGGAATTCGGAGAGTAGTGGTTAATGATTCTTACTCTGAATGGTCCAAGGTTATCAGTGGTGTACCCCAAGGTTCAGTGCTGGGACCCTTACTTTTTAATATCTTTATAAATTATATTGGGTCTGAGATCAAAAGTAACATTTCTGTCTTTGCAGATGACACCAAACTATGCAGTGGAATAACGTCCTCACAGGATGTCGCCAATTTACAAACCAACCTCAATGCTCTGTCTAATTGGGCTACTATGTGGCAGATGAGGTTTAATGTTGATAAATGTAAAGTTATGCACTTGGGGGCTAAGAATATGAATGCATCATACATACTAGGGGGAGTAAAACTGGGGGGATCCGTAGTGGAGAAGGATCTGGGGGTTTTGGTAGATCATAAGCTCAATAATGGCATGCAATGCCAAGCTGCGGTTTCCAAAGCGAGCAAAGTCCTTTCTTGTATTAAGAGAGGTATGAACTCCAGATAGAGAGATATCATTTTACCCCTGTTCAAATCATTAGTAAGACCTCATCTGGAATATGTAGTTCAGTTTTGGGCACCAGTTCTCAAAAAGGATATCGGGGAACTGGAGAAAGTGCAGAGAAGGGCAACCAAACTGATAAGAGGCATGGAGGAGCTAAGCTATGAGGAAAGATTAGAGGAACTGAAATTATTCACTCTTGAGAAGAGGAGAATAAGGGGGGATATGATCAACATGTACAAATATATAAGGGGTCCATATAGTGAACTTGGTGTTGAGTTATTCACTTTACGGTCAACACAAAAGACAAGGGGGCACTCTTTACGTCTAGAGGGAAAAAGATTTCATCTCCAAATACGGAAAGGTTTCTTCACAGTAAGAGCTGTGAAAATGTGGAACAGACTCCCTCCAGAGGTGGTTCTGGCCAGCTCAGTAGATTGCTTTAAGAAAGGCCTGGATACTTTCCTAAATGTACATAATATAACTGGGTACTGACATTTATAGGTAAAGTTGATCCAGGGTAAATCCGATTGCTTCTCTGGGGATCAGGAAGGAATTTTTTCCCCTGCTGTAGCAAATTGGATCATGCTCTGCTGTTTTTTTTTGCCTTCCTCTGGATCAACTGTGGGTATAGAATTGGGTATATGGGATTGTACGATATATATTTTTTTTTTTTATGGTTGAACTGGATGGACTTGTGTCTTTTTTCAACCTGACTAACTATGTAACTATGGTCTCACGGAGGGATGGAGCGCGGAGATGTTCGTGTAAACACAACATCTCCCCGCTTGCCTACTGACACCGTCACCGATCTCCGCTCTGTGTAATCACGCCCCCTAACAGTAGTAATCACTCCCTTAGGCACACTTAATCCCCTTCAGCGCCCCTAGTGGTTAACCCCTTCACTGTCAGTGTCATTTTTACAGTAACCAGTGCATTTTATAACACTGATCGCTGTAAAAATGACAATGGTCCCAAAAATGTGTCAAAAGTGTCCGCCATAATGTCGCAGTCACGAAAAAAAAAAATCGCTGATCGCTGCCATTACTAGTAAGAAATTTATTTTATTTTATTTTTTTATAAAAATGCCATAAAACTATCCCCTATTTTGTAAACGCTATAACTTTTGCGCAAACCAATCAATAAACGCAGATTGCGATTTTTTTACCAAAAATATGAAGAATACTTATCGGCCTAAACTGAGGGAAAAAAAAATGTTTTTATATATTTTTTGGGGATATTTATTATAGCAAAAAGTAAAATATATTGAATTTTTTTCAAAATTGTCGCTCTATTTTTGTTAATAGCGCAAAAAATAAAAACCGCAGAGGTGATCAAATACATCCAAAAGAAAGCACAATTTGTGGGGAAAAAAGGACATAAATTTTGTTTGGGAGCCACGTCGCATGACCGCGCAATTGTCAGTTAAAGCGACGCAGTGCCGAATCGCAAAAAATAGGATTTTTGTACGCACCGTAAAATCCGTTTTTCTGACGTCCAAGGACTGACACAGCTCTCATACTGTTTACGTGTGGGTATATGTCCAGGGCCAGATTAAGAACATCATGGGCCTGGTGCTGAGGATTTTGGTGGGCCTTTTATAAATAATAAATAAATAAATATGCAAACAATTTTTTGTTATAACAAATTAAATTAGAGAGAGAGAGGGAGGATGAGAAAGAGAGAGAGCGAGAGGGTGAGAGAGGGGTGAGGGGTAAGGGAGGGAGGATGAGGAAGAAAGGGGGGATGAGAGAGAGAGGATGCGCATGAGCATGCGTGGGAATGACATCAACGCAGCCCGGCCAAGGCAAGTGACCGAAGGCACAGAGCCCAGAAGGAAGACCGGGTGAAAATGGAAGCGCTCAGGACCCGCTGGATTGATCACAGCGCTGGAGGGCTCAGTCTGACAATTTAAATGTACCCTAATGTGCTAATATGCTGTGCATAATTGTACATTATGGCAAAACCTACCTCAGGGCCTCTAAAAAGTAGTAATGTTAGCGAAGTTTACTACCGCTTTATTATCACAGGATCCCAGGAGCCTCTCATGGGGCCCCCTACTGACCCGGTGGCCTTTGGTCAGTGCCTAAGTGCATAGTTGCCAACATTTCAAAAATATTTTTAAGGGGCACTTTTTTCACCAGTGCTATATTTAGAGTAGCTGAGATCCCCATTGTTCCTCTATACATCACAATAGTAATCACAAAATGAAATGAGTACTAATAATGGGGCAGAACAAATATGAGGACTGAGAAGATTTCCTTCAGTTGAACTAACAAAATTGTGCCTATTCTAGATCTGGTAACATTGAGGATATTCTGTATAATTTTAAATAACAGTTTTTTGTGGGTAAGAGGCTTAGGGGAGGAGTATGGACGGTATAAAACTGGGAAGTATGTGCAGGTAATGGAGAGGAATGTGGAGGGTCTAACAGTGGGCACTATGTACAGGAGAGTAGTGTGGAGGGTATGGCAGAAGGCACTATGTACAGGAGAGGAGTTTGAAGGGTATGACAGTGGGCAGCATGCACAGCAGAGGAGTGTGGAGGGTATGACAGAGGGTGGTATGTACCGGAGAGGAGTGTGGAGGGTATGAAAGTGGGCAGTATGTACAGAAGAGCAGTGTGGAGAGTATGACAGTGGGCAGTATGTACAGGAAAGGAATGTGGAGGGTATGATGGGGGCAGTATGTACAGGAGAGAAATGTGGAGAGAAAGATAGTTGGCAGTATGTACAGGAAAGGAGTGTGAAGGGTAAGGTTAGGTTACAGTATGTACAGGAGAGGAGTGTGGAGGGTAAGGTTGGGTTACAGTATGTACAGGAGAGGAGTGTGGATGGTATGATAGTGGGCAGTATGTACAGGAGAGGGGTGTGGAGGGTATAATGGGGGCAGTATGTACAGGAGAGGAGTGTGGAGGGTATGATAGTGGGCAGTATGCACAGGAGAGGAGTGTGGAGGGTATGACAGTCGGCACTATGTACAATAGAGGAGTTTATGAATGTGGGCAGTATGTACAGGATAGGAGTGTGGAGGGTATGACAGTGAGCAGTATGTACAGGAGAGGAGTGTAGACGGTATGATACTGAGCAGTATGTACATTACATGTGTGTGGAGGGTAAGACAGTGAGCAGTATGTACAGGAGAAGAGTGTGGAGGGAATGACAGTGGGCAGTATGTACAGGTGAGGAGGGTATGACAAAAGGCAGTATGTACAGGAAAGGAATGTGGAGGGTATGAGAGCGAGCAGTATGTAAAGGAGAGGAGTGTGGAGGGTATGACAGCCGGCACTATGTACAATAGGAGTTTATGAAAGTGGTCAGTATGTACAGGAGAGGAGTGTGGACAGTATGATACTGAGCAGTATGTACATGAGATGAGTGTGGAGGGTAAGACAGTGAGCAGTATGTACAGAAGAGAAGTGTAGAGGGTATGACAGTGGGCACCATGTATAGGAGAGGAGTGTGTAGGGTATGACAGTGGGCACTATGTATAGGGAAGAAGCGTGGAGGGTATGACAGTGAGCAGTATGCACAGGAAAGGAGTGTGGAGGGTATGACGGTGAAGAGTGGAGAGGATATGACAATGGGCAGTATGTACAGGATAGAGGTGTGGAGGGTATGACAGTGGGCACTATGTATAGGAGAGAAGTGTGGAGGGTATGACAGTGAACAGTATGTACAGGAGAGGAGTGTGGAGGGTATGACAGCGGGCACTATGTATAGGAGAGAAGTGTGGAGGGTATGACAGTGAAGAGTGGGGAGGATATGACAATGGGCAGTATGTACAGGATAGAGGTGTGGAGGGTATGACAGTGGGCCCTATGTATAGGAGAGAAGTGTGGAGGGTATGACAGTGAACAGTATGTATAGGGAAGGAGTGTGGAGGGTATGACAGTGAGCAGTATGCACAGGAGAGGAGTGTGGAGGGTATGACGGTGGGCACTATGTATAGGAGAGGAGTGTGGAGGGTATGACAGTAGGCACTATGTATAGGAGAGGAGTGTGGAGGGTATGACAGTGAGCTGTATGTACAGGAGAGGAGTGTGGAGAGTACGACAGTGGGCACTATGTACAGGAGAGAAGTGTATGACAGCGGGCACTATGTACAGGAGAGGAGTGTGTAGGGTATGACAGTGGGCACTATGTATAGGAGAGAAGTGTGGAGGGTATGACAGTGAGCAGTATGTACAGGAGAGAAGTGTGGAGAGTATTTACAGGTGAAGAGGATAAAGGGAATCTGGGAAGGAAAAATGTAAAGGTTTGTGGAAGGATGTTTAGGGACTGCGTAGTGGTTAAGCGGGCCATACATGGATTGAAATTACGCCAATTAAGCAGAGACCAGCCATAGTCGATCTATGTATGGGCTAGCTGGTTTTACACAAGTCAATCTATTATCTGACTTGAGTACAACCAGCCTGTCAGGTTTTTCCCAAAACAATCAGTGCTGCCAGCTATAGTTGGCAACACTAATCATTGTATTCGCAGGCAGAACACAATAACACTGCAGGAGTGATTCCCCCATCCACAGGTCAGCAGGTGAGAGGGTGTGTGGGGACAGGCTGGGGAGAGATACTAGTCAGTGGCTGGGTAGGCCCTGGCTAGTATCAGAGCCAGATACACACAGGTTACATACGCCACGATCGTTAGAGCGAGAACAATAATTCTAGCACTAGACCCCCTCTGTAACTCTCAACATGTAACCTGTAAAAAAAATGTAAGCATCGCTTAGTATACAACAAAATAAATCGTGATAACTTTAGTGTTTTTTTTGTTTTTTTTTATGAATCAAACAAACAGTCTCTTTAAAAAAAAAAAAACAGGTTTGAAAAATTGCTGCGCAAATACCGTGTAACATAAAAAGTTGCAAAGACCACCATTTTATTCCATAGGGTCTCTGCTAAAACAATATATAATGTTTGAGGATTCTGAGTATTTTCTAGCAAAAAACAAATGATGATTTTTACATGTAGGAGAGAAGTTTCAGAATTGGCCTGGGTGGCAAGGGGTTAATTACTATAAGTCCCCTTTAACACTGAGGGCGTTTTGCAGGCGCTATAGCGTTAAAAATAGCGCCTGCAATCCGCCCTTAAACAGGTGCTCTATTCACACTGGAGCGGTGCGCTGGCAGGGCGTCAGAAAAAGTCATGCCAGCAACTTCTTTAGAGTGCATTAGGAGCGGTGAACTCACCGCTCCTAATGCGCTCCTGCCCATTAAAATCAATGGGCAGCACCGCCGTGTGCCGGAAATACGCCGCTGTAGCGGCACATCTCGGGCGTTTTTTACCCTTTCTCGGTCGCTGGCGGGGGGTTAAAAGCGCCCTGCTAGTGGCCGAAATGTGCCGCAAATCCGACGGTAAAATAGCAGCGTTTTACCGCTATTTTACCGCCAACGCTCGGGGCGGCATAGTGTGAAAGCAGTCTTAGTGATATACAAATAATTATTATAAGCACTGTGAGCTCATCCTCTCTGCTGCAGAGTGTGTCAGCTTGTATTTAAACTGGCTGTTCTGTATATAGCTTCTGACAGGCTGCGCAAACATCCTCGTATCTCCGGAACCCTAAATGATAACAGCCCCATATTTTGACCAATGGTGGGGTGGGTCTTCAGCTGCATACCCCCCAAATATGGGGTCTCTGTGGCCCCTGGTCGCCGAGCTACAATCCTCGAAGCCGATCTTTTTTTTTTTTTGATTTTTTTTTTTTTTTTTTGGGCAAATGGGCCTATCTTGAGGAAGGGGCCTGGAGCTGCAGCTCCAATAGCCCCTATGTTAATCCGGCCCTGTATATGTCCCTGCTTGCAGGAGAAGACCTAGGCAGAATGTTAGATGTTAGAAACATTCTAGAACAAAACCAGAGCTGAACAGCCCCGCCCAGGGGGGCGGTCCCTCCGGACATTACCCTCCCACTTGCAGCTAGCAGCCTCAGTTCGTAACAAAGCAGTACAAACCTTAAAAAGAAGGGTGGGTGCTGTGTCAGTCCATGGACGTCAGAGAAACAAATTTTATGGTGAGTACAAAAATCCTATTTTCTCTTATCGTCCATGGACTGACACAGCTCTCATACTGTTTACGTGTGGGACATCCCAAAGCAGTATAAGAAAAGGGTGGGAGCAAATAAAAAAGGAACAACCAAAACTTCACTCCAAACCAGCAGAGCTCCTCAACGGAGGAGTTGCAACATTAAGCAGCGGCCTGCAACACTTTGCGGCCGAAGGAAGCATCCGAAGATGCAGCCACATCAACCTTATAGAATTTTGAAAAGGCATGAACGGACGACCAGGTCGCCGCCTTGCACATTTGTGCAACCGACGCTTGATGTCGGAAAGCCCAGGAAGCACCAATTGCCCTGGTGGCATGCGCCGTAACTGGAAAGGGAGGGGCCACCCCCTTAATGGCATAGGCCTGTATAACAGTCTGTCTGATCCATCTAGAAAAAGACACCGATCGGCCCTGTTTCGGACCAGAGACACACAACTAGTGAGTCATATCACATACCACATAAAATGTGTGAAGCGCAAACCTTCTGGAATGCGATGTGTGAGGACACAAGGACGGGAGGACAATGTCCACATGAAGGTGAAAAGCCGAGACCACCTTTTGCAAAAGGAAGGTCGCGGACGCAACACCGCCTTATCCTTATGGATGACCAAATAGGGCGACTTGCAGGACAAGGCCGCCAACTCAGACACCCGTCTCACAGAAGTAATGGCCACTAAGAAGGCCACCTCCTGAGAAAAGGTCAAGAAGGGAATATCTCTGATATTTTCAAAGTGAGGTTCCTGGAGAACCGAGAGCGCCAAATTCAAATCCTGAGGAGGGAGAGGAGGTTTCAACAGGAGGGAGCACATGGCGAACCCCCTGCACAAAGGTGCTACCAAGGAATGACCCGCTAGCGGTTGCTGAAGGAAGACGGCCAAGGCCGAAAACTGACCCCTAATGGTACTCAAAGCAAGAATTTGGGTCACACCACGCTGCAAGGACCGCAGGATAATGGACCGCAGGACGGAATACGTCCGTGGACGCTAGTCCAGCTCATTGCACATAGCGATGTAAGCTTCCCAGGTACGGTGATATATCTTTCAAGCAAAAGACTTCCGTGCCCTGAACATGGTCGAAATGACTAAATCCGAGAGACCTCGGACTCTCAGCACCTGGCTTTCAATAGCTATGCCGTTAAGTCAGAGACTGTAAAACAAGGATGAAAAATAGGACCTTGAAACAGAAGGTCCTCCCTTATCGGCAACCGTCAAGGACTGTCCGCGATGAGACGTACCAGATCAGCGTATCAATGATGCCGAGACCCACCCGGCGCAAAGAGGATTACCGGAATCCCTTCGGCCACAACCCTGCGCAGCAGGCGAGGAAGCAGCGGCAGCGGAGGATAACAGATATCAGGTGATAATGACCCCATGGGGCCCACCAACGGATCCGAGGCATCCGCCCAAGGATCCCTGGACCCGGCCACAAACCTTGACACCTTATGATTGAGTCGAGAGGCCCTCAGGTCCACATCCGGCATGTCCAGGTGTAAGGACCACTCCGATAGTCCGCCTGCCAAATGTCTACGCTTGAACGTAGACGGCCGATAGAGACCACGTGGGGAGGCATATTCTGATTGCCCGTATGTCCAGAACATTGATCGGTAAACGGGCTTCGTCCGGAGTCCAAAGCCCTGGGGCTAACAGGACTCCCCAGACTCCACCCCAGCCCGACAGGCTGGCGCCCGTCATGAACACCGTCCACTGGATGGGGAGGGACGACTTCCCGGACCGAAGAGACGGGGACCCCAACCACGAGGCTAGGGACGCCCTGAGTGGGTGACTTATCTGGATCTAAAGATCCAAGGACAACGGGGATTTGTCCCAAGTGGACAGGATCTCTTACTGTAATGCCCGTGTGTGTGATTGGGCATACAGAACAACCTCGAACGAGGCCCTCATGAGTCCCAGGACTCTCATGCAAAAAACGGGTTGACGACCACTTCCGAGACGTCAGGACCTGCACTACAAACTGAAAAGTCAGTAACTTCTCCAGGGTTAGGAATACCTACGCCTCCATGGAGTCCAGAATCAGATCGAGATACTCCAAATGCTGAGCCGGGCCCAGGACCGACTTCTGACAACAGTCACACTTCTTCTAATTGTGAGCCATTGTCTGCTCTTAGAAGAAGATCGCCCATAAAAGCACCTTGGTAAAAAAAACTTTGGTGCCGAGGCTAGGCCGAAAGGGAAGAGCCACAATTGATAGTGGTCTTCGCCGATCGCAAGCGCAGAAACTACTGTTGACGCGCGCAGATCGGAACATGCAAGTAGGCGTCCTTGATGTCCAAGGATGCCAGAAAATCCCCTTGATGGAGTGTAGCGAACACCGCGCAAATGGATTCCATGCGGAACTTTTGCACCATCACAAAGGCATTCAGGCCTTGAGGCCCAGGTTTGGCCGAACCCCCATTCACCTTTTGGGACTACAAACAGATTTGAGTAGAAGCCCTGAACAACCTCTCCTGTGACGGAACCGGCACAATCACTCCGGACCGGATCAATACTGTACGGCCCTTAAGAGGGCCGCCCGACGGGCAGGAAGGAGAGGGAGAATTGAGGGAAAGAATCTGTCTGGGGGCCAGGAACGGAATTCTATCCTGTATCCTGAGGTGACCACCTCGCACACCCACCGGTCGGAGATCCGGGAGGTCCACCGAACCGTGAACCTGCAAGGACGTCCCCCCACCCCAGAGTCGGGCAGGGGCAAGACTCCATGCAGCGGCGGGCTTGGGAGCTTGCTTGGTAGGCTTACGCACCCAGGGACGCTTATGTCCCCCAGCCGCACTTTTTCCAGTCTGGGAGGGCTTACCCGTGGATTCTGACTGACGAAAAAAAAACCATTCTTCTTTGCCGGAAAGGAAGGGCCCGGCCTACGGTGGGGCTTCTTTTTCCGTAACAGACTGAGGAAGGAAGGTGCTCTTACCCCTTGTGACATCTATAATAATGGCATCCAGGGAGGCCCCAAACAGTCTACCGCCCTTAAAGGGCAAGTCAGCCAGGAGCTATTTGGAAGCTAGGTTGGCCGACCAGCATTTCAGCCAGATAAGGCGACGCAGCACCACAGCAGATAGAGGCCCCAGAAATTAAAGGGGCCGCATCCAAAGTGGCATCACACACAGAGACTAAACCCTGCACCAGTTGGTGAGCCAGGGTAATGGTCTCAGGAGGGAGATTATGCTCCTGAACCGTCTGGTGCAAAATCTTTGCCCATCCTGTGAGTGTCTTGAGACACAAGTGTCGCCGCCCCTATAGGGCGTAAGGCAGACCCCAATAAGGTAAACATAGTTCTACTCACCACTTCTGACCTCCTGTCAGTGGGATCCTTAAATGTAGGAGTCCCTTCCATTGGGAGCGTGGTAGCCTTATTCAAACGGGCGACCGGGGGCTCGACCACTGGGGGGAGAGCCCTTTCTTAACCAGGTCCTCCTTAAAGGGGTACCTCAAGGCTAGGCGCCGCGGGACCGTCAAAGTCTTCTGCGGCTTATCCCAGACTTAGTCAATGAATGTATCAAAAAAAGGCACATATGGAAAAACCTTTTTGAATAAACGGCTTTAAAGGAACCAAAGGAGACAGCTTTTACCTGAGGTTCCTCAGCATTCAGCTTGAGAGTGTTCCTCACAGCATCAATGAGTTCACTTACAAGCACCCTATCAGTTTTTCAGAACTGGGGTCTTCCTCACAGGGAATATCTTTTTTAAAAACATGAAAATCCTCAGACCTAGGGTCCTGAGCAGCAATAGCTAGGCCCATATCTGAGACAGAGCACTCCCCTACAGGAGGATGTGTGGGGAGGGGGCGCTTTACAGCTTCCTTGCGCTCGCACACCGCTTCCATCCTGACAAGGATGATTCCAGGACTGCCGACAACTAGTCACTAGGGACCGCAGGTGCAGGAGCACTGCCAGTTGCGTCAGACAAGTGTGGAGAAGCAGGTGAACTAGACTCCATACTGCCACCCTCTGAGACTTTTAAACACTATCATAGTGAGTAACACAGTCCACCCCACTGGCTATGCTGAAGCTGAGGAGGGGATACCCAGAGTACTCACCAACCCCTGTAAGGACCGCTCATTCTGCTGTATGAAACCGCGCTGCCGCGCGGGTGAAGCCTAGGGAGAGTGAGGAGACTGGACTGTGAGGAGATTGCGAGATTCGTGCCGCAGGAATAAAAATTAAAAGTAAAATCTTCCAGGAGACTGGCGCCTGAGAGAGCCACGTCTTCTCCTTCTGCTAGGCAGAAAAAAAACTGAGGCTGCTAGCTGCAAGTGGGAGGGTAATGTCTGGAGGGACCGCCCCCCTGGGCGGGGCTGTTCAGCTCTGGTTTTTTTTCTAGAATGTTTCTAACATTCTGCCTAGGTCTTCTCCTGCAAGCAGGGACATATACCCACATGTAAACAGTATGAGAGCTGTGTCAGTCCATGGACGATAAAGAGAAAGGGGCCTGGTCTTTATGCTGCATATTGGTCCGGGGCTTAAGTGGTTAATGAAGCTGGGATGGATATTGGGCTGTCTCTGAGCTGGATATTGGGCCAGTTGAAATTATATGGAAGTGCCTCTGAACTTACTTTTGGTAAGTGCTGGATATATCTAATGTTTTTTGAATTTTACTTCATTGCTTTTAATGAACAAATTACTTGTATTGCCCCCCAAATTTTACCTGCTCTGAAGGGGTGGTGCTAGGTGTGGACACGAGGGGCGGTTCTAGGGGGGCAGAGACAGGTGTGGCCTAGAGGAGGGGGGTGAGTTCCTGCACCTTTTCTCTGAAAAAAAAAAATCCCTACCTATAGGTAGTGCAAATATCTCCTAAATGGGCACCGTTTAGAACAGGGGTCTCAAAGTACCGGCCCGCGGGCCATTTGCGGCCCGCGGACTGGTTAAAAATGGCCCGCAGGCCCGATCCAGGATGTCTTTTTGCACAGGCACCGCAGAGGGGGAGGCGCCGAAGAGCTTTACCTCTCCATCACCTCTGTCCTCTCCGCTGCACACTGCCACAGCCCAGAGAGAGAACAGAGCGGACGATCGCCCCGCCCACCTAGGCACTGACGATCAGAGCCCCGATCCAGGGTCCTGCTGCTCAGAGCGGGAGATTGTGTTCTCTGGGTGCCCTGTCACTAGGCCTCTGTGGAAGCCAGGAGGAGAGGACTCGGGAGCCAGACGATCCTGACTGCCAGGAGAGGTGAGTGAGACAAAGTCCTTAGTGGGGTGGAGTAATTGTGTAGTGTGGGGCTATTTGTGCAGTGTGGGGGGTATTTTATGGAGTGTGGGGGGATTTGTGCAGTGTGGGGGTACTTGTGCAGTGTGGAGGTTAATTGTGTAGTGTGGGGCTATTTGTGCCGTGTGGGGGGTATTTTATGGAGTGTGGGGGCTATTTGTGCAGTGTGGGGGGTATTTTATGGAGTGTGGGGGTAATTGTGTAGTGTGGGGCTATTTGTGCAGTGTTGGGGGGTAATTGTGTAGTGTGGGGGGATTTGTGCAGTGTGGGGGGTATTTTATCGAGTTTGAGGGGGTATTTGTGTAGTGTGGGGGCAATTGTGTAGTGTGGGGGGTATTTTATGGAGTGTGGGGGGTAATTGTGTAGTGTGGGGGGTATTTTATGGAGTGTGGGGGGATTTGTGCAATGTTGGGGGTAATTATGGAGTGTGGGGGGTATTTGTGCAGTGTGTGGGGGGGGGGGGGTAATGCTGGGCGTTATTAATGTGTTTGCTGACACCAGTGCTGGGCGTTATTAATGTGTTTGCTGACACCAGTGATAGGGGTTAATAATGCGTTTGCTGACACCAGTGATTGGGGTTAATAATGTGTTTGCTGACACCAGTGCTGGGGGTTAATAATGCGTTTGCTGACACCAGTGCTGGGGGTTAATAATGTGTTTGCTGACACCAGTGATGGGGGTTAATAATGTGTTTGCTGACACCAGTGCTGGGGGGTTAATAATGCGTTTGTTGACACCAGTGCTGGGGGGTTAATAATGTGTTTGCTGACACCAGTGCTGGGGGTTAATAATGTGTTTGCTGACACCAGTGCTGGGGGGTTAATAATGTGTTTGCTGACACCAGTGATGGGGGTTAATAATGCGTTTGCTGACACCAGTGCTGGGGGTTAATAATCAATTTGCTGACACCAGTGCTGGGGGTTAATAATCAATTTGCTGACACCAGTGCTGGGGGTTAATAATGTGTTTGCTGACACCAGTGATGGGGGTTAATAATGCGTTTGCTGACATCAGTGCTGGGGGGGTTAATAATGCATTTGCTGACACTAGTGCTGGGTATAGTATATTATTGCTGGTATAGTTTATTGTTTTGAAGTTTTAAAAGTTTGCATGCGGCCCCCATGGGATATGAAAACTTGTCATGTGGCCCTCAGGCAATTTGAGTTTGAAACCCCTGGTTTAGAAGATATTCATATTACATATAGCCAGTGACACCTTTGGCGCATGCGCTCTGAAGGAACAACCAGCGGCGCGCGACCTCTGACCGGAGGTATTCCCTGAAATCACAGCAAAAGTGCATCAGTGTGAAAGGGGCCTAAGGATACCTCATGTGTGGTGTGAACACCGTTTACATATGTGCTTACTTCTGCGTGTGAGCACAGGATGGGGCGCTTTAACCACTTAAGCCCCGGACCATTTTGTAGCTAAAGGACCAGAGGTGTTTTCAGAATTTGGCACTGCGCTGCTTTAACTGGAAATTATGCGGACATGCAATGTTGTACCCAAACGAAATTTGCGTCCTTTTCTTCCCACAAACAGAGCTTTCTTTAAATGGTATTTGATTGCCTCTGCGATTTTTATTTTTTGCGATATAAATGGAAAAAGACTGAAAATTTTGAAAAAAAATGATATTTTCTACTTTTTGTTATAAGACAAATCGAATAAACTCAATTTTAGTCATACATTTAGGCCAAAATGTATTCAGCCACATGTCTTTAGTAAAAAAAATGTCAATAAGCGTATATTTATTGGTTTGCGCAAAAGTTATAGCGTCTACAAACTAGGGTACATTTTCTGGAATTTACACAGCTTTTAATTTATGACTGCCTATCTCATTTCTTGAGGTGCTAAAATGACAGGGCAGTACAAAACCCCCCCAAATGTCCCCATTTTGGAAACTAGACATCTCAAGGAAATTGCTGAGAGGCATGTTGAGCCCATTGAATATTTTTTTTTTGTCCCAAGTGATTGAATAATGACAAAAAAAAAAAAAAAAAAAATTTACAAAAAGTTGTCACTAAATGATATATTGCTCACACATGCCATGGTTATATGTGAAATTGCACCCCAAAATACATTTTTCTGCTTCTCCTGAGTACGGGGATACCACATGTGTGGGACTTTTTAGGAGCCTAGCCGCGTACGGGACCCCGAAAACCAAGTACCCGCCTTCAGGATTTCTAAGGGCACAAATTTTTGATTCCACTCCTCACTACCTATCACAGTTTCGAAGGCCATAAAATGCCAAAAAATAGCACAAACCCCCCAAATGACCCCATTTTGGAAAGTAGACACCCCAAGCTATTTGCTGAGAGGCATGGTGAGTATTTTACAGCTCTCATTTGTTTTTGAAAATGAAGAAAGAAAATATTTTTTTTTTTTCAATTTTCAAAACTTTGTGACAAAAAGCGAGATCTGCAAAATACTCACAATACCTCTCAGCAAATAGCTTGGGGTGTCTACTTTCCAAAATGGGGTCATTTGGGGGGGGGGGGGGTTTGTGCCATCTGGGCATTCCATGGCCTCCGAAACTGTGATAGGCAGTGAGGAGTGAAACCAAAAATTTACACCCTTAGAAAGCCTGAAGGCGGTGCTTGGTTTCCGGGGTCCCGTACATGGCTAGGCTCCCAAAAAGTCCCACACATGTGGTATCCCCGTACTCAGGAGAAGCAGCAAAATGTATTTTGGGGTGCAATTTCACATATAACCATGGCATGTGTGAGCAATATATCATTTAGTGACAACTTTTTGTAATTTTTTATTTTTTTTGTCATTATTCAATCACTTGGGACAAAAAAAAAATATTCAATGGGCTCAACATGCCTCTCAGCAATTTCCTTGAGATGTCTAGTTTCCAAAATGGGGACATTTGGGGGGGGGGTTTTGTACTGCCCTGCCATTTTAGCATCTCAAGAAATGAGATAGGCAGTCATAAATTAAAAGCTGTGTAAATTCCAGAGAATACTCAGGAGAAGCAACAGAATGTATTTTGGGGTGTAATTCCACATATGCCCATGGCATGTTTGAGCAATATATCATTTAGTGACAACTTTGTGCAAAAAAAAAATAAAAATAAAAAAAAATTGTCTTTTTTCCGCAACTTGTGTCAACATATAAAATATTCAATGGACTCGACATGCCTCTCAGTTTCTAGCTTGGGGTGTCTACTTTCCAAAATGGGGTAATTTGGGGGGGGTTTTGAACTGTCCTGGCATTTTATACACAACATTAGGAAGCTTATGTCACACATCATCCACTCTTCTAACCACTTGAAGACAAAGCCCTTTCTGACACTTTTTGTTTACATGAAAACATTTATTTTTTTTGCAAGAAAATTATGTTGAACCCCCAAACATTATATATTTTTTTTAAAGCAAAGGCCCTACAGATTAAAATGGTGGGTGTTGCATTTTTTTCTCCCCACACAGTATTTGCGCAGCGATATTTCAAACGAATTTTTTGGGGAAAAAAATACACTTTTTAAAATTTTAATCCACTAAAACACAATATATTGCCCAAATGTTTGATGAAATAAAAAAGATGATCTTAGGCCGAGTACATAGATACCAAACACGACATGCTTTAAGATTTCGCACAAACGCGCATTGGCGACAAACTACATACATTTTTAAAAGCCTTTAAAAGCCTTTACAGGTTACCACGTTAGATTTAGAGAGGTCTACTGCTAAAATGACTGCCCTCGATCTGACCTTTGTGGTGATACCTCACATGCATGGTGCAATTGCCGTTTACATATGACGCCAGACCGACGCTTGCGTTCGCCATTGCGCAAGAGCAGGGCAGGACAGGGGTGCTTTTTTTTTCTTTTTTTTATTATTAATTTTTATTTTTAAACTGTTCCTTCCATATTTATTTATTTTTTATCATTTTTATTGTTATTTTAGGGAATGTAAATATCCCCTATGATAGCAATAGGTAGTGACAGGTACTCTTTTTTTATTTTTTTTAAATGGGGTCTATTAGACCCTAGATCTTTCCTCTGCCCTCAAAGCATCTGACCACACCAAGATTGGTGTGATAAAATGCTTTCCCAATGGCGCTTTTTATATCCGGGGGGGGGACATTCCCTCCCACTGCTTGTAAAAGCAGTCCAGAGGCTAATTAGCCACTAGGATTGCTTTTACATGAAAGCCGGCCGCTGGCTGAAAAGAATGATACCAAGATGATACCTAAACCCGCAGGCATCAATCTGGTATAACCATTCAAAGTCCAGCAACATACCAGTACGTTGCTGGTCCTTGTTGGACATGTATTGTAATCTTTTTTTTCATGCAGCCTGTTGGCTGAACGAAAAAAAGAGATTGATTGGTGGGTATGCCCACCATTAGAATACCTCCCTTCATTCACCCACTTCTAATGATGGGCATACATGCACCATTTATATATGCCGAAGCATGGAGGCATCCTCCCGCAAAAGTTATGCCGCACACACATGGTCGGACTTTTTCACGGGCAAGCCTCCGTCGGAATTTCGACCGCATGTACGCGGCATTAGGAGCAAAATCGTATAATTACCAATATGCTGTGTGTTAAAGCCTAGCTTCCAATCCGAGCTCCACCAGAGGGCAGGCGCCTCCAGGGATCCAACAGCTCCCCAGCCACCCAACACCCCGGGGGCCAGCGCCACCAGGAATTTGATGCGACCTACAGGGAGCCATACCGGAGGGGGGAAGCTCCACGCGGGGCGCGCACGGACAGGCGACCAGCACCTATAGATGACATCAAAGACATCAATGTAGGATGCATGGGTGTTGCTTCCGTACAGTTCATAAATTATATGACATCTTATTATATGGGCAGATAGGAGGTCCATATAGGTTGCCCTTACATTGTTAAAAGTTAGGATGTTGGTATATTTATTAATGAATTCTAATAATATGATGGGTACAGCAGTGACTAGGTATGTTGTATGTGTGGTGGTGGTGGTGAAAGGGTGTGATGGGGTGGGCTAGTAAGGGTGAAACAAAGATGGGAAAATTAGTAAAAACAAATAAGTGAAAAACAAACATTTGTTAGTAAGGCTCCATGTACACAGAAGCTGATAAACTGCAGTTTATTGGCGTTTTTTTAAAAACCCCATTAACTGCACTCTATGTTAGCCTATGTGTTCATGTACACATAGCGTTTTTTAGCTTTAATGAGCAGTGGATTTAATGGGCTTTTTTCTGAACGCATGAAATTCGCGTTCAAAGTGCCGTTTTTCGGCAGAAAAAACGCAAAACGCCGAAAAACGCTCAAACGCTGGCCGCGAGCGTTTTTTGGTCCATTGAAAAAAAAAAAACACGCTACACTGAAAAACGCTAATAAAAGCTAGTAAAAAAAACGCTGATAGAAGCTAGTAAAAAAACGCTGATAAAAGCTAGCTTTTTCTGCTGCTTTAAAAACGACCGTTTTTGAGCTTCTGTGTACATGGAGCCTAAAAGTGAAAATGAAAATGAGTGAAAGTGAAATTAGAAGAATGATGTGTAATCGGAAGTGTGAAAGAATGAAGTGTAAATGTGGAATGTGAAGTGGAATGAAATGTGATGTTGTGAAGGTGATGGGAAGAGTGTTAAATAAAAAATGTGTGTGAAAAATGTGGAATGCTACAACCATATCAAAGTCAAGGCTGATTATAAGGGAGCCAATTCCATTGATACTGGAAGGTTCCCAGCCAAACCTTTGGGATATTACCCAGAGGGAAAGGAAGAAGGGGAGAGACAATAAGCCTATGTAGGCTGTTTGATACTTACAATTGTCTGGACCTTCTGAACTGCCATGTTTATGGAGCTGGGGATCAATGGGAGATCTACCCAGTTTCCAAAGTGTATTTATATATGATCCTCAATTGAGGAAGATGTGCTAAGATGATCCTCCCCCATGCGTTGCCTCGCAGGAGCGACCATGCCGCAATGGCGACCCTCCCTGGATGGCTACCTCGGCATCCCGGAAGGACAGCCATCCGACAACTGACGTCACCTCCGCCGTAAACCACGCGGCGTCCTGACGTCACGCGGTTGCAATGGATTCGCGCACACACGAGCGGCGTAGAGACGCCCGGAGGGGATCGGGGATGCCGCCGGTAAGAGGAAACGCCCATGGAGTGAGGACGGAGAGAATCTCTGCCGTCCATTGGGCGTATTAGGAGCACAGGAACCTGTGCTCCTCCCCCTTGCCAGGAGGCCACACCTGTGGGCGGCACCAGCATGCCGAAACAACAGGTGGCAGAGGCCACGGACACCCCAAAAGGAACCAACCCAAATGGAGAAGGCCATTAGGAAGCAGTATAGTGCATAAATTGGGCACAAATACTGGAGTGTAATTAAAAATTGATAATGTACATAAGCCTTAATAAATGGGTATATAAATTAATATATTAATCGAAACCTGGAGCTAGAGAATGATTGTCTCTCTTCCCTTCTTCCTTTCCCTCTGGGTAATATCCCAAAGGTTTGGCTAGGAACCATCCAGTACCAATGGAATTAGCTCCCTTATAATCAGCCTTGACTTTGATATGGTTGTAGCATTCCACATTTATTACACACACACACATTTTTATTTAACACTCTTCCCATCACCTTCACAACATCACATTTCATTCCACTTCACATTCACACTTCCGATTACACATCATTCTTCTAATTTCACTTTCACTCATTTTCCCCTTTTTACTAACAAATTTTTGTTTTTACAAATTTTCCCATCTTTGTTTCACCCTTACTAGCACCCCCCCCCATCACACCCTTTCACCACCACACATACAACATACCTAGTCACTGCTGTACCCATCATATTATTAGAATTCATCAATATACCAACATCCTAACTTTTAACAATGTAAGGGCAACCTATATGGACCTCCTATCTGCCCATATAATAAGATGTCATATAATTTATGAACTGTACGGAAGCAACATCCATGCATCCTACTTTGATGTCATCTATAGGTGCTGGTCGCCTGTCCGTGCGCGCCCCGCGTGGAGCTTCCCCCCTCCGGTATGGCTCCCTGTAGGTCGCATTAAATTCCTGGTGGCGCCGGGTGGCTGTTGGATCCCTGGAGGCGCCTGCCCTTTGGTGGAGCTCTGATTGGAAGCTAGGTTTTAACCCACAGCATATTGGTAATTATAAAATTTGTGTCCCTTACCTGTGGGTACATACCCAGGTAACGAAGTGATAAATTACCTTATATTTTTTGCAGCAATCAATTTATCCTCTGAAGAAGATCCTTTGTGATCGAAACGCATCAAGAACATATACAGATGCATATCTACATGTATAGCATTGCTGTGTACTATTTATGTTTTGTTTAAACATTTTGTATGTGTAAACTCCATCAGAGCTTTAAATTGTTTGTAAACCTGTGTACAGATGCAATAAAAATGTTTCATCATACTTTTGCCACTTAAAAACCCCACTGGGGGGGCATTCCTATTCCTCATTAAACGGGGTGCGTAGCACCATTCACTCTCCTCATATACATCTCTTCCCCACTTCAAGACATGACTAAAAAGTGTCCCAAATGGAGACTCAGTGGATATATACTCCAATCTCTTCAACCAATGGAACTCAACATAGATATTGATTTGAAATGTTTCCTAATATTAAAGTTTGTTTTTTTCTGTGTAATTGGCCTCACAACATATGGGGAATCTCATTCAATACTCGTTTTCTCCTTTTCTATATACTAGCTACATGAGTAATTTTACCATATATCGGCTTCTTACATTTAATAATCATTTTAATATTATGCATACTTTTATTTGTCCACAAACATACCTTCAGCCTCATGTGAATATATGTCCAATACTATTAGATTAGCAGCCACAAGATGGCGCTGATCAGAGGAATTCCCCTCGGTGGTATGTCAAATTAAGTTTATTCACATATATGCGACAGGATCATTGTTCCATTAAAATCGGAATTACATTTGTTAACATTTGTGCAAATTCAAAATGGTTGGCCATTTTATAATGGTGTTGACACAGTGTGCATATTAGCATCCCTAGGAGGAAAAATTTGCACTATAGATTTGTCCTCTCCTCCATTTTGGAGGAGTCTCAATCATAACCATCCCATACGTATATAAGCAAGCTGGAAGTGGCATGAGGTCACTTCCTGAAGACGCCATTTATGGCAAAACGTACGTCGGAGCAGAGGATTTGTCACCCCACACCAGGCTTTACCCCCTACAAGCAGGACGCAGAATGCACACTACTGCGTTAGGAACAAGCCAGACCCGCACTCGCCGTTTTCCCTAGTGCCGGGCAGGCACTTTTACATGCGAGTGCAAGCTACTACTTTGTCATTGCTTTTACATTTTATTAAATATACAGTAAAACCTTGGTTTGAGAGTGTTTTGCAAGACAAGCAAAATTGTTGAATACGTTTTGGACTTTATATACAAGCAATGTCTTGATATAAGAGTAGTGTCATGTCACAACTGAATATAAAAAGAGAAGAGGCGCCTCCAAGTGTAGCAATATGGTTACATTTAATGAAGGTACAACATTTAGCAACTCACATGGTTGATGATTAAAAGAGGCACATCTAAGTTTGCAGGCATCAAGGGGAAAGCTGTCCAGACCGTCCTCCGCACCGCCATCAACTTCACGCTGCGCTCCACGAGCTCTTCAAACTTAACTTTCAGATCGCTCTACTGCAGGGTAGTCTTTCCGGTCACGATGGCAGACTGACAGCAGTGAGAGCCGGTGGTGCGGAGTATTGTCTATGTGGACAGCTTAACCCCAGATGCCTGCATACTTTAGATGTGCCTCTTAATCAACCATGTGGGTTGCTAAATGTTGTACCTTCATTAAATGTAACCATATTGCTACACTTAGAGGTGCCTCTTCATACTCTGTAGCTCCTGCTGGATTTTGCTTCTAATTTCCCCTTGTGGAGGCTTCCATTTGTAAAATGGACATTTTATGGTTACACAATCATATTGCTATACTCTTTTTTTATATGGACTATAAACTGAGGGTCTTAATAAATGGTTGTGGAACAAATCATCTGAGTTTGCATTAATTCTTATGGGGAAATTTGCTTTAGATTACAAGCACGTTTCCAGAATGAATTATGCTTGCAATCCAAGATTTTACTGTACTACACTATAAGACTCTCTCCAGTCTCTTGGAGTAAATTTTTATGCCCTAGCTTCACCTGGAGAGTCCATTGGAGCGGAGTGGTGTTGGCAGTGGGAATTCCAAACGCGCATTTTATCCTACTTTAAAAAGTGGTCAAACACCTGTGGCGAGTTGCCACGTTTCCATTGAGCGCCTGTGGTAGAAAAACTAGAGGCTTCATTTAAAAAAAATTGGTGTTGGGAACGTCATCACTAATAGACTTTTTAGCTTGCTAAAGGTTCAAACACACATACATACACATATTTTCACTTGTATATGCTTAGCACCACCTTTTATTAAAAAAAAATTCAATCGCAATGTCAGATTACTAGAACAGCAGCTGCATCTGATTTGATACAGCCACTGAACAGTTTTCCACCCTGCTCCTTAAAATAAAAAATGTTGGGCAAGAGGGCTGGCGTCAGGACTGCCCATTAAAGTGGTAGTAAACCGCATGTGTGGGAGTTCACCTTTCAAGGTAATTACCTCTCGTACGATCAGCTGTCTCCGCAGTTAAACAGGGTGCTGGCTCTGTTTGCAACAGTAAACCGCATGTGGTTTAAAAAAGATCCTTCAAGGCAATGTCATAATGTGCTAGTATACATACTGCTGAGAGAGCTGACATCTTCTGGGTTCAAGGGGCCTCAGGCTATACGAGTGGCTGGGGGCGTGATAACATCACTCCTGCTGATATCATCAGCTGCAGGCACTTAGAATTGCTCCTAAACTGTTCACGTTTAGGAGATCGTCAAAGTACCTACAGGTAAGCTTTATTATAGGCGTTGTAACAGTTTACTACCACTTTAAATTACTTTCAATTGGTTCATGAGGAACCAGCCAAAGCTCCGTGCATTACCAGCTCTAGGGTATCTGCAGTCAGTATTCACAATAAATTTCCCACAAAATCCTGAGCTGCTTGCTGTAGAGATCCTGACAGCTCAAAGCGACCCCCCCCCCCCCCCGATGTAGAGGCTATAAACTACAGGGCCACTGAATTCCAGATTTCTGGTGTCTGTTTCTTCAGAGGATATCTAGAGTAGATGCCCTCAAAAAACAAAAAAAATGTACAGGCTGATGTCACTCATAGCAGGGGGACTGTTCCCTCTGGGTCTAGTAGCATCAGCACAATGCAGCTGCAAAATGTCTGTATAGAGACAGAGTGTAAGGAAAGACATCAGGAACTCACTAATCAAGGCACCTGGTGCTGCAGTTCAGGTCACATGATCATATTGACGAATTGGGAAATGAATAAATATTGTGAGACTGAAATGTTTCCAATAGGGGTTCTACACTAAAGAAAACCCATATTTTCTAGAGTGCATGAAACAGAAAAATTCACACCAAGTGCAGTGACACGTTTTACTGCATTGTAAAAAGTCCATCAACACAGGAAATAGTTTCCTGCGTGTCCCTTTCACACTGCAACATAGCCCAGCGTTGTGGTGCAATAAAAACAGACATGCTGCTTTATCAGTTTACCAGCCCGAATTGCACTGCAATGACAGGAAGCGTATCGTGCCGCCCAACATTGCAGTGAATGAAGTTTACATTTTGTACACGGCAAATAAAACTGGTACAAGAAAAAAAAAAAAAAAAAAAGACCGTGCAGTGTCCTGAAGCATGGGCCACACACTGCCCCCTATCCAGCTAGCAATGCAGTGAGAGTGCTGAAGTCACTCTGACGGCTCTGCAATTTAACAGCAGTGTGAACTGGCCCTAAATAAAATTGAAAAGAAAGCCATTTTAGCTATGAAACACTTCATTCCACTTACACTGTTACAGCTGAATACTTGAAAGCTTTCTATAGAAAGAAATATCTAAGTGCCCAAGACCTTCATTTTAACAAAACAAAATAGATTTTTCAAAATAGTAATTTATTAACACATCCAGTAGGAACATGTGGCTTAGCGTTTTCCTCCAACACGGGGGGCCGCCATTTTTACTGGCTTGGCAATCTTCTGCTTAGGTGCAGCCTTTGTTGGACCCTAAAAAGAATGAAATTTGAGTTAACGTTTCATACAATTACAATAGTGTGAACAGCAGCAAATATTCCATACAAATAAATAGCATCAAGTCTAAAACTCTAGTGTATGGGTTAAGACTTTAGTCTCTCAAGACATTTGGAATATTCCTTACCTTAGCAGGAACGGTCTTTTTGGTGGTGGTCTGCTTAGCCTTTTTTGCCTCTTTTGCAGCCCTTTCAAATTGGAAAAACAATTAGTTTAAGAGAGTTTGTGAACCACAAGTACACCAAATAGTTTGAGCTTTTAAAGCTTTAGGTTGCAGTGTATTAGTGATTTTATTCAAATACATACTGTATGACATCTAAAAGAACATTTATAAATGGGCTTAGTAAAAGTTAACTCCCATGGATGATTATTGCCTATAGGTACAGTAAATCTCCTAAACATGCACCGCTTAGGAGACAATTACGTGTAAATCCGCCAGCGATGCATAGGCGTATTCGCTCTAAAGCAGTGGTTCTCAACCTGGGGGTCGAATGATGATTTGCCAGGGGTCACCGAATCCTGGGCTGTTCCTGAAGCCCGCACCGTTCTCCCAGCCTTTTTGTGGCAGCCCAGCTAGTCTGTTCCTGGAGCCCGCGGCCACCCACTCAGCCTCTTTGCAGCCGCCCATTCAATTTATGGCATGGCTGGGGGGCAGAGACTAGAGGTCAGCTGACTGGTGATGAATGTGAAGTGGGAGGGGCTGGAGGAGACCCCATCTCCCGATTTCAGCATAGGTGTCAGACAGTGACTAACACTACCCCCCACTACAGTTCTCAGATCAGCAGATGACCTTGATCAAGAGCACCTAAATTGGCTGATCAGAACTCCCCCCAGCATTGCCACTCATCCCAACTCCCTGCCAGCACTGCCACTTATTCCATTCCCCCCACCCCACCCAAGGAGTAAGAGAAGGAATAAAAATAAATACATGGAAGGGAGAGGAAAGGGGGAGGAACTAAGAAAAGTGGAGAGAAAGATTAAGAGAACGAACAAGAAAGCTAGAGAGTAAGGGGGAGAAAAAATAAAATAAAAATTAGGATAGAGAGATAAAAGGGAAAGAAAGAAGAAAAAGGTGTACATCCTAAAATGTAGCAGAAGGGGTTTTAATACTGTACGAGTGGAAGGGACTCAGGGAGCACTAAATGTCCATGGTTTAGGGGCGCAAATTACTTGTTTTGCCTTGGGTGCTGACAACCCACGCTACGAAAATAATTTTACTGTTAGGGGTCCCCACAACTTGGGAAATTTTATCAAGGGGTCACGGCACTAGAAAGGTTGAGAACCACTGCTCTAAAGGAACAGCATACCATTCCTTCAGAGCCCTGTGTCATATCAAAGTACCGGAGCCTGCAAACCCAGAAAGACTGGGTGAAGATGGAAGCCCCATCAGCGGTGACACTGCACCACTGGAGGGCTTCGTTTCACAATGTGCTAGTATGCGATGCATGGCAAAGTTATAATGTGCTAGTATGCAAGTTTTAACAAAAAAAGCGGTTTACTACCGCTTTAAGAATTTGATGCAATCTACTATAACTGGCTTATTTATGGAAAAAAAAAAATTATATCTGTCCCATTAGTTTGCTTTACTTTTCCACATTTGACTCCTCAGACTGGTGTATAGGATCACTCAAGTTGCTGCCATGTCAAACACCAGAATTCTGTCTTCCAGCTAACAAATATGCATTACAGACGTTTATATTTTACATTCCATTTACAAGATTTGACAACATTATGCACCTAGTAGTCTATAAGACTATTTATTGGGTTAGAGACTTGACAACTAAGACATCAGATGACCTCTGACTCAAGGAAAGCTAAAGGAGACAATTTCAGATGTCTGAACAATCTGAGACTTTTGCATTACCCATCTCTTTAAAAGAACTGGTGCAACAACATTTTAGTACAGATGACACTGTGTGAGCAAAGCAATTTCATGGTGCTGTAGGAGTGGATACTCCAACTACAATATAGTCCAGTCATGCATCCCAACTTTCTATCCATATTGGACTTTTGGATATCTGACCACATTTGCATACAAACATCTCTAGCTGCATTCTCCATACAATGAGCCAAGAAAATGTTTGTGTCAAGCCAAACATTCTAGCTCTGGATTGAATAAGGAAGGGTTAGGACTCAGGTTTTTACTCCCAGGATTACACCAACAGCTGTTTCACCAGATGGGAAGGGAAAATTTGTAAAAATACCCATATGGAACTGCGGTTTACATAAAGGCGACAATAAAACAAAATTTCCATTCTGCCTTGTGGAGATTGGCCTACTCATCGGGGGTGACATCCAACACATGCTCCTGGATTGGACCTGTATATACAGATGTGTTGGTCTTATTCTGCAATAGGTTGTAAATGTAAACTAATCAAATTTGTCATGTGACAAACTTACTCTAGATGTTTATTGTTTTTAATAAAAGTTACTTGAGCTTCTCACGTGTTCAGCAGTGTGCTGTGTATACTGTATTTACTCTATTAAAAATTGTTTGATTTGGGGCGTGGCCAGCGCGGCATGGAGTAGGTCGCACAGAGAGGGAGCTCCGTCCTGTGATCCTGAAAGGCACCATATCCTGCGATACCTATCCATTCCTTTTTGACCCCAGCGCCTCCGGGGGACTGCCAGCTTCATGTCTCCGACCAAAGCGCAGAAGGCGGCGAAGGACAAGCTGGTGCAGTTCCGCAGGCTGAATGGGGAGGAGGGGGGGAAGATGGCGGCGCCGCGTGTAGCGAGCCACCCACACAGAGTGCGGATACAGCCACACTCCTTGAGGCCATCACCCTCTGCCGCACCACGCTGACTGCACAAATTGAGGAGGTGAAGGTGGATATCTCCCTCAGGCAGGATCTCCAGTCCCTCCGCGGTCGGGTCACAGAGGCAGAGGACAGAATAGGCATGGTGGAGGACGCGGTGCAGCCATTACAAGCAGGCTCGGATAGGATGCAACTCCAGATCAATCAACTCCTTGCTAAACAGGAAGATATGGAGAACAGACTGAGAAGGTGCAACCTCCGGTTCGGCGGCCTGCCTGAGGGTGTGGAGGGGGGGGGGGGATCCCACTGTGTTTCTTGAACAGCTCATGGTCACCACCTATGGCCGTGAGGCCTTTTCGGCCATATTGGCAGTGGAGAGGGCCCACCGCATGCCTGCCAAGGCCCCGCCGCAGGGGGCCCCCCCGCACCTTCATTGCCAAATTCCTTAATTACAAGGACCGAGATGCTGTTTTACGCCTGACAAGGGAGAAAGGGAATATTCCATACAGTAATGGCAGAGTGGCGGTGTTCCCGGACTTTTCGGCAGAAGTGCAGCATCGCAGACAGACCTTTATGGATGTGAAACGCAGACTCCGAGCGAAGCAAATTAAGTATGCCATGCTATTTCCGGCGAAGCTGCGGATAGAAGCTGACAAGGTCCTCTTCTTTGAGGATCCCGGAGACGCTGCTGCTTGGCTGGATCGCAGGGAGGCTCGAGGTGCACCGCCACGCTAATAACCCTGCACATACAGGAAGAACACCTGGAGGTCTCGACCCTGACTTCTCTCCTCGGTCCCTGTGAGTACTCTTTGCTTTTACCCTGTCTCCAACTGCAGCCATCTTACCCCTGATCCCCACCTTCCCCTCCCACATGAATGCGCCCATATATGGACTGGCACTTGTGGGGTCCGTATGGTGACCCTTGGTTCTATCGGGAGGGGCCAAGCATTATCCTGGACTCTGCACCCCACTTCCATGTCAACTGCTATCCACATCCCCGTTCCCCCATCATCATCAGTGAGGCTGTGGCTGCAGCCTGCAGTTATGCTTCCTTACCCCCGGAGTCCTTTCCTGTGATACCCATATGTGGGGTCCCACTAACAGTTACCTTCATACCCCTAGCTATTACATCCTGACTCTAGCAGATCCCCCTTTCTTTGGAACTGAAACTCTTATTTTCCTTTTGTGTGCTGTTCCACCTATTTGAGCGAGCCCTCGGCTCACAATGCGACACGGAGGTTCCACGCATGGAACAGCGTGGATTCGCCCGTCCATCCCGAGACACTGCTCATATCATCCTATGTATATTTAAGGAAGGATTCAGTGTACAATGGCCTCTGGTGCTTGTTTTTGATGTGCTCAATTTTATTATTTTCACAATCACTTCCATACCCCTACGTTGCTCTTTGGGACAGTTTTTGCTTTTCAGTTTTGAGTTTCCCGGTCCCACGTTGCCATCTAGTGGCTGTTATAGAGTACACTGCATCGGAGTCCAGCTTTGTTCTCAGGAGGATTGGACACATTAAGTTTTGGGTTGATGCCCACACCAGTTGGGGAGGGTGTAGGGCGGGGTGGGGGAAGTTTGGGTTTTGGATTGGCAATATTACATTTCGCATAAGGTCAAGGATAATGTGCAGTTATATGAAATTTCATGCTGAATGGGTACATTTTGATTTACTCCTCACTATGCTGACTTTTTACTTACAATTTTCTTTTATTACCATATATCAAAATGCCACTGTCAGTAGGTATATCTCTTTTTGTTACTACAGGCTGCCCCATTGGGAGCGGAGGGGCCCCGACGGTCCCATACTGTACTTCATGTATTTCCACCTGAATTATGGCGAGCATTAAATTTCTTACCTGGAATGTGAGGGGCGTCAGACAAAATTAAGCGCTCGGCGACCCTTTCATACCTTAAGAAGCAGAGGGCGGATGTAATTATACTCGTTGAAACTCATGTTGAGGGCAGATTACAGATGGCACTCCGCAGACCATGGATAGGGTGGGCCTTTCATTCTACTCATACGTCTCATGCTCGCGGAGTCTCAGTTCTGGTGGCCAAATCACTGCATTTTGAGTTGTGCGACATATGCACGGATCCAGAAGGCCGCTATGTATTTATACATGCCAAGTTATATGGTGAACCCTTCCTAATACTCGCTTTTTATGTCCCGCCCCCCTTTGCTATTAAAATTATTATAGAGGCCCTTGCATATATGTCCCGTCACCCCACAATCCAGGCTATATGGTTGGGAGACTTTAATGAAACGCTTGATCCATCCCTGGATAGGCTCAGACCCACTGACCCAGAGAATCCTGGTCCCCGAGCTACCAGATTCTCTAGGGTCCTTGCTTCATTTGACCTGGCTGATACCTGGAGACACCTCTATCCTCAGACGCGGTCATACTCCTGTTTCTCCTCTACCCACGGCACCATGTCCCGTATTGACTACATACTCACCTCAAGACAATTACTGCCCAGAGTGCGGGCTGCAGGTTTTGTTCCGAGATCTCTCGGATCACTGCCCGTACTGGGCCTCAATCTCAGTCCGTTAACAAACCCCTGAGCTCCTGGCACCTTAACCCCTTCTGGCTCACTTTACTGCCAGAGGAGGATCCACTCCCGACTGAGCTTGAACAATACTTCAGACAATGACACCTCCGCACCCCCCTTGGTGGTCTGGGAAACCTTTAAAATGCACGCCCGTTCACTCCTTAAGCGTAAGATTAATGTGATAAAGGCATTATCGGCTGATACTCTCGAAAAAGCAGAGGCTGAGCTAACTGCAGCTGAATGCGGATTTGTAGATGACCCTTCTCCAGCCCAGGCAGACTTGAAGAGAATGCGGGCCTTGGTCAGTTACATTACGAAAAGTCCCGTCGTAAGCTGTTCTTCTCCAGGCAGAAGTTCTTCGAGCATGGAGAAAGGGCTGGCAAACTATTGGCCTATATGGTCCATAGGGAGGATAGACCCCCCGGTTGTCATTTCACTGCACGGACAGGAGGGTGCTCGCATAACGGATCCCCCAGGTGTCACTGAACGCTTTCGGGAGTTCTTTGTAGACCTATACACCACTAGGACCCCCCTGACGACGCAGAGATGGAAAATTTTCTGGCGGGTATCCCGTTTCCCAGGCTGACTGACGAACAAGTAACCCTTCTAGAGGAACCCATAACAGTAGAAGAAATTACTGGAGCTATAGCGGGTTTTGCTAAATCTAAGGCCCCGGGATCGGACGGACTCCCCATTGAATTCTACGCACGGTTTAGTGACGTACTCACTCCAAGACACCTTACCCTGTACAACTACCTATTTGATACACGGGTGCTGCCCCCATCCATGAGAGAGAGGCTATAATAGTACTAATCCCCAAACCAGGGAAGGACCCGGGATACCCGGAATCCTATAGGCCCATCTCCCTTCAGGTGGATGTTAAGATCCTAGCTAAAATCCTTGCCAATCGGTTGAATCAAGTCATTTTATCCCTGATACACGCTGACCAGGCAGGCTTCATGCCTGGCCGTAACACCTCCTTCAACCTCCGAAGGTTGTTCATCAACCTCCAGGCCTCACATGATGCGGTTGGAGAACGCGTGGTGGTGACACTTGACACCGCCAAGGCGTTCGCCTCCGTGGAGTGGAGATACCTCTGGGCTTGTCTCGAACGCTTTGGCACCAGATTTCTTACGTGGGTCCGTCTCCTATATCAGGATCCTACTGCCAGAGTGGTGGCAAAAGGATGGCCCTCTGATTCCTTTGGGCTTACCAGGGGCACCCGTCAAGGATGTCCCCTCTCTCCCCTATTATATGCTCTTGCGGCGAACCATTGGCCATATCTATCCGTGAGAATCCTGAGATACAGGGACTGTCCTCCGGGGGGCTGGTGGAGAAGATAAGTATGTACGCAGACGATACCCTGTTATACCTGGCTGATTTGGGCCCCTCCCTGCGGCACGCGCTAGACACCATCGAACGCTTTGGGACCTTTTCGGGCTTGAAAATTTATTGGGGTAAGTCACAGATCCTTCCCATTGACACAAATGTAACTCCTCAGGCACAGTCGGAGCTCCCGTTGCAGCGAGTGAGTGGTGTGAAATATCTGGGAATTCAGATCACTAGGTCACCGTCAGACTACATCGCCCTTAACATAGACCCTCTCTATTCCCTAGTCAAGGATAAAATACAAATATGGCCACGACTGCCTCTTGGAGTATGGGGCAGAATAAACTTGCTAAAAATGGTGTTGCTCCCCAAAATGCTTTATGTATTCTGGCACTCCGTATACATCCCCCTCAAGTACTTTAAATGCTTTGACTCCTTGCTTGGGCCATTTGTGTGGGGAAAAAACAGACACAAGCTGGCCTGGCGAACCCTTAAGAATCCCACAGATCTCGGGGGAACTGCCATGCCGGATTTGCATCTTTATTACACCGCATCTCAGCTCTCCCAACTTTTCCACGTCGATAAAACTGACAGGGACAGGTTTGGGACCCTACTATGCCCTCGCTTAACACATCACACCAGCGACCCTGTTGCCGCAATTGCGACAGGGGCACGAGGCACCCA
The DNA here is from genome assembly GCA_029206835.1 of Rana muscosa. Classification (NCBI taxonomy): domain Eukaryota; kingdom Metazoa; phylum Chordata; class Amphibia; order Anura; family Ranidae; genus Rana; species Rana muscosa. The sequence continues at coordinate 631,821,947 of CM055117.1, read as the reverse complement.
CTCTCAACAGGTTAAACCCACTTTATACCAGTATAGGAAAATCTGGGACATTGCTATGACTAAGCTGACTATAGACCCGATCAATGACTACACTCCCCTTTGGCACAATGACCACCTGCCTGAACTCTCCCGAATTCCTGACCCTGAAATATGGTCCTCTCGGGGGGTAATCTACCTCTCGCAAGTTGTTGCGGGAGGTAACATTAAACCTTTCCCGGCTCTCCAGGATGAGTTTGCGCTCCCTGATAGTATGTACTTTAGATACATTCAAGTACACCACGCCCTCACTGCACAGTTTCGGGGGACACTGCCACAGCCCTCCCCTAACTCAGTCATGGCCGTAGTTAAGGGCACAGACCCCCAAAAGCTCATCTCCTACTTCTACAATATGATGATCACACCCTCCTCCACGAAATTAGCATATGCACTTAAACCTAGATGGGAGAGGGAGGTAGGAGACCTGGATGATGAGGAGTGGAGTGAGGCCCTAGATGCCTGTAGGGAGGCTTCCCCAAAGCTCTGACAGACTCACCCAATTATATATCATTCATAGATCTTATCCCACTCCGAGTATCCAGATATAAGAAAGACCTCCCTAACACCTGCCCCATGTGTATGCGGGAGCTGGGTACGGTTCTTCCACTTAATTTGGTCCTGCCCTGTGATCCAGGGATTCTGGAAACAATTAGTGGACTTCCTCCATGACAATATGGGCTCACCCCTTACACTGGACCCACGGTCATGCTTACTGGGGATCTACCCAGGCCCTGAACTGGATAAGTTTACTAAGACTTTTCTCCAGGAAACACTCTTCTCGGCAAGGAAGGTGATAGCGCGGAAGTGGATGAGATCACCCCCCCGACTATGGCTGAATGGAAAGCTGATATTAATGGTGCTCTTCCATACCGAAGGTTTATGTATATTAATAGAGGGTGTCCAACCAAGTACAATAAAATCTGGGACCGATGGCTGGAAGTTTCGGACACCCTCACTTAGTGGTTCTCAATGTATTCCTCAAATATGTATATGACCCCTTTCCACTATACTGTACTTAAGTCTGTCATTTATTCCTCCATGTTATTGACCTACATGTATGCTTTGTATGTACATATTGCCAAATAAAAAACCTTTTATTCGAAAAATATAAATAAAAAATTGTTTGATTTACTAAAAACTTCCTGAAGCTTCAATTTTTTTTAAACATGCTGTAAACATTTTCTTCACATACTGAAGCCCATATATACAAATCCATGAAAGCATTCATGTGGGTTTTAGGCTAATAAAAAAGGTAAGCACAAGAACCCAAAGTCCCTGCATTGACAGAACTGACATTTAGAAGATTAAAATTGGCTAGTCAGCCATTTTTTCGGTAGATCCAAAACTAAAGTGATACACCATACAATGTTTAAAGCGGAGGACCGGCGTTAATAAAAATATAAGTCAGCAGCTATAAACACACTGTAGCTGCTGACTTTTAATAAGCAAACTTACCTGTCCAGGTTGCCCGCCCGAGGCAGATCCATCCCTCGGTCCGGGTCCCGGCACCACCATCCTCACTAAGCTTCACTGCCCGTTTCCTACCGTGCATGCGCAAGCCGTGCAGCCATTTGTGAATGGGCACATCGTCCTGTGTCCCAGAAGGCAGCGCACCTCCATTTCCCAGGAGGCAACGTGAGGAGCACTCAGAACCTCACTGTGGAAGAGGAAGATTAGGACAATCTGCCTAGTAACAGCCTTTTCTGGCAAGTATAAAAAAAAAGCTTTTGCCAAATTTTTTTTTGGGTGGACCTTCACTTTAAGTTTAAACAGATAATGTACATTTTTTTTTTTTTAAATAAAACATGTTTTGGAGCCAAAGTATGACTTCTTCATGGAGGGCCTGAAAAAGCAAAGACATTTTGCAGACTCAAAATACAATATTGCCTCTGAATGGATAAGCACAGCAACAGTCAGCAACTGGATCAAGACTGCTTGAACCAGCTGCTGTGCTTCAATTCACACACATAATATTCTCATCCTTTGAGTCGACACTTTACTTCTTTGAGCTCTAATGAAGTGTGTAGCGTTTGGACCACAAAACACATGGGCTTTTATATAAAACTTGTAAATTAGATAAACCTTTTTGGACTCAAATATTGCGGCGTGGCACTTCAGGCTTAAGCATCTTAACCAAAGGTTAATTTGTAGAAATCTTAAGGTGTGCAGAAGCTGCCAGACCCATGTCCAAAAACCTTCTGAAATCACATACCATGGGATCACATTCACATCCAACCCAACTTTAATGTTCCAGCGCCTCTAACCCACTCTGTTAGGCCAACATAAGACGTGACAGATTACCTATAATAGAAACTAGAGGTCGACCGATATGGGTTTTTCTCTGGCCGATGCCGATATTTAGAAATCGCTGTGGCCGATGGCCGATATATGATGCCGATTTTTTTGGGCCGATATGTTAGGCCGATGAAGGGGAAAAAAAAAAAACTAACAGTTGGACCCCTTTCACACTGGGGTGTTTTTCAGGCACTTTTGGGCTAAAAATAGCACCTGTAAAAATGGCTGCAAAACAGCTCCCCTGCAGTCTCAGTGTGAAAGCCTGAGTGCTTTCACACTGAGGCGGTGCGCTGGCAGGACGTTAAAAAAAAGTCCTGCAAGCAGCATCTTTGGAGCGGTGTATACCGCTCCTCCATCACTACTGCCTATTGAAATTAATGGGCACTGCTGCTGAAGCGCCTGCAAAGCGCTTCTGCAGCGGTGCTACACGGGCGCATTTAACCTCTTCATCGGCCGCTAGCTGGGTTATAAGCACCCCGCTAGCAGCCGAATATCGCCGCTAAAATTATGGTAAAGCGCAGCTAAAACTAGCTGCATTTTACCGCCAACGCCTGCCCGCTCCAGTGTGAAAGCAGCTGAGTTCCGCCAAAAAAAAAAAAATATATTAAAAGTCAGCAGCTACAAATACTGCAGCTGCTGACTTTTAATATATGGACACTTACTTGTCCTGGGCGCCCGCGATGTCGGCACCCGAAGCCGATCTCTCTCTCGGCTCTCGGGTGCTGCCGCCGCCATCTTCGGTAAGGGAATCAGGAAGCAGGCACAAAAACAGGTAATCAAAACTTTGACGAAAAAAAAAGTTTAGTTTTATTTAACATTCATTAAAGTGTATTTTTTCCCAAAGAATTGCGTTTGAAAGACCGCTGCGCAAATACTGTGTGACATAAAATATTGCAACAACCGCCATTTTATTCCCTAGGGTCTCTGCAAAAAAAAAATATATAATGTTTGGGGGTTCCAAGTGATTTTCTAGCAGAAAAGACAGGATTTTTACTTGTAAGCTACAAGTGTCAGAAAAGATTTAGCCTTTAAATGGTTAAACTGAGAACTTCTACTCACAAGTTCAGTTCATTGATAAGAAGAAACATTTGTAACTTTTCTCTCTCACTTGGCAGGCTGCCCAAAGATGAGTCACTGCACGGGAAACTTCAGGCAACTTGTATTGACTTCTATGAGACATGTCATTTCCAAGCCGCGCTGAAGTTTTTTTTTTTTTTTTTAATATCCGCTTCTGTTCTCAGAATATCGGCCAAAGCCGATTAATGAAAAAATGCCAAAAATCGGCCGATATATCGGTCGACCTCTAATAGAAACTACAATAAAATGTTATATTCAAAGAGAATGAAGCTGGTCTTACCTAATAGCTTGTTCCCTCTGAGCCTTTCGCACTTCAGGCTTCTGGTTTCTCTTGGCCATAATTTCAGCCAGAGAAGCACCAGTAATAGCCCTCTGGAACTTCACTGCACGGCGAGAACGCTTTTTCTGGATTTCTTCCTGAGAAAATTAAACATTTAAATTAACCTCACCTTTTAAATGTTGGCATCACTACATTGTAAGAACACTGCATTTCCACTGCTGCAGGAAAACCCTCAGGGCCAATTGACACCAGACTCGCACAGAACGTGGCGTTCATTTGAATGGGCTGAAATCACACTGGATCGCACAAAAAGTATTGCATGCACTACGATACCATGCGATCTGGTGCCCACAAATTGCATTTGCAATCTGCATTTGGAGTGCCATCAATTTATTGGCACCCGCAACAGATCGCAAAGGCAGTGGGTTTTAAACACTGTACAGAAAGAAAACTCACGCAAAGTGTCTTTCCTACACCAGATTTTGGTGTGAACCGGCCCTCAGTTGAGTCCCAAGATGTCTAAACTATAGCAATTGTTCACAAAACTATTGTTTTAAAAACATTAGAATCTTCAGACCCGTATAACAATATGTTTTAGAGAAAATTTATACAGTTGATGTGCTCTTAATCAAATTTAGCCATTTCATTCACCAAAATAGTTCTTTTAGTAATCCACAATGAAATACAAAACCAGATTGAAATTTTTAAAGGCAGGTTTGAGGAAGATTAGTGCCTGAGGGGAAAATTCCAGTTCTTAGCACCAATACAAAAGACCATAAAGTTAAATGGATCTAGTAAACATTGAAAAAAGGATTCATGAACTTGCTAGTCACTTATTAAAGTGGTTGTAAACTCAAAAAACACACAACCTGCAAGACAAAAAGGCATAATGAGCTAGTATGCATCACATACTAGCTCATTATAAACTACTGACCTAGAACGAAGCTGTTGCAGCGGTCCCCGTACATCACTGTGGCAGGCGACACGTCTCTGGAATGTTACTTCCGGGTTCACAGGCCCAACCGCTGCGATTGGCAGGAGCCGCGATGTCACCCCCATGCATGCTCGTGGGGGAGCTGCCGTCCTGGCACATCAGCTGGAGAAACGCACGAACGAGCCGGTTCTTCAGTGCGCATGTGCCGACGACATGGGCAGATACAGTAAATCTCTCCTAAACTGTTAAGTTTAGGAGAAAAATTCACGGTACCTACAAGCAAGCCTCATAGGTCTTACCTGTAGGCAAAAGTGGTTATAAAGGGTTTAAAACCACTTTAAAGCTGTTAAGCCAATTTTTTTTTCCTTCTATAGTTACCTCAGATATTATTAAAGTGTTACTAAACCTAAAAACCTAAAAATGTTTACCTTAATGCATCGTTTGCATTAAGGTAAAAACATTTTTATTTTTTTGTGCCCCTGCCCCCCCTCTACGCATTTACTATCAGAGTAATCTTTCCTTTTAAAGTTCCCTAAGAGGAACCCTTTTCCGTACAATTAGTCACTGGGATGCGGGAAACAACTCTGTAGACCGTCCTCAGCACCTACGCCCCTTTTTCCATGTGAAGGGGGGTGGGGGGGGGGGGGGGAGAAGAGATCGACGATGTGCGCAGCTGCATCTTTTCTCCCCTTACTTCCTCTTTACACAGCATTCGAGCAGCAGTAGGAGCCATTGGCTCTTGCTGTCAGATGCAGTGAGAAAGGAAGTAGGCGTGGGCACATGTCCCGCTGTGCAAGTCTATGGAGCGCAGGGCCTACGCTCTCCCAATAGCCAGCGGCTGGCTATGGTGGTCCCTCTAAAGAGGTGCCAAGATCGCCACCGGGGACCCCAGAGGAGAAACGGGGCCACTGCAATACCACTGCACAGATCAGGCAAGTAAAACCGGTTTGTTTTTTTATGGAGTTTAGTAACACCAAGCTCCCCAGTGTATGAATTATAAAAAATATGCTGCCTAAGGCCCTGCAAAATCGCGTGGCCTTGAAGTCGCAGTAGTGTGAAAGGTGCCTTATACCTCATTTCCAAGCTCCGCTCACGTGACTGCCTGCTGTCTCCTCTCCCGATCTGATAGCTGCAGGGGGAGGTGACGGGTATCGCCCGCTGTCAGCCGGGACAAGGAGAGGAGACGAGCGGGCAGTCACAGGAGAACTGAGCAGCACTCGGAAATGGGTATTAGGTATCATATTTTTCTTTAAAATCACCTACACTGGGGAGCTCAACGTTATCCAACAGAGGAAACTATAAAACAAAACAAAAACAATGTTATTTTTACAGCAGGAGGGGAGAATCTAGGAGCGGACGGAGCCGCCAGGCAGGGAAGGGAGGGAAGAGTAGAGAGGACAGAAAAGAGATGAGGCATGCAAACTGAAAATGGTGTCTGTCAGGGCTCAGCAGCCATGATAAACCGCAGTCAGTTTACAAAGGGGGCAGAACAAGGAATGTCAGCCAGGTATTTCAGGTGATAGAAGGGGACAAATTACAGCACTAGCACTGTGCCATATATATATATATATATCTCATGCTTTAAAGGAACAGGATACATTTTTTTTATTTTTAAGGGTAACTAACACTTTAATGCAAACTAGCGTTTCATAAATGAAAGATATATCCACATACCCCTTTCTATCAGATGCTTTTGTGGTCCAATAAGGGCTTAAAAGGGGACAGACCCTGACACAGGAATCAAGTGTCAATGTCCTAAGGAGCCAAAAAAACAAACATACTATGTGACAGTCACTTTCTTACTGGGTCTTGGCTTCAAAACGAACGCTCAATTGCCATCTCACTATCAAAACGGGCTTTACTAGCCAATAGGGTCCACTCAGACATGGCACAATAGCAGTGGGGGGGGGGCTTGAGACAGAATTCAGAGGATTCTCTTACTAAAAGGTAATGGCAATCTTTTGATGTGCGGGACATTAAGAGTAACTGAAGGCAAAGGTTTTCCTTTTTGATACAACAATGAAGGGTTAGAACTTCTAGTCCTGTGCAAGTTCACCTCACAGATTTTTCTGTAAAGGCAAACTTACCCTTTAAGGTCCATGACCCCATTGGACATTCTCACTTCCTGCCCCGTTGATAAAGTTGTTGGGTAAAACCTCCCAAACTGCAAATATCTGGGTTCCCAAATCTTAACCCATCAAAGTGTCTCATCTGTATCCAGGTCGTAAATTTCCTCACTGCCTGGCCTGGTCGCTGCTCAGAGGGACAACTAGTAAGTGGACCCTCCAATATGGGGCCAAGACAGAAATTAATTTTTTTTCTCATGATACAGGGCTAGCATCACTTTACGATACAACCATCAAGCTTTCCAGCTCTGTATTTTACATCAGGCAATTGCAACATTAGTCAAGAGACAGAACTCAATGCAAGGCTGGATTCACACGAGTGAGAATTGGATGAGGGTTTCTCCGCATAACAGGAGAGAGTGACTGGCTCACACCTCCGGGGCAGCCTTGGTTCGCATTTGGAAAGGGTCCTGTTCAGAGCCAGAAGCATCAGGTGAGAATTCAAGCAGAAATTCTGACCAGATTGGTACCTGAATCAATGAACAGGAACGCATCGGGCCCCCCATGTCTCGGCATGTGTGACTGAACCCAGCCTCAGTCAAGTCTGACTCAAGACTAGAAAAAACCGCCCACAACCTCTGCGTTGCCATTGGTTTCTTATACAACTAAAGGTCATGTCCTGCATCAATTGGCTAGTAGGCTGTGACACTTGATTTGAACACTGGAGAGTAAAACTTTTCTAAAGCAGAGTAATGGGCTGCTGTGAGGGCAGTGGTCCCTAGCACTCAGCATTGCTGCAAGTGTAAAAGTATGCACCATAAGAGTGGGTAACGCACTGCCAATAACTATCCACACAAAAAGCACAGACTCGCCAAAGTTTATATCTCTTCTTACGGCATCATCGGCTCCTTACCCCCTTCCATACCGGGCCATTGTAAAATGACGCCGGCAGGAACCCCCTCTCCCTCCGGGTGGACTTCATGATGCCTGCAGCTAGAGGCATCATTCAGATATCCTTGTTTAGAGCCGGCGATCCTGCGCACCATAAGAATGATCATAGCGGCGGTTCCACCGCTTGAATCGTTCTTATAGGCGGCGGAAGGGGACATCCCCCCCTCCCGCCGGTGCTTCTCCGGGCTCTCCTGTGCGATCGGGGGACCCGGAGAGAATCGTCCGGCGCCGGGTCACGTGACGAGCATAGAGATGACTGGTGACCAGATGGTCACCAGTCATCTCTATGGTCGGAGGCCCGGGCGCGATGTGATGACGCTCACGCCCGGGTCCTCAAATGTAAACAAAGCCGCCATTGCGGCTGTAAGTATGAGATCAGTGAAACTTTTTTCACGATCTCATGCTTTCCAGCCTGGAGGAGAGATGTGGGGTCTTATTGACCCTGCATCTCTCCATAAAGAGGACCTGTCACACACATTCCTATTACAAGGGATGTTTACATTCCTTGTAATAGGATGTAAAAGTGATCAAAAAAAAAAAAAGTAAAAATTAAAAAAAATGAGTAAAATAAATAAAAAAAAAATTAAAAACGCCCCGCCCCCAATAGCTCGCGCTTAGAAGCGAATGCACACGCACGTCCCGCCCGCATATGTAAACGCCGTTTCAAACCACATATGTGAGGTATCGCCGCGTGCGTTAGAGCGCGTGGAATAATTCTAGCACTAGACCTCTAACTAACCTGGTAACCTGTAAAAAAATTCAAAGCGTCACCTATGGAGATTTTTAAGTACCGAAGTTTGGCACCATTCCATGAGTGTTGTGCAATTTTAAGCGTGACATATTAGGTATCTATTTACTCGGCGTAACATAAGCTTTCATATTTTACAAAAAAATTGGGGGTAACTTTACGGTTTTGTTATTTTTTTAATTCATGAAACCATCTCCCCCCCAAAAAAAGTTTGAAAAATTATTGTGCAAATACCGTGCAATATAAGTTGCAACGACCGTCATTTTATTCCCTAGGGTGTCTGCTAAAAAAATTATATATAATGTTTGGGGGTTCTGAGTAATTTTCTAGCAAAAGAATGATGATTTGTACATGTAGGAGAGAAGTGCCAGAATAGGCCCGGTATGGAAGTGGTATAAAAAGCCCTGTATGGAAAGGGTCAAAGACCACTTAAAAGCTAAGTGGAATACTGCACAAAGACAAGGAGCTGGATATGCTTCCCCACACTACTCCTGTGTAAACAATCCCTCATAGCATCCAATTTCATTTCACCAACTGTTTAAGGAAAAGGACAAACTGACCGACTGCTATAATAAAATTAGTCACATGATGCCCAATTCTAAAATTCATAAAACAGACAGCTTGTTTATAATTACATTGACTTAAAAGAACAGTTCAGAAATTGCCAAAATGCTGGCCCTCTTGGGAAATGCTAGTTGCCTGCCTGTTCTAAATCATGCACCTATAAAAAACATTATGCAAATGAGAATCAACTTATTTTATCTGTCTCAGACAGCTGTAATGCAGCATCATGAAAGCCAGGAAACAAACATTAAACCAGCAGCTTATTTAGAATGGATATGCAGCATAGCCATTAACAATAGTAAAGTCTGCACTGCAGAAGTGATACATACCGACTGCCCTTTCTTGTGTTTTCGTCTGTACAGAACAGTCCAGTTGATTTGTCGAGGGTTCCTCTTGGAAAGGAAGGCAGATTCACATTTTGCATTCAGGAACTGGAAGACCTAAAGTATAAAACCAAGCCGAATCAGGACCACCACATAGTCACTTTTTAAAGTTAATGTATAAGATATCCATTTAAAATACAAATGTTCAGCTCAATGTAAACCATCAATGTCTTCTTTCAAACCTTGTTTCTATGTACAATGTATCATGAGCTAGCTATATCTGCTGCTTATATATGCAGATCTTGTTTTTTCCATTAAAGTGCTACATAGAGTTTGCCCTCTTAAAGAAAGTTTCAGTCAGCTAATCTATAACAATGCACCCATCTGTGACCAATTGGTTTTGTCAATGTGCTAGCTAATTTATTAAAACATTTTTGAAGGAGCAAGCCCTTAAACTGTTCAACAGTAAATGCACCTCAAATATGTAAACAAAGAACGCAAACGCCACATAAAAAGTATTGTTAGCCAAAATGTTTTCCTTTGCTTAGGATTGATTCTAGGTTCACACTTTGAAATAGTGTGACATCACTTGAAATTGCACGATTTCAAAGGCACAAGTCAGTGAGACTTCAGGTGCAACTTGACTGACATCTGTGCGACTTCATGCATAGAGGTTTATGCAAGTTGCACCTGAAATCGCCAATAGTGCAGGAACAACTTTCAAATCAGTGTGGCATCGCAAAGTCAGCATCGCACCAATTTGTACAGTTCCATTGCCAACAATAGGGTGTGGATTAAAATGGCATTTGCCCCGTCAAATCGCATGACAAGTCGCACCGATGGGAATGGGGGGCCAAGTAAGGAAAGAGAGTGAAGATTAGAACTCTTTGGTTTTTACTGCTATGCAGTACTCAAAAAGTGTGATCTACCTTCACTTCCTGTCCTGACCTTTTACCAGACAGGTGGTGAGGGCAACTTACAGCAATGCAGAAAAAAAAATTCTCTTCAGTAGAGAAAAGGGGAGTATAGGCCACATCAGATTTTATATCTGCCTGTGTCCCTGTCCCATATTCTCCTTCAGTTCCTTTCTGAAGGAAGTTTCCTTCACAGTCCTAACCTTCCCAACTCTATCCAAACAAGAAACACTTGTGCTTTTATGGGTCATGGGGACAGTGTGCAAGGTCTTGAGTGAACTGTCAGGCTTCAAATGGCCTATGTCCCCCCTCAGGTGTCATGGAGACCAGGACTTGGCCACCAGCAGTGAACTGCTTCTATACTGATTATGCTGCTTTTTACATATACAAGGTGGTGTTCTTAACCTGCAACTACTGCTTCCACAAGACCATGTATTTTGTTAAATGCAGTTTGCTCATATACTCATTTACACGGTGGTCCCTAGTTGTTCCTTTCATCCATGGAAGCCCTTGGAATTGCATGGTTCCCGTGTGTATGGGAACACATTTGGCTGTACTCCCTTTCTTCCAGGATGCAATAAGGCCTAAGGGTCTATTCCACATACATGCATTAGGCTGCATTGAGTCACTCAATGTTAGCCCAACACAATGACTAGCTAAAAAAAAAAAAAAAAAAAAAAAGAAGCTCCATTCTCCCAAATGAAAAAAAAAAAAAGTCAGCAGCTAAAAGGTAAAAAAACACACATCACATCAAGGACACAGCAGCAGAGTAAGATTCCTGGGGCGACCTGGCTGCCTGACAAGTCACGCTCCATGCAGTGAAATGGAACCGTTCTAATTGGAGCGACTCAAGTCGCTCCGACTTAGAAAAAGGTTCCTTGACTACTTGGGGCGACTTCAGAGCGGCTTGCATTGACTTCTATTAAAGAAGTCGTTTTCAAGCCGCGCAGCTTCAGAGTCAGATGACTTTGAAGCAGCCCAGTGTGAACCGTTCTGTCAAAATAGCCAATTAATCAAGATCTCCAATTACATCACTTCTGGTAAGGCTTCATGTACACTGCTGCTGGTAAACGGACGTTTAGGAGCAGTTGGGCATTTTTTTTTCAAGCTGCCCCTGAACTCTCTATGTTATCTTATCAGTACATGTACACAGGGTTGTTTATAGTCATTTCTAGGCAGTTGAGTTTAGAAGCATTTTTTGTAAAGCAAAAAAAAAAAAAAAAAAAAAAAAAAACGCATTCAGAACGGATGTTCAGAGGCATTTGAAAACGCCAAATGCCTGTAACAGCCTTTAACGCGGTAACTCATGTTTAGTTTACAGGCATTTTTAAAGCGGAGTTCCACCCATATAAAAAAGTCAGCAGCTACAAAACGTGTAGCTGCTGATTTTTAATAAATCGGACACTCACCTGTCCCACAGTCCAGAGATGTGAGCGAACGAAGCCGAACGCCACTCCGCAGCATTCTGACTGGGCGCCTGGCTGTGGCTTCACAGCCAGGCACACGCTGATAGGCTGGGCAATATTCTGGGACTGGTGACGTGTCCCAGAAGATTGCATGGAGAGAAGTGAACTTCCCTACAGCACTGCAGAGCTAAAAAATAAATAAAAATAAAAAAAATATCCGCTCACCCCCCCCAAAAAAAATTACATGCCAAATATGGCATGTCAGGGGATCACCATCACTTAAAACTGAAGTTCAATTTTTGGGTGGAACCCCGCTTTAATGGAGATAAAAAAAAAATACAAAAATACAAACGTGGCAAAACAAATGTTTTTAAACGTCAGTCACTATCCGTCAAGTTAAATCGCTCAGGAGAGGTTTTAAAATGTCCCATGTACATTAAGCCTAAGGCACTGAGGCGCTTCTAAACTGCCAGTAAAAACACTGAGCGCTTTTGAAGAGCTTTCCATTAATTTAAATGGAGAGGGGAGCTTTCACCGCCCTGCCAGCACACTGCCCCAATGTGAAAGCATTCATTGATTTTAATGGAAATAGGTTTGTGAACTTTTTGCGCGCTGTTTTTTAGCGTGAAAGCGCCTCAGTGTGAAAGGGGTCTTACTGTAAACTGTTTAGGGCTGCAACTAACGATTATTTTTTCGATTAATCGACTAATCGGTTAATAACCGAAAAAAAAAAAAAAAGGGACTTTTTTGGGCCAATTTGTTGTCGGGCAGATTACAAAACACAAATTGCCGCAAAAACACATTACATGCTTTTCTGCAGCTTCTCCATTGAAGTACATTAAACCAAAAAACTAAAATAGCACCGTTTTGCGTTAAAGTCCTGGCCCTTTCCAAATACGCAGCAGCTGAAAAAATCATGGATGTGAACGTGTCCCATAGAAACCATGTAAATTAACTGTAGTGCGTTTCTGCAAAAAGCACCAAAAAACACGGAGGTGTGACCCAGGCCTGAAATGTTTAGTAACATGGGGTTAAAAAATAAATAAAAAATTGGTACAAAGAGCAGATAATCGCTCTTTTTGTACTATAAAGGGTTAATTTTAATTTATTTTTAACCTCATTATGTTACTGGCCGATCGATTATGAAAATTGTAATCGATTTCATAATCGATTAGTTGTCGATTAATCGATTAGTTGTTTCGGCCCTAAAACAGTTAATTGCAGATTGACGACTTGCTATTTTTACACAACAGGGACTACACGCCGATACATGGCATTAGGAGCAGATATTGCGAGTCTGCTCCCATACTAAGCAAAATGTCCGCCTCCGCAGTGGCGACAGCTTTTTCCTTGTTACCTGCTGTTGTGTTAAAACAGCAAAGTCTTTGTGTACCAGAATGTACATGCTTGCTGGTGTTCTCAAAACAGCAAGTTAGCAAAATCTCCAATTAATGATTGTTTACAGTGACCGGAATTGACGCAATTGGAGAGCTTGATGAATTGGATTAGATTGTAAGCTCTGAGCCCTTTTAATCCTCTTGTATTTTATTATAACTATTGTCTCCCTTTTATATTGTAAAAAGCTGCGTAAACTGTTGGCGCTACATAAATCCTGTATAATAATAATAGGCTATTTTGACAGAACACCAGCACTAATGCACATGGCCTAGATCAAGCTTAAAGCGGAGCCCCGCCCACCGCCACAAAAATTAAACGCCAGCAGCTACACATAGCAGCTGCTTACTTTTAATATTCGGACACTTGCTTGTCCTGGAGTCCAGCGATGTCAACACCGCAGCTGTTTCCATTAGCTGTCGGGTGCATGCCGCCTCCATTGCGAGTAAGGGAATCCGGCACTGTAGCCTTACGGCTTCACACCAGGAAACCTACTGCTCATGCGCGAGGCTTCACTTCTCTCCTACTGGCCCAGCGGCTGGAAAGGGAGCACGGGCAGTGATGGCTCCCGGAAGTAGGAGCAGGATACCTGTGAAAGAGGCATCCTGCCCCCCCCCAAAGGTGCCAAATGGGGGGGGGGGGTACAAAAGAATGGAAGTTCCACTTTTGGGTGCAACTCTGCTTTAAAGTGGAGCTCCACCCTAAATTACAACTTATGCTAATCGGAAACCTCCCCCCCTCCGGTGTCACAATTGACACCTTTCAGGGGGGTGAAGATACCTGTCTAAGACAGGTATTTTCACCCACATCCGGGAGTCCTCTCTTCGGGAATCTGCGGGAGTGACGTCACTTCCCCCAGACTTCCCGTAGTGTTCTGGGAGACATTCGGCTCCAAGAACGGCGCAGCGCGACTCGCGCATGCGCCGTAGGGAACCGGGCATGAAGCCGCAGGGCTTCACTTCCTGGTTCCCTCAGCGAGGGTGGCGGAGGGAGCAGCAGAGCGACGAGCGATCGCTCGTCCTCTGCTGCGGACGTCACTGGACCCAAGGACGGGTAAGTGTCCAAATATTAAAAGTCAGCAGCTGCTGTAGGCTTTTAATATTTTTTTTTCGGCTTTAACTCTGACCAACACAGAGCTTACACAATGCAGATGGGGAGTGTGATGGAAGGAAGAGACAGTCAATGAGATGTATGTGGGTAACACTTGTGTATGGTCAGGATCTGGGAGACTGTACAGTATAAGACAATGTGGTGTACATAGTCTTAAGCAAGGCCTGACCATTCCCCTATAGAGCAGTGACTGGCAGAGGCCTGACCATTCCCCTATAGAGCAGTGACTGGCAGAGGCCTGACCATTCCCCTTTAGAGCAGTGACTGGCAGCTCTGCATCCCCTCAGAGGCCTAGACTACACATCCCCTCAGCATCCTTCCCCCCCCGAGGCATGCTGGGAATCGTAGTCCACTCCGAACACACACACAGCCCGCTCCCATACCTTGCCGTCAATCCTGGCGTACCGCCGGCCATGGCCCGGGTAGATCTTGTAACCGCTGAAGCTGCACAGCTCGACCCTACAACGAGAAAATGAGAGGCGGTGAGTGAGTGAGGGGCCCGGGACCACCAGCCGCCCATGTTATCGGAGCGGAGGAGCCGCCTGACAGGCAGGATGACAACGGATTCACTCAGAAACATTTCATTATTATCGGCTCTGCTTACTTCATGGCGCCGGCTAAAATGGCGAAGAGGAAGAGAGGATTGTGGGTAATGTCATATATATAGCGTCGCCGGGAGGGGGCGGGACGCACGCGTTGTAACACATTCAGTGCTGGGGTGAAGTCACTGGAAGAAGTCTATAGAGCGCTCATAATAAAGTGTATGGGGAAGACAAGAATATACATGTATTGCAGCTTACCAGCCCTTAGATGTGGGGCTTTATTAGTTCTTTTTCTTTTTTTTTTCACCTGGTGATAATACCTAATAAAACACTTTCTGTATTCAGGTGACAACGTTTGTACTCTATTTAGGAGTGTTGTTACTATGGGACACACACAACTCTTCCCTCTCTTCCTCATAACACATTGGTGAGGTGTTTTGTAGCTCCCTGGACCCTGAATAGATTTTTTTGTGTTGTGGTTTGTTTGGTTTTTTGGCAGCTTAATTAAAGGATAGTTCCAGCTTTTTCCCCCCCAAAGAAACACCCCCATGATGGTTGTAACTAATCGTATACATAACAGTATTAGTAATAAATGTCGGTTGTATCATTCATTTTCTTTTAAACCACTTTCACTCCTTCCTGCCCAGGACAATTTTCAGCTTTCAGCGCTGTCGTACATTCAATGACAATTGCGCAGTCATGCAACACTGTACCCAAATTACATTTTTATCATTTTATGCCACACAAATATAGCTTTCCTTTGGTGGTATTTAATCATGGCTTTTAATTTTTTGCTAAAAAAACGAAAAAAGACTGAAAATTTTGAAAACATATATTTCTTCTTAGTTTCTGTCAGAAAATTTTGTAAATAAGAAATGTTTCTCCTTCACTGATGTGCGCTGGTGAGGCTGCACTGAAGGGCACTGATAGGCTCCGATGAGGCTGCACTGATGAGCACTGATGAGGCTGCACGTATGGGCACTGATGAGGCTGCACTGATGAGACAGTACTTATGCGCACTGATAGGCACTAATATGCCGCACTGATAGGTGGCACTGTGAGGCGGTACTGTGATGTGTACTGAAATGCAGTACTGACTGGCATCACCGATGGGCACTGGAATGCAGCATGGACTGGCATCACTGATGGGCACTGAACACAGCACGGACTGGCATCACTGATGGGCACTGATTGGTGACACTGATGGGCACTGAAATGCAGCACTGACTGGCATCACTGATAGGCACTGAAATGCAGCATGGACTGGCATCACTGATGGGCACTGAAATGCAGCATGGACTGGCATCACTGATGGGCACTGAAATGCAGCAGTGACTGCCATCACTGATGGGCACTGAAATGCAGCAGTGACTGCCATCACTGATGGGCACTGAAATGCAGCAGTGACTGCCATCACTGATGGGCACTGAAATGAAGCATGGACTGGCATCACTGATGGGCACTGAATGGTGTCACTTATGGGCACTGAAATGCAGCAGTGACTGCCATCACTGATGGGCACTTAAATGCAGCATGGACTGCCATCACTGATGGGCACTAATTGGTGTCACTGATAGGCACAGACTGGCATCACTCCTGGGCACTACTGGAGCTTCACTGATCATCAGGGGGACACAGGTACAGGCAGGATCAATTTTTTAAAACATAGAGAGGGACGAATGACACAGCACAAGCACTATGCTGTGCATCATGCAGGATCAGGATCACTTTTTTATTAAGGCGCATTCATGCACCCTCCCACACACACACACACACGATACCCTCTGTGATTGTACACAGCAGGAGTCTGTCAGCAAATCCTGGCCAATGATTCACAGCCGGGACCTGCTGATCGGCTGTATCCAATCACAGCCCAGAGCCTTGTGTTGCCAATCAACACGGAGCCCTGTACAGAGAGAACAATCTCAATATTTTGTAAAAGATCAGCACACTTTACACACATTACAAGGCACATATTTAACCCCTTGATTACCTAAGATGTTAAAGAGGTTGTAAACCCTATTAAAAAACAAACCCTGTAAGTAGTGTAAGACAAATGCATAATGAGAGCACTATTGCAGTCCCATTATAAGTCGCTGATCAACGCCATTAGTAGTATAGTATAAGACATGTAGCAGAATACATTTTGGCCTAAACTTATGAAGTAATTTGATGCGATTTCCTTTTTTTTTTATGGATGTGTTTTTTTAGCATAAAGTCGAATTTTTTTTTTTTTGAATTTTCTGTCTTTTCATTTATATCGTAAAAAATAAAATACCCAGTGGTAATCAAATACCACCAAAAGGGTATTGGGTACAGTGTTGGATGACCGTGCAATTACCAGTTAAAGTAGCACAAATAAATAGCAAAAAATGGCCTGGTCACGTACGGGATAAAACCTTCCGGAGCCGAGATGGTTAAAAAAGAATAACCATTAGTATCACTTTAACTTTCCCAATTGATGTTCATAACAAAGTGATCCGTCACATATTTCCAAAAGAGCATTAAAGCGGAGTTCCGCCAAACTTTTTTTTTAAAAGTCAGCAGCTACAAATACTGCGGCTGCTGACTTTTAAAATTAGGACACTTACCTGTCCAGGGCGCCCGCGATGTCGGCACTCGAAGCCGATCTGTCCCTCGGCTCTCGGGTGGAGGCGCTGCCATCTTCGCTAAGGGAATCAGGAAATGAAGCCTTTCGGCTTCACAGCCTGGTTCCCTACTGCGCATGCGCGAGTCGCACTGCGCGTCCTCACTGGTCCCTGCTGTCTTCTGGGACCTGTGTGTCTCCCAGAAAACAGCAGGGGGGACGGAGGAGGGGCCAGACATGGCGTAGATATCTGCGGCTATCTATGCCCGGAAGTGGGAGCAAATACCTGGCTTAGACAGGTATCTGCTCCCTCTCCCCCCTGAAAGGTGCCAAATATGACAACGGAGGGGGGGGATTCCGAAAAGCGGAAGTTCCATTTTTGGGTGGAACTTTGCTTTAACACTAGACAGATTTCCATTGTAGAGTGGGGCGTGGCTGTTGCTCTGGCTCCTCCTTGCGCTGCCTATGTGTGCTGTGCTCTTTATATACAGTTGTAGTCTCAGCAGGGGAGTGCACACTCCTACAGGACTCCATACGTCCTAGCGGCACAGAGGGCACACAAAGAATGTCAATGTAGGAACGTGGCTGGGAGACAGTTTCAAAAGGAAGCTCCAAGAAAAGAAATTATTAAAAAGACATCCAATACATGTAAGTTATATGTTTCTAGTATTTGATTTTGGAAAATAAATTTGACTTCAAAATAATTTAAATAAACTCCAAGAAAAAGGTATTATGTTAAGTCAAAAATCATGTTTTTTAACCATCCTCATTAAAGGAGAAGTAGGGCCAAAGCTCTCCTGCACTCCTGTGACCCATTTTTAGCCGACAGCATGCTAAATCCCACTATCTGCTGATGTTACTCAGCTGGACCAGGCTCTGGATAGATCCCGACTTTAACGTTGGGATCCACCCAGATGCCTGACGGGCATTGTCGTGCACCAGGAGGAACCCAGGACCCACTGCACCAGCGTAGGGTCTGACAATGGGTCCAAGGATTTCATCCCGATACCTAATGGCAGTCAGGGTGCCATTGTGTAGCCTGTAGAGGTCTGTGCATCCCTCCATGGATATGCCTCCCCAGACCAATCACTGACCCACCACCAAACCGGTCATGCTGAACGATGTTACAGGCAGCATAAAGTTCTCTGCTGCTTCTCCAGACCCTTTCACATCTGTCACATATGCTCAGAGCGAACCTGCTCTCATCTGTGAAAAGCATGGGGCACCAGTGGCGGACCTGCCAATTCTGGTGTTCAATGGAAAATGCCAATCGAGGCTCCACAGTGTCCGGCAGTGAGCACAGAGCACACTAGAGGATGTCGGGCCCTCAGGCCACCCCCATGAAGTCTGTTTCTGATTGTTTGGTCAGAGACATTCACACCAGTGGTCTGCTGGAGGTCATTTTGTAGGGCTCTGGCAGTGCTCATCCTGTTCCTCCTTGCACAAAGGAGCAGATACTGGTCCTGCTGATGGGTTAAGGATCTTCTACGGCTCTGTCCAGCTCACCCACAGTAACTGCCTGTCTCCTGGAATCTCCTCCATGCTCTTGAGACTGTGCTGGGAGACACGGCAAACTTCTGGCAATGACACGTATTGATGTGCCATCCTGGAGGAGTTGGACTGCCTGTGCAACCTTTATAGGGTCCAAGTATCGCCTCGTGCTACCAGTAGTGACACTGACCCTAGCCAAATGCAAAACTAGTGAAAAACAGTCAGAAAAGATGAGTAGGGAAAAAAAATGTCAGACACCTCCACCTGAAAACCATTCCTGTTTTGGAGGTCGTCTCGTTGTTGCCCATCTAGTGCACTTGTTGTTAATTTCAATTAAAAGCAAAGCAGCTGAAACTGATTAACAACCCCCTCTGTATACACCCCTCCCCCTCTGCTAGTTAACTGACCAGATCAATATCCCAGGAGTTCTGATTCAAAAGTGTTCCTTTAATTTTTTTGAGCAGTGTATATTATTATGTTATATGCTATAACATAGTAATTTATTTATTTACTGTGAAATTACTGGTTTGACGTTATAACTTCAAGCTTGACTAATTTGTCCGTTAAGCCACCTGCTTGAGTACAGTTTTTGAAAATATAGTAAATGACCTTAAAAACAATTGATAATTATTTTTATTTTACTTACTTATGTTAATTAACCCCTTGCCACCCAGGCTAATTCTGACACTTCTCTCCTACATGTAGAAATCATATTTTTTTTGCTAGAAAATTTACTCAGAACCCCCAAACATTATATATTGTTTTAGCAGACACTCTAGGGCAGACATGTCCAAAGTCCGGCCCGCGGGCCAATCGCGGCCCACGTTCCTGTTTTGAATGGCCCGCCGGGTTATTTAGACATATATATCTTTTGTGGCCCCCGACGATCTCCCAGCGCCGGGGCCACAAAAGATGTATATGCCTTGGAACGGGACAGGGAGGAGGCAGGACGAGCGCCGCTGCCGCCGCCGCCATACACACACAGGAGAATTTCCTGTTTACGGGCGGCCTCTGAATAGGAAGTCCCGCGCTGCCATTGGACGACTGTTCTGTCCATCAAAGGAGGCGGGACTTTCTATTAACGAGGCCGCTGTGTAAATAGGAGATTCTCCTGTAATTAATTTTTGGCGCTCGTGAGTGCATTCCTGGCAAATCGTGCTGCATTCCTGGCAATGGTGAGTGCATTTCTGGCAAATCGTGCTGCATTCCTGGCAATGGTGAGGCTACATTCATGGCAATGGTGGGTCTGCAGATGGGCACTTGTGAGGCTGCAGGTGGGCACTGACCCTTATTTTGCTTCACAGTTCTTTATTAAAACATTTTTTTTCCCTGAAACTTTGCTCTTAAAGTGAAGGCATGTGTTATACGCCAATAAATACAGTATATCCAAATAATACGCCAAAGCTCATCTATTTACTCACACACAGCCAGAGAGAATTCTTGTTGGGCAGTGTATTAGTTCTCGGAAAAACACACTTAGACCAAATTTTAATGGTTCAAAGAATGTCAGGCAAAATGGTAGGCCCTCACGCATGTTCACTTCATCAAATCTGGCCCTCTTTGAAAAAAGTTTGGACACCCCTGACCTAGGGCATAAAATGGTGGTGGTTGCAATTTTTTATGTTACACTGTATTAGCACAGCAATTATTCAAATGTGTTTTTTGGAAGGAAACAGTTTCATGAATATAAAAAAAAAACCCACTAAAGTTAGTCTGATTTTTTTTGTATAGTATGAAAGGTGATGTTACGCCGAGTAAATAGATACCCAACATGTCACATTTTAAAATTGCACACACTTGTGAAATGGCGCCAAACTTCAGTACTTAAAAATCTCCATAGACGATGCTTTAATTTTTTTTTCCAAGTCACATGTTTGACGTTACAGAGGAGGTCTAGTGCTAGAATTATTGCTCTCACTCTAACGTTTGCAGCGTATGTAACCTGTGCGTATCTGGCTCTGATACTAGCCAGTGCCTCACCAGCCACTCACCTCACCGCACGTCCCTGGTAGGCTGACATTTGTAAGCTCCTTTTGAAATGATAATGCACTGACTTCAATATTTGACTATGCAGGTTAGGAAAGTCACAGTAAAGTCATCATTTTTTTTAACGGGCAATTTTTCAGGTCAAAGACTCAAAGTAGTAAAGCCAAATTGTTAGTATGACAGCCAGGCAACTGACACTCTTAGCAGAGGTCAGCAATGAAGGCTCATCTGTTCTTCTTAATACAGACTTCCTTTAACGTTAAAAATAAAGCATACCTGCAAAGAAAATAAATACTTACCTTCGCTTATCTTAGGAAAACAGCAGAATTAAGCAGCAAAATGGGTAATAATGCTTTTCTTAAAAAAGTTTTTTATTATAGGCACCGATATAGCACTGTCAATTTTCGCAGCGCCTTAGACATATTTATTGTACATTCACGTCAGTCCCTACCCTCAAAGAGCGTACAATCTAAAGGTCCCTAACTCACATACTAGGGCCAATTTAGACAGGAGTCAAATAACCTACTAGCAGGTCTTTGGATGGCGAGAGGAAAACGGAATACCCAAAGGAGACTCATGCAGGCACATGGCGAACATGCAAACTCCAGGCAAGTGCCGTGGTTGGGATTCCATCTGACAACCCTATTACTGCTAGGCGGAAGTTGGTAGAGTGAAGAGATTTGAACACCTCTCAGGTTTTTATTGCAGTTTGTGTCCCTATCAGAGAGATTCACCCTCTCTATTACCCAGACTGAAAGTGAAAAAAGATCCTCAATTTTGGGTTGTCATCAGAACAGAAATAAATGGCAAGTCTTCAAAAATGGGAACACTAGTTTTGGTGACAAACATGGATTACCCTCACTTTTGGCTATGGGACAGGAAGTGAATCTCGATGGGACACACATGGCAAAGAAACAAAACAGACAGTTGTTAATACCCTCCCTTATTTTATCCAAAATGAAAAAAAAATTTTTTTATTTTTTGTACTCACCGTAAAATCCTTTTCTCGCTCGTCCATGGACGGATACAGCTCCTAAAATCTTGACAAAGTGGGTTATGTTCCTGTTCATAGGAGAGGACTAGGCAGAACATTTTAGTTATCTTAAAACATGTAACTTTAACAGGGTTGAATAGCACCGCCCAGGGGGGTGGTCCCTCCATACATAACCCTCCTACCTGCAGTCAGCAGCCTCAGTTCATAGTAAAGCAGTACAAACTAAAAAAGGAGGGGTGGGTGCCGTGTCTGTCCATTGACGAACGAGAAAAGGATTTTACGGTGAGTACAAAAAATCCTATTTTCTCTCATCGTCCATGGACGGACACAGCTCCTTAAATCTTGACAAAGTGGGACATCCCCAAGCAGTGTCAGAAAAAATGAGGGGTGGGAACAGCAATCAAAAGAAGACTTAACTTCACCCCAAACAGAGCTCCTCACGGAGAAGTTGCACCTCAAACAGCCACCTGCAAAAACTTGCGGCCAAGGAAGCATCCGAAGATGCACACACATCAACCTTGTAAAACATTGGGAAAGTGTTAACAGACTACCAGGTCGCCGTCTCACACACCTTGAAGACAGATTCTAGATGTCGGAAAGCCCAGGAAACACCAATTGCCCTGGTTGAATGTGCCATGACAGGAAAGGGAGGCGCCCGCCCCTAAAGGGTATAGGCCTGGATGACGATCAGCCTGATCCACCTAGAAAGATGGCCGATGAGACCGTCAGGCCCTTCTGTGGACCAGATACCGGCACGAACAGTGAGTCAGAACTCCGAAACGGAGCAGTAGCAGACAGGAACACCTGTAGGGCACGTACCACGTCCAAGGTATGTAGCACAGCCTCCTGGGATGCGATGGCCGAGGACACAAGGATGGAAGCACAATGTCCTTGTTTAGGTGGAAAGCCGAAACCACCTTAGGAAGGAATGAAGGTTGCTGACGAAGCACCGCTTATCCTTATGGAGGACCGAGTAAGGCGACTTGCAAGACAAGTCCACCAATTCAGAAACCCTTCTGACCAAAGTAATGGCAACTAGAAAGGCAACTTTTTGAGAAAGAGTGGAATCTCCCTGATGTTCTCAAAGGGAGGTTCCTGAAGTACCGAGAGCACTAGAGTCAAGTCCACGGAGGAAGTGGTGGTCCAAACGGGGGGAACCACTTGTCGGACCCCCTGCACACAAGTACTTACCAGTGAGTGAGCCACCAGAGGCCGTTGGAAGAAGACAGCCAAGGCTGAAATCTTCCCCCTAATGTTGCTCAAGGCAAGGTTCAGATCCACTCTGCACTGTAAGAACAGCAGGATCCGAGAAACCGGCTATGTCAGTGGGCGCCTGGCCATCTCATCACACAGAGACGTAGGCCTTCCAAGTGCAATGGTAGATCGTCTGGGAAGAAGGTTCCCGGGCCCCCAACAAAAAGGGGATTATCGAATCTGCCAGACTCCGGTCCCTTAGTACCTGGCTTTTAATAGTAAAGGCGCTAAAGCCAGCGACTGTAAAACAGGAGGAAGCATGAAACCTTGAGACAGAGGGTCCTCCCGCATTGGCAGCCGCCGGGGAGCGTCAGCTACCAGTCTCCCGAGGTCGGCGTACCAGGGACGCCGGGACCAATCTGGGGCGATTAGAATCACCAGAATCCCTGCGGCCTCCACACTTCGGAGCAGACGAGGAAGCAATTCCAGTAGGGGAAAGGCATAAATTCCCTATGGAGCCTCCGACGCATCTGCCCAGGGAGCCCTGGACCTGGCCACAAACCTCGACACCTGCGATTGAGACGAGAAACCAGAAGATCCACAACTGGTGTGCCTCAATTCCTACAAAGTGATTGAAAACACCTCCGGGTGAAAAGACCATATCCCTCGGTCCAGCATCTGGCGACTCAGATAGTTCGCCTGCCAGGTCTCTACGCCCGGATGTAAGCAGCCGATAGACCTGGCATGCTCCCTTCGGCTCAACTTAAGATGCGAGCGACTACCGACGCTGCGGCCGTCCAACTGAAACCTGATCAGACACCCCTGAAGTCTCTGCGACCTCTTGGAGAGGCACAGTCTGATCACGCGAATGTCGAGGACATCGATCGGCGGTCGAGATTCTTCCAGACCGTGAGGTTGGCGTCCGTCGTGATCACAGTCCTATGGAGAAAGGGACGACCTCCCGGACTGAAGAGCCGGGAAATGCAGCCGCCCTCTCAGGAAAGCCTTGACCAGGTGACTTACCTGAATCTAGAGACAATGGAGATCTGTTCCAAGTGGACAGGATCCCTTCCTGCAATACTCGAGTGTGGAATAGGGCAGACGGAACCGCCTCAAAGGAGGCCACCATGAGGCCCAGAACTTGTGCAAAAAAAGGGGAGAGACGACCATTTGCGGGATGCCAACAATTTCTCTGCCGACTGGAGTGTCTGCAACTGCTCCAAAGGAAGAAAGACCTTCGCCTCCAAAGAATTCAGGATCAAGCCTAGGGACTTCAGACACTGAGTCGGTACTCACACCGACTTCTGTATGTTCAGTACCCAAACCATAGTCCCGGAGGGTCCGACTAGCTATAGACATGTCCTCCTCTAATTCTGAGCCAGAAGCAGCTCTCAGAAGAAGAATGTCCAAGTAGCCCACGATATCAATGTCTCAGAAAAGCCCAGATCGGGGCGAGCACCTTGTGAACAACTCTTGGTGCCGACGCCAAGTCAAATCGCAAAGCACAGAAAAAACTCAGATGGCTGTTGCAGATGGGGACATGCAAGTATCCCTGGTGTCCAGAGACGCCAGAAGTCCCCATAAACAATACATACACACACGTGTATGCGTATGTTCATACTGTGGCACCGAAGACGTGCATGTCTTTGGAGTGTGGGAGGAAACCGGAGTACCCGGAGGAAACCCACGCAGACACAGGAAGAACATGCAAATTCCAGGCAGATGGTGTCGGGGTCCGGGTTTGAACCAGTGACTCTCTTGCTGCCAGGTGAGGGAGTTAATCACTACCCCACTGTGCTGCCCTACAAGGTATTGAGGGCCCTGAGGTCCAAGGTTGGACGGACACCGTCCTTCTGTGGGACTACCAACAGATTAAAATAGAATACCTGAAACCCTTCCACCAGGGGCACAGGTAAAATTATTCTGCACCAGAGCAAGTCTTGTACTGCTCCCATCAAAGCAGACCGACGAGCCGGAAGGAGAGGAAAAATTTGAGGGAAAGATCTGTTTGGTGGACAAAAAGAAAACTCTATCTTGTACCCCTAAGTGACCACTTTGCAGACCCACTGGTCAGAGAGAAGAGAGGTTCACCGAGCTGCAAACTCGCAAAATCATCCCCCCCCAACCCTTGAGTCGGGCGGGGACAAAATACCATGCATAGCACCTAGGGACGCTTCTGTCCCCCAGCTAGAGCCTTGTCAGCCCGGGAGGATCTACTGACGAAAATACCGCTTCTGCGCGGAATCGGAGGGCCCCGGCCAACGGCACGGCTCCTTCCCCTCAGAGGACTGTGAGAGAAGAGTGCACTTGCCTCCAGTGACATCTTAACAATGTCGTCCAGCGAGGTACCAAAAAGCCTCAGAAAGGCAATCTGCCAGAGCTCACTTGGGAGCTTAGCCAGCGGACCAGCATTCCAGCCAATCAGGCGGCACAGCACCACCGCAGGAACAGAGGTTCTGGAAATCATTTACATACACACACACACAGAGTATGTATTCGTGTATACGTCTTTACCATGGCACCGAAGGCGCGCGTGTCCTTGGAGTGTGGGAGGAAACCCACGCAGACACAGGGAAAACATGCAAACCCCAAGCAAACTGCGATGGGGCCATTTAAAATACACACACTGTGTATGTATTAGTGCATATGTTTTTACTGTGGCGCCGAAGGCGTGCATGTCTTTGGGTGTGGGAGGAAACCGGAGTACCCGGAGGAAACCCACGCAGACACAGGGAGAACATGCACACTCCAGGCAGATGGTGTCTGGGTCCGAACCAGTGACCCTCTTGCTGCCAGGTGAGGGAGTTAACCACTACACCACTGTGCTGCCCTACATGGAAAGTCGCAGCCTTTTACAGGTCGCAACACTGACCCCAGCATCACTGCCTTGGACCTCTTATCAGAAGGGTCCTGTATGACAACAGACCACCATGTGCTGGGGGACCACAAGGACCTCTGCGGCCGTTCCCATGCCTTATGTATGAACTATCAAAGAAAGTAACATAAGGAAAAAACGTCACAAAGCGGGCAGATTTGTGTGACCTAAGGAAGACAGACTCCTCTTCGGAAGTCCCAGCTGCATTCCCAGCTGGAGAGTGTCCCTCACAGCATCAGAAGTGCACTCAGAAGTGCCCTGACAAACATTTCCCACAAGATGGCAGGGGGAGAGGGCGCTTTCTTACCCCCCTTATGCTCGCAATCCATGTCTACCTTGGCAACAAAAGGTTCCAGGACTATCTATAACGTATCCAAGGAAACCGCATTTGCTGCCTCTGGCAATGTATGGGGAAGAAAGGTCACATACTGACTACATAAAACGCCCACTGACAGCCCTCAGGTACCAACACACATAAGAGTCCACCCTCCATACTGCACTGACCTGGGGGGGGGGGAAACCCAGGGGACTCACCACCCAGAAGGAGACCACTCAGCACCGCTGCCCGCCTTGTATACACAGCGTGTGTGATGAAAAAGCTGTGAGGAGAAAGAACTGCGCTGTTCAGAAGCCAGTGCTAGAGGCCAAACCCACTCCAAAATGGCTTCCAGACGCCTCAGATAAAAAAGGGCGTGGA
The DNA here is from genome assembly GCA_029206835.1 of Rana muscosa. Taxonomy (NCBI): domain Eukaryota; kingdom Metazoa; phylum Chordata; class Amphibia; order Anura; family Ranidae; genus Rana; species Rana muscosa. The sequence continues at coordinate 631,795,482 of CM055117.1, read as the reverse complement.
CCACAAGAAAATGGCCGCTCGCAATACCGACCTGCGCCACAGCGCGGCTACAACAAACTGGCCGCCAATGGAAGTTTTTAACACAAAAAAAACCCCACTAAAAATGGCATCAGCGCCGCAATAAAATGGCGCCCGAGGCCAGGGATGTGGACGAGAAGGCCTGCAGAGACTCTCAGGAGACAGACCCCCCTCACAGAAAGTGGACCCTGGCGCCCCACAGGGACTTGGAGCCCCCCCACAGGTACACCCCAGTTGCAGCGGGTCCTAGGGCAGGAGTGGAAAAGGCGACAGAGCAGGGAAAGGGGGGACAGGAGAACCCCTTAATCCCGGGAATGCCCAGCTGTTCCATCCTGCCGAGACAGGCGGAACCGTACTTACCCGTCCTTGCGAGGACAAGCTGGCGCGTCCCGGACAGACCTACAACCGATGGAACGGAGTAGCTGTCGGCCCAGTCCACTGTGAGTGAGGCAACAAGCAGCCCAGTCATATGTAGACCCTGGAGCATGTGCTCACCGGCCACCCCTGGAGCCATGGGGTATGTCGTGGTCAGAACCAAGCATGAAGCAAGGGACTGGCACGCTCGATGGCCGGAACTGGGAAGACTACAAGGATCTATATATCCAATCTGTCGCCCAGCCGGCAGTTGATAGAAGATATCACGAAAGAAAAAATAAAAATAAAATAAAAAAATCCTTCAGGACTCTGGGCTCAAAAGGGAGCCACGTCCTTCTCTTATAGGCAGAAAAAAACTAAGGCTGCTGACTGCAGGTAGGAGGGTAATGTACAGAGGGACCGCCCCCTGGGCTGGGCTGTTCAACTCTGTTAAAGTTACATGTTTTAAGATAACTAACATGTTCTGCTAGTCCTCTCCTATAAACAGGAACATAACCCACTTTGTCAAGATTTAAGGAGCTGTGTCCGTCCATGGACGATAAGAGAAAAACTGTTTTGTCTTGAGTTCTAGTTTAACCACTTAAGCCCCGAACCATTTGGCTGGCCAAAGACCAGGCCACTTTGAGATTCGGCACTGCGTCGCTTTAACTGACAATTGCGCGGTCGTGCAAAGGGGAAAAGAGGGGATGGGCAATATGTGCCTTCATATTAAAAGATTTATAATTTTCCCCCTAATTAGGTTGATTAAAGTAAGGAAGTCATTCTTCAAAGTACTTATTTTTTATTTATTTTTTTAAGCATTAGAATGCCAGTTTATTGCACATTCAGGATCTGTACAGAATTCTATAAATAAGAATGCATTCTTCAAGACACTTTACTATTTATCATATAACTGCAAAATAATAGACGCGGTTAATGCATATTTAAAAAGGAGACAAAAATTAGCATTTGGGAATTATAAATAAAACTTTATTACTCAAAATGAAAAAAAAACAAAACAAAGAAAGACATTTCCAGACTAAAAATTACACACTTATAAAATATATAACTTTATTAAATATGTGCATATAGCTGACACGAATTTTAAAGAGACTTTCTTTTTTTTTTTTTATATATAAAATATCATATATTAATCAATTGTAAATATTCCCAGTATCCCTAATATTAAACGTAGCAACCAGGGCCGCTGTTAGGAATCATGGAGCCCTGTACAGCCTACCTGATGGGCCCTGCCCCTACACACACACACCTGACGGTATTTTATATAATATTTTCGCAAAAAAATACATGAAAATCGTTATTAAATGGACAAAAATGCCACCCTAATTCCCCCCTCCTAGTACAAATCTCCCCTGCCTGCACGATTCCCCCAATACCTCCTATTATCCCTGAATTCCCCCACCGGTTCCTGGTACACAATCACCCCCATTTCCCCTCCCAGCACAAATCTTCTTTCTTCAATCCCTCTCCTAGGACACATTCCCACAAATCCCTCCTCCTAGCACAACCCCCTCTAAGTTACTCATCCCAGCACAAATTATTCCTCCCTACTGAAATCCCCCCCAGCAAAAGCATCCCCTCTCCTGGTTCAACCCTCCTTGTCCCAGCTGTGAGTGCGAGCGGGGCAGGGGAAGGAGTTTAGCAGAGGTGGGGCAGGCCAGGTTAATTATCCCTCCATGTCTCTCCCCCAGCAGCTAAAAGCTGGCGGGAGGGAGAGCGGGAGAAACCTGGGTGAGAGACACGGATCTCCACTGATCCTCCTGCTGTCCGGGCCCCTCTGTGTGCCGGGGCCCCCTACAGAAGGGCTGGTGGTCCCCCCCCCCCTATCAGCGGCCCTGGTAGCAACCAAACAGTGTTTCTATTTCCTTGTCAAAAACAATGCCATCTTATGATATGATATGATCTGTGCAATGCGCTAGCCATAAGCAATGAGAGTATTAGAAATGTAATAGTGCTGTTTGTAAAACACAAAGTGGAAAAATCATAAAAGAAAGGTGTTTACAAGGAAAGTCTAATAAATTCCTTAAAATTCACAACATTTTGTAACAAGTGACGAGAACATTTTGTTCTTGATTGAAATTGGCTGCTATTTGTACAAGGGCTGCTCACAGGCAATTTAATAGCTTATTTGAATGAACTATACAAAATTATGGAAGTTTAGATTTCCAACTGGATTAAATACTGTGTGTGTTTAAACATTTACCTCCCAAAAGGTATTAGAATTCTACTAAACCATTCTTGCGGTTTCCACTCATTTTAGCCTGAAGCACAGGCTGGTGACACTCCATTTTTCAGGTTCAGCTTTCTGTGCGACTTTTAGCCAACTCACTTTTGAGATTTAAATTAATCAGCCCTCCCACTGCTAACTCCTGGCCCAATCAGCAGGCAGGTGACACAGGAAGCCGTTACCATTGGAGTCACCATTCTGATTATGCACTATGGTGGGTGTGTGACTTTTGGCTGAATAATTTAGGAATCCTTTGGCAGTTACAACAATTTATTTGCAGATCAACTCTGCGTTGATTTTTGCGTGGCGTTCTGCTTTACAATAAAATCCTGTGTATACAGTTGTATACTGAACACGAGTGAAAATATGGTATGTGTGGACTGGCTGCTAACATTACTTATCTGCCTTGTGAGAATTATCAGCTATGTACAGCTTTGCTTACTTTTTCCAAGAGTCATTTTTATCATCAGTGCTGGGCAGCCTTTGATTTAAAGTAGAACTATAGGCAAAACTTTATTTTCATTTTGGATAGAGTAAAGGAGGGTTATAAACCTTGTAATGTTTATTTTTGCCATCTTTTTCCCCCATTATTGAGATTCCCCTTCACTTCCTGTCCCATAGCCAAACAGGAAGCAAGAGAAAATCCCTGCAAATTAAGGTAAATCGTTGGGGACCCCTAGGTCACCAGAACTAGAGTCCCCATTGGAAGATTTATCCTCTATTACTTTTCTGGGGACAACCTAAAATGTTGGATTTTCTTTTACTTTCACTTTAAATGATAATAGTAAACAGGACAAATAGGAGGGGGGGAATCTTCTTAACGGGGACACAGGCAGCAATAAAAATTCACCGGGAATCTAATCCCTCTCAACACTATCCAAAAAAAAAAAAAAAGTTTTGCCTTTAGTTATATTTTAAGGGACAATTGGGGTTTAGATTACCATGCAGGTCTTCGGTTAACAGTTTATTACTGTTGCATTTTAAAGCCAAACTCCAGCCCAAACTTTTTAGCTTTGGAGGGTAGGCAGGCGTTAGAACCTTGTGTTTTTTGCTGCTCCCTTTAATCTCCTGTTCGTTCTTATTTTGTGTCATTTGGAGAGAAAACAAGGGGTATGTATACTCAGTCTAGCGACAGACAGCAAGCAACCCAGCAGATGTTCTAACTATTCCCAATGCGATCATAAATGAAAAACAAATGTTTGGGCTGGATTTGTGTTTTTAGATCCTCATGTACACTGGGTATTAAAACCACCACTTAGAGTATTTGACTTTTTTTCTGCCTCTAAATGCCCATGTGTCCATACACCTATAGGCGTTTAGATGCAGAAAAAAAAATCCACTGCCAGAGCATTCAGGAGCAGCAGCATTTTTTCAGAAAAAAAAATCTGACACGCCTAAATGCGCGTTAACCCGTCAAAGCACAGAATGTGTTTAGCGCTCGATTGTTAGTTCATTTAAATGGACAGAATAAATGAATTATTCTGGCCAGTTAAATTAAAGTGATATTTAAAAGGTTCCCTTTTTTTTTTTTTAAATAACAAACATGTCATACTTACCTCCACTGAGCAGTTCGTTTTGCACAGAGTGGCCCCGATCCTCCTGTTCTGGGGTCCCACGGCGGCTCTCGCGGCTCCTCCCTGCATTAGATAACCCCCTATGGGAAGCTCTCTCCCGAGGGGGTTACCTTGCGAGCACGCTCCTGTGTCATACACTTGGCCCCGCCCCCCAACTCATTGGATTTAATTGACTGCAGCGGGAGCCAATGGCTGCGCTGCTATCAATCTATCCAATAAAGAGCCGAGAACCCGTGGAGAGAGCGACGCGGGATCACGCCCACGGAAATTCAGGGCTCAGGTAAGTTAAACCGGGGGGGGGGGGGGGGGCGCACACTGCAAGGTGTTTTTTCACCTTAATGCATAGGATGCATTAAGGTGGAAAAACACGTAGGTTTACAACCCCTTTGACACTCAATCGTTTGAGGCTCCTAAACTTCTCTAAACACAAAAACATGGCTTTAGGCGTGTTTTTGACGCTGCTTTTCTTTTTCGAGGAGAAAGGCATTCAGGACAGCTGGGCAAACGCTCAGTGTGCATGAGGCCTTAAATGCTGTTTATATTATAACCCACTACACCAAGAAATCCAATAGGTCTGTGGTCACTGTCACAAGGGCAACTCTAAAGCATTCCGATGAAACAATTAGGCGTGTGAGTGTACTATCTATTAAATGGAATATTTGTGTCAACCCATGCTGGCTATTCCAGCCAAATAAAGAAGTGACACGTGGATTTTTTGTAGTCAGAAATTGTAAATAGATGCAAGCTTTTGAAATATACACTTGGCACTAAAACAGACTTATGGTTTGTCTGCACAATCTTTAAAATATTGTGATTAAGCATGGTGCATCGCTATACATTCAAAAACTATTAAACACCCATGCATATCTCTTATCTACAAAAGTTACATAAACTGTGGTTATGGAAAACTCTTGAATATACAAAAAAAAACTTTTTTATGCCTTCAAGTCATTAAACCACTTTTTTAATTCAGCTTGTGGCATGACCTGAAACGTGTGTCTTTGTTCTGAACTGCTACATGCCTGATTAATGATGAAATAAGGCTTGCCATTGGTGAAAGGAGAGAAGTGGTGGAGTTTGGAGGAGCTTAGAAAACGGGGGAGTACATAGTTGGGTATTATCAATGTAAAGTTGCTTTCTATTTACCCAAGGCTAATGCTAGTGGTGTAACAGTGGCACAGAATCTACAGAACTGCAAGCATTGAAAAGTGCAGCCACCCTCCTCATATTATGCAGTCATACAGCACACAAGAACATGGAGTATCACTTTACATTCGTTAGGTAGGTTAAAGAAACCCCATGTGTTTCAATTTTGGTACTTCGTAGTTTGGCAAGAATTGGCATTTAACCAAGAATAAGTTTTGCAAAGTGTTCCTTCTGTTCCCAGATAATTAAAGATTACTTTTCAACTTACTTACTTTTTTATACATTTCAAGGCGGCTACAACCTCATGTTTTACATATATTATGGGAATAATCATTGCTAGTCTAAGCAGTGTCTTTTTTTTAAATACTGCACTAAAACAAAAGCAATATTGTCCAGTCCAAGGTGTAAAATATTAACTAATGAAACATGTAAAAATGCAGAAAACATCAGGCCTTAATCAATAAAGAGTTCTTCTTAAAAATACTGCCGACAGTTAAATCTAGTACGCACAGGCCGAATGTCTGGCGACATCGGCCGGTTCAATAAAAAACATCTGACAACCTGCCTGTTTGTATGGCAGCCGGTCGGACAGTAGCTGGAAAACCAGTACCCGACCGGCTCCAAATTAGCGCTCTCAGCCAACGGCTGAGAGCACTGACCGAAGTGTTCTGGCGGGCGGGGGGACACAATAGCACAGCAGGGGAGATTGCTGTACTAACATTGGATTGTTAGTTCAGCGGCCCCGATCTGAGCTGTCCTGTGAACCAGGGTCAAAGCCCAAAGGTTTATGAGCTGTAATAATGTTACTAGCTCATGCAATTCACACTCTGCCCACAAGTGAATACTTTGTGTTTGTGGGGTCCGCCATAAGACACTTCATGCAAGAGATTTGTATTGTAAGTTGGTGCAACCTTATTTTGATGATGAATTTGTTCACGTGCAAAGAAAAACAAAGCTGAACAAAGCTGCTCTTTCACTTAATGACAGTGTCATCACTTATCTATTTCACAGAAAGGAACATCTATTCAGGCAAAGTGCATAATAGTAGTTATAAATGTATATTTATCACAACCTTACCAAAATAAAGGCAATTTATTGATTACATCATGGAGTGTTTGAAGAGGAGACAACAAAATAGTATTTTTTGTTAGGGTGTCAAGTCTCCTTGCGGCTCGTGTATGAAAATATTGGATTGCTTCTGCAAGCTTTGTGCTTTGTCTGATGACTGAAAAGTATCATCATAGATCTGAAGGATGTCTGACTTGCTATCTTCACACACATCGGAGATGCTGCTAACATGGAAGTCAGAGCTGAATGAACTGTTGGTGATTTCAGGTTTACTTTCTTCCGTTACATCACTGTGATTCACGTTATCTGCTTGCTCCAATTCTTCTACCTTGTCCAAATACTGCTGCAGAAGGCTGCTGTCGTGTTCACTGTTGGAAGTATCCTTGCTGCTTTCACTGTGCACTTCAACAGCTGTATCTTCAACCACTGGGCAGTTAGGTTCTTTCTGATTGTAAGGTCTTACTGTCTCCAGGGATTGCTCAGTAGATACACTGCCCTCAGTTGAACTTTTTTCCTGATGAAAGTCATGCTCTACATTAATGGAATGAAAACCAGAGTCTGGGATGTCAGGGGAAGTTTTTCTATTATCCTTTTCAGCAAGTGTTGCCGCAGAATCTGAATGATGCTCTAGTACTTCAGATGAGCAGTCTTGGACACTAGACAATGGTTTCTCAAACATACTGAAACCCTCAAACCGAGCATTTACTTCGTTCTGCCATTCTTTAAGGGACCGGACCTGAAAATGATAAAATAAAATATCAAATCTGAATACAGAAGGGCAATCAAGACTGAAAAATAAATTTCAGTAATATGCAAAGGTAAAAATTCTTGCGGTTATGGAAAGAATGAAGGGCGGTTTCACACTTATGGGGCAGGGCAGTGTACCCATGGTTTTCGTGTGGGTTACCCGCAGTTTCCCATAGACTGCGTGTTTCTGGTGCGTTTTCTGAAAGTACACCAAAAAACGCAGCATGCAGGACTTTCGGTGCGCTTTCAGAAAACGCACCAAAAAATGTGAAATTGAATAGAAGTCTATAGGAAACCGCGGCTACTCTGCGCTGCACTTGCCAAACCGCAGTGAGGCAGTGTAAGATTGCCTTATTGAATAAAAATATTTCTATTTGTTTGCAAAAACAGAAGATCTGCAAAAAAATAGGTACTGCACAAAAGGAAACAAAATCCAAAACATAAACTACAAGGTGGTTAATTGTGTTTGCATACACATTTATGTTCTATTATAAGCTTTGTTTTTTCAAGTAGACCCAAACTGTAAAAGATGAAGATTTTTTTTTATGTACAGAGAACATCTTGAATTGTGAATTGAGCCCAAGTACTATCCTGAAAAATGTACCCTTTGTCTGGAATTCCTGAAAAATAGGATTTTTTACTCACCGTAAAATCCTTTTCTCTGAGTCCATGGACCGACACAGCTTCTCTATTGACAAAGTGGGTATTATCCGTTAATTAGGAGTGACTAGGCAGAAAAACTTGTAAAAAGTGTTGCATCACACCTTCTACAGTACCGCCCAGGGGGCGGACCCTCTGGGTATACCCTCTCAGTCTGCATCTTCGCAGATCAGTTCGTCAAAAAGCAGTACAAACTTAAAAGGAGGGGTGGGTGCTGTGTCGGTTCATGGACTCAGAGAAAAGGATTTTACGGTGAGTAAAAAATCCTATTTACTCTTTCGTCCATGGACCGACACAGCTTCTCTATTGACAAAGTGGGACGTCCCAAAGCAGTGTCAGAGAAAAAACGAGGGGTGGTAACAGCATAAAAACAAACTTCACCCCAAAACACAAAACAGCACTCCTCCAACGGAGGAGTTGCAACTCTAAACAGCCGCCTGCAAAACCTTGCGGCCGAAAGAGGCATCCGAAGATGCACCTACATCAACTTTGTAGAATTTTGTGAAAGTGTGAGCGGACGACCAAGTCGCCGCTTTACATAGTTGGGAAACAGACGCTTGATGTCGGAAAGCCCAAGAGGCACCTATTGCCCTGGTCGAATGCGCCGTGACAGGAAAGGGGGGCGCCTGACCCTTTAAGGCGTAAGCCTGGATTACTATCTGTCGGATCCACCTAGAGATGGTGGCCGATGAGACTGCTTGGCCCTTCTTGGGACCAGCCACCGAAACAAACAGTGAGTCTGACTTCCGGAACAGGGAAGTAGCAGATATGTATACTCTCAAAGCTCGGACAACGTCCAAGGAATGCAACGCCGACTCCTTAGGATTCGACGGCTGAGGACACAAGGATGGAAGTACAATGTCTTCGTTGAGATGAAAAGCCGAAACGACCTTCGGAAGAAAGGAAGGCTGCGGCCGCAGCACCACCTTATCCTTGTGGAAAATCAAATAGGGAGCCTTGCAGGACAAGGCTGCCAGCTCAGAGACTCGTCTAACTGACGTAACAGCCACCAAAAAGACCACCTTCTGAGAAAGTGTCAACAGGGGAATATCTCTAATATTCTCAAACGGTGCCTTCTGAAGCACCGAGAGGACCAGGTTCAAGTCCCACGGAGGTAACGGGGGGCGGACCGGAGGGGCCACATGTCGAACCCCCTGCACAAATATACTCACGAGAGAGTGAGTCGCCAGGGGTCGCTGAAAAAAGACAGCCAGGGCAGATATCTGTCCCTTAATCGTACTTAGGGCAAGCCTTTGGTCTACCCCATGCTGTAAAAACAGCAGGATTCTGGAAACCAAATAGGTACGCGGATGCCATTTCATTTCCTCACACATGGAGATGTAGGCCCTCCAAGTGCGGTGATAGACCTTCCTAGAGGACGGTTTCCGAGCACTTCTCATAGTAGAAATTACTGAGTCTGACAGGCCCCGGTCTCTCAGTACCTGGTTCTCAACAGCCATGCCGTTAAAGCCAATGACTGTAAAGCAGGATGGAATATGGGACCTTGCGACAGCAGGTCCTTCCGTAGTGGTAGGCGCCAGGGGACGTCTGCTACCAGACGTACTAGATCGGCGTACCAAGGACGCTGAGGCCAATCTGGAGCGATTAGGATCATTGGAATTCCCTCTGCCTCCACTCTGCGGAGCAGAAGAGGAAGAAGCCTTAAGGGAGGGAAGGCATAGATTAGCCGATACTGGCCCCACGATGCTACCAACGCGTCCGTTGCGTCTGCCCATGGGTCTCTTGACCGGGCCACAAACCTCAATACCTTCCGATTGAGTCGGGAAGCCAGAAGATCTACGTCTGGTGTGCCCCATCTTTGGCAGAGGAGTTGGAACACCTCCGGGTGTAAGGACCATTCTCCCTGGTCCAGCATCTGGCGGCTCAGGTTGTCCGCCTGCCAGTTTTCCACACCCGGAATGTACACGGCCGACAGTGCCGGTACGCTCCTCTCTGCCCACTTCAGGATGCGAGCGATCTCCGATGCTGCAGCTGAGCTTCTTGTTCCTCCTTGATGATTGACATATGCCACTGCTGTGGCGTTGTCTGACTGGATCCTGACTGGACGCCCTTGCAGTCTCTGAGACCATTTGAAGAGGCACAGCTTGATCGCCCGGATCTCCAGGACATTGATCGGCAGGAGGGCTTCCTCTGGGGTCCAGCGACCTTGCGCCGACTGGACACCCCAGACTCCCCCCCAACCTGTAAGGCTGGCGTCCGTCGTGATCACTATCCAGTAAACCGGAAGAAATGACTTCCCGGCCATTAGAGCCGGTGCTGTCAGCCACCATACCAGGGATCTCCTGACTAGGTGGCTCACTCGGATTTGATAATCCAGAGATGAAGGGCATCTGTTCCATCTGGACAGAATTTCCCTCTGTAACACTCGAGTGTGGTATTGAGCATATGGGACCGCCTCGAAGGAGGCTACCATGAGGCCCAACACTCGCATGCAAAAACGGAGTGACGACCAATTCCTGGAAGTCAGCTGCCGTACTGCAGCCCGGAGGGTCTGCAACTTCTCCACAGGGAGGAATACCTTTGCCTCTGAGGAATCCAGAATCAACCCCAGGTACACTAGGCGTTGAGTGGGCACCAATACTGACTTTTGCGTGTTTAGTATCCAACCACAGTCTCGAAGAGTCTGACAGGTAATGGACACGCTTACCTCTAATTCTGAGCTTGAAGGGCCCTTCAGCAGAAGGTCGTCCAAGTAACCTGTGATAGCGATACCCCGCTGTCTTAGAAGTGCCAGAATCGGAGCGAGCACCTTGGTGAACGTCCTGGGTGCTGAGGCAAGGCCAAACGGGAGGGCCACAAACTGGTAGTGGTTCTTCCCGATAGCAAATCGCAGAAACCTCTGGTGTCTGGAGTATATGGGGACATGCAGGTATGCGTCCTTGATGTCCAAGGAGGCCAGAAAGTCCCCCGGATGGAGAGCCGTGACTACGGATCGAACCGACTCCATCCGAAATCTTTGTACCTTCACAAAGCAATTGAGGGCTCTGAGATCCAAGATTGGACGAACCCCCTCCTTCTTTGGCACAATGAACAGATTTGAGTAAAAACCCTGACCCCGTTCCTGTTCTGGAACTGGAATAACTACCCCGCGTTCCAGTAGACCCTGGACCGCCCCATACAGGGCCTCCCGACGGGTCGGTAGTAGCTGGAGATTGGAGGTGATGAATCTGTCTGGTGGACAAGAGAGAAATTCTATCTTGTAGCCTGAGGAGATTACTTCGCAAACCCACCTGTCGGAGACTAGAGCAGTCCACTGAGTCGCGAATTTGCGAAGACGTCCCCCCACCCGAGAGCTGGGTGGGGGCGGACCTTCATGTGGACGCAGATTTGTCCACAGGCTTGTTGGGTCTGCGGGACCAAGGACGCTTTTGTCCTTGGGCAGGCGCTTTATCGGCCTGGGGTCTTTTCCCTGTCGCCTTAAGAGGGCGAAAAAACCGCTTACGTGCAGTAAAGGAGGGCCCTTGCCCTTGGCGTGGTCCCCTACCCTTGCTAGTTTGGGGAAGCAAAGTGCTTTTACCTCCTGTAGCATCCTTGATGATGTCATCCAGAGAAGCCCCAAAAAGTCTGTCGCCCTTAAAAGGCAGATCCAATAGGGCTTTCTTGGAAGTCTGGTCCGCAGACCAGCCCTTTAGCCAGATCAGGCGGCGTATTGCTACTGCATAAACCGAAGCTCTTGACAGCAGGGGAATAGTATCCATGTCTGACTCGCAGACAAACTTAAGGCCCTGGACCAACTGGTCGGCCAAAGTTATCTCATTAGGAGGAGCATCTCGCTCCTTTAACCCCTGGAGTAGCAATTTTGCCCATTCAGTAAGTGTCTGAGACACTAGGGCCCCCGCCAATGCCGGGCGTACTGCTGAGCCTACCACTGAGTATAGGTAGCGAGCGAGTGCTTCAGCCTTCTTATCCACAGGGTCCTTGAAAACAGGAGCCCCTTCTACTGGAATAGTGGTGGCTCTATTAAGTCTGGACACCGAAGGGTCCACTATAGGGGGAGAGGTCCATATCTTCAGAAAACTCTCCTCAAAGGGGTACCGTACTGCAAACCTCTTTGGGGCTGTAAAGACCCTCAGTGGGTTCTCCCATTCCTTGTATAAGAGTTTGTCAAAATAAGACACACAAGGGAACACCTTAGCAGTGCGGGCAGGTTTACGAAACCCAAAGGGGACTGGAGTATCTGCTACTTCTTCAGTCCTTTCCAACTTTAGCGTATCCCGCACTGCAGTAATAAGGTCAGATACCAAAGCCGTCTCGCGTACTGACCTGGACTTGGAGTCCTCCTCACTGTCCGATCGGTCACGGTCTGCAGTCTCTGATGCATCAGAATCTGGGCCATGAGCCGTAGCTGGACCTGGTTCTGCATCAGAAATATCCCCAGAAGATTGCAGGGGACGGGGGCGTTTATTACCCCCTGTATTCCCGTGTGCTGCTTCCACCCTGGCAGCAAACGCCTCTAGGATTGCCGACATAGCGTCCATAGACACCTCAGGGACACCAGCTGCTAAATCTGGTGTTTCAGGGGAGAAGACATCTGGCTCAGATGCCATGCTGACCACACGCTGACACTCACAGGGCTCCAGGCAAGATATCAATAGGCCACCCTCCTGCGCTGCAGAGATGCTGGGTTACCCAGAGGACTCACCACCCTGGATAGGTACTGCTATGCTGCGCCTATGATGCTGTCCCCTTGCTGCTGTGTCAGTCTGCTTCTTTTATCAGCACTTCCTGTGTGAATTTTCGCGCCAGTGTAATGCACCCTAGAGGCCGGAGGCTCTCGCAAAATGGTTGCCAAAACCGTCTGTATGGAAGATAATGTGGGCTCTAAGAAAATGGCCGCCGACAGAAGATAGAGGTCAGGCAGCCATAGCCCACAAAAAAGATGGCCGCCGAACGGCAATATCTGCATACAGGGTGGACAAACATGGCCGCCGATCACCTGATAGGGGCCAGTGGGTGTGGCCGAACTACAGGAAGATGGCCGCCAGGCAGTTACAAGAGGCCAAACTTGGCATGGACCACCTCAAAATGGCCGCCGACAGCATGGAGACACAGAAACACAGGTAAGCAAAAATGACATTTCTTTTAAATGTTAGTTACAGCCAGCCCCGCTCCAGTGGGACCCCCTAGGTGACCCCCAGCACCCAGCAACCTTTAGCTAGAAGCCCAGGGAGGAGGGAAAGGCAGGGAGAGAGGGAAGAAAGGGGCCACAACCACTTACTTGATCTCTCCAGGAATGTCCAGCTAAATCACCCAGCCGAGGCAGGGGAGTTTTACTTACCTATCCTGCATGTATTCTGCTGGAAGACATTCCAAACAGATCATCGTCCGCGCACGGAAGGTGACTGTTGGCCAGGCATGCTGTGATTGGACCCAGAAGGGACGATCATATGTATGCCCTGGAGCATGACGCTCACCGGACAGGCTGCTGCGACTCGGCCGTAAGGTCAGCCGAAGCTGAGCGGTCCGATGCAAGCCTTGGAGCGTAAGCTCACCGGCCAGGCTGCTGCGACTCGGCCGTAAGGTCAGCCGAAGCTGAGCGGTCCGATGCAAGCCTTGGAGCGTAAGCTCACCGGCCAGGCTGCTGCGACTCGGCCGTAAGGTCAGCCGAAGCTGAGCGGTCCGATGCAGGCCCTGGAGCGTAGGCTCACCGGCCACCCGTGGAGCGACGGGCATGTCGTGGAAAACCCAGCGCGTAGCTAGGGTCGGCACACGCTCGATGGCCGAAACTGGGGAGACTACAAGGATCGAGGATCCAGCCTGTCACCCAGTCGGCAGTTGATCGAAGATCGCAGGAAACAACAAATGTAGCAAAAAAATAAAAAATATATATATCTTTTTTCCCCGGACCAATGAGCCCGAAGGGAGCCATGTCCTACTCCTTGCTAGACAGAAAAAAACTGATCTGCGATGTGCAGACTGAGAGGGTATACCCAGAGGGTCCGCCCCCTGGGCGGTACTGTAGAAGGTGTGATGCAACACTTTTTACAAGTTTTTCTGCCTAGTCACTCCTAATTAACGGATACTACCCACTTTGTCAATAGAGAAGCTGTGTCGGTCCATGGACGAAAGAGTAAATGGCAGCGCACTTCCTGGTATGTGAGTGTATCTAGGAATGCCGGTGTCTACCACCTTATAGCTGTATACTGCATAGGTCATGTGAGATCATCCACCACTGCCTGCAATTGCTAGGCCCATCAAATATGAAGTAAGACTTAGTGATGTCACTATCATGTTGGAGAAGAATCTGCACTACATGCATCTCCCTGCTTTTGATTTATTCTTTCAGTGGATCTGTGCTTTGCTTTGTGAAACGTTTCTTCTGCTTCTTAAATATTACCCCCAGATCATCAGGGAACAATAATGATGTGAGGAAGCAAAGCCCTATTTCTCTAGCAAGATGATCACCTCCACACAGAGACAGTGCAGAAGGCAGCAAGGTAAGGCAGTAATGCAATTGGGCTCCTATGCGGCCTTGAGCAACCTGCCGTTTCGTGGCCTCAGAGCCAGCCCCTGTATGACGACCCTCATGCGGACCACAGTTAAGGTCTGGCAGGAGGCTCGACTAATGTACAGGCGACCTAACTTTGTATCCCCACAAATGCCCTTGTGGGCTAACCCTATGTTGCCTCACATGAATAGTATCCCAGACCCATCTCTATGGGCAAAAAAGGGAATCGTTAATCTGAAACATATAGTAAAAGTGGGAACACTTATGTCCTTCCAAGAACTCAGACAGGCATATCTCCTGCTGGTCTCTTTTCAATTTAGGTACTGGCAGCTGAAACATGCCTTTGAAGCCCAATTCACTGAGCCTATAACTCTGGAGTCAGACTCCATTGAGCGTCTCTTATCCTCCGCTCTTATGGACAGTCCCCTCTCGTCCCTGTACCTATATCTCACGGTACAGTATGATACCAAGCTTAATAAAACTTGGGATGAATGGAGGGCTGATATTCCGTCTCTGGACGAGGAGGAGTGGAGGGATTGCCTTTCATCTTATATCCCTGTTATGATAGCCGCAAAGGATAGGTTTATACAATTTAAATTTCTCCACAGAGCCTACTACACCCCGCAGAGGTTAGCATGTATTTACCCGCAGCGAGATCCCGATTGTCAGAGATGCAGGCAGGAGATGGGTACGTTTTGGCACATGGTCTGGTCGTGTCCGAAACTCCGGTCCTATTGGGAGGATGTGGCTTCCAGACTGACTGACGTGACTGGCTTAAACGTACCGACTGACCCAAAGATTGTTGTTGAATCATATGGAAGACGTGGACGGGGATAGGTATTCTAAACTCTGCCTGACTTTTTCACTATTTTATGCTAGGCGAGAAATCCTGCTCAAGTGGAAATCTGAGGGCCCCCCCCCCCCCACATGTGCCGCCTGGCAAGGCTCAGTCGCCTTGGTACTGTCCCTATATAAGTTGACTTATGAGAGTAGACAGTGCCCCGCGAAGTTTGACAAAATTTGGTCTTCATGGCAGACTACTCGCTCTGACTTGGAACCTCCCCTTGGGTGAGACTGACTGGGCTGTCTGTTCGTTGGGTGTGGCTTCTCTCCCCCCCCCCCTCCCTCCCTGTTCCTATGACTATACAACTATTCAGGGTTGTTTGAATGGCCGTAGCATGGTGGGCTAGAGTCGTTATTATGCACGATCGGGTTTAGGCCAATGTTTATTATTTGCACTTAGTAACAAATGAAAGGGGTGTGAGGCATTATTCTGTTGGTTTGCTCTGTACTAATGAATATGCTATTTACTGGTTGTATTGTAATGCTGATTTGTCTAATAAATCTTTCTGTTAAAAAAAAGTCAGTAATGCAAAAAAGATCAGCTGCAGGAAGCCTAACGGAAATACTGGTGACTTGTTTGCTACCCGCTTGCCTTTTTAAAAGGCACAGTTTCCAGAGTGGAGTTGCTTCTTAGAGACTAAACCAATTTCATGAGCTGGTTTAGGTAAAAGGTGCTAAAACATTTAAGTTTGAGTATCTTTTCTGAAGGTTATTGGAACATAAATGTATATTTAGAATTAAAGGTGGGATAGTGGGGACGATAGTTTCCAACACACAGCCGTCTTCTTGTCCAATAATCCCATAGAAGAAAGCGAACAATGATAATTTTGGTGCTTCCCTTTTTCTACCATGACAGCTAACAAAGAGCAGAAGGATACTGCGCAAAATAACACAAGTAAATGACAAAAGTCTAAATTTCTGTATGATGCAAATACAGATTTCAAATACAAAGCTGTCAATGGTATTAGTAGCTTTTTATACACAATGTCTAAGTTGATCAAAAAGTTTCATATGTATTCCTTACTGTAGCGTGAACCTGCTGCAACAAGTTATTTTTCATCTCATGCAGCACTTCGTACTAAAGCAATATGATGTTGAACTGGTAAAATCTTTTTCACCCCACTGCATCTTCCTTCAATCAGTGCAATGTATGCTAAATGAGCTGTTACATGACAAAATTTCCATACCCAGAGTGGCACATGCAATAGTTACAGCGTGATTGACTATACAGATCACATCATAAAGTATATGGATGCTCGGCCATTGACTTCTAGGCATTCCTAAAAAAAGGCCTTAAAATAAACCTGTCAGAGAGGAAATATGGACTTTATTTTGAAACTCTAAAGGCCTGTACACACGATCGGATTTCCTATGGATTCTAATCCGATGGATTTTTCCATCGGAATTCCGATGAAGCTGACTTCCATCAGTCTTGCCTACACACCATCAGTCAAAAATCTGACCGTCCCAAACGCTGTGACGTAAAACACTCAGACAAGCTGAGAAAAATGAAGTTCAATGCTTCTGAGCATGCGTCGACCTGATTCTGAGCATGCGTGGGTTTTTTCTCCGATGGAGTTCTACACAGACGATCGGAATTTACTATCGTTTTTTTTTCCATCGGATAAATTTAAAACATGTTCTATTTTTAATCACCGATGGAAAAAAGACCGATGGGGCCCACACACGATCGTTTTGTCCGATAAAAAAAGTCCATCGGACTGTTTTCATCTGTAAAACCGATTGTGTGTACTGGGCTTAAGTTTCAGGGCAGTCATCCTCATTCTTACTTTAAATCTTAGTTAGTTGATGGCCTGTAATTTATATATGTGCATCAGTGATCATTTATTCTGGACCATTCACCCACCAATCAGCGAAGAACAAAAAAGCCTAACTACCTGGAACAAGCAGACTACAAAAAAAAAAAAAAAGTCTGCAATGGCAGCTCCTATATTTTTGTGTCTTGACAGATTCTATTTAGTTAAATATTGAATATGAAAATCTCTCAACTAAGCTCTATTTTCTTTTTAATAATATAATACAAACATATGTAAAGATTTATTGGAACCCTAGTGTAGTAGTAGTGTGGCAACACATTGCCACACGGTGGTGCAATTAAGGTACTACCTGCAGTATTGTACACTGAACTCATTCACAGATTTGTGTAATTTGTTATATTCTCTTCTGGCTTTACAAAGTCTTTATCAATGCGTGTAGGTTTATAAAAATGGTCCATCAGACATACCGTATATACTCGAGTATAAGCCGACCCGAATATAAGCGGAGGCACCTAATTTTACCACAAAAAACTGGGAAAACGTATTGACTCGAGTATAAGCCCAGGGTGTCCATCTGCATGCCTCACTGTGCCCATGACTAGACTGACGTTTAACATGGGAGTCTATGGACGGGGTGCCCAGCTTTCAAAAATCAGTGCTCCCCGGCCGTAGGTCCCCTAGACAACAAACTTTGGAAACTTGTAGAGGAAGAGTGGGGCTAGATGTGCACCAAGATTGGGGTCCAGGGGACCTACGGCCGGCCTGTACCGGGTCCCCAAACTTACCAGAGAAATTACAGTTTAACATGGGAGTCTATGGAAGGGGTGCCCGGTTTGAAAAATCGGTGCTCCCCGGCCGTAGGTCCTCTGGACAACAAACTTTGCAAACTTGTAGAGGAAGAGGGGGCTATATGTGTGCCAAGATTGGGGTCCAGGGGACCTACGGCCGGCCAGTACCGGGTCCCCAAATTCCGGGAGATCAGGCACAAAAAGGTGACTCGAGTATAAGCCGAGGGGGGCATTTTCAGCACAAAAAAAAAAAAAAATTTACTGAAAAACTCGGCTTATACTCGAGTATATACGGTAATTGGATATAAAAAAAACACATAAATGTCTTTCCATATCAAAGGAAGTCAGAGGTTATAAAAAAAAGGCAAGATGAAAACACAGCTGTCATTACCGACTTGGGCTTTCAAAGCGCAGCTATGGGAAAATTACACATATGATGAAGACATGTCATCAGAATTAACACAGCAGCTTTTGTTTTATTGCGACACCTTCTCCCTATAATATGGTTTTATTACCTATTGATCCATCTAGTAGATGTGTTTATCTCACAACTTGCTGTAAAAAAAAGGGATAAAAACGCAATTGGTTTTGCAATAAGATCACAGTAGAATTACAGTGCCCTCAAAAAGTATTCATACCCTTTGAAATTCTCCACATTTTGTCATGTTACAACCAAAAACGTAAATGTATTTTATTAGGATTTTATGTGATAGACCAACACAAAGTGGCACATAATTGTGAAGTGGAAGGAAAATGATAAATGGTTTTCAACATTTTTTACAAATAAATATGTTAAAAGTGTGGCGTGCATTTGTATTCAGCCCCCCTGAGTCAATACTTTGCAGAACTACTTTTTGTTGCAATTACAGCTGCAAGTCTTTTTAGGGATGTCTCTACCCGCTTTGCACATCTAGAGAGAGTGCCATTTTTTTTTATAATTGTATTTTTTATTGATTTTTAAAAGGATATATATAATATTGTTACATAACGTACAATTTACAGATATCAAAAACAACAAGATATCAGAAGAAAAAAACAAAGAAATGGGAGGTAAAGACAAGCAATGTCCATAAGTACAGAGCACAGAGGTGCTCAGTACAGTATATCAAAGAATAGACAAAGTAAACAACTTGTAGATAAACAATAAAAATTCAAAACCAGCGAAGGGATTATAGTGTTAGTACAGTTCAAGATGTGGCAGCTGGTATAGGGGTCCCATATTCCGATCGATCCCAAGGCTCCCAAACTTTATCAAATTGGGGGATGATATCATGTACAGAGGCTGTCAAATATTCCATCCTCCGAATCTCGGCCACCAGATGAAGAAATCTGGACCACGGAGGTGGTGTCTTATACAACCAGCACAATGGAATGAGCCGTTTGGCGGCCAGTAAAATATAGGAGATAAGCCGGTTAACTTTTTTGGTTACGCCTGGAAAAGGAAGGCCCAACAAATAATTTAAGGGATCGAGCGGAAGGGATACATCCACCACCTCCTGTATTAGTAGCCTCACATCATGCCAGAAGGGTTGGATCATAGAACATTGCCAAAAAACATGAAACAAGGAACCAGTGTCAGTCTCGCAACGCCAACTGCGCGGCGAGACTGAGGAATCATATCTATGAATTACATCAGGCGTTTTATACCAAAACATGAGGATCATAATGGACGTTTCCCTGTGGGTTACACATTTAGAGGACTTGAAAACAGAGGACCAAATCCTATCCCATACCTGAACCGTAATAGGTCTGCCTAGTAAATGGGACCACCTCCTCATATAGGAGGTGCGTGGTCTCGGTAAGAGGGGTCGACTCATGGAGAATACGGTGAATGGAGGATATTAAGTGAAGTTGGTGAGGACCCTGTGCACATAAATATTCAAAAGCGGTTGGTTTATCAAGAGTCAGGTTTGGAGACTTGGAATGGAAGAAATGCCTATACCTGTAAATAGAAATAAAAAAGTTGGGGGGGTATATCAAATTTCTCACGTAGAGTATCAAAAGTATGTAATCTCCGCGTGATAGGATGGACCAAATTCTGGAGCTGAAAAAGAGGGGCATTAAACCAAGGAAAAACCCTGCCCAGGGACATGCTATCTGGTATGGTTGGGTTAAATAGCACATTTACAAGGGGGGAGCAAAGTGAAGCAAGATGAAAACCTTTGAGGCATTTACGCCAAATGGTTAAGGTGAAAGTCATTGGAGCGGTGCATTGTCGTTTGAAAATGGGATCCAGGGATGGGAGGGCGTCCCAGACCAAGGAGCATGGGTGAACCGGATACAACACCCCCTTTTCAATGGCGGTCCATTGATTTGGTGCGTGTAGGGAAGACCATGAGGCAATAGCCCTCAAATGTGAGGCGTAATAATATCCGGAGCACCCAATCCCCCCCTGGATCTCGGGGCAAAAACCACTGAACTTGCTATACGATGAGCCCTATCACCCCATATGAACTTTAGAAAACTCCTCTGAATTGCTTTTAATTGAGAAGCGGGTATGGCAACTGGTAATGTTTCAAAATGGTACAGTAGTCTGGGTAAAATAGACATTTTGAGCACATTAATCCTACCCAGGAGGGACAGGGGATATTTTGTCCAGGTCGACAGGGATTTGTTAATGTCTAGAACCAGA
Organism: Rana muscosa; assembly: GCA_029206835.1. Lineage (NCBI taxonomy): Eukaryota > Metazoa > Chordata > Amphibia > Anura > Ranidae > Rana > Rana muscosa. The sequence continues at coordinate 631,775,157 of CM055117.1, read as the reverse complement.
GGGGGAAAATTAGTGGAGTAAAGAGAAGAATACGAGGGGGTAAGGAGGACACCTAAATATTTGAGGGAGGCATTGCACCATTTATAGGGATAAGAGTTTTCAAGCTGAGATAACAATGATGGCGAGATGTGTATGGGGAGCGCCTCGGTTTTGGAAGTGTTAAGTTTGTAACTGGAAATGGCACCAAAAGAGGTCAGTAATTTATGCAGTGAAGGGAGAGAAATCAAAGGACTAGTAATGGTGAGCAGAATGTCATCCGCAAAGAGCGATAATTTATATTCTCCCTGTCGCATCACCACCCCACGGATATCCGGATGAGTACGCATGGACTCAGCCAGGGGTTCTAGACATAAAATAAAAAGTAATGGTGACAGAGGACACCCCTGCCGAGTTCCATTTGTCATGGGGGAGCCAGGCGACAGGATGGATGACATTTGAACCTGGGCTGTAACTGTCGAATAAAGGTAGTATACAAAAGGGGGAGGGGGAGGAAAGAGCACTCACATTGTATTCCATTTTCGTGTGTTGCCTGCAAAGTCCTACCTTGTTTTGCTCTTTCTCGAGTAACAAACCAATTTTCCTGTCGAATAAAGGGCCTCTAGAGCTTTTAGAAAAGGGCCTCTGAAACCAAATGTTTTTAAGAGAGAGTGATATTTTTGCCCATTCTTCTTTGCAAAATAGCTGAAGCTCTGTCAGATTGGATGGAGAGCATCCGTGAACAGCAATTTTTAAGTCTTGTCACAGATTCTCAATTGGATTTAGGTCTGGACTTTGACCGGGCCATTCTAACACATGAATATGCTTTGATCGAAACCATTCCATTGCATCTCTGGCTGTATGTTTAGGGTAGCTGTAATGCTGGAAGGTGAACCTCTGCCCCAGTCTCAAATGTTTTGCAGACTAACAGGTTTTCTTCTAAGATTGCCCTGTATTTGGCTCCATCCATCTTCCCATCAACTCTGACCATCTTCCCTGTCCCTGCTGAAGAAAAGCATCCCCACAACATGATGCTGCCACCACCATGTTTCACAGTGGGGATGGTGTGTTTAGGGTGATGTGAAGTGTTAGTTTTCCGCTAAACATAGCGCTTTGCTTTTAGGCCAAAATTTTAAATTTGGGTCTCATCTGACCAGAGCATCTTCTTCCACATGTTTGCTATGTCCCCCCACATGGCTCCTCGCAAACCGCAAACGGGACTTCCTATGGCTTTCTTTCAACAATGGCTTTCTTCTTGTCACTCTTCCATAGAGACCAGATTTGAGTTGTCCTGTGGACAGATTCTCCCACCTGAGCTGTGGATCTCTGCAGCTCCTCCAGAGTTACCATGAGCCTCTTGGCTGCTTCTCCGATTAATGCTCCCCTTGCCCGGCCTGTCAGTTTAGGTGGACGGCCATGTCTTGGTAGGTTTTCAGTTGTGCCATACTCTTTCCATTTTCGGATGATGGATTGAACAATGCTCCTTGAGATGTTCAAAGCTTGGGATATTTTTTATAACCTAACCCTGCTTTAAACTTCTCCACAACTTTATCCCTGACCTGTCTGGTGTGTTCCTTGGTCTTCATGATGCGGTTTGTTCACTAAGGTTCTCCAACAAACCCCTGAGGGCTTCAAAGAACAGCTGTATTTATACTGAGAGTAAATTACACACAGGTGGACTCCATTTACTAATTAGGTGACTTCTGAAGGCGGTTGGTTCCACTAGATTTTAGTTAGGGGTATCAGAATAAAGGGGGCTGAATACAAATGCATGCCACACTTTTCAAATCTTTATTTTATAAAAAGTTTTGAAAACCATTTATCACTTTCTGTCCACTTCACAATTATGTGCCACTTTGTGTTGGTCTATCACATAAATTCCCAATAAAATACCACTATGTTGGTTGCAACATGACAAAATGTGGAAAAATTCAAGGGGTATGAATATTTTTTCAGGGCACTGTATCATCCTCTGGGCAGGGTGGTTTTAGATAGACATGTAATCTTAGATGGATCGTAACCACTTCAGCCCCGGAGGATTTGGCTGGCAAATGACCGGGCCACTTTTTGCGATTCGGCACTGCATCGCTTTAACGGACAATTGTGCGGTCGTACGACGTGGCTCCCTAACAAAATTGACGTCCTTTTTTTCCCACAAATAGAGCTTTCTTTTGGTGGTATTTGATCAGCTCTGCGGTTTTAAATTTTTTGCGCTATAAACAAAAATAGAGCAACAATTTTGAAAAGAAAAGCAATATTTTTTACTATAATAAATATCCCCAAAAAATATATAAAAAAATTAATTTTTCCTCAGTTTAGGTCAATACGCATTCTTCTACATATTTTTGGTAAAAAAAAAAAAAAAAATACCGCAATAAGCTTTTATTGATTGGTTTGCGCAAAAGTTATAGCGTCTACAAAATAGGGGATAGATTTATGGCATTTTTATTAATAATTGTTTTTTTTACTAGTAATGGCGGCGATCATCGATTTTTACCGTGACTACGACATTATGGCGGACACATTTGACGCTATTTTGCGACCATTGTCATTTATACAGCGATCTCAGTGCTATAAAAGTGCACCGATTACTGTGTAAATGACACTGGCAGGGAAGGGGTTAACCACTAGGGGGCGAGGAAGGAGTTAAATGTGTCCTAGGGAGTGATTCTAACTGTGTGGGGGCTGGGCTTACTGTGACATGACATTGATCGCTGCTCCAGATGACAGGGAGCAGACGATCAGTGTCATGTCACAAGGCAGAACAGGGAGATGCCTTGTTTACACAGGCATTCCCCCGTTCTGTAGCTTCGTGACACTGGCGTACATCGAGTCCGCGGGTCCCGTGGGCACAGAGATCGCGCCCACACGGCGGCAAATTTAAAGGGACTTATATATACGCCCATTTGCCTGTCCGTGCCATTCTGCCTGTCCGTGCCATTCTGCCAACGTAAATATGCGTGCGCTGGTCGGCAAGTGGTTAAAGTGAACGTAAACCTGAATTTTTTTTTTTTTTAATGAAGACTTCTACCTGGTACAGTAGAGCAGTGGTTCTTAACCCTGTCCTCAAGTACCCCCAATAGGCCATGTTTGCAGGTTTTCCTTTATCTTGCACATCTTTATCGAGAGAGAGAGAGATCCACACCTCAGCATGCTGAAGTCATGTGGTGCCTATCCTGAGTTTTGACTGGATGTTACTCAAGAATAGGAGAGTAGGAGGGTGTACAGGTGGACGGGAAGCCTTGTGCCGTCACGACTCCACCCACCGAGCTCCGGCAAAAAGACCCACCCACCGATTCCAGAGATTTGTGCGGCTCCTGCTGCTGAAGGGGGTGACATTTGCAAGGTAGGAATACATGCAGGGGGCTTGCATGTATATATACATTAATACTGTGCCATTAGTTTATACTGGATGAGTGTTGATTTACATCCACTTTAAGTAAATGACAAATTAAAGCCCAATTCCTGGAAAGTGTAAAATTTTAATGTAAAATTATCCATTGCAAATGAAGGGGGGGCTGGGCCCACACTGCATAAGTTAAAAGCTTGTTTTGTCTAGGGAAGAGGAGAAACACTTTTACAATGTCTCGGACTTGGTAGTCAGTGGGATTTAAAAAATGTGGTGAGGGTGAGGAGGAATAATGTCCGATCATTGGCATTTGTGGCAGTAATCGTGCTCCACTGTTGGTGTCAGTAGGAGGAATGATGCCCCATTGTAGGTGTCATTGGGAAGATTTAGGCCCCATCGTTGGTGTCAGTGTAAGGAATAGTGCCCCATCATTAGGATCATTGGGAGAATAATGCCCCACTGCTGGTGTCAGTGAAAGGCTATGGTGCCTCATTGTTGTCAGTAGGAGGAATAGGTGCTTCAATGGCCAGACAATGGCACAAAAAAAGGGCCACATCCGGCTCTGGGGCTGCAGTTTGGAGACAATTGCCCTAGATCTAAAGGAGCAATGAACCCTTGCAGTGCAAGCACAGTCCAACTACAAGGGATAATCTTTTAGTTGCCTGGAGTTGGCCTTTAAAGCTCAACTTCAACAATTTTTAAACCATTACAGTAACCTTTTTTTTTAAATATTTAGAAAAAGACCATATGGATAAATGCTGACAGTTTTTTCAGGTGTGGTGCCCTGAGGAGCGAACCATGTTGGGTTGCTTTTCAGAGGGCATTTGACAGGTGATGAGGAAGTGACAAAATACTTCCTTACTGCCTGATGCTGTGTACAGCCATGAGTGGATCCATGTCAGCATTCAGATGCGTGGTAAAACAGTGCCTCATCTGCTGGTTTTACTGCCCCCCTGGCTGCATGTGTGAACAAGGCCTTAGTGTGAAGCCTCGTACACACGGCCGAAAATCTCGTCAAGGAAAAACACGTCGTTTTTCTTGATGAGTTCCTTGGACAAGAAACTTGTCCCGGCCGAGTGTACACACGCTTGATTCAAAGAACCCGCGGTTCTTTGAATGGAGCGAACGCGGTGACGTCATCGACTACGACGAGCGTGCGCTCGTCACATTCGATGCAGTCGCCGCCATCTTGCTACACCCTACCTATGTCTAGGAAGCTACCGCGCATGCGTTAAAGTCATTTCGAGCATGCGCGGGCTTCCCGGAGGACAGGTAAGTGTACACACACACAATTTTCTCGTCGAGAAACAGGCTGACGAGAATCTCGACGAGAAAATAGAGAGCAGGTTCTCTATATTTCTCGTCGAGATTCTTGTCGGTTTTCTTGACGAGAAACCATACACACGAACGATTTTCTCGGCAAGAAAGCTATCTCGGCAGTTTTCTTGTCGTTTCTTGCCGAGAAACTCGTTCGTGTGTACGAGGCTTTACAGTATGTAATTTGTCCCAACCTTGCAACTGTCACTTTTTCAAGACAGCTTGGCTTGTTGCAGTAAACCAAGGGAAATATCAAAAATGCCATATGATGCAGTCTGTCACTAGCAATAACACATCAATCTTTGCTTTTCGGAGCCTCCCAGTATTAGCTATACTCAGTGGCGTAGCGTGGGTTGTGAGCACCCGGGGCAAGGCAAGTAATTTGCGCCCCCTAACCTGCGGACTTTGAGCTCTCCCTGAGTCCCTTCAAATACAAAAGTACTGACCTACCTGATTCCAACACTGACCTATCCGATACCTATACTGACCACTATACTATATTGCCCACTACACTACACTGACCACTATACTATACCGTCCACTACACTGACCACTATACTATACTGTCTACTACACTACACTGACCACTATACTATACTGTCTACTACACTACACTGACCACTATACTATACCGTCCACTACACTGACCACTATACTATACTGTCTACTACACTACACTGACCACTATACTATTTTTCCACTACACTGACCACTATACTATGCTGTCCACTACACTACACTGTCCACTATACTATACTGTCTACTACACTACACTGACCACTATACTATATTGCCCACTACACTACACTGACCACTATACTATACCGTCCACTACACTGACCACTATACTATACTGTCTACTACACTACACTGACCACTATACTATACTGTCTACTACACTGACCACTATACTATACCGTCCACTACACTGACCACTATACTATACTGTCTACTACACTACACTGACCACTATACTATTTTTCCACTACACTGACCACTATACTATGCTGTCCACTACACTACACTGTCCACTATACTATACTGTCTACTACACTACACTGACCACTATACTATACTGTCTACTACACTACACTGACCACTATACTATGCTGTCCACTACACTACACTGTCCACTATACTATTTTTCCACTACACTGACCACTATACTATACTGTCCACTACACTACACTGACCACTATACTATACTGTCTACTACACTACACTGACCACTATACTATTTTTCCACTACACTGACCACTATACTATACTGTCCACTACACTACACTGACCACTATAGTATTTTTCCACTACACTGACCACTATACTATCCACTACACTACACTGTCCACTATACTATTTTTCCACTACACTGACCACTATACTATACTGTCCACTACACTACACTGACCACTATAGTATTTTTCCACTACACTGACCACTATACTATGCTGTCCACTACACTACACTGTCCACTATACTATTTTTCCACTACACTGACCACTATACTATACTGTCCACTACACTACACTGACCACTATACTATACTGTCCACTACACTACACTACACTGACCACTATACTATACTGTCCACTACACTACACTGACCACTATACTATACTGTCTACTACACTACACTGACCACTATACTATGCTGTCCACTACACTACACTGTCCACTATACTATTTTTCCACTACACTGACCACTATACTATACTGTCCACTACACTACACTGACCACTATACTATACTGTCTACTACACTACACTGACCACTATACTATTTTTCCACTACACTGACCACTATACTATACTGTCCACTACACTACACTGACCACTATAGTATTTTTCCACTACACTGACCACTATACTATCCACTACACTACACTGTCCACTATACTATTTTTCCACTACACTGACCACTATACTATACTGTCCACTACACTACACTGACCACTATAGTATTTTTCCACTACACTGACCACTATACTATGCTGTCCACTACACTACACTGTCCACTATACTATTTTTCCACTACACTGACCACTATACTATACTGTCCACTACACTACACTGACCACTATACTATACTGTCCACTACACTACACTACACTGACCACTATACTATACTGTCCACTACACTACACTGACCACTATACTATTTTTCCACTACACTGACCACTATACTATACTGTCCACTACACTATTTTTCCACTACACTGACCACTATACTATACTGTCTACTACACTACACTGACCACTATACTATACTGTCTACTACACTACACTGACCACTATACTATTTTTCCACTACACTGACCACTATACTATACTGTCCACTACACTACACTGACCACTATAGTATTTTTCCACTACACTGACCACTATACTATGCTGTCCACTACACTACACTGTCCACTATACTATTTTTCCACTACACTGACCACTATACTATACTGTCCACTACACTACACTGACCACTATACTATTTTTCCACTACACTGACCACTATACTATACTGTCCACTACACTATTTTTCCACTACACTGACCACTATACTATACTGTCCACTACACTACACTGACCACTATACTATACTGTCTACTACACTACACTGACCACTATACTATACTGTCTACTACACTACACTGACCACTGTACTATTTTTCCACTACACTGACCACTATACTATACTGTCCACTACACTACACTGACCACTATAGTATTTTTCCACTACACTGACCACTATACTATGCTGTCCACTACACTACACTGTCCACTATACTATTTTTCCACTACACTGACCACTATACTATACTGTCCACTACACTACACTACACTGACCACTATACTATACTGTCCACTACACTACACTGACCACAATACTATTTTTCCACTACACTGACCACTATACTATACTGTCCACTACACTATTTTTCCACTACACTGACCACTATACTATACTGTCCACTACACTGACCACTATACTATTTTTTCACTACATTGACCACTACACTACACGGACCACTATACTATACTGTCCACTACACTACACTGACCACTATACTATATTGTCCACTACACTGACCACTATACTATACTGTCCACTACACTACACTGGACCACTACACCGACCACAATACTACACCGTCCACTACACTGATCACTATACTGTCCTGCCTACTGTAACTCTCTCTCTCTCTCTGCCTGTCTATCGCTCTCTCTCTGCCTGTCTCTCGCTCTCTCTTTGCCTCTGTCTCGCTCTCTCTTTGCCTCTGTCTCGCTCTCTCTTTGCCTCTGTCTCGCTCTCTCTTTGCCTCTGTCTCGCTCTCTCTTTGCCTCTGTCTCGCTCTCTCTTTGCCTCTGTCTCGCTCTCTCTTTGCCTCTGTCTCCGTTTCTCTGCCTCTCTCCCCAGTCAGTGTTCCTCCTCACCTGCTTGTCCTGCATCATGACATGGGTCTGGAGGATAGGAGGAGGCGGCCGCCATGTTTGTTCAGTGTCCGGCGCACTGTGATTGGGCGTATGGAGGTCATGTGCAGAGGCGGGAGTTCAGGATCACGAACAGGCCAGCCCCACATGACCCCCATGGCCCAATCACAGGGCGCTGGACATTAAAAGATGGTGGCCGGAGCTTTGGGCAGCCGGGGACACAGGAAATTAAATTTAGGAGGACGCAGCCAGTAGTGACACACACTGGCTTGAAATTGTGCCCCCCTAAATATCGCGCCCGGGGCCACGGCACCCCCTACGCTACGCCTCTGGTTTTACTACCTGTTGGTCCTGCCAGTAAGTGCTTGTTTACACTAGCGGTTGGGTGGGGCGGGGCATGTGGTTGAGCTGCATTTTTACTGCCCTCGACAGCTTTCCCTTTAGCTGGAATGGTAGCAGCCAGGGGTGTACACGGTTATTTTTCAATACCTAGAGAATCCTCTTGTGTGGGACTATACAGGCACAGGCTGAGAGAGTTTTTATATAAAAAAAAAGTAGAAAACTATTATTTATGCAAAAAGGCTCAACAGAATACATAACGAGCGGCTTCACATACAACATCTCACAGTGTGTAGCACAAAGGGAGGCCCGTTATGCAACAGGCAGATGGAAAAGCAGCTGACAAATTTTGAGACAGGGTATTTTTATCTTTTCTTCAGAGGTGCCTAAATCTGAGTAGGGACAACCTATAAATGTAAACATATCAATGAAGATTTAAAAATATGCCACAGATAAGTATACAATACATTGACAAAACATTATACCATCATGATTATCCCAATAGTAACCCCTCTGAGAGGTGTGCAGATGTGAGATGGGTTAGTTAGTATTGGGATAATCATGATGGTATAATGTTTATTCAATATGATGTACACTTATCTGTGGCATACTTTTGAATATTCATTGATATGTTTACATTACATAGGTTGTCCTTACTCAGACTTGAGCAGATAAAAAAACCTGCCTCGAAACGTATCGGAGGCTTTTCTATCTGCCTGTTGCATAACAGGCCCCCCTCTGTGTTACACATTGTGGGATGTTGCATTGTTGTATGTGCAGCTGCTCTTTAGGTATATGTATTCTTTTTATTTTGTATAAATAAAAACGTTTTCTACATTTTTCTATATAAAAACTCTCTCAGCCTGTGCCTGTATAGTCCCACACAAGAGGGTTCTCTAGGTACGACTATTATTGAAATGATGGCACATTCAAACACCATACCATTATTGAACGGACTGTTATTTTTTTTAAACTTCAACAGACCAAGCTGTACATATATTAAACTAAAATGCTGGTGATAAGTGGTGAAAATTCTTGCTGCCACGTATCACAGTGATAAGTCCCTAGTGAGGTGTTAAACGGTAATAAGTCAGGTAGAAATGAAAGTGTAATTCCAGTCAAATTCTAATGCCGTGTACACACGATCGATTTTCTCGATGGTGAAAACACCGCCGAGAAATTCGACATGGAAAAACGAGGACCGGCTTGGTCCCCTACACACGGCCGGTTTTCATGGCATTTTTTCTCTTGGTCGAGAAAACCGACCGTGTGTAGGCTCCCTGGCAGTGTTTCCCTATGGGAAAACTGCAGCGGAAAAAAATGCCGTGAATCACGACGAGAAAAATTAGAGCATGTTCTAATTTTTCTCGTCGTGATTCATGCCATTTTTCTCGTCTGGAAAAATGCTGGAAAGCCCACACACGGGCGTTTTTCTCGTCAAAGAGAAAGAATGACATTTTTCCCGACGAGAAAAATGGTCGTGTGTACGCGGCATCAGACTAAATCTACTCCTATCCGCATTCTAAAGCCCCGTACACACGATCCGAAAATCTGACGAAAAATGCTGCATTCGAATCGATCGTATGATAATCGGATCGTTAGTACAGAGCTTTCGAGAGCCGATCATGACAGTTCATCCGATATTATTCTATCGGACAAGCACGGAATTTTTTTTTCGTACGATGCCAGATCGTACGATTTTAGTTTAATGAGTACAGCTGTCGTTCGAAAATGCAATACAAATACATTACAACACATGACATCACTTCCGAATTTTTATTCTGTCGTACGAGAATTTTCGTGACTGTAGTAAACTCGACGTGAGATTAGCATGCAAAAACAATTGAGATCATTCGTCCGATAATCAGATCGTGTGTACTGGGCATTAGACTATTCTGTCTACCTGGTAGCAGAAAATAGGATTTTTATAACAGCTTACCTGTAAAATCCTTTTCTTGGAGTACATCACGGGACACAGAGCGACTTAGTCATTACTAATGGGTTATATAGATTACCTTCAGGTGTTGGCACTGGCCAATTCCAAACCGGAAGTACCCTCCCCTATATAAGCCCCTCCCATCCGGGAGCACCTCAGTTTTGTAGCCAAGCAATAAGTGTCCCAAAAAGAGGGGTGGGAGCTCTGTGTCCCGTGATGTACTCCAAGAAAAGGATTTTACAGGTAAGCTGTTATAAAAATCCCTTTTTCTTTTTCGTACATCACGGGACACAGAGCGACTTAGTCATTACTAATGGGACGTCCCAAAGCAATGCCAAATGAGGGGAGGGATACATAAGCTGGACGCCATCAGGCATGAGGATCTTTTGCGGCCTGCAACACACTGCGCCCAAAGGCGACATCCTCCTGACTTCTAACGTCTACCTGGTAGAATCTAGTAAACGTGTGTACCGAAGACCATGTTGCGGCCTTACATACTTGAGCCAGGGAGGCCTGGTGATGCACTGCCCATGAAGTTCCAACTGCTCTTGTGGAGTGCGCCCTAACTTTGAACGGAGGCGGTCTCTTTCTCAAGCCATAGGCTTGTATTATGACCTGTCGAATCCACTTGGCTAAAGTGGATTTTGATGCTGCCTGACCCTTTTTAGGGCCTTCCGGCAGAATAAACAAAGTATCCGTTCTGCGAATCTGAGCAGTGGCTTTTAGATAAGCTTTAACTGCTCTTACTACATCCAAGGAATGTAATAACTTTTCCTCTACCGAGCTAGGTTTGGGGAAAAAAGAAGGAAGAACCACATCTTTGTTCAAATGAAACCTCGATACCACCTTAGGAAGAAAGGCTGGATGAGGACGTAATACTACTCTGTCCTTATGGACAACCAGATATGGCTCCTTACAGGACAAGGCGGCTAATTCCGATACTCTTTTAGCCGAACAAACGGCTACTAAGAAAATCAATTTCCTGGTGAGAAGAACCAAGGAAATGTGTTGCAATGGTTCAAACGGTTGTTTCTGTAGAACTGACAGAACCAGGTTTAAGTCCCAAGGACATATGGGAATACTAACCGGAGGGCTAATACGCATCACTCCTTGTATGAAAGCTTTGACTAGTGAATGCGAAGCCAAGGGCCTTTGAAAAAATATTGACAAGGCCGAAATCTGACCCTTGATAGTACTCAAGGCCAGCTTCCTATCTACAGCCCACTGTAGGAAGTCCAAAATCCTCCCTATCACGTACTTACGTGGATGCCATTTCTTGGCCTCACACCACTTAATGTACGCTTTCCAGATCCTATAATAGATCTGCCTGGATACCGGCTTCCTGGCATTGATCATGGTAGATACCACAGAATTAGAGAGCCCTCTCTTTTTCAGAATGTGGGCTTCAATAGCCAGGCCGTCAAACCTAGGGCTGGTAAGGAAGGGTGGTATATCGGTCCCTGCGACAGCAGGTCCGGACGATGTGGGGAGGGTCCAAGGACTCCTCACTGACATTTTTACAATCTCCGCGTACCATGCCCTTCGGGGCCACACTGGAGCCACCAGAATCACTGGTTTCTTTTCTACCCTGATTCTGCGGAGTAATCGCGGTAACAATTGTGGCGGTGGGAATGCATACATCAGCTTGAACTGATCCCAAGGGAACACTAGGGCATCCGAGCCGCAAGCTAGAGGATCCCTTGTGCGAGACACAAATCTGTCCACCTTTGCGTTGAATCTGGATGCTAGCAGATCTACATCCGGTGTTCCCCACCGCTGGCATATTGCCTGGAAAGCCTCGGGGTGAAGAGACCATTCCCCCGGGCATAATTGTTGGCGACTTAAAAAGTCCGCTCTCCAATTTTCCACTCCTGGGATGAAAACCGCGGATATGGCTGGGACATATTTTTCTGCCCACTCCAGGATGCAATTTGCTTCCCTCTGGGCTGCACGACTCCTGGTGCCACCCTGGTGATTGATATATGCCACTGCTGTGGCATTGTCTGATTGAATTCTGACAGGGGACCCTTGGAGTTTGGATGTTCATGCTACTAGGGCATACCGGGCTGCTCGTATCTCTAAGAGATTGATGGGCAGGGCCTTTTCTGCTTCTGACCACTTGCCCTGGAGAGACCATTGCTCCAGTACTGCCCCCCAGCCTATGAGGCTGGCATCTGTAGTGACTACCTTCCAAGAAACCGGACTGAAGGGTTTCCCTTTTTCCAGATTCTGGGGCACCAACCACCAATGGAGGCTCTTGCGAACGGAAGGGGACAGGGACATTGGTAAGTCTAAAGCCTGAACTTTTTTGTTCCAGGCCTACAGTATGGCCCCTTGCAAATTCCTTGAATGGAATTGACCGTAGGGTACCGCATCGAATGAAGCCACCATTTTTCCCAGCAGCCTCATGCAGAGGCGTATGGATGGTTTTCTTTTTGTACCCACTAAGTGGGTCAAATCTTTTAAAGACGACACCTTCTCTGGAGGTAAGAAAATCTTTCTCTGATTTGAATCCAGCCTTAGCCCTAAGTATTCCAGACTTTTGACTGGTCTTAGAGCTGACTTGTCCCGGTTGATAATCCAACCGTGATATTCCAGATACTTGATTGTCTTGTGAATAGCTACTTCCAGCTTTTCCACTGAGTGGTCTATTAGTAGCAGGTCGTCTAGATATGCCATTATCGTTACACCCTGTGTTCTTAGATTGGCCAATAATGGGGCCAGAATTTTTGTGAACACTCGTGGTGCTGTGGCCAGACCGAAAGGTAAGGCTCTGAACTGAAAATGGCGCCCTTCTATTGCAAAGCGTAGAAATTTCTGGTGGGCCGGAAAGATGGGAATATGCAGATAAGCATCCTTTATGTCGATCGAGGCTAACCATTCCTGCCCTTGTAGGGCGGTGGCCACCGATCGGATCGACTCCATCCGAAAAGTCCTGATATTTAGGAACTTGTTTAGCCCTTTTAGATTTAATATGGGCCTCACGTCCCCATTTGGTTTGGGGACTGTGAAAAGGTTCGAGTAAAACCCGAATCCGCTTTCTTCCAGGGGAACCTTCATGATTACACCTTGGAGCAATAGTTGTTCTAGTGCCAGAAGGAGGGATCCTCTCTTCTGGGGATCTCTTGGCACGTTTGACCTCATAAATTGGGCAGGAGGAGTGCCTTTTAACTCCAGCTTGTATCCCAGACTTACTGCGGAGAGCACCCATCTGTCTCTGATGGTGTCCCGCCAGGTCTCTGTGAACAACTGAAGTCTTCCCCCCACCCGATTGAGTGGGGGCAACGCTTCATGCCTTGGGGGGAGGTTTTGTACCTCTCTTGATCCAGGGCTTCTTGTTACCCTGTGATTGTCCCCGATTTCTGCCCCCTGAATTTGACCGCGGAGGCCGTCGGAACTGCTTCACAGCCGATGTGCCCGGGACTGGAGAAGTAGGCCTCTTAAAAGAAGGACTTCTACCCTTGTTCTTAACCGGTAAGAGTGAACTTTTACCGGCAGAAATTTTCTGGATATATTTGTCCAGATCTTCTCCAAATAAGCGTTCTCCATGAAATGGGAAGCTAACCAGCAGTTTTTTACAGGGAGCTTCAGCAGACCAGTTTTTGAGCCACAGAAGCCTACGCATATGTACTATAGACAGCGTAAAGCGGGAGGCCTGTTGGATTGTATCCTTTATGGTGTCCACCGCAAAACACAAGGCTCTAGGCAGGTCAGCTAGGGCAAGAGCCTGCTGATCTGGTAAGTCCCTTAAGACTTGTTTCAACTGATCTTTCACTGCTTGGCAGACTCCAATCGCTGCTACCGCAGGTTGCGTCACCATGCTTGCTGTAGAGAAAGCAGATTTTAGTAAAGACTCCAATTTTTTTATCTATTGGGTCTTTGAACATTGGAACATTATCTACTGGACATGTCAGTGATTTGTTAACAGAAGAGATGGCTGCGTCCACTGTAGGGACCCTCCATTTTTTTATGAACTTATCCTCCATGGGATAGATCACCGGAAATCTCTTGGGGGGAGCAAATATTTTATCAGGATGCTCCCAATCCTGGTAAATAAGCCCTTCTAATAAAGGGTGGATTGGAAAGGAACAGACAGCCTGGGGAGCTTTTAGCGACCCCAGCGAGGAAACCGTAGTGGATGGTGGTTCCGCCAGAGGCATTTTAAATGCTGATCGGACCATGTTAGTCAGAGACTGCACCCATAATCTTTCAGCCTGAGATGCTGAGAAAGGTTCTTCCACTGTTGATTCCTCCATAACTGAATCAACCTCATCCTGATCCCCTTCAGGTAGGTCGATCTCTGTGTGGGGCTGTTCCTCCACTAACAGGCACTCTGAAGGAGGAGACGGAGATCGGACGCGCTTTTCCTGTGACAGGGAAGCAGCGATCAATGCTGTTAATCTCTCTTCCAATCCTCCCAGAGTGGAGGATAAAACCTCCTCTGTTATATATACAGGAGCAGGTGGACTGGGGACAGCCGCAGCACCAGGCATTCCTGCGGGGTTTCTACGGCTACTGACCTCTGAATTCTCAGGGGAGATTGGTGCAGTACAAGCATGCCCAATATCCTCAGAGCCCGATGGAGACCCCTTTGGCTTCCTGGAAGACCTATTTCCGGAGCGTCTGGACGACATATCCTTTAAGCACAAAGCTGAGGTATTCCCGTCGTCATACACCAATTTTTGCTGGTAATAGTCTAACACAGTTGCTGCTATATACCAGCTGGTGTCCACTAAAGTGCCTTTCTATGGGGATGCCTGCATCAACCGCCTCTGTGTGCCACTGTTTGTTGCTAGCTCTGTTTGCATCCAGCTGACACTTGTACTGTGTCTTTTAACCATGCTGGGACGCCTGCACATGCGCAGAAGCGCCGCGGCGCGCACCGAGCGTCATCCACCCGCCCCGCCCCTTTTTTTTCATAGGAGGCGCGTACACGCGCCCACGCGCGCGCCCGTGCGCCATTGGCGCCCTTTTCGAAATCAAACAGGGACTAGGAGCCAGGGCCCTTTTTGCCGGAGGGCCTGTGCGGTGGATGAGCGCAGCAACAGGGCAGAGGAAATGGATTCCCACAAAGAAACTTACCAACTGCCTGGATCTTTTGACTTGAGAAAACCAAAGATCCACATGACAAGAAAAATGGACTACAGCGGCCTCTAGTGGTTTAACACAGGTACCGCGGTCCCTTTTTTTTTTTTTTTCTTGACTACTATTAAAATTTTACATTTTCAGTAGTTACAGGCAAACACAGATATTTAGCGGGAATACCGTTAGGTAACAGACAGAAAGACAAATTAGGCTTGGGGGTCCCCCAATAGAACCAAGTTCCTGGGGGCCCCCACTTACCTGATCCCCGCCGCAGGACTTTGTTTGGTCCACAGAAGTCCAAACTTCACCTATCACGGCAGGCATTGTAATTAAACCTTCAGGGACCGGGTTCCCAAGGATTCCACTCCCCTGGACCTGTATAGCACCCTGCACAGACAACATCTTGGTCGTGGGTATGACCAGAGCTCTGGATCCCAGGGTCCAGCCCTCCTAAGAGAGGCATTACAGGCAAAACCTTGCTCTTCTGCTGCAAGGCCCGGGTACCGACCGTTTAGCTATGAAGCTTTTTTGGTGGGATCCGGAACAGCTTACTAAGGCCCAAAAGAACCTGTACGCAAGCCCAGTGAAAACACATGTTACTCTTTGGCCAACACCTTAGACACTGGCAAAAAACTGAGGTGCTCCCGGATGGGAGGGGCTTATATAGGGGAGGGTACTTCCGGTTTGGAATTGGCCAGTGCCAACACCTGAAGGTAATCTATATAACCCATTAGTAATGACTAAGTCGCTCTGTGTCCCGTGATGTACGAAAAATAAATCCTATTTTCTTTCTCGTACATCACGGGACACAGAGCGGCATAGTCATTACTATGTGGGATGTCCTAAAGCAATGCCCAATGAGGGGGGGGGGTACACCATACATAAGCTGAGCGCTATCAGACATGAGGATCTTTTGCGGCCTGCAACACACTGCGCCCAAAGGCGACATCCTCCTGACTTCTAACGTCCACCTGGTAGAACCTAGTAAACGTGTGTACTGAAGACCATGTTGTGGCCTTACAGATTTGAGCCAGGGAGGCCTGGTGATGCACCGCCCATGAAGTTCCAACTGCTCTCGTGAAGTGCGCCCTAACTTTGAACGGAGGCGGTCTCCTTCTCAAGCCATAGGCTTGCATAATGACCTGTCAAATCCACTTGGCTAAAGTAGATTTTGACGCTGCCTGACCCTTTCTGGGGCCTTCCGGCAGAATAAACAAACAAAGTATCCGTTCTGCGAATCTGAGCAGTGGCTTTTAGATAAGCTTTAACTGCTCTTACTACATCCAAAGAATGCAATAACTTTTCCTCTACTGAACTAGGTTTGGGGAAAAAGGAAGGAAGAACCACATCTTGGTTCAAATGAAACCTCGATACCACCTTAGGAAGAAAGGCTGGATGAGGACGTAACACTACTCTGTCCTTATGGATAACCAGAAATGGCTCCCTACAGGACATAGCGGCTAATTCCGACACTCTTTTAGCCGAACAAATGGCTACTAGAAAAATCAATTTCCTGGTGAGAAGAACCAGGGAAATATGCTGTAATGGTTCAAATGGTTGTTTCTGTAGAACCGACAGAACCAGGTTTAAGTCCCATGGACATATGGGAATATTAACCGGAGGGCTAATACGCATCACTCCTTGTATAAAGGCTTTGACTAGTGAATGCGAAGCCAAGGGCCTCTGAAAAAATATTGACAAGGCCGAAATCTGACCCTTGATAGTACTCAAGGCAAGCTTCCTATCTACAGCCCACTGTAGGAAGTCCAGAATCCTACCTATTACGTACTTACGTGGATGCCATTTCTTGGCCTCACACCAGGCGATGTACGCCTTCCAGATTCTATAGTATATCTGCCTGGATACCGGCTTCCTGGCATTGATCATGGTAGATACCACAGGATTAGAGAGACCTCTCTTTTTTAGAATGTGGGCTTCAATAGCCAGGCCGTCAAACCTAGGGCTGGTAAGGAAGGGTGGTATATCGGTCCTTGCGAAAGCAGGTCCGGACGATGTGGGAGGGTCCAAGGACTCCCCACAGACATTTTTACAATCTCCGCGTACCATGCTCTTCGGGGCCACGCTGGAGCCACCAGAATCACTGGTTTCTTTTCTACCCTGATTCTGCGGAGTAATCGAGGTAACAATTGTGGCGGTGGGAATGCATATATCAGCTTGAACGGATCCCAAGGGAACACTAGGGCATCCGAGCCGCAAGCTAGGGGATCCCTTGTCCAAGAGACAAACCTGTCCACCTTTGCGTTGAATCTGGATGCTAGCAGATCTACATCCGGTGTTCCCCACCGCTGACATATTGTCCGGAAAACCTCGGGGTGAAGGGACCATTCCCCTGGGCATAATTGTTGGCGACTTAGAAAGTCCGCCTTCCAATTCTCCACTCCTGGAATGAATACCGCGGATATGGCTGGGACATATTTTTCTGCCCATTTCAGGATGCAATTCACTTCCCTCTGGGCTGCACGACTACTGGTGCCACCCTGATGATTGATATATGCCACTGCCGTGGCATTGTCCGATTGAATTCTGACAGGGGACCCTTGGAGTTTGGATGTCCATGCTACTAGGGCATACCGGGCTGCTCGTATCTCTAAGAGATTGATGGGCAGGGCCTTTTCTGCATCCGACTATCTGCCCTGGAGAGACCATTGCTCCAGTACTGCTCCCCAGCCTATAAGGCTGGCATCTGTAGTGACCACCTTCCAAGAAATCGGACTGAAGGATTTCCCTTTTTCCAGATTCTGGGGAACCAACCACCAACGGAGGCTCTTGCGAACGGAAGGGGACAAGGACATTGGTAAGTCTAGGGCCTGAACTTTTTTGTTCCAGGCTGACAGTATAGCCCTTTGCAAATTCCTTGAATGGAATTGACCGTAGGGTACTGCTTCGAATGATGCCACCATTTTTCCCAGCAGCCTCATGCACAGGCGTATGGATGGCTGTCTTTTTGTACCCACTAGGTGGATCAAATCTCTCAAAGACGACCCCTTTTCTTGAGGCAAGAAAATTTTTCTCTGGTCTGAATCCAGCCTTAGCCCCAAGTATTCCAGACTTTTGACTGGTTTTAGGGCTGACTTGTCTTGGTTGATAATCCAACCGTGAGATTCCAGATACTCGATTGTCTCGTGAACAACCACTTCTAGTTTTTCCACTGAGTGGTCTATCAGCAACAAGTCGTCTAGATATGCCATTATCGTTACACCTCGTGTTCTTAAATTGGCCAATAATGGGGCCAGAATTTTTGTGAACACGCATGGTGCTGTGGCCAGACCGAAGGGTAAGGCTCTGAACTGAAAATGGCGCCCTTCTACTGCAAAGCGTAGAAATTTTTGGTGGACTGGAAAGATGGGAATGTGCAAATAAGCATCTTTGATGTCGATCAAGGCTAACCATTCCTCCCCTTGTAGGGCAGTGGCCACCGATCGGATCAACTCCATCCGGAAAGTCCTGATATGTAGGAATTTGTTTAGCCCTTTTAGATTTAATATGGGCCTCACGTCCCCGTTTGGCTTCGGGACTGTAAAGAGGTTTGAGTAAAACCCGAACCCCCATTCTTCTAGGGGGACCTCCATAATTACTGCTTGGAGCAATAGTTGTTCTAGTGCCAACAGGAGAGATCCTCTCTTCCGGGGATCCCTTGGCACGTTCGACCTTATAAAATGGGAAGGAGGGGAGTCTTTTAACTCCAATTTGTATCCCAGACTTACTGCGGAGAGCACCCATCTGTCTCTGATCGTGTCCCGCCAGGTCTCTGCGAACAACTGAAGTCTTTCCCCCACCCGATTGAGTGGGGGCAACCCTTCATGCATTTGACTTTGGGGGAGGTTTTGTACCTCTCCTGACCCAGGGCTTCTTGTTACCCTGCGATTGTCCCTGATTTTTACCCCCGCGATTTGACCGAGGAGGCCGTCGGAACTGTTACACAGCCGATGCCCCAGGGACTGGAGAAGCAGGCCTCTTAAAGAGGGACCTCTAACTCTGTTTTTAACCGGCAAGAGTGTACTTTTACCGCTGGAAATTTTCTGGATATATCTGTCCAGGTCTTCCCCGAATAAGCGTTCACCATGAAATGGGAAGCTGACCAGCAATTTTTTACAGGGGGCTTCAGCAGACCAGTTTTTGAGCCATAGAAGCCTGCGCATATGTACTACAGACAGCGTAAGGCGGGAGGCCTGATGGATTGAATCCTTTATAGTGTCAACCGCAAAGCATAAGGCCCTAGGTAGATCAGCTAGGGCAAGGGCCTGCTGATCTGGCAAGTCCCTTAAGACCTGTTTCAACTGATCCTTCACTGCTTGGCAGACCCCAATAGCTGCCACTGCTGGTTGTGTCACCAAGCCTGCTGTAGCAAAAGCAGATTTTAATAAGGACTCCAATTTTTTATCTATTGGGTCCTTGAACATTTGGACATTATCTACTGGACATGTCAGTGATTTATTCACACAAGAGATGGCTGCGTCCACTGAAGGGACCCTCCATTTTTTGATGAACTTATCCTCCATGGGATAGACCACCTGAAATCTCTTGGGAGGAGTAAATATTTTATCAGGATGCTCCCAATCCTGGTAAATGAGCCCTTCCAGTAAAGGATGGATTGGAAAGGAACAAACAGTCTGGGGAGCTTTTAGCGACCCCAACGAGGAGACAGAAGTGGATGATGGCTCCGCAAGGGGCATTTTAAACGCTGATCGGACCATGTTAGTCAGGGACTGAACCCATAATCTTTCAGCATGTGATGCTGAGAATGGCTCTTCCACTGTTGATTCCTCTAGAACAGAATCAACCTCATCCTGATCCCCTTCAGGTAGGTCGATCCCTGTATGGGACTGTTGCTCTGCTAACAGGTACTCTGAGGGAGGAGACGGAGATCGGGCGCTCTTTCCCTGTGACAGGGAAGCAGCGATCAATGTTGTCAATCTCTCTTCTCGTCCTCCCAGAGCTGAGGAAAAAACCTCCTCTGTTACATACACAGGAGCAGGTGAACTGAGGACAGCCACAGTACCAGGTACTCCTGAGGGTGCTCTACGGTCACTAACCTCTGATTCTTCAGGGGAGATTGTTGCAGTCGAAGCATGCCCAAGATCCTCAGAGCCCGATGGAGACCCCCTATGCTTCCTGGGATTTTTAGTCCCGGAGTTTTTAGACGGCATATTCCTAAGCCCAAAGCTGAGGTATTCCAGCCGAAATACACCACTTACTGACAATAGTCTAGCACAATTGCTGCTATAAAAACAGTTGGTGTCTACTAATGTGCCTTTCTATGGGGATGCCTGCATCAACCGCTTGCTGTATGCCTTTTTTAACCACTTAAGCCCCGGACCATTTCGGGCCATTAGGACCAGGCCTGTTTTTGGGATTCGGCACTGCGCTGCTTTAACTGTAAATTGTGCGGACATGCAATGTTGTACCCAAATGAAATTTGCGTCCTTTTCTTCCCACAAATAGAGCTTTCTTTTAATGGTATTTGATTGCCTCTGCGATTTTAATTTTTTGCGATATAAACGGAAAAAGACCGAAAATTTTGAAAAAAAATGATATTTTCTACTTTTTGTTATAAGAAAAATCGAATAAACTCAATTTTAGTCAGACATTTAGGCCAAAATGTATTCAGCCACATGTCTTTAGTAAAAAAAATGTCAATAAACGTATATTTATTGGTTTGCGCAAAAGTTATAGCGTTTACAAACTAGGGTACATTTTCTGAAATTTACACAGCTTTAAATTTATGACTGCCTATCTCATTTCTTGAGGTGCTAAAATGGCAGGGCAGTACAAAACCCCCCCAAATGACCCCATTTTGGAAAGTAGACACCCCAAGGAAATTGCTGAGAGGCATGTTGAGCCCATTGAATATTTTTTTTTTTTGTCCCAAGTGATTGAATAATGACAAAAAAAAAAAAAAAAAAAAAAAATTACAAAAAGTTGTCACTAAATGATATATTGCTCACACATGCCATGGTTATATGTGGAATTGCACCCCAAAATACATTTTGCTGCTTCTCCTGAGTACGGGGATACCACATGTGTGGGACTTTTTAGGAGCCTGGCCACGTACGGGACCCCGGAAACCAAGCACCGCCTTCAGGATTTCTAAGGGCGCAAATTTTTGATTTCATTCCTCACTACCTATCACAGTTTCGAAGGCCATAAAATGCCAAAATAGCACAAAACCCCCCCAAATGACCCCATTTTAGAAAGTAGACACCCCAAGGAAATTGCTGAGAGGCCTGTTGAGCCCGTTGAATATTTTTTTTTTTTTGTCCCAAGTGATTGAATAATGACAAAAAATAAAAATAAAAAATAAATTACAAAAAGTTGTCACTAAATGATATATTGCTCACACATGCCATGGTTATATGTGGAATTGCACCCCAAAATACATTTTGCTGCTTCTCCTGAGTACAGGGATACCACATGTGTGGTACTTTTTAGGAGCCTAGCCGCGTACGGGACCCCGAAAACCAAGCACCGCCTTCAGGATTTCTAGGCACAAATTTTTGATTTCACTCCTCACTACCTATCACAGTTTCTAAGGCCATAAAATGCCAAAATAGCACAAAACCCCCCCAAATGACCCCATTTTGGAAAGTAGACACCCCAAGCTATTTGCTGAGGAGGCATGGTGAGTATTTTACAGCTCTCATTTGTTTTTGAAAATGAAGAAAGAAAATTTTTTTTTTTTTTTCAATTTTCAAAACTTTGTGACAAAAAGCGAGATCTGCAAAATACTCACAATACCTCTCAGCAAATAGCTTGGGGTGTCTACTTTCCAAAATGGGGTCATTTGGGGGGGTTTTGTGCCATCTGGGCATTCCATGGCCTCCGAAACTGTGATAGGCAGTGAGAAGTAAAATCAAAAATTTACACCCTTAGAAAGCCTGAAGGCGGTGCTTTGTTTTTGGGGTCCCGTACGCGGCTAGGCTCCCAAAAAGTCTCACACATGTGGTATCCCTGTACTCAGGAGAAGCAACAGAATTTATTTTGGGGTGTAATTCCACATATGCCCATGGCATGTTTGAGCAATATATCATTTAGTGACAACTTTGTGCAAAAAAAAAAATTAAAAAAAAAAAATTGTCTTTTTTCCGCAACTTGTGTCAACATATAAAATATTCCATGGACTCGACATGCCTCTCAGTATATAGCTTGGGGTGTCTACTTTCCAAAATGGGGTCATTTGGGGGGGTTTTGAACTGTTCTGGCATTTTATACACAACATTAGGAAGCTTACATCCACTCTTCTAACCACTTGCAGACAAAGCCCTTTTTGACACTTTTTGTTTACATGAAAACATATTTTTTTTTTGCAAGAAAATTATGTTGAACCCCCAAACATTATATATATTTTTAAAGCAAAGGCCCTACAGATTAAAATGGTGGGTGTTGCATTTTTTTTTTCTACACAGTATTTGCGCAGCGATTTTTCAAACGCATTTTTTGGGGAAAAAATACACTTTTTTTAATTTTAATGCACTAAAACACACTATATTGCCCAAATGTTTGATGAAATAATAAAGATGATCTTAGGCCGAGTACATAGATACCAAACACGACATGCTTTAAAATTTCGCACAAACGCGCATTGGCGACAAACTACATACATTTTTAAAAGCCTTTAAAAGCCTTTACAGATTACCCCGTTAGATTTACAGAGGAGGTCTACTGCTAAAATGACTGCCCTCGATCTGACCTTCGCGGTGATACCTCACATGCATGGTGCAATTGCTGTTTACATATGACGCCAGACCGACGCTTGCGTTCGCCATTGGGCAAGAGCAGGGCAGGACAGGGGTGCTTTTTTTTTTTTTTTTTTTTTTTTTATTATTAATTTTGCTTTTTTATTTTATTTTTAAATTGTTCCTTACATATATTTTTTTTTTTATAATTTTTATTGTTATCTCAGGGAATGTAAATATCCCCTATGATAGCAATAGGTAGTGACAGGTACTCTTTTTTTGAAAAAACTGGGGTCTTCTAGACCCTAGATCTTTCCTCTGCCCTCAAAGCATCTGACCACACCAAGATCGGTGTGATAAAATGCTTTCCCAATTTCCCAATGGCGCTTTTTATATCCGGGGGGGGGACATTCCCTCCCACTGCTTGTAAAAGCAGTCCAGAGGCTAATTAGCCGCTGTGATTGCTTTTACATGAAAGCCGGCCGCTGGCTGAAAAGAATGATACCAAGATGATGCCTAAACCCGCAGGCATCAATCTGGTATAACCATTCAAAGTCCAGCAACATACCAGTACGTTGCTGGTCCTTGTTGGACATGTATTGTAATCTTTTTTTTTCATGCAGCCTGTTGGCTGAACGAAAAAAGAGATTGATTGGTGGGTATGCCCACCATTAGAATACCGCCCTTCATCCACCCACTTCTAATGATGGGCATACATGCACCATTTATATATGCCGAAGCATGGGGGCATCCTCCCGCAAAAAAGTTATGCCGCACACACATGGTCAAACGTTTCCACGGGCAAGCCTCCGTCGGAATTTCGACCGTATGTATGCGGCATTAGGAGCAAAATTGCTCCTCCGCCCTGCTGCCCCTGCTGCCCCCATGCTTCGGCATATATGCTTTTTTTTTTTTAACTGTGGTGGTGAAATCACCTCCTACAGCACTGGAGTCGCAGGGATCAGGCCTGTCTCTGCGAACGCTGCAGTTATGTGTGTTGTGTTTTGTAAGTGACAGTGATCGATCGATCGATACTGCACTTGGGTGGCCTGGGCTGGACGGAGGGGCAAAACGCAGGTGCTAGCAGGTATCTGGGCTGATCCCGCTAACACTGCGTTTTTGGGAACCCTAAACCGCTGGTATAGATCTGATCAGATCAGATATTGATCTGTTCAGATACTATACCACTAAGGGGGGTGTATGCTTTACGCGTGGGTGTTAGCGTTACTGGCACTAACCTGACGCTGCCTGGGGTGTGACGCAGACCCTCTCTGACGCTAAAACCTAATTGATATCACCCACCGGGCGATCAGGGGGTTAAACCTTTATTGGGTTATATACGGCGGGTGCCCTGACACTATAAAAAGCAAACTAACTAACCAGCGTCACCCGTAACACTTATATGGTGATCACTGGTGAAAGGGTTAACTAGGGGCAATTAGGGGGTTAAAACCTTTATTAGATCATATTTGGGGGTACCTGACGCTATAAAAACCTGCGGCGAACCTAAAAAAAATGACTGGCTACCGATTGGCATCACCGACACGAAGACAGCGATCAGAAAAACGATCGCTTAGTGACAGTGGTGATAGGGGGTGAAAGGGTTACCTGGGGGGCGATCAAGGGGGTTAAACCTTTATTAGATAATATATTGGGGTACCCGACGCTATAAAAACCTGCGGCGAACCTAAAAAAAATTACTGGCTACCGATCGCCATCACTGATGCTAAGACAGCCATCAGAAAAATGATCGCATAGCGACAGCGGTGATAGGGGGTGAAAGGGTTACCTGGGGGGCGATCAAGGGGGTTTAACCTTTATTAGATAATATATTGGGGTACCTGACGCTATAAAAACCTGCGGCGAACCTAAAAAAAATTACTGGCTACCGATCGCCATCACTGATGCTAAGACAGCATCAGAAAAACGATCGATTAGCGACAGCGGTGATAGGGGGTGAAAGGGTTACCTGGGGGGCGATCAAGGGGGTTGAACCTTTATTAGATAATATATTGGGGTACCCGACGCTATAAAAACCTGCGGCGAACCTAAAAAAAATTACTGGCTACCGATCGCCATCACTGATGCTAAGACAGCCATCAGAAAAATGATCGCATAGCGACAGCGGCGATAGGGGGTGAAAGGGTTATCTGGGGGGTGATCAGGGGGTTAAACCTTTATTAGGGGGGGTTAGGGGGCTACACTGGACCTAAAACTAAACTTTAGTGACACTTTCACAGTCACAAATGTCACTGATTGCAGTGATCACTAAATAAATGGTCACTGCAATCAGTGACACTGTGACTGGGGGCTGGGGGGTGATCTGGGGGGTGATCTGGGGGGGTCTGGGGGTCCTGGGGGGGGCGATTAGTGTTCCTATGTGTCCTGGTGTCAGTGTAGTGTTGTGCTCACTGACCTGATGTCTTCTCTTGTACGGCGCTCGGTATATGTGAGCGCCGCACAGGAGATGACATCACTTCCTCCTGCTTCCTCTGTCTGAAACAGACAGAGGAGGCATTTCCATTCGCCGGGAGCGATCGCGAGGGGGGGGCCGGAATCGAAAGGCCGCCCCCTCATCTGGGATCGCTCCCGGTGAAGTAACGACCGCTCACGGCACAGAAGGGGGGTCCGGATGGACCCCCCAACTGTACAAAGGCAGTCACGTAGATCTACGTGATTCTGCCTGTCCGTGCCATTCTGCCGACGTAAATCGGCGGTGGGCGGTCGTTAAGTGGTTAAATGTTGCCAGCTCTGTCTCTGCACTCCATAGCCAGCTCACATACACATAATTGTGCCTTTTAATATGCTGGGACGCCCGCACATGCGCAGAATCGCTGCGGCGCGCACAGAGCGTCATCCCCCAAGCTCCGCCCCCTTTTCCAGCTCACCTCTATATATAGAGGCGCGTGCCCGCGCACGCGCGCGGGCACGTGCGCCTTCGGCGCTCTTTTTTGAAAAGGGAAACAAGGGACAGGAGACAGGGCCCTTTTGCCGCAGGCCGGGGGATGGACGAGCATTGCAACATGGCAGAGGAAGCAGTTTTCCACAAGAGAACTCACCATCTGCCTGGACTTGTTCTGATGAAAAGAAAACAGTCCACATGACAAGAAACGTTCCACAGCGGCCTCTAGTGGATTAACACAGGTACCGCAGTCTATTATTATTTTTTTTTTTTTCTTGACCACCATTAAAATTATTAAATTTTTTAGTAGTTGCAGGCATGCACAGATATTTAGCGGGAATACCGTTAGGTAACAGGCAGAAAGACATATTAGGGTTGGGGGTCCACTCAATAGAACCAAGTTCCTGAGGGGCCCCCACTTACCTTTTCCCCGCCGCAGGACTCTGTTTGGTCCACAGAAGCCCAAACTTCACCTATCACGGCAGGCATTGTAATTAAACCTTCAGGGACCGGGTTCCCAAGGATTCCACTCCCCTGGACCTGTATAGCACCCTGCACAGAAAACATCTTGGTCGTGGGTATGACCAGAGCTCTGGATCCCAGGGTCCAGCTCTCCTAAGAGAAGCATTACAGGCAAAACCTTGCTCTTCTCTGCAAGGCCCGGGTACCGACCGTTTAGCTATGAAGCTTTTTTGGTCGGATCCGGAATAGCTTACTGAGGCCCAAAAGAACCTGTACGCAAGCTCAGTGAAAAACACATGTTACTTCTTGGCCAACACCTTAGACACTGGCAAAAAACTGAGGTGCTCCCGGATGGGAGGGGCTTGTATAGGGGAGGGTACTTCCGGTTTGGAAGTTGCCAGTGCCAGCACCTGAAGGTAAACTATATAACCCACATAGTAATGACTATGCCGCTCTGTGTCCCGTGATGTATGAGAAAGAAAAGAAGCCTATACTTGCCTATTCTTCCAGCGCCAGCTTCATTGTAGAGGGGGGACAGACAACAATGACTGCCCTATGGTAAGCCTATGGGTGATATCATTACCCAGGGTCTGCAGCCTCTCCTCTACAAAAAAGCTGGCACTGGAAGCCAGTCATGTCACCAGACAGAAGCGGCTTTGCAATATTGATAAAAAACAAAAACAAAAAAAAAACTGTTAAGCAAGGCTTTCTGAAAGCTTTTACAGTGCTTTACAAGCACATCTTATATGCATTTCATTAATGTGTTTATTTTAAGGCCTGTAACGTTGAAGCAGATGGAGTTGTCGGTTTACCTCCCTCCCTTAGCCACTCTTAAAAGAAAAAAAAAAAAGAAGAAAAAGACAAAAAAAAAAAAAAAAAAGACAACTATTTATAGTACTGTATTCAAAAGCTAAAGCTCCAAAAGAGTTGCTTTAGTGACCCAATTTAATTGTAATGAAGTATGTTCCAATGCTAAGCAGGCAGCTGGATCCTGTAGAAATCTTTTGTGCGGGGATGTCCAGTTCTCTTCCCATCTCTGAACTTCCAGCACTGTGGGAGTTATTAGTTAGCAGCTGCAGTGAACAAGCTCCAGACAGGTTTGTGTTACATGCAGTGTACACTAGGAAACAACTTTTCTTAATGATGGAGGAGGAGGCGGCAGCTCCTGGTTGGGAAATTTTAAACTGCAGCTTCACAGAAGAACTAAAGCTATTAACTCCTGCAGCACTAAACGTTCAGGAACAGGAAGAAGACAGGGCACTATACACAGAAGATTTCTTCAGGATCCAGTTGCCTGCACACTGTGGGACATACAGTACATACAAATATAAAGAACGTTGTTTTGGCTAAACTTCAGCCAAAACCATAGCTTTCCCTTAAAATAATGAGCGCAATTTCTAAGAAACATGCAAATCATTTATGCGAGATTGCATTTCCATTTACAGAGCTAGAGTTATACCTGTTCCCATAAATATTTCACAGCTTCTGCTTGTACAAGTCTTTCCATTTTCTCCTCATCTTTCTCTTTCTTCAACCTACAGAACAAAAAGACATTTTTATAACATCAAAACGAGAATTCAGAACAGAGATTCAATGAGCCACAACAGTTTCATATAAAGGATTTGACATTCCGATCTCCCCTTGCCTGTTATTCCAAAGGTTTCAGACATTTGTGAAGTTCTGCCTCTGACTTCTCATCTACATGCCTGGGTCCAGGTTAATGATCATAGTATTGATGCCAAAGACAGTCAAGAAAATCAAATTTTTACAAAGTTATTAATAGTAGCCCTCTGTACTCTCTCAGCACAAATTTACTTTAAGTCACAATGATTTGCTGTCAGCACTGCTGCCTCCAAGCCTTTTGATTTGTTTGACACAGAGTTTTGCATTCCTGTACAAGTCAAAAAGAATGCAAAGCCTGCTTGTAGCGGGTCAAATGCAGAAGGTCAGAAGGACAGCAACTGCAGGTCAAATGCACTTGTCAATGAATTGTGGGTGAGCTCTGAAGCACTTTAAACTGATACCATCAAAACAGGTCCTTAATTTCTCTCACTCCAGTGTGTGTGACGATATCCAACATGTGTAGTGCAAGCAACATTTTCGTATATAGGCACCCCATGCATGTACCTGGAGGAGGGAGGGGTGGGCTTATTTTTCTTGGGTGGGGGGGGGTAACTTTATTTTTTGGCAATTTTTTTATATCACATACGGGACACAAAGTCTTCTTCTTCTTCTTTGTTACGGGTTCTCTTTAATGAGACATCAGGGGTCTTTTCAACCCCTGATGTCTCACCTGTCCTCCATCGAAACAAATGTAGCTCAGCTCACACTCCATTACTGTATTCCCTGTTCATGGCGGCCAGGGAAAGTGACAACAGAAACCAGAAGCTGACAGTTGGCTTTTGATGTGTATGTAAAAACCCCTCCTGCTGCCACCACCATATGATGTGGCGGTGGCAGTGAAGGGTGAAAGAAGCTCCTCTTTTTAAAGTTGTACAGTGATTTTTTATCTACTGGGGATGCTTGAATGTATGGGAACTTTTTATTAGATGGGCGAAATAAACTTTTACGTATATTTTTGGTTAGGTTATGCATTTGATATATACTGTATTTATTGGCGTATAACACTCACTTTTTTACCCTGAAAATAGAGGGTAAACCGTGCCTGCGTGTTATACGCAGGGGGCTATGGAAAGTATTTTTCCTGAAACTTCCCTCTTAAAGTTAGGGTGCGTGTTATACGCCTATAAATACGGTATTTATATAACTGCTGTGTATAGGTTGCAATTATGTAAGCATTTCATATACGTGAATGAAATCATGGGTTCACACTTCCACATAGCTAGCACACCCAAAACAGACTTGTACTGACATCCAGTGAGAACCAGGGCACAAGCCTATTCCACACCTACTCCTTACTTCTTAGTACACAGGGCCTATTGCCTCAGGAAAACTCTAAAATGTAGGGTTTCCCATTAATTTCTGTTTGGTGACAGTGGT
This sequence comes from Rana muscosa, assembly GCA_029206835.1. Taxonomy (NCBI): domain Eukaryota; kingdom Metazoa; phylum Chordata; class Amphibia; order Anura; family Ranidae; genus Rana; species Rana muscosa. The sequence goes on along the minus strand of CM055117.1, from coordinate 631,745,672 downwards.
CATCAGGACAAATATAGGGGTTTACCTTTCCAATGAGGAGACAGACAATAAAAACTTGGTAACATGGTCTAACGCTTCTACATTCTACCCAAAACTAAAAAAAATTGTCTATGTGCATTCACAAGTTTGTAGCACACACACTCACATTAAAGGGGTTGTAAAGGTTTGTTTTTTATTTTCTAAATAGGTTCCTTTAAGCTAGTAAAGCTAGTGCATTGTTGGTTCACTTACCTTTTCCTTTGATTTACCTTCTAAATGTTTTTTTTCTGTCTGAATTTCTCACTTCCTGTTTCTCCTCAGTAAACTTCACACCATCATCCGAGTGGTGTGGAGTCAGCCAGAACAACTTACTGAACAGCTTACTGAGGAGAAACAGGAAGTGAGAAATTCAGACAAAGAAAACAAAGAACAAAAACATTTAGAAGGTAAATCAAAGGAAAAGGTAAGTGAACCAACAATGCACTAGCTTAAAGGAACCTATTTAGAAAATAAAAAATGAACCTTTACAACCCCTTTAACTCAAGACTACATTGGTCTTTTAACTCTGGACTTTATTTGTTTGATTTGGGAATCAAATTTTTCTGAGTTTTAACTTTCTACCCGAATTAAACCTTTTCCACACTCATGAATGTAAAAAATACTAAAATGTTTTCATATTACTGAGTCTGAGGAACAGAAATAGATACCCGATACATTTGGTCTCAAGAGCAATTCTGTTGTTTATATTTTACTTAAACTGGTTTTTGACTGAAAGGTAGGTTTAAAATAACTACTGCTCATATTACAGCTGCATGCATATTTTCCATCCTAAAAAAAGTTGAAATGTTATAAAGTTTAGAAAAGACCTGTATACGCATACGTATTTTAATATTTATTATTTTCAGGTAACATAAATCTATAAATAGTCTGGTTTTCGCTTACTACACTCCACTGAAACTGCCCTACTAAAACTCACTAATGATTTACTAACTGCTAAAACCAAAGGCCAATACTCTGTACTCCTACTACTCTACTACAGTGTAGAACAGTTAGCGACATCTGTTCCCTATTATAAAATTATTGGCCCCTATGTAACAGTAATGGGCTACTGTAGATTCACGTCTAGGTAGGTGCAAAGTTCAATCAATTGTTTTTAAAATGGTTGTAAACCCTTTACAACCACTTTATGCTACATGTAAGCCTATAATAAGGCTTACCTGTAGCTACCCAGGATATCTCCTAAACCTGAATGATTTAGGAGATGTCCCCTGCATGTGCCGATGTCATCGGCACATGCGCACTAAAGCAAACTTTGCTTCAGTCCGTGTGCCGTTACCGGCGGATCCCGCGCGCATGCGCGGGAGTGACGTCATCGGGGCTCCGGCCAATTACAGCGCCGGAGCCGCGATACCCGGAACTGACCCCCGGGAGGGATGTCGCCGGCCGGAGGGGGGTACGAGGACCGCTGTGGGGGCTTCGATGTGCGGTAAGTAATTTATAATGAGCTAGTATGCTATGCATACTAGCTCATCATGCCTTTGTCTTGCAGGGTTTTTTTTTTCAGGGTTTACAACCACTTTAACCATGGTGACATGGTAAAATGCACAGTTAATGGCCAGCTTGACATTTTGGCAAATAGTATTTCCAGTAAATTGCTAATGGCAAGTCTTTTAAAATGATGTAATGCTATTTTAGAACAGTAAACAAAGAATGTTAACTAAAGGTAAAATTTGTTTCAACTAATCAGACATTTCTAGCTTCTTTTTGCACCCATCCTTGAGAATGTCCCCTTGTGCAATGGTAAAATGATTTTTTACTAAAACAGCAATAGCATCCTCTTTGAAACCTACCTTATGACTTCTTCACTTAAGAAGACGATATACTCATGCATTCTGCTTAGTCTGATTTCATAGTATACTTCCTTGATTTTGGGATTGTTTTTCCTTGCATAGAAGCCCCTCCAGAGTGACTGAAGTCTTGTAGCGGCTTTGTTCATACAGTTTAGCTTATCAGCATTATTCTTCTGAAGACAAAATACTTGGCTATTTTCTCCATTACTGCAATAAGAGTCATCGCTTTTTGGCTTTTCCTCAGAAGATGTCAAGTTATCAGTGAGGCTTGCTTTTACATTCTCATGTAACATCACGGTTTGATTAATGGGATAGTTTTTACTTTCCACTTCAGATTCTACCTGTTCCTCGTACGAACTTGTGGAGAACCTCTCTGTTTTTCTATTAAATTCCAACACAGTTTCATTGGCACCTGCTTCATTTGACAAGCCTGGTACTCTCATTTCGACTGTGGGAGATACCGGGGATAAACCTGGCGCAACAGGCATAAAAGTCGATTCAGAGGAAAGAAGGCTACAATTCAATTTGTCTTCATCCGTCTGGATATCTTCTAAATAAAGACGATTATAGTTTGGGGTGCCAGAATGAGCAGGACTAAAGGGAAGGTTTCTTGAAGCATAATCTTCACAGCCACTTGTACCAAGCCAGTTGTTAACTTTCACAGTAGGCTCTAGGAAAAAAAAAAAAAAAAAAAATATATATATATATATATATATATATATATATATATATATATTTCAAGGAAGGAAGACAAAAATAATAAATAATATATTATATGCAAGATATACATATGTAAAAGGTCACATGCGACCTTACAGAAATCTTAAAAATGGAATGGAAAGAATGCCACGTTATAAGTAGAAACAAGTTTAACAACTATTGAAATATGAAATAGGTGGAGAATGTCTGATGCTGCCATTTCAAATAAGAGTTGGAACTTTAGCAAAGTAAAAATGCTGATGTCTGGAAAGAGTCTGCAAAAAAACAAGCCCATTAATGCAAGGTCCAAAAGGAAAATAGTCAGGAAACATTGAAATAGACATAAAGCAATAGGGAATATTTTGTTAAATATACTTGAAGATAAAAAGGATAACAAGTAATCATCCATTTCATAGAATACATTTGCCTAAAATGCTTCTGACAAACATTAAAAGCTAAATATTTCATCACTGTTTCTGACAGCCTAAAAGCACATAATGTTCACTGCAAGTACTAATACCATAAAGAAAATTTACTTTGTCTGCTTACCACAATCGTTAGATCGCAGGAGAGGTGGGGTTGGAGTCTGTGGCTCAGTAAAGGAAAATGATCTTGTATTTGGTGTAAAGGAGAGATGGCTTTCATTGCAAATTTCATTAGGATTTTGGTTTATTAACTGTCTCTGGTGCAATCTATTAAAAACAAATATTTGCATCAGTGCTCAAAAGAAAAACAGTCATCTGCACGGACCCACCAATGCATGTAAATGTAGTCATGCGATACAAATAATCAGCTAAACTGGTTTTAGTACTTACCATCAAATCCATTCCTTGGGAGTTCCTTGAGGACATACAGGAATTCATAGACTGCTAGGTTTTACTGCCGCCCACAGGAGGTACAGACCATTGCAAAAAAAAAAAAAAACTGTGGACCAGCCCACGATTAATCCTCCTACTCCCAGCATGCCTCAGTTTTGTGTCAAAGCAGTACTAAGCACATGATCATAAACACAGAGGAGAGGGTTCTGTGCCCCTCGAACTCCAAGAGCAATACATTTTTTTTCATCTTTATTGAGGGAAAGAAGAATTCACAGACTGTTGTGATGTCCAAAAGCAAGACCAAAGCAAGGGCAAAGATAGATATTCTGGGACTAGACTGGTGAGTTGAAAACAACCAGACAGGCGAACTAAAAACATCTTCCATGGAACACACAAAATACCTCTAGAACAACCCTTCTGAAGAGCAATTCTGTCTTTCCCTGTAATCTAGGAATTGAACCCCCCAAATTCAATGAGGCACCAGTATCTGTGGAGCAAGGAACAGGGGACGTATTTGTACAAACAAGAATATATGCCTGGTTGGAAGTCAAAACAAGGGAAGGCGATGGAAGGAAACTGTGGTGACTCAAAGACAGTCTCTTCAGAGATAGACTATTGGGACTCTGAATTTAGGTCAGAGGTGGTTACTGAAACTGGTGGCCTAAGGTCTCTGAAACATGAGTGTTAGATTCTGTGGGGAGTGGCACTGGAGAACGCTTAGAATCTTTGTGGTCAGTATCTGTGACAAATTGAGTTAACATGGCTACAAAGTCTTCAGTGACAAAATAAGGGGCCCCTGACTCCAGGTTAGAGGATTTGACCACAGGAGTTGGCTACTACTAGGGTAACTCATAGTAGCAGGACTGTCCTCTGTGTCTGTGTATCGACTGCATCTGCGTAACAGTGAAAAAACAAGGCCCAAAGTGTGGAGATATGGCCTCAGGTACTCACAAACCCAAGCAGCTAGTGCTGATGAGTGTTGGACAGTTGGAAATGACCAGGTCACTGTAGGAGGGCAACAGAAACAAGCCAGAGATCAGAGTTCCACATGGTGCTTTCTCAAAAATGAATGGCAGGACAGAGCCGGTCACACCTGGATCTTTCTATGGCTCAGTGATGGCAAACCTTGGCACCCCACATGTTTTGGAACTACATTTCCCATGATGCTCATGCACTCTGCAGTATAGTTGAGCATCATGGGAAATGTAGTTCCAAAACATCTGGGGTGCCAAGGTTTGCCATCACTGCTCTAGACCCTTGAAAACCCTCTGCAGCCAACACAACATAGTCAGGACTGGAAAACACCGAAGGTCACACTCCTGGCAACCTCCACAAACCCTAGTTTACCTAGGTCTGAGTCTGGCTTCTAAAGCTATGCCACAGAACTGGACCTGGAAAGCAAGCTGTATCTAACACAATACACTGTCAAGTGCCACAATGCAGAGCCCAGTGCCTGAAGGTATATCATTATATCATCCAGCTTAGCGAGGTCTAGCCACCAAATTTGTTGATGAAGATAAGCTAATCCAGACAGCAGCTATACAGGTGCTTCTCAAAAAATTAGCATATTGTGATAAAGTTCATTATTTTCTGTAATGTACTGATAAACATTAGACTTTCATATATTTTAGATTCATTACACACAACTGAAGTAGTTCAAGCCTTTTCTTGTTTTAATATTGATGATTTTGGCATACAGCTCATGACAACCCAAAATTCCTATCTCAAAAAATTAGCATATTTCATCCGACCAATAAAAGAAAAGTGTTTTTAATACAAAAAAAGTCAACCTTCAAATAATTATGTTCAGTTATGCACTCAATACTTGGTTGGGAATCCTTTTGCAGAAATGACTGCTTCAATGCGGCATGGCATGGAGGCAACCAGCCTGTGGCACTGCTGAGGTGTTATGGAGGCCCAGGATGCTTCGATAGCGGCCTTAAGCTCATCCAGAGTGTTGGGTCTTGCGTCTCTCAACTTTCTCTTCCCAATATCCCACAGATTCTCTATGGGGTTCAGGTCAGGAGAGTTGGCAGGCCAATTAAGCACAGTAATACCATGGTCAGTAAACCATTTACCAGTGGTTTTGGCACTGTGAGCAGGTGCCAGGTCGTGCTGAAAAATGAAATCTTCATCTCCATAAAGCTTTTCAGCAGATGGAAGCATGAAGTGCTCCAAAATCTCCTGATAGCTAGCTGCATTGACCCTGCCCTTGATAAAACACAGTGGACCAACACCAGCAGCTGACATGGCACCCCAGACCATCACTGACTGTGGGTACTTGACACTGGACTTCAGGCATTTTGGCATTTCCCTCTCCCCAGTCTTCCTCCAGACTCTGGCACCTTGATTTCCGAATGTACTTTGGACCACTGAGCAACAGTCCAGTGCTGCTTCTCTGTAGCCCAGGTCAGGCGCTTCTGCCGCTGTTTCTGGTTCAAAAGTGGCTTGACCTGGGGAATGCGGCACCTGTAGCCCATTTCCTGCACACGCCTGATCACGGTGGCTCTGGATGTTTCTACTCCAGACTCAGTCCACTGCTTCCGCAGGTCCTCCAAGGTCTGGAATCGGTCCTTCTCCACAATCTTCTTCAGGGTCTGGTCACTTCTTCTCGTTGTGCAGCATTTTCTGCCACACTTTTTCCTTCCCTCAGACTTCCCACTGAGGTGCCTTGATACAGCACTCTGGGAACAGCCTATTCATTCAGAAATTTCTTTCTGTGTCTTACCCTCTTGCTTGAGGGTGTCAATGATGGCCTTCTGGACAGCAGTCAGGTCGGCAGTCTTACCCATGATTGCGGTTTTGAGTAATGAACCAGGCTGGGAGTTTTTAAAAGCCTCAGGAATCTTTTGCAGGTGTTTAGAGTTAATTAGTTGATTCAGATGGTTAGGTTAATAGCTCGTTTAGAGAACCTTTTCATGATATGCTAATTTTTTGAGATAGGATTTTTGGGTTTTCATGAGCTGTATGCCAAAATCATCAATATTAAAACAAGAAAAGGCTTGAACTACTTCAGTTGTGTGTAATGAATCTAAAATATATGAAAGTCTAATGTTTATCAGTACATTACAGAAAATAATGAACTTTATCACAATATGCTAATTTTTTGAGAAGGACCTGTATAAAGACCAGCTCAAGCATAGGTGCAGTGAGGAATCTTGATTGAAGGCACAATAGAAACAATTCTATAAAGAGAGAAGAAAAAGCTTTGAAAAAAACAGGCTTTTCTCAGAAGAGCTGAAGAAAAGGCATCCGACCTCCCAGGTAACTGCAACAAACTGAAGCATGCTGGGAGTAGGAAGGGTTATCCTGGGCTGGACCACAGTTCTTTTGCTTGCCAGTGTCTATTCCTCCTGTAGGTGGCAGTTAAACCTAACAGTCTGTGAATTCCTCAATGAATGAGAAGGCAGCGGATAATTATTATTGGAGGAATCATTGCTTAACAGCAAGATCATTCAGTCCTTATTCTGAGTTTTAGGGCCAGTTCACACCAGACACAGTTCCGCTCAGTTTCGTGCGCATTTTTTCTGCACTAAAAATGCATGCACAGTGTTTTCCATGTATTCCAATGGCTCTTGTTGGCTCTAGTTCACACCATGCAGTCAGTTTTCGGTGCAGAAACTGACCGGAAACTGACTGCATGGTATGAACTAGAGCCAATAAGAGCCATTGGAATACATGGAAAACACTGTGCATGCATTTTGTGCAGAAAAAAGCACACAGAACTGAACAGAACTGTGTCTGGTGTGAACTGGCCATTACAAAACTCCATTGCAACCCCAGGTGCATCTCATCAGAGTAAGAGCCCATTCACACAGGGGCGTCTTTGGATCCGACTCCAAATCGCCCCAGGTCGCCCCTAGTCGCCTCAGGTCGCGCTGGCTAAAGAAATCAATGTAAGTTAATGGAGCTGTCCTTATGCACACTACTGCAGTCGCTCCGACTTCAAAAAAGGTCCCTGTACTACTTCAATCCGACTCCTAGGCGACCTGTACCCATTCATTTCAATGGGAGTCGCCTCTCCCTGTCTTAATAGGAGCGACTCTCCAGGAAGATAACATACATTTCTCCTGCAAAACTCTCTCTCCCCCCTCCCTCCCACAGAGCTGATTCTTGTTTGATTGGCCACTGGAATGTCTCTTGTCCTGCAGGCAACTTGGAGTTGCCTTGTAAATAGCTCCAGGTCACGCTGTGATTCATACTCAGGTCGTGTCAGGTCAGCTCTTAGAGCCCATTCACACAGGGGCAACACGACTTCCAGCACGATTTTATGAGGCAACTTGGACACGACCTGAGAATGAATCACAGCGCGACCTGGAGCTACTTACAAGGCAACTCCAAGTTGCCTGCAGGACAAGAGACATTCCAGTGGCCAATCAAACAAGAATCAGCTCTGTGGGAGGGAGGGGGGAGGGAGAGTTTTGCAGGAGAAATGTATGTTATCTTCCTGGAGAGTCGCTCCTATGAAGACAGGGAGAGGCGACTCCCATTGAAATGAATGGTTACAGGTCGCCTAGGAGTCGGATTGAAGTAGTACAGGGACCTTTTTTTAAGTTGGAGCGACTGCAGTAGTGTGCATAAGGACGGCTCTATTAACTTACATTGATTTCTTCAGCCAGCGCGACCTGAGGCGACTAGGGGCGACCTGGGGCGATTTGGAGTCGGATCCAAAGACGCCCCTGTGTGAATGGGCTCTAACTGTCAGGACTGTAACCTTTTGTGAATTATTGCAGCTGTTTAAGCACCCTTAAAACTCAAACACACTGTAAGACCTCTTTCACACTGAGCCGCCCATAGCGTCGGCGGTAAAACGGCGCTATTTTTACCGCCTACGGCATGGGCGGATTTGCGGCGCATTTCGGCCGCTAGCGGGGTGCATTTAACCCCCGCTAGCGGCCGAGAAAGGGTTAAAACCGCTCGCAATGCGCTGCTGAAGCAGCGCATTGCGGGCGGTATAGCCACGCTGTCCCATTGATTTCAATGGACGGGAGCGGTGGAAAAGCGGTAAACACACCGCTCCAAAGATGCGGCTAGCAGGACTTTATTTACCGTCCTGCTAGCGCAACGCTCCAGTGTGAAAGCCCTCGGGATTTCACACTGGAGATAATGGAGCAGCTGTTTGAAGGCGGATTGCAGGCGCTATTTTTAACACTATAGCGCCTGCAATATGCCCTCAGTGTGAAAGGGGTCTAAGAAAATCGTGCAAACATTTTCATCCAAAGACTGTCGTACGATTTTCGTATAGTGCGTACACAACTTTTAACAGCCGATTCCGAATTTTCGTACGAAAAGTCCCAAAGGGGCAAGCTCCAAAAATGTTTTCGTACGGGAACAGAATGAACGATTTTCGTTTAATGTGTACCGTTTTTGTACAAGAAAAAAATCGGAAAAGAAAGACTGCGCATAATCAAAAACAATAAAAAAAGCCTGTCATACGAGAAAATCCGTGACAATTTTCTTTCATTGCTCCGATTTTCTGTGAACGTCGGGAAAAATTGGACGAATGTTTGCCCGATTTTCTTATAGTGTGTACCCCACTTTATTCTCCAAAGTGAGCTGGGAAAAATGGAATAGGCAACAGGAGGACAGTGCTAGAGCTAAAAGATAGAACAGTCAGCATTCTTGCAGACAAGAAAATGGGCATATCAGAAAGTGAGGATACCATAAAGTGTATAGCTATAGCTAGCAGGAAACCTGGGGGAGTAATGTTAGATAACATTGAGTTAGTGTACAGAATTTTTATACTGCAGGCTTTGAAGGCAAACTCATGACAAAACTACTACTGTGACTGGGAGTCACCAGGAATGGAAAGGAGGGTAAATCGCCCCAATGGGGACAAAGAGGTCAAAGCAACCCTTACAGAGGTTGTACAACATTCTTCACCAAAAGAAAAAGATTATTGTCTGGGGTTGAACCAGGTTCAGGGGCTCACTTTAAACTTAACGCATAACAGCATTACCTACAACTTTGCTAAACAATGTAGTTTCACCAAGAACACTTTTGGGTCCCACATTTGTGCAAAAAAACAAACAGTACATTTTGGCTTAATGAGCGAAATCTGTGTTGGCACAGATAAAATACCACTATAAAACATCCAATTTTAGAAACAATTTCCTATTGACCTTGTAGACGAACACATGGTGAAAATATGAGAAATAACATTTTGTCAGCTTTGTGTAATTTGAGGGATTATGCATTTTTACATGAAAATAACGTGGACATCTTTACCTTTGTTTGCTTAATATTTTCTCTAGTTTTGCATCTTCCTCAGTTTGCAGGCCATTTGCTGAAGTCAAAGGACACACAGAAGCCAGGTATGAAGTAAGAAGTACATGTTGGCCTGGCCTGTACAATCTCCCTTTACCTTGACTATAAAGCCATTCAGCTTTCAGACTAGGAACAAAAGAAAAAAAGAAAATATACATGAAACATTAAGTTAGAAAAATGTTTAGGTAGCCGTATGCCCCCAGAACTCCCCTTATACTTACCCGGTTCCTAACTTGATCCAGTGCTGTGCCCATCTGTAGCAGTTCTGCCCGCTCTAACAGGCTTTGATGAGGCAGCAGGAGCCACTGGCCGCTGCTGTCAGTCATATCCCATAACAAGGGGGGGCTGAGCCGCTATGTCAGTGTTTATGGATTAAAGGGGTTGTAAAGGTTCGTTTTTTATTTTCTAAATAGGTTCCATTAACCACTTAAGCCCCGGACCATTTTGTAGCTAAAGGACCAGGTCAGTTTTTGCGATTCGGCACTGCGTCAATTTAACTGACAATTGCGCAGACGTGCGACGTGGTTCCCAAACAAAATTGTCGTCCTTTTTTTCCCACAAATAGAGCTTTCTTTTGGTGGTATTTGATCACCTCAGCGGTTTTTATTTTTTTTGCGCTATAAACAAAAATAGAGCGACAATTTTGAAAAAAAAATGCAATATTTTTTACTTTTTGCTATAATAAATATCCCCAAAAAATATACAAAAAAACCATTTTTTTTCCTCAGTTTAGGCCGATACAAATTCTTCTACATATTTTTGGTAAAAAAAAAAAAAATATCACAATAAGCGTTTATTGATTAGTTTGCACAAAAGTTATAGCGTCTATAAAATAGGGGATAGTTTTATGGCATTTTTCTTAATAATTATTTTTTTACTAGTAATGGCGGCGATCAGCGATTTTTATTGTGACTGCGACATTATGGCGGACACATCGGACACTTTTGACATCATTTTGGGACCATTGTCATTTTTACAGCGATCAGTGCTATAAATATGCACTGATTACTGTAAAAATGACACTGGCAGTGAAGGGGTTAAGCTGCAGGGGGGCGCCGAAGGGGTTAAGTGTGACCTAATGAGTGATTCTTACTGTGTGGGGGCGTGGCCTGGCGTGACATGTCACTGATCGTCGTTTCCGATGACAGGGAACAGACGATCACTGCCACTAGGAAGAACGAGGAAAGGTTTGTTTACACTTACCTCTCCCCGTTATTCAGCTCTGTGACCCGATCGCGGGCACGGTCACGGAGCTCAGGACCGGGTCGCGAGCGCGCCGCCGGCGGTGCGCGCGACCCACGGCTGGGATCTTAAAGGGGACGTACCTGTACGTCCTTGTGCCCAGCCGTGCCATTCTGTCGACGTACATCGCCGTGCGGCGGTCCTTAAGTGGTTAAGTTAGTGCATTGTTGGTTCACTTACCTTTTCCTCCGATTTCCCATCTAAATGTTTTTTCTCTTTGTCTGAATTTCTCACTTCCTGTTTCTCCTCAGTAAGCTTGCCCCCATCATCCAAGCGGGGGTTAGTCAGCCAGAACAGCTTACTGAGGAGGAACAGGAAGTGAGAAATTCAGACAAAGAAAAAAAACATTTTAGAAGGGAAATTGAAGGAAAAGGTAAGTGAACCAACAATGCACTAGCTTAAAGGAATCTATTTAGAAAATAAAAAACAAACCTTTACAACCCCTTTAAGCCTGCAGGTAAGCTACAATAGGAAGCAGATTCCTATGGTGGCAAACCAAAAAGAGTAGGAGCCAGGAGATTAGCGGGGGACCTGAGAAGGGGAGGTTTGGGGCCGTTCTGTGCAATTCCAATTGCACAGAGCAGGTAAGCATTGTTATTTAAAAAAAAAAAAAAAATGAAGTTCACAATAACTTTAAGTTAAACAAACCTCTAAAGAGCCAATAGATCTAGAATTCAAAATTCCCCTTTAAAATTTCACCATTTTAAAAGTAAAACTAAAGTTTATTTTTTAAATTAAATTTAAAAAGAGGTTTATACCTACCTGCTTTGTGCAACAATATTGCACAGAGTGGTCCGTTACCTTATCTTTAGCAGTTCTCCACCAGCGCTGTCCCCATCTTCTTCCTGCAGGTACCCCCATAATAATGCTATTGGGGACCTGTGCGGGTGCGCTCCCAAGCTGAGCCATGTGCAAATTTATAGACACACACACACAGTGTGGCTCGGCCATGCTCCCCGCTCCCTCCTCACAGAATTTGACCGAGCAGCGAGCCTATGGGCTTCCACTGCTGCACGAGTCTCCTATGAGACCAGGAAGTGACGGGAGAAGACCAGCCAGGACAGGGCTGTATTGATCAGATTGACATGTAAGTGTTTTGGGTGGGGTAGAAAAAATAGGATTTTTATAACAGCTTACCTGTAAAATCCTTTTCTTGGAGTACATCACGGGACACAGAGCGACATAGTCATTACTAATGGGTTATATAGATACCGTCAGGTGCTGGCACTGGCAACTTCCAAAACCGGAAGTACCCTCCCCTATATAAGCCCCTCCCATCCGGGAGCACCTCAGTTTTGTAGCAAAGCAATAAGTGTCCCTAAAGAGGGGCGGGAGCTCTGTGTCCAGTGATGTACTCCAAGAAAAGGATTTTACAGGTAAGCTGTTATAAAAATCCTATTTTCTTTCTCGTACATCACGGGACACAGAGCGACATAGTCATTACTAATGGGATGTCCTAAAGCAATGCCCAACGAGGGGGGGGATACACCATATATAAGCTGAGCGCTATCAGACATGAGGATCTTTTGCGGCCTGCAACACACTGCGCCCAAAGGCGACATCCTCCTGACTTCTAACGTCCACCTGGTAGAACCTAGTAAACGTGTGTACCGAAGACCATGTTGCGGCCTTACAGATTTGAGCCAGGGAGGCCTGGTGATGCACTGCCCATGAAGTTCCAACTGCTCTCGTGGAGTGCGCTCTAACTTTGAACGGAGGCGGTCTCCTTCTCAAGCCATAAGCTTGCATAATGACCTGTCGAATCCACTTGGCTAAAGTAGACTTTGACGCTGCCTGACCCTTTCTGGGGCCTTCCGGCAGAATAAACAAAGTATCCGTTCTGCGAATCTGAGCAGTGGCTTTTAGATAAGCTTTAACTGCTCTTACTACATCCAAAGAATGCAATAACTTTTCCTCTACCGAAGTAGGTTTGGGGAAAAAAGAAGGAAGAACCACATCTTGGTTCAAATGAAACCTCGATACCACCTTAGGAAGAAAGGCTGGATGAGGACGTAACACTACTCTGTCCTTATGGATAACCAGATATGGCTCCTTACAGGACATAGCTGCTAATTCCGATACTCTTTTAGCCGAACAAATGGCTACTAGAAAAATCAATTTCCTGGTGAGAAGCACCAAGGAAATATGCTGTAATGGTTCAAATGGTTGTTTCTGTAGAACCGACAGAACCAAGTTTAGATCCCATGGACATATGGGAATATTAACCGGAGGCCTAATACGCATCACTCCTTGTATAAAGGCTTTGACTAGTGAATGCGAAGCCAAGGGCCTTTGAAAAAATATTGACAAGGCCGAAATCTGACCCTTGATAGTACTCAAGGCAAGCTTCCTATCTACAGCCCACTGTAGGAAGTCCAGAATCCTACCTATTACGTACTTATGTGGATGCCATTTCTTGGCCTCACACCACGCGATGTACGCCTTCCAGATTCTATAGTAGATCTGCCTGGATACCGGCTTCCTGGCATTGATCATGGTAGATACCACAGCATTAGAGAGCCCTCTCTTTTTTAGAATGTGGGCTTCAATAGCCAGGCCGTCAAACCTAGGGCTGGTAAGGAAGGGTGGTATATCGGTCCTTGCGAAAGCTGGACGACGTGGGAGAGTCCAAGGACTCCCCACTGAAATTTTACAATCTCCGCGTACCACGCTCTTCGGGGCCACGCTGGAGCCACCGGAATCACTGGTTTCTTTTCTACCCTGATTCTGCGGAGTAATCGAGGTAACCATTGTGGCGGTGTGAATGCATATATCAGCTTGAACTGATCCCCAGGGAACACTAGGGCATCCGAGCCGCAAGCTAGGGGATCCCTTGTCCGAGAGACAAACCTATCCCCCTTTGCGTTGAATCTGGATGCTAGAAGATCTACATCCGATGTTCCCCACCGCTGACATATTGTCCAGAAAACCTCGGGGTGAAGGGACCCTTCCTCTGGGCCTAATTGCTGGCGACTTAGAAAGTCCGCCTTCCAATTCTCCACTCCTGGAATGAATACCGCAGATATGGCTGGGACATATTTTTCCTGCCCATTTCAGGATGTAATTTACTTCCCTCTGGGCTGCACGACTCCTGGTGCCCCCCTGATGATTGATATATGCCACTGCTGTGGCATTGTCTGATTGAATTCTGACAGGGGACCCTTGGAGTTTGGATGTCCATGCTACTAGGGCATACCGGGCTGCTCGTATCTCTAAGAGATTGATGGGCAGGGCCTTTTCTGCATCCGACCATCTGCCCTGGAGAGACTATTGCTCCAGTACTGCTCCCCAGCCTATAAGGCTGGCATCTGTAGTGACCACCTTCCAAGAAATCGGACTGAAGGATTTCCTTTTTTCCAGATTCTGGGGAACCAACCACCAACGGAGGCTCTTGCGAACGGAAGGGGACAAGGACATTGTAAGTCTAGGGCCTGAACTTTTTTGTTCCAGGCTGACAGTATGGCCCCTTGCAAATTCCTTGAATGGAATTGACCGTAGGGTACTGCTTCGAATGATGCCACCATTTTTCCCAGCAGCCTCATATACAGGCGTATGGACGGCTGTCTTTTTTGTACCCACTAAGTGGATCAAATCTTTCAAAGACAACACCTTTCCTCGAGGCAAGAATATTTTTCTCTGGCCTGAATCCAACCTTAGCCCCAAGTATTCCAGACTTTTGACTGGTTTTTAGGGCTGACTTGTCTCGGTTGATAATCCAACCGTGAGATTCCAGATACTTGATCGTCTTGTGAACGACCACGTCTAGTTTTTTCACTGAGTGGTCTATCAGCAACAAGTCATCCAGATATGCCATTATCATTACACCTTGTGTTCTTAGATTGGCCAATAAAGGGCCAGAATTTTTGTAAACACTCGTGGTGCTGTGGCCAAACCGAAGGGTAAGGCTCTGAACTGAAAATGGCGCCCTTCTACTGCAAAGCGTAGAAATTTTTGGTGGACTGGAAAGATGGGAATGTGCAAATAAGCATCTTTGATGTCGATCGTGGCTAACCAATCCTCCCCTTGTAGGGCAGTGGCCACCGATCGGATCGACTCCATCGGAAAGTCCTGATATACAGGAATTTGTATAGCCCTTTTAGAATTAATATGGGCCTCCCGACCGCGTTTGCTTCGGGACTGTAAAGAGGTTTGAGTAAAACTCGAACCCTCATTCTTCCAGGGGAACCTCCATAATTACTCCTTGGAGCAATAGTTGTTCTAGTGCCAACAGGAGGGACTCTCTCTTCCGGGGATCCCTTGGCACGTTTGACCTCAAAAATGGGAAGGAGGAGAGTCTTTTAACTCCAAACTGTATCCCAAACCTACTGCGGAGAGCACCTATCTGTCTTGATCGTGTCCCACCAGGTCTCTTGCGAACAACTGGAGTCCTCCCCCCACCCGACTGAGTGGGGGCTTCAATGAATTTAACTTTGGGGGAGGTTTTGTACCTCCCCTGACCCAGGGTTTCTCATTACCCTGCTACTGTCCCTGTTTTTTACCCCCGGGATTTGACCGAGGAGGCCGTCGGAACTGTTACACAGCCGATGCCCCAGGGACTGGAGAAGCAGGCCTCTTAAAGAGGGACCTCTAACTCTGCTTTTAACCGGTAAGAGCGTATTTTTACCGCTGGAAATTTTCTGGATATATTTGTCCAGGTTTTCCCTGAATAAGCGTTCACCATGAAATGGGACGCTAACCAGCCATTCTTTACAGGGAGCTTCAGCAGACCAGTTTTTGAGCCATAGGAGCCTACGCATATGTACTATAGACAGCGTAAGGCGGGAGGCCTGATGGACTGAATCCTCTATGGCGTCAACCGCAAAGCCTAAGGCTCTAGGTAGATCAGCTAGGGCAAAGCCTGCTGATCTGTCAAGTCCCTCAAGACCTGTTTCAACTGATCCTTCACTGCTTAGCAGACCCCAATAGCTGCTACTGCTGGTTGTATCACCAAGCAGATTTTCATAAGGACTCCAATCTTTTATCTATTGGGTTCTTGAACATTTGGACATTATCCACTGGACATGTCAGTGATTTATACATACAAGAGATGGCTGCGTCCACTGTAGGGACCTTCCATTTTTTTTTTTTTTTGATGAACTTATCCTCCATGGGATAGACCACCGGAAATCTCTTGGGGGAATAAATATTTTCTCAGGACGTTCCCAATCCTGGTAAATGAGCCCTTTCAGTAAAGGGTGAAGTGGAAAAGAACAAACAGTCTGGGGGCTTCTAGCGACCCCAACGAGGATACAGTAGTGGTTGATGGTTCCGCAAGGTGCATTTTTAAATGCTGATCGGACCATGTTAGTCAGAGACTGAACCCATAATCTTTCAGCTTAAGATGCTGAGAAAAGGTTCCCTCACTGTTGATTCCTCTATAACAGAATCAACCTCATCCTGATCCCCTTCAGGCAGGTCGATCCCTGTATGGGACTGTTGCTCTGCTAACAGGCACTCTGAAGGAGGAGACGGAGATCGGGCGTGCTTTCCCTGACAGGGAGGCAGCGATAAATGTTGACAATCTCTCTCTAATCCTCCCAGAGCTGAGGAAAAAACCTCCTCTGTTACATACACAGGAGCAGGTGAACTGAGGACAGCCACAGTACCAAGTACCCTGCGGGGTCTCTACGGTCACTTACCTCTGAACTTCAGGGGAGACTGGTGCAGCAGGAGTATGCCCAAGATCCTCCGAGCCCGATGAGACCCCCTTCGCTTCCTGGAAGATTCAGTTCCGGAGCTTCTGGACGGCATATTCCTAAGCCTAAAGCTGAGGTATTCCAGCCGTAATACACCACTTTTACTGAGAATAGTCTAGCACAATTGCTGCTATATCACAGTTGGTGTCTACTAATGTGCCTTTCTAGGGGATGCCTGTATCAACCGCTTGCTGTATGCCTTTAAATGTTGCCAGCTCTGTCTCTGTACTTCATAGCCAGCTCACTACAATATTGTGTTTTTTTTAAACTGCTGGGACGCCCGCACATGCGCAGAAGCGCTGCGGCGCGCACAGAGCGTCATCCCCCAGGCTCCGCCCCCTTTCCCGGCTCACCTCTATATATAGAGGCGCGTGCACGCGCACGCGCGCGGGCACGTGCGCCTTCGGCGCTAATTTCAAATATGGTAACAAGGGACAGGAGCCAGGGCCCCTCTTTGCCGCAGGCCGGGGGATGGACGAGCACTGCAACATGGCAGAGGAAGCAGTTTCCTATAAGAGAACTCACCATCTGCCTGGACTTTGCTCTGCTGAGAAGAAGCTAGTCCACATGACAAGAAAACATTCCACAGCGGCCTCTAGTGGACAAACACAGGTACCGCAGTCTAATATATTAAATATATATAAAAAAAAAAATTTTTTTTTTTCTTGACCACCATTAAAAATTATTACATTTTTTTAGTAGTTACAGGCATGCACAGAATTTTGCGGGAATACCATTAGGTAACAGACAGAAAGACAAATTAGGCTTGGGGGTCCCCCAATAGAACCAAGTTCCTGGGGGCCCCCACTTACCTGTTCCCCGCCGCAGGACTTTGTTTGGTCCACAAAAGCCCAAACTTCACCTATCACGGCAGGCATTGTAATCAAACCTTCAGGGACCGGGTTCCCAAGGATTCCACTCCCCTGGACCTGTATAGCACCCTGCACAGAAAACATCTTGGTCGTGGGTATGACCAGAGCTCTGGATCCCAGGGTCCAGCTCTCCTAAGAGAAGCATTACAGGCAAAACCTTGCTCTTCTCTGCAAGGCCCGGGTACCGACCGTTTAGCTATGAAGCTTTTTTGGTCGGATCCGGAATAGCTTACTGAGGCCCAAAAGAACCTGTACGCAAGCTCAGTGAAAAACACATGTTTCTTCTTGGCCAACACCTTAGACACTGGCAAAAAACTGAGGTGCTCCCGGATGGGAGGGGCTTATATAGGGGAGGGTACTTCCGGTTTTGGAAGTTGCCAGTGCCAGCACCTGACGGTATCTATATAACCCATTAGTAATGACTATGTCGCTCTGTGTCCCGTGATGTACGAGAAAGAAAAGGTAGCGAAACAGGGAATGCATTAAAAGGTAAAAAAACAACATTTAGACCCCTTTGACACCGAGGTAATTTGCAGGCGCTATAATGCTAAAAATAGTGTCTGCAAAGCACCCTGAAAGAGCCGCTGCTGTCTCTCTAGTGTGAAAGCCCTGAGAGCTTTCACACTGGAGCGGTGCGCTAGCAGGACGGTAAAAAAAGTCCTGCTAGCAGCATCTTTGAAACGGTGAAGGAGCGGTGTGTGTATACCGCTCCTGCCCATTGAAATGAATGGGCACCGCGGCTATACTGCCGGCAAAGCGCTGCTGCAGCAGAGCTTTGCGGGTGGTTTTAACCCTTTTTCGGCCACTAGCGGGGGTTAAAAGCACCCCACTAGCAACCGAATACCCCCGCAAATACGACGGTAAAGCGTCGCTAAAAATACCGGCGCTTTACCACCGATGCCGCAGACGCCCCAGTGTGAAAGGGGCCTTAGACATCAGAATCACTTTGAAACATGCACTAACAACATTCACAGATAATAATCCAACAGTTACCAAATCTAAACTAGACATATGGCACTGGATATACATTTATGAAGTTAAGGTGGACCTATCATTAAAATACATATCCAACATTAATTTATGGGGATAATATCAATATAACCATACCACAGGGCTCAAAATTTCAAGTCCTGAGCTACTAGCCAGGCCTTAAGGGTTACTCGACACCAGTTGCCCCACCCACTCCCTACCATGCACCGCCCCTAAACACGCCCTCATAAATTATCTCATGAAATTACACTTAAATGTTCTATGCAGAATTAAGTTACAAAAATATTAACAACTTTATCAGTGCAGCCTTACCAATGCCCACCATTGCAGCCTCCGCTCACCAGTGCCCACCATTGCAGCCTCACCAGTGCCCACCATTGCAGCCTCACTAGTGCCCACCATTGCAGCCTCACCAGTGCCCACCATTGCAGCCTCAGCTCACCAGTGCCCACCATTGCAGCCTCAGCTCACCAGTGCCCACCATTGCAGTCTCAGCTCACCAGTGCCCACCATTGCAGTCTCAGCTCACCAGTGCCCACCATTGAAGTCTCAGCTCCCTGTGCCCCCATTGCAGTCTCAGCTCACTGTGCAGAGGATCATCACGGGAAGAGGAGAGCCGCGGGATCACAGAGCGATAGCCCGCTGTTACAGTTTACATTACAATTGCCTCCGCTCGTGATTACACACAGCCTCCTGACCCCACGCCTGTGATAGACAGAACATGTCCCAGAATTGGACTGGCGTTCTGTCTATCACAGGCATGGGGTCAGGAGGCGGGGCTGTGTGAAATCACGAGCGGAGGCAATTTTAATGTAAACTGTAACAGCGGGCTATCGCTCTGTGATCCTGCGGCTCTCCTCTTCCTCTATGCTCTCAATGGAAAGAACAGCACCCGTTCAACCCCGCATGCCGGTGGTACTCGCCCCCCGCTCCCAGGCAGCCCAGCTCCTCGCCGGAAACAATTTAGGCAAGTGAAAAATTTGAGGGCTGCCATACCACATTATATTTTTTGAGTAGTACCTCTTTATACCAAGATTAAAAAATACAATGCTTTGAGCTCGATCATGTATCTTATTCTAGTTACATTTATTCCTTTAAACACTGGGATCCCTGCTGCCGATTCATTTCCTATTACTAGCTTACCACACCTTGCTCCAGTCTGTGTCTGACACAATGAACCAAGGGCCTGGTTCCACAACCACACAGAGCTGCTCCCCTGATAACGGCTGATCTGGTGACTGATGGAGAAATAATCAAACAGCAGGAGAAGTTCAGGAGTGCAAATCTAAGAGATGAATAAAGTAAAGGCAGGGAGTATCTCACACTGTAGGTCCTCAGGTACAACTTTCACTGCAGCAAGAACAGCGAGCAGCACAGTAGTGATAATCACACTTCAAACCTTGTGAGAATAGCAGTAACAGGCAGCAGTGCCCTAGATGATCTGGCACTGCTGATATACGACTATAAGGTTGTAGGCACACTGCTATTTTCATATGGAATTCCAGGCAAAAAAAAACAAAAAGTCGATTTTTCAAGGGTATTACTTAGACACAAGTAATTTATATAGATCCTTCCTATGAAAATATCATATACTGTATCTTTCATTTTTGAGTTCAGGTCAGCCTTAACAAAAAAATACACATCTTTAGTGCTGGCAATCTGAAACATTTACAAAATGTACATCACACACACACACACAAATATTTGATTGAACAACTTTTTTATATCGTATGCAGCAATTTACCTTTCTTTTTGAGAAACTACGTATCCATCTAGAACTCTGAGGTTCAAACACCAACTAACAATGTAAGGTCTGTAGTCAAAGCCAGGTATTGAAGGAGTGGCCATCACACAGGGATTGTTCATGATTGACAACTGTTCCAAGTCAGTAAGACCTGAAAGGAATGAAACCTGGCAAAAAAGGCAAAGAGGGATTTTATTGTTGGTAGCTTGAACAAATCATTCGCTGAAAATCTATATAGCAAAAGGAATTCATAAAACACAGTAAGGCCCCTTTCACACTGAGGCGTTGAAAAAACACAAAAAAAATTATGGAGTTTTTTTCCCGCGGTAAAATAGCGCTAACACCTATGTGTTTTACCGCGTTACTCATTCATTTCAATGGAGATAGGCGTTTTTACAAAAAAGCTGTTTGCAGGATTTTTTTCAACGCACAGCCAGCAAAACGCCTCAGGGCTTTCACATTGAGAATGATGGGGCAGGATTATTTCAGGCATTTTTACAGCGCTATTTTTACCGCGAAACCACGGTAAAAACGCCTCAGTGTGAAAGGGGCCTAAACAAACACAAAAATCACCAGACTAGTTTAAAATTGAGTGGAGTTTTGCCATACTTTCAAAAGGGAATTCACAAAAACGACATTATTTTGTTGTGAAGTTATATACAGCGCTAACCTTAGACTCCACTATTTAGCAAGCAACCCTATATATTCCCTCGCTCCAACTATCAAGAACCCTTCATTCAGTGCAAAGTGTAAAAAACAACAAGTGCCTACTCTAGAAAAATTAAATTACATAACAAAATCCAAAAATAGGATTTTTATAACAGCTTACCTGTAAAATCCTTTTCTTGGAGTACATCACGGGACACAGAGCGGCATAGTCATTACTATGTGGGTTATATAGTTTACCTTCAGGTGCTGGCACTGGCAACTTCCAAACCGGAAGTACCCTCCCCTATATAAGCCCCTCCCATCCGGGAGCACCTCAGTTTTGTAGAAAAGCAATAAGTGTCCCCAAAAGAGGGGTGGGAGCTCTGTGTCCCGTGATGTACTCCAAGAAAAGGATTTTACAGGTAAGCTGTTATAAAAATCCTATTTTCTTTCTTGTACATCACGGGACACAGAGTGGCATAGTCATTACTATGTGGGACGTCCCAAAGCAATGCCCAATGAGGGGGGGGGGATACACCATACATAAGCTGGGCGCTATCTTAGACATGAGGATCTTTTGCGGCCTGCAACACACTGCGCCCAAAGGCGACATCCTCCTGACTTCTAACGTCCACCTGGTAGAACCTAGTAAACGTGTGTACTGAAGACCATGTTGCGGCCTTACAGATTTGAGCCAGGGAGGCCTGGTGATGCACTGCCCATGAAGTTCCAACTGCTCTCGTGGAGTGCGCCCTAACTTTGAACGGAGGCGGTCTCCTTCTCAAGCCATAGGCTTGCATTATGACCTGTCGAATCCACTTGGCTAAAGTAGATTTTGACGCTGCCTGACCCTTTCTGGGGCCTTCCGGCAGAATAAACAAAGTATCCGTTCTGCGAATCTGAGCAGTGGCTTTTAGATAAGCTTTAACTGCTCTTACTACATCCAAAGAATGCAATAACTTTTCCTCTACCGAACTAGGTTTGGGGAAAAAGGAAGGAAGAACCACATCTTGGTTCAAATGAAACCTCGATACCACCTTAGGAAGAAAGGCTGGATGAGGACGTAACACTACTCTGTCCTTATGGATAACCAGATATGGCTCTTTACAGGACATAGCGGCCAATTCCGACACTCTTCTAGCCGAACAAATGGCTACTAGAAAAATCAATTTCCTGGTGAGAAGAACCAAGGAAATGTGCTGTAATGGTTCAAATGGTTGTTTCTGTAGAACCGACAGAACCAGGTTTAAGTCCCATGGACATATGGGAATATTAACCGGAGGGCTAATACGCATCACTCCTTGTATAAAGGCTTTGACTAGTGAATGCGAAGCCAAGGGCCTTTGAAAAAATATTGACAAGGCCGAAATCTGACCCTTGATAGTACTCAAGGCAAGCTTCCTATCTACAGCCCACTGTAGGAAGTCCAGAATCCTACCTATTACGTACTTACGTGGATGCCATTTCTTGGCCTCACACCAAGCGATGTACGCCTTCCAGATTCTATAGTAGATCTGCCTGGATACCGGCTTCCTGGCATTGATCATGGTAGATACCACAGGATTAGAGAGACCTCTCTTTTTTAGAATGTGGGCTTCAATAGCCAGGCCGTCAAACCTAGGGCTGGTAAGAAAGGGTGGTATATCGGTCCTTGTGAAAGCAGGTCCGGACGATGTGGGAGGGTCCAAGGACTCCCCACAGACATTTTTACAATCTCCGCGTACCATGCTCTTCGGGGCCACGCTGGAGCCACCAGAATCACTGGTTTCTTTTCTACCCTGATTCTGCGGAGTAATCGAGGTAACAATTGTGGCGGTGGGAATGCATATATCAGCTTGAACTGATCCCAAGGGAACACTAGGGCATCCGAGCCGCAAGCTAGGGGATCCCTTGTCCGAGAGACAAATCTGTCCACCTTTGCGTTGAATCTGGATGCTAGCAGATCTACATCCGGTGTTCCCCACCGCTGACATATTGTCCGGAAAACCTCGGGGTGAAGGGACCATTCCCCTGGGCATAATTGTTGGCGACTTAGAAAGTCCGCCTTCCAATTCTCCACTCCTGGAATGAATACCGCGGATATGGCTGGGACATATCTTTCTGCCCATTTCAGGATGCAATTTACTTCCCTCTGGGCTGCACGACTCCTGGTGCCACCCTGATGATTGATATATGCCACTGCTGTGGCATTGTCTGATTGAATTCTGACAGGGGACCCTTGGAGTTTGGATGTCCATGCTACTAGGGCATACCGGGCTGCTCGTATCTCTAAGAGATTGATGGGCAGGGCCTTTTCTGCATCCGACCATCTGCCCTGGAGAGACCATTGCTCCAGTACTGCTCCCCAGCCTATAAGGCTGGCATCTGTAGTAACCACCTTCCAAGAAATCGGACTGAAGGATTTCCCTTTTTCCAGATTCTGGGGAACCAACCACCAACGGAGGCTCTTGCAAACGGAAGGGGACAAGGACATTGGTAAGTCTAGGGCCTGAACTTTTTTGTTCCAGGCTGTCAGTATGGCCCCTTGCAAATTCCTTGAATGGAATTGACCGTAGGGTACTGCTTCGAATGATGCCACCATTTTTCCCAGCAGCCTCATGCACAGGCGTATGGACGGCTGTCTTTTTGTACCCACTAGGTGGATCAAATCTCTCAAAGACGACCCCTTTTCTTGAGGCAAGAAAATTTTTCTCTGGTCTGAATCCAGCCTTAGCCCCAAGTATTCCAGACTTAACTGGTTTTAGGGCTGACTTGTCTCGGTTGATAATCCAACCGTGAGATTCCAGATACTTGATTGTCTCGTGAACAACCACTTCTAGTTTTTCCACTGAGTGGTCTATCAGCAACAAGTCATCTAGATATGCCATTATCGTTACACCTCGTGTTCTTAGATTGGCCAATAATGGGGCCAGAATTTTTGTGAACACTCGTGGTGCTGTGGCCAGACCGAAGGGTAAGGCTCTGAACTGAAAATGGCGCCCTTCTACTGCAAAGCGTAGAAATTTTTGGTGAACTGGAAAGATGGGAATGTGCAAATAAGCATCTTTGATGTCGATCGAGGCTAGCCTTTCCTCCCCTTGTAGGGCAGTGGTCACCGATCGGATCGACTCCATCCTGAAAGTTCTGATATGTAGGAATTTGTTTAGCCCTTTTAGATTTAATATGGGCCTCACGTCCCCGTTTGGTTTCGGGACTGTAAAGAGGTTTGAGTAAAACCCGAACCCGCATTCTTCCAGGGGAACCTCCATAATTACTCCTTGGAGCAATAGTTGTTCTAGTGCCAACAGGAGGGATCCTCTCTTCTGGGGATCCCTTGGCACGTTCGACCTTATAAAATGGGAAGGAGGGGAGTCTTTTAACTCCAATTTGTATCCCAAACTTACTGCGGAGAGCACCCATCTGTCTCTGATCGTGTCCCGCCAGGTCTCTGCGAACAACTGAAGTCTTCCCCCCACCCGATTGAGTGGGGGCAACCCTTCATGCATTTGATTTTGGGGGAGGTTTTGTACCTCTCCTGACCCAGGGTTTCTTGTTACCCTGCGATTGTCCCTGATTTTTACCCCCGGGATTTGACCGAGGAGGCCGTCGGAACTGTTTCACAGCCGATGTCCCAGGGACTGGAGAAGCAGGCCTCTTAAAAGAGGGACCTCTAACTCTGTTTTTAACCGGCAAGAGTGTACTTTTACCGCTGGAAATTTTCTGGATATATTTGTCCAGGTCTTCCCCGAATAAGCGTTCACCATGAAATGGGAAGCTAACCAGCAATTTTTTACAGGGAGCTTCAGCAGACCAGTTTTTGAGCCATAGAAGCCTGCGCATATGTACTACAGACAGCGTAAGGCCTGATGGATTGAATCCTTTATGGCGTCAACCACAAAGCATAAGGCTCTAGGTAGATCAGCTAGGGCAAGGGCCTGCTGATCTGGCAGGTCCCTTAAGACCTGTTTCAACTGATCCTTCACTGCTTGGCAGACCCCAATAGCTGCCACTGCTGGTTGTGTCACCAAGCCTGCTGTAGAGAAAGCTGATTTTAATAAGGACTCCAATTTTTTATCTATTGGGTCCTTGAACATTTGGACATTATCTACTGGACATGTCAGTGATTTATTCACACAAGAGATGGCTGCGTCCACTGTAGGGACCCTCTATTTTTTGATGAACTTATTCTCCATGGGATAGACCACCGGAAATCTCTTGGGAGGAGTAAATATTTTATCAGGATGTTCCCAATCCTGGTAAATGAGCCCTTCCAGTAAAGGATGGATTGGAAAGGAACAAACAGTCTGGGGAGCTTTTAGCGACCCCAACGAGGAGACAGAAGTGGATGATGGCTCCGCAAGGGGCATTTTAAACGCTGATCGGACCATGTTAGTCAGGGACTGAACCCATAATCTTTCAGCATGTGATGCTGAGAATGGCTCTTCCACTGTTGATTCCTCTACCACAGAATCAACCTCATCCTGATCCCCTTCAGGTAGGTCGATCCCTGTATGGGACTGTTGCTCTGCTAACAAATACTCTGAGGGAGGAGACGGAGATCGGGCGCGCTTTCCCTCTGACAGGGAAGCAGCGATCAATGTTGTCAATCTCTCTTCCAGTCCTCCCAGAGCTGAGGAAAAAACCTCCTCTGTTATATACACAGGAGCAGGTGAACTGAGGACAGCCACAGTACCAGGTACTCCTGAGGGTGCTCTACGGTCACTAACCTCTGATTTTTCAGGGGAGATTGGTGCAGCCAAAGCATGCTCAAGATCCTCAGAGCCCGATGGAGACCCCCTTTGCTTCCTGGGATTCTTAGTCCCGGAGACTTTAGACGGCATATTCCTAAGCCCAAAGCTGAGGTATTCCAGCCGAAATACACCACTTACTGACAATAGTGTAGCACAATTGCTGCTATATAAACAGTTGATGTCTACTAATGTGCCTTTCTATGGGGATGCCTGCATCAACCGCCTGCTGTATGCCTTTCTAAATGTTGCCAGCTCTGTTTCTGCCTTCCATAACCAGCTGACAACACCTAATTGTGCTTTTTAACATGCTGGGACGCCCGCACATGCGCAGAAGCGCTGCGGCGCGCACAGGAGCGTCATCCACCAAGCTCCGCCCCTTTTTCCAGCTCACCTCTATAAGTAGAGGCACGTGCGTCTTCGGCGCTCTTTTTGAAAAGGAACTAGGGACAGAAGCCAGGGCCGTTTGCCACAGGGCTGGGGATGGACGAGCATTGCAACATGGGAGAGGAAACAGTTTCCCATTCAGAGAACTCACAATCTGCCTGGATTTTGACTTGGAAAGAAAAAATCCACATGACAAGAAAACAACGTTCCACAGCGGCCTCTAGTGGTTTAACACAGGTACCGCAGTTTAACCATTTTTCTTGACCACTCTTAAAATTATTACATTTTTTAGTAGTTACAGGCATGCACAGATATTTAGCGGGAATACCGTTAGGTAACAGGCAGAAAGACATATTAGGCTTGGGGGTCCCCCAATAGAACCAAGTTCCTGAGGGGCCCCACTTACCTTTTCCCCGCCGCAGGACTCTGTTTGGTCCACAGAAGCCCAAACTTCACCTCTCGCGGCAGGCATTGTAATTAAACCTTCAGGGACCGGGTTCCCAAGGATTCCACTCCCCTGGACCTGTATAGCACCCTGCACAGAAAACATCTTGGTCGTGGGTATGACCAGAGCTCTGGATCCCAGGGTCCAGCCCTCCTAAGAGAAGCATTACAGGCAAAACCTTGCTCTTCTCTGCAAGGCCCGGGTACCGACCGTTTAGCTATGAAGCTTTTTTGGTCGGATCTGGAATAGCTTACTGAGGCCCAAAAGTACCTGTACGCAAGCTCAGTGAAAAACACATGTTACTTCTTGGCCAACACCTTAGACACTGGCAAAAAAAAACTGAGGTGCTCCCGGATGGGAGGGGCTTATATAGGGGAGGGTACTTCCGGTTTGGAAGTTGCCAGTGCCAGCACCTGAAGGTAAACTATATAACCCACATAGTAATGACTATGCCGCTCTGTGTCCCGTGATGTACGAGAAAGAAAGTCCATTAGTCAGTAAAAGTTCAATCAATGTGTTTTTTTTTATTGAATTTTGGTATGTGCTTTTATTTTTCTAAACTAAGCACTTTTGTTGTTGTTTTTACACTTCGCACTAAATTAGGGATTTTTGATAGTTGGCGCAAGGGAATCTATAGGGTTGCTTGCTAATTAGTGGAGTCCAAGGTTAGCGCTGTATATAACTTCACAATAATTAATCTATCCCTAGAGTGGGGATGGGCATACAGCTGCTTTGTCTAATACACACATTGGCGTCCCGGCGCTGGTATCAGTTTTTATCTTTATACATTATTTTGTTAGTTAGCTGAAGTTGTGAGAATTCTACAATAGTACTTTGCCGTTTGGCTCAGTGAATTCTAAAATCCTTACTCACAGCAGGGCATATATAACCCAATAAATAAATAATACACCCCCACTTCAGCGTTCCCCTGCCACTTCTTAATTAGTTAGGCAGACACTAAAGCTAGTACTAGTCTCCCAAAGACCAACGTCGTGCTTTAGAGAAACAGGGTATAGCTTCAGTTTTACTTCTTGAATTGTACACTATTATTGCGGTTTTTAAAATATACCCCTATAGAAAACTTGAATTATAGTAAGAGTCTTTTTTTTTTGACAATCATGTAAAGATGGCTTGTCAGTTGTATATAACAAGTCACAATAAGTGAGAGGTAATTCACCATGAATAACTTTTAATACTAATACAACAGCACATTTAATAGCACTCTGTCCTGCTAGATAGCAAAAGGCAAAAAATAGGATTATTACAGCTTACCTGTAAAATCCTTTTCTTGGAGTACATCATGGGACACAGAGCCTTAAGTATTTACTTAATGGGTTATAGGCCACCTACAGGTGTTGACACTGGCAACCCTAATTAAAAGGAAGTTCACTCCCTATATAACCCCTCCTCCTTCCAGGAGCACATCAGTTTTTGTAGCAAAGCAATATACCCAATTCCCAAAAAAGAGGGGAGGGACCTCTGTGTCCCATGATGTACTCCAAGAAAAGGATTTTACAGGTAAGCTGTAATAAAAATCCTATTTTCTTTATCGTACATCATGGGACACAGAGCCTTAAGTATTTACTTAATGGGATGTCCCATAGCAATGCCACTTGAGGGGTGGGAGAAACAATCCGCAGGGTACACCCAGACTTGAGGATCTATACTGCTGCTTGCAGCACACTGCGCCCAAAGGCGATATCCTCATACCTCCTTACATCCACCTGATAACATTTTGTGAATGTATGCACTGAAGACCAAGTTGCGGCCTTACAGATCTGAGCCATGGAGGCCTGATGACGCACTGCCTAAGAAGCACTAACCGCTCTGGTAGAATGCACCTTAACTTGAAACGGGGGAATCTTACCCCTAAATCATAAGTTTGAATTATCATTTGCCGAATCCACTTAGTGACAGTGGATTTCGACGCTGCCTGTCCCTTCTTAGGACCCTCCGGCAGAATAAATAAGACATCAGTCTTACGAATCTGAGCAGTTTTCTTTAAATAGATTTTCACTGCTCTCACCACATCAAGACAATGTAGTGACTTTTCTTCCCTGGAACATGGTTTTGGAAAAAACTATGGCAGGACAATATCTTGGTTCAGGTGAAAACCTGAAATTACTTTTGGCAAAAAGCCTGGACGAGGGCGTAGTACCACTCTGTCCTCATGAAAAATCAAATATGGCTCTTTACAGGAAAGAGCAGCCAATTCTGAAACCCTCCTGGCTGAGGATATAGCAACCAAAAATACCAACTTCCTTGTCAGAAGGACTAGGGGAATATGATGTATCGGTTCAAATGGCTGTTTTTGTAACACAGACAAAACTAAGTTTAAGTCCCAAGGGTTCAAGGGAGGTTTGATGGGCCGATTAAGCCGCGTTACCCCTTGTATAAAGCCCCGGACTAAAGAATTGGTAGCAAGTGGTCTTTGAAATAAGACCGATAACGCTGAGATTTGGCCTTTAATAGTACTTAAGGCCAATTTAATTTCTACCCCTAATTGTAGAAAGGCAAGAATTCTGCCTATGATATATCTCCGAGGGTGCCAACCCTTGGAGTCACAGCAGGAAACATAAGCCTTTCAGACCCTATAATATATAGTTCTGGAAGCTGGTTTCCTTGCATTAATCAGGGTAGAGATAACTGACCCGGAAAGACCACGTTTCTTCAGAATGTGGGATTCAATAGCCAAGCCGTTAAATTTAGAGACCGTAAGGAAGGATGAAATATCGGTCCCTGCGAGAGCAGATCTGGCCGTAGTGGGAGGGACCATGGGCCCTCCACTGCCATCTTTACGATTTCTGCGTACCATGACCTTCTGGGCCATGCTGGTGCCACCAGGATTATCGGCTTTCTTTCCAGCTTGATACTGCAAAGAAGTCAAGGCAGCAACTGAATAGGGGGGAATGCATAGATCAGTGAGAACTGATCCCATGGGGTCACCAACGCATCTGTTCCACATGCGAATGGATCCCTTGTTCTGGTCACAAAGTTGACTAACGTCGTGTTGAATCTGGATGCTAGAAGATCCACGTCCGGAGTCCCCCATCTTTGGCAAACAGCCCAAAATATGTCGGGGTGAATAGACCATTCCCTTGGGAATAACTGCTGGCGACTTAAAGTGGAGTTCCACCCTGAAAAAAAAAATTACACGAAAATGCTGCAAAAAATAAAAAATTTAAATTGAAAAAAAATAAAATACATTTTACTTACCCGAAATACCTGTTGCTAAGCGGATGTTCCTAATCTGCCTCTTCCTAGTCCGCAGCTGGTCTTATTCTGCATCCTCCTTCTGGTGAATGGGGCGCGCTGCCTTCTGGGAACTGTATGTATCCCAGAGAGCAGCCGCCCATTCACAAAGCGGCGTGAGCCTCGCGCATGCGCAGTAGGAAACGGGCAGTGAAGCCGCATGCTTCATTCCCGGTTACCCTTACTGAGGATGGCGGCGCCGGGACCTGCAATGATCCAGATCGGCATCGGGGGGGGGGGGCGCCCATCATTGCGGGCGCCTAGGACAGGTAAGTGTCCTTATTAAAAGTCAGCAGCTACAGTGTTTGTAGCTGCTGACTTTAAAAAAAAAAAAATCGCGGGTGGAATCCCGCTTTAAAGTAGTCCGCCTGCCAATTTTCTACTCCCAGGATGAAGATTGCAGATAGGCATGGAACATTCCTTTCTGCCCAAGTTAGAATATAGTTCACCTCTCTCTGTGCTGAGAGACTTTTGGTGCCCCCTTTGTGATTGATATACAGTAGGCCACAGCTGTGGCATTGTCAGATTGAATCCTCACAAGACAATTCCGTAACCTGAAAGTCCAGGCCTTTAGAGCCAGACGTACTGCCCGAATCTCTAGGATATTGATGGGCAAGATCTTTTCGGTTTTTGACCACCGTTGTTTTTGTCGTTTTTATTACTGCTCCCCAGCCTGAGAGGCTGGCATCTGTCGTTGCTACTTTCCAGAAGACTGGTCTGAAGGATTTTCCTTTCAGCAGATTCTGGGTAAATAACCACCAAGTGAGGCTTTGGGCCACTCTTGGGGATAGCCGCATTGGCAAGTCTAAAGCTTGAACTAGAGGTCGACCGATATGGGTTTTTCTCTGGCCGATGCCGATATTTAGAAATCGCTGTGGCCGATGGCCGATATATGATGCCGATTTTTTTGGGCCGATATGTTAGGCCGATGAAGGGGAAAAAAAAAAAACTAACAGTTGGACCCCTTTCACACTGGGGTGTTTTTCAGGCACTTTTGGGCTAAAAATAGCACCTGTAAAAATGGCTGCAAAACAGCTCCCCTGCAGTCTCAGTGTGAAAGCCTGAGTGCTTTCACACTGAGGCGGTGCGCTGGCAGGACGTTAAAAAAAAGTCCTGCAAGCAGCATCTTTGGAGCGGTGTATACCGCTCCTCCATCACTACTGCCTATTGAAATTAATGGGCACTGCTGCTGAAGCGCCTGCAAAGCGCTTCTGCAGCGGTGCTACACGGGCGCATTTAACCTCTTCATCGGCCGCTAGCTGGGTTATAAGCACCCCGCTAGCAGCCGAATATCGCCGCTAAAATTATGGTAAAGCGCAGCTAAAACTAGCTGCATTTTACCGCCAACGCCTGCCCACTCCAGTGTGAAAGCAGCTGAGTTCCGCCAAAAAAAAAAATATATTAAAAGTCAGCAGCTACAAATACTGCAGCTGCTGACTTTTAATATATGGACGCTTACTTGTCCTGGGCGCCCGCGATGTCGGCACCCGAAGCCGATCTCTCTCTCGGGTGCTGCCGCCGCCATCTTCGGTAAGGGAATCAGGAAGCAGGCACAAAAACAGGTAATCAAAACTTTGACGAAAAAAAAAGTTTAGTTTTATTTAACATTCATTAAAGTGTATTTTTTTCCCAAAGAATTGCGTTTGAAAGACCGCTGCGCAAATACCGTGTGACATAAAATATTGCAACAACCGCCATTTTATTCCCTAGGGTCTCTGCAAAAAAAAAAAAATATATAATGTTTGGGGGTTCCAAGTGATTTTCTAGCAGAAAAGACAGGATTTTTACTTGTAAGCTACAAGTGTCAGAAAAGATTTAGCCTTTAAATGGTTAAACTGAGAACTTCTACTCACAAGTTCAGTTCATTGATAAGAAGAAACATTTGTAACTTTTCTCTCTCACTTGGCAGGCTGCCCAAAGATGAGTCACTGCACGGGAAACTTCAGGCAACTTGTATTGACTTCTATGAGAGATGTCATTTCCAAGCCGCGCTGAAGTTTTTTTTTTTTTTTTAATATCGGCTTCTGTTCTCATAATATCGGCCAAAGCCGATTAATGAAAAAATGCCAAAAATCGGCCGATATATCGGCCGACCGATATATCGGTCGACCTCTAGCTTGAACTGTCTTGTTCCAAGCAGACAGGATACTGTTTTGTAACAGTCTGGATTGCCATTTGACTTAATTATTCGCACCAGTTCTCTTATGGAGTTGATCTTTGCTTGAGGCAAGAACACCCTTTTACTGGGCTGTCTATGATCAGACCCAAGTACTCCAGCCTTTTTTGCGGTATTAAGGAAGATTCCTCTAGGTTGAAACTCCAACCCAAACTTTTCAGATAGTTGGTTGCAGTGCGTACGCTTTGTTCCAAGCGAGTCACTGATTGATCTATAAGTAATAGATCGTCTATATACGCTACAATTGTTATGCCCTATGCCCTTAACCTGGCTAGAGGTGGGGCCAGCACTTTGGGAAACACCCGGGGTGCTGTGGCTAGCCCGAAGGGCAGGGCTACAAACTGGAAATGCTGCTGTTCTAACTCGGACCGCAGGAGTTTTTGATGAGCAGGAAATATACGAAAGGAGTGGATTTTCAGGAATTAATTTAATTTTCTTAGATCTAGAATGGGTCTGACGTCTCCATTTGGTCTTGGTACCATAAAAAGATTTGAATAAAACCCCAGACCTTGCTCTTTTGTGGGGATCTTTATGATCACCCCTTGAGATATTAATTGGTCTATTGCCTGAAAACAGAGATTGTTTCTTCTCTGGATCTTTGGGAACGCTTTATCTCAGGAAACGAGACGGTGGAAAGTCCCGATATTCTAATTTGTATCCCTGCGTTTCGGTGGAGATGACCCATCTGTCCTGAATTTCTTTTTTCCCCGACTTCTGAAAATTGCAGAAGTTTTCCCCCTTCTTGGTGAGGGGGGTTGCCTCTTCACGATGAGGCATTACGATTCTGTTTTGCAGATTTCCTAACCCAGGGCTTCTTTTGAGCCTGGGTCTGACCTTGAGGTTTTCCTCTAGAGTCTGACGGCGGAGGCCGTCGCCACTGTCTAGAGGCGGAAGCCCCTGGCGCGGGGGAAAGAGCCTGATTAAATGAAGGGCGTTTATATTTTCTTTTGACTGGTAAAAGCATACTTTTCCCACTAGAAATAGTCTTGATATATTTATCCAAGTCTTCTCCAAATAGTCGCTCCCCATGAAAGGGGAACCCAGCTAGGAGGTTTTTACATGGTGTTTTGGCTGACCAATTTTTCAACCATAGGATTCTACGCATATGTACAAGCATAAGCATAAGGCTGGATGCCTGGTGAATAGAATCTTTAAATGGCATCTATGGCAAAACATAATGCTTTAGGTAGTTCAGCCAAATCCCGAGCTTGTTGTATAGGGAGTTCTCTAAGGGCCAATTTAAATTGGTCCTTTAGGGATTGGCAGCCGTCTATCGCAGCGACTGCGGGCTGAGTGACGGCACCTGCTATGGAAAAGGCAGACTTTAGTAGGGATTCCAACTTCTTATCTGTTGGATCCTTAAGCATCTGTGCATGGTCTACAGGACAAGTTAATTTTTTATTCACATTGGAAATCGCACCATCAATTGCTGGTACTTTTCACTTTCTGGAGAATCTTTCTTCCAGAGGATAGCGAGTTGCAAAACCCTTAGGAGGGAGAAAATGCTTAGCCGGATGATCCCATTCAGGAAAAATAAGCTGTTTTAGCAATGCATGTGCTGGAAACGCATGCAAAGCATGGGAAGGTTTTAAGGAACCTAAGCAAGAGGCCGGGTTTTCATGATGTTAGAGGCAGCATGAAGGTGGAGCGAACCATTTCTGTAAGAGATTGTATCAACAATTTCTCAGTTTGGGAAGCTGAAAACGGTTCATCTATCGTTGTCTCCTCTATGGAGGAATCATCGGTTTGTCTTTCTTCCTGATCGATTGAGGGTAACACTTAATTGTGAGTCCACTGTTCCCCTTGTAAAGCTGAAGTGGGGGAAGGGCTAGTACGTTTCTTATCACTCTGAATAGAGGATGCGATTAAAGCTGCTAATCTTTCTTCCATACCCTGGAGGGAGGAGGAGAGGGCATCTTCAGTCACATATCCAGGTGCTGAGATGTGAGAGGCAGTTGCACCATCAATTTGTTCAAATGACTCACCTTGTGTTGCCATAATTGGTAATTCAGGCGAGAATGACAGCATGGAATTACAGTCTCAATGCCTGGGGGTGAAATCTTTGCTTTTGTGGTGTCTTTTTTGGTAGGCATAGTCCCAAGTAAAAGGCGCTATACAATTTGCACTAAATCGCTGAAAATAGTCATGACTTTAAAAGCCGCTATAAAGTTTCAGCTTAGTGCTGGAAAAGAGTGTCTTTCCTGAATCAGGAATGCCAGTTTTGCAACCCATGTGTCCCCCAGCTCGTGTGCCCCTGTGTCAGGCAGCTTGCTTGTTTCCTCTTTAATAGCAGAGGAGAGACTGACACAGCTGCATCTTATCTGCTTTTAGCCTTGGGTTAGGCCCTGCCCCCTGCGAAAAAATTCTGCCCCCGTTTACATTTAAAATGTCCTAGACCCAACACAAGAGGGGGGGGGGGGGGTAAGGCAGAGACTCCTGCAGTGAGGCACAGACATAAAGATAATACAGTCAGTAACAAGTTTTAGCGGTATAGCAGGACCTCTGCATACCCCACGGCGGGGGGAGGGGGGCTATGTAAGGGTGCAGCGGTGCTGTCCACCTAACCCTCTGGTCCCATCAGGGGGAATATTTTAGCAGATTTTACCTTGCAAATTTTTTTTCCCTTCACACGTTTGTGTAACCAGACACGGACTGAGCTATAGTGAGACAACAGTAAGGTAAGTGCATAGACTCCAGCTGGGTGAGATTTTAAAGGCATGACAATATATTTTCCTTTTACTGGAAGAACATAGGTATTAAAAATATCCAAGTTTCTTCCTTACCTTATCCTCGCCGCAGGCTTAAACTGATTTAACAGAAATCCAGCCTTCACCCCTTCACGGCGGGCTGGTTTAGTAAACCTTCAAGGACTGGGTCCGTGAAAACGGAATTCCACTGCCTTGGGCCATGTATAGCACCCCATCAGGAAGCAAATAGCTAATGTAACAAGACCTAAGCCCTGGTTTCCTGGGGTCCAGCCCTACAAAGAGACGTTACAGGCAAAAACCTTGTGCTTCGGATACGAGGTCCCAGGTACCATCCACCTAGGCCTCAGTGGTACTCTGGATGGATCTGGCTTCTTATTGTGGAGGAATTTAAATCCAGCACGGATCCTCCTGGAGCTCTTTAGAGCACCTCTTCACTTGTGACCAACACCTTAGACACTGGCAAAAAAACTGATGTGCTCCTGGAAGGAGGAGGGGTTATATAGGGCAGGGCTCAAAATTTCAAGTCCTGAGCTACTAGCCAGGCCTTAAGAGTCACTTGCCACCAGTTTCCCCACCCTGCCCCGCCCCTAATTCCACCACTAAACACGCCCTCGTAAAATGATCTCGTGAAATGATACTGTTAAATGTTTTTTGAAGTATTAAGTTATAAAAAATAAATATTAACAACAACTTTAACAATATTAACATAAAGCATCAGACTACAGAGTTCCCCTTTACATCACAGTACACAAAGTTGTCCGTTACATCAGAGTCTACAGCATTCCCCCCAACATTATGGTCTGCAGCATTTCCCTTTACAGAGTTTCCACTTACATCAGAGTCTGCTCTCTGCAGTATTGCCCTTCACATAAGAGTTCCCCTTTATGTCAGGGTCTGCAGAGTTCCCTCTTATGCCCGAATCCTTTTCAGTCCTTGTGTGTGGGCAGATGTGCCAGCTGGTTCTTCCATCGGCACATCTACCGGGCACCAGAGGGGCAGGAGACTGTCCAGAGCGTGACTGAAAATCCACTTTAAAAGAGATTGTACAGTGTATGGCCATCTTACAGGAGGTTGTACAATCAGATTGTACAATGTATTTGTACAATCTCCTGTAAGATGGCCATACATTGTACAATCTCCTGTAAGATGGCCATCCACTGTATAATCTAACTGTACAGTGGATGGCCATCTTACATGAGATTGTACAATCTGATTGTACCATTTTTGGTCATCTGCAATCAGATTGGACAGTGTACGGCCATCTGCTCTCTCTCCTCCTGTCAGCATGCAGCCTGGCATTGCTCTGCAGATGTGGAACTACAAGTCCCAGCACTCTACAGGCACGTAGGGGGTAGAAGCACAGCTCCTGTACACTCTGATTGGACATTAGTAGTAAACTACAATCTCCACCATACCTTGGCACTGCTATGCACACATGGCCGTCTAAGACTTGCATTCCTCCTTCTCCCCTTCGGTGGGGATGATAGCTGTACCGCCTCCGCCCTGTCTCTGCTCCCCGCCTCTCCTTTACTTGGCCTCCTTCTGGCACACCGTCCATGGCTCAGAGGAGGCAGCCGGAACTCATGCAGATACCTCCGCACTCGGGCTGCCGTGTCCCCGGGCCGTCCCAGCTACCCCTGCGGTAGCCTGTAACTCATAAAAGGCGCCGCCGCCATGATGTCACCAACTATGCGCCCAGCTGTCCGCCCCTTGTCTGAGCCTGGGCTGGCCTCAGAACGGAGCTTGCACACTTCTAAAGGCCTGCCCGTGGCCATATTTTTAATGGGCAGCAGCCATCTGTAAAAACGGACAGTTGGCAACCCTG
The DNA here is from genome assembly GCA_029206835.1 of Rana muscosa. Taxonomy (NCBI): domain Eukaryota; kingdom Metazoa; phylum Chordata; class Amphibia; order Anura; family Ranidae; genus Rana; species Rana muscosa. The sequence goes on along the minus strand of CM055117.1, from coordinate 631,709,347 downwards.
CTTCACGCTCGCCTCAACTTATTTCAACTCGCAAAACGCGAGCAGGCGAGTTGAAATTTTGGGGGCTGATATAGGGAGTGAACTTCCTTTAATTAGGGTTGCCAGTGTCAACACCTGAAGAAGGCCTATAACCCATTAAGTAAATACTTAAGGTTCTGTGTCCCATGATGTAAGATAAAGAAATATCTGTGCAGGGAAATATGGAAAACAGACATTAAGCATTTCTTGTTGGTATGCTGTAGGCTAAAACAGATCCCATTAATAGAGCATACACAGGAATTAGTAAATTACAAGAAGCTTACCAGGAGGTTACCTGAGAGATCATGTTATCTGGAGCGGATACTACTATCTGCGGGACGCCCCAGTGCTGTCTCCACACTGTGCCTGCATCTTACAAGCCTTTCATAAGAATCAGCCTGAAATGTGGCATTTGCAGTGTCCTGTGAAATGTTCTCTGCAGCATACTGTACTACAGAGAACATGCCATGATAGAAGGAGAGCTTGGTCTCAGGACCTTGCCAGGTCATGTGACTGGGCTACAATCCTTATAGCACGTTTCTTCTCCCATTTATTACAATGAATGGGGCCTTGCTTGCTTCAACATCCCAAAGCAAGCAAAGTTGAAGGCACATTGGTAAAGCACATCAGTGTTTTAATAACATAGCTTTATAAATGGCCCCCTCAGTGAACGTACACGAATAACACAGTTTCAATGCCCTCCTTTGTTTTAAAGAGGCATGTCAGCTTTCCCATGGAGACACCCCTAGGAGGCAAGATGACAGGGTTTCCTAAAGATACTGAAAACTTAGTGTCTTTAAAGTGGTTCTAAGGATGAAGGTTTTTTTTTTTTTTCAAAAAAACCTTCATGAATTCTATGCATGAAGGTAAAAAACCTTCAGTGTGCAGCTCTCTTGCCCCAAGCACCCTCAATACTTACCTGAGCCCAATCCAGTGATGTGCATGAGAGCACATGCTCTCCCAGGTCTCTGCCTTCACAGCAGCAGGAGTCATTGGGAGCAGGGGTCAGGCCGAACCAAGTTCTGTGCATCTCAGACACAGAGGCGGCTCAGGAGCCACCACGCACGAGTGCCCCCAGAACAAGCAGCTTGCCGTGGGGGCACTCAGCAGGGGGGAAGGGGCTGAGATGAGGAGGATTGGGGCTGCTCAGAAAAAAACATTGCACAGGGCAGGTAAATATGACATGTTTGTTATTTACAAAAAAAATAAAAAATTTGAACCTTTGCAAACACTTTAAAAACTCATACATGTGGTTTGAAATACAGTTTTCAAAACAGGTCCACTTACTTCACCGAGGTCTCTGATTTCATTTTCTGCCAAGGACAATATGGCGAGACACTTTGGGAGGCAGGTTGGTGCTGTTCGTAACGAAGTGATGTTATTGCCGTGCAGCAAAAGAGTCTACAAGAAAGACCCCAATCAGCTTTTTTTCATTTTATATTAATGCCATAACTCTACTTTCTACATACATGTGACTACATGTGAGTAAATGCTGCACATTACAAACTAAATCTAGGCTCCAGAAAAAAGTTGGCAGCATTGCTTCTGATGATTAGTGTGCAAAACTGGCCACAGAAATTACAATTAGATTGTACAACTATGTAGTCTAGGGGCCTAGCTGACTGAAAATACTTTGAAAAGAGATTGTACATATAGATTCCAATTTGTGTGGCCTGCAGTCCTATGCGGCCATATTTGCTTATTACATACACTGCCTCCTGTATAGTAGCCATGCCTTATTCCATGTTCCTCTCTCCCAATGCAAGTTTACCGGTCCAGGGGGTATAGCGGCGATCCTTTCCTCTTCAATTACTGGTATGGGGGACTGGTAAAAAGTGATAATCTATATATCTGCTTGAATGTGATTTGATCTCATTAGCTGCCAATTAAAGGGTCTACAAGTATATATTACAAAGCAATAATCATTATTTAACACATTGGCATTAATATGTTCACTCACTGGAAATACCGTTTTTTTTTTTAGAAATGCCTCCTTCTCCCTTGTGATTTAACCACTTAAGCCCCGGACCAATATGGGCCATTATGACCAGGCCCGTTTTTGCGATTCGGCACTGCGTCGCTTTAACTGACAATTGGGGGGTCGTGCGACGTGGCTCCCAAACAAAATTGGCGTCCTTCTTTTCCCACAAATAGAGCTCTTTTGGTGGTATTTGATCACCTCTGCGGTTTTTATTTTTTGCGCTATAAACCAAAATAGAGCGAAAATTTTGAAAAAAATGACATCTTTTTTACTTTTTTCTATAATAAATATCCCCAAAAAATATATAAAAAAACATTTTTTTTCCTCAGTTTAGGCCGATACATATTCTTCTACATATTTTTGGTAAAAAAAAAAAAAATCGCAATCTGCGTTTAAAATTATAGCGTTTACAAAATAGGGAATAGTTTTAAGGCATTTATTAATTATTTTTTTTTACTAGTAATAGCGGCGATTAGCGATTTTTTCGTGACTGCGACATTATGGCGGACACATCGGACACTTTTGACACATTTTTGGGACCATGGTCATTTTCACAGCGATCAGTGCAATAAAAATGCACTGGTTACTGTGAAAATGACATTGGCAGTGAAGGGGTTAACCACTAGGGGCGCTGAAGGGGTTAAGTGTGCCTAGGGGCGTGTTACTAACTGAGGGGGGCGTGGCTATGACTGACACGTCACCGATCTCCGCTCTGATTACACAGAGCGGAGATCGCTGACAGTGTCAGCAGAGGAGCGGGTAGATGCTGTGTTTACACACACATCTCCCCGCTCCGAGCCTCCGTGAGACGATCGCTGGGATCCCCGCGGCGATTGAGTCCGCGGGACCCGCGATCCCACTCACGGGGAAGGCAGGGGGGTCGCGAGCGCGCCGCCGGCGCGCGCGACACCGACAGTTAAAGGGCCACGTACAGGTACGTGATTGTGCCTGTACGAGCCATTCTGCCGACGTATATATGCCGTGAGCGGTCGGCAAGTGGTTAATGATGCCCTGTACACCCTGTTCCAAATTATTATGCAAATTCTATTTCAGTGTCACAAAGACTAAATATTTTGTTTTTCAGTTTAACTCATGGATGGCATTGTGTCTCAGGGCTCTTTTGATCACTGAAAACAATCTCAGACACCTGTGATAATTGGATTGCCAGGTGAGCCCAATTAAAGGAAAAACTACCAAAGGAGGGTGTTCCACATTATTAACCACTTAACGACCGCCCACTGTAAATATACGTCAGCAGAATGGCACCGACAGGCAGAATCACGTATATGTACGTGATTGCCTTTGTATAGTTGGGGGGTCCGATCGGACCCCCCTTCTTTACAGTGAGCGGTCGTTTTACCTTCGGGAGCGATCCAGCATGAGGGGACGGCCGTTCGATTCCGGCCACCCCCTCTCGATCGCTCCCGGCGAATGAGAGAGCTTCCCCTGCCTGCCAGGAAGGAGGAAGTGATGTCATCTCTCCTGGGGCGCTCACATATACCGAGCGCCGTACAGGAGAAGATGCCAGGTTAGTACACAAAACAGCACACTGACACCAGGACACATAGGCACATAAATCGCCCCCCCAGATCACCCCCCAGCCCCCAGTCACAGTGTCACTGATTGCAGTGACCATTTATTTAGTGATCACTGCAATCAGTGACATTTGTGACTGTAAAAGTGTCAGTACATTTAGTTTTAGGTCCAGTGTAGCCCCCTAATAAAGGTTTAACCCCCTGATCACCCCCCAGATAACCCTTTCACCCCCTATCACCACTGTCACTAAGCAATCATTTTTCTGATCGATGTCTTAGCGTCGGTGATGCTGATCGGTAGCCAGTAATTTTTTTTAGGTTCGCCGCAGGTTTTTATAGCGTCGGGTACCCCCATATATTACCTAATAAAGGTTTAACCCCCTTGATCGCCCCCCCAGGTAACCCTTTCACCCCCTATCACCACTGTCACTAAGCGATAATTTTTCTGATCGATGTCTTAGCGTCGGCGATGCTGATCGGTAGCCAGTAATTTTTTTTAGGTTCGCCGCAGGTTTTTATAGCGTCGGGTACCCCCATATATTACCTAATAAAGGTTTAACCCCCTTGATCACCCCCCAGGTAACCCTTTCACCCCCTAGCACCGCCGTGGCTATGCGATCATTTTTCTGATCGATGTCTTAGCGTCGGTGATGCTGATCGGTAGCCAGTAATTTTTTTTAGGTTCGCCGCAGGTTTTTATAGCGTCGGGTACCCCCATATATTACCTAATAAAGGTTTAACCCCCTTGATCGCCCCCCAGGTAACCCTTTCACCCCCTATCACCACTGTCACTAAGCGATAATTTTTCTGATCGATGTCATAGCGTCGGCGATGCTGATCGGTAGCCAGTAATTTTTTTTAGGTTCGCCGCAGGTTTTTATAGCGTCGGGTACCCCCATATATTACCTAATAAAGGTTTAACCCCCTTGATCGCCCCCCCAGGTAACCCTTTCACCCCCTATCACCACTGTCACTAAGCGATAATTTTTCTGATCGATGTCATAGCGTCGGCGATGCTGATCGGTAGCCAGTAATTTTTTTTAGGTTCGCCGCAGGTTTTTATAGCGTCGGGTACCCCCATATATTACCTAATAAAGGTTTAACCCCCTGATCGCCCCCCAGGTAACCCTTTCACCCCCTATCACCACTGTCACTAAGCGATCATTTTTCTGATCGATGTCATAGCGTCGGCGATGCTGATCGGTAGCCAGTAATTTTTTTTAGGTTCGCCGCAGGTTTTTATAGCGTCGGGTACCCCCATATATTACCTAATAAAGGTGTAACCCCCTTGATCACCCCCCAGGTAACCCTTTCACCCCCTAGCACCGCCGTCACTATGCGATCATTTTTCTGATCGATGTCTTAGCGTCGGTGATGCTGATCGGTAGCCAGTAATTTTTTTTAGGTTCGCCGCAGGTTTTTATAGCGTCAGGTACCCCCATATATTATCTAATAAAGGTTTAACCCCCTGATCGCCCCCCAGGTAACCCTTTCACCCCCTATCACCACTGTCGCTAAGCAATCGTTTTTATGATCGTTGTCTTAGTGTCGGTGATGCCGATAGGTAGCCAGTAAAATTTTTTTAGGTTCGCCGTCAGGTTTTTATATAGCGTCAGGTACCCCCATATATTACCTAATAAAGGTTTTAACCCCCTAATTGCCCCTAGTTAACCCTTTCACCAGTGATCATCATATAAGTGTTACGGGTGACGCTGGTTAGTTAGTTTGCTTTTTATAGTGTCAGAGCACCCGCCGTATATAACCCAATAAAGGTTTAACCCCCTGATCGCCCGGCGGGTGATATCAGTTAGGTTTTAGCGTCAGAGAGGGTCTGCGTCACACCCCAGGCAGCGTCAGGTTAGTGCCAGTAACGCTAACACCCACGCGTGAAGCATACACCCCCCTTAGTGGTATAGTATCTGAACAGATCAATATCTGATCTGATCAGATCTATACTAGCGTCCCCAGCAGTTTAGGGTTCCCAAAAATGCAGTGTTAGCGGGATCAGCCCAGATACCTGCTAGCACCTGCGTTTTGCCCCTCCGTCCAGCCCAGGCCACCGAAGTGCAGTATCGATCGATCACTGTCACTTGCAAAACACAACACACATAACTGCAGCGTTCGCAGAGACAGGCCTGATCCCTGCGACTCCAGTGCTGTAGGAGGTGATTTCACCACCACAGTTAAAAAAAAGCATATATGCCGAAGCATTGGGGCAGCAGGGGCGGAGGAGCGATTTTGCTCCTAATGCCGCGTATATACGGTCGAAATTCCGTCGGAGGCTTGCCCGTGGAAAAGTCTGACCATATGTACGCGGCATAACTTTTGCGAGAAGATGCCCCCATGCTTCGGCATATATAAATGGTGCATGTATGCCCATCATTAGAAGTGGGTGGATGAAGGGCGGTATTCTAATGGTGGGCATACCCACCGATCAATCTTTTTTTTTCGTTCAGCCAACAGGCTGCATGAAAAAAAAGATTACAATACATGTCCAACAAGGACCAGCAACGTACTGGTATGTTGCTGGATTTTGAATGTTTATACCAGAATGATGCCTGCGGGTTTAGGTATCATCTTGGTATCATTCTTTTCAGCCAGCGGCCGGCTTTCATGTAAAAGCAATCCTAGTGGCTAATTAGCCTCTGGACTGCTTTTACAAGCAGTGGGAGGGAATGTCCCCCCCCCGGATATAAAAAGCGCCATTGGGAAATTGGGAAAGCATTTTATCACACCGATCTTGGTGTGGTCAGATGCTTTGAGTGCAGAGGAAAGATCTAGGGTCCAATAGACCCCAGTTTTTTCAAAAAAGAGTACCTGTCATTACCTATTGCTATCATAGGGGATATTTACATTCCCTGAGATAACAATAAAAGTGATAAAAATAAATAAATATGGAAGCAACAGTTTAAAAATAAAATAAAAAAGCAAAATTAATAATAAAAAAAAAAAAAAAAAAAACACACCCCTGTCCTGCCCTGCTCTTGCCCAATGGCGAACGCAAGCGTCGGTCTGGCGTCATATGTAAACAGCAATTGCACCATGCATGTGAGGTATCACCGCGAAGGTCAGATCGGGGGCAGTAATTTTAGCAGTAGACCTCCTCTGTAAATCTAACGGGGTAACCTGTAAATGCTTTTAAAGGCTTTTAAAAATGTATGTAGTTTGTCGCCAATGCGCGTTTGTGCGAAATTTTAAAGCATGTCGTGTTTGGTATCTATGTACTCGGCCTAAGATCATCTTTTTTATTTCATCAAACATTTGGGCAATATAGTGTGTTTTAGTGCATTAAAATTAAAAAAAGTGTATTTTTTCCCAAAAAAATGCGTTTGAAAAATCGCTGCGCAAATACTGTGTAGAAAAAAAAAATGCAACACCCACCATTTTATTCTGTAGGGCCTTTGCTTTAAAAATATATATAATGTTTGGGGGTTCAACATAATTTTCTTGCAAAAAAAAATATGTTTTCATGTAAACAAAAAGTGTCAAAAAGGGCTTTGTCTTCAAGTGGTTAGAAGAGTGGCTGTAAGCTTCCTAATGTTGTGTATAAAATGCCAGAACAGTTCAAAACCCCCCCAAATGACCCCATTTTGGAAAGTAGACACCCCAAGCTATATACTGAGAGGCATGTCGAGTCCATGGAATATTTTATATGTTGACACAAGTTGCGGAAAAAATATATATTTTTTTTTTTTTGCACAAAGTTGTCACTAAATGATATATTGCTCAAACATGCCATGGGCATATGTGGAATTACACCCCAAAATACATTCTGTTGCTTCTCCTGAGTACGGGGATACCACATATGTGAGACTTTTTGAGAGCCTAGCCGCGTACGGGACCCCAAAAACCAATCACCGCCTTCAGGCTTTCTAAGGGTGTCAATTTTTGATTTCACTTCTCACTGCCTATCACAGTTTCGGAGGCCATGGAATGCCCAGATGGCGCAAAACCCCCCCAAATGACCCCATTTTGGAAAGTAGACACCCCAAGCTATTTGCTGAGAGGTATTGTGAGTATTTTGCAGATCTCGCTTTTTGTCACAAAGTTTTGAAAATTGAAAAAAAAAAGAAAAAAAAAAAAAAAGTTCTTTCTTCATTTTCAAAAACAAATGAGAGCTGTAAAATACTCACCATGCCTCTCAGCAAACAGCTTGGGGTGTCTACTTTCCAAAATGGGGTCATTTGGGGGGGTTTTGTGCTATTTTGGCATTTTATGGCCTTCAAAACTGTGATAGGTAGTGAGGAGTGAAATCAAAAATTTGCGCCCTTAGAAATCCTGGAGGCGGTGCTTGGTTTCCGGGGTCCCGTACGTGGCTAGGCTCCTAAAAAGTCCCACACATGTGGTATCCCCATACTCAGGAGAAGCAGCAGAATGTATTTTGGGGTGCAATTCCACATATAACCATGGCATGTGTGAGCAATATATCATTTAGTGACAACTTTTTGTCATTTTTTTTTTGTCATTATTCAATCACTTGGGACAAAAAAAAAAAATATTCAATGGGCTCAACAGGCCTCTCAGCAATTTCCTTGGGGTGTCTACTTTCTAAAATGGGTCATTTGGGGGGGTTTTGTGCTATTTTGGCATTTTATGGCCTTCAAAACTGTGATAGGTAGTGAGGAGTGAAATCAAAAATTTGCGCCCTTAGAAATCCTGAAGGCGGTGCTTGGTTTCCGGGGTCCCGTACGTGGCTAGGCTCCTAAAAAGTCCCACACATGTGGTATCCCCGTACTCAGGAGAAGCAGCAGAATGTATTTTGGGGTGCAATTCCACATAACCATGGCATGTGTGAGCAATATATCATTTAGTGACAACTTTTTGTAATTTTTTTTTTTTTTTGTCATTATTCAATCACTTGGGACAAAAAAAAAAAATATTCAATGGGCTCAACATGCCTCTCAGCAATTTCCTTGGGGTGTCTACTTTCTAAAATGGGGTCATTTGGGGGGGTTTTGTACTGCCCTGTCATTTTAGCACCTCAAGAAATGAGATAGGCAGTCATAAATTAAAAGCTGTGTAAATTCCAGAAAATGTACCCTAGTTTGTAAACGCTATAACTTTTGCGCAAACCGATAAATATACGCTTATTGACATTTTTTTTACTAAAGACATGTGGCTGAATACATTTTGGCCTAAATGTATGACTAAAATTGAGTTTATTCGATTTTTCTTATAACAAAAAGTAGAAAATATCATTTTTTTTCAAAATTTTCGGTCTTTTTCCGTTTACATCGCAAAAAATAAAAATCGCAGAGGCAATCAAATACCATTAAAAGAAAGCTCTATTTGTGGGAAGAAAAGGACGCAAATTTCGTTTGGGTACAACATTGCATGTCCGCACAATTTACAGTTAAAGCAGCGCAGTGCAAAATTCTGAATTCACCTCTGGTCCTTTAGCTACCAAATGGTCCGGGGCTTAAGTGGTTAAGCAGAGCACCATTTTCAAGCAATATGGGGAAGAAAGGATCTCTCTGCTGCCGAAAAGAGTGAAATAGTTCAATGCCTTGGACAAGGTATGAAACCATTAGATATTTCACAAAAACTTAAGCGTGATCATCGCACTATTAAGAGATTTTTTGTGGCTGATTCAGAGCACAGATGGGTTTCGTGCAGATAAAGGCACATTGAGGAAGATTTCTGCCAGATCCATGCATCGGATCAAGAGAGCAGCTGCTAAAACACCATTACATAGCAGCAAACAGATATTTGAAGCTGCTGGTGCCTCTGGAGTCCCACAGACATCAAGGTGTAGAGTCCTCCAGAGTCTTGCAACTGTGCATAAACCTTCCATTCGGCCACCACTAACCAATGCTCACAAGAAGAAACAGCTGCATTGGGCAGAAAAATACATATAGACTAATTTTCAAACAGTCCTGTTCACTGATGAGTGCTGTGCAACCCTGGATGGTCCAGACGGATGGAGTAGTGGATGGTTGGTGGACGGCCACCCTGTTCCAACAAGGCTGCGACGTCAGCAAGGCGGTGGTGGAGTCATGTTTTTGGCCGGAATAATGGGAAGAGAGCTGGTCGGCCCCTTTAGAGCCCATTCTCACGGGGGCAACTTTGGATCCGACTTCAAATCGCCCCAGGTCGCCTCAAGTCGCGCTGGCTGAAGAAATCAATGTAAGTTAATGGAGCCGTCTTAATGCACACTACTGCAGTCGCTCCAACTTCAAAAAAGGTCCCTGTACTACTTCAATCCGACCTGTACCCATTGATTTCAATGGGAGTTGCCTCTGAAGTCGGATCACTGTCTTAACATAAGCAACTTTTCAGGAAGATAACATACATTTCTCAGGCAAACCCCTCCCTCCCCCCTCCCTCCCACAGAGCCGATTATTGTTTTATTGGCCACTGGAATGTCTCCTGTCCTGCAGGCAACTTGAAGTTGCCTTGTAAGTTGCCTGGAGTCGTGCTGTGATTCATAGTCAAGTCGTGTCTGAGTTGCCTCATAAAATCAGGATGGAAGTCGTGTTGCCCCTGTGTGAATGGAGTCTTAGGGTCTCTGAAGGTGTAAAGATGACCTCTGCAAAGTATGTGGAGTTCCTGACTGACCACTTCCTTCCCTGGTACAGAAGAAAGAACTATGCCTTCCGTAATAAAATCATCTTCATGCGTGACAATGCACCATCTCATGCTGCAAAGAATACCTCTGCATCAATGGCTGCTATGGGGATAAAAGGAGAGAAAAGTCATGGTGTGGCCTCTATCCTCCCCTGACCTCAATCCTATTGAGAACCTTTGGAGCATCCTCAAGAAAAAGATCTATGAGGGTGGGAGGCAGTTTACATCCAAATAGCAGCTCTGGGAGGCTATTCTGACATCTTGCAGACAAATTCAAGCAGAAACTGTCCAAAAACTCACAAGCTCAATGGATGCAAGACTTGTAAAGCTGCTATCAAATAAGGGGTCCTATGTTAAAATGTAACGTGACCTGTTAAAATGTTTAAAAAGTTAAAATGTTGTTCAAAGTTTGATTGAAATAGCTTTTGATTTCAGTAAATATGCTGCGAACACAACAAATTACAATTTTCAGTTCTTTACAACCTATAAAGTGTTTTGAAACTTACTGTGCGTAATAATTTGGAACAGTGCATTGTAAGTTTTTTTTTTAATAAAAAAACTGTTATTAGGATGTTTGTTGAATAAAATTTGAATTGTACTCTTAATAGTTGATAACATGAAAATTGTGCTGACTGTTGTTTACATCAATTATTTAGGTAAATGAGAAAAATATCATTGGCATAATAATTTGGAACAGGGTGTATACTGAAATACCCTTTTTCAAACATTATAGCTCACAGATATCTCACAAAATCACATTTAAAGACTCAAGCTTCCTTTTTTATTCTTATCTATTTGCAAAATGTTGCAAATATCTAAATCATTGCCACTAATAATTTATTAATTACTTGGAAACGGCTTCATTTGAAGCCACATAAGGTCTATTACAGGAAATGACTTCAAATCTCACCCTTAAGTATATCAGCTTTGTGAGATCACCAATCTGGGATATATTATTGTCTGACAAATCCAAATGTTGAAGTGACGTACAGCTGTTTATCTGATCGATAACCTGAAGATATAATGATAATAAAAAAAAATACAAAATGTTTGAAAATTTATTCTGAAAAATCATTTATAATAAAACTCTTAATGTATTACCCTTTGGAACTTGTATAAGCACTGTGGTTGGCTCATAATGCCCAATGTTTGCCAGATTTTAAGACAGCATAAATCTTTAAAAAAAAAGATCTGACATTTAAAACGTATGGATCATGTCAGAAACCTATACAAAGACTGAAGCCACAAATTAATTTTGATCACGCTTGTTAGACATAGATTTACTGAATATAGGTGTAAATTATTAAATCCAAAATTGACCATGTGATGTGTTCATTTAGTACTGAATAATCAGATACTCCTTTACATTTCAATGTAAGTCTACTTTAAAGAAAAAAGTTTGGGATTTAAAAAAAACTATTATATTCATCTAGGTGGATAAAGCAATCTGATGCTGCATCTGTCCCCCACCAGCTCTACACTGAGAACTGAGCGATCAAAAACCACTGATCAATCAGTTCTCCCCCTCCGCTCTGAGCAGAGGGCTGTGACTGTCAGTCAGGGGCTCTCTGCTCTCCCCTCCAGCACTCATTGAAGCGCTTGGCTGTGGAGGGGGCGGGAGGGGCTGGTTCAGGCTCTTAGGGGATCGCTGAGAGGCTGAGCCATGTGCTGGTTCAGGCACCTGGGTGGATCCTGACTACATGGTCAGGATCTTTCCTGAGCCAGGATCAGTTAAGTGATGTCAGCTGACAGTGGGCTTTATCCTGCTGTTGGCTGAAAATGGGTCACAGGAGTGCAGAATGAACTGCACTCCTGTGAGCCATAGGAGTAGTATGGCCTAAAAAGCTTTGGCTATACTTCTCATTTAAGACAAACCATTTCGGACAATAATTTGCCTAAATATGAGCACATTAATGCTATAAGCTTTAGGGATCTTTGAAAGAAATCGGAATAATATGTTGATAAATCATTAACACTTTGTGTTTGTGGCTATAAAAAAATAAATAATTACCTTTAAATTGTTCCCCGCAAGGTTAAGCCACGCCAAGTGCACCAAGTTTTTCAGCCCTTCTACATATCCAATGCTATTATGAGGCAGATTCAGAACTCGAAGATGGATTAATTTTGAAACACCCATCATCCGAACAAGGCGATTGTTGGCTACAGACAACTAATAATAGACAAAGACATAGCAAACACTGATGAATACTTATAAAAACACAAAATACGTAATAGCAATATAATGACCTTTACAGAACTATTATGTAATGGAAACCAATTTGGCTCGCTACCACAACAGTATAACCATTCTCTTTTTTTAAACAGAACTATACCAGACAGACAGTCTTTAGTGTAAGGGAATTGGATAAAGATTATGTAAAAAAAGATACCTACCCCATATTCCACAACTTGCTTAATTTAAGCTCCCTCCTTGGCCACATCACACAGAAAAGCAAATAGCCATTGAATTTTGTGCTGTAATGAGAGGAGCCGGACAGGGAACTAAGAGGTTAGTGCCCTATCAGGTCCGCCTTACTGTTGATTGATAGTGCATGGCATTGGGCACATCTGTAGCTGCTATTTAGTCCAATAACAGCTTTCAAATCCATTCACTGCTATTCACAAGCTAGGAAGACTTGATGGGAAACTAGTCTCCGATCAGGCAGTGCAGCCATGGTGACTAGTTCCCCATCAAGTTCGCCTCCTCTGTGACTCACATTGCCATATTGGGGTAACAAAAATCACCAGTATTCCTAGCCCCTTGTTTGTGTTCAGCTTCGGGCCGGGGTTGGAGGTTGGAGATACAGCCCTCAGCAGAAAGCAGCCAGATTCAATATAGCTCCCCAGTACCGCCCTGTCCCACTTTGAGCACCGATTTACCTCTGCACACCAGCTCAGAGATGGTCCGTTTTACCACTGGTTTCCTAATCTGAAAACCGGTGGAAATTCTTTAGGAATCTGTCACTGCCATAGTGGCAGGTTCTTAAAATAGTAGTAGTTAAAACTAGCTAAACTGGTGCACCTGTTGGTAAGGTTACCAAAACTAGCGAAAAATGTCCGAATTAGGTGCAGGTAATTCATAGAGAAACAAAATAGCAGTAAATGCCTTTTTGAATAACCCAACCAACACATCTGATCAGCTTATTAAATTACAGAGGTATTAAATCCCAAACCAAACATTTACTATATTGCAGATTGCCAATTCTTAGATGCGATTACTGCATTAGTGTTGTTTTTTAAGTTTTATTTTTGCTTAATGATCTGGCCAGTAGGTCTGACATTTTTCAAAAGAACAAGCTGTTCTGCAGAAGCAGCAGTTACAGGCTTGGGACAAACCATTCACTACTGACAGGGGAGCTTACAATGGTCAGCTTTTAATATTTATGTAAATCCTAAATCCCAAAAGGAAAATAACAGTTTGCTGTAAAGGCTTATAAAGTGTTAGCTGGAGTTCAGCTTCAATTTTTTAGTTTATCTTAATCTGCTGGTACATCCAAAGGTGCACCCTGTGCTGCCCAGAGCACCAAGTGAAAAACAGAGAAAAAAAATAAAACAAATGCAGCCACAACATGGAGTGATTGGAAAGCTGCAAACAATTACATTATTGGTTTTATGTTTAAAGGAGTAGTAAAGTTACATTTTTTTTTACTTGTAAGCAATGTCTGTTGCTTACTGATAAAGAATATTGCATTCATTATTATTAAAAAACATTATTTCCCATAAAAATCTTACCTTGAATATCCTCCTCCTGCCTTCCTTTCTTCTTGCTGTCCTCTATTTCCGGGTTTGCGGTGCGCGTTCATAACGGCCTAATGGGAACTACATTTCCCATTAGGCATAGCGGCATTGCGCATGCGCAGTGCGTTTTTTTTTTTTTTTTACACAGAACGAGAACGAGCAAAGTTCTCGTGTACACACGCCGCCCCTATTCCGGCAGGAACCCCCCTCTCCCTCCGGGTGGACGTCATATGACGTCCTCAGCTTTGAGGGGGGATATCTGAATGATGCCTGCAGCTAGAGGCATCATTCAGATATCCTTTTGCAGTCCCGGCGATCCTGCGCACAATAAGAACGATCATAGCGGCGGTTCCGCCGCTTGATCGTTCTTATAGGCGGCGGGAGGGGACATCCCCCCCCCTCCCGCCGCCATCCGGTGCTTCTCCGGGGGACCGGGAGAGAATCGTCGGCGCCGTTGGTGGGGTCACGTGATGAGCATAGAGATGACTGGTGACCAGATGGTCACCTGTCATCTCTATGATCGTCGGAGGCCCGGGCGCGATGTGATGACGTCACGCCCGGGTCCTCAAATGTAAACAAAGCCGCCATTGCGGCTAGTAAGTATGAGATCGGTGAAAAAAATTTCACTGATCTCATGCTTTCCAGCCTGGAGGAGAGATGTGGGGTCTTATTGACCCCGCATCTCTCAATAAAGAGAACCTGTCACACACATTCCTATTACAAGGGATGTTTACATTCCTTGTAATAGGAATAAAAGTGATCAAAAAAAAAAAATAGTGTAAAAAAAAAAAGTAAAAATAAAAAAAAATAAGTAAAATAATAATAAAAAAAAAATATTTTTTTTTTAAAACGCCCGCAATTTTTACTGTATTGGTTATTAAAAAAATCATTTTAGTTATTTTAAAACCATAATATATATATATATATATATATATATATATATATATAATTACTTTACTACAAATTATTAATAATTAAATACATTTCACAGGAATCCCCGAATTTAGATGACGTAGAGGGAGGAATGGGATGGATGGATGGAGACGTGATAAATAAGAGAAAGTGATGAGTGAGGGAGGAATGGGATGGATAGATGGAGACGTGATAAATAAGAGAAAGTGATGAGTGAGGGAGGAATGGGATGGATGGATGGATGGATGGAGACGGGAGAAATAAGAGAAAGTGATGAGGGAGGGATGGGATGGATGGAGACGGGAGATATAGGAGAAAGTGATGAGTGAGGGAGGAATGGGATGGATGGATGGATGGAGACGGGATAAATAAGAGAAAGTGATGAGTGAGGGATGGGATGGGATGGATGGAGACGGGAGATATAGGAGAAAGTGATGAGTGAGGGAGGAATGGGATGGATGGATGGAGACGGGAGAAATAAGATAAAGTGATGAGTGAGGGAGGGATGGGATGGATGGATGGATGTAGACGGGAGAAATAAGAGAAAGTGATGAGTGAGGGAGGGATGGGATGGAAGGATGAAGGTGTGAGGAAAAAGATAAAGTGATGAGTGAGGGAGGGATGGGATGGATGGATGGATGGATGTAGACGGGAGAAAGAAGAGAAAGTGATGAGTGAGGGAGGGATGGGATGGATGGATGAAGGTGTGAGGAAAAAGATAAAGTGATGAGTGAGGGATGGGATGGATGGAGACGGGAGAAATAAGAGAAAGTGATGAGTGAGGGAGGGATGGGATGAATGGATGGATGAAGACGGGACAAATAGTGATGAGTGAGCAAGGGATGGAATGGAGATGTAAGGAAAAAGAAATGATGCGTGAGTGAGGGATGGGAAGGAGGGATGGACAAGAAAAATATGTGAAGTATAAGAAGTGTGTACAAGAAATGAGACAGAGGGATGGATGAGCATGAAATGGGTTTGAGGGATAGAAAAGGGAGAAATGTGAAGGTGGGAAGCATGAAAAAAAAATATTACAGTTTAGACAATGTTGTGGGGGAGGGGGCGGTTTTGCTGCTATTTTGTAGGAGGAAGAGGCACACAATGCATGCTTTTTATTGAATATAATAAAGGCATCGATATAAATAGACAGTAATACGTTTGTGTATACATTTTATAATTTACTGTAATTATATTGCGAACTATAAGGTTTTAACCTTACCTTGTGGTTTTTACAAAATGATTTGATGGTTGCTGCTGTCCTTTGCAGTACACTGTGTAGACGAGTCTAGGATTTTTCTATCTTCAGGCAGCAATGGGGGCGGAGTCCAGGCAGGGCAGTGAAGCTTAGTAAATGAAACTAAGCCAAGGGGGGCGGCGCTGCAGCGATGTAGACACGCCCACTAACCCACAGCTATTTTCTCTATCTTCAACGTAGAGAACGTCCTCACGCTCTCCTGTAGTCCAAGAGAGGGAGCGAGCACGACACTCCACACCAGGGAGAAAGGCTCCCATTATGGTGTGGAGTTCCAGACAGAAGAACAGGAAGTGAGGATTTCTCAGAAGAAATAAAGACATTTACAAGCAAAATCGAAGGATAAGGTAAGTGAAGGAGGACTACACTAAGGTAAAGGAAGCTATTTAGGAAAAAAAAAATGTAACTTTACTACTCCTTTAATACTGCATGTTCTAGTTTATATGCTCCCACAAAGTTGTTCTGCACATAAATCCTGAAGAATGACCGATTTGAGATTTATTGCCTTAACGTATTGACCCTTTTTGAGGAATAAACATTTAATTATTCTACTTAATTTCCTGCAAAAGATAGTTACTCACAAATCTTAGAATGTATCTGAAGGCAATACACATTTTTTATTTTTTTCAAATTTTGTTAGAGAAAAATTAGAACCTCTGTCAGGTTTTTGCTGTCTGCATTCCCTCAGAGAAGATTCACTTTTTGTAGTGAGAAAAGATATGAAGTTCTGAGTTGTCAGTAACAAAAGGGGAAATCTTCCAATAAGAACACTACTTGTGCTCTAGTGGCAACTGTCTGCAAAAAGACTTCCCTAGTTTACAAGACCCTACCATTTCCTTTTGCATCTTTAGACAGAAAGTGAAGGCAAGTCTCCCAAATAGGACAGACTTCAAAAAGAAAAAAAATATGACAGGGGTTTTAACTTTTCTTACACTATTCAAATAACAACAACAAAAATAAAACCCTATGGCTGGCCCCTTTTGCGGGTACAACAATGTAACGGCACCCCAAATACGCAAGGGGGTAATGCCGTTTAGATATCTTCCCTCTCCTGGACACAAATTCACTGTCGATCCTCCACAGTCAGACGACCCCTTCCCATAGGAATTACTCCTTCTGGAAGAATGAGACGCACTCTGTATCTTCCTAGGATCGAATGACTTTATTGAGAAAAACATTGAAACTTTTATACCCATCCAATACTGCATTAACCTAAAATGAACAATGGTCCAGCTCTACCCACAACATAACAAGAGCCAATACACATTATTTTGACGTCTGCTAGGAGACAAAAGGTTCTAATCCCCTTTATGTTTAAATAACTATGCATGACCTTTATATTCACCAGACTGTCTGGTACTTTACAATACACACAAGTACAGACTTAATTTCCCCAATCCACATCACCACAAACAATGAACAGGTCTTCTAGAAGCTGGAATTCATTAGCATTACACTAGGCAGACAGGTGATTGAGGCTGAACACCTCAGTATCTCTCAATTAACTTGTTGAGTCCAGGATCAGTAGATAGTCCTTTACAGATATCCTTGGGAATATGGTGGATAAATATTACATTTTAGGTAGTCCAAGATATATTTCCTAATGTCCAATGTCCCTGTGTCCAAAGTGACCCTCCTGTCACACATCTCCCCTTTCGGCAGGAGACTAACACAGGAGGTGACCCCAGACGGATTGACTCCGAAGTTAGTCCATAGGTCCATTCTTCTAATGCCGGTATCCACACAGTACCCCAAATACATTGCTCCAAACAGAGCATTACTTACCCAGCCAACCTCTGCCTCTCTCAGAGAACATACCCGCCGCTGGGGAGAAGACAGGGTGACTGGGCTCAGTCCGTCATGCTGTTGTGGATCTGGGCCAACTGCCCAGCATCCCTGGGGTATACAAGTGGAGACTGAAGTCCCATCTACTTGTGGCATGCGAAACTCCCCCAGTGCTTGCAAAGCAAGGCTGACATCCTCCTGTCTCAGTGTCACACCATTTTCTGGGGTTGGGTCAGTGAAGACCGAAGTCCCATCCAGTACCACAGGAACTCCCTCTTGTTAGTTGAGAGCAGAGGCCCGTGGCACTCTGCTCTGTTGCCAGCTCTTCAGCTGGGTTGCTGTGAGTGGAGACCGCAGTCCCATCCACCGATATCAGCTCAAGTTGCAGTTGTGTGCAGAGGCCAGCAGCATTCTGCCCTGCTGCCAGTGATTCAGCTGGGGGTAAAAGCTTTACCACCTCAGCTTGTTGCTGGAGAGAGGGGCCAACTGCCCCAGCTCCCTGAAACTCCACAGTTGTTTCCGGTGCCGGGCAGAGGTTGCTATCACTCTGCCCTGTTGCCAGCACTTCTGCTGGGGACTCCACACCATCTGCTCTGGCTAACTGTTGGGGAGGGAAAAGGGCTGCTTCTCCTCCCTGCATCTCTGAAATCCCCTGGGAAAGAGGAACCATCACCTTCTCACCTCGGGCCTCCAAAACTGCCACGGGTGTAGAGCAGGGGTCTGCAGTACTTTGTCCTGCTGCCAGTACTTGAGCAGGCGATGCATAATCCATAACATCCTCTGAACAGTCCCTTAAGTCCATACCTTCTGTAATCTGTGGCTCGGGAGATGAGCCAACTGCCCTAGCTCCCTGGAACTCCATATCATCCACTTCGGCTTTAGGGATGGCAGTCTTCAGATTTTCCACTGCCGATTCTTCAGCCAGGCTAGCTCCCTGGAACTCCATATCATCCACTTGGGCTTTAGGGATGGCAATCTTCAGATTTTCCACTGCCGATTCTTCAGCCAGGCTAGCTCCCTGGAACTCCATATCATCCACTTGGGCTTTAGGGATGGCAATCTTCAGATTTTCCACTGCCGATTCTTCAGCCAGGCTAGCTCCCTGGAACTCCATATCATCCACTTGGGCTTTAGGGATGGCAATCTTCAGATTTTCCACTGCCGATTCTTCAGCCAGGATTTCATAGTTGTCAACTGGTATTTCCTGATAGTCCCAGGCAAAGGTAGTCCCACCCTGCTGCTGAGCAGATTCTAGCAGCTGTCTGTAGGCGATCTCCGATTGCCGTATTTCCGCCATTCTCCGCTCATGTTGTCGCTCTCTCTCTTGTCGCTCTCGTTCTCTCTCTTGTTGCTCTCGTTCTCTCTCTTGTCGCTCATCCTGCAGCTGGATGCCTCTAATGGCTTCCTGTATGGCGGTCTCTGATGGGTTAGCACCATATAATGCCAACCGCTCTCGAACTCATTGCTGAAACAAATCTTCAACTGACCAGGGTCCTGCATCCCCGTCCCTCTGGTCCATCTCGGCTCTCAAGTAGGTCTTTCAGCGTGACTTTCCTGCAGGCTGCATAGCTGGTCATTCACTGTGGTGGTTTCGAGTGTCCCAGGAACTGGAGGGAAAATCCCGCCGCTGCCAACCAATGTAACGGCACCCCAAATATCAAAAGGGGTAACGCCGTTCAAAGATATCTTCCCTCTCCTGGACACAAATTCACTGTCGATCCTCCACAGTCAGACGACCCCTTCCCATTGGAATTACTCCTTCTGGAAGAATGAGACGCACTCTGTATCTTCCTAGGATCGAATTACTTTATTGAGAAAAAACATTGAAACTTTTATACCCATCCAATACTGCATTAACCTAAAATGAACAATGGTCCAGCTCTACCCACAACATAACAAGAGCCAATGCACATTATTTTGACGTCTGCTAGGAGACAACAGGTTCTAATCCCCTTTATGTTTAAATAACTATGCATGACCTTTATATTCACCAGACTGTCTGGTACTTTACAATACACACAAGTACAGACTTAATTTCTCCAATCCACATCACCACAAACAATGAACAGGTCTTCTAGAAGCTAGAATTCATTAGCATTACACTAGGCAGACAGGTGATTGAGGCTGAACACCTCAGTATCTCTCAATTAACATGTTGAGTTCAGAATCAGTAGATAGTCCTTTACAGATATATCCTTGGGAATATGGTGGATAAATATTACATTTTAGGTAGTCCAAGATATATTTCTTAATGTCCATGGTTTCCTGGCTCACCCTGTGTCCAAAGTGACCCTCCTGTCACAAGCAATAATGTGAAAAATTTAAAAAAAGTGTCTATACTGTGTAAAATCCAGTAATACACTGCCTCACCCTGCTCTGCACATGCTCAGTCACTCTACATTTTTAGGCGCTGTGCAGAGTTTGTAGAGACTGATCTGCTAAAAGCCTTAAAGCTGAATTAACCCCTCCTATCCTTTACAGACAAGGAAGCTGCTTCTGTGTCATCTGCAAGTGCTACGGTCCTGCACATGTGATCTGTTATGACACCAGTCATTTGACAGTTTGGTTGAGGAAACAGGCAAATGTGACAGTTAGCAATCCCGGCATTCCAGGATTGTAACTTTTTTGAAACTGCTAAATCGATGGGTTTAGTTCCGCTTTCCGATTTACTGCTGTTCAGGGGGTCTGGGCTTCCACAAATTAGAAGCCTCCAGCAAGAAGAAAACAGGAACACAGCTGAAGGCTATTTACAGCACACATGGAATGTATGTTCCTTGGTAAAGAACATTATTTTTTATCAAGTTGTTATGAGTAAAGTTCCACTTTAACTTGAAAACTGTTCTCAGTGACAGTTAAAAGTTTGGGGGCTGTAACGGTTAGCCAGCACAAATTTTAGCCATCATAAATACTCAGTTTTTTTTTAACAAAAGGTTTTTATTGAACAATTGGTACAAGAGCATTTCCAGGTTAATACATCCGTTACATGTAAAAAAATAATAATAGGTCTATCACAGATACGTGGTGAAGTAAAGATTAAACCATAATATATACAGGGACATATCTATCAGGGTCCAAGTGTTGGGACTCGCATAGTAATAAAGACGTGTGGCAACTACAAATGAGGAGCCCAGTTGGGGGGGGGGGGTCATCATAGTGTTTATGTACATGTTTTGGGATCCTGTAGCCAGTGCCGATCCTGACCTCCCTGGGGCCCTAAGCAAAATTCTGCTAAGGGGCCCTCTACGGTGGCAAAAAATGGGTGTGGTTTACGCGGAATGTTGGGCGTGGATTACATGGGCGTGGCTCGGAGGGGTGTGGTTAGAGTCTGAGATGAATGAGGGATGGAGGGAGAAAGAGAGAAAGAGAAAAAGAGAGGAAGAGAAAAAGAGAGGAAGAGAGAAAGAGGAAGAGAGAAAGAAAGAGGAAGAGAGAAAGAAAGAGGAAGAGAGAAAGAAAGAGGAAGAGAGAAAGAAAGAGGAAGAGAGAAAGAAAGAGGAAGAGAGAAAGAAAGAGGAAGAGAGAAAGAAAGAGGAAGAGAGAAAGAAAGAGGAAGAGAGAAAGAAAGAGGAAGAGAGAAAGAAAGAGGAAGAGAGAAAGAGAAAGAAAGAGAGAAAGAAAGAGAGAAAGAAAGAGAGAAAGAGAGAGAGAGAGAGAGAGAGAGAGAAAAAGAGAGAGAAAGAGAGAGAGAGAGAAAGAGAGGAAGAGAGAGAGAGAGAGAGAGAAAGAGAGAAAGAAAGAGAAAGAAAGAGAAAGAAAGAGAGAGAGAGAGAGAGAGAGAGAGAGAGAGAGAGAGAGAGAGAGAGAAAGAGAAAGAGAAAGAGAAAGAGAAAGAGAAAGAGAAAGAGAGAGAGAGGAAAAAAGAGGAAGAGAGAGAAAAAGAGGAAGAGAGAGAAAAAGAGGAAGAGAGAGAAAAAGAGGAAGAGAGAGAAAAAGAGGAAGAGAGAGAGAAAGAGGAAGAGAGAGAAAGAGGAAGAGAGAGGAAGAGAGAGAAAGAGGAAGAGAGAGAAAGAGGAAGAGAGAGAAAGAGGAAGAGAGAGAAAGAGGAAGAGAGAGAAAGAGGAAGAGAGAGAAAGAGGAAGAGAGAGAAAGAGGAAGAGAGAGAAAGAGGAAGAGAGAGAGAGAGAAAGACAGCAGGCCCAGATCCTACACCACAATAGAAATATGTGTATTCCAGAAAGTTTAACAAATCAGCAGATAAATATACTCCAAACACCTGGTGTTGGCGCTTCAATAATTCCGGCACCATGGTTGTTATGGTGTCAGGATGACTGAAGTGCATTATTTCTATTATTACATTGTAATACAGAATGAAATTATTCAACTCACCATAATGCCGAATCAGTGGAAGGCCAGCGTCCCTCCTTGCATCAGACATTCCCAGCGGAGCCCCCCCTTACACCAGGCATTCCCAGCAGAGCCCCCCCTTACACCAGGCATTCCCAGCAGAGCCCCCCCTTACACCAGGCATTCCCAGCAGAGCCCCCCCTTACACCAGGCATTCCCAGCAGAGCCCCCCCTTACACCAGGCATTCCCAGCAGAGCTTCCCCTTACACCAGGCATTCCCAGCAGAGCCCCCCCTTACACCAGGCATTCCCAGCAGAGCCCCCCCTTACACCAGGCATTCCCAGCGGAGCCCCCCCCTTACACCAGGCATTCCCAGCGGAGCCCCCCCCCCCTTACACCAGGCATTCCCAGCGGAGCCCCCCCCCTTACACCAGGCATTCCCAGCGGAGCCCCCCCCCCTTACACCAGGCATTCCCAGCGGAGCCCCCCCCCCCCTTACACCAGGCATTCCCAGCGGAGCCCCCCCCCCTTACACCAGGCATTCCCAGCGGAGCCCCCCCCTTACACCAGGCATTCCCAGCGGAGCCCCCCCCCTTACACCAGGCATTCCCAGCGGAGCCCCCCCCCTTACACCAGGCATTCCCAGCGGAGCCCCCCCCCTTACACCAGGCATTCCCAGCGGAGCCCCCCCCCTACACCAGGCATTCCCAGCGGAGCCCCCCCCCTACACCAGGCATTCCCAGCGGAGCCCCCCCCCCCCTTACACCAGGCATTCCCAGCGGAGCCCCCCCCCCCTTACACCAGGCATTCCCAGCGGAGCCCCCCCCCTTACACCAGGCATTCCCAGCGGAGCCCCCCCCCTTACACCAGGCATTCCCAGCGGAGCCCCCCCCCCCTTATACCAGGCATTCCCAGCGGAGCCCACCCCCTTACACCAGGCATTCCCAGCGGAGCCCACCCCCTTACACCAAGCATTCCCAGCGGAGCCCCCCCCTCTTGCACCAGGCATTCCCAGCGGAGCCCCCCCCTTACACCAGGCATTCCCAGCGGAGTCCCCCCCTTACACCAGGCATTCCCAGCGGAGTCCCCCCTTACACCAGGCATTCCCAGCGGAGTCCCCCCTTACACCAGGCATTCCCAGCGGAATCCAGCCTTTCACCAGGCATTCCCAGCGGAGTCCAGCCTTTCACCAGGCATTCCCAGCCTTTCACCAGGCATTCCCAGCGAGTCCAGCCTTTCACCAGGCATTCCCAGGGAGTCCAGCCTTTCACCAGGCATTCCCAGCGAGTCCAGCCTTTCACCAGGCATTCCCAGCCTTTCACCAGGCATTCCCAGCGGAGTCCCCCCTTTCACCAGGCATTCCCAGCGGAGTCCCCCCTTACATCAGGCATTCCCAGCGGAGTCCCCCCTTACATCAGGCATTCCCAGCGGAGTCCCCCCTTACATCAGGCATTCCCAGCGGAGTCCCCCCTTACATCAGGTGTGATGCCCCAACAGCAGAGACTCTCCGCCACCATTACAGTATAGAGTGGACAGTGGAGGAGCCGGCCGGGTGGCTGCCAATAGGAATTGAGCTGCGGTTCCGTCCACCCCGCCCCTTCCCACATCATTTCACAGACATCAGCGGGGTGGGAGGTGGGCGGCCACCCGGCCTCCTCTTGTTTGGTCTACAAGTAAATGGCGGCCACCCGAGACATGGTCTCCGCCCGGCCGCGGACCTGTAGCGCGTCAGGCGAAAAATCGGGGCTCCCGAGTAATTATTCGGGTCCCTACACAGCTTGCGTAGCAAGCGTATAGGGCGGATCTGCCCTGCCTGTAGCCAACGATCCCAAATGTTATTGTACTTGGTTGGGCATCCCCGGTATATAAGAAATTTTTATAGGCGAGGGAGTTAATTACATCTGCCTTCCAGTCAGAAAAGTTAGGTGGGTGCGGTCTCATCCATTGTCTTGCAATGAATCTTCCTGGCAGAGAATACATTTTCAAGTAAGAATATTTTCGTGAACTTATCAATTTCGGGGAATATCCCCAACAGACATTGTTTCGGGTCCATGGTGAGTGGGGATCCCATCGTGTCATGTAGGAAATACACAATTTGTTTCCAAATTGTCTGTAATGACGAGCATTCCCAAATTAGGTGAAAAAAATGTACCCATTTCCTGATGACACAATAGACAGTTGGTAGACTGCCCCCTCGGATATCTAGCTACCGTCAATGGGGTGAGATATGCCCAATGGAGGATATAGATCTGAGATAGTCTTTCCGAGAGTTCGGGAGAGACAATGGTAATGGCATCTAAAGTTTCACTCCTTTCTTCATCTTCCAATGCTCCCACCTCTCTCTCTCCCAACAGGGTTTAAGGTCATAAGCTATTTTGGTGGATGTGGGAGTTATAAGCATGTTGTAAAAAGTGGATATCAGTTTTTGAAGGTCTGTACCTAACTATAGCCATGACTGCATTGGAAGTGGGCTGAGGAGGAGAATGAGGGAATGCATGACGGATCTGCATCAAAGGTCTTCAGTCCTTCATCAGAGAGTACGTGGTGTAAATAGTAGATCCCTCTCGTGCCCCAGATCTCTGTGTTGGGAATCTGTAGGAATTCAGATAAAGTTTTCTTGTGCCATATGGGAGTGAAATCGTTATATTGCAGTACCCCAAGTTTAACCATAGCTAGGTCCCAGATGCGCCTATAGTGGTATAATAGGGTCTTGCTAACTCCCTCTGAGCCATCTCCCCCTGAACCCACCGCCACTGCACAGGTAGGATCTGAGGTCCTTTGCGCCAATTGTGCGCACAGGAGAATACGGAACCGATCCCTGTTGGTTTTGTCTATGTGATACAACTGAAATAGCTGGGAGGCAATGTAATAGAGATTAAAATCTGGAAGGGCAGTGCCCCCGAGATCACTGGAATTCTTAAGTGTCCGCCATGCCAGTTTGTGTCTATTGGGTCCCCAAACAAATGGCTTGAGGAGAGCCTTGAGGGATTTAAAGTATTTAAAGGGTACATAAATCGGGGGTATCCCATAAAATGTATAGTATTTTAGGTAATACAATTTTTATAAGGTTAATACGCCCCCATACTCCCAGGGGTAGGTGGGTCCAGGTTTGTATTTTAGATTTAACAAGGGCAAAGAGGGGTTCTATGTTGAGAGATATGTAATCGGCCGGGGACCGAGACGTATATATACCCCTAATTATTTAATATAGCTTGCTCGTTGTAGTGGGAGTTGGGCTTGTATCCTGGATGGTGAAAAATCATCAATGGGTAGGATTTGGGATTTTTCCCAATTAATCTATAAATACTCAGTTTTAAAACCTATCTGAACTTTCAGCTAAATACATTCCAGGTACATTAAAACAAAAGTGTGTGAAGTCTAAGGCCCCTTTTACACTGGGGCAGTGGGTGCGGTGGCGGTATAGCGCCGCTATTTTTAGCCGCGCTACACCGTCGGAATTGCGGCGGTATTCGGCCGCTAGCGGTGCGGTATTAACCGCCGCTAGCGGCCAAGAAAGGGTTAATACCGCCGGCAATGCGCCTCTGCAGAGGCGCATTGCCGGCAGTATTACCGCGGTTTCCCCATTACTTTCAATGGGAAGGAGCGGTAAACACAACGCTCCTCTCACCGCTCCAAAGATGCTGCTAGCAGGACTTTTGGAGTGGTCCTGCTAGCGCACCGCCTCAGTGTGAAAGCCTTCGGGCTTTCACATTAAGACTGCAGGGGCAGGAGTTTTCAGGCGGTATTTAGGCGCAATTTTAAGCGCTAAACCGCCTGAAAAACTCCTTAAAAGGGGTCTTAGTTTTTTTTTTTTTTACAAAGCAGCCACAGCCAGAGTAAAAAAAAAAATTGGTTCCCTGACAGCATGCTATAGAATGACCCTTGCTCTCTGGGTGGAAGCAGTGGTCTCTCAGACAGCAAAGGTCCTTCTCTGCAGCATGCAGGCAGTAACAGACTTTTCTACTTTGTGGCTGCTTTCTAAAGAAACAAACTGTAGGAATCATTTTGTCTGGTTGCACCTAGAAGGTATGTAGCTGACTTAAATTTAAATAATCTAATTTAGGATTAATGGCTGCACATGAACCCTGTAGTTCTTAGAAGGCCATTTTATTTACCTGTGTTAGGTTTTTGCATTTTTCCAAGTGTTCCAATTTGATTATCTGGTTCTTGTCTAAAATCAACGTTTGAGTGTCAGCTCCACAGGGTAAAATGGCAGTCAGTTTCTGAATACCCTGTCCTGTAAGATCCACTGCTGTAACTGAAAAAAAAAAAAAAAAAGTACACTTCAGGTAAACATTTCTGCTGGGGTAGGCTGGACATCAACAACCTGCGAAAGTTATTTTCCCACAACTAAATTTGCCCTCCATAACAGTGCTAAATTGCATTTTTTTGGACACATGCATTACACAGTTCAAAAATAAAAAAAGTCTGGATTTCTAAACTGAGAATTTCTCACAAAATCAGAAAGACCTACATGCAAATATACAAAAGAATCACAAATGTGCGAACCTGGATCAATCCTAGTTTCAAATCACAAGAAACATGCAGAATGACCCTGTTAGTCAGAGAATGTGAACTAAGCTACCTGAGCTTTAAGTTACATGATCATTAGGAGCTTCCTCCTATTCTAAAACTTCCATGATCTGGTTCCATTGCTTCGCTCTCTCTCCCCTCCACCACAATCCAGGAAGCCCTCGCAGTAGTCACTCTCCCTGTCCACTACCTTCTTGGGTGTTCACATTTTCACATCTGGTTCTGCTGGTTCAATGGCCTCTGCTATTCCCTTCTCTCCTCTTCTGGTTCCACGGCCTCCGCTATTCCCTCCCCTCCTCTTCTGGTTCCACGGCCTCCGCTATTCCCTCCCCTCCTCTTCGGCTTCCACGTCCTCCGCTATTCCCTCCCCTTCGGCTTCCACGGCCTCCGCTATTCCCTCCCCTCCGGCTTCCACGGCCTCCGCTATTCCCTCCCCTCTGGGTTCCACGGCCTCCGCTATTCCCTCCCCTCCGGGTTCCACGGCCTCCGCTATTCCCTCCCCTCCGGGTTCCACGGCCTCCGCTATTCCCTCCCCTCCGGGTTCCACGGCCTCCGCTATTCCCTCCCCTCCGGGTTCCACGGCCTCCGCTATTCCCTCCCCTCCGGGTTCCACGGCCTCCGCTATTCCCTCCCCTCCGGGTTCCACGGCCTCCGCTATTCCCTCCCCTCCGGGTTCCACGGCTTCCGCTATTCCCTCCCCTCCTCTTTGAGTTCCACGGCCTCCGCTTCGAGTTCCACGGCCTCCGCTATTCCCTCCCCTCCTCTTCGAGTTCCACGGCCTCCGCTATTCCATTCCCTCCCCTCCTCTTCGAGTTCCACGGCCTCCGCTATTCCCTCCCCTCCTCTTCGAGTTCCACGGCCTCCGCTATTCCCTCCCCTCCTCTTCGAGTTCCACGGCCTCCGCTATTCCCTCCCCTCCTCTTCGGGTTCCACGGCTTCCGCTATTCCCTCCCCTCCTCTTCAAGTTCCACGGCCTCCGCTATTCCCTCCCCTCCTCTTCAAGTTCCACGGCCTCCGCTATTCCCTCCCCTCCTCTTCGAGTTCCACGGCCTCCGCTATTCCCTCCCCTCCACTATTCCATTCCCTCCCCTCCTCTTCTGGTTCCACAGCCTCTGGTTTTCCATCCCCCCCCAGATTTAGTCTTGCTGCCTTCACCAACCCCCCCCCCCCTTCATATGTAGTAGCTCTGCTTCCTCCTCTGTTCTCTTCACCCCCCACTTGACTCCACTGTCTCCACTCTTGCTCCCTCCACTTCTATTACTGCTGCCTCCCCCTCCATTATTCATTTCCCTGCTTCCTCCTTATACATCACCCATTCTTGCCCTATCCCCTAGCATGTACGATTGTCATATAGCCAGCAAAAATGGGTAGTGTTATAAAAAAATAAATCACAAAGTGCTTTTATTTACCCTAAAAAAAAAAAAAGGTGCCATAGCCCCACAGCCCACCTCTTTGTTTACATAAACTGTGGGGCAGGAATGACCCGTCCTGCAGCTCACTGAAAAAAATAAAGCGTTAAACAGGCCATACACGGGTCGAATTTCGAACAAATTTTCTTTTCAAAATCAGAAAGTTCGTTTTTTTTTGTGATCCGATGATGCCACCATTGATTTTCGAAATTCGGCCGACCAAACCTTCATGTTGCCGGGAATATTCTTTTCTCTCCGGGAATATTCGTTTCTCTCCAGGAATATTCTTTTCTTGCAAATGCGCATTTTCTTTTCTATTACATTTCTCGCACGATTCTCCCATCACTGATCAGAAAATCGTTAGTTTTTCAAAAAAATTCCAACATGTCGGATTTCTCAAATTTGATTGCCGCACGAAAATCGGCTGTTGCTGCAGCCCACTAACGGTGTGAAATTCGTACGAAAATTCTTTGATACGATTTTCGAAAGAAAATTCTTTCGAAATTCGAACCGTGTATGGCCGCCCTTAAGCCCCGTACACACGATCCGAATATCGTACGAAAAATGTCGTCCGAGGAAGAATCGTACGATAATCGGATCGATAGTACAGAGCTTCGAGAGCCGATCATGACAGTTCATCCGATATTATTTTATCGGACAAGCACGAAAATTTTCCTCGTACGATAACAAATCGTACGATTTTCGTTTAGTCAGTACAGTTGTCGTCCGAAAATACAATACAAATACATTACAACACATGACATCACTTCCGATTTTTTTTTCTGTCGTACGAGAATTTTCGTGACTTTAATAACCTATTTAATTTTACTTGCGACTATTAAGCGAAAAAAGTCGTACGATCTGTCGTACGATATTCGGATCGTGTGTACGGGGCATTAGGGTAGAGATGAGTTCAGAGGAGGCCAGAGCATGTCTCTACCTCTGTGACCCCAGAGTGTGCACATCATGTCAACCACAAGACAGTATAATGACATCACAGGAAATATTCATGTTATGTTTCAGTCAAGACTACAGGACACAGAAAGTGAAGGGAATTTTGTGACAGACCAGTGGTCTTGCCATAAAATGATTGGGTCATGGACTGATCATGTGCTGCCAATCCTGCAGACATCATTGTTCATCAATGTGTTCCTCTGCCCATGGTAGATGTCCTGGCCCCGGGTCTGGCTAGTACACTGTTTATTACACCAATGATCATGTGCTTTTCATCAGTGACACAAGATCCAAATATTCTCCTAACCAGCGCCATTTCTGTGCTTTTTATTATAGTAATACAAGCAGCTGTGTAACCTGCAGCATTCTCGATCACCAGGGATTGCCCTAGTAAGCATTCTTCTATATATAAGGTTGTCTTCATAAACATACTCTGCCGCCCTCTTCATATGACAGTTAACCGTCAGTAGGGACAGCGCAAAGAACGCCGGGATATGTAGTGCCCTCACCCAACCCACACACAGCTTCCCAGTCATACACAACTACAACTCCCAGGAACACTCGCGGCAGCCCTGAGTCCGCTATCGTCCGCATAATAAAGCATTACAGACAACAAAGTAACAGCGCTCCTATGAACCCATCCTCTGCTATTTGTAACCCCCCCAAGCAGCATGGGAAAGCTGCTCTCACCGTTCTTTTCTGCTCCACCCGAGGACTCTACCGGAGCCGATATCACCTCCTCCCCAGCCATGTCTACCACCGCTTCTCAGCACCTGGGCAACCGACTATCCGACGTCACTTCCGACAACACAAACGGCTCATGCGTTCTGTGCCAACGAGTCCACTCATGCCATCTTGTGGTGCCTTAGGGGAGTTACAGCTGGTGAGGGCTGCTGAAGCCTGATAGGACTTACACCTTTCTGTACTGGTGCCAAGCATTAACCACTTGACCTCCGCAAGATCCCCCCCCCCCTTCCTGACCAGGCCATTTTTTGCAATTCGCACTGCTTTACTTTAACTGACAATTGCGCGGTCATGCCACGCTGTACCCAAATAAAATTGATGTCCCTTTTTCCCACAAATAGAGCTTTCTTTTGGTGGTACTTATCACCTCTGCAGTTTTTATTTTTTGCGCTATAAACAAAAAAAAAGATCGACAATTTGGAAAAAAACAAAATGTTTTACTTTCTGCTATAAAGCATATCTAATAAAAAAAATCGAATTTCTTCATCAATTTAGGCCAATATGCATTCTGCTACATTTTTTGGTAAAAGCGTATATATTGATTGGATTGTGCAAAAGATATAGCGCCTACAAAATATGGGATCATTTTATTTATTTATATTTATAATTTTTTTTACTAGTAATGGCAGTGATTAGACATTCTGACAATAACTGACACTTTTTTGGAACCAGTGACACTAATACAGTGATCAGTGTTAAAAAAAATGCACTGTCACTGGGTAGGGGGTTAACATCAGGGGCGATAAAAAGGTTAACTGTGTGCCTAGCCAGTGTTTTACAAAATTATGGGAGGTTTTTTTACTAGGGGGAAGACGGGGATTCTAGTCCCTGCTTTGCAGAGACACAGGATCCATGTATTCCCTCCTGTCAGAACGGCGATCTGCCTTGTTTACATTGGCAGATTGCGGCACTGTCTGTCTGGCTGACGATCGGTGGGATTGCCCGCAGCCAGGCACACAGTTCCAGACACTCTTCAGACTCATTAACCTAGGGGTATGCTTTTTGATGCTTTAATAAAAACGTGAACATAGATAAGTAACCTTTAGTAGCAATTTGAGGACACTAAACTTTCTCTTGTAGAACTGCAAGCTGAGCCCTTGCACACGTAAATGATTGGCAGAGCTTGGTATCAACTTGAGGAGATGAATCTTCTTCTTAGAAATCCATAGCTCCCAACTGTCCCTGATTTGGAGCAAAGTCCCTCTGTCCCACTTTCCTCCTCATTTGTCCCTCATTTTGGTCTGATCTATATAGTTGTATATACAATTTACTTTTTATCTATCAAAAAGTGTTTTCCAGTGCTAAAACCTTTCATCTGATTTCTAAATTGCTGCATTTGTAAATTCCATAAGCCAATATAAAGGAAAAGTAGTGGTAAAAAAAAGCACTTGTGAGTTTAACCAATCTTGTTTTTTGTCCAATTCTCCTTTAAGGGGGCATGGCATGGGGGTGTGTCCTATGCCTGCATACTTTTGCTGATAGGTGTCCCTTATTCCCATCTCAAAAAGTTGGGAGGTATGGAAATCCAAGCAAAATCCTTTCAGTAAGAATTAAATAGACTGAACTCTTCCAGACACCAGACACAATGGGGGTTATTTACGAAAGGCAAATCCACTTCGCACTACAAGTGCAAACTACAAGGGCAAAGTGCACTTGAATTTGCACTGAAAGTGTACTTGGAAGTGCAGTCGCTGTAAATCTGAGGGGTAGATCTGAAATGAGGGGAAGCTCTGCTGATTTTATCATCCAATCATGTGCAAGCTAAAATGCTGTTTTTTATTTTCCTTGCAGGTCCCCCTCGGATCTACAGTGATTGCACTTCCAAGTGCACTTTGCATTTGTAGTTTGCACTTGTAGTGCAAAGAGGATTTTCCCTTCGTAAATAACCCCCTATGTCCCCTTTAAACATGCGGACTCTAGCATAAAAGGGATGGCAGCAGCACACAGTCTCTAGGATCCCTCACACCAATCTGTACTCAATAATGTCCTTGGATAATTGGTTGCCTCCTTCCAAGATCTTCCAGACACTTTCTCCATGTGATACTAGACTAGATCCTCAGATGACAGCCCCTCAGTCAGCTTCAACAAGCTCTCAGTAAAGCAGGTCTCCAGCTAGCCTAATCGAGGCCTCAATGAACCGCAGACACAGAGCAGAATTGCCTAGGGAGCAAACAGCCTCCCTAGGCTTTGATCTTTTCCTAAGTCAAAAAATACACCTCTGCTCCCAGTCTCAGATTATTTATACACACTCCCAGCCTCCATCTGGGCACCAATCCCCAAGCATTTGCCAGGGCTGCATAATTATTCAGCTGCTTAGACTCTCCTTGCACATTAACTTCCATAAATTTTCAGACAAACAGGGGGAAGCTGTCCATCCTGCAGCCACTGAAACACAGACCGGAACAGTCAAATGCAGCTACACTGAATACAGTGAGCCTGAACTAAATTTACCTAACAATGAAATACAGCTCCACTGAATACAGTAAGCCTAAATTAAATTGACCTAATCTAGCACCTACCTAAGAGGGTGCTACATTTGCAATCAGGGGAAGGTAAAAATGGGCAGCGAAGATTTTTTTTTTTTACAAACCCCCCCCCCTTTGAAGAATAATTCTGGGTAACTCTAACAATTTTAAAAATACTGCCTCCCCCCCCCCCCCATAACACCTATACTTGCTCACCTGTGTAAGAAAGATACTGTATACTGTACATACCATTTTCATGCAGCTCCAGTACGGACACATGAAAAGTAATAGAATGCATCAAGACAAAAAAAAATCCTTCTGCCTTTACAACTACTTTGATCACTTGCTGAGTTTGCAGCTTCTTTGTCTTTTATTCCTTGGCTATATTCCAGTGTAAGCTAGTGACATGACCACTGCCCCAGCTTTCCTTTCTCTTGCAGCATCCTATGGAGCCATCCTTGCATTTCGGGAGTAGAGCTGTTTTCCTGCGTTGTGTACATCAATAGAAACATACAGCCCCAGAGACTAGGGTGGCAAGGCACCCACCCGTTCACCAGACTGTCTGGAGACTGCACTGTCCACTGTTAACCCTTTCCTGCGAAGACCAGAAGTTCAGGGAAGCAGTATTGAGTAAGCAGGAGCCAGCAGCATTGGAAGTTGTAATCTGCAAGTGCTGGGGTTATAAAAAGGTAACAAATAGTTTAATAGGAAATGTACATTTTACTGTGCTCAGTGTGTTAAATTTAAAAACGCTGTGGGTTTTATACTACTTTAAAGAGGAAATAAAGTGGAAAAAAAAAATTGAGCAGGCACGCTTTTTATTGTAAGAGAGACATGCTATTTCTCTTCGGCAGGCAAACAAACTTACTCCTCGGTTTTCTATTTTCTTTGGAATGTACATTGAGCTGTGCAATGCATGCATGGGAGGCATTTCATTTCCCACTAGCAAATAAATATGGTCAAAGACCCCACAGATGTGTTGCCTTAGTTAGGCTGGATTCACACCTTTGCAATATTGCTGGATAAGTTTTCTACTGAAATCAATGAAAATGCTTCAAAATTCATGTCAATGGATTTTTAAGACACATGTGAAAGTGCATAGATGTGCATTATGGCTTTATTAAATCTCCCTAGTGGGAGACAGATGGTGAAAAAGAAACCTGACTGGGTTGTAAACCTTCCCTAATGCTGACCATACACTATACGAAAAATCGGGCGAAAATCGGTCGTTCAGACAGTTCTTTTGTTTTTCGGACAGTTAATGGGCACAAAATCAATAATCTTTGGGACGTTTTTGAGCCAAAAAAACGAAGGACAAGTTTGGAAATTTTCTGCCGAACGAACGATAAATCGGAAGGTTAATGTGTTTCCCATCCGAACTTTCTGCACTAGGTATATGTAAAAAAAAAAAAAAAATGTTTTATTTTATTTATGTCCACTGAACGATTTATCGGTCATTACAGGATGGCACTATCGTTTTCGCTCACGAATGAACTTTCGTTTTTCGAAAGTTCGTTAGGACGATTACTCAATCCAAAATGAAAAAAATAAAATAAATTGCCTTTGGTCCTCAGTGTTAACATCATAGGTGTGCACAGCCTTTGGCATTAGGGTGTGCACCCCAAAGCTC
This sequence comes from Rana muscosa, assembly GCA_029206835.1. Taxonomy (NCBI): domain Eukaryota; kingdom Metazoa; phylum Chordata; class Amphibia; order Anura; family Ranidae; genus Rana; species Rana muscosa. The sequence goes on along the minus strand of CM055117.1, from coordinate 631,675,539 downwards.
AAACACACATGCATGTGTATACAGTGGGGAGAACAAGTATTTGATACACTGACGATTTTGCAGGTTTTCCTACTTACAAAGCATGTAGAGGTCTGTAATTTTTATCATAGATACTCTTCAACTGTGAGAGACGGAATCTAAAACAAAAATCCAGAAAATCACATTGTATGACTTTTTAGCAATTAATTTGCATTATATTGCATGACATAAGTATTTGATGCATCAGAAAATCAGAACTTAATATTTGGTACAAAAACCTTTGTTTGCAATTACAGAGATCTTACGTTTCCTGTAGTTCTTGAACAGGTTTGCACACACTGCAGCAGGGATTTTGGCCCACTCCCCCATACAGAGTTTCTCCAGATCCTTCAGGTTTCGGGGCTGTCGCTGGGCAATACGGACTTTCAGCTCCCTCCAAAGATTTTCTATTGGGTTCAGGTCTGAAGACTGGCTAGGCCACTCCAGGACCCTGAGATGCTTCTTACGGAGCCACTCCTTAGTTGCCCTGGCTGTGTGTTTCGGGCTGTTGTCATGCTGGAAGACCCAGCCACGACCCAATGCTCTTACTGAGGGAAGGAGGTTTTTGGCCAAGATCTCGCGATACATGGCCTCATCCATCCTCCCCTCAATAAGGTGCAGTCGTCTGTTTTCTTTGCAGAAAAGCATCCCCAAAGAATGATGTTTCCACCTCCATGCTTCACAGTTGGGATGGTGTTCTTGGGGCTGTACTCATCCTTCTTCATCCTCCAAAAATGACGAGCGGAGTTTAGACCAAAAAGCTCTATTTTTGTCTCATCAGACCACATGCCCTTCTCCTATTCCTCCTCTGGATCATCCAGATGGTCACTGGCAAACTTCAGACGGGCCTGGACATGCGTTGGCTTGAGCAGGGGGACCTTGCGTGCACTGCAGTATTTGAATCCATGACGGCGTAGTGTGTTACTAACGGTTTTCTTTGAGACTGTGGTCCCAGCTCTCTTCAGGTCATTGACCAGGTCCTGCCGTGTAGTTCTGGGCTGATCCCTCACCTTCCTCATTATCATTGATGCCCCACGAGGTGAGATCTTGCATGGAGCCCCAGACCGAGGGAGATTGACCGTCATCTTGAACTTCTTCCATTTTCTAATAATTGCACCAACAGTTGTTGCCTTCTCACCAAGCTGCTTGCCTATTGTCCTGTAGCCCATCCCAGCCTTGTGCAGGTCTACAATTTTATCCCCGATGTCCTTACTAGGGATGAGCTCGGTGTTCGATCGTTCGGCGAACATCGAACGATTTGGGCCGTTCGCGCCAAATTCGAGTGACGTGAACGGCCCACAATACACTGCGCCATCGCAGTGCAATCCCGGTGCTGTGATTGGCCAAGCATGCACTGTGACCCCGCATGCTTGGCCAATCACAGCGCCAGCAGCTAGGAGAGCCATAATTGGCCACAGGCAGGTTGCCTGTGGCCAATTATAGCTCAGGGGGTTTAGCACACGCCCCACACTATAAAAGGCTGCCAGCGCAGCGGCCTTGTGTAGTGTGTTCCGGCGCAGGGAAAGAGAAGGATAGGCAGGGACAGTGTTGATATTCTTTGTGCTATTCTTGTGTGCAGGGAGAGAGAAGGATAGGCAGGGAGAGTGTCAGTGTCATATTCTTTGCTAAACCTTGTGTGCAGGGAGAGAGAAGGATAGGCAGGGAGAGTGTCAGTGTCATATTCTTTGAAAAACCTTGTGTGCAGGGAGAGAGGATAGGCAGGGGACAGTGTCAGTGTCATATTCTTTACTAAACCTTGTGTGCAGGGAGAGAGAAGGATAGGCAGGGAGAGTGTCAGTGTCATATTCTTTGATAAATCTTGTGTGCAGGGAGAGAGAAGGATAGGCAGGGGACAGTGTCAGTGTCATTGTTGCTAAGCCTCCTGCACAGTATACACCTGAAGCTAGCCCGTATTGCTGTGTTTTCCTGGTGTGTTACACCAACAGGCATTTGCAGCACTTACAGCGGGCGGAGTGTGCCTCCTGCACATTATACACCTGAAGCTAGCCCGTATTGCTGTGTTTTCCTGGTGTGTTACACCAACAGGCATTTGCAGCACTTACAGCAGGCGTAGTGTGATTCCTGCAAAATATACTCCTGAAGCTAGCCCGTATTGCTGCGTTTTCCTGGTGTGTTACACCAACAGGCATTTGCAGCACTTACAGCAGGCGTAGTGTGATTCCTGCAAAATATACTTCTGAAGCTAGCCCGTATTGCTGTGTTTTCCTGGTGTGTTACACTAACAGGCATTTGCAGCACTTACAGCGGGCGGAGTGTGCCTCCTGCACATTATACACCTGAAGCTAGCCCGTATTGCTGTGTTTTCCTGGTGTGTTACACCAACAGGCAGTTGCAGCACTTACAGCAGGCGTAGTGTGATTCCTGCAAAATATACTCCTGAAGCTAGGCCTTATTGCTGTGTTTTCCTGGTGTGTTACACTAACAGGCATTTGCAGCACTTACAGCGGGTGGAGTGTGCCTCCTGCACATTATACACCTGAAGCTAGCCCGTATTGCTGTGTTTTTTTTTTTTTTAATCAAAGAGCTTTTATTGAGCAAAAGAAAAAAGACTTACAGCAGCCGATCATGGTGTACATCAAACATAAGAACAGTATTGCTCAATAGGGGTATACAACCAAAACCCCCTGACTGTTTACAATAAAACGAAGCATAAGCATTGGTACCATGTATAGTCAGTTATATCAGGTACTAAAGTATACAGGTTGCGTCACGATGAACACTCTATCCCCTATTATGTGCTGCTCGCTGGGGCATCAGAGAGGTGAGAGGACTGTACCGCAGTCCTCCTTGATCAGGTGCATGTTGTGAAAGCCCTGAGCCATCTATCCCAGACCTTATCATACTTGAAGGGGCACCCTCTATGAGAGTAAATGAGTTTCATGTACGGTAACACCTTATGGACCTCAGCCATCCAGTGTGAGAATTTGGGTGGGTCGGGCCTCATCCAGACTCTGGCCATGACCTTCCGTGCCAGAAAGAGCGTTTCATGTAGGAATATCTTACTGAATTTATTGATATCTGGGTTTGGGAAGATACCCAGGAGGCAAGGCTTTGGCTGAAGCGTTATGGGGGAGCCCATGGTGTCATGCAAAAACCTCACTACCTGTTTCCAAAAGGCCTGTATTTTAGGACATCGCCACAGTAAATGAAAAAAGGTGCCCGTAGCTTGACCGCACATTGCACAAGTAGAGGGGAGGTCTCCCCTGTATCTGGAAACTCTAAGTGGAGTGAGGTATGCCCTGTGTGTGATATAGATTTGTGTAAGGCGATCCGACAATTTGGGAGATGCCAGTTTACACGTGTCCAATGCATCACTCCATTCATCATCCCCCAATGTGCCCACCTCTCCCTCCCATCTGGATTTCAGCGCATATGCCACTACAGTTGCCTGTGGGAGTGTCAGCATTACATAGAAATGGGATATGAGCTTTTTGGGGTCAGGGTATTTAACTGCAGCCATTAAGGGGTTGTTTGCTAGGGGGGGGAGCAGTTTGAGGGAACTGGGTTCGGTAAGCGTGACGCAGTTGGAGGTACCTGTAGTACATATGGCCTGGGAGGGCGAACTCAGTTTTGAGGTCGTTGAAGGACTTTAGTCTCCCATTGTGAGTAATGTGGGATAAGTAAAACACTCCTCTAGAGCTCCACACCCCACTATCTTGTATTAGTCGGAATTCCGGCACGGCTGTGTTATGCCAGAGAGGGGAATATTGGTGTGGGGAATCTATATGTAGTCTATCTGAAGCAATATTCCAAACCTTCTTGTACTGATATACCAGAGTCTGGCGTTCCTGTCCCTTGCCTCTAGTGCCCCCTATGATCGCCACTAAGGGGTCCATCGTGCGCTGCGCCCATGTAGGGCACAGGCAGAGGAACCTGTCTCTGTCCACCTTGTCTATATGGAAGATCTGTGCCAGCTAGGATGCTAGGTAATACATGTTAAAATCGGGGAGAGCCGTTCCTGCAAGATCCGTCGGATTCTTTAACTTGTGCCACGGGAGTTTGTGTCTAGACTTACTCCAAACGAATGGTTTGAGAATGGAGTCCAGTATCTTGAAATGCCGAAGTATTAAGTACACAGGGGAGTGCCAAATCATATATAATATTTTGGGCAACATGACCATCTTTACAAGGTTCATGCGGCCCATCACTCTCAGCGGGAGGCGGGCCCAGGCTTGTGTCTTCAGCTTCAGCATCTCAGACAGTGGACTGATATTAAGATGGATGTAGTCTGCGGGGTTGCGAGTCGCCCGAATCCCCAGATATTTAATCATATCAACCCTTTGTAAGGGAAGCAGGGCCCTGTCTCTAGGGGGTGGGAAACTGTCTAGTGGGAGTATCTGGGATTTATCCCAGTTGATCCGAAGACCGGAAAATACGCAGAAGCGTTCTATTAAGGCCAGGGCTTGTGGCAGGGAGCCGCCAGAGTCATCCAAATACAGCAGAGTGTCATCTGCATATGTACTAATTTTTTCTACAACCCTTCCCCGTCGGAGTCCTACTATTCCAGGGTGAGCGCGAATGGCAATTGCGAGGGGCTCTGCCACCAATGCATATAGCAGCGGCGACAGGGGGCACCCCTGTCTCGTACCCCTAGATAAAGGAAACTGATCTGAGGGCCAGCCATTAGCCAAGACCTTGGCTACTGGCTTTTGGTATAGAAGCTGAACCCATTTTACAAACCTAGGTCCCAGTCCGAACCTGTCTAAACAGGTCCACAAGTATCTCCACTCTACCGAATCGAAAGCCTTGGCTGTGTCCAAGGCCACAATCACTCTGGAGCCTGGGTTGTCATGTGACATTTGTAGGTTGATAAACAACCTCCTCAGGTTGAAGGAAGTATTCCGTCCTGGCATAAATCCGGCCTGGTCCTCATGTATTAATGATAGGATAACTGTGTTTAGGCGAAGGGCAAGGACTTTCGCAAGCACCTTGACATCCACCTGGAGAAGGGAGATCGGACGGTAGGACTCTGGGAGGTGGAGGTCTTTCCCGGGTTTGGGGATCAATACTATAGTAGCCTCAGTCATGGAGGGTGGGAGTACAGCGCTGTTAAACATGGAGTTATAAAGTGCTAGGAGTCTAGGGGCAAGGACATCGGAGTATGTAGAGTAGAACTCTGCAGGTAGGCCGTCCGACCCTGGGGCCTTGGACCTGGGGAGCTCGGCTATCGCCCTGGTAACTTCTTCAATCGTCAGGGGTGCTTCTAGTTCCCTAGTCTGATCTTCGGTTAGCCGGGGGATTGACAACTCAGCCAGGAATGATTCCATGAGGGATGGGTCGTCAGGAGCCCCTGTGGTATATAGCTTGGCAAAAAAAGACTGAAACATCGACGTCACCTGCACGGGGTCCGTTACCATGTCACCGCCAGGAGAGCGGAGTGAAATCACCACCGGGGGCCTCTCCTCGCAGTGCACCAAGTAGGCCAATAACTTCCCAGCTTTCTCCCCATGCTCGAATGATCTCTGCCTTTGGAAGAATAGTTTACGTTTGGATTTCTCATAATGAAGTTGGTCGAGGGCTCTAGAGCACATTTTAAGGTTAGAAGTTTTATCAGCCGTGGGGTCAGCCAGGAAAGCCCTCTCTGCCTCCTGGAGCAGTGTTGTGGCCCTGTCCAGGGCCTCTGAGGAGGTCAGTTTGAGCCCATTGATTCGGGCATTGAGTGTCATGCGGGCATATATTTTAAATGTTTCCCAGACTATGTGCGAGGGTGCAGTGCCCGTGTTGGTCTCAAAGAATCGCTCCCATTCTGAAGAGAGGTCGTCGTCCTCTGGCAACAATGTTAGCCAGAAGGGATTTAGTCTCCATGAGGAAGGGGGGGAGGGAGAGCTCTGCCCAGCAGGGGCAGTGGTCCGAGAGCGATCTAGGGAGGAACCCTGCTCCCGTCAGTCTAGGGAGGAGCGACGTTGACACGAGTATGAGATCTATGCGGGACATTGTGTTGTGGGTGGTGGAGAAACAGGAGTAGGCCCTAGAGGTGGGGTTCCTAGTCCTCCACGTGTCTATAAGGTTGAAGTCTAAAAGGAGTCTCACAAATCTTGAGGGGTGTTGTGACGTGGGGGGGAAAGGAGGCCCAGTCAGTCTATCCAGTGCTGGATCCAGCACGTTGTTGAAGTCGCCGAGCCATATGGCCGGCACATTGGGGGGTGAGGCCATAAAATCGAACCCAGCCATAAGGATAGTGGATTGGAACGGGGGTGGGACATAGAAGATCAGCAACAGCATCATATCTCCATGTATCTTGGCTTTAAGGAAAACATACCTGCCCAATGGGTCTATCTCTGAATCCTGGAGGTCAAAGTGTGTGGTTTTAGCAATCAAAATCGAGACCCCCCTGGAGTGTGTGGTGTGGGTGGAGTGATAGGCCCATCCAAACCATGGGCGTTTAAGAGCTCTCTTAACTGATCCCTCGGCATGGGTCTCCACGAGAACCACCACACCTGCTCTCTGTTTGAGCAGGCCAAATACAGCTGACCTATTAATTGGGTCTCTCACACCACGGACATTCCAGGTTAAAAACCTCAGGGTGGCCATAGGGTGAGAGGTGTGGATGTTGAGGCTCCAGGATCCAAACAACCCCGAACCCAGCATTGAAATACAAATAAGCTCCAGGGGGGAGTGAACACCAGTAACACAATATATTCGACATGGCACCAATAAGAGCATCTTTGAATTAACCCAAAAATAAGTTCTCTAAACAGTAAAACCCAAACAACCCCCCTCCCTGCCCTGCACTGACCCCAACTGGTGCGGGCATGAACCCTAAAGTGCCAACGTGGCGAATACAGTACCCAGCCTGTAGGGATAAATAAAAGTAGGATACATAGAATCGTATAAAATGCCCACCAGCACAGAGAAGGCGGAGTGTCAGTAACAAAATAGAAAGTCTGCTCTGTGCCAGTGGCTTCCCTCAACTCCAGGCTGCGAACTGCGGCAACAGGTGGGGCGAAACTGCGCCGTTTGGCACAACGCATCTCAGGACCTTGCCCACTTACTCAGTGAGCATGCTAGCATAGAGCTGTTCTCCGCCGGAGAAAAATGCATAGTATAAACAGAACTTAAAAAAAAAAAAAAATTATGAATAGTTATTGTAGTAACCCGTAGTAGTCAGTGGATTCAGTATACATTCCAGGGATTAGAAAAGTTAAATGGTGATATGGTCTTAGAATCAGCCTGTGGGCCATCCACCAGGAAAGGAGCCCGGAGGCAGGTAATTGCACGGAGTTGCATCAGGCCCGGGTGCGGGGGGCCGCAGTGTCAGAGAGCAATGTCTATATGCATATTGCAGCCCCTGTTCCCCGTGGTGGAACGGAAAAAAGGGAAAGAAAAAAAAAAACTTTTTGTGCAGAAATAGAAGCAAACATATGACATGTACAATGCAGGTGCAGACTCAAAGGACAAAGCCACTTATCTTTGTTCCTCCCTCTGCTCGAGCCAGGCTATATAGGCCTCCTCAGAATCCTCAAAGAAGTATACTCGGTCCTCTCCCTCTACGCGCAGGCGAGCTGGAAACAGCATGGCATACTTTATGTGCTTTATGCAAAGGCGGCGTTTCACTTCCATGAAGGTTTTGCGTTTTCGCTGTACTTCTGCAGAGAAGTCTGGGAAGACTGCTATCATCTTATTGCCAAAGGGGATGTTGCCCTTCTCCCTGCTGAGGCGAAGTATTACATCCCTGTCTCTGTAGTTGAGGAGCTTTGCTATGAACGTGCGGGGGGGTGCTCCAGCCGGTGGGAGCCTGCCCGACATGCGGTGCACCCCGTATTGCTGTGTTTTCCTGGTGTGTTACACCAACAGGCATTTGCAGCACTTACAGCAGGCGTAGTGCGATTCCTGCAAAATATACTCCTGAAGCTAGCCCGTATTGCTGTGTTTTCCTGGTGTGTTACACCAACAGGCATTTGCAGCACTTACAGCAGGTGTAGTGTGATTCCTGCAAAACATACTCCTGAAGCTAGGCCTTATTGCTGTGTTTTCCTGGTGTGTTACACTAACAGGCATTTGCAGCACTTACAGCGGGCGGAGTGTGCCTCCTGCACATTATACACCTGAAGCTAGCCCGTATTGCTGTGTTTTCCTGGTGTGTTACACCAACAGGCATTTGCAGCACTTACAGCGGGCGTAGTGTGCTTCCTGCAAAATATACTCCTGAAGCTAGGCCTTATTGCTGGTTTTCCCATCTCCCTGCAGGCCATTAGAATGTCTGGAAGGCAGACAGTCAGGAGCCAATAAAAGAGGGCAAGCAGGCTCTGTGTCTAGAGACAACAGTGCTGGTCGTGGACGCGGTGCATCGCAGTCAGCACGTGGCCATGGGACACGCTTGTCCTTTTCGGCAGCTGGACGTGTTGAACCGCATCATGCCGAAGACTTGGTAGAGTGGATGACCAAGCCCTCCTCATCCTCTCTCACCCAGGCTCAGGGTACTGGCAAAGCAGCTGCCAAAGCATCCTCTTCCCTGGTATCAATGTCATCATCAGTCACTCCTTCCCTAGACCCACCATGTCCTCCTGAGGAGTCCCCCGAACTGTTTGAGCACAGTGTTGGGTACATGCTCCAGGAGGATGCCCAGCGTTTCGAAGGGTCTGATGATGATACCCAGCTAGAGGAAGGCAGTAGCGTGAGAGCAGAGAGAGGGGATGCTCAAGAAGGACACCAATCTGGCAGTCATGTTCCAGCAGCTGCAGCATACTGCCAGATTGGCTCCAGTGATGAGGAGGGAGGGGATGATGAGGTCACTGACTCCACGTGGGTGCCTAATAGGAGAGATGAGGAGGAGGCACATCTCCAACGAGGCAGGATGCCCTCGGGGGCCAGCGTAAGGGCAGCACACCGACGGAATCACACCGCAGAGCTCCGCCTCTGCAGGGCGCTGCCTCTGTCCATTATTCAAAACGTTCTTTGGTGTGGGCCTTTTTTGAGTCGAGTGCATCAGATCGCACAGCTGCTGTTTGCAACATATGTCTCAAGCGTATATCGCGTGGCCAAAACATCAGCCGCTTGGGCACCACATGCTTGACCAGACATATGTTGACCTGCCATGCAGCTCGTTGGCAAGCCTACCTTAAAGACCCACACCAAAGAACAAAGCGGACCTCTCCTTGCACCGCATCAGCTGGGATCTCCAACCCCACTATACCTTCAGTCCTCTCTGAAACTTGCACTGAGAGGAATGAAGGTGTAGAATTAGGTGTGTCACAGCCATGTACTTGCGGGCACTCTGCTAGCAGTACACCGACGTCCGATTCTATCAGGCAAATTTCCCTGCCCCAGCTGCTGGACCGTCGAAAGAAGTTCACTCCCAGCCATCCACATGCCCAGCAGTTGAATGCTAGCTTGGCTAAATTGTTAGCGCTTCAACTGCTGCCTTTTCAGTTGGTAGACTCGGCCCCCTTCCGTGAGTTTGTGCAATGTGCGGTTCCTCAGTGGCAGGTTCCCAAACGCCACTTTTTCTCACGGAAGGCGATTCCGGCTCTCTACCGGCATGTGGAAGGCAATGTCTTGGCCTCGCTGGACAGGGCGGTCAGCGGTAAGGTGCATATTACCGCTGACTCATGGTCCAGCAGGCATGGACAGGGACGTTACCTTTCTTTCACGGCCCATTGGGTCACTCTTTTGGCAGCTGGGAAGGATGCAGGACAAGGTGCAGTACTGTTGGAGGTTGTTTCCGCTGCCACGCCTCCAAAATGCTACTTCTGGTTGTGACACACCTCTCTCCTCCACCCCCTCCTCTTCTTCTTCCTCCATGGCCTCTTCCTGTGCTTTGTCCTCGGAACCAGCGGTGCTCCGTAGGCGTTCAAGGGGCTACTTAGTACGCAGGCAAAAAGATGCCATGCCGTGCTTGCGCTGGTGTGTTTGGGGGACAGGAGCCACACTGGGGCAGAGGTTCTGTCTGCTCTGCAGGGGCAGGCCGAGAGGTGGTTGACGCCACGCCAGCTTAAGCCAGGAATGGTGGTTTGCGACAAAGGCACCAACCTCCTCTCCGCCCTCCGACAGGGACAACTGACCCATGTGCCCTGTGTGGCTCACGTCCTTAACCTGGTGGTGCAGCGGTTCTTGGGCAGGTACCCGGGCTTACAGGATGTCCTGAGGCAGGCCAGGAAAGTCTGTGTGCATTTCCGCAGATCTTATAATGCCAGTGCTCGCCTGGCTGAGCTGCAAAAAGGAGTTGAACCTGCCCAAGAACCGCCTTATATGTGACATGCCCACCAGGTGAAACAACAATGGCCATGCTGCAGCGGCTGCACACGCAGCAGAGGGCCATCAATGAGTACCTGTGCGACTACGGCACGAGGACAGGGGAGCTCTGGGTTTTTTTCACCACGCCAGTGGCGCATGATCAGGGATGCATGCACTGTCCTGGCACCATTTGAGGAGGCCACGAGGATGGTGAGCAGTGACAGTGCATGCATCAGTGACACTGTACCTCTTGTCCACCTGTTGGAACATACGCTGCATGGAATAATGGACAGGGCACTTGAGGCAGAACAGAGGCAGGAAGAGGGGGACTTCCTTGCCTCTCAAGGCACCCTTTATCCAGACAGTGTTCCTTCTGTCCCACCCATCGCACAGGAAGAGGAGGAGGAGGAGGATTGTGTCAGCATGGAGGTGGAGCCTGGCACTCAGCATCATCAGCGGCAGTCTTTTAGGGATGATTTACAGTCCCAAGAAACCCGTGGACTTGTACATGGCTGGGAGGAGGTGGCTGCGGATCATGTCGTCCTTAGTGACCCAGAGGACTCCGGACCGAATGCCTCAGCTAACCTACGCTGCATGGCCTCCCTGATCCTGCAAAGTCTGCGGAAGGATCCTCGTATTCTTCGGATCAAGGAGAGGGACCATTACTGGCTGGCCACTCTCCTTGATCCACGGTACAAGGGTAAGGTTGTGGACCTTATCTTACCGTCGCAGAGGGAGCAGAGGATGAGACAACTCCGGGAGGCCTTGCAGAAAGGTCTGTGCAACACGTTCCCAGAGACTGGGAGGTTACAAACTCCTGGTCCTGGACAACGAGTTGCTGAGGCTTCGGTCAGTCAAAGAAGGAGCGGTGTGGAAGGTGGCCATCTGACTGATGCGTTCAGACAATTCTTTAGTCCGCAGCCCCAAGGTATGATCGGTTCCAGCAACTATCGCCAGCGTCTGATATACATGGTGCAGGAATACCTAGGGGCAAGGTCAGACTTGGACACCTTCCCCACCGAAAATCCTCTGGCTTACTGGGTCTTGAGGATGGATCACTGGCCAGAGCTTGCACAGTATGCAATTGAGCTACTGGCCTGTCCTGCATCCAGCGTTCTTTCAGAACGCACATTCAGTGCTGCTGGAGGATTTGTCACGGATCACAGGGTGCGCCTGTCCACCGACTCGATTGATCGACTGACCTTCATAAAGATGAACCAGTCTTGGATCACCACCAGCTACCAAACACCTGAAGCTGATATAACAGACTAATTTATTTTCAAATGTCACATCCCTTCAAGACTGATGCTGAGTGACTGTCCTGTTATGTTGACTGACTATCCTCCTCCTCCTCAATGATCCGATTGATGATGATAGCTTGGAAGAACATTTTTGTTTCTGGGTGCCGCCACCAGTGGCTAAGGCCCAATTTTTCAGCCCCTGTTTAACAGGGGCGTGTAATTACAATTTTTGATGCAATACTTTGCAACAGGGCTCATTGCTGTGCTCCAAGTACAGTATCTGTGAGGGGTTGCAGTGTTGTGGCACCAGTGCCTAAGGTCCAATTTTTCTGCCCCTGTTTAACAGGGGCATGTAATTACAATTCTTGATCTAATAATTCACAGCAGGGCCCATTCATGCGCCCACCAAGAGTAACTGTGAGGGGTCACAGTGCTGTGGCAACACCAACATGTAAGGGGCAAATTTCAGCAGAGTATATACAGCAGGCCCCTACTTTCAAACATCCAACTTACAGACGACTCCTCCTTGCAAACAGAAGGATACAACAGGAAGTGAGAGGAAATCTACCCCTAGGAAGGCAAATTCTCTCCTGTAAGAGTTAATATGGGGGAAAAAAAGTGTCTCCTCTCCATTGATGCTTTATCACCAATTCTTGTTTCAATAAAAACCCCAATTTTTCAAAAAACATTTGTCATTAGGACGGAAAGTGAGGTGAACTGTTCTGAACAGGTGCACACTGCACAGACAGCAAAACAAATGTTACAGGGGTGATAACCCTTCCCTATGTTTTCCAAAAAGCTTAAAAATAGATTTTTTGGCTGGAGCTACACTTAAACAATGTACCTGTTCAAAATTACAAACAGATTCTACATAAGAACAAACCTACAGTCCCTGTCTTGTATGCACCGCCTGTATATACGGCTGTTCAGAGTATATAGGGCCTTTTTTCTTTTGTGTGCGGGGTTCCCCTTAATATCCATACAAGACCCAAAGATGGGGTAGCTATGCCATTTTTCTTAAAGATTTTCATCCATATTACCGGGACCAGACATTACATTAAAGCCGCAAGCAGTTTTAAAAGGCTTTTTTTCCTTTAAGAAATGTAATTTTGTGCAGGGACAGTTCTAAACACGGGAAACACGTGGCACTTCACAGGCATACTTTAGACACCCCCCAGGTACGATATTTAAAGGAATATTTGACTCTTCTTTTTTTTCACTTTATGCATCATTAAAATGACTGCTCCCGAAAAATGTCCGTTTTTAAAACTTCTTTTTGCATTGATACATGTCCCCTGGTGCAGAACCCGGGTTCCCAAACCTCTGCGATTTTTATTTTCTGCTAAAAATAATAATAAAAAGACCGAAAATTTTGAAAAAACAAAACAATTTTTTTTTGTTTCAGTTACAAAACGTTGTAAATAAGTACGTTTTCTCCTTCACTAATGGGCACCGATAAAGGCAGCACGGATGGGCACCAATAGGCACAGATGGGCGGCATGGATAGGTGGCACTGTACTGTAATGTGTTGTACTAATGGATGCCAATCTGTGCCAAACAATAATGCCTGCCAATCAGTGATGCCCATTGTGGGCACTGATTGGCATCCCTGGTGGTCTAGGGTGGCATACCTGGTGGTCCAGTGTGGGCATCCTCGGGGGGGCTGCGCTGATGATCAGCACAACCCCCCCTGTCAGAGGAGCAGCCGATCGGCTCTCCTCCACTCACGTCTGACAGACGCGAGTGAGGAAAAGCCGATCACCGGCTTTTCCTGTTTACATCGTGATCAGCCGTGATTACCACGTGATCAGCCCTGTCCAAAGAGTCTCCGCCGGAGACTCTTTACGTAGATCAGTGTTGCGGGGTGTCAGACTGACATCCCGCAACAACGATCGCCCCCCGGGGGCGCGCAGCGGCTCAATATCCTGAAGACGTCATATGACACCGTCAGGGTATTGAAACCACTTTGCCGCCGTCGTTTTGCAATAGGGCGGGCGGCAAGTGGTTAAAATACAGGGCATTGCCACACATGTAAATGAGCCCTTAGGGCCACCAATCACATCCTCAAACCTGAATACATCACCCTTCCTTTTCGAACCAAGCTCAGAGGCGCTCAGTGCTTCCAGGTTCACACACAGCCAGGAAGATCTGAGAGAGAGTAGAATCTCCCTCTGCAAAGTAGAGCAAAGAAAAAGTCTCTGCCTGTGGCAGTTAGTCAGTTCCTCCCAGCATCAGTTAGCATCAGATTACCTGCCATAAAAATTCCAGTATCTATACCATAGTTTGTAGATGCTATAACACTTTTCCGAAAACCAACCAATATACACTTATTGTGACTTTTTTTTCTCCAAAGACATGTAGCAGAATAAATTTTGGCCAAAATTTTTATTAAAAAAAAAAATTATTAAAAAAAAAATTGTATAATGGTAAATGTTTTATAGCAGAAGGTAAAAAAATAGGATTTTTGTACTCACCGTAAAATCCGTTTCTCTGGCATCCATGGACTGACACAGCGTGTCTTATACACCTTTACACGTGGGTTATGTCCCTGCTTGCAGGAGAAGACCTAGGCAGAATGTGAGATGTTATACATACATTCTAAACAGCCAGAGCTGAACAGCCCCGCCCAGGGGGGCGGTCCCTCCGGGCATAACCCTCCCACTGCAGTCAGCAGACCTCAGTTCGTAACAAAGCAGTACAAACTTAAAAAGAAGGGTGGGTGCTGTGTCAGTCCATGGATGCCAGAGAAACGGATTTTACGGTGAGTACAAAAATCCTATTTTCTCTTGTCATCCATGGACTGACACAGCGTGTCTTATACACCTTTACACGTGGGATGTCCCAAAGCAGTGTCAAGAGGGATGGGAGCAGTATAAATGGAAAACCAAAAACTTCACTCCAAACAAGGCAGAGCTCCTCAACGGAGGAGTTGCAACATCAAACAGCGGCCTGCAACACCTTGCGGCCGAAGGAAGCATCCGAAGATGCAGCCACGTCAACCTTATAAAACTTAGAAAAGGTATGAACAGACGACCAGGTCGCCGCCTTGCACACTTGTGCAACCGACGCTTGATGTCGGAAAGCCCAGGAAGCACCAATTGCCCTGGTGGAATGTGCCGTAACCGGAAAGGGAGGCGCCCGCCCCTTGAGAGCATAAGCTTGAATGACGGTTTGTCTGATCCACCTAGAAATGGTGGCAGACGAAACCGCTTGGCCCTGTTTTGGCCCAGAGACAGCCGCAAATAGTGAGTCAGACTTCCGAATAGAAGCAGTAGCAGACAGGTACACCCGCAAGGCTCGTACCACATCCAAAGTGTGTAGCGCAAACTCTCTGGGATGCGATGGGTGAGGACACAAGGACGGGAGGACAATGTCCTCGTTTAAGTGGAAGGCCGAGACCACCTTTGGCAGAAAGGAAGGTCGCGGACGTAACACCGCCTTATCCTTATGGATGATCAAAAAGGGCGACTTGCAGGACAAGGCCGCCAATTCAGACACTCGTCTAATGGAAGTAATGGCCACCAAGAAGGCCACCTTCTGAGACAAAGTCAAGAGGGGAATATCTCTAATATTTTCAAAGGGAGGTTCCTGGAGGACCGAGAGCACCAAATTCAGATCCCACGGGGGGAGAGGAGGCTTGACAGGGGGGAGCACATGGCGAACCCCCTGCACAAAGGTGCTAACCAAGGGATGACCCGCCAGCGGTCGCTGAAAGAAGATGGCCAAGGCCGAAATCTGACCCTTAATGGTACTCAAAGCGAGCTTTTGGGTCACGCCACAGAAAATGCAGGATTCTGGGAACGGAATACGTTCGTGGGCGCCAGTCCAGCTCTTCGCACATGGCGATGTAAGCTCTCCAAGTACGGTGATAGATCCTTCTGGAGGAAGACTTCCGTGCCCTTAACATGGTCGAAATGACCGAATCCGAGAGACCTCGGTCTCTCAGCACCTGGCTTTCAATAACCATGCCGTTAAAACCAGAGACTGAAAAGCAGGATGAAATATAGGACCTTGAGACAGAAGGTCCCCCCGTATCGGTAACCGCCAGGGAACGTCTGCGACGAGACGTACCAGATCGGCGTACCAGTGACGCCGAGGCCAATCCGGAGCAATGAGGATCACCGGAATTCCCTCGGTCGCTACCCTGCGGAGCAGGCGAGGGAGCAACTGCAGCGGAGGATAAACGTATATCAGGCGATACTGACCCCATGGGGCCACCAACGCATCCGAGGCATCCGCCCAGGGATCCCTGGATCTGGCCACAAACCTCGACACCTTGCGATTGAGTCGAGAAGCCATCAGGTCCACATCCGGCGTGCCCCACCGTCTGCAAAGAAGTTGAAAGACCTCCGGGTGCAAGGACCACTCCCCCTGGTCCAGCGTCTGGCGACTTAGATAGTCCGCCTGCCAATTGTCTACGCCCGGAATGTAGACGGCCGACAGAGCCGGCACGCTTCTTTCGGCCCACCTCAGGATGCGGGCGACCTCGGAAGCCGCAGCTGAGCTCCGAGTCCCCCCTTGATGGTTGACATACGCCACTGCTGTGGCGTTGTCCGAGTGTATCCTGATGGAGTGACCCTGTAGTTTCTCCGACCATGAGGAGAGGCACAGTCTGATTGCCCGTATCTCCAGCACATTGATCGGTAAGAGGACTTCGTCCGGAGTCCAAAGCCCTTGGGCCGATAGGACTCCCCAGACTCCCCCCCAGCCCGTCAGGCTGGTGTCCGTCGTGATCACCGTCCATTGGATGGGGAGGAACGACTTCCCGGACCGAAGAGCCGGGGACCTCAACCACCACGTCAGGGACGCCCTGACCAGGTGACTCACCTGGATCTGAAGATCCAAGGACAACTGGGATTTGTCCCAAGTGGACAAGATCTCTTTCTGTAAGGCCCTGGTGTGCGCTTGGGCATAAGGAACGGCCTCGAAGGAGGCCACCATGAGTCCCAGGACTCTCATGCAAAAGCGGATTGACGACCATTTTCGGGACGTCAGCACCCGTACTGCAGACTGAAGTGTCAGTAGTTTGTCTGGGAGGTAGGAAGACTCTTGCTTCCAAGGAGTCCAGAATCAGACCTAGATACTCCAGACGCTGAGTCGGGACTAGAACCGACTTCTGAACGTTCAGGAGGGTCTGACTGACGATAGACACACTTTCTTCCAATTCTGAGCCACTGTCTGCTCTTAGAAGGAAATCGTCCAGATAGCCCACGATAGCAATGCCTCGCTGTCTCAGCAAAGCTAGGACCGGAGCAAGCACCTTGGTGAACACCCTCGGTGCCGAGGCCAGGCCGAAGGGAAGAGCCACAAATTGATAGTGGACTTCGCCGACCGCAAAGCGCAGAAACTTCTGGTGGCTTGCGCAGATCGGAACATGCAAGTAGGCGTCCTTGATGTCCAAGGATGCCAGAAAATCCCCTTGACGGAGTGTAGCGACCACCGTGCGAATGGATTCCATGCGGAATTTTTGCACCTTCACGAAGGCATTCAGGGCCTTGAGGTCCAGGATCGGCCGAACCCCGTCCTTTTTTGGAACAACAAACAGATTCGAGTAGAACCCCTGAAACCTCTCCTGGGACGGAACCGGCACAATTACTCCGGACCCGATCAAATCCTGTACAGCCCCCAAGAGGGCTGCCCGACGGGCAGGAAGGAGAGGGAGATTTGAGGGAAAGAATCTGTCTGGGGGCCAGGAGCGGAACTCTATTCTGTATCCTGAGGTGACCACCTCGCACACCCACCGGTCGGAGATCCGGGAGGTCCACCGATCCGTGAACCTGCAAAGTCGTCCCCCCACCCCAGAGACGGGCGGGGGCAAGACTTCACGCGGAGGCGGGCTTGGGAGCCGGCTTGTTCGGCTTACGCACCCAGGGGCGCTTGTGCCCGCCAGCCGCACTGTTGTCAGTCTGGGATGGCTTACCCGTGGACTCTGACGGACGAAAAAAACCCTTTTTTTGCTGGAAAGGAAGGACCCGGTTTACGTTGGGCCTCCTTACCCTTGATAGTTTGAGGAAGGAGAGTGCTTTTACCTCCCGTGACATCCTTGATGATGTCATCCAGAGCAGCACCAAAAAGTCTACCACCCTTAAAAGGTAGATCCGTCAGGAGCTTCTTAGAGGCTAGGTCAGAAGACCAGCATTTCAACCAGATGAGACGACGCAATACCACCGCCGAGACAGAGGCCCTGGATATTAAAGGGGCCGCGTCCAACGTGGCGTCGCACACATATATCAGACCCTGCACCATCTGGTGGGCCAGAGCAATAGTGTCTGGAGGAAGGTTATACTCCTGCACAGTTTGGTGCAAAATTTTTGCCCATTCCGTGAGTGTCTGAGACACAAGGGTCGCCGCTACTACGGGCCGTAGGGCGGATCCCAACAAGGCGAACATGGCTCTACTCACCACTTCTGACCTCCTGTCAGTGGGGTCCTTAAACGCAGGAGTCCCCTCCATCGGGAGAGTGGTGGCCTTGTTTAAACGGGCGACTGGAGGGTCGACCACCGGGGGAGAAGCCCACTTTTTAAGCAGGGCGTCTTCAAAGGGGTATCTAATAGACAAACGCCGCGGGACCCTAAAAGTCTTCTGCGGCTTTTCCCAGACCTGGTCAATGAGCTGGTCAAAGAAAGGTACATATGGAAAAACTTTTTTAGAAGGCTTGGTCTTAAAAGAACCAAAGGAGACTGTATCCGCCTGAGGTTCTGCGGTCGCAGCATCTAGCTTGAGAGTGTCCCTCACAGCATCAATGAGTTCACTAACAAGCGCCCTGTCATTTACTGACTCAGAACTGGAGTCTTCCTCACAAGGAATGTCCTGTTCAAAACCATCCAAATATTCAGAGCTAGGGTCCTGAGCAGCAATAACTAGGCCCATATCTGAAGCAGAGCACTCCCCTTGTGGAGATAAAGTGGGGAGAGGGCGCTTTTTTGCTCCCTTGTGCTCACACACAGCTTCCATCCTGGTCAGAAATGATTCCAGGACTGCCGACAACTGGTCCATAGGGACCGCAGGTGCTGGAGCACTGGCTGCTGCCTCTGGCATGTTAGGGGAAGCTGGTGACTCTGACTCCATAATGTCCCTCTCAGACCACCCACAGGCCGTGCTGACTGAAGTAGGGGAATGCCCAGGGAACCCACCAACCTGACCAGGACCGCTCGGTTCCGCCGCTCTGTCTCACTGCGCCGCGCTGCTCAGCGTGAGTGAGCTGAGAGGAGAGAGTGTGAGGAGATTCGCGCCGTTTCCAGCGGCGCTAGAGGCCAAACTAGTGCCAGAAAAGACGTGCGGCTACAAGAAAATGGCCGCCGCAATGTGCTCCGGCGGGCCCCGGCAAGATGGCCGCCAATGTAAAAATCAGCACACACACAAAACATGGCACCGAACGGCGCCCAGGCCCCTCACCTCCAAAAACAAAACAGCCCCAGCGAGTGCAGAGCAGCATGAGCCCCCCCCCCAGGACAGTATGGCCCCCAGGCACCCCCCATAGTACAGCGCCAGCACTAGTGAACAGAGAGTGACATTAAAAACACAGGGGGAGACAGGGAAATCCCCCCCACACAAGAAACACACAGCATGTACTCACCTGCAGCCAGGAGAGACTACTTACCCGTCCCCTGAGGGACCCGCTGGTGTGTTTCTGACAGAACTATCACAGTGCGGTACTGAGTAGCTGTCGGCCCCTTCCACGGCGAAAGATACAGCCGGACTGTTCTATCTTGAGAGGACCGCGGAGCTGGAAGCCCACCGGCCACCCCTGGAGTCGTGGGGCATGTCGTGAACTGAGTCTCACGCACACAAGGCGAGGATCAGCACGCTCGATGGTCGGACAGGGAAGACTACGAGGATATCTTGTACCCAACCTGTTGCCCAGCCGACAGTTGATAGAAGATCTCAAAAAAAAAAATAAAAAAAATAATAATAGGAAATTTTTTTCCAAAAGAATAAAAATAGGTCAGGAGACTGGCTCCTGAGGGAGCCACGTCTTCTCCTTCTGCTAGGCAGAAAAAAACTGAGGTCTGCTGACTGCAGTGGGAGGGTTATGCCCGGAGGGACCGCCCCCCTGGGCGGGGCTGTTCAGCTCTGGCTGTTTAGAATGTATGTATAACATCTCACATTCTGCCTAGGTCTTCTCCTGCAAGCAGGGACATAACCCACGTGTAAAGGTGTATAAGACACGCTGTGTCAGTCCATGGATGACAAGAGAAATATGGTTTATTTTTTTTTTCAAAATTGTATTTTTCCGTTTATATAATAAAAAACCAAGAGGTCATCAAATACCACCAAAAGAAAGCTCTATTTGTGTGAAAAAAATTATATAAAATTTAGTTTAGGTACAGAATTGCATGACCACGCAATTGGCAGTTAAAAGTAGTGCAGTGCCGAATAGCAAAAAATGGCCTGGTCATAAAGGGGTTAAAACCTTCCAGAGGGCAAGTGGTTAATGCAACTCTATGCGTAAAAAATAAAATTTTAACACGTGCACAACCGTAAATCAGCTCCGAAGGGACTTCAACGTGAGGGTTTAGTCCCCCCTGGGCCTTTAACAATCAGACCACATCCGACTCCTCAAGAGGATGTTCCTCTCAGGGCTTCCCTCCCTCCAAGAAGTAGTCCATCCAGTAGTACCACTTTTTATGAAACGTTTTAGGTTTAGGAGAGGATGTAATGCCATATTTTAATAGTACGTGTGAGAAGTGAGACTTAAAAGCGTTTGTTCCCAACATTTCATATTCCCGATATGTGCCTGCTGTACTTGTATGAGAAAAGTATCCTGTTCTTTTTTAATTGCTTCCTTTGTGTGAAATTTCTGCCATTCCTGCTAGTCCCTCTGCTTTCCTATGAAAAACTGACCACACTAAGCAGGAGAGCTCAGCTCAGTAAGTTCTCAAGCTATGCTGGGAACACAGCCTGCTCTTTTCCAGTGATCAGACTTGTCCCGACACACCACACCTACACAGCCAGTCAATGGGAAGCTCAGTGTACTACTGCTTTTCCTCCCCCCCAGCTCTTATGCAGCCGAAAACAGAAGTAATGTGAAAACTTATTAAAAAAAAAAAAAAAAAAAATGAGCGGATGTCCGTGATAGGCGGAACACTGAATGCTGGGAAATTGAGTGTTCCGCCTATCACAGACGAGGAGGAGGCGCAGCTTTTGAATACTGGAACGGCCGCTGCCGATCAGGTACGCAGGCACAGTGAGGCATTGGGCACATAACCAATATTATTTATTGTTTTCCCTCCTATTATTTTTATACACTGAAAAAATTACATATACATCATCCTTCTACCGCCCCGCCCCCCGTGTATATACAATATAACCAATATAGTTACTTTGCTGAGTAACTAAATTACTTTTTCAATGTAGTAACCGAGTTACTAACTCAATTACTTTTTGGAAGAAGTAATTTGTAACTGTAACTAATTACTTTAACGCAAGATGAACAACACTGGATACATTACTTGTTTTTGCCTATTAGTGGATGTGCACCATAGACACACCCCTCAATTTTCATGTGTTCACCATCTGATAAAGAGTTGCTTAACGCTCTCTATAAATGTAAGTTAATGAACACCAGTCTGGCTTTAAACTAAATCATAAAATGAAGTTAGTTAAACATTTGTGGTGGGATGATAGTCTGCGGGTCCAAAGTAATACAGGTCTAATTTCTCGTGAACCACACAAAGACTCAAATTTGATAGAATGAGGTCAGCCTCATCCTGCGTTTCCCGATTTATGTATTTTTTGAATCGGTCTGGTCGGCAGGGCTAACAATAAACTGAATTCTGACCTGGATATTCCACACAGATTAGATAGTGTTAATGATCTCAGAGATGCAAAGTCAAACAAGGATATCTAATAAATACCTCAGGAATAATTTTATGTAAAAACTTTAAACTGGGAGATGTTTGTACCTTCACAGCAGATTTACTGGGAAAAAAATAATCGCTTTAGGAGTAACATCCAATCAAAATCTTAAATAATACAGAAAATGAAGCGTACATCTGCAGCGGTTCCACACTTAGCAGTTGGGGAAGTTAAGTAGTCTCTCTTGTTTCACTGTCTGGTTGGGTAGGTGGGGGTCTTCTCTCCTTTGCTGGGTCCTGCTGTAAACCAGGATTTAGGTCTGGATAACAAAAATAAAAATTAAGTGATAGAACAAAAATATAAATAAATATGGCACCTGAAGGGGTATCCTACCTGGCTTTGGCTGATTTTCTAACTGTGCCTCTGGCTGCTCACACCACAGTTTGTAGTTTGGGTTATTAAGGAAGCGTTTGGTAAGACCACAACTCAGGCATCTAACGATTGTTAGTCGTTGTCCTCGGTGTTCTGTGTGAAGAATATTTTTAAAGCATTTTTTTTTTCTTTAACCTATACTCTTAAAGCAGACAGTCTAGTCAAAGGAAGCATAACCACATGACAGTGCCTAGGGTTGGGTAATTTTTTTGCCAAGTTTGAGATTCAGTCATTAGGGAGTCATTTCACACAACACACATTTAATTAACGGATATAAATTTTGCAAAATTTTACTTTGAATAGGTTTTTATTGAGAAAAGATTTGATACCAGGCATCAGGCTGTGGCTGTAGCAAAGAGCCATCAGTGTTTGGGGCTACCTACCCTGCTAAACGGGTGTTTCAGGAGCTGAAACCATAAGGCTTCATGCACACAGGCAGAAAATAAATGGCACTGTTAGGAGTCTGGCGGGTTTTTTTTTGTTTTGTTTTTTTACTCCTCTGAACGCAGTTCTGTGTTAGCCTATGTGACAATGCACATCAGGCATTTAGATCAGCATTTTAAGTTTAGAAGCAAACAAAAAAAAACAAACAAAGCTGTGTTCAGAGAGAAGCTTATGAGCATAATTTGTGTGCATATAAGAGTAAATGTATTCCAATGGCCAGAATAAATTAATATTCTGGCTAGTAGAATGCATTTGGGTTCAGCACCATACATGCAAAAATGTGCACCATTAGAAGCATTTTTTTCTGCCAGGTTCAGGCAGAAATTTTTTAGCATACTTAGACCATAAATTCATACACTCGTGTGGATGAGGCCTAAAAATCAGCTCTCCTTCAAACCTTGGCAAATTCTCCTTACAATATGATAAAAAAAAATGGCTAGCCAGATATAGATCCAGACATAGAAGCAGCTATATGGAAATCTTACCTATTCCTATAAAACTCTAATCTGCCTCTAGATTCTTTCAGCAGCCTATTGGTCCTTTACTGCTCAGTCAGGCTGGCCATACATGGTTTGAATCTCCTCTAGTTCAGCAGGAGCCCGCTGAGATTCGAACTGTTAATGGGCAGGCTGAATGTACCAAGTTGATCAAAAATCAATCAACTTGGGTGCAACCAGCCTGACAGGTTCTCTTGCGATTATCACTAGCGGCTGCTATAGCCACTAGTGATAATTATTGTCTTCTCCCAGCAGGGATGGCTCTCCCTGCTCCTCCGCAATGGCTTCCCGCATCAACACTGTGTGTCAAGGGGGAATCTAGCAAATTTCTTGCTTGCAACATGTGGCTGCAGGAAAGAAATGTGCTTCATGTATGGCTGGCCTAAGACCAACCATCATATTAGAGAGGATTGAGAAGTGGGCCGAGTTTGACTTTAAACATTTTTTTGTTTTTTTTTAAAATCAAAATAGGTTCATAATTCCGCTTCCGCTATGTGTTTCTCACTGGAAAGAACCTCTGCCTATGAATTTTATTATCACATGCTCAGTTTCAATTGCCCTGGTTTGTGACAGAATTGCCTTTAAACCAATCACAAAGCCAAAAATAAAATACATTAGTCACCTAAAAATTATTTTATTAGAAATGCATAAGCTTTCAGATTTTACACACAGCTTCACTCAAACCATTGTGATGAAGATACTGTTCGCTATCAAAATCTGTCATTGAGCATTTTTAGCTTACTTCTTTGACGCACAGTACACGTGATTCCAGAAAGAAGGAGGGAGCTGCATCGCTTACAAATCGTTCTTTTGACAGATGGATCCCTAAAAAAGCAATTTCAAGAGGCAGTTTTTACAAATGCTGCAGTTACTTAAAACATATAATGCCTGGAAGAGAACATCAAGCAATTACTTCTAGCAACACTTCATAGTGGCTAAAGAATAGGCTTTGAAAAGCACCGACTGTCAAAATAGTTTCTAAATACTCCTGAGTATCATGGTTAAAAGTCTTTGAATTCTGCTTATGACTATACATCTGTTCTGTTTATTAGATATACATTAATATCTCTAAACTATTCCAGAGCTTTAAAGAGAACAGTTAACCATTCACAACGTTCTCTGTCCCCACAGAATTGTACAATCTAATGGCCTGCTGACACACAAAAAGATCAAAAGTTCAGCAAGGCAGAGGGCAATTCATTAAGAACATCACTTTGGGGATAACCATTTACCTTTTTATGCATATTGCCTCCAATAATCAAATCCAAGTCATCAGGGCTAACAACCACTTAGCTGCCATGCACAATATACATAGTTATGTGAAAAAAAAAAAAAAAAAAAAGTGGAAAAAAAAAAAAAAAGTATTTTTTGGGTCTTTGACTAGGGTAGTCTAAAATCCTCCATTTCTTCTTTTTGAGCCTTACCTTGGTGGGTTTCCTAGGTGTTTTGGATCATTATTCATTATCGTATTGAAAGTCAAATTTCTGGCTCAACTTAAACTTTTAGACAGAAGGCACTAAATTAAACACACTTTGATATGATCCAAAATGTAAAGCGGACTCAATGAGTTACCCAGGCTCTGAAGCAGCAAAGCAATCCCAAACTTTAACAATTCCACCACTATGCTTCACAGTTCCAGAAATAATGTCTTACATTTGCATACATGTCTACTGTTACAAAACTATTCTATTTTAGATTGATGGGCATCTAGCACATTGTTCTAGTCTTTGCTTAGATGTTCAATAGCCAATTCTAGCCCTGTTCTCAATCTCATTTTGGATAGCAAAGGCTTTTTCTTAAAGTGGTAGTAAACTCAGGTCTTAAAAATAAAAAAAAGCTGGTCCCCCTGCAGGTTTAAGTCATAATGTACTTGTAAATCCAGCGTCAATCATGATGAATGCCGCCACCACGGAAAAAAAAAAAAAGAAAAAAAGAACTGGCTCCCGCTGTCTAGCAGCTCCACTTCATAGCGGTTGCTTGCTGAGTCGATTATGTCACAAGGGAGAGAGATCCCTTAGTTTATTTAGTGGAGCTGTCAGAAGGCAGGAGCCAGCTTTGGGTGCAGAGCTATTTATTTTTTTGGGGGGTCAGTGGAGTTCATCGTGATTGATCCTGGATTTACTTTGGGGGACATTGCATTTGTTTTTATTTAATAAAAAAAACTTGTCAAAAAACGGTCTGCGTTTTTATTTATTTTTGGTGAATGAGTAGGGGTACATAAGGTGCTTTGGGGGATCCCCCTCTACCCTAAAGCACCCCCCTATGTTGATGGCATGTGGCCTGGTATGGTTCAGGAAGGCTGCATGCTCAGATAAGGATCTGCTATGGATTTTGGGGGAACCCCAGTGCCATTTTTTTTCCCTTTTTCATTTTGGTGTGGGGTAACCCTCAAAATCCATACCTCTTAATGTTCGCACTGGAATTACACCTGACAAACAGAAATTGCGCTGTGAATTTGCACCTAAACAGCACTCAATGAAAACGGATGGAATTTGCACCAAAGCAGTGTGAGCCCGAGGCAGTCCGCAGACTGTCCCGCATTAAGTGATAGCTTTTGATTAGTCTAAAAAAACTGTCACATGACACTAAAAATAATAGATATCGGTAACTAGTATCGGTGAGTACATGAGAAAAAGTATCAGTACTCTTAAAAAACTGGTATCAGTGCAGCCCCATTAGTAACAATAACTTAAGAAATGTTTGCTCTATTTTACAGCTATAATCAGGTACAGTATATGAATGAAAGGTGGGCAGTAATCAAATGGACCACAACCCTGCAATTTTTTCAGTTGTGCTGTTCCATCTATTTTAAATAAAGATACTAAAAATGTCCAAGTTTTTTGCTATACTTACCTGCTCTGTGCAATAGTTTTGCACAGAGCAGCCTCGATTCTCTTCTTGGGTCCCGCTCTGGCGCTCCTGGCACCGTCCCCCCTGCTGACACTGCCCCCCCCCCCCCCCCCCCGCTGAGTGCCTCCAGAGCAAGCTGTTATGGGGGCACTCGTGCACGCTTGGTTCCAAAGCCGCTTGTGTGTGTCTGAGACACACAGAGCATGGCTCGGCCCCGCCACCCGCTCCCTTCCTGTGATTGACAGCAGCGGGAGCCAATGGTTCCCGCTGCTGTGTCTCAGCCAGTGGGGGGGGGGGGTGAGAGAGACCCAGAAAAGCTGCTGCTCTCATGCACATTGCTGGATTGGAATCGAGCACAGGTGAGTATAAGAGGGGGCCGAGGGGGAGCTGCACACTCAAGGTTTTTTTTTTACCCTCATGCATAGAACCACTTTAAGGGCATGCATTGTTCTCATTTTTTTCATGTAACAGTATATACCACATTCATCCACATTACCGAAAATAGAGTATAAAAAGTACCCACAACATAAAACCACTGTTAATTAAAACTTACTGTCTCAAGACTAATCGCTTGCTAATTGTTCTTTGCGTATGGCAATAAAAGCGGGCAAGTTCTAAGTTCTCTGGGTTTTGGGCCAAAACGCAATGTGCAGCCTAAAAAAGAAAAAACAAAACAAGATTGTTAAAAAAAATAAAAAAAAAATAAATATAAATATATATATATATATATATATATATATATATATATATATATATATATATATATATAAAGTTGCAAAAATGTAAACCCTTTGGAGTTATATGGATCTCTACATGAAAAGAAAGCTAAAATGTGGTCTTATGTTCATCTACGTCATATATATGGGTTTGTTGGTTGGACAGTTTCCAGAAACAGACCAGTGTCTCCAGTCCCGAGTAATTATTAAAAGAAGAAGTACAAGAGAGACAATGCTCTCTCAAGGCGTGATGGGACTGTTAAGTGGAGATGGTGTGTCTGTTAAGGTGAGCACTCAGACAAGAATACTTAAGAAAATATAAATTTATTAATATTAGAAGTTAAAAATTACACAGTCATAATATTTAGACCATGAGTGGATGCTTGATGCATGAAATTAGATGCTTGATTATGCAGGAAGCCAACATGTTTCACATAGTGCTTCTTCAGGGCACCGCATACATCTATACTTACATCTAGTTTATACAAGACATAAAAGACATGTCATTAGTATAATAACAAACATACATTTAAAGATTTTATTACAGGTATACATTTTTTTATCAAGTAAAATGATATATTTCGCAGCAAAAACTGCTCACCTGGTCTAAAGAATTGAATGACTCACATACGTCACTGCCCAGGCATCAACATCTCCGAGGTATCCCCTGTGGTTATGTGTCCGGTGGGAGCCAGACCCACCAGAGTGGCACGTGAGGTTACTGGATCGTTTAGCAACCAATATAGTGCGTTCAATAGGAATCTACAAAGTTTTTAATAGAATAATTATGGTAGCTAGGTAGAGTGGAATCAAATATAATATAGTTGAATGGCTAGTAGGAGTATGTTAAGAAGGCTAATTTTAGCTCAAGATTGAGCCTGCATATAGCAAATGAATATACGTGTAGATAATATGGTACCAAGCCACTACTACAAGTATAGATCCTAATGACTTAAGATAATGGTAAAAATTGAGAGCATATACCTGCTCATGTGGTTATATTTGTTGCACCATTGCAAGCCCTGTCGACTGGACCAGGAATAGGTTAGGAGTTTGGGAGACCCTCAGCAGATGTAAAGCTGGTGATTAAATGGATAGTGACTTGATGTTAATACATGGGACATGAATATATTAGAGGTGCGCATCTTCACTGGCCTCACGATTCGATTATCAGGTCAACGATTCGATTCGATTCCGCGATGCATCACGATTACAGCGCAAGTGCGCATGGTTTTCACCAAAAAAATTTAAGCAGTCAGGACAACTCAATTTTTTTTATTATATCTGTTCTTTTTTTTAAAAAGACAACACTCCCTGCACGTAGCAAATTCTAAACAAAGCAGACAACAACTTGGACCTAGTACAGGAGATGATCAGCTACTGCGGACACGCTACAGGAGATGATCAGCTACTGCGGACACGCTACAGGAGATGATCAGCTACTGCGGACACGCTACAGGAGATGATCAGCTACTGCGGACACGCTACAGGAGATGATCAGCTACTGCGGACACGCTACAGGAGATGATCAGCTACTGCGGACACGCTACAGGAGATGATCAGCTACTGCGGACACGCTACAGGAGATGATCAGCTACTGCGGACACGCTACAGGAGATGATCAGCTACTGCGGACACGCTACAGGAGATGATCAGCTACTGCGGACACGCTACAGGAGATGATCAGCTACTGCGGACACGCTACAGGAGATGGTCAGACTGCGGACACGCTACAGGAGATGGTCAGACTGCGGACACGCTACAGGAGATGGTCAGACTGCGGACACGCTACAGGAGATGGTCAGACTGCGGACACGCTACAGGAGATGGTCAGACTGCGGACACGGTACAGGAGATGGTCAGACTGCGGACACGGTACAGGAGATGGTCAGACTGCGGACACAGTACAGGAGATGGTCAGACTGCGGACACAGTACAGGAGATGGTCAGACTGCGGACACGCTACAGGAGATGGTCAGACTGCGGACACGCTACAGGAGATGGTCAGACTGCGGACACGCTACAGGAGATGGTCAGACTGCGGACACGCTACAGGAGATGGTCAGACTGCGGACACGCTACAGGAGATGGTCAGACTGCGGACACGCTACAGGAGATGGTCAGACTGCGGACACGCTACAGGAGATGGTCAGACTGCGGACACGGTACAGGAGATGGTCAGACTGCGGACACGGTACAGGAGATGGTCAGACTGCGGACACAGTACAGGAGATGGTCAGACTGCGGACACAGTACAGGAGATGGTCAGACTGCGGACACGCTACAGGAGATGGTCAGACTGCGGACACGCTACAGGAGATGGTCAGACTGCGGACACGCTACAGGAGATGGTCAGACTGCGGACACGCTACAGGAGATGGTCAGACTGCGGACACGCTACAGGAGATGGTCAGACTGCGGACACGCTACAGGAGATGGTCAGACTGCGGACACGCTACAGGAGATGGTCAGACTGCGGACACGCTACAGGAGATGGTCAGACTGCGGACACGCTACAGGAGATGGTCAGACTGCGGACACGCTACAGGAGATGGTCAGACTGCGGACACGCTACAGGAGATGGTCAGACTGCGGACACGCTACAGGAGATGGTCAGACTGCGGACACAGTACAGGAGATGGTCAGACTGCGGACACAGTACAGGAGATGGTCAGACTGCGGACACAGTACAGGAGATGGTCAGACTGCGGACACAGTACAGGAGATGGTCAGACTGCGGACACAGTACAGGAGATGGTCAGACTGCGGACACAGTACAGGAGATGGCCAGACTGCGGACACAGTACAGGAGATGGCCAGACTGCGGACACAGTACATGAGATGGTCAGACTGCGGACACAGTACATGAGATGGTCAGACTGCGGACATAGTACATGAGATGGTCAGACTGCGGACACAGTACAGGAGATGGTCAGACTGCGGACACAGTACAGGAGATGGTCAGACTGCGGACACAGTACAGGAGATGGTCAGACTGCGGACACAGTACAGGAGATGGTCAGACTGCGGACACAGTACAGGAGATGGTCAGACTGCGGACACAGTACAGGAGATGGTCAGACTGCGGACACAGTACAGGAGATGGTCAGACTGCGGACACAGTACAGGAGATGGTCAGACTGCGGACATAGTACATGAGATGGTCAGACTGCGGACACAGTACATGAGATGGTCAGACTGCGGACACAGTACAGGAGATGGCCAGACTGCGGACACAGTACAGGAGATGGTCAGACTGCGGACATAGTACATGAGATGGTCAGACTGCAGACATAGTACATGAGATGGTCAGACTGCGGACATAGTACAGGAGATTAGCAGGTAAGTATAAAAAAATAATACCTGTTGTGCCGAGATTTAGAATGGTTCCCCCGCCGGATTCTGTTCCCCCCTGTCTCTCGGCTCCTATCGGAACTCCGCCCTCCTCATCGCTGTACATTGCCGCTCCTCCTACTGTTCCTCACGAATTCAAATGCTCCTAATACCGCCCGCCTCTCCAGCCCTCTGCTCATTAGCATTCGTGAGGCGTAGGCGTGAGCGGCGCTGGAGAGGCGGGGCGGTATTAGAAGAATTTGCATTCGTGAGTACTAGGAGAGAGCGGCAATGTACAGGGCTGAGGGGGGGGCGGAGTTCCGATAGCTGAGTGACAGAGGGAACAGAATCCGGCGGGGGAACAGTGCTGTGTACAATGCCGCGCTCATGTGACTGCCCTCTCTCCTCTCTGCTTTCACGACGTCTCTGACGCCAGGAGAGACGTGAGACGTGAAAGCAGAGAGGAGAGAGGGTAGTCACATGACCGCGTCATAGGAGGAAAAAAAAAAAAAAAGGCAACAGATCTCCCGGGAGGAGGGGGCGGGGCTAGACAGCGCCAGGAATCGATTAATAGGTTTCCCTGCATCGGTGCCGCATCGGGGACGCCCGAATCGCGATGCACCAATGCAACGATTAAATTCGACACCCCTAGAATATATGTAAATAAAAATAAAAGTAATAAAGATAGAGTCATTTGACAAAATAGCAATAGGGGAATGACCCTGCATAGAACATGCCAATAAAGTTAAATTTACTGGACATACTGCTATGAATGATGGCAAAATTGTCCTATATATGACCCACAGACACTAGCTCATTTGCCGGTATGAGTAAGAAAAACACATCTGGTAAATGGCAGTGTTACACTTGCAGTCAAAAAAAGGATTACAATGAACAACAAGTCCCCATGTTTAAAAGAGCCTATAATAGTTTATATAAGAGTTCCCTTACCTAGTCAAAAGGTGGTGATGTATAAGAATATCCACAATGACACACACACACACACACACACACCGGAAGTGAAGGGTCAAGCTTGACCCCTGACATCACTTCCGGCGCAGGTGTCCCTGGAGGCGCGCATTGCGCACAAGAACCGAAGAAATCGGTCATAGTGCGCAGGCGCCGTAGGTCGCACACTGTGTAGTGTGGACAGGAGATAAGGGAAGGAGAGCTCCCTCCTCTTCACCAGGGACACACGAATAACCTCACTAACGCCGCAAGCCACAGGGGATTAGTTCAGCGGACGATATCCGGAGCAATAATGCTACAGTCATCAAGAAGAAAGACAGAATAATTTAAAATAATTAAATCAATGGCCATCTCTGTAAATATGAACATCCTAACAGCATAGATGCTACATAGTTAGGAAAAAGGATACATGTGTAATACATTGAAAACATAATCGATCCCCTATACTTTTGTCAATTGAGGGTATAAAACAGGGGTCTCCAAACTGCGGCCCGGGGGCCAGATGTGGCCCTTTGCGTGCCTTTATCTGGCCTTTGGGGCACTATTTCTCCAACTGACACCAAGGAACGGGCATCATTCTCCCTACTGACACCATCACTGGGGCAGTATTCTTCCAATAATACCAAGAATGGGGCACTATTTCTTCCATTAAATCCAATGATGGAGCACTGCTGTTGTGGCATTTTATGCTCCCAACGGGCACAATCTGGCCCCCCTAAAGCTTGAAGGATAGTAACCTGGCCCTTTGCTTAGAAAGTTTGGAGACCCCTGGTATAAAACATCATCACCTTACATTTAGCAAGTAAAGTAACCACTAGATGGCGATAATGAGTCACATAATAGACAACACAAAAATAGAACACATACATTGGTCAAGAAAGGTTAAATCAGTAACCTAGACACACTACAAAATAAAAAAACGTAGAGATTAGATAGTAGTGACCATTATTGGTTATAGATAAAAATAGAGTGTTTGTGGATAAGAGATTTATGCAGTGGTGACAACCATGAGTATACCTCTATGTACAGATATATAGTTTTCATCACATGGAGTATCTAAATGTATTGTCTAACAGGAGATATCAGTCTAAGATATTCTAATGGCCTACTGTTTATCAGGATAGACCAATTAAAAATATTGATAACAACGGTATGTATATATATCTACATTGGTCAGGCCACCATGATGAATATTATGGATGGACCAACATTCATCATAGATGTAGCTTCACAGGGTATAGATATAAATTAGATGGCAATTACAAAAAAGGTTTAAATGATAATGCTGTATTTAGTCCTGGTGGGTAGGTGGCTCTCTGATTGAATATCCACCTAGCCTCTTGCTGGAGAATTTTATTGTCAAAATCTCCTCCCCTTTCTAATTCAGAGTTAACTGCTAATGCAAAGAAAGATGTATGATGGATCATAACTGTGTTTGCATATTGGGGTGTATAACAGTCCTGCATCCAAGTAATACAGGTGATCTTGTATACGCTTTGCAAAAGGACGCTTGGTCTTGCCGATATAAAATGCGCCGCGCATAGGCATGTAGCTAAATAGACAATACCAATAGTGCGGCAGTCTGCATACATTTTAGATTTGTGGAAGCCACCTCTTGGTACAGGACAGGTCTATAATTTTCTGGCATTGTGCTGAAGATAGACTTTGGCCTATATCTCGCTCCCATTTGGTAAGGCACTCCATTTTAAAATCCTCTGGGGGTGCAGTCAGGATTGTATACATTTTAGAAATAACGTGAGGAAGGGGCTCCCCTCCCACACAGTACTCCTCGAACTTAGTTCGTGTTCGCCTATATCTTCCTGCAAATCCCAGGGTTTCCAAGTAATGTGTAACCTGTCGGGCTTGCCATATGGGAATTTCATATTGCCCTCCTTGTTGTATTAACATGTCAATTGTTAACCATCCCCTGTCTCCTAAAAAATGCGAAGCTTAAAAACTACCCTTTTCCCTAAGTTTCCTAAATATTTGTGAATCCATACCTGGTGGGAACTCTGGGTTTCCTAAAATCGGAAACAGGGGTTAGTTTTTGGTAGAAAATTTAGGATTCTGGCTAATTTTGTTTCCTATTCTTAGAGTCGTGCCTATCATGGGGTGAGTTTTTACTAAAGATGGTAAAGCCGTATAACACCATAATGCCCTGTTTAGGGGAACTGGGCACATTTGCGGCTCCATAGTGATCCACAATTTATAATCCCCATGTCTACTCCAGTCTACTATCCTACCGAGTTGGGCCGCCTGATAGCATTTATACATGTCTGGTGCCGATATTACTCCTGCCCTCTTAGAGTCAGCCGTGTTATACTTATCCTTGGCCGTTTAATGGCCCAGATAAATTTAGTAAACACGCCACGGACTTGGTTAAAGTAGGACATGGGGACTCCAATCTGCAATGCTTGAAAAAGATAAAAAAGGAACTTCGGCACCACAATCATTTTTAAAATATTACATCTCCCAAACCATGAGTACATACCTTTACTCCATCCATCCTTCCAATAGTATTTTAACTGTGCTAAGTAATGGTACAAAATTTAGCTCGAAGGTATCCATTAAATTTGGAGGTATTCGTGTTCCTAAATAATTCAATGCTTTAGTTGTCCATCTAAACTTAAAGCTGTGTTCTAGTCCACTTTTAATGGAATCCGGGAGTGCAACCCCCATCGCCTCTGACTTACCATAAATTTATTTTTAGGTTCGACATAATCCCATAGGATTCTACTTCTTTCATTAAATTAGGTAATGAAATCTGTGGTCTTGCTAGTGAGAAGAGCATATCATCCGCATATGCCGATACTTTGTATTCCTTTCCCCCCACCTCAATGCCTACAATATCCGGGTTCTGTCTAATCTTATTTAGCAGTGGTTCTAATGTCAAAGCAAATGGAAGAGGCGACAGGGGGCAACCCTGCCGGGTTCCATTTGTAAGTGTGAAAGGCCTCAAGTACACCCTGTTTACTTTTACCAGGGCCCTGGGTCCTGTATACACTCCTGCTATCCATTGGACCATCCACTCTCCTAAGCCCATCTGTTTTAAGACCTCAAACATAAAATTTTCAATTTACTCTGTCGAATTTTTTTTTTTTTAATACGGATGTAGAAAAAGCAAACGCTCGGTGTCTTAGGATTTACCCTATGGATCAAATTTAACACTTTTATGGTGCTATCTCTTGCCTCTCTTGTTGGGATGATTCCTACTTGGTCCAGATGTACCATTTCTGATAACTGAGGCTGTATGCGAGATGCTAGTATCTTTGTCAGAATTTTTAAGTCCACGTTAAACAAAGATATTGGTCTGTAGCTGCTGCAGCTTGCTGGGTCTTTCCCCTCTTTCGGGATAACCGGAATATGTGCTGTTACGGCCTCAGATGGTAACACCACTGTTTGTCCAACTTCATTGAATACCTTAGTCATATACGGCCCCAGTTATGTAATAAAACTTTTATAATATTGTATAGTTAACCCATCCGGGCCTGGTGCCTTACCGTGTTTTATTGTTTTCATAATTGTTTGCACCTCCTCTATAGTAATTGGTCTTCCTAATTCCCTACGGACTGGCAATGGTAATCTAGACAGTCGTGAGGAGGCCACGTATTTCTCAAGAGACAAAGGGGAAATCGATATCTCTGGCAGATTGTATAAAGAGGAATAATATTCCCCAAATTCTTGCGCCATTTCTTTTGGAAGTGAACGTTTTTGATCTGCTTTTGTTTTAACGATTGGTATATATGACCGTGTTTGTTGTTTTTTTAATTTTTTTGCTAATAATTTACCACATTTGTCTCCCGAGTCATACACTGCCCTCCTCCCATACTGTAAAATCGCTTTGGCCTTATAGCCAAGGAGGTCTGCTATTTGTCTTCTCAAATGTGCTAATTCTATCCCTACATTTATTTCTGTTCTCTTTATGTTGCATCTCTAATCCCTGTATCCTTTCTAATAATTATTTTATTTGTTCTTCTCTAGCCTTTTTCACTCGGGGTCCATGTTTAATTAAAATACCTCGGACTACCGCTTTATGGGCCTCACATACTATGCCCGTATCACTCTCTTCATTATAATTTATCTGGAAATACAACGTTATTTCATTGATCAAGTCTTATGTAATTTGGGGAATCTGTAGTAAACTTTCATTTAGGCGCCATCTCCAATCTGTCGATTGGATCCCCCCCAATTTAGAGTTAACTCCATCGTAACTGGTGCATGATCTGTCCATGTTATATTTCCTATTGATATATCCTGTACCGACTGGAGTAGCTGATGAGGTACCAAAAAAAAGATCTATCCGTGAATATTTTTGGTGAGGGTTCGAAAAGTAAGTATAGTCCCCCTCCTCTGGATGAATAATACGCCACCCATCTACCAGTTGAAGTTCATGCAGCTTCCGCAGGATACGTCTTCTAGTGCCTCTGGGTACCGTCCAGGCACCCCCGGATGCATCTACTTTTGGGTCTAAGGGAATATTTAAATCTCCTCCACATATCAACTTTCCCTCCCTAAAATACTTTAGTTTTGAAAGCACTTTAACCAAGAAGCTGTCTTGATGTACATTTGGTGAGTAAATGGTGACTAGAGTTACCTTCTCCCTACCTATAACTCCTTTAAAAGAAAAATATATCTTCCCCCTGGATCCAAACATTTATCCGTAAGTGTCCATGGTATTCTGTTTGAGATTAAAATAGCCACTCCTTTAGTTTTAGCCTCCTGATTGGAAGCTTGGCATACATTTGGAAAATATCTATTTTGGAGATAGGGGAAGACACCTTCCTAAAAGTGCATCTCTTGTATAAATCCTACATCAGTATTTAAATCATTCAATAGCATCTTACGCTTTTCGGGGATATTAAGCCACCTGACATTTAATGATGTAACCCGTATTCTGTCCATCTTCCACACCCCAGAAGATATCTAGCCCGAAAGTCCACACCAACGAGAGAGAGAGAGAGAGAGAGAGAGAGAGAGAGAGAGAGAGAGAGAGAGAGAGAGAGAGAGAGAGAGAGAGAGAGAGAGAGAGAGAGAGAGAGAGAGAGAGAGAGAGAGAGAGAGAGAGAGAGAGAGAGAGGAACAGGAAAAGTGGTCGAGGGTCAGGGGATTGTTCAGCAGCTCCTACTTAGGGATTCTATTCTGCCGTAGATGCCAAAATTGGGGTATTGTCCACAATGGCGTGAGTGGCTAAGCTCCTCCCCCCACCCCTCCAGTCCCTCCTTATCTTATTTAACCCTCTAATGCAGCCCCTTCCTTCACCTATATTTATGTACCGCCACCAATGTCCTGTCCCTTCCTTCTCCAATCCCTTTCTAAAGTATAGGCCCTTCAGTACCCCTATTCTTCATCTTCCTTATTTTAATTTCCTCTTCCATGTTATCCTTTACATCTCACCCCCCTCATTCCTCCCGCTACATACCCATTTATTTCATAAGTACTACTGACTCTTACTACTTCGGGAGGCTCTATCTCTCCTCCTAAATAATATCACCTTCCCAGTTAGTCTAATACCCCCTTCATTTCTATTGAAAATCCAAATTCATCAATGTTTGTCCTCTTTTCTTTCCTTTCTCCTCCCTCCCCATCTAACCATATCTAAAAATCGAATATAATCTCAATGTATTATCTATACATATTCATATTTCTTGTTCAGACATCACGGGACACAGAGCGGCATAGTCATTACTATGTGGGTTATATAGAATTACCTTCAGGTGCTGGCACTGGCAACTTCCAAAACAGGAAGTACCCTCCCCTATATAAGCCCCTCCCATCCGGGAGCACCTCAGTTTTTTGCCAGTGTCTAAGGTGTTGGCCAAGGTTAACATGTATTCATCTGGGCTTGTGTACAGGTTCTCTGGGCCTTAGCAAGCTATTCCGGATCTGACCAAAAAAGCTTCATAGCTAAACGGTCGGTACCCGGGCCTTGCAGAGAAGAGCAGGGTTTTGCCTGCAATGCCTCTCTTAGGAGGGCTGGACCCTGGGATCCAGAGCTCTGGTCATACCCAAAACCAAGAGGCTATCTGTGCAGGGTGCTATACAGGGGAGTGGAATCCTTGGGAACCCGGTCCCTGAAGGTCTAGTACAATGCCTGCCGTGAGAGGTGAAGTTTGGGCTTCTGTGGACCAAACAAAGTCCTGCGGCGGGGAAAAGGTAAGTGGGGGCCCCTCAGGAACTTGGTTCTATTGAGGGGACCCCCAAGCCTAATATGTCTGTCTTTCTGCCTGTTACCTAAAAGGTATTCCCGCTAATAGCTGTATATGCCTAAGAAATCCTAGAAATGTCTTTTCATAAAGGAAGTTTAAAAAAAAAAAAAAAAAAAAAAAAAAAGAGGACAAAGTGCGGTACCTGTGTTTGTCCACTAGAGGCCGCTGTGGAACGTCTTTTTTTCTTGGGACTATTCCTTCCATGGTGAAAGTCCAGGCAGATGAGTGAGCTCTCTATCAGGGAAGCTGCATTCCTCTGTCATGCTGCCAAGTAGTTTCCTTCCATCCCCGAGTCCTGGTGAAACAGGGACCCTGGCTCCTCTCCCTACATGGCGCCAAGAGCGCACACGTGCGCGCAGCGCACACACACACGCTTTCTTTTTATAAGATTTAGCTTCAAAAAAGGGGGTGGAGCCTGGCGGATGACGCGCTCTGTGCGCCCAGCGCTTCTGCGCATGTGCAGGCGTCCCAGCAAGATAAAAGGACTCAGTCCACGCTGCTTGCTATGGACACAGAGCATGAAAAGGAGCTGGTAGCATGGTATAGGGGCTTACAGCGGGCGGTTGATACAGGCATCCCCAGAAAGACGCATTAGTAGACACCCACTAATGTACATAGCAGCAAATTGCATTAGACTATTTCAGTAAAGGGGTGTATTGCGGCTGGAATACCTCAGCTTTGAACTAAGGAATATGCCGCCTAAAAAAACTCCGAGATATACCTCTCAGGAAGTGTAGGGGGTCTCCATCGGGCTCTGAGGATCTGGAGCAGTCATCTGCACCTTCCTCCCCTGAGAAATCAGAGGTTAATACCCATAAGGAACCCCCGGGAGTGCCAGGTACTGCGGCTGTCCTCAGTCCACCTGCTCCTGCATATATAAACAGAGGAGGTTTTTGCCTCAACTCTGGAGGGATTGGAGCAGAGATTGGCAGCATTGATCGCTTCTTCTCTGCAGGAAAGAAAGCGCGCCAGATCTCCATCCCCTCCATTAGAGTGCCTGTTGGCAGAGCAACAGTCCCAGGAAGGGACTGACCTACCTGAAGGGGATCAGGAGGAGGTTAGCTCTGTTTTTGAGGAATCGACAGTAGATGAACCATTTTCAGCATCACAGACTGAAAGATTGTGGGTCCAGACCCTAACTGACATGGTTCGATCTGCATTTAAAATGCCTCTTGTTGAACCATCAACTACTGCTGTCTCCTCGTTGGGGGTCGCTAAAAGCTCCCCAGATTAATTGCTCCTTTCCAATTCATCCATTATTGGAAGGACTTATATACCAGGACTGGGAACATCCTGATAAACCATTTGTTCCACCTAAGAAATTTCAGGTGATCTATCCCATGGAGGAAAAATTCACCCAGAGATGGAATGTTCCTACGGTGGACGCAGCCATTTCTTCTGTGAACAAATCACTGACATGTCCAGTAGATAATGTTCAAATGTTCAAAGATCCAGTAGATAAAAAATTGGAATCTTTATTAAAATCTGCTTTTTCCACAGCAGGGGCTGTTACACAGCCAGCAGTGGCAGCTATTGGGGTCTGCCAAGCTTTAAAGGATCAAATGAAAATGGTCCTGAGGGATTTGCCAGACCAGCAGGCCCAGGCTCTGGCTGATCTGCCTAGAGCATTATGCTTTGCGGTTGACGCCATCAAGGATTCTATCCATCAGGCCTCCCGCCTCACGCTGTCTTTGGTACATATGCGTAGGCTTCTGTGGCTCAAGAACTGGTCTGCTGAGGCTCCCTGTAAGAAGCTCTTAGTTAGCTTCCCATTTCATGGGGAACGCCTTTTTGGCGAAGACCTGGATAAATATATCCAGAAGATTTCCAGTGGTAAAAGTACTCTCTTACCAATTAAAAAGAGGTCTAGGGGTCCGTCTTTTAAGAGGACTACCTCTCCTATCCCTGGGACGTATGCTACTAAGCAGTTCCGACGGCCTCCTCGGTCAAACTCAGGAGGTAAAAATCAGGGACAGTCACAGGGTAATAAAAAGCCCTGGATCCAAAGAGGTACTAAACCAGCCTCCAAGTCAAGCCTATGAAGGGCTGCCCCCACTCAAACGGGTGGGGGGAAGACTTCAGTTGTTCACAGAGACCTGGCGGGAGACGATCAAAGACAGATGGGTGCTCTCCGCAGTAACTCGGGGATACAAGTTGGAGTTAAAAGAGTCTCCTCCGTCCCATTTTATGTGGTCAGGCATGCCAAAAGACCCTCTGAAAAGAAGGTGTCTCCTAGTGGCGTTAGAACAACTATTGCTCCAAGGAGTAATTATGGAGGTTCCAATGGAAGAGTGGGGGTTGAGTTTCTACTCAAACCTTTTCACAGTCCCGAAAGCAAACGGGGACATAAGACCCATATTGGACCTAAAGAGTCTAAACAAATTTCTAAACGTCCGGTCCTTCCGGATGGAGTCGATCCGATCGGTCACCGCTGCCCTACAGGGGGAGGAATGGTTAGCCTCGATCGACAAAGATGCTTACTTGCATGTTCCCATCTTTCCAGGTCATCAAAAATTTCTACGCTTTGCAGTAGAAGGGCGCCATTTTCAGTTCAGAGCCTTACCATTCGGTCTGGCCACAGCACCACGAGTGTTCACAAAAATTCTGGCCCCACTGTTGGCCGATCTAAGAACACGAGGTGTAACGATAATGGCATACCTACACGACCTGTTGTTGATGGACCACTCAGTTGCCAAGCTAGAAGTGGCAATTGTCGATACAATCAAGTATCTAGAATCTCACGGTTGGGTCATCAACCTGGACAAGTCAGCCCTACAGCCAGTGAAAAACCTGGTATATCTAGGGCTACGGCTGGATTCAGACCAGAGGAAGATTTTCTTACCTCTAGACAAGGTATCCTCTTTGAGGGGCTTGGTCCGTCTGCTTTGTGCAAAAAGACAGCCGTCCATACGCCTGTGCATGAGGCTGCTAGGAAAGATGGTAGCATCATTCGAAGCTGTGCCATACGCCCAATTCCACTCAAGGAATTTACAGAGGGCCATATTGTCAGCCTGGAACGAAAAAATTCAGGCTCTAGACTTCCGGATGGCTTTGTCCCCTTCCGTTCGGAAGAGTCTCTGCTGGTGGTTGATCCCCCAGAATCTCCAGAAGGGAAAACCCTTCAGTCCGATATCCTGGAAGGTGGTCACTACAGATGCCAGCCTTATAGGCTGGGGGGCAGTACTGGAGCAATGGTCTCTCCAGGGCAGATGGTCAAATGTAGTTAAAACCCTGCCCATCAATCTCTTAGAGATACGAGCAGCCCGGTATGCCCTAGTAGCCTGGGCTTCCAGACTCCAAGGGTCCCCTGTCAGAATTCAATCAGACAATGCCACAGCAGTGGCATATATCAATCATCAGGGAGGCACCAGGAGTCGTGCAGTCCAGAGGGAAGTAAGTCACATCCTGGAATGGGCAGAAAAGCATGTCCCATGTATGTCAGCTGTCTTCATTCCAGGGGTGGAGAATTGGAAGGCGGACTTTCTAAGTCGCCAACAGTTATGCCCAGGGGAATGGTCCCTTCATCCCGAGGTCTTCCGAGCAATATGTCAGCGGTGGGGAACACCGGATGTAGATCTGCTAGCATCCAGATTCAACGCAAAGGTGGACAGATTTGTCTCCCGGACAAGGGATCCCCTCGCTTGCGGCTCGGATGCTCTGGTGTTCCCTTGGAATCAGTTCAGACTGATATATGCATTCCCTCCGCTACAATTGTTGCCTCGACTCCTTCGCAGAGTCAGGTTGGAAAAGAAGCCGGTGATCTTGGTGGCTCCAGCGTGGCCCCGAAGGGCCTGGTACGCGGAGATCATCAAAATGTCTGTGGGGAGTCCTTGGACCCTTCCACGTCATCCGGACCTGCTTTCGCAAGGGCCGATATACCACCCTTCCTTACTAACTCTAAGTTTAACGGCCTGGCTATTGAATCCCACATCCTAAAGAAGAGAGGTCTCTCTAACTCTGTGGTATCAACTATAATCAATGCCAGGAAGCCTGTATCCAGGCAGATCTACTATAGAGTTTGGAAGGCGTACATCACTTGGTGCGAGGCCAGAAAGTGGCATCCACGTAAGTACGTTATAGGCAGAATTCTGGACTTCCTACAGTGGGCTGTAGACAGGAAGTTTGCCTTAAGTACTATCAGGGGTCAGGTTTCGGCCTTATCAATACTATTTCAAAGGCCCCTGGCTATGCATTCACTTGTCAAATCCTTTATGCAAGGGGTGACTCGTATTATTCCACCGATTAAAGCTCCCATATGTCTATGGGATCTAAATTTGGTTCTGTCGGTTCTGCAGAAGCAGCCATTTGAACCTTTGCGGCACATTTCCTTGGTTCTACTCACCAGAAAATTGATATTTTTAGTAGCCATATGCTCGGCTAGAAGAGTGTCGGAAGTAGCCGCCATGTCCTGTAAAGAGCCATATCTGGTTATTCATGAGGACAGAGTAGTATTACGTCCTCACCCAGCCTTTCTTCCTAAGGTGGTATCGAGGTTTCACTTGAACCAGGATGTGGTTCTTCCTTCTTTTCCCCAAACCGAGCTCGGTAGAGGAAAAGTTATTGCATTCTTTGAATGTAGTAAGAGCAGTTAAAGCTTATCTAAAAGCCACTGCTCAGATTCGTAGAACGGATTCTTTGTTTGTTCTGCCGGAAGGCCCCAGAAAGGGTCAGGCAGCATCAAAATCTACTTTAGCCAAGTGGATTCGACAGGTCATAATACAAGCCTATGGCTTGAGAAGTAGACCGCCTCCGTTCAAAGTTAGGGCGCACTCCACAAGAGCAGTTGGAACTTCATGGGCAGTGCATCACCAGGCCTCCCTGGCTCAAATTTGTAAGGCCGCAACATGGTCTTCAGTACACACGTTTACTAGGTTCTACCAGGTGGACGTTAGAAGTCAGGAGGATGTCCACTTATCTTCCAGCATAAATCAAAAGTCCTGCTTGTCTTCAGCACAAAAATAAACCAAAGGAAAGACACATACAGTTTTGTAGGGGAACTTCCAGAGCCCTTGCTGAATCTTCCCAAGCTCCCAGCAAACAGACAGCTCCTCTCCACAGGTGCAATCCTCATACTCCTTCCACACACCTCTAGCATCACTTCCTGTTTTATGAGCTGTCTTCCTGGAAGCCCTTAACCCCCTGTGTGCTGACTCCCAGTGGTCAGGAGTGGAGGCTCTATCCCACCCGAATGTCACTTTTTTTTTTTTTATTGGAAATCAACTTTATTGAAGAGTATGCACGGTACATAAATCAACATAAGCCAGTATGGCCAAAATAATAGTACATACATGAACACAGTGAAGCATCTGTGTGACATAAAGATAATAACAGCAGTGAAAGTAGAGCCGGTACACAACAAAAATAAAAAAATCGACATATCAAGTACACGTTTCACCATCCGCCATCCATCTGTCCCAGACCTTCTCATACTTTAGCGGACACCCTCTATGTACATAAATCAGTTTTTTATATGGGAGAGCATCGTTAACCGCCTTTTTCCAGCACTGAATTGTAGGGGGCAGGGCCTGCATCCAATTACGGGCCACTACTTTTCTTGCCAAGAATAGCGTCTCATGTAAAAAGGTGCGGAGGGGTTTGTCGGCATCCAAGTCTGGCAACAGGCCAAGTAGGCACATCTTTGGGTCAAGGGTAGCAGGGGAGCCCATCTGATCGTGTAGGAAGCGTATCACCTGTGTCCAGTATGCCTGAATGGTAGGGCAGAACCATATGAGGTGGTAGAAGGAGCCCCGGTTATGGTCACAGAGG
Source organism: Rana muscosa (assembly GCA_029206835.1). Classification (NCBI taxonomy): domain Eukaryota; kingdom Metazoa; phylum Chordata; class Amphibia; order Anura; family Ranidae; genus Rana; species Rana muscosa. Next base: position 631,633,075 of record CM055117.1, on the reverse strand, counting down.
CGGCATCCTGGATTGTACGTGGGCCTGAAACGTGCCACTCTCTGAGGGGTCAGATACGTTCTATGTATGATGTACAGCTGTGTGAGGCGGTCCGACAGCTTGGGGGAAACCTTTTTCACGTCCTCCAAAATCTCGCCCCAGTCCTCATCCTCTATAAGTCCAACATCCGCCTCCCATCTAGTCTTAGCAGTATAGGCCAATGCTGTGGTGCTAGGGAGACGAATGGCGGAGTACAAAGTGGAGATGAGCTTAGCAGGCACATTACCCGTGACGGTGTCCACTATGGAGGGAACTGCCAGGGACGGGTAAGAGCCAGAAAACTGGGCCTGTATGGCGTGACGGAGTTGCAAATACCTGAAGAAAAGGCAATTGGGGAGGGAAAATTCGTCCTTCAGCATTTGGAATGTTTTAAGGCCTGAAGCGGTCATGATCTGGTGTATACATAAGATCCCATGGCGTATCCACGCTGCGGGGTCCGGAATGGACAATAATTCTGGCAAGCATGGATTGTACCAGAGAGGGGTATGAGAGTGCACCTTTGGGGTCCCAGTTCTCTGCAGTGCCTCCCGCCATACCCTCCGGTGGTGAGTCAACATGTCTGCTGTGCGTTGGGGGGGCGTCTTGTCAATGGGGCTCTTAGGACCGATTGAAGTGGGGTGTGGGCCGAGTCATCTGGGTGCTCACAGAGTAGTGTCTGGTATCTCGTTAGTTCATGTTTATCAAAATAATAGAAGTGGGACAGTTGGGAGGCAAAATAATAATCCTGAAAGTCAGGGAGAGCAGCTCCTCCCAACGTCACAGGGTTCTTCAGAATTCTCCAAGATAATTTGTGTCTACCATGACCCCAAATAAAAGAGTTCAGGATGGATTCAATTGTCCTGAAAATTTTTTGTGGTATATAGAGGGGAGCATGCCAGACCAAATAGAGTATCTTGGGAAGGAGTATCATCTTAACTAAGCTGACGCGACCCATAACACCCAGGGGTAGTCTGGCCCAAGTCTGCGTCTTGTTCTTGATCAGAGCAAACAGGGGTTCAATGTTCAGTAGTTTATAATCTGAGAGCGATCTGGTAACCTGTACGCCAAGGTATTTAATCTGGGAGACCCTTGGAAGAGCCAGAGGAGGGGACGCGAACGAGGGGGGGAAATGATCGATCGGAAGGATCTGGGACTTAGACCAATTAATACTCAGACCCGAATGGCCACCCATACGTTCTATGGACTGGAGGGCTGCTATAAGAGAAGGACCGGAGTCCGCCAGATACAAAAGTGTGTCGTCGGCATACATCCCAATCTTTTCTTCCAGGTTCCCCATCCTGAGGCCTCGGATGCAAGTGTCCGCACGGACCATTATGGCCAACGGCTCCACAGCCAATGCGTAAAGCATGGGGGAAAGGGGGCAGCCCTGCCGGGTCCCTCTCTCCAGCGAGAACTGGTCAGAAAGCCAACCATTCACAAATACTCTGGCCCTTGGGGACTGATAGAGGAGTTGGACCCAGCGAATAAAGCTGGGGCCAAATCCAAATCTTGAGAGGCACTCCCACAGGTAGTTCCACTCCACGGAGTCGAAGGCCTTGGCGGCATCCAGCGCCACCACGACCCTCGAGCCAATTTCATCATGGGACCCCTGAATATTCATAAATAGGCGGCGAATATTCATGGCCGTGTTCTTCCCTGGCATAAAGCCAGTTTGGTCAGGGTGTATCAATGACAGAATAACCTGGTTGAGGCGGGAGGCTAGAATCTTAGCTAATATTTTAATGTCTACTGTGAGGGGGTTAGCTCGGTAGCGGGTGTGTGTGACCCCCTGGATGGGCTCCCCACACAAAAACAGGCCCAGCAGACGGAGGTTGTGGTTTTCAAGATCAAAAGGTGCGGTTTATTTCTCTATTTACAGTGACAAAAACACAGCAAAGCAAAACGAAACATAAACAAAATAAAACCTGGTCAGCTTGACCTCTGACTAAACATGCAGGTTTCCCTAACTAACAACTGGGATCAGCCTGGTGCTGTCCTAGTCCCTAAGTCCCTGGTTTAGTAAATGTCCAAACAAATAGCCACACAGGCTTTGTCTCACCGCACAGGGGTTCACTCTCCCTAGACAGTCCACACAGGTCTGGGTCCAGGCATGAGCAAACACCTAATGAAGCTGGGAGTTTTTATAGGTTGAGGTTAGGAGGTTTTCAAGGAAGCTCTCCGGGTCGGTGCCCTCAGCAGACTCAGGAAGACCGATGAAGCGGAGGTTACATCTCCGAAGGCGATTTTCCATGTCATCCTGTTTTGCGCTAATCTGTTGTAACTGGCGGCGCACCTCATCAGTGGTATGTTGTAAAGGGTGCAAGATATCCTCTGCTCTGCCAATACGGGTCTCCGTCACGCGGTCCCTGAGGGTAGAAAGATCCTGCCGGATAAGGGACACGTCAATTTTTACCTCCTCGATCTTGGTGGTAAGCGTGCTCTGGCACAGGGCGATGGCATCCAGTAATTTGTTAGTAGCCACCACAGAGTGATCCGCATCCAGGAAAGCAGCAGCGCCGTCTCTGACCTGCCGGTCCCCCTCCTCAAGCCGGCGGTACCTGGCCAGTTTATCGATGGCTTCAGAATTATTTTTAGACGGAGACATGCTGTAGGGTGGCAGGGAAGATCCCTGGGTGCACCAATATGGCCGCTGTTAAGGAGGCCGGGTCCTCCACAACCCCCCCCACCGCTGCCCAGGGGTGGCCCAACGCAAGCAGCAGGTCACTCTCAAGCAGCTGTATTGGCAACAGGCTGCATGCAGGGGAATCTGAGCTCAGGGGAGTCAGGGAGGCCTGTAATACTTGCCAAGGATGTCTCCGGGTGGAGCAAGATGGCCACCGTTCCGGGAGTCAGGCCGAGACCGCGGTCCGCTCTCACAGCAGGTGCAGAGTGCAAAGGAACCCCAGCAGCTGCAGCAGGTAATCCGGGGACCGATGTAGGAGAGGATGGAGCCCAGTGCGCCCAGGGAGGCAAGGAGAAAAGTGTCCAGGGCCGCCGTCGGGAGGGCCAAGATGGCCGCCGAACCAGGAACTAGGCCGAAGCCGGGGCCTTTCCTGAAGCAGAGGACCGGGAAGCGCCGCGACGGCAGTGGCGGCAAACCAGCGGGCTAACAGGCTTCAGGAACCCCAGGGAGAGCAGGACATGTCCTCGGATGTAGGGGATGGCAGGAACCGAGCAGGATACAGACAGGATGGTAGGTTAGGAGTATGGGCAGACGGAGCTCACATCACATGCGACCTATCCCATTGCCATCCAGGCCACGCCCCCACCCGAATGTCACTTTAGAGCAGTGATTCTCAACCAGGGTTCCGTGGAACCCTAGGGTTCCTCCAGAGGTTGCTAGGGGTTCCTCCAGCATTGGGCAATTTTGGCCTCCGATAAGTTCCCACTGACACCATTGATCTTTTTAGCTATCTGTAAGGAGGCAATTCTTCCCAATGACCACAAGTGTAAGGACCATTCTTCCCACTGACCATCACACTAATGTATCATGAGTTGTAGATTTCTGATTTTTAGCAGGGGTTCCCTGAGACCGGAGAACTATTTCAAGGGTTCCTCTGTGTTGAAAAGGTTGAGAAAGGCTGCTTTAGAGCCTCCGAAATTCCGGGCCCCAAATACCTCTCTATTAAGACAAAGAGGACTGCGAGCCAGTCCTCTCTGGACTATTTATTTTGCCAGAAATTCCTCACCCATTGGGTGACCTCCTGAACACTATTACCACTCGTTAAAGGGACCATAACCCAAATATTGGTGCTACATAGCACCCGTCCAGGACCCAACCTTGGCGTCCTGTACAATATATATATATATATATATATATACACACATATACATACACACATACATATACATATATACATACATGCTGTGAGGGGGTTAACTCAGCAGCGGGTGTGTGTGACCCCCTGGATGGGTTCACCACACAAAAACAGGCACAGCAGACAGTGGTAGGAGAAAACAAAAGGGTGTGGTTTTATTTGAACTATATACAGACAAAAAAAATACAGCAAAAACAAAGGAAACAGGAAAATAAATCCTGGTCAACTTGACCGCTCACTACACATGTTGGTGTCCCTAACTAACAACTGGGTACAGCCTTGTGCTGTCCCAGTCCCTAGCTCCCTGCTTTTAGAAGTTCTTAGCAATAACCACACAGGCTTTGGCTCACCGCACAGAGATCACACTCCCCAGACTATCCACACAGATCTGGTTCCAGGTTGGAGCATCTTCCTTAGCATGCTGGGAGTTCTTGTAGAGGCCCTAATGAGCCCACTTACTTCAGCTGGGCTCATTAACTCTTCCCCTGCAAGACTCAACCTAGTGGTATAAATCGGCATAAAGCCTGAATCTAGGACATATATACCTTCCATCCTGGATGCAACCTGGTGATTTAACCTGCCTGCTGTCACAATACATACATACATACATACACACACACAGTTGTTATCAATATTTTTAAATTGGTCTATCCTGATATCTCCTGTTAGACAACACATTTAGATACTCCATGTGATGAAAACTATACATCTGTACATAGAGGTATACTCATGGTTGTCACCACTGCGTAAATCTCTGCCCTATCTCTTATCCACAAAAACTCTCTATTTGTATCTATAACCAATAATGGTCACTACTATCTAATCTCTAAGTTTTATTTTGTAGTGTGTCTAGGTTACCGATTTAACCTTCCTTGTCCAATGTATGCGTTCTATTTTTGTGTTGTCTATTATGTGACTCATTATCACCATCTAGTGGTTATTATACATGCTAAATGTAAGGTGATAATGTTTTATACCCTCAATTGTGTGTATATAAGATGGCGGCGCCAACTCCAATGTCGACACACGCATCTTTTTGCCAGCACAGTGAACTATATGTCACCGTTGGATCGACTACCAAGGCATTGCGGACATTCTTATCCATCACCACCTTTTGACTAGGTAAGGGAACTCTTATATAAACTATTATAGGCTCTTTTAAACATGGGGACTTGTTCATTGTAATCTTTTTTGACTGCAAGTGTAACACTGCCGTTTACCGGATGTGTTTTTTTTACTCATACCGGCAAATGAGCTAGTGTCTATGAGTCATATATAGGACAATTTTGCCATCATTCATAGCAGTATGTCCAGTAATATTAACTTTATTGGCATGTTCTATGCCGGGTCTTTCCCCTATTGCTATTTTGTCAAATGACTTTCTTTATTATTACCGTATATACTCGAGTATAAGCCGACCCGAACATAAGCCGAGGCACCTAATTTTACCACAAAAACTGGGAAAACTTATTGACTTGAGTATAAGCCTAGGGTGTGCCTCACTTTGCCTCATTGTGTCCATGCCTCACTGTGTCCATGACTAGTCTGACGTTTAACATGGGAGTCTATGGAGGGGGTGCCCGACTTTGAAAAATCGGTGCTCCCCGGCCGCAAGTCCCCCGGACAAGAAACTTTGCACACTTGTAGAGGAAGAGTGGGGCTATCTGTGTGCCAAGTTTGGGGTCCAGAAGACCTACGACCGGCACCGGATCCCCAAAATCACCAGAGAAATTACCATTTAACATGGGAGTCTATGGAAGGGGTGCCCGGTTTTGAAAAGTCGGTGCTCCCCGGCCGTAGGTCCCCCGGACAAGAAACTTTGCACACTTGTAGAGGAAGAGTGGGGCTATATGTGTACTGGCTCCCCAAAGTCCGGGAGATCAGGCGCAAAAAGGTGACTCGAGTATAAGCCGAGGGGGCATTTTCAGCACAAAAAAATTGTGCTTAAAAACGGCTTATACTCGAGTATATACAGTACTTTTATTTTCATTTTTTATTTACATATATTCATGTCCCATGTATTAACATCAAGTCACTATCCATTTAATCACCAGCTTTACCCCTGCTGAGGGACTCCTAGCCTATTCCTGGTCCAGTCGACAGGGCTTGCAATGGTGCAACAAATAGATCCACATGAGCAGGTATATTCTCTCAATTTTTACCATTATCTTAAGTCATTAGGATCTATACTTGTAGTAGTGGCTTGGTACCATATTATCTACACGTATATTCATTTGCTATATGCAGGCTCAATCTTGAGCTAAAATTAGCCTTCTTAACATACTCCTACTAGCCATTCAACTATATTATATTTGATTCCACTCTACCTAGCTACCATAATTATTCTATTAAAAACTTTGTAGATTCCTATTGAACGCACTATATTGGTTGCTAAACGATCCAGTAACCTCACGTGCCACTCTGGTGGGTCTGGCTCCCACCGGACACATAACCACAGGGGATACCTCGGAGATGTTGATGCCTGGGCAGTGACGTATGTGAGTCATTCAATTCTTTAGACCAGGTGAGCAGTTTTTGCTGCGAATAGATTAGAGGTGCGCATCTTCACTGGCCTCACGATTCGATTACGATTATCAGGTCAACGATTCGATTAGATTCCGCGATGCATCACGATTACAGCGCAAGTGCGCATGGTTTTCACCAAAAATATTTAAGCAGTCAGGAGAACTCCATTTTTTTTATTATATCTGTTCTTTTTAAAAAAAAGACAACACTCCCTGCATGTAGCAAAGTCTAAACAAAGCAGACAACAACTTGTACATAGTACAGGAGATGGTCAGAGAGTGCAGACCTAGTACAGGAGATGATCAGAGACTGTGGAAATGCTACAGATGATCAGCTACTGCGGACACGCTACAGGAGAGGGTCAGACTGCGGACACGCTACAGGAGATGGTCAGACTGCGGACACAGTACAGGAGATGGTCAGACTGCGGACACAGTACAGGAGATGGTCAGACTGCGGACACAGTACAGGAGATGGTCAGACTGCGGACACAGTACAGGAGATGGTCAGACTGCGGACACAGTACAGGAGATGGTCAGACTGCGGACACAGTACAGGAGATGGTCAGACTGCGGACACAGTACAGGAGATGGTCAGACTGCGGACACAGTACAGGAGATGGTCAGACTGCGGACACAGTACAGGAGATGGTCAGACTGCGGACACAGTACAGGAGATGGTCAGACTGCGGACACAGTACAGGAGATGGTCAGACTGCGGACACAGTACAGGAGATGGTCAGACTGCGGACACAGTACAGGAGATGGTCAGACTGCGGACACAGTACAGGAGATGGTCAGACTGCGGACACAGTACAGGAGATGGTCAGACTGCGGACACAGTACAGGAGATGGTCAGACTGCGGACACAGTACAGGAGATGGTCAGACTGCGGACACAGTACAGGAGATGGTCAGACTGCGGACACAGTACAGGAGATGGTCAGACTGCGGACACAGTACAGGAGATGGTCAGACTGCGGACACAGTACAGGAGATGGTCAGACTGCGGACACAGTACAGGAGATGGTCAGACTGCGGACACAGTACAGGAGATGGTCAGACTGCGGACACAGTACAGGAGATGGTCAGACTGCGGACACAGTACAGGAGATGGTCAGACTGCGGACACAGTACAGGAGATGGTCAGACTGCGGACACAGTACAGGAGATGGTCAGACTGCGGACACAGTACAGGAGATGGTCAGACTGCGGACACAGTACAGGAGATGGTCAGACTGCGGACACAGTACAGGAGATGGTCAGACTGCGGACACAGTACAGGAGATGGTCAGACTGCGGACACAGTACAGGAGATGGTCAGACTGCGGACACAGTACAGGAGATGGTCAGACTGCGGACACAGTACAGGAGATGGTCAGACTGCGGACACAGTACAGGAGATGGTCAGACTGCGGACACAGTACAGGAGATGGTCAGACTGCGGACACAGTACAGGAGATGGTCAGACTGCGGACATAGTACAGGAGATGGTCAGTGACTGCGGACACGCTACATGAGATGGTCAGTGACTGCGGACACGCTACATGAGATGGTCAGACTGCGGACACGCTACATGAGATGGTCAGACTGCGGACACAGTACATGAGATGGTCAGACTGCGGACACAGTACATGAGATGGTCAGACTGCGGACACAGTACATGAGATGGTCAGACTGCGGACACAGTACATGAGATGGTCAGACTGCGGACATAGTACATGAGATGGTCAGACTGCGGACATAGTACAGGAGATTAGCAGGTAAGTATAAAAAAATAATACCTGTTGTGCCGAGATTTAGAATGGTTCCCCCGCCGGATTCTGTTGCCCCCTGTCTCTCGGCTCCTATCGGAACTCCGCCCTCCTCATCGCTGTACATTGCCGCTCCTCCTACTGTTCCTCACGAATTCAAATGCTCCTAATACCGCCCCGCCTCTCCAGCCCTCTGCTCATTAGCATTCGTGAGGCGTAGGCGTGAGCGGTGCTGGAGAGGCGGGGCGGTATTAGAAGAATTTGCATTCGTGAGTACTAGGAGAGAGCGGCAATGTACAGGGCTGAGGGGGGGGGGGGGGCGGAGTTCCGATAGCCGAGTGACAGAGGGAACAGAATCCGGCGGGGGGAACAGTGCTGTGTACAATGCCGCGCTCATGTGACTGCCCTCTCTCCTCTCTGCTTTCACGTCTGTGACGCCAGGAGAGACGTGAAAGCAGAGAGGAGAGAGGGCAGTCACATGACCGCGTCATAGGAGGAAAAAAAAAAAGGCAACAGATCTCCCAGGAGGAGGGGGTGGGGCTAGACATCGCCAGGAATCGATTAATGGGTTTCCCTGCATCGGTGCCGCATCGGGGACGCCCGAATCGCGATGCACCGATTAAAGTTGACACCCCTAGAATAGATCATATTTTACTTGATAAAAAATAAAATAAAACATTATGTATACCTGTATTAAAATCTTTAAATGTATGTTTGTTATTATACTAATGACATGTCTTTTATGTCTTGTATAAACTAGATGAAAGTATAGATGTATGCGGTGCCCTGAAGAAGCACTATGTGAAATATGTTGGCTTCCTGCATAATCAAGCATCTAATTTCATGCAGCAAGCATCCACTCATGGTCTAAATATTATTATGACTGTGTCATTTTTAACTTATACTATTAATACATTTATATTTTCTTAAGTATTCTTGTCTTAGTGCTCACCTTAACCACTTAAGCCCCGGACCATTTGGTAGCTAAAGGACCAGAGGTGAATTCAGAATTTTGCACTGCGCTGCTTTAACTGTAAATTGTGGGGACATGCAATGTTGTACTGAAACGAAATTTGCGTCCTTTTCTTCCCACAAATAGAGCTTTCTTTTAATGGTATTTGATTGCCTCTGTGATTTTTATTTTTTGCAGTCATACATTCAGGCCAAAATGTATTCAGCCACATGTTTTTAGTAAAAAAAATGTCAATAAGCGTATATTTATTGGTTTGCGCAAAAGTTATAGCGTCTACAAACTAGGGTACATTTTCTGGAATTTACACAGCTTTTAATTTCTGACTGCCTATCTCATTTCTTGAGGTGCTAAAATGGCAGGGCAGTACAAAAAAAAAACAAATTACCCCATTTTGGAAAGTAGACACCCCAGGGAAATTGCTGAGAGGCATGTTGAGCCCATTGAATATTTTTTTTTTTTTTTTGTCCCAAGTGATTAAATAATGACAAAAAAAAAAAAAAAAAAATTACAAAAAGTTGTCACTAAATGATATATTGCTCACACATGCCATGGTTATATGTGGAATTGCACCCCAAAATACATTCTGCTGCTTCTCCTGAGTACGGGGATACCACATGTGTGGGACTTTTTAGGAGCCTAGCCACGTACGGGACCCCGGAAACCAAGCACCGCCTTCAGGATTTCTAAGGGCGCAAATTTTTGATTTCACTCCTCACTACCTATCACAGTTTCGAAGGCCATAAAATGCCAAAATAGCACAAAACCCCCCCCAAATGACCCCATTTTGGAAAGTAGACACCCCAAGCTATTTACTGAGAGGCATGATTAGTCCATGGAATATTTTATATTTTGCCACAAGTTGCGGGAATATGACAAACTTTATTTTTTTTGCACAAAGTTGTCACTAAATGATATATTGCTCACACATGCCATGGACATATGTGAAATTACACCCCAAAATACATTCTGCTGCTTCTCCTGAGTATGGGGATACCACATGTGTGGGACTTTTTGGGAGCCTAGCCGCGTACGGGACCCCAAAAACCAAGCACCGCCTTCAAGGTTTCTAAGGGCATAAATTTTTGATTTCACTCCTCACTACCTATCACAGTTTTGAAGGCCATAAAATGCCAAGATAGCACAAAACCCCCCAAAATGACCCCATTTTGGAAAGTAGACACCCCAAAGAAATTGCTGAGAGGCATGTTGAGCCCATTGAATATTTTTTTTTTGTCCCAAGTGATTGAATAATGACAAAAAAATAAATAAAAAATAAATAAATAAATGTACAAAAAGTTGTCACTAAATGATATATTGCTCAAACATGCCATGGTTATATGTGGAATTGCACCCCAAAATACATTTGGTTGCTTCTCCTGAGTACGGGGATACCACATGTGTGGGACTTTTTGAGAGCCTAGCCGCGTACGGGCCCCCGAAAACCAAGCACCGCCTTCAGGATTTCTAAGGGCACAAATTTTTGATTTCACTCCTCACTACCTATCACAGTTTTGAAGGCCATAAAATGCCAAAATAGCACAAAACCCCCACAAGTGACCCCATTTTGGAAAGTAGACACCCCAAGCTATTTGCCAAGAGGCATGGTGAGTATTTTACAGCTCTCATTTGTTTTTGAAAATGAAGAAAGACATTTTTTTTTTTTTTCAATTTTTAAAACTTTGTGACAAAAAGCGAGATCTGCAAAATACTCACAATACCTCTCAGCAAATAGCTTGGTGTCTACTTTCCAAAATGGGGTCATTGGGGGGGGGGGGGGTTTGTGCCATCTGGGCATTCCATGGCCTCCGAAACTGTGATAGGCAGCGAGGAGTGAAATCAAAAATTTACACCCATAGAAATCCTGAAGGCGGTGCTTGGATTTCGGGGTCCTGTACGCGGCTAGGCTCCCAAAATGTCTCACACATGTGGTATCCCCGTACTCAGGAGAAGCAACAGAATGTATTTTGGGGTGCAATTCCACATATAACCATGGCATGTTTGAGCAATATATAATTTAGTGACAACTTTTTGTAATTTTTTTTTTTTTTTCTTTTTGTCATTATTCAATCACTTGGGACAAAAAAAAAAAAAAAATTCAATGGGCTCAACATGCCTCTCGGCAAATAGCTTGAGGTGTCTACTTTCCAAAATGGGGTCATTTGGGGGGGTTTTGAACTGTCCTGGCATTTTATGCACAACATTAGGAAGCTTATGTCACACATCATCCACTCTTCTAACCACTTGAAGACAAAGCCCTTTCTGACACTTTTTGTTTACATGAAAACATTTTTTTTTTTGCAAGAAAATTATGTTGAACCCCCAAACATTATATATATTTTTAAAGCAAAGGCCCTACAGATTAAAATAGTGGGTGTTGCATTTTTTTTTTTCCACACAGTATTTGCGCAGCGATTTTTCAAACGCATTTTTGGGGGGAAAAAACACATTTTTTTTTATTTTTAATGCACTAAAAAACACTATATTGCCCAAATGTTTGATGAAATAAAAAAGATGATCTTAGGCCGAGTACATGGATACCAAACACGACATGCTTTAAAATTGCGCACAAACGCGCAGCGGCGAGAAACTACATTCATTTTTAAAAGCATTTAAAAGCCTTTACAGGTTACCACGTTAGATTTACAGAGGAGGTCTACTGCTAAAATTACTGCCCTCGATCTGACCTTCGCGGTGATACCTCACATGCATGATGCAATTGCTATTTACATATGACGCTAGACCGACGCTTGCGTTCGCCTTTGCGCAAGAGCAGGGGGGGACAGCGGTGCTTTTTTTTTTTTATTATTATTTATTTTGCTTTTTTATTTTATTTTTAAATTGTTCCTTCCATATTTTTTTTTTTTTTTTTATCATTTTTATTGTTATCTCAGGGAATGTAAATATCCCCTATGATAGCAATAAGTAGTGACAGGTACTCTTTTTTTTGAAAAAAAATGGGGGGTTAGACCCTAGATCTTTCCTCTGCCCTCAAAGCATCTGACCACACCAAGATCGGTGTGATAAAATGCTTTCCCAATTTCCCAATGGCGCTGTTTATATCCGGGGGGGGGGGGCATTCCCTCCCACTGCTTGTAAAAGCAGTCCAGAGGCTAATTAGCCACTAGGATTGCTTTTACATGAAAGCCGGCCGCTGGCTGAAAAGAATGATACCCGCAGGCATCAATCTGGTATAACCATTCAAAGTCCAGCAACATACCAGTACGTTGCTGGTCCTTGTTGGACATGTATTGTAATCTTTTTTTTCATGCAGCCTGTTGGCTGAACGAAAAAAAGAGATTGATCGGTGGGTATGCCCACCATTAGAATACCTCCCTTCATCCACCCACTTCTAATGATGGGCATATATGCCGAAGCATGGGGGCATCCTCCCGCAAAAAAGTTATGCCGCGTACACACGGTCGGACTTTTCCACGGGCAAGCCTTTGTCGAAATTTCGACCGTATGTACGCGGCATAAAAGGTTATGCCGCGTACACACGGTCGAACTTTTCCACGGGCAAGCCTCCGTCGGAATTTCGACCGTATATACACGGCATTAGGAGCAAAATCGCTCCTCCGCCCCTGCTGCCCCCATGCTTCGGCATATATGCTCTTTTTTTAAACTGTGGTGGTGAAATCACCTCCTACAGCGTTGGAGTCACGGCTTTATGTATCGTGGGAGCAAACGCTGTTGCTGTCAAGATAAATAGATCCGCGCTGCAACTGAATGGCGTACCTGAAAACAAAAAATTACATACCTGAAAAGCAAGCATGATAAAACATTGCAGAATAGAATACAGTAAAAAAGAGCAGAACAATAGAGAGAAAATAGAGAGAGAGAGAACAATAAAACGACAACTATTTTTGGTTTTTTTATTTTATATTTTTTTTGTGCTTTGTTTTTTACGTTTTTTTTTTTCTTTTTTACACTTTTTTTTGTAACTTTAACAACTGTAATGGTTCGGGTCTCTCAAAATGTAATGGCATCTTGGGAGACCCTGTGTAAGTGTGTCCTAGACTGTGAAATGCTGTACCCTACGCTAAAACTTCACTTTTGAGTGGTAGCGATCAAAACATTCACCAAGGCAAAGACCAGGCTTGTCAGGACAGAGTGAACAAAAAACACGGGTGTCACGCCTAAATCCGCGCTTGCTACAGACACGACATCTTTTTTGGGGGGTTCGTTGGGTAGGGGTACTCGGGAGGACATACGGATAATGCCTCTCATGCAGCCGGCTTACTGCATTTGGTAGGGGATGGTGAGGTGCAGAACCGCCTGGATACAGGAGTTCTGTGACTATCTCATTCTGGAATTTTAGAAGAGATAACGTCCCGCCTGAAGCTCTGTATAGCACATGAGCGTTCAGCAAAGCCAATTGGAATAATGATGGAGACACTTTTTTGTACCAGCGTCTCGCCTTACGGTCAATTAGATATGGCGCCATCAACTGGTCGTTGAGGTCCACCCCTCCCATATTTTTGTTATATTCGTGGACACAGAGGGGTTTCTCCACAACACCAGTCGCCGTACGAATTTGGACTGTCGTGTCTGCATGAAGGGAGGTAAGAAGGAAAACATTCTTATTGTCCCTCCACTTCATAGCGAGCAAGTTATTACACTTCAAGCAGGCTCTCTCCCCCAGCCTAAGACGGGCATCTACAAGCCGCTGGGGAAAGCCCCGGCGATTAGGTCGCACGGTGCCACATGCTCCAATCTGATGATCAAACAAGTGACTAAACAGTGGCACGCTCGTGTAATAATTGTCCACATACAAGTGGTACCCCTTTCCGAATAAGGGTGACACCAATTTCCACACTATCTTGCCAGCGCTCCCTATGTAATCCGGGCAGTTGACCGGCTCAACCTGACTATCTTTTCCCTCATAAACCATAAAGCTCCATACATAGCCTGTTGCCCTGTCACAGCACTTATAGAGCTTGACCCCGTATCTGGTACGCTTGCTGGGAAGGCACTGCTTGAAAGCCAAGCGGCCAGAAAATTTAATCAGGGACTCATCAACGCAGACAGCTTGATCGGGAATAAACAAGGCTGCAAAACGTTCGTTGAAGTGGTTTATGAGGGGCCGAATTTTATAGAGCCGGTCGTACTCAGGGTCCCCACGTGGACGACAAAGTTCATTGTCGTTGAAGTGCATGAACCGCAAAATCTGCTCGTATCATGTCCTGGGCATGGAGGCAGAGAACACGGGCATGTGGTCAATTGGGTGCGTGGACCAATAAGCACGCAATGACGGGAATTTATGTGTGCCCATGTTGAGGGAAAGGCCCAGAAAGGTCTTAAATTCGGAAACCGTAATTGGTTTCCAATCTTTGGCAATTTTAGGCAACTGGGGGTTAGCGGCGATGAATTGACCAGCATAGAAATTACTCTGGTCCACAATAGATCTATAGAGATCTTCCGTGAAAAACAGCGAATAATAATCGATTGGCATAAAATCAGCTGTTTCCACCTGAATACCGGGTTGGGCAGTGAATGGGGGAAGTACGGGTTCTGCAGAAGTGGTGGGGACCCAATCAGGATAGGCGAATTCTGAAGGAAGGGCACTATGGGCACGACGGGCCTGCCTTTGTCTTCTTGGTGGCAGCGGGACACTACTTGTGCTTGCCACCTCGCCAGCTTGAACTGCACTTATGGGACTCGCCACGTCACCACGTGATACTGCAGTGCTGGATGTACGCCCAGGCTGTACTAGGCCGCTGGTGCTTGCCAATTCACCAGAAGGAATAGCGGCGCTTGTACTACTCTGCTCCATGATACGAGAGCCCTGCGGTTCTTGCTCCTCAACAACCTCAGAAGATCGGGATCGGGTACACCTGACCTTAGCAGGGACCTCAACTTCGTCGTCAGAGCTATCTGACGTGGGGCCGCTGACGTCACTGTCTTCTACGGGAAGATATTCTGAGCCTGAATCTGACAGATACGTGACCTCCTCTTCACTATCTGTCATGCTCAGAATCTCGTAGGCCTCTTTACTAGTGTACCTTCGACTTGCCATTTTGGGCTCTAAATTTAGGGGTACACTAGTAAGATTCAGAGGTAAAAAAAGCACCTGACTGTCACCAAATGTATCAAACGCTACCAAAAAAACTGTTAGCGATCGCAGGGATCAGGACTGTCTCTGCGAACGCTGCAGTTATGTGTGTTGTGTTTGGTAAGTGACAGTGATCGATCGATACTGCACTTGGGTGGGCTGGGCTGGGCTGGGCGGAGGGGCTAAACGCAGGTACTAGCAGGTATCTGGGCTGATCCCGCTAACACTGCGTTTTTGGGAATCCTAAACCGCTGGGGACGCTAGTATAGATCTGATCAGATACTATACCACTAAGGGAGGTGTATGCTTTGCGCGTGGGTGTTAGCGTTACTGGCACTAACCTAAAGCTGCCTGGGGCGACGCAGACCCTCTCTGGCGCTAAAACCTAATTGATATCACCCGCCGGGCGATCAGGGGGTTAAACCTTTATTGGGTTATATACGGCGGGTGCCCTGATGCTATAAAAAGCAAACTAACCAACCAGTGTCACCCGTAACCTTTATATGGTGATCACTGGTGAAAGGGTTAACTAGGGGCAATCAGGGGGTTAAAACCTTTATTAGGTTAAATATGGGGGTACCCGACGCTATATAAAAACCTGACAGGTTACCTAAATAACGAAATAACTCACTGTAACCAGTGTCACCAGTGACGCTTATAAGGTGATCACTGGTGAAAGGGTTAACTCTAGGGGCAATCAGGGGGTTAAAATAATATATGGGGGTACCTGATGCTAATAAAAACCTGCGGCGAACCTAAAAATAATTAACTGGCTATCTAGGACACCAGCGACAAGAAAAAAGCGATCGGAAAAACGATCGCTTAGTGACGCTGGCGTTAGGGGGTGAAAGGGTTACCTGGGGGGCGATCAAGGGGTTAAACCTTTATTAGGGGGGGGTTAGGGGGCTACCTTGGACCTAAAGGGGCCTAATCCTAACTGCCCTGCAACTTTTTACAGTCACAAATGACACTGATTGCAGTGATCAGTAAAAAAAATGATCACTGCAAACGGTGCACTGTGACTGGGGGTACTGGGGGTGATCTGGGGGGTGATTTGTGTGCCTACGTGTACTGGTGTCAGTGGGCTGTTGGTGCACTTACTGTGAGATGTCTTCACTCCTCGCGCCGGATCGAAAAGACCGACACGAGGAGAGATGACATCACTTCCTCCTGTCTGTGTTTACATTACAGGCAGGGGAAGCTCTCTCATTCGCCGGGAGCGATCGAGAGGGGGTGGCCGGAATCGAACAGCCGTCCCCTCATGCCGGATCGCTCCCAAACACTTAACCATCGCTCACTGTACAGAAGGGGGGTCCGATCGGACCCCCCCAACTATACAAAGGCGATCACGTACATATACGTGATTCTGCCTGTCGGTGCCATTCTGCTGACGTATAATTACAGTGGGCGGTCGTTAAGTGGTTAAAAACCCACTTTTCGTTTCCCCCCCCCACCTGCAAGAGAAAAGGCATAATGAGCTAGTATGACTAGCATATTAGCTCATTATGTACCACTTACCTTAGATCGGGGCCCCCGAAGCAGTCTGCGTCCCTCCATCTAAACGCATTTATCGCTGCGGCGATAGCCGGAATGTTAGTTCCGTGTATCGCCGCACCAGCCAATCACAGCGCCACTCCGGCTCTGTGATTGGCCGGAGCGGCGAAGACGTGATTCTGCGCATGACCCGTCGAATTCGGCTACGTCGTCGAATACTGCGACCTAGCCGAATTTGTGAATGGGATTAACCCCATGCGCATGCGCGTGATGTCACCGTCGCCGCATTTAAATGCAAATATCTCCTTGTAGGTTAAGGAGATATTTCATGCACCTACAGGTAAGCCTAAATCTAGGCTTACCTGTAGGTGTTTGTTTAGAAAGTGGGTTTACAACCACTTTAACAGACACACCATGTCCACTTGTTTTCACATTTTGTTTAGCAATTTTCCTAGCAGTTTTTCACATTTTGTTTAGCAAGAAAATGAAAAACCCAGTGGTAATCAAATACCACCAAAAGAAAGCTCTATTTTTGTGTATGCCTTAAATAAAGTCACAGGTTTTAATTTGTGCAGCATTACAACCTTAGGCACCATGCGAGCCAGCTGCTCGGATTCTAATAAATGAGGTCATAAATTGTTAAGGAAGACATTGAGCACCTGAGGGTGTCCTTGTTTGCCCTTCTCTGTCTGCACTGGGGTTACATAAGCTGAATGAGGGAGGGAAAATGAGGGACAAGAGAAACACTGGAATACTAGTCAGTACCATTGTGTGTAAACTAAGGTGTAGAAAATAAATCATCTCTAATGTTGGGTGTCCTACATGTGTTAATGCCGCTGTGTTGTTAGGTAAAACTATTTGTTTCTGTTACATTTTAGAATGGGGCACCTCGAGATTGTACCTAATTTTAAAGGATGCATTGACTAAAAAAAAGGTTGAGAAACACTCAACTAAAACACTCATACACTGTGCATCAAAACACTGCCACTTTTGTCAGCTAGGAATGCTCTCCCTCATTCTGTGGTTACAGGAATACATTTTACATGTGATGAATACCTTAGTAATAGAATAATAAAAAAATAAGACATGACTGGAGTCACTACAAAAAAAAAAAAAGAGGATGATGTAGAAAAAAATAAAAATGTGTGTGTATATATATATATATATATATATATATATATATATATATATATATATATATATATATACATACATACACATATACATATACACACACACACACACACACACACATTTTTGTGACAGCCCCTTTCTTCATAGTGGTGTGTATTGCTTGTAATGTAGATGGGCTCCTTAGGCTTTGGCAGCCAGCTGGCTGCATTGAGGGTGGACAGACAGTTTGATGCGATGAGGATTCGAAAGTCTAACAAAATAACTGGAGTGGCTGGAACTTTAGCAAGATAAAAAATAAAAAGTACCTGGTAAAGAAAGTTAAGCCGCTGGAAAGCCTCCTTGTCTTTAATTTGACCGGCCATGTTCTGGAATGAAACAGATAAACATGCAAATGTATATGAAAATGTTACAGTTCCATAAAATTTTAACACCATACTCGATGGTGCCAGAATTGCAATACTTCTCAAAAATGTTGCAAATTAGTTGGCAAAATATTTTTAGGTCCACAGGTGGGTTTGTTGGCAGCAATGGGTTTCCCTAATACAACACGACGCAACAGACCAGTATAGCCTGAATGGGCTTGGTGATGAAAATTAATTAGTAAGACAGCAGCAGGAGAAGCTGCCACAATCGCCAACATCTTTGCAATACATAGATCAAGTATTGAAACAAACGGGCATCAGCCTCTGCTCCCGATGTGACATCCAGGATGCATTCGAGGACACGCACCAGCACCCACACGGATTTCATTGGGGGTGCAGCCACTGATCCCCGTCACCATTTCGAGTCGCTGCAATTCAGAATGCCAAGATGTGAATGGAGCCTTAAAGGAACACTAAAGGCAAAAGTTTTTTCACCTTAATGCATTCTATGCATTAAGGTGAAAAAACTTTAGATGATTAGCAGCCCCCCCGAGCCCCCGTTTACTTACCTGACCCCTCGAAAGTCCCGCGCCATGAACGCGCTGGCTTCTCAGCTCATTCATTGGTTGATTGACAGCAGCGTGAGCCAATGGCTGCGCTGCTTTCAATCACTCACCACCATGCGAGAGAGCTCGCATGAAGGTGGAAAGTTCTTGCGGGGAGGAGCCGATACAGCCGCCAAGGGACCCCAGAAGACCAGGTACTGGGCCACTCTGTGCAAAACGAGCTGCACATTGGAGGCAAGTATAAAATGTTTATTTAAAAAAATAAAATAAAAAAAAATTGCCTTTAAGGCTCTCAGTAGATCGGTCTGTACAAATTCGGTACAGTGCCTAAAAAGAGAGCAACTGAGTATGTGCAGAGCGAGACAGTGTTTTATTGGATTTACACACCCCAGCCAGGGGTGTGGAGGACGTAATCGAGGTCAGTCAGTGAAACTGGGGGGATACAAGGGGACAGCGTCATCAGTGTGCTGTGTCCCTTTCACCTCTCCACAGGTCAGGGCAGCACAGTGCTGCCCTGACCTGTGGAGTGGTGAAAAGGGCACAGGAGGAGGACACAGCACACTGATGGTGGTGGACAGAGGAGTAGGCTACTGTGAGGGGGTAAGAAGGGCACCATCATGTCCACAGCCTGTCTCCACCGGCACCTCCTGTAGTGTGTCCGCAGCCTCTGTCCCCCTCCTGTAGTGTGTCCGCAGCCTCTGTCCCCCTCCTCTGTCCCCCTCCTGTAGTGTGTCCGCAGCCTCTGTCCCCCTCCTGTAGTGTGTCCGCAGCCTCTGTCCCCCTCCTGTAGTGTGTCCGCAGCCTCTGTCCCCCTCCTGTAGTGTGTCCGCAGCCTCTGTCCCCCTCCTGTAGTGTGTCCGCAGCCTCTGTCCCCCTCCTGTAGTGTGTCCGCAGCCTCTGTCCACCTCCTGTAGTGTGTCCGCAGCCTCTGTCCACCTCCTGTAGTGTGTCCGCAGCCTCTGTCCACCTCCTGTAGTGTGTCCGCAGCCTCTGTCCACCTCCTGTAGTGTGTCCGCAGCCTCTGTCCACCTCCTGTAGTGTGTCCGCAGCCTCTGTCCACCTCCTGTAGTGTGTCCGCAGCCTCTGTCCACCTCCTGTAGTGTGTCCGCAGCCTCTGTCCACCTCCTGTAGTGTGTCCGCAGCCTCTGTCCACCTCCTGTAGTGTGTCCGCAGTCTCTGTCCACCTCCTGTAGTGTGTCCGCAGTCTCTGTCCACTTCCTGTATCGTGTCCGCAGCCTCTGACCATCTCTTGTCATGTCTACAGTCTCTGAGGGGACCTTAGAAAGGAGTCAAGAGTGGGAGTGCCGCCGGGATGGGGGTTACGGCCCAGGAAGAAACAGACGTGTGGACTGGGAAGAGGAGATCAGACCCACCAAGCTGGAGCCGTCTGACTGAGCCCCACACTGTGCACCTGAGAGGAGGTCAGTGACAGTGCCGCCAGGCCATTCTGAGGGTGGGGGGTCACTGATGTAAGGAGGTGAATGAATACAATAATGTAAGGGGGCACTAATATAAAAGGTTTCCCCCTTATATTAGTACCCCCCTTACCTTAGTGTATTCACTCTGCGGAAGGTGGTCTCTATTCACCAGAGCCCCCCTCCACATCAGAGTTCCCCCTTACATCATGATCTGCAGCGTTCTCCTTTACATAAGAGTTCCCTTGCACTGTAAGGGGGCATCCTGCAGACTCTGATGTAAGAGGGAACTCTGTGCTGGCTGGGTTATAGTAACCTAACCTTCATGTGAATTGAGAAAAAATGTTTTTTTTACTTTTGTCTAACTTAAACACATTGATATTAGCATTAGCTGTGTGTTTATAGTTGAAATATTGATATTTGCACTGTTTAGCACTAAAAACAGTAATTTCAGGTACTTTTTTGCAGCGTCAGTAAAAAATCCGGCTCTGCCAGTAATCTTCATTATTTTTGCCAGTAAGAAATTTGTGCCGTACAGAAATTTTGGCATCCTTGCCAGTAAATTTCACTTCAGGGAGTTGGCAACACTGACCTAGGGACTTCTCCGACCGGCTACAATGCAATGTAAAGCCTCCACTTACCTGTTCCTCGCAGCATGTATGATCACAGATGGCTACACTGGAGCACAGAGAGACTTGCCAGGCTGGGACCTAAGACAGCAGGCACATCGATGCCGCATAGAGGAAGTTTGGCCTCCTCAAAAATGGCGGCACTCCTGTACTGGTAAGTGGAGACAGTTTAATAAAGCCTAGTTCTAGTAAGAAGTCTTGACCATGGAAGCATCACTTCCGTTACAAGATTTGTCGGGTCGCCTAATCTGACTTAACACCCTTCCTCTAGGATGTGATGTCACTTCCTGTGGTGCAGCAGCCATCTTGACTTTCCGTACGAAGAGACTTTGCTAGACGTTCCGACATTTGCAGTTCCTTGTGGCGCTGTCAGTGGTGGCGGTGCACAGAGGGGCTGGAAGTCAGGCTGTGTTGCGCGGAGTCAGTGCCTGCAAAGTCAGGAGTGGCCGCGGTGCCGCCAATGTGTGAGGATGTCCAATGAGGAGAGTTACCTGGCCATCCTTCGCTACCTGACCAACGAGCGGGAGCCCTATGCTCCGGGCACCGAAGGGAATGTCAAGCGCAAGATCCGGAAGGCAGCCGCCTGCTATGTTGTGAGAGATGGCACCCTGTTCTATCAGCGCCGGCACCGGGACAAGGAGCGCTTCACTGAGCTGGAGGTGGTACTGCAGGCCGACCGCAGGAAGGGGCTCATAGAGGAGGCGCACATCGGGGAGGGGGGGCTGCACCTCACCCGGCTCCAAACATGGCACCTCCTGTCCAAGCGCTACTGGTGGAGAGGTGAGCCAATGTCAACTTCCGGGGACACCACTTCTTCTTCCTGCATTCTCTGATCACACACCTGGGACCATGATATTTCCTTCTTGCACTCTATGATCACACACCTGGGACACCCATCTATCTCTATCCTGCACACTTTGATCACACACACACCTGGGACATCCATATTTCCTGCACTCTCTGATCACACACCTGGGACCATAATATTTCCTTCTTGCACTCTATGATCACTAAGGATGAGCTCTGGCGTGTTCGCATTGAACACGTGCAGAACCCGCCAGGAAGTCGGCACCCGCGCTGCGCTAATCACAGCCAGGGAGACATTTCCCGATCTCTGCAGCCGAGCATCGGGAAATGTCTCCCTGCCTGTCATTAGCGCAGCGCGGTGCCGACTTCCTGGCGGGCTCTGCATGTGTACTATGCGAACACGTCGGAGCTCATCCTTAAAGTGGATGTAAACCCGGATTTTTTTTTTTTTGCTGTCGCAATGTAAAGTATAAGATTTCCTGTCATTTGTGCCAGGTCTTGCCACAAAGAGTTAAAGGAGCACTATACCTTTTTTTTTTTTTTTGCTTTAAAATAACAAACATGTTATACTTACCTCCACTGTGCAGCTCGTTTTGCACACAGTGGCCCCGATCCTGGTCTTCTGGGGTCCCTCGGCGGCTGTCTTGGCTCCTCCCCGCAAGGACTCCACACCTTAATGCGAGTGAGCTCGCATGGTGTGGAGTGATTGCGGGCGCGCTCCCGTGATACAGCGGCGGCCATAGCCGCCGACTGTATCACTCGGCCCCGGCGTGCCGCGTCATTGGATGTGATTGACAGCAGCGCCAGCCAATGGCTGCGCTGCTTTCAATCTATCCAGTGTAGCCAATCGGCGGCCAGGCAGAAAAACGAAGAGGATGACGGGGACGAGCATGGGACTTTCGAGGGGCCAGGTAAGAAAAACGGGGGCTCGGGGGGGGGCGGTATTGTCGAATGTTTTTTCACCTTAATGCATAGGATGCATTAAGGTGAAAAAACATGTAACTTTACTACTCCTTTAATTCAGCTCTGAGAAATCCTCTTTTATTGTTCAGTGAGATAAAACAAGCAGTTACCTTTGTCCGTTCCGCCCCCTTGCTTTGAGTGACAGGTTATTTACATATCTCGTGCACTAGCTTTAGACAGGCATTATTTTTTAATTCCCACCCCCACTCCTTTTCTGAAGTCATGTGGTTACTTTTCTGGATGTTGACTGGAGGTTAGTGATCATAGCAGAAGGAATACACAGGAGAAAATGCATGTTGACAAGGGGAGTGTAGAGGTGGGCGGGGAGTCTACTGACATCACGACTCCACCCACCGAGCTCCAGACAACAGATCCACCCACAGAATCTGCAGTTTTTCAGTTCTTATAACAGACAGAGGGGAGACATTTGACAGATAAGAATACATGCAGGAGGCATCTATATCCTTATAGATCAGCACTATGGCAGTAGTTTAGAAAGGATGAGAGTGGGTTTACATCCACTTTAATGATCACACACCTGGGACACCCATCTATCTCTTTCCTGCACTCTCTGATCACACACCTGGGACCATAATATTTCCTTCTTGCACTCTATGATCACACACCTGGGACACCCATCTCTTTTCTGCACTCTCTGATCACACACACCGGGGACCCTCCATATATATATCTCTTTCCTACACTCTCTGATCACACACCTGGGTAGGGTTGCACTGGTACTGGTTTTCTATCGGAGAGTACAAGTACCGATACTTTCGGTCAAGTACTCACGGATACCAAGTACCGATACTTTGCAGTGCGATTTGCGTCAACAAAAGAAAAATTGGCACAAATCGCACTGCAAAGAATTGCATGCAATTTCTATGTGTGTATAGAAGCGCCATCTAGTGGGCAATTTAAAACTCACAAAATTCAGCAGAGGGAGGGCTGCTCTAGTAAGTAGGTAGAGACAGATGATAAGCTCAAAGCAGCTATCATTTACTGGAAAACTGAACAGACTGATGACATTAGGTAAATAAATCATAAATAAGCCCATGCAGGGAGATGGTGGTGTGCCAGTGAGGCACTGTGACTCATGGGTTCTGTAGTTCAGTGTTTCTCAACTCCAGTCCTCCAAGGCGCACCAACAGGTCATGTTTTTGGGATTTCCTGCAGATGAAACGGCTGTGGTAATTACTAAGGCAGTGAAACTGCTCAAATCACCTGTGCAAATCAATGGAAATCCCAAAAACATGACCTGTTGGTGCGCCTTGAGGACTGGAGTTGAGAAACACTGCTGAGCCTGGTGGAATGAAAGGCTGCCTCTAACCCTGGAGCTCCTGGGGGCGGGTGGTGAGCCAAATGGATGCCGGATCGATGGACAGAGCCAGCAGAGCCGCCACACCTGGTAGTGACCGCTGCCTTCAGGGC
Source organism: Rana muscosa (assembly GCA_029206835.1). Taxonomy (NCBI): domain Eukaryota; kingdom Metazoa; phylum Chordata; class Amphibia; order Anura; family Ranidae; genus Rana; species Rana muscosa. The sequence continues at coordinate 631,609,135 of CM055117.1, read as the reverse complement.
TCGTCACTGCCGGCCAGGGGAAATGGCAGGAGCGGGCTAAAGAGCTCCACAATGGAGACAGTACTTTACAGGCAACCAACGAGGACGTCCACCGACCCGGAAGTATCGTAGCATTTGGGCGAGTACCGATACTCGCTTAAATGCCTGGTTTTGGCACCGATACCAGTATCGGTGCATCCCTACACTTGGCACACAATGTTACATGTGTTTGCAGTCTAGATCACACTGAACAGATACTACTCTGAGCAAGATACCAACTAATACAGGGGATTCAGGGTGCAGGCCCTGCAGCTAACTTTCTTATCCATATGAAACTGGCTGCATGGAAGTTATGTGCACCACATCAGAAGCAGCTGTGGTTGACAGTCACCCCCTTTAGTCCAGAGGTATATCTATGACAGTCACTGAGTCTAAGCCATGACTAAGCACTAGATACAGTGTGAAATGCGTCAGCTGCCAAGGTTCTCTTTGTTTGCTGTGACCTGTAGTGCTGTTTTTTATTCAATAAAGGCAACTTTCGTTCAGAGTGCGGCTGTCCAGAAACATTTCCTTGTTCCAGTCACTGAGTCTTGTGGGAGGCTGGGCATCATACAGTGTCTGTCCTAGACATGCAGTGGGTACTCTCATGTGTACCTACTGCATATGTTTATGACAGCCACTGAATCTTGTACCTTTATCTTGCAATTCCCTCCAATAAAAGTATGTGAATGGAAAAAATTAAGAGCAGCACAATTTTCTAGTAAGCACCAGAGGCAGAAGCAGATGGGACATAGAAAGTTGTAGCTGAATTTCTGCATTTCACACAACATTCTAATGAGAATGTACTGTTGATCCTTTTTTAATTTGTTCAATCAGGAATTTTGAAAGAAATGAAAGATTACATAAAAAAATGCAACAAATGCCAGGAGAAAATGGACCGATCACGCTTGACATATGACCCCTCTGAAATGCTGGAGGAGTTTGGGCTTGATGTGCAATTGGATGAAACGGATGATGAAGGCAGCACCCCATTGTCTAGTACCTGCACTGATCCAAAACCTGCAAGAAGGAAACCAGTGGCTAAGCATGAACTGGTCTTTGTAAGTGTTTTGTTCAATAGATCGTAGTCCTAATCCCTTGCTAATACATTTAGAATTACTGACGCAAGTGAATATACTCTGTAGAATTAGAACTCCTTTGGTATAAATATGTTTGTAAGTTTTTGTATTTCAGGATGCTCTGGCAGTAGGTTAAGGTGATGGAAGTACATCATACTTGCTCTACTGCTATAAAGTGAACCTGTTATTTTTCCTATTATATGCTCACTTTTAATGCATTTTTTTTTTATTTTATTTTTATTGTAGGTTGATAGCAAAGGCCTAGTTAAACAGTCATCTTCTAAACATAGCCAGGCTGTGCTTGATCAGTTAAACCAGCAGAGACTTGCTAATCAGTTCTGTGATGTGACACTACTCATAGAAGGAGAGGAATACAAGGCTCACAAATCCGTCCTAGCAGCCAGCAGTGAGTACTTCAGAGAGCTGTTCATTGAAAAAGGAGCCGTCTCCAGCCACGAGGCTTTTGTTGATTTATCAGGTGAGACACAAGTTTTGTTTGGTATTTTTTAACATTTAAAGTTAAGTCCTCAAATAAACAGGAGTTACGTCATCGGTGGCTGAAGTGGGGCCAGAAAAAGTGGGGTAGAAGCAGGGTGGATTTGATCTGATTTATATCACTAGTAAAAAGGCTTGATTTAAATCATAATTTTTAAAGAGCAACTGTCATCTCTGATCCGCTGTTGACTCACTGACAGTCGCATTCACTTTAATGGGATGGCTGGTGATGTGGCAGTGACACAACAAGGTGGGGGACGTGGCGGAAGCAGGTAAGTGGATGCCCGCTAACAGTCGCTGCCATGATTTATCTGAAATGAAAGGTGCTCTTTAAATGTAAGGACACATTCTTGCTTGTAGTTAGAATCTTTAATATTTACAAACAAAATGAAGGTTTCCCTTTTTAGAATAATAAGCTGTCGGGTTACTAAAACGGTGATGTCACAACCGATTCAGTCATACAGTAACAGTTTGTAGTGTACATAGATTTGCATAACAATAGGATAAAGGAATATTCCTGAACGTTGTTTTATCTCATGGTTACTGTGAAATTGTGTGAATGCATCACTGCAGTGCATGTTATCTCAACTTGCAGAACTTGGATTCATTGAATGAGTTTACCAAAAATGTAAATATTGCAGAATTTACAGCCTCCTGCTACATAACTAAGCGTAATTTCTCGCTGAATAAACTAAATAAATTATTAATGTATCTTAAATATAAAACCATCTTTTAGATAAAATGCTTTTTGAGTAAAAATATCTATTAAAATAAATTTGATAAAAATCAAACTTCTTTCTTCTTTCACCCTGGGTAGTGGCGGCAGTGGGACAAAGCAAGGTGATGGCAAACCTGGATTTGTAAGGAAATTTAGAAGTTGGGTGTGCAAGAATGCGGTGCCTCAGCTACATACAGCAATGTGTTCCAGCAGCAGGACAGGTACTTCCTGTCCTGCTTTTAAAATGGAGTTGAGTCGGGTTGAGCATTGCCTAGTCATTAACAGGACGCTTGGTATTTTCTGAATGAATACAAGGCTACCTCTGATCAGCTTAGGCGCCTCATTAGAAAATACAAAGCTGCCTGTGAACAACTGAGCAGTGCTCAGCCCAAAACTAATTTGTTCCAGAACCGGAAGTTCATTGTCCCGCCGCCGGTTAGTGTTGGAAATTGGTTCGTTTGGACCAGCTTGGTGGTAGCAGAACAAATAAAGAGGGTGAGGATCCCTAACTTGAACACAGAAGGCAATAAAACCTGACAAGTGTTCTAATCTCTCTCCACTCTATCCAAAACTGAGAAAAAAATCAAGTTGGGCTTTAAAGTGGAAGTTTAGTCAGAAATTTAATTACTAACAGACTGCTTCCTGCTGGCCCCTTTTGTGTGTATGGCTATATATAAAGCGTTTTAAATAAGTACCTATACTGTTTGAAATCCAATAGTTCACTCTCTCATCCTGTTCTGTGCACTCTCACTTGTCTTCTCTTCTTGGCACTTTGTAGAAAATCATAGCAGTGAGGCAGTCACTAGAGGGCAATAGGCTGACAGCATAACACATGCTGCTGAGGAAAGGAGCCACAGGAATAAGAAAGGCTTTGCAAAGGAAGGACTGATTAGGGAGAGAAAAGAGGAAAGCAGGAGAGCTGAAAGGACAAAATATGCTGCTGGGGAAACACAAAAGCAAAGAGTAAGGCTGGCCATAGACTGTCTGAATCTCAGCCAGTTCAGTAGGAACTCCCCGAGATTCGAACCATGTATGGGCAGGTTGATTTGATCTATCAACTTGGGTACAACCAGCCTGCCGGATTTATTATGCCAAGACATGCAGTCAAGGCTGGAACTGCACACAGAAATGCAGAATGTTACATGTAATTCCTAAGGTGAGGGGAGTGTTCTAAGAGACTGCTCTGGCTTCCTGCAAAATGGCAACTTCGGGCAAAAAGAAACAAACAATGTTTAAAATGTTTGTTACCCCAGCATTTCATATTTCTGATATGTGCCTGCTGTACCATGTACTTGTATGAGAAAGGCCGAAACCACTAATCGATCAACAACTAATCGATTATGAAATTAATTGATTACTATTTTCATAATCGATTAATCGGCCAGTAACATAATGGGGTTAAAAAAACTAAACTAAAATTAGACATTTTATAGTACAAAAAGAGCAAATCGCTACTGTAAATATTACTTTCACTGTCCCACAGTAAACCATTAACAACCCCTTACAGTAGCAATTATTTGCTCTTTTTGTACTAGTTTTAGTTTTTTTTAACCCCATTATGTTACTAAACATCACAGGCATGGGTCACACCTCTGTGTTTTGGTGCTTTTTACAGAAACACACTGCAGTTCATTTAAATGGTTTCCTATGGGACACGTTCACATCCATGATTTTTTCAGCTGCTGCATATTTGGAAAGGGCCAGGACTTTTTTTTTTTATGCAAATCGGTGCTATTTCGGTTTTTGGTTCAATATACTTCAATGGAGAATCTGCAGAAAAGCACGTAATGGGTTTTTGCGGCAATTTATGTTTCCAAAACGTCTTTCAGGACAGCACCCGAGAGATCATGGCTCCTCCTCCCACAGGAAACACCTCATCAATTAATTCTTTAATTGGAGGCCTCCACGTTGCTTTCCTCAGTTTTTTGTGTTTCCTCCAGCTGGAGGAACACCTCTGGGAGAGCCACGATCTCTCAGGGCTTTCCTGGGAGACAAGGTTCTCAAATCAGTTTTTTTTATTTATTTTTTTAGGAGATTGATCCTCCCACTTACCTCCTAGCATGGACGGTCCCGTGGGCTCCCTCTCCCCCTTCCGTGCTCGGGGAGAGCCTGTACAGCCCGGGAGGGCTGCCTCCTTTTTCTTCAGAGCGGTGGTTGCTGTACTCTCACCGACCGCTGGCGAAAGCGGCGTGGAGCTCTGCGGCGGCCGCCATTGTTCTGGTGGCCGAGGAGAGCCTCGGCCACGTCCTGTATGGGAAGAGGCAGCACTTCCGGGTCGGCGCGCGCGTCATTTCCGGCCGCAAAGCGCAGAGGGAGAGGGCAGGGTCACCTGGTGCCTTAAAGTTCCGGTTCCAGGTCAGCGCGGCGGCGTTTTTGAATCTGGAACCGGCGTTTTCTCTTCACCACGCATCCGCAGACAGCTATGGATAGCGATGCAGCGGATAAGGGGGCAAGCCAAGGCACCAGCAAGGCTAAGGTAAGGGACTGTGTCCTATTTTACACTGGGCCGCTTTCTCCTGTAGAGGGGGGGGGTATTCACCTTCTCCCCCCTCCATCTCCCCCACCCCCCATCTCCCTGGTGGTGCAGTGGCTGGTGATTTAGCATGTCTGCATAATATCTAGGGGTCTTTTTGTAAAAGTTGATGGTGGTGGTGCATGGCTTGCGGGGCACAAGGAAGTGAAAGTGTTTTTTCCTATGTGCACCTGGGTGTATTGATTTGTACTGTGTAACAGTTTTTTCTTAGCGTGGTCCCTGTTTTTTTTTTTTTTCTTTTCTGTTTGTGCAGGCCAAAAGTTCTGCTCAACCAGTGAAGAGAAGGTGCCCTGTCTGCAAGGAAAAGTTAAGCGAGGCTTGGACCAAGTCGCTTTGTGCAGATTGCACTGCAAATGTAGTCAGGGAAGAGTCTCCATCCTTTTGTGGCGATCTAGTATCTACAATTAAGGATGAACTCCGTGCCACCTTTCAAGCTTTTAGGTCAAACCTAAGAGAAGAACCAGGCCCTTCAAGGGAACCTAGGGCTCCGCAGCCTTCTTCAGAACCCCAAGACGGCTCTCAAATAATATTGGGAGGTCCGATAGACGCTTCCCAAGAATCTGCTTCCCTTGCTCCAGATGGAACAGACTCTGAGGAGGAAGAAAATGAAGCAGAGAGCGCTTCTAAGTACAAAATGTCGCTTGAAGAAGTCGCAGGACTTTTAAAAGTAATCCATGCGACTTTGGGGATTGAAGAGGAAAAGGAGCTCTCCCTACATGACCGCATGTATGCAGGTTTGGGTGATCCAAAAAGCCGTGTTTTTCCAGTCCATTCAATAATCTCGGACATGATTAAAAAAGAGTGGTTGGAACCTGAGAAAAAGCCATTTTTTTCCCGGTCTCATAAGAGAAGATTTCCATTTGAGGACAACCCGGATTCCATCTGGAACAAGGTTCCAAAACTGGACTCTGCTTTTTCACAGGTCTCAAAATCAACTGACCTTGCCTTTGAGGACATGGGCATGTTAAAGGAGCCCATGGACAAAAGAATTGATTTGCTTCTTAAAAGGGCTTGGCAGTCTGTGATGAACAATCTAAAACCAGCAATGGCAACAACCTGTGTCGCTAGGAATTTAGAACACTGGATTAACCAGATGAAGGCCCATGTTACGGCGGATTCTCCAAAACAGGAGATTCTGGACTCATTTACAACGCTTTCTGCAGCAGTATCATATATTGCGGATGCTTCAGCAGAATCCATTCGTATGTCAGCCAGGTCAGCGGCTTTGACCAATTCTGCTAGGAGAGCATTGTGGCTTAAAACTTGGCCAGGAGATGCTGCATCTAAAAATAGACTGTGTAGCATTCCCTTTGCAGGGGATTTGCTATTTGGTTCGGAGCTGGAGTCCATTCTTGACCGTACGGCTGACAAAAAGAAGGCGTTTCCGGTCAAAAAACAACAGGTACAGACCCGTAAGCGTTTTTTTTCGTCCCCAAAAAGGACAACAGGAAGGAAAAACGCAAACCAAAAGGAAGCAGTGGTCTTCCCAGAAACCAAAAGGTAGGAGTGGAGTGCTCTTCCATCCTCCTGCGACCCCCGGAAAGCCGCAGTGACAATCCACCCCAAGTAGGGGGAAGACTCCAGGAGTTCATTCCCCAGTGGAGAGACATCACTACAAATCAGTATATTGTAAACATGCTCTCCCAAGGATATGTGGTGGAATTCACGGAAGAACCCCCAAAGAGATTCCTAGTGACAAACGTCCCGAGGGATCCGGTCAAGGCACTCGCCATGAAGTCCCTAATTCAGGAACTGATATCCCAGACAGTCATTGTTCCGGTTCCAACAAGGGAGTTCTTCCAGGGGTTCTATTCTCACGTTTTCCTTGTACAGAAACCTTCAGGAAAGTACCGCCTCATCCTAAATCTAAAAATGCTGAATTTGTCAGTAGAATACAAAAGATTTCGGATGGATTCCATTTTCTCAGTAAGAAGCCTCCTGAGTCAAGGATGCTTCATGGCGTCAATAGATTTGCAGGACGCATACCTCCACATTCCTATTGCCGCCAGATCTCAGAGATATCTGAGGTTAGCACTGAGAGAAGGGAAGAAGGTGGTACACCTGGAATTCAGAGCTCTTCCATTTGGCCTGTCATCTTCTCCAAGGGTGTTCACGAAGGTAATGGCCGAAGCTCTAGCACCCTTGCGTCTAGAGGGAATTTCAGTGATTCCTTATCTAGACGACCTGCTACTGTTTGCCCAAACAAGAGATGGACTTCAGAGAAACTTGGACAGAGCACGTGCTCACCTAGAATCCATCGGATGGATACTAAACCTCCAAAAGTCCAATCTGATTCCCTCTCAGGAGGTGTTATTCCTGGGTTTCCGTATCAACTCTGTGGAGCAAAAGATTTTTCTCCCAGAAGAAAAACGGGAAAAGCTGTTAAAGGTTGTGTCACTCTTACAAACCAGTCAGCTTCTGTCCATCAGGAGGGTCATGTCAGCATTAGGAACCCTGACCTCTTCCATACCGGCAGTACAATGGGCAAAGCTCCATTTCAGGCCACTGCAAAAGTTTCTGTTAAAAATCTGGGATCGCCAGCAGAATTCACTAGATTCACTGGTGAAGATCCCCACCAAAGTAAAGAGGAGTCTCTGGTGGTGGAAGAACCAGGCAAGACTCTCAGCAGGCCTGTTATGGTCCTTTCCAACCCAGGTAAGGCTAACAACCGATGCCAGCTCCTGGGGTTGGGGGGCTCACATGAGCGGTCGTTGGGCTCAGGGATCTTGGTCCACAAGGGAAGCAATGAGATCTTCAAACTGGAGGGAACTAAAGGCGATAGAAATGGCCTTATTGTTCTTTGCAGAAGAAGTCCAAGGGCGACATACACAAATCCTGTCGGACAACGCCACGGCGGTGGCTTACATAAACCGACAAGGGGGCACCAGAAGCAGAATACTTCAAGGCCTAGCAGAGAGCATTCTAAATTGGGCAGAGCTCCATACTCAATCCTTGTCCGCGGTCCATCTAAAAGGGACCCTAAACGGGATAGCGGATTTCCTCAGCAGGAACCAGGTGTACGAAGCGGAGTGGCAATTGAATCCAGATGTCTTCAATCTAATAGTGAAGAAATGGGGACAGCCAAGAGTGGATCTCTTTGCGACTCAGGAAAATACACAAATATCTCTCTTTTTTTCCCTGAACAGGAACGAGTCATCTCTGGGGGTAGATGCTCTGGCGCACAGTTGGAATTTTCACCTCAGCTACGCCTTCCCTCCTTTTCAGCTGATTCCGCAGGTCATAACAAAAATCCGGAAAGAGGATACGACAGTAATCCTCATCACTCCCTTCTGGCCCAAGAGGCCCTGGTTTTCGGCTCTTCTACAGATGCAGATCAAACCATACTGGCATCTTCCCGTGAGACAAGACCTTCTGTTACAAGGTCCGCTGTTTCACCAAGAAGTAGAAAAGCTAAAACTCACAGCCTGGCTTCTGAGGAGCAGCTCTTAAGGAGAAAAGGATTCTCGGATAGGTTGGTGGCTACCCTCCTATCTAGCAGAATGTTACCAGAGCAATATATCACAAAGTCTGGAAAGTCTTTAACTCTTGGTGCACTACATCCGGCAGACCATTAAAGCAGATTTCTTCTATCTTGGAATTTCTGCAAGAAGGAGCAGACAAGGGCCTAGCGATCAGTACCCTAAAAGTTCAGGTTGCCGCACTGGGGGTATATTTTGAGAAATCTATTTCGTCAGAACCCCTAGTAAACAGATTCTTTAAAGCCCTCACTCGGGCTAGACCGATAGTGATCAAAAACTGTCCGTCATGGGACTTATCAGTCGTTCTACAGGCCCTGACCAGGGAACCTTTCGAACCTCTCAATTTAACCTCCCTAAAGCTAATTACTTTAAAAACAATTTTTCTAGTAGCTATTACAACAGCTCGAAGGATCAGTGAGCTGCAAGCTTTATCTATCAGGGAACCATTTTTTTCTATTTTTTTCAGACAGAATTGTGCTGAAGACGGATCCTAACTTTTTACCAAAGGTTGCCTCAGTTCAAAATAGAACCCAGGAGATAATACTTCCTACGTTTTGTTCTAATCCGTCGGGTAAGAAGGAAGAAGAATTCCATACCCTGGATGTTAAAAGAGCAGTCTTAAGTTACCTGGAAGCTACTTCAGGGCTCATTCTACTAGAGCTTCGGCGTTGAGTTGGGCAGAAAAAGCTGGTGCCACCCCCGAACAAATCTGTAAGGCAGCTACATGGACAAGTCTGACGACCTTTGCCCGTCATTATAGATTAGATCTCATGACGGCTGGGGACCAGGCTTTCGGAAGGAACGTCTTACAGGCTGTTGTCCCACCCTAAATGGGGTAAGTCTCGATTATCCTCTCGGGTGCTGTCCTGAAAGACGTTTTGGAAAAATGCAAGTTAGACTTACCGGTAACTTGTTTTCCAATAGGCTTTCAGGACAGCAGGATCCCGCCCTTTTTTTATGCTGTGGCTGTAATACTATGTAATAACTGTCGCTTATGTGTTGCAGCTGGGGCTGGAGGTTCTCTACAAACAACTGAGGGAAGCAACGTGGAGGCCTCCAATTAAAGAATTAATTGATGAGGTGTTTCCTGTGGGAGGAGGAGCCATGATCTCTCGGGTGCTGTCCTGAAAGCCTATTGGAAAACAAGTTACCGGTAAGTCTAACTTGCATTTTTTTTAACCTGCCCAACAACAAATTGGCCCGTAAAACTGAAAATCGCCGTAAAATCACTATTTTATTTATTTTTTGTTAAGGTTATTAACCGATTAATCGGCCAACGAATTGATTATGAAAATAATCGTTGGTTGCAGCCCTAGTGATATCCCTGGTGTTCCTGCCAGTCCCTCTACTTTCCTATTAGTATAACCACACTCAGTGCCCATCAATGACACCAATCAGTGCCCATTAGGGATCACTGCTGCCTTTTCAGGAGAGCACACCGTGGTCCGTTCTCTAGCTGTGCTGGGTACTCAGCCTGCTCTCCTCCAATGATCAGACTTGTGCTGACACACCTCCTGCACAGCCATTCACTGGGAAGCTCAGTGTGCGGTTGCTTCTCCCCCAGCTCTAATTCAGCTGAGAACAGAGGGAATGTGATCGCGTATTAAAAAAAAAAAAGAAGGTATTTATAATTTTTTTTTTTTTTTTTTTTTTATATCTATACACAAATGTTTTCTTTCAGTTTTAAACAAAATGAGTTGTTTGCATAAAAAATTAAAAAAAACGGCAGTTATTAAATATCACCAAAGGAAAGCTATTTGTGTGAAGAAAATGATAAAAAAAATAAACAAAAATTGAGTACAGTGTTGCGTGACCGCGCAATTGACATTCAAAGTGCGACAGCGCTCAAGGCTGAAAATTGGCCTGGGCAAGAAGTGGTTAATGTAGAATGTATGTTCCTAGCTAAGAAACAAAATTTTATTTTTATTTTTTCAAGTAGTTATGGGTAAAGTTCCGCTTCAACTGCTAATTAAAGGGTCTCTTCATTACGTTAACTGAAGAAAGCAAAAGCTCTCATGCTTGGTCCTTTTTTCTAAAGGTTTATTTGATCTGAGTGTTATGAACATCCACTTTTTCATCTTTGTGCTAGAAATCCTGCTAACTCTTGTGATGTGTTTTTGTTACAAATGCAAACATTAAATTATATTTAAAGGGGTTGTAAACCCTTTATGTTTTTCACCTTAATGCATCCTATGGAAGTGGTTATAAGTGCAATATTAGCAAATATATATAGGGGGCGCTAAAGCATATAAATGATTTAAATTAAATAAATTACTTAAATTAAATTATATATTGAGTGAATTGCATTAACCCTTTTAATACAGGGCTTTTTGTACCACTTCAATACCGGGCCTATTCTAGCACTTCTCTCCTACATGTACAAATCATCATTCTTTTGCTAGAAAATTACTCAGAACCCCCAAACATTATATATGTTTTTTTAGCAGACACTCTAGGGAATAAAATGACGGTCATTGCAACTTTTTTTTCTTGCACGATATTTGCGCAATCATTTTTCAAACACCTTTTTTTTTTCTTTTTTTTTCTTTTTTTTTAAATGGTTTCATGAATTAAATAACAAAACAGTAAAGTTAGCCCAATTTTTTGGGAAAATATGAAAGATGATGTTACGCTGAGTAAATAGATACCTAACATGTCACGCTTTAAAATTGCGCACACTCATAGAATGGCGCCAAACTTCGGTACTTAAAAATCTCCATAGGCGACGCTTTAATTTTTTTTTATATAGGTTACCAGGTTAGAATTACAGAAGAGGTCTAATGCTAGAATTGTTGCACGCGCTCTAACGCACGTGGCGATACCTCACATGTGTGGTTTGAATGGCGTTTACATATGTGGGCGACTTGCGCGTGCATTCGCTTCTGGTCGCGAGCTACTGGGGACAGGGGCGTTTTTTTTTTGTTTTGTTTTTTAGAAATATTTAACTTATATTTTTTTTTTTTTTTTTTTTATCACTTTTATTCCTATTACAAGGAATGTAAACCTCCCTTGTAATAGGAATGTGTGTGACAGGTCCTCTTTATTGAGAGATGCGGGGTCAATAAGACCCCACATCTCTCCTCCAGGCTGGAAAGCATGAGATCAGTGAAACATTTTTCACTGATCTCATACTTACAGCCGCAATGGCGGCTTTGTTTACATTTGAGGACCCGGGCGTGACGTCATCACATCGCGCCCGGGCGGGCCTCCGACGATCATAGAGATGACTGGTGACCATCTGGTCACCAGTCATCTCTATGCTCGTCACGTGACCCACCAACGGCGCCGGAAGATTTGCTCCGGGTCCCCGATCGCACGGGAGAGCCCAGAGAAGCACCGGATGGAGGGGGGGGGATGTCCCCTCCTGCCGCCTAATAAGAACGATCAAGCGGTGGAAACGCCGCTATGATGGTTCTTATGGTGCACAGAATCGCCGGCACTTTAAAAGAATATCTAAATGATGCCTCTAGCTGCAGGCATCATTCAGATATCCCCCTACAAACCCAGGACGTCATATGACGTCCACCCAGGATGGGAGATCCCATCTGTGGACGTCGTTTGACTATGGCTGGGTAGGGAAGTGGTTAAGGTGAAAAAACATCTGACAATTACCGCCCCCCCCAACCCCCGTTTTACTTACCTGAGCCCTGGAAAGTCCCACGTCGAGAAGGCGCTCTTCCTTTGCCCGGGGTTCTCGGCTCTTCATTGGATAGATTGATGGCAGCGCAGCCATTGGCTCCCGCTGCGGTCAATCAAATCCAATGACGCAAAGGGTGGGGCCAAGTCCTACATTCGGCGGCAATGGACTCGGGAGCACGTCCACAAGGTAACCCCCTTGGGAGACCACTTCCCAGAGAGGGGGTTATCTGAAGCGGGGAGGAGCCGAGAGAGCCGCAGAGGGACCCTAGAAAACAGCGTTCTGTGCAAAACAAACTGCACAGTGGAGGTAAGTATGACCTGTTTGTTTTAAAAAAAATAAATAAAAATTTGAACCTTTTAGTATCACCTTTAACAAATCTTTCAAATTCCCAACTGTTTTTTATTTATTTTTATGCTTGATTTTTAGGTTTTTGTAAGTCCAGCTTCCTGCCATTGCTAGAATTTGCATACACCTCCGAACTAATGTTTGATTTCTGCAGTATGGCTGACCTAGCCATGCTTGCCCGCCACCTCTACATGCATGAAGTGCTGGAAATCTGTGAATCAGTTCATAAACAGATGGAGGAAAAGCAGCTTACTTTGTATCATCAGGGGGATGTCCAGACTGTAGCTTCAGAAAAGAATATTCTTAATGTCAATATACAAGGACCTACACATGAAGATAAGACCACCTCCCCTGTGATGATAGAAGTGACAGATGGTCAACACATATTGAATGAAAACAACATGGCGTGTCAAACTGCAACACAAACACATTCCGGAAACGATATAATTGCCATTGCTTCGCAAGACCCAACTGCTATTTCAACACAAATGTCTGTTCAGCTTACTAGTGACAATATTGCAGCCACCTCTGTTGATGGTGCTACAGCAGTATATATTTCCAGTATTTCAAATGCCTCGTCAGAGCTGCAGCCTACAGTCTTTGTTCCTGCTGTTATTGAGGTTGCTTCTGTTCAGCCAGAATCTCATCAGATAGTAGTTGAATGTCTAGATGCCCAGCCTTCGTCTCTTATTAAAAGTCAAGCTTCTGAGGTAAGGTACTGTGAAAATGCAGCTAAAGACTCTGAAGCCATTTTAAAAGAAAATGCATTGCAATCGGACATGGCAAGCGTGAGTTCGCCGTGTGCGGAGGATATAGACGTTAATATGGACATTGTTGTAGAAGAAGATACAATGAGAAATAAAGAGAATTTGAAGAGAAAACATAGTAGAATGTCAACGTCTCCAGGTTCTCCTGGGGGTGGAATGATGTCTTCAGCTGGGAATCCAGATAGTGGAGCAAGCACATCTTTTGAAGGAGAGGCAGAAGCAGACATTTCAGCTGAAAATTTTGCCTTGGCAGAAACAAGTGCTTCCACAGAGGATGATCCCACTTCTTCAGATGGGGGCCCGTATAAGTGCAAGCTGAGAGAGCGCTCTATTGAAGAAGGTGGATACATTCAAATGCACAGAGGGAAAGAAAGAAAGCATGCAAGTAGAAAGATGACCCATAAATCTGCAGTTCAACAGGTACAGGATGGTAACTTTGTTTGTAAAAGCAGATTTTTAATATATTTTTCTTCAGTTGTTGGCCTGTTAATATACTTTGGTGATTTTTGGTTTTCTAGAAATTCTATCATCGCTGCTAAAAATAGGGGCTTACAGTATTTTAGCATTATACAATTGCCCTTGGGGGGGGGGGGGGGTTGTATTCCATGTTCACCTGTAACATCACTTTCTTTCTGGTTCATTGGGGTATGCAGGAGTTTATAAGATGCAGTGTAAGCTCCCAGGAATTTGTAAATGGTATTTAGAGCAACCTTGTCTTCATTTTAATACAGAAGATTTCATCAACCACATTATTCAGTCTGCTGCACCCAAAAGTGCTGTATTACGTTGCCTTTCTATACTGTATGCCTTAGACTCGCTGTAATAATTTTACCAACGCAACCCATAAAATTGTTAAATAAAACAATAGTCCAGTCTCTTGACCAAAATATATTTCGCAAAAGGACCCTATTGGGAGAAAATCTTAGAGGCTTCCGCTGATGAGGTCTCATTTTGAGAATGTTCGTTCCCTGGCTGTCATGATGAATGTTTGTTTGGCTACATTGCTGTCTACTGACAATCGCTTAAAGTGGATGTAAACCCGAAATTATTTTATTTTTTTGCTGTCACAATGTAGTGTATAAGACGGGGCTCGACAATCCCCGGGCGCCAGGTCGCAAATGCGACTAGAATTAGCGACCTGGGGCAGCACAGCTGAGGTTTCCTGTATCTCCGTGCGCCCCGCGATCGCGTGATCTCGTCGGGCACCACCGGCCGGTAATTTAGGCCGCGGCTTTCGGCCTTCTGCAGGCCTAGGCTTCATTCTGTAATCTGGCGCCATCTTGTGGTGGCCATTGGTATGACAAGACAACCAGCAATGCTTGCCTGTTTCACTGCCCGCCCATCTTCTTCCCTTTACTTAGAAGTTAACCCCCAAACATTATATATATTTTTTATTCCAACACCCTAGAGAATAAAATGGCGGTTGTTGCAATACTTTCTGTCACACCGTATTTGCGCAGCGGTCTTACAAGCGCACTTTTTTGAGGAAAAAAATACATTTTTTTTTTAAATTAAAAAATAAGACAACAGTGAAGTTAGCCAATTTTTTTTTTTTATATTGTGAAAGATAATGTTACGCCAAGTAAATTTGATACCCAACAAGTCACGCTTCAAAATTGCGTCCGCTCGTGGAATGGCGACAAACTTTTACCCTTTAAAATCTCCATAGGCGACATTTAAAAAATTCTACAGGTTGCATGTTTTGAGTTAGAGGATGTCTAGGGCTAGAATTATTGCTCTCGCTCTACCGATCGCGGCGATACCTCACATGTGTGATTTAAACAACGCTTTCATATGCGGGCGCTACTCACGTATGCGTTCGCTTCTGCACGCATTGGTCGTTTAAAAAAAAAAACCTGGCTCCTAACTTTTTTAGCTGGCTCCTAGATTCCAAGCAAATTTGTCCAGCCCTGGTATAAGATTTCCTATCATTTGTGCCTGGTCTTGCCACAAAGAGTTAATCCAGCTCTGAGCAATCCTCTTTTATTGTTCAGTGAGATAAAACGGACAAACCGAGTTACCTTTGTCCGTTCCGCCCCCTTGCTTTGAGTGACAGGTTATTTACATATGTCATGAACTAGCTTTAGACAGGCATTATTTTTTAATTCCCACCCCCACTCCTTTTCTGAAGTCATGTGGCTACTTTTCTGGATGTTAGTGATCATAGCAGAAGGAATACACAGGATAAAATGCATGTTGACAAGGGGAGTGTAGAGGTGGGCGGGGAGTCTACTGACATAGCGACTCCACCCACCGAGCTCCAGACAACAGATCCACCCACAGAATCTGCTGTTTTTCGGTTTTTCAGGTTTTCAGACATTTTGACAGATAAGGATACAATGCAGGAGGCACCTTTTATAGATCAGCACTATGGCAGTAGTTTAGAAAGGATGAGAGTGGGTTTACATCCATTTTAATTCCTGCTTGTTCTGGGTCCGTGATTGAAAAGTACTTTGAAATGCTTGGTTTACATAGTCTTATTCCTTTATTTAGGATTGCATCAGCATGACAGTCAGGTAAACAAAAAAGAAAACGGGAATACTGAGATGCATACAATCAAACATGTATGCCTGTTTGTCAGTACAGTCAATACCAGCAGTGTATGACTTTCGAGTGTCAAAACGTCAGAATAATAATTCATCATTCCCCTTATCCACTATAAAAGGAAATAAGCAAGAGGAATAAAATCAGGATATGTAGGTTTGTTGCGATAGTAACCAGATGCGCCACTATTTCTAGGAAGGATGGGGGGGGGGGGCAAGAGCGAAGGGTAAAGTGGAGTGATAGTCCTGAGGGGAGTGGATGGGGCAGACTATATGCAAGCATCCTAAGGATGCCTTTTTCGGGGAGCAGGTACCTGGTTCCACTTCTGAAACCCCCTACCCACCCACCCCCCACAATCCCCCAGACGCAACCTCCAGGGACACGTCGCAAGATGGCAGCACTGGGGACTCAAACTGGAAAGAAACTGGGTCGGTTGATAACAGTGGTGGACTGGTAAGTGCATGTTTATTAAGTCAGCCACTAAAGTATTTATTTGTAGCTGCTGACTTTTTTTATTTTTATTTTTTATTCTAGTGTGAAGTTCCTTTTTTTATATCGGGCATGGCCAAGATTTTTTTTTTTTTCTTTAACAAAATCTTTGCACTTTAAATGAAACTGGTTTTTCTCTTGACTACTAGGCTGCCAGAAAACTGGTGGAAAGGGGCAAGAAAAGGATGTTGCCACCCAAAAATGAGGTTGTAAAAGATGAAGAGGAGCACACATGTAAAGATTGCGGAATGGTGTTTGAACGCAAATATGCCTTAATTATGCATGGCCTAAAGCACAACCACAAAGAGTTCAAATGTCCGGTAAGTTATCGGTTTTCTGATATATGAAGCGTCATATTCTAACTAGAAAAGCTACAATTTCTGGGGAAATTTTGTGACGTGTTCTTGCCTCCACCAGCAGTCTACAACTGGAGTGGGCGGAGTAACTGGGTGGAGTGGCTTGAGCAACTGTTGTGTGGTTGGAGTGGCTGTGAAAAGTGTTAAAAAGCTTAATATTTTAAAAAGTAGAAATAGTAGAAAAAAAATGAAGTCCCATCATGAGCTGAAAGAGCGAAACATTTAAAAAAAAAATTTTTATTTTGTTCAAAAAATTTTTTTTTCAAAAATGTATAATTTTTTAAATGATTTAAAAAAAAAATCAAAATTTTGTTTTTTTCAAAAATGTTTTTTTTTTCTTTCAAAAATTTTGTTTTTTCAAAATGATTTTTGTTTTAAAAAAAAAAATATATATATATATATTTTTTAAATCTTTATTTTTTTAAAAAAATTATTATTATTTTTTTTCAATTATGATTATTTTTTTATTTATTTTTTTCATGGGTGGGTCATAAACAGCGGAAAACAGTATCCGTCGTATTACAGTACATAGTAATTCATTTACAGATAACAGAATCAAAAAAGTAAGCAAAGTTGAACATTAGAAATGCCTTAGAGAAATAAGAGGCGACGTGCATTTGTCTTTCCCCCCAGACACCCCAACTGGGAACATACTGTGTCCTGAGGGAAAGACAACACAGCCAACCTCCATGTTACAACAATTTGTGATTCAGAAACTCCCCTCAGAGCTGTGTGGGAGGAGCTATAGGTCCCTCAGCGTTGCCAAGGAAACCAATGTTTGTTTATGCAGGCTCTAACCACAGGTCACACAGTATTTTCAGCCTCTCCTGAATTCTTGCCATAATTCAAACATACGCATTATAAATCCTACAGCGAAGAGCTTTATATTGTGAGAATCACAAGACCCAGACCTACATTTTGATATATAGTATGTCTATAATATTAAAATTGAAGGCACAGTTGCAGTTTAGAAATTGCCCTTTGAATTTGAAGTGTCTACAGGGGAGTTTCAATGAAAGTCAATGGGTGGCGTGAGTTGCAAACAAATCATCATATTGTGAAAACTGTAAGGACTATGGCTTAGCCGTGGACACATGTAGTGGCAGCAGGGATAGCTGAACGTTTTGATATAAAATTTGTGTAGGTGGGCTTAAAAATGAGGGAGTGGTGGCAGGTTAGAAATCATGTCCTGATTTTTCAGATTTTGTCAGCTCACACTCTAGTTTCGCCATTCATTCCTATGGGACAAATTTCGCCGCAAAAATGACTATTTCGTGAACGATTCGGCGAAACGTTCCACAAAGTAATAGCACACCAATCGGGAACAATCCGCACGTTTCGGTATATTGTCTATGTAGCGTAAAAATTGTGGGAGGAGTTAGGGTGGTAAAATTTGGCTATAATAATAATATATGTGTGAGATAACAATAAGTGCTCTTGCTTTGCAAGAACACTTAATAAAGGTTTAAAAATGTAGTTTGTTAATTTACATAAATACCTCTACCTTTTTAATATGATTAATTATGAACATTAGCTATAAATTTAGTGTAAGGAAAGCCATAATTGACTCGGTTAAATTTACGTTCCAGAATCTTTTATGGTTTTCTTATAAAATGTGGCCATCAGAGCTGTGAAAGCAGCCCATTAATGCTGAATTCCAGCCAGGAGGAGAAAAAATATAATTAAATTGTCAATAGACCCAATAGTTCGTTTTGCATTAAAGGCTTCCTATGAAAAAAATGTGTGCTGTTTGTTTTTTGTAATAGTGCTCCAGTACAAAGAAAACACTTGGTGATCCTGCCAGTTAGTTTCATTTTTTTTATGTAGTGCTGCCACCTGAGTGTCCATGCTCTTTCCCAAATATTACAGTGCACTCTACGAGCTGCCTACATCACTGGGGAATGGCTCCAGCTTGGCAATTTTTGGCAGCGGGTACTTCCTGGAAACACACTGCTATCATAGGGCAAAACAAAGCCGCAGTGTGATACATGGGACAGGTGATGCATTTTGAAAGAGTCCCACCCACAAATCGGGGCCATACCTTGGGGAGAAGAATTGATGAAGTGATAATAATGAAGAGATAACGTGTAACTGTCACTGAGAACTGTTTTCAAGTTAAAGTGGAACTTTACTCGTAACCACTTGATAAAAATGTTCTTTAATTAAACATTAATTCTGCTACCAAAATGAGTGTGGCTGTAAGTTTCTGTAAGAATTGTTTGTTTCTTTTTGCTGGAGGCTGCCATTTTGCTAGAACCCAGAGCCTCTGAACAGCAGTAAATCTTTTGCACAACTGTAAAATAAAATTTGTATTGATAAATCATCTTCTTTTTCAAAGCATATAGTCCTAAATGATATTGTATTACAGACCTTGTTTGTTTTTTACTTTTTGTAGCTGTGCAAGAAAGAGTTTCAGTACCGAGCATCCTTACGTGCCCATCTTATAAGACACGCACGAAGAACAGAACCATCTGTTGTAGAGACAGACAGAGCAGTGAACAAAGGAGCGATCAAGCGACAATACATTTGTGATATTTGTGGAAGGACGCTTCCTAAAATGTGCTCTCTGAGAATGCACATGTTGAAACATACTGGTGTCAAGCCACATGCATGTCAGGTAAGTGTGCTGCTTTAGGAAACATAACTGTAACAGTAGCACTGACCTCTCCTTATCGATTCTCTTCAGTTAAAGAAAGTCAGTCAACTCTCATAAAAAAAAAAAAAAAAAATGCAAATGATTACATCCTACATGGTCTGTGATAATAACAAAATCTGAGATTTTACTTGAGCAGTACAAACTTTTTTGGAAAATGCAAGGAGCAATTTCCAGTGTGTCTTATTGTTATTTAAACTTTTAGTGATATAGGCCAATAGTGGTCCTGTTGCAAAACTTTGTTTTCCAGTTAAAGACCTTTTTAGATAACCATGAAACAAAATGTCCTGTTAATGATCTTTCTTTCTTTATTCTATACTAGGGGGTGGGATATATATTTTAATTTAGGCAGATTTTTATTTGTTTTCTATGTATCTTCATTGGAGATGTTTCTGAAATGTAGGCAGTTATAGCCCAATTGGAGATTAGGGTAATTTTTAATGTCATTTTACAGACAATAGCCTTTTTTTTTATTTTTATTCCTATCTTGGGATGATATAAGCTTGAGTCTAAGAGCTACTTTCTTAAAGTGATTGTAAATGACCACCTTGTAAAACAACCCATTTAGTTTAAAATAAAAATGAAAGCCAAACATTTTGTGTATATTGCGGGGGATGTCAGGACAGCTAGAGAACGGACGATGGTGTGCTCTCCTGCTTAATGTGGTCAGTTTTGAACAGGAAAGCAGAGGGACTGGCAGGAACACCAGGGATTTCACACAAGGGAGGCAATACAAAGAGAACAGGATACTTTCTCATACAAGTACATGGTACAGCAGGCACATATGAGGAATATGAAATGCTGGGGTTTACGAACACTTTTTAAGGTCTACATTGTTCTCCCGATCATTGTATGCTCAAGGCTAGGCAGTTGTAATTTTAAGAATAAGAAGTTGGCATGTTTCCTTTTTAAAGTGAACCCCTGCTTTGCCTATGCATGGTGGTTTTATTAGCTGTCCGTACTTGGCTTACCTTTTTTATTTTCCCTGCCTTTCTGTTTGGCCACCTAAAGTAATGAGCTTACATAGACTTGAGAACTCCCTTGCTACCCTCATGAGCAACAAATCACTGTGCATCGGCTTTCACATAAGAGGAGGGGAAGGAATTGCAAAATCTCTCATATCCAGTAGTAATGGGTATTTTTCTTTGATTCCAGCAGGCAAGCAGAAGTAACTCAAAGGGTAGCCACGCATGTGCTTCTGGTGGGACTGCCACTAAAGAGAGCCTGTTGCTCTATCCTGTGCTGCAAAGCAAAAGTTCAATTTTTAGGTACATAGTTTCGTCCCTGTACCTTTTTTTTCCTTTTCTTCCCATCTTGCTGTGCAGCATATACTAAATGATCTAGTGGTGTTTCTGGTTTAACATAAGTCCCCACATGTTTGTTGGCCTCCCAGTTTACTATCTTTTGTAAAGCCAAAATGCAAGACGCCAAAAGACTGGAATCTCTAATTCTATATGGTCCTTAAAGGGATACTAAAGGTTCGGTTTTAAAAAAAAAACAAAAAAACAAACACGTCATACTTGCCTCTACTGTGCAGTAAGCTTTGCACAGAGTGGCCCCGATCGTCCTCTTCTGGGGTCCCACGGCGGCTTTCTCCCGAGGGAGTTACCTTGCGGGCGCGCTCCTGTGTGATACTCGGCGGCCATAGCCGCCAATTGTATGACTCGGCCCCGGCGCGCCGCGCCATTGATTTGATTGACAGCAGCGGGAGCCAATGACTGCACTACTATCAATCATCCAATGAAGAGCCGTCGAGCTGGGGGGAAAGCAACGCGGGAACGCGCTCACGTAGATTCAGGGCTCAGGTAAGTAAAACGGGGACTGGGGGGGGGGCGCATTAAGGTGAAAAAACACGAAGGTTTGGAGTTGTCATCTGATTTCTGATAAATCCCTTTTTCAGAAGTCGCAGCTCAATTAGTGTGTTGGGACTGTAAATGTGAGTGATTGTGAACAGCTTAAGAAAAGTATGGGGGGGGGAAATTATACTCGCCAGATAGATGCAGCATTGGGCCGATGCTGCATCTGTCCCCCCTGCCTCTAGGAGAATCAAGCAATTTAAAGAACGCTGATCACTCCGTTTTCGGTTTTCACTGAGCAGATAGTGGTGACTGGCTCTCCTTCATATACAGCAATACAACTTGAAGCACAGAAAACGCAAAGAGGTCACAGCCTTGGCAACTACCTCCATCTGTGTGTCCCTATGTCCGGAATAATCTATAATACAAGCTCTCTAGATGGCTAGGCTGTGACCTCTTTGCATTTCTGTGCTTCAAGTTGTATTGCTGTATATGAAGGATTTTTATATATGTGAATGTCCCAGCCACAGACTACATATACAGTACTCCTATCCTTTAAAACGCTACTCTTCTACAAAGAAAGTACTTACAAGCTCCTGAAGAAGCGAAACAAGTAGAGCTTAACATATTGCTACATTATAGTTTAGTCACACATGTCTAAGTCTGATATGTTTTGACATCTATGATCAGTGTTAGAGAGACCTAGTTGTCACTGTAGCAACACTACAGTATTTTCTCTTATCGTCCATGGACTGACACAGCTGGATACTGTAAACGTGTGGGTATATGTCCCTGCTCGCAGGAGAAGATCTAGGCAGAATGTTAGATGTTAGAAACATACATTCTAGAACAAACCAGAGCTGAACAGCCCCACCCAGGGGGGCGGTCCCTCTGGACATTACCCTCCCACCTGCAGCTAGAAGCCTCAGTTTTTTTCTGCCTAGCAGAAGACATGGCTCTCTCAGGAGCCAGTCTCCTGGAAGATTTTACTTTTAAATTTTATTCCTTTTGGTAATTTTTATTTTATTTTTGAGACCTTCAATCAACTGTCGGCTGGGCTACAGGTTGGGTACACTGGTATCCTCATAGTCTTCCCTGTCCGACCATCGAGAGTGCTGATCCTCGCCTTGTGTGCGTGAGACTCAGTTCACGACATGCCCCATGACTCCAGGGGTGACCGGGTTGCTTTTTATGCTCCCGCGGTCCTCCTCAAGTTTGAACAGTACCTGACTGACTGTATCTCTTGCGGTGGACCGGGCCGACAGCTACGCAGTACGGCTCTGTGATAAGTCTGTCTGAAACAAGCCAATGGGTCCCTGAAAGGGACGGGTAAGTAGTCTCTCCTACTGCAGGTGAGTACATGCTGGCTGTGTTTCTTTATATGGGGGGTTTTCTCCCTGTCTCCCCCCTGTTATGCTGCTCTCTGCACCCTGTACTGGTGCTGTGCTTGGGGGTCACTCTGGCCTGGATGGGCGCTCATGTCTGTAGTGGGTTCTGGAGAGAGCGGCAGTTTTTCTGGTGTGTGAGGTGATATTGCGTGCGCCATTAGCGCGCGCATTAGCGCTGTTTGAGGTGGTTATTGCATTAGCGCGCATTAGAGCTTTGAATTTCGCGCTCAGCGGCCATCTTGGCGTGGTTCAATGGCGCAGTTATAGCTGCGGCCATTTTCTTGTAGCCGCCGCGCATTTACTTTCTGTTTCGGCCTCTAGCGGCGGCGCTGCGGCGCGAATCTCCTCACAATCTCCTCACAGATTCTTCACTCTCCTCAGGCTCACAGCACGGTTTCTTCAGCAGGACTGAGCGGTCCTTAAGGGTTGGTGAGTCCCCTGGGTATCCCCTCCTCAGCGTAGCCAGTGGGTGGACTGTATATTCACTGTATAGTATATAAGGTCTGAGTGTGGCGTTATGGAGTCTGATACACCTGCTCTCCACACTTGCCTGGGGCAACTGGCAGTGCTGCACAGTTAAACATGTTCATATGTTTCCTGCACCTGCGGTCCTTATTGACCAGTTGTCGGCAGTCCTGGAATCATTCCTTGTCAGAATGGAAGCGGTGTGCGAGCGAAAGGAGATATAAGCCCCCCTCTCCCCACAAAAATCTTTAGTGAAGGAGTGCTCTGATTCAGATATGGGCCTAGCTACTGTGCTCAGGACCGTAGCTCTGAATATTTAATGTTTATGAACAGGACATTCCGTTTGAGGAAGACTCCAGTTCTGTGTCAGTGAATGATAGGGCGCTTGTAAGTGAACTCATTGATGATGTGAGGAACACTCTCAAGCTGGGTGCTGTGGCTCAGGTACCTCAGGTGGACGCTGTTTCCCTTGGTTCCTTCAAGCTTTTCTTTTACACATCTTCCTCGCTGTTTTCCTCACACGCTGCGTCAAGAGCAGCATGGATGATACAGTGGTACACAGTGTTTCCCTCCCCCTGGTCTGTGCAGCATGGTTGGGGGGGGGGGGGGGACGACTTTATTGACGACTTTATTCATTTATGTCTCTAGTCCCTGTGAGCCTTTTGTGTGATGTCCTGAGGCAACAACAGGGTCTCTGCACCTGTGGTTTCCCGCCATTTCCTGGGGAACGCTCTGAGCTCTGACAGACACACGGTCTGAGGATCAGAGGGGTACCTGTTACCTGCATGCTGCTTCGGCAGCACAGTCAAGCAGGTTGGAATGATACAGAGAAGATTATGCGCCTCTGCGCCATAATTTAAACTCATCCCAAACCTTTACACTGCATACATTCACAGTGTATGTATGTATGTATGTGTTATTGGTCTCTGTGTCTGCGTGGGTGGCCCCCCACGTTCCAATGCTGTGTTTCAGTGCCATACATGATATAAACGTACAAAATATGTTTATGCACGACTCTAGATACATTCACAGTATATGTATGTATGTATTATACTCTCTGGGTCAGCGCGGGTTTCCGCCGGGGGCTCCGGTGTCCTCCCGCGCTCTCATGGTATGTGCGCTTCGGCTCTCTGCACAGTATAGACATGTTCAATATGTTTATTGCACATACTATACATGTTTTTACAGTAGGGGAATACTGTTTGCGTGGGGTTCCTCCGGGTACTCCGGTTTCCCCCCACGCTCCAATGGAAATGCACAGCATAAACATGTGCAATATGTTTATTCACATGCTATCATTCCTACACGGTATCTGTGTGCTGTCTGCGTGGGGTTCTTCCGGGTGTTCCGGTTTCCTCCCACGCGCTGACGGTATGTGCGCCTTTGGCCCTCTGCACAGTTAAACATGTTCAATGTTTATCACGCATGCTATAATACCTACACGGTATGGGTATGCAGTCTGTGTGGATTTCCTCCGGGTACTCCGGTTCCCTCCCACACTCCATTGGTATGGGCGCTTCGGCGCTATGCACAGCCTAAATTTGTGCGATTTTGATATCCACATACTAACATACCTACCCGGTATGTCTGTGCAGTCTGCGTGGGTTTCCTCCGGGTTTCCGCCCACGCTACATGACATGCGTGCCTTTAGTGCAATACACGGTGTAAACATACACATTATGTTTATACAGAACACTAAATACATTCACAGTAGTTGTAGGTATTGCATTCTCTGGGTATGCGTGGGGTACTTCGGTTCCTCCCACGCGCCAACGGTGTGCGCGCCTTCGGTGCTATGCACACATAGGCTTGTGCAAAATGTTTAGCACACATACTATAATACCTACACGGTATGCATATGCAGTCTGCGTGGGTTTTATCCGGGTGCTCCGGTTTCTCCCCCCGCGTTCCAATGGTGTGCGCATTTTCAGCGCTATGCACAGTATAAACATGTGCAATTTGTTTATTCGCAGGCTAACATACCTACACGGTTGTGTACGCAATCTGCGTGGCTGGTTTACGTCCAAGCCCTGATGATGTGCGCGCCTTCTTCGCTGGCACAGTATAAACGTGTTTTAATATGTTTATCCACACATACTAAACTACATACGCCGTATGTGGTTGTATTATGCTCTTTGTGGCTGGGTGGGTTTCCTCCCACACTCTATTTGCGCGTTTGACGCAATACGTAGTATAAACTACGCGTTTGTACAATCAGCACTTATCCATGGGTAGCTGCTGGATGGAGCATTGTCATAAGGATCCCTAGTTTCAGGGGTACCAATTTCCACCTGCTTTCAGTGGTGATCAGAAGCGCTGGCTTGGACTGTGTTCGCCAGGCTGAGGTTAGCGTCACGCCCGTTAGTGGCTGCGTCTCTGGCGTTTCTGTAGCTCCATGACTGAGCAAAAGCCTCTGCTTCATCTATCAGTCGACTAGCAGGTGCACTGCAACTGCTTTTAGCCTTTAGGGTCTCTGTGCCCGGGGTGGGTTTGCGCCACCTGTGGAGGCTGAGGTACTGGTCCTCTGACAGAGTTTCTAGGGAAGCTCTGTCATGTTGCCTTTATTGGCCAACAGTTGAGGCACCCTGTTCACCAGGGCCTCTCTTCCCTGATACGTTGCGGAGTCTCTTTGGGATTTTCATACATCTCGCCGCAAGACGGTCCTGTCGGCCGTGTGCATGGCAGGGGAAGGGTCCTTGCATCCGGAGGTGTTTCCACCTCCCTTTACCGGAGGTGGGGCACCGGATGTGGACCTTATGGCCTCTCGACTCACTCGCAAGGTGGCAAGATCGTGGCCAGGTCCAGGAACCCCTGGGCAGACGCGTCAGACGCGTTGGAAGCCCATGGGCGCAGTATCGCCTGATATATGCTTACCCTCCGCTACTGTTGTTGCCTCGCCTGCTTCGCAGAGTAGGGGCTGAGGCCATTCCGGTGATCCTCATTGCTCCGGAACGGTGACATTGGTACACCGATCTACTTCGGCTAGTCGCAGACGTTCCTTGGCGACTGCCTATTGGGGTGGACCGTCTGTCTCATGATCCCATACTTCATCCTGCTTTACAGTCCTTGGCTTTAATGGCATGGCTTTTTAAAGCCAGGTGCTGAAGGACCGAGTTCTCTCGGATTCGGTCATCTCTTCTATGTTGTTGACACGGGAAATATCACCATACCTGGAAGGCTTGCATCGCTATGTGCGAGGAACTTGAGTGGCGTCCTCGGACGTATTGCGTTCCCAGGATTTTGCTGTTCTTACAGCGTGGTGTGACCAAAAAGCTGGCCTTGCATACCTTTTTTGAGGGTCGGATTTCGACCCGGGCTGTCTTTTTCAACAACCACTACCAGGCCATTCCTTGCTTAGCACCTTTTGTGCAGGGGGTTCGCCATGTGATTTCCCCCCCCCCCCCCCCGTCAAGCCTCCTCTCCCTACTTGGGATCTGAATTTGATGCATCTCGATTCTCCAAGAACATTCCTTTGAGAATATCAGAGAGATTCCTCTCTTGACCTTGTCCCAGAAGGTGGCCTTCTTAGTGGCCATTACTTCTGTTAGACGGGTGTCTGAGTTGGCGGCCTTGTCCTGCAAGTCGCCTTACTTGGTCCTCCATAAGGATATGGCGGTGTTGCGCCCCCACGACCGTCCTTCTTTTCAAAGATGGTCTCGGCCTTTCACCTTAAGGAGGACATTGTTCTTCCGTTCTTGTGTCCTCACCCATCGCATCCCTGAGAGTTTGCGCTTCATACATAAGATGGGTACAAGCCTTACGGGAGTACCTGTCTGCTACTGTAAGGTTAATGTGGCTGCATCTTCGGAAGCTCCCTTCGGCCGCAAAGCATTGCAGGCCGCTGTTTAATGTTGCAACTCCTCCGTTGAGGAGCTCTGCTTGTTTGGAGTGAAGTTTTGGTTGTTCCTTTACTACTGCTCCCACCCTTCTGATACTGCTTTGGGACGTCCCACACGTTTACAGTATCCAGCTGTGTCAGTCCATGGACGATGAGAGAAAATAGGATTTTTGTACTCACCGTAAAATCTGTTTCTCTGACGTCCATGGACTGACACTGCACCCACCCTTCCTTTTTAAGGTTTGTACTGCTTTGTTACGAACTGAGGCTGCTAGCTGCAGGTGGGAGGGTAATGTCCGGAGGGACCGCCCCTCTGGGCAGGGCTGTTCAGCTCTGGTTTGTTCTAGAATGTATGTTTCTAACATCTAACATTCTGCCTAGATCTTCTCCTGTGAGCAGGGACATATACCCACACGTTTACAGTATCCAGCTGTGTCAATCCATGGACGTCAGAGAAACAGATTTTACGGTGAGTACAAAAATCCTATTTTTAATTA
Organism: Rana muscosa; assembly: GCA_029206835.1. Taxonomy (NCBI): domain Eukaryota; kingdom Metazoa; phylum Chordata; class Amphibia; order Anura; family Ranidae; genus Rana; species Rana muscosa. Next base: position 631,582,035 of record CM055117.1, on the reverse strand, counting down.
CTATGTATTGATAGTAATCACATAATTTTTTTTTATTTTTTTTTCTTACTATTGGTGCCTAGAAAGTCCTTCCCTTTTTTTTTTTTTTCTTTCAACATTTAATTAATTGACTTTAGCCTGCTGTTGGCTGAATACGGGTCACAGGAGTGCAGAACTAAGTGCACCCTTGTGACCCACAGCAGAAGTAAAGACAAAAGAGCTTTGACTGTATTTTTCCTTTTAAGAATCTGACTAGTCTTTCACAAAATGTTGTCCTCTTTACAATTTTATGTGCCTATAAATTGTTCTCTGTTGTTTTTTTATAGATATGTGATAAGTCATTTACACACAAACATGGATTAAAGATGCACAGAGCTTTGCATGAAACAGAGAAGCAGTTCAAATGCCATATGTGTGACAAATCTTTTGTGGCCAACCGCAGTCTGCAAGAGCATGTGAGCACACATACAGGTAATGTGTTGTCGATGTATCTGTAAGTGCCTGTTTCTTCATTTTATGTTTTAACATGGAACTTCAGATAAATGGCCAAATACACAATTGAAATATATTTGGGGACTGTTTTTATGTATAGCATTTGTAATTCTGTTTGTTTATCCCTGCCACAACTGCTAGTCAAGGAGATTGCTCTACAATTACTGTTTGACTTGCCTGAACCTTGAATTAAATATATTAGCATGGTGCTGTTTAGCTGTTCAATGCACATGCTGGAGAGGTGGGGAGAACTAAAGCTAAGCCAGTCATGTTACCTGCCTGGCTATGCAGTGTAGCAGGAGTGTGTGAATTGCAGGAATTATAAATCCATGGGCCAGGTCCTATGCATATGTATATTTCAACTGTATTTTTCCAATTTTATTTTATTTATTTTTTTAAATTTAAAAGGTAAGGTTATGCCCATGGGCGTCCGCTGAACTTTTTTCAGGGGGGGGGGGGGGGGGGCATCATTTTAAGGTTATCCATGCTCGGTCCCTTTTTGACAATGTCACGAAGGGGAGGGGCTTAGTCATTATGACATAAAGTGCAGGCATGCAAAGAGAAACCTGATGCAAAAGCTTAATAGAAGGATCAAGCTGCCATTGTCTGATTAGCAATTTCAATTTTTTTTTAAACCCCCCCCCCCCCCCCCCCCCCTAGCAGCCGAATAGCCCCACTAAAACGATGGTAAAGCGCTGCTAAAACTAGCGGCGCTTTACCGATAACGTGGCCAGCTGGCAGTGTGAAATAGCTCTTGAGGATAATTCTGCTTCACTCCATGTCCATATAAATATAGTGTGTCTCCAGGGGGGGGAAATTGACCCCCCTTGCCCTATGGAGCGGACGCCCATGGTTATGCCAAAAAATTATGCAAAACATTTAAAAGGTAAGGTTATGCCAAGTAAATACCCAAATTTTCCATAGGTGATGTTTTAAAAGCCCCTGCAGATCATAAGTTTAGAGTTAACTATAAATAATGGGCCTAGAATGCTTGCTTTGACTCTGACACACATGACGATATGTAGAACAATCAACACTTTTGTGTGTAGGCACCCCTGATGTGTTTGTAGGTGTGTGTGGGGGGGGGGAGCTTAATGTTTTTGTTTGGGGGGGTGGGTTAAGTGCTTTGGTGCAACTTCACTTTTTTTTTTTGTTTGTTTTCTACTAATAATTTTATTTTTCATTTACATAGGGGACAAAATTATGCCTTTTTTATTTTTTTATTATTTTTTTTACCCTTTTAATTAAATAGAAATAAATAAAAACTTTTTATTTTTTGTGACAGATTCTCTTTGATGAGATATCTGGGATCTTTTAGACTGCTGCTGACTTATGGCATACTTATGCCCCCCCCCCCCCCCCCCCCCCCCCCCACTGCTGCTGACATACTGACACACGTCGGCAAAAGGGTTAAAAGTAGTAGACAAATTTTATATTTTTCCTGATTCATACTTACCTAGGTGATGCAGCATCGGTCACCTGACGCCTCTGCACTGAGAACCGAGCAATCAAACACCGCCGATCGCTCAGTTTTCAAAGCTCCATTAGCAGAGAGCTGTAGACTGTCAGTCGTATCTCTCTGCTCTTCTCCCTCTTTGCTCATTGGAGTGCTGGGCTGTGTAGGAGGCGGCTCAGGCTATCAGCGGCTCGCTGAGAGGCTAGGCGGGTATCAGTCCAGGAGTGCAAAACTAACTGCACTCCTGTGATCTATAGAAGTCCAGCCAAACAAGCTTTGGCTATACTTTTCCTTTTTAACCACTTCAATACCGGGCATTTTGACCACCTTCCTGCACAGTCCAATTTTCAGCTTTTAGCGCTGTAACATTTTGAATGACAATTGCGTGGTCATGCAACACTACCTAAATGAAATTTTATCATCCCCCCCCCCCCCCCCCCACAAATAGAGCTTTCTTTTGGTGGTATTTGATAATTTTCTGCGTTTTTTTTTTTTTTTTTTTTTTTGCGCTTTAACCAAGCATTGCATCAATTTTGAAATAACAATATTTTTTGCCATAATAAATACCTCAAATCTTTTTTTTTTTTTTTTAAATGAATTTTTTTCCCTCAGTTTAGGCAGATATGTATTCTACATATTTTTGGTAAATGTTATAGCGTCTACAAAATAAATTATTGATTTATGGCATTTTTATTTATTTTTTTACTAGTAATAGCAGTGAACTACGATTTTAATCGTGACTCATTGCGGCAGACAGATCGGACGCTTTTGACGCTATTTTGGAACCATTGACATTTATACAGCGATCAGTGCTATAAATATGCACTGATTACTGTATAATTGTCACTGGCTGGGAAGGAGTTAACACTAGGGGCGATCAAAGGGTTAAATGTGTTAACTAGGGAGTGATTTTAACTGGAGGGGGGGCGGTTGGGATTGACAGGGCGAGGAGACTGGTGTTCCTATATACTAGAAAACATGATCTGTCTAGTCTCCCCTGACAGGACGTGGATCTGTGTCACGATTGATCGCGGGTGCGCGACGGACATCGTGGCTGCTGGGCACATCGGCTCAGTGACGCGGCGGGCGAGCACGCCCTCTATACCGCTGAGGACTTCATATGACGCCCGCCCAGGATGGGAGATCCCATCTGTGAACGTCATATTACTATAGGCGGGTATTGAAGTGGTTAAAGTAAGTTCACTTCAATAAAAGCACGTTTTGCAGGTAAAAAAAATAGTTTTTTATTTTTTTTTTGGGAGCCTGTAAAGCATTGCACTAGCCATCAGCAGATCGCTTGTGTCATGCAGGTCTACTGCAGATCTGTCAGTATATCTATGTACCCGTATATCCCGTATGGGCAGGCAGATACACTGAGAGGAAAAATGAATGAACTACCAAGGCGCTCCACAGTGTTGTTGTAGTTCATAGAGAGCTACAAGCCGACATCTGCAATGCATGTTGGGGCTTGTAGTTCATTCATACGCAGAGCGCACTGTATGAATGGCGCAGCCCTGTGGGCGGAGCCCCGCACGGCCGCGCTGAATTATAAAAACTAACAGCTAGTATGGGGAAATTCTCCCCATACTGCTGCCAGAGGGAGGAGTTGGGCGGCAGCATTCGTAACATGTTCCACCCTAAGGCAGGCTACATGGTCTAATTTCAAAATAATTTTATTCTGAAAATCGGAAAATTTGTGCGTTTTTATGATGCCACCATTGATTTAGATATTCGACCAACCAAACCTTCAATTTCACCTCATGTTCCTACAGAAAATAATTTTTGTGTCTGGGAATCTTCTTTTTCTTTTCTTGCACATGCGCATTTTTTTTTTTGATCACATTTCTCGCACGATTCTACCATCATTGTTTAGAAAATTGTTAGTTTTTAAAAAAAATTCCAACATGTCCGATTATTAAAATTCAATGGCGGCACGAAAATTGGCTGTTGCTGCAGCCCACTAATGGTGCGAAATACGAACGAAAATTCTTAAGATTTTCGAAAGAAAATTCTTTCGAACTTCGACCAATGTATGGCCTGCCTAAAAACGGGTAGAACATTTTCCCAAAGGTGATGTTATTCTTTAAAAGCATCGTTTGTGTGCAATTGAAATGATTCACATGGAGAAGCCATATTTGCTCAATATATGTTGAGGCGGCTGTGCTCCTTGCTTTTCAATACTACACAGTTGTTTTACTTTACTGCTTCTCAGAATGCAAGAGTAAAAGTCAGCCAACTTGCTGAAAACAAAACCCTCCCTATAATGATATTTGATCTCAATAGTTGCTAGGAGACAGCCAGAGTAATTGCACTATTTTAGAAACATCTTAAGCATCCTAAAGCGGAGCTAAACTTGCCTTTTTTTTTACCTGGCTTTTTTTTATTTTTTTTTATTTATTTTTTTTATAGGGGAAACAAAGTATGTCTGCACAGTGTGCGGTAAAACATACCACAGAGCATCTGGACTTAGTAAGCACCTCAAGAAGCACAGGCCTAAAGCTGAAGTTCAAGAATATCATTGCACACAGTGAGTGTACTTTGAAAATAGTTCCAGGTTTTAGCAAACCATGATGTTAGTCATAACATTGCAGCTGTTTAGTATGTGAAGTTGTGACCGGGTTTATGACAAATATATAGACGGTGTGTGGGATGCAGACAAACAACCTTAGGTCTTGTTTGCGGTTGTGGGTTTGTAAAAATGGGAGATTAAGTTGCATTTTTACCATTCCTCCCTAAGCTGGGGGGGGGGGGGTGTACACTTTTCACGTCCCTGATGTTTTGTCCTTCCGATGCATTTGGCGGATAGTATTGCTGCCAATTTGACCTATTCAATTGCTAGTCTCATGTTTGCGGCGGACTATCCCCATTGAGAACGCCCATCCGGCTGCAAAAAAGTAGGTATTGCCTGCTCAACATGTATAAGCTGCCGCCCTGTAAAAAGCGATTCGGAGTGGATTGCTTTTTGTAGATAACCACTGGATTAAAGCTGTATTTTCCATGTTGGAAATGTGTAGCCAGTTCTCTGATTCTGTTCATCACAAAGCTAAACCAGTGCTGCTGTTTACTTGTGCAAGTCTATGAATTTTTTTTTCTCTTTGATGGATTGGCTTGCACTAATATATCTGACTACATTGTTTCCCAGCTCTAGTCCTCAAGTGCCACTAACAGTTAAATTTTGCTAGATAGCAGCGTTATTAAACATTTGTTCCACAGTTATTTTAGGGCTCATTTACACAGTGCAATGACAACAATTGTTTCCTTTGTGCCTCATTTATACTGCAACACAGCTGAGGGGTGCAGGGCGTGGAGCTGCGGTAAAATACGGACGTAGCATTTTACTGCAGCACACTGGTTCTCTGTGGAGACATGAATTGAGGTGTCTCTTTGTGACACTTCAGATAAAGTTGAAAAAAAAAACGTAAACCGTTTGCTGTGCTGAAACGATATTCAAACTGCAGGTTCATTGAAGTTTTAGCATGCAGTTCCATGTAAAGGAGCCCTGATATAGTAGTAATTTGAGATAATGGGTATATCTTAAAGTGGTTGTAAAGACAGAAGTTTTTTTATCCTAATGCATTCTATGCATTAAGATAAAAAGCCTTCTGTGTGCAGCAGCCCCCCTCCTCACACCTACCTGAGGTTCATCTAGATCCAGCGATGTTGCATGAGAGACTCGGCTGTCTGAGTCTCCTCTCCTTATTGGCTGAGACAGTTGCTCCTGCTGCTGTCAATGAGCCAATGAGGAGAGAAAGGGAGCGGGGCTAGGCCACGGCTCCATGTCTGAATGGACACGGGGAGCTTTGGCTCGGCTCGGGTGCCCTCATAGCAAGCTGCTTGGTGTGGGAGCACTCAACAGAGGGGAGGGACTAGAAGCTCCAACCAAGGACCTGAGGAGAAGAAGAGGATCAAGTCTGCTCTGTGCAAAAATCACTGTACAGAGGAGGGAAGTATGACATGTTTGTTATTTTTAACGGGAAAAAAAAACGAGACTTTAGTATCTCTTTTTAAGAGGAGGTGACCACAAAATATTGTCTTAATTGGTCTACATTTGCTGATAAGGAGCTGAAAGTTTTTTGCTAAACATGAAAATCTCATTATTTGCATTGTGTGTTTAGTGGATGTAATGGTTTAGATTGAGAACTCCTAGTTAAAGCTTACCTCTATCTTTTCTTTCACCTTCACTATATACTTTTACTAACTGCTGCACCTGCTGTCAGCACTGTATGGAGCATGAACTATAATGATTGAAACTTAAAGCCTGACTCCATATTTCCCTTCACTTTTTAAATAGTTCCTCTGCGCCAAGGTGGCCCAAAGGAACTATTTATTTTACTAATTGCTGCGGCCGCTGTCAGTGCTGTATAAGCTGCATGTAGCATCAGCTAAATTCTGTATACAGTATATAACGCTGTGTTCCAGCAGCAGTACAGGGACTTTTCTTCTGCTATCGGAACAAAATCAAGTCGTGCTGAGTGCTTCTTAGCCATTCACAGGAAGCCCTGTTTTTTTATTAATGAATACAAGGCTTCCTCTGGCTGAGGTGCAGATCGTGATTTTATCTGCCCACCCTTCTACGCCAGCCAATCCCAGAAAGTCTTGTATTCATTGATAAAAAATACAAGGCTTCCTGAGAATAGTTGAGAAGCACTCAGCTAACGTTGCATTCAGTTTTATACAGCGGCTGCAGCCCTTCGTAAAGGAAATGGTTAATTTGGGGCAGCATGGCCCAGACAAACTAAAGTGAAGGTAAAGATATGGAGTCAGGCTTTAAAGGAGCATATCATCTATTTTCAGCTTTCAACAGGGGATGAAATGTGTCAAACATGCTGTCATTCTGTATTGTTTCTGCATTACGTTATTGTGACTTCTTGTCTACAGGTGTGAGAGACGTTTTTCTGAAGCTCGAGATCTTCAGCAGCACATGAATAAACACCTAGGTGTGAAGCCGTTTGAGTGTGAGATTTGTGGAAAATGCTACAGCTGGAAGAAAGATTGGTATTCCCATGTAAAATCTCATTCAGTTACAGAGCCCTACAGGTGGGGGGACCTTCTTTACAAATTGACATACACTTGCCTTTCATAGTCTTATAAATTACTGGAAGGTAGATATTGAAATAATTATTAGTTGTGTTTCTTGTTACCTGTACAATGTATATAAATGGTATTTAAAGCCAATGTTTAGTCAAAATGTTTTAAAAAAATAAGCACAATGAACAGTACTGACAATCAGTGGGAAGTGTCCTATGTGCTGCTGACTGCAGTTTTGAATGAAATGTGAAGTCCTCTGATTTCCCTCACCCCACCCCTGCATAATCTTCTGGTGCTGCAGGGGTTAATAACTACTGAGGAACCGTCAGACTGGAGGGTGCTGACTATGTGTTAACCCCTGTAAGATAATGACTGGGAGGGGGATCAGGGGACTTCATATTCTATCTAAAAGCATAGCCAGCAGCACAAGGGACACTTTGCACTGACCTGTAATTACTGTCCATTTTCCCTTTATTTATTTATTTTTGTACTGATTTATTTTTTCCTAAGTTTTAACTAAACTTAGGCTTAAAGGGTCTTAAACCCTTAAAGTGGATGTAAACCGATTCATGAAATTTGAGCTAGGCACATATATCTGCAGTGTTTTCTTTCTTCTCTCTCTCCAAAGCACTGAGTCATGTGGCTGTCTCCTGCTCTGTAGCTCTGTTGTCAGCCTGATAACCTCTGACAAGTTCTCTGACACATGAGATAAAAGCAGCCTTAAATTTGTGTTGTGAGAGGTTACCATAGATTAGCAGACAGCTTGCCTTCTCACAGCAGAGCTTTGCACATTCCTTCCTTCCTTTGCCAATGAGGTGAGGGGATGTGTGCCTTTCCTCCAATCAGCTGTCTTGGCTGTATGCCCAGACTTCACACTCCATGCTGAACAGGAAGAGAAAGTCTGTAAGGGGTGTGAACTTTCTAAAGAATAATATAAAGCTGAAGACCGCAGATATGCATGTAAAACTTATGTAGGGAGATTTGTTTCACCCCTGTGTATCATCTGAGGCTGATCATCTCGCTGGGTATATGTGAGGATTACATCCACTTTAAACTGACAATTGTTTATTTTTTTTAAAGGCTTTATTCCTTTTATTTTATCCTGGTGATCAGCCAGTAACACACCTTCTTCTTAGGGTGGCTACATTCTCCTCTACTGTATCTATGGGGGAGCAACGTAGCCGCCCTTGGACAGCAACATTGTCAATCAGTGGAGGGGGTGGTGTTAGATGAACTAGCAGATTTAACTATACTTTACCATAGGTGACTAATCCATTAAAGTTGAACTTATTAAGCAGTTACAGTAACAAGTTGTTTTTTTGGGATGAAGGTTTTACATAAATGAATAAATGGTGACCATTGTAAGCACCCCTGTCAGTGTTAAAGGATAAGTTAACCTTTTGGGAGCATGTTACACGCTACACCCATATTAAGGGTGTAACATGCTCCAGTATTCCCACAACCCTCCCCCTATGACAGCGGGCGGGGGTTCTTCTCCCCACACCCACTGTCACAATTTAAAAACTGCGCACTTGTTTGGGGCTCCAGCCACATCATTAATTTAGAGTTCTATGAATGAATGACCTACAATCCCTGTCTGTCATTAAGGCAGACACTTGTAGTTCATTGATCTTCCTGCTTTTCAGGAACTCTCTGCCTGCATGGGAGGTACAGGCAGACAGCTATATTGAGAGTCTGCAGTCTACTGATTTTGGGTGCAATACTTTCCAGGCATGTTAGTGGGGGGGGGGGGGGACTCGAAAAAAAGACTGCAGTGGTAATGCTAGTGACAGACTGAATCATATACTGTATGTCATGCACTATAAGGAAATTACTTGGGCTCCAAGCACACAGGACGCTCCAAAAAAGCCGTTCTGAACGTCAGATTGCTGGCAGGAAACCGCTGCTTTAAAAACGCGATTTTATCAGCGTTTTGCATTGCTGTTAATGCACGTTTAGCGGCGCTAGCTTTGGTTCCCTATGTGTGCTGAGGATGAAGGGGAACCCCGCCAAAATGAAAAAAAATTGCCGTGGGGTCCCCCCCTCGGACGATACCAGACCCTTGGGTCTGGTATGGTTTTTAATGGGAACCCCCTTCGCTGCCCGGCCGGTCAGGAAAGGGGGTGGGGACAAGCGAGCGCCCTCTCCCTTCCTGAACTGTACCAGGCCGCATGCCCTCAACACGGGGGCTCTGCCCCCCACTCCAAAGCACCTTGTCCCCATGTTGATGAGGACATGGGCCTCTTCCCGACAACCCTGGCCGTTGGTTATCGGAATCTGGGAGCCCCCTTTTAATAAGGGAGCCCCCAGATCCCGGCCCACCACCCTATGTGAATGAGTATCGGGTACATCGTACCCCTCCCCATTCACCTGGGGGGAAAAAGTGTAAAAAATAAAACGCAGTACACAGGTATTTAAAGTAATTTATTAGGCAGCTCCGGGGGTCTCTTCCGACTTCGGGGGTCTCTTCCTTCTTCGCTCTCTCCAGCCTCTTCTCCGTGCTCTCCGGTTCTTCTCCCGCTGTCTTCTGCTGGGCTCCTCCGCTATCTTCTGCCTGCTCTTTTGCTAGCGGTTGCTCGGTCTTCTCCGTCGTCTTCTTCCCTCTGCTCTTCTTCCGATGTTGACACAACGCTCTCTCCCGCTGTAATGCCGGGTGCGCGGTGCGCACTGACTTATATTGGCATGGGGCATGGTCACCGGGTGATGTCATCCGGTGACGCCGCCCCTTATGACATCACCGTCCCATCATGTCCGAGGGGGGGAACCCCACGCCAATTTTTTTTCATCCTCGGCACACAAGTCGCACCGCAAGTCGGCTCATGATGATCCGACTTCTGGTGCGACTTCTATTCAACTCAATGGGCTCCCATAGGGAACCATTGATTTTTAATAGAGGCAGAGAAACGCCGAACGAGGCCTAACGCTGTTTTTTACAGCATTGAGCCTCGTTTAACACCTTTTACCGGTGTCTGGCGTTTCCAGTACTGCTCTTGAACGCGATTTTATGGCGTTTAGAAAACGGCCCATAAACTCCACTGCTGATAAACGTCTTAAAACGTCCATGTGTGCATGGACACACAAGATAACATAGAGTGGCGTTTATGGGGTTTTAAAAAAAACGCCCAAGCTCCAAAAAACGTCTGTTTATGAGCTCCAGTGTGCATGGAGCCTTAAAGTGGATGTAAACCCACTCTCATGCTTTCTAAACTACTGCCATAGTGCTGATCTATAAGGATATAGATGCCTCCTGCATTGTATCCTTACCTGTCAAATGTCTCCCCTCTGTCTGTTATGAGAACTGAAAAACTGCAGATTCTGTGGGTGGATCTGTTGTCTGGAGCTTGGTGGGAGGAGTTGTGATGTCAGTAGACTCCCCGCCCACCTCTACACTCCCCTTGTCAACATGCATTTTCTTATGTGTATTCCTTACACTGAACTTCTGCTATGATCACTAGCATCCAGTCAAAATCCAGAAAAGTAACCACATGACTTCAGAAAAGGAGTGGGGGTGGGAATTAAAAAAATAATGCCTGTCTCAGGCTTGGTGCAGGAGATATGTAAATAACCTGTCATTCACAGCAAGGGGGCGGAACGGACAAAAGTTCTCCTGCTTGTCCGTTTATCTCACTGAAAAAAGAAAAGAGGATTGCTCAGAGCTGGATTAGCTCTTTGTGGCAAGACTGGGCACATATGATAGGAAATCTTATACACTACATTGTGACAGCAAAAAAAAATAAAAATTTGGGTTTACATCCACTTTAATATTTAGCATGAGCCAGTCTAAGGTGTAAATCCATGTTTTCTTAAAAAATTATTTTAGGTGTAATATTTGTGGAAAGGAGTTCTTTGAGAAATCATTATACAGAAGGCACGTGAATAAGGCTACCCATGGCAAGAAAGGAAGAATAAAGAGAAACATTGAACGGGTTTGTGACCACTGCGGTAAAGCTTTTTCACAACTTAGAGAGTTCAGAAGACATGTGAACAACCATGAAGGTAAGAATGCAATTCTGCACCTAAGTCTTTAAATGAGGGGGGGGGGGGGGATGATTTGCTGTTCTTGAGATACCACTGCCTCTTCTTAACTTCTCCATGACCCACTCTCTGTCTCCTAGCCTAGCATTGATCAGTTTAACATTCTTTCCTCCTGTTCATGATATCTACTGTGCTTTCTCTCTCTCTCGCTCGCTTGCTCGCTCGCTCGCTTGCTTGCTCGCTCGCTCGCTCTCGCTCTCTCTCTCGCTCTCTCTCTCTCTCTCTCGCACAGTATGATCTTACCGCACTTTCTTAATTTGTAACATATGGTGACTATCCTGCTTCTGTCCTCTGTCTCCCCTTCCTACCTCCCCCCTTCTTTCTCTCTCTCTCTTTCCCTCATCCCTTCCTTATCCTTTCAAGTGCATCTTACCTATCCACATAAGGGCCCTGCACAATTATTTTACTATGCTTTCACTGACAACAAAATAAGGGCCCTAGGTTATAATACCTCCATTTCCATCAGGTGTCTCTTGTTGCTCACCCTCTTTAATATACTTTATCTCTGTATTACTTTAATTTGTTTTTTGTTTTGTTGTCTTTATAAAAAAGTATAACACTGAAGATGAGTGGTGTTGTCTCCCCCTTGGCACAGTTTGTTCCCATATGGGGTGTCTGGGGGGTTGGACAATACCCTTGCCTGATTAGTAGCAATAATATCATCCTACCGTTCACTTGTTCTAACCATGTTCTGTCACTTGTACGAACTTAAGTGATTATCTATTGTCAATGTATGACGGATACTGTTTTCATCTTGTTCTTTGCAATATAATTCAATAAAAACCATTGAATATAATGGGCTCTACCAGGCCAATTATCCAGTATTTTTTAACTACTTGCCTACCTGGCCAATTTTGCTACTTCTCTCAAACGTGTAAAAATCATAATTTCTCTTTCGTTCATTGACGGACACAGCACTTTAGTCTTGTCCTTAGGGTTATATCGCCACCTTCAGGAGAGGACTAGGCAGAACATGTTAAAAAAAAAAATCAAACTTGCACAGTACCGCCCAGGGGGTGGTCCTACTGGCTATAACCCTTCACACTGCATCCAGCAGCTCATTTTTTTTCTGCCTAGTGTAGAAGGACCTGGCTCCCGGTGGGGACCATTGGTCCTGGAGATTTTTTTTTTTTTCTACTTTTTGATTCCTGAGATCTACTATGAACTGCTGGGCTGCGTGACAGGCTGGATAATATAAATCCTGGTAGTCTCCCCAGCCCGGCCATCGAGCGTGAGCAAGCCATAGCTACGCGCTGGGTTGGCCACGACATGCCCCGTGTGCTCGAGGGGTGGCCGGTGAGCTATATGCTCCAGGGCACACATATGGCCGGGCTACTGCTGTCCGAGTCACAGTGTGCCGTGGCCGACAGCCACCCCGTACCGCTCGGGTGATGGGTCTATTAGAGGAATGCGCCCAGCAGTCCCCACAGGACGGGTAAGTAGGGTTCCACCTGCCCCGACAGGATGTAACAGCTGGGCATTCCTTGGGAGGTCGACTAGGGGGTCTCTCACCCTCCCTTCTCTCCCTGTCCTTTCCCTCCTCCCCATGCATGGGCCGCTGTGTGAATAACCGGGGGGGGGCGCTGGGTTGGGGGGTCCCTCCCTGTTTTTATTGCCATAGTGGGGTGTTCTGGTGTGTGTTTTTTTTTTTTGTGTGTGTGTGTAGGCGGCCGCGCAGAGAGTCAGCGTGGTCGCGGCCATTTTTGGTGTAGTTCTGAGCAGGGAAGGCCAGCGGCCATTTTCCCGGAGCCGCGGGTGTGCTGAGGCGGCAATTTTTCCGGGGCCCTGGGCGTTGCTGAGGCGGCCGGTGGCCATTTTCTCGTGGTCTCGGTTGGTTTTTACCTCTAGCGCTGGGACTGTTCCCTCAGAACGACGCAAATTGCACAGAACACCTCATGACTGGCACAGGGGAGAGCGGACAGCAGTGCAGCGCAGTACCTGGGTCAGGGTGGTGAGTCATGCGGGGGGCCCCACAGTCTGTGGCAGCTAGGAGGGTGGACTTTTTGTGTGCCTTGCCTTGGTCCCCAGGGTGTCAGGCGAGTGCGGGTCAGCGTGGCGTCAGAAGCTAGCGCTTCTTCCCCAGACATCCCTGTGGTGGCAACCGGTTCCCCTGCACCTGCGGTGCCTATGGACGCTTTGTTGGCAGTCCTGGAGTTCTTTGTTGCCAGGGTGGAAGTGGCGTGCGGGCGCAAGGGGGGTAAAAAACGCCCCCTCCCCCCCACCGTCTTCTGGGGAAAGCTCTGATTCAGACTCAGGCCTGGCTGTGGCACACGGCCCCTGTTCTGACGTGTCAGAGGATGCGGACCAGGACAGTGAGGATGACTCCGGGTCAGCGCAGGAGAAAGCACTTGTTGGCGCACTTATCAAAGCGGTGCGGGATACCCTAAAGATAGAGGATGCAGCGGGACATCTTCTGAGGTGTCTGTCCCTTTTGGGTCCCACAAGCTGGCCCACACGGCTAAGGTTTTTCACTACCTAACTTATTTTGATAAGTTTATCTACAAAGAATGGGTATTGGCCACGGCCCTATTTTCAGACGCTTACTGAATGGCCAAAATTGTTTCACCGTGAGTTGGAAAAGCAACAGGCTTCCCTGGTCTGTGTGGAACTGGTAGACCAGTTGGTGCATGGTCTTAAGTATGTCTGCGATGCGGCCTTAGATAAAGCTCCCTTGCTTTCTAGAGCCTCAGTATCTGCTGTGGTGCTAGAGCGCCTGATTTGGCTAAAATGCTGGTCCGCAGACCAGACATCCAAGAAGGCTCTGGCAGATTTGCCCTTCCATGGAGAGAGGCTATTTGGAGCCTCACTGGATGACATTAATAAGAATGTTACTGGGGGTAAGAGCACACTGCTCCCACAATCCAGAAAAGGTAAGGAGCCACGGCGTAGGCCAGGGCCCTCCTTTTCCACTCAGAAGCGTTTTTTTGTCCGCCCGGGCCCGCAGGTTAAGCGCTCCCAGGCCGACAAGGTGCCCGCTGACCGGTGGGGGAGGTCGTCTTCGAGAGTTCGCAGCTCGGTGGCCCTCCCTGCTTTCCGACAGCTGGACCTCCTCTTTAACGATTAACCGATGCGGCTCAATTGTTATCACAAGCAGCGGGAGGGGGGCTTGGAAACAAGTGTCAGAAAAAGGCCTGGTCTTCAAGCGGGTAATAAAACTTCTTGTAACAGAAATACAGGTGCCCACGCATCCCCTCAGATGTGTCAATGGGCACAATGAATTCTAGGGCATTTTATTTCACACACCTGTGTTTAATCTGAGCTGACCCGGCCCCCCTGCACTTTATTTGCCTATAAGGTCATCAAGGTGGTAGCCTACTAGAGGTGGGTCTTGGTGTGATGAAGCCAGCTTAGAACTAAACCAGGAAATTTAGAAATCATGATAAATGAGGTAATAACATGCATTTTAAGTGTTTTTATATTCAAATATTCTTTCTTTACACTTAATTTTGGTGCCTGTAAATTTCCTTCAAAATGTATTGAATGTTTGATTAAAGGCAAGCATGACTTGCACAAAACAGAGTGCATGTTAATGTATCCTATTTTATTTGCTTGTTAAAAGGTGTGTTTTTTTTTGTTTTTTCCCTTTTTAGGTGTGAAGCCCTTTGAATGCCTAACATGTGGAGTTGCATGGGCAGATGCCCGCTCTTTAAAGCGTCATGTAAGAACACACACAGGGGAACGGCCCTATGTTTGTCCTGTATGCAATGAAGCCTACATCGATGCCCGCAATCTACGCAAACACATGACCAAGTACCATAGCAACTATATACCCTGCAAAATTATGCTGGAGAAAGACAGCCTACAGTTCCACCACCAAGGAACTCAAGTGGAACATGCAGTCAGCTTTGTGCCAAATGAAATGGCAGAAGCACAGCCAGAGATAATAAGTGAAGAGACTGAAACTGTATTAATAGCTGGGAATGTAGAGGATTCTGAAGAAGCAGAAACTATAGCATCTGAGGAGGGTTCTGCTGTGAACTCACTTTCTGACCAAAGCATCATGCAGGTGGTAAACTACGTGCTGGCTCAACAGGGGACTAAACTTGAAGTGACTGATCAACTAGAAACTGTGGAAGTAGAGGTTGGCCATGTTTCGGAGGTCCTATGACACAGAAATGTATAGGAAGATGTTGATGTATATATTGTAGCACTTAATATTATCTCCATGCAATGAAGTATGCGACCCATAAGTGTATTCAAGGCTTCAATGGTTTGCTTGCTTATGTTGTGTATTTGAATATATTCCAGTTTACAATGTTATTTTTTTAGCTGTTCTACAATTCCAGTACAA
The DNA here is from genome assembly GCA_029206835.1 of Rana muscosa. NCBI lineage: Eukaryota > Metazoa > Chordata > Amphibia > Anura > Ranidae > Rana > Rana muscosa. The sequence continues at coordinate 631,566,754 of CM055117.1, read as the reverse complement.
GTTGTAATATTTCTTTGGGTAGGATAGAATTTGAGCCTCGGTTTGTCAGACAGCCTAAAATAAATGTAATTTCCATTTCTTTTCATTTTGGTTTGTGAAATTGTCTTTAACGTCTTCTAGTTCTTCAGTTTTGTGAAACTCCAGAAAGAAACCTACCTGTTTGTTAGAGACTGGATTGGAAGGTTGGGTCGATATTTGAATAATTTTTGTTTTCCCTATAAAAGCCTGTTCTTGAAGTCCATTGAGAAACACCGTAATTTAGATACTGTCTGGTTATACTGTTGCCTACAGCAGACTTCCAGGGGGTCACCAGAACTAGTGTCCCCATTAGAAGATTTTCCCCTCTATCATTATTCTGGTGTCAACCCAAAATGTGGGATTTTCTTTTACTTTGAATAACCGTAAACATGACAAAAAACTTTTTTTTTGCCTTTTTGGTCGCACTTTAACGCTTAAGGACCGGTGCACGACGATATACGTCAACACAATGCCTCCGCGAGTCCGACCGTGGGTCCTGCGGCTCGATGTCCGCGGGGATACCCGCGATCGTCTCACGGTGAGGAAGAACAGGGAAATGCTAATGTAAACAAGCATTTCCCCATTCTTCCTAGTGACAGGACACCGATCACTGCTCCCTGTATCCCATCCCCCCCACAGTTAAAACACATCCCTAGGACAAACTTAACCCCTTCAGCGCCCCCTACTGGTTAACCCCTTCACTGCCGGTGTAATTTTTACAGTAATCGGTGCATTTTTATAGCACTGATCGCTGTATCAATAACTGGTCCCAAAATGGCATAAAAAGTGTCCAATGGGTCCGCCCTAATGTCGCAGTCACGATAAATATTGCTGATCGCTGCCATTACTGGTAAAAAAAAAATAATAATAAAAATGCCATAAAACTATTCCCTATTTTGTAGACGCTATAACTTTTGCGCAAACCAATCAATAAAAACTTATTGCAAATTTTTTTTTTTTTTTTTAATCAAAATAATGTAGAAGTATACGTATTGGCCTAAACTGAGGAAAAATTGGTTTTTTGGGGATATTTATTATAGCAAAAAAAATTGCTTTTTTTCAAAATTGTCCCTCTATTTTTGTTTATAGCGCAAAAAATAAAAACCGCAAAAGGTGATCAAATACCACCAAAAGAAAGCTCTATTTGTGGGGGGGGGGAGGGGAGGAGGTCAATTTTGTTTGGGAGCCACATCGCGCAATTGTCAGTTAAAGCGACGCAGTGCCGAATCGCAAAAAGTGCTCTGGTCTTTGGCCAGCCAAATGGCCCGGGGCTTAAGTGGTAAGGAATTCAGATATTGCTGGGACATCCAACAGCAGTGTAACTGATGGATAAGCAACAACCACTAACGGACACAGTACTGTCCGAGGAAAAAGACCTAATGAGACCAAACACAAGACATCAACATGATGCTCAGACCTCAAGAAGGTGACCACCAGAGGGAACGATTTCACATGGGGAAAAGCACCAAACTTCAAATAACTAGAACCTTACAAAAAAAGGTGAACCACAACCAGTGTCTGAAAGGAAGAGAAGACCCACAATATGATGTATTCGACAAGAAAAAGGGGGCAACCCCTATTTAAAAAAAAAAATCCCTAGGCTCACTCTGATAAAGACCATCTGGTCTACACAGAAGAGCCCAAGGATTTTGCATCCCTGACCCTCTAGGATCAAAGGGAGGAGAAATAATCACACTAGGCAAGACTTACCAGGGAAATGTTATTTCAGCAAATGCACCACAGCCCACAAGAGTTGTGAAGTGAATCTTGAGACCCCCAAAGAACTCTAGGTCAATGTGACTAAAGCCATCAGGTTTATTGGAAGCACCCTCACAAGGGTAGGCAGGAAAAAAGGTGAGACCTTTTCCTTTGACTGGTGAGATAGAAATCACCAAACAGAATTGAGGATGAAGCCAAGACATCCTGAACCATGGTAACGTCTGTACAGTCAAGGTCACGAGAGTGAAACAGGACTGGTACTGTTGAGCCTCTACTTAACAAGGACACTGTTGGCTGTGCAGCCGACTGTGTCAAAGCAACAGATAACTTATCCCCAGCTCCATTAAGCTGCCAGTCAGGAGATCCCCTGGCTGACTGCTAAAAGTAAACAAAGGGGTGGGGATGCTGGTGAGTTACAGCATCAGATGGAGAAGAACCTTTGCACGCAGTCACAGGAAAGGGGTTCTGGGGGTGGGTGCTTAGCCAACATGTTACATCCTTAATACGAGTGTAACATGTTGCTAAGGGTGGAGTTGGCCTTTAGGTACTGCCAGTTTGCTTATCTGTGGACTGGCAGTAATATTTTTAGATACTTGATGCAGCCTTGGGGACAGATTCTAAAAGTGTCAGTTAAAAAAAACTTTGCAAATTTCACAAAACTTTCTGACGTGTTCCAGATTCAGGTAGTTCTACTGCCACTTTTAGAATCTATCAAACTGGCTGCTGTTATAAAAGGGTCATAACACCAAAATGAATTTTCCCCTTGGTGCTTTGAGGTCCAAGATGGGGTAGATGCCCTTCTGGGTTTGGCAACTTTAACTCCACCTTTTTAAATGGATAAATGCACATTTTGCAGAAAAAAATATGCATGCAATTATTTATTTTTGAAAAACAGTGCGACTGCAATCAGTGGATTGCGGGGACAACGCCAGGCTCCTGTAGACTCTTCCTCCAGTTCTAGGTCCATACTGAGTATGGATGTTTTCAGTAAGAGAGCTGGAGATGTCTACGAGTGGTGTTTAGTTCACCACACTTGTGTTCCGCTGAACTTCCATCTGCCACGAATGTTCGCATCTAACTGCGCCCAGGCTCCGATATCCGTCCCTAACCACAGGTACCCCCACTTGGTGTGTGGATACATGGAGACAGTAATGGCTGCTGTCAGCTTCTCATTACTTTGTACACGCTGAGTTGTTGCCACTGTTCACATATACCTGTCATCCCAGCCTCAATCCACTGATTCTTACAGCTGGAATCTAGTGTATGCAGGTAACTTCCAATGTGAAGGAGGCCTACGTGTTCTAGCCAGAGAAGACCTGCTTTCTCAAGCAGAGGTCATCCACCCAAAAATCCAAACTTTGTCTGTTTGGCATTTCAAAGACGAATGTCTTTTAAAGGAGAGGAACAGAAAAATGCAAGTTAGACTTACCGGTAACTTGTTTTCCAATAGGCTTTCAGGACAGCACCTGAGAGATCATGGCTCCTCCTCCTACAGGAAACACCTCATCAATTAAGTCTTTAATAGGAGGCCTCCACGTTACTTCCATCAGTTGTTTGTAGAGAACCTCCAGCCCCGGCTGCAACACATAAGTGACAGTTATTTCATAGTATTACAGCAATAGCATAAAAAAGGGCGGGTTACTGTTGTCCTGAAAGCCTATTGGAAAACAAGTTACCAGTAAGTCTAACTTGCATTTTTCCAAAATGTCTTTCAGGACAGCACCTGAGAGGATAATCGAGACTTACCCCATTTAGGGTGGGACAACAGCCTGTAAGACTTTCCTTCTGAAAGCCTGGTCCCCAGCCGTCATGAGGTCTAACCTATAATGACGGGCAAAGGTCGTCAGACTTGTCCATGTAGCTGCCTTACAGATTTGTTCGGGGGTGGCACCAGCTTTTTCTGCCCAACTCACCGCCGAAACTCTAGTAGAATGAGCCCAGATACTTACTGGACTCTCCTGGCCTGTAAGGGAATAGGCGTCTGAGATAGCCATTCTCAACCATCTGGCAATAGTTCCTCTGGAGGCTTGTTTTCCTTTTTTTATTACCAGCAAATAAAATGAACAATGCGCCTTAACGCCTAAAGTCTTTAGTAGCTTCCAGGTAACTTAAGACTGCCCTTTTAGCATCCAGGGTATGGAATTCTTCTTCCTTCTTACCCGATGGATTAGAACAAAATGTAGGAATTATTATCTTCTGAGTTCTATTTTGGACTGAAGCAACTTTCGGTAGAAAACTAGGATCCGTCTTTAGAACAATCCTGTCTGAAAAAATAGAAAAAAAATGGCTCCCCGATTGGTAAAGCTTGCAGCTCACTGATTCTTCGAGCTGTTGTAATAACCACTAGAAAAATTGTTTTCAAAGTAATTAATTTCAGGGAGGTTAAGTGGTTCGAAAGGTTCCCTGGTCAGGGCCTGTAGAACAACTGATAAGTCCCATGACGGATAGCTTTTGATCACTACTGGTCTAGACCGAGTGAGGGCTTTAAAGAATCTGATTACTAGAGGTTCTGATGAAATAGATTTTTCCAAAAATACCCCCAGTGCGGCAACCTGAACGTTTAGGGTACTGACCGCTAGGCCCTTGTCCGCGCCTTCTTGCAGCAATTCTAGGATAGAAGAAATCTCTTTTAAAGATCTGCCGGATGCTGTGAACCAGGAGTTAAAGACTTTCCAGACTTTGTAATATATATTGCTCTGGTAACATTATTTCTGCTAGATAGGAGGGTAGCGAACAACCTATCCGAGAAGCCTTTTCTCCTCCAGAGTTGTTCCTCAGAAGCCAAGCTGTGAGTTTTAGTTTTTTTTTTTTTTTTACTTCTTGGTGAAGCAGGGGACCTTGTAACAGTAGGTCTTGTCTTAACGGAAGGTGCCAGTATGGTTTGATCTGCATCTGTAGAAGAGATGAAAACCAAGGCCTTTTGGGCCAAAAGGGAGTGATGAGGATTACCGTTGTATCCTCTTTCTGGATTTTTGTTATGACCTGCGGGATAAGCTGAAATGGAGGGAAGGCGTAGCAGAGGTGAAAATCCCAACCGTACGCCTGAGCATCTACCCCCAGTGATGACTCGTTCCTGTTCAGGGAGAAGAAGCGGGGTATTTGTGTATTTTTCTTGGGTCGCAAAGAGATCTACTCTTCATTTCTTCACTATCAGATTGAAGACATCTTGATTCAATTGCCACTCCGCTTCGTACACCTGGTTCCTGCTGAGGAAGTCCGCCATCCTGTTTTAGAGTCCCTTTTAGGTGGACTGTGGGCAAGGATCGAGTATGGAGCTCTGCCCAGCTTAGAATGCTCCCTGCTAGGCCTTGAAGAACTCTGCTTCTGGTGCCCCCTTGTCTGTTTATGTAGGCCACCGCCGTGGCATTGTCTGACAGGATTTGTGTATGTTGTCCTTGGACTTCTTCTGCAAAGGTCAATAAAGCCATTTCTATCGCCTTTAGTTCCCTCCAGTTTGAGGATCTCAGGAGCTGGCATCGGTTGTTGGTCTTACTTGGGTTGGAAAGACCCATAACAGGCCTGCTGAGAATCTTGTCTGGTTCTTCCACCACCAGATACTACTTTTTACTTTGGTGGGAATCTTCACTAGTGAATTTTGCTGGCGATCCCAGATTTTTAACAGAAAACTTTGCAGCTGTCTGAAATTGAGCTTTGCCCACTGAACTGCCGGTATGGAAGAGGTCAGGTTCCTAGCACTGACATGACTCTTCTGATGGACAGAAGCTGACTGGATTGTAACAGTGACACCACTTCTATCAACTTTTTCTGTTTTTCTTCTGGGAGAAAGATCTTTTGCTCCAAAGAGTTGATACGGAAACCCAGGAATAACACCACCTGTGTGGGAATCAGATTTGACTTTTGGAGGTTTAATATCCATCCAATGTATTCTAGGTGAGCCCGGGCTCTGTCCAAGTTCCTCTGAAAACCTTCTCTGGTTTGAGCAAAAAACAGCAGGTTGTCTAGATAAGGAATCACTGAAATTCCTTCTAGACGTTGGGGTGCTAGAGCTTTGGCCATTACCTTTTGTGAACACCCTTGGAGATGACAGGCCGAATGGGAGCGCTCTGAATTGCAGGTATACCACCTTCTTCCCTTCTCTCAGTGCTAACCTCAGATATTTCTGGGACCTGGCAGCAATAGGAATGTGGAGGTAGGCGTCCTGTAAATCTATTGATGCCATGAAGCACCCTTGACTCAGGAGGCTTCTTACTGAGAAAATGGATTCCATCCAAAATCTTCTGGATTCCACTGACAGATTCAGTATTTTTAGATTTAGGATGAGGCGGGTACTTTCCTGAAGGTTTCTAAACCAGGAAAACGTGTGAATAGAAACCCTGGAAGAACTCCTTTGTTGGAACTGGAACAATGACTCTCTGGGATATCAGATCCTGAATTAAGGACTTCAGGGCGAGAGCCTTGACCGGATCCCTTGGGACATTTGTCACCAGGAATCTTTTCGGAGGTTCTTCCAAGGATACGCAATAGAATTCATGGGAGAGCATACTTGCAATATACTAATTTGCAGTGATGTCGCTCCACTGGGGAAGGAACTCCTGCAGTCTTCCCGCTACTTGTGGTGGGGGGGTCATTGCGGCTTTCCAGAAGTCGCAGGAGGATTGAAGAGCTCTCCACTCCTACCTTTTGGCTTCTGGGAAGACCACTGCTTCCTCTTGTTTTGCGTTTTCCCTTCCTGCGGTCCTTTTTGCGGACGAAAAAAACGCTTACGGGTCTGTACCTGTTTCTTCTCGTACATCACGGGACAGAGCGGCATAGTCATTACTATGTGGGTTATATAGTTTACCTTCAGGTGCTGGCACTGGCAACTTCCAAACCGGAAGTACCCTCCCCTATATAAGCCCCTCCCATCCGGGAGCACCTCAGTTTTTTGCCAGTGTCTAAGGTGTTGGCCAAGAAGTAACATGTGTTTTTCACTGAGCTTGCGTACAGGTTCTTTTGGGCCTCAGTAAGCTATTCCGGATCCAACCAAAAAAGCTTCATAGCTAAACGGTCGGTACCCGGGCCTTGCAGAGAAGAGCAAGGTTTTGCCTGTAATGCTTCTCTTAGGAGAGCTGGACCCTGGGATCCAGAGCTCTGGTCATACCCATGACTAAGATGCTTTCTGTGCAGGGTGCTATACAGGTCCAGGGGAGTGGAATCCTTGGGAACCCGGTCCCTGAAGGTTTAATTACAATGCCTGCCGTGAGAGGTGAAGTTTGGGCTTCTGTGGACCAAACAGAGTCCTGCGGCGGGGAAAAGGTAAGTGGGGGCCCCCCCAGGAACTTGGTTCTATTAGGGGACCCCCAAGCCTAATATGTCTTTCTGCCTGTTACCTAACGGTATTCCCGCTAAATATCTGTGCATGCCTGTAACTACAAAAAAATGTAATAATTTTAATAGTGGTCAAGAAAAAAAAAAAAAAAAACAGACCGTGGTACCTGTGTAAATCCACTAGAGGCCGCTGTGGAACGTTTCTTGTCATGTGGACTTTTTCTTTTCATCAGAGTCAAGTCCAGGCAGATGGTGAGTTCTCTTGTGGGAAACTGCTTCCTCTGCCATGTTGCAATGCTCGTCCATCCCCCCGGCCTGCGGCAAAAGGGCCCTGTCTCCTGTCCCTAGTTTCCTTTTTCAAAAAAGAGCGCCGAAGGCGCACGTGCCCGTGCACGCGCCTCTATATATAGAGGCGAGCTGAAAAAGGGGGTGGAGCTTGGGGGATGACGCTCTGTGCACGCCGCAGCGCTTCTGCGCATGTGCGGGCGTCCCAGCATGTTAAAAGGCACAATTATGTGTTGTGAGCTGGCTATGGAGTGCAGAGACAGAGCTGGCAACATTTAAAAAAAAAAAAGGCATACAGCAAGCGGTTGATGCAGGCATCCCCATAGAAAGGCACATTAGTAGACACCAACTGTTTATATAGCAGCAATTGTGCTAGACTATTGTCAGTAAGTGGTGTATTTTGGCTGGAATACCTCAGCTTTGGGCTTAGGAATATGCCGTCTAAAAAGTCCGGGACTAAAAATCCCAGGAAGCATAGGGGGTCTCCATCGGACTCTGAGGATCTTGGGCATGCTTCGGCTGCACCAATCTCCCCTGAAGAATCAGAGGTTAGTGACCGTAGAGCACCCTCAGGAGTACCTGGTACTGTGGCTGTCCTCAGTTCACCTGCTCCTGTGTATGTAACAGAGGAGGTTTTTTCCTCAGCTCTGGGAGGGCTGGAAGAGAGATTGTCAACATTGATCGCTGCTTCCCTGTCAAAGGGAAAGCGTGCCCGATCTCCGTCTCCTCCCTCAGAGTACCTGTTAGCAGAGCAACAGTCCCATACAGGAATCGACCTACCTGAAGGGGATCAGGATGAGGTTGATTCTGTTGTAGAGGAATCAACAGTGGAAGAGCCATTCTCAGCATCACATGCTGAAAGATTATGGGTTCAGTCCCTGACTAACATGGTCCGATCAGCATTTAAAATGCCCCTTGCGGAGCCATCATCCACTTCTGTCTCCTCGTTGGGGTCGCTAAAAGCTCCCCAGACTGTTTGTTCCTTTCCAATCCATCCTTTACTGAAAGGGCTCATTTATCCGGATTGGGAACATCCTGATAAAATATTTACTCCTCCCAAGAGATTTCAGGTGGTCTATCCCATGGAGGATAAGTTCATCAAAAAATGGAGGGTCCCTACAGTGGACGCAGCCATCTCTGGTGTGAATAAATCACTGACGTGTCCAGTGGATAATGTCCAAATGTTCAAGGACCCAATAGATAAAAAATTGGAGTCCTTATTGAAATCTGCTTTTGCTACAGCAGGCTTGGTGACACAACCAGCAGTGGCAGCTATTGGGGTCTGCCAAGCAGTGAAGGATCAGTTGAAACAGGTCTTAAGGGACTTGCCAGATCAGCAGGCCCTTGCCCTAGCTGATCTACCTAGGGCCTTATGCTTTGCGGTTGACGCTATAAAGGATTCAATCCATCAGGCCTCCCGCCTTACGCTGTCTGTAGTACATATGCGCAGGCTTCTATGGCTCAAAAACTGGTCTGCTGAAGCCCCCTGTAAAAAAATTGCTGGTCAGCTTCCCATTTCATGGTGAACGCTTATTCGGGGAAGACCTGGACAAATATATCCAGAAAATTTCCAGCGGTAAAAGTACACTCTTGCCGGTTAAAAACAGAGTTGGAGGTCCCTCTTTTAAGAGGCCTGCTTCTCCAGTCCCTAGGACATCGGCTGTGAAACAGTTCCGACGGCCTCCTCGGTCAAATCCCGGGGGTAAAAATCAGGGACAATCGCAGGGTAACAAGAAGCCCTGGGTCAGGAGAGGTACAAAACCTCCCCCAAAGTCAAATGCATGAAGGTTTGCCCCCACTCAATCGGGTGGGGGGAAGACTTCAGTTGTTCGCAGAGACCTGGCGGGACACGATCAGAGACAGATGGGTGCTCTCCGCAGTAAGTCTGGGATACAAATTGGAGTTAAAAGACTCCCCTCCTTCCCATTTTATAAGGTCGAACGTGCCAAGGGATCCCCGGAAGAGAGGATCCCTCCTGTTGGCACTAGAACAACTATTGCTCCAAGCAGTAATTATGGAGATCCCCCTAGAAGAATGGGGGTTCAGGTTTTACTCAAACCTCTTTACAGTCCCGAAGCCAAACGGGGACGTGAGGCCCATATTAAATCTAAAAGGGCTAAACAAATTCCTACATATCAGGACTTTCCGGATGGAGTCGATCCGATCGGTGGCCGCTGCCCTACAAGGGGAGGAATGGTTAGCCTCGATCGACATCAAAGATGCTTATTTGCACATTCCCATCTTTCCAGTCCACCAAAAATTTCTACGCTTTGCAGTAGAAGGGCGCCATTTTCAGTTCAGAGCCTTACCCTTCGGTCTGGCCACAGCACCACGCGTGTTCACAAAAATTCTGGCCCCATTATTGGCCAATCTAAGAACACGAGGTGTAACGATAATGGCATATCTAGACGACTTGTTGCTGATAGACCACTTACTAGAAAAACTAGAAGTGGTTGTTCATGAGACAATCGAGTATCTGGAATCTCACGGTTGGATTATCAACCGAGACAAGTCAGCCCTAAAACCAGTCAAAAGTCTGGAATACTTGGGGCTAAGGCTGGATTCAGACCAGAGAAAAATTTTCTTGCCTCAAGAAAAGGTGTCGTCTTTGAGAGATTTGATCCACCTAGTGGGTACAAAAAGACAGCCATCCATACGCCTGTGCATGAGGCTGCTGGGAAAAATGGTGGCATCATTCGAAGCAGTACCCTACGGTCAATTCCATTCAAGGAATTTGCAAAGGGCTATACTGTCAGCCTGGAACAAAAAAGTTCAGGCCCTAGACTTACCAATGTCCTTGTCCCTTTCCGTTCGCAAGAGCCTCCGTTGGTGGTTGGTTCCCCAGAATCTGGAAAAAGGGAAATCCTTCAGTCTGATTTCTTGGAAGGTGGTCACTACAGATGCCAGCCTTATAGGCTGGGGAGCAGTACTGGAGCAATGGTCTCTCCAGGGCAGATGGTCGGATGCAGAAAAGGCCCTGCCCATCAATCTCTTAGAGATACGAGCAGCCCGGTATGCCCTAGTAGCATGGACATCCAAACTCCAAGGGTCCCCTGTCAGAATTCAATTGGACAATGCCACGGCAGTGGCATATATCAATCATCAGGGTGGCACCAGGAGTTGTGCAGCCCAGAGGGAAGTAAATTGCATCCTGAAATGGGCAGAAAGATATGTCCCAGCCATATCCGCGGTATTCATTCCAGGAGTGGAGAATTGGAAGGCGGACTGTCTAAGTCGCCAACAATTATGCCCAGGGGAATGGTCCCTTCACCCCGAGGTTTTCCGGACAATATGTCAGCGGTGGGGAACACCGGATGTAGATCTGCTAGCATCCAGATTCAACGCAAAGGTGGACAGGTTTGTCTCTTGGACACGGGATCCCCTAGCTTGCGGCTCGGATGCCGTAGTGTTCCCTTGGGATCAGTTCAAGCTGATATATGCATTCCCACCGCCACAATTGTTACCTCGATTACTCCGCAGAATCAGGGTAGAAAAGAAACCAGTGATTCTGGTGGCTCCAGCGTGGCCCCGAAGAGCATGGTACGTGGAGATTGTAAAAATGTCTGTGGGGAGTCCTTGGACCCTCCCACATCGTCCGGACCTGCTTTCGCAAGGACCGATATACCACCCTTCCTTACCAGCCCTAGGTTTGACGGCCTGGCTATTGAAGCCCACATTCTAAAAAAGAGAGGTCTCTCTAATCCTGTGGTATCTACCATGATCAATGCCAGGAAGCCGGTATCTAGGCAGATCTACTATAGAATCTGGAAGGCGTACATCGCCTGGTGTGAGGCCAAGAAATGGCATCCACGTAAGTACGTAATAGGTAGGATTCTGGACTTCCTACAGTGGGCTGTAGATAGAAAGCTTGCCTTGAGTACTATCAAGGGTCAGATTTCGGCCTTGTCAATATTTTTTCAGAGGCCCTTGGCTTCGCATTCACTAGTCAAAGCCTTTATACAAGGAGTGATGCGTATTAGCCCTCCGGTTAATATTCCCATATGTCCATGGGACTTAAACCTGGTTCTGTCGGTTCTACAGAAACAACCATTTGAACCATTACAGCATATTTCCCTGGTTCTTCTCACCAGGAAATTTATTTTTCTAGTAGCCATTTGTTCGGCTAAAAGAGTGTCGGAATTAGCCGCTATGTCCTGTAGGGAGCCATATCTGGTTATCCATAAGGACAGAGTAGTGTTACGTCCTCATCCAGCCTTTCTTCCTAAGGTGGTATCGAGTTTTCATTTGAACCAAGATGTGGTTCTTCCTTCTTTTTTTCCCCCAAACCTAGTTCAGTAGAGGAAAAATTATTACATTCTTTGGATGTAGTAAGAGCAGTTAAAGCTTATCTAAAAGCCACTGCTCAGATTCGCAGAACGGATACTTTGTTTATTCTGCCGGAAGGCCCCAGAAAGGGTCAGGCAGCGTCAAAATCTACTTTAGCCAAGTGGATTCGACAGCTCATTATGCAAGCCTATGGCTTGAGAAGGAGACCGCCTCCGTTCAAAGTTAGGGCGCACTCCACGAGAGCAGTTGGAACTTCATGGGCAGTGCATCACCAGGCCTCCCTGGCTCAAATCTGTAAGGCCACAACATGGTCTTCAGTACACACGTTTACTAGGTTCTACCAGGTGGACGTTAGAAGTCAGGAGGATGTCGCCTTTGGGCGCAGTGTGTTGCAGGCCGCAAAAGATCCTCATGTCTGATAGCGCTCAGCTTATGTATGGTGTATCCCCCCCCCCCCTCATTGGGCATTGCTTTAGGACATCCCACATAGTAATGACTATGCCGCTCTGTGTCCCATGATGTACGAGAAAGAAAATAGGATTTTTGTAACAGCTTACCTGTAAAATCCTTTTCTTGGAGTACATCACGGGACACAGAGCTCCCACTCCTCTTTTGGGGACACTTATTGCTTTGCTACAAAACTGAGGTGCTCCCGGATGGGAGGGGCTTATATAGGGGAGGGTACTTCCGGTTTGGAAGTTGCCAGTGCCAGCACCTGAAGGTAAACTATATAACCCACATAGTAATGACTATGCCGCTCTGTGTCCCGTGATGTACTCCAAGAAAAGCATTTTACAGGTAAGCTGTTATAAAAATCCTATTTTTCGGAGGTTCTTCCAAGGATACGCAATAGAATTCATGGGAGAGCATACTTGTAATATACTAATTTGCAGTGATGTCACTCCACTGGGGAAGGAACTCCTGCAGTCTTCCCGCTACTTGTGGTGGGGGGGTCATTGCGGCTTTCTAGAAGTCGCAGGATTGAAGAGCTCTCCACTCCTACCTTTTGGCTTCTGGGAAGACCACTGCTTCCTCTTGTTTTGCGTTTTCCCTTCCTGCGGTCCTTTTTGCGGACGAAAAAATGCTTACGGGTCTGTACCTGTTTCTTCTTGACCGGAAAATACTTATTTTTGTCAGCCGTACGGTCAAGAATGGACTCTAGCTCTGAACCAAATAGCACATCCCCAGCAAAGGGAATGCTACACAGCCTGTTCTTAGATGCAGCATCCCCATGCCAAGTTTTAAGCCACAAAGCCCTCCTAGCAGAGTTCGTCAAAGCCGCTGACATACATTGCGGATGCTTCAGCAGAATCCATTCGTATGATACTGCTGCAGATAGAGTTGTGAAGGAGTCCAGAATCTCTTGTTTTGGGGAATCTGACGTAACATGGGCCTTTATCTGGTTAATCCAGTGTTCTAAATTCCTAGCAACACATGTTACCATTGCTGGTTTTAGATTATTCATCACTGACTGCCAGGCCCTTTTTAAGAAGCAAGTCCATCCTTTTATCCATGGGCCCCTTTAACATACCCGTGTCCTCAAAAGGCAAGGTCAGTTGATTTTGAGACCTGTGAAAAAGCAGAGTCCAGTTTTGGAACCTTGTTCCAGATGGAATCTGGGTTTTCTTCAAATGGAAATCTCTTATGAGAGCGGAAAAAAAAAAAAATGGCCTTTTCTCAGGTTCCAACCACTCTTTTTTTTATCATGTCCGTGATTATTGAATGGACTGGAAAGACACGGCCTTATGAATATCCCAAACCTGCATACAGGCGGTCATGTAGCGAGAGCTCCTTCTTTTCCTCTTCTTTCCCCAAAGTCGCATGGATTACTTTTAAAAGTCCTGCAACCTCTTCTAGCGACATTTTGTATTTAGAAGCGGCCTCTGCTTCATTTTCTTCCTCCTCAGAATCTGTTCCATCTGGAGCAAGTGAAGCAGATTCTTGGGAAGTATCGGACTGCCTAATAATATTTGAGTGTCGCCTTGGGGTTCTGAGGAAGGCGGTGGAGCCCTGGGTTCCCTTCAGGGACCTGGTTCTTCTCTTAGGTTTGACCTGAAGGCTTGAAAGGTGGCACGGAGTTCATCCTTTAATAGTAGATACTAAAATCGCCACAAAAGTATGGAGACTCCTCCCTGACAACATTTGCAGTGCAATTTGCACAAAGCGACTTGGTCCAAGCCTCGCTTAACTTCTCCTTGCAGACAGGGCACCCTCTCTTGACTGGTTGGGCAGAACTTTTGGCCTGTACAAACAGAAGAGAAAAGACAAGGGACCACGCTAAGGAAAAACTGTTACACAGCACAAATCAATACACCCAGGCAAAAACAAACACTCACTTCCTTGTGTACCGCAAGCCAGCACCACCTTTTACAAGATCCCTAACCTTAAGGGGGCAAGCCAAGGCACCAGCATAGTCCCTTACCTTAGCCTTGCTGGTGCCTTGGCTCGCCCCCTTATCTGCTGCATCACTCTGCATAGCTGCACTGCGGACGCTTGGTAAAAACGCCAGTTCCAGATCCGAAAATACCGCCGTGCTGACCTGGAACTTATGGCAACAGGTGACCCTGCCCTCTCCCTCTGCAGCCGGAAATGACGCGCGCCGACCTGTACAGGCTGTACCCGAGCACGGAAGAGGGAGCCCACGGGACTATCCAGCAAGGAGGTAAGTGGGAGGATCACTCTCCTGAAGAAAAATTCAAGACTGAGGCCTCTTACACACGACCGATTTTCTCGGCAAGAACCAGCAAGAAACTTGCTGGCAGAGAGGTCTTGCCGAGTAAATCGGTCGTGTGTACGCTGCTAGCGGGTTTCTCGTCGAGAAAACCGACAAGAAACCTTGACGAGAAAATAGAGAACCTCCTCTCTATTTTCTCGTCGAGATTCTCCTCGGCATGTTTCTCGACGAGAAAAGTGAGTGTGTGTACACTTACCTGTCCGCCCGGAAGCCCGCGCATGTTCGAAATGAATTCGACGCATGCGCGGTAGCTTCCTAGGCGTACGTAGGGTATACCAAGATGGCGGCGACAGCATCGAATGTGACGAGCGCATGCTCGACGTAGTCGATGACGTCACCGCGTACACTCCTTTCAAAGAACCGCGGGTTCTTTGAAACGAGCGTGTGTACACTCGGCCGGGACAAGTTTCTTGTCCAAGAATCTCGTCGAAAAAAACGACATGTTTTTTTCAACGAGAATCTCGGCCGTGTGTACGAGGCCTAATAGGTGAAAACCTTCATCTCCCACGAAAGCCCTGAGAGATGGTGTTCCTCGGGCTGGAGGAAACACAAAAAACTGATTGGAAGCAACGTTGAGGCTTCCTATTAAAGACCATTAATTGATGAGGCGTTTCCTGTATGAGGAGGAGCCATGATCTCTCGGGTGCTGTCCTGAAAGACGTTCTGGAAAACCATGTACTTCAGTGTATTCGCATACTTTCAATTTTTGCCATGGTAGGACAAAGCCTTGTCTACTAATCTAGGTCTTCACATTGGACTTTCTTCATTTGAGTCTGGACAGAGGCTTTAGGATGGCTACTACATGTCAGTGTGTCAAATTTTGCTCATCACCAATGGATCAGGAGAGAACTATTGCCAGTTTCCCACCTAGCTTCATAATTTAATACTATCAGCACCCAAAGAAAATGTAATGCTGGTCTATCAGGCTTTTTTTTTTTTCTTAAAACCCTTTAAATTATAACTATTAGACTACATACTTTCATAGCACCCTTTCCTCTTGAAGAAAATGAAAAGATCAGACCTTTTCCCATTGGGAAACATAAAAAAAAACAACACACCCCCCATAATGTGAATTTTCCTAACCCCAACAACTTTTTTTGTTATTTTTTTTTCCTAAGACCACATTGGGGAGATTGTGGCTTAGTTCTTGTGATACTGAAGAATGAAATAGGAGGATCAGTTTTCTCCAGGACAGCAAGACACAAATAAAAATACACAGCAGTTCTAACCCTTACCCACTGTATATTTTTCCTGTCTTAGAAAGCTTATCTATCACTTCCTGATCTGACCAGGGAACTCACAAAAATTGACAGAGGATCCAACTAAAACCAAATGAACTTTGGGTTAAGCTGGGCTTTAAATATTGCGAAGGCTAAAGAATGCCACTAGACCAAACCTGGGCTTTTTACAGTCTCGGGCCACATCCAGCCCTTTGGTTGTCCCTGTCAGGCCTGCATGAGATCAATCGGAAATTAGAAATCAAATATAAAATAAGTATACACCATGCACACAACACAACTGCAGTGCTTTTATTTTGAAGGTGACTGCTATTTTTCTTCTCTCACAGTTTACTTGTGTGCCTACACGCATTTGCAGCAATGTGTTGGAGATCAGGTCTATGAGAGATGGCGGTGGCCCAATTTACATCCCCCAGGCCATGTAACTCAGAGTGTAGTCTCTGGATTCAGGCCGGCCAGTCAACAAGATAGCGGTGGCTGTTCATCAAGATGGTGTCGGTCACACTTTCTCCCTTTATAAAAACAGCTGTGGTCGGTGGCTGTGACTCTGTGGAATGACTGTGGTGGACAACAAGGATATAATGCAGTTGAGGGCATGTGGTGCCAGGTCCCTCTCGCCACCTCTCAAGGAAGGGGCTGAGCCTACACCCCCCACTAGTTGGCCTTAATGTCCACCTTGCTGCAGAAGTAACATCACATACCGGGGGCATGTAATACAGTAGGAGTATATAAATATACTCATGGGGTTCCCAAAGACAGGCTCCTCTACTGGCTGTATGGTCTAAGGAGGTGTTCGCTTACGACGAGGTTGGTTGCCTAATGGATTTGTTTAAGGGGGGGATTACACGTCTAGTTATGTTCACTCATTGACCTGCGATATTTATTAGAGCAGAATTAAG
The DNA here is from genome assembly GCA_029206835.1 of Rana muscosa. Lineage (NCBI taxonomy): Eukaryota > Metazoa > Chordata > Amphibia > Anura > Ranidae > Rana > Rana muscosa. Next base: position 631,550,306 of record CM055117.1, on the reverse strand, counting down.
TTCAGCCTACTGGATTGGCCCTCCACAACAGTCCCAGTTTCTCATGTGGCCCCTTGGGAAAATGCATAGCCCATCCCTGCACTAGACATAAATAAAGAAAGCAGAATTTCTTATTCATACCATGACTTAATATGTTTAATTTTGAAACATTTTCATATTGATAACAATTCCTGATGTACAAAACAGGAGGAGTATGTCCCGCTAAGGGCAAGATACAAAACATATATACACACTTCTCAGGACAAAACAACAAGCGTATTTATTCCCATTGACAAATAAAAAAACTAGACAACAAAACATCTGAAAACTGGATACAAATTAAAATATCCATGGATATTTTTACAAATGTATTCCAGTAATATAAAAAAAAAAAAGGGGGGGGGGGGGGAAACACTTGATCCAACTGTAAAGATTTCCATCCCTTAAAAAAAAAAAAAAAAAAAAAAAAAGGAAGATTCTGAACGCGAAAACACAATATTCTAAGGCTTTTACACAAATATACAAACATTTCAGTCATCTTTAACATGATCTAATCGCGATTTTATATTTCGTTCCCATAGTTTCTGGGTATCTGTAAATCCATGCTTTCCTTTGTTGAATGAATTTGGCCCCGCTGATGTCGGTGTGTCCCTAAAAAGAGTTTGTCAAATGAACACGTGTTAAAGCAGGATAGGCACTGGAGGACATTTCACAAATTATAATACTACAACTTTTTTTTTTCTATAAGTTAGGAAGGCATTCAGAAATTGCTTATATTCTATTGCTTATAGTCATATTCAGATGTTTAGTTAACAGGAAAAAGTCTTGGCTGGTTAGTTTTGATGTTTGCCATGTCGATGAGGAAGCCAGTCTTAATAGTGTCTATATTCTGTAAGTATGACATACAGTATTTAGCAGAGATGTGCTGTGCTTGTCTCAGCAGAACACCGATACCACATTTGGAAGCAAGGAGTTCAATGGGTCACAAAGAATGCCAATAACATATATGTTTTATCCTTCCAGGACTGCAATCATGATTAACCACTTCAGCCCTGGACCATTTGGCTGCCAAATGACCGGGCCACTTTTTGCGATTCGGCACTGCGTCACTTTAACTGACATTTACGCGGTCGTGCGACGTGGCTCCCACACAAAATGGACTTCCTTTTTTTCCCCACAAAATAGAGCTTTCTTTTGGTGGTATTTGATCACCTTTGCGGTTTTTATTTTTTGCGCTATAAACAAAAATAGAGTGACAATTTTGAAAAAAAAAGCAATATTTTTTACTTTTTGCTATAATAAATATCCCCCAAAAAAATTTTTTTCCTCAGTTTAGGCTGATACGTATCCTTCTACATATTGTTGGTTTGCACAAAAGTTATAGCGTCGACAAAATAGGGGATAGTTTTATGGCATTTTTTATTAATAATTTTTTACTAGTAATGGCGGTGATCAGCGATTTTTATCGTAACCGCGACATTATGGCGGACATATCGGACACTTTTGACGCTATTTTGGGACCATTCACATTCATACAGCGATCAGTGCTATAAAAATGCACTTATTACTGTATAAATGTGACTGGCAGTGAAGGGGTTAACCACTAGGGGGCTAGGAAGGGGTTGTAAAGGTTGAATTTTTTTTTAAACAACAAACATACCACACTTACCTCCACTGTGCAGTTCGTTTTGCACAGAGTGGTCCCGACCCTCGTCTTCTGGGGTCCCTCGGCGGCTGTCTCGGCTCCTCCCCACAAGAGCTAAACCCCCCCCCTCTGGGAAGCTCTCACCCAAGGTGAGCCATAGCCTCCGAGTGTATCACTCCGCCCCGCTCGCTGCGTCATTGATTTGATTGACAGCAGCGGGAGCCAATGACTGCGCTGCTATCAATCATCCAATGAAGAGCCCACAAGAGCTGGGGGAAAGCAACGCAGGATCGCGCCCACAGAGATTCAGGGCTCAGGTAAGTAAAACGGGGGGCCGGAGAGTGAAAGGTGTTTTTCACCTTAAGATGCATTAAGGTGAAAAAATACAAAGCTTTACAAACCCTTTAAGTGTGTCCTAGGGAGTGATTCTAACTGTTAGGGGGTGTGGCTTACTGTGACACGTCACTGATCGCTGTTCCCAATGAGAGGGAGCAGAAGATCAGTGCTGTGTCACTAGGCAGAACGGGGAGATGCTGTGTTCACACTGGTGGACATGGACACTGGCGGACATGGAGTCTGCAGGTCCGGGGTGTGCGCGCGCCCGCACGGCGCGAAATTCAAAGTGACGTAAATATACGTCACTTTGCCCAGCCGTGCCATTCTGCCGACGTATATCGGAGTGAGCCGGTCTTCCAGTGGTTAAACAAAAAAAAAAAAAAAACACAACACACTTTTAAGCCAGTGTTATAAATGAATGAAATCATGAACAGAAGTGGGATATTTTGGATTTAGTTTTTGCACGTGACAAAAAAAATGTGCCTGTCTTGTTGATGTAAATAACCGCACAAACAATGAAAGTCAAGGAGTACACTTGTACAGTGGAGTGTTCCCTGACTGTCTATGCCAACACCTTCTAATATTGCAGATTGCAGTGTCACAACACTTCCAATATAGAAATCTGATCAGATGACGTTTAGGCCTGATTCACACCTATGCATTTTTAGTGCTTTATGCATTTAAAGATTTGCCCAAGAGAACGTGTTCCATAGGAAACCATGTTAAATGGACTGTAGTTCAAAACTGCAAAATGCACTAAAACTGCATAGGTGTGAATCCAGCCTTAGGCCCCTCTCACACTACCACAACTTCAAAGTCGTGTGATTTTGCCACGATTTGCCTGTGTAACCTTGCATCAAAGTCGGACCAAAGTAGCACAGGGACTACTTTGAAGACATGACTCATTGGAAAACATGGGAAACTTTGCAGTCCCAAGTCGTACAAGTGTGAAAGGGGCCTTAAGCTGTTTTTGACCAAATTATAGCAAGGGAAATCTTTCATTTAAATCAATTACTTCCTGCCTGCCCACGGTACATTTACGCCATCCAACCTGTTCCGGGTCAGGGACGGCATGTGTCTGCTCCTTGCTAATCCACGCCGTCACTGGCTAGTGGGATTTTGTCACGGCCAATCAATTTATTGCTGAGACTTGCTGATCATCTGTAGCCAATAACAGCAGAGTACTGTGTTTACATACACACAGGGCTCTGTACACAGGAAAAAAAAACCCAGGGAGAAAAAACAGCCCGATCTGTTCGTAAAAGCAAAACATATTACATTACACTTGTTAGGCACACAGTTAACCCCTTCACAGCTAGTGTCAATAATACAGAGTATGGTATTCTATCTGATCACTGTATTAGGATCAGTCCTAGTATAGCATCAGAGCTGCGTAAATTCCATTTCACACAGGAAATTTTATTTTGACCAGGAAATCTGGTCAAAATTGGTGGCAAGATGAATGCAGTATGTTATCAAAAAATACTAGAGAAACATTTTCATTCATCAGCCAGGAAGCTGCGCATGGGACGTACTTGAACATTCCAACATGACAATAATCCAAAACACAAGGCCAAGTCGACCTGTCATTGGCTACAGCAGAATAAAGTGAAGGTTCTGGAGTGGCCATCTCAGTCTCCTGACCTCAATATCATTGAGCCACTCTGGGAAGATCTCAAACGTGCAGTTCATGCAAGACAGCCCAAGAATTTACAGGAACTGGAGGCTTTTTACCAAGAGGAATGGGCAGCTTTACCATCTGAGAAGATAAAGAGCCTCATCCATAAATACCACAAAAGACTTCAAGCTGTCATTGCAGTTAAAGGGGGGCAATACACGATATTAAGAACTGGGGTATGTAAACTTTTCAGGGTCATTTGGGTAGTTTCTGTTGTGATTATGAGTTAAAAAGAGTAAACACAGTTGATTGATAACAAATGGCTTCAGCCAAACACTAACCATGAGTGAAAGAAAAGTTTTTGTGTTATCATTCATATGCTCTGAAAAATGGCCAAGAAATCATAAATTCTGCCAGGGTATGTAAACTCATGATCACAAGTGTGTGTATGTGTGTGCGCGTACACACACGAGATATAATTTTTATATATGTGTATATATAATCACCAAAGTCATGTAGCAGGATACATGTTGGCCTAAATCTATGAAGGATTTTTTTTTTTTTGTATATGTAAAAAGAAAATAGTTTGCTGGACAGATTGAAAGACCGCCAGAGCTAAAAAAAAACAAACAAAAAAACAAACAGTGGTGATTAAATAGCATTACAAGAAAGCTGGATTTGTGTGGAAAAAAAAAAAAGATATAAAATTTAATTTGCGTACAGTGTTGCATGACCGCACAGTTGCTAAAGAGGAGCTCCAGGCTCCCCACCCCCCTCCAATTTTGTTTTAAAAGTCAGCAGATACAAATACTGTAGCTGCTGACTTTTAATATAAGGACGCTTACCTGTCCAGGGATCCAGCGATGTCCGAGCCAAGCCGATTCTTCAATGGGCTGTGGGTGCAGGCGCCGGCATCTCCAGTAAGGGAAAACGGGAAGTGAAGCCTTGCACGAGTCGTACCACGCCTCATGAATGGTCCCGTAGTCTTCTGGGACCTGTGATGTGTCCCAGAGGACGGCAAAAGAAGGAGGGGGCCAAACTTCCGGCTCACATCGCCACGACAATGTGAGACGGAAGTGGGAGTGGGGATCTGTCAAAACCAGGTATCTGCTCCCCCCTTCCCACCAAATGTGGCAGTGGAGGGAGGGGTGGGGGGGAGAGAGGTGCAAACAAGCGGAACTCCCTCTTTTGGATGGAGCTCCGCTTTAATGTAGAACAGTGCTGAATAGAAAAATGGTCTGGTCATTAAGGGGGTAAAACATTCCAGAGGTCAAGTAGTTTTTTTTTTAAAAAGTCCACCAGGCAACATATATGAAAACTGTCCAACACAGTCCAGTTTAGAAGACAATGCCAACAACTGTCAGTAAAAAAAAAAAAAATGGTACTGTAAATCTCATCAGCAGTTAATGTTACCTTCCAATATTTTTCATCCGCATCTTTGCCTCTGGCGGCATCTCTTCAGGCTCACTCTGAAATTCAGAAAAATAAAAAAATAAGGAACAGCACCAGCCCGGGCAAACCTTTCCAAAATTTAGAAGCCAGAAACAAAACTTCATAGCTAACAATATTTTAATACACAAATCCAAGAGTCATATAAACATTTTTAAGAAAACTGGTGTTCTGAAGTCACATCAACAACATTTAGTATCTCATGAGTAACATAACATGTCAAGAAGGGCCCCAGTAGATTATTAAATCCAGACAATGCTCCCCTCTATCCCCTACACAACATCAGCATCATTTCAACGCTTCTCTCACCAAGACCAAGCAAGGAAAAGGTTTTATATTCAAACCAACTCACTATATATTCTTACACACACCTTCTTTATTAGGTCAAATAAGCACTGTTTTGACTAGATGAAGAGCATAGATCTCTCAAAGGCGTAATTTATGTACATCTCAAGAGAAAGTGTTTGAAGAGTTTTCTACCTTCAAAAGTTACTAACATCACAACCCCCCCCCCCCCCCCCCTCCACCTATTGTTGTGATAAATGAGGTAGCACACACAGGAGAACATGTTAGGCATTTGCATTACTTTGTAAACCATGTTGCCTGGACCATTTAGTTAGAACTGCTTCACTGGCGTTGTATATAAATGCCCACCATATGTTCATTTGAAAGAGTTATGTTCAGGTCTAAGGCTGGCCATACACTATACAATTGTTCAACTTTCCTTTAGATTTGCCATATAAAATATGGAGGTCACACCTAAGCCCTTTCAATTTGTATGCAATCAGGCAGGCCCTTGTACTACATCGTTGAAGGTAAATCTAAAGGATATTGAATAAGAAAATTGTATAGTGATGGCCAGCCTTAGGGTGCTTTCACACCGAGGCGTCGGCAGTAAAGCGACCCTATTTTTAGGAGCGCTTTAGCATTGTTTTTGGAGAGGTTTTCGGCTGCTAGCGGGTGCTCTTAACCCCCGCTAGCTGCCGAAAAAAGGTTAAAACCACCCGCAAAGTGCCGCTTTGCTGCCCATTCATTTCAATGGGCAGGGCGCTTCAGGAGTGGTGGAGGAGCGGTGTATACACTGCTCAAAATATGCTACTTGCAGGAGTTTCTTTAACGTCCTGCCAGCGCATCACCTCATTGTGAAAGCCCTTGGGCTTTCACACTGAGACTGCAGGGGAGCCGTTTTTCAGGCGCTTTACATGCGCTATTTTTATCCCAAAAGGTCGTGAAAAACGCCTCAGTGTGAAAGGGGTCTTAGACATACACTAATGCTGCCAGCATTTAAGACCCCTTTCACACTGGAGGCGTTTTAGCGCTAAAAATAGCGAATGTAAAAAGCCTAAGGTACAATCCCAGTGTGAAAGCACGAGTGCTTTCACACTGGGGCGCTGCGCTGGCAGGGCGTCACAAAAAGTCCTGCCAGCAGCGCTTTAAGAGTGGTGAATACACCGCTCCTAAAGCTCCCCTGCCCATTGAAATCAATGGGCAGCGCCGCCGATGCAGCAGGGCTTTTAACCCTTTTTGGGCCGCTAGCGGGGGTTAAATGCACCCCGCTAGTGGCCGAAAAGCACAGCAAAAACAACGGTAAAGCGCTGCTAAAAAAGTAGGATTTTTAAAACCGCTTACCTGTAAAATCCTTTTCTTGGAGTACATCACGGGACACAGAGCAGCATAGTCATTACTATGTGGGTTATATAGAATTACCTTCAGGTGCTGGCACTGGCAACTTCCAAAACAGGAAGTACCCTCCCCTATATAAGCCCCTCCCATCCGGGAGTACCTCAGTTTTGTAGCAAAGCAATACGTGTCCCCAAAAGAGGGGTGGGAGCTCTGTGTCCCGTGATGTACTCCAAGAAAAGGATTTTACAGGTAAGCTGTTTTAAAAATCCTACTTTCTTGTTCATACATCACGGGACACAGAGCAGCATAGTCATTACTATGTGGGACGTCCCAAAGCAATGCCACATGAGGGGGGGGGATACACCATACATAAGCTGGGCGCCATCAGGCATGAGGATCTTTTGCGGCCTGCAACACACTGCGCCCAAAGGCGACATCCTCCTGACTTCTAACGTCCACCTGGTAGAACCTAGTAAACGTGTGTACTGAAGACCATGTTGCGGCCTTACAAATTTGCGCCAGGGAGGCCTGGTGATGCACTGCCCATGAAGTTCCAACTGCTCTCGTGGAGTGCGCCCTAACTTTGAACGGAGGCGGTCTACTTCTCAAGCCATAGGCTTGTATTATGACCTGTCGAATCCACTTGGCTAAAGTAGATTTTGATGCTGCCTGACCCTTTCTGGGGCCTTCCGGCAGAACAAACAAAGAATCCGTTCTACGAATCTGAGCAGTGGCTTTTAGATAAGCTTTAACTGCTCTTACTACATCCAAAGAATGCAATAACTTTTCCTCTACCGAGCTTGGTTTGGGGAAAAAAGAAGGAAGAACCACATCCTGGTTCAAGTGAAACCTCGATACCACCTTAGGAAGAAAGGCTGGGTGAGGACGTAATACTACTCTGTCCTTATGGATAACCAGATATGGCTCTTTACAGGACATGGCGGCTAATTCCGACACTCTTCTAGCCGAGCATATGGCTACTAAAAATATCAATTTCCTGGTGAGTAGAACCAAGGAAATGTGCCGCAAAGGTTCAAATGGCTGCTTCTGCAGAACCGACAGAACCAAATTTAGATCCCATGGGCATATGGGAGCCTTAATCGGTGGAATAATACGAGTCACACCTTGCATAAAGGATTTGACAAGTGAATGCATAGCCAGGGGCCTTTGAAATAGTATTGACAAGGCCGAAACCTGGCCCTTGATAGTACTTAAGGCAAACTTCCTGTCTACAGCCCACTGCAGGAAGTCCAGAATTCTGCCTATAACGTACTTACGTGGATGCCATTTTCTGGCCTCGCACCAAGTGATGTACGCCTTCCAAACTATAGTAGATCTGCCTGGATACAGGCTTCCTGGCATTGATTATAGTTGATACCACAGAGTTAGAGAGACCTCTCTTCTTTAGGATGTGGGATTCAATAGCCAGGCCGTTAAACTTAGAGTTAGTAAGGAAGGGTGGTATATCGGTCCTTGCAAAAGCAGGTCCGGACGACGTGGAAGGGTCCAAGGACTCCCCACAGACATTTTGATGATCTCCGCGTACCAGGCCCTTCGGGGCCACGCTGGAGCCACCAGGATCACCGGCTTCTTCTCCAACCTGACTCTGCGAAGGAGTCGAGGCAACAATTGTAGCGGAGGGAATGCATATATCAGTCTGAACTGATCCCAAGGGAACACCAGAGCATCCGAGCCGCAAGCGAGGGGATCCCTTGTCCGGGAGACAAATCTGTCCACCTTTGTGTTGAATCTGGATGCTAGCAGATCTACATCCGGTGTTCCCCACCGCTGACATATTGCTCGGAAGACCTCGGGATGAAGGGACCATTCCCCTGGGCATAACTGTTGGCGACTCAGAAAGTCCGCCTTCCAATTCTCCACCCCTGGAATGAAGACAGCTGATATACATGGGACATGCTTTTCTGCCCATTCCAGGATGTGACTTACTTCCCTCTGGGCTGCACGACTCCTGGTGCCTCCCTGATGATTGATATATGCCACTGCTGTGGCATTGTCTGATTGAATTCTGACAGGGGACCCTTGGAGTCTGGATGTCCAGGCTACTAGGGCGTACCGGGCTGCTCGTATCTCTAAGAGATTGATGGGCAGGGTTTTTACTACATTTGACCATCTGCCCTGGAGAGACCATTGCTCCAGTACTGCCCCCCAGCCTATAAGGCTGGCATCTGTAGTGACCACCTTCCAAGATATCGGGCTGAAGGGTTTTCCCTTCTGGAGATTCTGGGGGATCAACCACCAGCAGAGACTCTTCCGAACGGAAGGGGACAAAGCCATCGGGAAGTCTAGAGCCTGAACTTTTCCGTTCCAGGCTGACAATATGGCCCTTTGTAAATTCCTTGAGTGGAATTGGGCGTATGGCACAGCTTCGAATGATGCTACCATCTTTCCTAGCAGCCTCATGCACAGGCGTATGGACGGCTGTCTTTTTGCACAAAGCAGACGGACCAAGGCCCTCAAAGAGGATACCTTGTCTAGAGGTAAGAAAATCTTCCTCTGGTCTGAATCCAGCCGTAGCCCTAGATATACCAGGTTTTTCACTGGCTGTAGGGCTGACTTGTCCAGGTTGATGACCCAACCGTGAGACTCTAGATACTTGATTGTATCGACAATTACCACTTCTAGCTTGGCAACTGAGTGGTCCATCAACAACAGGTCGTCTAGGTATGCCATTATCGTTACACCCCGTGTTCTTAGATCGGCCAACAGTGGGGCCAGAATTTTTGTGAACACTCGTGGTGCTGTGGCCAGACCGAATGGTAAGGCTCTGAACTGAAAATGGCGCCCTTCTACTGCAAAGCGTAGGAATTTTTGATGACCTGGAAAGATGGGAACATGCAAGTAAGCATCTTTGATGTCGATCGAGGCTAACCATTCCTCCCCTTGTAGGGCAGCGGTGACCGATCGGATCGACTCCATCCGGAAAGACCGGACGTTTAGAAATTTGTTTAGACTCTTTAGGTCCAATATGGGTCTTATGTCCCCGTTTGGCTTCGGGACTGTGAAAAGGTTTGAGTAGAAACCCAACCCCCACTCTTCCATAGGAACCTCCATAATTACTCCTTGGAGCAATAGTTGTTCTAACGCCAATAGGAGAGACCCTCTTTTCAGAGGGTCTCTTGGCATGCCTGACCACATAAAATGGGACGGAGGAGACTCTTTTAACTCCAACTTGTATCCCAGAGTTACTGCGGAGAGCACCCATCTGTCTTTGATCGTCTCCCGCCAGGTCTCTGCGAACAACTGAAGTCTTCCCCCCACCCGTTTGAGTGGGGGCAGCCCTTCATAGGCTTGACTTGGAGGCTGGTTTAGTACCTCTTCGGATCCAGGGCTTTTTATTACCCTGTGGCTGTCCCTGATTTTTACCTCCTGAGTTTGACCGAGGAGGCCGTCGGAACTGCTTAGTAGCAGACGTCGCAGGGATAGGAGAGGTAGTCCTCTTAAAAGATGGACCCCTAGACCTCTTTTTACTCGGTAAGAGAGTACTTTTACCACTGGAAATCTTCTGGATATACTTATCCAGGTCTTCGCCAAAAAGGCGTTCCCCATGAAATGGGAAGCTAACTAAGAGCTTCTTACAGGGAGCTTCAGCAGACCAGTTTTTGAGCCACAGAAGCCTACGCATATGTACCAAAGACAGCGTGAGGCGGGAGGCCTGATGGATAGAATCCTTGATGGCGTCAACCGCAAAGCATAATGCTCTAGGCAGATCAGCCAGAGCCTGGGCCTGCTGGTCTGGCAAATCCCTCAGGACCATTTTCATTTGATCCTTTAAAGCTTGGCAGACCCCAATAGCTGCCACTGCTGGCTGTGTAACAGCCCCTGCTGTGGAAAAAGCAGATTTTAATAAAGATTCCAATTTTTTATCCACTGGATCTTTGAACATTTGAACATTATCTACTGGACATGTCAGTGATTTGTTCACAGAAGAGATGGCTGCATCCACCGTAGGAACATTCCATCTCTGGGTGAACTTTTCCTCCATGGGATAGATCACCGGAAACCTTTTAGGCGGAACAAATAGTTTATCAGGATGTTCCCAGTCCTGGTATATAAGTCCTTCCAATAATGGATGTATTGGAAAGGAGCAATTAACCTGGGGAGCTTTTAGCGACCCCAATGAGGAGACAGCAGTAGTTGATGGTTCAACAAGAGGCATTTTAAATGCAGATCGAACCATGTCAGTTAGGGTCTGGACCCACAATCTTTCAGTCTGTGATGCTGAAAATGGTTCATCTACTGTCGATTCCTCAAAAACAGAGCTAACCTCCTGATCCCCTTCAGGTAGGTCGGTCCCTTCCTGGAACTGTTGCTCTGCCAACAGGCACTCTAATGGAGGTGATGGAGATCTGGCGCGCTTTCTTTCCTGTAGAGAAGAAGCGATCAATGCAGCCAATCTCTGCTCCAATCCCTCCAGAGTTGAGGAAAAAACCTCCTCTGTTATATATGCAGGAGCAGGTGGACTGAGGACAGCCGCAGTACCTGGCACTCCCGGGGGTTCCTTATGGGTATTAACCTCTGATTTCTCAGGGGAGGAGGGTTCAGATGACTGCTCCAGATCCTCAGAGCCCGATGGAGACCCCCTACACTTCCTGAGAGGTATATCTCGGAGTTTTTTAGGCGGCATATTCCTTAGTTCAAAGCTGAGGTATTCCAGCCGCAATACACCCCTTACTGAAATAGTCTAATGCAATTTGCTATGTACATCAGTGGGTGTCTACTAATGCGTCTTTCTGGGGATGCCTGTATCAACCGCCCGCTGTAAGCCCCTATACCATGCTACCAGCTCCTTTTCATGCTCTGTGTCCATAGCAAGCAGCGTGGACTGAGTCCTTTTATCTTGCTGGGACGCCCGCACATGCGCAGAAGCGCTGGGCGCACAGAGCGCGTCATCCGCCAGGCTCCGCCCCCTTTTTTGAAGCTAAACCTTATAAAAGGAAAGCATGTGTGCGCGCGCGTGCACGTGTGCGCTCTTGGCGCCATGTAGGGAGAGGAGCCAGGGTCCCTGTTTCACTAGGACTCGGGGATGGAAGGAAACTACTTGGCAGCATGACAGAGGAATGCAGCTTCCCTGATAGAGAGCTCACTCATCTGCCTGGACTTTCACCATGGAAGGACTAGTCCCAAGAAAAAAGACGTTCCACAGCGGCCTCTAGTGGACAAACACAGGTACCACACTTTTGTCTTTTTTTTTAAAACCTCCTTTATGAAAAAACATTTCTAGGATTTCTTAGGCATATACAGCTATTAGCGGGAATACCCTTTAGGTAACAGGCAGAAAGACATATTAGGCTTGGGGGTCCCCTCAATAGAACCAAGTTCCTGAGGGGCCCCCACTTACCTTTTCCCCGCCGCAGGACTTTGTTTGGTCCACAGAAGCCCAAACTTCACCTCTCACGGCAGGCATTGTACTAGACCTTCAGGGACCGGGTTCCCAAGGATTCCACTCCCCTGGACCTGTATAGCACCCTGCACAGATAGCCTCTTGGTTTTGGGTATGACCAGAGCTCTGGATCCCAGGGTCCAGCCCTCCTAAGAGAGGCATTACAGGCAAAACCCTGCTCTTCTCTGCAAGGCCCGGGTACCGACCGTTTAGCTATGAAGCTTTTTTGGTCGGATCCGGAATAGCTTGCTAAGGCCCAGAGAACCTGTACACAAGCCCAGATGAATACATGTTAACCTTGGCCAACACCTTAGACACTGGCAAAAAACTGAGGTACTCCCGGATGGGAGGGGCTTATATAGGGGAGGGTACTTCCTGTTTTGGAAGTTGCCAGTGCCAGCACCTGAAGGTAATTCTATATAACCCACATAGTAATGACTATGCTGCTCTGTGTCCCGTGATGTATGAACAAGAAATAGGATTTTTTGTACTCGCCGTAAAATCCTTTTCTCTGTCGTCCATGGACGGACACAGCCTTAAGTCTTGACAGTTGGGTTATGTTCCTGTTCATAGGAGAGGACTAGGCAGACATGTTAGATATTTCAATACATGTTACTTTAACAGAGTTGAACAGCCCTGCCCAGGGGGCGGTACCTCCAGACATAACCCTCCGCCCTGCAGCCTCAGTTCGTAACAAGCAGTACAAACCTAAAAAGGAGGGGTGGGTGCTGTGTCCGTCCATGGACGGCAGAGAAAAAGATTTTATGGACGGACACAACCTTCTTAAGTCTTGACAGTTGGGACGTCGCAAAGCAGTGTCAAAAACGAGGGGTGGGAACAGTAATCAAAAAAACAATTTCACCCCAAGCAACAGAGCTCCTCAAAGGAGGAGTTGCAACCTTAATCAGTCGCCAGCAAAACCTTACGGCCGAAGGAAGCATCTGAAGTTGCACTCGCATCATCCTCGAAATTTTTTGGATAAAGTGTGCACGGATGACCAAGTAGAGAGAGAGAGAGAGAGAGGAGAGAGAGAGAGAGAGAGAGAGAGAGAGAGAGAGAGAGAGAGAGAGAGAGAGAGAGAGAGAGAGAGAGAGAGAGAGAGAGACTTGATGTCGGAAAGCCCAGGAAGCACCAAATTGCCCTGGTTGGGAGCACCGTGACCAGAAAGGAGAGCGCGTGCCTCTTAAGGGCATAGGCCCACACAACGGTCTACCTGAGCCACCTAGAAAATGGTGGTCGACGAGCCCGCCAGGCCTTTTTGTGGACCAGACACCGACACAAACAGCAAGCCAGACTTCCGAAACGAAGCCGTAGCAGACAGGTACACCCGTAAAGCACGTACCACGTCTAAAGTGTGAAGCGCAGACTCTCTGGGATGCGATGACCGAGGACACAAGTACAATGTCCTCATTCAGGTGGAAAGCCGAAACCACCTTTGGAAGAAACAAAGGTCATGGGCATAATACCGCTTTATCCTTATGGAGGATCAAATATGTGGACTTGCAAGGCAAGGCCGCCAATTCAGAAACCCTTCTGACAGAAGTAATGGCCACTAGAAAGGCCACCTTCCGAGATCACGTCAAGAGAAGAATCTCTCTGATGTTCTCAAAGAGAGGTTCCCGAAGAACCAAGAGCACCAGGTTCAAATCCCAAGGAGGGAGAAGTGGTCTAATTGGGGAAAGCCCCAGTCGAACCTCCTGTACAAAAAAGGTACCCACCAGGGAATTGGACGCCAAAGGCCATTGAAAGAAAACAGCCAAGGCTGAAACTGACCCTTAGTGGTGCTTAAAACAAGCTTTTGATCCACTCCATGCTGCAAAAAACAGCAGGACCCCGGAAACCGAAAACGTCCGTGGACGGCACTCCATCTCTGCGCACAAGGAGATGTAGGCCTTCCAAATGCGATGATAGATCTTCCAGGAGGAAGATTTTTGTGCCCTCAGCCTATTCGAGATGACCGAATCCTAAAGACCTCGGTCCCTTAGTACCTGGCTGTCAATAGCCATGCCATAAGGCCAGCGGCTGTAAGGCAGGATGAAGTATGGGACCTTGAGACAGAAGGTCCTCCCACATTGGCAGCCGCCAGTGTGTTCGCCACTAGGCATATGAAGTCGGCGTACCAAGGACGCCGTGCCCAATCTAGAACGATTAGGATCACCGGGATCCCCTCGATCTGCACATTGAGGAGCAGACGAGGAAGCAACATCAGTGGGGGATAGGCATAAAATTAGCCAATACTGACCCTACAGGGCCACCAACGCATCTGACGCGTCTGCCCAGGGATCTCTGGACCTGGCCACGAATCTCTACATCATGCGATTGAGTCGAGAAGCCAGGAGGTCCACGACCGATGTCCACCTCCGGCAAAAAGGAGTAGACACCCCTCCGGATGGAATGAGCATTCCCCTTGGTTCAGCAACTGGCGATTCAAATAGTCCGCCAGTTAGAGTTCTACACTCTGAATGTAGACGGCCGACAGAGCCGGTGTCCTATCATTCTGGGTCCCCCATCAGATAGTGCCCGGGTTGGACTCCGAATGCGGCGGGTTGGACTGCGCATGCGCAGTCCCATGTCACAGAAATAAACATCTGTTCCACTCTGTTCAATCAGCTGTTGGCCGTGCTCCCTGCGCTCGCTTGCATGCATTTTAGAATCATATCTGCCCCTTGCTGTATTTGAGTGAGCACGGCCAGCACTCTATCGAGATGGGTCCTCAATAATACACCCGCGGCCAGCGCTGTTCTATCTAGATGGGTCCCCCATCTGATAGAACGCGCAGCGGGAGAAAAAGCGCGTTAACTGTGCATGCACCAAACAGGTGATGTAATAGATGTTTCGTCTCGGAGATTTCCGCGATCTGCGCATGCGCAGTCCACCATCTGATAGGGGGACCCATACTGTTAGAACACCGGCACACTTCTTCACATCTACCGCAGGATGTCCAGATGGTTGACATAAGCCACAGCCGTGGCATTGTCCGACTGGATCCTGATCGGGCGCCCTTGTAGTCTCCACGACTACAAAAAGAGACATATCCTAATCGCCCGAAGTTCCAGAACATTGACCCGCAGACGGGATTCGTCCAGAGTCCAGCGACCTTGGACCGACTGAACCCCCCAAACTCCGCCTCCAGCCTGTGAGGCTGGATCGTAATCACAGTTCAATAAAAAAGAAGGAAAAAACTTCCCGGACATAAATGCCGGGAATGTCAGCCACCAAGTCAGAGAGGCCCTGATTAGGCGATTCACTTGAATCTGATGATCCAGAGACAATGGGGATGTGTTCCAATAGGACAGAATCTCCCCTCAAAATGTGGACCTGGGCAAATGGTACTGACTCGGAGGCCATCATGAGATCCAACTCACTGCAGCCTGGAGCATCCGCAACCTCTCTGGAGGGAGAAAACTCTTGCCTCTGATGAGCACAGAGCCAGCCCCAGGTATTCTAGGCGCTGAGTCTGAACTAGTACCGACAACTGGAGGTACAGCATCCACCCGAAGTCTTGGAGACTCTGACTATAGGCACGTCTTTCTCTAATTCTAACCTGGAAACAGGTTATAAAAGAAGACCATGCAAAGAACCAACAATGACAATGCCACGCTGACTCAGCAAGGCTAGAATCGGGGCGAGCACCCTGGTGAAACTCTTGGTGCTACCACTAGGTCAAAAGGGAGAGTCATAAATTAATAGTGGTTCCCCTTGACTGCTAAACGCAGGAACCTCTGGTGCCTGATGCATATGGGGACCCAGCACGCGTCCCTAAAGTCCAGGGACGTCAGAAGGTCCCCTGGATGGAGCGAACCGACTCCATCCTGAATTTCCGAATCCCCAACAAGTCTTGAACTGCCCCATCAGGGCAGTCCGACGAGACGGTAGGGCAAAGAAACCATTCGGTGAACAAGAAAGAAAACATCGATCTTGTATGAAGAGACCACTTTGCAAACTCCGTGGCCGGAAAAACCGGAAGGCTACACAAAGGCATTAAGGGCCTTGAGGCCTAAGATTGGACGACCCCGTCCTCTTCTGGGACCATGAATAGATTCGAGTAGAATCCCTGAAACCTGTCCTGTGGCGGTATGGGTATTACAACCCTCAAAAACACCACAATATATTGGTAAAGGAAGGTCCCGTCTTACGGGGCGCCCCTACTCCTAGCCTTTGAAAGGCAAATCTGTCAGAGCTTCCACAGAAACTCAGTCAGCGGACCAGTATATCAGCCCCCTCAGGTGGCGCACCTGCTGGTCGGACAGTGTCACAACTTTTAGAGGAAGCAGAAGCTCCTCCACGGTCTGGTACAAAAGTTATGCCGATTCAGTGAGCGTCAGAGACACCAGAGACGCAGCCATTAATGGGCACAACGCTGACCTCAGCGTGGCGAACACGGTCCGAGCCACTGCTCCTGATCACCTCCTAGTAGTACCCCTGATACCAGGGGGTCAACTTCATGGGAAAAAACCCATATCTTTTTTTTTAAATGCTCTACAAAGGAATAACGGACCGCTGTGCACTGAGGGACCAAAAAAGGACCAATTCCCAGTCCTTAAAAACCTATATAGAGCGGGTCGAAAAAAAAAAAAAAAAAGAACTGACACCTCAGTGGATGTTCCAGCAGCTACTACATTGATAAGTGCTGATTGTACAAACACATAGTTTATACTGTGTATTGCGCCAAAGCGCGCAATTGGAGCGTGGGAGGAAACCGGAGTATCCGGAGGAAACCCACGCAGACTGCATACACATACCGTGTAGGTATTTTAGTATGTGTGAATAAACATATTGAACATGTTTATGCTGTGCATAGCGTCGAAGGCGCGCATACCATTGGAGCGTGGGAGGAAACCGGAGTACCTGGAGGAAACCCACGCAGACACAGAGAGTAATAATTAGGGTTGTCCCGGTACCGATACCGAGCATTTCCCTGAGTACTTGTACTCGGGGAAATGCTCCGATGCTTTACCCGATACTTGGGCAGTCAGGGATGATCGGTGCGGCGGGGGGAGTTACAAGCATTGATCTGCCTGTATAAATTTCAATAAAGCATCACAGCTTCTCCCCGGAACCCCCCCCCCCCCCCCCATTTTCAGCTGCTTTAGTGAAATTTATACAGCAGCGATCGGTGCTTGTAACTCCCCCCAAAGCCGCACCGATCACCGCTGACTGTCCCTGTATCTTCCTCCGTGCTGCTGCTCTCCCCCTCCGTGCTCCGTGTCCCCCTCGGTGCTGCTCTCCCCTCCGTGTCCCCCTCGGTGCTGCTCTCCCCCTCCGTGCTCCGTGTCCCCCTCGGTGCTGCTCTCCCCCTCCATGCTCCGTGTCCCCCTCGGTGCTGCTCTCCCCCTCCATGCCCCCCTCGGTGCTGCTCTCCCCCTCCATGCTCCGTGTCCCCCTCTGTGCTGCTCTCCCCCTCCATGCTCCGTGTCCCCCTCAGTGCTGCTCTCCCCCTCCATGCTGCTCTCCCTCTCCGGGTTCGTTGTCCCCCTCCGCGCTGCTGCTGTCTGTGCTCCGTGTCACCCTCCTGCTGCTCTCCCCCTCCGCGCTCCGAGTCCCCCTCCATGTCCTCCTCCACTCCCTCTGTCAGGATGGAGAGCGGAGGTAGGAGCCGCTAAACCCGGCTCCTTCCTTTTCCGCATGAACAGAGTCAGTAATCACTGACTCTGTCCATTCATATACCTGAAACATCGTAACCTATGTTTACGATGCTTCAGTTTATGAATGGAGAGGAGCCTCCTGTCCATTCATTTTAGCTGAGGCTGCAGTGAAAGGGACAGGGGAATCTGTGTCCTGAGTCCCTTTCTGTGTCTCATAGGGGAGATGTTAGGGGTCTGTTAAGACCCCTGAAATCTCACCAAAGCCCCCCAACAGCGCTAAGAAAAAATAAATAAAAATACTGACACATGACATTAAAAAAAGTATCGGTAATCGGTATCGACGAGTACTTGAAAAA
This sequence comes from Rana muscosa, assembly GCA_029206835.1. Taxonomy (NCBI): domain Eukaryota; kingdom Metazoa; phylum Chordata; class Amphibia; order Anura; family Ranidae; genus Rana; species Rana muscosa. The sequence continues at coordinate 631,532,314 of CM055117.1, read as the reverse complement.
ATAGGATTTTTATAACAGCTTACCTGTAAAATCCTTTTCTTGGAGTACATCACGGGACACAGAGCGGCATAGTCATTACTATGTGTTATATAGATACCTTCAGGTGCTGGCACTGGCAACTTCCAAAACCGGAAGTACCCTCCCCTATATAAGCCCCTCCCATCCGGGAGCACCTCAGTTTTGTAGCAAAGCAATGTGTCCCCAAAGAGGGGTGGGAGCTCTGTGTCCCGTGATGTACTCCAAGAAAAGGATTTTACAGGTAAGCTGTTATAAAAATCCTATTTTCTTTCTCGTACATCACGGGACACAGAGCGGCATAGTCATTACTATGTGGGATGTCCTAAAGCAATGCCCAATGAGGGGGGGGATACACCATACATAAGCTGAGCGCTATCAGACATGAGGATCTTTTGCGGCCTGCAACACACTGCGCCCAAAGGCGACATCCTCCTGACTTCTAACGTCCACCTGGTAGAACCTAGTAAAAAAGGGATTTTTATAACAGCTTACCTGTAAAATCCTTTTCTTGGAGTACATCACGGGACACAGAGCGACTTAGTCATTACTAATGGGTTATATAGATTACCTTCAGGTGCTGGCACTGGCCAATTCCAAACCGGAAGTACCCTCCCCTATATAAGCCCCTCCCATCCGGGAGCACCTCAGTTTTGTAGCCAAGCAATAAGTGTCCCAAAAAAGAGGGGTGGGAGCTCTGTGTCCCGTGATGTACTCCAAGAAAAGGATTTTACAGGTAAGCTGTTATAAAAATCCCTTTTTCTTTTTCGTACATCACGGGACACAGAGCGACTTAGTCATTACTAATGGGACGTCCCAAAGCAATGCCAAATGAGGGGAGGGATACATAAGCTGGGCGCCATCAGGCATGAGGATCTTTTGCGGCCTGCAACACACTGCGCCCAAAGGCGACATCCTCCTGACTTCTAACGTCTACCTGGTAGAATCTAGTAAACGTGTGTACCGAAGACCATGTTGCGGCCTTACATACTTGAGCCAGGGAGGCCTGGTGATGCACTGCCCATGAAGTTCCAACTGCTCTTGTGGAGTGCGCCCTAACTTTGAACGGAGGCGGTCTCTTTCTCAAGCCATAGGCTTGTATTATGACCTGTCGAATCCACTTGGCTAAAGTGGATTTTGATGCTGCCTGACCCTTTTTAGGGCCTTCCGGCAGAATAAACAAAGTATCCGTTCTGCGAATCTGAGCAGTGGCTTTTAGATAAGCTTTAACTGCTCTTACTACATCCAAAGAATGTAATAACTTTTCCTCTACCGAGCTAGGTTTGGGGAAAAAAGAAGGAAGAACCACATCTTGGTTCAAATGAAACCTCGATACCACCTTGGGAAGAAAGGCTGGATGAGGACGTAATACTACTCTGTCCTTATGGACAACCAGATATGGCTCCTTACAGGACAAGGCGGCTAATTCCGATACTCTTTTAGCCGAACAAACGGCTACTAAGAAAATCAATTTCCTGGTGAGAAGAACCAAGGAAATGTGTTGCAATGGTTCAAACGGTTGTTTCTGTAGAACTGACAGAACCAGGTTTAAGTCCCAAGGACATATGGGAATACTAACCGGAGGGCTAATACGCATCACTCCTTGTATGAAAGCTTTGACTAGTGAATGCGAAGCCAAGGGCCTTTGAAAAAATATTGACAAGGCCGAAATCTGACCCTTGATAGTACTCAAGGCTAGCTTCCTATCTACAGCCCACTGTAGGAAGTCCAAAATCCTCCCTATCACGTACTTACGTGGGTGCCATTTCTTGGCCTCACACCACGTAATGTACGCTTTCCAGATCCTATAATAGATCTGCCTGGATGCCGGCTTCCTGGCATTGATCATGGTAGATACCACAGAATTAGAGAGCCCTCTCTTTTTCAGAATGTGGGCTTCAATAGCCAGGCCGTCAAACCTAGGGCTGGTAAGGAAGGGTGGTATATCGGTCCCTGCGACAGCAGGTCCGGACGATGTGGGAGGGTCCAAGGACTCCTCACTGACATTTTTACAATCTCCGCGTACCATGCTCTTCGGGGCCACGCTGGAGCCACCAGAATCACTGGTTTCTTTTCTACCCTGATTCTGCGGAGTAATCGCGGTAACAATTGTGGCGGTGGGAATGCATATATCAGCTTGAACTGATCCCAAGGGAACACTAGGGCATCCGAGCCGCAAGCTAGAGGATCCCTTGTGCGAGACACAAATCTGTCCACCTTTGCGTTGAATCTGGATGCTAGCAGATCTACATCCGGTGTTCCCCACCGCTGGCATATTGCCTGGAAAACCTCGGGGTGAAGAGACCATTCCCCCGGGCATAATTGTTGGCGACTTAAAAAGTCCGCTCTCCAATTTTCCACTCCTCGGATGAAAACCGCGGATATGGCTGGGACATATTTTTCTGCCCACTCCAGGATGCAATTTGCTTCCCTCTGGGCTGCACGACTCCTGGTGCCACCCTGGTGATTGATATATGCCACTGCTGTGGCATTGTCTGATTGAATTCTGACAGGGGACCCTTGGAGTTTGGATGTCCATGCTACTAGGGCATACCGGGCTGCTCGTATCTCTAAGAGATTGATGGGCAGGGCCTTTTCTGCTTCTGACCACTTGCCCTGGAGAGACCATTGCTCCAGTACTGCCCCCCAGCCTATGAGGCTGGCATCTGTAGTGACTACCTTCCAAGAAACCGGACTGAAGGGTTTCCCTTTTTCCAGATTCTGGGGCACCAACCACCAATGGAGGCTCTTGCGAACGGAAGGGGACAGGGACATTGGTAAGTCTAAAGCCTGAACTTTTTTGTTCCAGGCTGACAGTATGGCCCTTTGCAAATTCCTTGAATGGAATTGACCGTAGGGTACCGCTTCGAATGAAGCCACCATTTTTCCCAGCAGCCTCATGCAGAGGCGTATGGATGGTTTTCTTTTTGTACCCACTAAGTGGGTCAAATCTTTTAAAGACGACACCTTCTCTGGAGGTAAGAAAATCTTTCTCTGATTTGAATCCAGCCTTAGCCCTAAGTATTCCAGACTTTTGACTGGTCTTAGAGCTGACTTGTCCCGGTTGATAATCCAACCGTGATATTCCAGATACTTGATTGTCTTGTGAATAGCTACTTCCAGCTTTTCCACTGAGTGGTCTATTAGTAGCAGGTCGTCTAGATATGCCATTATCGTTACACCCTGTGTTCTTAGATTGGCCAATAATGGGGCCAGAATTTTTGTGAACACTCGTGGTGCTGTGGCCAGACCGAAAGGTAAGGCTCTGAACTGAAAATGGCGCCCTTCTACTGCAAAGCGTAGAAATTTCTGGTGGGCCGGAAAGATGGGAATATGCAGATAAGCATCCCTTATGTCGATCAAGGCTAACCATTCCTGCCCTTGTAGGGCGGTGGCCACCGATCGGATCGACTCCATCCGAAAAGTCCTGATATTTAGGAACTTGTTTAGCCCTTTTAGATTTAATATGGGCCTCACGTCCCCATTTGGTTTGGGGACTGTGAAAAGGTTCGAGTAAAACCCGAATCCGCTTTCTTCCAGGGGAACCTTCATGATTACACCTTGGAGCAATAGTTGTTCTAGTGCCAGAAGGAGGGATCCTCTCTTCTGGGGATCTCTTGGCACGTTTGACCTCATAAATTGGGCAGGAGGAGTGCCTTTTAACTCCAGCTTGTATCCCAGACTTACTGCGGAGAGCACCCATCTGTCTCTGATGGTGTCCCGCCAGGTCTCTGTGAACAACTGAAGTCTTCCCCCCACCCGATTGAGTGGGGGCAACGCTTCATGCCTTGGGGGGAGGTTTTGTACCTCTCTTGATCCAGGGCTTCTTGTTACCCTGTGATTGTCCCTGATTTCTGCCCCCTGAATTTGACCGCGGAGGCCGTCGGAACTGCTTCACAGCCGATGTGCCCGGGACTGGAGAAGTAGGCTTCTTAAAAGAAGGACTTCTACCCTTGTTCTTAACCGGTAAGAGTGAACTTTTACCGGCAGAAATTTTCTGGATATATTTGTCCAGATCTTCTCCAAATAAGCGTTCTCCATGAAATGGGAAGCTAACCAGCAGTTTTTTACAGGGAGCTTCAGCAGACCAGTTTTTGAGCCACAGAAGCCTATGCATATGTACTACAGACAGCGTAAAGCGGGAGGCCTGTTGGATTGTATCCTTTATGGCGTCCACCGCAAAACACAAGGCTCTAGGCAGGTCAGCTAGGGCAAGAGCCTGCTGATCTGGTAAGTCCCTTAAGACTTGTTTCAACTGATCTTTCACTGCTTGGCAGACTCCAATCGCTGCTACCGCAGGTTGTGTCACCATGCTTGCTGTAGAGAAAGCAGATTTTAGTAAAGACTCCAATTTTTTATCTATTGGGTCTTTGAACATTGAAACATTATCTACTGGACATGTCAGTGATTTGTTCACAGAAGAGATGGCTGCGTCCACTGTAGGGACCCTCCATTTTTTTATGAACTTATCCTCCATGGGATAGATCACCGGAAATCTCTTGGGGGGAGCAAATATTTTATCAGGATGCTCCCAATCCTGGTAAATAAGCCCTTCTAATAAAGGGTGGATTGGGAAGGAACAGACAGCCTGGGGAGCTTTTAGCGACCCCAGCGAGGAAACCGTAGTGGATGGTGGTTCCGCCAGAGGCATTTTAAATGCTGATCGGACCATGTTAGTCAGAGACTGAACCCATAATCTTTCAGCCTGAGATGCTGAGAAAGGTTCTTCCACTGTTGATTCCTCCATAACTGAATCAACCTCATCCTGATCCCCTTCAGGTAGGTCGATCTCTGTGTGGGACTGTTCCTCCACTAACAGGCACTCTGAAGGAGGAGACGGAGATCGGACGCGCTTTCCCTGTGACAGGGAAGCAGCGATCAATGCTGTTAATCTCTCTTCCAATCCTCCCAGAGTTGAGGATAAAACCTCCTCTGTTATATATACAGGAGCAGGTGGACTGGGGACAGCCGCAGCACCAGGCACTCCTGCGGGGTTTCTACGGCTACTGACCTCTGAATTCTCAGGGGAGATTGGTGCAGTACAAGCATGCCCAATATCCTCAGAGCCCGATGGAGACCCCTTTGGCTTCCTGGAAGACCTATTTCCGGAGCGTCTGGACGACATATCCTTTAAGCACAAAGCTGAGGTATTCCCGTCGTCATACACCAATTTTTGCTGGTAATAGTCTAACACAGTTGCTGCTATATACCAGCTGGTGTCCACTAAAGTGCCTTTCTATGGGGATGCCTGCATCAACCGCCTCTGTGTGCCACTGTTTGTTGCTAGCTCTGTTTGCATCCAGCTGACACTTGTACTGTGTCTTTATACAAGCTGGGACGCCTGCACATGCGCAGAAGCGCCGTGGCGCGCATCGAGCGTCATCCACCCGCCCCTTTTTTTTCATAGGAGGCACGTGCACCCGCGCGCGCGCCCGTGCGCCATTTTCGAAATCAAACAGGGACTAGGAGCCAAGGCCCTTTTTGCCGGAGGGCCTGTGCGGTGGATGAGCGCAGCAACAGGGCAGAGGAAGTGGATTCCCACAGAGAAACTTACCAACTGCCTGGATCTTTTGACTTGAGAAAACCAAAGATCCACATGACAAGAAAAATGGACTACAGCGGCCTCTAGTGGTTTAACACAGGTACCCGCGGTCCCTTTTTTTTTTTTTTTCTTGACTACTATTAAAATTTTACATTTTCAGTAGTTACAGGCATACACAGATATTAGCGGGAATACCGTTAGGTAACAGACAGAAAGACAAATTAGGCTTGGGGGTCCCCCAATAGAACCAAGTTCCTGGGGGTCCCCACTTACCTGATCCCCGCCGCAGGACTTTGTTTGGTCCACAGAAGCCCAAACTTCACCTATCACGGCAGGCATTGTAATTAAACCTTCAGGGACCGGGTTCCCAAGGATTCCACTCCCCTGGACCTGTATAGCACCCTGCACAGACAACATCTTGGTCGTGGGTATGACCAGAGCTCTGGATCCCAGGGTCCAGCCCTCCTAAGAGAGGCATTACAGGCAAAACCTTGCTCTTCTGCTGCAAGGCCCGGGTACCGACCGTTTAGCTATGAAGCTTTTTTGGTGGGATCCGGAACAGCTTACTAAGGCCCAAAAGAACCTGTACGCAAGCCCAGTGAAAACACATGTTACTCTTTGGCCAACACCTTAGACACTGGCAAAAAACTGAGGTGCTCCCGGATGGGAGGGGCTTATATAGGGGAGGGTACTTCCGGTTTGGAATTGGCCAGTGCCAGCACCTGAAGGTAATCTATATAACCCATTAGTAATGACTAAGTCGCTCTGTGTCCCGTGATGTACGAAAAAGAAACGTGTGTACTGAAGACCACGTTGCGGCCTTACAGATTTGAGCCAGGGAGGCCTGGTGATGCACTGCCCATGAAGTTCCAACTGCTCTCGTGGAGTGCGCCCTAACTTTGAACGGAGGCGGTCTCCTTCTCTAGCCATAGGCTTGCATTATGACCTGTCGAATCCACTTGGCTTTTGACGCTGCCTGACCCTTTCTGGGGCCTTCCGGCAGGATAAACAAAGTATCTGTTCTGCGAATCTGAGCAGTGGCTTTTAGATAAGCTTTAACTGCTCTTACTACATCCAAAGAATGCAATAACTTTTCCTCTACCGAACTAGGTTTGGGGAAAAAAGGAAGAACCACATCTTGGTTCAAATGAAACCTTGATACCACCTTAGGAAGAAAGGCTGGATGAGGACGTAATACTACTCTGTCCTTATGGACAACCAGATATGGCTCTTTACAGGACATAGCTGCTAATTCCGACACTCTTTTAGCCGAACAAATGGCTACTAGAAAAAACAATTTCCTGGTGAGAAGAACCAAGGAACTATGCTGTAATGGTTCAAATGGTTGTTTCTGTAGAACCGACAGAACCAGGTTTAGATCCCATGGACATATGGGAATATTAACCGGAGGACTAATACGCATCACTCCTCGTCTAAAGGCTTTGACTAGTGAATGCGAAGCCAAGGGCCTTTGAAAAAATATTGACAAGGCCGAAAACTGACCTTTGATAGTACTCAAGGCAAGCTTCCTATCTACAGCCCACTGTAGGAAGTCCAGACTCCTACCTATTACGTACTTATGTGGATGCCATTTCTTGGCCTCACACCACGCGATGTACGCCTTCCGGATTCTATAGTAGATCTGCCTGGATACCGGCTTCCTGGCATTGATCATGGTAGATACCACAGGATTAGAGAGCCCTCTCTTTTTTAGAATGTGGGCTTCAATAGCCAGGCCGTCAAACCTAGGGCTGGTAAGGAAGAGTGGTATATCGGTCCTTGCGAAAGCAGGTCCGGACGACGTGGGAGAGTCCAAGGACTCCCCACTGACATTTTACAATCTCCGCGTACCACGCTCTTCGGGGCCACGCTGGAGCCACCAGAATCACTGGTTTCTTTTCTACCCTGATTCTGCGGAGTAATCGAGGTAACCATTGTGGCGGTGGGAATGCATATATCAGCTTGAACTGATCCCAAGGGAACACTAGGGCATCCGAGCCGCAAGCTAGGGGATCCCTTGTCCGAGAGACAAACCTGTCCACCTTTGCGTTGAATCTGGATGCTAGAAGATCTACATCCGGTGTTCCCCACCGCTGACATATTGTCCAGAAAACCTCGGGGTGAAGGGACCATTCCCCTGGGCATAATTGCTGGCGACTTAGAAAGTCCGCCTTCCAATTCTCCACTCCTGGAATGAATACCGCAGATATGGCTGGGACATATCTTTCTGCCCATTTCAGGATGTAATTTACTTCCCTCTGGGCTGCACGACTCCTGGTGCCCCCCTGATGATTGATATATGCCACTGCTGTGGCATTGTCTGATTGAATTCTGACAGGGGACCCTTGGAGTTTGGATGTCCATGCTACTAGGGCATACCGGGCTGCTCGTATCTCTAAGAGATTGATGGGCAGGGCCTTTTCTGCATCCGACCATCTGCCCTGGAGAGACCATTGCTCCAGTACTGCTCCCCAGCCTATAAGGCTGGCATCTGTAGTGACCACCTTCCAAGAAATCGGACTGAAGGATTTCCCTTTTTCCAGATTCTGGGGAACCAACCACCAACGGAGGCTCTTGCGAACGAAAGGGGACAAGGACATTGTAAGTCTAGGGCCTGAACTTTTTTGTTCCAGGCTGACAGTATGGCCCCTTGCAAATTCCTTGAATGGAATTGACCGTAGGGTACTGCTTCGAATGATGCCACCATTTTTCCCAGCAGCCTCATGCACAGGCGTATGGACGGCTGTCTTTTTTGTACCCACTAAGTAGATCAAATCTTTCAAAGACAACACCTTTCCTCGAGGCAAGAATATTTTTCTCTGGCCTGAATCCAACCTTAGCCCCAAGTATTCCAGACTTTTGACTGGTTTTTAGGGCTGACTTGTCTCGGTTGATAATTCAACCGTGAGATTCCAGATACTTGATTGTCTTGTGAACGACCACGTCTAGTTTTTTCACTGAGTGGTCTATCAGCAACAAGTCATCTAGATATGCCATTATCATTACACCTTGTGTTCTTAGATTGGCCAATAAAGGGCCAGAATTTTTGTAAACACTCGTGGTGCTGTGGCCAGACCGAAGGGTAAGGCTCTGAACTGAAAATGGCGCCCTTCTACGGCAAAGCGTAGAAATTTTTGGTGGACTGGAAAGATGGGAATGTGCAAATAAGCATCTTTGATGTCGATCGCGGCTAACCAATCCTCCCCTTGTAGGGCAGTGGCCACCGATCGGATCGACGCCATCGGAAAGTCCTGATATACAGGAATTTGTTTAGCCCTTTTAGAATTAATATGGGCCTCCCGTCCCCGTTTGCTTCGGGACTGTAAAGAGGTTTGAGTAAAACCCGAACCCCCATTCTTCCAGGGGAACCTCCATAATTACTCCTTGGAGCAATAGTTGTTCTAGTGCCAACAGGAGGGACTCTCTCTTCCGGGGATCCCTTGGCACGTTTGACATCAAAAATGGGAAGGAGGAGAGTCTTTTAACTCCAATCTGTATCCCAAACATACTGCGGAGAGCACCTATCTGTTTTGATCGTGTCCCGCCAGGTCTCTTGCGAACAACTGGAGTCCTCCCCCCACCCGACTGAGTGGGGGCAACCCTTCAATGAATTTAACTTTGGGGGAGGTTTTGTACCTCCCCTGACCCAGGGTTTCTCATTACCCTGCGATTGTCCCTGTTTTTTACCCCCGGGAATTGACCGAGGAGGCCGTCGGACTTTGAACGGAGGGGGTCTCCCTTGGCCAACACCTTAGACACTGGCAAAAAACTGAGGTGCTCCCGGATGGGAGGGGCTTATATAGGGGAGGGTACTTCCGGTTTTGGAAGTTGCCAGTGCCAGCACCTGAAGGTATCTATATAACACATAGTAATGACTATGCCGCTCTGTGTCCCGTGATGTACGAGAAAGAAAAAGTATCGGTACTTGTACTCGGTCTTAAAAAAGTGGCATCGGGACAACCCTAGTAATAATACATACATATACTGTGAATGTATTTAGTGTCGTGTATAAACATATTGTGTATGTTTATACTGTGTATGGCGCCGAAGGCGCGCACGTCATTGGAGCGTGGGAGGAGAGAGCAATAATACATATATACACTGTGAATGTATCCAGTGTTGTGTATAAACATATTGTCTTCTCTGTATCGTTCCAATCTGAGTATATGTGCTTCCGAAGCAAGCACCAAACTGCAGGTAAAAGGCAGCATCTGACACCTCAGACGGTGGTCCTGTCAGAGTCAGAGCATTCCCCAGGATATGGCGGGAAACCACAGGTGCAGGGGCTCTGCTGTTGCCTCTCAGATACTGACTCCATGTTACACAGAAAGCTCTCAGAGACTAGACAAAATTAATGAATCAAGTCCCCCCACCATGCTGCACTGACCGGGGGGGGTCACCCAGGGGACTTACCAGCCCAGAATGAGACCGCTCAGTGCCACTGCCCGCCTCTATACACTAAGACTGTATTAGCCAAGCTGCTCTAGAGGCAGTGTGTGAGGAAACAGTGAAGAAGCTGAAGAGAATCGTGCTGCGCCATCCAGGAGCTAGCACTAGAGGCCAAACCTCCACCAAAGATGGCCGTCGGACACCTCAGGGAGAGGGAAAGGGCGCGACAACAAGAAAATAGCCGCCCGCAATAACAACTTAGCCATAGCGCGGCCATGGCAAGATGGCCGCCAATGGGCAAATCAATGCAATAAAAAAACACACCCCGAAAATGGCAGCGGCACCGCCAAAATGGTGCCCGAGCACCGCGATGTGGACGAGAAGGCCCAGCATGGCTACCCTGGAGCAGAGTATCCCCCACAGAGAAACGGGCCCTGACACCCCCGGACCCCCACCAGGACCTGAAGTCCCCACAGGTACGTCCCGGTCGCAGCCAGCCCAGTTAGGACAGAGGGCCTAAAGGTGACAGAGAGCAGGAAAAGGGAGGACAGGAGAACCCTCTATTCCTAGGAACACCCAGCTGTTCCCACCTGCCGAGGCAGGAGGGACTGTACTTACCCATCCTAACGAGGACCTGCTGGTGCGTTCCTGACAGGCCTACAACCGAGCAGTACGGAGTAGCTGTTGGCCCGGTCCACTGTGATTGAGACAGCAAGCAGCCCAATCATATGTGGACCCCGGAGCACAAGCTCACTGGCCACCACTGGAGCCATGGGGGACTGTACACGCTCGCTGGCTGGACTGGGAAGACTACCAGGATCTATATATCCAGCCTGTCGCCCAGCCGACTGTTGATAGAAGAATCACAAAATAAAATAAATGTAAAAAAAATAAATGAAAACAAAAATTTTCCTCAGGACTCTGGACCCAAAAGGGAACTACGTCCATCTCCTCTGCTAGCATCTCCTTTGCTAGGCAGAAAAAAAACTGAGGCTGCTGCTGCAGGGCGGAGGGTTATGTCTGGAGGGACCGCCCCCTGGGCGGGGCTGTTCAACTCTGTTAAAGTAACATGTATTGAAATATCTAACATGTCTGTCTAGTCCTCTCCTATGAACAGGAACATAACCCAACTGTCAAGACTTAAGAAGGCTGTGACCGTCCATGGACGAAAAGAGAAATAGCGGCGTTTTACCGCCGATGCCTGGGCGCTTTCAGTGTGAAAGCACTCTTAAGGAGTGCTGGATAAAGATTTGTGTAGCAACACCCATGTAAAGGCAGCGTAAAGTAAATCCTGAAGAAAGCACTATTAAATAAAAATGGCAATGAGAAAAAAACAAAAAACAAAAAACAAAACTTTAGTAATGAAATGAGAAAACGCCAGAAAAAAACGAAAGCATATATGATATATGCCAGGACAGAGTTACTAAGAACCTTTTGCCTGTAGTGTGGAATATTACCCACATGGGAGAAGCAAGCACACCTTCTTAGTTCCCAGACTCCTAGGAGCATGACTTATACTCGCTAGGTAGGCCTACTTGTCTCAAAATGAATGATAGGATCAAATGGGTATTGTACACATGGGTTTGATTTATTGAAGGAGCCCACTTAGAAAAGAGAAAATGGTTTCTGAAAAGTGTATGTTCGTGAATAAGGTAAACCTGTGTTTATTCTGAATATACAATCATGTGCGAGGGAATATAAACATTTTTCTAGCAGGTGAAAGGTTGTGAACTGGAAGTGAAAAGCACTTCATCTTATTTACTATTTAAACTTTCACTTTGCTAAATGAACAGCAACTATTCCTTTAATGAATCACCCCCATACTGTTTTACTCTGTTATTATTATTTTTTAGGCACTTCTATAGCGCCGTCAATTTACGCAGTGCTTTACATATACATTGTACATTCACATCGGTCCCTACCCTCAAGGAGCTTCCAATCTAAGGTCCCCAACTCACATTCATATACTACTGTTCATTAGATATTGAAAGTAAAATGTCAGATAGATTTACTTACATCATCTTCATTAAATACTGCTGCTACAGAGATCTTTTTGGGAACAGCGGCAGGAGTTACTTCCTTGGGTTTCTAAATTGACGAAAGAAAATTATATTTCTATATTAAAAAGAAAAAAACTGTAAAATGTATCAGCGGTAATGACTGCTATAAAAAGACTGTACTGCATTGAATAGCATTTATACTCAGAATATTTACTTTATATGGGGGCTAAACCAATTTAAAATTATTTTCTGTCCAAAATCAGTCAATACAAATCCATATAAAAAGAATAAAAATAAAAAACTGCAACAAAACGTATCCTATATGAAGCAGACTTTTCCAAAAATGTATGTAAATGGCCCTCCCTAAAAAAAAAAAAAAAAAAAAAAAATGGGTAAATGCAATTTGTACATGGCAGGCCATTACATCAATGCCACACCCACTTGCTGTTTCGTCTTTCCATCCCTATGTCACTTCAGGAATCAGCAGCAAAAGGTAGGAGACAAGGATTGCCAAAGTGGCAAATAGAATAACTCTTCTATTGCAATGAACAGTCATTGGATTGTATGGACAACTGACAGGGTCACTTTAAAAGGAGAAGTTCACCTCTTTAAAAAAAATAAAAAAATGCACATCTTTTTGCAGGTAAAAAAATTGTGCATTCATTATTTTTTTTATTGGGAGCCTGGTAAGCATTGTACCCGCCATCAGCAGATCGTGGGTACAATGGAGGGTTCTTGCAGACTCTGGGTAAAGATGCCTGGCTGTACATTGTAAGGCCAAGCAGTTACAAACAGGAAGCATTAATGAACTACCAGAGCACTCAACAGCACCATGGTAGTTCATTGAGAACTACAAGCTGACAGCTGCAAAGGCTGCCGGACCTTGTAGTGTTTCACTCACAGAGCACTGTGAACGAATGACGTGGGCCGGGCCCCGCAAAGCCACGTTCTTTGCAGATTGTGACAGAGCGTGGGGGTGGGGGGCTCCCTGTCACATCTGGGAGTACTTATCCTTTAAGCCCTGGTTCACATTGGCACAATTGGACATGCAACACCCATTTCAAAAAGTAGTTTCTGTACTACTTTTTGCGATTTCAGGCTGCAATTTCAAATCTGTGCAGAAACCTGCACAGATGTCTCTGAAATCGCGGCCGAAATAGAGACTGACAAGCGGGAGTGAAATTGTGCGAGTTCAGATGAACTCGCACGGCTTCATTCCTGCAGCCCCAGTGTGAACCTGGGCTAAAGCTCAATAAAAAGTCCTCCCTTGCAGTGGGGCTGCTCGAACAATTCAAGGGTTAACTGCTCATTTATGTCTACTTGGTAAAGAACTTTTTACTTGCCTGTTCCTCGGTGCTGCTAGATCTGTCCCTGCAGCCACTTTTCCCCCATGCTTCGGCAATCTAAGGTCCTCTGATGTCATCACAACAGATGCAGAGTCCATAGTCTTACATTGGACATGACCACACATGGGAATAATCCACTGCTGAAGCACAGGGGAAGCGCAGTTTTGTGGCAGATTGCAGATTCAGGGAAGCTAAAATGTTTTTCCTGTCCCTTAGACTAAACAAGCAGTTAACCCTTGCAGTACAGGCACAGCCCCACTGCAAGAGCAGACTTTTTAAATTTTCAAGAGTTCAGCATGTGTACCTGCACTCATGGAATATATCATCACTCAAATGAAAGACAGCCAAATGAAAGACAGCTGAAGGCAAAACTTATTTTAGCAAGTCAAGATTTACATCACAGGTCTTCCTATATTTAGGAGCTCCCTTGCAGTGTTAATTTTGTTGACGAAAATATTTTCGGCAATGAAATTCACACTGATACTGGAAATTTTAGTTGACTATAATAAGTCTAAAACTGAAATGGCATTTTAGTCAAAAGACTATGACTAAAACAAAATCGAATTTTAACATGAAAATTAACACTGCATTCTAGAACATGACCAAAGGCCCATGTTATTCGATTACCTACATAATGCTGCGAGGCACATGTAAGCACACAACTGGTGTTGTAGCTTTGTGCTGGGAGCGAGCTTACTCAATGCCCCCTGCACTGCAATCGTGCTGTCACCGACAGCTCCCAGTCATAGTTAGTAGGGATCTCGATCATGTGATCACAGTGACAGCCAATCACAGTAACTCAAGATGCCCCTGGTGTTTAGATTTTGTTAAAGGGCTGGCTCCTGTTGGTAAAAGGGAGTGTTTTTTTGGCCAGTGCTAGTTAAAAAACAAAGAGCACAAAAACATTATAGTGATTATTAGGAAGGGTTCTTTATTTAGTGACACTAACAGTTAATAAAATAAAAATATATATAAAAAAAAGAAAAAAAGGAGCAGGATAGTTGAAGGGAAAGAAGGAGTTAATAAAAGCCGATTGAGCTAAACTATGGATTAAACATGGTTAAATAGTGGCAAATTGTCCAGATTGTTGCAATGCCCTGCGGGAGGACCATAATGGGTTAATGTTGGATAACACCAGATGAACAGTATTAATCTGTACATATCAGTTTGTTGTAAACTTATCAAGTTTAAGGATAAGATGGTTCTGGTGAATGCTGGGAGGACCGTGCATGTTTTTATATTCAAATACAATGTCTGTACATTGGAAAATTGTTTGAACTTGTTCAATAAACACCTTTTTGATTAAAAAAAAAAAAAAAATAGTGGCAAATTGTACTTATTTATAATTGCCAGCTTGCTTTGACATAATTTATAGATTAAAGCGTATCCCTTTTGATCTGCAGATGACTGAAGAAGAGTAGATACAAAGGTAACAACGTTACTTTGAATCTCTCCGATAAACATTGTGTCAGATTGTCTTGTTGACAGCAGCTGGTAAAGACACTGTTTGTACATTGCAACTCCTGGCATTGGGTGTGTGTAGCATGTCCAGTTTCCTAAACTAGTTAATTGGTCTGTATTGTGATTTGTTCTCTGGCAAAAACGCAAAAATCCTGTCAGGGCTGATCAACAAGGCAGGGTCAAAATCCAACAGGAGCTCTCCAAGTCAATTGCATTGTAGATCTCTGCTTTGAGATTTGTATTTAGTTTAATGGCTTGGGGTGGTCATATTGTACGAATTTTGGCTACATTATTGCACATATGGTAACTAAAAGGTTTACAATTACAAAGAAAGGGCTGAGAGACTTCAGACAATGCTCCCTGGATTATATGTTTCTTTTGTAGTGGCAGTGGCGTACTAAGGGGGTGGCGGTGGGGGGGGTGCCGCACCAGGTGCCACACACTGGGGGGTGTCAGGCCAGCGCCGCCGCGCCCTCCGCGACTGAAAGGAAACAGCGCTGCCGCCGCAGGTTTAACAGCAGATCGCGCGGTGACAGAACATGTCTGTTCTGTCACCGCGCGATGCTGCTGTTAAACCCGCGGCGCTGTCTCCTTTCAGTCACAGAGGGGGGGCCCCGAGCAGGTAGTGGCTTTGCGGGGGGGGTGCGAGCACATCTGGGACAGGCGCAACGATCCCCTTCTCTCACGGCTCAGTCTCGGGCAGCGGCTGTCAGCCGACAAGTATGAAGCCGCCCCCCCCCCTCCTCCTTTATGTCTATACAGTGCTGTGCATGCAGGAGGAGGGGGAGGCGGCTTCATACTTGTCGGCTGACAGCCGCTGCCGAGACTGATCAGAGCCTTGAGAGAAGGGGATCGTTGCGCCGGTCCCAGATGTGCCGACTGACTCGGGTGTGGCTCGCACCCCTCCTCCCTGCAAAGCCACTACCTCGGGCTCTCTGTCAGTTCTGAGGTACATTATGGGACTGTAGGGGGGGTCTGCACTGTATCTGGGGTCTGCACTGTAGCTGGGGGGGTCTGTGTAACATACAGGCATCTAGGAGGTGCAGGGTACTGTGTAATGTAAAGGGGTCTAGCGGTGCAGGGTGCCGTGTAATGTAAAAATGTAAAGGGGTCTAGCGGTGCAGGGTGCCGTGTAATGTAAAGGGGTCCAGAGGTGCAAGGTGCCGTGTAATGTAAAGGGGTCCAGAGGTGCAAGGTGCCGTGTAATGTAAAGGGGTCCAGAGGTGCAAGGGCCGTGTAATGTAAAGGGGTCCAGAGTTGCAAGGGCTGTGTAATGTAAAGGGGTGCAGGGGTACAAGGGCTGTGTAATGTAAAGGGGTCCAAAGGTGCAGTGTAATGTAAAGGGGTCCAGAGGTACAAGGGTTGTGAAATGTAAAGGGGTCCAGAGGTGCAGTGTAATGTAAAGGGGTCCAAAAGGTGCAGTGTAATGTAAAGGGGTCCAGAGGTGCAGTTGTGGAGAGGGGGTACACAGTAGTGACAAAAAGATATTGAAGGATGCAGAGGTATGCAGGGGGCACAGTGGGGTGTTTTTACATTTTAAGGTGGGGGGGGTGCCAGATATTGGATCCGCCCCGGGTGCCAAATGCTCTAGGTACGCCCCTGTGTAGTGGGTTATTGCATTGCAAGCCTTGTATTTTTAATACATTTTCTGCATTGCAATTAACATTTAAAACTAGCATTGATGTACTTAAGTAGAACAATAGTTAACAATGGTAGACACATTTCCAACAGCAGTCTGTTTACGACATAACACTATCAATTGTGATGGAGCAATGTTTCATATCCTAAAATATAAAGAGTCCTGTGAGCCTCCACTAATCCAAAGTGCCTTAATTATCAAAAATCAGCTGCGTTAAACATGCCTCATATATCATGCAAATGTTGATAAAATAAATATATACGCTGCGCTTTCCAAAGTCATACACTATACTAGTGTAAAAAACTTCTTTCCTATCAGTGGAATGGAGAGACGTTTTTTTCACTATTGGAGGTTTTTATATGTTTCTTTTTTCACTGGTATACTGTATGACTTTGGAAAGCGCAGCGTATATATTTATTTAATGTTGTTTCATATCCTACTTACAGGAACACCAAGCTTGATCGATATGTATGGCGACTTTTTTCCAATCTGACCTCCTACGGCAAATCCAACCTTGGAGACTTTAGGTGGACAGGGTTGCGTGCTGGACTCCTCAGAAGATGTATCTGCGGACCTTTTTTCTGCACTTCGGCTCGAGCTTTCCCCTCCATTGCTGGAAGAAACAGTCTTAGTTTTCACTTCATTTTCTGCCTCTTCTTCTGGTCCTGGTGAAGTTGAAACAACTTACCAAGATGAGCATTTGGTTACTGGGCTGAATGATGGGAACAGCAACCACAAAAGATACCAAAATGCACCTTAGTATTTGTGTAGGCAAGAAACCCACACCAACATATTTACAGGGTAAAAAGAAAAAAAAAACTATCAAGACAGTATATAAAAATGAAATTCTAACTGCAATCTAATAATATTGCATTTATAAAAGTAGAATTATATACCTACAGGCTGGCTCATTCACTATGCTTTTGTAGATGGGTGTAGTTAATACATTCAAACAGAAAAGACTGTATTTAACCTGAAATTCATGCATCTCAATACAGAACCAGATCTAGGAGGGGGCTGGGGTGGGCTATGCCCCCCTCCAGATTTTAGTTGTGCCCCCCAGGTCTCAGAGTGCAATAATCCATGAGCTAGTCTGATGAGGACAATTAATGTAAGGGGGCACGCTGATGCAAACAGTTATTGTAAGGTAAACTCTTAAGGGAAGAGTTGATGCAAGGGGGCACTCTAATGGGGACAGTTGATTTAGGGGGGCACCTGATGTAAGGGGGTACTTTGATGGGAACCGCTGATATAAGGGGGCACTCTGATGGAGACCATGGTGTAAAGGGAGACTCTGATGATGACCCTGCAGTAAGATGGGACTCTGGTAGTGACATATAGGGGGCACAGGTTCTTTTTATTTGTCCTAGTCTAATGAAAGCCTAATACATACTATTGTTCCCTGTTCACTCCTACATTGCCTCTGCACTACCAGTCAGATGTTACTTTAGGGTGGTGACTAGTGGTACAGATGTGCCAAGTGATCAAAGGAATACTGGTTCCCTGCATCTGTGACAGACTGTAAATGACTCACACACAGGGTTTTATTGCACCCCCAGATCAAATGGGACAGGACTGTATTTAGCCTAATAGGACCTACTTTGCCTAAAGAAGCGCAAAGCAGGTCCAATGCAGCCTCACAATTGTCATCCACACTGTACCACTGACATAATAACAGGAATCCAACCTGTATTTTTAAACCTTCACCACTTGACAACTGGGCACTAAACCCCCTTCGTGCCCGGACCAATTTTTAGCTTTCAGTGCTGACGCAATTTGAATGACAATTGCGCGGTCATACAACGCTGTACCCAAATGATATTTTTATCATTTTTCTCCCACAAATAGAGCTTTCTTTTGGTGGTATTTGATCACCTCTGCGGTTTTTATTTTTTGCGCTATAAACAAAAAAAGACAGAAAATTTTGAAAAAAACAAAAATTTTTTACTTTTTGTTATAATAATATCCCAATTTTTAAAAAAAAACTATTTTTTTTCTCAGTTTAGGCCGATACGTATTCTTCTATATTTTTTTGGTAAAAAAAAAATGCAATAAGCGTATAGTGATTGGTTTGCGAAAAAGTTATAGCGCCTACAAAATAGGGGATAGAATTATGACATTTTTATTATATATTTTTTTTTTTTACTAGTAATGGCGGCGATCTGCGATTTTTGTCAGGCCTGCAATATTGCGGCGGACATATCGGACACTTTTGACACCATTCACATTTATACAGCGAACAGTGCTATAAAAATGCACTGATTACTGTATAAATGTGACTGGCATGGAAGGGGTTAACACTAGGGGGCGAGGAAGGGGTTAACTATGTTCCCTATTTCTGATTCTTACTGTGTGGGGAAGGGGACTGACAGGGGGAGGAGACCGATCTGTGTCCCTATGTACAAGGGACACAGCATCGGTCTCCTCTCTCCCTGACAGGACGTGGATCTCTGTGTTTACACACAGAGATCCACGTCCTGCCTCTGTCACAGCCGATCGCGGGTGCCTGGCGGACATCGCGGCCGCCAGGCACGCGCATCGGCACCACGTGACCGCGGCGGGCACAGCTGTTCCCCCACCGCGCGCCCTTGGCGGCGCGCAGGGGGAGAGAAACAGCAGGACGTCCACTCAGCACTTGAGCCGCGCTGCAGACGTCTTTTGTCCATAGCGCAGGTCTCAAGTGGTTAAAGTATAACTAACGGCAAAACTTTTTCTTCAGATTTGTATAGAGTGGTGAGGGGATATATACACTTAGGTTTTGCTGTCTGTGTCCCTGCTATGGAGATTGGCTCACTAATTATCCTGATTACTTGGAATAAACGTGAGGGTAAATCCAAAATTTGTAGTTGCCACCAGAAGAGGAATAGAGGGGAGGTGTTCTAACGGTGGTCACATCTTTTCATGATTATGCAAAAATGCATGGTTGAACCACATTAAAGGAGTTGTAAAGGCAGAAGGTTTTTGTATCTTAATAATACTATCTACGCACTAAGATAAAACACCTTCTGTGTGTAGCAGCCTCCCAGCACCCCCCCCCCCCCAATTACCTACCTGAGCTCCTCTCTCCAGTGATGTCCAGGATCCCCTCAGCCACTCCTTCTGATTAGCTGAGACAGAGAAGCGACGCCATTGGCTCCCGCGGCTGTCAGTCAAGCAATCAGGGTAGTAAGGGGGTGGGGCTAGGTGTCTAAATGGATACACAAAGCTCTGACTCAGGCTTGGGTGCCCCCTGTAGCAAGCTGCTGGCTGAGGGGCACTCAAAGGAGGTGAGGGGCTAGGAGCAGCAAAGATGGACCCGAGAAGAGGAGGTGGAGGGCTGTTCTGTGCAAAACCAAATGCACAGAGGAGAGAAGTATAACATGTTAGTTATTTTTTATTTTTTTTAAACAAGCCTTTACAATCACTTTAATTATAAATGGCACCACAAGCACATCACACAAAGTGCACAAATTTGAGCATTCACAAATTGCTATTTTGTATATGCAGCCTTAAGCCTCATACACACAATCGGTCTTCCAACCAACTTTTCCGTGGATTTTTGTTGGCCGTGAACTTGGTATGCATACACACGGCAGGACTTTTTCAGCCAACTTTCACCAAATCACATGTTTTTTCAGCTCTTTACTGCCACCCTTTGGTCAACTTCTGTATTGTTGTCTGATCTTTTGCATTGGTTCGGAGCATGTGTGTTTTTACTTTGGACTTTGTCTGTTTGCACAGCGAACATTTGTCCGATGAAAACCGAAAAAGTTTGTCCGATGGATCGTGCTCACGGTCGGATTTTCTGCAAAAACAGGTCCGTCTGAGGTTTGCTGTCAAAAAGTCAGATCGTGTGTATGGGCCTTAAAGCGGAGTTCCAGCCTTTTTATGTTTATTAAAAGTCAGCAGCTACAAAAAGTGTAGGTGATGACTTTTAATAAACAGACACTTACCTGCTCCACAGTTCAGCGATGCGGCCGCCTGGAGCGTCGCTCTCCCCCCCCCCTCAGCTGGCGCCCCCATTCACACTGTGGGCACCCGGCCGTGACAGCTTTCGGCTTCACGGCCGGGCACTCACTGCACATGCGCGAGTCGTGCGCTCTAGGAGTGGACAGGCGATCTCCTGGGATCTGTCACGTGTCACAGATCGCCTACAGGGAGGGGGCCGCCTAAGGCGAGAGGAGGAGTCGCCTAGGCGGTCCCTGGGTGGAAGTGGGACAGGAAGTCCCACTCCTACCGAGGCCCCCACCCCCCCCAAAAAAAATTACATGCCAAATGTGGCATGTAAGGGGGTGAGGAGTGCTTAAAGTTCCACTTTTGGGTGGAACTCTGCTTTAAAACTGGAGAAGCTGTGTATGGCAACCAATCCGCTTCTAGCTTCCATTTACAAAGCTTAAAGAGTAACTCCACTTTTGTCTGGAAAAACAACAACAATCCCCTCTCTGTGATTGATGTACATTAAAAGGGTTTTTAACAAACTTTGTTGCAGATTCCTACCTGTTTCTGCTCTGAAGAAATAGCTGTTTGTTGTCTGCAGAATTGGAATGGGAGTGCCTTTTTCATTATTACAGGATAATTGCACCTTTTGTAACATGTTACTTTGGAGCAGTCCCCCTCCTCGCACCTGTTTTCACAATTTAAAAACAATGCGGCTGTATGGGCTTGGCCCACACAGCCGTGTCATCTACTCACAGAGTTCTGTAAATTAATGACTTAAGTCCCATCGGCCATTGTGGCAGACGGCTTGTAGTGTCCACATGGACCTGGCATTGCATCTGCGCTCCAGTGATGGGTGCAATGCTTTGCAGGCTGCAGTGTAAAGTAAAAAAAAAAAAAAAAAAACACTAAAAAAAAAAAAAAAAATACACCTTTTTATACCTGTAAACTTCTCCTTTAACCAACTGCCACTTTTTGTTTATATGTATCAATCAGTATTTTTCTGCTAGAAAATTAGTTAGAACCCCCAAACATTATATATTTTTTAACGTAGAGGCCCAAGAGAATAAAATGGTGGGTGTTGCAATTTTTTGTGTCACATGTTATTTGCGCAGTGGATTTTCAAACGCAATTTTTTTTGGGGGGGGGGGGGGGGAATACACACTTCTTTAAAATTCTAATGCAATAAAACAATACATGACCTAATTTTTTGTAAAATATAAAAGATGATGGTACAATGTTACAAATATGTCACGCTTTAAAATTGCACATGCCTGTACAATGGCGACAAATGTCATACATTTTACTATCCATAGGAGATGTTTAAAAGCCTTTTCAGGTTACCACTTTAGATTTGCAGGGGAGGCCTAGTGCTAGAATTACTGCCCATGATCTGACATTCATGGCTAAACCTCATTCGTGGGACGATTGCGGTTTGTGTGCATGTGGGACTGACGCGTGCATTCGCCTATTTTTTTTATTATTATACTGTTGCTTTCAATTTATTTTTAGTTTTTTTCCTGTCACAGTGAATGTAAACATCCTTGTCACAGCAATAGGCATGTGACAGGTACTCTTTATGCATAGATCTGGAGTCGGGAGAGCCCGAGAAAGCAGCGGCGTGGGGCGGGAGGGGTCTAGTAAGCCACTCCGATTGCTATTACAAGAAAGTCGACTGCCAGCTCTTAAAAAAACAAAAACAAAAAAAAAAGGACCAGGGTGATGCATCATTCCCAAAGTCCGGAAGTGGTTAATCAGCTGATACACTTGCAGTACACTGAGGAAAGTAAGCAGCTGGCCTGTGTAGTGCAGGTACAGCCCGACTGCATTGGAAATTGTTTTTTTTTGCCCAGAGTTCAGCTTTAAAGTGTTACTAAACTCACAACAGTAAAATCAGTCTGTATATGCAGTAAAGCATGCCTATTATGCTCACTGTGGAACCTAAGGAGTTAATCTTCCACATTGTGTAAAAAGGTTGTTTGATCCGGTCTTCTGTGATCCTCCCCCTTTTCCATTGTCCCCAATCCATCTCCTTATAGAACAGAGCCTTTAGCGTCACTCTGCATATGCTCAGTTTTGTGTGTATTGCTAGAATGTTTTTAATTTTTTCTTGGGAGGGAACGTGATTGCGATCAGCACTGTCAGACAGAGGGTCAGGGGTCATGCAGCCTTAAGCCCATTACACACTATGAGATTATCAGATGAATAATCGTCCGTTTTTTTTTTTTTTGCATGCAAATCTCAGATTGAATCTGATGAGTTCACTAAAGTCACGAAAATTTGCGTACGACAGAATAAAAATTCGGAAGTGATTTTGCGTGTTGTAATGCATTTGTATTAGGGTTGTCCCGATTCCGATACTAGTATCGGTATCGGGACCGATACCGAGCATTTGTGCAAGTACTTGTACTCGCACAAATGCTCCCGATGCCTGACCCGATACTTGATCAGTGGGCGGAGAGGATGGGCGGTGTCAGTAGGTGGAGAGGGCGGACGGTCTCAGAGGTGGAGAGGGCGGGCGGTGTCAGAGGTGGAGAGGGCGGGCGATGTCAGAGGCGGAGAGGGCGGGCGGCGTCAGTGGGGGGAGCGGGCGAAGTCCGCGGGCCGGATAGTCCTCACCTGCAGTAGAGAAATAGCTAGGTAAGCTGTCAGAGTGCAGCCGCATCAGGATCGGTGACCGGACTGTCACATTCGGTCACCGTCAGCTTGGAAATCCCGACGCACATCTTGGCACTCCCTGCACTTGGTCACAGTAAGCCAGAAGCTGACATCTTGTTACACCCAGCCCGAACTATTTGGGCTGGGTGTAACAAGATGTCTGCTGATGCCAAGTGCAGGGTGTATCATTTAGTCATGTCATTTATTTCTGCATTTCAGTGCCATTCACCTGTCAGTGCCATCAGTGCCCATAAGTGCCGCCTATCAGTGCCAGCCACCTGTCAGTGCCAGCCACCTGTCAGTGCCCATAAGTGCCACCTGTCAGTGCCCATAAGTGCCACCTGTCAGTGCCCATAAGTGCCACCTGTCAGTGCCCATAAGTGCTGCCTGTCAGCGCCCATAAGTGCACATAAGTGCTACCTGTCAGTGCCCATAAGTGCCCATTACTGCCGCCTGTCAGTGCCCATAAGTGCCGCCTGTCAGTGCCATCAGTGCACATAAGTGTTGCCTGTCAGTGCCATCATTGCCCATAAGTGCTGCCTGTCAGTGCCAGCCACCTGTCAGTGCCATCTAACAGTACCAGCCACCTGTCAGTGCCATAAGTGCCATCTATCAGTGCCAACCACCTGTCAGTGCCCATAAGTGCCATCTATCAGTGCCCATCAGTCAAACTGTCACATGGCATTAAAAAAAAGTATCGGTAATCGGTATCGGTGAGTACATGAAAAAAAGTATCGGTACTTGTACTCGGTCCTAAAAAAGTGGTATCGGGACAACCCTAATTTGTATTGCATTTTCGAATCACAACTGTAATGATTAAATTAAAATCATCAAATCAAATATTATCGGATGACCTGTCCTGATCGGCTCTCAAAAGCTTTCTACTTCCTATCCGATTATTGTACGATCGTGTCGAAAGCGTTATTTTCCGTACGATTTTCCGATCGTGTGTAGCGGGCATAATAGGACAGTCAGGGGAGGAGAATGAAAACCCCTCCTACAAGCTTTAACCAGACACTGATAGAAGTCAAAAGACTGCTTTATACTGCTGATGAGAAAAAGGTATTTAGCGGTTTAAATTTACAAAAATAATTGCATTTCCATGTTCTGTGGGAGACCAGATATAGTTGTAGCCCCCCCCCCCCATATTTGGGGACGCCATATGGAAATTTAGGGGCAGTCTGAGCCAGTAGTTGGGCTCAGACCAATTATAGTTCAAATCGTTTGCTCTGCTCTGGGTGTGATACTGCCTGGCAGTGTTATTCTCCTTTGCCTGCAGGTGGCACTGTCACCGCCAGCACAGGCTGGATCACGGTGGTATCACAGCACCTTGGGTGTCCTCTCTCGGCAGCCGTGCAGTGGGCACGGTCTACCCGCTGTGCATGCTGGGAGAGGGTACAAAGGGGCAGACGCCATTTGGCGTGAGGCGATTTCAGGGGGACCCCAAGGCGTTCAGGGGGACCTCTGGTCCAGTGAGCGTGCCTCGTGGCCCACACGGCATGAGGTGCACAGGTGTGTTTAGGCCTCGGGCACCTTTAGCCAGAGGCTCTGCTGCTGCATCATAGGCCCAGCTCTCTTAACAAGGGCCTACGCTTCGGAGAAGGATCCCAGGCTGCCCGGTTGTAACGGGGCCCATCTTTAGGAAAGGAGTTCCAGGGGAAGATCAGTCCCGGCGGAGATAGCGACGGTACTGCTGTCACGGGGAGAGGCCTGGAGGCCTACCTAAAGGGGGATCCATCATCTCTGACATCCATGCTCCATCCCGGCTGCTAGGACTGCTCTTATAGGGACTATCCCGGTGAGCAATACCCACTCAGGCTTAAGTGGCGACGAGTGTATATATATATATATATATATATATATAATTTATTTGGGATCTAAGTGTTGCGTGCCTGAACCTTCCCCTACACCTTCAACTTTCCTGCCTTCGCTTTCTTCAAGTTACCTCAAAAGTAACAAAGAGAATAAAGCCTTGCTGATTAGGTTTTACTCGTGTGTGGACATTGGCCTTATTCCTGAATACACTGGTGTACCTAGTCCTAGACAATGGAGCTCAAGGATCCACTCGTGGGAGGTAACTTGCCGCAGACCCAAAAGGTAATCAAACAGTGGATTTCATACTTAAAGTGTGGATCCGGCGTAGCCGCAGGGCAAGAGTAAAGAGGGAAGTGCTAAAATCCCACCCTGGGAGCTACATAGTGAATGTAGAGCCCTGGGAGCTACATAGTGAATGTAGAGTCCTGGGAGACCAGATATAGGGAATGCAGAGTCCTGGGAGACCAGATATAGGGAATGCAGAGTCCTGGGAGACCAGATATAGGGAATGCAGAGTCCTGGGAGACCAGATATAGGGAATGCAGAGTCCTGGGTTTAGGAACACTTTAACCCTTTGGTAATCTCACCAAAACTGGAAATGTTGTTCCCAAAATCTGATTTGTATCTTAGTGTAGACTTCTGGGGAAAATCAGTGAGCCAATCACACATGCAGGAAATGACATATCGGGGGTGTTCTGTACACCATCTGGGTAGAACGCCTGCAAATTGCCATATTGCATTTTACAAAAAATTACAGTGGCTGCAGATTGGAAAGTAAAGGTGATTTATAACAATAAATTACAACATGGCTTGTGTAAGAATTGTATACGCTAGATTTTTTTTTTTCTCTTTCTTTAACTGAACAAGCTAGAAGCGGATTGGTTGCCATGCACAGCTGCTCCAGTCTTAGTAAATACCCCCCTGGCTTCTTCCATTCCAATGAGGCAATGCTAGGATTGGAAATGGTGACATGTGGCATACACTGTGATTACATGCAGGGCAGCAGAGGCCCAGGACACCCAATCACATCTCATTGTATCAATGCGATAGGTAAAAGGAACACATCTGCTCATCCCCTGGCCTTGCCAATACAATGATCTCCATAGACCAAGAGGCAGCAGCTATATGTGCCATTCCACGTATAATGAGCGGCATTTGCATTGGACAAAACACTGCAGCTCCAACCATTATTAGTCCTATACAACACAAAGCAATGTCCAGTCACACCCCACTCAGCACTGCACACATCGAGCTCCGTCTGTGTGCACATTACTAACGAGCCCAACAGGCTCTGTATATCAAATCACACACGATTCATATCACCTCCATGGTTCCCCTTCTTATCCGCCATCTTCTGAGCAGCCATGACGTCACTGCTCCCAAACGACCAGCCCCCCGCCCTCCCAAGTATCATAGAGAAACGTCCTCCTAGTACAGACGTTCCACCGCCTGTACTCACAACCTGTGCACGCTCTATTGTCAGGTCGGAGAGCTTCCGGTTTTGGTAAAACTTTATTGAGCAAGAGGTCAAATGTTTGGGCAGTATAGGGATTTAGTAAGTGTGACACGAAAGCTATGCACAGTTCTGTATATAGTGGTTATGTGCATGTATTAGAAGAGCTAGGACTAAGAATATGATAAAGTATATATATATATATATATATATGTTTATATATACTAGGGTTGCCACCTCATCCCTTTAAACCCAAACACATATGAAATACACAGGTTCTGTGGCTGATTAAGGTGGTAATTAAACTCACTTGGTGCCTTATCTGCATTAAATTAGCCACAGAACCTGTGTAATTCAGATGTGTTCGGGTTTAAAGGGATGAGGTGGCAACCCTAATATATACATTTATGTATTTTTTGGGGTTATGTTATATAAACGCATTATATATATATATATATATATATATATATATATATATGTAGCGGGTCTCCTTTAAGGCCCTGGGACTATGTTACCCATAACCCCGTTTGGCACCCAGGGTGCAATTTTGCCACGCAGAGACTCATGGGTGGGGCTATATAAGAGGAGGGCGAGGCTGAGCTCGGCCTCTTTGGACACCCCGCTGCTATCAACAGATCTTCCCGTGCGGATCTGCTGCAGTGCACGGCCTGATGCCAGGGCCTTGCACAACTTCCAGAGAGCCTTCCACCCCACTGCGAGCTTGGGTGGCATCCAACTTCTCCAAGTTGCGGACATCAGTTGGACCGGGGACCCGGCCGTTGCAGACGCTGTGTGCGGAGACACAGTCGGTGGAAGTCCTGGACTGGGATCGCGGCCGGAGTGGTGAGCGAGCACCTGCTCAATCAAAGAAAATGCTTTACTCTGATTAGGCCTAGAGACTGCCTTGGCCCACCCAGTTTTATCTGTTGTTCCACCGGAGACTAGTAGCAGAACTGGGTCGTGTAGTCTCCGGTGAAGTGTTCTTCTATTACCTATCGTGTGGATTACAAACACTGTTTCTTTCTATATGTGCACCACCGTTCAAGCTGCATGCAAAGAAATTGTTCCCCAAGAGACTAAGTTATATCTGAGTCGGGCCTGACCAGGAGTTAGAACTTTTTGTTGCTGCGCCATAAGGGCGCATAGATAGGAATAGCTGCACTTGGCGTGTAATCGCCAGCATCCTCAGTGTGTACTATATTTACCGTTGCAGGGCTCTGCAGACAATATATGTGTTATGTGTTAACCTATGCCTTTTACACAGAAGTAAACTAGTTATACTTTAACACTTCGCCCTCGGTGTGTTATCATTGTGCATATTGATAGATTGTGATAAGATAAAAACCCTTAGACTAACTGTGCCAGAGTGGGTCGAGTAGATTGCCGGGGGTTGGCGGTGCTGTATTCAGGGCCCGAAACAAATCCAGCGGCTCTCTTAACTGGGGGTAGCGCTACACGTGGGGGCTCTCGAGTCCGGGATCCTGATACAGCAAGCAACGCGCCAAAAGTACCGGCATGGACCCACTGGAAGTGGAACAGTGGTGCACGGTGGCGGGCACCGATTCAGCTGCGGCAGTAGTTATTGAACTCCCGGGGATCTGGCAAGAAGTAGCGGTAAAGCAACTAGTAATGTCGCTGTCCCCACACCAGAAAGCATAGGTGATGGATGTCAGGTCGAATTCTTCGCTGACCCACGCACTAGTAGAATGGAAGAATGAAATCCCAGAGCATTTCAAAAGTCCAAGCATAAAAGCAGTGGATGATCAGACCTATAGCTTAATACATGCGCTGCCAATCAAGGGAGGATGGTTTCAGACACCAAAACCATCTCCTCCACAGACATCTCCACCGCAGTCCCCAAAAGCAGGAAAGCAGAAGGCGAAAGAGAGTCCCGGGTCACCACCGGCCACCCTCAGCGCAGAACTATGTGCGGTCCTGGGGGAGATTGTAGCCCAGTGTAAGAAGGATCCTACAGACTACCCGATTTCGGGATACAGAAAACTCAGGATGTTTTCTGGAAGGAAACCTGTACCCTCGGGAGAAGAGGGATTTGAGAAGTGGCTAGACAGCGCCACCCAGGCTTTAGAAGAATGAGAGGTCCCAGAACACCGAAAGAAACAGAGAATCACTGAGAGTCTGAAGGGACCTGCCTTGGAGGCCATACGCAACCTCAAGCTGAGCAAGAAAGATTGTGATGCACAGGATTATCTGGACATTCTGCAGAATGTGTTCGGTGGAACAGAAAAAGGAAGTTAAAGAATGTTGCCACTACTGTGCACGCTGCATCCAGAGAAAGACTTTACCCCATTAAGCTGCCCCGATGGGCCATCTGCAAAGTCAAGGCCCACTAGATTTGGTATGCATTGATTTTCTCTGCCTCGAACCCGACTTGAGTGGGCTAGGAAATGTTCTGGTAGTAACCGACCATTTCACCCGGTATGCTCAGGCCTTCCCAACCAAAGACTAGAAGGCTTCCACTGTAGCCGAAGTGCTTATGGAGAAATACTTCGTACACTACGGGCTACCA
Organism: Rana muscosa; assembly: GCA_029206835.1. Classification (NCBI taxonomy): domain Eukaryota; kingdom Metazoa; phylum Chordata; class Amphibia; order Anura; family Ranidae; genus Rana; species Rana muscosa. The sequence goes on along the minus strand of CM055117.1, from coordinate 631,503,554 downwards.
CAACGGCTTCACTCAGATCAGGGAAGGGACTTTGAAAGTCGGCTGATGCGGAAGCTCCTGGATTCCTTGGGGATCAAGAAGACACAAACTACCCCTTACCATCCACAAGGTGATGCTCAGCCGGAGAGGTTCAACCGAACCCTGCTAAACATGCTGGGGACCTTAAGCAGTGAAAAGAAGCAGCATTGGAGCACCCACATAGCAGCAGTTGTGCATGCATACAACAGCACCACAAGTGACGCTACAGGGTACTCACCCTATCGACTTATGTTCGGAAGAGAAGCAAGACTACCGGTAGATCTGGCCTTTGGCACCTCCATAGACCATTGTTCTGCCACTTCTCACAAAGGATATGTAGATAGACTCAGACAAAATTTAAAATTGGCCTATGAGCAGGCCCAAGCAGCCTCAGAACAAAGGGGGGCTCGCAACAAGAAAAACTTTGATCTGAAAGTTCGGATTCAAGATTTACAACCTGGAGACAGAGTGCTGCTACAGAACTTGGGGGTCCCTGGAAAACACAAGCTTGCAGACAGATGGAGACCTGAACCCTATGTTATTTGCAAAAAACTATCGGGCCTACCTGTTTACAGACTAAATCCAGAAGGGAAGGTGGGGCCCTTAAAGACTTGGCATCGGAACCACTAGCTGAAGCAGTTCAGATCCCCCCTGTGATGGGTTCCCCTGAGCCAACTTCCATCCTGGATACTCCCAGGCCGAACACTCGGTCCCAGACCCTTCAGATTGGGGATACAGAGACGTCAGAGCTAAGTGAAGATGAGGGAGAAGAACTTGATTGGCTTTGGCCTTCCCAGGCCCCAGAAACTTCTGCTATTGATCTTCCACCTGATGAAGACACCATAGACAGCACACTGAATGCAGAAGCTACTGAGTTCATCCCGTCCAGTCCTTTGTCAGATTCTTGGGAAGATGCCTGTGACTTACTCTTAGAGGAGGATCCAAGAGATTCCATGTATCTCCCTGCTCCTGAGTCAAGTGTCCCAGAACCAGTGGGAACTCCCAAGTCGGTTCCAGAAGATGAACCTGTATTGTCTGAACCAGAAATCCAGAGAGAGCGAAGGATGAGAAGGACCATAAGGCCCCCCCCCCCCGAAAATTGACTTACCCACAGATGGGGAAGAGCTCGGAAGACACTGTGGTCACTGCCAGGAGGAGTGTGGAAGACCCTGATCCCTCCACTGTTCATTTGGTGGGGGGCAACCCCAACTCATCCGCTGGCACAGCTAGGCAGGCCACTAATGGTAGTGTGACCTGTAGGCAAGGAAGTCCACCCCCTCATTTTTGGTGGGAACTTCCTTTGCCGACGTCATACGCATCTTTGTCTCATGTTGTGCGTAGTGTGTGTTAACAGTTATCTTTGGGGACCAAAGAGTTTAAGTGGGGGGAGTGTGTAGCGGGGTCTCCTTTAAGGCCCCGGGACTTTGTTACCCATAACCCCGTTTTGGCACCCAGGGTGCAATTTTGCCACGCAGAGACTCATGGGTGGGGCTATATAAGAGGAGGGCAAGGCTGAGCTCGGCCTCTTTGGACACCACGATGCTATCAACAGGTTTTCCCGTGCGTATCTGCTGCAGTGCAGGGCCTTGCACAACTTCCAGAGAGCCTTCCACCCTACTGCGAGCCTGGGTGGCATCCGACTTCTCCAAGTTGCGGACATCAGTTGGACCGGGGACCCGGCCGTTGCAGACGCTGTGTGCGGAGACACAGTCGGTGGAAGTCCCAGACTGGGATCGTGTCCGGAGTGGTGAGCGAGCACCTGCTCAATCAAAGAAAATACTTTACTCTGATTAGGCCTAGAGACTGCCTTGGCCCACCCAGTTTTATCTGTTGTTCCACCAGAGACTAGTAGCAGAACTGGGTCATGTAGTCTCCGGTGAAGTGTTCTTCTATTACCTATCGTGTGGATTACAAACACTGTTTCTTTCTATATGTGCACCACCGTTCAAGCTGCATGCGAAGAAATTGTTCCCCAAGAGACCAAGTTATATCTGAGTCAGGCTTGACCAGGAGTTAGAACTTTTTGTTGCTGCGCCATAAGGGCGCATAGATAGGAATAGCTGCACTTGGCGTGTAATCGCCAGCATCCTCAGTGTGTACTATATTTACCGTTGCAGGGCTCTGCAGACAATATATGTGTTATGTGTTAACCTATGCCTTTTACACAGAAGTAAACTAGTTCTACTTTAACACTTCGCCCTCGGTGTGTTATCATTGTGCATATTGATAGATTGTGATAAGATAAAAACCCTTAGACTTACTGTGCCAGAGTGGGTCGAGTAGATTGCCGGGGGTTGGTGGTGCTGTATTCAGGGCCCGAAACAAATCCAGCGGCTCTCTTAACTGGGGGTAGCGCTACATATATTAGGGCTGTTACTTATTAAAATTTTCGTGTTCGATTAATCGATTTTTTTTTTTTTAAATCGATTAATCAACTAATTTTGATTAATTATAACGCACATACAGATCCAACTACTTTTAGCTGATCTCTTTGCAGGCTGATTCCCAGTGCAGCTACCAACCACTGGAAAAATGATTAGCAGGATACAAAAAACACGCAAAGGCAGCGCTCAATGGGAATAGCATTAAAACTTTGATAGTCTTCAAGTAGGTAACAAAATAAATATTGCACTGGAGATAAAATCGATGTAGCTACATAAACTGTAAAAATGGTTCGAGTAATACCAAACAGTAGCAAAAGCAGTCATAAAAACATGTAGCTAAGTATGATACTGGTATAAAAATGTGTACAACGATACCACTGCTGAATTCAGATGAGGAGGGGTTAACATCAGTCCGTCGGCATGTAGATGTCCTGTGAAGGGAACTATCACAACTCCCAGTGGATGGCTGTAGAATCCCAGGTTGATAGAGGGAAATGTAACAGCCCTTGCGTGTGGCAGATAGTAAGGTCCCGCCGGCATGCAGATATGAAGGCACAGCAAAGGAGCCCTTCAGATGGACACAGCAAGCCCTGCCGGTTTCCATGATGTCACCGGATCTCCGACGGAACTCCCTGAAGACCCGGAAGCCAGCAGAGAGGTGAGTATCGATCAAAAAAATTAATCGAGGACTTAATAGTTAATTTCCACAGCCCTAATATATATATGTGTGTGTGTGTGTATGTATATATATATATATATATATATATATATATATATATAATGTACAGTGAGGTGAAAAAAGTATTTGATCCCCTAATTGTTTCTGTGGACAGGTGTCTTCTATACGGGTAACAAGCTGAGATTAGGAGCACTCTCTGAAAGCCCTGGTTCACACTGGTGCGATTTGACATGTCAAATCGCATGTCAAATCGGCGAAATTTGCCGCAAATTGCGGGCAATGGCACCGTCCTAATCGGTGCGCTGCACCGCTTTCAAAAGGTAGTTTCTGTACTACTTTCTGCGATTTCAGCCGCGATTTACATTGACATCTGTGTCAGATGTCTTTGTAATCGAGCTGAAATCGGGACTGACAGGCAGGAGTGATATCGTGCGAGTTCAGAACTCGCACGGCTTCACTCCCGCAGCCCCAGTGTGAACCTGAGCAAAGGGAGTGCTCCTAATCTCAGCCCGTTACCCGTATAGAAGACACCTGGGAGCCAAAAATCTTGCTAATTGATAGGGGATCAAATACTTATTTCACTCATTAAAATGCAAATCAATTTATAACTTTTAAATTTTAAAATGCGTTTTTCTGGATATTTTTGATATTATTATTATTATTATTATTATTATTATTATTATTATTATACACGATTTATATAGCGCCAACAGTTTACGCAGTGCTTTACAATGACAGGACAATTACAGTACAGTTCAGTACAGGAGGGCCCTGCTCGTAGAGATTACATTCTAAAGGGAGGAGGGGGGGTGGTACAAAAGGCAATAGCTGAAGAGAATGGTTTGATGGGGGTGGTTGATGTTATTCTGTTTCTCACTGTTAAAATAAACCCACAATTAAAGTTATAGACTGATCATTTCTTTGTCAGTGGGGAAACATACAAAATCAGCAGGGGATCAAATACTTTTTTCCCCTCACTGTATGTACGTATTTTTTTTTAGGTTATGGTTTTGTATTAAAAAAAAAAAACATATATATATATATATATATATATATATATATATATATATATATATTTACACAGTATCTCACAAAAGTAAGTACACCCCTCACATTTTTGACAATATTTTATTATATCTTTTCATGTGACAACACTGAAGAAATGAAACTTTGCTACAATGTAAAGTAGTGAGTGTACAGCTTGTATAACAGTGTAAATTTGCTGTCCCCTCAAAATAACTCAACACACAGCCATTAATGTCTAAACTGCTGGCAACAAAAGTGAGCAGACCCCTAAGTAAAAATTTCAAAATTGGGCCCAAAGTGTCAATATTTTGTGTGGCCACCATTATTTTCCAGCACTGCCTTAACCTTCTTGGGCATGGAGTTCACTAGAGCTTCACAGGTTGCCACTGGAGTCCTTTTCAACTCCTCCATGATGACATCACAGAGCTGGTGGATGTTAGAGACCTTGCGCTCCTCCACCTTCCGTATTGAGAATGCCCCACAGATGTTCAGTAGTGTTTAGGTCTGGAGACATGCTTGGCCAGTCCATCACCTGTTCCCTCAGCTTCTTTAGCAAGGCAGTGGTCTTAGAGGTGTGTTTGGGGTCGTTATCATGTTGGAATACTGCTCTGCATCCCAGTCTCTGAAGGGAGGGGCTCAAGCTCTGCTTTAGTATAGGGTGACCAGACATCCCCAGTTTCTAGGGACAGTCCCCGGATTGAGGACACTGTCCCTGGACCAAGTCTGTCCTCGGTTTTGTCCCTGCATTGGATTGGAACAGGGGCTGGGGCAATTTCAAAGACAGTCAGTGCAGAATTAAAAAAAAAAAAGCTCTGAATTACACAACCCCCGCTCCACCGCTCCTACTAGCTTAGGGGGGTGTATTTTTTTTCCATTCTGTGCCACTTTCTGATGGTCATGTGCTGGTCGGAGCGAAGGGAATATTTCTTCCGTTTCGGGTGTATGCCCATTCAGGTCCGCTCGCATGTTCTTCTGCCTTGGCCAGCCGCCTGTTTATCTCCTTGCCTTCCCTGGCAGAGTGATCTTCTTCCGCTCCCCACCCAGTAGTAGCCGGGGACCGGAGAGTAAGACTTGACAAGCTGTGAGGCGGGCAGCGGCGGCAACGGGCAGAGAGTCGCTGATTGCCACCATTACTAGTAAGAAAAATAAAAAATTTGTCCCCGGATTTCATTTTAAAAATCTGGTCACCTTACTTTAGTATGTCACAGTACATGTTGGTATTCATGGTTCCCTCAATGAGCTGTAGCTTCCCAGTGCCGGCAGCACTCATGCAGCCCCAGACCATGACAATCCCATCAACATGCTTGACTGTAGGCAAGACACACTTGTCTTTGTACTCCTCACCTGGTTGCCACTGCCACACACGCTTGACACTAACACTCTGAACCAAATAAGTTTATCTTGAACTCATCAGCCACCAACAAGGTTCCAGTAATCCATGTCTTTAGTCTGCTTGTATTCAGCAAACTGTTTGCGGGCTTTCTTGTACATCATCTTTAGAAGAGGCCTCCTTCTGGGATGACAGCCATGCAGCACCTGCTCCCCATTCACACCTGAGACCTTGTAACACTAATGAGTAACATAACACCGGGGAGGGAAAATGGCTAATTGGGCACAATTTGGTGTACTCACTTTTGCTGCCAGCGGTTTAGACATTAATAGCTGTGTGTTGAGTTATTTTGAGGGGACAGCAAATTTACACTTATACAAGCTGTACGCTCACTACTTTACATTGTAGAAAAGTGTAATTTCTTCAGTGTTGGCACATGAAAAGATATAATAAAAATATTTACAAAAAATGTGAGGGTGTACTCACTTTTGTGAGATACTGTGTGTGTGTGTGTGTGTATATGTATATGTATATGTATGTATGTATATGTATGTATGTATGTATATATATATATATATATATATATATATATATATATATTGTGACAGCAGGAAGGTAAAGTCACCTGGTTGCATCCAGGGGGGTAGATATATTTCGCCCAGATTCAGGCTTTACGCCGACTTATACAACTAGGTGGAGAGTTGTATAAGCCCAGCTAAGGCTAGTGGGCTCATGGATGACTCATACCTCTAGGGAGAGTGCTGGGCGTCGTGCAGACAGGGAGTTGATGAGACCAGCTGAAGCTTGTCAGCTCATTTAGGCCTCTATAAGAACTCCCAGCTTCATTAGATGTTAGCTCATGCCTGGACCCAGACCTGTGTGGACTGTCTAGGGAGAGTGAACCCCTGTGCGGTGAGACAATACCTGTGTGGCTATTTGCTTGGACATTTAAAACCAGGGACTTAGGGACTAGGACAGCACTAGGCTGATCCCAGTTGTTAGTTAGGAAACCTGTATGTTTAGTCAGAGGTCAAGTTGACCAGGATTTATTTTGTTTATGTTTCTTTTGCTTTGCTGTGTTTTGTCACTGTAAATAGAAAATAAACCGCACCTTTTTGATTTTGAAAACCACAACCTCCGTTTGCTGGGCCTGTTTTTGTGTGGGGAGCCCATCTCGGGGGTCACACACACCCGCTGCCGAGCTAACCCCCTCACAGTTGGTGGAGAATGCGGGCAGTTTTTTTTTAAGCCAGCATGGAGGAGATACTGAAGCAGCTGGCTCTAGCAAATGCCAATCAACAGCAGACAAATGCAGGTTTGCAAAAGAGCCTTGCAGCTCAACAACAGAACTTCGCAGCCCAGCAGCAAGCTCATCAACAGAGCCTTGCAGCCCAGCAGCAGACAAACGCAACTTTGCAACAGAGTCTGGAGGCTCAGCAACAAGCCCAGCAGCAATCTGAGGCCCGCTTCATAGACCTGTTGCAGAAGCAAGAGCAGAGACTACAACAACAGATGGAAGCAGCAATGCGGCAACGTCCGCAGACCAGTGAGGAAAGCCGTCCCACTAATACCGCGTCCTTTGGGGTGAGTCGTTTATTGACAAAAATGACTGGAGAGGATGATCCAGAGGTATTTTTGACCACATTTGAAAGGACCGCTGAAAGAGAAAAGTGGCCTGAGGAGCAGTGGGCTGGACTGGTGGCTCCTCTGTTAACTGGTGAATCGCAGAAAGCTTACTATGACCTAGAGCCTAACCAAGCAAAAGACTATGTGATGCTAAAAGCTGAAATATTGGCAAGGCTGGGTGTCACCCAGGCTGTCCGGGCTCAGCGTGTGCATAACTGGACTTTCCAGCTTGGAAAACCCCCCAGGTCTCAAATGTATGATCTCATTCACCTGAGCAGAAAGTGGCTACAGCCAGAGACTTTGTCCGCACCAAAGATTGTGGAACGTGTTGTAATGGATCGGTTTTTGAGAGCTCTTCCTACTGCCATCCAAAAGTGGGTAAGCCATGGAGACCCAGAGACGGCCGATGGTCTTGTGGATCGTGTGGAGAAATACTTGGCTACAGAGAACCTGACGGCCTCTTCCAGAGACACTCGGACTTTCCACCCTAAGACCAGACCATCCCCAGGGGCGGATAAGAGGATTCCAAGGGGTGAGGGTGGAGAGAGTGAGAGGGTGGGAGCTCTACCCCAAGTTTGGCGAGAACAGCCTGGGAAATCAGCGGCTCAAGAGGCCGCAAGAAGGATCGTTTGCTACCGCTGCCGGCAAGCGGGACATATTGCAGCCAATTGCCCGGTTGTGGAGGAACCCATGCAGTGTGACTTTCTGACGGGCAGACGTCAGTCGCTGTGTGCGACAGTCGCATGCACTGCCATTCGAGGAACTGAGAAACATTTATGCAAAATGTGTGTTAATGGTAGAAATGTTGTGGTATTGCTGGATTCAGGTAGCCTTGTGACCCTGATAAAGGCTGAGTTAGTTAAAACAGAGGTCTCTGGGAATAGCAAGGTAGCTGTTATTTGTGTGCATGGGGACACCCGAGAGTATCCAGTGACTACAGTGTGTTTCGAGACCCCCAAAGGTACCCTCTCTCATCCAGTGGGCTTAGTATCTCAGTTACCGCATGACGCCATTGTGGGAAGGGATTTTCCGAAGTTCTGGGAACTGTGGGATGATCCTGAGCCCCCCACTGGTGCCCCTATGTACCAGGAATGTGATAGCCAGAACTCCCCTGAGAGTGGTGAGGACTCTCCGGAATTTCCCTTATCAGTATTGGCAGGGGAGACTCAAGAAACTGGAGAGGAGCCCACCTCCTCAGACGAAAACCTACCGTCTGTGGAGTTTTCTGATCTGGAGGTTCACAGGGAAAATTTTGCCACAGAACAGTTAAAAGACCCCGCCCTAATAAAGGCACGGGAAAACGTAGTGGAAATAGATGGCGAGTTAGTGAACCCAGATAATACCTGCACTTACCCATACTTCAGCGTAGAGAAGGACCTACTGTATCGGGTGGCAAAAAGGGCAGAAGAAACCGTTGAGCAGCTTGTGGTGCCCAAACCTTACAGGAAGTTGGTGTTGGAGTTGGCCCATGGGCACATTCTTGGAGGTCATCTGGGGACAGAGAAAACCCGAGAGAGGGTATTACAGAGATTCTATTGGCCGGGGGTGATGAAGGACATAGAAAATTATTGTTCCTCCTGCCCTGTGTGTCAGAGGTCGGCCCCGATGCCACATTTCCGTAGCCCGCTGGTCCCTCTACCCATCATTGAGGTCCCGTTTGAGAGGATCGCCATGGATTTGGTAGGTCCTATAATCAAGTCCGCTAGGGGGCACCAGTACATATTAGTTATAATGGACTATGCCACCCGTTATCCAGAAGCGATCCCTCTCCGAAATACCTCAGCCAAAACCATAGCCAAAGAGCTATCTCTTGTGTTTAGCCGGGTGGGTATTTGTAAAGAACTGCTTACGGACCAAGGTACACCCTTTATGTCCCGGGTTATGAAGGAGCTGTGTAAATTGTTCAAAGTGACGCAATTACGTACATCTGTGTATCACCCCCAAACCGATGGGCTGGTTGAAAGGTTCAACAAAACCCTAAAACAAATGTTGAAGAAAGTGGTGGATAGAGATGGAAAGGATTGGGACTGTCTACTTCCTTATCTGATGTTTGCTATTAGGGAGGTGCCCCAATCCTCTACGGGATTCTCCCCCTTTGAGTTACTGTATGGGAGACACCCAAGAGGGCTGTTGGATATTGCCAAGGAAACTTGGGAAAGTGAGAGTTCTCCCCACAGGAGTGTGATTGAGCATGTCGCCCTGATGCAAGACCGAATTGCACAGGTAATGCCCATCGTGAAGGAACATTTGGCCCAAGCGCAGTTAGCACAGCAGAGAGTGTACAACCGTGGAGCCAAGACCCGTACCTTTTCCCCGGGGGATAGGATACTGGTACTTGTCCCTACGGTTGAAAGTAAATTCCTTGCCAAATGGCAAGGCCCCTACGAGATAATGGAAAAAGTGAGCGAAGTGAATTACAAGGTCAGACAACCAGGAAGGCGAAAGCCCGAACAGATCTATCACGTTAATCTGTTGAAAGCCTGGAGGGATAGAGAGTCCCTAGTCGCAGACACTTGGTCACCAGGTCAAACTGGTTGCGTGATTCCTGAGGTTGGAATAGCAGCCACCTTGTCACAACCCCAACAACAGGAGGTTAAGGAGTTTGTGCTTCGCAACAAGGAGGTATTCTCTGAGCTGCCGGGACAAACATCTGGGGTAGAGCATGACATCATTACCCCGCCCGGTGAAAGGGTGAAGTTAAAACCCTATCGGATCCCAGAGGCCCGACGGGAGGCAATACGGGAGGAAGTACAGAAAATGCTGAACTTAGGGGTGATAGAGGAGTCCCAAAGTGATTGGTCTAGTCCCATTGTGTTGGTGCCTAAACCGGATGGGAGCTGGCGATTTTGTAACGATTTTCGTCAGTTGAACAAAGTTACAAAATTTGACACCTACCCCATGCCACGTATAGATGAGTTGATCGACCGGCTGGGAACAGCCCGATACATGACGACTCTTGACCTCACAAAAGGGTATTGGCAAATCCCCCTGGCCAAGTCGGCCAAAGAGAAAACCGCATTTGTAACCCCAGACGGGGCGTTCCAATACAAAAGAATGCCGTTCGGGTTACAGAATGCGCCGGCCACATTCCAGCGGAAAATGGACCAGATGCTGAGGCCCCATCGGAAGTATGCTGCGGCTTACCTGGATGACATAATTGTCCATAGCACAGATTGGGCCTCACATCTGCCAAAAGTGCAAGCAGTCCTGGACTCTGTTCGGGAAGCGGGGTTTACGGCTAACCCCAAGAAGTGTACCATTGGGCAGGAGGAGGCCAAATATCTTGGGTACACCATTGGGAGGGGAGTAATAAAACCCCAACTCAACAAAGTCGAGGCCATCCAGAGTTGGCCACGTCCCAACAGCAAGAAGCAGGTACGAGCCTTTCTGGGAATCGCTGGGTATTATCGGCGATTCATTCCCCACTTTGCTTCTAAGGCTGTGCCCCTAACCAACCTGACGAAGGGGAAAGGGTCGGTCATGATTAAATGGACCCCCGAGGCTGAGGCAGCATTCCAATTCTTGAAACAAGCCTTATGTAGCCAGCCAGTGTTGTACTCACCCGACTTCTCTAAAGACTTTGTCGTACAAAGTGATGCGTCAGATGTGGGGTTAGGAGCAGTATTGTCCCAGGTCTGGAACGGGGAAGAGCACCCAGTCATTTACCTCAGCAGGAAGTTGAAGTCCCATGAGGTAAATTACGCCACGGTTGAAAAGGAGTGTTTAGCGGTGAAGTGGGCTCTAGATTCCCTTCGGTACTATCTGCTAGGTAGGCACTTTGACATGGTTACGGATCACGCTCCGTTAAAGTGGATGGCTCAAAACAAGGAGACAAATAGAAGAGTGAATAGGTGGTTCCTGGCCCTACAGGAATTCAACTTCACAGTAAAGCATCGCCCTGGCGTTCAAATGGGGAATGTGGATGCTTTGTCTCGAGTACATGAATGCCTGATTGCTGGTGTTCCAACCCCAAGGTTAAAACAAGAGGGGGGGGTATGTGACAGCAGGAAGGTAAAGTCACCTGGTTGCATCCAGGGGGGTAGATATATTTCGCCCAGATTCAGGCTTTACGCCGACTTATACAACTAGGTGGAGAGTTGTATAAGCCCAGCTAAGGCTAGTGGGCTCATGGATGACTCATACCTCTAGGGAGAGTGCTGGGTGTCGTGCAGACAGGGAGTTGATGAGACCAGCTGAAGCTTGTCAGCTCATTTAGGCCTCTATAAGAACTCCCAGCTTCATTAGATGTTAGCTCATGCCTGGACCCAGACCTGTGTGGACTGTCTAGGGAGAGTGAACCCCTGTGCGGTGAGACAATACCTGTGTGGCTATTTGCTTGGACATTTAAAACCAGGGACTTAGGGACTAGGACAGCACTAGGCTGATCCCAGTTGTTAGTTAGGAAACCTGTATGTTTAGTCAGAGGTCAAGTTGACCAGGATTTATTTTGTTTATGTTTCTTTTGCTTTGCTGTGTTTTGTCACTGTAAATAGAAAATAAACCGCACCTTTTTGATTTTGAAAACCACAACCTCCGTTTGCTGGGCCTGTTTTTGTGTGGGGAGCCCATCTCGGGGGTCACACACACCCGCTGCCGAGCTAACCCCCTCACAATTTATATAGCGCACCCACCCCAGCCTTTACCTGCTTTTCTTATATGTTGGCTCCTTCGCAGGGAAGACAGAGGCCGCGTACATACGACCGGTTTTCTCTGCAAAAAACGACAAGAAAACTGCAGAGAAAACCCGGCTGTGTGTATGCGGGTTTCCGTTTTCTCGTCAAGAAAACTGCCCAGATTCCCCAACGAGAAAAAAGACGACCTGCGGTCTTTTTTCTCGTCGAATCTCGACGAGAAACCCGAGCGTGTGTACACTTACCTGTCGCCGTGGAAACCCGCGCATGCTCGAAATGACTTTGACGCATGCGCGGTAGCTTCATAGGCATAGGGTGTAGCAAGATGGCGGCGACGGCATCGAATGTGACGAGCGCACACTCGTCGTAGTCGATGACGTCACCGCGTTCGTGCCATTCAAAAGAACGGCGGTTCTTTTGAATCGTACGTGTGTACACTCGGCCGGGACAAGTTTCTTGTCAAGATTCTCGTCAGGAAAAACAACGTTTTTTTCCTGACGAGAACCTCGGCCGTGTGTACGAGGCTTGAGGCACACCGCACCACAAGCCCATACCCTCCTGGATGGGGAGGTTGAGCGGTGTTAGTTTTCTCGGGCCTGCTTAAAACCTCCAGAGCTGACTTCGTTTCTAGGGTAGCCAGAAACAAGTCCTTAGTTCTCCCCAGTAAGCAACTGTCCACACCAACTGAAAAGTCCAACTTATTATTTATTCTTAAGGGCAATAAATAGTCTCTTTGAGAGCAGACAGGTTAAGACAAACACGGGTCAGATAAGGTGGGAGGAGGTCCAGGCACAAACTTAATTTAAGGTTTCTCCTATTCTGATTTGCACGAACAGGCTTGGCGCACGGTCCCTGCCACGGACCATGAGGTTGGTCACTGCCACTGACCGGGTGAATAGTTGCAAGTCACTGCCACTGATCTGGTGTGCGTAGAGTCACTGCCACTGTGACATAAAGAACCTGCACTTCCTTCCTTGAGTAACTTAGCCCTTTTTAGGATAAGAACATCCCTCCGGAGAGTTACCAGAGGCCCCCTCTGTCACCACGACTCTGCGCTGGGTCTTCAGAAAGGGTCACCTCCCTGGCCTCCTCATCCTGGATACGGGTCCCCTCACAAGGCAGATCCCTGGGAGCCTCAATCCTTAGCGGACCCCAGTCGAAGGTTGCTGGGTTCAGGGCCCACACCAAAGTACCTCACCCCAGACTGAAGGTGTCTGGGATGGAACAGCAGCTCCATCTCCAGGCCTAGGGCACCCGAAGACAGCCCACCCACACCCAGGCCTAAGGTGCCTGAGCGCGGAACCGACCAGGCCTCCGGGCCTAGGGCACCCGGAGGCGACACACACCCATGCCTAAGGTGCCTGGGCGTCGACCCCTCTGGAAGCTGGCCGCCCCCTTTTATATCCTCTCCCGACAGGCACAGCAGGTTCCCCGCCCCGCCGTACTGCTGCCGAGAGAGGACAAAAAGAGGCACAACCTTGTACTGCGGTTCAACCCGGGCCCATGGCAACAGCGCCACCCATAGGCCCCAGGGAACTGCACACCAGTACTATCGCCCAGGGATAGAAATGGTCCATGAAACCTAACAATTAGTGCATCTGAGCCTAGTTACCACTCAGATGCTCCCCCTAAATATGGCACCCCGCTACACACACATTATATAAATGGGCAGCCCTATGTGTGACAAACTTCAGCAAAGAAGCCCAAGTACATTTTTATAGCTCCCAACTGTCCCTGATTTTGAGGGACTGCCCCTCATTCAGAACAAAGTCCCTCTTTCCTCCTCATTTGTCCCTCATTTTGGTCTGATCTATATAGTTGTATATGCTTATCTGCATATATAAGTCACTCCAATAAGGGGTGGATTGGAAAGGCATGTAAAGCCTGTGGGGTTCTTAGAGAACTCAAAGAGGGAACCGAAGCTTCGGCCACCTCAGCTGAGGGTAACTTATAAACCAAACAAACCAACTCTGTAAGGGATTGCACTTGCAATTTTTGAGATTGCGAGGCTGAGAAAGGTATACACTTTTTATCTTTGCCAGTGCTAAACCTTTCACCCAATTTCAAAAGCTAGTAAAAAGGAAAAGTAGTGGTAAAAAAAAGCACTTGTGGATTTGACTAATCCTTTTTTTTGTATAATTCTCATTTAAGGGGGTGTGCCCTATGCCTACATACTATTGCTAATAGGTGTCCCTCGTTCCCATCTTAAAAAGTTGGGAGGTATGCATTTACACTTCACTCTTTGCGAGCTTCTCGTACCATGCGCCTCTTGCTTAACCCGTTTGGGGTCCCATTAACAATGAATTATACTGCAAGCACTTTAAAGTGGTAGTAAAGCCATGTTTTGAAAAACTGGTTACAGGCAGGATATTTATGACAGAAGAAAGCTTGTTGGTCTCTACTGTCATAGGAGCTTTCACCAACCTGTCAGCTGTAATGGACATGTGCAGCTCAATGAACATTTGCGGCTCCCGATCTGTGCTGCAGTGATGTGACTCCTGCGCATGCAGCCTGGCCAATCAAGCGGCTAAAGACACAGAACCTGGAATGAAGACCAGGCGAAGATGGAAGCATCTGGAATCTGCCAGATCAGTCACAGCGCAGCGCTTGAGGGCTTCTTTGGCAGGTAAGTCTGCCATAATGTGCTAATATGCTGGGTATATTGACATATACCTGCAAGGGGCCCCTAAAGGAAAAAAATAGGACTTTACTACCGCTTTAAGCATTTTTTTTGTGCAATTTTGTGTGCATTGACATGCTACATTAGTGTCAACAGCAAGCTATTTTTACTATGAAAGCTGTATAAGATGAGACTTGAAGAAGGCCAGCATATGTGTGACCAGGTGAAAGCTATGCTAGAAATCATAGAGCAACTGTGTGCCATCGGAGAGGACATCAAAGATAACCATACTGTTGCTCTGCTCCTCTGCAGCCTTCCTGAGACATATACTGCTCTTATTAATGCTTTAGAAACCAGACCCGAGCAGGAACTAACACTGAAATATGTCAAAGGCAAATTAATCAATGAACATGAAAAAAGGAAGGAAAATACGCACCATGATGACAACGCTTTTAAGCACAAAGCACAACAAAGTTAGCAAAGCCTGTTTTCCCTGTAAAAAAAGCGGTCACTTAAAAAAGGACTGTTCTATTTTGAAAGCTGAGCTGCGAAAGCTAGAGCTATCCACAAAAGAAAGAGTCAAAGCAACCACAAAGGAATCGTGCAGACACATCATGGAGTGGCACCTTTAAAGTAACACAGAGTGGCAATCCACGTGGTTGGTGCATAGGTGCGACAAGCCACATTTTATTAGTGAAAAATCTTTCAAACAACGGTCTTACAGTTTAGTTACAGGATGATGAATGCACAATTCACAAAAATTAAACGATTCCTCGCAAAAGGAAAACTGGATGATCACCTATACAGGCTCATCACTACAGACCTGCAAGCCAACATACTCTCTACTCTCTAATGACCTACACAGCAAATGTATTCACTTATGACTGGGGCACAGAAGTCCAGAAGCTATACAGGACATTATAAAGAGAGGCTTGGCAGAAGATTTGACAATAGCGCCTTGCAAAGTGCTTATGAAATGCAAGTGCTGTATAAAAGAAAAAGCTACATGTGCTCCCCTTCCACAGACATTGCAAAGAAAAACGACCCATCCCCTGCAGCTCATATACAGTGACGTATGCGGTCCAATGAAAACTCCCAAGTCAGGCGGGAACCAATATCTACTGACTTTCATTGATGATTATTCCAGGTACACAACCACTTATCTGATGAAACACAAAAATGAAACATCAGAGAAACTTCAAGAGTTTGTTGCCATGTCTAGAAACAAATTCCAACAGAAATCAGGATTAATGCACACCGACAATGGAGGAGAATACATAAGCAAAGAAGTGGCCTCATATCTGAAGAGACAAGGAATAGTACACCAGACAACCACACCATACACTCCTGAACAAAACGGTGTAGCAGAAAGGAAAAAATCACACTCTTATAGAAATGGCCAGATGCATGTTGTCGGATGCCAACCTTCCTCACAAGTACTAGGGAGAAGCAGTTTTGATTGCAACCTACCTACAGAACAGACTACCCTCAAGAGCTATTAAAAGTACTCCATTTGAAATGTGGCATGGATTAAAGCCTAGCATAGGGCACATCAGACTGTTTGGATGTAAAGCATATGCCTATATTCCAAGTGAATAGCGATTCAAGCTGGTGAACAGAGCCATAGAGGGCATTCTAGTATTCTACAGCGGGCAAACTAAGGGTTACAGAATTCTACACCCAAAGACTGACAAAGTGACAATAAGCCATAGTGTTTATTTTAATGAGAGCCCATCACCAGAAACACCAATCCCTGAAAGCTGAGAAGTGAATATGCCAAGCAAACCAGAAAAAAGGTTTGACCAAGGCAAACCTGTGCAGGAGTCAGAACAAGAGGTGGAACTCAATATGCCTAAATCAAGTTCCCCACCAGATCCTGCTGAACTGCCTGAAGTCAGAAAATTCCAATCGCACTACAAAGGGGATACCACCCCGCAAGCTGTCATACACTGTCAAAACACACAGCATACTTGAACCAATATCCTGGGAAGACATAAACAAACCACTAAAACGTGATGCCAATAAATGGAGAAAGGCAGCAGAAGAAGAATTAAAGTCACTTCAAGAAAATAAAACCTGGATACTCACAGAGCTCCCTCCTAACCGCAAAACTATATGTAGTGGGTGGTCATATTTAGGGGAGGCATCTGAGTGGTATCAGGCTCAGATGCAACAATTGTTAGGATTCCTGGACCAATTTATGTCAGTGGAGGATATCAATGGTGTCTAGTTCCCTGCGGCCTATAGGTGGCACTGTTGCCATAGGCTGGGGTTGAACCACCTTTGGGGTGAGGTACTCTCTGGAGGCCTGGGGCCCAGTACCTTCGACTGGGTCCCGCAAGGGATCGAGGGCTCCTAGGGTGTCCTCCGGTGTTGGACACCCGAATCTGGGACGAGGAGGCCAGGGAGGTGACCCTTCCGAAGACCCAGTGCAGCATTTGCTGGTGACGGCGGGGCCTCTGGTAACTGTCCGGATGGATGTCCTCTCTATGACCGGGGCCATTTCCTTTAGAAGGTAGTCCACGTTCTCATGGTCTGTGGCAGGGACCCATCGTGAATTAGGTCGGTGGCAGAGACCCAACAACCAGGTCTGTGGCAGAGGCCTTATTCATCTGGTCTGTGGCAGAGACCCTCCTCACGGTCGGTGGCAGCGACTGTGCGCCAAGCCTGTTCGCGCTATAACGGAACAGGAGAAAACCCAAGTTCAAGTTTGTGCCTGGACCTCCTCTTCACTGTGTTCTGTTCTATGTCTGACCAGTCGCTCTTAAAGGACTATTTATTGCTCTGAAGAATAAATAAGTGTTGGACTTTCAGTGGTGTGGAACTTGACTTTCTGGGAGTTAAAGGGTCATTCTCAAGGGAAGTTTTGGCTCTGGACAGGGGCACAGGCCCGAAGGTAAAAGGTTATAGCTCACACCTCTGCACATAAGAAGATACGAGTTGTTGGTGCGCCACACTCTCCTCCCTGGTCCCCTAGACGAGAGCCATTGATCGGGAAGTGAAGGAGGGAGTGAGAGGTGAGGTCGCTAAATGTAGAAAGTAAGTGGACTTTCAAAGTAAAGTCAGACGCAGAAGGGAATATCCACAAATACAAAGCCAGACAAGTTGCCATGGGTTACTCCCAGAAATTCGGTGAACATTACGATGAAACATTTGCTCCCATCGTAAAATACTCCATCAGAGCACTTCTTAGTGTTGCAGCCGGGAAGGGCATGCAAGTCAAACACCTAGATGTTAAAACTGCTTTCCTATATGGAGACATTAAGGAAGACCTCTACACGGAGCAACTACCAGAGTGTGCGCAAGGAGACAACCTTGTGTGTAAACTTCAGAAGAGCATCTACAGTCTTAAGCAATCTGCAGGGATGTGGAATGAGAAAGTGAACAAAGTACTTACCAGAGAGGGATTCTCAAGAAGTAAAGCAGACCCCTGTCTATGCTGATGACTTTATAACTTGTTTTGAACAAGAAGGGGATTACAATCAGTTTACAAAATTAAAGAAAATTTTAAAATCAAAGAGCTAGGGAATATTAGCTACTATCTAGGAATCCAAATAGAGTGAGAAGAAGATGGAAGTTATCTTCTCAACCAATCTCAGAAAATCTTCATATGCAAGATGCAAAGGAAGTGAAAACTCCTATGGAACTAAGGTTGCCACCTGTTCAGGATTCACCCGGACAGTCCGGGTTTTGAAACATGTGTCCGGGTTTCCATCTTCCTGAAACCCGGACACATTATTCAGGCTGGGCTTTGGCTCCCCCAGTAACAGATAATCACACAAAAATCTGTTGCTGAAGCTGTGGGCATCTGTCTAGGGGCAGGTTTGGCATCACTGGGGGGGGTGGGATGATGATGTCAGCAAGAGCAGTTTGGCCACACCCACTGTTCACCGCAGCGATTATAGTTACTACTCTCCTTGGGGCACCCAAAGGTGTCCCAGGACTTTTAGAATCCTATAGTGTATACTACGGGGGAAAAAAATTGACCCTGTGCCACTAAAGTGTTCGGGTTTGGTTTGAAGAAAAGGTGGCAACCCTATATGGAACCAGGCTATCAAAAGAGCACTCAGGTGTGACAAGCCACATGACTAGCGATGATACCTTCTTCAAAAACCTTGATTACAGTGCAAAATACAAAGTTTTGCTAGCAAACAGGAAAAGCATCACATCCAGGGCCGTTTGAAGGAATTTGGGGGCCCCAAGCAAAATGGACATGGAGGCCCCCCCAACCCCCCCCCCCCCCCCGCGCACTCACGCAAAGCCTACAGGAACCACAGCATAGCAATACAGTTTAAACTCACCCACACTTTATATAAATAAAAAAGGTTTACAGTGCAAATACTGCTGTTGCATATAATCCAACATACTTAAAACACATACACACTCACATTAACATTAAGATGCTGCTTAGGACTGTTTATGGACAGTGGGATGGACAGGGGGACTCTGCACTGTAATATCCACATCATCTCCCCCACTGTAATATCCAGATCTCCCCCCTGTACTGTCCACATCTCCCCCACTGTAATGTCCACTGTTAAAATAATAAAAATATTCAAAAATAATTATGGAGTGATAAAGTCTCTAATAGTTCCACAAATAAAATAATAAATAAGTTTTCTTGAAAAGTAGTAAAGAATCTGTCAGTCTTTCTATGGCTCCACAAGCATGTACTTGTACATGATTTCTGTTCTGTCCAGTAATCCAGGCCAGGATTAGGATCCCTGAATATTCGTGCGCTTTTCTCCTGCAAACAACTTCCTGGTCACAGCAGCCTGCTTCTCCATCCCAATCCCCACTATTGGAGAAATGTCCAGTATCAGGGTTTTTTTTATTTTTTATTTACTAAATAAAAAATAAAAAAAACCCTGATACTGGACATTTCTCCAATAGTGGGGATTGGGATGGAGAAGCAGGCTGCTGTGACCAGGAAGTTGTTTGCAGCCGCGCACTAATATTCAGGGATCCTGATCTGGCTGAATTACTGGACAGAAGAACAGAAATCATGTACAAGTACATGCTTGTGGAGCCATAGAAAGACAGATTCTTTACTACTTTTCAAGAAAACGTATTTACTATTTTATTTGTGGAACTATTAGAGACTTTATCACTCCATTAAAAAGTCATTCACTGACTTACCTTTTCCAGAGGCACTGTCTGGCGGGCAAAATATGATCCGACCGCAATGGGAGTTGTAGCACGCCTGCGCTGCCTTCCTGAGTGACTGTGACTGACACTGACTCCTCCCCCAGGAGCAGGGAGCATCAGCACGTAGCTGCCGTTGTGGACTACAACTCCCATAAGCAATAGCGGCGGCCTGTCACCGCCGGGTGTACCAAGATGGCCGCCGCTCCGGAGCTAGGCCGAAGCCGCGGCCTTTCCTAAGGCTGCAATCCGCGGATCGGCTCCGGGCGAAAATCGAGGACAGTGACAAGCAGCAGGCTAGGGCCCTAGGCCAGCTCGGGGCCCCAAGCAATTGCTTGTTTTGCCTGTCCTGTTCCGACGGCCCTGATCACATCAGAAGGTAAAGGCCAGGGATTCCTGAATTGCATTACACCACAAGGCAAGCAGAGTATCCTTGTAAAGAAAGTGCTGTATGTTCCAGAACTAGAAGGCAGAATTCTATCAGTGAAAAGTCTTGCAAACAAAGGTCTCATAGTTAAGTTCCAGGATGATGAATGCACAATTTACAATAAGCGATTCCTCGCAAAAGGAAAACTGGATGATCACCTATACAGGCTCATCACCCCAGACCAGCAAGTCAACATAGTCTCTAATGACCTACACAGCAAATGTATTCACTTATGGCACAAGGGACTGGGGCACAGAAGTCCAGAAGCTATACAGGACATTATAAAGAGAGGCTTCTCAGAAGATTTGACAATAGCGCCTTGCAAAGTGCTTATGAAATGCAAGTGCTGTATAGAAGTAAAAGCTACACATGCTCCCCTTCCACAGGCACATCCAAGATGCAAAGTAAGTGAAAACTCCTATGAACCAGGCTTTCAAAAGATCAATGAAGCAGAAAACTTACTACCCAATAATGATACGTATCGCAGAGCAATCAGTAAGGTGCTACATGCTGCCACTGGGACAAGACCAGACATATCTGCAGCAGTGGGCATACTATGCAAGAAAGTGTCAGCACCCTGGAATGCAGTAAAACGAGTGATGCAGTACCTCAAAAGAACAGTTCAGATGAAGTTACGGTTACCTGCAACATCAGATCCAACACTGGTCGGATATGTGGATGCTGATTGGGCTGGGGACTGCGCAGACCGCAAATCCACAAGTGGATTCATCTTCCAGTATGGCGAAGGAACCATAAGTTGGTCTAGTCGAGAGCAAGCAACTGTCGCTCTATCTTCAACTGAAGCAGAGTCAATTGCAGCAGCACACGCATGTCAAGAAGCGATATGGATTTGTCAACTTTTTGTGGACTTTGGGATAGACATGTCAAAACCAATTCCCATTTTTGAAGACAACCAGGGATATATAAAGCTTACTCAATCAGAAAGGGCCAATCCTAGGTTTGATGTCACATATCACCTACTGAAGGAAAATCAAGAGCAAGGTGTTATTGACATTCAATACTGCCCGTCAGAGGAGATGACTGCTGATGCACTCACAAAGCCTTTGTTGAAGGAGCGTCATAGTTATTTACAGAAGAAGCTGAATGTAATTTGACAAAGCACATGCTGTTGAGAAGGGGTGTTGGAAAAGCAACAGCAATCAGGTTTTTATACTGTGAACTATATATTGTATGCATTATACCTATCTATACAGCAGGTGGCACTGCTGAGTTATAGTGTATATTCTATGTTAATGTAATCACTGGATGTACCAGGGGTATAAAAGGATGATTTACATTTACATGGCTCCACCGAGTATCGTAAAATTATTATTTTTGAGATTTGTTAAAGAAGTGTTATATCAATGAACCTTCAGTTGTAAAGCGTCAGTAAACCCAAAATGTATTTTCCGTGATTGACTTCCTAACTACTTTCCCTATTTGTGTTCAGGGTTTTGTTAAACTGTAAATTGAATACTTACCTTTCCGTAATTTTCCTTTCCTGGTGCCTATCCATGGCAGCATACATATGGTTGGTTACTCTGCCCCAACCAACCCACAGGACCAATTATAACTCTTTAAAAGAGTGTCAGCCCCCCCCCATACACCATTCTTGTAACTAGACTCAAACATTTAAGGATTATAAAAAGGGAGGGCGTATGCTGCCATGGTTAGGCACCAGGAATAGGAAAATTACGGAAAGGTAAGTACCGTATATACTCGAGTATAAGCCGACCCGAATATAAGCCGATGCACCTAATTTTATCACAAAAAACTGGGAAAACTTATTGACTTGAGTATAAGCCTAGGGTGTCCATCTGCATGCCTCACTGTGCCTCACTTTGCCTCACTGTGTCCATGTGCATGCCTCACTGTGCCCATGCCTCACTGTGCCTTGCCTCACTGTGTCCGTGACTAGACTGATGTTTAACATGGGAGTCTATGGAAGGGGTGCCCGGCTTTGAAAAATCAGTGCACCCCGGCTGTAGGTCCCCTAGACAACAAACTTTGCACACATATAGAGGAGAAATTGGGCTACATGTGTACCAAGTTTCGGGTCCAGGGGACCTAGGACCGGCCGGTACCTGGTCTCCAAATTGACAGGAGAAATTACAGTTTAACATGGGAGTCTATGGAAGGGGTGCCCGGCTTTGCAAAATCGTTGCTTCCCGGCCATAGGTGCCCCGGACAACAAACTTTTGCAAACTTATAGAGGAAAAGTGGGGCTATATGTGTGCCAATATTTGCGTTCATGGGACCTACAGACGGCCGGTACTGGGTCCCCAAAGTCCGGGAGATCAGTCGCAAAAAGGTGACTCGAGTATAAGCAGAGGGGGACATGTTTAGCACAAATAAATGTGCTGAAAAACTCGGCTTATACTCGAGTATATACAGTATTCAATTTTCCGTTTTCCTGGTGCCTTCCGTGGCAGCATACATATGGTTAATAGTCGTGGGGAGCAAGTGCAACCAGGACTAGACCATAGTAGGACATGAATGAGGTAAAAGACAACCATTTTGCCGACTGACAGAGTTTCCGGGGAAAATCGCGATACGGCTGCCCAGGAAAAAGCCATTCCTTGGGTAGAGTGAACACTCATTGATTTTGGAACTGGAGGACCACTAGCTTGATATGTCCACTGAATGAGATGAATGATTGAACTTGCCAAAGTTGTCCTTCGTGTTTTATATTTTTAATATCGTTAGGGATCCAAGAGGAAGCCTGCTGATCTTACGAGAGGTGTTGTGTCAGACTACTGCAATGTCTGGGAGTCCTTGCCATATCCAGCTTGTGTAGCTTCAGGGTTGTTGAATCTTTCCCTAAAAGCTGGAAGCACCCATTCCTGGCCAAGGTGGTTTGTAGAGGGAATTCTAGACACAAACTGGTGAAAACGATCGGAGATGCACCCTTCTTGGAAGAACGTAATATCGGAGTCCTTCTCCCTTAGGGTCTGGGTTTCCGAGACTCTTCAGCCAACGACGACGGTGACTTAAGAAAAAAGGAATTTGCTTTGAGAGTAAAGTCTTCTAGAGAGCAATCTTGTGATTATGCGAGTGGGGCAGCTGCAGGTGCACTGAGCACCGAAGGCAAATTTTCCTTGGGACGTAGTGATTCACCCGGAGATCTTAAACTAAGAATTGTTTTTAAGAAAAGAACGCTCTATCAGAGGATTCAAAACCCATCTGATGACTGGCAAGGCTAAAAAGGCTGGGACCTGAACCTCCAGGGAGTTAAGTCCCAGAGCTAAATCTAGCCGGGATGCACAGGACTGAGATGGCTAGTTTCGGCGAATTTCAAAAACTTCTTCCAAATCCTGTCGTAGGTACTAATGGTGGACGTTTTATTGGCCTGAAGCAACCTTTGTAAGACTCCATGGGAGCAACCTAATTATACTAGCTTTTCTTTGCTCAACTTCCGGACGCTCAACTCCAGGATCTCTGGATGCGGATGGAAGAGGTCTTCCCAGGACCTACGTTTGTGCGTGCTGAAAGGATCGCCAAGGGACAATTTGGACAGTAGAGTGAACCGAGGTCTTCTTGACCAATAAGGAACTACTCCTCAGATGAATACTTGTCTTTCTGTTAGGTGATGGCGCTCCGTTGGACAAGGGGCATCCAACCCCGCCGGTCCCCTTGGAATACCTTGTGAAGAAGCGAGGTGCCTTGCTATTTGAGAGGAAATGCACACAGAAAAAGAAACTCTGAGGACTGCCTCATTGGGGGTAGACCCATTGGAAGGTCTACTTATAATAAGGACCAATCGTTGGTGTTGACAAATTTCCTTGAAAGGTGATCTGCCAGGCAATTCTGGAGAATTGGACTATAAGATGCTCTGAGGCTGGGGCAACCCCTTCTGCCCTTGAGTATTATCGGGGTTAACTCATTGGACGATAACCCGTTATGTGTGTTTTTTTCTTGGCTCTGCACACAGGTTAAGGTTGGCTCGTTGATCATTTGTAGTGGGATGAATTTGCCTCTCAAAGAAGATGCCTAGGCGAGACATTGCCATGTAAGCTGCACCTAACTGCAGTATGTTGGAGCTTTAAGCTCTCTGTACTGACCTGCCACCTGTCCTGGAACAACCAATTTTCCGAAGTGGACATCTCAATCTTGTCCTCTGATGCAAGAGTGAATCAAAACATGGAACCAAGCTGGCAGTAACTCCACAGGTTGTGAGGACCTGTTCTCCATCATAATCAGAGTTTTCTGAGATAAGAATTTCCTCTTTCTCATGGAGAGAAAGTCCCCTGCTGAAAAATGCAGAGATGCTACCGTGCCCACTGCACTGCAGGAGGAGAATAACCCCAGGAGATTCAGACATTCTGCTGCCGATTCTGCTTGTCACCGTATTTAGTCTATGATTTGAGGGATTTCTTCTGTAAAGGTAGACGTCACCCCCTTAGGGGTACAGAACAAGGATCAGAGGAAAAACCTTTTCCCACGCTGGCAAAACTGACCCCCTTTTTTTTGGAGTAGTTTATTGACCAACCGTAAATGCTAAAGTGTACACCACCTTCTGTAGGTGTGTTTTGGATGCTTCATTGTGATGAGGCAGGAATAGTGTACCATCTTGTTAGTGTAGGATATGTAACCTCTTCTCCTGAAGCGAGCCAATATTGCCACTAGCCCCTTTTTTGTAAAGGTTCTGGGGCTGATGATGTGCCGAAAAGTAGGCTGTGAAACTGTGGATGAGGGTCCTCAATTTTTGGGGACGTGGAAAAGGGCTGGAAGACATGATGAGTAGGTAAGCGTTATTGAGGTCTATAAAGACCACCTAATCCTCTGGTCGAATTGCTAGGATTACAGTATTTAGAGATTTTATCTTGCAATGTTCCAGCCCGATGGATACCATTCAAATGCCTTAGATCCGGAACCGACTGCACTCAACTCAATTTCAGCCACTTGTTTTCTTTTTTCTTTTTAAAAAAGGTACTCTAAGAGGTTGGGCAACAAAACCACCAAAACCTTTCTGATTCTGGAGCCGATGTTACTTTCCTTTGATGTATCAACTCTTGTATCTTTCCTCTGGATTTTGGTGGGTAGAAACAAGGCATGGGGTGAGCTGTGCTTGAATCTCCAGGAGTGGCTGTGGAGGATTGTAGAAGTGACCCATTGAACTGCATAGGATCTTCACCCAAACTGGAGTGAAAGCCCCGCTATAGGTACCACCCTGTAGATGGGCCCCCACTGGACCATTTTTGGGTGGGCGGTACGTTAAAAGGACTTCTGATTTTCGGGAGAAGTAGATGTGGCCTTCTCTTTTCCCATGTTTAAGAGGGCAGCCTGGGAGTCCCTCTGCTTTTTCTACATTCTCTGGTGGATACTGCATGCAGTAGTGCCTGTGCGGAATATCTCAATGTATCAGGCATAAAGTCTGAAGTCAATTTCAGTTCCTCCAGGGTGTTTGACAACTTCGTCTGGCTCGACACCCTGTTTACGGGCCGAAATTATTAGACCATGTCTTTGACGTATCGGAAACGACGTCAAGGTGGCTGCCGGAATTCATGCCTCATTATCTGCCTGACCACATTTTTGAGGCCAGCCTCAATCTTGATCCAGCAAACTTTTAAATGAAGCTGCCTGTAAGGTACCTGTGATAGGTAGTGTCCGAAGTGGAACTTGTGTGCTGAGGATTCAGGCGAAAACGTAGTCAGGCAGATTAGGTTGGCAACAGATCAGGCAAAATGGTACACGATCGAAATCCAGAGAGTGGTCAGGCAGGCAAAGGTCATACACGAGCTGGCAGTGAAGTACAAAATCAGCAGGCTGGAGAGTAGTCAGGAATTCAGGCAGAAGTTCAACACGAAAATCAGGATCAAAAAGCAGTCACAACACCCAGGGA
This sequence comes from Rana muscosa, assembly GCA_029206835.1. Taxonomy (NCBI): domain Eukaryota; kingdom Metazoa; phylum Chordata; class Amphibia; order Anura; family Ranidae; genus Rana; species Rana muscosa. Next base: position 631,477,826 of record CM055117.1, on the reverse strand, counting down.
GCTATTCCACACAAACGGGCGCTGAGAGATAGCATCACTTCCTTTTTAAGGGCTGCTTTGATTGAAAATTGTCCACAGCTGGCAGCAGGTGGGGCTAGTGAGTCCAAGGTAATGTTTAACACTGAGAGGACATTTCCAAAAGTCCAGATCTGCTCAGTAGCGCAACAGGTAAGGCTGCAGCTTTGGGACCAGGAAGATCCCGGTTCAAATACACCCAGGTACATGACAGGGCCCCCTCCCCAGTGGACCCCTCCGGGGGCCTAGCGGGGCTTAGTGGGAAAGGAGGCATGGAAGTCTCGAATAAGAGAAGGGGCATGCAGATCTTTGGCTGGAACCCAGGAACGGTCTGTGACAGGATATCCCTTCCAATGAACCAGATACCGAAGGCCACGACCCTGTCTTCTAGAATCAAGAATCTTGGAGACTTCAAACTCATTTTGTCCATCAGCAAGAACAGGAGGAGGTAGCTGTTGCGTTCTGGAGTAGCGATTGAAAATTGCTTTTTTGAGGAGGGAAACGTGGAACACAGGATGAATCCGGAGAGAGGAGGGTAATTTCAACCGATAGGAGACTGGCCCGACTCGAGCAATAATTCTGTAAGGACCAATGAATCGAGGGCCCAATTTGGTAGAAGGTTGTTTCAGTCTCACATATTTGGTTGATAGCCAAACTCTGTCCCCCACCACATATGGAGGTATATGGCGTCTTCGTTTGTTGGAAAAAAGTGCATACTTGCCTGCTGACTTCCGTAGTAATAAGCGAATCTTTTTCCAATGTAGCAGAATATTTTTAACCCGCTGATCTGCTGCTGGTACACCAGAAGAAGGCTGAAGTAGGGGAAAAGTCTGAGGGTGATAGCCTAGGGCTGCGTAGAATGGTGTGGTATGAAGAGCACTGTGCCAACGGGAATTAATGGCGAACTCAGCTAAAGGCAAATACTCAGACCAGTTGGAGTGTAAGGCATTGACATAATGTCGAAGATAGGGTTCTAGGGTCTGGTTCATGCGTTCGGTTTGACCATCTGTTTGAGGGTGATGTGAGGTAGAGAGTGAAAGCGTTACTCCCAGTTTCTTGCAGAACGCTCTCCAGAATCGGGAAACAAACTGGGATCCGCGGTCTGAGACGACATTGGTAGGTATGCCATGATATCTCACAATATGGGAAAGGAAGAGAGTAGACAGTGCGTCCGCTGTAGGTAATCCCGGGAGCGGCACAAAATGAGACATTTTTGAAAAGCGATCCACTATGACCCATATAGCAGTCATGCCCTCGGACTTGGGTAAGTCTGTAATGAAGTCCATAGTCAAATGGGTCCAAGGCTGACGAGGTGCTGAAAGTGGTTGTAACAGTCCAGTAGGCAATGTACGGGGTACTTTATTAGCAGCACAAGTTGGGCAGGCAGCCACATAGTCAGTAACATCCCTTTTCATATGAGGCCACCAGACATGACGCTGCAAGGTCTTAAGAGTGATGGTGACACCAGGATGACCAGATAAAACACCATCATGTGCCCAGAGGAGTACAGGTTTTCTGAGGCTAGGGGCTACGAACAGGCGACCTGGTGGTATCTTCAAGCCTTGGGGAACACAATTCTGGGTTTCTTGTAACTGTTGGGAAAGAGCCGTAGAGATCTGTGCGACAATTTTGTGAGGTGGGATTATATACTGCTCGGTAGGTTGGTCTTCTTCAGAGGTAGCAAACTGTCTGGAAAGAGCATCGGCTTTCTTGTTTTTATGCCCAGGAACATAAGAAAGAACAAAATTAAAACGGGAGAAAAACAGAGCCCATCGAGCCTGACGTGAGTTCAAACGTCTTGCAGTCTGAAGGTACAGTAGGTTTTTATGGTCAGTGAGGATAGAAAAAGGTTTGGGAGCCCCTTCCAGAAGATGTCGCCATTCAGACAATGCCAATTTGATGGCCAGTAGTTCTCGATTCCCAACATCGTAATTCATCTCCGCTGGAGAAAACTTTCTAGAAAAAAATGCTACTGGATGGATTCTACCAGACTTAGGCTGTGTCACGTACCTGGTAGGAGTCTGATATGATGAGGTCGGCCTCTCTTGTATCTCCAGTCCAAGCCCCACTGAGGGTGGAACAGATGGTGGCTAGGGCCAGGAGGAACACGAGTGCCTGAGGAAGTTGCTTGCAGGACTTGCTGGAACAGATGTGGCTTGGAGACCCAGACAGCCGGACAGACACTGGACACAGGAACACCTGGAGGATGGGTAGAGGTTTGAGGGGAACTCCAACCCACTTGCAGGTTCTGGGAACGAAGCTCACAGGAACAGAGGTCAGAAGGATAGCCAGGGTTCAGCAACAGACAGGCGGCATGGTACAAAGGATCAATCAGAAGCAGGGTCAGTGGAAGCCGGGATCAGAAGCCAGTAATCAGGAAGTGTTTCAGAGTCCAAAGACAGAGTCAGGGAAAGCCACAGTCAGCAACGGTTATCAAGCAGCATAACAGGAACCAGGAAGTTTTCAGGACACAGCTGAAGACCAGTCAGCACTTGCTTGAGAGTCAGGACTTCCTTAAATAGATAGGAAGTCTTGTAATCAGGCTTCAGGTCACAGCTGAGGGCAGGAAGTGCTGCCTGTCCCACACTGCCTGGAATACACCCGCTGGTGGACACCGGTACTACAGTCCGTGGAACATGCATTACCACCAGCAGGTGAGATCCTTGCAGACTGGCGCCAAAGGAGATTAGGGGCGCGCACCCGCGCGTGCACGTCATCCCCGCGCATGCGCATGTGTACTAGTACTCTGGAAGGGCTGCTGCAGCCCGGGGGTGCGCGCGCCAGTATTCCGAGACTGCTGGCGAACGCGCGCCTGCGCAGGAGAGTTCCTATCAGTTCTCTTACATTGCCCCCCCCTTAGGGGCAGCCTCGGGATGCCCCTCAAGTCTCTCTTTTCCGGGTGGCGTTGAAAGAAGGCTTGTACCAGTCTTGGGGCATGAACATCAGAAGCTGGTTCCCAAGAATTTTCCTCAGGGCCGTAGCCCTTCCATTTAACAAGGAACTGCATCTGGTTACTCCTACGTCAACAGTCCAGCACGGCCTCCACTTCAAATTCCTCATTACCTTCGATGAGAATCGGAGGAGGGGTTCCAGACACCCGATCAGGGAAGGGATTAGGTGTGGTGGGTTTCAACAAAGAAACGTGGAATACTGGATGTATCTTCATGCTTTTGGGTAGCACCAATTCAAAAGCTACTGCATTGATCCTCCGCTTGACAGGAAAAGGGCCCAAAAATTTTGGACCGAGTTTCTTAGAAGGACAGCTTAACTTTAGATTTGCCGTGGACAGCCAGACTTTGTCCCCAGGTTTTAAATCCAGGTTACCCCTCTTCTTTCTGTCGAAAAACTTCTTGTTGCTAGCCTGGGTCTTGGAGATCGTCTCCTGTAAAACCTGATTGTTAGTACTGAAGAAGTCTAATCGGTCTTGCACAGCAGGTAAAGAAGACTCAACAGGTATTTCCGGCAGAAAAGAGGGATGGTACCCAAAATTGGCAAAAAAGGGGGACTGTTTGGTTGCTGAGTGGATGGTATTATTATATGAGAACTCCGCAAGCGGAAGGAGGGATAACCAATCATCTTGAGCAAAAGAGGAAAAACACCGTAGATACTGTTCAAGGGTTTGATTCGTCCTCTCAGTCTGTCCATTGGTTTGTGGGTGGTAAGCTGTAGAGAGGCAGAGTTCAATATTAAGTGCTTCGCATAGAGCCCTCCAGAATCTAGAGGTGAACTGCACCCCACGGTCGGAGATAATGCTATCAGGAATACCGTGCAATCTAACGACCTCTTTGATGAAGGCTGAGGCAGTCTCAGTAGCGGAAGGAGTTCCTTGTAAGGGTACAAAGTGCGCCATCTTGGTCAGGCGGTCTACCACGACAAAGATGGTAGTGAAGTCTTCAGACGGAGGGAGTTCTACAATAAAGTCCATTGAGATCATACTCCATGGTTTCTGAGGTATGGGAAGAGGCTCCAAGAGACCCCAAGTTTTAGTTCTGTCGGTTTTGTTTTGAAGGCATGTAATACAGGATCTAACGTAATTTTTACAGTCCTGCATTAAATCGGGCCACCAGAAGGTACGGGAGACCAGATCGGCAGTCTTGCGGATCCCGTAATGTCCTGCTAGAGGGTGGTCATGACAGCGACTCAGAATGGACACTCAAAACTGCTCCGGGACAAAGATTTGTTCCTTATGGAAGAAAAGGCCATTCCTTGATTGAAGAGCCAAGTCCTGGGAGGGTGGTTGGTTAACCACACTGGTCTTAATTTGAGATAACAGATCAGCTTGAAGAAACAAAAAATTATTTGGCCGGGAGAATGGTATCAGGCTCCAAGGGACTCACAGGATCATTAAACATACGGGACAGGGCATCTGGTTTGCCATTCTTAGAACCAGGACGAAAAGTAATATGAAATGAGAAACGGGAGAAGAACAGCGCCCATCTTGCTTGTCGAGGTCTTAATCGCTTAGCTGTTCTCAAGTACTCTAGGTTCTTGTGATCCGTGAATATGAGGATTGGGTGGGCAGCACCCTCCAAGAGGTACCGCCACTCTTCAAGTGCGGCCTTGATGGCCAGCAGTTCCCGGTCTCCCACATCATAGTTCCTCTCGGAAGGATTTAATTTCTTGGAGAAAAAAGCCACAGGGTAGAGTAAGGATTTCGGGCCCTGACGTTGGGACAATATAGCCCCGACTGCACTTTCAGAAGCATCAACCTCCAATACATAGGCCAAGGATGGATCAGGGTGCTTCAGGATGGGAGCTGAGGTAAATAAAAGTTTTAACTGTTCAAAGGCCTCTTGAGCTTTTGGTGTCCAACAGAAAGGGATGTGTTGCTTAGTTAGTTGTGTGATGGGAGCGATGATACCAGAAAAGTTCTTGATGAATTTTCTGTAAAAATTAGCAAACCCCACAAACCTCTGAACAGCTTTTCTGTCTGTAGGGGCAGGCCATTCCAGAACGGAAGTAACTTTCTGCGGATCCATGGAGATACCATCGGCAGAGATGACAAGTCCCAAGAAATTAACAGTTTGTTTCTCAAAGTCACACTTTTCGGCTTTGGCATAAAGACAGTGTTTTCGGAGTCGGGCCAGCACTTTCTTAACATGAGCTTGATGAGATTCCATGGATTCAGAGAATATCAAGATGTCATCCAAGTAGATTATGACGAATAGATCAAGATAATCCCGAAAAACGTCATTCACTAGGTGTTGAAACGTAGCTGGGGCGTTGCAGAGCCCGAATGGCATGACCAAGTACTCGAAGTGGCCAAAGCGAGTTCGAAAAGCCGTCTTCCACTCGTCCCCTTCCCTGATTCTGACGAGATTATACGCACCCCTTAAGTCTAGCTTGGAGAATATCCGTGCACCCCGCAGCCTTTGGAAAAGTTCAGGAATTAACGGAAGGGGGTACCGGTTCTTGACTGTAACTTTGTTAAGGTCCCGGTAGTCAATGCAAGGTCTTAAGGAGTGATCCTTTTTCTCTACAAAGAAGATACCGGCACCTGCTGGTGACGTGGAGGGCCGAATGAACTTCTTTTTCAAACTCTCGTCGATATAGACACGTAAGGCTTCCAGTTCAGGTTCGGAGAGGGGATAGATCCGACCAAAAGGAATCTCCGCTCCTGGTAAGAGATCAATAGGGCAATCATAAGTCCTATGGGGTGGAAGGGTGTCCGCACCCTTCTTGTTAAATACGTCCAGGTGTTCGTGGTAAGCAGCAGGAACCAGATTAATGGTTTCTGGGTCAGGCTGTAGACTCAGGAGAGGAGTGGTACTAGCAGTCCTTTCAGGGAAACAGTGCGTCTGGCAATAGCTGGAGGAAAAGGTGACGTCTCCTGTAAGCCAATCAATGTGCGGATTATGTGCCTTTAGCCAGGGAATGCCAAGAATGATGGGGAACATAGGTGAGCTTATGACATCCAACCGAAGGAATTCATGGTGACCAGAGGAGGCTTGACAGGAAATAGGTGCAGTCTCTTGTGTGACCGGGCCTGATTTAATACCAGAGCCATCGGCCAGGTGAACCCGGAATCCCTGTTTCTTGGGGCACACGGGAAGCTGGTGTAAAGAAACAAATGAGGAATCCACAAAACAGCTGCAGGCCCCTGAGTCTATTATGGCGGATACTAAGAGTGTCCTTCCGGCAACAAAAAGATTAACTGGGAGAGAGATGCAAGACCGAACCTCTCCAGAAGGATGCTCCACAGGAAGCTGACGAAGGCAGGTTCTACTGGTTTTTGCCGGGCAAGTCTGTATGAAGTGACCTGCTTCTCCACAATAGAGGCATAGATTGGCACGTAATCGTCTGAGACATTCTGCCGGGGAAAGAGGCGATCTGGGGAAACTCCTGTGGCATGTCTTATGCTGAGCCTTCTTTCCAAAAGATGTGCTCAACGGGGCAGCAGATATGCTGGGTGTAGAAGTCACAAAGGATTCCTTGAGTCTTTTCGTATTGCCTCTCACGTAGTCGCCGGTCGATTTGGATGGCTGAGCTAATCAGTCTTTCCAAGGATGTAGGAACTTCAATTCTGGCCAGTTCATCTTTGAGAGTGTCGGAAAGACCAAGCCGAAACTGATGGCGAAGAGCAGGATCGTTCCATCGAGTGTCAGCACTCAGGACACGGAAGTCAGTGATATACTCCTCAACAGGCCTTGACCCCTGTTGTAACCTGGCAAGCTTGGATTCTGCAGACTGCTGGCGGAAGGGGTCAGCATATAGCTGAGCCATAGCCGAGAAGAACGAAACTGTGGTTGCCAGAACTGGGTCATGCTGCTCCCGGAGGTGATGAGCCCAGGAGAGTGGTTCGTTCACGAGAAGGGTGATCACAAATCCCACTTTAATGTCTTCAGATCTAAAGGTCCGGGGCAGCAGGGAGAAGTAGAGCTCGCAGGAGTTCCGGAAGGTTCTGAACATCGTACGATCTCCGGAAAATCGTTCAGGAATAGGCACTCTGGGTTCCGGGAGAGGAATAATTCCATGGAAGGAACTTGAATCGGTTTGAGCAGAGGGATCTGCGACAGAGGGAGAAACGCAAGCTGATGCGACTCCTATCTTGTCAGAGAGTCGCTCCTCCATGCGACTGAGATCGCTCTGTAAACTCTGCACGACATGTGTGAGTGTAGAGATTGTCTCAAACAAGTCCTCTGGTGGAGAGACCTCCCTTTCAGACTCCATCCCTGGCTGACTGGTACTGTCACGTACCTGGTAGGAGTCTGGAATGACGAGGTCGGCCTCTCTTGTATCTCCAGTCCAAGCCCCACTGAGGGTGGAACAGATGGTGGCTAGGGCCAGGAGGAACACGAGTGCCTGAGGAAGTTGCTTGCAGGACTTGCTGGAACAGATGTGGCTTGGAGACCCAGACAGCCGGACAGACACTGGACACAGGAACACCTGGAGGATGGGTAGAGGTTTGAGGGGAACTCCAACCCACTTGCAGGTTCTGGGAACGAAGCTCACAGGAACAGAGGTCAGGAGGATAGCCAGGGTTCAGCAACAGACAGGCGGCATGGTACAAAGGATCAATCAGAAGCAGGGTCAATGGAAGCCGGGATCAGAAGCTAGTAATCAGGAAGTGTTTCAGAGTCCAAAGACAGAGTCAGGGAAAGCCACAGTCAGCAACGGTTATCAAGCAGCATAACAGGAACCAGGAAGTTTTCAGGACACAGCTGAAGACCAGTCAGCACTTGCTTGAGAGTCAGGACTTCCTTAAATAGATAGGAAGTCTTGTAATCAGGCTTCAGGTCACAGCTGAGGGCAGGAAGTGCTGCCTGTCCCACACTGCCTGGAATACACCCGCTGGTGGACACCGGTACTACAGTCCGTGGAACATGCGTTACCACCAGCAGGTGAGATCCTTGCAGACTGGCGCCAAAGGAGATTAGGGGCGCGCACCCGCGCGTGCACGTCGTCCCCACGCATGCGCATGTGTACTAGCACTCTGGAAGGGCTGCTGCAGCCCGGGGGTGCGCGCGCCAGTATTCCGAGACTGCTGGCGAACGCGCGCCTGCGCAGGAGAGTTCCTATCAGTTCTCTTACAGGCTGTCTCTGGGAGAGTACGGCACCTGCTCCTACCTCAGAGGCATCAACCTCAACTATGTACTGGAGATCGGGATTTGGATGCTGAAGAATTGGAGCTTTGCTGAACATGTCTTTTAATTGCTGGAAAGCCGATTCTGCTTCTGAGGACCATACCTTGCAATTTGTACCTTTCTTAGTCATAGCAGTAAGGGGGGCCGCAATGGAGGCAAAACCTTTGATGAAGCGTCTGTAGTAATTTGCGAACCCTAGAAAGCTTTGGAGCCCTCTTAAAGTGGTCGGTTGGGGCCATTGCAAGACAGCGGAAGTTTTTGAGGGTCCATTTGGAAACCGGCAGCACTTATAATGTATCCAAGGAAAGGAATACGGCTTTGATGGAAACTGCATTTCTCAATCTTCACGTAAAGATGGTTTTCTCTCAGTCGTTGCAATACCTGCTTTACATGCGAGATGTGCTCTAAATGAGTCTTGGAAAAGATTAAAATGTCGTCCAAGTAGATGATCACAAAACTGTTGCTGAAATCATGAAAAATTTCATTCATGAAACGTTGGAAGACAGCAGGGGCGTTACACAACCCAAATGGCATAACCAGATATTCAAAATGTCCATTACGAGTGTTGAATGCTGTCTTCCACTCGTCCCCGTCTTTAATTCGAATTAGATTATAAGCCCCTCGTAGGTCTAGCTTGGAGAAGATAACAGCCCCCTTAAGTACATCAAACAGTTCAAGAATGAGAGGCAAAGGGTAGGAGTCTTTTACAGTGATTTGATTTAACCCTCGATAGTCTATGCATGGTCGAAGACCCCCATCCTTTTTTTCAACAAAGAAAAAACCTGCCCCTACTGGAGAAGAAGAGGGTCGGATAAAACCTCTTTCCAAGTTGTCTTTTACGTATTCCTCCATGGATTTTTGTTCAGGCAAAGACAGGGGATAGGTCCTTCCTTTGGGAAGAGGTGCTCCAGGAATCAATTTAATTGCACAGTCAAAAGAACGATGTGGAGGTAAAACCTCTGCCTTTTGCTTGCAAAATACGTCTGCAAACGCATGGTATTCATGAGGCAAGGTAGGTGGGACGGCCACGGAAGCCAACATACAAGCAGGAAGTCTTTTGGGTTGAGACAAACAGTTTGAATGACAGAACGACCCCCAAGAGGTTAGTTCTCCATTTTCCCAATCAAAAGAAGGGTTATGTTGTTGTAACCATGGGTAACCAAGGATAACAGGCAGAAGTGGAGAATCAATAAGAGACAAGACAACTTCCTCTTTGTGGAGTACGCCTACCTGAAGGGTGATTGTTATAGTCTCAAATTTTACAATGCCATCTCCCAAGGGTTGTCCATTCACGGTGGTAATGTTCAGGGGTCTAGATTTTGGAACAAATGGGATATTATTTTTTTTAGCAAAAGTGTAGTCCAAGAATATGCCAGCAGCTCCAGAATCCACAAAAGCCTCACAGGAGACAAGTTTAGAGGGTAAATGGATAATTGCAGGAATGGTAATCTTGGTCTTGGAGGATATACCTGTAAGGTCTAAGCCAGCTCCTCCAACACTGGTTAGACCCTGCCTTTTACTGGACGGGAAGGGCAGACAGATAATAAATGTCCTTTAAGTCCACAGTATAGGCATAGGCCCAATGCACGCCTCCTTTGTTTCTCAGACTCAGTTAGGTGGAGACGGCTTACATCCATGGGTTCCACAGGTGTCTGGGGTTCAACTGAGATTTCAGGTTCTGGCTGAGGTGGTGCTTGGAAGTTAGGGGCCAAACGGTAGACTGGCCGAGGAAACTTGCGAGTTCTAAGTCTCTCTTGGCACCTTTCATGATACCGGACATCCAGACGAACACAGAGCTCTATGAATTTCTCTAGGTCTTCTGGGGAATCCTTATAGACTAATTCATCTTTGATGCGATCTGCAAGACCTTTTCGGAAGGCTGCACGTAATGCCCTTGAGTCCCAAGTAGTCTCAGCAGCAAGGGTACGAAACTCAATAGCATATTGTGCCACAGACCTGGTGCCTTGTTGCATGTCCAAGAGTGAGTACTCAGCTGCAGAAGCTCTATCTGGCTTGTCAAATACAGTCTGGAGAGAAGCCAGAAATTTGTCAGCGTCTTGCAGCACAGGATCATTGCGTTCCAGATAAGGAGAGACCCAGGCCAGGGCCTTCCCCTTTAACAAGGAAATTACAAAAGTCACTTTGGCAGAAAAAGTGCTAAAGGTCCCAGGGTTGTTGCGGAAATGCAAACGGCAAACATTTAAAAAGCCTCTGCAGTCCTCAGTATCACCACCAAATTTGTCAGGCATAGGAAGTTTGGGTGGTACAGAAGAGCTGGGTTGGATCGTAGCAGGAGTAGGATCCAGAGTCTGGACCGTTGCAGAGGAAGCAGGCAAACAAGATTTAAGCATAGTACAAAGTTCATCTAACTTGGCGTCCAGGGAAGAAAGATGCTGTTCATGAGCTCCAATCAATTGTCCCTGACGTGAAATCGCCTTAACAATCTCAGCAGGGTCCACTGTCATTGTGGCCCGTTTGTAATGTAAGGTACCTGTGATAGGTAGTGTCCGAAGTGGAACTTGTGTGCTGAGGATTCAGGCGAAAACGTAGTCAGGCAGATTAGGTTGGCAACAGATCAGGCAAAATGGTACACGATCGAAATCCAGAGAGTGGTCAGGCAGGCAAAGGTCATACACGAGCTGGCAGTGAAGTACAAAATCAGCAGGCTGGAGAGTAGTCAGGAATTCAGGCAGAAGTTCAACACGAAAATCAGGATCAAAAAGCAGTCACAACACCCAGGGAGCTATTCCACACAAACGGGCGCTGAGAGATAGCATCACTTCCTTTTTAAGGGCTGCTTTGATTGAAAATTGTCCACAGCTGGCAGCAGGTGGGGCTAGTGAGTCCAAGGTAATGTTTAACACTGAGAGGACATTTCCAAAAGTCCAGATCTGCTCAGTAGCGCAACAGGTAAGGCTGCAGCTTTGGGACCAGGAAGATCCCGGTTCAAATACACCCAGGTACATGACACTGCCTTTCTGAGGGCAGTGTCGTATTCCTTGCTAGCTTATTGGTAGAAACGTCCACGGATGGAAAGGAAACATAACAGCTGCGCATTTGGGCCAGCTAGAGGATATCACTTGTGAGAACCGTTATAGGCGACTGGCCTTTTTTCCACCTTTCGCTTTACTGTGGCTATAAAAAAAAAGGCCTAAAAACGCCAAAATCCAAATAAAGAGGAATATCGTTCCTCCGTTGCGTCTTTGACTTCTCATGAATCGATCTGCACTCTGCTTGCTGAGCCAGGGTTTTCATGGAAACTAACTCATGAATTGAGTCCCTTATTAACTTTTTAATAGTATCTAGGGACTCCTGGCTCCCTTCTTCTGGCTTCTTCCAGAGAACAAGTACTGCAGACCAATTTTTTGTGGGAGAGGTTTCCATCCGCGGACCCAGCAGGCTTTACCTTTGGGAAGGGTGGCACAATGCAGAGAGGGAGGTTTTCTAGCCGAATGCAGAGAGGGTCTGTGGCTATAGGATGCATGAGCAGAAGAAGAGTATCCTCTCTTTGAGAAACTGCACTCCCCTGGACCTTCTATCTTGCGCATCTCCATGCATTGATTGATGGTGCGGGCTGTAAAAAGAAAAGACAGGAGACTCTCTTTCCCCATACAGGATACCCGAATGCTCTTTTATTTAAACTTACCTGGCAGTTGCAGCCACTTACCTAGTGGAATGTTGAGGATCTTTTTTTTTTATTATTATTATTATTATTATTAGACTGCGGGGAACAGCTATCAGAGGGGAACACCAACGAGATTAACTCTTTGTTTTTTTTTTTGTTTTTTTAAAACCGAGCGGAAAAGAAAAAAACATATATACCTATATTTACATATCTGAGTACATATACATAAAGAAATATGTTGTCACTCAAATATATATGCATACATTCCCCTTTCTTCAAGAGGATTAAAAAAAAAAACTTTTTTTTTTTTTTTTTTTTTATAAAAATATGTCTTCACGTTCCTATTTTTTTTTTTCTTAAAAAAAAAAACTCAAAAGGAAAGTGGGAATATAAATATATAAATAATATATATATATATATATATATATATATATATATATATATATATATATCTATCTATATATCTCCCCCTACATATACTGAATTTATAGAAAATCATCTGAATATACATTGATATAAACCTAGTTCCTTTCCCTTTTAATATATAAATATATATATAATACACATATCCAGCCCGCATTTAATACCTTGGGCTGGCTCCATAAAGGGGAATGCATGAATCCGTAAAGAAGAAGAAGACTCTTCCTCTGTGGGAGACGTTACCTTAGATAAGAGCTGCTGCCATAGTGAAGGCATCCAGCTCCTACAGACAGACCTCCAGGGTGGCCGCCGACGGCATCATGAGGTTACCGCGCATGCGCCGATGCCGTCATGGCCCCGTGACACTGCTCTGCCCCCGAAGGGGATAAGCCAGACACGGAGGACACACGCAAAGCGCCGCAGACGCCAGTCAGCATGGGAAGACACACATCCACTCAATGGGACCAGCCTCGTGCCCGGGGGAGAGTACGGCTCCACATGCGTGCCGCGGTCATACCATAGCAACCTCGTCTGCGGGGAGCGGAGCCCGGAGAAATACAAAGAGATAGTGAGCACCTACCATGTCCTTTGGTATAGATATAAAAACCCATTGTAGTGTCCCTCTATTGACAGACAATAAGCAGGCAAAATTGCATTAATGCGCCAGCACTTTGCAAACTCCCAGGTTTGAATATGGCCGTGGGAGGTAGTCTTTACCTTGGAGCAGTTTTCTCAGTCAAAAAGATGGAGGAAATACCTGAACTCCAGACCCAGAAAAGATCCACAGAAAAATGGATTCCCAAACTTTTTGGCGCCTTTAGCAGCCTAAGTTATGGGACTCCATATACAGGAGAGCATGAACCTGTAATGGTTGGGCTGACAGAGTGGCCTAGTAAGGGCTGATCCAGGTGATCCACGATCCTGCAGGTTTGAGGACAGTAGAAGAAATTGGTGTATGGGTGGGGCTGACACTCTTTTTTTAAAGAGTTATAATTGGTCCTGTGGGTTGGTTGGGGGCGGAGTAACCAACCATATGTATGCTGCCATGGAAGGCACCAGGAAAATAGATTACATAGCAATTACCTGATCCTATCGTCATAGTACCGCCTTCTTCTGAGGGACAGCTGATCCATAGTCTTTTGTGTTGCTGCTCTGTCTGCACATGTTCCATTTTTAGGGTTTAGGAAGCTATCCACCTTCTCTTAGCTTCCCAGCCAGCAACCAATGTGATACTCAAGGACATCTTGCAATTCGGCTACTTTAAGTTGATTGTCATGAGAGAACTTCCTCCTTTCACCCTTGTATTCTGTGCTACATGACTCTCATGATCATGCACTCCTGAATGCACACTCCCCTTTTTCCACATTTAAATAATAATTTATTTGAGACTAAGTGTGCACATATATCAAGTGCCAGACACCTATTGTCTCAGATGTATAGATTGGTTCTTGGGACACAAAAAAACACAATCCCCTACTATATTAGAGAGTGGGAAAGAAAACTAAACCAGGACTTTACCTCAGCACAAATTAAAAAATGTATTGATTCCACACACTATAATTCGATAAGTTCACAGGTCCAAGAAATGTCGTACAAATTTCTGACCAGATGGTACCGAACTCCAGTGAGACTAGCACAGATGTACCAGACGGTGGATGCTAGATGCTGGAGGGGGTGTGGTCAAAAGGGCACTGTTCCATGATTAGAGTGTTCTGGGAGAAGATTATCCCATGGGTTGAAAGGCTGTCCAGTGGACCAATGGAATCAACGCCTCTAAACTTCCTATTCCATGGGACATTGATGTCCATTCGATCTTATAGGAAAAGTATCACCCCACACTTACTGAAAGCAGCAAAACTATTAATACCTAGGCAATGGAAACAGACTTAAAAGCCCAACCTTACTTGATTGGAAGAGAGAAGTCAACCTATTGATGGAAGCCGAAAGATGGGTACACACTGTTAAAAATAGGAAGGATAAGTTCAGGGAAACATGGGCAGAATGGGAACATTGTTCTGTAGAGATTGAGTAAAATATATGGTATATAGAGCTGCTGAGATATTAGGTAAAATGCCTCTTTTTTTATTATTATTGAGTGGTTGTTCCCCTTATGACTCCTGTCCCTCATGCCTTGGTAGATGATAGGTGTGGAGGTATGGGAGGATACATGCGATTTTTTGAAGGATGGGATAGAGAAGGGAAGGGGGTGGGGGGTGGGAGAGTAGATATGGGTTAGTAAATGGGAAGTACACAATTTATTTAAGTACATAAGAGGGCAGTATGGCTCATAGAGGCCTCGTACACAATTTAGATTTTTATTCTCTCTTTTGTTTTTTTGAATTAAAGGAGGTTTATAGATAGAAGGGGTGGGATAAGGCACAATGAATATGGTATAGTGAAGGTGGGAGGGAGGGGAGTATAATTGGGGGGAACTCTCTTTTTTTTTTTGTTATCTTTGTTTTGTTTTTTTTTGTTTCTTCTTTGGAAGAGGGAGATGAAAGAGGATGTTGATAAAGATGTATTCAATGTTTTAATAAGTGACACAATGTGGATTTTAATGGATACGTTAAATACTAATAAAAGTTTGATAATAAAAAAATAAATAATAATTTACAAAGGGTACGGAAGCACTGCTTGCTTATTGTAATTGTAATATTTGACTACAAAAACAATATTCATTATGCTGTCAATGCTTGGGGCAATTTGTTGAATGACTGTTCTTATCACACCCTGTAACCTGCATCTGTTGGAAGGCCTCGCTGTCAACCTACATAAAATCCCCCCCAAGCACTGATAGTATTATAATGAATACTTTGTTTTTGTAATCAACGTGTTAATTACAGTAAACAGTGCTTCCAAACCCTTTTGATTTATGTTAATGCAGATTTTCTTTAATCACCAGAACAATATTTCTGCTCACATATTGAACAGTCAGTTGCAGAGGAAGAAACTATTGATAATAGAATATCAAGTTTCCTGTTGCATCAGAGGGGTCGGGGTCACCCGTACACGTCACAGGGAATCCCTGGCGTTTCTCCTTGCATCAGAGGGGGACGGGGTCATGTGACGGGTGGCTCTGCCCTCAGCTACATAAGAGATGTCATGCTGGCGCTGCGTCATTGGACTGGTGCCTCTGGCCGGAGGCAGGATCGTGTGCGTGTTCCTCGCTGGTTTTGCTGGAGAACGAGAATTGGATTAAATCGCTGGAGAGCGAGGATGGAATTATTAGATTACATCGCTGAAATCTCTTTTTTATTTTTAATAAAGAACTCGTCCCAAGCCGTCTCCTGTGGTTTGTAACATTTTGACACGTTTTTTGTGAAATGGTAGGGGTACCCCTTACCAATTCACATAGGAGGGGCGGGATCTGGTGGTCCCCTTTGTTAAAGGGGGCTTCCAGATTCCGATAAGCCCCCCGCAGACCCCCACAACCACTGGGCAAGGGTTGTGGGGATGAGGCCCTTGTCCCCATCAACATGGGGACATCCTCTCCATGTTGAGGGCATGTGGCCTGGTACACTTCAGGAGGGGGGGGCGCTCTCTCGCTCCCTCTTTTCCTGCGGCCTGCCAGGTTGCGTGCTCGGATAAGGGTCTGGTATGGATTTTTGGGGGGAACCCCACGCCATTTTTTTTTTATTTTGGTGCGGGGTTCCCCTTAATATCCATACCAGACCTGAAGGGCCTGCTGATATGGAATTTGGGGAGACCCCCACACTTTTATTTATTTTTTTGGTTCGGGGTTCCCCTCAATATTCATACCAGACCTAAAGGGCCTGTTAATGAACTAAGGGGGAATCCATGCTGTTTTTTTTTTCAATGACTTTTATCTGTATTGCCGGGACCCGACAATTCATTATAGCCGAGATCAGTTTAAATTACTTTTTTCCTTTAGAAATGTCATTTTGTGCAGGGACTTTTCTAAGCACTAGAAACATGCGCTACTTTACAGGCATACTATAGACACCCCCAGGTACGAAATTTAAAGGAATATTTCACTTTTATTGTTTCACTTTAAGCATTATTAAAATCACTGCTCCCGAAAAAAATGCAGTTTTTAAATCTTTTTTTTGCATTGATACATGTCCCCTGGGGCAGGACCTAGGTCCCCAAACACTTTTTATGACAATAACTTGCATATTAGCCTTTAAAATTAGCACTTTTGTTTTTTCATGTTTGCGTCCCATAGACTTTAACGGTGTTCGCACAAATTTTTGCCTGTTCGCATGTTCTGCTGCGAACCGAACCGGGGGTGTTCAGCTCATCCCTATTGGGTAATAAACGGCGGGTGCCCTTACGCTATAAAAAACAAACTAACGTCACCCCTAACACTAATATGGTGATCACTGGTGACAGGGGGTGAAAGGGTTAACTAGGGGGCAGTCAGGGGGTTAAAACCTTTATTAGGTAATTTTATGGGGGTACCTGACGCTATAAAAACCTGACAGTGAAACGAATCAACTAACTGGCTAACTAGCGTCACCCGTGACACAAATACGGCGATCAGAAAAAAGATCTATTAGTAAGACTGGCGACAGGGGGTGAAAGGGTTAACTGGGGGGCAATCAAGGGGTTAAACCTTTATTGGGGGGGTTAGGGGGTACCCTAGACATAACGGGGCCTACCACTAATTGCCCTAACACTTATTACAGTCACAAATAACCACCAATGCAGTAATAAGTAAAAAAATTAAAACTACTATTGGTGACACTGTGACAGGGAGTGCAGTGGTTAACTGGGGGGGTGATCAGGGGGGGGGTGAAAAGTTTACCTATGTGTACTGGTTTCAGCGTAGTGTAGTGTTGGTGCACTTACTCTGAGATGTCTTCTCTCCTCTCACCGGAACAAAAAGACAACATGAGGAGAGATGACATCACTTCCTTTGCCTGTGTTTACACTTACACAGGCAGAGGAAGCATTTCATTCATCAGGAGGGGCAGGCCAAGAATCACTGGCCTGGCCCTCGGGACGGATCGCTCCTGAACCGAATCCGACCGACCTGAGGCACCGGGGGCTCAATTGCAGGTACGTTACTTTGCCTTCCCGTGCCATTCTGCTGACGTATATCGTCGTGAGGCGGTCAGCAAGTGGTTAAGGTAAAAAAAAATTCTGCCTTTTAAAATCACTTCCTTCTCCTGCCCAGGACTACATGTCCAATGAAACAATGCTCCTCACACATTCACATTCCCAATTTCTTAAGCACTTACTGACATATATAGATGGTGCACAGAGCTGTACGTGTGCTGCACTGTGTATACTGACATGTAAACAGTGCAGTACACATACAGCTCACTACACCATTCATACATGTCAGTAGCATATACAGTAAAGCACACATACAGCTTAGTAAAATGTTCATACTGACATGTAAACAAATAATGCATTCTGTACGAAGGCCAACTAATTAGCTGACAGACAAATTAATCGATAAAGAAAATGGTTGACAACTATTCTTATTATAGATTATGTTGATTAGTTGTTTCAGCCCTAGTTGAGAACAGGATCTAAAAATAGATCGAACATTTGAAACCAAGATCTAAAAATAGATCTAGGATCTAAAATTAGATTCAACAGTTGGGACCAGAATCTAAAAATAGATCCAGGATCTAAAAATAGATCTAAATGTTGAGAACAGGATCTAAAAATAGACCAAACTGTTAAACCAAGATCTAAAAATAGATCCAGAATCTAAAAATGGATCCAACTGTTTACAACAAGATCTAAAAATAGATCCAGGATCCAAAAATAGTTTGAACTGTTTTGACCAAGCTCTAAAAATAGATCAAGGATCTAAAAATAGATCCAGGGTCTAAAAATAGATCAAACTGTTTAGAACAGGATCTAAAAATTGATTGAACAGTTAAACCAGGATCTAAAGATAGATCCAACAGTTGAGACCAAGATCTAAAAATAGATCCAGGATCTAAAAATAGATTGAACTGTTTAGATCAAGGTCTAAAAATGCATCGAACTGTTTAGACCAAGGTCTGAAAATAAATCCAGGATCTAAAAATAGATTAAACTGTTTAGACCAAGATCTAAAAATATATCCAGGATCTAAAAATAAATTGAATGTCAATGAATCTCCAGTAATGTTTTATGCTCTGACTATCTGCTTACCTCTCAGGTCTGTGTCTCAGCTTTAGGCTGCTTTCACGCTGAAAGCGCACGGGCTTCAACGGTAAGACGCCGCTATTTTTAGCGGTGCTTTACCGTAGTTTCTGCAGCGCTTTTCGACTGCTAGCGGGGCGCTTTTAACCCCCACTAGTGGCCGAAAAAGGGTTAAAAGCGGCCGCAAAGCGCCGCTACAGCAGCGCTTTGCCGACGGTTCGGCGGCGCTGCCTATTGATTTCAATGGGCAGGGGCGCTTTAGAATGCGCTCCAAAGAAGCTGCTGGCAGGACTTTTTCTGACGCCCTGCCAGCGCACCGCTAGGGCTTTCACACTGGAGTGAATGGAGCCGCTGTTTCAGCGCGCTTTGCAGGCGCTATGTCAGTGTACGTACCTTGCCAGGCGCGTCGGTGGTCGCGTCGGTGTGCGTTCGCGTGCGCCGATGCGCGCTGTGGTTTGGCATGTTTCCGTCCGCGCTGGTACACTTCCTGGATCGCGGGCGCGCGTGCCTGTGCGCGCCGGTGCGTGCGGGTGCATATGCGCGCATTGCGGGCGCGTGCACGCGCGCGCCATGCGCGCGCCGACACACGCCGGTTTGCTTATTTAAACCCCTGGAACACTTCAGACCGGTGCTGTCTGATCTGCAGTCCCCTGTGTATCCTGCTCCTGTTGTTCGCCTGAAATCCGACCTTCTGACCACCCGGCTTGTTACTGGACTTTCCTTGCTATCCGCCTGCACCCGACCTCGGCCTGTCTTTGACCCTGAACCTGCCTACCCCGCTGTGCCACATTGCCTGAACGTTGCCGAACCCTGCCTGTCTGACCGCCCCTTCTGCTTCTGCCCCGCTACGCTGCTCTATATACCTGCCTGCCTACCTGCCTGCCTGCAGCCTGCCTGGCTAGCTACCCTCCTGAACCCAGGATCCGGAGCCGCTCTCTTGGAACCGATCTCAGGCCCTCTTACCCTTCCGCACTCCCGTGCCTCCTGTCTGCACTACCAGGGGCCCGTGAGTCGGATCCGTACGGGTGACCTCTCTCTGCTCCAACGGACTCGCTGATCAGGTGCGTATCGTGCTGACAGTATCAGACAGCCATGTCCGAGTCCGAGCAGGGGAGGGATCCCATGGAGGAATTATGCCGACACCTGAACGGGCTGACGCAAGCCGTGAAAGACCTCCAAGCCGGCTATACCAGGTTGGAGGAAAGAGTTCAAGTCCTGTCCTCGCCTGCCAGCCCGCAAGGCACCACATCCACGGGATATCCGGCTACACCCTCCGTCGTCATGCTTCCTCCGGAACCCAGGGTCCCTACACCCGAGAAGTTTGCGGGCAATCGCAGCAAATACCGAGCGTTCCGCAACGCTTGCGAGCTTTTCTTCGCCCTACAACCCCGCACCTTTTCCCTGGAAGCAACCAAAGTGGGCTTCGTCATCTCCCTACTGACCGACGAGCCGCAGGCCTGGGCTCACCGCCTTCTAGAGCAGAAAGATGCCTCCTTGGAGACCCTTGCCACGTTCTTTGCCGCAATGTCTCAACTCTATGAGGATCCGCAACAAGCGGCTACTGCAGAATCTGTTCTTCACTCTCTCCTGCAAGGTCGCAGAGCGGCCGAGGACTATGTGGCAGAATTCAAACGTTGGAGCTCTGACACAGAGTGGAATGACGCTGCTTTGCGCTACCAATTCCGGATGGGCCTGTCGGATCAGCTCAAGGACGAGCTAGCACGTGTCGGAGTTCCTCAAACCCTGGACAAGTTAATAGATCTGGCAATTCAGATCGACCGGCGCCTGAGAGAGTGTCGCTCCGAGAGGACCTCCAGTCAGTTCCAACCCACCTGGTTGCTCCCCAAGGTCTCAAACCCGGCCCGTCTTGCACCTCCGGCGCCCCCGTCTCTGGCGTTAGATGACCCAGAACCCATGCAACTGGGCTTACTGCGCCCATCGCTCTCTCCCGAAGAACGCCAGCATAGGCGTAGTAACAATCTGTGCATGTACTGTGGCGAACCGGGACACTACGTGAGATCCTGTCCGGCTAAGATGCGTAAGTGCCCGCCTGTCTCTTCTACTTGTGCCTCTTTGTTGCCTAACCCAACTTCTCACTTGGCTCTCTCCATTTCTTTACAGCCCCCCGGAAGGACTTCCGCAATCCTAGTACCCGCCATAATTGATTCGGGGGCATGCAGCTGCTTTATCGATTTGACATTTGCTGCCAGTCATCACATTCCCCTGCGGCCAAAATCCCGGGGACTTGCAGTACATCTCGCTGACGGCTCTATTATCAAATCCGGCCCCGTCACTCAGGAAACCGTCCCTTTGATGGCCTCGGTGGCAACCCACCATCAGGAGTTCCTAAGTCTGGATGCCATCTCCTCTCCGCTATTCCCCGTCCCGTCATTCTGGGGATGCCCTGGCTGCAAGCCCATAACCCCAACATTGACTGGGCTACAGGGAGAGTTAAATTCCTCTCAGATTATTGCCTGCAACACTGCCTGCAACAAGCCTCTACCGACCACCCTCACCTGCTCTGTCTGGGCATAGACCCTGACCTTCAGAAAACCATCCCTGAGCCCTACCATGATTTTCTGGACGTGTTCAGTAAGAAGGGAGCAGAAACCCTTCCTCCTCACAGACCATATGATTGCCCTATAGAACTTTTGCCTGGGACCGAAGTACCTTTTGTTAGGATCTTCCCGTTGACTGAGCAGGAATTGGGCACCCTGAAAGTCTACATTGATGACAACCTAAAGAAAGGGTTCATCCGCCCGTCCACCTCACCTGCAGGTGCGGGCATCTTTTTCGTTGAAAAAAAGGACCATTCCCTACGCCCCTGTATTGATTATCGGCAGTTGAACAAGATCACCATTAAAAACCGCTATCCCTTACCTCTCGTGCCGGAACTGTTCCAGAGGCTGGGAACAGCGGTCATATTCACCAAGCTTGACCTCCGAGGAGCATACAACCTGATCCGCATTCGAGAGGGGGATGAGTGGAAGACGGCCTTCCGCACACGGTTCGGGCACTACGAGTACCTAGTTATGCCGTTCGGACTGTGTAACGCGCCGGCTACCTTTCAACATTTTGTCAATGACATCTTCCGTGATTACCTGGACTTGTACGTCATAGTATACCTGGACGATATCTTAATATTCTCCTCCTCTGTAGACGACCATCGCAGGCATGTCCGGAATGTCCTTGTTCGGCTCAGACGACATGGGCTTTACGCCAAGCCAGAGAAATGTGAGTTCGAGCGGCAAAGTATCCAGTTTCTCGGTCTGATCATTTCAATTGAGGGCATTAAAATGGACCCTCAGAAGGTGTCGGCTATCCTGGACTGGCCTGCCCCCACAGATAAAAAAGGGGTCCAGCGCTTCATCGGATTCTCCAACTTCTACCGGAAGTTCATCAGAAGTTTCTCTGCAATTGTCGCCCCCCTTACCGAACTGACCAAACAAGGAAACCGCTTCTACTGGTCCCCTAGAGCCCAAGCTGCCTTTGACAAACTGAAGGAATTATTTGTCTCTGCCTCCATCTTGAAGCACCCTGACCCCGCATTACCTTTCGTCCTGGAAGTGGACGCGTCCGAAAACGCAGTGTGGGCTGTGCTATCCCAGCGTCAGGGGGCTAAAGCCTTACTTTTTCCAGTGGCCTTCTTCTCGCGCAAGCTTTCCACGGCGGAACGTAACTATGACGTGGGTGACCGGGAACTCCTGGCTATCAAGGCCGCATTAGAAGAATGGCGTTACCTGCTCGAGATGGGCGGCACACCCCATTTTGGTCTACACGGACCACAAGAACCTCGAGTACCTGAGAACAGCCAAGAGGTTGAAGCCAAGGCAGGCAAGGTGGGCACTTTTTTTCTCAAGGTTTTTGTTCCACATCACCTACAGGCCTGGCTCAAAAAACATTAAACCGGACGCACTGTCCCGAATGTTCAGCACTCCTGAAGAGAACTTACCTGTTGACACTATCCTCCCTGCCGGGAACTTCCTGCTGCTTCAAGAAGACCTCATGCCCCGTATTAAGCGGGCGTCTGCTGGCTTGACCTCTCTTCCGGAGGACTGTGTCAGGGCACAAGATGGTCTGATCAGGCACGAGGGCAAAATTCTGGTCCCTGAGGGTCTTCGGATAGCTGTTCTGGAGCTTTGCCATGACCACAAGTTGGCCGGACATTTCGGTACCCTGAAAACGGCCGAGCTCATCAAGCGCACGTTCTGGTGGCCGCAGCTGGGTAGTGACTGCAAGAGATACGTGGACTCATGCAACACCTGCTCCCGGAACAAGAATAGCCGGATGAGGGCCTGGGGTCTATTAAAACCTCTACCTGTCCCTGAAAGACCCTGGAAGATGGTATCGATGGACTTCATAGTGGAGCTCCCTCTGTCCGAAGGGTTCTCCACGGTCTTCGTTGTCGTTGACAGGCTGTCCAAGATGGCTCATTTTTTACCCATGAAAGGTACACCTTCCGCCATGGAAACGGCGAGTGTTTTTATCAGGGAAATAGTGAGGCTCCATGGAGTTCCGGCAAGTATTGTCTCAGACCGAGGCGCCCAGTTCACCTCCAGATTTTGGAAGGCTCTTTGTGATTCCCTGGAAATCAAGTTGGCATTCTCTTCGGCATACCACCCCCAGACGAATGGCCAAACTGAGAGGACCAACCAAACATTAGAGCAGTACCTCCGTTGTTTCTCCTCCTTTTCCCAGGATGATTGGGCCTCCCTACTCCCCATTGCTGAATTCGCTTACAACAACTCCCTGCACTCTGCCACTAAGCAAACCCCATTCTTTGCCAACTATGGATTCCATCCCTCCTTCTTGCCAAGTACCATACCCGAATGCACTGTCCCTGCGGTGTCCGAAACAATGGATTTCTTCTTCTCCAATAACAAACTTCTACAGGAGACCATGTCCAAGACCCAGGAGTACAACAAGAGGATGTTTGATAGGAAAAGGAGAGGGGAACTCATTCTGGAGCCCGGCAACCAGGTGTGGTTATCCACAATTAACCTAAAGATGGCCTGCCTGTCCAGGAAATTGGGCCCTAAGTTCATGGGACCGTTCTCTGTAAAAAGGAGGATCAACAATGTAGCATATGAGCTCGACCTACCTAATTCCCTGAAGGTCCATCCAGTCTTTCATGTGACCCTGTTAAAGCCGGTTGTCCCTAACCCCTTCGCTGGCCGTAACATTGGCCCACCGGAACCTGTTCTGATTGACGGCGAGGAGGAGTTTGAGGTAGAGGCAATCCTGGACTGTAGGAAGAGACACAACCAGGTGCAATATCTGATTAAGTGGAGGGGTTACGGCCCAGAAGATAACTCTTGGGAACCCGAAAACGGCATACATGCGGAGGAACTCATGCAAGCTTTCAGGAGGTCTCACGCCACGAAGATCGCTCAATTGGGCATCCGGAGGCTGCCCTAAAGGGGGGGCACTGTCAGTGTACGTACCTTGCCGGGCGCGTCGGTGGTCGCGTCGGTGTGCGTTCGCGTGCGCCGATGCGCGCTGTGGTTTGGCATGTTTCCGTCCGTGCTGGTACACTTCCTGGATCGCGGGCGCGCGTGCCTGTGCGCGCCGGTGCGTGCGGGTGCATGTACGCGCATTGCGGGCGCGCGCACGCGTTCACCGTGCGCGCGCCGACGCACGCCGGTTTGCTTATTTAAACCCCTGGAACACTTCAGACCGGTGCTGTCTGATCTGCAGTCCCCTGTGTATCCTGCTCCTGTTGTTCGCCTGAAATCCGACCTTCTGACCACCCGGCTTGTTACTGGACTTTCCTTGCTATCCGCCTGCACCCGACCTCGGCCTGTCTTTGACCCTGAACCTGCCTACCCCGCTGTGCCACATTGCCTGAACATTGCCGAACCCTGCCTGTCTGACCGCCCCTTCTGCTTCTGCCCCGCTACGCTGCTCTATATACCTGTCTGCCTACCTGCCTGCCTGCAGCCTGCCTGGCTAGCTACCCTCCTGAACCCAGGATCCGGAGCCGCTCTCTTGGAACCGATCTCAGGCCCTCTTACCCTTCCGCACTCCCGTGCCTCCTGTCTGCACTACCAGGGGCCCGTGAGTCGGATCCGTACGGGTGACCTCTCTCTGCTCCAACGGACTCGCTGATCAGGTGCGTATCGCGCTGACACGCTATTTTTAGCACTATAGCGCCTGCAAAGCGCCTCAGTGTGAAAGGGGTCTAAGAGAGCATGCCCCCACCTGGGCGTTTAAGTATGAGCTGTCAGCATGGCTCCACCACAGCCTCTCAACAGGAAACACTATTGAACTCTGCGCACTGCAAGCCAGCCTTGCAGAGCAAAGTTGTAATTCAGCTTCTAGTGTGGCGTCCTGCTGTATGTTTATCTCTGACTTACGTTTACCAACCTTGGTGTCCCTTCCTGACCATCCCTGTCTGTTAGTTCCCCCCGGCCTTGGCTTGTTCTGCTGACTATCCTGTGTTTAACCCTTAACTGCTGCTTTTGCTCTGTCCACCAGAGCCAGTCCATGAGCATGAGCTGAGAGACCCTTGGGGTTGCGACCTGGAGTCAGCTGCAGCCAAATCCATCCTCACCATCAGAGGCTCTGGTGAAAACCTTCTGGCTCTTAGATTTCGTGCCTTGGGGAATCCTACGCTCTATTTTCCTGTTTGGTCTGTGTTCAGGTGGAGATGCTTTCCTGAACCACCCAGAGCTCCATCCGTAGCAGTCAGCCAAAGGGTCCACAACCATAGGGGTGTGCTCCTAACCCCAGTGGTGTGCATCTGTCATCTGGCCTCAGGTGACCTGAGTTTGCTCGGCTATGGACCCAGCTAATGTGCCACTACCTGCCGTTGAACAGCTGCAGCGCATAGTCCACAGACTCGAGACACAGGAGTCTAATCAGACCAAAGTGATGCAATTCCTGCGAGATTTGGCCTTCCTCTTTAAACAGCTTCAGGCCTCATTTGGATCCTAGGTGCAGCAACCTCAATCGCAGCCGGCGTTTGTACCTATTCAGGTTGCGGTCGCCACCACAAATTCGTTGCATCTACCAGCTCCTTTTCGTTTCTCTGGTGACCCCAAGGCCTGCAGGGGGTTCCTTTAGAAAGTGCATTATCCATTTTGAACTCCAGCCTCAAAACTTTCCTTCTGATCAGGGAAAGGTTGCCTATATTATGTCCCTCCTGACCAAGGAGGCTTTAGCCTGGGCTGCTCCTCTGTGGGAGAAGAATGATCTGGTTGTTTCCAGCTTGTCTAACTTCCTGAAACTCTTTCGGAATATTTTTGAGGAACCGGGTTGTGTCTCTTCAGCGGCCAGTGCCCTTCTAAGTCTCTTCGGTGGGACAGTATGCCCTTCACTTTTGCATTTTAACTGCTGAGCTGAGATGGAATAATGAGGCCTTAGTTGCAACCTTTTTACAAGGCCTCTCTGACAGGGTGAAGGATGAGTTGGTGGGAAGAACCCTAGAAAAGACACGCCAGTACTCCATGGTCTTTAGCTAGCCCGAGCTCCCCTCCCCTCGATGCATAGAGCATCCCTTGCCAGCTGTGGAACCTATGCAGCTGGACAGGACTAGGTTTTACCCTGAAGAACGTGCTAGGCGCAGAACTCTGGGCTTGTGGGGGTAAAGGTAATTTTCAGGACACCTGCTCTCTCTCTGTCCAGGAAACGCTTGGGTCTAATATATCTGGAGGGTGGCGAATTGGACCTAAGAAAATCACCTTCATCATCACGTCTCCTTCTTTCTGTGCTACTCAATGTCAACGCTTCCCCTCATACGGTCTCGGCCTACCTGGATTCCGGAGCCGCTGGCAATTTCATGGACTGGCATACTATTTGCCGCCCCCCTCAAAAAAAAATTCCACCAGCTGCCACTGCTGACAATCACAAATCGATACCCCTTACCCTTAATATCGGAACTGTTCAAAAGAATTGAAAGGTGCCTCCATTTGGATCTCATACAAGTTGGATCTCATACAATCTGATCTGTATACGTGAGGGCGATGAATGGAAAACAGCGTTTAACACTAGAGATGGGCATTATGAATACTTGGTTATGCCCTTTGGCCTGTGTAATACCCCAGCTGTGTTCCCAAAACTCAACGGAATCTTCAGGGATCTGTTTTATCAATTTGTTGTCATCTATGTGGATGACATTCTCATCTTTTTGGAAAATCTGCTTGTTCACAAAAACCATGTCCGGATTGTTCTTCAGCGCCTTAGAGAAAATAATCTGTATTCCAAGCTGCAGAAATGTTCTTTTGTTCTGTTATTGGGATGCTTGGTCTCTAGTTTGGGTCTTGATATGGATCCTGGAAAGGTCTCAGCCATTACCTCTTCCTGACAGCCTCAAGGCCACACAGCGCTTTCTTGGGTTCACTAATTATTACCTTAGGTAGAACAAGAAAGGATATCCATACCTGGTGGAGTACCCCTACAGACATCTTGACAGGGAGGGTCTGGAAGCGAATAGGCCCCCCAGGAACAACAGTGCCACCAATCGCAGAGACCACCAGCGGAGTGATGAGAGGCGAAAGAGGAATTTTTATGGAAGACGCAGTTCCCTAATCTATGAAATTGCCAGCGGATCTGGAATCCAGGTAGGTCGAGATTGCATGAGGGGAAGCATTGACATGGAGAAGCACAGAAAGAAGGAGACAAGATGATGAAGGTGA
The DNA here is from genome assembly GCA_029206835.1 of Rana muscosa. Taxonomy (NCBI): domain Eukaryota; kingdom Metazoa; phylum Chordata; class Amphibia; order Anura; family Ranidae; genus Rana; species Rana muscosa. The sequence goes on along the minus strand of CM055117.1, from coordinate 631,450,938 downwards.
TTTTCCTGAGTCCAATACGCCCCCTTCCAGATGTATTAGACCCAAGCTTTTCCTGGACGGAGAGAGAGCAGGTGTTCCGAAAATTACCTTTACCCCCACAGTAGAGACACAAGCCCAAAGTTCTGCGCCTAGTATGTTCTTTCCATGTACAGATATTGGCGTGTCCGTCTGACCATTCCTGTCTGCTAGTGAACATGACCTTGGCGTGCCTTCCTGACCATTCTTGTCTGCTAGTTGCCCCAACCTTGGCTTGTTCTCCTGACTATCCTGTGTTTAACCCTGAACTGCTGCTTCTGCTCTGTCCACAAGAGCCAGTCCGTGAGGATCTTTTTGATGCAGTTGTGTACTATTATTAAAGCGTTATTAAACCCAAAAACAAACGTGATCCAGCCAGTGACAATTACTTTCTTATGACAAGTATTGCTCTCTGAAGAGAAAGCCACGTTCAGATTGTTCTGCAGAGAGCATTTGACAGGCAGTAAGGGAGGCATGGTTTCACCTCAATGCCACTTGCTTTAACCCCTTGAGCCCCAGAGGATTTGGCTGCCAAATGACCGGGCCACTTTTTGCCATTTGGCACTGCGTCGCTTTAACTGACAATTGCGCGGTCGTGCGACGTGGCTCCCAAACAAAATTGACGTCCTTTTTTTCCCACAAATAGAGCTTTCTGTTGGTGGAATTTTATCACCTTTGTGGTTTTTATTTTTTGCGTTATAAACAAAAAAAGAGCGACTATTTTGAAAAAAAAAAGCTATATTTTTCCTCAGTTTAGGCCTATATGTATTCTTCTACATTATTTTGGTAAGAAAAAAAAAATCGCAATAAGCGTATATTGATTGGTTTGTGCAAAAGTTATAGCGTCTACAAAATAGGGGATAGATTTATGGCATTTTTATTATTGTTTTTACTAGTAATCTGCAATTTTTATCGTGACTGCGCTATTTTGTGACCACTGTCATTTATACAGCGCATACAACTAACCAAAAAACACCAGCGCTACACAGTGGCAGAGGGTGATAGTCCAAACTGTAATAGGGAGGCAAAAAAATCAATGGAGAGGTTTCACAAAGCCCAGTGCAGCTGGAATACCATAGCTGGAGAACAAGGATATACAAAAAAACACACACAATTCCAGCGCTCAATGGGTAGGAAAAAAGTAGACTGTTTTGTTAGCTGATAAAACCATAGGTGCAAAGCATCACAGCATATGTACACCCCCTCTGCTGCCTTTGCAGCTAAAGGGGGATTGATTGGGGTTTTGCCACCACCACCCACCCCCCCCCCCCTTACAACCACTAGGGTAAACTAGGCCTAAAGGCCCGTACACACGATCTGACTTTTTGACAACAATTGTCCGACGGACCTGTTTTAGCGGACAATCCGACCATGTGTACACTCCATCGGACAAACCTTTTCATCGGACAAATGTTCGCTGTAAGAACAGACAAACTTTCCGGCAACAAATTTCCTACGTCGGCTAATCCGATCGTGTGTACACAAGTCCATCGGACTAAAGTCCAAAGAACAAACACGCATGCTCAGAACCAATGCTAAAGAGCAGACAACAATAGCAGAAGTTGCCCAAAGGGTGGCGGTAAACAGCAGATGTCTACAGTACGTCTATTACGTCACTACGTTTGTGTTTGTCCTGCCGTGTGTATGCATACCAAGTTCACGGACAACGCCCTTCAGACAGAAATCCACAGAAAAGTCTGATCGTGTGTATGAGGCTTTAAAGTAGTAGATTTAGATAGATTTAACTAACAAATTGAAGCTGAGCTCCAGTTAACACATTATAAGTAGGGATGAGCCTAACACCCCCCGGTTCGGTTCGGACCAGAACCTGCAAACGGACCAAAAGTTCGCGCAAACTTTAGAACCCTATTAAATACAATGGACTCGAACGTTCGAAATCAAAAGTGCTAATTGTAACGGCTAATATGCAAGTTATTGTCCTAAAAAGGGTTTGGGGACCCGGGTCCTGCCCCAGAGGACATGTATCAATGCAAAAAAAAGTTTTAAAATGATGCTTACGGTGAAAAAATAAAAGTGAAATATTCCTTTAAATATCGTACCTGGGGGGTGTCTAAAGTATGCCTGTGAAGTGGCACGAGTTTCCCGTGTTTAGAATTGTCCCTGCACAAAATGACATTTCTAAAGGAAAAAAAGTAATTTAATACTGCTTGCGGCTTTAATGTAATGTCTGGTCCTGGCAACCCCCCCCACCCAGCCCACTACCAGCCCCTTTGGGTCTTGTATGGATATTAAGGGGAACCCCGCACACAAATTAAAAAAGGGCCCTATATACTCTTAACAGCAGTATACAGGCAGTGCAAACAAGACAGGGACTGTAGGTTTGTTCTTAAGTAGAATATGTTTGTAATTTGGAACAGGTACATTTTTTAAGTGTAGCTCCAGCCAAAAAATCTATTTTTAAGCTTTTTGGAAAACATAGGGAAGGGTTATCACTAGGGTTGTCCCGATACCACTTTTTTAGGACCGAGTACAAGTACCGATACTTTTTTTCATGTACTCACCGATACCGATTACCGATACTTTTTTTTAATGCCATGTGACAGTTTGACTGATGGGCACTGATAGATGGCACTTATGGGCACTGACAGGTGGTTGGCACTGATAGATGGCACTTATGGCACTGACAGGTGGCTGGTACTGTTAGATGGCACTGACAGGTGGCTGGCACTGACAGGCAGCACTTATGGGCAATGATGGCACTGACAGGCAACACTTATGTGCACTGATGGCACTGACAGGCGGCACTTATGGGCACTGACAGGCGGCAGTAATGGGCACTGATAGGCGGCACTTATGGGCACTGACAGGTAGCACTTATGTGCACTGATAGCACTGACAGGCAGCACTTATGGGCGCTGACAGGTGGCACTTATGGGCACTGACAGGTGGCACTTATGGGCACTTACAGGTGGCACTTATGGGCACTGACAGGTGGCACTTATGGGCACTGACAGGTGGCTGGCACTGACAGGTGGCTGGCACTGATAGGCGGCACTTATGGGCACTGATGGCACTGACAGGTGGATGGCACTGAAATGCAGAAATAAATGACATGACTAAATGATACACCCTGCACTTGGCATCAGCAGACATCTTGTTACACCCAGCCCAAATAGTTCGGGCTGGGTGTAACAAGATGTCAGCTTCTGGCTTACTGTGACCAAGTGCAGGGAGTGCCAAGATGTGCGTCGGGATTTCCAAGCTGACGGTGACCGAATGTGACAGTCCGGTCACCGATCCTGATGCGGCTGCACTCTGACAGCTTACCTAGCTATTTCTCTACTGCAGGTGAGGACTATCCGGCCCGCGGACTTCGCCCGCTCCCCCCACTGACGCCGCCCGCCCTCTCCGCCTCTGACACCGCCTCTGACATCGCCCGCCCTCTCCACCTCTGACACCGCCCGCCCTCTCCACCTCTGAGACCGTCCGCCCTCTCCACCTACTGACACCGCCCATCCTCTCCGCCCACTGATCAAGTATCGGGTCAGGCATCGGGAGCATTTGTGCGAGTACAAGTACTCGCACAAATGCTCGGTATCGGTCCCGATACCGATACTAGTATCGGAATCGGGACAACCCTAGTTATCACCCCTGTAACATTTGTTTTGCTGTCTGTGCATCTGTTCAGAACATTTCACCTCACTTTCCGTCCCAATGACAAATGTTTTTAGAAAATTTGTTTTTTTTTATTGAAACAAGGATTGGTGATAATAAAGCATCAGTGCAGAGGAGACACCTTTTTCCTATATTAACTCTTACAGGAGAGAATTTCCCTGCCTAGGGGTATATTTCCTCTCACTTCCTGTTGTCTCCTTCCGTTTGCAAGTAGGAGTCGTTTGTAAGTTGGATGTTTGAAAGTAGGGGCCTGCCATATATACTCTGCAGAAATTTGGCCCTTAAGTGTTGGTGTTTCCACAACACTGTAAAGCCCTGTACACACGATCGGTTTTACCAATGAAAACAGTCCGATGGACTTTTTTCATCGGACTAACCAATGGTGTATGGGCCCCATCGGTCTTTTTTCCATCGGTGATTAAAAATAGAACATGTTTTAAATTTATCCGATGGAAAAAAAAACTATAGCAAATTCCGATTGTCTGAGTGGAACTCCATCGGAGAAAAAACCCACGCATGCTCAGAAGCATTGAACTTAATTTTTCTCTGCTCGTCGGAGTGTTTTACGTCACAGCGTTTGAGACGGTCGGATTTTTGACTGATGATGTGTAGGCAAGACTGATGGAAGTCAGCTTCTTCGGAAATCCGATGGAAAAATCCATCGGATTTTATTCCATCGGAAATCCGAACGTGTGTACAGGGCTTTAGCCCTCACAGTTACTCTTGGTGGGCGCTGGAACGCCCTGATTTGAACTATTATATCAAGAATTGTAATTACATGCCATTGTTGAACAGTGGTAGGAAAAATTGGGCCTTTGATGGTGGTGTTGCCACAACATTGTATGTCCTCACAGTTACTCTTGGTGGGCGCAGGAATGGGCCCTGCTGTGAATTATTAGATCAAGAATTGTAATTACATGCCCCTGTTGAACAGGGGCAGAAACATTGGGCCTTTGGTGGTGGTGGTGTTGCCACAACACTGTAAGCTCTCACAGTTACTCTTGGTGGGCGCAGGAATGGACCCTGCTGTGAATTATTAGATCAAGAATTGTAATTACATGCCCCTGCTGAACTGGGGCAGAAAAATTGGGCCTTAGGCACTGGTGCTACAACACTGCAACCCCTCACAGATGCTGTACTTGGAGCGGCAGCAATGAGCCCTGCTGCAAAGTATTGCATCAAAAATTGTAATTACACGCCCCTGTTAAACAGGGGCTGAAAAATTGGGTCTTAGCCACTGGTGGCGGTGCCCAGAAACAAAAATGTTCTTACATGCTATCAGCATGATCATTGAGGAGGAAGAGGATAGTCACTCAGCATAACAGGATAGTCACTCTGCATCAGCATAGGCATAGCATAGGCAGTCTTGAAGGGATCTGACATTTCAAAGAAAATTAGTCTGTTACATCAGCATCAGGTGCTTGGTAGCTGGTGGTGATCCAAGACTGATTCATTTTTATGAAGGTTAGTCGATCGACCGAGTCAGTGGACAGGCGCACCTTGTGATCAGTTACAAAGCCTCCAGCAGCACTGAATGTGCGTTCCGAAAGAACGCTGGATGCAGGACAGGACAGTAGCTCAATTGCATACTGTGCAAGCTCTGGCCAGAGATCCATCCTCAAGACCCAGTAACCCAGAGGATTTTCGGTGGGAAAGGTGTCTAAGTCTGATCTTGCCCCTAGGTATTCCTGCACCATGTAAACCAGACACTGGCGATTGTTGCTGGAAGCGATCATACCTTGGGGCTGCGTACTAAAAAATTGTCTGAACGCATCGGTCAGACGGCCACCTTCACCTGGGCTCACGTTACTACCCCCTCTCTGGGCTCACGTTACTGCCTTCCTCTAGCTGGGTTCCATCATCGGAGCCTTCAAAACGCTGGGCATCCTCCTGGAGCATGTACCCAACACTGTGGTCAAACAGTTCGGGGGACTCCTCAGGAGGACATGGTGGGGCTAGGGAAGGAGTGACTGATGCCATTGAGCCGAGGGAAGAGGCTGCTTTGCCAGACAAAGTACCCTGAGCCTGGGTGAGAGAGGATGAGGACGGCTTGGTCATCCACTCTACCAAGTCTTGGGCATGTTGCGGCTCAACATGGCCAGCTGACGAAAAGAAGGACAAGCGTGTCCCACGGCCACGTGCTGATGAGGATGCACCGTTTCCACGACCAGCACTGTTGCCTCTAGACACAGAGCCTGCTTGCCCTCTTGCCTCGTGACTGTCTGCCTCTCCTTGTTTGCCTTCCAGACATACTAATGGCCTGCAGTGAGATGTAGCTGCAAAAAGGTGGGATATATATATATATATATATATATATATATATATGTGTGTGTGTGTACTGGTTATAATGTAGCTATCAGAATCAACTGCCTGCTGTGGTATTAGTATGGGAAAAGCAGAAATTGTCTTCAGTTAGTTTTAGTTGAAAACTGTGCAGAGGACACAAATACTTTCAGCTCTCTGCCTGTGGTTTTATTATGAGAACACCACTATAATAGTCACTAACTGTATTCAGGTAAGCTTTAGGTGAACGCTATGCAAAGCACACAGTACACTAAGTGAAACACTGACTGCAGCTAGCACAATCACCTGCCTGCCTGTCACAGTATAGCGAATAACAGGAACGGATCTAGCTAAACTGAATACGGTGTATAAATATATATACGACACCTAGGATGTATATATAGCCTCTACACACTGTAACTGCAGCTAACTGACTCGCCTGCCTACTCAATATAAATGACACTGTCTCTCTCTGTAATCTCTCTCTTTTAACAACTCCAACACACTACACAAGGCCGCCAAGCCGGCGGCCTTATATAGTGTTGGGCGTGTACTAAAGCCCCTGAGCCATAATTGGCCAAAGCCACCCTGGCTTTGGCCAATTATGGTTCTCCGTTTTTTGCACGGTGTGATTGGCCAAAGTATGCGGGTCATAGTGCATGCTTGGCCAATCATCAGCCAGCAATGCACAGCGATGCCGCAGTGAATTATGGGCCGTGACGCGCCACTCGAATTTGGCGCGAACGGCCCATAATGTTCTCAATTCGGCGAACGGTCGATCTTCGAGTCGAACATGGGTCCGAGTTGAACACAAAGCTCATCCCTAATTATAAGCAGTTACACCAGACATTTTTTCTCCTTTTACATAAATAAATGAAAGCAGAGCAGTGATCTTTACATGTTTGTTTTTTTTGGAAGTAAGAATTTATTTGTGTTTTCTTGATGTCAGCATATCATGCATTTTCTGTGTCTCACATTATACTACCATGCTACTTTGAGTAGTCTTTGCATTATGTGAGATATTGTAGCTATTCTGTAGTGCATTGCTCTGCAGGATGCTTTATTCTTCTATATAAAGAGTTTGAAAAAAGAAAGCTGAGCAGTGTGTAAACACCTTTGTCATTGTTAAATGGTTTGTCTCAGCTCTCTAACTGCCACTTTGTCTGGATACCTTACACATGGGCCGAATGTCAAGAGACAATGGGCAGTTAAAAAAAAACAAAAAAAAACATTCGGCCTGTGGGTATGGCAGTCTGTCCGACGGTTCTCTACAAGAGAGGGTGGTTACATTCCTACAATTCAGTGAGACTATGGAGAACAACCATAGCTACCTTCTAAACACACGTGTCAAACACAAGGCCCTCAGGCTGAAGCCGGGCCATTTCATGTAGCCCTCGCACCTCTCCTGCAGCTGCGCCCCCCCTCCACCTTGTCTCAGCAGTCAGCAGCAGAAAAGAGGGCAGAATTCCTCTGCCAGATTCTGCACGTCTCCATGCAGCTGCAAAAAGGTTAGTTTCTACCCCCCATTCCCCGGTCTCAGCAGTTGGCAGCAGAGAGGAGGACAGATCCTGCGCCACTCTGTGCGGCCCCAGCACCCCCCTTATCGCCGCCTCCCCTGGTCGTAACATTTAGCTGACTCCAGCCCTCCTCCAGCAGTTAAAAAAACAAAAAGGAATGTCTCAGAGCAATAGAAAGTACTTTTTGGATTTAAAAATATATACAGTGGGTGCGGAAAGTATTCAGACCCCCTTAAATTTTTCACTCTGTTATATTGCAGCCATTTGCTAAAATAATTTATGTTCATTTTTTTTCCTCATTAACCACCTGAGAGCCGGGCCATGTACAAATGACGGCCTCAAGGTGATTCTAGAAATCCGGGAGGCCGTCAATAGACGGCCTCGGCTATTCCGGCCACTGGGGAGGGGGGCGCGCGCGCCCGGCGCATCACTGAGATGCCGATGCGCGTGCCTGATGGCCGCGATGTGCGCCAGGTACCCGCGATCGGCCGGTACACAGACAAGGATGTGGATCTCTGTGTGTAAACACAGAGATCCACGTCCTGTCAGGGAGAGGAGACCGATGCTGTGTCCCTTGTACATAGGGACACAGATCGGTGACCTCTCCCAGTCAGTCCCCTCCCCCACACAGTAGTAATCACTCCCAGGTTACACATTTAACCCCTTCCTCGCCCCCTAGTGTTAACCCCTTCCCTGCCAGTGTCATTTTTACAGTAACCAGTGCATTTTTATAGCACTGGTCGCTGTAAAAATAACAATGGTCCCAAAATGGTGTCAAAAGTGTCCGCCATAATGTCGCAGTCACAATAAAAATCGCTGTTTGCCGCCATTACTAGTAAAACAAAAAAAAAAATGTTAATAAAAATGCTATAAAACTATCCCCTATTTTGTAGACGCTATAACTTTTGCGCAAACCAATCAATAAACGCTTATTGCGATTTTTTTTTTTACCAAAAATATGTAGAATAATACGTATCGGACTAAACTGAGGAAAAAAATATATATAAAAAAAAATTGGGATATTTATTATAGCAAAAAGTAAAAAAGTGTTTTTTTCGAAATCGTCGCTCTTTTTTAAAAACCGCAGAGATGATCAAATACCACCAAAAGAAAGCTCTATTTGTGGGAAAAAAATACGTCAATTTTGTTTGGGAGCCACGTTGCACGACCGCGCAATTGTCATTCAAAGCGTGACAGCGCTGAAAATTGGCCTAGGCAGGAAGGGGGTTTAAGTGCCCAGTAAGCAAGTAGTTAATGTACACACAGCACCCCATATTGACAGAAAAACACAGAATTGTTGACATTTTTGCAGATTTATTAAAAAAGAAAAACTGAAATATCACATGGGCCTAAGTATTCAGACCCTTTGCTGTGACACTCATATATTTAACTCAGGTGCTGTCCATTTCTTCTGATCATCCTTGAGGCTGGGTTCACACTTGTGCGACACGACATCTGTCCTACTTTGGATCCGACTTTGCCCTGCGACATGAAGCCGACATATGTCCGACTTTCAATGAACGGGGATCCGACTTGGATCCCCGCCAATATCAGGCACTGTGTTTGGTATGAATCTTGAAGGGGAACTCCACGCCAAATTTAAAATAAAAAACCGGCATGGGTTCCCCCTCCAGGGGCATACCAGGCCCTTGGGTCTGGTCTGGATTTGAACGGGCGCCCCTACGCCGAAAAAACGGCGTGGGGGTCCCCCCAAAATCCAAACCAGACCCTTATCCGAGCATGCAACCTGGCAGGCCGCAGGGGAAGAGGGGGGGACGAGAGAGCAGCCCCCCTCCCTCCTGAACCGTACCAGGCCGCATGCCCTCAACATGGGGGGTTTGGTGCTCTGGGGCAGGGGGGCGACCTGCGGCCCCCCCACCCCAGAGCACCCTGCCCCCATGTTGATGAGGACAGGGCCTCTTCCCGACAACCTTGGCCGTTGGTTGTCGGGGTCTGCGGGCGGGGGGCTTATCGGAATCCGGGAGCCCCCTTCAATAAGGGGGTCCCCGGATCCCGGCCCCCCCACCCTATGTGAATGAGTATGGGGTACATCGTACCCCTACCCATTCACCTGGTGGAAAAAAATTGCAATAAAAAAACACTACACAGGTTTTCAAAGTAATTTATTGCACAGCTCCGGGGGTCTTCTTCCGACTTCCGGGGGTCTTTTCCGACTTCGAGGGTCTCCGGTGTCGTCTCCCGCTCTCCGGTTCTTTCTTCCGCCGGGCCTCCGCTAACTTCTTTTTAGCTCTCTTGCTAACAGAGGCCCGGTCTTCCCGTTGTCTCGTCCGGCTCTCCGTTGTTCTTCTGCCGGCCCCTCCACTAACTTCTTTTTAGCTCTTTCGCTAGTGGAGGGGTCGGGCTTCCCGTCGTCGCCGTCGGCTTCTTCTTCCCTCTTCTCCTCCTCGATGTTGACGCGTCGCTTCCTCCCGCTGTAATACTGGCTCTCCGCTCCGCATTAATATAGGCTTCTCATGACGTCACAGTCACATGTTCCCATGACGTCACAGTCACATGCTCCGGGGCCATGTGCCCCGGAACATGTGACTGTGACGTCATGAGAAGCCTATATTAATGCGGAGCGGAGAGCCAGTATTACAGCGGGAGGAAGCGACGCGTCAACATCGAGGAGAAGAGGGAAGAAGAAGCCGACGGCGACGACGGGAAGCCCGACCCCTCCACTAGCGAAAGAGCTAAAAAGAAGTTAGTGGAGGGGCCGGCAGAAGAACAACGGAGAGCCGGACGAGACAACGGGAAGACCGGGCCTCTGTTAGCAAGAGAGCTAAAAAGAAGTTAGCGGAGGCCCGGCGGAAGAAAGAACCGGAGAGCGGGAGACGACACCGGAGACCCTCGAAGTCGGAAAAGACCCCCGGAAGTCGGAAGAAGACCCCCGGAAGTCGGAAGAAGACCCCCGGAGCTGTGCAATAAATTACTTTGAAAACCTGTGTAGTGTTTTTTTATTGCAATTTTTTTCCACCAGGTGAATGGGTAGGGGTACGATGTACCCCATACTCATTCACATAGGGTGGGGGGGCCGGGGGCCCCCTTATTGAAGGGGGCTCCCGGATTCCGATCAGCCCTCCGCCCGCAGACCCCGACAACCAACGGCCAGGGTTGTCGGGAAGAGGCCCTGTCCTCATCAACATGGGGGCAGGGTGCTCTGGGGTGGGGGGGCCGCAGGTCGCCCCCCTGCCCCAGAGCACCAAACCCCCCATGTTGAGGGCATGCGGCCTGGTACGGTTCAGGAGGGAGGGGGGGCTGCTCTCTCGTCCCCCCCTCTTCCCCTGCGGCCTGCCAGGTTGTGTGCTCGGATAAGGGTCTGGTTTGGATCTTGGGGGCACCCCCACCCCGTTTTTTTGGCGTAGGGGCGCCCGCTCAAATCCAGACGAGACCCAAGGGCCTGGTATGCCTCTGGAGGGGAAACCACGCCGGTTTTTTATTTAAAATTTGGCCTGGAGTTCCCCCTCAAGAGCAGTACAGCACAAGTCGCATGCCAAAGTCGGACCATGCAAGACTGCGGTCCGACTTTGATCCGACTTCAATGATAGTCAATGGGCTGAAGTCGGATCAAAGTCGGACCAAAGTAGTACAGGGAGCATTTTCAAAGTCGGACCGACATGTGTCGGACCAGTTAGGACGGCTCCCATAGGGAAACATTGATTTTCACACGTCATGCGACATGAGCTCCCAATGTCGGAGCGTTTGTCGCCCCAGTGTGAACCAGGCCTCAGTCTACACCTTCATTTGAGTCCAGCTGTGTTTGATTATACTGATTGGACTGGATTAGGAAAGCCACACACCTGTCTATATAAGACCTTACAGCTGACAGAGCATGTCAGAACAAATGAGAATCATGAGGTTAAAAGGAACTGCCTGAAGAGCTCAGATACAGAATTGTGGCAAGGCACAGATCTGGCCAAGGTTACAAAAAATTTCTGCTGCACTTAAGAGCACAGTGGCCTCCATAATCCTTAAATGGAAGACGTTTGGGACGACCAGAACCCTTCCTAGAGCTGGCCGTCTGGCCAAACTGAGCTATCAGGGGAGAAGAGCCTTGGTGAGAGAGGTAAAGAAGAACCCAAAGATCACTGTGGCTGAGCTCCAGAGATGCAGTCGGGAGATGGGGAAAGTTGTAGAAAGTCAACCATGACTGCAGCCCTCCACCAGTCGGGGCTTTATTTGCAGAGTGGCCCGACGGAAGCCTCTCCTCAGTGCAAGACACATGAAAGCCCGCATGGAGTTTGCTAAAAAAAAAAAAAAAACACCTGAAGGACTCCAAGATGGTGAGAAATAAGATTCTCTGGTCTGATGAGACCAAGATAGAACTTTTTGGCCCTAATTCTAAGCGGTATGTGTGGAGAAAACCAGGCACTGCTCATCGCCTGTCCAATACAGTCCCAACAGTGAAGCATGGTGGTGGCAGCATCATGCTGTGGGAGTGTTTTTCAGCTGCAGGGACAGGACGACTGGTTGCAATCGAGGGAAAGATAAATACGGGCAAGTACAGGGATATACTGGACGAAAACCTTCTCCAGAGTGCTCAGGACCTCAGACTGGGCCGAAGGTTTACCTTCCAACAAGACAATGGCCCTAAGCACACAGCTAAAATAAAGAAGGAGTGGCTTCACAACAACTCCGTGACTGTTCTTGAATGGCCCAGCCAGAGCTCTGACTTAAACCCAATTGAGCATCTCTGGAGAGGACTAAAAATGGCTGTCCGCCAACGTTTACCATCCGACCTGACAGAACTGGAGAGGATCTGCAAGGAGGAATAGCAGAGGATCCCCAAATCCAGGTGTGAAAAACTTGTTGCATCTTTCCCAAAAAGACTCATGGCTGTATTAGATCAAAAGGGTGCTTCTACTAAATACTAAGCAAAGGGTCTGAATACTTAGGACCATGTGATATTTCAGTTTTTCTTTTTTAATAAATCTGCAAAAATTTCAACAATTCTGTGTTTTTCTGGGGTGCTGTGTGTACATTAATGAGGAAAAAATGAACTTAAATGATTTTAGCAAATGGCTGCAATATAACAGAGTGAAAAATGTAAGGGTGTCTGAATAATTTCCGTACCCACTGTACTTTAATAGATTTTTCTAAAACCAGAATTTTTGTGACTAACTTCAGAGGGGGGGGGGGGGGGGGTCCAACTTTGCTTCAGTTACTGGTCAACCATTATATATAGTGTTCGGCATAAATGAGTACACCCCTTTTGAAAAGTACGATTTTAATCAATATCTCAATGAACACCAAAACAATTTCCAAAATTTTTACAAAACTGAATTATATAGCACATTTGTTTAGCTCATTACATGAAAGTAAGGTTAATAATATAACTTAGATTACAAAATCTTCAGTTTTTTAAATTATTTGATGCAAAAACGAATACACCCCACAACATACACTACTACATCTAGAATTTTTTATGACCTCCATAATTTTTAAGGACAGCAATAAGCCTTCTAGGCATAGAGCGAACAAGTTGGCGACATATTGCAACATGTATCTTTTTCAATTTTTCAAGAATGACCTCTTTTAGAGCCTGGATGCTGGATGAAGAGCGATTGTCTCTTCAGAACTCCCCATAGGTGTTCGATTGGGTTCAGATCAGGAGACATACTTGGCCACTGAATCACTTTCACCCTGTTCTTCTTCAGAAATGCAACAGTGGCCTTAGATGTGTGTTTTGAATAATTGTCATGTTGGAAAAGTACAAAATGACCAAGGGCACAGAGTGATGGTAGCATCTTCTCTTTTAAAGCAGAGGTTCACCCAAACGTTTGGCACCTTTCAGGGGGGAGGGGGTGCAGATACCTATATAAAACAGGTATTTGCACCACTTCCGGGTATAGACTACCGCCCCTTCACGTCACCCCCCGTTGTGTTCTGGGAAACACACGGCTCCCAGAACACAGCGGGGACCAGTGAGGACGGCGCAGCGCGACTCGCGCATGCGCAGTAGGGAACCGGGCAGTGAAGCCGCAGCGCTTCACTTCCCGATTCCCTCACCGAGGATGGCGGCGGGGGAAGCCGAGAGCCGAGCGGTAGTTCGGCTTCCGACGTCGCGGGCAACCTGGACAGGTAAGTATCCATTTATTAAAAGTCAGCAGCTGCAGTATTTGTAGCTGCTAGCTTTTAAAAAAAAAATCCGGTGAACCACCTTTGTGACACCATACAGTTTTGAAGCCATCAGTTCCAAAAACATTTATCTTGGTCTCAGCACTCCAGGAGTAAATAGTCCCAGTAGTCTTCTTTTTCAGCAGGGGCCCTGGCAAATTCTAGGCAGGCTTTTTTTGTGCATGGGCTTTAGGAGAGGCTTCCTTCATGACCGGACACCCATGCATACTATTCATCTGCAGTGTATGACGTATTGTGTCATGGAAAACAATCATCCCAGCTTGGCTTTCTACTTCTTTAGCAAACTACAGTGAACTTGCATGGCGATTTTCTTCAACCCTTATCAGAAGATACTCCTGTCGCGGTATTAACTTCCGTGGATGGCCAGGATGTCTGTGAGATGGTTGCAGTTCCATCTTTGTTACATTTTTGTATTGCTTTTGCTACAGTATTCTGACTAATAAGTAAGGCCCCTTTCACACCTGCGGACCGTTTAGATCCGCCTGTCAGTTTTTTCAGGCGGATCTGAACGGGCGCTCCATGTATCTCTATGGAGCGTCGGATGTCAGTGGTGACATGTCCGCCGACACCCGATTAGCCCCGATCCGATCCTCTCCGCTAAAATGTGACGGATGCAAACCCTATTTTGCATCCGATCCCCCATAGAGGAGAGCGGAGATTTTACAGGGCGGTCCTTGCACAGTGTGCAGAGACAGACCTGTCATCTGCCGGCTCAGCGGGGATCAACAGAGCGATCCCCGCTGAGCAAGCGGATGTCCAAAAATTGATCCACACGGGATCTGTATGTGTGAAAAGGGCCTTAAGCTTTGCTGATCTTGTAGACTTCACCTTTCTTGTGTAAATAAATTATTTTCTTTCTCAGGCCTTGTGATATTTCTCTTCCATGTGGTGCCATTGCTGACAGCATGAAGGTTTTCTTAGTTGATTATTAAAGGGTGATACTTAACTGTCTGCTGGACAGTTGAATTCTTGTTAATTTGGATTTTGTTGTCTAAAAGTTTAGCTTTGCTTCTAAGACTTTCATTGGGGTGTATTCATTTTTGCAACATGGTCTTGAATGAATTTGTTATAAAAAAATATTTTTTGTGTGTGCAAACCAATCTCGGTTGCAATCAATGGCACGCATTTGTGGGAGTATTTTGTAGTATAGTGTCCCATAGAAAATGTTGATTCTGAAAGTAAAGGAAAGGTTTTCTGAGAAATCTGTTGGGGTGTACTGATTTATGCTGAGTACTGTACAGGTATTTAAAGATGTGGTAACTAGTTGATATGGGAGAGACACTTTTACCCGTTATTACTGTGCACTCGCTTGCAAAATCATACTATTTATAAGTCCTCAATCTGCTTTCTCCCTGAGGTCCAGCAATAACTGTAATGTGTGATAATTTTTTATCAAGCAATTCATCAGATGTTTTCATAATATACTAGTCTGTCATTCCACTATGGAGCTTTCTAATTTATTTATTTTTTTTAAATAAAAGTAAGGATGAAGCTTCACAAATAATGTCACGATAGCTCAAAACATCACAGCATAAGGATGTATCATACAGTTATTTGCAATATATACACAAAATTATACAGTAGTAATAAAAAAAAGCAAGTTTAAAAAATTAAATTAACGAGCTTGTTTATATACTTCATCCCACCATTTCGACTTTTGGTGGACAGAATTGCTGCTGGTGGTCTTTTGTGGACCTCTTGCTCCCCTTTCCTCAGGCGATTTATCTTTTTGTGACTTTTGCATAAAACCAGTATGTTTTCTTGTTGGGACAAATGAGAGTGCATTCTTCCAATCTCCATTCTCCTTTACAGTCATCAGTATTTCAATCATTTGATTAAGGGTAAGATTTTTTCCACCACTGTCCCATTTCAGGTAGTTGTCCAGTGGCAGTCTTGCAGTGGCTAATTTTAGTCGCTTTGCATTTCCTAGAGACACTCCTGTCTTTTGACTTTTATCAACAAATGCGCCAACAATGTAAATCTTATCATGGTCAAATTCTTTTAACACATTTGGAGAATCAGCTGTTAAGTACACAAGTTGATCTCTAGGAAAGATGTCAGAATGAGATTTTTCTGTGGTAGTTATTAGGAGATTATTCCATGCCTCACCATAACGCTTTACCAGTTCATTATGGTATGCGCCACCAGGTTGCAAGTTGCAAAAATGAATGTGAAATGGATCAACAGATCTCCTGTTAAGCCCTTCGCTCATCATAAGCTGACTAACTGTGTTCTCAATTTCTTTTTTTGACATATATCGATCATATACCATATCAAATACTAATGGTTGCCCATGTATCATTGCCTGAGCAGTTCTCCACCCATTAAAATAGTCCTCACTTACACTTAAAAATTTTAAGAGGTATGTGCTTATTTTTTCAGGGCTAATTTCCATTTCACTCCTCAACTTTTGCTTTTCTAATTTCTTTTTTTCCTTGCTTTTCTTTCTGAACTCTTTAAACGAAAGTTCCTTCAAGTATTTCTTTCTTGAAGACTTGGTAGGTAAGTTTAGAAGTTCTTGCAACTCCTCTGTGCTAATATTTTCTGGAACAGCTTTTCCTGCTAATCTCCACATATCAACAACCTTCTGCATACTTTCTATAGTGGATTCCTCTTGTGCTTCAGATTCTTCTTCTTGATCAGTAGTGCTCTGGGTTCCACTTCGAAGAATATTTTTCCAGGAGTCTAGGTTTACCGTTTCTGTGGAAGTAGGCTTGTTTTGACTCCTCTGACAATGGGTTAGTGTCAGCATTCTACATTGTGCGAGCTGGTCACAAACTTTAAATGCTAATGGTTTATTTCCACACCTTATCGCTAATGGGAATGTAGAAGGCCTAACAGTTCTCAATACTGCATTCATAAATGCCATCCTGGAAGATGAACATGAAACTGTAAAAACAAGAAAACATATTCATTTTTAAATTAGTATACATATCGTAGAGCCTTGTTCATATAGGCTTTAGCTTGTATAGCGGTATGTACAACAAGCTTTGTATAGCTTTTGGCAAGCTTCAGGCCATTTTGATAAAACTTTTGTTCAGTTCCAGTTTTGGAATGTTCAACACAGAACTTTAAGAACTCTCACCATAAGATGAAAGCTTATTAAACCCACCACATTGCAGCTGGTCCTATTCAAATATGTGCAGGGGTTTGAAAATAAAATTAATTATTTTTTTTGTCAATGCTGACTGTAGCTCCACCTCAAGTTAAAACCCAATTTCTGGGCATTCCTATAAGAAACCTACTGTACGGCCAGCAATGAGCCCCAGCCCCCTCTTCATACTACAGCCCTCTCCCTTCTCTGTGTATAACCGTACACACAAAAGAGCCACAACCCCCACTCTCTCTGAAAGTTGCCAGACATTTTTGTAATTGTGCAGCCCTGTGCCTTCTCTGATCTCCTCTGTAAGATCATTTGAGGTTGCAAGAAGGACTGAGCCTGGTCCACCTACTGTTTAGGGCAGAAAGAGTACAGTAGTTACTGGCAGCTTATGTTGCTACTACACCAGAATCTCTCACACAAGTGCGTTAGCCAGCAAGTGTCGCCGTGGGTTGGCATTTTTCTGAATGACAGCACTCTTCTGCAGCTGCTGTCATTGCCAACAAAATCCACCAGTCACAACTTCACTCTCTCCCCCATGAATAGCTGGTGGTGGGTCACGGCTTAGTTCCTCTTGTCAGCTGGCAGAGGAGATAGGATAAGGCACAGAGCTGCAGATGTTTCCTCTGGCAACTTTCAGAGGAGGAGAGGGCAAGGGTTATATGGCTCTGTGTGTACTATCTGTACCGCTCCCTCCTTCTTTGTTTGCTGTCAAGCAGACGGGTGTCTCCTTTGTTCAGCGTGGTCAGATAGTGGAGGGAAGGGCGGGGTGGAGCTATCCCACTATGCTGCTCAACAACCCCTGCCAAGTTTTACCTTAATGCATTAAAGTGTTTCTAAAGCCCTAAGGTTTTTTTGTTTTGTTTTGTTTTGTTTTTTACCTTGAAGTGGTTGTAAACCTGAAAAAAACTAAAACAAAAAAAACGTAAGCATTAGGGCCGAAACAACTAATCGATTAATCGACAACTAATCGATTATTAAATTAATCGATTACTATTTTCATAATCGATTAATCGGCCAGTAACATAATGGGGTTAAAAAAACTAAAATTAGCCCTTTGCAGTACAAAAAGAGAAAATCGCTACTGTAAATATTACTTTCACTGTCCCACAGTAAAAAATGAACCCCTTACAGTAGCGATTATTTGCTCTTTTTGTACTAATTTAATTTTTTTTAACCCCATTATGTTACTAAACATCTCAGGCCTGGGTCACATCCTATGTGTTTTTTTGGTGCTTTTTGCAGAAACGCACTACAGTTCATTTAAATGGTTTCCTATGGGACACGTTCACATCCATGATTTTTTCAGCTGCTTCCCTTGGAAAGGGCAAAGAGTTTTTTAATGCAAAACTGTGCTATTTTTTTAATTTATTTTTGGTTCAATATACATAGTAAGGTTGAATAAAGACACCAGTCCATCCAGTGAGTGAGTGTGGGTGCTTGTCTACAATTCTCCCTGTACATTGTATCTCATTAAGATGCTCATTTATTATATTATTATTTATTTAAAGGTACCCATATAGCGCCGTCAATTTACACAGCGCTCCACACACATCACACACTTACATCGGTCCCTACCCTCAAGGAGCTTACAATCTAAGGTCCCCAACTCGCATTCATATACTGGGCCAATTTTGGACAGAAGCCAATTAACCTACCAGCATGTGTTTGGAGTGTGGGAGGAAACCGGAGTACCCAGAGGAAACCCACTCAGACACAGGGAGAACATGCAAACTCTAGGCAGGGAGTGTCTTGGTAGTGGTTGGGATTCGAACCAGCGACCCTTTTTACTGCTAGGCGAGAGTGCTACCCACTACACCACTGTGCCGCCCACTTCAATTGAGAAGCTGCAGAAAATAATGTAATGCGTTTTTGCTGCAATTTGTGTTTTTTAATCTGCCCAACAACAAATTGGCCAAAAAAAATTTAAAAATGCAAATCGCAGCAAAACTACCGTTTTTTTTTTTCTTCTTAAGGTTATTAACCGATAAATGAAACAATAATCGGCCAACTAATCGATTATGAAAATAAACGTTAGTTGCAGCCCTAGTAAGCATTGTACCTTGTAGAGCCAAGTATTAGAAGGCATCTGTCCCGTCTTAAAATAAAATATGAATCCAGCAATATGTAATCCTTCCTGCTTTCTGAGCGACACATTCGGGAAAAAAAATTGTCGACTCGCCCCTGCTTCTTTGATTGACAGGCTATCTAATATCTCTCATGTGTCCAGCTTTCAGTAACATTTCCCTTCCCCTACCTCCTCCTGCTCTCACTTGATTGGCTGCTCCTTGCTATATCCTCATTGGCCCATGATTAGTCAGGTGGTGCATTACACAAGTTCCTATTGGTCGGTACTCATTAGGGGGCGTGGCCAGCCAACAAGGTATGACGCTGCGATACTTTGCATGCTGAGGGGAGTGTAGAGATGGGAGGAGAGTCTGATGATGTCACAACTCTGCCTCCAAACCTCAGCAGGAATGAAGACATGCCCAGTGATTGGCGCTTCTTTGAGAGCTTACACAGGTGCTGGGGATCAGAAATGAAATTACTGCGATTTGATTCATACATGTGCACACATGGCTGAGGTACATGGATTTTATGGTGCATGCAAGGGAGGTTTACAACCACTTTAATGTGTCTCCCTCCTCACTGGGCAGATTGATAGCAGTGGGAACTATTGGCTCCTGCTGCTTTTAATCAAACCAGTGAGGAGGGAGTAAGGCCGACACACAGAGCCCAGCTTCAGAGTGAGGCCACACAACTGCCCCCATAGCAAGTGCTTGCTATGGCAGCAGACACTGAAGAGGAAGAGTGGAAGATGGCAGGGGACCCCAAGAGGAGGATGCTATACTATACTACTGCACGGAGCAGGTAAGTATAACATGTTTGTTTTAATAAAAAATAAATAAAAATAGCCTTTAGTAATGCTTCAATGGTAGTGCTGTCACGTTTAATAAGATGCCAGCAAGGTTTAGCAGGATGTCAACAAGCTTCAGGTAGTGCTGAAACTTACAGAAGCCTGCTGGCAGCTTGTTTAAAGTGACAGTCAAAACTCCTATGAAAATTCCCAAACTGGAACTGAATAACAGTATAAAAGGCTACAGCAAAACTTGCTGAGAGCTCTGCAAATGCTTTGTAGAAGCTTGCTGTACACACTGCATTTATAGAAGCTGAAGCTCATGCACAAGACTTAACATTCACAATAGGCATTGCCTTATCAAAAAGCATTCAAAAATTAAATTACATACTAGGGTTGTCCCGATACCCATACTAGTATCGGTATCGATACCAAGCATTTGTTCGAGTACTTGTAGTCGCGCAAATGCTCCCGATGCTTCACCCGATACTTTTTTTTTGTAGTGCAGAGTGGCTGGAGAGGGCAGGAGGAGTCAGTGGCTAGGGAGGGCGGGAGAGTGCGGGCGGAGTCTGGCTAGAGAGGGCGGACAGAGTCTGTGGACGGAGAGTGCAGGCGGAGTTTGGCTGGAGAGGAGACGGGCAGAGTCTGTGGAAGGAAAGTGTGGGCGGAGTCTGGCTGGAGAGGGCGAGCACAGTCAGTGGACGGATTTGGCGGGCAGAGAGCGAGTCCCTCAACTGCAGTTGAACCTGGTAAGCTGGCAGGGGTGTAGAGCACAGCCGCATCGGGATCGGTGCTGTCACATTCGGTCGCCGTCAGCGGCTGAACGTCCCTACACCCATCTTGGTACACCCTGCACTTGGCTGCAGTAAGCAGCAGCAGACATCTTGTTACGCCCAGCCCGAGCTATATGGGCTGGGTGTAACAAGATGTCTGCTGCTGCTTACTGCAGCCGAGTGCAGGGTGTACCAAGATAGGCGTTGCAGCATAGTTTTTTTTTTTTTATAAATCCTGTGTCATTTTTTGCAGCATTTCAGTGCCAGCCACCTATCAGTGCCCACAAGTGCCACCCATCAGTGCCACCTATTAGTGCCCATCAGCGCCAGTCACCAGTCAGTGCCCATAAGTGCCGCCTATCAGTGCCACCTATCAGTCCCCATGTGTCAAACTGTCACATGACATTGAAAAAAAAGTATCGGTGAGTACTTGTTAAAAAGTATCGGTACTTGTACTCGGTCTTAAAAAAGTGGTATAGGGACAACCCTAGTACATACTGAATTTTCAGAGAACTGCTATGCACACAAAAACTAAAAAATTAAATCACACCTGTATAGAACCCACTTAAACCCATCCCCCGCTAAGGCCTCTGCCTCCAATGCCCCTTTAGCACATCACTGCCTCCAATGCACCCCCCCCCCAGCAGCACATTGCCCCCCCCTCAGTACATCACTTTCTCCAATGCACCCTTCCCATGCATACCCATGATTTGTGAAGTTACCTTAATACCATCTTCTTCCCCACTTCTTTGAGTGGTTTAACCACTTAACAACCACCTGCCGACAAATAACGTCGACAAGGTGGTTGCTTAACTCTGGGAGGACGTTATATAACGTCCTCCCAGAATCGCGCTCCCGCGCGCCCCCTGGGGCGCGCACACGGGAAACTCCGTGACCGCCGGGTCCAGAGGACCCGGCGGATCACGAATCGCGGTAAATCGCCGCTGATAGCGGCCGTTTACCACGTGATCGCTCCGTCAAATGACGGAGCAATCACTTGTAAACAGACCGGCGTCATTTGAAGACGCCGGTTCCTCCCTCCCCTCTCTGTACCGATCGGTACAGTGTGAGAGGGGAGGGGGAGGGAGCGGATGGCAGCAGCAGCTCTGTGGGCTGGATCTGTGACAATTGCAGTCACAGATCCAGACATCCATCCATCCCTGCTCAGCCATCCCTGTGCTATACCCTGCCAATACTCTGCAATACACCCTGCCAATACTCTGCAAAATACCCTGGTGCAATACTCTGCAATACCCTGGTGCAATACTCTGCAATACCCTGCAAAATACTCTGCAATACCCTGCAAAATACTCTGCAATACCCTGCAAAATACTCTGCAATACCCTGCAAAATACTCTGCAATACCCTGGTGCAATACTCTGCAATACCCTGGTGCAATACTCTGCAATACCCTGGTGCAATACTCTGCAATACCCTGGTGCAATACTCTGCAATACCCTGGTGCAATACCCTGGTGCAATACTCTGCAATACCCTGGTGCAATACTCTGCAATACCCTGGTGCAATACTCTGCAATACCCTGGTGCAATACTCTGCAATACCCTGGTGCAATACTCTGCAATACCCTGGTGCAATACTCTGCAATACCCTGGTGCAATACTCTGCAATACCCTGGTGCAATACCCTGCTGCAATACTCTGCAATACCCTGCAAAATACTCTGCAATACCCTGCAAAATACTCTGCAATACCCTGCAAAATACTCTGCAATACCCTGCAAAATACTCTGCAATACCCTGCAAAATACTCTGCAATACCCTGCAAAATACTCTGCAATACCCTGCAAAATACTCTGCAATACCCTGCACAATACTCTGCAATACCCTGCACAATACTCTGCAATACCCTGCACAATACTCTGCAATACCCTGCAAAATACTCTGCAATACCCTGCAAAATACTCTGCAATACCCTGCAAAATACTCTGCAAAATACTCTGCAATACCCTGCACAATACTCTGCAATACCCTGCACAATACTCTGCAATACCCGCCACAATACTCTGCAATACCCGCCACAATACTCTGCAATACCCGCCACAATACTCTGCAATACCCGCCACAATACTCTGCAATACCCGCCACAATACTCTGCAATACCCGCCACAATACTCTGCAATACCCGCCACAATACTCTGCAATACCCTCCACAATACCCTGTGCAATACCCTCCACAATACCCTGTGCAATACCCGTGCAATACCCTGCCATACACCGCAATACCCTGCCATACACCGCAATACCCTGCCATAGTCCGCAATACTCCGCAATGCCCTGCAATACTCCGCAATGCCCGGCAATACTCCGCAATGCCCGGCAATACTCCGCAATGCCCGGCAATACTCCGCAATGCCCGGCAATACTCCGCAATGAACGGCAATACTCTGCAATAACCACTTCCCGCCCTCCGGCCGTCATATGACGTCCTTGACTTTGTGCGGGGATATCTGAATGATGGGAGCAGCTACAGGCATCATTCAGATATCAGCTTTTTCAGCCGGCGATTCCCTACACCATAAGAACAATCATAGCGGCTGTTCCGCCGCTTGATCATTCTTACGGGAGGCGAGAGGGGATGCCCCCCCCTCCCGCTGCCCTCCGGTGCTTCTACCGACTCACCGCTACGATCAAAGCCAGGATTGTTGTTTTTTTTTTTTTGTATTTTTTTCAGGCTTCCCAGCCTAGAGGTGAGATGTGGGGTCTTATTGACACCCCCCCCCCATATCTCACTGTAAAGAGGACCTGTCATGCCATATTCCTATTACAAGGGATGTTTACGTTCCTTGTAATAGGTATAAAAGTGATCAAAAAAATGTTTAGGGCGGAAAAACATGTCAAACTAAAATAAAGTAAAATGAAGAATAAAAATTTATTTTTTTAAAGCGCCCCTGTCCCCGTGAGCTCGCATACAGAAGCGAACGCATACGTAAGTCCCGCCCACATATGAAAACGGTTTTCAAACCACACATGTGAGGTATCTCTGTGAACGTTAGAGTGAGAGCAATCATTTTG
Organism: Rana muscosa; assembly: GCA_029206835.1. NCBI lineage: Eukaryota > Metazoa > Chordata > Amphibia > Anura > Ranidae > Rana > Rana muscosa. The sequence goes on along the minus strand of CM055117.1, from coordinate 631,427,588 downwards.
GCCCTAGACCTCCTCTGTAACTCAAAACATGTAACCAGTAAAAATATTTAAAGCGTCGCCTATGGGGATTTTTTAAGTAGCGAAGTTTGGCGCCATTCCACGAGTGTGTGCAATTTTTAAGGGCGACATGTTAGGTATCTATTTACTCGGCGTAACTTCATCTTTCACATTATGCAAAAACATTGGGCTAACTTTACTGTTTTTTGTTTTTTTTTAAGCACAAAACATTTTTTTTCCGTAAAAAACGCGTTAAAAAAATTGCTGCGCAAATATCGTGCGAGATAAAAAGTTGCAACAACCACCATTATATTCTCTAAGGTCTTTGCTAAAAAAACATATATAATGTTTTGGGGTTCTATGTAATTTTCTAGCAAATAAATGATGATTTTTACATGTAGGAGAGAAATGTCAGAATTGGCCTGGGTGCTCCAGAACGCCTGAAGGTGCTCCCTGCATGTTGGGCCTCTGTATGTGGCCACGCTGTGTAAAAGTCTCACACATGTGGTATCGCCATACTCGGGAGTAATAGCAGAATGTGTTTGGGGGTGTAATTTGTGGAATGCATATGCTGTGTGTGAGAAATAACCTGCTAATATGACAATTTTGTGAAAAAAAAAAAAGAGAAAAAAAAAATCTTGATTTTGCAAAGAATTGTGGGAAAAAATGACAACTTCAAAAAACTCACAATGCCTCTTTCTGAATACCTTGGAATGTCTTCTTTCCAAAAAGGGGTCATTTGGGGGGTATTTGTACTTTTCTGGCATGTTAGGGTCTCAAGAATTGAGATAGGCCGTCAGTACTTCAGGTGTGATCAATTTTCAGATATTGGCACCATAGCTTGTGGACTCTATAACTTTCACAAAGACCAAATAATATCCACCAATTTGTACTTATTTTTACCAAAGATATGTAGCAGTATAAATTTTGGCCAAAATTTATGAAGAAAAAATAGTAATTTGCAAAATTTTATAACAGAAACGAAAAAAAAATCTTTTTTTTACAAAATTTTCAGTCTTTTTTCTCTTATAGCGCAAAAAATAAAAAACCCAACAGTGATTAAATACCACCAAAAGAAAGCTCTATTTGTGTGAAAAAAAGGACAAAAATTTCATATGGGTACAGTGTTGTATGACTGAGTAATTGTCATTCAAAATGTGAGAGCACCGAAAGCTGAAAATTGGTCTGGTTATTAAGGGGGTTTAAGTGCCCAGTGGTCAAGTGGTTAAGAGCCCAGCTCCTCTCCGTTTGAAACACCATTGACTTTTAGCCTTAATTTTTCTGCCATTATAACTATTCCCAAAATGCATGGCACTTTCATATCAACAACCATGCGCAGGGAAGTAGAAGATAAATATAATGCATTGAATATCACAAATGAGTTAGTTTGAAAAGCTCTTTTTTTTTTTGTCAGGTTCCATTCACACCTAGTATATCTTCATGCATCACACTTAGGACACCCCATTCACTTGATTGGGCTACCCTATGTAGGACAAACACGCCAAAGAAGCTCTCACAGTTTTTTGGGCGTCGAGTGTCACGCATTTTGTGGTGCGCAAAAAACACTCGTTTGCTGGACACGTTTGGGGTGCCATAAAGATTTAATGGCATCGCAAGCGATACATGCGTTTTTCACACATTTTTTTGTGCATTACTGGAATGTGCAGATGTGACTGGGCCTTAATGCCAGTGTGAACTTGGTCATTGGCAGGTGCCGATATCCCATGCCTCAGTCAAGCGCAGTGATGAGCAGGCTCTGCCGCTAGGTATCGCTTTACCGCAATAATTTGCACAGACAAAGTTGCTACCTTGAAGGCCGCTGTGCGGTATGGGTCGCTATGGGCTGCTTATTAATTTGGGCATTTTTGTGTAGACCACTCATCCTAGCTGTTTACCGAAAGGGCTTAGCCAAAATGGCTCACATGCTGGTGCACTGCGCCTACGCACTGGCGTTCCCATGGATGATGCCTAAGTTGCCAGTCCAACTCCATTACATTGATTTGATTGGCTATACCAGCTGTCGGTCATTGTTTATCCAAAATAAGCAGCCACTGGCGCCCAATGAGGATATTCACTTTCTCAGACTAAAGAGAATGAATGATACATTTTATGCGCTCTTTGTTTTGTAGCCTTTATACCAGTGTTTCTCAACTCCAGTCCTCAAGGCGCCCCAACAGGTCATGTTTTCAGGATTTCCCTCAGAGGAAACAGCTGTGGTAATTACCAAGGAAGTGTAACTGATTAAATCACCTGTGCAAAATAATGGAAAGCCTGAAAACATGACCTGTTGGACTGGAGTTGAGAAACACTGCTTTATACTGTGGATCCTGCCGTGCCAATTCTATATTATTGGTCTTCTAGATTAGAACATGGGGGATACTTATATAAGTGAGCCAAAAACCTAAATAATGTCCCAAGCCGAGGAACTTTATTCTTTAAAGTATCCACCATGTTCTAGAACAGTGTTTCTCAACTCCAGTCCTCAAGGCGCACCAACAGGTCATGTTTTCAGGATTTCCCTCAGATGAAACAGCTGTGGTAATTACTAAGGCAGTGAAACTGATTACATCCCCTGTGCAAAATAATGGAAAGCCTGAAAACATGACCTGTTGGGGCGCCTTGAGGACTGGAGTTGAGAAACCCTGTTCTAGAAGACCAACAACATAGAACAGGCACTGCTGGGTCCACAGCAAAATGGGCGCAAAACTACAACATAATCTGCAGCATTTATTCTCTTTAGCCCTCAGAAAGTGAAAGCCCTCATTAGGCATCAGTGGCTGTTTACTCTGGGAAGCAGATAAACAATAACTGACAGCCAGTATAGGCAATCAACTCAATATAATGGAATGGGCTAGCAGCCTGAGAAGTCATTCATGGGAACATCAGCGTGCAGTCATGGTGCAACAGTGTGGGACCCACTTTGGCAAAGCCCTTTCTTTAGATAGATGTGAGGTCTACCTAAAAATGGCCAAACTAATTATAAGCCGACAGTGACCTCTACTGATGGCAGCCACCAATGCATAACACTTACTAACACACCTGTTGTCTACAGTGAGCCCCTACTGCAGGACAGCCTCCAATGTAGCAGCTTTGACTGTGCAAAGGGATGGATAGAGCGACACCTAGTGGTGGAGCCTGCTCATTACCATACTTAAATGAGGCATGGAATAATAGTGGCACCTAGCACTTGCCAATGACCAAGTTCCCACTGACAGTGAAAAGCTCATTTATTTTTAAACATCTGTGACATTCAATGTGTTGGAATTTAAAAATTAAGATTTCTACTTCCCCACACATGTAAAGCCCTTTCATAACAGTTTTTTCCCCACAGACAGTTAGTACCATACATAAGTTATGAATATGATTGATATGATATATTGATATGAAAGCGCCATAACTTTTGGGAATAATTTAAAATAGAAGAAAAATGAAGGTTGGAATATAAAAAAAGGCAATGTCATCTCAAATCCACAACCATGCACGGAGAGAAGCTGGACTCCAAAACCACTTGGCGCAGAATGCAAGACTCTGGTGTGCACTTCCATACGCTGTTTGAGACATGTGTGAAATGGGGCATGTAGCCACCATCCAGCAGACTGAAGATGACAGAGGTGTGCCTTGAACTTACAACCATGCAGAGAGGGGACTGGCACCTTAACCACTACGCTACGTTGTCACTACCAATAACTAAAATAAAAATAAAAAAAATAGATGCCGCGCCCGTAAACAAAGTTACCAATAACTGTCAACTGCCTTTGTCTTCCGCAATGAATGCAGTGTAACGGTTAAGACGTCAGTCCCCCCTCTGCGTGGTACTAAGTTCAAGGCACACCTGTCACCTTCAGTCTGTTGGGTGATGGTTAAAGTATATGTAAACCCTCAGCTTGAATAACAACCCATTCAGTTTAAAATGGAAATGAAAGGCAAAACATGTGTATAGATATAAAAAAACATTAAACACATTTTTTTTTTTTAAATAAGTGATCAGTCCTTGTCAGTAGCGTAGTGGTTAAAGTGGAACTTTACCTATAACAACTTGATAATGTTCTTTAGCAAGGAACATACATTCCACATGAATACTTTTTGCGATTTCGGGCCGCGATTTACATTGACATCTGTGCAGAAACCTGCACAGATGTCCCTGCAATCGCGGCCGAAATCGGGACTGACAGGCAGGAGTGAAATCGTGCGAGTTCAGCTGAACTCGCACGGCTTCACTCCCGCAGCCCAGTGTTAACCTGGGCTTAGAAGCCTCTTAATTTTTTTGGTAGTAAATAGCTACCTCAAGTGGCGATTGGTGATAGTGTGGCTTTTAGAAGCCTCTTACATTACATATATTTTTTTAGTCCGTTTTGGAATTTTTTGGGGACTTTAACCACTTCAGCTCCGGAGGATTTGGCTGCCAAATGACCGGGCCACTTTTTGCAATTCGACACTGCGTCGCTTTAACTGACAATTGCGCGTTCGTATGATGTGGCTCCCAAACAAAATTTATGTCCTTTTTTTCTAGAGTTGCCACCTCATCCCTTTAAAACCGAACACATATTAATTACACAGGTTATGTGGCTGATTAAGGTGGTAATTAAACTCACTTGGTGCCTTTTCTGCAATAAATTAGCCTCAGAACCTGTGTAATTCATATGTGTTCGGGTTTAAAGGGATGAGGTGGCAACCCTATTTTTTTCCCTCAAATAGAGCTTTCTTTTGGTGGTATTTGATAACCTCTGCGTTTTTTTTTTTGCGCTATGAACAAAAAAAAAAAAAAAAGCGTAAATTTTGAAAAGAAAAGTGCAACACACAGACCCCTGTTTCTCTACTGCCTTCCTCCACCTGCAGCGGGGCACACCTGCTACTTGCCCGGTATCCCCTCCCTGTGTATAGAGAGGAGCGAGCTGTGTTATTGTTTGGGTCTTGCAGCAATTATCTCTCTTGAGTGGATCCTCTCTCTCTCCTTTGTCTAGGTAGAAGTTCCTCAGAATAAGGCCAATGTCCACACAGGAGTAAAACCCAAGCAGAAAGGTTTTATTCTTTTATCATTTCAGTGAACTTGAATAGGGAGTAGGAATATGAGAGAAGTAAGGGGGAAAAAAAAGGTTCAGGCACGCAACACCCAGAGCACAGTGTTTATCTTTGGTCGCCACTCAAGCCTGAGTGGGTATTGCTCACCCGGATAGTCCCTTTGAGAGCGGTCCTAGCAGCCGGGATGGAGCACGGATAATCAAGACAGTGAATCCCTCTTTAGGCGAGTTTCCAGGCCTCTTCCCGAGACAGCAGTACGTCGCTAATCTCCTCTGGGACTGATCCTCCCCTGGTCTCCTTTCCTAAAGGTGGGCTCCCTACAGATGGGCAGCCTGGGATCCTTCTTTGAGGTGTAGGCCCCTGCCAGCAGAGCTGGGCCTACCATGCAGCAACGCAGCCTCGGGCTGAAGGTGCCCGAGGCCCAAACACACTCGCGCACCTCGTGCCATATGGGCCACGAGGCACACTTACAGGACCAAAGGGTCCCCTGGAACGCCCCAACCCCAATGGCGTCTGCCCCTTATGTACCCTCTCCCAGCATGCACAGCAGGTCAACCACGCTCACTGCACGGCTGCCGAGAGAGAACACCCAAGGTGCTGTGATACCCCTCTAGGTTCACCTATGCCGGTGGTGACAGTGCCACCTACAGGCAACACTACTGCCAGGCAGTATCACACCCAGAGCAGAAGCAATAATGAACCATCAATTGGTCTGAGCCCGACTACTGGCTCAGACTACCCCTAAATTTCCACATAGCACCCCCAAATATTGGGGGAGCGCTACAAAAGCAATATTTTTTACTTTTTGCTATAATAAATATCCCCCAAAAATATGTAAAAAAACTAATTTTTTCCTCAGTTTAGGCTGATATGTATTCTTCTACATATTTTTGGTAAAAAAAGAAAAAACCGCCGCTAAAAGTGTATATTGATTGGGTTGTGCAAAAGTTATAGCATCTACAAAAAAGGGGATGGTTTTATGGCATTTTTATTATATATTTTTTTTTTTACTAGTAATGGCGGTGATCTGTGATTTTTTTCATGACTGCGATATTGCGGCGGACACATTTGATGCTATTTTGCGACCATTGTCATTTATACAGCGATCAGTGCTATAAAATGCACTGATTACTGTGTAAATGACACTGTCAAGGAAGGGGTTAACCAGTAGGGGGCAAGGAAGGGGTTAAGTGTGACCTAGGGAGTGATTCTAACTGTGTGGGGGCTGGGCTACCTGTGACATGACACTGATAGCTGCTCCCGATGACAGGGAGCAGACAATCAGTGTCCTGTCACTAGGCAGAACAGGGACATGGCTTGTTTACAACTGCATTCCACCATTCTGCCGCTCCGTGACACTGGCGGACATCGAGTCGCCGGCAGCAGATTCAAACCAACTTATATATACGTTGCTTTTTCTGCCTGTGCCGTTCTGCCGACGTATATCCACGTTAGGCAGTCGGCAAGTGGTTAAGTCTAGATTGACTATTATTCACGAGAGGTATTGTCACTTAGGATCTGATTTGGGAAGCACTTAATAAGTCAACACGATTTAAATACTTCACTTTCCCATCGAATAGGGGTGTAATGACTGATGGTAGAATCGAAGGATATTAGAAACCTGAATAATCAGGGAGTTTTGGCTCCCTAATGGATGGTTCGGAGTAGATTTAATCTACATAATAGATGTATGTTAAGAGGGGAAGGAAGAGGTTAATTTTTTCTCTTTTTTTTTGGTGTTTTGTTTTCTCATTTTCGTTTTTTCTTTTTCTCAAGGGATGTTTTATGTATATGTAGTTCTTTTTGATACTATGAAAAACATATGTTTTGTATGTTATTTGATTATTATGCTGAATCTCAATAAGAGCCGGTTCACACAGGGGCAACACGACTCAGACACGACTTGAGCATGAATCACAGAGCGACTAAGTGGTGATTTACAACAAGACTGAAGTTGCCTCCAGGACAGGAGACATTCCTGTGGCCAATAAAACAAGAATCAGCTCTGTGGGAGGGAGGGGTTTTCCTGAGAAATGTATGTTCTCTTACTGTAAAGTTGCCTTCAAAATGAACACTGATCAGACTTCTAAGCGACTTCCATTGAAATCAATGGTACAAGTTGCGTACAGGTCGCCTAGAAGTCTGATTGAAGTAGTACAGGAACCTTTTTTGAAGTCGACTGCAGTCGTGTGCATTAAAACATCTCCATTCACTTCAATTAGTTTTAAAAATAGCACGACTTAGGCCAACTCGGGGCGACCAGAAGTCGCGTCCGGAGTCGCCCCTGTGTGAACCGGGTCTAAAATAAAAATGTAATAATAAAAAATAAAAATAAAACATAAAATTTAACAGTTTCAAGCAAACAGTTACATTCCTGGAATGCTGTGATTGCTAGACTTGTGCACAACGGAAAAATTCATTTAGTTTCCGTTCGTTTCTTTTTGGTCCTGTTGATTCGTAATCGTTTGTAATTTTGCTAGACGGGATTTTTCGTATTCGGACTAATTCGTATTTTCGCAAGCGACATTTTTCGTTGAATCGGAATGATTCATATTAACCACTTTACGCCCGTCATACGACAAATGACAGCCGCAAAGTGGTTCTAAAATGCCAGGAGGCCGTCATTATATGGCCTCCGTTCCTCCGGCCACTGGGGGGCGCGTGCCCGGCGCATCATTGAGATGCCGATGCGCGTGCCTGGTGGCCGCGATGTCCGCCAGGTACCCGCGATCGGCCGGTACACAGACAAGGACATGGATCTGTGTGTGTAAACACACAGATCCATGTCCTGTCAGGGAGAGAGGAGACCAATGCTGTGTCCCTTGTACATAGGGACACAGATCGGTCTCCTCCCCCAGTCAGTCCCCTCCCCCCACAGTAGCAATCACTCATATGGCACACATTTAACCCCTTCCTCGCCCCCTAGTGTTAGCCCTTTCCCTGCCAGTCACATTTATACAGTAATCAGTGCAGTTTTATAGCACTAATCGCTGTATAAATGTGAATGGTCCCAAAAATGTGTCAAAATTGTCCGATATGTCCGCCGCAATATCGCAGTCGTGATAAAAATCGCAGATCGCCGCCATTACTAGTAAAAAAAAATAAAATAAATGTCAGAATTCTATCCCCTATTTTGTAGGCGCTATAACTTTTGCGCAAACCAATCACTATACGCTTATTGGGATTTTTTTTAACCAAAAATATGTAGAAGAATACGTATCGGCCTAAACTGAGAAAAAAAATGTTTTTTAAAAAAAAAAATTGGGATATTTATTATAGCAAAAATCAAAAAATAGTGTTTTTTTTTTCAAAATTGTCGCTCTTTTTTGGTTTATAGCGCAAAAAATAAAAACCGCAGAGGTGATAAAATACCACCAAAAGAAAGCTCTATTTGTGGGAAAAAACAGGACGTCAATTTTGTTTGGGAGCCACGTCGCACTACCGCGCAATTGTCATTCAAAGCATGACAGTGCCGAAAGCTGAAATTTCGCCTGGGCAGGAAGGGGATTTATGTGCCCAGTAAGGAAGGGGTTAATGTAAGCCTTATTTTTAGTTGCTTTATAATTCGTACTTTCGGTAGGGTACATTGTTTTTCGTTGATTCTGGACACAACTCCTACTTTCGTAACTTCTTTTGGGTTCGTTGATTCGTAATTTTCCGTGTCTCTCTCACAACGACGCTGCCTATTATGCCTAATGTGCTTCGAATGGATTTGTACTTTTCTAAATACATAGCGGTTATTTGTAACGATTCGAAATCTCGAATTTTACTTTCGTTTTTTCCATGCGGCTATAAGCTCCGCCCCTGTACACCATTTTGAGAGGGTTCAGCACAGTGAAGGAGAAGCGCAGAGCAGAGTGTTATTGTGCTTCAAATAGATTCGTACATTCGTAACTTTTTTCATAACGAATTATGCCGAAGACATTCGGGCATTCGCTATTTGCGATACAATTTATTTCGGATTCGGTTTTATTCGTAATTGCTTTGTTTGGAAATTCGAATGCTTCCGAATGTCCGAAAGTTGCTAAATTCGGACGAATGTCGATTCGTTACGAAACTAATTGCACAAGCCTAGTGATTGCTAACTGTCACATTTGCTTGTGTCCTCAACCAAACTGTTAAACCATCAAGTGGCAGTTGCAGATCAAACAGCAGCAGCTTCCTTTGCTGTAAGGCACTGTTTACACCTGAGCTTAACGCAGCAAGTTTTATTTTATTTTTTATTTTTAGTGTTTTCTTTTTTTTGTAGTGTTTTTATAGCGGCACAGAGCCAGGAGTGTTTACTGGTAAAAATAAGAGTGAAATGCAAGACTTCGGTGGGTGTAAAAAGATGTCCGCTTGGCAACCTCAGACTGTAGGCTGAGTGCGGGATGTACCAAGATGGCTGTGGCGGAACGTCACATCGGTTACGAAATCTGATGGGTGGCCTAATCTGCTGTAACCTCACACATGCTCAATAATGTTGTAGCCAAGCCTAATTTTCATTCCCAATTAGTATAGCAATAATGTCCCACATATTGAAGCATATAGAGGTGAGCAAGCTTTACAACACATATTTATTGATCATTTAATATGTTTTTGACACAATCTACATGATAAAGCTGATCTCCTTGCGCCTGTGTCCCATGCAAAGTGCTAATGTTTACACCCCCTGTGATGTTGCAAGTCACATGGGGTGTTTCAGAAACTTGTTAATAGCAATGTAATCTCGCGAGATCTTGAAGCAGTGCCGCAGAGAGGAGATGCATATAAATGAATCGACAATGAGCGTGCCGTGAAAAAAAAAAAAAGACAATGAGCGTGCCGTGAATTGGGCAAAATATGCGCATGCGCCAGTGACGTCGTGAAAATGAAAAAGGGCAGATTACAAGCAAACGGAGCAGGTTAGAATTGATTCATAAAAAGCAATTTGTACAGTGCTTATTACTGATTTAAATGGGGAAAAGTTATCTGGGTGACTTTACAACCACTTTAAGAGCCCCATTTCAAGTTTCTCGATTGATGTATGGAAGTGCACACCAGAGCCTTGCAGTCTCTAGTAGGGTTGTCCCGATACCACACTTTAAAGATCGAGTACAAGTTCCGATACTTTTTTTCCCAAGTACTCGACGATACCAATACTTTCTTAATGTCATGTGACAGTTTTCAAAGCACAATACAGACTAATGATATCTTCTGCCACAGATTAAGCAGCACTGATGGGATTAAGTAGCACTGATGGGATTAAATGGCACTGATTGGATTAAATGGCACTGATTATGCAGCACTGATAGGTGGCACTTATGGACAGGCATGGATTGGCAATTGCTGGCCTGGCATAATAAATTACATGAATTGATGAGGAAAGGAAGGGTTTTGCAATTATATATGGCATATAGCATTGCAAAATCCTTCCTTTCCTCATCTTTCATGTCATTTATCATATAGTTTATGCCAGGGCTTGACAAATTTGCTTGGAATCTAGGAGCCAGCTAAAAAAGTTAGGAGCCAGGAACGCGCCCTGTCCCGCCGAGCTCGCGCGCAGAAGCGAACGCATACGTGAGTAGCGCCCGCATATGAAAGCGGTGTTCAAACCACACGTGAGGTATCGCCGCGATTGGTAGAGCGAGAGCAATAATTCTAGCCCTAGACCTCCTCTGTAACTCAAAACATGCAACCTGTAGAATTTTTTAAATGTCGCCTAGGGAGATTTTAAAGGGTAAAAGTTAGTCGCCATTCCACGAGCGGACGCAATTTTGAAGCGTGACATGTTGGGTATCAATTTACTCAGCGTAACATTATCTTTCACAATATAAAAAAAAAATTGGGCTAACTTTACTGTTGTCTTATTTTTTTATTAAAAAAAAAAAAGTGTATTTTTTCCCAAAAAAGTGCGCTTGTAAGACCGCTGCGCAAATACGGTGTGACAGAAAGTATTGCAACGACCGCCATTTTTTTCTCTAGGGTGTTAGAATAAAAAATATATATAATGTTTGGGGGTTCTAATTAGAGGGAAGGAGATGGCAGGGAAACTCCATTAGCATTGCTGGTTGTCATACCAACTGCCACCACAAGATGGCGCTAGTTCACAGAAGGAAGCATAGGCCTGCAGAAGGCCGCAAAGCCGCGGCCTCAATTACCGGCCGGCGCGGCCCGACGCGATCCCGCGGCGCGGAGGGGCACGGAGACACAGGATACCCCAGCTGTGCTGCCCCAGGTCGCTAATTCTAGTCGCAATGGCGACCTGGCGCCCGGGGTTTGTCGAGCCCTGGTTTATGCTGCAACGCCCATCTTGGTACACCTTGCACTCGGCTGCAGTAAGCAGCAGGGGACATCTTGTTACACCCAGCCCAATTATATGGGCTGGGTGTAACAAGATGTCTGCTGCTGACTTACTGCGGCCGAGTGCAAGGTGTACCAAGATCGATGTCGGGATGTTCAACCTCTGACGGAGACACGGTACTTCCGTTACCAAATGCAATGGCTCCGGTCACCAATTCTGATGGAACATTTGGCTGCGCCCTGCACCCCTGCCAGCGTACCTAGTTCCACTGCTGCCAGCCTGTTGAGGACTCGCTCTCCGCTCTGCCCGCTGACTTCTGGTTGCGAGCAAAGCCACCTCATTCCCAGGTATCGGATTAGGCATCGAGAGCATTTGTGCGAGTACTAGCGCTGATACTAGTATCGGGACAACCCTAGTCTGTAGCCAGTGATTTAAAGTGGTTGTAAACCCTTACAACACACTTTTTGCTACAGGTAAGCCTATAATAAGGTTTACCTGTAGCTACCCCAGATATCTCCTAAACCTGAACGGTTTAAGAGATATCCCTTGTATGTCATCGGCACATGCGCACTGAAGCAATAGCCCTTTCAGCGAGTGTGCCGTAACCGGCGGATCCTGCGCGCACAGCGCCGGAGCCGCGATACTCGGAAGTAACTCTGGGACGACCTGCTGTGTCGGGCACCGCAGCGAGGGCTTCGATCCCAGGTGAGTATTACACAATGAGCTAGTATGCTGTGCATACTAGCTCATTATGCCTTTGGCTTGCAGCTGTTAGGTTTTTATTTTTTTCAAAAGTGGGTTTCCACCCACTTTATCTCTTTAATAAAATGAACTTGTAAACTGTAGGCGTGCTGGGGGAATTGTTTACAGCCTGTAAGGTGTGGACTGGGTGGCAGAGTACCGGGGAGATGGAGTAGATCGGAATCCAATTCCCCTTGTGTCATACAGAACACATAGAGCAGGAACAGCCAGTGTACAGGCTATAAGGGAAGAGAGTAACATATCTGTAGTGTTTTCTCATACTCCATCTCCTCTCAGGATAGGCAGCAGTGATACCCGTCCTTTATTTATCAGTGAATACCGCACTATTACTAAGCAGCCTTTATACCTAGAGAACCAGTTATGTCCTTCACTGAAAGGAGAGCCGTACTCACCGTTACCATACACTTCTCACAGCACATGGAGGGCGGAAGCCAAACTTTCACTTCCGCTTCCGGGGTACGCAGTGCTGTATTCTCTGCCTGGAGGAGGACTACATATGCTGGATGAGGAAGGAGCTCAGTGTAATGTGTTTTCTCCTCGCTCAGGTAATACGTTTGTACACAGAATATTCTGGATATGTAACTTCTGCTCCTGTATTAGCTTCACGCCTCTAGTAGCAGCTTAGTTATTGCAGTGTGTAACATGGGATATGGCTTCCCCAACCTGTATGCTGACATTTCCTTGCAGCAGGTGTTCACCATATAATCTGCACTGACCAGTATATAGCTGGTATACCTACACACGTCCTAAAAATCAGCTAACAGGTTGTTGTATCATGTAAATGTGACACAATTCCACAAAAGGTACATTCATACAGGTAATAAGCACAGCCTGCGATTTTCCAGCAGCAAGAATCTGTGGAATGACAGGTGTGAGTGAATAGCCATACAATGCAATGACAGGCTGATAGAGGCTTGAGACTGCCCACCAGAATGCATCCAGCCAAGCTGCAGATAATCGCTGGCTGTCAAATAGCTGCAATCAGCCTGTCATTGCATTGTGTGGGCTGAGCAGCTATTCATACACACACCTGTCATTTCAGATGCAGCAATCTGCAGACGCCTGTCACTGGAAATGGCAGGGTGTAGTAATCACCAGTGGGAATGTAGTGTAAAGGATGGCTTCAACTTTTATTTAAAAACCCCATTATCCATAGGTTCCCTGACCCCTGTGCAAGCAGCATGGACTTGCTTCCCACTACCTGGCCCTCCGACAAAGCCAGGCAATGTGATGCGTTCTATTGAGGTACGCTATAAGCATTTTACTATTGCAGCCCTTTATGTTCGTGTTTGATTATATGGGGTTGATTTACTAAATATAATGTGCACTGAGCTTAGTAAGTCTAGGTTCACACTGCTGCGGGATTGAAATTGTGCGAGTTCAGTAGAACTCGCACAATTTCATACCCGCATGTCAGTCCGACTTCGGGGGCGATTTCAGAGACATCTGTGCAGGTTCCTGTACAGATGTCTATTGAAATCGCACCCGAAGTCCCCAAAAGTAGTACAGAAACTACTTTTGTGAATCTGTGCAACGCTGTCCAACAGCATGGCTTTTGCGGTAGTATGCGACTAAGAAAATATCAGGAAAGACCTACTAGAACAGCTGAACTTTATTTGGGGTTAATCAGAGGCACTTCAAATGATGGCAGGTGTGTACTGACTCCTATTTAACATGAGTTTGAATTATGATTGCTTAATTCTGAACACAGCTACATCCCCACTTAGACCCCTTTCACACTGAGGAGCCCATAGCGTCGTCGGTAAAATGCCGCTATTTTTACCGCCGACGCTATGGGCGGATTTGAGGTGCATTTCGGCCGCTAGCGGGGCGGTTTTACCCCCCCCCCCGCTAGCGGCCGAGAAAGGGTTAAAACCGCTGAAGCAGTGCATTGTGGGCAGTATAGCTGCGCTGTCCCATTGATTTCAATGGGCAGCAGTAAACACACCGCTCCAAAGATGCAGGACTTTTTTTACCATCCTGCTAGCGCAACGCTCCACTGTGAAAGCCCTCGGGCTTTCACACTGGAGTGAATGGTGCAGCAGTTTAAGGGCGGATTGCAGGCGCTACTTTTTAACGCTATAGCACCTGCAATACGCTCCAGTGTGAAAGGGGTCTTATAGGAGGATGTGCACACTTATGCAGCCATATTATTTTATTTTTACTTCACTCCACCTAAAAGATTTCAGTTTGTTGTTCAACTGAGTTGTACAGTTTATAGGTCACATTAGCAGGCAGTTCACATCAGATGCAGTTCCGTGCACTTTTTTTCCTGAACTAATAATGCATGCACAGTGTTTTCCATGTACAGTGGAACCTTGGTTTACAAGTAATGCGGTTAACGAGCGTTTTGAAAGACGAGGAACTTTTTTCTTTAAATCCTGACTGTTTGCGAGTGTTGTCTCACAAAACGAGAAGGATTCAAGACTCTGTGGTGTGCGGTACCGCATTTGGCCAGAGGTGCGGGGACGCCAGTGACACTCGGAACTGTTCGGAGCCATGTCGGAAATACTCCGGAACACCCGGAAATACTCAGTCTCCGAGGGTTTCCGAGTTCAGCCGAGCGGTCTCAGAGTATTTCTGAGCCTCTCCGGCGCCCCCCCCCACCTCTGGCCACATGCGGTATTGCATGCAATAGAATGCGGAACGAATGCTCTTTGTTTCCATTGAATTCTATGGGGAAACTCATTTTGATATGCGAGTGCTTTGGATTACAAGCATTCTCCTGGAACGGATTATGCTCGTAATCCAAGGTTCCACTGTATTCCAATGGCTCTAGTTCACACCAATGCAGTCACTTTCCGGTCAGTTTCTGCACCGGAAACTGACTGCACTGGTGTGAACTAGAGCCATTGGAATACATGGAAAACACTGCATGCATTTTTTATGCAGACAAAAAAAGCGCATGGAACTGCATCTGGTGTGAACTAGCACTCAAGGTGGAAAAAGCTCTAAAATTATTTATATTTCTCTCGTTTTTTTTTATACATCACAGAAACCTTACATTTTAACAGGGGTGTGTAGACTTTTTAGATCCATTGTATGTTAAAACACCAATCCATATGCTCAAGTTCAGAAAATTTCCTTTTCTTTGCACCCTGTGAGCCCCATTTCCCACTTTGCTTGAAGTTGGTGACTCCCCCACCACCTCCTCTAGATATTCCATACTGGCACATGGGTACTTCTTCTGAGGCACCTGTTGTACATTTTGGGAATTGGGGGAAATCCACAGTGCTGGCTTATACCACTAGCTAGTAATTACAACCGTTCCTTTTTTTGTGGGATGTACTTATCTTTAATGAGTGGAACTTTAGTCAAAAAAATTAAGTCCTGCTAGATCACTTCAGGCTGACACCTTTTGCAGGTATAGCTGCTTTATGTAAAACATTAAAACTAAATGTCTATACTGTTTAAAATCCAGTAATGTCTCACCCTGCTCTGCACATGCTCAGCTGTGCTCTTCTTTTCTTTTTTTTTTTGTCACTGTGCCGAAAATGAGAGTTATTAGAGGCTGATCAGCTAATAGCCTAAAGATTTACTGCTGCTCGATGGCTCTGGGCTTCAGCAAAATGGCAGCCTCCAGCAGGAAGAAACAGGAGCAATGCTGGAGGCAATTTACAGCACACACTAATGTTGGTAGCAGAATTATTAATGCAGAACGTAGGGCTGGGCGATTTCCCCCCCCCCCCCCCAAAAAAAAATCTGCAAATTTTTTTTTTTTTTTTTTTTTTTTTTTTTTTTTTTTAAAAACTCGATTTACGATTCGATTTTTTTTATTATATTAAAGTGCATCAACAAACAAAATTGCAAAGGCAAACCCTTTCTCTAACTGCAAAGTCAGTGTGCAACAAAGATTGTTAAACATCCAAATTATTAATACTGTATTTGGATTTAGCTAATAAAACAACAAAAAATCTTGAGGTTACTCTTAGTTGAATTGAACTGTGTCCATGTCTCACTGTACCCATGTCTCACTGTGCCCGTGCTTCACTGTGCCCATTCTTCAATCACTGTACCCGTACCTGATGCAGAATTTCATGGTATACGGCTTTTACTGCTACACCGGTGGCCATTCCAGTATTCAAAAGCCGCGCCTCCTCCTCGTCTGTGATAGGCGTAACACTCAATTTCCCAGCATTCAGTGTTCCGCCTATCATGGTCATCCTCATAACACAGACGAGGATGAGAGGATGTCCGTGATAGGCTGAACACTGCCTGCTGTGAAATTGAGTGTTCCGCCTATCACAGACGACGAGGACTCGGGAGGCGCGGCTTTTGAACACTGCAATGGCCGCCGTCTGTCTGCATGACACGCTGATCAGGTAGGCAGACGGCGGCTGCGGCGAGTAGATGTAATTGGGGTAACGCCACCCAGTGCCATTCCGGATACGCCCCCTGCAGTCCTGCTACAGAAACTTTGAAGGAAAAAAAAATAATAAATATTTTTTTTTAAATCTAAAAAAAGCGATTTTCTTCAAATCTGAATCGATTTGAGCTCAAAACTTGATTCAAGATTAAAATCTATTTTTTTCCCAGCCCTAGCAGAACGTATGTTCCTTGCTAAAGAACATTGCTTTTTATCAAGTTGGTATGGGTAAAGTTCTGCATTATAAGCATAGAAGAAACTTTCATAGGCTGTAATGAGGAGATCTTGCGGTATGCGTGAATAGTGGATTTGTGTGTCAGAAGAAAGTTTACTTCCCTGAGGATCTGATTATGTTTTCTAATGATCAGATTTCCTTGTCTAGTTCCACATTTTATTCTTTATTTTTGCTTAATCAGCTTTACTAGCTGGCCCATATTTGTGCAGCAATTGTATCTCTGCAGAGAAACCGAGGAGCTGAAGCTATGCTTTCATTTTCCAGTTTCAGGGTCTTATTTTTATTTTTTTATTTAACATGTCTACCCACAAGAAAAATGGAAAGCTTTATCTTTTATGGGGGAATTTGAGTTGAAGCTACCGGAATCATGTTGGTATGTAATACCAAGGAAATTAGTGTTTATTTAACATGTTCCCTTCTTTTCTAGACATTGGTTTTTGGATATCAATAACAGAGATACCATGAGTTTTCTCCTACCAAAACTGACCACAAAGAAAGATGTGGATCAGGCAATTAAAACCACAGCAGAGGTGGTCTTGGTTCTCCGGTTTGGAAGAGATGAAGATTTTGTCTGCTTACAGCTTGATGACATAGTAGGTTTCTGTGACTTTTAATAGAATATTAGTGACTGCTACATTTTATATTGCTTCTGTACTTTAGTTTTGAATGCTTGCTGTGTAATATGAATGATTGCTGTTCTATAGGATGTGAAGTGGCATTAAAGGATACGTTAACCTTTTGTAACATGTTACATCTGTATTCAGGGCAATCTTCTGCCTGCACCCGCTGTAAAACAAAAAACAGGGCTCCGCCCACCCAGCCGCATCATTCATTCACAGAACCTTTGCAGCTGTCGGCTTGTAGTTCTCAGTGAGCTACCAGAGCGCTGTAGGTAGTTCATCAATGCTTCCTGTCATTCGGTAACTGCCTGCCTGTATGAGGCACGGGCAGACAGCTACACTGACAGTTTTCAGGAGCCTTGAATTGTACCCGTGATCTGCTGGTGCATGCTTTATAGGCTCCTAATAAAAAAATAAAAAAATAAATGCACATTATTTTACCTGCAAAAATATGTGCATTCATTTTTTTTTTTTTTTTTTACAACAGTGAACTTAAAAGTTAAACCCAAAATGTCATGTATTGCAGCTCACCTATCATCAGGCGTGGTGGCTGCATTGGTTTTCTTATTTTTAGGCTTTTATTCCTCTGTTTAGCATTCAATTAGAGAAGACATGGGAAGTTGAAAACTTGTGCGTATATAGCATTATGGTGTGCAATAAACTCTGTTTCTGTCTTATTAGCTTTCAAAGACATCACATGATCTAAGTAAAATGGCAACTATTTACCTTGTTGATGTGGATAAAGTGCCTGTCTATCGCCACTACTTTGATATCAGTTATATCCCGTCTACTGTCTTTTTCTTTAATGGACAACACATGAAAGTGGACTATGGGTAAGATTTTTTTGCTGTTTGTTAATTTAATCAAGACTTGGTGCTTACTCATTGATTGTTCTAAAGCGCTGTCTGGCCAAAAGGTGAAATCAGACAGGGGGTTTTAGACATGTAAAATGTTTTCTAAAGGCAAGACTCTTTTTAGCAAGGTTTGGATAGACAGCTAAGTGTTCTGGGCAGCACAGTGATTTAGTGGTTAGCATTTCTTCCTTGCAGCACTGTTGACAAGACACTGGGGGTTATTTACTTAAGGCAAATCTACTTTGTACTACAAGTGCACTTGAAGTTGCACTGAAAGTGCACTTGGAAGTGCAGTTGCTGTAGATGCAAAGGGGACATGCAAGGAAAATAAAAAACAGCATTGTAGCTTGCACATGATTGGATGATAAAATCAGTAGAGCTTCCCCTCAGATTTACAGAAAGTGCAATTTCAGTGCACTTTGCACTTGTAGTGCAAAGTGGATTTGTCTTTCGTAAATAACCCCCACTGTCTGTATGGAGATTTATTTACTAAAGGCAAATCTGTTTTTTTTAAGTGGATCAGATTGGAGATAGGTGGGTGTAAAGGGACACAAGTCTGTTTACATCTGCTGCTCTACAGGGGTGAATGGAGGGTCCGATTGGGTCCACCTGAAAAATGGACAGCCGGACCTGATCAGACCGATCGTGTGAAAGGGGCCTAAGGCTGCTTTCACACTGATGCACTGCGGTTTACCTGCACCTCAACTGACCTCAATCTTCACTTCTTCCTCATAATTCCTGCAGGTATGGCTGGTGGCTGCTGATGGCTGTCCCCCAGTGCTGGTATTGCTGGCTGGTTCCCGAGCCACCATCCCCGAACATCAGTGTGACAGGAGCCAGCGCTAAAGGAAGCATATGGCTGCATTAGAGAGCAGAGCCGATGCTTCCTGTATCGCTCCTGTCACAAGCGGAGTACATTTGGCATCACTCCGCCTGTGACAGGAGCCGGTGCTATACAGGAACCATCGGCTCTGCTTCCTCTAGCGCCGGCTCCGTTCTTCACACTAAAGCTCAGGGATAGTGGGTTGGGAACCCGAGATCTGGGCTTGCCAACCCGCCATCCCAGAACAGGAGGTGGCGGGCCACAGAGGGCACTGTGGGCCAGCGGTTGGGCACCCCTGCTTTAAATGGTAGGGTTCAGTTGGTTACACAATCATGGGGAAGACTGCTGACTTGACAGTTGTTCAGAAGACTGTCATTGACACCCTCCACAAGGAGAGCAAGTCACAAAAGGTCATTGCTAAAAAAAGCTGGCTGTTCAGAGTGCTGTAACCAGGCATATTAATGGAAAGTTGAGTGGAAGGAAAAAGTATGGTAGAAAAAGGTGCACAAGCAACAGGGATAACCGCAGCTTTGAGAGGATTGTGAAGCAAAGGCTATTCAAGAATTTGGGGGAGATTCACAAGGAGTGGACTACGGCTGGTGTCAGTGCTTCAAAAGCCACCACCCCAGATGTATCCAGGACATGGGCTACAACTGTCAGATTTTTTGTTTCAAGCCACTCCTGAACCAGAGATGTCAGAAGCGTCTTACCTCAGCTAAGGAGAAAAAGGACCGGACTGTTGCTCAGTTGTCCAAAGTCCTCTTGGATGAAAGTAAATTTTGCATTTCATTTGGAAATCAAGGTTCCAGAGTCTGGAGGAAGAGTGGAAAGGCACAGAATCCAAGTTGCATGAGGTCCAATGTGAAGTTTCCACAGTCGGTCATGATTTGGGTAGCCATGTCATCGGCTGGTGTTGGTCGACTGTGTTTTAATCAAGTCCAAAGTCAGCACAGCCCTAAAATATACATGGCCCAGTTTTATTTAAAAGAAAGAGAAAAAGTTCAACAAAATAAAAAGTTGCCCTAGCAGGGGTTTCCACCATCCGTTCAAACCTGAAAATACATAATAATCAGCCTCCTGGCTTACTCTTGCAGCTCCGCTGCTCAGGCTTCAACCTCAAAACCTTTTAATTGGTCCCTCAGACCAGTTCACAGTACCTACTGTACTCGCATGCAATCCATGCACCTCGGTCATGCATCCTTGTAACATCCTGCTGCACAGGACATGCTCCCTAACCTGGGAAGGGGTCCTCCTGTCTTCTGGATAGAGCCCTAAATCATGGCCAGGTCCTTTTATTATAAGGGATGTGCACACACACCCTGCTGGTTTCCGAACACAGAATCAAAGGCTTCTTTCCTCCCAAAACTCTTTGAAGCCTCCAAACTCTAGACCCTGGATCCAGGATTACAGAACCTCCAGAAAGTTGTGAAATCAACTTTCCCCACTCAGCACAGACACTCTAAAGCCCCTCACTTCGAATTTGTGAGAACCCTGTGTCATTTTTAGCTGTTTTTACATGATGGCAGGGCCTTGCACTGTCACATATCCCACCCCCAGAAGTCTTTTGCTTTGGCCCATTATAAACTTTCCCCACATTCCCTCTTTCCTCTAAAGGGGGACCTAATTCTGTGGGCTCTAATGCCACATCCACCTTTTCTTCTTCCTCCTCCTTCTTTTTTTTTTTTTTTTGCAGGTAGGCTTCCACAAGCACTTCTTCCTAAACCTGTTATAACACCTCTCCCAAAACGACTGTCCTCAGGTTGTAGGGAGCCCACTTCTGAAACTGCGCCTGATAAGGAATCACCCTTATCACGTGTATCAGCTTCAATCACCACAGTCTGTCTTTCAGGGTTACCAACCCTATTTGTGGTTACTCTCTGCAATTAAACCCTCCAAGATCAGCAACACCTCATTCTGTTTATCCTTAAAGTATTTTTATTTATTTTTTCTTACATTTTGGATAGAGTAAGAGGGATATAAATCCCTTTTGTCGGTTTTATTTTTTTGCCATCTATGTTCATTGGGGAGATCTACCTTCTATTACTGTCCCATAGCCAAAACAGGAAGTAAGAGGGAATCTTTTCAAATTAAGAGAATTAGGGGACCTCCAGGTCACCAGAACTAATGGCCCCATTGGAAAATTTCCCTTCTATTACCGTTCTGGGGACAATCTAAAATTTGGGATTTCCTTCTACTTTCGCATTCAGTGATAATAGTAAACAGGAAAAATAGGGTGAATCTCCCCAACAGGGACACAAACAGCAATAAAAAATGACAGATGTTCTGACCCCTCTCCACAACAAAAAAAGAAAAGCTTTCCCTTTAGTTATACTTTTAACAGTCGTTTTCAGCCAAGTATTGCACATCTCGTTCTTGTCCTTGGCATCAACACTCCCTTCTTCAGTGTTTGTTCGGGCAGTGTCTCTGTGAACCCTGTGTCATTTTAACCTATATTTACATGGTCACAGGGCCTTGCACTGTAGCAATATATGTGAAATGGGACCTTAGATTGTAAGCTCCTTGAGGACAGGCAGCAATACGTAAATTGTCAGTACTAAATATATTCCTGTAATAAAGAAGTAAATATTTGTACTGGTGACCAATGTCCTAATAACACTGGGGAAATCCAAAATTTTTAAGTTGTCATCAGGACAGGAGGTGAGGGTAAATTTTCCACTGAAGATACCCGTACCGGTGACAACTGCCTAGCAGGAGAATTCCCCACATTTTAGGAGCTTTCCTCTATCTTCCCATTTTGTTTTCAGGACAGGAAGTGAAGGTATATTTCCCAAATGGTACACAGACGGCAAGAAATAACAGAATGGGGGATTTAACACTTCTCAAATTTATCCAAAACTAAAAGAAGATTTTGGTTATATGGACAATTTGAAGCGCATGCAAGTTTTACCAAACATTCACTAATTGTGAAAAAATCACTGCCATTTAGAACACATACTTAGAAGATTTATCTGCAGTATATGTTAGATTCACTGTTTTAACCAGTTCCCGCCCAGCCTATAGCAGATTGATGTCCGACTGGGACCCTCCTCCTTCCGGGTGGATGTCAGATGATGTCCTCA
This sequence comes from Rana muscosa, assembly GCA_029206835.1. Taxonomy (NCBI): domain Eukaryota; kingdom Metazoa; phylum Chordata; class Amphibia; order Anura; family Ranidae; genus Rana; species Rana muscosa. The sequence goes on along the minus strand of CM055117.1, from coordinate 631,405,570 downwards.
TGGTCACGCCGCTTGTGCTGTTTTGTCTCCAGGTCAGAAAGTGAAGGGAAATCTCTTCAATGGGGCACAGTTGGCATGACAAAAATTAAAATAAAAAATGGACTTTAGATAGTTTCCCTGTCACAGCAGTGTTGAGGGTGTTTATATACTTAGTGTTCCAGTTTTTGTCTGATGTAGGCAAAATGAAGAATCCAGGAGCAACAGAATTTAATGTAAATTTTCAGGGACTTCAGTCTTTGATGGAGGCTTACAAAATTTAGAGACATAAACTGATGGCGGAAAAACGATTAATTGAGCCTGCCCTTTATGATTTTCTTTTTAAGGATAGACCTATATTTATCCAAAGCATTTTTAAATTTACTTACTATTGTGTGACTCACTACTTCTGCTGGACGACTGTCCAAAGTATTCATCACACTTTTTAGTCAAATTTCTAATGTTACTTTCCTCTGCCTTGTTTTAGGTCATGTCCCTGTGTTCTTGATCTCCACTTTTATTTTATTTTTGCAGATCCCCAGACCATACAAAGTTTGTGGGAAGTTTCAAGACAAAGCAAGACTTTATTGACCTTATTGAAGTGATCTACAGGGGAGCAATGCGTGGAAAGCTGATTGTGCGGAGTCCTATTGACCCCAAGAACATTCCAAAATATGATCTTCTCTATCAAGGAGTTTAAAGTGTTTTCAACTCCTAAAAAATTGTTTTCCTTTGTTACAAATACGTTCAAAAAGAGAGGATCCCTGCTACAAACATCTAACAGAAATGATTTTCCAATACAGTATTCTAAAAAAAAAAATTCCCCACTTTTCACAAGTATATATCAGTTAAACAGATTGCTAAAGTGTTTTTTTTTTGTCTGTAAATACAACGTTTACAATTGTTATATTTATGAAAATAAAGTATTTATTTATTTTCTAAATTTACCACGAGATTTTTTTGTTATTTAAACGAAACAACTGTTTATAAGTCTGTAATCTTTATTTTTATGTTTTTGTAACACAATGCCTTGTGCTGAGGGATAGCGGTTTACCTTTTCAGCTATTAGCTGCTGCTAGCCATCAGATGAAACACACAGAAAAAACAAAATCAGCGCTGTCCCCATAGACCAGGCATGTCCAAAGTCCGGCCCGATTTCCGGTTTTGAACGGCCCGCCTGGTTATTTGGACATATATCTTTTGTGGCCCCCGACGATCTCCCAGAACCAGGGCAACAAAAGATTTATATGCCTTGGATGGGACAGGGAGGAGGCGGGACGAGCACTGTACACACAGGAGAATTTTCTGTTTACGGGCGGCCTCTGTAATGGGAAGTCCCGTCTCTGGCGCTGCCATTGGACGACTGTTCTGTCCATCAAAAGAGGCGGGACTTTCTATTAAAGAGGCCGTAAACAGAAGATTCTCCTGTAGGTAATCTTTGGCGCTCATGAGTGCATTCCTGGCAATGGTGGGGCTGCAGATGGGCACTGACCCTTATTTTGCTTCACAGTTCTTTTTTTAAAATTATATTTTTTTTCCTGAAACTTCGCTCTTAAAGTTAAGGTGCGTATTATTATACGCCAATAAATACGGTATATCCAAATAATATGCCCGAGCTTATCTCTTTACTCACACACAGCCACAAAGGCAAGAGAATTCTTGTTGGGCAGTGTATTAGTGCTCGAACGAACACACTTAGACCGAATTTTAATGGTTCAAAGAATGTCAGGCAAAATGGTCGGCCCTCACGCATGTTCACTTCATCAAATCTGGCCCTCTTTGAAAAAAGTTTGGGCACCCCTGCCATAGACACTTCTTCAACAATGTAAGTCTATATGAATGTTCTCTTGCCCTAGGTGCTGCAGCTCTCTCGCAAATCCACTGGGTGGCGGACGAAAATCTGAAAATGTACGAAGGGAGAGAGAGCGCAAACTGCCCTAGTGCAATACTGTTTTTAATAATAAAATGTAAATGAAAAGATTGAGGATTTGCACTCACAAACATAGAATGTGGATTCGCACGTTCAGCTCGATTTAAGCCTCCTCTACTGGTCTGTATAAATCGATTGGGTTACAAGGACTAGTGGTATTGTTTGGGGATGTTAATTCTAAGAGCCTGCTTCCTCATCTCACACGCTACTCAACACTCGCACGGACCAGCCGGCGCTGCGTGACGTCACTCGTGGCCGGAAACGGGAATCGCAGTGAGTGTGCTGTCCCCTCTGACACACGTAAAAACGGTTGCTATGACTACATGTTTCGGAGGCCCGGCTTCCTTCAGGTAACCCTGAAGGAGGCCGCGCCTCCGAAACCTGTAGTAATAGCAACCGTTTTTTTTACGTGTGTCAGAGGAGACCGCACACTCACCGCGATTCTCCTTTGCGGCCACGAGTGACATCACGCAGCGCCAGCTGGTCTGTGCGAGTGTTGAGTAGAGTGTGAGATGAGGAAGCAGGTTCTTAGAATCAACATCCCAAACAACACCACTAGTCCTTGTGATCCAATCGATTTATACGGACCAGCAGAGGAGGCTTGAATCGAGCTGAACATGTGAATCCACATTCTATGTTTGTGAGTGCAAATCCTCAATCTTTTAATTTACATTTTATTATTAAAAACAGTATTACACTAGGCAGCTTTGCGATCTCTCTCCCTTTGTACATTAGCCATCAGATGAGAACTCCTGGCCCCTAATAACAATCTGTAACCAATCAGCGAGGTTCCTGATCAGGCGGTCACTAAATCAGCCATGACAGTGATTTACATCCAAGCTGTAAGGTTTGTTTGTAAAACAAACTTTACAGTTCGTAGAAGCCACACCTACATGTAGATGGTTGGGTACTGTTTTATACTATAATGGTAAGACACAATCAAAGTATTAGTAAGAGTTATCTTTGTTTTCACCTTTTTGTCAACCTATAATAAACAGTGTGATAAAAACAGCTCAATGCAGCATGCTTGAACGAAAAAACAAACTGAAGAGCTCAGGAGGAGCCACTGTACTAAAATTGTATTTCCTCTCCCCCACCAGTCAGCGCGGCAAGCCATTAGCCGAACGTCCGGCTTCTGTACACACAGGCAGATTGATGGACAGTTTTGATTGAACCGGCCGATGTCGCCTGATATTTGGCCCATGTGTACTAGGCTTTACACAAAACATTTACAAAGCTTTCCTGAAACCTTTAAAATAACCTTCAGCTCCAGTTTAGGGATTAGATTGTAATGCAAATGCTGAGTATCACTTTAAAGCAAGAGTCAGCAAACTTTCAAAGGCTTTTAGGAGATGCTTATGTAACACTTTTCGGAAACAGGCATTACAAAAGCATTAGGCTACTTTCATACTGGGGCGGCTGAGCATTGACAGTAAAATGCTGCTAGTTTTAGCGGCGCTTTACTGTCGTTTTAATGGCGCTATTCAGTCGAATAAAGGGTTAAATGCGCTGCTGCCGAATCGCTTTGCAGGTGCGTCCATTTATTTCAATAGGCAGGAGCGGTGGAGGAGCAGATGCTGCTTGCAGTATTTTTTTTTTTTTTTTCTTAACGTCCTGCCAGCGCAGTGCCCCAGTGTGAAAGCACTCTGGCTTTCACACTGGGACTGCAGATGAGGCATTTTTCAGGCAATATTTTTAGCCCAGAAGCGCCAGAAAAATGCCTCAGTGTGAAAGGGGTCTTAGAGTTAGCATTCCCACATGCCCATAGACCTTTTTGCTTTGGAAAAATACCAACAAAACCCTCTAGCAAGATGGTCTTTGGGTCCAGAAGTTATTTACAGACTTCTCAATATATACAGTATCTAAGCACCCTCCTGTAGCAGGGACATCGAAACATCAGGGTATATGTAAATCTTGCACTAAAAATGTCAGATTTATTTTAATTTCTGCATTTTTTTTTCTCTTGTGAAGGACCATCTGCACATATTTTTTTCCCATAAATTCAATATCTTACTTTATAACCACGCAAATGCTAAATGTTTATGAAATCAACGGTTCCATTTCAGCATCATGACTAGTGATGAGCCGAACACCCCCGGGTTCGGTTCGCACCAGAACTCGCGAACGGACCGAAAGTTCGCACAAACTTTCGAACCCTATTAAATACAATGGATGCGAACGTTCGAAATCTAAAGTGCTAATTATAACGACTATTATGCATGTTATTGTCCTAAAAAGGGTTTGGGAACCCGGGTTCTGCACCAGGGGACATCAATCCAAAAAAAAGTTTTAAAAACTGCAGTTTTTCGGGAGCAGTCATTTTAATGATGCATAAAGTGAAAAAAAAAAAGTCAAATATTCCTTTAAATATCGTACCTGGGGGGTGTCTAAAGTATGCCTGTGAAGTGCCACGTGTTTCCCGTGTTTAGAACTGTCCCTGCACAAAATTACATTTCTAAAGGAAAAAAAGCCATTTAAAACTGCTTGCGGCTTTAATGTAATGTCTGGTCCCGGTAATATGGATGAAAATCTTTAAGAAAAATGGCATAGCTACCCCATCACCCCCCCCCCCCCACCCCAGCCCATTACCAGCCCCTTTGGGTCTTGTATGGATATTAAGGGGAACCCCGCACACAAAATAAAAAAGGCCCTATATACTCTGAACAGCCGTATACAGGCGGTGCATACAAGACAGGGACTGTAGGTTTGTTCTTATGTAGAATCTGTTTGTAATTTTGAACAGGTACATTGTTTAAGTGTAGCTCCAGCCAAGAAATCTGTTTTTAAGCTTTTTGGAAAACATAGGGAAGGGTTATCACCCCTGTAACATTTGTTTTGCTGTCTGTGCAGTGTGCACCTGTTCAGAACAGTTCACCTCACTTTCCGTCCTAATGACAAATGTTTTTTGAAAATTTGGGGTTTTTATTGAAACAAGAATTGGTGATAAAGCATCAGTGGAGAGGAGACACTTTTTTTCCCATATTAACTCTTACAGGAGAGAATTTGCCTTCCTAGGGGTAGATTTCCTCTCGCTTCCTGTTGTATCCTTCCGTTTGCAAGGAGGAGTCGTTTGTAAGTTGGATGTTTGAAAGTAGGGGCCTGCCGTATATACTCAGCTGAAATTTGCCCCTTACATGTTGGTGTTGCCACAACACTGTGAGCCCTCACAGTTACTCTTGGTGGGCACATGAATGGGCCCTGCTGTGAATTATTAGATCAAGAATTGTAATTGCATGCCCCTGTTGAACAGGGGCTGAAAAATTGGGCCTTTGGTGGTGGTGTTGCCACAACACTGTAAGCCCTCGCAGTTACTCTTGGTGGGCGCAGGAATGGACCCTGCTGTGAATTATTAGATCAAGAATTGTAATTACATGCCCCTGTTGAACTGGGGCAGAAAAATTGGGCCTTAGGCACTGGTGCCACAACACTGCAACCCCTCACAGATACTGTACTTGGAGTGGCAGCAATGAGCCCTGCTGCAAAGTATTGCATCAAAAATTGTAATTACACGCCCCTGTTAAACAGGGGCTGAAAAATTGGGCCTTAGCCACTGGTGGCGGCACCCAGAAACAAAAATGTTCTTCCAAGCTATCATCATCAATCGGATCATTGAGGAGGAGGAGGATAGTCAGTCAACATAACAGGACAGTCTCTCGGCATCAGTCTTGAAGGGATGTGACATTTGAAAATAAATTAGTCTGTTATATCAGCTTCAGGTGTTTGGTAGCTGGTGGTGATCCAAGACTGGTTCATCTTTATGAAGGTCAGTCGATCAACAGAGTCGGTGGACAGGTGCACCCTGTGATCCGTGACAAATCCTCCAGCAGCACTGAATGTGCGTTCTGAAAGAACGCTGGATGCAGGACAGGCCAGTAGCTCAATTGCATACTGTGCAAGCTCTGGCCAGTGATCCATCCTCAAGACCCAGTAAGCCAGAGGATTTTCGGTGGGGAAGGTGTCCAAGTCTGACCTTGCCCCTAGGTATTCCTGCACCATGTATATCAGACGCTGGCGATGGTTGCTGGAACCGATCATACCTTGGGGCTGCGGACTAAAGAATTGTCTGAACGCATCGGTCAGACGGCCACCTTCCCCACCGCTCCTTCTTTGACTGACCGAAGCCTCAGCAACTCGTTGTCCAGGACCAGGAGTTTGTAACCTCCCAGTCTCTGGGAACGTGTTGCACAGACCTTTCTGCAAGGCCTCCCGGAGTTGTCTCATCCTCTGCTCCCTCTGCGACGGTAAGATAAGGTCCGCAACCTTACCCTTGTACCGTGGATCAAGGAGAGTGGCCAGCCAGTAATGGTCCCTCTCCTTGATCCGAAGAATACGAGGATCCTTCCGCAGACTTTGCAGGATCAGGGAGGCCATGCAGCGTAGGTTAGCTGAGGCATTAGGTCCGGAGTCCTCTGGGTCACTAAAGACGACATGATCCGCAGCCACCTCCTCCCAGCCACGTACAAGTCCACTGGTTTCTTGGGACTGTAAATCATCCCTAAAAGACTGCTGCTGATGATGCTGAGTGCCAGGCTCCACCTCCATGCTGACACAATCCTCCTCCTCCTCCTCCTCTTCTTCCTGTGCGATGGGTGGGACAGAAGGAATACTGTCTGGGTAAAGGGGGCCTTGAGAGGCAAGGAAGTCCTCCTCTTCCTGCCTCTGTTTTGCCTCAAGTGCCCTGTCCATTATTCCACGCAGCGTATGTTCCAACAGGTGGACAAGAGCTACAGTGTCACTGATGCATGCACTGTCACTGCTCACCATCCTCGTGGCCTCCTCAAATGGTGCCAGGACAGTGCATGCATCCCTGATCATGCCCCACTGGCGTGGTGAAAAAAACCTGAGCTCCCCTGACCCTGTCTTGGTGCCGTAGTCGCACAGGTACTCATTGATGGCCCTCTGCTGCGTGTGCAGCCGCTGCAGCATGACCAAAACGCTGAGTTCCGCCTGGTGGGCATGTCGCATATAAGGCGGTTCTTGGGCAGGTTCAACTCCTTTTGCAGCTCAGCCAGGCGAGCACTGGCATTATAAGATCTGCGGAAATGCACACAGACTTTCCTGGCCTGCCTCAGGACATCCTGTAAGCCCGGGTACCTGCCCAAGAACCGCTGCACCACTAGGTTAAGGACGTGAGCCACACAGGGCACATGGGTCAGTTGTCCCTGTCGGAGAGCGGAGAGGAGGTTGGTGCCATTGTCGCAAACTACCATTCCTGGCTTAAGCTGGCGTGGCGTCAACCACCTCTCGGCCTGCCCCTGCAGAGCAGACAGAACCTCTGCCCCAGTGTGGCTCCTGTCCCCCAAACACACCAGCGCAAGCACGGCATGGCATCTTTTTGCCTGCGTAATTGCGTAGCCCCTTGAACGCCTACGGAGCACCGCTGGTTCCGAGGACAAAGCACAGGAAGAGGCCATGGAGGAAGAAGAAGAGGAGGGGGTGGAGGACAGAGGTGTGTCACAACCAGTAGTAGCATTTTGGAGGCGTGGCGGTGGAACAACCTCCAACACTACTGCACCTTGTCCTGCATCCTTCCCAGCTGCCAAAAGAGTGACCCAATGGGCCGTGAAAGAAAGGTAACGTCCCTGTCCATGCCTGCTGGACCATGAGTCAGCGGTAATATGCACCTTACCGCTGACCGCCCTGTCCAGCGAGGCCAAGACATTGCCTTCCACATGCCGGTAGAGAGCAGGAATCGCCTTCCGTGAGAAAAAGTGGTGTTTGGGAACCTGACACTGAGGAACCGCACATTGCACAAACTCACGGAAGGGGGCCGAGTCTACCAACTGAAAATGCAGCAGTTGAAGCGCTAGCAATTTAGCCAAGCTAGCATTCAACCACTGGGCATGTGGATGGCTGGGAGTGAACTTCTTTCGACGGTCCAGCAGCTGGGGCAGGGAAATTTGCCTGCTAGAATCGGACGTCGGTGTACTGCTAGCAGAGTGCCCGCAAGTACTTGGCTGTGACACACCTAATTCTACACCTTCATTCCTCTCAGTGCAGGTTTCAGAGAGGACTGAAGGTATAGTGGGGTTGGAGATCCCAGCTGATGCGGTGCAAGGAGAGGTCCGCTTTGTTCTTTGGTGTGGGTCTTTAAGGTAGGCTTGCCAACGAGCTGCATGGCAGGTCAACATATGTCTGGTCAAGCATGTGGTGCCCATAACGGGCAGAGGCAGCGCCCTGCACAGGCGGAGCTCTGCGGTGTGATTCCGTCGGTGTGCTGCCCTTACGCTGGCCCCCCGAGGGCATCCTGCCTCGTTGGAGATGTGCCTCCTCCTCCTCCTCCTCTCTCCTATTAGGCACCCACGTGGAGTCAGTGACCTCATCATCCCCTCCCTCCTCATCACTGGAGCCAATCTGGCAGTATGCTGCAGCTGCTGGAACATGACTGCCAGATTGGTGTCCTTCTTGAGCATCCCCTCTCTCTGCTCTCACGCTACTGCCTTCCTCTAGCTGGGTATCATCATCAGACCCTTCGAAACGCTGGGCATCCTCCTGGAGCATGTACCCAACACTGTGCTCAAACAGTTCAGGGGACTCCTCAGGAGGACATGGTTGGTCTAAGGAAGGAGTGACTGATGATGACATTGATACCAGGGAAGAGGACACTTTGGCAGCTGCTTTGCGAGTACCCTGAACCTGGGTGAGAAAGGATGAGGAGGAGAAGGAGGGCTTGGTCATCCACTCTACCAAGTCTTCGGCATGATGCGGCTCAACACGTCCAGCTGCCGAAAAGAAGGACAAGCGTGTCCCATGGCCACGTGCTGATGGCGATGCACCGCGTCCACGACCAGCACTGTTGTCTCTAGACACAGAGCCTGCTTGCCCTCTTTTATTGGCTCCTGGCTGTCTGCCTCTCCTTGTTTGCCTTCCAGACATTCTAATGGCCTGCAGGGAAATGGGAAAACCAGCAATAAGGCCTAGCTTCAGGAGTATATTTTGCAGGAATCACACTACACCTGCTGTAGGTGCTGCAAATGCCTGTTGGTGTAACACACCAGGAAAAAGCAGCAATACAGGCTAACTTCAGGTGTAATATGATCAGGAGGCACACTCCGCCCGCTGTAAGTGCCGCAAATGCCTGTTGGTGTAACACACCAGGAAAAGGCAGCAATACAGGCTAACTTCAGGTGTAATATGATAAGGAGGCACACTCCGCCCGCTGTAAGTGCCGCAAATGCCTGTTGGTGTAACACACCAGGAAAAAGCAGCAATACAGGCTAACTTCAGGTGTAATATGATCAGGAGGCACACTCCGCCCGCTGTAAGTGCTGCAAATGCCTGTTGGTGTAACACACCAGGAAAAAGCAGCAATACGGGCTAACTTCAGGTGTATAATGTGCAGGAGGCTTAGCAACAATGACACTGACACTGTCCCCTGCCTATCCTTCTCTCTCCCTGCACACAAGGTTTAGCAAAGAATATGACACTGACACTGTCCCCTGCCTATCCTTCTCTCTCCCTGCACACAAGTTTGAGGTACAAATAGCACTGACACTGCCTATGTAACTCTTTCCCTGCGCTGGAACACACTACACAAGGCCGCCGCGCTGGTGGCCTTCTATAGTGTGGGGCGTGTGCTAAACCCCCTGAGCTATAATTGGCCACAGGCAACCTGCCTGTGGCCAATTATGGCTCTCCTAGCTGCCGGCGCTGTGATTGGCCAAGCATGCGGGGTCACAGTGCATGCTTGGCCAATCACAGCGCCGGGATTGCACTGCGATGGCACAGTGTATTGTGGGCAGTTCGCGTCACTCGAATTTGGCGCGAACGGCCCAAATCGTTCGATGTTCGCCGAACGGTCGAACAGCCGATGTTCGAGTCGAACTTTTGTTCGACTCGAACACCGAGCTCATCCCTAATCATGACACGTAATGCTGCTGTCATAACAGTGTTTATAACAGAGCCTCTGAATATACTATCAGCCTTAATTCTAGAATAAAGGGCATAGATCAATGCTTATATGCATACTGCAATAACCTCAGTTTACTGCTATTTGCCATATCTGAAAGCTAACTCAACCCACAACGATGTTTAAGGATAATCTTTTTGCTAGAAAAATTAATGCCACACTGGCTTTGAATATTTATAGAGATTTATAGTGAAGCAATACTGTATATCTGCCAGAATGTCTTTTTAACCCAACAGCTAATAATATTAGAAAGACAAATGTTGGTGATAGAATTTACCATGAAGTCAAGCTGTAAGTGAAAAACACTTTCATCCTGTCCCTGTGGAAGGAAGTGGAGACATAAAAGTAAGCCAATGAAACATGCAGGTGGCTTAACCCCACCCCTCTCTCTTATTTTTATATATATATACACACACACATATATATATATATACACATATATATATATATATATATATATATATACACACACACACACACACACACACACACACCGTATATACCCGAATATAAGCCAAGGCACCTAATTTTACCACAAAAAAATGGGAAAACGTATTGACTCGAATATAAGCCTAGGGTGTCCATGTGCATGCCACACTGTGCCCATGACTAGACTGACGTTTAACATGTCTATGAAAGGGGTGCACGGCCGTAGGTTCCCCAGGCAACAAACTTTGCACACTTGTAGAAGAGAAATGGGGCTACATGTGTGACAAGTTTCGGGTCCAGGGGACCTACGACTGGCCGGTACCGGGTCCCCAAAGTCACTGGAGAAATGACCGTTTAACATGGGAGTCTATGGAAGGGGTGCCCGGCTTTGAAAAATCGGTGCTCCCCAGCCGTAGGTCTCCCGTACAATAAACTTTGCACACTTGTAGAGGAAGAATGGGGCTATATGTGTGCCAAGCTTGGGGCCCAGGGGTCCTACGGCGGGCCAGTAATGGGTCCCCAAATCCGGGAGATCAGGCGCAAAAAGGTGACTTGAGTATAAGCCGAGGGGGGCATTTTCAGCACCAAAAAATGGGCTGAAAAACTCGGCTTATACTCGAGATATATATATATATATATATATTTTCACACACACACACACACACACTGCTCAAAAAAATTAGAGACACTTTTTCTAATCAGAGTATAGCATCAAGTCAATTATACTCTGGGGATATTGATCTGGTCAGTTAAGTAGCAGAGGGGGTTGTTAATTTCATTAACACCAAAGTAGCTGAAACTGATTAACAACAGGTGCACTAGATGGGCAACAATGATACAACCTCAAAACAGGAATGGTTTTACAGGTGGAGGCCTTTTTTCCCCCTCTACTCCTCTTTTGTGAATGTTTTTCACTGGTTTTGCATTTGGCTAGGGTCAGTGTCACTACTGGTAGCACAAGGCGATACCTGGATCCTATAGAGGTTGCACAGGCAGTCCAACTCCTCCAGAATGGCACATCAATATGTGTCATTGCCAGAAGGTTTGCGGCGTCTCCCCGCACAGTCTCAAGAGCATGGAGGAGATTTCAGGAGACAGGCAGTTACTCTAGGAAAGCTGGACAGGGTCGTAGAAGGTCCATAACTCATCAGCAGGACTGGTATCTGCTCATTTGTGCAATGAGGAGCAGGATGAGCACTGCCAGAGCCCTACAAAATTACCTCCAGCAGGCCACTGGTGTGAATGTTTTTGACCAATCAATCGAAAACAGACTTCACCGGGATGGCTTGAAAGCCCAACATCCTCTAATGAGCCCTGTGTTCACTGGCCGGCACTGTGGAGCTCGATTGGCAATTGCCATTAAAACACCAGAATTGGCAGATCCGCCGCTGGTGCCCTGTGCTTTTCACAGATGAGAACAGGTTCACCCTGAGCACATGTGACAAACATGAAAGGGTCTAGAGAAGCCGTGGAGAATGTAGTGCTGCCTGTAACATCGTTTAGCATGACCAGTTTGGTGGTGGGTCAGTGAGAGTCTGGAGAGACATTCATGGTGGGACGCACAGACCTCTACAGGCTACACAATGGCACCCTGGCTGCCATTAGGTATTGGGAATTGGGATGAAATCCTTGGACCCATTGTCAGACCATACGCTGGTTCAGTGGGTCCTGGGTTCCTCCTGGTGCACGACATTGCCCGGCCTCATGTGGTGAGAGTATACAGCCAGTTCCAGGAGGATGACGGAAACTTTGATTTTCGGGGTGTCTTTGAATTCAGCCCTCTGTAGGTTGATCATTGTCATTCAATGATGTGGCATCCTTTTGTTCCTTTTTCGCCATTGAGATCTGATGTGTTTTCAAAGTGTTCCTTTATTTTTTTGAGATTATATATATATATATATATATATATAATCTCACACACACACACATAAAAAAGATTGACAAAACGTACAGAGGAATTCATCTTCTTACTGTTTTATGATCATACATTTTTTGTATTTTTTTAAATTGCATAACATATTACAGACTACCATGCTAAGGAAAAATAAAAAGACTTGCCTATAGTTTACATGTTCATGTGCCTTCACAATACATTATACAATTAAGTGTTACATGGTGGGCACAAAAGTCTTTAAGATCTAAATCCTACAAATGAAAATTATTATCTGTGGTTCTGTCCGATAGATCTACGTTATGCAACACCACAACAAGCCCTACAAGATGGTATTCTTAGTTCATCTGCTGTCACTAGATACAGCATCTTAGTTAGATTATTTACTCCTGGTAGAACTTCTAGTTATCATTGTATGTGCAGGTGTAATTGAACTTCTGCGACTCTTTGAGGATCTGTTGAGAAATCGAAAAATAGACTGGAAAGCAACAGAGGGCGCCAGGTCATAGTTTTCAGTACCTGCAGACACTTTTGGGCAGTCTATTCCCCTTAAGGATCCCGTAGGTCTGTCTAAAGGTTTTGCGCTCAATACCCAGCTCCTACAATGTGAGCGTAACCAAGCCTGGATTTCTGGGTTAGTTCTTGCCTGATGCGGAGCATGGTGTTTTGAGTCTATAAATGCTACAGCACTCACTTTGCTCATTACCTCCTTACTTTTTTTACTAAGTAAATCCATAAATACCAAGCCCCCATAGCCATGTGCGATAAATGATATGTTTCTTGCAGCACTTTTTGAAATGAAGTGGTCCCAAACATAGCTGGTGTGCTCTTCTGGTGAGCTACAACATCTTTTAGGAACAATTACTTTTTGTTCAGGTGCCGTGAGCCTAACTTTTTCCCCGGTATCTATAGGACAGGACTCTTCTTCTGTTTTGACCAGGGTATGTGGTTCCTCCATCTCCAAAAAATTGTCATTTGGATTTAATACAATCACAGACCCATTGTCCCTTAAGGCAGTCTTAATATATGAGATCTGGGTCCCTTTATGTAGGGAGTGATGGAATATTGTTTTTTGTCCCCACTGACCAGCTCTAATCACCCCACTGTCTTGAAGCAGAACAAACAGGTTTGTCTGCATACTTGGCAATCCTTTACTCGCGAAGAAGAAAGACGTTGGCTCATCTTCAGTAGCATCAATTGGGATGGTAATCCTTTGAAGATTGCAGTCTTTTTGAAGTAGCTCATAAACATAAAGTGTAATCATAGCCCCGATGATTTTATATCTTTTGTGGTTCCTATCATATTCATTTTTGTAATAGTTATAAAGAAAAGGTTTATTGGTAACCATGTGTCTCAACTCTCCTTGCTCATTGAAATAATACTGCAGGTCCTCAAAATGCTGTGGGATTTCTACGCTTTCTTTGAATTTCATCAGTCCTTCCATTTCCTTTAAATAGAAAGAACAATAGTTCAGATAATATTGTGGACATGCCAAGATGTGTATAAATTTATGGTATGTATACACATAAGCCCTTAAAGTTCATGTCTGATGATCCATAAGGCTAAAGCAGTGCTATGCAGTGTTTAGACGTAAAAGAAACACCCAATTGTGTTAAAAACATCCTATTAAGGGTAAGTCCAAATTATAATGAACTCCTAAACGTGTTCATTGACGGATGAATGTTAGGGCACCTTCACCGCTCTGGTGGTCAGGTCATTCAAGACATAGGAGCGGGCAGAGCCAGCAAGCAGAACCTGTCTTGAATGACCTGACCACCAGAGAGTGATTAATTAACCATTCAGATGTCTAGAAGCGGCCTCTCCACATGCCAACGGGCATTTAAACCCATAAAGCCTTTCTTTTATATTGATCTGGTGAGTGTTGAATTTGAAGGGAGCGAAATCACGTGGTGCGGTGAAGGTGCCCTAACATTCATCTGTCAAGCCCCCCAATGAACACTTTGGACTTACCCTTAAAAGGAACACCCGATTGTGATAAAACATCCTATTAAGTCTAAACACTCCATAGCACTGCTTTAGCCTTAAGGATCATAGGCTTATGTGTATAAGTTTTATGATTATAGCAGCAGCTGTTCTTATTTCTTAATTTTAATTGTATTAATTTTGCCTAAGCCCCGGATAAGTGATATTAGATTACTTTAAGTTTGATAAAACTATGTATGTTGTAATCTGTTTGTGCACTTCAATAAAAATTATTGGAAAAGAAAAACTGGTGGACAACGTTGTATTGAGGTCTGAAGTCATATCACTCCTTTCTGATGCTATGGGTAGTACTTTTTGTCTTTTGCTCCTTGCACAAACTACAAAAGCCCAAATTAGAAACCTGTACTAAAGAAATACTTAGGCTGCTGCTGATTTCTTCTAATTTTACTAAGCGGATTCAATGCCTTTATTAATTTAAGAATCACTGACCTTAAGCCCAGGTTTACACTGAGCTGCGGAAACTCCCGCACGTCAGTCCCGATTTCGGCCGCAATTTTAGAGACATCTGTGCAGGTTTCTGCACAGATGTCAATGTAAACCGCAGCCCAGAAAGCGCAAATAGTACTACAGAAACTACCCTTTGAAATCGGGACTGTGCCATTGCCGTCGATTTTTGACATCAAATCGTACCAATGGGAACCAGGGCGAAAAGATGTTTTAGGAATATGTGTTTTCAACTGAGTGACTTAGAAAAAGGTTAAAGCCCCTGGATCAGGCAAGCCAGACTTTTTAAGCAAAGAAGTCAGCAAGGGCAGCCTCTGTTCTTCTCTGGGGTCTTATGCCCAAAGCAATGAGTTGGCAGCCATTGCCCGTCACCATGATCCTTTGACATAACTTTTTTAGTCAATGACCAAGAGCAGGTATACTGCATGCAAAGTTACTAATACAAATTTGCAGCTCTCATGTACACTAGCCTACACTGGCAGCTCCTAAACTTGAGTTTATGAGCTTTTGGCGTATTTTTATTTTTTTGCTTGCCAAAGCTCCTAAACTCAACTCTATAAAAGCCTATGTGTC
The DNA here is from genome assembly GCA_029206835.1 of Rana muscosa. Classification (NCBI taxonomy): domain Eukaryota; kingdom Metazoa; phylum Chordata; class Amphibia; order Anura; family Ranidae; genus Rana; species Rana muscosa. Next base: position 631,390,414 of record CM055117.1, on the reverse strand, counting down.
AATGTAAACTTAGGCTTTTACCAGAGTTTAGGAACTCCTTAATTTAGGTGAGCTTTAACCTCCCTCTCCTGAACATAGAAGAATTGCGTTTAGCATGGGAAAGTTTTGACAGGCGGCCACGGGAAACCGCAAAACGCGGCAAAATCATGCCGCGATTTTGCCACGTTTTGTGTTTTCCCACAGCCGTGGTAAATGTAGGCCAGTGTACATAAAGCCTTATTCTGGGCCCTCAACCTCAAAAAAGGACTGAGGCCAGGCAATCTGCATTACAGCCAAGGAACTAGCATTTTTAGGTGATGCCAACTCTACTAGTCTTCATATTTCTTTTAGGGTTGAAAATATATTTATTGGAATTTTAACAGTGAGTACATGAAAATATATATGAAGTCACAATCCGTAAGTAGTCACATATAAGTTTGTGCAAAGAGTCAGCCAAATGGCTATCGCCCACAGCATAACTCATAATACATAGTTATACAATATCAGATGTGGTGACCGGTAATTGGAATAGAAAACGGGTACAGCTAGAAGAGCCCCGTCGTCATATACAACAGGATTGAAAACAGATACGTTAGGGATTAAGATTAAAACAAACACAAAAAAAAAAAAAAGGGGGAACAAAAGGAGTGGTAGTGGGGGTCGGATGGTGGGAGTGGGGAGGGGTACAGGGGGAGAGGAAGAGAGGAAGGGAGAGAGAGAGAGATGGGAAAAGAGAAGGAAGGACAGAAAAGAGAAAGAAAAGTAGGCAAGGAGAAATCGTAGAAGAGTGTCAGAGCTACTGAGTCGGGGAACAGGGAGAGATAAGTAAGTGGCCGTGGTGAGAGGGGGACCCTCAGATACAAGTCCCGTTCGTCCCACTGTCACTTTAGGTACAAGGATAATCAATTTGGGGTCGACAACATACTCGCCAGAGTGTCAGAAGAGGAGAAGCGGAGCCAGACGAACCACAGTGCTTTATATTTGTCAAAAGTATCGTTGTCAAGGGCCAGCATCTCCTCCATTCTCATAGTATCATTCATAATCGAGACCCAGTGTGACAAGGGAGGAACGGTGGTCGACTTCCAGTAGGAAGGGATGAGTTGTCTAGCTGACGACATAAAGAAACGAAGGAGGTTCTGTTTCTGGGAGGATATTGAACCCGGGAGAATAGAGAGAAGGGCAATCTTAGGGGAGGGCGTCAGCGTATCATCATAGAGTTTGTCGTAACAATCAAATACCTGAGTCCAGAAGGGGCGGATCCTCTCGCATTCCCACCAGACATGTAAGTAGGTCCCCGTAGAGGTCGAACATCGCCAGCAGGATGCCGGAGTGGACGGAAAGATTTTGTGCAATGTATAGGGGTCCCTGTACCATCTTGATAGAATCTTGTAATTTTTTTCCTGTGAATAGCAGGATATCGTAGATTTATGAGTGAAATGAAACGAAGTCTGCCAATCTGAACCTGGGATGTCCTCACCCATATCTGTAGACCATGCCCTGGTGTAAGAAGGTAAGTCAGCATGTGTAAGATTTTGTAAGAGACAGTAAATGGTCGAGAGTAGGTGTCTGGGTGTCTCGGAGAGGGAGCACAGCCGTTCAAACTCGGTTTTAGGGCGGTGTATTTGGGAGGAAGAGTGCAAGTGCTTCGCGAGCGTAGATAAATGCAGTGTGGTGAGCCAATCAGAGGTTCCTGTCGGCGTGATAGGTGTTTTCCGCACGTGGGGTGTACGAAGGAGTGCGCCTGGGGCCAGTCAGTCCTCCTGAAGGGACCCAATGTAGACGTTCCTACACCCTGAGGGAAGGCAGGGTTGTCAAATAGAGAGGATAATGGGGAGGGATCAGAGGACAGAATGGAACACAAACCCCTGTTATACCACAGTCTAAGGGAGGCCAGCGTCAGAGGGGAGGAAGAGGGTATACGGGTGAGATCAGATTTATATCCCCAAAGCAGTGCTCGGAGATCGACCGGAGCCAGGTCCTGCTCAATGGCAACCGAAGCCTTTAAAAAAGGGCGAGGGAACCATTCCAGAGTGCGTGCCACATGGGTGGCCTTGTAATAGAGTTCAAAATCGGGGAGGCCCGCTCCGCCCTGAAGTTTCGGACGGGAGAGCAAGTTATATTTAACCCTAGGCAGCCCACGGCTCCACATGAATCTGATAGCGATAGTATGCAAGGATGTAAAGAAAGACTTGGGGATCAAGATGGGTATTGTTTGGAGAAGGTACAGAAGTCTGGGTAGGGTATCCATTTTTAGGGTATTGATTCGTCCGAACCAAGGCAAGGAAGATCCCCCCCACTCCTCGAGGTCCTTCCGAATGCGGGAGAGCAAAGGAACGTAATTCAAGGAGAAAAGATTAGGAAGGTTAGAGGGTATAACTACCCCCAGGTACGAAATCCCCTTCTTCTGCCACCTAAAAGAGAAGTTTGATCTAAGAGCGGACATCGTAGTGGAGGTGAGGGAAATATTGAGGGCTTCAGTCTTGGAAAGATTAAGTTTAAAATTGCTAAAAGATCCAAATCGTTGAAATTCTGAGAAAAGAGATGGCAAGGAGATATGGGGGTGTTGCACGTAGACCAGTAGATCATCGGCATAAAGGGATAGTTTGTAGTGGGAGGAGGGCGTCTGAATACCGTGTATGGAAGAGTTTTGTCTAACGGCACAGGCCAGATGTTCAATAACAATCACAAATAGGAGAGGGGAAAGGGGACAGCCCTGCCGAGTGCCATTGGAAATATCGAACGGCTCAGAGGCAGTGCCATTGACCAACACCGAGGCCGAAGGTTGAGAGTATAAGGACATCACCTTAGAGATAAATGATGTTCCTAATCCTAACTGTTCTAGGGAAAGTCGGAGAAATCTCCAACTGACCCTATCGAACGCCTTTTCAGCGTCGAAGGAAAGGAGACAGGCTTTTAGGTCCTTGCGTTGGATATAGGAGATGAGGTGAATCGTTTTGGTCGTATTGTCCCTCGCCTCGCGGCCCAGGACAAAACCCACCTGATCATTATGGATCACTCCAGGGAGGAGAGGGGATAGGCGTGTGGCCAGTACCTTTGCGAACAATTTGAGATCTATGTTGAGCAGGGATATTGGCCGGTAGCTGCTGCATTGGGAAGGATCTTTTCCTGGTTTGGGCAATACGGAGATATTGGCGGATAAGAGGCCCTTAGATGGCATATGAGAGCCATCCACGGCATTGAATGCCTTAGCCATAAGTGGGGTGAGGAGGGTGGCAAAAGTTTTGTAGAAGCGGGGGGTGTACCCATCCGGGCCGGGACATTTGCCTATCTTCAAATCCTTGATGGCGCCCAGAAATTCGGGCGCGACCAGAGGTTTTTCTACTTCATCAGCATCAGGCTTATTGATATTGGGTAATGCTGTTTCCAAGATATAATCTCGCATGTCGTCGTTCGAGGAGGCAGTGCGTGTGTTTGGACCTGTGGGCTGTAGATTATAAAGTTGGGAATAGTACTCCCGAAAGGCAGAAGATATGCCCCTCGGGGAGAACTTTGTGGTTTGATCGGGATGCGCAATAGAGGGAATGGAGTATCGGGGTGGTCTGGGGTGGAGGGCCCGTGCTAAGTGTTTGCCACATTTATTTGCTAAGGAGTAATGGAAATTGCGGGCCCTGTCACGGGCTATTAAAGAATGTGCGTCTAGAAGTTGAAGTAGGTCCCTACGTGCATTCGACAATCGGACAAAAATGGCCGGGTCCAAATCTCGTTTGTGCAGAGGTTCGAGTTCTGCTATAGTAGAGAGGAGACGGCGGATATCATCTGTACGTATCTTCTTGAGGCGCGAGCCATGTTGTATAAGTATGCCCCGAACCACACACTTCAGAGCCTCCCACTGAATGAGGGGGGAGGTGGTATCCGAGGAGTGATCGGAAACAAAGTTCCGAATGGTTTTGGTGACATCCGCTACACAAACAGAGTCCCGCAGTAAATTCTCATTGAGCCTCCATTGTGTACCTCTACGAGATTTTGGGGTGTGTGACAGGGTCAGGTAGGCCGGGGCGTGGTCGGACCAGAGAAGGTGGCCCAACGACGCCTGGATGGGGGTGTCTAGTAGAGATTGGGATATCAGGAAATGGTCAAGTCTACTATATGAATTGTGTGCCGCTGAATAGTGGCTGTAGTCCCTCTCCGTGGGGTGCTGGACACGCCAGACATCCACCATGTGAGAGGAATGTAGTAGGGATTTGATGTGTGCAAGTGCGGAGGATGGAACAGAGGACTTACCCGAGGAGGAGTCTACAGACGGGCACATAACGAAATTTAGATCCCCACCGATGATGAAGCAGGGACCCCCAAAGGAGGACAGTCTGGTGAGAACTGACGAGAGGAACCGAGCCTGATCCACATTAGGTACATATACGTTGGCCACTGTGAAGAGAAAATCGTTTAGTTTCAGTTTAAGAAAAATGAAGCGACCATTAACATCAACAAAAGAGTCTAGAACCTCAGGTTTAAAAGATTTATGGAAGGCAATTGATACACCTTTCGATTTGGCTTGGGGGTTAGCACTGTGGTACCATTGTGAGTAGTACCTGTTACGTAGAACAGGTACAGAACCCGTACGGAAGTGGGTTTCTTGTAACAACAAGATACTGGAGCGTCTTTTATGAAAGTGATAGAGAATCTGGCTCCGCTTCTCTGGTGTGTTGAAACCCCTGCAGTTGAAGGACGCTAAAGATATAGGGCAAACAGAAGCCATAACATAGTCAGATGTGGGGAGCGGGGGTGAGGGAGGAAGTAAGTCACGGTAGGTGGTTCATATTTCAGTAGCTCTTGAAGAAGAAAACAGCGCCATAGGAGGCCTAAAGGTAGGAAGAAAAAAGATGAAGGCAGAGGAGGGGAGGTGAAGAGAGGAAAGAAGAAACAAAAGGGAAAAAAGAGGGGGGGTGGAGCAGGTCCGTAGGACCATGTGAGTATGTAAACAATTTGGTTGGACATGGTCGTCGTCCCCCCAGCCCATGAGAAAAAGCATAAACATCAGAGCATACTCATATCGGGGCAAAGTGGAGGAAGACCAACAGAGCAGGAGTAATGAGAAAAAAAAAAGAAAATAAACAAACAAAAAAGGCCACTAGGTGGCTCCAAAAGACTGTAAGTAGAATAAAAAAAAACCTTACAGCATGGCATACAGCCGCATACCAACCAGTGTCCATAATGACACTGATAAAAAAAAGAAAAACCCCCTTGGGGGGGGGGGTGCAGTGGAAACTCGCTGGGCAGGGCAGTCCCCTGGTCCCCAGCTCCACGGGAAATCAGTCAACTAACAGGACCAACATACAAAAGTCACAATATGAAAATAGTTACGCATAAAATTGGTCCTAAACAGATAGTAAGGAAACTTCAGAATGCAATAAGGCAGGCAACCTCGCTTAAGGCAACCACCCTAGAGAAACCATAGGTGAGAGGTGGCACGAGAGGTGGCATCCAAATAGTAACACGGGAGGCAAGGAGAGAACACATTGCAATGGGTAGGCAGTCTGAGTCAAATATCCGGAGCAACCTGGAAGAAATATAATGGTGGTTAATAGGCTTGTGCACAACGGAAAAATTCGGTTAGTTTCGGTTCGTTTCTTTTCGGTCCTGTTGATTCGTAATCATTCGTAATTTTGCTAGACGGGATTTTTCGTGTTCGGACTAATTCGTATTTTCGCAAGCGACATTTTTCGTTGAATTTTTAGTTGATTTATAATTCGTACTTTCGGTAGAGTACATTGTTTTTCGTTGATTCTGGACACAACTCCTACTTTCGTAACTTTTTTTGGGTTCGTTGATTCGTAATTTTCTGTGTCTCTCTCACGACGACGCTGCCTATTATGCCTAATGTGCTTCAAATGGATTTGTACTTTTCTAAATACATAGCGGTTATTTGTAACGATTCGAAATCTCGTATTTTACTTTCGTTTTTTACATGCGGCTATAGCCTCCGCCCCTGTAAACCATTTTGAGAGGGTTCAGCACGGTGAGGGAGAAGCAGAGAGCAGAGTGTTATTGTGCTTCGAATGGATTCGAAATCTCGTATTTTACTTTCGTTTTTTACATGCGGCTATAGCCTCCGCCCCTGTACACCATTTTGAGAGGGAGTTCAGCACGGTGTGGGAGAAGCAGAGAGCAGAGCAGAGTGAGTGTTATTGTGCTTCGTATGGATTCGTACATTCGTAACTTTTTCATAACGAATTATGCCGAAGACATTCGGGCATTCGCTATTTGCGGTATAATTTATTTCGGATTCGGTCTTATTCGTAATTGCTTTGTTCGGAAATTCGAATGCTTCCGAATGTCCGAAAGTTGCTAAATTCGGACGAATTTCAATTCGTTACGAAACGAATTGCACAAGCCTAGTGGTTAACAAAAATACAACAGACACTATAGTCCAGTGCTCAAGGTAGTAGGACCACAATGGAGAAGCAACAAGGAGCAGAGGGGGTCAAAGCAGGCCTCAATAAAAAAAAAAAAAAAAAAAAGAGAGGCAAAAGGGAAACAATGATGATGGTGGTCCATAAACATGGGGGGCAGACGGCAACAGGATCACATACGGTTCAGACCCGCTGTGTCCCAAAAGGGGCCCCAGGAAAGTCATTGCAAGTGAAGGAACAACTGCGATCGAGTCTGGTTCAATCATTAGTGTCCCGTTGAGGCTGGGGTTTGGGATTACGTCTGCGACCTTGCGATTGCCATTGTGGGACAAAAGGCAGGCCAGGAGTAGTTGGTGTGAACGGCCAATCCGGGATAGACACCTGCGGAAGATTCAGCGTGCCGAGGAAGGACGGCAGGTCTCCCAGCGTGCGGAAGATTGCGGTTTTACCCTCGTGGTGTACTCTGAGATGGAATGGAAACCGCCATTGATATTTCATCTGTTTGGATTGCAAAAGCTGTGTTAGCGGCTTAAGTGCTTTTCTCATCGCCAGCGTCTGACGGGATAGGTCTGGGAGAAGCATCACGGGGGTGTCATTAAAGAGTATGGTGTCCTGCGAGCTAGCAGCTCTCATGATGTCTTCCTTAATCTTGTAGAAGTGAACCCGGCACAGCGTGTCCCGCACAAAGGAGGTGTCCGGGGCCCGCGGGCCTGAGGTTCTGTGAACGCGGTCCAGCTCAATAGGGTCATCTCTGGGCCGGTGCAGCAGCTGGTTAAAAATGGTGGCCACAGCCGCAGGCAGATGTTTGGCCTCTACAGACTCGGGGATCCCGCGTATGCGTATATTATTGCGGCGATTGCGATTTTCGATGTCGTCCTGATGATACGCGAGTTGCTGCAGCATGACGGTATGGGTATTAAGTATTTTGTCGTGCGACTTCACGGTGGTGCTGAGACTGTCAGTGGTAGCGTCCAGATCTTCAAAGCGCGCACCCACGTCTCTCTTGAGGTCGGAGACCTCTTTCCTGTATGCTTTCTCAATTCTGTGGACACATTGCTCAAGATCAGATTTAGTGGGCAGGGATCTAATGTAGCTGTGCAGCGAGCGAATCTATGCCTCCATATCCCATCCGTCACCAGAGCCCAGGGATGCATTAGAATGTAGAATGGCTTCTGGTGAGCACACAATCAGAGTCCTCAAGGGGGGGGGCAACGGCTGCGGGAGCTCACTTGGGAATGCAGGGATGATTCAGAGCGGGCTGGAGATGGAGGTGCCAGCGCCATCTTGGATTCGGAACGGCGCTGTGATGCGGCCCGGGATCGGGCAAAAAAGTCCTCCAAATTGCCCCCTTTTCGGTTCCCAAAGGTGCCCTTCTGTGCCCGGGTCTTACCCTTCCCCATGTGCCAAGTTTAGGTAAGTTTCCAGAAGTTACAAGTCCCGTGGAGCCAAAAGACCAGGGAGCTGTGAGGAAACACGTCTCACTGCTCCATGCGGTAAGCCACGCCCCCTTCATATTTCTTTTAGAGGTTTCCTTTAAAGCAGTGGTTCTCAACTCCTGTCCTCAGGACCCACTAACAGGCCAGATTTTAAGTATTACCTTGGTGAGATGCAGACTAGAATACTGCAATCCCTGAGCAGCAAATTATATCACCTGTGATGCATTTCAGTTATCTTGCAAACCTGGCCTGTTGGTGGGCCCTGAGGACTGGAGTTGAGAACCACGGCTTTAAAGGATAATAGTACTTTGTATAGTTATCCATTTTATTATGTTTAATAAAAATGGAAGCGTTAAAGCAGTACTAAACCCAAATTAAAAAAAATATTGCAGTATAGTGATCCTTAAAGGAGTTGTAAAGTCTCAGGATTTTTCACCTTAATGCATTCTATGCATTAAGGTGAAAAACCTTCTGTGCTGCAGCTGCCCCCCAGAGCTCCCCTTTTTCTTACCTGAACCTGATAGTTCCAGTGACAAACACGAGCCCAGCAGCTCCAGGCTGTCTTGGGTTCTCATTGGATAAATTGATAGCGGCAGGAGCCATTGGCTCCCGCTTCTGTCAATCAAATCCAGTAACATGGAAGTTAGGGGGCGGGGCCAAGTCCTGCTGTCTGTGTCAATGGACGCACCAGAAAAGGGTGATTGGTGCCGCTCTGTGCAAAACCCTTGCACAGAGGAGGCAAGTAAACAATCCTTTATAATCACTTTAACCACTTGCTGACCAGCCGCCGCCGTTATATGGCAGCAGGTCGGCATGTTCCTGCAAATCGCCATAGGTGTACGTCGGCTCCTTTAAGGTGCCGTGGCTAGCGCGTGCGCCCGCTGTGCGGCGGGAGACCCGATGCACGTGGCCGGCGGCCACGATCGCAGGTACGAGAGCCAGAACAGGGATTTGTCAATGTAAACAGAAAGATCCCTGTTCTGACAGGGCAGTTAGAGACAGATCTATTGTTCCTGGTGATTAGGAACAGAGATCTCTCTCCTCCTCCAGTCAGCCCAGCCCCCATACAGTTAGAAACACCTCCCAGGGAACACACTTAACCCCTTGATCACCCCATAGTGTTAACCCCTTCAATGCCAGTGACATTTATACAGTAATCAGTGGCTATTTTTAGCTCTGATCGCTGTATAAATGTCAATGGTCCCCAAAAAAAGTGTCCAAAAAGTGTCCAATCCCGCTAAAAATCGCAGATCACCACCATTACTAGTAAAAATAAAATAAATAATAAAAATGCCATAAATATATCCCTTATTTTGTAGACGCTATAACTTTTGTGCAAACCAATCAATATACACTTATTGTGATTTTTACCAAAAATATGTAGAAGAATACATATTGGCCAAAACTGGGGATATTTATTATAGCAAAAAGTAAAAAATATATATATTTTTTTAAATTGTCGCTCTTTTTGTTTATAGCGCAAAAAATAAAGACCGCAGGAAGTGATCAAATACCACCAAAAGAAAGCTATTCGTGGGGGAAAAATTACGTCAATTTTGTTTGGGTACACTGTTGCACGACCGCACAATTGTCAGTTAAAGCAACGTAGTGCCGTATCGCAAAAAATGGCCTGGTCATTAAGGGGGAAAATCTTCCGGCCTGTAAGTGGTTAAAGTAACATTCCAGTCAAATCCTAACTATACCTAAACCTGCTCCAATCCCAATTCTAACTACATTGTAAAGGAAAGATGTCTGTACTATTCTGAGGTTGCTCCGATCCAGTCACATGATCCAGTCACATGATCTCTCCAGCAGCAACTTCTCTGAAGAGGAGAGATCACCAACAATAGCTGCAGAGCCCGGGCAGTGACGTCACCCATAGGCTATGGGGAATCTGTTTTCAGCCATCTCTCCTCTATACTGAAGCTAGCGCTGAGAGACGATCATGTGACTGGACAGGAGCGTCCTCAGAAAAGGAAAGTATTTGACTGAAATGCTACTTTAAAGTAATTGTAAAGTGTTGATTTTTTTATTTAAATAAAAATAACAAACATGTCATACTTACCTGCTCTGTGCAATGGCTTTGCACAGAGAGCCCCAAACCTCCTCTTCTCGGGTCCCCTGCCAGCGATCCATCATGCTCCTCCTCTTTGGAAAGAAAAGATACAGAGAGGATAAAGAAGACTACAGCCGGCCACAGTGCTGGATCCCTGACAGGCTCAGGTAAGTGCAGGGACTGCATTAGGCCCCTTTTACGCGGGCCACTCCATAGAGGTGAATGAAGTGTCCTAACAGGTCTGCCTGAAAAATGAACAGTTGGACCTGGTCGGACACTCCAATCACGGCTATGGAGTGGCGGATGTCAACGGTGACATGTCCGCTGACATCCGCCGTAATTCGATCCTCTCTGTCAAAACCAGACGAATGGGAGGTTCTATTTTTCATTCGTCTGGTGGATCGGATCAGATAGGAATTGGGGAAAACTAATAAGCGGTCAGTTTTCATCCGATCTCCCTATAGAGAGCGGGACTCTGTCCATCTCCACCTTGCTCATTAAGCGGAGACGGGCCTGTCATCTGCCTGCTCAGCAGAGAGATCCCCTGCTGAGCATGCACATCCCGCAGAATGGAGGTGCTCGTGTGAAAGGGGACTTAGGGTAACAAAAAAAAAAAAAAATCACCCAGCCTTTAGAACCACTTTAAATGTGGTGGCTGCATTTGTTTTATTTTTTCCCTTTATTTTCATCTGGTAATTCAGCAAGTAACACACTTCCTGTCTTAGGTGTCTCCTCTCTGGTAGGGGTGTGCATCTTCCCTGGTCTCACGATTCGATTACGATTATCTGGTAAGCGATTCGATTCCACGATGCATCATGATTACCAACAAGCTCCCACTTCCGCTTGGGCCGCCTAGGCGTCCCTTCCTGTGATCTTCTGGGACACATCACAGGTCCCAGAAGATTGCCCAGCTATGCAAGACAGCGCAGTGAGACATGCGCAACCGGCTGTGAAGCTGCAAGCCGTCATAGCCGGATGCCTACAGTAGTATTGCCAGCGCCGTGGACAGGCGGGGGATAGAATGGAGGGTTCGGGTGGCCATGTCGCTGGATTGTGGGACAGGTAAGTGTCTTTCTGCGCACACTTGTGGAATGGCGACAAACTACGGTACCTAAAAATCTCCATAAGCGACACTTTAAAAAAATTAACGGTTACCAGGTTAGAGTTACAGAGGAGGTCTAGTGCTAGAATTATTTCTCTCGCTCCGACGATCGCGACAATACCTCATGTGTGATTTGAACACCGTTTACATATGTGGGCGCGGCATGCGTATATGTTTTCTTTGCTGCGCGAGCTCGCGGGGACAGGGGCGCTTTAAAAAAAAAAAAAAATTCTATTTATTTTATTTCTTTTTTTTACATTGTGTTAAAAAAATAAAAATAATAATAATTATAATAATAATAATAAATATAATAATAATGTTTGATCAATTTTATTGCTGTCACAAGGAATGTAAACATCCCTTGTGACAGTAATAAGTGGTGACAAGTACTCTTTATGGAGGGATCGGGGGGTCTAAAAGACCCAAAATCCCTCCTTTGCACTTCAAAGTATTCAGATCGCCAAAAACGGCGATTCAGAATACGGTCATTTTTTTTTTTTTTTTTTAAAACTGCCGCCATTGGCAGCAGAGTAAAGCGGAAGTGACGTCGCTTCCCTGTTTACATACAGACTGGAACGAAGCCGATGCTTCGTTCCAGTCTGTCTCTAGCCGCCGGGAAGTAGCGGCTCGTGGATCGGGTCTCCCGGAGGGACGGCTTTTAGCCGCATCGGTTGTTATCACTGGAAAGCCGATCGCCCACTCTAAAAACGGTATCGATTTTCCCATGTCGCATGCATCGAATCGCATCGGAGACACCCGAATCGTGATGCAGTGATTAATTTCGGCACCCCTACTCTCTGGATGGAGGAGCAATGGAGACACCTTGGAAAGCAGCAATGTCAGTCTGGGGAGATGATAGTGTTAAGGCCCGTACACACGGTCTGACTTTTTGCCAACAAACTTCAAAATGAGCACGTTTTTCAATCCGACCGTGTGTACGCTCCATCGGACAAACTTTTTCGGTTTTCATCGGACAAAAGTTCGCTCTGCAAACGGACAAACTTTTCGGCAACAAAAGTCCGATGGTGCAAAGTCATATCGTGTGTACAGAAATCCATTGGACTTTTGTCTGAGGTACAAATACGCATGCCCAGAAAATCAACCAATAGCAGAAGTTGATCAAAGGGTGGCGGAAAAGAGCAGGAAAACCACGTGATGTTGGGAAAGTTTGCAGAAAAGTTTGAGCGTGTGTATGCTATGGGTGTTCCCGGCCAACTCCCTTTAAACAAACTTTTCCATGGATTTTTGTCCAAAGTCCGACCGTGTGTATGAGGCTTTAGATGGACTAATGCCGGCCATACACAGTTCGAATTTCGAAAGAATTTTCTTTCAAAAATCATATCAAAGAATTTTCGTACGAATTTCGCACCGTTAGTGGGCTGCAGCAACAGCCGATTTTTGTGCAGCAATCAAATTTTAGGAATCGGACATGTTGGAAATTTTTTGAAAAACCAATGATTTTCTAATCAATGACGGGAGAATCGTGCAAGAAATGGAATAGAAAAAAAAAATGCGCATGTGCAAGAAAAGAAAATTCCCAGAGAGAAAAGAATATTCCCGGCCACGAAAATTCTTTTCTGTAGCAACATGAAGGCTTGGTCGGCCGAATTTCAAAAATCAATGGTGGCATCATCGGATCACAAAAAAACAAACTTTCTGATTTTGAAAAGAAAATTTGTTCGAAATTTGACCGTGTATGGCCTGCTTAAGGCTGGATTCACACCTATGCAGTTTTAGTGCCTTTTGCAGATTTGCACTACAGTCCATTTAACATGATTTCCTATGGAACACGTTCTGTAGTGAAAATCTGCAAAATGCATAAAAAATGCATTGGTGTGAATCCAGCCTAACAGATTTAGATGGACTTGACTGATGAAATAAAAGCTGAACTCCAGCTAATAATTTCTAACCAGTTACAGCAACAGTTTTTTTCCTTTTGGGTTAAAGCAGGGGTGCCCAACCAGTGACCCACGGAGCCCTCGGATGTGGCCCGCGACCTTCTGCTCTGGAATATACACACACTAATAAATTATATATTTATTCATTTATTTATATGGGCATATCTGTTCTGCAGTGGTTAGTGGGCTGCTATCAAACTGGTCGGCAGGTGCAGAGCAGTGCACTGAGCCAAAGACTTCTGTTATAACCTGGGAGTTTGGTGAGCTTTCTGAAAGTGCACCACACCTGCAGAATATAATAGAAATCTATAGCAAAGTGCAGCTAACCGGTAGGAAAGCCAAAAGGTGCACTGCGCTGCACCCGCGGTGCAGGTAAACCTCAGCACATCAGTGTGAAAGCAGCCTTAGGCCCCTTTCAAACGGTCAGTCTGACCCAATCAGACCCTCCATTCACCTCTAAGGAGTGGCAGATGTCTGTTTACATCCGCCTACCTCATATCTGAGCGGCTAAAAAAAAAAAAAAAAAAAAAAAGACTAGAGTGGGCTCCATAGAGTAGAGTGGGCTGTGTCTGCTCCGCTCATTGTGGCCCATGACCGGTTACCAAGTCGCTTAAGTGGCCCTCCCTCTTCAATAGGTTGGGCATCCCTATGTTAAAGGTTTTACATGAATAAATAAAAGTTGACCCTCATCAGTGCTAAATGGTTTGTCTCAACCCTCAGTCACTTTTGGTCTGTTAAAGGAAAGGAAAAAATTAACAGACTTATTGGCTTGATCACCAGATGAAAAATACAGAAAAAAAATTAATGCAGCCACCACATCCAAGCTGCAATAGAATACAGTTTTGTTTATAAAAGAGTGGATGCAACAAGTGGACTATATAGCACAGTGGTTCTCAACTCCTGTCCTCAGGACCAGGCCAGATTTGCAAGATAACTGAAATGCATCACAGGTGATATAATTTGCTGCTCAGGGATTGCAGTATTCTAGCCTGCATCTCCCCAAGGTAATACTTAAAATCTGGCCTGTTATTGGGTCCTGAGGACAGGAGTTGAGAACCACTGATATAGCACCTTGGCCACGGAGAGCAGGGAAGGGACGAAAGATAAAGAGCAACATGGGATAAATGGAGAGCATTTAAACTGTCAGATAAATATGCGCAAGGAATGACCGAAATAGACAGATGATAAAGTAGAAAATGAAGAGAGGATAGCAGATCGGGGATGGGTAGGGGGGTAGAGGGTAATGGGAGGGGGGGGGGGGGGATAGGGGAAATGGGTACTAGGAAAAAACGGAAATATGAATGTTGTATTTTTTATTAATTTTTGACACACCAGTGTGGGTGTACTTTGTATTTAAATAATTTTTCCAATAAAGAATAAATAAAAAATACAGTTTTGTTTTTGGGTTTAATATTACTCTAAGACCTGCATACTCCTGTCCACAGCAACTATGTAGAACAGACTCTATATTGAGCTACTCTCCATGGGAAACTAACAGCACCCCAGGAGTTCTACCGGAAAAGCAATTCATACTGTTCTGGGGTGATTTTAGGGCCCATTCACACCAGATGCAGTTTTGACTGCACTCCAACTGCATAGACAGACCAAAATCCAGGTCATTATATGGGTTTAGTTCATGCTATTGCAGCGCAGTGAAAAAAGTACAGCAGGCTGCATTTTTCTGCACTGCAAACGCATGCATAAAAGCCCATAGACGGAAGTGACCTCAAAGGAAATGCCAGCAAATGCAAGTACAAAACATGCATCAAATGCATGTCACAGCACATGCAAAAACGCACAGTAAACGTTTCTGGTGTGAATGGATCCTTACCTCTATTCTGGCTGCAACCTCTCACCAAAACCTGTTTAGAGACATGCAAGGGGTCCTGGAAAAACAGAGCCACTCATCTGTTTCTATGTGATCCGCCACAGACGGGGGAGATTTACACAGAATCTGGTGCAGGTGTGCATAGCAACCAATCAGCTTTTCACTTCAGCTTCTTTAATTAGGGCCCTTTCACACTGATACATTTTTCCTGTGCTTTTACCTTGCAAGAAAAAAAGAAGGTTTCCCTTTAACCACTTCAAACCCCGGGCTTTTTTTTTACCACCTCAATACCGGGCCTATTCTGGCACTTCTCTCCTACATGTACAAATCATCATTCTTTTGCTAGAAAATTACTCAGAACCCCCAAACATTATATATGTTTTTTAGCAGACACCCTAGGGAATAAAATGACGGTCATTTTCAACTTTTTTTCTTGCACGGTATTTGCGCAATAATTTTTCAAACGCCTTTTTTTTGAAAAAAAAAAATGGTTTAATGATTTAAAAAATAACAAAACAGTAAAGTTAGCCCAATTTTTTTGAAAAATATGAAAGATAATGTTACGCCGAGTAAATAGATACCTAACATGTCACTCTTTAAAATTGCGCACACTCATGGAATGGCGCCAAACTTCGGTACTTAAAAATCTCCATAGGCGACACTTTAATTTTTTTTACAGGTTACCAGGTTAGAGTTAGAGGAGGTCTAGTGCTAGAATTGTTGCACGCGCTCTAACGCACGCGGCGATACCTCATATGTGGTTTGAACGGCGTTTACATATGTGGGCAGGACTTGCGCGTGCGTTCGCTTCTGATCGCGAGCTACCGGGGACAGGGGCGTTTTAATTTATTTTATTTTTTTACACTTACTTTACATTTTTTTTTTTTTCACTTTTATTCCTATTACAAGGAATGTAAACATCCCTTGTAATAGGAATGGTGTGACAGGTCCTCTTTATGGAGAGATGCGGGGTCAATAAGACCCCACATCTCTCCTCCAGGCTGGAAAGCATGAGATCGTGAAAAAGTGTCACCGATCTCATGTTTACTAGCCGCAATGGCAGCTTTGTTTACATCTGAGGACCCAGGCGTGACGTCATCACATCACGCCCGTGCCTCCGACGGTCATAGAGATGACTGGTGACCATCTGGTCACCAGTCATCTCTATGCTTCCTATCCGGCGCTGGACGATTCATTCTCCGGGCCCCCGATGGCACGGGAGAGCCCGGAGAAGCACCGGATGGTGGCGGGAGGTGTCCCCTCCCGACGCCTATAAGAACGATCAAGCAGCAGAACCGCCGCTACGATCGTTCTTATGGTGCACAGAATCGCCGGCACAACAGAAGGATATATGAATTATGCCTCTAGCTGAAGGCATCATTCAGATATCCCCCCACAAAGCCCAGGACGTCATATGACGTCCACCCAGGATGGGAGATCCCATCTGTGGACGTAATTTGACTATGGCTGGGTAGGGAAGTGGTTAAAATCCTAAAGGGACTTTTCACACCACTGCGTTACAGTTGCGGTGCATTTTGAAAAGTGCTGCATCTTTTTTGCGGTTTTAAATGACGCACCAAATAAGAAACCTGCCACGATTTGCGTTTTTGGGTCACATGTTCATTTTTCACAGGTGCAGGCAACCCAAAAACACACCAGAAACACAGCAAAATCTGCACACTGCTACAGAGCAGTGTGAAAGGGCCCTTAGAGCTATATCACACTGAGGGCAAGTTCACACCACAAAAATGTTCTCCAGATTCGTTACGAATGTGATTCTGCATGCACGTTTTTGATGCGTTACAGTGATTTTTTGATAGGTTTCTAGATGCATGTAAGAGGGTTCCGGTGCATTTTTTATGCGTTTCACCATGTTCTCGTACAGTTCTGCGCAGGAAAAATGCAGCATGTTTTTTTTTTCTCTGGAACTGGAATGCACCGGAACGGAAAGCACTAGTGTGAACTATGCCATTGGAAACTATGTAACCTACTTTCTATATATGTTTTGAATGCAGGAAAAAAAAAAAAAAAAAAAAAAAAAAAAAAGGGGAACACATGTGGTGTGAACTAGCCCACGTTTTTTTACATTGCAAGAAAAAGGGGTTCCCTTTAAATCCTATGGGACTTTTCACCCCACTGCATTACAGGTGCGTTTTGAAAAGTTCTGCATCTTTGGTGCGGTTTTGAAAACCGCACCAAAAACGTAGCTTCCCATTGAAATGAATGAAAATTGCGCACTATGATTTGCGTTTTGAGTCACGTCAATTTTTTACAGGTCAGTAGTGGCATAGTTTTTTATGGGGGGGCGTCAACCACCCCCCGCCGACTTACCCCATCAGCTCCTGTGTCCTTTTCTCCATAGCTGCAGCCGTGCGACTCCTCCCAGGCATCCAATAGCCTGTCCTTTCAGCCAATCGGGTGACGGGTCTCACAACCCCCTTCCTGATTGAGAAGGATCAGCGTTACCATAGCGAATATTCATTTGCAATTGTAACACACCCGGGTGGGCTCTGTTCACATTTTCTGCGCCCCGAACCCATCCTATTTTGAAGCCTGGCTCTAATCGGTGCTTCAAAAAAAAAAAAAAAATTACATTTTTTTTTGCCATTGGAATCCATGCATCCGGCATCCTGAAAGGGGCCGGACGCATGGATGGGGGGGGGGGGCGCCCATGTGCCCTTAATGGATGGGCCGCCCCTGGTGCAGGTAACCCCAAAACACACCAGAAATGCATTGAAAATGCATTGCGGTAAAAAAATTCAAATAAATCCATATGCGATTTTGCTACAGGACTGTGTGAAAGGGCCCCAGGCTTTGACCAAAGAAAAAAAACCTGGAAGCCGATTGGTTTCTATGCAGATCTGTACCAGTTCTAGGGTTGGTTCACATAGGAGCCACATCTCACAGCAGGGGTCCGGTGCGTGCTGGTTTCAGCCCGAGTTTTGGGCCAAATGCGGACTTGAAATGGACCAAAAGACGCACAGCGTTTTGGTGCAAAACGCACCAGGCCCACTGCAGAGATAGGTCAACCGGCTCCATAGAGAGCCGGTCAAAATCTCCTGCAATGCGAATTGGATGCAAGAATTCCCAATGGAGTGAACCCAGCCTTAGTAAATCTCCCCCAAACAGTCATTGCTATGCACAGCCTTTCTATATGCAGCTGACCACAAACACTGAGTGCAGAAGTCTGGGTGCTGCACCACCTAGGCTGTCCATGTGAATGGGCCTGAAATACAAAGCCATAGAGCTCCACCATATTTATACTGTACTCCTGTCATGCTAGTTGCCTGGATGCCATGCTGATCCCTTGTGTGCATGCATGCTTGTCCCAGGTCTGTGAAGCCAAGCATTTCTAGAAGGAGGAGCTCAGCCATGTCTATGCAGTGTTCCTCATATACACACACACCACTCACTTCTCTGGGGAGCTGCACAGGAATCACGTGACAGCAGCACAGATCACGTGATAGTGTTATTATAGTGGCAGACGTCACGTCCGAGTTCTGGGGATGCAGATCTGTGTGCTGTAAGAAGGAGGAGCGGGGAGATTTGTGAAGGGGGCTCATAAAGTTTGCGCTATGCTAATTGTCAGACGTCCATAACAATCTGGGACAGAGCCATGGATATGCGGAAGTGGCTGGTGTAGAGAGTGGAAGACAGTGACGTCATTGGGCGACATTTACAAGGTGGGAGATTTCATCTCATCTGTGCTTCCGTGTTGTGTGTGTGTTGGCTGATCGGCCATTGAAGGACATCGAAGGCTGTGCTCTAGAAATGAATGCACATGTCTAGATGTAGGTAGGTGCTGGTATTTACACCTAGTGTTCTACAGATCTTCCTATGACCAAATGACAGGCTTCCTCCTAAAGGGCTCCTTCAATCCATATATTTGTTGATCTGCATAGAGCAGTGCAAGAAAACAATTGCTTCC
This sequence comes from Rana muscosa, assembly GCA_029206835.1. Classification (NCBI taxonomy): domain Eukaryota; kingdom Metazoa; phylum Chordata; class Amphibia; order Anura; family Ranidae; genus Rana; species Rana muscosa. The sequence continues at coordinate 631,371,816 of CM055117.1, read as the reverse complement.
CTTGTGCCCTATTCACAGGACAACATTGTGCTCAGATGGTGGTTTGTAGTGCATTGCGTAAAAAGATGTATTTTTACACAGCGCAACTCATCACAGCACATCATCGCATGCATAGACTATGAATGGAGTGTCACCTTGTTAGATTTTAATAAAGTTTAGGTCTCATGCACACTAAGCTTAACTGTTACTAAACCCACAACAGTGAAATCAGTCTGTATATGCAGCGTAGCATGCTTGTTATACTCACTGTGGAACCTAAGGGGTTAATCCTCTGCATTGTGTAAAAAGGCCTGTCTTCTCCGATCCTCCCCTTCTTCTACTGTACCCCAATCCCTCTCCTGATAGAACAGAGCCTTGGGGGCACTCTGCACATGCTCAGTTTGGTGTGCATTGCTAGAGTTTTTTCTTTTCTTGGGAGGGTGCATGTGACAGGGCCAATCGGCACTGCCCAGATAGAGGGTCGGCGGTCGTGCAGCCTCATGAGACAGTCAGGGGAGGATAAAAGCTACAAGCTTTACAGTGATTGTAAAGTCTCTTCCTTTTGTGTGTGTATAATATATATATATATATATATATGTATGTTATACTTGCCTGCTCTGTTGCAGTGGATTTGCACAGAGCAGCCCAGATCCTCCTCTTCTCTGGTCCCTCTTCTGGAATCCTGGCCCCTCCCTCCTGTTCAGTGCCCCCACAGCAAGGGGGCACTCAAGCCAAGCTGTGGTTTGGCCCCGCCTACTCTCTCCTGATTGGCTAACTGACTTTGACAGCAGCAGGAGCCAATGGCACCACTGCTGTGTCTCAGCCAATCAGGAGGAAGAGTCCTGGGTGGCTGAAATGTTTGTGGACAGAGATGGGGCTCAGGTAAGTTATTAGGAGGGCTGCTGAACACAGAAGGCTTTTTATCTTAAATGCATAGAATGCATTAAGATAAAAAACCTTCCGACTTTACAACCACTTTAACCAGTGCTCGGCTGGACACTATGAAGTCACAAGACTGCAATATGCTGCTGATGAGAAAAGGTATTTAGCAGTTTATATTTACTAAAATAATTGCATTTCCATGTACTGTGGGAGACCAGATATAGTGAATGCCAGGTCCTGGGTTTAGTAACACTTCTTAAAAAAACAAAAAAAAACAAAACACTGCTTTTACAGGTGTGTGTGTTTTTTTTCTTTTCTTCCCCCCAGCCTGTTAAAGCACCTATATGTAAGCCTATGTGTCCATGCACACAGAGGTGTTTACAGACATATTAGAACAGGAGCATTTACAGGCGTGTTCAGGAGAGGAGCATTTGGGTAGAAAAACGCAGAACATACATAGACCAGTTTAGGCACACTAGTGTGTTAATGCATTTTAATTGCCAGAAAAAAAAAAACATATTCTGGCCAATAGAATGCATGAATGTGTGCAATCCATGACTTTTGCTGTGTGTGTGTTTTTTTTTTTTTTTTAAAGCAGCTTTTCTTCTGCTTTTTATTGTGGATAAAGTGGGTAATTGTTGAAGCTGAACTCCAGGTTTGATCTGTATTGCAATACTTATGGCTGTAAGAGGACAGAAGCACACACAGTAACTATGCCGACCCCTCTCTTCCCCTTCACTGCCATTCGCAGAAGCCTTTGTATTTTGTGAATTAGTTCCCATAATACAAAGGCTTCTGTGATTGGGCAGGAGGAGGGGAGGGACTGCACTGACTCTACACTTGAAGGAGTTGAGATCAGAGCGTCCAGTGGTCACATTGGAGCTTTGAAAGCTATCTTGCTAGTGCACAATAAGCCTGTCAGATCTAAATTAAAAAGATAAAGCCACAAGGTGGCTGGCCTCTCGTTGGACTTAAAGGATTTGTAAAGTCACTATGTGACTTTACATGTATCCTCTCCGGTGCATGCTGCCATCAACAATAGTGTAAGTGGTTTTTTTTGTTTTTAATAAAAAGGCTAAGTACCTTTTCTAGCAGTGGAGCTGTGCAGTCACGTGATCTCCCTCTGCTGGTCTTCCCCCATTTATGGAGAGAATTGGGAGGGGCCAAGATTCCCCTGTGATGTCAGCTGGCCAGCACAGAGGGATCACGTGCCCGCACAGTGGCGGTGTGGGAAAAGGTATTTAGCCTTTTTATTTTAAATAATCACATTATTAATGGCAGCCTAAACTGAAGGGGGTACAAGTATTTATGCTGCATATTGCAGCTAAATAGCGTTAAGAAGGGCAGGGTTAAGAGCCACTCTCATGCTGACAGGGTGGAAGGGGAAGAGACTTTCAAAGCAGAGCAGCTTGATGATGGAGGCACATAACCTGACCATGATAATCAAGTCTCAGCAGCCATAATTACTGTGGCCAGCACAGACAATGGGAAACAGGAACTGGCAGGATCAACTATTTTTTTTTACAAGATATTAGGGGAAAAAATACACAGCATGGGCAGTGTGCTATTCAGCATGCCTTTAAAGAAACAGGATTTTTTTTATTTATGGTTATATAGCAAAGTCCCAGGTCCCTTGAGGCCTAATGGTGACCTCCAGAGTTGGGGACAGCTGACGTCCTTCTGTGTAGAGTGGGTTACAAGGCATGGTGGGTGTAATACAAGCTGAAATGATGGGCACCAGATACTTTTTAAATGCAAAGATATTTATCGTCTCTTGAACAGAACTGTGGGAGAGAGGGTTAGGGCCAGAGCACCCTTAAGTAGATGCATTAATAATTGGCAGACTCCAAGACCTCTATTAGGAAGAAAGATATACAAGTAAAGGCCTCCAGCCGGACACCACTTCTGTATAGGTAGGACCGCTGTTTCCTATGGCAACAATCATGTAGCAGTTACTAACGGTAGTTGTATTGAACTATTTGCAACACGAACAGTTCTCAGCTTACCCCACAGTCACTCACTGTGGGTCTTCACTGAATGAACTCCCAGTCTTTCACTAGACTTCCTATCCAGGTTTAACCTGAGCGCTTCCACTTTTAGTACTCAGTATCTTCCTCACGCGTAACCCCTGCTTCCCTGTTGGGTCCCTGGCTTGGCACTCACAAATACTCTTCAAGCGTCACAAACGCTGACCCGCTAGGTCCCTGGCTTGGCACCCACTGATGCTCCGCAAAGCGCCACCTTTGCTGTCCCACTGGGTCCCTGGCTTGGCACTTGCTGAAGTTTTCCCAATTCTTCACCATCCACGGCTGGTGAGAAGACTGCTCTGGTACTTTCTTCAGCTTACAGGGGTCTCCGGTACTTCTGGTTGGATTACAAGCCAGCAGTCCCAACCCTACGCTGCTCTACAGCTTCTGGAAAGGCCCTCAGGCAGCCTAGCAGCAACATGTCCCTGAGATAGGCTTCCGGCCTAGCAGCAACACACATCCACCCAGATAGCCGTCCAGGTGGCACAGAACCCTGATCACCTGACTCCACACAAATAAATAGGCTCTCCCAGCAGGCCAAGGGACCAAGAAAAATCCCTGCCCATTGGCTGAGACACCCCATCCATTTATGTCTAAACTTGCAAAGCCCCTGTCTTATACAATATCACTGGCATAGTGCCACCCAGTGACAGAAGAGAAAGGGTGCAATAAGTCCAGATTTAGAGAGGAATCAATTGGCCAAGGCAACTAAATTTGATCGCAACCCTGCCTAAACATCGGAGTGCTACATCTACAACCACTTTAACTTATATTGTGCCTGCACAAAGTTGCTGAATTCCTGGAGTTCATTAAATCAAAGTGATCATCTTTTTTATGTTCTGCAGAATCATTTTTGAGAGGCAAAGGTGTTATAATGGATCAGCAGAATAAAGAAACCTTACCAGGAACCCAGACAAGTAGGAGGACACCTGGGGTATGTAACTACAGATAAGGATTTACAACTTTGACATGCAAGATTTTCCACAAATGATCTCTGCTAAAAACAAAAGAAAATTATATTTAATTGGCCTTTGAAGAGCTTTAGACAATGCTTGATATCCTTGCTAGCATTTTCTTTATGGCTGGGTATTTTTAAAGTGCACTTCATCTCAACATCTATACAGTTTAATACACTGCTGAAAAAAATTCCACTGCTACATATACATTGTGTGTGTGTAATATATGTGTGTGTGTGTATGTATGTATGTGTGTATGTATATGTATATATATACAATGTGTAGACACACACACACACACACACACATTGTGTGTATTATATATCTATCTATCTCTATATCACACACTTATATGCAGATAGTACATTATAATTGGAAGTCCTATATACTGATTTATTGACTTTATTACATTTCTGGAGGCACTCCTAAAATCACAGTATACAGAACTGCATCCTACAGCAAAGCCATGTTTAATTGTTATTCCACTTTTAGGCCCCTTTTACATGGGACAGATCCGTGAGGATCCGCCCCGTGAACCTCCGCTTGGTCAGTGGGGAACGCTCTGCTGAGCCGGCGGATGACAGGGCGGTCCCCGCACACTGTGCAGGGACCGCCCTGTCAGATCTCCGCTCTCCCCTATAGGGGGATCGGATGAACACGGACCGTCTTTCTGTGTTCATCCGATCCGCTCTGCAGACGAATAGAAAAATAGGATTTTTTTTCCGTCTGCAGAATCGGGGGATTCCGACCCGGATGAGATTGGGTGTCAGCAGGTGTTCATCTGCTGACACCCACGATCTCATAGGGACCAATGTATGTCCCTTTTTCATCCGTAAACAGACGGATGAAAAAGCGGACATACGGTCCGCTAGTGTGAAAGGGGCCTAAGAAAGTCAACCCTGCAGATTTGATTACGAAGGTATTTTTTTTAATTAACCCCAAATTGCAAAAAGATTTTTCTGTAAACGATATGTGATATTAATAATTTCAAACAAAAGGTGGAGCTACATTTTAACCTCTCAAAAAACTTGGTTTGCACAAGATGCAGTCCACTGAATTTTTAATCTGCATCAAAAATGCATGTATAGCGTTTTAATGTATTCCATTGGCCTTGGTTTACACCATTGCAGTGCATTTTAGTGCAGTCAACAAAAGTCTAGTAGACATGCTACATTTTTTTCTGTATTGAACTGAGCAAAATTCATCAAAAACCACACCGTCCCAAAATGAGAGGAAGAAAAAAAGAAAGGTAAAAAATGCACCAGAACGCAGCAAAAACGTGCATTCAGAAATGCATCGGTAATGCAGAAATTGTAATGTGAACCATTACGGGCACTGCCCTGTAAAATAAATGATGATCTAGAACTGCTGCTTTATATGACTTTCTAGCACAAGGTGGCCTGCTGTACGAAACCAGCCTACTGCATTTTTTTCTACATGGTCTACTAGTAAGCATTACCACAATGGAAACACCCATCCATAAATGTACTTCTGTAAGTCCACACAAATCCCCACCCCATCAACTAAAAGCTGCTACTTAGACTACAAGCTTTGAACTGTCACTCAGTATAATGACCAGCTTTGAGGTAATTGCATTGCTTTTGAAAAATGATTGCATGACTTTTGAAGGAATATGTTAGTTTAGATTTTTTATATCTTCCTGGAGCTGCCCCTTAATTTCTTTTTAGCGTAGTTGAAATTGAATTGTATTGTGAATCTGGGGTGGAGGAACTTGACTGGCCTGCACAGAGTTCTGACCTCAGTCCGATAGAACACCTTTAGGATGAATTAGAGCGGAGACTGTGAGCCAGGCCTTCTTGTCCAACATCAGTGCCTGAGCTCACAAATGCGCTCCTGGAAGAATGGTCAAATATTCCCATAGACACCCTCCTAAACCTTGTGGACAGCTTTCCCAGAAGAGTTGAAGCTGCTAATGTATTTTGGGGGCTACACATCATCCTCCTATATCAGGGGTAAAAAATAAAATAAAAATGTAATCAACTGGTACAGGCTCAAACTGTAAGTTAAAGGGAAACTTCGCCCAAAAGGGGAAGTTTTGTTTTTCCACCTCCACCTCTATCACTTTTTGATAGCTTTTGTGGCAGCTCCTTGGTTTAAAGTGATATTAAACCCAAAATCTAAAATGTAATATATTGCAGCTAACCAGTCAGTGTGGTAGCTGCATTTGTTTTCTTTTCTTAGTCTCTTTTCTCTTCTGTTTTCACTTAGTTGTTGGGCCAGTAACACACCTTCTGTATTAGGCCTCATGCCCACGGACATTTTTTACAGCCGCATTTTTGAGCGTTTTTTACAGCTTAAAAACGGCTGTCCATGTTAGTCTATAGCTTCATGCCCACCTAGACGTTTTTGAGCTGCAAATAGCATAGACGTTTTTAAGCTGTAAAAAAAACCCAGGACCAGTGCGTTCCTCAGCGTCAGAATTAGGCAGAAAAAAACGCGAGCGTCAAAAAATGCGCAAAAACGCGCACTAACGCGCGGTCGCGTTTTTAGCTCCGACGTTTTAAAAAAAAAAAAATGTATTTACAATAACATGGACAGGCGTTTTTAAGCTCTAAAAAACGCAGCTGTAAAAACGTCAGTGGGCATGAGGCCTTAGAGTGCTTCTACTCTGAAGGAGAACAGGGGCATTTTTGGGCAGCAGCATTGTCATTCTGGGGGGAGGGGAGTGTACACTAACAAATTGAAGCCACGCTTCAGCTAATACTTTATAAGCAGTCACAGCAAACTGTGTCCCCCCCCCCCCCCATTTAGGATAAATGTTTTACATAAATAAAAGCTGATTATTGTAAGCACCCCTGTTAAATGGGTTTTCTCCTCCGTAACTGATGCATTCTGCTGGAAAGCTTTTTTTTTTTTTTTTTTTAAAAGACAACTGACTGATTGGCTAGATCACCAGATGAAAATAGCAGAAAGAAAGCCTAAAAAACAAAATAATGCAGCAATCACATCTAAGAATTGGTAAGCTGCAATATAATAAAATGTTTTGTTTTTGGGTTTAATACCACTTTAACCGATTGCCGACCACCGCACAAACATTTACGTTGGGAGAATGGCACGGCTGCGCAAAGGGACGTACCTGTACTTCCCTTAAAATTTTCCGCTGTGCATGCGCCCCTGCCGCGAGCTCCCTGACCGCGCCCGTGGGACCCGCAGTCTCGATGTTCGCTGGTGTCACGGAGCTGCAGAACAGGGAGATGCCTTTGTAAACAAGGCATCTCCCTGTTCTGCCTAGTGACAGGACAGTGATCGTCTGCTCCCTGTCATCGGGAGCAGTGATCACTGTCGGGTCACTGCTAGCCCATTCCCCACACAGTTAGAATCACTCCTTAGGACACACTTAACCCGATTGGACCCCCCCAACTATACGAAGGCAGGCACGTACAGGTACGTGATTGTGCCATTCTGCCGACGTGTGTATATATACAGTGAGCGGTCGTTAAGTGGTTAATAAAAATGCCATAAATCTATCCCCTATTTTGTAGACGCTATAACTTTTGCGCAAAGCAAATTGATTGATATACACTTATTGCGATTTTTAAAAAAAACATTTTTTAACCAAAAATATGAAGAAGAATATACATCAACGTAAACTGAGGAAATAAAATATTTTTTTAATATATTTTTGGGGGATATTATAGCAAAAAGTAAAAAATCTTTTTTTTTTTTTCAAAATTGTCACTTTTTTTGTTTATAGCGCAAAAAATAAAAAACACAGAGGTGATCAAATACCACCAAAAGAAAGCTCTATTTGTGGGAAAAAATTGACCCAAATTTTGATTAGGAGCCATGTAGCACGACTGCGCAATTGTCAGTTAAAGCGACGCAGTGCCGACTTGCAAAAAATGTGGCTCGGTCATTGGGCAGCCAAATCCTCCGGTGCTGAAGTTGTTTCAGGAAGCAGCCAACATACAGTGCATCTGGAAAGTATTCACAGCTCTTCACTTTTTCCACATTTTGTTCTGTTACAGCCTTATTTCAAAATGGATTAAATTCATTTTTTTTCCCTCAAAATTCTACAAACAATACCCCATAATGACAACGTGAAAGAAGTTTGTTTGAAATCTTTGCAAATTTATTAAAAAAAAAACAAAAAAAAAAACGCACGTACATAAGTATTAACGGCCTGATTCCACTGATCATCCTTGAGATGTTTCTACAACTTGATTGGAATCCACCTGTGGTATATTCAGCTGATTGGACATGACTTGGAAAGGCACACACCTGTCTATATAAGGTCCCACAGTTAACAGTGCATGTCGGGGAACAACCCAAGCCATGAAGTCCAAGGAATTGTCTGTAGACCCGAGACAAGATTGTATCGAGGCACAGAAATTTTTCTGCAGCATTGAAGGTCCTCAGTGAGCACAGTGGCCTCCGTCATCCATAAATGGAAGAAGTTTGGAACCACCAGGACTCTTCCTAGAGCGGGCTGTGTGGCCAAACTGAGCGATCGGGGAGAAGGGCTTTAGTCGGAACCAGATGGTCACTGACAGAGCTCCAGTGTTTCTCTGTGAAGAGAGGAGAACATTCCAGAAGAACCACCATCTCTGCAGCACTCAAATCAATCAGGCCTGTATGGTAGAGTGACCAGATGGAAGACACTCCTCAGTAAAAGGCACATGACAGCCCACCTGGAGTTTGCCAAAAGCCACCTGAAGGACTCGCAGACCATGAGAAACTAAATTCTCTGGTCTGATGAAACAAAGATTAAACTTTTTGGCCTGAATGGCAAGTGTCATGTCTGGAGGAAACCTGGCACCGCTCATCACCTGGCCAATACCATTCCTACAGTGAAGCATGGTGGTGGCAGCATCATGCTGTGAGGATTTTTTCAGTGTCAGGAACTGGGAGACTAGTCTTTTTTGAGGGAAAGATGAATGCAGCAATGTACAGAGACATCCTCAATGAAAACCTGCTCCTGAGCGCTCTGGACCTCAGACTGGGGTGAAGGTTCATCTTCCAACACAACGACCCTAAGCACACAGCCAAGATAACAAAGGAGAGGCTACGGGACAACATTATGAATGTCCTTGAGTGGCCCAGCCAGAGCCCAGACTTGAACTCGATTGAACCTCTCAGGAGAGATCTGAAATGGCTGTGCACCGACGCTCCTCATCCAACCTGATGTAGCTTGAGAGGTACCAAAAATGGGAGAAACTGCCCAAAAATAGGTGTACCAAGTTTGTAGCATCATACTCAAAAAGACTTGAGGCTGTAATTGGTGCCAAAAGGGGGCTTGGCAGTTGATCTGGGGGTTCTGTATCTGATGACGGATAGTATCAATACATAATCTATTCTAGATTCCAATATTTTAGTTTGTATATCATCATGTTATCAAATTTCTCTTGACTATATATATTTTTTATTTATTGAAAAAAAACCAACTTTATTGAGAAGTATATGCATGGTACATACATCAGTAAAAGCCAGTATGGCCAAAGCAGTAGTGCATACATGAACATAGTGAAATATCTGTGTGACATAAAGATGAAGACACCAATGGGAGTGGAGCCGGCATACAACAAAGATGAGGAATCAACATGTCAGGTACACGTTTCACCATCCGCCAACCATCTGTCCCAGACCCTCTCATACTTTAGGGGACACCCTCTATGCACATAAATCAGTTTTTTTATATGGGAGAGCATCGTTAACTTGACTATATATTTTATATTTACTTTTTGTATAATAAATAAATGTTTTTTCAACATATACTTTCCTATTTGTTTGTTACCTTCTAAAAATCCCAGTTTTAGAGATTATTCCTATTTTTTTCTCAAGCGCTGTGAATACTTTCCGGGTGCACTGTATCACCTAGATTTCCTATTTGGATTTCTCATAGTTGCAATTTATTAATCAAAAGTACAAAAGCATCATCTACCTAAGGTTTGAGCACCATCAATCTACTATTTCAGGCTGTTTGTAGAATAACTGAACAGTGACTGCAGCTGATTGTCTGTGGACGCTGTTCCTCCTACAATTGTTGTCCCGGCTCCTTTGACAGAAGTCACTTACTTAAAGAGACATTGCAATAAAAAATTCTGAAATTATAATGCCTGCATGCCAGTGAGTTAGTGGGACTTTAGTTTTGCTTTAAGTCAGTCAAGAGTTCCACCTTCACAGACTGCATGCCTATTCTGCATCAGTGACTCCCTCACCCATGTACATTTAAGAATTGGGGGCACTTGCAGCTCCCATATTTCAGTTCTAACCGATTGCCTTTAGTAATGTGTAATGCATATTTTCTAGAACTTTTCTACTGGATTTTCCTTATGTGTTTAGTTCATTTTTAAATTTTACCTTTTATTTATATGATAGTTTAAGATTCCAAAGAAAAAACCTGAAGATTGGTGTGAGGACATTCAAGCATCCTCTCCATTATCGAAACTGCAAGATGATGACTTCAGAAATGTTACGCTCCGAAGGGTAATGCATGGTGCAAATATCACATAGAATGTTTTACTGACAATACTGGAACTCTTGTTTAAAGTGGTTGTAAACCCTGGAAATGTGTTTTTATTTTTTATTTTTTTTTAAATCCAACCTGCAAGACAAAGGCATAATTAGCTAGTATATTAACGGGGTAAGTATACTGCGCTGTCTATATTAGAAAAAATGTGTGGTAAATTAATACCCGTGCTGCAACTAAAAATGTGAGACACACACAATATAACAAATATAAAAAAACTCAAGCTGCGCAACAGTATATAATAAATATATACTAGGTGAGTGATCAAAATCCAATCACAAAAAACTGTGTTATATGTAGGGCTGCAACTAACGATTATTTTCATAATCGATTAATCGGCCGATTTATTTTTTCGATTAATCGGATAAAATCATAAAAAAAAACGTAATGTGCCATTTTTTCGTTTATTTAAAAGTAATAATGAATTCCTCCCGGGGACACCAATGATGGGGCGTTATTCCTCCCGGGGACACCAATGATGGGGCGTTATTCCTCCCGGGGACACCAATGATGGGGCGTTATTCCTCCCGGGGACACCAATGATGGGGCGTTATTCCTCCCGGGGACACCAATGATGGGGCGTTATTCCTCCCGGGGACACCAATGATGGGGCGTTATTCCTCCCGGGGACACCAATGATGGGGCGTTATTCCTCCCGGGGACACCAATGATGGGGCGTTATTCCTCCCGGGGACACCAATGATGGGGCGTTATTCCTCCCGGGGACACCAATGATGGGGCGTTATTCCTCCCGGGGACACCAATGATGGGGCGTTATTCCTCCCGGGGACACCAATGATGGGGCGTTATTCCTCCCGGGGACACCAATGATGGGGCGTTATTCCTCCCGGGGACACCAATGATGGGGCGTTATTCCTCCCGGGGACACCAATGATGGGGCGTTATTCCTCCCGGGGACACCAATGATGGGGCGTTATTCCTCCCGGGGACACCAATGATGGGGCGTTATTCCTCCCGGGGACACCAATGACGGGGCGTTATTCCTCCCGGGGACACCAATGACGGGGCGTTATTCCTCCCGGGGACACCAATGACGGAGCGTTATTCCTCCCGGGGACACCAATGACGGGGCGTTATTCCTCCCGGGGACACCAATGACGGGGCGTTATTCCTCCCGGGGACACCAATGACGGGGCATTATTCCTCCCGGGGACACCAATGACGGGGCATTATTCCTCCTGGGGACACCAATGACGGGGCATTATTCCTCCTGGGGACACCAATGACGGGGCATTATTCCTCCTGGGGACACCAATGATGGGGCATTATTCCTACCGGGGACACCAATGATGGGGCATTATTCCTCCTGGGTACACCAATGATGGGGCACTATTCCCCCCCCCATAAACACCAATGGGGCACTATTCCCCCCCCCCCCATAAACACCAATGGGGCACTACCCCCCCAGAAACACCAATGGAGCACTACCCCCCCCCCCCAGAAACACCAATGGAGCACTACCCCCCCCCCAGAAACACCAATGGGGCACTATTCCCCCCCCCCCCCCCCCCCCAGAAACACCAATGGGGCACTATTGCCCCCCCCCCCAGAAACACCAATGGGGCTATGACTATTCTCCCCCCTCCCTCCCAGGAAAACCAATGATGGGGCACTGTGGGAATTGCGTCAGCGAGGAGGAGAGGCGCGTCGCGGACGTGCAGCGGCGAGGACGTGCAGCGGCGAGGACGTGCCTGGTCACAGCGGCGCCGAGGACACAGGACACAGGAAGGATTACAGTACACAGGAGGGAAGGATTTTTGCAACGGACGGACAGGCGCAAGGTGCGGACCAACTAATCGATAATGAAAATCGTTGACAACGATTTTCATTATCGGATAATATCGATTAATCTTTGCAGCCCTAGTTATATGACATCTAATGTCAAAGACCAAAATATAAAAAATTGAAGTAGAAAAAACGAGCTTCCAAACAAAGTTCTTAAATGGTACTACACGCTTTTCCTTGGCTGATATAAATAATAAAAACTCAAATGATAGTTCGTACATAGAATACAGTCCACAGGAAAAGATAATGAAGTTTGGGGGTTCAATCTTCTCAGCATGGATTTGTGACTTCAGACTAAAACACCATAGAGTGCTGGTAAAATAGAAAAGAATCCACCACCTTAATTCTCAAAGGCCGCTTACCAGAAACACTGATCCCTAAAAGAGATCAGTCAAAACAGATGGCTATCAACCCTGCCAAGGTCTCTGAATTGCTCTCTGTGATCCTGGCTCCTTCGTATTCTAGGTCTGTAGTCCCCCGATATCATCCCAAGGGTGATATTGATCGACGACTGATAACAGAGAAATTCCTCTGGAAACAAATGTTCCTTTTAGACACAGCTGCAGATAACCTGTTTGTTTCAGAAAGGCTGAGTGAAAATAAATGACAGCCTCAATTGCTCTCCACAATGCTCAAAACGTTCTTTCAATCTCTTCAGACGGCCTCAGGGCAAAGGAGGAATAGATCCATAGCACTCAGACACTCCAGCTAAAAAATTCTCTCAACCGGTGTAATAATCCACATGCCTCACATCAAGGTAAATTTGGCCTTTGAAGTCTCCCAAACATCCAAGGGAACCACGGTTGGTCGTCTCTACATTCGTCCACACTTCCAGCAGCACGACTAGGACTCCCCGGTGACAGTGATAATATCAGAGATTCCAGACGTGGACAAGGCTCCCTTGGAGCTGGTAGGAACTTTCTTGTTATAATGCTGCAACCTATTGAATTGAGAGCTGGTTTTCAACAACATTAGCAGAGGTGCTTGCTAGTGGCAAGCCCCTCCTTTCTCAGCATCCTTTGTGCTCCCTAGACTTCTGTGGATACTTTTCTGGCTAGGATTCACATCCACTCAGCTCTAGATTTTGTCCAGTTCGTGGACCCACAAGTCTTCTTCCACCCCTTGGGCTCTGGGTGCTTCCTTGCCTTACCATTTGATCAAAACCCATGGAAAAACTGCCTCCACAAGAAAGTTCCTACCAGCTCCAAGGGAGCCTTGTCCACGTCTGGAATCTCTGATATTATCACTGTCACTGCTATGGATCTATTCCTCCTTGCCCTGAGGCTGTCTGAAGAGAGATTAAAGAACGTTTTGAGCATTGTGGAGAGCAATTGAGGCTGTCATTTATTTTCACTCAGCCTTTCTGAAACAAACAGGTTATCTGCAGCTGCGTCTAAAAGGAACATTTGTTTTGGAAGGATTTTCTCTGTTATCAGTCGTCGATCAATATCACCCTTGGGATGATATCGGGGGGACTACAGACCTAGAATACGAAGGAGCCAGGATCACAGAGAGCAATTCAGAAACCTTGGCAGGGTTGATAGTCATCTGTTTTGACTGATCTCTTTTAGGGATCAGTGTTTCTGGTAAGCGGCCTTTGAGAATTAAGGTGGTGGATTCTTTTCTATTTTACCAGCACTCTATGGTGTTTTAGTCTGAAGTCACAAATCCATGCTGAGAAGATTGAACCCCCAAACTTCATTATCTTTTCCTGTGGACTGTATTCTATGTACAAACTATCATTTGAGTTTTTATTATTTATATCAGCCAAGGAAAAGCGTTTTGTACCATTTAAGAACTTTGTTTGGAAGCTCGTTTTTTCTACTTCAATTTTTTATATTTTGGTCTTTGACATTGGATGTCATATAACACTGTTTTTTGTGATTTGGATTCTGATCACTCACCTAGTATATATTTATTATATAGTGTTGCGCAGCTTGAGTTTTTTTTATTTTTTATAATTGGCTAGTATGACTAGCATACTAGCTCATTATGCATCACTTACCTTAGATCGGGGCCCCCGAAGCCGTCCTCGTCTCCCCCTCCAGCCGGAAGGTTACTTCCTGGGTATTGCCGCTCCAGCCAATCACAGCGCCGCTCCGGCGCTGTGATTGGCCGGAGCTGTGAAGATGTTACTCCACGCATACTCGCAGGAGCCGTCAAATCCAGCTAAGCCGGATTTGTGCATAGGGATTAACCCTGTGAATGCGCCGTAGACACCGATGCATGTCATTTTTTGCGTAGGTTTAGGAGATATTTCTTGCACCTACAGGTAAGCCTTAATCTAGGCTTACCTGTAGGTGCAAGTTCCATAAGTGGGTTTACAACCACTTTAAATACAGCTTGATGATATTGTGTACTTTATTGCTCTGTAAAATTAGTAGAGGTATTGGATTAGCTTACTTACAGTTTTACTTTAGTAGTATAGTGGCTTGAAAAAAGTATTCATAACCTTTGAAATTTTCCACATTTTGTCTTGTTCCAAACAAAAAACGTAAATGTTTTTTATTGGGATTTTATGTGATAGACCAACACAAAGTGGCACGTAATTGTGAAGTGGATTTGTATTTAGTCCCCCTGAGTCAATCATTTTGTAGAACCACCTTTCACTGCAATTACAGCTGCAAGTCTTTTTGGGGATGTCTCTACCAGCTTTGTTCATCTAGAGAGGGACATTTTTGCCCATTCTTCTTTGCAAAAAATAGCTCAAACTCTGTCAGATTGGATGGAGAGCGTCTGTAAACAGCAATTTTCAAGTCTTTTCACAGATCAATAGGATTTAGGTCTGGACTTTGACTGGGCCATTCTAACACATGAATATGCTTTGATCTAAACCATTTGATTGTAGCTCTGGCTGTATGTTTAGGGTCGTTGTCCTGCTGGAAGGTGAACCTCCGCTCAAGTCTTTTCCAGACTCTTAACAGGTTTTCTTCTAAGATCGCCCTGTATTTGGCTCCATCGATCTTCCATCAACTCTGACAAGCTTCCCTGTCCCTGCTGAAGAACAGCATCCCCACTAGATGAAGCTGCCACCACCATGTTTCATGGTGGGGATGGTTTGTTCAGGGTGATGTGCAGTGTTAGTTTTCCGCCACACATAACATTTTGCTTTTAGGCCAAAAAGTTAAATTTTGGTCTCATCTGACCAGAGCACCTTTTTCCACATGTTTGGCTTCTTGCAAACTGCAAATGGGACTTCTTATGGCTTTCTTTCAACAATGGCTTTCTTCTTGCCACTCTTCCAAAAAGGCCAGATTTGTAGAGTGCACGACTAATAGTTGTCATGTGGACAGATTCTCCCACCTGAGCTGTGGATCTCTGCAGCTCCTTCAGAGTTACCATGGGCCTCTTGGCTGCTTCTCTGATTAATGCTCTCCTTGCCTGGCCTGTCGGTTATGGCCCTCCACCTAGTCTTGGTAGGTTTGCAGTTGTGCCATACTCTTTCCATTTCCGGATGATGGATTGAACAGTGCTCTGTGAGATGTTCAAAGCTTGGGATATTTTTTTATTGCCCAACTCTGCTTTAAACTTCTCCATAACTTTTATCCCTGACCTGTCCTGGTGTGTTCCTTGGCCTTCATGATGGTGTGTTTTTTTTTTTTTTTAACCAAGGTTCTCCAACAAACCTCTGGGCTTCACAGAACAGCTGTATTTATACTGAGATTAAATTACACACAGGTGGACTCCTATTTACTAATTGGGGGACTTAAGGCAATTGGTTCCACTAGATTTTAGTTGGGGGTATCAGAGTAAAGGGGGCTGAGTACAAATGCACGCCACACTTTTCAGATATTTGTAATAATTTTTTAAACCCATTTATCATTTTTCTTCCACTTCACAATTATGTGCCACTTTGTGTTGGTCTATCACTCAAAATCCCAATAAATTTACGGAACATGACAAAATGTGGAACATTTCAAAGGGTATGAATACTTTTTCAAGGCACTGTAAATTTCAGTGATTTGCAAAAAGTCAAAACAAGCCTGCAAGTGGCAGTTAAGTCCATACAGTATGACAATATAAATGTTATTTGCGCCTGTAATAACCTAGTCAGAACTTCGAAATATGTCAAATCGAAATCTACATATCTCCAAATACATTGTATATGAGAATATAAGGTGAGCTTCTTTTCTCTGTCATGTTCGATAACGCGGTTAGCTAGTTATCTTTTAATATATCCAAATACTAATATTAACCACTTAAGCCCCGGACCAATACACAGCATAAAGACCAGGCCTCTTTTTGCGATTCGGCACTGCGTCACTTTAACTGACAATTGCGCAGTCGTGCGACGTGGCTCGCACACAAAATTTATGTCCTTTTTTTCCCCACAAATAGAGCTTTCTTTTGGTTGTTCTTGATCACCTCAGCGCTTTTTATTTTTTGCGCTATAAACAAAAATAGAGCGACAATTTGGAAAAAAATGCAATATTGTTTACTTTTTGCTATAATAAATATCCCCCAAAAATATATAAAACATTTTTTTTTCAGCTTAGGCCAATACGTATTCTTCTTCTACATATTTTTGGTAAAAAAAAAAAACGCAATCGCCGTTGATTGGTTTGCGCAAAAGTTATAGCGTTTACAAAATAGGGGATAGTTTTGACATTTTTATAAATTATTTTTTTTTTTTTACTAGTAATGTCGGTGATCAGCGATTTATTTATTTTTTATTTATTTTTTTATCGTGACTGCGACATTATGGCGGACTCTTTTTACAAATTTTTGGGACCATTGTCATTTTCACAGCGATCAGTGCTATAAAAATGCACTGGTTACTGTGAAAATGACACTGGCAGTGAAGGGGTTAACCACTAGGTGGCGCTGTAGGGGTTAAATGTTCCCTGCTTGTGTTTCCTTACTGAGGGGGGGCCGGTTATGTGTCACATGACACCGATCTCCGCCCCGTGTACACGGAGCTGAGATCGGTGTCATTGTTACTAGGCAGAGCAGGGAAATGCTTGTTTACACAAGCATCTCCCTGCTCCATACCTCCGTGAGACGATCGCGGGGATAGTCCACGGGACCCGCGGTCTGACTCACGGGGAAGGCGGGGGGGGGGGTCGCGAGCACGCGCGACCCCGAGCAGTTAAAGGGGACGCACAGGTACGTGATTGTGCCTGTACGAGCCATTCTGCTGACGTGTATATATACAGTGCATGGTCGTTAAGTGGTTAATACTGCAGTATGAGCATGGTCGGAGCAAAATCTCTGAAAAACTATAAATGCCTCAATATTAAAGTGATACTAAAAAGGATAACAACATTTTTCTTTTTTAAATAACAAACATCTCATACTTGCCCGATCTGTGCAATGGTTTTGCACAGAGCAGCTCCGACCCTCCTCCTCCTTGGGTCCCCCGCCGGCTCTCCTGGCTCCCCCCCCCCCCTGCAGAGAGCCCCAATAGCAAGCCTTGAGCCCCTCTGTGTGTCCATAAAGCACACACAGTGGGGCTCAGCCCTGCTTTCTCCTTGCTGATACCATTGTCCACCCAGTGACGCATATGTGTAGGCGTTTAAAGCCCACCATGTTGACACCACACGTGTTATGTGGGCTGCAACAGGTTAAAAGAAGATTAGGCGGGTTTCAGTTGGTGTTGATGCAACAGCAGTTTTGTTACTTATGTATGTTTGTTTTACAGGCACGTCATTCGTCATATGAAGAATATAACTCCCATGCATATAATAATAGGAATACTTTGAGGCTTGACAGGTATAAATACATGTTTTAGTACCTATTGTCTTTGTTACCTTTTTGTTATCTTTTGTAACAAAATCTTTCATAACATTTAGTTTGTTTATTGGAATTCTTGCATTGTATTTTCTTACAAATATCCCCCAAAAAATTCAAAATTGAATATCCTTGACAGAAATACCGTGAAGAGGGGTCCACATTCGTTATAATGTACTTGTAGTCGGTTGTATCTTGTAACCCGAGTGTGGAATTGCAGCTCCAGGTACCTGCACATGATACTTTATTTTCTGAAAATAACAGGACCACAAAACCTAGGGCGCTGTCTTATGCACATTGCTACCAGATCACTCTCACCTCCCTATTGGCTTCTAAGTGCGGTAAGCAACCTTATTAAGTCATTAGAACAGGATGAAGGTGGCAGGACACAGCATGACCATGTAAGGTTCTTTAGTGAAGCACTCGGGCACCTGGAGGTACGTATTGTGTAATCTTACGGCCAGGTTGTAAACTGCAGCTGTCATACAGGTTCTTCGCCACCCAGAGTGAGAAAAGGTTTCTGCTATGTTTGATCTAATTTGGGAGACCTGCCATAACTTCCTGCCCAGGTGACACAACAGGAAGAAAGGAAAATCCTCACAGACAGCAGTAAAAAGAAAAAACCTTACAAATGTCTCCAAACCTTTCATCACTCTGTAAAAAAATTAAATATGAATTTTCCTGTTTTCTATGTCCAAATTGGGGATATTTTTTTTTTTCTTGATTGTGAAAGCAAATCGGTTACCTGGACCAGGACATCTTGCTGCTGCACTAGTCTGGAAGTTCAAACAGTTTACCTTAGTTTGAGTTTTACAATTATCCGGCTGTCAGAGAGCTTTGAGAGGAAAGTATTACAATGATCACAGCACTAGCAAAAATGTTGTAAAAGGGCAATTTGTAGAGCATGCTGTGCATGCCACAGGATATTTAATTCAATCTTATTTTATTATATTATATGCAAGAGAAAGACAGAAAAAGACATACTTCGTCTTAAACATTACAAACAATGATAGGATACACCATCGACAGGCATCATGTATGGCAAAACAAAGCAGGGTTAAGTTACACATATAAGGATTGAGCACCTGCGTAGGAGGACCTCCGTGGGATTTTTGTAATATCAGTCCCTGTATAAAAATAAATGAGGTAAGGAAACCTTTATCTGTATTTCTGCGAAGGGGATCCTAGTTCCCCCGTATGCAACTTATCAGATGAGATTATACACAAATCTGTTTGGAGAATATGACGTAGGGTCACTCATTGGGTTATGTGCATTAAGTAGATCGAAGCCCTGGTACGTTGTCTCACTGTATTCCTAGAGGTGTAATTAGATATAGAGAAAAGAAAAAAAAGAATCAGGGTCAGGGGCAGATAGAAGGGGACAATTAGGTAGGGGACATGAATCAGAATCCCAATCACTCCATCACGGTCCCACGGCGGACCCGTCCAGGTCACGTCCCGCCCAGGACACAAACTCAGAGGAGTATCGGAACACGGACCACGAAGTCCATGTGAGAGAGAACTGTTCACTTTTACGGCTTTCCTCCGCCAGCAAGCGTTCCAGGTCTCTAATGTGGTCCACCTCAACAGCCCAATCTCCCAGGGAAGGCATGGTTGTCGATCTCCAATGACGGGGAATCACTATTCTGGCCGCCGCCAAGAAGTGTCGCAATACATCATTTCTGATGGATTTAAATGACCCCGGGATTATAGACAGGTGGGCCACCTCAGGTGAAGGCTGGATAGAGGTCGCCATCAGTTTGCAGTAAAGTGTGAAAATTCGCTGCCAGAACCTCCGCACCGGAGGGCACTCCCACCAGATGTGGAGCGTGGTTCCCCGGGAGTCGAGACACCGCCAGCAGGCATCCGACACTTCCGGATTGAAGTGATGAATAGATGATGGACATCTGTACCATCTCGTTATTAGTTTAAACCCCTTCTCCTGGGTCTTAGTGGCTAGGGATAATTTGTGTGTGAGGATGAAACATTTTTGCCAGTCAATAGGGGAGATAGGGTGATGCAGATCTGTCTCCCAGGCCACCGTGTACGGTGGAAGGTCAGGGGAGTGGATATCGAGCAGAATGGAGTACAGTTGAGATACAACATGTGTTGGAGGCTCCACCTGCATGAGCAGTTCCTCGAATCTCGTCAGTTCAGCAAGAATGTCTGTAATAGACGGGAAAGTCCGGATATAGGAGATAGTCTGTTGCCTCTGAAGCCACTGCATGGGGTGACGGGGGGTCGGACCGGCAGGGGTATCTGACCGTAAAGTGGGGTCTGCACGAAGGACCTGGGCAAGTCGTCTATGATCCTCCTTTCGCCATGGTCCGAATCTTGTTACAGACATAGCTGGTGGAAAGGCCGGTGTCCCAAAGAAGGGAGTCATAGGCCCCATGTGGTTTGATAAGCCCCTTCTGGACAACATGCGGTCCCAGATCCGAATCGTTTGACGGGTAAGGTCATTGAGAGGGCCTGAACCCCCCCGGACCGTGGGCAAGGTCCACGGGAGAGTGGAGAGTTCAATTGGGTTCATGTGGCCTTCTAATTGGACCCAAAGCTTGGTGGAAGAGTGGTGAAACCAGTCTAGTATGCGGGTAAGCACCGCTGCTTTATGGTATAGGGAGGCAATTGGGGCTCCAGCCCCCCCCCCGAGCCTTTGGGAGAGACAGTGTTTCATACCGTATCCTTGGACGGGCCGCATTCCAAATAAATTTGGAAAACAGCTGGCGTATTTTCTTGAAGTACGAGTTGGGTATGTGAATAGGGATGGTCTGAAACAAATATAAGAACCTAGGGAGAACGTCCATTTTCAGGGCATTCACTCTACCCAGCCAAGAGAGCTGTTTGGACGCATAGTTGGTTAAATCTGCTTGGGTCCTAAGGAGTAGGGGGGCAAAATTCAGGGAAAAAAGTTGGGAAGCATCCGCCGGTATTTGAATTCCGAGATACCTTATGGAGGGGGAACCAGTTTTGAAGGAGAAAGTAGACGCTAGTCGTCGTAGGGCCGATGTGGGCAGAGATATGTTAAGGATTTCCGATTTATTGTAGTTAACCTTGAAGTTGCTAACTTCTCCAAATTTCTGAAACTCCTGCAATACCGAGGGCAAAGATGTGTGTGGATGTGTCACGAACAAGAGCAGATCATCTGCAAAAAGAGCGAGTTTCGTATGTGTGGGCCCGACTGTTATGCCTTGGATAGAGGGATTGTTACGTAGAGCAGTAGCCAAATGTTCCATAGTGAGAACATACAGGAGGGGGGATAGTGGGCATCCCTGTCGTGTCCCGTTGGATACAGAAAAGGCTGGAGAGAGCGAGCCATTCAGTCTAATCCTAGCATACGGAGAGGAGTAAAGGGACATTATTCTCGCCATCATATTAGTTCCCACACCTATTTGTTGCAGGGATAATCGAAGGAACTGCCAGTTGACTCGGTCGAATGCCTTCTCGGCATCGACTGTTAAGAGGCATAGTGGGATATCGTGGGACCGGGCATAGTTGGTTAGAAGAAGGGTCTTCAGGGTGTTATCTCTAGCCTCACGGCCACTCACAAAGCCGACCTGGTCTAAGTGTATTATCCCAGGCAACACCGGTTTTATTCTATTGGCTAGAATTTTAGCAAAGACTTTCAGATCGACCCCAATCAAAGAGATCGGCCTGTAGCTTGCACATAGAGTAGGGTCTTTGCCTGGCTTTGGGATGAGGGATATGTGGGCCTCAAGTGTTTGTGAGGGGAACAGGGAGCCCTCCGACAAAGAGTTGAACATCTTAGTTAGAAAAGGTGTGAGGAGGGCGGCAAAAAGTTTGTAAAACTTAGGAGTGAAGCCGTCTGGGCCCGGGCTCTTTCCACTCGGCGTACCCGCTATGGCTTTGGCAACCTCCTCTTCTGTGATTGAGACTTCCAGATCAGCGATGATGTCATCATCTAATGTGGGGAGCGCGGTTTCTGAGATATATGACACCTGGTCTTCCACCCTGGAAGAAGGGGAACCAGTCCCTTGAGTCTTAGATATATTGTACAGGGACTGGTAGAAGTCCCTGAATTCCTCTGCCATCTTAGTGGGTGAGGAGACCAATTCTCCCTGCGCCCCCCGAATATGAGGCACAAAGGTGGAAGTCACTTTTGGGTGCAGGGCGCGAGCCAATGGCCTACCACATTTATCTCGAAACTTATATTGATGGAAAGCGAGCTTATCTGCATATGTGCGTGCAGAGGCTTCATAAAGCTCTCTGAGTTGTGATCGCGCCTTAGAAACGTCCGCCAGTGTTGTCACTGTCGGGGATCGTTTGTGTTCAGTTTCTAAGTTCCTAAGCTTTTGGTTTGCTGCCTCAATGGCGGCTGAGCGCTCCTTTTTAAGACGCGTACCCAGTTGGATAAAGGCACCTCGTAGAACCGCCTTCAGTGCCTCCCACTGAAAGGGCAACGATGTCGTATCTGAAGCGTGGTCCGCAAAAAAGTTAGATATTGTATCCGAAACCCTTTTCACACATTCTGGATTCGTAAGCAACGAATCGTTCAAGCGCCATGACCACTCCCTATTCGGAGTGGAGGGGAGCGAGAACGTCATATGTATAGGAGAGTGGTCAGACCAGACCATTGGGTCTATGGTGCAGTCCGGGGACCAGTCTAGACAGCTATGGTCACTCATTAGGTAGTCTATGCGACTATAGGTTTGATGGACATGGGAGAAGTGGGTATAGTTGCGGGCCGTGGGGTGCAACACCCTCCAAACATCCACTAGACACAAATCGTAAAATGCCCGTTTTAGAGCCCTCAGTTTGGGGAAGGAGATACACGATCGCGAGGTGGAGGAATCTAAAAGTGGTTCAAGAGGGGTG
Source organism: Rana muscosa (assembly GCA_029206835.1). Classification (NCBI taxonomy): domain Eukaryota; kingdom Metazoa; phylum Chordata; class Amphibia; order Anura; family Ranidae; genus Rana; species Rana muscosa. The sequence goes on along the minus strand of CM055117.1, from coordinate 631,349,110 downwards.
TTAAAATCTCCCCCCGGTACGAGCTTACCCTCCATGAATCCCGACAGAACCCTCAAGTATTGTAACGCGGCCGATACTTGGTTAATATTAGGGAGGTAAATGTTGGCTACCGTAAATTTGGTACCCCATAACATGAATTTCACAAAAACATACCTCCCCTGTGGGTCCGAGAGATGATCAAGTACCTCTATAGGGAGCGTCTTATGAAAAGCCACAGACACTCCCCTGGCTTTCTGGGTTGGGCTAGTGCTGTGGAACCACCTGTTGAAATATCTGCTGGAGCAGGAAGGGGTGGAGGCAGAGTGAAAATGTGTCTCCTGGAGAAGAAGCACATTGACCTGGCGTTTGTGCATTTGATACAGGATTTGTCCTCTTTTGGTGGCAATATTAAGCCCATTGACATTGTAGGAACAGAATTGTAGCCTAGGGCGAGAGATCACCGTGTGAGCCATGACGGAGCGACAGGGGGGGAGGGTGAGGGGAGGTGAGAGAGAAATAAGGAAAGAAACAGAAAAGGGGGAAAACACAGCAGGGGAGGAAGAGAGGAGGTAGAGCGATGTGGGGAAGAGATTGAACAGAGAGAGCACCTGGGGAAGGTGGCTCAAAAATACTAAAGTGTGCGCAAAAACGTAACACTTCGTGAAATATCACGTAGTAGGCACGAACTGTGCCAATCCTATTTAGGGGGAGAGAACGGGGTTAGAACAGCTGAGTTGTGTTCCCGACAACCTAGCAGGCATAAATAACATAACTGTAAAGTAAAACACCCAATGACCGTGGTATTTAAAGCTCACCTGTCTAGTCACTAAAGAGCAATGTCAGATTAAATACCATTGGTACGCTTGAGTACAATAAACAATCAAAAATGACATAAAAAAGAAAAAAGAACATCAGTGAAGAACAAGGTGTATACAAACTGGTGGCAAGATAAAGGCACAGGTATTCCCGCGTAATCATGCGGGGGTAGGAAACATCAATTGCTACATTTATAGCAGCATTAACTATGATTGTCATCACGGCTCAGCTCAGATATCTGTGTAAACGCACAGAAGGTGTCAGTGCCAAGGTCAGCCAGTTTCAAGCCCCAAGGACATAAATGCCCAGAGCCCAAGGGAAGACCCGGAGGTCCCCAGACAAGCCAAAGGGCTATGTCCGGGAAACCCCAAGCCAACCCGCAGAGCCAGAGCCGTGAGAGAACATATCAACATCACTGGCCGCTTTTCCAGAACCCCATCAAGTACAACCGCACCAGCCGAGGGCAGCAAACTGCTTTTCGAGCCATGTGAGACAACTGAACTGTCAGCAGCATTTAAATAACAACGTTAGCAAGAGTCAGTGGGCTGAGAGTGCAAGTACATTGTGGAGACATAACAAAACAGGGAAAACAGAAGGTGGACCTGGCCGGAGTCTCATAAAAGAGCTGTATCCACCTAGTAGGTAAAAGGACATAGCAGAAAGAACCATTTCAGGTCTCAGACGACAGAGTCCGGATCAGTCCTCTGGTGACGTGGCTCGCCGCTCTCTGGGACCAGAAGGTACCGATCTAGACTGAGGGCGTCCTCGACGTTGCAGAGGAGGGCCCGGTAGCCGCTGACGGTCATCTGGGGGGTCCAACCAGTTCGGGACGACAACAGGGTCCCGGCCCAGGAACAGGAAGAAGGCAGGAAGCTGGTCCGGGTCTGAGAGGACAAATTTGTGGTTATCTTCCCGGGTCACTTTGATGCTGAATGGGTGACCCCAAGTGTACGTGGCGCCTACATGGCGAAGCAAGTCCAGCAGAGGGCGGACCATTCGCCGCATGTACAGCGTGTTGCGGGAAAGGTCCGGATAGAGGCGTATAGATGATCCGTGAAAGTCTAGTGGCGCCAGGCCTTGCGCAAAATCTCCTCCTTTAGGGTATAGTAGTGCACCCGGCAGAGGACGTCACGAGGGCGGTCCCTGCGATCCCCTCCTATGCCTCCCACTCTATGTACTCTGTCCAATTCAATGGGAGATGTAACTTCCCTGCCCAGGACCTGGTTAAGGATAGCAATGACAGTGGGTTTGAGATCAGTACCTGAGGTCGCCTCCGGGACCCCCTGCAGCCGGATGTTGTTCCTGCGACTCCGGTTCTCACTATCTTCTATCCGGAGCTGGTGTTGCCTTAGACGGGAGAGATGAGCCGTAGATGCATTTTCAAGCGCCGTTATGCGGGCTGAGTGGTCTTCTTGGGTGGTGACCATTGCAGAAACCGTGACCTCAGACGCGGAGACCCGTTGTTTGAGGGCATTTAGTTCAACATGGAGAGAAGTTTCCATTTTGGAAGCCCAGGAATCAAAGTCAGCTCGGAAGGCAGACAGTATGGCAGTGGATGTGGCGCCTGGGGAAAGCGTCTCCGCTGAGACAGTGCCCTCGCCAAGGGCAGTGGGATCCATCAGAGGAGTCGGGTGTGTACCCGGGCCGGTCCCACCGGCAGAGGAAGCTGCTGCAGTCGGGGGAGGAGGTTGTGATCTGCCTGAGGCTCGGGTTGACGAAGGTTTATCCTTCCCTGTACGGGAGTCCTGCGATGTTGTGCGTAGCAGGTACCGTTGAATAGTACCTTGTTGCAGTTCAGCGGAGTCAGCAGAGGTAGAGCTGGAAGCCGCCATCAGCCGGTTGGGCGTGATTGGTTGGGAACGTAGCCTGCGGTCGTCGGGAGAGCACAGAGCTCAGCGGTGCATGTCTTCAGCCCTCCATCCTCAGCCACGCATCATCAAAGGTGGAACGGATGAGCAGAGGATGCGACCCGTGTTGCAAATGGGGATCAGTGCTTACTGTGATGTTACTGTCCTTTTGGAGTGCCTGTGCATGCGCTGCAGCACAGCGACACGGCAGTTTAGGCAGTACCGGTGGCCGAGGAGGGAGTGGATGGAGGTCAGTGGTAAGAGTTAGCACTGAGTCCGGGTGGAGCAAGATGGCCGCTACACTCCTTGTCAGTGTGTGACTGGAGGAGTGCGGGGAGGGCGAGATGGATGAGGTATAGGCTCAGCTGCCCCGTAGGCCAGAATAGCCAGGATTTGATGTATAGGGTGAAGCAGGTTCAAGTGGGCAGGGGGGGGACCCAGCAGCACTATGGTCGGGTGTAGCAAGATGGCCGCCCCTTAAGCCTATGGGATCAGGGCTCCCACCAGGTACTCCCGTCTGCCAGCCAGGGGGGGGGATTAGCCTAGGTCTAATATCCTGTATTTCACCCCTGCCCCGCTTACCCTGTGTGGGATGGTCCTTCTTGCTGGATGCTGCGTTGGGTGTAGTGGGAGCAGCAAGATGGCCGCCGACTTCCAGAGGTAGGCCGGAGCCGCGGACTTTCCTAAGGCTGGCCGCCGCGGGTGTGTGAGGCCGAGCGTTCCGGGATCTCTCAGGCAGCTAGCTCCATCCAGTGCAGGCACAGGTGTGGCCGAGCCTCTCACCGTAAACCCCACCGACCGCGGCACTCCAGGCCGGAGGATGCAGATGTTATTGTAGGCCGCAAGATGGCTGTCAGGCTCCGGAGCCGACCACGGGCCAGGAAGAAGACCGAGGGGGCTCCTTACTGTATAGACACCCCCATCCAAGCCTGGGTGTCCTGTGTATCCGTAGACCTCCTGGGAGGTGTTGGAGGCTTTGTGGGCCCCAAGATGGCGTTGGGCCCGAGCTGCATGAAACTGGCCTGGCAAGTTCTGGATGGCCGGCCCAAAGTCAAAAATGTACACCGGATTGCAGGTAGGAGACCCTCAGGAGCAATGGGGGTAGATTTGGAGTATCTTCCAAGTAATAAGTAGCGAGGATGGCTATGGATGTAAGGTATGGTTGCAGAGCTCAATGTCTGCACGTCTTCCTCAGTCGGCTCCCGGACACGCCCCCCGCCACAGGATATTTAAAGTAGAACTCTAGGCAAAACTGTTGTTTTTGGATAGAGTAAGGGAGGGTTATAACCCCTGTAAGGTTAATTTGTGCTCTCATTGTTGAATTGGAGAGATTTCCCTTCACTTCCTGTCCCATAGCCAAAACAGGAAATCCCTGCAAATTAAGGGAATCCCTAGGGAACCCCAGGTCACCAGAACTAGTGTCCCCATTGTAAGATTTCCCCTCATTTACTTTCAGTGATAATTGTAAACAGGACAAACAGAGGGCGAATCTCCTTAATGGGGGCATTCAAGCATCCTCTCCATACATTCACTCCATACACAGTCCTATGGGGATAGAAAGTGGGCATACATAGCCCTAAGTAGGTTTTGTGTTTGTAACACTTGACATGGAACTTTTTGGGGTAAGGAAGGAGTTTGGGAAAGGTGAATATAGACTTGTTGTAGAGGTTTCTATGAAGTGAACCTTTTTGCTTTGCATAGCACAGGCTCAATTTAAAGACTAATCAAAAGTGTCCAAGACAAATTCTATCACAACTGGTGCCATTGCCCTTAGCAACCAATAAGCCCTTTCATTTTTCCACAGCCTGGTAAATGAAAATGTGAAGCTTATTGGCTGTGCTCCCAGTTGAGACAAAGTTTGTCTTTGACACTTTTTTTTGATTACCTTTCCTCTGCAGGGTCCAAGTAGAATATAAAATACACTGTGCAATTTAGTAAAATGCAGCTGGCTGATGACCATTTAGGTCACTCCTGAAGCCTGGCTGAAAAACTCAAACATTGTTTGCAGTGTTGCATCCTGGATAATTGGCAGGATGCAAAAACTTTTGGCCACTCACTCCTGTGTTAAAATGTTGTGCATGCGCAGTGCACTCTCGTCAGCAATGCAGAGCTCAGCTGTTGCTGCTATAGGAGGGAGTCCTAAATGGCCTACAGTTATGCCAGCTACATTAAGCAGCCATTTACAAACTTTGTGGGTCTACTTGGACCCCTTGTCTGTATAGCCTATTTTACTCAAAACAAGTGAACGTTGCCTTTTATAAAGCATAGTCCACCCTTCTAACTTTTTGTTTTATGTTACATCTGTTTTAGAGTCTAACGTTTTCCAGCCCCCACCCTCAAACGCCTCCCCCTAATCCTTACCTGAATTGGGGGGTGTAACGGCACCCCAAATACGAAGGGGGTTAACGCCGTTTCCGCTGTCCCCCTCTCCTGGACACACATACACTCGCTACCAATCTTCCACAGCCAAACGACCCCTTCCCATAGGAATTACTCCTTCTGAAGAACGAGACGCACTCTGTATCTTCCTAGATCGAATGCCTTTATTGAGAAACATTGTAACTTTTATAAATATCCAATACTGCATTAGTTTAACATGAACAATGGCCCAGCTCCACCCACACATCACAAGACTCAACACATCATCCTGACGTCTGCTAGGCTTCAAAAGATCCCACACAATAGAATATAACGATCCCCAATACACATCTTATCACAAAGTGTTGGCAGCCAGTCTGTCTGCCGGATACCATACACACAGGCATGGTGTTAATTATCTGTATTCACACCAGACCTTCCCAAGTCATAATGAACAATAGAATGCAAATCACCTTAATTCCTCCCAGCAATGATTACACAAAGACAAGGGGCTGGGGGTGATGACATTAGCATCTAACAGTATGTGTCCCAACATCATGAAGGCGTCACTTTTCAATTACCCTGTTGAGGTCATAATCAAACAGTAAATAGTTCTTTGCAGGTATCCTGAGGAATATGGTGGATCAATATTACAGACCCAATCTAGATAAAATGTATGTGCAGCATTGAATATGGCTATCACAGACCACATTGGGGTTTTCATTCACCCTGTGCCCCTAATAGAGACACAGGGTGGTTGACACATAAGAGGCATTGGGGGAGCTGAAGCAAGGGTATCTCATACTTTCTAAGCGATTCTGAGTTCCCCGGGCCTTGCCGTTACAGGGGGAATCTTCTCCCTGAACACGCCTGTTTTACTTTTGAATATAGCATGGCTGGGCATGGCTCATAGCAAAAAAGCACCATCCATTTATTCACTAGGACTTTGAGTGCAAAGACTACAAGTCCCATCTTTCACTGCCACAGAGTAACTCCTAAATTGCAATGGAGCACAAGTGCAGTGACATCATTTGTAATCTACTGTTTACTTACTCAGCCCTATGACCAAAACTCCATACATACCAGTCTGTATGTGTATTGCACCTACAATGTACTGATTGTGGTTGCAGTGCTCTGCAGGCTCCAGTGCAAAATGTAACAAATGAACTTTTTTCTGTATTCTATTAATGTGGATGCATTGATTAAATTTTTGCAAAAAGTGGAATACGCCTTTTATTGCTTGTATTCTAAGCATCTATTTAATTTAAACCACTTGCAGAGTGCCCACCTGCACAGGCAAAGCGACATACCCATACATCGCTGACTGTTTCTGGGTTAAGGGTGTGTGAATGCACGCCCCCCGGTGGGAGCCTGTCAGCAAGTTCCGACCAACGATTCACAGCTAGAACCTGCTGGTCATCTTGTGTACAATCAACACAGGGCTTTTTACAGAGGGAACGATCCATCTGTTTCTCATCCCTGTTTTGCTAAGAGATCTATTAGTAAAAGCAGCACACTTTACACATAGTTGGGCACATATTTAACCCCTTGGTGGCCCTAGATGTTAATCCCTTTCCAGCCAGTGTCATTAGCACAGTGACAGTGTACTGTATATTTTAATCGCTAATGACTGTATTAATGTCACTGGTGATGTCAGTGCAGTTAGTTCCCCACAGTGTCAGTTGGTGTCAGATTGTCTGCCACACTTTTTCAGTCCCATTATAAGTCACTGATCACCGCCATTAGTAGTATAAAAAAATATATCAGTGTGTATATATACACACTATAGTTTTGTAGGCGCTATAAAACTTTCATGCAAATTAATCAATATACACTTATTGGGATTTTTTTCTTACCAAAGACATATAGCAGAATTTTTTCAATGTCTCGCATCGAGTGTCGACGTTGGAGAAGCTCTCTCCTTGGTGGACACCCATGCGGGCGCACTCCAGAGTCCCGCATCTGTGTCCATTCACACAGAATGCAGGACTCGGCCCCGCCCCCCGGTGCTGCGTCATTCTATTTGATTGGCGGGAGCCAATGGCTGCTCTGCTATCAATTTAGCCAATCAGGACACGAGACACACGCTAGAGATGGTATGCTCGTTCCCGGACGGAGGATGACCGCGTTCAGGTAAGTAAAACGGGGGTGCTGCAGCACTACAGAAGTTTTTTTTTTACCTTAATGCATAGAATACATTAGGGTGAAAAACCATGAGGGTTTACAACCGCTTTAAAGAAAAAAAAAAATGGCCTTCTGGAGGTCAAGTGGTTATTAAGACATGTCATTATTATGAAAATTTAGATAAAGCAATTGTTGCTCATAATAATTTATCAGGTTTCATGGCTTAAATAAATGAAGGAATAAATTAGCTATAAGCAACAGTTTTGTGCTTTTAAAGTGACTCTGTTATTTAACATCAAAAAAGCTGCTGACCAGTATGAGGCCTTATGCACATGGCTGTCTGCAGACATAAGATAACCTAGCATAAAAAACACAGCGTTTTCCTATACCTGGGGAACCACGTGGGGTGTACAGCCATCCAAAGAATTTACACCCCCTGTACGTTTTGTAAATGCTGATGTTTCTGTGCATGTGTGTAGGACGTCTATTCCAAGCATGGCTCCCCGGGTGCAGAAAACGCAGTGTTTTGCTGCCCTCCAGCTACTGGAAAATGCTGTGTTTTAAAAATGGGTATTTTATGCCTGCAATGTCTGAGCATCTAGAAGGCACGCACATGTATGCAGAACCTTTCAGTGTTATTTCTTTGTCTCCATGCCAGGCCTTTCTGATCAGACAGAGCATCAACACTAGGACCCTGCACCTTTTTTTTTTTATGACTTTTTTTATGGTTTTTCTCAAATTTTTTTTTTTTTTGGGGTTAAAGCAACAACTGGGTGTTGTTCTTTTGCTAGTATAGACTTCAATATATCTACACAATGAAAAATAAATAAACCTGTCTATATATCTGTTATATTCACAAAAAAAACAGGCAACCAAAAATTATCCTGATGGATATCCTAAGAAGTGGTGAAGGGAAACAGGCTGCACATAAACATATTTCTGATTCAGTTTCTTGTAATGATGGAAATTTTCAGATTAATCCTGTTTCATCAGCTTCCTATATACAACCCCCAGCAACAACAAATTTGTGCTTGTCCAGGTATAGTATAATAGAACTAGGGAGAAACCTTGTATAAATGGTATTATGCAACTGGGCATATAAAAATGTGTTTATTTATATAGAGTCATTTTGGCTAATGGTTGCTGTTAAAGTTTTCTGTTATGTACAGAAGTTTAAAAGCATAGTGCACCTTTTAGAAAAAAAAAGTGTCTTTGCAGATAAGACAGACGGCACAGCTTTGACCAAAGTTGAATAATGCCCTTGCTGCAGGTGTAGGCCATACCTCATGAAGCCTGACTGAAAAACAACCAGAGATTGCATTATCCCATCATGCCTTGTTGCTAGGACATTCCTAAAACACGCCCAGCTGTTGCTGTTCACCTTTACCATCACAGGAGCGAGCCCTTTCTCGGATTCAAACCCCTTCACGTGTGCTTACTCTCCACTAATGGAGCTCTGCATTTTAGAGCTTTCTCCTGTAATGGTGGAGGCGAACAGTAAGATCTTGGCGTGTCTTAGCAACACCCTAGCAACAAGGCAGGACTGAGCGATGCAGTCTCTGGTAGTTTTTTCAGTCAGGCATCATATTGTACATAAATGGCCTACACCTATAGCAAAGCCATCACTCAATTTTGATCAAACTGCTGGGTTTGTTTTAATCTACAAGTGGCCCTTTTTTTTTTTTTTTTTTTTTTTTTTTTTTTTTTTTTGTGGTAAAGGTGAACTGTACCTTTTTTTTAAGCACAGGTTTATCATGTCAGTTCCTACTTTCTTTAGACTCTGTTCTTGGCAAATGTGATAAACTCTACCTACTGTTTCACTAGAAACTAGCCCATCACCCAACACGTATGTTTTCCACTTGGCTTTCACCCCTTCTCTCCAAGCATTGGGTTTCCAAGTATAAGGCTTCCCAAGCCTTCTAGTGTATGTATAGTAGAAGCAGACCATATTCTTTGCTTTTAATGTTTTACATAAGTCCTAGTTATTAGGAGGCTGCCCACATACACAACAATGGTTCTGACAGGCTATATACACAGAATGAGAGCGCGCGTGTGTGTGAGCATGTACTCATGTAGATTAGTGGTGTTGTCCATATTGAATAAGTACAAACCCTTAAAATATTTACAATGTTGTACAAGGTCTATGCATCTGTTGGGAATGTTATAGCTTTAGGTAGCGCAAAGGGGCTAACTAACTAAAGGCAGGGTTTGATCTGCATTAAAAATAAAAAAAAAGGTTTATCGCAGCTCAAACTAGGGAGTGGTCTTCTAACATTTTTATTTTAACCACTTTGAATTTTATTTTAAGTGAAATCACTAACTACTAATTGTTCACTTTGATTTTAAGGGCACCACGCATTAGTTTCATGGAGCAGTACAGAGAAAGAGAAATTGGAACCAAAAATGAAGCACGTAGTCCAGTGGATTGTAAAGGTTGGTCTTAACCACTACCCCCCTGAAATCTATATGGTCATCATTACTCTACATAATGCCTTATGCTAAAAAGGACATTAATCTAGGTCTTTCCTTTGACAGTGAACCAAATAAACGCTTTATAGGTAGGCATAGGGGGTCTATTTAACAATATCTTCATCCAAGGTTTACACAACTTTAACTCAAGATTCCTACACTTTTCAGTGAGACTTGACTGGAAAATGTGTAACTCTCAGATGAAAGTAAACCCCCCCCCCCCCCCCCAATTTGGGTGAAAACATTGATAAATAGAATTATATTTAGGTTATATGACACATAATAGCAGCACTATTACGTTTGTCCTAGGCATCTAGACTTTAAAGTGGAAGTTGTCGAAATCTAACTAAGGAGGAACCTACTCCCAATCCCGTTCTAAGACTATTCTATCTAGCCTGTGAAAGAAAAGATGCCCATGCTTATAATATTCTGTCGCTCCGGTCCAGTCACATGATCTCTCCAGCGGTGGTTTAGTGTAGAGGTGAGATCAGACAATGGTTGCAAATGCAGGGGACCTGATCATGTGAGCGGCTTCAGAATAGGCAAGTATAAGCATATTTTATTATACATGGTAGATAGAAAAGTCTCAGTATAGGGGTGGGAGTAGGTTTAGGGTTAATTTAGATTTTGACTAAACTTCCACTTTAATAACAAACTAAAGCAGATCTGTTAGCCACTTTTTTTTAGTAGATTAGGTCTGTCTAAGAGTAGGCTCAAAAAAGATACCTACTATTTCCTTTGTTAGAACTAGACTTCAGAATTAAGCCACCATTTGCTCACAACTGCCCTGTATAATGAGTGTGCCTTTACTGGTGAATGAGGCACTCTCATTGGACAGGGATGTGAATGGAAAGTGATTGGTGATGTCTGTTATTGGTGACAATGTGAACCCAGATTCAGAGGGTACGCAGAGAAGGGTTTTCTTGCTAACATTGTTAAGCCTGGGTTCACACTAGTGCGATCTCAGAGATCGCATGTGATCGGCACCCGCACTGCAGGTGCCGATCACGTGATCTTTGAGCAATGAGAGTTCAGCCGTTGTATGGCTGAACTCGCATTGGATTCGCACAGAAAATATTGCAGGGACTTTTTTCCCCACACGAAAATCGGATCGCATGGGTGTTCTCCGATTCGATCCGATTCGATCCGATTCCTGTACGAGGTCACAGTTCGCACTGCGATCTGTGAACTAAACTGGGGGTGTCATTAACTTTTGTTAATGACACCCACAGCGGTTCGCAGAGGGCAGTGTGAACTGCCTGCGGGAGAGGAGCGATGCGGGAACTGGCGCTCTAATCGGGCGGGTTCCCGCATCGCATCAGTGTGAACCCAGGGTAAAGCAATAGAAAATGCGTTGTGGTACCTTTACTAAGACAGTACTTTTACTCGAAATAATTAGAAATTGCTGAAGAATTTGCTTTTGTTTGTCTCACATGGGCAAATCTTGCATAGTTGTAGACATATTGCTTTAGTTACTATTCAGGATTGTATTGTAAAATTATTGTATTGTAACTGCAACTATAGTGCTGATTTTTTTCCCATTCGCCTGATATTTTCAGAACCTAAAAAAGAGAATTACACTATAGACAATTCCATGACACATTCCAAGCTGTGGTGTCACTGTCCCCCTAGCACACGAACATCCAAGCTCTTTCATAGCAAGACCAGGTAAATTGGGGTTATAGGCAACAATAAAAGTGGCTTGAAAAATAACCCTGCCCCAAAACCAGTTAAAATCTAAAAGCAAAAAAAAAAAAAAAGCTTGGGTTCAGTTTCAATTTACATGTTCCATTTGATATGAAAATAAGCTTTTTTTTTGTTAGCAGAGCCAATATGCTCATTGTCTAAATCAGTGTTTCTCAACTCCAGTTCTCAAGGCGCCCCAACAGGTCATGTTTTCAGGCTTTTTATTATTTTGCACAGGTGATTTGATCAGTTTCACTGCCTTAGTAATTACCACAGTTTCATCTCCCACCATAATTATTATTTTTGTTTACCAAAAATATGTAGCAGAATACATATTGCCCTAAACTGATTAATACATTTGTGTGTATATATATATTATATATATATATATATATATATATTTTTTTTTGGATATGTATTATAGCAGAAAGTAAAAAAAATGTTTTTTCTTGAAAATTATCATAAATTTTTTGTTTATAGTGCAAAAAATAAAAACCGCAGAGTTGATCAAATATCACCAAAAGAAAGCTCCATTTGTGGAAAAAAAAAAAACATAAATCAACAACTCTTGGGGTCATAGTGAGCATTTTTCTTCCTCCCAAACTCAAAGAGTCCCCCTCCTCAAGAAGGCACGTGTACAGTCATGCCACTGAACAGCTAAATGATTCAGAGAAGGATTTGGAGAAAGTGCTGTGGTCAGATGAGTCCAAATTCGAGCTCTTTGGCATTAACTTGACTCGCCGTGTTTGGAGGAAGAGTATATAATACATTTCCCAAATAAAAGTCCATATCTTAAATACCATGTTCATCCAAAGCAGGACTTACCTCCCACAAATCACTCCATTGGCAACCAGAGTCCATATCAAACAGATTCGAAATGAGGACTTGATAGTCAAACAAATCCGTATATATGCACACACATGGTGGGTGTATCCGAGAGCCATCCACATCCCAGGGCACAGCCCTAATTGGGGTTAATTGGTGTTCAGGGGTGGGGTAGGGACTCTCAAACCTCTCATTGATTATCCCAAGGCATGAGCATTAACGTCAATGTTTGGACATATCATCTCATCCCGGAAGGTGCAACTTCTGGGTAAGATGGTGATCATAGGGGCCAGCGCACAAAACCGGAGGTGACGTCGTCGCGCATCACTCCGTGAGACCAGAAGTGAGGCCGCTCACTAGTTAAGTGCGTATGTTGCAAGGCACAAGAAGAGGAAAAAATAGGTGAAAAATCATTAAGTATAGCATCCACAAGATGGCGCCATGTGAGTGAGTGATAACTTGTATAGCGCTGCAAATGCAAACTAAATCGCCTCAAGGCGCTTGCACCCGGTGTCGTCCTGATCCTTCAGAAGAGGTGGGTCTTACGTTTTTTTTTTTTTCCTGAAGGCTCGATGGTTTTCTTCCATATGGATGTCCGTGGGTAGTGCGTTCCATAGCCGTGGTCCTTGGACTGCAAATCTTCGTTCTCCCTTCCATTTGTAGCAGGACTTGGGGATGTGGAGGAGGTTTTGATTGGTTGATCGGAGAATGCGTTTGGGGGTGTAGTGTTTTATCTTCTCGCACAAATATTGAGGAGCGTTTCCTTGTGTGCAATTGTGGATCAGGCAGAGGGTCTTGAATGTGACCCGATCCTTTACGGTTAACCAATGCAAGGTCCTCAGTGAAGGGGTGATCGATTCCCAAGGTTTTTTCCCTGTTACCAGTCTGGCTGCCGTGTTCTGGATGACTTGTAGGCGCGAAATCTGATATTTAGGAAGTCCTATGTAGAGGGAGTTTGCATAGTAGAGTCGGGAGTTGATGATTGTTCCAACTACTACTGCTGTGTCCTCTTCCAGGATGAAGGGGATGAGTCTACGCAGCAGGCGGAGGAGATGGTGCGATCCGCTGACTACTGATCCTATTTGTGCATCCATCGACATCTCCGAATCAAAGATGACTCAGAGACTTTTGACTTTGGTGCTCGGGGTAATGGTCTGTCCAAGAATGGTGGGTGATGTACAAGAAGTCTTTGCTTTTGTCTTTAGGTTTGCGTGGAGAAGTTCTGTTTTGGATCCATTGAGTTTGAGGGAACTCTGTCATCCAATCATCGATCAATGTGAGGCACTTTTCCAGTCCGTGATATTGGTCTTTTTTTTCCGGTGATACGAAAGTAGAGTTGGGTGTCGTCAGCGTATGAGTGGTAGCACAGGTCCTGTTTGCTGATGATTTTGAGGAGTGGGCGGAGGTAGATGTTAAAGAGCACAGGTGAAAGGGGGGATCCTTGAGGGACTCCGCAAGAAATTGCGCGAGTTTCAGAGGTGAAGGCTCCTAGTTTCACTGTCTGTGAGGGGTTTTCTAAGAAGGATGCGAACCAGGGTAGGTCAGGGTCTGCGACTCCTGCTACTTCTTTGAGGCCGACACGTACCTCGGAGGTGACCCTGACGTGCAGAGGGAGACCTCTCGTACAGCCCTGGTTCCCAGGTCACTGGAGTTGGGACAGTGGCCGAAGGAGCACAGTGGGGTATGAGTGCCTGTTAGGTTCTCCTGGACCAGATGAGAAGACCGCTATGGACGTCTGGAGATGCAGGTCAGGTGATGCAGGCCAGCGGGTGCAGGTAGCTGGGGATGCGGCTGGGAAGGTGTAGATCAGCTGATGCAGGTAGCCGAGGATGCCGGTGGATACGGATACAAGCGGCAGGCAGGAGAAAGGTCAGACGAGCCAGGTCATGCACAGCGGATCAGATACAGGCAGAAGCGTCGGGCAGCGGAGGGTCAAGTTCAGGCTGGATCAGGCAACAGAGGATCAGGCAGACAGATGAGCAGGACTGGGTCTAGAAAGCCAAATGTCAGGACTGGAGATGGCAGCAAGATCAGGAAGCCGGGTCAGAGTAACAGCAGGTGCAAGTTCAGGATCAGGTCACCGGATAACTGCAGATCAGACAGCAAGAGTCTGGACAGAAGAAGCCCCTTTTAAAGGCCACTGGGCGCCAAGGCAGCGTCACTGTGCACGATTGGCGCATGCGCAATGGAAAACTTCTGTTTGCACTTGGAAGCCTACTAGCGGGGATGTGCCTGAGCCTTGTTGTGGGTCCCAGAGGCATACGTCCATGACAGAGGCGGATGAGTAGGGTTTTGTAGTCTACTGTGTCGAACGCTGCACTGAGATCCAGCAGCACCAGAAGACATGATTCTCCGTCATCTGCTGCTTCGAGGGCATCATCCCAAATTTTAATAAGGGCTGTTTCTGTGCCGTGGCCTGGGCGGAAGCCTGATTTGTAGTGGATCCAAGAGTTTGTGGGTGTCCAAATGGTGTTGTAGCTGTTGTACTACTGCTTTCTCCATGATCTTTGAGATGGTGTTGAGACTTGTTACCGGTCTGCGGTAGTTTGGGTCTTTAGGGTCGTGGTTGGGCTTCTTAAGGAGGGGTTTGACTATGCCTTGCTTGAGGGAGATCGGAACAATGCCTTCTTTGAACGATTGATTTACGAGATGTGCTATGGTGGGTGCCAAGATGTCGGTACATTCTTTCAGGAGTTTTGTAGAAATGTCATTTTGGTGATGTGCTGTCTGAGACTTCTGATGAGGTTTTTGGTGATGTCGATGGTGTTCGGGACCAGCGAAAATTTAAACGATTGTATATTAATTTCCTCTTCTTGTTTTAGGCTGAGTGAGGTTGTTTTTTTTTCTTTTGAATCATTTCTCGAATGTTTTCGATTTTGTCGATACTGCAAATCTGATAGTTCATTGCAGAATTCTTGAGTTTCGTTTGCTGGGGGGTCCAAACGTGGGGTTCATTGTTTGAGCGACTAGTTTGAAAAGTTCGCGAGGTCGGTTTAGGGCCATTTGAGAAGTGTTCTTTTTTTTGCTTTGGAGATCGCTTTGTGGTATTTATTATTGAGTGCTTTATAGTATGTGTGGTTTTCTTTTGTTGGGTTTCTTCTCCAGGCTCCTTCAGCTCTTCTGCGTTCTTGCTTCACTAGAGTCAGGGTGTCATTAAACCAGCCCGGATTGTTTCTGCGGATGAGTGCTCTGCGTCTTGGCGCGACTGTCTGCTGATTGTAGTAATGCTTTGTTTAAGGCGTTGAGTGGTTTTGATTTTAGCATTCCTATTTTTGTTGATAGTGCCGTTTTGAAGAGTTCGGAGTGTAGTTTCTTCTGAGATCTTGTCTAGTGGGTGGTTATCGAGTGTTTTGGTTTTTGGGAGATGGTGTTGGTGCTGATTTTAAATTTGATAGCGTGGTGGTCAGTCCATGGTAACGGCTTGTTGTCCATATTTTGTTTGACGATGAGGTCAAGAATGTGACCCGATCCATGCGTGGGGGCATTTATCAGTTGCTGCAGACCTAGTTCTTCCAGTTGGTTGATGCAGGAGGTGGTGATGGGGTCCTGAGTGGAGTTAGCCCAGAGGTTGAAGTCCCAGAGTAATAGTAAGTTTTTGGTTTTCAAGGTGTATGTCGAAATTAATTCGGTGAAGGGTGTGAGGAGATTTGTCTTCGGTCCTGGCGGTCTGTAGCATAGCAGTATGTGAATGGTGTCTCGAGGTGTTGTTTGAAGATGCAGCGTGAGTGTCTCCATGAAAGGCAAGGAGTTCTGTTGATTTGGTTTGGTGAGATAGAGGTGAGATTTGAAGATCACTGCTAGGCCTCCTCCTCTTTGTCCTCTTCTATGCTCGGTTAGGATGGAGTAGTTCTCAGGCACCAATTCTGTTAGGATGGTGTTACAGTCAGGTGTTAGCCAGCTTTCCGTGATAAAAAGGCAATCTATGTTTTGGGTGATGAAGTCGTGGATTTCCTGTCTGTGCTTGACTGCAGATCTTGTGTTGATCAGGGCGCATGATATGTGTTGTCGTGGCAGTGGTCCCTTCGTGTTTTTGATTGTCAATTGATCCTTAGTAGTTATTTTTGTAGTATTTTTTTGGGTGGAGGTTGGTAGTGTTGAGGCGGTATTCCTTGGCCTGTGGAGGGTGTCTGCTGAGTATTTAAAATTGCACATGATGGGGAAAAAAAACAAGGGTGAATGGGGAGGTGAATAGGGCCCCAATGACCTAAACCACCCCCCGAGAGGCGAATGGGTGAATCCTGGATCAACTTCCTATTGGTAGGAGGTGGCCCAATGTACTTACCGGGTCGGCGTACGCGGGCCCGCTGGAAGGAGAATTGGGGAGAGGATTGTGCAGATAATGAGTTTATCAATCAGAATACAAATAACTCATCAACCTATAGTGCACAACTCCAAAGTTATAAAATCGCTCTAAAGTATCATGCAATCATATCCCAGCTGGAGGAGAGAGGGGACATGGGCCAGAGGTGCAATGTATCTGGAGAGTGTAAACAACAGTAAGATCTTAAAAAAATAAACATCATCATGCTGGAAAAGCTTGTCTAATATTTGAGCCTATAAGGCTATATTGATGTTAAAGTGGTTGTAAACCTCAGAAAAAACAAAAACAAAACCCTGCAAGACAAAGGCATAATGAGCTAGTATGCATCGCATACTAGCTCATTCTGAAATACTTACCTTAGAACAAAGCTGTTGCAGCGGTCTCCGCACACCGCTGTCACGGCCGACATCTTTCCCAGAGCTTCTTTCCAGTTTGCAGGCCTTCGGCGCTGTGATTGGCCGGAGCAGCGATTATGTCACTCCCACACGGGGGGGAGCTGTCGTTCACGGCACGGGCTCGGAAGGACCGGCAACCTTCAGAGCACATGTGCCAGTGATGTCACTGGCTGCATGCATTGTAAATATCTCCTAAACTGTACAGGTTTAGGAGATATTTTCACTACCTATAGGTTTGGTAAGCCTTATTATAGGCTTACCTATAGGTAAAAGTTTGCAGAAGAAGTTTACTTCCTCTTTAAGTAAGGTATTAAGGGGACTTTCCCCACTTACTGAAGGCAAAATATCATAATATTTAACATGTAACATATATTATAGGAGAAACAGGTGTATATGTAGTTGGATTGTATTAGTCCAGATTTAAAAAGGGCACAAAGCTTATCGAGTCGTTTTAGGCCTGGATATGCTGTGGCCTTTAATCTATAGATCCACTTTGCTTCAGCTTGTAAAATAAATTGATTAAATCGCTACCCCTCGGTGGGGAGTGTATTCTTGCCAATGTTGTAAATTTAAGGAATCTATTTTGTATTTACATTTATCTGTGAAGTGTCTAGCCACGGGGCTTTTATCCAAAATTCCCATGGTGATATCACTTACATGATCACTTATTTGTTTGCAAAATGTTCTTTGTTTTTCCCACATAGTGGGAGCCACAGTCACATGTCCATAGGTATACAATATCTATGGCGTTACAATTAATCAAATGTTTTGGTTAAAAAACCTCTGCGTTTAGGTAATACAAAATCTTTTCTTTCGTTTTATAAATTGACAACAGTCGCAGCAACCGCATTTAAACGTCCCTTTTGGGCGTGATCCACATGGGTCACATCTACTTTTAGGGGAAAAAATGGATTGAGATCAGGATGTCTGAGAGATTTATTCTTCCTAAAAGGCAAGATGTGGCTTTTCACTGTATATTTCCCCACAATGGGGTCATCTGACAAAAAATATGCCAGTGTTGGTAAAGGTCTGTCTAATATCATCTGCCTGGTTACTTTATTTGATAATTGGGTGGATTTTGTGTGTTGTTCTATCCTCATCCCCTTGAAACAGGAGTAGCTCACGTGGACTAACTTTTTAGCTCTTTTGTAAGTTTTTTTTTTTTTTTTTTTTTTTTTTACGTTTTCTACTGTATAATTTCTCCAAAAAACAATTCTGTAATATTTTGGCTTGTCTTTCAAAATCACTATCATTGGATGTAGAGAAGATCTCTAAAGAGTGGACCAAAATCCCTTCTGAGATGTGTGCAAACTTGGTAACCAACTACAAGAAACGTCTTACCTCTGTGCTTGCCAGCAAGGGTTTCTTCACCAAGTACGAAGTCATGTCTTGCTTGGGGATCAAATACTTATTTTACTCCCTTAACTGCAAATTAATTTATAACATTTGTATCATGTGTGTTTTTTTTTTTTTCTGAATTTTTGGTTAGTATTCTGTCTCTATCATTTTAAAATACACCTATGAAACAAAATGGACCCTTTGTTTCTTTGTACATTGGCAAACTTACAAAATCTGCAGGGTATCAAATATTTTTTTTCTCCACTGTAGGTAGGAGACTGATTAGCTTTATTTTCACTTTACAGAGCAAACGCAAGAGTCCCCATCTAGTAAAGTCTGTCGTGATGTCAGCAATACATCTATTTCTTCTGGACTAAGAAAATCTAGTAGTCTTGACCAGGAAAGCCAAGGTGTATCAAAAGTACAAGAACAGGTATTTGTAAACCCCCCCCCATATACACATAAAGAAATCTCTATTGAGTAAACTGTGTAGGCTACCATAACTGAACCCTTCATTTTAAAATGCTAGTTGCTCAAATATTTTATTGACTCAAAAGGTTTTAGCGCTTTCTGTATTGCTGACTTGTAAGAATTAAGCAGATCAGAAGTTCTGACTTCTCTGAAATTACTGGATACCTTCTAGTTTTTGTTCCATATTGGAAAGTTCACGCAGTTTACTTTAATGTAATTTATCGCAGCAATATTCTAATCTAGAGAGATCCTGGCATGTGAAGTGGAAAGAGCTGCTTGATGAATCTGTTTTTTCCCCCCCTCTCTCCTTCTCATCCTTCTCCCCCTTCTTTTCCTTCTACATTACAAATAAGAAAACAACAGGGGTATAAACAGTATTGTAGCTTTAAATCCCAATGCTGTATTTACTTTAACAGAACAGTAAAGGTTTAAAGAGAGTTTCTATGTTTTTAATGAGTTTTTTTGCAATCCATTTGGGTGGTTCTCTCTTTTTTTATTTTTTTTAATGCAAGGACAGACATGAAGTGATGGGGGATCACTCCAGATAGGAAAAGGGTTTTTGTCTAGATCTTTTCTCGTCCATTGAGGGACACAGGAAGCCTTAAACTAAAGGGTTATTCTGCTGCCTGCAGGAGGATTGGACACTGACAAGCTGTAAGCCATTCCATGGGGAAACTTTTCAACTATCAGCATGCCTTTGTTTTCACTAGGAGGATGGACATCTTTTATTCAGCTCTGTTATTTAAAGGCTAATCTGTTATATTTTTTTTTTTAGCTGTTTTTCTTCTTAATTTTTTCCTTCTCTACACTGCTTCTGAAGGTTCGCCCTCCGATTTGCAGCTATCCAACAAGATTGTCTTCATCCCGGCTATTGTACTGTACCGTATTGCACCCTGACCCGGCTGGACTGGACATTCAGGGGCTAGCCTGGAAGTGACCTTTGTGCACTGGGTTCTGCTTTGGCGTTACTCAGACTCCACTCTGGTCAAGTTGGTTGCAGAGTGCTTTCTGGGTTCAGAGGTTCTGACATTGCCTCTGTACCTGCCCTCTTGTTAAAACCTCACTTAGTAGGCCAGTCGGGCCAAGCATTGGGAGCTCCCTTTTTGTCCTTTATTTTTTTGGTTGCTAAATGCCGATTTATTTTCCCTTTTCTCACGCTGGCTTTGTCATAAAAGCATTATTGCTGTGGTACTGATTGCTGATGCAATTTGCTAAATGGAGTGTTGTGCTCTTTCATATAATGCAGTGTAAAAAGAAGCTTTGTTTATTCCTACTGCCCACCTACAGTGATTTTGTTTGTTTGCTTTCTGGGATTCGACCCTGTGTCACTGAGCTATCCTAGTATGAGAGTGTTTCTGGCCTTGCAGTTTACCCTGAGCGTGTGCCTTACCTATCCACTCTGTGGCTGCAACATGTCTGATTATAGACATGAGGGAGACCATCCTGCTGTATCAGGTTCCCCCAGTTGCCTTCTGCTAAAGGCTCAGAGGCTGCCTGCCTACTAATGATGCTGGTGTCTGCAGCCTGGAGTCATGCTCTCCTCTGCTGCTAGAGTCTCTTGGTCATTGCTCCAGTCCCTGCAGCAGAACAGTTTCAGGGGTTTTACGCCAACCTGTTTACTATTCTAAAACCTAAATCTTAGAATTCAAGATACTAAGGGTGAGATTTACTAAAACGGGTGCACACACAATTTTGTGCAGCTGTGCATAGTAATCAATCAGCTTCCAGGTTTTATTGTGAAAGCTTTAACTGAAGCTAAAGTTAAAAGCTTATTAGTTGCTATGTACAGTTGCACCAGATTCTGTGTGAACCAGTTTTAGTTAATCTACCCCTAAATATGCAGCGGGGTAGCAATTTTATTTGCAGGTAGAGAAGCTATAAAAGGGTCAATACTGAACGATACCAGCCATGACACATTGGTTGAGGAAGTGGAGGCGGACTCCTTCGGCTCTATGTGCCCCACGGCTCAACTGATGGTAAGATGCTGGAAGACCACTAAGAGGATGTTGGGATATAGTGGATTTTCAGAATTTTCCCCAATATGGGATAACAACAATTTAACAGAATTTAAAGCTATGGGAAAGATCGAAGAATGGGATAGAGGTGGAATACACCTACTATCACATATCTTCAAAGCATTAAATAATTTCAGGAGATAAGGGAAGAATATGCAGTCCCAAATAGATCCTTTTACAGATACCTGCAAGTTAGAGACGCGGCGAATGCACAATCTGGACAGGGCCCACCAGCATGGAACGATATGCCTCTTCTCCGTAAGCTGGTAAACGCAGAAGACTCCAGAGGGATGATCTCAGAGCTGTATGTGTATATAGAAGAGGTGGACCAGGGTGCGGAATTAGACACTAAAAACAGGGACAAATGGGTGAGGGATGTGGGCCCACTGTCGGGGGAACAGTGGAAAAGCATATTGGAGGCAGGATTGAGAGTGTCACTGTCCCCCTCGCAGATAGTGTCCCACCTTTTTCTGATACATAGAGCATACTACACACCTCAAAGAATGTTCCAGTTTGGCAGGAGGCAGGACGCAAGATGTCAGAGGTGGGGATGACAGGGGAGACCTAATACACATGTTCTGGAGGTGCCCCAAGCTATATCAGTATAAGAAGGAGATTGTGGAAAAAATAAATGTGGTATTTGAGACGGCTTTGCAGCCAGAGGCTAAGACATGTGTATTGGGCCTCAAGGAAGAATAGGGGGTAGTAGGAGACAAAAAAAACGGCAATTACAAGGTGTTTGTTCCAGGGAAAGAAAATTTATTGTGCAGAAATGGCAATCAGTAAACCCCCCCACAGTGTTAGAATGGAGGAAGGTGATAGAGGATATGATTAATAAAGAAGAATTTATATACACCAAAAGGGGAAATAACAAGAAATTTGAAACTATGTGGAAACAATGGATAGAAGTGGAAGCACACTAAGGGTGGGAGTTTGAAAGTGAAGCTGGTGAAGGGAAGAGGGATAAGGGGGGAATGTAAGGGGGGGAAAAAGGAAGAAGGAATTGTGGAATGTATTATCGCTGTGATATTCGATTTATGCAATGTGACGCATAAAAGGATGACGGTTGTATGGTTTTGTATGAGGTGTATAACCAGAATAAAAAAAAAAATCTACCCCTAAATGTTTTTATATTTGGACCCAAAACTTCTGGATGGTATCCACAAGTTCTGTCATTTTCTACTTTTACCAGGGAAACTTTCTGGCTTATATGGAAACCAAAAATGCTTACTTATTTGTGCTCATTTCTCCAGCGCAACAACTGCTCAGTTGTGCTCTTATGGCATCAACATTGTAGGATACTGAAGTGATTTCCTGTTGAGAAAACAGTTGGCAAAAACTGTTGGACAAATTCTGACTGTCCAGATGTTACAGATGTTTGTGTGGATCCTGAACCTTCAAACTCTTCAGAAGCCATCCAATTCTCCACTTCAGTATATAAGTCTTGGAGTTAATAGTAGCGCTAGAGCTGCACGATTTTGGCCAAAATGAGAATCACGATTTTTTTTGCTTAGAATAAAGATCATGATTCTCTCACGATTCTTGTGGCGTAAAATCTTTTACATTTATACAAAAATATTTGGGCTAACTTAACTGGTTAGTTTTTTTTTTTTTTTTTTTTATTAAAGTAATTTTTCCCCAAAAAATTGCATTTGAAAGACCACAGCGTAAATACAGTTTGACATAAAATATTGCAACAACCACCATTTTATTCTCTAGGGTCTCTTCTAAAAAAAATATTATAATATATAATGTTTGGGGGTTCCAATTAATTTTCTAGCAAAAAAAAAAGACTAACTTGAAACAAATAAATGCCAGAAAAATGTTTAGTGTTTAAGTGGTTAAACTTTCCTCATTTTTCACACCAAGTCTATTCCTTTGATGTAAAGGACATATTGTTACAATGTTTAGACTTAAAGCGGAAGTAAACCCATCCATAAAACAGTTTCATTTCCGGCACGTGCCGGAAAATTATCACTCCCATTGGTTGGGCTCTCAACCAAACTGTCAAACCATCCAGTGGCTGGTGTCTAAACTGATCACATGTGCAGCATCATGGCAGTTGTAGATTAAACCGAGGCCAAGATGGCAGCTTCCTTGGCTGAAAACAGTTGGAGGGTTTACTTCCACTTTAAGTTCCACCGATAAAGAATGTTGGCAGACTGCCCGGATTTTTCTTTTGACGGCTGTCGGCTTCAGCAGAGCAGAGAGAATTCTCTACATAGAAAGGTCGGGAAATACTTTGTCAAGATCGCAACAGGGAATTTTTTTTGAGCTATCGATTCTTGACGATTTAATAGTGCAGCTCTAGTAGCCCCCTTTTGAGGCGGTCTCCTCTGCCCAATTTGATTCCAGACATCTGCAACACAATATTCTGTCATCATGAGACAAATCAGTCCTGTCTCTGTACAGACTCATTTGGCCGACGCCAAATACTAGGCAATCTCTTTCTTGGTGTCTCAGGAATCCTACTGTGGAGTGAGAGCAGCCCTTTCTTCCCATGTCTTGGAAGGTTCTCATGACAGGTGCCAGACTGTTGGGCTAGGGGGAGATTTTGGATACCCTGTCCGAGCAGAGGACTTGGTCATCAGAGAAATCCCCTCTCCCATAAACATCTTGGAGCTTGAGGTGATTTGGTTGTTTCTTCTGCATTAGACCAACCTGTTGGTGGGCCATGTGATCCAGATTTAGTCAGCCAACATCAAGGCATTGGCGGTGAAAGGAACCAGATATCTCATTGTGGCAAGAGAGGTAGTGTTGATCCTGCGCTGAGCAAAACTGCTAATGGCGGGCACGTTTCCTCAGCTGGTAGCATCTGGATAATAGAGAGTGGTCTCTACACCCATGGCATTCCAGGACCTGCATCACAGGTGGGGGTTGCTGGAAGTATACCTTCTAGGCCTCCCAGGGTCAATGGGTTTTGCACCCAGGTGCAGGGTAGAAGCAATAGATGCTCTGATGGCCCTGGGGGGGGGGGGATCAATAAACCCTGATTGATGCCTTCCCTCCTCTGAGCTTTCTTCCTCTCCTGGTCAGCAGGATTGAGTTTCAGGGCACTCCAGTGATCCTTATTTATCCAGATTGACCCAGATGTATGTGGTATACCAGCTGTGTAGGACTTTTAGCAGATGCAACCTGGGCCCTGCCAGACTGTCCAGATCTACTCTCCCAAATGACAATATGCCATCCTGTTTCTCCTTACCTGAAATTTCTTTCTTGCCTGGCTTGAAAGATCAAGATAAAGGGCATTCCGTGATTCTCATTTCCCCAGATTGGCACAGGCATGTGAGGTACGCTGACCTGGTAAGTCGGATGGCAGAGGCACTGCTTAAATGGAAATTTTCTTCCATGGTCTGGGTATGGTTTTGGGCTGTGCGTGTCTATCCCTCAGCCACTGCTTCTTTCAGAAAGAGTCGCCTTTTTGTCTTTCCAGATGGGTATCAATAGACTGCCCCAGTTTTTGTCCCTCTCTCCAGGTGGCTCAGTCAGACCATCGTTCAAGCTTGTGGTCTCAGTGATCAGATTTTCTTTTACAGTTAAGAATCACTCCACTAGGTCAGTGAGCACCTCTAATGCCGCGTACACACGATCATTATTCACGGCGGTTTAAAAACCGCCGTGAATAATGACATTTTAAACGAGGGAACAGCTTGTTCCCCACACACGGTCATTTTTCTCGTCATTTTTTAAAATGACGAGAAAAACGATCGTCTATGTGCTCCGCGGCAGTGTTTCCCTATGGGAAACACTGCCGCGGAAGAAATGTCAGGAAAAACGACGAGAAAAATTAGAACATGTTCTAATTTTTCTCATCGTGATTAATGCCGTTTTTCCCGTCGGGAAAAACGGCAAAAAGCCCACAGACGATCGTTTTTCTCGTCCAAAGGAAAAAATTTCATTTTTCCCGACAGGGAAAAATGATCGTGTGTACGCGGCATTAGACTTTGACATTAAGTAACTGTTTCTCAGATTTGTAGAGCATCCACCTGGCCTTCTGTTCACACTTTGTGAGTTCTACCAGGTGGACGGTTTCAGGCATAAAGTCCATGTAGTCCCCAGTTTTCTGATATTTACATTGGATTTGTTAGCAATTGTTTGCAGTGTTGCCCACCCCTCAGGTGGACTGCTTTCGAATGTCCCAAAAGTTAAGTACTTACTATGTACTCTCATTTTTGTGGAGTCTATTGAGGGACACAGGTGACAGGTGCCATCCCTCTGTATTTAAAGAGCATGCTCTTGGTACTGCTTTGCTACAAAACTGAGGCATGCTGGTAGTAGAAGGGATTGACTGGCCTACCATTATTTTGTTTTGTCATCCCACATTGTAAAGTTCGGGATCTGGCAACTCATCAGCAGACCTGGACCTTCACACATGAGTGGAGTTGGGGAACCTGCATGCAGTAGTGATCATCAGTAAGTAGCCATTTACATATTATTTTGGAATAACCTAGTCTGGTACTGGAGGGACAACTACTAATATTGTCGGTTTTGGATTTTTCTGCCCATAAGTTTGCTTTTTATCTTCTATTGTTGCAAATTAATGGGACAAGTTGTTGAAATAGTGTGCTTTTCTATTTGAATTACAGAAAAGTGCTTTGAAGAGTAATGAGATTTGTCCAGCCAGACGTGAAAAAACCTATTGCTGCAAACGTGCCGAACACCAGAGCAAGAAAATGTCACTTTCTCCTTCTTCAACCGACCCATCCAGCTCTTCCACTGAGCCGTTTACAGATCACACTTTAACCTGCACTTTCGAATCACCAAGTAGAAAAAACATTACTAGACAGAAAATTAAAGAGACAACTGAAGAAAATAAAAAATCTGATGATGGATGTTCTTCAGATGCCCAGAGATTCCATTCTGGTGCTTGCAGCAGAACAAGAAGTAAAATATTATTTGCTACCAGTGACAGTGTGGGAGCACCTCCAAGTAAGTTATTTTTACAATGTTTTGCTAACATTTTGGATTTCTCCCACACTTTTTGGCTGACAGTGGTCACCAGGACAGATGGAGATGATGAATCACGTTAACAGGGTCACAACCCCTACCTCACTCCACCCAAAACTTAAAAGAAATATAAAAAACCCTTTGTCTTTATATATACTTAAGCTCATTTACTTATGAGTTATTTACCTGCTGGTAAAAGAGCATTACAAAGTTAGCTCCAGTAATAAATAGCTGATTGCATCGCTGTCAGTACAGTCTTTTCCTGGCTATGAAAATATTAATGTGATTGTGACCTGCAGTATTATCTGTGTTGGTTGTGAGCTGCAGTGGTATCCATGTTAATTGCTGCCAGTTACTTCACAGCAGCTGAGAGCAAGTACATGGAAAAGGGGATAGGATCACTTTCTGAATGGTTGATTGTGTAGGTTTTCTAAAAGAGGCCCGACAATGTCTCAGACTTTATTTCCAGAGATAGCTAGGATATGTTTTTTTTAACTGTATGCATTCCTAAGACTAAGATCCAGGGTTTTACATTTGTATTGCTGCATGTATTGTAAGATTTAAGACCAGGTCTTTTCTGGAAGTTTAAATTGGTGTTTTTTGCTAAAGAAATTACTTGGAACCCCCCAAATTATATATAATTATTATTAGCAGAGACCCTAGAGAATAAAATGGTGATTGTTACAATATTTTATGTCACACCGTATTTGCACATGTGGTCTTCAAACAAAATTTTTGGGGAAAATACAAAAGATGTTACGTCGAGTAAATAAATACCTAACATGTCATGCTTTAAAATTGTGCACGCTCGTGGAGCGGCAACAAACTATCTCCATAGGGGACGCTTTTCACAGGTTACCTGTTTAGAGTTACAGAGGAGGTCTAGTGCTATAATTATTGCTCTCACGCTAACTATCGTGGCGATACCTCACATGTATGGTTTATACACAGTTTACATATGTGGGCACAACTTACGTATGCTTTTGCTTCTGTTCGCGAGCACATGGTGCTTTTAAAAAAAAAAATTATTTTTATTTAAAGTGGTTGTAAACCCACTTTTTAAACA
Source organism: Rana muscosa (assembly GCA_029206835.1). Taxonomy (NCBI): domain Eukaryota; kingdom Metazoa; phylum Chordata; class Amphibia; order Anura; family Ranidae; genus Rana; species Rana muscosa. Next base: position 631,322,453 of record CM055117.1, on the reverse strand, counting down.
AAGACCTACAGGTAAGCCTAGATTAAGGCTTACCTGTAGGTGCATGAAATATCTCCTTAACCTACACGGTTAAGGAGATATTTGTATGTAAATGCGGCGACGCTGACGTCACCCCATTCACAAATTCGGCTAGGTCGCAACATTCGACGACGTAGCCGAATTTGACACCTCACGAGCGCATGCGCGGAGTCACGTCTTCGCCGCTCCGGCCAATCACAGCGCCGGAGCGGCGCTGCGATTGGCTGCAGCGGCGATACCCGGAAGTAACATTCCGGCTATCGCCGCAGCGATGGATGCGGCTAGAGGAGGGACACGGACGACTTCGGGGGCCCCGATCGAAGGTAAGTGGTACATAATGAGCTAGTATGCTAGTCATACTAGCTCATTATAGCTTTGTCTTGCAGGTTAGAAAAAAAACAAAAAAAAAAAAAACACAAAAGGGTTTACAACCACTTTAACTTTTTTATACTGTCCTTTTTTTTTGGTCACTTTTATTCCTATTACAAGGAATGTAAACATCCCTTGTAATATAAATAAGCATGACCGGTTCGCTTCATTAAGAGATCTGGGGTCAAAAAGATGAAGGGTTTTACATGTGTTACCTCTCCCGTCGCCTCCAAAAGTGATGCCGTGGTGAAACCGCTGCCGAGCCCACTTTTATCAGAAGCAGAATCGCCCACAGTTCACAAAAAAATACCAGGGTTTCGCCAGCTACCTGCCATAACAACGATATTTAATGTCAAAATAATGACGTAAACGTACTCTGGGTGGTCATCAAGTGGTTAACGAGCAGGGCCCTCTGATTTCTACTGTATTAAAATTGTATTGTAATTATACTATCTGCCCTTGTGTTGTAAAGCGCTACGTAAACTGTTGGGGCTATATAAATCCTGTATAAAAATGATAATATTATTGTTGGTTTGTTGTTGAGTTTTCCTTTAACCACTTGACCCTCCGGAAGATTTACTGATTTAAGATTTACTTCATGACTGGGCCATTTTTTGCGATCTGACACTGCGTTACTTTAACAGAAAATTTAACAGAAAATTGTGCGGTCATGCAACGCTGTACCCAAATGCAATTTTTATTTAATTTTTTTCCCCACATAGAGCTTTCTTTTGGTGGTATTTGATCACCACTGGGGTTTTTTTTTTATTTTTTACGTTATAAAATATATAAAAACAATATATTTTACTTTCTGGTCTACAACGTGTTCCATAAAATAAATAAAATGTCTTCATAAATTTAGGCCAATTTGCGCAAAAGTTAGTGTCTACAAACCTATGGTGTGTGTGTATGTGTGTGTGTGTGTGTGTATATATATATATATATATATATATATATATATATATATATGTATGTGTGTGTGTGTGTGTGTGTGTGTGTGTGTGTGTATATAATATTACATATACACACTGGAATTATTATTATTTTTTTTTTATATACTAGTAATGGCAGCGATCAGCGACTTATAGCGAAACTGTGATATTGTGGCGGACAGTCTGACACTGACACATTGTGGGAACCATTGACCATACAGTGATCACTGCTAAAAATATGCACGGTCACTGTACTAATGACACTGGCTGGGAAGAGGTTAAACATCTAGGGTGATGAAAGGCTTAACTGTGTGCCTAACCTGTGTTTGTGTTTACTGCGCGTGTTACTTTTACTAAGGGAAGTGATGGATTTTATTCTCTGCTTTGCAGGGACATAAAATTCATCACTTTCCCCCTGTCAGATCGGAACTCTGCCTTGTTTACATAGACGGAGCTCCATTCTGGGTCTCTGCCCGTCCTCTATTGGCCGGCACCTGCTGATTGGTTTGTGCTGTATCAAATCACAGCACGACGGTGCGCCTCCTATCCGGGAGAGCGGTCGCCCTTCTGCACTATATGTACGGTGGGTGGTCCACAAGCAGTTAATAGAGATTTACACTAACCATGCCTCAAGTTAATATCCATAGTGATTTCCTATTCTAAAAACAGCATTTGATCATTCACCTTTTTTTTTTTTTTTTCCCCCCTCTTAAGTTGTACTGTCTAGTGATGAAGACGAGGCTGCTCAGAAAGAAACAAAACCAGGCTGTTCACATACTGTGAAGAAAACATCAGAGCAGAGAAAGAACCCATGTCCTACTAAAGATGTAGAGCCAATGGTATGTGATTTAATACCAATCCTTCTATAGGCAGAGCATACCTTCTGATACTGTGTCCCCTAGTGTTGGATAACTTAAAGCGGAGCTCCACCTAAATAGGGAATTTCTACTTTAAGGCTTCCTCCCCAGCTCCTGTTTGTGAAATGGAGGTTTTGGGGAGGGGGTGGGGGGAGCGGGTAACTATTTTGACAGGTACCCGCTCCCATCTCCATTTCAGCCGCCTTTAGGATATCGTAAGCAGAAATTCTCCTTCCCTAGCACGTCAGGTCGAAGAAGACTTCGGGACCAGTCACAGAGTGCAACACCGCGCGCGCATGCGCAGAGGGCTCCCGGCAGTGCAGCCGCAAGCTGTCATAGCCGGGTGCCCATAGTGAAAATGCCGGTACCACAGAGGAAGAACACAGGGAGAAAACGGCAGGGATGAGTGTACCGCTGGACTGTGGGACAGGTGAGTGTGTGTTTATTAACAGTCTGCCGCTACACTATTTGTAGCTGCTGACTTTTAATAAACACAAAAATTTCTGGAATTTGGCTTTAAAGTGTGGTGACTCCAGCCCCATAACAGCTTATCTACAGATTGATGAAATGATTTTATGAACAAAGGGACAAAAAGGGAAAGCCGATGGATACATGCATTACAAACTTTGGTACCTAAGAGCTTAATACACAGTAAGAACCCAGAATATAAAAAAATGGATTACAGGGCCATTAGGTAGAGGATGCGTAATGAATTATTTTTGGAAAATATGGGTATTGTTTAGTGTCACTTTAAGTAGAGGTCATTTAACACAGCACACACCAGAAAAATTCAAGGTCAGTTTAGGTCAAATCAGGGATAGCAGAGGTAGATGCAAGACAAGGGAAGCAGATCTGGTCATAATCTATCGACAATAGTAATTATTAATAATATTTAGTCAACAATGTTATATAAGTAAGATTATACAAGGAAAAAACAAGATGAGTCTGTTTCTTTATCGTACACCACGGGACACAGAGCTAGTCATTACATAATGGGTTAAGGGTCACCAGCGGTGATTGGACACTGGCACAACCAATGGAAGACAGTTCCCCTCCATATAACCCCTCCCATCAGGGAAGTACCTCAGTTTTTTCGCCAGTGTCGAAAGGTGTTGGACGCGTTAGGAGGTGCTAAAGGAAAGCTCTACCAAAGAGACCCTCTGGGGGTAAAAGAGCTATGCTTTCGGATCCATCCAAGACGCCTACAAATGAGCTGAATCTGGATGGGATCCGGGCCTCATCCATGAGGCGTCGCCTGTAATGTCTCTCTTCGGAGGACTGGGCTCTAAGATCCAGCACTTTCGCTATTTCGCTATAAAGTCCTGGTAAGAGTCTTGTACAAGGCCCAGGGGAGAGGTATCCTTTAAATAGGAACCCATATCCCTGAAGGTTGGCGCACACAGCCCACCGTGAAGGGTGAAGTTTGGTATCTGTCTGAAATCTTTCAGCAGAAAAACCTGCGGCGTGGATAAGGTGAGATTAGAAGGTCCATAACTAGGTTGGGACCTTTTTCAAAAAGTGGATGTCTTCTTTTTTTCCACCACTGGGGGGAGTAAAGAGCTGAATATACTCACCTCACTCTGTTCAGTGTCGGCTTCGGCGAAGTACACTGCTCGTCACCTCCGCTGCTGAGCTTGCTTGAGCACCCCGCTCCTCCTTCCGGTGGCCGATACAGACACCTGCAGATGCAGGTAAGTGGGGACAGGGGCTGATGAGAGTCCTCTCTCACTATGGCCACCACCATAGCTCTAAAGGCCGCGCGCGCGCGGGAGCGCGCTTTATCGGAGGGGGGGGGGGGGGCCGAGGCGTGCGCGGGCACGTGGCGCGCGCAGGCACAGAAACGGCGCCAAATTTAAAAGACTGTCGGTGTAAAAAGCACTGCAGCAGCAAGCAAGCTCGTTAGTTCTCTTGTTCCTGGCAGAGAAACACAGCAGCTATACAGGGACGTAAGACTCCATGTGGTTGGATTGGGTACTTCCTAGAAGACATCCATGTTATGCATAGTTATGTGTTAAAAGTTGCATACTTAATGTATTTGCTAAACTGAACACGGTAGTATATGCATTTAGGTACCTTGTATTTTGTCTAAACAGTAAGTCTTCCAGGGGAAGTAATGCGGACAAAAAGAGATAAAAGAGCACCGCCGCCTGAGACAGGGGGCTCTAGCTGTGCTGACTCGGTACCTTCCTCTCCTGTGTTGCCAAAAGCACCTGTACAGGATGAGCCATTACCTCTGTCAGGTATGGCGGCTTCCCCAGTGAAGCCTGGGCCTGCATATGTCACTGAGGACACTTTATCAGCTGCCCTAAATAATCTGGAGGAGAAAATTGCTACTTTAATCGCTAAATCCTCTAAAAAGGACAATAAGCGAAGCAGATCTCCTCCAGTATTGGACCTCCCTTCAGAAGTACCTGAGGAGGAGGAGGATGAGGAGGAGGCTACATCAGCAGAGGATGAGGAGTCAGACGGATCAGGGATATCGGATGAGCCGTGCGAGCTGCATTTAGGTTACCCTCTTTGGAGGTAACAGAATCACCTGTCTCCTCCCTAGGATCATTAAGATCCCTGCAAGGTGCATGCTCCTTCCCGGTTCATCCGTTACTAGAGGATCTATTGTACGCAGACTGGCAACATCCAGATAAGCGTTTTTCACCTCCAAAAAAGTATAACATTCTTTATCCTATGGAGGAAATTTTTTTAAAGAAATGGAGCCTGCCTACGGTAGATGCGGCTATTTCTTGTGTAAATAAAAACCTGACATGTCCAGTGGATAATGTACAAGTGTTTAAAGATCCTTCTGAGAAGAAGTTGGAATCCTTACTGAAATCCTCCTTCCTTTTGGCCGGCTCAATTATCCAACCTGCAGTAGCAGCAGTCGGTATGTGTCAGGTCGTCAGCCAACAGGTAAAGCAGGGGCTGAAGGAGCTGCCTTCAGAGCAGGCTAAAAATTGGGAGAATTTGCCTAAAGCCTTATGCTTCACAGTGGATGCCATGAGAGATTCTATCATACAGGCATCACGCCTTACACTCCAGCTGGTACAGATGCGCAGAGTACTTTGGCTTAAGCATTGGTCAGCGGAAGCCCCATGCAAAAAGTTGTTGGCAAGTTTCCCGTTCCATGGCGAACGCCTTTTTGGGGAAGATTTAGAAAGATATATCCAAAAGATATCAAGTGGTAAAACGACACTTTTACCTGAGAGAAAGAAAAACAAGAGACCTTGTTTTAAACACACTCTCTCCCCAGCTCCCGGGAAATCTGACTCCAGCCAGTGGCGACGGCCTTTTCAGCCGCCCAAAAAAGCCAAAGAACAGGCTCAGAAGAACAAGAAGCCGTGGGGTTCAAGAGCTAATAAGCAAGCCCCCAAAACCTCTCATTGAAGGGGCGCCCCCGCTCGGCCGAGTGGGGGGAAGGCTTCGTCAGTTCTCAGCGACTTGGCGGACAGAAACCCAGGACAAATGGGTGGTATCCACAATATCCTCAGGGTACAGACTGGAATTTCGAGAGATCCCATCTTCTCAATTCCGAAGTTCAAGACTCTCCAAGGATCCACAAAAAAGAGGATCCTTCTTCAAAGGTTTGAATCACTTAATAGCTCAAGGTGTGGTTACAGAGGTACCCCAAAAGGAGCAAGGTTCAGGTTTTTACTCAAACCTCTTTGTGATTCCAAAACCGAACGGAGAAGTCAGACCCATCCTGGATCTAAAAAATCTAAACCAGTTTCTGAACGTTCGCCATTTTCGAATGGAAACGATTCGATCCGTGGTCGCTACTTTAAAAGGCGGAGAATTCATTGCGTCCATAGATATCAAAGACGCATATCTACACATACCAATCCTCCCCGCTCACCAAAGATTCCTAAGGTTTGCGGTAGAAGATCGCCACTTTCAATTTGTGGCCCTGCCATTTTGGTGTAGCCACCGCGCCCAGAGTATTCACAAAGGTGCTAGCTCCTCTGTTAGCAAACCTAAGAACACGGGGCATTGCGGTAACAGCCTATCTAGACGATCTACTATTAATAGATCAGTCAAAGGAGGGATTGGATCACGCTGTAGACACTACAGTAGGATACCTGGAGCATTTAGGATGGATTATAAACTTACAAAAATCCTCTCTCCAGGCCCAAAGAAGGATAGTGTACCTGGGCATGATCATAGATACAGCCCAAAACAGGGTATACCTGCCAGAGCCAAAGATACAGTCTCTGAAAGACCTGATCCACAAGGTCAAAGCAAACAAGAGGCCGTCTATTCGCCTTTGCATGAGACTATTGGGAAAGATGGTAGCCTCCTTCGAGGCGGTCCCTTACGCCCAGTTTCATTCGAGACTACTTCAAGGCAATATTTTAGCCTCCTGGAACAGGAAGAGCCAAGCTCTGGATATACCCATGCGCCTGTCCTCACAAGTACGCCACAGCTTCAATTGGTGGCTAGAAGCCAGGAATTTACGGAAGGGAAAGTCCTTCCTCCCAGTGGCCTGGAAGGTGGTATCTACGGATGCCAGCCTATCGGGCTGGGGTGCAGTATTCGAGGAGGCTTCTACCCAGGGAACCTGGGCCAAGACTCAGGGGATCCTGCCCATCAATGTGCTAGAGATCCGGGCGGTATATCTAGCCCTCAAAACCTGGACATACAGGTTACAGGGCTACCCAGTTCGGGTTCAATCCGACAATGCTACGGCAGTAGCTTACATCAATCACCAAGGAGGCACCCACAGTCGGGCAGCCCAAAGAGAGGTGAACCGGATCTTGGCATGGGCAGAAGAGCATGTACCTTGCATCTCTGCAATCTTCATTCCAGGGATAGAAAACTGGCAAGCAGACTACCTGAGTCGTCAGCAGCTGCTACCAGGAGAGTGGTCTCTTCACCCAGAGATCTTTCAGGCCATATGTCTGAGATGGGGAAACCCAGATGTAGACCTGCTAGCTTCCAGGTTCAACAAGAAATTGGACAACTTTGTGTCCAGAACGAGAGATCCTCTAGCCTACGGGACAGACGCTCTAATAACTCCATGGAATCAGTTCTCACTGATCTATGCATTCCCTCCGATCCCTCTTCTACAAAGACTGCTTCGCAGGATCAAGGAGGAGGGAATACCAGTAATCCTAGTGGCCCCAAACTGGCCCAGGAGGCCTTGGTATGCCGAGATCGTAAAAATGGCGATAGGAAGGCCCTGGAAGCTTCCACTTCGACACGACCTGTTGTCACAGGGTCCAGTATTCCACCCTTCCTTACAAAGGCTAAATTTGACGGCCTGGCTGCTGAGACCCACATTTTGAAAAAGAGAGGGGTCTCTGGCCTGGTTCTTTCTACGCTCATTAATGCTAGAAAGCCAGCCTCCAGACTCATCTATCATAGAGTCTGGAAAGCATACGTTTCCTGGTGTGAATCCAGAAGTTGGAATCCTCTGAAATATGAAATAAGTAGGATTCTTGCTTTTTGCCAGTTAGGAGTGGATATGAAATTAGCCCTTAGCACCATCAAAGGGCAAATATCGGCTCTATCAGTCTTCTTTCAGAGACCATTGGCATCTCACTCCCTAGTTCGGACATTCATTCAGGGGGTACTGAGGATAAATCCTCCAGTCAGGTCTCCCTTGTGTCCATGGGATTTGAATTTGGTATTGTCAGTGTTGCAAAAGCAACCTTTTGAACCTATTCGCCATATTCCTTTAATTATATTAAGTAGGAAATTGGCCTTTCTGATTGCTATAGCTTCTGCTAGGAGAGTATCAGAGCTAGCAGCTCTTTCTTGTAAAGAGCCTTATCTAATTTGTCACAAGGACAAGATCGTACTACGACCCCATCCGGCTTTTCTGCCTAAGGTGGTGTCGGCTTTTCACTTGAATCAAGACATTGTTCTGCCTTCCTTTTTTCCAAACCCGCGGACGGCGGGGGAAAAATTATTACACTCTCTAGATCTAGTGAGAGCGGTAAGGGTGTATCTGCAAGCAACCGCTCAGATACGTAAAACAGATGTTTTGTTTATTTTACCAGATGGTCCCAAGAAGGGCCAAGCGGTATCAAAATCCACCATTTCCAGGTGGATTAGACAAGTAATTGTTCAAGCTTATGGTTTAAAGAACAGGACTCCTCCTTTTCCTGTTAAGGCGCACTCTACCAGGGCGATAAGTGCTTCATGGGCAGTGCACCACCAGGCTTCGATGGCTCAGATCTGTAAGGCTGCAACTTGGTCCTCAGTCCATACATTTTCCAAATTCTATCAAATAGATGTGAAAGGACATGAGGATTCCGCCTTCGGGCGAAGTGTGCTGCAGGCAGCAGTATAAGGCTTCTGGTCCGCAAGCGGTCGGTTTGATCTGTGTCTCCCCCCCTTCATATGAGCATTGCTCTGGGACGTCCCATTATGTAATGACTAGCTCTGTGTCCCGTGGTGTATGATAAAGAAAATAGAATTTTTATAACAGCTTACCTGTAAAATCCTTTTCTTGGAGTACACCACGGGACACAGAGGTCCCCCCCTTCTTATGGGAACCTTACTGCTTTGCTACAAAACTGAGGTACTTCCCTGATGGGAGGGGTTATATGGAGGGGAACTGTCTTCCATTGGTTGTGCCAGTGTCCAATCACCGCTGGTGACCCTTAACCCATTATGTAATGACTAGCTCTGTGTCCCGTGGTGTACTCCAAGAAAAGGATTTTACAGGTAAGCTGTTATAAAAATCCTATTTTTTCCACTTCCATTCAGTTGGGGGGACTCTTCCAGATTAACAGAAGAAATCCAGTTAGGTTCCATGTATCCAGCTCTTCTCTGATCAGTGATTTTATCTTGCAGGAGCACTCTGGAATTGTGGAAGATGCTATTGGTGCACCAGAACAGCCAGATAGCCCTGTTCTGCAGTTAAAATTACTCAACATCTACTATGGCAAAAAGAGAGGAAAGGCAACTGAATCAGCTAAGGTAATGTAAAGGTTGTATTTTTGTCATTAACAGACTATTCATTTTCAAAGGCACTCCTATTGTGTTTTTGATTAGTTTAATATTCTTTCCTGCTGCCTCCAAACGTCCCTCCAATTCTGCTGAAGTCTGCAGGGAAACTGTTTTGGATTGTTGATCTCCTGGCTCTCCCGTCTTCCACCACAAGACAGAGTGAAGACAACGAGGTCAGCAGAATGAAACCAGTGAGAGCTTGCGGGTATTTAGGAAATCAAACATTATTAGAAATGTTGGTTTCCCTGCAAGCTTTAGTAGATTTCCCATAATTGACAACCTACTGCGTCGATATGCCACACACACATAATCTGATCAATTGAAATACGATCATATTTATGAAGAAAGTATCTCAGTGCTTCTGATCGATATTTTACAACCCTAGCCGATTGACTCAGTTTGATTAAATCCAAATCAAGTCTTAGGCAGATCATAGACAGTGCACCTTTTTTTCCTGCAACCTTGGGTTGTAGGTAAGAAATTTGCACAATTCCCTCATCAACGCAGACAGTGCTGGTAGGGGAATTCCCCCTGCCGAGCAATTGTCTGCTCCCAGTGGGGGGGAAACTGCTCCCGCTGAGAGAAGACGTGATTATAGCTAGTGGCTGTAGCAAGTGAATCCGGCAGGCTGGTTGAACCCAAGATGATCGATCAGCCTGCCCACACACGGTTCGAATCTCAGCCAGTGCCTGCTGAACAGATGCCTGCCAGCTTCAGTAATCACTTGGCACCTTTCTGTGCAAGACACAATGACAGCTGAAGCTGCAGGTTTGATTGTAAGTTCATGTGATCAGTGCATTTGGCTGTTATAGTGATCACATGATTAGGAACCATGCGGTTTCTTGATAGATAGCATACATCAGTTGCTGTTTGTGACAACACAGGCTCAAATCAAGGAATATGCAAAGATGCCAAGGAAATTTTTTTTTTTTTTATGTTTTTGTAAACTATGTTCATTTTTATTTTTTTTTTCCCTTCAAAACAGTGCTCTAAGTTTCTTTTCTTATTTTACAGTTTACTGCAACATCTATTGAAATTCCCTTAAAAGGCAAGTACTAAGTTTTTATCTTTACTTAAAAAAAAAGCTAAAAGCTGTTTGCAGGCAAAATAGAATTTGCTGTGTCCATGCATGAAAACACAATTTCCAGCTAGCAGGAAGTTGTACACTGGTGATGTCAGATCACATCTAGCTTTATTCAGGCCAGACAAAGCACAGTGCAGCCCCGCCTAGGACTTTGACAGTGTTAGACGGGGCTGTGGTGTGCTTTGTTCACGTTTTTAAAATTGGACGTGATCTCACATTAACTGTGTTCAACATTTTCTGCCGAGTTTGTAGAGCATAGTTGGGCTCCTTTGGGCATCACCTAGAGTTCCAGAGGCAAGGTGTTCTAATACAGACTTTGAGCAGTGAAATCTTTCTACATGTCTACAATTTCCAGTTATCTAATAATTATGTTGCTGTTGTCTCTTCTCGTCTTGTGAAAATTTCTACTTCTGTAAGAAAATGCTGCAGTAGTGAAGCGTGGACAACACTCTTGACTCTTAGCAAGATTTAGAAGCTTTAGAATATTTTATCAGTACAATTAAATGAAAAAATCTGCTTGCTGCCAGTAGACAGCTTAGATTGTTCACTTCCATCACAAATCTAAAAAAATAAGGGGTTTATTCTTTTAGTATAGCGGACAGGGCCAAGCATATCTGTGCTTTTTGCCCCTTGGAACCATTTGTTTCAAGCTTTATTCAGCTGTTTTAGGCTTGTAGGCCATCGTTACTGTAATGTTTGGAAAACCATGGCTTTTGTGGAGTAGAGCATGAGGACCACCAAGAATACTGCCCCTTGTCACAGCACCCAGTATGGTGGTGAGAGCCATAAACTCATGTTAAAGCCTGGTCAAGTTCCGGTAATTACTCCCTTCTTTCATCCTGTTTGCTTCCTAATCCCTATGCAATGTTGGAAGAACAAAGCATGCTACAGGAAAATCTGCATAAATAATGTTTTCTGAAACTTGTCGGCTCTGTATCAACCAACTTTAAAGGGAGCATGTTAGAAATGCAAAATGGAAGCTGCAACTCATTTATCACCAGGTTTATTTTCTCTTCACTAATGTGTCGATGCTTTGTAACAAGAACTTGTACAGTAAATGTACCATCTGCTGATATACACATAATTCTTCCAGATCTGTGACTGATCTATTAGTGGCAAAGAAGAATGATAGTGCTGGAGCATATGCTTTCAAATGCTATGGTGTCTTTTAATTACGTGGCTTAAAGCTTAAAAAAAGATAATTACTGCTGATGTTTAGTAAATATTTGAGCAGTAAGGGGAGAATAATAATTGAAGGATAATCAGAGTGGATTTAAACACCCACATGAAGCAGCTCTGGCCTTGGCTTTACTGAAATCCCCACATGATTTGTCAGAAGGGTCAGCAAAATACAGCACAGTTTTTTCTTTTTATAAATAAAAAAAAAATTTCAAATACAAAAGTCTTCACATTAAAGTGGAGCTCCACCCTAAATTTGCACTTCTGCTAATCAGAACCCTCCGGTGTCACAATTAACACCTTTCAGGGGGGAGGGGGTGAAGATACCTGTCTAAGACAGGTATTTTCACCCACATCCGGGAGTCCTCTCTTCCGGAATCTGCGGGAGTGACGTCACTTCCCCCAGACTTCCCGTAGTGTTCTGGGAGACACTCGGCTCCCAGAACACAGGAGGACGAATCAGAACGGCGCAGCGCGACTCGCGCATGCGCCGTAGGGAACCGGGCAGTGAAGCCGCAAGGCTTCACTTCCTGGTTCCCTCAGCGAGGATGGCGGAGGGGGCAGCAGAGTGACGAGCGATCGCTCGTCCTCTGCTGCGGACGTCGCTGGACTCCAGGACAGGTAAGTGTCCAAATATTAAAAGTCAGCAGCTGCTGTAGCTGCTGGCTTTTAATATTTTTTTTTTTTTTTTTTTGGCGGAGCTCCGCTTTAAAGCCTCGTACACACGACCGAGTTTCTCGTTGTTAAAAACACGTCGTTTTTCTGGACGAGATTCTTGTTAACCTTGACGAGTTTCTCGTCAAGCTTTCCATGCGTACACGCTGACAATTCCAAATCTCGTCGTTGTTCTGCGCGGTCACGTCCAGCACGTACGACGACAGTATAAAGGGGAAGATCGATTTCAATGGCGCCACCCCTTGGGCTGCTTTTGCTGATCTCGTGTTACCGTGTGTGAAGTAAAAGTTTGGGAAGAGACGATTCGCGCTTTTCAGTCTTCGTGCTTTCAGTTCGTTTTAGCGTGACGAATGTGCCATCTCCTTTACGAAGGCTTGTTATACCAGAAGATGCGCTCCCGTCTCATACTTGATTCTGAGCATGCGCGCTTTTTGAAGAGTCGTAAAAGCATACACACAAACCATTTTCTCGTCGCAAAACAGGCCGACGAGAAACACGACGAGAAAATCTAGAATCCGGACGAGAAAATAGAGAGCAGGTTCTCTATTTTTCTCGTCGAGATTCACGGCAGTTTTCTCGTCGTAAAACCATACACACAAACGTTTTTCTCGACAATAAAGCTCTCTCGGCACTTTTCTTGTCAGATTTGGACGAGAAACTCGGTCGTGTGTACGAGGCTTCAGGTTTGTTTTCTCTTTCTTTCCATAATGCCCTTTTAGAATATGCAATTATGTTTGCTACTTTCTCTCTCACAATATATACATACCTACTTGTAAGGGCCCTTTCACATGGGCTTTCCGATCAGGTCCGTCTGTCAGTTTTTCAGGCAGACCTGATTGGACCCTCCAGTCTCCCCTATGGAGTGGCGGATGTCAGCAGACGCATGTCCGCTGACATCCGCCATCATCTGATCCAATCCTGCCCGCAAAATCCAGACGGATGGTGGTCCCATTTTCCATCCATCTGTTGGATAGAATCAGGTGAAAACAGACCGGCGGTCCGTTTCCACACGATTTTCCCATAGAGGAGAGCGGGCCTCTGTCCGTGTCCACTCTGCACAGAGGAGCGGACAGAACCTGTCATCTCCCTGCTCAGCGGGGGTTTAGCTGAGCGATCCCCCACTGAGCAAGCGGGAGGTGCTCACGTGAAAGGGGCCTTAAGCTATAGTAGCAATATTGCTGAAAAGTACAAGTGAATGGGCCATAACATCAGTTTTGCAAACCACTGAAACTTTGGAAATAGAAAAAACGAACACACAAATGCAATGCTTACCTACTGTATTCAGGCACCGTTCATATTGCGCGATTTTCGAGCAGAATCGATGCGATTCTGACAGAGGATTCCAAATCGCGGCAAACCCCTTGATGCGGGTTTGCGTGCCATTATTGTTAATTGCAACCCAAGCACAGTGCGATTCTGCCATAATTGTCACGCGACACAGTCGCAGCAAAACGTGCGTTTAATTAAGCTTGTTGTCCCAAAAGGAGCAGGAGCTTCTTTTGGGCCACAGATACGCTTAGAGCAAGCCATTGAAGTGAATGGGCTGCCCTATGTGCGACATGCAGAATCATGAGAAAATCGCGAGTGAGAACGCTCGTGCCCACTACGCAAAATGAGAACAGGGCTTAGAGCAGCGTACGCTTTTTGACAATATGTCTGGGATTAACAAAGCAAATAGAAAACAGAACTTTAGGCAAATTACAAAAAAATACATAGTTAAAAACGCACTTGGATTGTACATCTGCAGTGACTCTTGTGATCTAGACAACCCTGCCAGATAGCACAGCCAAATTCTTAATGTTCACTGCAGTTAACATATACAGACTCATGCAGGAACAACCTCAGCTTGTGAATGGACATTGAAGGAGCAGCAGCACACTGATGCTCTTTCCTCCTGTAATGTATAATTATTATTACATTGAGACAAATCAGAATTCTTACTGATTTGCACAGTTTGATGACCCTAATTTCCCAGTCCAGTGCTGTGGCATAGAAGATTGTGGGAGGTCGATCTCAAGATTAAGATATTTCTTCCAGTATTAAAGTGATTGTAAAGGTTTATTTATTTTATAATAAACATGTCATACTTGCCTGCTCTGTGTAAACCTCCTCTTCTGGTGTTCCCCACCAGCTATCTTGGCTCCCCTTCTCCAAGTGCCCCCATAGTAATCTGCTTGCTATGGGGGCATTTGTGCAGGCTCTCGAGTCACGCTGCCTGCATCTATAGACCGACATAGCACGGTCCCCTGCTCCATCTTAATAGGCTTTGACTGACAGCAGCAGGAGCCAATGGCTCCCACTGCTGCTGAGCTTCCTGTGAGAAGGGGGAAAATGTGCTGCAGATGGACACAGCGCTGGATCGAGATCGGGCTCAGCTAAATGTTTAAGGGGGGCTGCTGGGAGCAACATTTGAAAGTTTTTTTTTTTTTTTTTTTATTTTTTTTTTTTACCTTAATGCAGAGAATGCATTAAAGTAAAAAAAACGTCTTTTATAATCTCTTTTTAACCTTTTGGGTGAAGTTCCATTCTCCCTCACCCCCCCTCCCCCTCCCCCCCCCTCTTCTGCCACACTTGGATTTTATATATATATAATTTGTATTTATTTTTTGTGGGGGGGGGAGCGGGTACCTAGTTTTGACAGTTACCCAATCCTGCTTGGATCACTTAGGCATGTTGCAGGTCCCAGAAAGCTGTGGGACCATTCACACAGTGCTGCATGGCTTCTGCATGTGCAGTAGGCAGCCGGCTGTGAAGCCACAAACAATCACAGTCGGCTGCCCACAGTTAGGATTCCAGCACCAGGAACCCGAAGACCTGTGAAGAGTCAGTCCAGGTAAGTGTCTGTTTATTGAAAGTCAGCAGATACAGTTTTTGTAGCTGCTGACTTTTAATTTTGCCACATCTGCCTGAAGATCCTCTTTAACCGCTTGCTTTCTAGGCACTTAAACCTCCTCCAGCTTTCAGCGCTGTCACACTTTGAATGACAATTGCGCGGTCATGCAACACTGTACCCAAATTACATTTTTATCATTTTCTTCACACAAATAGAGCTTTCTTTTGGTGGCTTTTTTTTTTTTTTTTTTTAAACAAAAAAAGGTTTTTATTTGGCAATGTGTACATACAGATTATACATGCAGGTCAATAACATGTAAACATAAATGGCAAACTTAAGTGGAGTATAATGTACGGGGGCCACATATATGTCGGAGGGGTACACTGAGAATCACTAAAATAGAGTGTCCGAAACTCCCAGCCACCGGTCCCAGATTTTATTGTACTTAGTCGGACACCCTCTATTAATATACATAAATCTACGGTAAGAGAGACCACCATTAACATCTGCTTTCCATTCAGCCATAGTCGGTGGGGATGATCTCATCCACTTCCTCGCTATCATTTTTCTTGCTGAAAAAAGTGTTTCCTGAAGAAACGCCTTAGTAAACTTATCTAGTTCAGGACCAGGGTAAATACCCAGTAGGCATGACCGTGGGCTCAGCGTAAGAGGTGAGCCCATGGTGTCGTGGAGGAAGTCCACTATTTGTTTCCAGAAGCCCTGGATCACAGGGCAGGCCCAGATTAAATGGAAGAACGTACCTAGCTCCCGCATCTTTTAGTGGCCTTTAATCACTGCTGGGTTTTTTTTTTTTGCTAAAAAACAAACAAAAAAAGACCGAAAATTTTGAAAAAAAACAAAAAAAGGATTTTTTCATGGTTTGTTATAAAATTTTGAAAAGAGGTACCGTATTTATCGGTGTATAACGCGCACAGGCGTATAACACGCACCCTAACTTTAAGAGGGAAGTTTCAGGAAAAATACTTTGCACAGCCCCCTGCGTATAACATGCAGGCACAGTTTACCCTCTATTTTCAGGGTAAAAAAGTGAGTGTTATACGCCAATAAATACAGTAATTTTTTTTCTTCATTGATGTGCGCTGATGAGGCTGCACTGATGGGCACCGATAGGTGGCACTGGTATGCACCTGTAGGTGCCACTAATGTATACTGGCAGGTGCCACTGGAGGGAACTGCATAGCAGCAGTGCCTCTCCCTGTTCGGGACCGAGGTCCCTCTGTCAGAATCCGGTGATCAGCTTTTTTTCCTCTCCCGCTGTCGGCATGAGAAAAGAAAAAAAAAAAAGCAAATTACTGATCTTCTGTTTACATCACTTGATCAGCTGTCATTGGCTGACAGCTGATCACGTGGTAAGGGGCCGTTGATCACAGAGCGCACCTCATGCACGGGGGGGCAACTCATGCATGGGAGGATGTCTATTGACACCCTGCCGGCATTTAAGGCCTGCGCTGTAGCTGTCATTCGGCTGTAGCAAGGGCAGGAGGTGGTTAAAGGATAAGGTAATCATTCCAAAAAAGAAATAAATTTTTGGGCAGGTAAAAAATATGTGAAACGAAACGAAAAAGTGTAGCGCTAAAAATTTGTAAGAACTGCACACAGATGAAGTGCAGTATGTGACGGTGATAAATGATTAAATAAACAATATGATATCTTTACCAAACAAATTGAATAAATGAAATATTCAAAAAGTCCTCTGATGTAAATTATATAACATAAAAATCACCAGAAATGCTGAGTTCATTATCAAAAACGAATTGAATATATACTGTTGCAAATAGTGAGTGACAGTCAAAATATGGTGCTCGTAAATAAACTTGATGTGAAGAGAGTGCACTTAAAGTGACCACCACCAATCGGTTGTAGAGAAGGCTTACCAGAAGAAGTGGACCCCAAAAACATACGTTCAGAGGGTCAACCAGGCATGGGTAAGCCGCTATAGACAGCAAATCTCCAACTGCGATTCAAATGGGGAACATCAAACTTCAATCCAGTCCAGAAGACAGGGAAAAGTGTCTCTCATATCCAGATGACAGTGAGACTTGTATGCAGTGCCCGATTAGGATCAGGTAGTGATGCCGGATATATTGCAAAAAGTAGAAGGAAAGAAAAGGCACATATGTAATACTGTATAAAAGGGTATTTAATGTAGGTAGATACACTTACATTTAGAAGAATGTAACAGCGCTTTATCAAAATGATCAATGGCAACAGTAGGGTCTACTGACGCGTTTCGCATCCAAATGCATCATCTGGGGTGATCCCCCACTGCTGCCCTCCATGAATATATAGATATTATGACCCCTTGTTAGGAGGTCATCCCCTGGGCGTCCATGTGTTAGATAATCACTTCCTGGTTGAACAAGATTGAGTCCCAGTGTGTGTTCCAAGCCTCGGTCTGAATTGCATTGTGTGCAATGGAATAATATATAGGTCAAGGTGTGTCAATATGGATATTCCGCTTTGAGTGTCAAGCCTCCATCTGGTTTATCCAGGTGGGTTGGGTCACCTATTTGAGTGTTCCATAAAACTAAATAAATTAGATAATGGTAAACACAACTCATAGATATACATTATTGGTCACTTATTGTAGGGGTTTAACAGAAAAATACAGTTCCGCCTATCTTTGAATGTGCTGGCCGTGATATGGGCCCGGCGGATGTAAAGATCTATTTCATTTGAGTGCCAAGTCTCTTTCTGATGGCCGAATGAGCGTCGAGCCTCGCTCTGACACTCTGAACGGCGGAAAGGCTCGGCCCATGTGTCAAGCCTCCCCCTGGCTCGCGATTGCGCTCCGCGCCTCGTTCCGATATGTCAGAAGTCATCTGACACAACTTGTGTGCCAGGCCTCGGTCTGGCACACGTGCGTGCTCCACGCCTCGATGTGACATCCCGGCCGTCACAGATTGATAGGATCAGCGGCGCCACGCTACTTATATGTATGTAAAACACGCCCATAAGGGGGTGGAATACATCATCGGCGTGGATGGGATCACAGTAACAATAATCCGGACTCTGTAGGGATATTAACCCCCAGCTGACTTAAACACTTAAGTTAAAACATAATGGGGCACACCATTAAGTCATAATGGAAAAAATTATTATTAGTTTATTATTTGATAACAAAGAGTCGATCTACAGGAGTGATCTAAAGACTAACAGATTGTGTATCATTCCACCTGAACGAAAAATTAAAATAAAATAAAAAATTGTTGATTATAAACACCAGTAGTAACTGGTGTGACACAAAAAACAAGATTATAGGTGACAAAAATATGAAAGATTAAAATAGAACCGTGATTCTGACCGCTAAATGGTATTTAAAATGTATGGGACAAATCCCTTGTCCCCTCATCCAGGGAATTAACTGAGCCTGCCTATACCAAGCGGAGCTATATCAATATACTAGGAGTGGTTCATATGCGTTGTAATTATATGGGTAAAGAAAAAAACCCCCATGTATTATGATGGATATAGATATGGATATAGGTAAAAAATATGTACTTACATTTTTTTTTAGGAGCCTGTAAAGCATTGCACCCACGATCAGCAGATCATGAGTGTAATGCCACGGTCCTGTAGACTGTTTGTGTAGTTGTCTGCCCATACCTTCGTTGTAGGCAGGCAGTTGGGCTCCAATCACATCAATGCGTTCTTTCTCGTCAAATTTGTTTATTGAAATTTTTAAGCCAGGAAACAGGTTCAAAAGCGATACAGGAATATACAATAGTAAGGTACAGTATAACATTAGAATATGACTAAAGATACTGTTGTCTCGTACTTTAATCAAGAGGTTGTCAACTCAGAGAGACGTTTCTTATAGTATTGAGAAATCATAAATGTCTAAACATAGACTATAATAGAATAATGGAGTCTCAAAATAAAGATAGTTTGAGAATATCTAAAGTTCTTAGTAAAAAAAGTGTTGAGGGGTTATCATCGCTCTCTTATTTCAAGTAGGAGGAAATTCCAACGGTTAGTAACGTCATATAAGCCAATCCGTTTTTTCAGAAATGTAGGACATTTTTTTTTAACATGGGTTCCTATGGAACATGTTCACATCAATGCATTTTTTGTGCCTCTGCGTTTTTGGAAAGGGACAGGGACTTTAACGCAAAATGGTGCCTTTTTGCCTCAATCGTTTTTAATGGAGAAGCTGCAGAAAAGTATGTAGTGCATTTTTACCACGATTTGCATTTTTAAATCTGCCCAACAACAAATCTTAAGCATAAAAAACGCAGGAACTTTTAAAAGCAACATGCAAAAATGTGATTGGAGCCTAACACTGACAGGAAGACTCAAACTACAAGAGCCCTTAACAGCACCTTGGTGTAGTCCACTGATAACTACAAGCCAACAGCTTGTAGTTTTCACGAACACAGAACACCATGAATGAATGACTTGGCCAGGTGGGCAGAGCCATGTTTTTTTAGATTGTGACAGCGACCGGGAAGAGAAGATGGGGGATCAGGGTGGTGCATCTGTGATAGGTTACATGTTACACCCTGAATATGGTGATCTTATCCTTTAAGTAAATGTGTCATGATTTATAATGAATACATAACAATGTGTTCAGCTTTATTGGTACATTATCTTCCCTTTTATAGCATCTCATAAAATTTACAGCAGTCATATTTGTATTTATTTTTCTTAAAATAAATGCTGGTGTAATAAATCTCAGGGAAAAACATAAGATTCTTTGATGAGCAATGTGTACCACATTTGCTGTTTGTAACAGGGTGAGCTGTTTGCTAGAAGTAAGTAAGCAATGTGTATGTATAGACCTTTTTATCAAATATAATTTTTGCTGCAGTGCCCTTGCACACAATTACATGTCTGTCAGTGGAGACAAGAAAGCTGCAGAAGTATGGACTCTGGTTAGCCAATGGAAGAGATTTTGGCAGAAGTAGTGCTGTTATTATCCTGTGGATGATTCCCGACTATGTGCCCATAATGGAGAGACAAATGGAACTGTCTGCTAAAAACCAAGCCTGTGAGTACTTTGCTTCAGTTTTTCTATTTTCACTTCTAGTTCAACACCTACTGTGTTATATGACTGTTATATTTCAACATTCAAGTTTATGTATAGCCAAAACTTTTTTCTTTTTCGTACATCACGGGACACAGAGCGACTTAGTCATTACTAATGGGTTATATAGATTACCTTCAGGTGCTGGCACTGGCCACTTCCAAACCGGAAGTACCCTCCCCTATATAAGCCCCTCCCATCCGGGAGCACCTCAGTTTTTTGCCAGTGTCTAAGGTGTTGGCCAAAGAGTAACATGTGTTTTCACTGGGCTTGCGTACAGGTTCTTTTGGGCCTTAGTAAGCTGTTCCGGATCCCACCAAAAAAGCTTCATAGCTAAACGGTCGGTACCCGGGCCTTGCAGCAGAAGAGCAAGGTTTTGCCTGTAATGCCTCTCTTAGGAGGGCTGGACCCTGGGATCCAGAGCTCTGGTCATACCCACGACCAAGATGTTGTCTGTGCAGGGTACTATACAGGTCCAGGGGAGTGGAATCCTTGGGAACCCGGTCCCTGAAGGTTTAATTACAATGCCTGCCGTGATGGGTGAAGTTTGGGCTTCTGTGGGCCAAACAGAGTCCTGCGGCGGGGATCAGGTAAGTGGGGGCCCCCAGGAACTTGGTTCTATTGGGGGACCCCCAAGCCTAATTTGTCTGTCTGTTACCTAACGGTATTCCCGCTAATATCTGTGTATGCCTGTAACTACTGAAAATGTAAAATTTTAATGGTAGTCAAGAAAAAAAAAAAAAAAAAAAAAAGGAGGACCGCGGTACCTGTGTTAAACCACTAGAGGCCGCTGTGGTCCATTTTTCTTGTCATGTGGATCTTTGGTTTTTTCTCAAGTCAAAAGATCCAGGCAGTTGGTAAGTTTCTCTGTGGGAATCCACTTCCTCTGCCCTGTTGCTGCGCTCATCCACCGCACAGGCCCTCCGGCAAAAAGGGCCCTGGCTCCTAGTTCCTGTTTGGTTTCGAAAAGGGCGCCAATGGCGCGCGGGCACGCGCCTCCTATGAAAAAAAAGGGGTGGGGCGGGTGGATGACGCTCGATGCGCGCCGCGGTGCTTCTGCGCATGTGCAGGCGTCCCAGCTTGTATAAAGACACAGTACAAGTGTCAGCTGGGTGCAAACAGAGCTAGCAACAAACAGTGGCACACAGAGGCGGTTGATGCAGGCATCCCCATAGAAAGGCACTTTAGTGGACACCAGCTGGTATATAGCAGCAACTGTGTTAGACTATTACCAGCAAAATTGGTGTATGACGACGGGAATACCTCAGCTTTGTGCTTAAAGGATATGTCGTCCAGACGCTCCGGAAATAAGTCTTCCAGGAAGCCAAAGGGGTCTCCATCGGGCTCTGAGGATATTGGGCATGCTTGTACTGCACCAATCTCCCCTGAGAATTCAGAGGTCAGTAGCCGTAGAAACCCCGCAGGAGTGCCTGGTGCTGCGGCTGTCCCCAGTCCACCTGCTCCTGTATATATAACAGAGGAGGTTTTATCCTCCACTCTGGGAGGATTGGAAGAGAGATTAACAGCATTGATCGCTGCTTCCCTGTCACAGGGAAAGCGCGTCCGATCTCCGTCTCCTCCTTCAGAGTGCCTGTTAGTGGAGGAACAGCCCCACACAGGGATCGACCTACCTGAAGGGGATCAGGATGAGGTTGATTCAGTTATGGAGGAATCAACAGTGGAAGAACCTTTCTCAGCATCTCAGGCTGAAAGATTATGGGTTCAGTCTCTGACTAACATGGTCCGATCAGCATTTAAAATGCCTCTGGCGGAACCACCATCCACTACGGTTTCCTCGCTGGGGTCGCTAAAAGCTCCCCAGGCTGTCTGTTCCTTCCCAATCCACCCTTTATTAGAAGGGCTTATTTACCAGGATTGGGAGCATCCTGATAAAATATTTGCTCCCCCCAAAAGATTTCCGGTGATCTATCCCATGGAGGATAAGTTCATAAAAAAATGGAGGGTCCCTACAGTGGACGCAGCCATCTCTTCTGTGAACAAATCACTGACATGTCCAGTAGATAATGTTCCAATGTTCAAAGACCCAATAGATAAAAAATTGGAGTCTTTACTAAAATCTGCTTTCTCTACAGCAAGCATGGTGACACAACCTGCGGTAGCAGCGATTGGAGTCTGCCAAGCAGTGAAAGATCAGTTGAAACAAGTCTTAAGGGACTTACCAGATCAGCAGGCTCCTTGCCCTAGCTGACCTGCCTAGAGCCTTGTGTTTTGCGGTGGACGCCATAAAGGATACAATCCAACAGGCCTCCCGCTTTACGCTGTCTATAGTACATATGCGTAGGCTTCTGTGGCTCAAAAACTGGTCTGCTGAAGCTCCCTGTAAGAAACTGCTGGTTAGCTTCCCTATTCATGGAGAACGCTTATTTGGAGAAGATCTGGACAAATATATCCAGAAAATTTCTGCCGGTAAAAGTTCACTCTTACCGGTTAAGAACAAGAGTAGAAGTCCTTCTTTTAAGAGGCCTACTTCTCCAGTCCTGGGCACATCGGCTGTGAAGCAGTTCCGACGGCCTCCGCGGTCAAATTCAGGGGGCAGAAATCAGGGACAATCACAGGGTAACAAGAAGCCCTGGATTAAGAGAGGTACAAAACCTCCCCCCAAGTCATGAAGCGTTGCCCCCACTCAATCGGGTGGGGGGAAGGCTTCAGTTGTTCACAGAGACCTGGCGGGACACCATCAGAGACAGATGGGTGCTCTCCGCAGTAAGTCTGGGATACAAGCTGGAGTTAAAAGGCACTCCTCCTGCCCAATTTATGAGGTCAAACGTGCCAAGAGATCCCCAGAAGAGAGGATCCCTCCTTCTGGCACTAGAACAACTATTGCTCCAAGGTGTAATCATGAAGGTTCCCCTGGAAGAAAGCGGATTCGGGTTTTACTCGAACCTTTTCACAGTCCCCAAACCAAATGGGGACGTGAGGCCCATATTAAATCTAAAAGGGCTAAACGAGTTCCTAAATATCAGGACTTTTCGGATGGAGTCGATCCGATCGGTGGCCACCGCCCTACAAGGGCAGGAATGGTTAGCCTCGATCGACATAAGGGATGCTTATCTGCATATTCCCATCTTTCCGGCCCACCAGAAATTTCTACGTTTTTCAGTTCAGAGCCTTACCTTTCGGTCTGGCCACAGCACCACGAGTGTTCACAAAAATTCTGGCCCCATTATTGGCCAATCTAAGAACACAAGGTGTAACGATAATGGCATATCTAGACGACCTGCTACTAATAGACCACTCAGTGGAAAAGCTGGAAGTAGCTATTCACAAGACAATCAAGTATCTGGAATATCACGGTTGGATTATCAACCGGGACAAGTCAGCTCTAAGACCAGTCAAAAGTCTGGAATACTTAGGGCTAAGGCTGGATTCAAATCAGAGAAAGATTTTCTTACCTCCAGAGAAGGTGTCGTCTTTAAAAGATTTGACCCACTTAGTGGGTACAAAAAGAAAACCATCCATACGCCTCTGCATGAGGCTGCTGGGAAAAATGGTGGCTTCATTCGAAGCGGTACCCTACGGTCAATTCCATTCAAGGAATTTGCAAAGGGCCATACTGTCAGCCTGGAACAAAAAAGTTCAGGCTTTAGACTTACCAATGTCCCTGTCCCCTTCCGTTCGCAAGAGCCT
Organism: Rana muscosa; assembly: GCA_029206835.1. Lineage (NCBI taxonomy): Eukaryota > Metazoa > Chordata > Amphibia > Anura > Ranidae > Rana > Rana muscosa. Next base: position 631,298,863 of record CM055117.1, on the reverse strand, counting down.
CCATTGGTGGTTGGTGCCCCAGAATCTGGAAAAAGGGAAACCCTTCAGTCCGGTTTCTTGGAAGGTGGTCACTACAGATGCCAGCCTCATAGGCTGGGGGGCAGTACTGGAGCAATGGTCTCTCCAGGGCAAGTGGTCAGAAGCAGAAAAGGCCCTGCCCATCAATCTCTTAGAGATACGAGCAGCCCGGTATGCCCTAGTAGCATGGACATCCAAACTCCAAGGGTCCCCTGTCAGAATTCAATCAGACCATGCCACAGCAGTGGCATATATCAATCACCAGGGTGGCACCAGGAGTCGTGCAGCCCAGAGGGAAGCAAATTGCATCCTGGAGTGGGCAGAAAAATATGTCCCAGCCATATCCGCGGTTTTCATCCCAGGAGTGGAAAATTGGAGAGCGGACTTTTTAAGTCGCCAACAATTATGCCCGGGGGAATGGTCTCTTCACCCCGAGGTTTTCCAGGCAATATGCCAGCGGTGGGGAACACCGGATGTAGATCTGCTAGCATCCAGATTCAACGCAAAGGTGGACAGATTTGTGTCTCGCACAAGGGATCCCCTAGCTTGCGGCTCGGATGCCCTAGTGTTCCCTTGGGATCAGTTCAAGCTGATATATGCATTCCCACCGCCACAATTGTTACCGCGATTACTCCGCAGAATCAGGGTAGAAAAGAAACCAGTGATTCTGGTGGCTCCAGCGTGGCCCCGAAGGGCATGGTACGCGGAGATTGTAAAAATGTCAGTGAGGAGTCCTTGGACCCTCCCACATCGTCCGGACCTGCTGTCGCAGGGACCGATATACCACCCTTCCTTACCAGCCCTAGGTTTGACGGCCTGGCTATTGAAGCCCACATTCTGAAAAAGAGAGGGCTCTCTAATTCTGTGGTATCTACCATGATCAATGCCAGGAAGCCGGTATCCAGGCAGATCTATTATAGGATCTGGAAAGCGTACATTACGTGGTGTGAGGCCAAGAAATGGCATCCACGTAAGTACGTGATAGGGAGGATTTTGGACTTCCTACAGTGGGCTGTAGATAGGAAGCTGGCCTTGAGTACTATCAAGGGTCAGATTTCGGCCTTGTCAATATTTTTTCAAAGGCCCTTGGCTTCGCATTCACTAGTCAAAGCTTTCATACAAGGAGTGATGCGTATTAGCCCTCCGGTTAGTATTCCCATATGTCCTTGGGACTTAAACCTGGTTCTGTCGGTTCTACAGAAACAACCGTTTGAACCATTGCAACACATTTCCTTGGTTCTTCTCACCAGGAAATTGATTTTCTTAGTAGCCATTTGTTCGGCTAAAAGAGTATCGGAATTAGCCGCCTTGTCCTGTAAGGAGCCATATCTGGTTGTCCATAAGGACAGAATAGTATTACGTCCTCATCCAGCCTTTCTTCCTAAAGTGGTATCGAGGTTTCATTTGAACCAAGATGTGGTTCTTCCTTCTTTTTTCCCCAAACCTAGCTCGGTAGAGGAAAAGTTATTACATTCTTTGGATGTAGTAAGAGCAGTTAAAGCTTATCTAAAAGCCACTGCTCAGATTCGCAGAACGGATACTTTGTTTATTCTGCCGGAAGGCCCCAGAAAGGGTCAGGCAGCATCAAAATCTACTTTAGCCAAGTGGATTCGACAGGTCATAATACAAGCCTATGGCTTGAGAAAGAGACCGCCTCCGTTCAAAGTTAGGGCGCACTCCACAAGAGCAGTTGGAACTTCATGGGCAGTGCATCACCAGGCCTCCCTGGCTCAAGTATGTAAGGCTGCAACATGGTCTTCGGTACACACGTTTACTAGGTTCTACCAGGTGGACGTTAGAAGTCAGGAGGATGTCGCCTTTGGGCGCAGTGTGTTGCAGGCCGCAAAAGATCCTCATGCCTGATGGCGCCCAGCTTATGTATCCCTCCCCTCATTTGGCGTTGCTTTGGGACGTCCCATTAGTAATGACTAAGTCGCTCTGTGTCCCGTGATGTACGAAAAAGAAAAAGGGATTTTTGTAACAGCTTACCTGTAAAATCCTTTTCTTGGAGTACATCACGGGACACAGAGCTCCCACCCCTCTTTTTGGGACACTTATTGCTTTGCTACAAAACTGAGGTGCTCCCGGATGGGAGGGGCTTATATAGGGGAGGGTACTTCCGGTTTGGAAGTGGCCAGTGCCAGCACCTGAAGGTAAACTATATTGACACGAACCTTTAGTAATGACTAAGTCGCTCTGTGTCCCGTGATGTACTCCAAGAAAAGGATTTTACAGGTAAGCTGTTACAAAAATCCCTTTATTTTTTTATTATTCTGTTTTTGAAGGGTTGGAAACGGTTAGATTTTTATTGTTGTCCATGTCCCAGCTAGGTAGATTCACCTCTTTAGTAAATAAACCTCAATATGAGCAGGACAAATAAAGCTGGAAAGTGCAAAATCAGGTTCACTTCTGCATAGAAACCAATCGGCTTCAAAGGTTTTATTGCCAAAGCTAAATACTAAAGTCTCATTTTTTTTAACCCCATTAAAAATATAAAACATGTTGTTATACTTACCTGCTCTGTGTAGTGATTTTGCACAGAGCACCTCAGATCCTCCTCTTCTCGGGTCCCTCTTTGGTGCTCCTGGCCCCTCCCTCCTTTTGAGTTCCCCACAGCACGCTGCTTGCTATGGGGGCACCCGAGCCAAGCCGCAGCTCAGCAAAGCCCCCTTTTATTGACGACAGCAGCTGGAGCCAATGAGGAGGGGAGTCCTGGGCAGCCAAGACACTTCTGCAACATTGCTGGATCTAGATGGGGCTCAGGTAAGTATTAGGTGGGGCTGCTGCACACAGAAAGTTTTTTTAATCTTCATGCACCAAGCACAGATGCACCAGATTCTGAGTGCACCGGTTTTAGTAAATCTCCCCCATTGTCTCCAAGATAAAAAGTGAGGGGAAATCCAAAATTGTAGAGCTGTCACTAGAACAAAAAGTGAGGCGAAATCTTCCACATTTGTTTCTGTGTACAGAACAACTCCATGTAGCCATATTGTATTGCATGTTCAGAAAATTACAGTGGCTGCAGATTGAAAAAGGAAAGGTAATTTTTAAATAACATTCAATTACAATATGACTAGTGTCGCAATTGTATACGCTATGTTATGTTATTTTTTCTTTATTTGCTATCCCCCCCCACAAAAGAGGAGTTTCCCTTTAAAGTGCTTTCACACTCACAGCGCCTGGGCATCGGCAGGAAAACGTCTTTTTTTGCGGCGCTTTACCGTTGTTTTAGCGGTGCGCTTTTCGGACGTGCTTTTAACCCCCGCTAGCGGCCAAAAAAAACGGTTAAAACTGCCCGCAAAGCGCCGCTACATCAGCGGTTTGGCGATGCTGCCCATTGATTTCAATGGGCAGGGGTGCTTTAGGAGCGGTGTATTCACCGCTCCTAATGTGCTGCAAAGAAGCTGCTGGCAGGACTTTTTCTGATGCCCTGCCAGCGCACCACTCCAGTGTGAAAACCCTCGAGCTTTCACACTGGATTGAATGGAGCGGCTCTTTCAGGGCGCTTTGCAGGCACTATTTTTAGTGCTATAGCACCTGCAAAGTGCCTCAATGGGAAAGGGGTCTAAAAGCAGATCTTACAGATAAGGTGAAGGTCTTCTGTAATTTAAAAAAAATTCAAGAACTAAAGTGAGGCTTATAAATTGCAATATTGGACAATTATGCCAATGTATGGTCAACTAAAATTATTATTAGCATATGGTGTTTATTTTTCTCTAATTAAACCTTATCTACTATATTTTCCTTTTCCTGATAGCTAAATCAAATGAATTTATTTTTCTGGAGTTAGCGGAACCTTTTACAATCAAAGAGCAGTCTCTGATGAGCGAAATTATGGTGGAAGCCAGCAAACATGGTTCACCTTCTCTTGCTGAAATGTTTAGCTGGGAGGAAATGTACTCCATGCTTGAGTCCTTACCTTCTGAAGAGTGTTCCTTCAAGTTAAATTGTTATTCTGTTGGATCTCAACCACCTGAGGTAGGCTTCTAATTGAATATATTCTTGATTGAACCCTGATGTATGGAAGATAGGAATGCACTGATATTGGGGACGATGCTAGGCATTTGAGCGAGTATCGGTACTCACCCAAATGCTGGCGATACTGAAAACGATACTTTACAGTGCGATTTGCGTCCATTCAACATGAATGAGCTCAAATCGCACTGCAAAGAATCAAATGCGATTTGAATAGGAATGCATTGTGATTCCTGTCCGAATCACATGCGATTTCCCCCACTGCTTGTGTGTGTGCGTGGAAAGGGATTAAAGCACCATCTAGTGGGCAGTTTAAAAGTTTTGACATTGTTTAAACTGGCGCCAACTGCCTCTGGCTGATCGTGAAGCCCAAGAACCGATCCAGCACTGGCGGCGGCTGGGCAGAGATGAGCGAAGGAAAGATGGCCTTATGGACCGGAGCAATGTTATGACGTCCAAGGCCAATTTTATTTTATAGAGCAAAAGATATATTTTTTTTGTTTGTTTGATCCTTGCTTTCAAAGGCAGAGGAGAGATTTGTGGTCTTTGAGGGCCTGTCGTGCTGTATTGTTATCGCAAGGGATGTTTACATTTCTTGCAATAAAAGTGGTCCAAAATTTTTTTTTTAAAGGGACAGTGTAAAAATTTAATAAAATGGTGCAGTGGTGAAGGCATACGTACGTCACGCCTACATATGTAAACGGTATTCGCACCACACCTGTGAGGTATCGCCACAAAGATCAGAGCGAGAACCATAATTCTAGCACCAGACCTCCTCTGTAATTCTAAACTGGTAACCTGTAGAATTTTTTTTAAATGTCGCCAATGAAGATTTTTAATTACTGCAGTTTGGCGCCATTCCACCAGTGCATGCAATTTTAAAGCATGACATGTTGGGTATCTATTTACTTGGCGTAAAACCATCTTTCATATTTTACAAAAAAATTGGGATATGCGTGTTTTTTTTTTTTTTTTTTTTTTAATTCATTAACCACTTCAGCCCCGGACCATTTGGCTGGCTAAAGACCAGGCCACTTTTGGCGATTCGGCACTGCCTCGCTTTAACTGACAATTGCGCAGTCGTGCGACGTGGCTCCCAAACAAAAATTGATTGGTGGTATTTGATCACCTTTTTGTTTTTTTTTGTTTTTTGCACTATAAACAAAAATAGAGCAACAATTTTTTTTTAAAATACATCTTTTTTACATTTTGCTAGAATAAATATCTCCCAAAAACCAGATCGCGGGACACTGGCGGACATCGAGTGTATATATACGCCCATTTGCACAGCCGTGCCATGCGGTCGGCAATCGGTTAAAGTGTGTTTGTTTTTATTTTTTCCAGAAAAAAAAATTGCCTTTTAAAAAGGCACTGCACAAAAACCGACATAAAAAAATTGCAACAACCACCATTTTATTCTCTAGGACATCTGCTAAATTTTTTATATATATATATATATATATAAAACATTTTTTGGGTGTTCTAACTAATTTTTACAGCAAAAAAAAGATTTTTACTTGCGTAAATGAAAAATGTCAGAAAAAGGCCTGATCAACAAGTGGATATCCAAAATCACAATCTGACATTTGAGAAAATTGTTTTTGGGGTCTTTCATCCTGTTGTTGGGCATCTGGTTATTCTGCAACAAGGTACGACTATTAAATGTTAGCTTCTACTGCTGCCCTATACAGGATAGCTTGCAGTCAGTCCATACATTAAGGGAGGGTATTACTGCTGTTAATAAAAAAAGAGATCTGCTCATCAAAAACTTTAGTGAAACATATATATATATATTTTTTTTTTCCTTTTTTTTTTTTTAGGCCAAGAAAGTAAAATCCACTTATAGACTTATGCAAAAATGGAGTGATGGTCAGTTCTCTCTTTCTATGGTACCTGAGCAACATGATGTATTGGGTGAAGCACACAGAAGTGGAGTTCCTATCAGGTGTGTATTTTCACCAATTGAAATTTTGTTGAGCTTCAGAATGTTCCAGTGTATTGATACAAATGGGGTCTACAAATGAAAGTTCAAAAATCATACTGTCCCCTTTTATTTTTTCATAGCAAATATTGATTTGGACACTTTCGCCTACTTATAAGGCTGCTTATGTTTGCCAAATAATGCGGCAAAATCTATTTTAAAGATTGATACATTTTTTTTTTGTTTGTTTTAAAACATAACTGGGGCAATAGGGTGTGATATCTGTAATTATTTAAACGTTTCCCTAGAAAACATATCATTGCCAAGTTTTCCAGTGTCGCATCACCAGTTTGCTGTTTAATATGTAAATAGGGGAACTTTTTTTTATTGACAAGGAAGAAAAAAAAAAAAAGTGCTTGTACATTATAGGAGTTGAAAGGCATAGATGTCAACCACACTTGCATTGAACATGAAATATGGGACCAGGTACAGAGAAGCACATAATATGTAAAGCATATCCAATTATTATTTTTTTTAACACAAAAAACGTAAAAAAGAAAAAAAAGAGCAAAACAAAACACCCAGAGTTTATTGTGGGACGTTTAGTCAGAAGTCTCCTTTGTCTACTCTCGGATGTGCAACAGAGAAATTCCCAAACTCGGGCTATAACCATAATCACTTTAAGTGGTCTTATAATTGTAATAACCTATCCATCGCCAATTGTGTTGGGGCAAGACTTGTGTTATCAAGCCAGCTTTGCCAAATTATGTTAAATTTGTTTACCGCTTTTCTATGGTGATAAGCCAACTGCTCTCCAAGTAGAAAATAATTAATGTGATCCACTGCACCCTAGACGGTACAGTGGGCACCAACCAAAATCGGGCAATCAGCTTTCTAGCCAGGTATAATAACCTGGACACCATGATATAAATACCTTTCTTGGATACATTTTAGCATTGATTGCGCCCAACAAGCACACCAGAGAATCAAGAGGTATGGGTACTTTGGCTAGATCAGACATAACCTGCAAAATCTCTGCCCAATAGCGGGGAAGTTTTTGGCAGCGCCAGATCATGTATATAAAGTCTCCCCTGACCATCGAGCACTTTGAACATAAGGGAGAGTCCCTTTGGCCCCAATCCTACAGCCTATCAGGGGTGTGATAGGCTCTGTGTAAGATAAATAGTTGGGAGAGTTTATGCACAGCTGACACGGACACCGCAGGGAGCGCCTCTAGGGCCATATCACACTGATCCCCATCTATGGCTCCAATATCAGTGACCCAACAAGCTATACTTTTTAACAATGTGTGATCCTGAATAGAGGACAGCAAAACTGAGCAGGCCCTTAATATCGGACCCTTGCGAGTGGTAGCGTACAGGATTTCACGCAGTAGCGAGGCGCTAGACATAACTAATGAGTGCGTTTGTGTCTGAATTGCGTGTCAGAGTTGAAAATATTGATAGAATGGTTTATTTTGCAGAGAGACCTCTGCACACAGATGATCAAATGCCTTCAGAGTATTACCATTATACAACTGGTGAAAGAACCAGATTCCATGCTGCCTCCATGAGGAGAATCCCTGCAATTTGCACAATTTGGGATAATTAGGATTATTCCACAATGGAGTAAAGTCCATAGGACCTGTGATAGACCATGCCTCCCTGACTGCCTGCCAAACTCTCCTAAGCAAATCCGCCGTTGGAGAGGAAGGGGGAATACCCGGGAGATCCATTTCTACATGAGTCGGCTGTCAAAATATGGTTGGATAGAGAGATCAGTTGAGCTATAGGGTCTGAATTTTCCCCAATTCCCCATCCAGCCAGCTGTTGGGGTTGAGGCGCCAGGAAATACATTTTGTAATGTGTGACTGCTAATCCACCCCAGTCCTTACCATATTGCAAAGTACATAAGCTAATTTGGGCCTGCTTCCTCTTCCATATAAGATCTCTAAATTGGTAGTCAATGCACTTGAACCATTGATTAGATATCCACACAGGGGAGTTATGAAAGATATACAGGAGCTGTGGGGCCCAGATCATCTTTATCAGATTCACTCATCCCACCACCGACAGGCAATTTACACCACTGGCACTTAATTCTTTGTTTATCCTATAGAGGGGTTAAATTGAGCTTTAGATATTCAGATGGATTTGGAGAAACCGCCACTCCTAAATACTTAAATGACAAAGCCACAGCTATCTGGGAGGCATCGGCAGGTAAAAGGCGATACCAGGGGATAGAGAGGCATAAGAATAGATTTAGACCAGTTGATGATAAATCCATAGAATTCACCACATTTTTTGATAGTTTCCAATAAACTTTGAAAAATGATGAGGAAACAAAGCCTGGCACGAGGCGCAGAGTAGAGAACTCGCACCTAGCTAATAAAGTTGTCCCCAAAGTGGGCCAGGATTTCCCAGAGGTAGGGCCACTCCACACTGTCAAATGCTTTGGCAGCATCCAATGAAAGAACAGCCCTACCCCCAAGGTTGTCCGCCAGAATCTGCAAATTGAGGAACAAACGCCTTATATTATTATTTGCATTCAAGTGTTTATGAATGAACCCAGATTAGTCATGGTGGACCAAGTGACCAATCACCCCCGAGAGTCTGTTAGCTAAAACCTGAGCCAGGAGTTCGATGTCCGTATTCAATAGTGAAATAGGATGATATAAGTCTGGTAAGAGTCTGTCCTTGCCCAGCTTGGGGCGCACCACTATAATTGCTTCAATCAGAGAATCAGGTAGGCGACCCACCTCAGCCGCCTCATGGAGAGCACGCAATAACTGTGGGAGAAGAACAGACCCATACCTGGCATACACCTCTGCCGGAAGCCCATCAGATCCTGGGGACTTGTGGTTGGGTGCACTTGCCAAGGCCTCGGTCAACTCCACTATGGTAATCAGAGAATTCACAAGCTCTCAATCCTTAGTAGAAATCTGGGGGAAAAAAGCAGGACTGAAGAAAAACATCTAAATTTAAGAGGTGTAGCTTGAGCTCTGGTGGCATACAAGTCAGTATAGAAATGCTGAAATACATCCAAAAATATCCGTTAACTGTACAAGTCTCTCCACTCAGGGATTGAATCGCAGCTATGGAGGAATCCTCCTGCTGTGCTCTAGCTACCAGTGCCAACAAGTGGCCAGTATTCTCTCCCTCCTCAAAATAATTTTGCTCAAGAAAATATTTTTCTCCGCCACTAATAAGACTACGTTATTATAAATAGACTGGGCCTCAGCCCAGTTAGAGCGATTACGTTGTGATGGGTCAGTCACTAAAGCCTCCTCCATCCACTGTAGTTCAGCACGAACAGTATCCTCCCACCCTCTGTTTCCGTTTAATATTAGGGATTTCTTGAATAATAAGACCCCCCTCAAAAATGCATTGAGAGTGTCCCATATAATTGCAGCACTAGCAGAATTCTTGTCAAGCCGAATAAATTCAGAATTTCTGAGATTCAGAATCTGGAAATAACGTCAACCAGAATGGATTGGCTCGCCAAAGAGGACGAATAGTGAAATCCACAATGCTAGATGCACCCAGAAGGGAGAGTGGTCCGATAGGAGCGGAGGCTCATACGCAGACTCAACCAGATGGGGGACCAAGGCAGCATTTCCCAGTCCCAGGTCTATTCTGAACAATCTACCATGGCATGAATAACGCCTAACGTCAGCATGTCGCTCCCACCGCACATCTCGCAGACTCCATTCAGAAGGCAGGGAGGCAAAAGTAGTCCTGTTGGTGATGGGCGAGTCCCGTGGAACAGTAGAAAATCTATCCAGCTGAGGGTCAAGTACATTATTAAAATCGCCCATGGCCAAAACAGGAGTGTTAGGGTTTAATGCCATGAATTGAGCTAATTTCTTAAGGGGGTCTGAGGAGCAATTCCGGGGGGTGTCGGGGACATAGCTGCAGCAATACATAGGAAGCCCTGAAATTTTACATAGGATAAAAAACATATCTACCATCTCTGTCAATCCGCTGCTCCAAACAAGAAAAAGGAGGTCGTTTTAGACACAAATACACTCTCTCCCCTCAAATGAGTATGTGGAGTGAAACTGTGTAGAGAATTTGCGTGAGCGCAGTAGGCACAGAGTCTGGCTGTAAATGCGTCCAGAAATATCCAGTGCGGCTTTACTCTAGAAAAATATTGGAAAATTGCTCAATGTTTGATATCACTCATACCCCGCACATTCTAAGAAAGGATTAATAAGCCTCTACCAGGGTCATCCAACATCTCGCCATAGTGGAAAGAATAGAGGGATAACAGAGCACCCCCCCCAGCACAAAAACATTACCCACATGGTCAGGCCTCCGCCCCCTAGAGTACTGTTCAATACTTATAGTGAGTAAGTCCACTGTGTCCAAGTGAAAGCAAGTAGAACAAGCGCACCATCGAGCGGTGTGTAGTAGAACAGGCGGCAATAGCAGAACATCTTTGGAGTCCCACCTGTATAAAAAAAAAAAAAAAAAAAAGAGAAGAAGACCAAAGAAAAGATAGCAGTAATAAGACCATAAATGCATTTCTGGATCAACTGGACCCAGTTAGTTAAACAAAACGTTCCCCTTGAGCAAAGGAACATTAAGTCCACACAGGACATTGTTATGGGGGTACCAATGTAGCCCTGGAGGCATACTGAAACAGTACAAAACAGGTTAGCATTGGCTAGCCGAGTAGTGAAAAAAACAGAACAGTTCAAGTCAGCTCCGCCACATAGCCCTTTTGAAAATAGCAGCACCCATGAGGGGGTAAATAGGGCTCATATTCCCTACGGCGGGCGCCATGCCAGATTCTGCTCCTCCCTATCAAGCCAATTCACAGCAAAAGGTAGGATTAAGAACCCGTAGCCCTTTGATATCCAGGAACTTCCCTCTTTGTGTTTTTGTACTTCTGAAAAATCAGGGAACAGGGAGACTTTAGCATTATCCACCTTAAGATTTCCACGGTTCTGGCCTTGGACAGGATAGCATCCCTATCCTTGTAGTTAAGAAGGCGAAACAGGAAAGGCTGTGGTGGGCGCTTTGGGAATCTGAGCCCTTTCCACTGCGAACATAGATGAGAAAGCATCCCGGCCGAAAGTATCAGACAGCCATGTTTCTATGAATGCCACAGGGTTCTTGCCCTCCACTCTTTCAGGGATACCAACCACTTGCACATTTTGGCGGAGGCGGTTTCCATAACCTCCAGCCTGGCTGCATTAGCAGAAGCCATAGACTGGATGTATTTAACATCTCTCTGTAGAGGTTGCCATTCATCTTCCAAGGTACCTCTCCCGGGCAGGTGTGCGCTCCCTCAATTTTTGCATGTCCTGCCTCACCAAAGGAGATTTCCACCTTCATACCCTTCACCTCCCCAGTAAGATCAGCAACAGATGCATTATAGGTAGTGATGGCAGACAGTATCACTCTAAGGGTAGGTTCAGGGTCAGTGCTGGCCTGCAGTTCACTCGCTGCCGTTTTTGGAAGCATGGGACTGTGTACTTTCATTTGATTAGACAGGAGGCTCAGCCAGCAGCAGGGGGATGGAATCTATGTCCTCCGATTTCCAATCTGACTCAATCCCTCCATGATCCAGTGATGGGGGTGGTGGAGGATCCTTTACAACTTTGTAGAAGAGTCTGTGCGGGGGGAATCTTCTACATTGTGACATACAAAAAAATAATAATTCGGGTTTACATCCACTTTAAGTTGTCCAAACACACATTTTTTCTGTTCAGCCTGTTGAACAGAAAAAAAAAACGTATTAAGGCTTCGTGTACACAGGACGTTTTTACAACCTCTCCTGAACGATTTAACTTGACAGATAGTAACCGACGTTTAAAACGTCAGTTTTGCTGCATTTACATGGCGCGTTTTAGAATGAAAAAAAAAAAAAATTCTGTAAATGAAAAGTGGCTAAATGAAAGTTAACGCGTTTACAAGCTGTTACAGGCTTTTGACGTTTCAAATGCCTCTGAACATCCGTCCTGAACACCATTTTTTTTTTTTCCCCCCAAAAAATGCTTCTAAACTCAACTGTCTAGAAACTACTATAAACGACCCTGTGTACATGTACTGATAAGATAACAGAGGAGAGTTCAGGGGCAGATGAAAAAAATGCCGACACACTTGTCCGACAAACGCTCCGACATTGGGAGCTGATGTCGCATGACGTTTAAAAATCAATGTTTTCCTATGCGAGCCACCTTAACTGGTCCGACAAAAGTCGGTCCGACTTTGAAAATGCTCCCTGCACTACTTTGGTCCGACTTTGATCCTACTTCAGCCCATTGAATATCATTGAAGTCGGATCAAAGTAGGATCCTTGTCCTAACCATCCGACTTTTGACATCCGACATGGTGATTACAGCAGCAGTAAAAATAGGATTTTTGTACTCACCGTAAAATCCTTTTCTCTGAAGTCCATGGACACGGCTCCTTTAGTCTTGACAAGTGGGTTATGTTCCGTCTAGTAGGAGAGGACTAGGCAGACATGTTAGATATACAAAAACATGTAATTCTACCAAAGCTGAACAGCCCCGCCCAGGGGGGCGGTTCGTCTAGTCATAACCCCTCACCCTGCACTCAGCAGCTCAGTTAGTCAAAAAAAGCAGTACAAACTCAAACAGGAGGGGTGGGTGCTGTGTCTGTCCATGGACTTCAGAGAAAAGGATTTTACGGCGAGTACAAAAATCCTATATTCTCTTTCGTCCATGGACGGACACAGCTCCTTTAGTCTTGACAAGTGGGACGTCCCCAAGCAGTGTAAAAAAAAAAAAAAAAAAAAAAAAAAACCGAGGGGTGGGAACAGCAAACAAACTTCACCCCAAACAGAGCTCCTCAGAGGAGTTGCAACCTTTAAACAGCTGCCTGCAAAACCTTGCGGCCGAAGCAAGCAGATGCATTCACGTCAACCTTGTAAAATTTAGTGAAGGTGTGAACGGATGACCAGGTCGCCGCCTTACACACCTGTGAGACAATCGCTTGATGTTGAAAAGCCCAGGAGGCACCAATCGACCTGGTCGAATGCGCCGTGACAGGAAAGGGCATAAGCCTGAATCACAATCTGTCTGATCCACCGAGAAATGGTGGCCGACGAGACCGCCAGGCTTTTCTTTGGACCAGTCACTGACACAAACAGTGAGTCTGACCTCTGAAACTGAGTCATAGCAGACAGACAGATACATTCCTTTAGACATGGTACGTGCTCTGCGGGTGTATCGCAACCTCTTTGGGATGCGACGGCCGAGGACACAAGGATGGAAGTACAATGTCCTCATTCAGATGAAAATCCGAAACCACCTTCGGAAGAAACGAAGGCTGCGGGCGTAGCACCGCTTTATCCTTATGGAGGGTGAAGTAGGGGGACTACTCAGAAACCCTCCTGACAGATGTAATGGCCACCAGAAAGGCAACTTTCTGAGAGAGTGTCAAAAGAGGAATCTGATGTTCTCAAAAGGGGAGGTTTCTGAAGTACCGAGAGCACCAGTTTGAAATCCCACGGAGGTAGTGGTGGTCAAACCAGGAGAAGCCACATGTCGGACCCCTTGCACAAATGTACTCACCAGTGAATGAGCCGCCAGTGGTCGTTGAAAGAAAAACAGCCACTGCTGAAATCTGCCCCTTAATGGTGCTTAAAGGAGCACTAAAGCTTTTTTTTTTTTTTGCTTAAAAATAACAAACCTGTTATACTTACCTCCACTGTGCAGCTCGTTTTGCACACAGTGGCCCCGATCCTGGTCTTCTGGGGTCCCTCGGCGGCTGTCTTGGCTCCTCCCCGCAAGGACTCCACACCTTAATGCGAGTGAGCTCGCATGGTGTGGAGTGATTGCGGGCGCGCTCCCGTGATACAGCGGTGGCCATAGCCGCCGACTCTATCACTCGGCCCCGCCCCCCGGCGTGCCGCGTCATTGGATGTGATTGACAGCAGCGCCAGCCAATGGCTGCGCTGCTTTCAATCTATCCAGTGTAGCCAATCGGCGGCCAGGCAGAAAAACAAAGAGGATGACGGGGACGAGCATGGGACTTTCGAGGGGCCAGGTAAGAAAAACGGGGGCTGGGGGGGGGGGGGGGCGGTATTGTCGAATGTTTTTTCACCTTAATGCATAGGATGCATTAAGGTGAAAAAACATGTAACTTTACTACTCCTTTAAGGCAAGTTTCTGATCCACTCCACGCTGTAGAAACAGCAGGATCCTGTAAACCGAATATGCCCGTGGATGCCACTCCATCTCCTCACACAGAGATGTATGCCTGCCACGTGCAATTGGTAGATCTTCCGAGAAGATGACTTCCGTGCCCTCAGCATAGTGGAAATTACTGAATCCGACAGGCCTCGGTCCCTTAGTACCTGGCTTTTAATAGCCATGCTGTTAAAGCCAGGGACTGTAAAGCAGTATGAAGTATGGGACCTTGCGACACTAGGTCCTCCTGCATCGGCAGTCGCCAAGGGGCATCCGCCACCAGGCGCACCAGGTCAGCGTACCAGGGATGCCGAGGCCAATCTGGGGCAATTAGGATTACCGGAATCCCCTCGGTCTCCACTCTGCGGAGCAGACAAGGAAGAAGTTTCAGTGGGGGAAAAGCATAGATCAGCCGATACTGTCACCATGAGGCCACCAACACGTCTGTTGCATCTGCCCAGGGATCTTTTGACCTTGCCACAAACCTCAATACCTTCCGATTTGAGTCGAGAAGCCAGGAGATCCACGTCTGGTGTGCCCCATTTTAGGCAAAGGAGTTGAAACACGTCCTGGTGTAGCGACCATTCTCCTTGGTCCAGCATCTGGCGACTTAGGTAGTCCGCCTGCCAGTTTTCTACGCCCAGAATGTATATGGCCGATAGAGCCGGCACGCTCCTTTCTGCCCACTGCAGGATGTGAGCGACCTCCGATGCTGCTGCCGAGCTCCTTGTTACTCCTTGATGGTTGACATACGCCACTGCTGTGGCGTTGTCCGACTAGATCCTGACTGGACGCCCCTGTAGCCTCTGACCATGTGGAGAGGCACTGCCTGATCGCGCAAAGTTCCAGTACATTGATCGGCAGGTGGGATTTTTCCTGTGTCCAGCGACCTTGTGTCGACTGGACCCCCCAAACACCCCCCCCCCCAACCGGTCAGGCTGGCGTCCGTCGTGATCACCATCCAGTCAAAAGTAAGGAATGACTTTCCGGACTGAATGGCCGGAGAGGTCAGCCACCAGACCAGGGAAGTCCTGACTAGTTGGCTCACCCGGATTTGACAATCCAGGAACAACGGAGACTTGTCCCACTTGGAAAGGATCTCCTTCTGCAAGACTCATGTGGAATTGAGCATACGGTACCGCCTCGAAGCAGGCCACCATGAGACCCAGGACTCGCATGCTAAAGCGCAGCGAAGACCACCTGTGGGATGGCAACAGCTTCACCGCCTTCAAGAGCCTGCAATTTTTCTAAAGGGAGAAAAACCTTTGCCTCCGAGGAGTCCAGGATCAAGCCCAGGTATTTCAGGCGCTGAGTCGGCACCAACACCGACTTCTGGAGGTTCAGTACCCAACCAAATTCTTGAAGGATCTGAATGGCAATCGCTACATCCTCCTCTAATTCTGAGTCTGAAGCAGCTCTCGGAAGGAGGTCGTCCAGGCAGCCTACGATAGCGATACCTCGCTGTCTCAGCAAGGCCAGAATCGGGGCGAGCACCTTGGTGCCGATGCCAGGCCAAAAGGGAGAGCCACAAATAGGTAGTGATCGTCCGACTGCAAAACGCAGAAATCTGATGCATATGGGGACATGCAAGTATGCGTCCTTGATGTCCAAGGACGCTAGAAAATCCCCCGGATGGAGTGCAGCGACCACAGAGCGAACTGATTCCATCCTGAACCTTCGCACCTTTACAAAGGTGTTTAGGGCCTTGAGATCCAGGATTGGATGGACCCCGTCCTCCTTTGGGACTACAAACAGATTGGAGTAAAATCCCTGAAACCTTTCTGGCAGCGGCACAGGTACTATCACCCCGCGCTTCAGCAGGCCCTGCATTGCCCAAAACGGGGCGTTCCGATGAGCTGGAGGAAGATGAAGGTTTGAGGGAAAAAATCTGTTTGGTGGACAAGAAAGAAATTCTATCTTGTACCCTGATGAAACCACTTCGCAAACCCACTGGTCGGAAAGCAGGGAGGTCTGCCGAGCTGCAAACTCGCAAAGGCGACCCCCCCCACCTGAGAGTCGGGCGGGGGCAAACCTTCATGCAGTAGCAGATTTGTTTGCGGACTTGTTTGGCTTGCGAACCCAGGGTCGATTTTGTCCCTCAGCTGGCCCCTTGTCGGCCTGGGAACGCTTACCTGCGGGCCCGGACTGACGAAAAAACTGCTGAGCGGAAAAGGAGGGCCCAGGCCCACTCCTTACCTTTTCTGGATTGTGGGAGCAGTGTGCTCTTACCCCCAGTGACATCCTTAATAATGTCATCCAGCGAGGCTCCAAATAGCCTTCCACCCTGGAAAGGAAAATCAGCCAGAGCCTTCCATGGACCAGCATTTTAGCCAAATCAGGCGACGGTACCAAAGCAGATACTGAGGCCTCGTACACACGGCCGAGATTCTCGTCGAAAAAAACATGTTTTTTTCGACGAGATTCTTGGACAAGAAACTTGTCCCGGCCGAGTGTACACACGCTCGATTCAAAGAACCCGCGGTTCTTTGAATGGAGCGTACGCGGTGACGTCATCGACTACGACGAGCATGCGCTCGTCACATTCGATGCCGTCGCCGCCATCTTGGTATACCCTACGTATGCCTAGGAAGCTACCGCGCATGCGCGGGCTTCCGGGAGGACAGGTAAGTGTACACACACACTCACTTTTCTCGTCTAGAAACATGCAGACGAGAATCTCGACGAGAAAATAGAGAGCAGGATCTCTATTTTCTCGTCGAGATTCTTGTCGCTTTTCTTGACGAGAAACCATACACCCGAACGAATTTCTCGGCAAAAAATCTCTGCCAGCAAGTTTCTTGCTGGTTTTTGCCGAGAAACTCGTTCGTGTGTACGAGGCTTGAGGCTCTAGAAAGCAGGGGAGCTGTGTCCAGGACTGCATCACAGACAAATATTTGAGGCCATGCACCAACTGGTCAGCCATTTCTACGCAGACCGGGGAAACCTGTTGTCTTTCCAACTCCTGGTGCAAAATTTTAGCCCATTCTGTAAGTGTCCGACACCAGAGTCACAGCCAAAACTGTCCGTAATGCAGATCCCAGCATGGTAAACAAGGACCGGGCCACCGCCTCGGATCTCCTATCGGCAGGGTCCTTAATTTCAGGGATCCCCTCAACCGGAATAGTGGTTGCTTTGTTTAACCGGAATACCGGGGGGTCCACAACCAGGGGAGATGCCCATTTTTTCAGGAGGCTCTCCTCAAAAGGGTAACTGACCGCCATGCGTTTTGGAACCGAAAAGGTCCTCTGTGGTTGTTCCCATTCCTTGTCTATAAACGTATCAAAATAAGTTACATAAGGATGCACCTTAGTAGTGCGGGTCGGCTTGTGGGACCCAAAAGGGACCGACACCCCAGTAGATGTCCCAGCCGCATCCTCCAGTTTGAGGGTTTCCTGCACTGCGGAGATAAGTGCTCCAACAAGCGCCTTGTCCTGCGCTGACCCGGACACGGCGTCTTCCTCACTGTCCGAATGGTCCTGGTCTGCATACTCTGACCCTTCAGAACAGGGGTCCCGTTTCACAGCCAGGCTCGAGTCTGAGCTTTCCCCAGAAGATGGTGGGGGGAGGGGCGTTTTTACCCCCCCCCCCTTGCGCCTGCACACCGCTTCCACCCTGGCAACAAATGATTCCAGGACCGCCGACAAAACGTCCGCAGGGGCACCAGGTGCTACCACCGGAATGTCTGGGGAAGAAACGCCAGCTTCTGACGCCATGCTGACCCACACACTTGACAGCCACTCAGGGAACAAGTCAAGGTACAAGAAAAAGGCCCACCCTCCTAGCTGCCCAGACCGAGGGGTATTCCCAGAGGACTCGCTGCCCTGACCCAGGCACTGCTTCAGCGCTGCCGTCCGCTCTAAACTCCTGCACAGTGTGTGCCTGAGGTGATCTGCCGTTCGCGCTGTTCAGAATGACAAACCAGCGCTAGAGGTCCAGCCAATGTAAAAATCCCCACAAAGATGGCCGCCGGTTACCTCAGGAAAAAAGAGCAAGCTACAAGAAAATGGCCAACCGCTGTATTGGCTATAGAAACCGCGCAGCTACAAGAAAATGGCCGCCAGCTGTATTGGCATTAGGAACAACGCGGCTTTCTGAGGTAAAGATAAAAGGCCGCAAAAACACTGGTCCTACGAGCAGAAGCCCCCCACAAGGCAGACCACCCACACTAGAGCAGACCTGGACACACCGCGCAGTCCCCAGCCAGGACTTGGAGCCCCCCCCTCAGGGACCCCCGGTTAGGTACACACCAGGCCCAGCAAAGCATGGGGAGGAGGGATGGACGGGGAGAGAGGAAAGGGAGGAATAGAGACCCCCTAATCGACCACCCCAGGAATGCCCAGCTGTTCGATCCTGCCAAGACAGGAGGAATCTTACTTACCTGTCCCTGCGAGGACTGCTGGACGCATTCCTGACAGACCCATCACCAAGCAGTACGGAGTGGCTGTCGGCCACGGCCCACTGTGACTGGACAGCAGTAGCCCGGTCATATGTGGGCCCCGGAGAATATAGCTCACCGGCCACCCCTGGAGCAAACTGGTTTTGTCGTGGCCGAACCAGCGCGTAGCTAAAGGCCTGCTCACGCTCGATGGCCGGGCTGGGGAGACTACCAGGATCTATATTATCCAGCTTGTCGCCCAGCCGGCAATTGATAGAAGATCTCAGGATCCAAAATTTAAAATAAAAAAATAAAAAAAAAAGTTCTCCAGTACCACTGGGCCCCTAGGGAGCCAGGTCCTTCTACACTAGGCAGAAAACTGAGCTGCTGAGTGCAGGGTGAGGGGGTTATGACCAAAGGGACCCCCCCTGGGCGGGGCTGTTCAGCTTTGGTATAATTACATGTCTGCCTAGTCCTCTCCTAATAGCTGGAACATAACCCACGGCTAAAGGAGCTGTGACCGTCCATTGACGAAAGAGAAAGGAATTTATCTCACACTGGGATTGTTTTGATTGGTTAATAGAAAAGTCATACCATCACAAAGTCAGATCAAAGTAGTATCCTGTTCATTCAAGTCGGATGGATGTAGGACCGATGTAGTACTGATGTCGCACAGCAAATTAGGATGAAAGTCGTATGACTGTCGTGTCGTACCAGTGTGAACCCGGCCTCAACGTCCGTTTTACCAGCAGCAGTGTACATGAGACCTTACAGATTCCCACACCCACACTACACAGCATGGATGGATGAATTTCCCACTACGACTATTGTGTTTTGACGGCCAACCCTGCTAGCTCTCAAAATATGGGAAAAGTATCTGCAACTGATTGAACGTTAGTTCTGTTTGGCTGACTGTTTTCTGCCCAGCTCCTTCGATTTTTCCAGGAGGTGGCCAACAGAACATGTATAAAAAAAAAAAAAAAAGGGAGGATCCTCCTTATACAATCGGTGAAGAATCTATAGTGCCTTTAAAAAAGTATTCATACCCCTTGAAATTTTCCACATTTTGTCATGTTACAACCAAAAACAAATGCATTTTATTGGGATTTTATGTGATGGAACAACACAAAGTGGCACATAATTGTGAAGTGGAAGGAAAATTACATTTTCAAAATGTTTCACAAATATGTAAAAAATAAATAAAAATGCAAGTCTTTTTGGGGATGTCTCTACCAGCTTTGCACATTTAGGGAGTGACATTTGTGCCCATTCTTCTTTGCAAAATAGCTCAAACTGTCAGATTGGATGGAGAGCGTCTGTGAACAGCAATTTAAGTCTTGCCACAGATTCTCAATTGAATTTTTAGGTCTGGACTTTGACTGGGCTATTCTAACACATGAATATGCTTAGATCTAAACCAATGTTTCTCAACTCCAGTCCTCAAGTACCCTCAGCAAGTCATGTTTTCAGGCTTTCCATTATTTTGCACAGGTAATTGCCTTAGTAATTAACCACAGCCGTTTTTATCTGAGTGAAATCCTGAAAACATGACCTGTTGGGGGTACTTGAGGACTGGAGTTGAGAAACCTTGTTCTAAACCATTTCATTTGATCTCTGGCTGTATGTTTAGGGTCATTGTCCTGCTGGAAGGTGAACCTCCGCCACAGTCACAAGTCTTTTGCAGACAGATTTTCTTCTAAGATTGCCCTGTATGTGGCGCCATCCATCTTCCCATCAACTCTGACCAGCTTCCCTGCTGAAGAAAAGCATCCCCACAACATGATTCTGCCACCACTACGTTTCATGGTGGGGATGGGGTGTTCAGAGTAATGTGCAGTTAGTTTTCCGCCAACACACATAGCGTTTTGCTTTTAGGCCAAAAAGTTGAATTTTGGTCTCATCTGACCAGAGCACCTCCTTCCACATGTTTGCTGTGTCCTCCACATGGCTTCACAGGACTTCTTATGGCTTTCTTCTTGCCACTCTTCCATAAAGTGTAAAAAGAAACAAATCCGCGCAATAAACTATAATGTACTACTAAGCAGCTGAACACTAAGGGTCAAATAATCAAAATCCCTGAGTATAACATAAAAATAAATAGTGCAGCGCTTTAAAAGTCCATATATCAAAGATAGAAAAACAGCACAGTAAATCAGTATATAATCCCCGTGATCTTCATAGATGACACATGAACTCTTGATTGCATGCAGGTGGTAACAGACACACACACAGTGAGAGACCTCCACCAACAGATAAATTGGCCGCTCACCTTCCAACATGGACCCTTTAATTATAGAGGGTCACTGAAAAACTTTCCCTTACGGGTTAATCCAAAGCAGATGAAGATGTAAACTTCCCCAAAAGGATTAGGGTCATCAATTCCATATAACATCAGGATCATTCAAAAACTTCCAGGTATTAAGTTCATAGGGCAGTGTTTACATGTGGAAAATATAGAAGCAGACCATAGTGTTTCTCCGTAATAGAAAACAATTTAATGAAAAACGAAAGTAGTGCACTTACATTTAAAAGGCACTAAACCAGTGCCGAGGTACAACAGCGCGTCTGGTGAGACTGTGAATGAACTGCGGGTGACGTCACGAACTTCCCATCCGTACGCACGTTACGTCCCGGTAGGCGGGACTTCATCAGCGGATATGGGAAGAACGCCAGACACCCGCTCTTATAGCAACAAGGCGCCTGTGACTATGGAGACACGATGCAGCGTCACATGACGCCGATAGGGACGTCTGAATCACATGACATCAACCAGGAAGTGTCCCCGTGAGCCAGATATCCACACAAAGACTCCAAAGGCAACCAAAATACATGATAAAAACTTTAAAATAGAAAATATAAATATATATATATCTAAAATTCAACCAGTAAACCAGCCCAGTTGATTAATATAAAATATATGTATATTAATGCAGCAATCAACTCCTACAGTTACTACCGATATGGAGAAAGAGGCTGCTTATACATTGGATAAAAAATAAATAAACAAATCTGGACTGCAGACCTGAATATAGACGTGACATCAACCACAGCCCACAACAATCTCACCAAACCAAAATAAACATACTAAAACAATAATACATTAATAAATCACATATAATAAATGAAAAAAAACATCTACGATCTAATTAACGGTCAGTTATAAAACAATTTATGTCAAATTCGACATTTAACCCGTCAGGGCAAAGAACTCGTGTTTCATGAATCCAATGGGATTCTCTTTTGCTCAGCTGACGGATAAAATTGCCACCTCGCCAATGTCTAGTGACTTTCTCTATGCCCCAGAATCTCAAACCCTTGGGATTTTGTTGGTGGAACTGTTTAAAATGCCTAGAGACATTATGGGTTTTGACCCCCTTTTTAATATTATTAACATGTTCTGCCACACGAACATGTAGAGGTCTCGAGGTTCGGCCTATATATTGGAGTCCGCAATCGCACTCCAGCATATAGACGACCCCCACCGTGGCGCACGTAATCAATTGTTTAATATTGTATTCTTTATTGGTGGCAGATGCCAAAAAAGACTTCCTTTTCTTAAGATTAACTTTGGAGGTCCTGCACGGGACACAACGGCCACATGCGTAAAATCCACCCAGGAATCTAAACATGCTGTTATCTGACGGTACAGGGGGGTTTAGGACACTAGGTGCCAATCGATCTCGCAAGGACGGGGCTTTCTTATAAATGAATTGGGGTTTCTCCGGTAGAACGGGACCAAGAATCTTATCTTGTTTTAAGATGGACCAATTTTTAGCAATAATTTTCTCGAACTTTTTATACTGGACATTGTAGTCCAATATCATTCGAAAATTGTGAGAATCCCCATCAGAAGTTTTACTTCGATCAGTCAATAATGTCTGTCTATCAATCATCTTAACTTGTTCTACCTCTCGGAGCAGAACCTGTTCATCATAACCCTTTTGCACAAATCTAGTGGTCAACACTCGTGATTGGTTTACAAAATCAGATACTTGTGTGCAATTCCGACGCAACCTAATATACTGTCCCCTGGGGATGTTGCACAACCAAGAACGGTGGTGACAACTCCCCAGGGGAATGTACGCATTGCGATCGGTGGGTTTAAAGTGATTGATCAACTTAAAATGATCACTTCCCTTGGTGATGGTAAGATCCAAATAATCAACCTTCTCATTATCTATGGTCCATGTGAGGATAATATTTTTGTTGTTGTCATTAAGATGACTAATGAAAAAATCCAAAGCGGATCTATCACCCTCCCACACCAGGATCAAATCATCAATATAACGAAAATAACAAACTAATTCAGGGGGACGACATGCGAACACTGCCCGTTCCTCCCAGTGGGCCATAAAAATATTGGCCACACTGGGAGCAAAACGGGCCCCCATCGCAACTCCCCTAGTTTGTAAGAAAAAATCCCCATCGTACCAAAAATAGTTCCGGGATAAACAAAAATCCAAACAACTCAAAAGGAACTCCTGATGTCTACCAGACAGCGTAGAGGTGGACAGAGCCCATTCCACAGCCGTCAGTGCATCCTGGTGTCCTATAATGGTGTACAGGGACCCCACGTCTGCTGTCACCAATATACTTTTTTCAGAACACCCCAGAGATTGGAGGATCTGGATAATATGTTTAGTGTCTTTAAGGAATGCTGGCGTTTTAACTACCAGGGGTTGTAAGAATGAATCAATGTATTGCCCTAATCGGGCTGACACTGAGTCAATCCCATTTACTATGGGCCTCCCTGGAGGGTTAACACTGTCTTTATGTAATTTCGGTAGAAAATAAATGATAGGAGTTCTGCAAAACAATGGATCCAGGTAAAGAGCCTCTTTTATGGTCAATATTCCCTGATCTTTACCATCCTCAATGATATGGTGTAACTCATCCTTAAAGGACAACATAGGGTCTGTATGAAGAACTCTATATGTATCCTCATCTGACAATAGGTTACTCATTTCCATTTTATAGTATTCTTTACTCAGGATGACTCACCCTCCTCCTTTGTCCGCTGGACGAATAACAATTTCTTTTCTTTTTTCCAAAGATCCCATACCCCGTTTAATATATTGTGGATCTAATACCTTTTTAATTTTCAATGACTCCAAATCCTTTACTACCATATTCTTGAAGACCTCCATATATTTGCTGTCAACATTAATGGGGTTGAATATTGATTTATTTCGTAAAGAAGAATGGTCACCCCTAACAAGTGGTGTAGCCCTACTAGTGTTGGATAAAAAATATTTTTTCATGTTCAAACTTCTAATATATTTTTGCAAACTTACGTAAGTTTGGAATTTGTTCAAATTTTTGGTTGGGGCAAATTTAAGCCCTCTATCCAGGACTTTGATTTCATCATCATTTAATGTTACCCCACTTAGATTATAAATTCCTGCTCCCGTTATGGTTTCGACCTTTTGTAATCGCCTACCCCCTCTCCTTCCTCTCTGTCTTTTCTTTTTCTTGGGGTACCTACATTGGGCGGTGGATACTGTGGCAATTGTCTCCACCATTCCCCTAGGTTGGGTCTGTGTACAGGGGGTCCAGTTTGGTATCCCCCACGTGACCCTAAAAAATCCCCCCTATCGTGGTCAGAGTGGTTAGCTAACGGTGCAAAACTATTTTGCGTAGGAAACCCCCTATTATGGGGGTAATGGGGCCTCCCTCTATTGGATGGGTCAGCCCCATCTCCAAAATTACGAGAATCTCTCCATGGTTGGGATGCATTCTGATAATAAGATGATGTTGGATAATCATTTTCATAATGGGGGGTTGGTTGATAATTACCTTTACCTCTACCTCTTTTGTTCTTACCCCTTTTGGGGGGACCCCTATTAGGGTAATCATGAGGGGAAGAAAACCTCTCATGTGGGGGAGGTACATCATATTGATACACTGGTTGGTTTCTAGGTGTTGCCATTTTAGTGGCATTGAGAGTTTCGACTGGGGGATTGGCAGTGACATTACCACCACCTATGGGGGGAGCATTCTGCCATTTGAAAATGCTACCTCCAGTGAAATCATCCCAATCCCGTATAAACTTCTTCTTTTTCTTTGTTTGAATCTCAGCATCCCATTTCATAAGCTTATTTTTTAGCTCCCCTGAAAGTTTCAGAAATTCTTCACTTTCTTTATGGGGTTCTAAAAATGAAATGATCTCCCCAATCTGGGAGTCAAGGAGCTTTAATTTTCTTTGTTTCCGAGCCAAAAGAAATTCTATTAGCTCAAACCCTTTTTTGATGAAAAAGCCACTCCACTCAGACATAGAATCATCGTCAAGTAGACCATCATTAGGGGGCACATCCCACCTTAACCTTCTAGGAATAAGCTTGGCAGATAAATACTGTTCAAACGATGTAATATCCCACCAAGTTTTAGTCTTTTTTTCAAAAATATGCCCCAATTTACGAAATGCCTGGGAGATATCATTAATAGGTTCATTAGAAGAATTCCTAGAGAAAACTTCATTAATTTTAACTTCCCGTTTTTCTAAATATTGAAAAACATCCATTATTGCAGCGTGATTGTTGATAACTTGAGAAATCAGAATATGTAAAAAGAAACAAATCCGCGCAATAAACTATAATGTACTACTAAGCAGCTGAACACTAAGGGTCAAATAATCAAAATCCCTGAGTATAACATAAAAATAAATAGTGCAGCGCTTTAAAAGTCCATATATCAAAGATAGAAAAACAGCACAGTAAATCAGTATATAATCCCCGTGATCTTCATAGATGACACATGAACTCTTGATTGCATGCAGGTGGTAACAGACACACACACAGTGAGAGACCTCCACCAACAGATAAATTGGCCGCTCACCTTCCAACATGGACCCTTTAATTATAGAGGGTCACTGAAAAACTTTCCCTTACGGGTTAATCCAAAGCAGATGAAGATGTAAACTTCCCCAAAAGGATTAGGGTCATCAATTCCATATAACATCAGGATCATTCAAAAACTTCCAGGTATTAAGTTCATAGGGCAGTGTTTACATGTGGAAAATATAGAAGCAGACCATAGTGTTTCTCCGTAATAGAAAACAATTTAATGAAAAACGAAAGTAGTGCACTTACATTTAAAAGGCACTAAACCAGTGCCGAGGTACAACAGCGCGTCTGGTGAGACTGTGAATGAACTGCGGGTGACGTCACGAACTTCCCATCCGTACGCACGTTACGTCCCGGTAGGCGGGACTTCATCAGCGGATATGGGAAGAACGCCAGACACCCGCTCTTATAGCAACAAGGCGCCTGTGACTATGGA
The DNA here is from genome assembly GCA_029206835.1 of Rana muscosa. Taxonomy (NCBI): domain Eukaryota; kingdom Metazoa; phylum Chordata; class Amphibia; order Anura; family Ranidae; genus Rana; species Rana muscosa. Next base: position 631,273,132 of record CM055117.1, on the reverse strand, counting down.
GACACGATGCAGCGTCACATGACGCCGATAGGGACGTCTGAATCACATGACATCAACCAGGAAGTGTCCCCGTGAGCCAGATATCCACACAAAGACTCCAAAGGCAACCAAAATACATGATAAAAACTTTAAAATAGAAAATATAAATATATATATATCTAAAATTCAACCAGTAAACCAGCCCAGTTGATTAGTATAAAATATATGTATATTAATGCAGCAATCAACTCCTACAGTTACTACCGATATGGAGAAAGAGGCTGCTTATACATTGGATAAAAAATAAATAAACAAATCTGGACTGCAGACCTGAATATAGACGTGACATCAACCACAGCCCACAACAATCTCACCAAACCAAAATAAACATACTAAAACAATAATACATTAATAAATCACATATAATAAATGAAAAAAAACATCTACGATCTAATTAACGGTCAGTTATAAAACAATTTATGTCAAATTCGACATTTAACCCGTCAGGGCAAAGAACTCGTGTTTCATGAATCCAATGGGATTCTCTTTTGCTCAGCTGACGGATAAAATTGCCACCTCGCCAATGTCTAGTGACTTTCTCTATGCCCCAGAATCTCAAACCCTTGGGATTTTGTTGGTGGAACTGTTTAAAATGCCTAGAGACATTATGGGTTTTGACCCCCTTTTTAATATTATTAACATGTTCTGCCACACGAACATGTAGAGGTCTCGAGGTTCGGCCTATATATTGGAGTCCGCAATCGCACTCCAGCATATAGACGACCCCCACCGTGGCGCACGTAATCAATTGTTTAATATTGTATTCTTTATTGGTGGCAGATGCCAAAAAAGACTTCCTTTTCTTAAGATTAACTTTGGAGGTCCTGCACGGGACACAACGGCCACATGCGTAAAATCCACCCAGGAATCTAAACATGCTGTTATCTGACGGTACAGGGGGGTTTAGGACACTAGGTGCCAATCGATCTCGCAAGGACGGGGCTTTCTTATAAATGAATTGGGGTTTCTCCGGTAGAACGGGACCAAGAATCTTATCTTGTTTTAAGATGGACCAATTTTTAGCAATAATTTTCTCGAACTTTTACTGTGCCCCCTAATGATGGTCTACTTGACGATGATTCTATGTCTGAGTGGAGTGGCTTTGTCATCAAAAAAGGGTTTGAGCTAATAGAATTTCTTTTGGCTCGGAAACAAAGAAAATTAAAGCTCCTTGACTCCCAGATTGGGGAGATCATTTCATTTTTAGAACCCCATAAAGAAAGTGAAGAATTTCTGAAACTTTCAGGGGAGCTAAAAAATAAGCTTATGAAATGGGATGCTGAGATTCAAACAAAGAAAAAGAAGAAGTTTATACGGGATTGGGATGATTTCACTGGAGGTAGCATTTTCAAATGGCAGAATGCTCCCCCCATAGGTGGTGGTAATGTCACTGCCAATCCCCCAGTCGAAACTCTCAATGCCACTAAAATGGCAACACCTAGAAACCAACCAGTGTATCAATATGATGTACCTCCCCCACATGAGAGGTTTTCTTCCCCTCATGATTACCCTAATAGGGGTCCCCCCAAAAGGGGTAAGAACAAAAGAGGTAGAGGTAAAGGTAATTATCAACCAACCCCCCATTATGAAAATGATTATCCAACATCATCTTATTATCAGAATGCATCCCAACCATGGAGAGATTCTCGTAATTTTGGAGATGGGGCTGACCCATCCAATAGAGGGAGGCCCCATTACCCCCAAAATAGGGGGTTTCCTACGCAAAATAGTTTTGCACCGTTAGCTAACCACTCTGACCACGATAGGGGGGATTTTTTAGGGTCACGTGGGGGATACCAAACTGGACCCCCTGTACACAGACCCAACCTAGGGGAATGGTGGAGACAATTGCCACAGTATCCACCGCCCAATGTAGGTACCCCAAGAAAAAGAAAAGACAGAGAGGAAGGAGAGGGGGTAGGCGATTACAAAAGGTCGAAACCATAACGGGAGCAGGAATTTATAATCTAAGTGGGGTAACATTAAATGATGATGAAATCAAAGTCCTGGATAGAGGGCTTAAATTTGCCCCAACCAAAAATTTGAACAAATTCCAAACTTACGTAAGTTTGCAAAAATATATTAGAAGTTTGAACATGAAAAAATATTTTTTATCCAACACTAGTAGGGCTACACCACTTGTTAGGGGTGACCATTCTTCTTTACGAAATAAATCAATATTCAACCCCATTAATGTTGACAGCAAATATATGGAGGTCTTCAAGAATATGGTAGTAAAGGATTTGGAGTCATTGAAAATTAAAAAGGTATTAGATCCACAATATATTAAACGGGGTATGGGATCTTTGGAAAAAAGAAAAGAAATTGTTATTCGTCCAGCGGACAAAGGAGGAGGGTTAGTCATCCTGAGTAAAGAATACTATAAAATGGAAATGAGTAACCTATTGTCAGATGAGGATACATATAGAGTTCTTCATACAGACCCTATGTTGTCCTTTAAGGATGAGTTACACCATATCATTGAGGATGGTAAAGATCAGGGAATATTGACCATAAAAGAGGCTCTTTACCTGGATCCATTGTTTTGCAGAACTCCTATCATTTATTTTCTACCGAAATTACATAAAGACAGTGTTAACCCTCCAGGGAGGCCCATAGTAAATGGGATTGACTCAGTGTCAGCCCGATTAGGGCAATACATTGATTCATTCTTACAACCCCTGGTAGTTAAAACGCCAGCATTCCTTAAAGACACTAAACATATTATCCAGATCCTCCAATCTCTGGGGTGTTCTGAAAAAAGTATATTGGTGACAGCAGACGTGGGGTCCCTGTACACCATTATAGGACACCAGGATGCACTGACGGCTGTGGAATGGGCTCTGTCCACCTCTACGCTGTCTGGTAGACATCAGGAGTTCCTTTTGAGTTGTTTGGATTTTTGTTTATCCCGGAACTATTTTTGGTACGATGGGGATTTTTTCTTACAAACTAGGGGAGTTGCGATGGGGGCCCGTTTTGCTCCCAGTGTGGCCAATATTTTTATGGCCCACTGGGAGGAACGGGCAGTGTTCGCATGTCGTCCCCCTGAATTAGTTTGTTATTTTCGTTATATTGATGATTTGATCCTGGTGTGGGAGGGTGATAGATCCGCTTTGGATTTTTTCATTAGTCATCTTAATGACAACAACAAAAATATTATCCTCACATGGACCATAGATAATGAGAAGGTTGATTATTTGGATCTTACCATCACCAAGGGAAGTGATCATTTTAAGTTGATCAATCACTTTAAACCCACCGATCGCAATGCGTACATTCCCCTGGGGAGTTGTCACCACCGTTCTTGGTTGTGCAACATCCCCAGGGGACAGTATATTAGGTTGCGTCGGAATTGCACACAAGTATCTGATTTTGTAAACCAATCACGAGTGTTGACCACTAGATTTGTGCAAAAGGGTTATGATGAACAGGTTCTGCTCCGAGAGGTAGAACAAGTTAAGATGATTGATAGACAGACATTATTGACTGATCGAAGTAAAACTTCTGATGGGGATTCTCACAATTTTCGAATGATATTGGACTACAATGTCCAGTATAAAAAGTTCGAGAAAATTATTGCTAAAAATTGGTCCATCTTAAAACAAGATAAGATTCTTGGTCCCGTTCTACCGGAGAAACCCCAATTCATTTATAAGAAAGCCCCGTCCTTGCGAGATCGATTGGCACCTAGTGTCCTAAACCCCCCTGTACCGTCAGATAACAGCATGTTTAGATTCCTGGGTGGATTTTACGCATGTGGCCGTTGTGTCCCGTGCAGGACCTCCAAAGTTAATCTTAAGAAAAGGAAGTCTTTTTTGGCATCTGCCACCAATAAAGAATACAATATTAAACAATTGATTACGTGCGCCACGGTGGGGGTCGTCTATATGCTGGAGTGCGATTGCGGACTCCAATATATAGGCCGAACCTCGAGACCTCTACATGTTCGTGTGGCAGAACATGTTAATAATATTAAAAAGGGGGTCAAAACCCATAATGTCTCTAGGCATTTTAAACAGTTCCACCAACAAAATCCCAAGGGTTTGAGATTCTGGGGCATAGAGAAAGTCACTAGACATTGGCGAGGTGGCAATTTTATCCGTCAGCTGAGCAAAAGAGAATCCCATTGGATTCATGAAACACGAGTTCTTTGCCCTGACGGGTTAAATGTCGAATTTGACATAAATTGTTTTATAACTGACCGTTAATTAGATCGTAGATGTTTTTTTTCATTTATTATATGTGATTTATTAATGTATTATTGTTTTAGTATGTTTATTTTGGTTTGGTGAGATTGTTGTGGGCTGTGGTTGATGTCACGTCTATATTCAGGTCTGCAGTCCAGATTTGTTTATTTATTTTTTATCCAATGTATAAGCAGCCTCTTTCTCCATATCGGTAGTAACTGTAGGAGTTGATTGCTGCATTAATATACATATATTTTATATTAATCAACTGGGCTGGTTTACTGGTTGAATTTTAGATATATATATATTTATATTTTCTATTTTAAAGTTTTTATCATGTATTTTGGTTGCCTTTGGAGTCTTTGTGTGGATATCTGGCTCACGGGGACACTTCCTGGTTGATGTCATGTGATTCAGACGTCCCTATCGGCGTCATGTGACGCTGCATCGTGTCTCCATAGTCACAGGCGCCTTGTTGCTATAAGAGCGGGTGTCTGGCGTTCTTCCCATATCCGCTGATGAAGTCCCGCCTACCGGGACGTAACGTGCGTACGGATGGGAAGTTCGTGACGTCACCCGCAGTTCATTCACAGTCTCACCAGACGCGCTGTTGTACCTCGGCACTGGTTTAGTGCCTTTTAAATGTAAGTGCACTACTTTCGTTTTTCATTAAATTGTTTTCTATTACGGAGAAACACTATGGTCTGCTTCTATATTTTCCACATGTAAACACTGCCCTATGAACTTAATACCTGGAAGTTTTTGAATGATCCTGATGTTATATGGAATTGATGACCCTAATCCTTTTGGGGAAGTTTACATCTTCATCTGCTTTGGATTAACCCGTAAGGGAAAGTTTTTCAGTGACCCTCTATAATTAAAGGGTCCATGTTGGAAGGTGAGCGGCCAATTTATCTGTTGGTGGAGGTCTCTCACTGTGTGTGTGTCTGTTACCACCTGCATGCAATCAAGAGTTCATGTGTCATCTATGAAGATCACGGGGATTATATACTGATTTACTGTGCTGTTTTTCTATCTTTGATATATGGACTCTTCCATAAAGGCCAGATTTGTGGAGTGCACGACTAATAGTTGTCCTGTGGACAGATTCTCCCACCTGAGCTGTGGATCTCTGCAGCTCCTTCAGAGTTACCATGGGCCTCTTGGCTGCTTCTCGGATTAATGCTCTCCTTGCAAGCATGTCAGTTTAGGTGGACGGCCATGTCTTGGTAGGTTTGCAGTTGTGCCATACTCTTTCCATTTTCGGATGATGGCTTGAACAGTGCTCTGTGAGATGTTCAAAGCTTGGGATATTTTTTTTTATAACCCAACCCTGCTCTTTTCCACAACTTTAACTCTGACCTGTCTGGTGTGTTCCTTGGCCTTCGTGATGCTGTTTGTTCACTAACAAGCCTGAGGGCTTCACAGAACAGCTGTATTTATACTGAGATTAAAAATTACACACAGGTGGACTCTATTTATAAATTAGTTGACTTCTGAAGGCAATTGGTTCCACTCGGATTTAGTTAGGGGTATCAGAGTAAAAGGGGGCTGAATACGAATGCACGCCACACTTTTCAGATATTTATTTGTAAAAAAAATTTTTTTAACCATTTATAAATTTTCCTTTCACTTCATAATTATGTGCCACTTTGTGTTTAGTCTATCACATAAAATACATTTTATGTTTTTGGTTGCAATGTGGAAAATTTCAAGGGGTATGAATACTTTTTCAAGGCACTGGACCAGAGAACCTGTGACATATAAATGGAGATCTGTGGTCTTGGTATCCGTTTCATGGGCCCCCTTAAGTGGATTCTCTGTTGGTAAAAATTTATAAAATGTGCTTTTGCAGGTAACACTGGCAGATTAGCTTCTGGTCGATGGGAAAATACATACTTGTTGGGGGTGAATGAAGATGCTGCTGCTCTTCACGTTAAGGTTCAGCTAGGTTAACGCTGTTTTGAAATGGCAGAACATGAAAACTAAATACAATACAGGGAACTTAAAAAAACGAAATTTGGTGAATTCAAATCTGTGACATTTGACTAAAGAGCTTTATTTTTCAGATTACTGGTTTATCCTCCTCCCCCAACAAAAGGAGGCCTTGCTGTGAGTAATGAAGATTTGGAGTGTTTGGAGCATGGAGAGTTTCTCAATGATGTTATCATTGATTTTTATCTGAAGTGAGTATCTTTTTGTCTTTCCAGTAACTGTTTTATAGTTAGTGTTGGCTTAAAAAGGTACCATTTTCAGGCATTAATTCTCCAGGGTATCTGCTTTCAAAAAATATTGGTTGTTGCACTTTAATGTTTTACAGCCATTTTTAAAAGGCAATTCTTTTGGAAAAAATACACTTTAATCATGAATTTTAGTGCACACAATTCCCAATTTTTTGGTAAAAATATAAAAGCTGATGTTACTCCAAGTAGATGCCCAACATGTCAAATTTTAAAATTGCGTATGCCTGTGGAACAGCAACAAACTATGGTGCCTACATTTTTTTTTTTCTATTTGGTGACACTTTAAAGGTGTTTACAGGTGACCAGTTCAGAGTTGCACAGAAGGTCTGGCACTAGAATGATTGCTCTCAATCTGACATTCATAGCGATACCTTACGTGTGGTGCGATCACGTTGCATACCAGACTTGCGTATGCATTTGCTTGTGATCATTGGGGGACAAGGCACTTCAATTTTATTTTTTTTAAAGGATATTATTATTACACAGGATTTATATAGCGACAACAGTTTACATTGCTTTACAATGTAAAGGGGGACAATATGATTGACACTAAAGGAAGAGAAGGGCCCTGCTGAAGTGAAGTAGTACTGTACAAAAAGGCAATAGATGTAGGTTTCCCTGAGTAAGTGAGTTTTCATATATGATTTATTTTATAAAAAAAAAAAAAAAAAATTACACCGTCCCTTAATTTTTTTGGATCAACTTGCTATCAATTCAGAATCAACCTGAGCTATTGTGCTAGGATTATTGTTCTCTCTCTGACATTCACAGCGATACTACTGCAGATGCAGCCATGATCCTGGTATAACTGCTTGCTGCCAGGAAGTTTTTATACATACGCTGGGCAGCAAGTGGTTAAACTAGAATGACCTAAAAGAACAAAATGAATAAGGGGGTTGGAGGACTCCAGATATACAGAACGAATAAAAAGATTTAGTTTATTCACTCTAGAGAAGAGGCACTTAAAGGGGGATATGAACACAATGTAGAAATATATCAATGGTAATTATATAAACTGTAAAAATCAGTTTACTGTAAGATGCCTAAAAAGACATGGCTAAAATAGGCTTAATCTTACACTGGGAAAGGGGTTCTTTACTGTTAAATCAGCGGAAGTAGGACTTTGCTGAGAGTGTTGAAAAAAAATAATAATAATTTAGATGCCTTTCTCAGTCAGAACATTATACAGGTATATGGGAATTTTTTAAATGAGAAGTACGGTATGTTGTTGTTTTTAAAAAACACAAATATACTCACCTAGGTGGATGCAGTATCGATCCAATGCTGCATCTGTCCCTCGCTGGCTCTGCAGTGAGAACTGAGCAATCAAACACCACCGATTGCTCAGTTCTCCCCTCCCCTCCTCTCTGAGCAGAGAGCCATGACTGTCAGTCAGTGGCTCTCTGCTTTCCCCTCCAGCGATCACTGCAGTTTTGGGCTGTGGAGGGGGCGAGGGGTTGGCTTAGGCTCTAGGTGGATTGCCGAGAGGCTGAGCCATAAGGTTGGGGATCTTTTCAGAGCCTGGACCTTCTCTGTTACGTCAGCTGGCAGCGGACTTCGGCCCACTGTCATCGGAAAACAGGTCACAGAGGTGCAGAACGACTTGCACTCCTGTGATCCATAGGAGAGGTATAGCCAAAAAGGTTTGGGTATACTTATTTTAAAGTCCATAGGATGTTGATCCAGGAATTTTATCCAATTGCCTGTATGGCGTTAGCAAAACACACACGTTAAAGTCGTGCTGAAGGTTTTTTTACTTTCTATGCATGAAGGTAAACCTTCTGTGTGCTGCGCCCCCTCCCAATCCTTCCCTGAACTCCCTCTGGTTCAGTGATGTTCACGATGGCCTTGGCTATATGGGGACTCTCCCTCATTGGCTGAGACAGCAACAGGAGCCCATTGGCTCTCACTGCCATCGCATGCAGTGGTGCCCCCAGGGCAAGTGGGTTTCTCTGGGGGCACGAGTCAGGAGCGCCGACGAGGGACCCAAAAAGAAGAGTGTTGGAGCTGCTCTGTGCAAAACCATTGCACAGAGCAGGTAAGTATGACATGTTTGTTTTTTGTTTTTTTTAAATAACGAAGCTTTAATATCACTTTAAAAACTTAAAGGGGTTGTAAAGGTTTCGTTTATTTTCTAAATAGGTTCCTTTTAAGCTAGTGCATTGTTGGTTCACTTACCTTTTCCTTAGATTTCCCTTCTAAATACGACACGAGGCTTTGAAATTTTGCAATTTCAGATGAAGTCACACGATTTCAAAGCCACAGAAAACGGAGCCCTCGTTCACATTGACTATGTATGCATTGCACTCCTCCTGTATAGAGGGAAGCTTGAATTTGATTAATGGCACATTAAGCAAGCCAAGCATCAGCAAGTACATTCTGGGGTACTGTGTGTGAATTGTGTCTGCAGTGGATTAAAGTGCATTCAGAAACTGAAATTAACGTGAGAAGTACATGCTGCAAGCTGACTTATGTTTGAAAAACACTAGTTGCCTGGCTTCTAAGCACCTGCTTTGGCTGCCAGATTCAAAAGTCTAATTTTCAAGAATAAAGCTGAGGAATTCATGACCTTTCCCAAAAGTTTGGTATATGCTTGTTCCAAGACAGAGCTATCAATTTCTGGAGGTCAGCAATAGCAAAGCCCCATCTCTGTTGTGAATTAACTAAATGGATAATGGTGTTTACTTCTGAGTCTGTGTGATTATTGCTGACGTGGCAGCTGTTCCTCAAAGCTAATGCTTGCTGGATAATGCACAGGAAAAAAAAAAAAAAAACACTTTACTTAAGTTATACTGATGCATATTATCTAGTCAATGATAAAATTATATTAAAAGTAAAGCATTAAAAAAGGGTATAGTAGACACCGAAAGTGACGATTCTTGTACCCGTCAGAGAAAAGTACTTGAATCTGTCGGTGCCCGCACTGAGGTTAATGCACTGCGCCCATCACCGTGACAGGTGCATGGCTGTTCTAGGGAGGAACAGAGCCTGATGGGGAATTAGTTCCTCATCAAGTCCGATTTACATTTGACTGACAACGTACAAAAGTGGGCGGATCCATAGCCGCTATTCGGGCTTTCTAATCTTCCCAGTGCTGTGCGCTTTCCATAATAAGTAAAGTGGACCTGATAAGGAACACATCTCTCAGTTCCTAACCCACCTAGTTATGTAATTTCCCAGATATGGCCAGGGCCATATTTGGATTAAATGATATCACCACTATTCTCAGCCTCTTTGTTTACATTTAGCTTTTGAGCGGGGGATTTCCCCGGGGGCAGGTGATGGAGCAAAATTATCACATTTATGACAGCTTCCCAGCACAGACATGTGTGTACTGAGGTACCTCTGTACACCAGATCAGAGCAGGTCTTAATTACTCCCAGTTTCCTGAAGTGAGAACTGGTGGCAGTTCTTTAACAATCTGCTTCTGGCTTCTTGAATTTGCTGCATGTTTCGGTAATATTACCGACACTGGCACACATGCTTGCCTGAATGAGCGTTTATAGCTTTATTAAAATTTCCCCAATTAAATTTTTTTTTGCAGATGATCTTTTTTTAGCCGTTTTTATTTCTTGTAGATTTCATTTGTGTCGATTTGCTATACATTTGTCTTTGCTACATTGATAAGCAAAACAAACAATTAAAGATTGACAATCTAATGCCATGTGCTGCCGACTCCAATTGCAGTTTTTATTTTGCCTCCCCCAGGTACCTCATGTTGGAGATATTTCCAAAACCTTTTGCTGACAGATGTCATATATTTAGTAGCTTTTTCTTTAAGTGCTTAACAAGAAAAGAAAACGGTTCAAGTGATAACAATCCAGACAAATCGTAAGTACAGTGCTTATTTTTATTTTTTGTCACTGCTTTACACTTATAGTATTGCAACGTTTGTGATCATATGCAGCAAGTTACAGATCAGTTTTTAACAGACTGAGTTCACACTTATGCAATTCCAGACATCACATGTGATTCGCACAGCATTGCTGTGCACATCATGTCTATGCGGTACGATGCGAATTTAGCCAAACAGTTTGTATGGCTGAAATCGCATCAATAGTGCAGGACCCTTTTTTGTTCCGCACTGGAATTGGATCGCATAGGTGGTCAGACCCATGCGATTCCATCCAATTTAGCAGTTCACACTGCAGTCTGGGGGGGTCATTAACTTTACATTGACGACCGCATCGGTTCGCAAGTGAGCTGCCTACGAGTCGGGAGAGAGGGAGAGGAGGATCGTGGGCTGATGCCACATTTTTACCTTTCTGTATAGTAGCCAAGCTCCAGTGTGTGGAGTTTCCACCTTCTTAATTCTGCTAGCTTGGAAGAGCTCGTTTTGAAAGCTCACACCCGTTTTGTTCTTTGGACTGCAGGGAGAGACTTTGTAGTGCAAGTTCTTTGCATATCTGTGCTTGATTCAGTGGATCCAGTATTGCCCTGCTGCAGTTCGCTGCTCAGTTTTGACTGGGTCCTGCACCACCATCTTAAACCTTCAGCATTGTGAGCTGACCTGCCTCTTCCAGGTTCAGGAAGCCAGCCGATGATGCACGCTAGCTTCTCCTACTGGCCATTGTTTTGTAGCACAGCCTCCAGGGATATCTACATATCCCAGAAAGCTGCAGGAGTAAGAGTTGGATATGTCATTCTCAGCTAGGCCAGATGTAAATATTAAGAAGTACACTGCAACAACAAAGTGGTGGGAGGCGGGGGCAGGTAAACTTGCTAGGAGCGAGTGAGGGTCTGCTTTAATGCTAATGTTAACCAAATCACAGCAGATCATATACAGCTTTATACTGCATGTCTCAAGCAGTACTCATGTCTGATGCTACATGTAGGCATTAGCTTGTGTGTGGCCACCCCAACTAAAGCATTTAAATAAATTGAAGATAAAATAGCCTAAGATGGGATTTTGAGGGCACGATATTTACAACAATAATAAGAATAAAAAAAAAAAAAAAACACACCACCTTTACATTAATCCATAATGGATAAAATACAAACATTTACACAATACTGCAAAAATAAATAAAAAAAATCTAACTAAAATAGAATATCACCTCATGGGCAATAACATTATCATATATATGAATTCTTCTTTGCTCAACACGTTTCTTAGACATAATCCACTTTATCAGGAGCCATCAGTATGGTCTATTGTATGCACTAATAAAAATCTACAATATTCGCAATTAAGAACACATTATACTTTCCCATTGCAATACTATCCCAAGTTCACCAAACACACAACCCGGGGGTACCATGTGCTTGGGTCCATCTGGGGACACTCAGGGCGCCCACCCCACACATCCAACATTGCTGTACCTCCCTTCAAAAAAGAGAACTGATACTATACAGGCAAAAACATAAAATGTCTACCTCAGGATTAAAGTACATAATAGCCCAGAATTGTCTAAATGCATAGAATTTTGAAAATTATCTGAAGCCTCGTACACACAGCCGAGATTCTCGTCGAAAAAAACATGTCGTTTGACGAGATTCTTGGACAAGAAACTTGTCCCGGCCGAGTGTACACACGCTCCTTTCAAAGAACCCGCGGTTCTTTGAATGGAGCGAACGCGGTGACGTCATCGAATACGACGAGCATGCGCTCGTCACTTTCGATGCCGTCGCCGCCATCTTGGTTCACCCTACCTATGCCTAGGAAGCTACCGCGCATGCGTCAAAGTCATTTCGAGCATGCGCGGGCTTCCCGGCGAAAAGGTAAGTGTACACACACACACACACACACACACACACACACACACACACACACACACACACACACACAAATTTTCTCGTCGAGAAACAGGCTGACGAGAATCTCGACGAGAAAATAGAGAGCAGGTTCTCTATTTTCTCGTCGAGATTCTTGTCGCTTTTCTTGACGAGAAACCATACACACGAACGAATTTCTCGGCAAAAAATCTCTGCCAGCAAGTTTCTTGCTGGTTTTTGCCGAGAAACTCGTTCGTGTGTACGAGGCTTAATAATCTTACTGAGACTCAATTTTGGTTATAGGCATGTACCAACACCCAGCCAAATTTCAAAATTCCCGGAGGAACAGCCACAACCTATAAAAAACTGCACCTAAATGTCACCATTTAACCTGATCAAGCATCCTATAAGCAATAGGATAAAGTGGATTAAAGTGTGAGCATAAAGTCTTACCTTTACTCAGTGGCATAAAAACGACTGAAACCTCAAGATGGTCATGGGGGAAAAAAAAATGATGCATCCACAACCGAAACAGTGCTTAAGCCCTGGTTCACACTGGTGTGATTTGACATGTCAAATCGGCAAAATTTGCCGCAAATTGCGGGCAATGGCACCGTCCTAATCGGTGTGACGCTGCATCTGCGGCGCTGCACCGATTACAAAAAGTAGTTTCTGTACTACTTTTTGCGATTTCAGCCGCGATTTACATTGGCATCTGTTTCAGATGTCTTTGAAATCGTGGCTGAAATCGGGACTGCCAGCGGGAGTGAAATAGTGCGAGTTCAGCTGAACTCGCAGGCTTCACTCCCGCAGCCCCAGTGTGAACGTGGGCTAAATGTCATTATATAATTCAAACGAGTCCTATAAGCAATAAAGATGATTTGGCATACAGCCTACAGGTTTACCTTAACCCAGTAGTATAAAACGCCTAACACACCAAAATGACCATCAGTGTACAAGCCAGGGGGGAGGAAATGCTATCAGGTCGTGGGTCACACCTAAATACCTCATAAGTGGCCACAGGTGGAGAGTAAACACTCAGAACTCCTAAGGGCATCCAGCCATATCCAAGATGGCCACAGACGCCTCAGAGACAGTGCACATGCTCCCTCACATGCCCAGTAGGCACTGGCTCCAAAACTAAGGATAGAACCTCACTACTGTGACCCCTAGGTGCCAGAGCTGCACATATTACTGGAAAATTGGAGCATGCGCAGTACGACACCAAAAAGGACAAAAACAGCACCTTCCTAACAGACCCGACAGGACCCAGCCCTCACAAATGAGTGCTCAGCAAACCATGGGCAAGCATACAATGGAATGAAATTATAAATAAATGCACAAAACTCCAACCACAATAGCAGCATATTGCGTTACATATATAAATCTTAAAGTGACCATGTTTTTATTGTAAATTATCTTCAAAGCCTTTTATCGTCAATATATTGACACATTTAGGGATGTGGCACCATTTTTGCAGTAATTTTAGAGGAAGCATTTAAAGCAGCATTAAACTCCCGCTTCACTTTTTTTTTTTTAATGGGTCCCCAGGAGGTTTATGTTGTAATGTGCTAGTATGCAGCGCATATGAGCACTTTGACAGATTTACCTGTTACGTGATGCCCTTCAGCACTGTACTGGCAGTGCTCCAGTTGGCCAGATGCACTGCCATCTTCTCCTGGTCTCCTTTCCAGGTTCTGTCTGTTCAGCAACTTGAATGGCTGAGCTGTGATGACATCACTCCAGTATGTACACACAAGTATCACATCATGACACAGAGTGGGGCTGTAAATATATGCTGAGCTGCGCATTTGCAGCTCAGTGTACAATACAGCTGACCGGCAGAGGGAAGAATTTATGATAGAAGAGACCAATAGGGGGTTATTTACGAAAGGCAAATCCACTTTGCACTAAAAGTGCACTTGGAAGTACAGTCGCTGTAAATCTGAGGGGTAGCTCTGCTGATTTCATCATCCAATCGTGTGCAAGCTAAAATGCTGTTTATTTTCCTTGCATATCCCCCTCAGATCTACAGTGACTGCACTTCCATGTGCACTTTGCACTTGTAGTTTGTACTTGTAGTGCAAAGTGGATTTGCCTTTCGTAAATAACCCTCAGTGTTTCTTCTGTCATAAAAACGCTATCTGTCAGCATTTTTTTTTTATGCGACTTTAAAGCTGGCCATACATTATACAATTTTCTTGTTTCATTTCCTTTTAGATTTACCTTCAACTATGTAGTGCAAGGCCTGCCTGATTGCACACAATTGAAAGTGTTTAGGTTTGACCTCATTATGTGATTTTGGTACAAGAAAATTTGTATAATGACTGACAAGCCTAATTCTGCTTTAAACGTTTGTTTAAAACCAGAATTTTCTGAAGAATTTCAAGTTGCAGTACATTAATAAGTGAACGTTTTATGTGAGGTGAATGTAGATTTGAGAAATATAAATGTTTTTCAGAACGGCAGAGAGAAGGCATCAAAGTGTGAAAAACTGGACTCGTCATGTTGATATCTTTACAAAGGATTTTATCTTTGTGCCAATTAATGAAAAGTAAGTATTTTAGATGCAAAAAGCATTTGATTGTTCTTTTCTCATTACCAGCATAGTACATTGCACCGCTACCATTACATTGTTATAGTAAGGAGCATTAAGTGTCAAAGTGAGATTCAGGTTTTTTTTTTTTTTAACAATTGCAAAGCAAGATACATGAATTCTTTTATTGCAAAGTGTTTAATCACAAATGTCATTCTTAAAGGCATCTCCGCAATGAAACAAGAGGTCAAGGAGGTTTTTTTTTTTGTGTTCACTGAAGAATGGTAAGATAACCATGTTTAAAGCTGCCACTTACATGAGATGGTCCCCTGATTCAGCTGTGTTGGGAGACACTCATCTTTCTTTTGGCAAGCTTTGATAATTGGCCATGCATCTCCCTTGCTCTGTGCAGTAGTTCATATTTAGGCAAACTGTTCATTGTTGGTGTGATCTGAAGATACAACAACATTGACCTCAGCTCACTGCTTAGTTTTTAGGTATTTGACATTTGCCAGACTTTGTAGATTCCAAGGATTATTATTATGTTCAATAAAAAAAAAGAGTCGCAGATTGTACCTCTGTTATGAGAGTCTGTTCTTGGTATGAGGCAAGGATAACATTGGCATTGCTGGGCAGGTATTCTGAGCTTGTAACTGCTATAATTGTATATTGGGACTAGCAAAAATAGAAGCAGGGGCACACTTTTTTGTTTTGCTCTGTGAGTTACTTAGTTTAAAGGTTAACAGAACCTTTATAAAATGTTTGCCTTGCTGCTAACCCTTACCCACCTTCCCATGTTATGTATAATTCCTATTAAGCACCTCTAATTGTGCAATCTTGTCCAAGGGTTTTCTTGACATGAAAACATTACCGCTCTTCCATTGTCTGCACTAAGCCAGCCGACCATGCCATGATGAACTAACGTTTTTCAAGGTTTATGCAGTCAGTCTTGCACTTGCCAATGCTTATTGGACATTGGGCTCCAAGATTCTTGTCAACTTATACACAGAACCTTGTGTGCAAGTGCCTTACAGCTAACCAGTCCACAGTGTATTGCTGTGTACAGCTTCACCGACAGAAAAGCAGACATGGATCCACTAAAAAGGAGTCCAAGTGGTTATCACTTCCGCCTGGCAGCACTAGGGTCATTGTATCGAATCCCAACCATGGCACTACCTGCACAGTTTTCTGTTCTCCCTGTGTGGATTTCCTCTGGGTACTCTGGTTTCCTGCCATACGCCAAAGACATGCTGGTACGTTAATTGGCTCTTGTCTAAATTGGCCCTAGTATGTATAAATGGGAGTTGGGGACCTTTAAAAATTGTAAGCTCCTTGAGGGCAGGGACTGATGTGAATGTATAATAAATATTCAAAGCACATTGATGGTGCTACAAAAGGACCTGTAATATATAACGGGCAGGCCAGCCATTTGCCACAGATCGTGGTTTTTACTTAGCAGAGATGGAGCTCAATACTGCTGAATATCGTTGTCTGCTCCATCATATTCAATTGCAAAATTTAGATATTTTATGGCCAGTTTAGTTATCCTTTTACTTAGTGTATTTTCTTTTTTTAGATCCATTTTCTAAATATGGATTTAGTCTTCCTCCTGTGCACTAACATACACCTTTTAATTTTGTACATTGATACTATTTCTATAACACATTTAATTTTTCTTACAGTTCCCATTGGTACCTTGCAGTGATCTGTTTCCCCTGGCTGGAAAAAGTTGTGTATGAGGACAAGAAAGAACAGGATGTGGTTCCTTATTCAAAAACAAAAGACTGTTCCAGCAGTAGTTCCGTTATTGTATTCAATGACCGCTTGTCAAAGACAGAGGAAGCTGTAGAAGACAGCAACAGTGGATCTGAAGGTGAGCATGTTTTCCTCTCCATTAGGTCCTTTTTACATCAACTGACCAATTGTGTCCACCTGTTCTTCTTTTTTTCCAGGCGGATCAGATCACCCCCACTGTTCTCTATGGAGCAGCGGACATGTGTGGCATCCGATCCGGTTTGCGAAAGATAGATGGTGATCCATTCACCATCCATCTGGCGGATCAGATGACAGTCAGATGGAAACAGACGGGTAGTCTGTTTTCCATCAGACTGCCCCATAGAGAACACCGGGATGTGTCCGCTCTACCTAGCAGAGAGGACATGGACCTGTCATCCACGGGATCAGCAGAGAGATCCCACGCTGAGCAGGCAGATCCTCTTGACGTGTTCCGCTCTGTCTGAAGGGGTCTTAGGCATACCTCAAAGTGGTCTGTGGGTCCCAGAATAACTATCTCACGCTGCACTTTACCCTTCAAGAAATCTGTACAGTTACATATTGTTATCTCTAGTCTGCTGTGCATTCACAAATTAAACATGGCAGTAATCTACAGTAAGTTGAAATGCTAATTTAATCAGCAGTCCAGGACCTTTAGCCTAAACCAATTTCCAGAACTGCAGCTTGCATATCTTGAATTGGCACCATAAAACACATTCATTTTGGTGCAAATTGAATGATGGTATGAGAATATTTAAGAAGCCAAGTCTTGTTACATTTACAGTATTTTTCAATATAATTAGAGGATGCACAAATTTGACATGACTTTTAAATCTTTGTTTAAAACCTTTTTTGTTTTTAGGTTCTTGTAGTTCTGGACGCAGCTCCAATCTTAAATATCCAGTAAGTGGCTGTGGTTTGGTTTGTTCATTTGTATAAAATATGTATACATGCAGGCTTTGTAAATTATGTGTATACTATATAAATGTGATAGTTTTACATACATATTTACTTTAATTCCTGTAAAACATCTAATGCACATATGATCTAATTTATTGTATACAACTATTGACTGCTGTGGTGTAAACTGAACCTGGGCATAGATGGGTAGAAGTTTAGCTGGTTCAGCAGGGACCGGACAAATTGATATGTGTATGGCCCTCCCTGTTTGACAGAAGTCAATTGTTAATCCTGGCGGATCCTTCCCTCCACCTTGCTTGTGTGGATGTAAGAATCTGTTGGCTGAATGATAATTAAAAAAACAAAACACTGTCTATGTCCAGCTTAAATGTTTGCCAAGAGATGTAAATGCACCCCACAGTTGTAGAGTACGGCCTATTTAGAAACACTTTACAGTGATATACATTTGCTTTCAACAGTCAGTATGTGATCAGATTTCCTTAGTTTCCATTTGTCCTAGCAAATCACCACTGTTGGGCCCCTTTCGCACAAGGTGGATCCACTCAGCGGGAGATCGCTCCGTTGATTCCTGCTGAGCAGGCGGATGACATGTCTGTCACTGTGCAGGGATGGACCTGTCAGAATCCGCTGTTCTCTATGGGAAGATCGAATGAAAACAGACAGCATGTCTTTTCAATCCGATCTGCTGGACGGGTGGCAAACATAGCACCATCCGTCTGTTTTCAGCGGATCTTGTCGGATTGGCCAGCATGCAGGTCCGCCTGCCCATACAAGTCAATGGGTGGCCCGCTCAGATCTGCCTGGAAAACGGACAGGCGGGACGATCGTGTGAAAGGGAACTTAATAGAGTGACGTACATTTTTTTGATTTCAGGGAGGAGGCTTTGGAATCTGTCAAGGCAATAGACAGACTAGTTTTCTATGTACATTTTATAGTAATTTTTATACTTTGATATGTATGCAATTTCACAGCATAGAGCTAGTTAAATCTTTATTGCCAGTGATATTTTAAATCGCAGTTCATACTGTGCTGTAGCTTGTAATTTAATATACAAAATAACAGTTTTGACTATTGATCCAGTGAGTATCAGATTGCCCGATTAGCCATTTTCCCCTGTTATTGCAAAATCAACCTTGCTTAAGTTGTTGTTTTTTTTTTTTAACCCTTTCTTCATCCCATCAGCCATCCAGGTGTAGTCCATTCAGCATTACAAGTAACTTAGCTGGCCCAATCAAAAGTAACAACGTTTTCATCCTGGAGTTCCACTTTAAGGCTGGGTTTGCACCTTTGCATTGCTTTAACACGGGGGGGGGGGTTACTTCTGGACCAAGCCTATTTCTGACACTTAAGACGTTAAAAATCATTTTTTTGCTAGAAAATTCCAGACTGGCATTAGCGCTGCTGAATTATGGATTTCAGCTAGTGAATCACTAGTAGGGAAGAAAAATAAACAAATGGCACAAATCTATAGAAAATCCACAATTGCATGAACCTTAACAATGATGGACTGCTAATTATTTTTACACACCTTCCTATAAAATTTCTACCTTTTTATTAAATATATAAAATTAAATAATTATAGTGCCTAATGATAAAGTGCAAATGCTAACACACTATATATGTGTATATATAGACATAAAGTGTGTGTGAATTTACTATGTGTGTCAATGTGTGTGTCACCACAGTATACAATACGAAGATTTCTTTACAAAAGTAAATCTAATAACTGCAACTAACTGCTAATCAGTGCAAACAAAAAAAGTACATAAGTGAATTTTTTTATTTTTTTTTAAATGTGTCCCAAATTACAAAAATCCAAGGGGAAAAAAAAGCCTGAAAAATTTAAATCTCTCCAAATGCATGTGCCAAACAAAATCCAACGAAAAAAAACCTGATTCAACAATTCACGTGTTCAAATATGTGATGTGCTCCTTCATCAATAAAGTCCTAAAATGACTCAGAGGCTGTGGCTGGTCAGATTATAAAACCAGCAATAATGCGGTGTCTGTATAATTGGGAAGATCCACTTTCCACTCTGCTGATTTCCACTGTATCCACCTGTCAGTTTCTCTCCTGTATTGAACAGCAGATAACTATGGGGAAGAAAGAAGAGAAGTCTCCATAGCGTAATCTCATGTTTTTTTAAAAAGGTTTTATTGTTTAAAACACACACACACACTTCTTGAGTGTCAGCCCGTCACTAGGGAACAATTGCGTGTTGTTACAATTAATCTCTCTGCTTCTTGCTGTAATCCAAAGCTACGAGCCTTATTACAAGAACTTGATGGTGTCACCGCCCTAGCCCCGCTCTAATTTTGTAGTGCAACGTCCTCACGGTGCGGCAGGACGATGTTTCACAACAAAACTAGTAGAGCAGTTAAGAATAGCACCCCAACACACATACAGTAGATTCCAATGTGATTGTGCTACAGTGCACCACTACACACATCATGCAATGTGAATGAGGCTTCTCAACGTCCTTCTCTTGTTGCTTCCTCTGGAATGGGGCACAGAAGATTTTACCCATGTATCAAGGCGACTGTGTAATGCGCTCTTCCCCAAAAAAAAAAAAGTCCTCCGGAGGCACTAGTGGGGCAAGCTTCGAAGGCACCAGTATAGACCATGACAATATAATCTCCATTGTGTGTGATAGATATATTTATAGTGTGTGTGTGTGTACACACATTAGTAAAAAAAAGTTCAATGTGCCAAGTTTCTAATGGACAAAATTTGGGATCTAATTTCCTAATGAATTATAATCTCACTGATTGCGATTATCTAGTGTGTATTGTATCCAAAGTAATGCCAAAATAAATGTGTCAGTGCTAATATGAAAATTCCTTGCTACTAGTATCAACCCAATCTGTTGAGTTAATTAAAATCTACTAATAAAGTGCCGTGCAATTAGATTGTGCAATATAATAAATATACAATAGTGCAATACAGTCAGACTGTCTGTGTGGGCTGAAGACCTGATTAGGCAACCATCTATACAGGAGAGTTACGTCAGCAGTGGAATGGATATCTGTTATATTAGTCCTCAGAGACTAAAGAGTTTGACAGAGCTTCAGTGTGAGATCACATACTCTCAGGTGAGCACACATCTAATGGGGGTAGCACAAGGGTGTGTTAACACATGTATGAAGGCATAAGAAGGCACCTTTTGGATGTTTCAGATTACTGCACTTAATTGAAGCTCTCTGTTTTGACTTTACATATTGGAGAAACTATATGGACCAATTTGTTGTTTTGCACTATTGTATGTTCATTATATTGCACGGCACTTTATAACTTTATTTAAGTAATTTTATTAGTAGATTGGAACAAAGTGACTCACCAGATTGGGTTGATACTAGTAGAAAGGAGTTATTGTATTAGCACTGACCATCTATTTTGGCATTACTTTGCTTTAAATGTTACCGGTATCTAGTGTGTTAAATAATTTTTATAGATAAAAATAAAACTTTATTAGGGAATTAGACCCCAAAAATGTTTTACACAAAAGTATGGGAATGTTTTAAGTGCTGCCCGCTTATAAACTACATAAATACCAGTTGCTCGCAAGAGTTCAAATAATATTTTGAGAAAATATTACTCCCCACATAACTGGAGGCATATGCCCTGTACACACGAGCGGAATTTCCGTCAGGAAAAAAGTTGGATGGTTTTTCTGACGGAATTCCGCTCAAGCTTGGCTTGCATACACACGGTCACACAAAAGTTCTGACCTTTTGAGCGTTCAGACCGCGGTTACGTACAGCGATGCGAGAAAAAGGTTCAATGCTTCCGAGCATGGGTGTTTTTTTCCCCATCGGAAATGCATACAGACGAACGGATTTTCCGATAGGAAATTTTTCCGTAGGAAAATTTGAGAGCCTGCTCTCAAACATTTGCTGACGGAAATTCCGACAGCAAGTCTGATGGAGCATACACACGGTCGGAATTTCCGATGAAAAGCTCAGACTTTTGCTGGCAGAAATTCGGCTCATGTGTATGGGGCATTAGATGGTCGGTGTTCCCTACATGCAGTCCACAAGTTAATAGAAGTTTAAACCAGGTATGTATCTTAATATCCTGCGATGCATGCCATTTCCCTTGGGAATCGGGGTGTAAATTTTTTTGTCTCAATTGAACCCACTGGTTGGTCCAACTAGTTCACAAGCTTCATTGGGCATGACTTATAATGAGCATGTCAGGCAGAAAAGGGGCTAAGTGAGCTTAACAAGTGATGGAGGATTATTTGAGCCTTATTGTGATAGACTAGTATAAAATCCAATATGTAGTCTAAATAAAGTAGATTAGAATTGGTTATAAAATATAAATATCTTGTAACTTTCTGAAATGCAGTTACTGTACTAACTGATGCTATGACCAGGGTTTAACTCCTAAATAAATGGTCAGAGCATACTTTGTGTGACTTTAACGTTTTGTGTTTGTTTTTGTAGAAACCAAAAGAAAGTCACATTGGCAAAGTGTGCAAAAGGTAACAATCTATTTTTGCTTTTTCATTGTACATGGCCCATGGCATCTTTTCATTAGCTTAACCAATTGTTTTATGAGAATTCAAATTGGTATCAATTATGCCAACTTGATCTTGTATGTATTCGATATTAAATCCCATTTCTGATCTTCATGCCTGTATAGGGCCACCTTTAAATTTGGACAGTTCCTTAATATATTCGTAACAGTTTTAAATGTTTTCACAATGTGTCTCGTGAAAGAGTGTTGTATACACTACTCTTTTGCTTCTATAGCATATGTTTAGACGTGTTTCTTTTTTCCACGGCATGCAGGCCATGCATTCTGATCTTTGATTCTTTGACAACGGGATCAGTGAGGACTACTGTACAAGTCTTAAGAGAGTAAGTGACTTTCTTACTACCATCTAAAGATTGTGAGCCAATATGACATTTGAGTTAGATTTTTTTTTTTTTTTCAACTTGTATGGAAACACAAGGTACTCTTCCATTGACATTGCAGAGACCTGAACACCCTAAAGATATAAAAAGCAGATGAGCAATTTAACCATTTTGTTTTTGCCTGAAACTGATATTATGGTAAAAGCAATCTTAGGAAATAAATTTTTTTTCTGTAAGGGCACAAAAAATTAATTCTCCTCTATGTGCCCTGTTCACACCACAACACTGGTATCACATGCAGATTTTTTTTCTGCACAGGAATCTGCAACATGTATGCAGTTTCTGCTGGAACAAACACATGGCGTCAGCACTGTGGTGTGAACAGGGCACATAACTGACACGCATGAATGTAAACTCGTGTTTTTTCAGTTTTCATGTATGGTGTGAACAAGCCCTAACTCCACTTAGGAGGGGGGGGGGGGGGATGGAAATAGCTGATATATACAATTTCTACACAAGCCATAATTGGAATTGAATTTATTTTATTTTTTAAATCACAAAGCCTTTCCTATCTGCAGCACTGTAATTTTCAGAAAAATTCAATGCAATATGGCAACCTGTAGGTGTTCTGTATACCATAACAAAAAAAGTAATTTCCTGCTTGTGTGATTGGCTTGCTGATTTTTCCCCAGAAGTCTGCACAAAGGTTAGGTTTGCATGAGTTTGGCTGCAGGAAGGCATGTAATTATACGCTTTACCGCAGCCACAGAAAAAACGTAATGCAGTTTAGGAGATCCATGGGGGTACCATTAATCCTAATGACATCGCCACACACTGGAAACCACAGTGCAATTTCCCAGACTGCACTATGTGGTTTCACTGTGGCCGCATTTTCTGAAAAGGTGCAGGAACCATTTCCCTGCATTTCCAGTGGGTACATCAGGCCGTGGGGAAACTGCATGATGTGAACCAGGGCTCTGATACAAGTCAGATTTTAGGCATCCTCTGCAACAAAGGTTAATCATGTCTAAAAGGGATTCAGACCCTGCATTTTCATACTAGAACACTGCAAGTGCATTAGCTGAATAATGAAAGTCACTCCCATTCAGATTCACTCTGCAGAAAATAAACCGCATTTTTCAGAGGCGAAATAGGACTAGACAAAATTTGATAAAATCCCTGCTATGTACATTGATCACCTAGACAGGATTGTTGTTTTTTCCTCCCTCAACAAAAGTGGAGTTATTCTTTAATAAGCAATAATAAGTAAATACTAGGCCATGCTTGTATGACACTATTACTGTCCTGTATATACACACACACCAGTTTGTTGCCTTCATAATTTTGTTTTTCCTTTTTGATAGATATTTGAAGGTGGAGTGTCGAGTAAAAAAAAAATTGCAAAGGGAATTCAGCAGGTCCTCTATGAGAGAACTTATTCCTAAAGTACCAAAGCAGAACAACAGCACAGACTGTGGCTTGTACCTCTTGCAATATGTAGAAAGCTTCTCTCAGGTGGGTTTAAAAAGAGAAAGTAGTTAAAGACTGAGCTTTGAGGATATACACAGCTGCTGGCACTTTACTAGACATAAAGTAGTGCATAAAACATGGTTTATACAATATAGTGCAACGCTAAAAAAAAAAAAAAAAAAACACCAAAAAAGTGATACCAAAGTGTGGCTCAAAGGTATGAACCCTAAAGAAGACGTAATACAGTATCTCACATTAGTGAGTACACCCCTCACATTTGTGTAAATATTTTATTCCATATATGTTTATATGTGACAACACTGGAAAACATAGGTCATCGGCGCATGCGCAGTACAGAAATGGCCCTCCGTGCCGTTTCTTCCCCAGTGAGTGGTGGCTCCCACGCACATGCGCGGGAGCGACGTCACAATGCATACTAGCCCATTATGCTTTTACTTTGCAAGGGGTTTACTTCCTCTTTAAGGCAATGCACAGGAAATTTGAGTATTTGTAGGCCCAGGGTTATAGGCTAGTATCTTCAGGTGATTGGACACTGGAAAAGTTTGAGGGCATGTCCTTTGGATGCCTCACCTATAACCCTGCCCTACTCCAGGAGTCGTTTGAGGTGATGAGCTTCTTCTCCCTTACAGAGAAATCACTATGAGCTTAAAGCATAAGTTCACGGTCAAATAATAACTACATTTTATTTTGGAACCTGCAGAGCGTTTCACCTGCAACCAGCCGGTCTTGTGTGCAAGGTCAGACACCTGCAGCTCATACCTGTATTACGGGCTGTTCGAAATGTCAATGAACTACGAGAGAGCTTACCAGCGTCCTCATGGTTCGTTAACCTCTTCCGGACCAGCCGCCGCAGTTTTACTGTGGCAGGTTGGCTCCCCTGGGCGAACGACATTACCTTGCGTCACTTCGCCTTTTGGCCACTAAGGGGCTCGCCGCCAATGCGAGTGCCCGGTGGGCGCGTTGACCACCCACGATCGCTTATGACAGAGCGAGAATGTGTGTGTGTGTGTGTGTAAACACACACACACACAAACGGTTATCTCAGGGAAGAGAAGGGCGATCATGCTAAATATGAACACCGATCTCTCCTCCCCAAGTCAGTCCCAACCCCCCCACAGTTGGAACACACACACACACACACACTTAACCCCTTGATCGCCCACTAGTGTTAACCCCTTCCCGTGACATTTATACAGCGATCGGTGCTATAAAAAAAAAAAAATGCACTGATCGCTGTATAAATGTCAATGGTCCCAAAAATGTGTCAAGTGTCCGCCGCAATGTCAGTCCCGATTAATGTAAATCGCAGATCGCCGCCATTACTAGTAAAATAAAAAAAATGCCATAAATCCTCTTTTGTAGACGCTTTAACTTTTGCACAAATCAATATACGCTTATTGCGATTTTTTTTTTTTTTTTTTTAAACCAAAAATAAAAATATTTATCGGTCTAAACTGAGGAAGAAATTAATTTTTTTAAAATTTGGAGATATTTGTTAGAGCAAAAAAGTTTAAAAATTGTCGCTCTTATTTTGTTTTAGCGCAAAAAGTAAAAACCGCAGAGATGATCAAATACCACCAAAAGAAAACCATTTGTGGGGGAAAAAAAAAACCCATTTTGTTTGGGCACGTCGCACAATTGTCCGTTAAAGTGACGCAGTGCCGTATCGCAATAATTGGCTTGGTCAGGAAAGGAAGGGGGTAAATACTTCCGGGGCTGAAGTGGTTAACTAATTTTCTATTACAGCAATGAAGGCAGTGCAAACTCATTAAAATTTTGGGAGCCCTACCTTTACCCCACACCATGGGGATTGCCTGTAAGGTTGCTTCGGGCATTGTATCCTGCACAGGCATTCACCTTGGCATTTAGTGCAACAGGTCTAGTGAGCTAAGAATACTTAGCTTTACACCAACTGTCGACGCCCACAAGGTCCCTCGTTAGCATCTTGTGCCTGGCTTCTTCAGGGTGCCGGTCTTCAGCTGTCTTGATTGACATGGGATGATGTCACACCTAGCACACTGGAATCATGGCAGAAATGTAAACTAAAGCCTCGTACACATGACCAGTTTTCTAGTGCATGTGTACGAGGCTTTCAGGTTTCTCGTCCAGAAAACTGGCCAGAATCTCAATGAGAAAAAAGACCTGCTTTCTTTTTTCTCGTCAGACTATTTGGACGAGAAAAACGTTTGTGTGTATGCTTTTCCCAAGTATTCAAAAACCACGCATGGTCAGAAGAATGAGACAGGAGCGCACCTTCTTGTAAAACTAGCGTTCGTAATGGAGATAGCACATTTGTCATGCTGTAACGAACTGAAAAGCGCGAATCTTCTCTCCCCAAACTTTTACTAACACGCAGTAACGTGAGCTCAGCAAAAGCAGCCCAAGGGGTGGCGCCGTTGGAATAGAACTTCCCCTTTATACTGCCGTTGTACGTGACCGCGCTTTACAACAACGAGATTTTGGATTGACAGTGTGTATGCCAGGAAAGCTTGACCAGAATCTCGTCAAGCTTGACAAACCCGTTGAGAAAAATTACTTTATTTGCAACAAGATTCTCGGCTTGAGATGCACAGCTAGGTATACATTTTGCAGAAGATTGCAAAACAAAGAGGTACGTTTCTTTTATTGAAGAAGAGACATTGCATTTCTCTTCTGGAAGAGCCTGCCTGTTCATAATTTTTTTTTTCAACTTTAGTTCTGCTATAATATCTGGCCTTGGCCATCACTTTTACAGCACAGAGTGGAAGATGGAGGGACAGCACTGTTACACAGTGCTGTCATTATCCCTTCTTCATTATGCATATAAGAGAAGAGACTGGATGGATGAGTTAAAAAGATTTAGAAATATTTTGATGCATAGGCAAGATCACAGTAATTTAGCAGTCTGGAGTTTTTATTTAATGCTATTTATTTTTATGCTTCTTATTAAATTTCTAATGGTCATGGTTGTAAATATGCTGCATTTCTAACTGTTATCTTCATCAAAATTGTCTTGTAGAAACCAATTGAAAACTTTGAGACTCCGTTGCATTTGGAGAACTGGTTTCCCACCTGCGCAGTGAGAACTAAGCGAGAAAAGATCAGAGACTTAATTCTTCGGCTACATGTAGAACAAACAAAGAAGAAGAGTTAATAAAGCTTCCGTACAGCCTTGTTCTATAACTTTATTTACATGAATGACTGTTTCTCCTGAATGAAGACTATAGGAAGTCTCATTCAGATGGGTGTTGATGCTGTATGCTGGGAATGAGTCATTTGATTGTGTGTCCCTAACTGCTGGCAGATGCTAAGCACAGGCTGTCCATTCAATTCTTAAGACACTGTGGCTGCATGGATTTGTCCTAATGCGACAGCTGTGCAGATGTGGGCGAGTGTCCTTCAATGCACACAATCTGCATTCAGGGCCATTCTCCTGCACCTGGATGCCTGTAGCATTAGGACAGGCGGCTGTGCCCATCCCAACAGACTTGAATGGGCTGCATGCAGCACCTGCTGGCTAGAGGTGCATAAACAAAGGGGCGGTTCACAGTGTGCAGCAATCGGCCCCCCTGTGAGCAAGGTTAACGACGTTCTGAAACATGTTGCCATTATTTATATTCTAGATATTTAAATTAAATAAAATGTAAATATTGATATGTCGTTTGTAAGTAAGCTGTATACATTTTTTACATGTTCTATTACTACTTCAATAGTAAATTTATAAAGGGTTTCCCAACTGATACTTGGAGTGTTTTTTCATACCAGTATAGGACAATAAAATTATCTCAAAAGCACATAGGCTGCTTTCACACTGCGGCGATTTACTGCTGTTTCTGCGGAGGTGTTCGGCCGCTAGCAGGGCACTTTTAACACCCGCTAGCGGCCGAAAAGCTGAGTTAAACTTACCGGAAACTCCTTTTCTGAGAGTCTTCCAGGACAGCCCATGAGACCTAGGGCTCCTCCTACCAGGACAGGAAACACGTTACCCCCACCAGATAAAAGGGCGGTCCTCCAGGCCCCACATCAGTCTTCTCGAGAACCGTAGGACAACCCTGAAAAACACATGCAGAATATACATAACTTCCAGACAAAACCGGGTGGGAATCCGGCTGTCCTGGAAGAATCTCCGAAAAGGAGTTACCGGTAAGTCTAACTGGGCTTTTCTCTCAAGCGTCTTCCAGGGCAGCCCATGAGACGATGAGCCAGAACTTGCCAGTCTAGGGTGGGACAACTGCCTGAAGGACCTTTCGACCAAACGCCTGCTCCTGCGCAGATAGGAGATCCAGGCGATAATGTTTCATGAAGGCCGAAAAACTGGACCATGTGGCAGCCTTGCAAATTTGTTCTGGTGAGGCACCAGCCCTCTCAGCCCAAGACGCAGACAAGGCTCTTGTTGAATGCGCAGTGACAAAAGGTGGAGGAACTTCTCTAATTTTGTAAGCTTCAGAGATGGCTTGCTTTATCCATCTAGCCAATGTGGCTTTAGATGCACTCTTACCTCTGTGCGTACCTGAAAAAAGGACAAACAAGGCGTCTGTTTTCCTAAAGGTCCTGGTGACCTCAAGGTAGACGAGGAGAATTCTCACATCTAAAAAAACTAAACTTCCTTTCTTGTTCGCCCTGTGGCAAACTACAAAAGGTTGGCAGTACAATGTCCTGAGATCTGTGGAACGTACTGGCCACTTTAGGCAAAAAAACCTGGATCAGTTCTCAAAACACGATCCTCAAAAAATTGTGAGGCACGGCTCCCTCACTGAGGAGGCCTGTAACTCGCTAACCCTACGAGCTGAGGTAATTGCTACCAAAAAAATGTTTTTAAAGTAAGTAACTTAACCGAAATATCCTCTAGGGGCTCAAAAGGAAATTCTACCAGAGTTTGAAGCACCAGGGACAGGTCCCAAGTTGGACAACTTCTCACCACTACTGGCCTGGCCCTAGAAATGGATTTGAAAAATCTAGCTATAGTGGGATTTTCCAAGAGAGAAAACTGGAGGAAAAAACACTAATAGCTGCCGCCTGTACCTTTTTTAAAAGGTACTAACCGAAAGACCTTTGTCGACACCCTCTTGGAAAAATTCCAAAATAATGATTTTCAGATAACCATGAATTAAACTTTTTCCAAACTTTGGAATAAATGGCTCTAGTTACTGGTTTTCTGCAATTTACCAAAGTCTTGACTACTTTGTCAGAGAACCCCTGGGCACTTAGTATCTTTTCTTCAGATACCAAGCCATCAAGTTTAAGGAAACCACCTGTGGGTGTGGCACTGGACCCTGCGATAGCAAGTCCTCTCTCTTCGGAAGTCTTAGTGGAGGCTCTGAGACCAGAGTCTGAAGCAGGGAAAACCATGGCCTCCTGGGCCAAAAAGGGGCGATCAGAATGAGGTCTTTCTCATAGGAGAAACTTCCAGAATAAGTCTGATCGGCGGGAAGGCGTAACAAAGGCCGAATGGCCACGGATTCGCCAGAGCATCGATCCCTAATGCTTGATCTGCTGGGTTCAAAGAAAAGAACCCCTCTGTCTTGTGGTTGTCCTGGTTTGCGAACAGATCCGCTTCAGGACAACCCCATTTGTCGGTGAGCTCCGCAAATACCTCGGGATGAAGAGACCAATTGTCTCGATCCACCCTGTAGCGACTGAGATAGTCTGCAAAGCAGTTTTGAGTCCCTTTCAGGTGTAATGCTGTAATTGAGGCAAGATTCCCTTCTGCCCATGACAAAATCTCCTGAGCAATAGATTGAAGAATCCGACTCCTCCGTACCTCCCTGCTTGTGGAGGTAGAAAAAAAAAAAAAAGATAGGTGGGACTTTAAATGAGACACAGAAGACGTGTCTCCATCCCTAATTGGGTTATATAAAGGAAGGAAAAGTTCAGGACTTTAAATGAGGCATATGACAGACCATATATGTAAAAAAGTATAAAAGTATTTATTGACACTGAGTATATTTGTACATGATACATACATGCAGAGTAGAACTGTATACATAACATAGATACATTAAAGATATGAAGAGAAACATGATATTTATTAAGGTCATGACTGCATTTAATGAAACCCGATGCGTTTCATGGTATAAAACCACTCTTCGGGGGCGAATGCGTCTGTCTATGAAGGACAAAAAAAAAAAAAAAAAAAAAAAAAACACGAGAAAGTAATATCTGCATATATAGGTATATGGTGAGTGGAATTGGAATATTAAATCCCGCATGACTTGCATGGAGCCAGTAAACCGGGCACATGTGGTCCAGCCAGGGTGCCGTATGATGGCCTGTCCCAGGAGCTGAGGAGGGCAAGCTGCAGAGGGCGCACAAGCGCACACAAATCCCAATAAATGAACACCTCTGAGTATTGAGTAAAGGTGCATGACTCCAGAGTCTAAAAAAAAATATGTATGCAGTGTGAGAATCTCACATGTAGCGTAGAAATATAAAGAATGGAGATGAGCACCTGACACCAAAAAGGTGGTGAAGATTATGTGTACAGGAGTGTAGGATGTGCAGGTGAGAGAGATGGGGGACTAGCAGGGTAGTGAGGATAGGGCTGTAGCAGCAGGGGTGCAAAGGTAAAGGGTGCCCCATGTTAAATAACCATGGGGACAAAAGAGTGTGAGGGAGGTAATGGGTATACCAACCGCTGTGACTAAACCAACAAACATTACCTAGTAGTGATGGTTGAATGAATGTGAGGAGTATCCGTAAAGTGCTGTGCAAGTGAATGGATGTAATCATGAGATCTATTTATGTGCGCGCACAGCCCAACCAACGTCACATGGGCATGACGAGAGGAGGAGGGGCAGCCACATGTGGGCGGTAAATTACCGCCCACATGTGGCGCCAAAACATCTCCCACATGAGTCAGCCAAGATGGATGGGATGCACATATGGTGGCGCCAAAGAATGACGTCACACATGAGCGTCAGGGCGTGACGTTGATGCGTGGTGATCATACTGCCCAGTCGTCCATGTCCCGCCTCTGGTATGAGTATGGGAGGGGGACACCACGCATCGACGTCACGCCCTGACGCTCGTGTGACGTCATTTTTTGGCGCCACCATATGTGCGTCCCATCCATCTTGGCTGACTCATGTGGGAGATGTTTTGGCGCCACATGTGGGCGGTAATTTACCGCCGACATGTGGCTGCCCCTCCCCCTTCATCATGCCCACGTGACGTTGGTTGGGCTGTGCGCGCACGCGCACATAAATAGATCTCATGGTTACATCCATTCACTTGCACACCACTTTTACAGATACTCCTCACATTCATTCAACCATCACTACTAGGTAATGTTTGTTGGTTTAGTCACAGCGGTTGGTATACCCATTACCTCCCTCACACTCTTTTGTCCCCATGGTTATTTAACATGGGGCACCCTTTACCTTTGCACCCCTGCTGCCATAGCCCTATCCTCACTACCCTGCTAGTCCCCCATCTCTCTCACCTGCACATCCTACACTCCTGTACACATAATCTTCACCACCTTTTTGGTGTCAGGTGCTCATCTCCATTCTTTATATTTCTACGCTACATGTGAGATTCTCACACTGCATACATATTTTTTTTACAGACTCGAGTCATGCACCTTTACTCAATACTCAGAGGTGTTCATTTATTGGGATCTGTGTGCGCTTGTGCGCCCTCTGCAGCTTGCCCTCCTCAGCTCCCGGGACAGGCTATCATACGGCACCCTGGCTGGACCACAACATGTGCCTTGTTTACTGGCTCCATGTAAGTCATGCGGGATTTAATATTCCAATCACACACACACACACACATTAATTTCTCGTGTTTTTTATTTTATCTTTTTGTCCTTCATAGACAGGACGCATTCGCCCCTGAAGAGTGGTTTTATACCATGAAACGCGTCGGGCTTCATTAAATGCAGTCATGACCTTAATAAATATCATGTTTCTCTTCATATCTTTATGTTTTTACTTTTATACCCACTACATGGATTACCTTATACTAGCTACCAGCTTGTGTCTTGACACCAATGCAATACATGTTTTAACATATATTTAATGTATCTGTTATGTATACAATTCTACTCTGCATGTATGTATCATGTACAAATATACTCAGTGTCAATAAATACTTTTATACTTTTTTTACATATATGGTCTGTCATATGCCTCATTTAAAGTCACAAACTTTTCCTTCCTTATGCTTGTTGAGGTACGCAACTGTCGCGATGTTGTCGGATAGAATTTGGAGATTGTGACCCCTGATCTCCAACTGGAAAACTTGCAAGGCTCTCTGAACTGCTAGAAGCTCTCTGGTTCGATGAAGCTCTTGCTTCCCTCAAGGACCATTCTCCTTGTGCGACTTTGTTGCTGAGGTGGGCTCCCCACCCCCAGGAACTTGCATCCGTAGTGATCCTCTGGGATATAGGAATGGACCATGGTAGACCTCTTGTTAGGTGAAGGTTTGGCCTCCACCACCACAAGCTTTTTTTTACCTTCGTAGGTAACAAGACTATTGACTCCAGAGACCTTGCGTCTCGTCCCAATTCTTCAAAAGAAACATCTGTAATGGTCTTTGATGGAATCTTGCCCATGGTACTGCAGGAAAGCATGAGGTCATCAGACCTACTGCTCTTGTAAGCTCTCTCAGTGAGACCGATTGGTCTGTAAAGCTGAGACTGTTTGCACCATCTTTGAGACCTTGTCCTGTGGGAGAAGGATTTTGGTTTACTGAGCAAAAGTCGTATCCCAGATATGTCACTTTCTGGACCGGAACCAAGGAAGACTTCTCTCTGTTTATCAGCCAACCTAGGGATTGAAGGAAGTCCTGTACAACCTGGAGCTCTGCTGATAATTTTTGGTAGGACTCTGCCACCACTAGGAGGTCATCCAGGTAAGGGATAATAGTTATCACCTTTAACCTTAGTGGAGCCAGCGCCTCCCACAACACTTTTGTGAAAATGCGTGGGGAAGAGGACAGACGGAAGGGCTTGAAATTGGGAGTGCCAAATCTGTTCCCATTTTGACTGCTATTCTCAAGAATTTTTGGAAGGCTGGATAGATAGGAATGAAGATAAGCATCCCTTAAATCCAAAGTGGCCATGAAGCAGTTTGGGTAAAGCAGGTTTTTGATTGAGAACACAGTTTCCATACGTAAGTGTTTGTACCTGATCGATCGGTTTAGAGACCGAAGGTTCAGAATAAGCCGATATTTTTGTTATCAGGAAAGTATGGGAATAAAACCCCTTGTTCTGTTCTGAGCGGGGAACAGGGATCAGGACTTTCTGATCTAGCAAGTCTCCAATTTGGAGACCCAGAACCCTCGCTTTTTCCCGATCTCGGGGAAGGGAGGTGACCAATAGTTGCTCTGGAGGTTGGCAAGAAAATTCCAGCCTGTACCCATTGGCCACTAGATCCAGAATAAACGGACTCGAGGTGGCTGCTGCCCACTGTGGGAGAAAGGCCCTCAATCTTCCTCACACTGGGAGACAAGCGTCGCTGTGGCTTGTCGGGTTGGAGGAGGGTTAAACAAGACGCCCCCTCTACCTCTGCCTGTGTCCGGTCCAATGTTTCTTGGGCCCATTGTCCCTTTCTCTAGGACCTTGCTGCCTACTTTGGCAACAATTTTTTTTTCTTGCCTTTTTTTTCTTGTTTTCTGGAAAGGCCTTCTTATCGGCCGTACGTTCCAGTGCCTCCTGTAGACCTGGGCCAAAGAGATGATCCCCTGTTAAGGGAAGCCCACATAGGCACAACTTAGAGGCTGCATCACCTGACCAGGTTTTAAGCCACAGGCTTCTTCTGGCCAAATTTACTAAGGCCGAAGTCCTGGCTGACATTCTTACTGCCTCTGCGGAAGAATCAGCTAGATACCCTACAGCCTGAAAAAAGGAGAGGGAAAGATTTTAGAATCTGCTCTCTAGAGGTACCTGTCAACAAATGGGATTGAATCTGTGTCAGCCATACCTCCAAATTCCTGGCTACACAGGTGGCGGCCAGAGCTGGTTTAAGATTCCCCACAGCTGAATCCCATGCTCTGTGAAGGAGGATATCTCCTTTTTTGTCCATCGGATCCTTAAGCGTGCCCATATCCTCAAACGCCAGGTCTGAGTTTTTTGAAAGGGGTGCATCCAACTTCGGATTTTTGTTCCACGGCTGCGCTGCATCCTCAAATGGAAACCGTCTTTTTAGGTTACCAGAAAAGAAAGGTTTTCTCTCTGGATTTTCCCACTCCAGCTTGATAGTATCAAGGAGGTAACTATGCACTGGAAAGACTTTAGATTTCTTTGTGTGCAAACCTTTGTACATAAAGTCATGTTTAGACAATTGTACTTCCTTCTCTTCTATCTCCAGTGTTGTATAGATGGCCTTAAGTCATCTACATCCTCCCAAGGATAACTTAAATCTTGAGCTCCTAGCGGACTCTCTATCCCTGGACTCTGCATCTGACCCTGATTCTTCGCGAGAAGAACGGGTAGATCTGACCTCCGAGTCCTCACTTTCCAGACCCTGCTGTGGAGCGCTAACGACTGCAGTCCTTAATGGAGAAGGATTCTCCATAGGAACCTGAAATTTGTCAATTAAAGTCCTAAATGAGCTAAAGGTAGACGCAAGCTCATCTCTAACTGAAGTCAGCATTTTTTGACATGAGGCTACCGGGTCATCTTTAACTAGGCCTTCTATACAGGTGCGGCAAACAGCTTTGCTCCATTAGGAGCTTAATTTGTTTCCACAAAGCGCACATTTCCTTTTAGGTGTGCGTTTGGGCCTTGTCCTGAGTCTCGGCCTGTAAAACAGAACAAATGACCCCATAAATATCATGCCACAAATACTCAGAAACACCCTGTGCAGGAGGAAAGGAAAAAATGTGCCCCCTTCACCTAGTCCCTAATAGTTATAAGGGGAAAAGACACTCACAGGGTATGCAAGTAAGTACAGCCACTTCAAGCTTACCTGAGAGGTGCTGGCGTTAGGGCCCGCTTCTGCTGCCTGTGCAGGTGTTGCAGGAGTCCATCCTGCCCCTTTGGTGGTCCACAGCCTGTGCTGGGTTTCACAGTTTTAAACACCAGCGTCCCTGTTCGCGCCGTTTAGAGACAGGAACTCGTGTCTCCGGCGCCCGCTGATGACATCACACGCCCGGAAGTAACCCCGCCGGGTACTTCCTGTGGGCCAGCTTGGAGCGCATAAGCTCCGCCCCTTCACACGCAGCTTCCTCTAGTTCCCCTGCATACTCCAGCCATGCTGTCTGTAGGGAGAGAAAAAACGCAGACTGCCGCCATGCGGCCATCGCGGACCGGAGCATAGATGCACACCGCGGTACTGGCATTCCCCATGCACTGAGAAGCAGGGACAGCCGCAACATACCTACTCCCCCGGTGGATGTGCTGCTCTGGGATAAGAGAAGGTAGAAAAAAAAAAAAAAAAAAAACCCAAACAAGCCCTCAGGAGCCCTGCTCCTGAGACCTAGGGGAACCAGTTCCAGAAATATGTTACCCCCCGTCCGGAGGAAACACTAATACTGACGTGGGGCCTGGAGGACCGCCCTTTTATCTGGTGGGGGTAACGTGTTTCCTGTCCTGGTAGGAGGAGCCCTAGGTCTCATGGGCTGTCCTGGAAGACGCTTGAGAGAAAAAGGGTTAATACACCTGCAAAGCGCCGCTGCAGCGGCGGTTTGGCCATGCTACCCATTTGTGGTGTATACACCGCTTCAAAGATGCTACTTGCAGGTTTTTTTTTTTTTTTTTTTTTTAACATCCTGCCAGTGCATCGCTTCAGTGTGAAAGCACTCGGGCTTTCACACTGAGACTGCAGGTGCTATTTTTTAGCCCAAAAAATAAATAAGTGTGAAAGATGGTAAAAACACACGACTAAGCGCCAATATGTGTAATCACTTTGCATAAATCATAAAATGAACCAACAGGCATGGTGCAGCGCTCCCATTAAAGTGATTCTAAAGTTAAAAATGTTAAAGCATTCCTTACATTAAGGTAAAAAATGTTTTAGGATTTTTCTGTCCTCCCTCTTCCCTCCTGTAAAGGGGAAAAGAGGGGAGAAGAGATCAGCGCTGTGCACGGCTGAATCTCTTCTCCCCTCTTCAGACAGGGACTCTAACAGCAGCAGGAGCTCCATAGACACACAGCTCGGGAGCATGCAGACACTGTGTCCCCATAGCAAATGGCTTGCTATGGGGACACACAAAGAAGAGAAGCCAAGGTCACAGGCAGGGGACTCGAGCAGGTGAGTAATAACAGGTTATTTTAATGAACAAAAAAAATATATATTATGTTTACCAAACTTATGACCTAACCGAACATAATTAATACTGTCATAGGTTTTGAAACATAACGAGTGAATCAGTATAATCTTTCAATATCTAAAATAGAGAAATTCCCATTTATCAAAAAAAGTATTATTTAGAAAAAAACACTGATGGTGCTTTTAGAGTTATCCACTATGCCTGCTATAATCTTCATATCACAAAATAGTGAAGTGCCAAGATAAATAAAATGTGCAATGCAAATATCAAACTGTTATGTGGGAGCTCCTGATAACATGATCTTTGACGAAACTAGATACCTGCAGACGACAACTGCACCCAACTTGCCAGCAGTCCTCAGTACTGAGAGGCCTTAACTGTACATGCTCCCTCCAAGTCTACATTCACCCAGGTGGTGGGGTGCAGACAGTTTGCTCCATTTAGAAGCAACTGAACGCCACCTCTAAACACAGCTGCACTGTGCCCATTTTGTGCGCAGCCAGAAACTCAGCAGAAATGCTGTCCCTGGAAGCGCACAGACTGTGTCCAGGGTCGGTCAGAGGCTCTGTTCCCATGTAAATACTTACATGCAAAGAACAGTGGCGCCAACAATTGATATGTGCAGAATACAAATCTGACAGCAGCTGCTGTTCAGACCTTGTGTGCATGCAGTGTTTAGCGCTGCCAGCTAGAACCTACTGGTAATGTAGCTTAAATCTATCTCTATGTTGCACTCACATTCCTGACAAGTGTCAGCAAGAGACCACAATAACCAGAAAACCCTTGTTCCTATACACATCACCTAAGCCTCATGCACACTGGCATTTTGGTGTGGGTAGAAGGTTACGGGAGCCGGTTAGATACCTAAAAAAAAAAAAAAAAAGAAGCCTAACAGCTGCTTGATCTGGACGGTGCATCAAGCAAGAATAATGTTTAGGGTAATACACATTCAAGGATGAATGCCTGGACTGCGAGCATCTGAGTGTAGACAGTGCCCTAAATGTTGGCACTGTCCAGCCACAGCAGCTGTCAGCCTCTGAGTTTTACAAGCTGCTAGCAGCATGGCTGGACAGTGCACCTGTGCTTTCTGTTCCCACCTAAAAGCCAAGAGTCTCATGCATCAGGACTAAATGGCCAGTGTGCATGAGGCCTTAAGGTGATAAATAGAGAACATAGTTTCAGTCAACCTGCTCTGCCAGGACTTCGCCACGTGTAATGATTGGGGGAACATAAAAACATAAAATGGTTATGTAAAAAAAAACACACACACACACACACACACACACACACACACACACAGTGGATTTAAAGAAATGCATCAGAAGTAACATGCATTTAAAAATTAGAACAGTACCTTAGTATAAAATATCAGTATATTACACACAGAAAAGTACATACCTCCTTATACGGCTACTACAGCTCAAAACACACATTTTTATCATTAACCCTCAAAACTGGATAAATCTATAATAAATTAAATGGACATAGATGTTAGATTATGAGAAAGCTGCAAAGTACATATATTTACAAAATACTTTATTAAAGATTAAAAACAAATGCATATGATGTACTGTGACCTGCCCTACACCTGCAAGTAAAAGTATTTGTTGCAAGATGATTAATGGGGATATGATGCTCATTGAGAACAAAGATATGGGCGGTCCCCTACATACAAATGGAAGGAGACAACAGGAAGCGAGAGGAAATCTAGCCCTAGGAAGGGAAATTTACTCCTGTACAGGTTATCATGGAAAAAAAAAAAAAAAAAAAAGTGTCTCCACTGAAGCCATCACCAAGCCTTGTTTCCAAAAACGACCCAAAATTTTCTAAATCCAGTTCTCACGGATAGAAAGTGAGGTGAAATCTTCGGAACAGGGGCATAGACCGCAAAACAAAGTTACAGGGTTGTTAACCCTTCCCTATGCCATCCAAAAAAAGTTTTGGCGGGGAGCTACACTTAATTTTAATTATTTTTTTACCGGTTCCAGACTTACAGATTAAACGTAAACAAACCTACAGACTCCATCTTGTTTGTAACCTGGGGACTGCCTGTATACAGTATATGTCTCGCCTGCCAGGTGAACCACAATAATTCATGCAGCAAATTCATACTGAAGGACACCTCTGATGTAAAGAGCCTTACCAGAAAAACTGGTCAGAAGATCATGCTTACCCACCTGCATTGCCAGATCACTCGCTCCTCGGACCGCCAAGTCTATTTACTTTATACTTTGTTAGAATGTTTGCAGCTCGAGGGGGACAAAGACTCTAGGTGCCTATAAGGAGGTATTTGAGCAAGCACTCTCTGAATCAATAATCAGTAGTTTGTCATCTAATATGATAGGTCATACATCATGGATGAACCGTGTATACAAATGATTGACACACAATGCCATGACTCCATCCAGTGTGTCCCGATTGCCAAGTGCCGCTTTTGCTGCCAGAAAACAAAA
Organism: Rana muscosa; assembly: GCA_029206835.1. Classification (NCBI taxonomy): domain Eukaryota; kingdom Metazoa; phylum Chordata; class Amphibia; order Anura; family Ranidae; genus Rana; species Rana muscosa. Next base: position 631,234,717 of record CM055117.1, on the reverse strand, counting down.
AAAAAAACCTCTTGCGCACAAGTATGTTGATCAGGTTCGAAATGGATAAGGTCTCAGGTCTTGCTGCTCTCCAGGATGGGGATATCCTAGCAGTCAAAAAAGGAATAGAAAAGAGGTCGCACCAACCTTGTGCATTATCCTTAGATGAGTTTAATCAATACTAAATATAAAAACTACTCACAAGCATGTGAAAGAAACCGCAATGTAAAAAGCTTTTAAAAATGATGGCTCAGAGCCTCAAGCTTTCTGTGGAAGAAGGTTATCCTTTGAAACGCATCAGTCAGCAGTGGTCCCTGCGTCCTCTCCATCATCTGGAGACTGGACATCAGACCGATTGCTATCATTTAAAAGGCGTTTTACATTGCGGTTTCTTTCACATGCTTGTGAGTAGTTTTTATATTGTTAATAAACTTATCTAAGGATAATGCACAAGGCTGGTGCGCCCCCTCTTTGCTATATTTTGCTGCCAGGTGTCCTGGTTTTCCTGTACCCCCCTCCATGTACTAGTATCCACCAAAAAGATGGCGCCTGTGGCCCCACGTGACCGGAAGTGCTTCCCCGGAAACCGTGTCATCGAAAGTGATGCAGTCGGCATCTGTGATTCACCGTCATCTTGCCACACCCTTCTGAACTCTGAGGGTGAAGAGCTCAGGTGGCAGCCAGCAGACGCCCCTCGGGTCTGGATTACCTACTGCTGCTGCATCACAGCGCTGGGGGGGGGGGGGGGGGTGTTGCAGGGAGGAATCCCAAGATCCCTTTGTCGGCTGGGGGATGGTTGTTTACCTACCCCCCCCCCGGGGGGGCAAAATCTAAAGCTTGTTGGCCCTGGGAGCTCAGGCCTAAGTCACCTGACCCCCGGAGGAAACTGGAGACGACCAGCCAGGGAGTTCCCTGCAACTTAGCACAGGGACTGGAAGAAAAGAATAAACTGAGTTGGTCCGGAGGAAAACACAAGAACTGAGGCATGCAGGTATGTTCAATCTTTTTAGAATGGTGGACATTGTGTTTCCTGTGGGAGGAACCCGATCTCTTAGATGCTGCCCTGGAAGACAATTTGAGAAAAAGAAACTAATAAAAAATTGTTCCAAGAAAGTAAATCTAGTGAAGAAAATCCTGGTGCACACCGTAAAATGCACAAGATTCACTTTATCAGGTATTTTTTGGGGGACTTTGCATAAGAAAAACAAGAATGGTCCCAAAAAGAGAACATTTATAATAACTTAATGCATCTTTTACTATTGGCTCCATGCACACTAGCAAGAAAACACCCCAACACACCCCCCCCCCTCCACACATGCTCCTAGCAGCAGCTTTTGAGAGTTTTATTTTCTGCGTCTAGAAGCAAAAAACACTGTTATCCTTTATCTGTCTATGCACACTATATTAGTCTAGAGGTGTTTAAGCTTCAGCTTCTAGGAGCAGAATATAATTTAAAAAAAAAAAAAATAGAAGATTTGCCAGCAGAAAAAAGCTGGCAGCTCCTAAAGGATGCCAACCACCAGTTACTCTTTCGTTCATGGACCGACACAGCTTCTCTATTGACATAGTGGGTATTATCCGTTAATTAGGAGTGACTAGGCAGAAAACTTGTAAAAATGTTGCATCACACCTTCTACAGTACCGCCCAGGGGGAGGACCCTCTGGGTATATATCCTCAGTCTGCATCTCGCAGATCAGTTTTTTTCTGTCTAGCAAGGAGTAGGACATGGCTCCCTTCGGGCCCATTTTGGTCCGGGGAAAAGAGATTTTCTACATTTTGTTTTCTGTGATCAACTGCTGACTGAGTGACAGGCTGGATCCTTGATCCTTGTAGTCCCCCCAGTTTCGGCCATTGAGCGTGTGCCGACCCTAGCTACGCGCTGGGTTTTCCACAACATACCCGTCGCTCTATGGGTGGCCGGCGAGCTTACACCGGACCGCTCAGCTTCGGCTCACCTTACGGCCGAGTCACAGCAGCCTGTCCGGTGAGTGTTGCGCTCCAGGGCATACATATGATCGTTCCCTAGGGTCCAATCACAGCATGCCTGGCCGACAGTCACCTTCCGTGCGCAGATGATGATCTGTTTTGGAATGTCTTCCAGCATGAGACATGCAGGATAGGCAAGTAGCTCCCCCGCTTCGGCAAGGTGACTTGATCTCTCCAGCCAAGTAAGTGGTTGTGGCCCCTTTAGGTCTTCTCTTCCTGCCTTTCCTCCTCCCTGGGCTCTGAGCTAAGGTTGCTGGGGGTCACCTAAGGGGTTCCATCTGGTGCTGGGCTGGCTGTAACTCATTTAAAAGATGTCTTTTCTGCTTAACTATGTGTGTGCGCGCGCTTCTTCCCCCTCCATGCCGTTGGTGGCCATTTTGCGGTCGTCCATGCCTGTTTCGGCCTCTAGTGACTGCCCGGCGGCCATTTTCTTGTAGTTTTGCGCCTATATGTATATCGCCGCTTGGCGGCCATTTTCTTGTGGTCCACACCTGCTTGGCCTCTATCGACTGTTCGGCGGCCATGTTTCCTAGGATTCACGCTGTATGTGTTTACCGCCGCTCGGCGGCCATCTTTTTGCCTGCCGAACAGATTTCCCTCTTAACCGCCAGCTTCTGCCGACAAGCCCTACATGGGGGCGGTACAAAACCTGCTGATACGCAGGGTAAACCTTCCCGTCTTAGTACAGGAACGGGTTTAGGGGGGGGGGGGGGGGTTCTACTCAAATCTGTTAATACTGGAGAGGGTTCGTCCTATCTTGAATATCAGGACCGTCAACTGCTTTGTAAGAGTACAATAATTCCGGAAAGGAGTTGGCTCACTGTTGTCGCTGCCCTCCATCCAGGGGATTTTCCGGCATCCTTGATCATCAAGGATGCATGCTGCATGTCTCCAGATGCACCAGGCATCAGAGATGTCTGCGTTGGCAGCCGGGGAAGACCACTACCAATGGTGGCTCTCCCCTTTGGCCTGGCATCAGCACCAAGGGTGTTCACCAAGGTGCTTGCCACGATTCTGGCCCTAAGACAGTGTGGCATCGCCATCATGGGCAACTTGGACGATCTTCTGAGGGTCACTTCAAACTTAAAATTTAGAAGTGAGCGGGTCTATAACCTGTCAGACCCTCCGATACTTGGTTGGGTGCTGAACACGAAGTATTGGTACCGTCCCAACTCCTAGTATATCTAGGGTTGATTCTGGACTCCTCAGAGGCGCAAGTTCCCCCCCCCCCCCAGGGGAAAGTTGCAGACCCGCCGGGTTGCGGTGCGGCAGTTGACATCCCAAGGAGGGGTTGTCATGCCACCTTTGCAGGAGAGTCCTGAGCCTTATGGTAGCCTTCGAGGCGGTACCATAGGCACCATTTCACACGCGTGTTAGAGTGTAACTCTGTCCTGAAGGGTCAAGTGCCCTTAATCCCTGGATTATCAGATCCAGGTGAGCCACCTAAACAGGGCTTCCCTAGTTGGTGGCCGACTTCACCGGCATTCTGTCTGGGAAGTTGTTCCTTCCTTACTGGATAGTGGTCACGGTGGACGCCTGTCTTCCCGGTTGCAGGAGTCTGAAGAGCTCAGTCAACCTGGGTCACTGGACTCCGGAGGAATCCAATTGCAGATCATTGGCCTGAAAGTCTGGGGATCTGGCTTTGCCTCTCCACATGGTCTCAGGCTACAAGGGCGTCCAGTCAGAATCCAGTCGGGCAAACCACAGTTGTGGCTTATGTCAATCAAGGAGGAGCAAGCAACTCTGCTGCAGCATCGGAGGTCGCTCACCACCTAAGGGGCTCCCTTACCAGAGGGGAAACACGCCAGTCGTATATCTCCTGAATTCAATCATAAGGTATTGAGGTGTATCAAGTGACCCATGGGCAAACACGACAGATGCGTTGATGGCACTGTGGAGTCAGTACCGACTAATCAATGGCTTCCTCGGAAACTCCTTCCTCATCTGCTTCACAGATTGGAAACAGAGGATTACAATTGTCCCAATTGCTCTGAATTGGCTTTGGCGTCCTTGGTACATCGATCTAGTGCGTCTGGTAGCAGACACCTTTTGGCAGCTACCGCTAAGGAAGGACCTGTTGTCGCAAAGTCCAGACACCATCCTGTTTTACAGTCACTGGCATGGCTTGAGAGCCAGGTGCTAGGAGACGGGACCTGTCAGACTCGGTGATATCTACCATGAGGAGTGCTCGGAAATCATCCCCTAGGAAGATTTACCGTTGCACTTGGAAGACCTACACATCCATTTGTAAGGAAATGAAGTGGCATCCGCGTACTTATTTGGTTCCAGAGTCTTGCTGTTCTCAGCAGGGAACGGGCCAAAAATTCTACTGTTAAGTACAATTAGGGGGCAGGTATCTGCCCTGGCTGTCCTTTCAACGACCCCTGGTGGCTCACTCTCTAGTGAAAACATTTGTACAGTGGGTTCGGCAGGCGGCCCCTCCAGTCCACCCTCCACTACATCCATGGGGCTTGTGTAGCAGACGTCCTGTTGGCGTCTACCACTACGAGGGGACCTGTGTCGCAGGGTCCCATATGCCATCCTGTCCGCAGTCGATGGCTTAAACGGCATGGCCTCTAAGAGTTTCAGAAACCACCGTTTGAGAACATCAGAGAGATTCTCTTGTTGACACCTTCTTAGAAGGTGGTCCTTTTGGTGGCTGTTATGCCAGTTAAGATGGGTTTCTGAGCGGGCAGCCTTGTCATACAAGTCTCCCCATCTGATCTTCCACAAGGATAAGGGAAAGCCTCCTTAGCTGATCTTTCACAAGGATAAGGGTAAGGCTTCTTATCTGATCTTCTACAAGGATAAGGTGGTGCTGCTGCCGCAGCCTTTATTTCTTGCTAGAAGTCGTGTTCGACTTTCCATCTCAAGGAAGACATTGTACTGCCATCCTTGTGTCCTTATACGTCGAATCCTAAAGGAGACGACGCTGCATTTCTTGGACGTGGTCCAAACTCAGAGAATGCTTGTCTGGTACTGCTCCGTTCCAGAATCCAGGCTTATTTTTTTTTCAGTGGCTGGTCCCTAGTAGGGCCCAGCCAGCTCGTCAGGCCACCATCTCTAGGTGGATCCGACAAATTGTGATCAGGCTTACGCCATGAAGGGTCAGGCGCCTCCATTCCAGCGCATTTAACCAGGGCAAGAGATGCCTCTTGGTGTTACGTCAGCAAGATGGTTTTCTGAGCCAGCAGCCTTGTCATGCAGGGCTACTTATCTGATCTTCCACAAGGATAGGTGGTGCTGCGTCCGCAGCCTTCTTCCTAAGGTCTTTTGACCTGCCATCAAGGAAGACATTGTACTGCCATCCTTGTGTCCTCATCCGTCAAATCCTAAGGAAACTACGTTGTATATTTTGGATGCTGTCTGAGCGCATTAAGGTGTGTGCATCTTCGGATGCTTCCTTTGGAAGCAAGATATTGCAGGCGGCCATTTAGAGTTGCAACTCCTCCTTGGAGGAGCTCTGTTTGGGGTGAAGGTTTTAACAATCAGGAGTGCTTTATTGAAGGAGATATACAGTACATCAAAAAACAAAACAAAAATCGGAAGTACAGAGAGCAGACAAACATTGGACCATTTGTGTTACAGGTCAAGTGCAGCATATCAACATTCAAGTCATTATACAGTCAGTATCTCCATGCAATAGAAATGAGAATCCATCAGAAGGTACAAATACATCAACCACTGGTACAGTATAGTAGAAATGTTTGATAAAACATCGATTACCTTGTTCGAATTCAGAGAATAAGTAAGAGGGGGGGTGGGGCGGGAGGAGGAAAGAAGGAGAGGGTGGGGGGAGAAGAGCCCCCCAAAGCGGGGGGGGAGGGAAGAGAAGAAGAGGTCAGCGAGGCATAAGGAAGTAGGGAAAGAGAGACAGAAGGCCCACCAAAGGTCCAAACAAACAGTCAGCAGGATGTCCACGAAAGCCACACTTTATCAAATTTCTAGGGGCAACCACGACTAATGTAAGTTAGCTTGTAAAGGGGCAAAACAGCCTTAACCCCTTTTCCCCCACGAGGATACACGGGGGGGGGGGGGGGGGAGTAGGAGATGTCCATTTGTATAAAATCTCTTTTTGCATAAAAAAGTAGGCAAGATATCAGCAGCTTGCTATGGTGAGATCTTTGCTCATTGTCCTGAATACCTAGTAAAGCCAGTTCGGGGGTCCTGGGGACAGATAGTTCAAGTCTAACATTCAGTGGTTCAAAAGATCCCGCCCAAAATTGAGACAAATTGGGGCAGTCCCAGAACATGTGCATGTATGTATTTGTGGTGATAATCCGCGCTAAAATGGACGCCGTTAGGCTGCGCCCCCCCCCCCTTGGTTTAGCAATCAGTCCCAGGACTGGTTACTATGATAGATATGTAGAATAGATTGGGGTAGATGGCGCTGCCTAGTGGCCTGGGGAGTTCTCTCTCCCTATTGTAAAAGGGTTTTGGTAGGATGCGTATACCCTACCCACCTTGTAGGTACCTCTGGGGTATTATGTGGTGGGGGGTACTATTGTGTGTGTAATTATGTGCTTCTTATAACACCATGTTCTATACTGGTTTAATATTTAAATCCTAATTTAATGAATAGTGCCTCACTTGCTAGATATTCTGTGATGGATGTGGCTGGTGTGTATGTTTTAGTGCAGTTAAATTGCCTTATTTTATCTTTGATTCTCCTAACCCAGTGTGTGTATTCCTTGATTGAGTGTATGCTGTGTCTCATCTGTTACCCGTAAACATAAATCCGATTCTCAATATCGAAAAAAAAAAAAAAAAAATCTAAGTGACAGTGTTACTGCTTAGATCTCAAAATTGGTGATCCTGTGATTAATTAGTGAATTAATCTGTTACGTAAAAGAAACCTGTGTGCTATTCCATACGTTATACCTAATGTCAATACACAATCCCCTATGTAAACACAAAATGAAATGACAATGTTCTTGTAGTCCTTGGTCACTGCCCCAGTTGGGAGCAGCCAGATATCCAAAGATCGCCGAAAAACTGTCCAAGCAAAATCTAAAGTTTGTACTGTATTACAATTTTGGTTCCTGGTCACTACTCCAGGTGGGAGCTGCCAAATGCCTGGTTTATTCCCTTGTAGGTTAATCCATTTGACTCAACCACTGAAAGTGTACACAATGGCTCATATATGGCCAACCACTTTGTTGGTAAGGATTAGTACCCCTATATTTCTTCAGTCCAGGTAGCTGTACAAAACTGGAACAAAGTGCTGAAATTCATACAAATTCATACAAAGTTCAAGTGTCCTTCACACATTAAGTGACTTTGGTGTTTATATTGCCGAGAAGTATCCTCCAAGTTGCAGATAGACAAAGGGGTGACTTTTGGTGCTCCCCCCACATATGGGTCCCCACTCACCAGATTGACGTACCCCTGCAGGGGTCACAGGCTAGTCGGGTATCCCCAGCAATGTGTCCTCTGCTCTTTACGTTCCGCATCTGCTCACTCCTGCACCTCTTTCCAAATCCTCAGAAATGAACCACAAAAATGGCTTCCATAGCGTAATTCCGCTTTTTATTAAAAGTTTAAAAAGTACTAACAAAAAAAATTGACCAAACAATACAAAACAAAAGATAGGTTTTTAGAACCTTCCTGGGTTCCCTTCCTTTTGATTCAAAAGAACCGCCAGGTGTCAGGCTAGACTATCTCTAAACAGTTTACCATAAGCAGACAGGTCCCATAGAAGTCACACCAGTGATTGCTGTATGCTGCGGCTTCAGCGTGCGTTCCACCGCTCAAGCCTTACTAACCGGACGTGACCGTATCTGGATGGTCACCTGACGCATTTCGACGTATTGTCGTTATCAAAGGCGATACCTCCCTCCACGTCCAACGTCTATAAGCAAGCATTAGCTCCTCAAGCTCCGCCCCTTCAGGGCGTGCCTGCCTTGTCCAATTTACTATGTGTAAGTTACGTGCTCATTACCGAGTGTATTACTTGGCTCCATCTAGTGGTGGATTTGCAGTTGGCTTTGCTATGCTATTGCTTGCTTATATATAGTTTGTTTCCAAATTACTATTACTTTTACTGTTAAACCTGGGTATATTAAGTGTGACATCTTATGCCTTACATCAATATTCATTGTTAATTATATACATATCATTAACTAGACCTTGGGATTAAGATTTTCCCAGTCCCTGCCATATTTAACCCCAAGCTAGTTTCATTGTTTATGCATTGTCTATATATGATTCCATAGATACAGGTAGGGGACCCCCCTCTCTACCATCATATTTGTTATTGCTTTACTTATAGTCATCCTATGTATATATTGTGTGTTTATCCCCAGATGCTGATTATTCCACAATGGTTTACCTAGGAGAACAAGGAAAAACCAAGGGAAAAGAAAGTGGAAGAGATTGGAAAGAAAAAAAAAAAAAAAAAAAAAAGGTTTTTTTGGAAAAGTACCAGTTACTTACCGGTAATGGTCTTTCTGGTAAGTCTTCCAGGACGGCACAATGAGAGATGACTAGTCCACCTGACAGGAAACACAATCAAAGAGGTTAAAAACCCCACCCCTCCCTGTGCTCCTCAGTTTGTGAAAAAGTACTCCACACTAGTGCACGAGAGTGAAAACAACATACCACAACAACTCATATATATATATATATATATATATATATATATATATATATATATATATATATTAATATACTTAACCAGAGCGGTGGGAAGTAGGCCTGCCGTCCTGGAAGACTTACCAGAAAGACCATTACCGGTAAGTAACTGGTACTTTTCTCAAGACGTCTTCCAGGACGGCACAATGAGAGAGAAGCAAGTAATTTGCAGGCCTACCTTAGGGTGGGACGACCGCTTGCAGGACCTTCCTACCAAATGAGAGGTCCTGAGGCGACAGCAACTCCACTCTGTAATGCTTCAAAAAAGTGTTCTGGCTTGACCATGTCACAGCTTGGCAGATTTGTTCGACCGAAGCTCCGGCCCTTTCTGCCCAGGAGGTCGCCAGAGACCGAGTGGAATGTGCTTTAACCTTCGGGGCTGTCTTAGCAGCCTGGTCATAAGCTAGGGAGATTGCTTGTTTTATCCACCTAGCTATGGTTACTCTAGAAGCCTGTTGGCCCTTTTTCTGACCAGAAAAATTAATAAATAAGTGGCTGGATTTTCTGAAAATGCTAACTCTATCCAAATAAGAAAGCAGACATCGTCTGACATCCAAACAATGAAAGGAAGCCTCCCTTTCATTCTGGGGATTGGAACAAAAAAGAAGGGAGTATTATTTCCTGCGTTCTATGAAATTTTGATACTACCTTGGGAAGGTACAGGGGGTCCTGCCTGAGAACAACCCTGTCCTCAAATAAACGAAAAAACGGCTCTTTAATTGACAGAGCCTGCATATCACCTACTCTTTTGGCTGTCGTTATCGCCAGCAGAAAAGGTAAACTTAACTGTGAGAAGTTTAATAGAAATACTGTCTAAAGGCTCGAACGGAGCCTTAGTTAACTGTTCTAGAACCAAGGAGAGATCCCAGGGTGGAACCCTAGAGATCTGTACTGGAGACATTCTGTCCCTAGCTGACAGGAATCTTTTAATCAATGGGTCCTGGGACAATCTTCTGTCCAGGAAGTAAGATAAGGCTGCTACCTGAACTCTTAGTGTCTTGGTAGCCAGCCCCAGATCAACTCCATCCTGGAGAAATTCCAGAATGACCGAAGTTTCCTGTTGGGAAACCTCTCTCTCTGAACACCAGCGAGAGAAGACCCCCACACCTTAGCATAAATCCGCCTGGTGACCTCCTTTCTACTAGAGAGGAGAGTGGTGATCACTCTCTCTGAACAGCCCTTCTCCCGCAGGTTCTGCCTTTCAAGCACCAGGCCGTCAGTTTGAAGAAGCTGGGCTCTGGGTGGAAGACCGGACCCTGAAGAAGAAGGTCTGACCGAACTGGTAGATGGAGAGGGGGAGCTACCGACCAGTTCTCCAGAGTGGGAAACCAGGCTCTCTTGGGCCACCAGGGGGTGACCAAAATGAGACAGCATTCTGAGAGGTCCAGCTTCTGCAGGATCCTCGGAATCAGACTCAGAGGAGGAAAGGCATAGGCCAGATGAAAACTCCACCTGGGCCAGCGCATCCACTCCCTCTGAGCCCCATTCCCGGGTCAGGGAAAAGAACCTCTTTAGCTTTTTGTTTTCCCTGCGGGCGAAGAGGTCTATCTCCGGATTGCCGAACCGTTGGCACACCAGATCGAACACCTCTGTTCAACTCCCATTCTCCCTGGAGAATCGGGTGGCGACTTAAAAAGTCCGCCTCTACGTTGTGAACCCCTTTTATGTGAACCGCTGTGATAGAGGGAATCCGGAGCTCTGCCCAGCTCAGGATCTCCAGAGACAAAGCCAGAAGGGTACGCGACCTGGTGCCTCCCTGATGGTTCAGGAATGCCACTGTGGTGGCATTGTCGGATAGAATCTGGACCTCTCGGCCCCTGACTCTCTCCTCAAAGGCCTTTAGAGCCTCCCGGACCGCCAACAATTCCCGGAGGTTTGAGGAGGCGCCCCTCTGACCTCGGTTCCAGGAACCCTGAGCTCGTCTAAGTGAGCCCCCCAACCCCAGGCGCTTGCGTCTGTGGTTATCCTGAGAGGGTTGGACTGACTCCACAGACGACCCACCAGTAAATTCTGAGGAAGGAGCCACCACCTCAGAGATTCCTTTGCCACAACTGGGATGGGGACCCTGTAGTCTAGAGATTCCCTTGATCCGTCCCAAGAGGATAGAAGAATTCTTGGAGAGGTCTGGAGTGGAGCTGAGCCCATGGCACCGCTGGGATGCAAGAGGTCATTAGACCCAGCACCCGCATGATTGCTTCTGAAAGAAGATTCCTCTGCCTCCAACATAGACCTGACCGTTGTCATAAGACCTTGTCCTTGGGTAAAACAAGTTTTCTTTCCAAGGAATCCACTAGGAATCCCAAGTAAACTTTCTTCTGTTCTGGGACCATCGAGGATTTTTCTTTGTTGATGATCCACCCCAGGCTTTCCAGGTGCTCACGACCTGGCCAGGTCTGCAAGAAGGAGATCTCGACTCTGATTGTAGAGAAGCAGATCGTCGAGGTAGGGGACTACTGCTAATACCCTGCAGGTGCAGGTAAGCAATCACCTCCGCCATGATCTTTGTAAAGACTCTTGGACTGGATGACAGTCCGAAGGGAAGCGCAGCAAACTGCCAATGCTGCACTCCCTGGGCGGAAGTGATTGCAAACCTGAGGAAGGCCTGATGTGCTGGGAATATCGGGACGTGTAGATAGGCGTCCTTTAGGTCTATGGTCACCATGAACACCCCCCTCAGAAGAAGCTTCCTGAGAGTGTACACGCTCTCCATCCGAAACGTCTTGCGACGCAGATAAGCGTTCAAGGGTCTCAAGTTTATTATAAGTCGATGCTTCCCTGACGGCTTTGGAACAACGAAAACGTGGGAATAGACGCCCAAACCTTGTTGTTCCGTAGGTACTGGGATAACTACTCCCTGCCTTTCCAGATCTGAGACATTCTGTACCAGACCTGCAGCTTTTAAGGGGTCCCTGGGTAGATGCGTTACCAGAAACTTCGGGGGAGGGGAGTGAAGGAACTCTAGCTTGTAGCCCTCCTTTAAAATTTGGAGGACATGGGGGCTCTGAGATATGCTTTCCCATCTGGGGAGAAACTGGGAAAGCCTTCCCCCCTACCCTTACGTCACTTAGAGTTCTTGTCATTAGGCTTTTGGCTGGAGAAAAGGATACCTCCCTTCTGTTTGTCCTTGCCAGCACTCCACCTCCTAGTATTGATAGGTCTTTTGTCTGAAGACCGGTTCTTACCCTGGGGGCCTCGAAAAAAAAATCTCCTTTCTTCCCTTTTTAGGTTTGGTAGGAAATTTCTTACCCTTTTCGGTGGACCTGGACAAGGCTTGGTCCAGTCCTGTACCGAAAAGAAGGGAGCCCTCAAATGGGAGACCACATAAACGGGTCTTGGATGCACTATCACCATCCCAGGTTTTAACCCATACAGCTCTTCTAGCAGAGTTTAAGAGGGCTCCAGTCTTTGCGGTGGTTCTTACGGTTTCTACCGCTGCGTCCGCTAGGTACGCCACTGCGTTACCTATTAGCTGCAACGACTCCAAGACTTCCTTGGATTTGGAAGTGCCTGAAACATGGTCCGTTAATTTTGAGATCCATGCATCTGCATTCCTGGCTACGCATGCTGAAGCCAGCGCCGGGCTCATGGCTGCCGCATTGGCTTCCCAGGCCCTCTGCAAGGTGGTTTCAGCACGCCGATCCATCTGATCTTTGAGGTTACCAGTATCCTCAAAGGAGAGGTCAGACTGTTTGGATACCTGGGCTAAGGAAGCATCCAATCTGGGTGTTTTGAAGAACCTATCTTCATCCTCCTCCTTGAAAGGGCACCTACGTTTCCACGTTTTTGGTCTTAAGAGCTTCCTTTCAGGATCCTTCCATTCCTGAAGGATAATGTCCTTCAGTGCCTGGTGGACGGGGAAGGTTTTGGGTTGAGACTTCAACAAACCCTGATACATTCTATCCTGTGCGGAAACCTGTTCCGCAGGCTCCTGGATCTCCTCAGAAGCATAAATTGCCCCAAGGAGGCCCTCCATATCATCGGCCGAGAAGATGTGCCTTCCTGGCCTGGAGCCCTCTTCCTCGTCCTCTGCCTGACTATCCACCAGACCCTCATCAGATACTTCTCGATTGGAGATATCTGAATCCTCCTCCGGCTCCGAACCCTGTGAAGGTAGGGATTTTAGAGGCTGCGGGCGTCTTTTAACTACCCTGGGAATCAAAGAACTCTCCTGAGAGGAAGAGCCCCCCCCACTTGTCTGAGGTTCTGGTTCCCTAGACCTGAGTGAGGATTGAAATTCCTTAAGTGTAGTCAGCATCTGGGTCTGGACAGACAAGAAGTCTTTCATGACCTGCGATGTTTCTTTTCCAGCCAATTTCTGAATGCATTTAAAACAGAAAGGTCTGGAATAGTCTGGAGGCAACCTATCATGGCAGTAGCCACATCTTTTGATGCGAGCAGGGGCTTTAGAGGGACGGCTGGTAGACCCCTGGGCAGTGACGTCCCCTCCTGCAGAAAAAACAAATATACACAGGGAATTTTTTAGTACCAAACATCCCTGTGCAGAGCAAAAAAGGGGGAAGAGTCGGGGTACCTCCCCCATCATAACCCCTGCTGGCTGGGTAGGACTCACCTCCTGTGGCCTCCTCTGTAGCCTTGGCCGTACCGGGCCTTTCCTCATGCTCCATGCGCCGTCCGGGCTCGAACCGTGTCGCTAAGAGCAAACAGGAGGAATGGGCGCCTCTTTTCCTGGCATCTTTATAGTTGAAGCTGGCTGAAAAGACGCCGGCCGTCGCCATCTTGCCGTAGACCGGAAACCAGAAGTGGCGCGGCGCGCGGTGACGTCATTCCGGGCGCTAGAGGAGGAAATCAATGAGTCCTCCAGGCCATGGGAAAATGGCGCCGCACATGCCTGAGCGGCGCCAATAGCCAGAACAGCGCTTCACCGCTGGGTTCACCACCGCATCTGCGGGAGACCTGCCAGCCCCCCCTCCGAAGTGGACACCCACCAGGTAGGGAGGAAAAAAGAGGAAATATTTGGCCCCTGAAGCTTCCAGGTACCCTGTACCTTAGGGCTTCAGAAAACTCAGGGGGGTTCTTCAAGGCTATTCCTTCCCCCCTGAGTATGTTACAACAAAAGGGGGGGACCCCCCAGGAAGGATGAGCCCGTCCTGCTAGGTCCAGAGGCTTCCTAAGCGTTCGACCTAGGTCCCAGGGGGAGACCTCCAGCACCAGGCCTTTAGAAAATAAACGGTTTCGCTGTGGGGAAACACAATCAAAAACTGAGGAGCACAGGGAGGGGTGGGGTTTTTAACCTCTTTGATTGATTGTGTTTCCTGTCAGGTGGACTAGTCATCTCTCATTGTGCCGTCCTGGAAGACGTCTTGAGAAAAATGCTTTCTAAGTATGTTGTAAATTTAGTAATTAGAAAACAATTAAGGTCGATGTCTAGGTTGAGGCCCTTGGGGGCAAGGGACCCCAACCTATGTATCCACTTCGTTTCATTTTGGGATACTTGAATTAACTTGTTACCACCCCTCCAGTGATCCTTTATTATATCTATTCCGAAAAAAACCATTCCGGATGGATCTCTTTGGTGTACCTCATCGAAGTGTCTTGACAGACTATGTTTAGGGAATCTCTTTATATTGGCAATATGTTCTCAAATCCTCACTTTCAGTGGTCTGGTGGTTTGCCCCACATATTGCAAGTGGCATGGACATTCGATCACATAGGTGACATGAGTGCTATTGCATGTGATGAGTTCTCTTATTTTGTATTCTTTGTTATATGTATGTGATGTAAACATAGTTTTTCTCCTAGGCTGCGGTCTACTTTTTCTGCACGGTAAGCACCTTTGACATTTGTAAAACCCCTTTAATTCAGGACATTACTGGATTTGAGAGGGAGCATCAACAACATTATGCACAAGCTTGTTCCTCAACGTAGGAGCTTTCCGGTAAATGAAGGTGGGTTTCCTTGAAATTACTAGAGAGTATTCTATCTTCCATCAAGATGGGCCAGTATTTTTTAAAAATATGTTCCACTTGGGGTATTGGTTGCTATACCCGGTGATAAATGCTGTTTTCTCATTGGTAGTTGGTTGTTTGGTTCTCTTTGTTATTAGACTTTCTATCAACCTTTTTTACTGCTTTGAGTTTCTGCAGGTGGTGTTCCTGATACCCCTTTTCCTTGAATCTATTCAGTATGATCTCTGATTGCCTCTCAAAGTCTTCTTCTTTGTAACAGTTTCGTCTGATTCTTAGTAGCTGCCCTTTAGGAATATTGGCTTTCCATTTAGGATAGTGGCAGCTACTATTGGGTATATACCCATTTCTGTCCGTTTTTAAAAAAAAGTTTGTGTGTATAACCCATCCCCTTCCTTCATTATCTCCAAATCTATGTACTCCATTTTTTCCTTGTGACATTTCCCTGTAAATCTAATACCGTATATATTATTGTTTAAAATGGATAAGAAATGTTTGAACGTTGTTTCTGTGCCTTCCCATAGGATGATCAAGTCATCTATGTACCTCTTAAAGAATCTAATTTCTGGTATGTTCTTGTTGTGAATGTACTCCTCTTCCCACATGTCCATGTACAGGTTTGCCACACTGGGGGCATATCGTGCCCCCATGGCAACTCCCCTGGTTTGAACGTAATATTGTTTATTGTACCAGAAATAATTGTTCATGGCCAGTTGTAGTCCCTCGAGGATATAATCCATTTGTGCTTGTGTTAGATCTGTACGTTCACATAGGGCTTGTCGCACTCCTTTCAATCCGTCCTCCTGCACTATGCTTGTATAGAGAGATTCCACATCAATTGTAGCAATTAAGCATTCTCTGACTTCTGTTTGCTTCTGAAGCTCATCCAGTAGATGTGAACTGTCCCTCAAATTAGATTTTCCTTGGCTGACCCTACAGGAACTTGAGCTGGAGAGGTCCTACATGGAACAGAGGTGGGCAAGGGGGAAATACAAACAGACATACAGAGGGGACAGGAACCCATGGAAGAACGCCCATACTACTACAACCAAGCAACGAGACAGAGGAGGCAGATTGCGGGAGAGATACAACGAAGCCCCCCCAGAGGAACACCGATCGTATAAGAGGAGAAGAGGAAAGAGAGGGGGGGGGGGGAGACAAAAACGCCAAAGGGAATATTAGGGGAAGGCATCTATAATTTAAGTACAGCCATTTTTTCCAAGGAGGAACTAACAATCCTGGATAAGGGATTAAAGTATGCACCCGAAAAACAACTAGACAAGTTTGAGGTGTATATAGACCTCCAAAAGTTCATGCGAAAACTAAACCTTAAGAAGCACTTTGAGCTGAATAAAGATATGAGAAAAGACGAACCAGTCTATAAACATACCACGCTAAAAAAATAATTAATTGTTTAATCCCGACCCCGGGGAATTAATGTCTGACAGCGTTCAAGAAGATGGTTGAGGAGGACATAAGAAAATTGGAAAGAAAATCCCATAGGAGTAATAAGAATATTTGGAAAACAATTAAACAAATCGGGGAAAAAAAAGGAAGTGGTAATAAGACCAGCTGACAAGGGGGGGCTAGTCATACTCAATAAATCAGACTAAGAAGAGATGAACAATTTATTGCAAGTAGAAAATAAATATAAAAAACTGAAAGGGAATCCCAGAGGAATTTTGGAGAACAAACTAAAAGCATTCGTCACAAAAGGGAGGGAACTGGGTATCCTGAATCAGAAGGAGGCTGAGTATCTAGTATCCCAATCAACCAAAACTCCAGTCATATATTATGTACCCAAAGTGCATAAACGTATAGTAAAACCACCGGGGAGACCAATCATAAGCGGAATAAATTCTATTTTTTCAAGACTAAGCGAGTATCTTGACAAGTTCCTGAAACCAACGGTCAGCCAAGGAAAATCTAATTTGAGGGACAGTTCACATCTACTGGATGAGCTTCAGAAGCAAACAGAAGTCAGAGAATCCTTAATTGCTACAATTGATGTGGAATCTCTCTATACAAGCATAGTGCAGGAGGACGGATTGAAAGGAGTGCGAAAAGCCCTATATGAATGTACAGATCTAACACAAGCACAAATGGATTATATCCTCGAGGGACTTCAACTGGCCATGAACAACTATTTCTGGTACAATAAACAATATTACGTTCAAACCAGGGGAGTTGCCATGGGGGCACAATATGCCCCCAGTGTGGCAAACCTGTACATGGACATGTGGGAAGAGGAGTACATTCACAACAAGAACATACCAGAAGTTAGATTCTTTAAGAGGTACATAGATGACTTGATCATCCTATGGGAAGGCACAGAAACAACGTTCAAACATTTCTTATCCATTTTAAACAATATATACGGTATTAGATTTACAGGGAAATGTCACAAGGAAAAAAATGGAGTACCTAGATTTGGAGATAATGAAGGAAGGGGGATGGGTTATACACACAAACTTTTTAAAAAAACGGACAGAAATGGGTATATACCCAATAGTAGCTGCCACCATCCTAAATGGAAAGCCAATATTCCTAAAGGGCAGCTACTAAGAATCAGACGAAACTGTTACAAAGAAGAAGACTTTGAGAGGCAGAGATCATACTGAATAGATGCAAGGAAAAGGGGTATCAGGAACACCACCTGCAGAAACTCAAAGAAGCGGTAAAAAAAGGTTGATAGAAAGTCAAATAACAAAGAAAACCAAACTACCAATGAGAAAACAGCATTTATCACTGGGTATAGCAACCAATACCCCCAAGTGGAACATATTTTTAAAAAATACTGGCCCATCTTGATGGAAGATAGAATACTCTAAAGTAATTTCAAGGAAACCCACCTTCATTTACAGGAAAGCTCCTACGTTGAGGAACAAGCTTGTGCATAATGTTGTTGATGCTCCCTCAAATCCAGTAATGTCCTGAATTAAAGGGGTTTTACAAATGTCAAAGGTGCTTACCGTGCAGAAAAAGTAGACCGCAGCCTAGGAGAAAAACTAAGTTTACATCACATACATATAACAAAGAATACAAAATAAGAGAACTCATCACATGCAATAGCACTCATGTCACCTATGTGATCGAATGTCCATGCCACTTGCAATATGTGGGGCGAACCACCAGACCACTGAAAGTGAGGATTTGAGAACATATTGCCAATATAAAGAAAGGATTCCCTAAACATAGTCTGTCAAGACACTTCGATGAGGTACACCAAAGAGATCCATCCGGAATGGGTTTTTTCGGAATAGATATAATAAACGATCACTGGAGGGGTGGTAACAAGTTAATTCAAGTATCCCAAAATGAAACGAAGGGGATACATAGGTTGGGGTCCCTTGCCCCCAAGGGCCTCAGCCTAGACATCAACCTTAATTGTTTTCTTTCTAATTACTAAATTTACAACATACTTAGAAATAATTTTTCCAAAAAAAACCCTTTTTTTCTTTCCAATCTCTTCCACTTTCTTTTCCCTTGGTTTTTCCATGTTCTCCTGAAGAACCATTGTGGAATAATCAGCATCTGGGGATAAACACACAATATATACATAGGATGACTAAGTAATGCAATAACAAATATGATGGTAGAGAGGGGGGTCCCCTACCTGTATCTATGGAATATAATATATATATATATATATATATATACACACACACACAATGCATAAACAATGAAACTAGCTTGGGGTTAAATATGGCAGGGACTGGGAAAATCTTAATCCCAAGGTCTAGCGTATGATATGTATATAATTAACAATGAATATTGATGTAAGGCAGGGATATGCAATTAGCGGACCTCCAGCTGTTGCAAAACTACAAGTCCCATCATGCCTCTGCCTCTGGGTGTCATGCTTGCTGCTGTCAGAGTCTCGCTATGCCTCATGGGACTTGTAGTTTGGCAACAGCTGGAGGTCCGCTAATTGCATATCCCTGATGTAAGGCATAAGATGTCACACTTGATATACCCAGGTTTAACAGTAAAAGTAATAGTAATTTGGAAACAAACTAACTATATATAAGCAAGCAATAGCATAGCAAAGCCAACTGCAAATCCACCACTAGATGGAGCCAAGTAATACACTCGGTAATGAGCACGTAACTTACACATAGTAAATTGGACAAGGCAGGCACGCCCTGAAGGGGCGGAGCTTGAGGAGCTAATGCTTGCTTATAGACGTTGGACGTGGAGGGAGGTTATCACCTTTGATAACGACAATACGTCGAAACGCGTCAGGTGACCATCCAGATACGTTCACGTCACGTCCGGTTAGTAAGGCTTGAGCGGTGGAACGCACGCCGAAGCCACAGCATACAGCAATCACTGGCGTGACTTCTGTGGGACCTGTCTGCTTATGGTAAACTGTTTAGAGATAGTCTAGCCTGACACCTGGTGGTTCTTTTGAATCAAAAGGAAGGGAACCCAGGAAGGTTCATAGAACCTCTTGTTTTGTATTGTTTGGTCAATTTTTTTAGTACTTTTTAAACTTTTAATAAAAAGCGGAATTACGCTATGAAAGCCATTTTTTGTAGTTCATTTCTGAGGATTTGGAAAGAGGTGCAGGAGAGAGCAGACGCAGAACGTAAAGAGCAGAGGGCACATTGCTGGGTATACCCGACGAGCCTGTGACCCCTGCAGGGGTACGTCAATCTGGTGAGTGGGGACCCATATGTGGGGGGGGGGGGGGGGGGAGCACCAAAAGTCACCCCTTTGTCTATCTGCAACTTGGAGGATACTTCTCGGCAATATAAACATCAAAGTCACTTTTAATGTGTGAAGTACACTTGAACTTTGTATGAATTTCAGCACTTTGTTCCAGTTTTGTACAGCTACCTGGACTGAAGAAATATAGGGGTACTAATCCTTACCAACAAAGTGGTTAGCCATATATGAGCCATTGTGTACACTTTCAGTGGTTGAGTCAAATGGATTAACCTACAAGGGAATAAACCAGGCATTTGGCAGCTCACACCTGGAGTAGTGACCAGGAACCAAAATTGTAATATAGTACATTCTAGTACAAACTTTAGTATATTATTTTGCTTGGACAGTTTTTCGGCGATCTTTGGATATCTGGCAGCTCCCTACTGGGGCAGTGACCAAGGACTACAATAACATTGTCATTTCATTTGTGTTTACATAGGGGATTATTGTGTATTGACATTAGGTATAACGTATGGCATAGCACACAGGTTTCTTTTACGTAACAGATTAATTCACTAATTAATCACAGGATCACCAATTTTGATATCTAAGCAGTAACAGTCACTTTTTAGATTTTTTGGTTTTTATTCATTTTTTACGATATTGAGAATCGGATTTATGTTTACGGGTAACAGATGAGACACAGCATACACTCAATCAAGGAATACACACACTGGGTTAGGAGAATCAAAGATAAAATAAGGCAATTTAACTGCACTAAAACATACACACCAGCCACATCCATCACAGAATATCTAGCAAGTGAGGCACTATTCATTAAATTAGGATTTAAATATTAAACCAGTATAGAACATGGTATTATAAGCATGTTATAAGAAGCACATAATTACACACACAATAGTACCCCCACCACATAATACCCCAGAGGTACCTACAAGGTGGGGAGGGTATACGCATCCTACCAAAACCCTTTTACAATAGGCAGAGAGAACTCCCCAGGCCACTAGGCAGCGCCATCTACCCCAATCTATTCTACATGTGCATGTATGTGCCTAGGTGTATTCTACAACGAGGGCAATAAGGATCCCTATCTGGGTAAATTCTAGATAAGTGCACTGGGGTGTGATAAACCCTGTGCAAAAATCTTGTTTGAATAAGTTTATCGCCTGCAGAGATAACCAGTTTCGTGCCCTGTTCCAGGCAGTCCTCCCAGTCTTCCCTCTCTAGTGTCGGGATATCCTCCTTCCACCTATCCCAAAGCCTGTCCATCTTCAAGACATCTATTGGAAGGAGGGTACCGTACAAGGCAGAAAGGGGTTTCCTGAGATCATCATCTTTTAGAAGATCTTCTAGTGGGTCAAATTGCAGGGTTGGAGGGGTAGGGAACTGGGCCCTGACAGCGTGCCGAAGCTGGGCGTACTGGAAGTACATCCAACCCGGCAGGCCATGGACACTAGTCAAGTGATGGAGTGAAAGTAAGGTACCTGTCAGCATAATATCTTTCAGTAGCGTTATACCAAATCTCGCCCACACCCGAGGGTCCGGGACCATTCTGAGATGTGGTAGATTGGGATTCCCCCAGAGAGGCTGGGCCGGTGAGCAGCAATCCGTCCGGGAGAATCTGCGCCTAGCAACGTTCCACACCCTAAGTGTTGCCCTAGTGGGGGCGGGGAGATCAGCATAAGCCTTCAATCCCCTGTAAGCCAGATTTTGCAGGGCCTGTAGGGAGCCTAAGTGTGCCGCCTCTAGACACACCGCCGCATTAGAGCGCTTGGCTGCAAACCACCAGTAAACAGTGACCAATACAGCAGCCCAATAGTACACCCGCACATTGGGGAGGGCAAGACCCCCCCAAATGCGTGGGCAACTGTAGCGTTGACTCAGGACATAATACACTTGTCCACCTCCTGAAAGAAGGACCCCCGAATCCACACTGGGCTGTTCCTAAAAAAGTAATTGAGTTTGGGTAGGATTATCATTTTTAAAATGTTTATGCGAAATATAAGATTCAGAGGAAGCCCAGACCAGGACTGACATCGTTCCCTCAGGAGACGGAGGAGGGGGAAGTACATTTAATGAGTAATATTGTGCAACATCCCTAGTAACCCTCACCCTAAGATATTTGAATTCTGTAACCCACTGCAATGGGGAAGAAGCCGCTGGTGGTGGACTCTGTCGGTCTAGGGGTAAGAGGGTCGATTTGGACCAGTTAATACGGATACCAGATAGGGATCCGAATTTATCAAATAATGCTAGGGCAGCAGTCAGAGACGGGCCCGTGTCGTTCAAGTAAAGCAGAGCATCATCCGCATAAAGGGATATTTTTTCTTCCAGTACACCTATCTGCAAGCCCCTCACCTCCAGGGATTCTCGAATTAGGATTGCCAAGGGTTCCAGGGCCAGGGCAAAGAGACTGGGTGATAGGGGGCATCCCTGACGAGTGCCTCTCTGCAGTGGGAAGGAGTCCGAGACCCAGTCAGTCATACGTACCCTGGCCCTGGGAGCCTTATACAGTACCTGTATCCATTTTAGAAATTTGGGGCCAAAGCATCGTAGCACACCCCAGAGAAAGTCCCACTCTACCGAGTCGAATGCCTTCTCGGCGTCCAGAGAGGCAATCACTCTGGATCCAACAATATCATGGGTGATGGACAGGTTTAGGAAAAGACGTCTGATGTTTATATCAGTACCCTTACCCGGCATAAATCCTGCCTGATCAACATGGACTAACGTAGATATTACAGACGTTAAGCGAGTGGCCAGGACTTTCGCAAGTATTTTTGCATCAACATTCAGAAGGGAAATGGGTCTATATGACCCACATTCTTGGGAATCCTTGCCGGGCTTGGGGATCAGAACAATTACGGCCTCCTCCATGGACTCAGATAGACAGTCTGCCTCCTCAATACCAACGAGCAGGGCCTTGAGTTTAGGGGCGATAAGGTCAATGTGCTGAGAGTAAAACTCGGTAGGCAGTTCATCCGCACCCGGAGTCTTACCACTTTGAAGACTTCCGATTGCGGATTGGATCTCCTCCAAAGAGATGTCCTCATCCATTAGTGTGCCGTGTTCCTCTGATAGGGTGGGAAAGGGGACAGTGTCTAAAAATTCCCCTACCTCCTACAGGGAGTGCCGGGATCTGGTAGAGTACACCTCCCGGAAAAAGTCTAAGAACATGACGTTGATTCCCTCAAGAGAGGAGATCAACTGGCCCTGGGCGTCTCGACTACTGGCTATATGTGTAGCAGCAGCATGAGTTTGCCAGCCACGCTAACAGCCTACCATTCTTATTCCCATGTTCAAAAATCCTTTGTTTGGAGTACATAGATTTCTGTGTCTGCTCAATGTTAAGAAGGGACAAGTCCCTAAGAGCCTTCTGCCATAGACTATAGTGAGAGTCATCAGGGTTTTGGGTATAGGCTGCCTCACGCCTCGCACACTCCTCCAGAGCATCCAGGGACCTGGAGGTCTCCTTCTGAAAAAACGCTATCTGGGAAATATATTTCCCTCTCAGTACAGCTTTAAATGTATCCCAACTGGCAAGTACATCTGCCGATTCCCCATGTACATTCCAAAAGTCGCAGATAGCCTCCATCTTTGGCTCCTGTAGTCTCTTATCTGTGGCCCAGAACCTGGACAGACGCCATAATTTCAAGGTTGGGGGGGGTCTCGTCATGGATATGTTAAGATAAACCGGGGCGTGGTCAGAGATTCCACGGGGCAGGTGCCTCGCCTCCCTGGACCAACATAAGGCACCAGGGGAGGCAAATACCAAATCGATGCGCAAGATAGCCCGGTATGAGATAGAGTGGCACGTATACTCTCGCTCAGCAGGGTGAAAATGGCGCCATAGGTCCACGAGAGCAAACGTGTCCGCCCAGTTTTGTAGCTCAGAGGGAGAGCGATTTGTTACGCGGAGTCTGTCCAGGTTCGGAGAGGGCACCAGATTAAAGTCACCATAGATGAAAAAGGCCCGCGTGTTAAATCCCATCACTATGTGCATAATGTCATACAGTAGTTGTATATCGGCTGGGGGAGGGAGGTATACCCCCATCAGCACCATTTGTTTCTCAAACAGCCCAGCATGTACAATTACGTATCTGCCTCCAGGATCAGTGCGAACATCAAGTACCTGTAGCGGGAGAGACCTGCGGATCTGGGGGTGACGTTTTTAATGTGGTTACCACCCCTCGTTTTTTTCTCTGACACTGCTTTGGGACGTCCCACTATGTCAGAGAAGCTGTGTCGGTCCATGAACGAAAGAGTAAATAGGATTTTTTACTCATCGGAAAATCCTTTTCTTTGAGCTCATGGACCGACAGCACCCACCCCTCCTTTTTAAGTTTGTACTGCTTTTTGACGAACTGATCTGCGAGATGCAGACTGAGGGGATATACCCAGAGGGTCCACCCCCTGGGCGGTACTGTAGAAGGTGTGATGCAACACTTTTTACAAGTTTTCTGCCTAGTCACTCCTAATTAAAACGGATAATGCCCGCTATGTCAATAGAGAAGCTGTGTCAGTCCATGAACTCGGAGAAAATGATTTTACGGTGAGTAAAAAAAAAAATCCTATTTTTCATGTGTGTTTTTTTTCCCCCTTAGCTGGTTGAGGAGCCAGCTGGCTAGCCAACAATCATGTCCTTGACAATAGGGATGAGCTTGATGTTCGGGTCGAACATCGAGTGTTTGCAGAACAGTGAACATTATGGGGCATTCGCGGGAAATGCGAGCGCTGCGGAACGTTCCAAAATGCACTGCGAGATTGCAGTGCATTGCTGTATGATGATTGGCCAAAGCATGCCCCTGACCTGCATGCTTTGGCCAATCACAGCACGCTTTACTGAGAGAGCCATAATTGGCCAAAGGCAATTATGCCTTTGGCCAATCATGGCTCAGGGTGACCAAGTCCACGCCTCAATATTTAAGGCTGCTTACATAGCGGCCACGTGCAGTGTTGGCGTGGACAGAGAGCTTGAGATAGATCAGGCAGGTTATTCACTTAGTGGCAGTGTATTTGAGATGTATACAGTTGTGCTCATAAGTTTACATACCCTGGCAGCATTTATGATTTCTTGGCCATTTTTCTGAGAAGTAAAAAAAATTCTCACTCATGGTTGGTGTTTGGCTGAAGCCATTTAATCAACCGTTTTACTCTTTTTAAAATCATAATGGCAACAAACTACCCAAATGACCCTGATCAAAAGTTTACATGCCATAGTCCTTAATACCATGTATTGCCCCCTTTAACATCAATGACAGCTTGATGTCTTGTGGATGAGGCCCTTTGTCTTCTTAGATGGTAAAGTTGCCCATTCCTTTTGGCACAAAGCCACCAGTTCCTGTAAATTCTTGGGCTGTCTTGCATTAACTGCACGTTTTGAGATCTCCCCAGAGTGGCTCAATGATATTGATGTCAGGAGATTGAGATGGCCACTCCAGAACCTTCACTTTATTCTGCTGTAGCCAATGACAGGTCAACTTGGCTTTGTGTTTTGGATCATTGGCATGTCTAAATTGCGTCCGATGCGCAGCTTCCTGGCTGATGAATGCAACTGTTCCTCCAGTATTTTTTGATAACATACTGCATTCATCTTGCCAACAATTCTGACCAAATTTCCTGTGCCTTTGTAGCTCCAAAACATCAGCGATCCACCTCCGTAGCTTTCATCATAGGCCCTTTTGACTCCTCTCCAAATGAAGCGTTTATGGTCAAAAAAAGCTCAATCTTGGTCTCATCACTCCAAATGACTTTGTGACAGAAGGTTTGAGGCTTGTCTCTGTGCTGTTTGGCGTATTGTAAGCAGGATACTTTGTGGCAATTGCATAGTAATGGCTTTCTTCTGGCGACTCGACCATGCAGCCCATCTTTCGCCAAGTGCCTCCTTATTGTGCATCTTGAAACAGCCACACCACATGTTTTCAGAGAGTCCTGTATTTCACCTGAAGTTATTTGTGGGTTTTTCTTTGCATCCCGAACAAAATTTTCCTGCCAGTTGTGGCTGAAATTTTATTTGGCATTCTCAATTCCTTGGATATCTTTTTATATCCCTTTCCCGTTTTATTCAGTTCAACTACCTTTTACCGCAGATCCTTTGACAATTCTTTCGCTTTCCCCATGACTCAAACTCATCACACACACATGCCCGCACCCCCCCCCCCCCAGGTGGATGGATGGGTAGGTGGATGTATAGGTGGGTGCCTGGGTGCCCCCTATGGACGGGCCACCACTGCATTCAAACCCCTTTGTGTCAACGTGTGTGCATGTTATCAGGCCAAAATCACCAGGGTATGTAAACTTCTGATCAGGGTAATTTGTTGCCATTAGGATTTAAAAAGAATAAAAAAACAGTTGATTGATAATAAATGGCTTCAGCCAAACACCAACCATGAGTGAAAGAAATCTGAGTGTTATCATTCATATTCTCTGAAAAATGGCCAAGAAAATCATAAATTCTGCCAAGGTATGTAAACTTAGGAGCACACACACTCTGCATCCAGTGTAGCCTATATCTAATGTGCATTTGGTGGTGTATAGTTCCTAATACTGTGTAGTGTGGTGTTGCAAAACAAAAACGACATGTCCAGAAGGCCACCAAGGAGAGGTAGACGCTCACTGGCCACTAAAAGAGGGCAAGCAGCCTCTGTCTCTACAGGCAACAGTGGTGGTCGTGGACATGGTGCATCTGCAGGTGGCTGTGGGGCACGCTTGTCCCTTTTTTCTGCTGCTGGCCATGTTATTGAGCCACAACATGCAGAACAGTTGGTGGAGTGGATAACGAAGCCATCCTCTGTCGCCCAGGCTCAGAGTAGTTTGCCTTCCAACGCAGCTGCCAAAGCGGTCTATTCAACTGGCTCCTTGTCCCCAGTCACTCCTTCCATAGGCCCACCATCATGCACAGAGGAGTCCCCAGAATTATTCGACCACAGGGTTGGTTACATGCTACTGGATGTGCAGCGATTTGAAGGCTCTGATGTTGGTTCCCAGGTTGAGGAAGGTAGCAACGTGAGCCTAGAGAGAGGGGGTAACAAAGAAGGACAAGAAACTGGCAGTCATGTGCCC
This sequence comes from Rana muscosa, assembly GCA_029206835.1. Lineage (NCBI taxonomy): Eukaryota > Metazoa > Chordata > Amphibia > Anura > Ranidae > Rana > Rana muscosa. Next base: position 631,208,458 of record CM055117.1, on the reverse strand, counting down.
CCAGCTGCAGCATACTGCCAAGTTTGCTCCAGTGACGAGGAGGGAGGGAATGAGGTCGCTGACTGTACCTGGGAGGAGGCACAATGTCCTCTAGGGAGCAGCCACCCTATTCCATCACACCGCAGAGCTCCGCAGGTCAGGGCACTGCCGACTTTTAAAAGTTCCTTGGTGTGAGCCTTTTGCGACACGTGTTCAGCAGATCGTACCATTGCTGTTTGCAACCTATGTCTGAAGCAAATCAAGCATGGCCAGAACAGCAGCAGCTTGGGCACATGCTCGACCAGACATATGATGACCTGCCATGCAGTCCGTTGGCAACAGCACTTGAAAGACCCACATCATAGAAAAAGGCAGACTTCTCCTTGCTCCTTATCTGGGATCTCCAATCCTACTATACCTCCAGTCCCCTCAAATACCTGCACTGAGAGGAATGAAGGTATAGCAATAGGTGTCCCAAGTACTTGCAGCCAATCTGCTAGCAGTACACCACCAACTGATTTTAGCAGGCAAATTTCCCTACCCTAATTGCTGAACCGTAAAAAGAAATTTGGTCCAATCCATCCACATGCTAAACGTATAAAAATGTTAGCTTGGCCAAATTGCTTGCACTGCAACTGCTGCCTTTTCCACTGGTAGACTTTCGTGAATTTGTGGAAAGTGCTGTACCACAGTGACACGTTCCAAGACGCCATTTATTTTCACGGAAAGCTATTCCGGCTATCTACCGGCATTTGGACGGCAATGTTTTGGCCTCGTTGGACAGGGCAGTCAGCAGCAAGATTCAAATTACCGCTGACTCATGGTCCAGCAGGCATGTTACCTTTCCTTCACAGCACACTGGGTAACTCTGCTGGCAGCTGGGAAGGATGCAGGACAGGGTTCAGTGTTGTTGGAGCTTGTTCTGCCACCACGCCTCCAAAAAGCTAATCGTGATTCTGCCACAGCTCTCTCCTCCACCCCCTCTTCTGCAGATTTGGACTCTGAACCAGCAGTGCTCCGTACGGGTTCAAGGGGCCACGCAAGCAGTCATGCTAAAAGATGCCATGTGGTGCTTGAGTTTGTCTGCCTAGGGGACAGGAGCCACACTGTGGCAGAGATTCCATCAGCTCTGCAGGGGCAGGCTCAGAGGTGGTTGAGGCCATGCCAGCTTCAGCCAGGAATGGTTGTATGCTACAATGGCACCAACCTTCTCTCTGCCCTCCGACGTAGACACTTGACCAATATTCGGCACATGTCCTAAATTTGGTGGTGGAGCGGTTCTTGACCAGGTTCCCAGGCTTACAAGATATCTTGAGGCAGGCCAGAAAAGTCTGTGGTCATTTCCGCTGGTCATACAATGCCAGTGCTTGGCTAGCTGACATTCAAAGGGAATGCAAGCTGCCCACCAACCGCCTCATTTGCGACTTGCCCACCAGGTGGAACTCAATGTTGGCAATGCTGCGCACACACACACACACACACACACACACACACACAGCAGAAGGGCCATCAATGAGTACCTGTGCGAGTATGGCACCAGGACAGGGTCAGGGGAGATTGGCTTATTTTTTCGCCACGCCAGTGGCTACTGATCAAGAAAGCATGCACTGTCCTATCACCATTTGAGGAGGCCACAAGGATGGTGAAAAACGACAATGCATGCATCAGTGACACTGTCCCTCTAGTCTTCCTGCTGGAGCACACATACTTCATGGAGTCTGGTATGGATATTAAGGGGGCCCCCAGATACTGACTCCTCCCCCCACCTATGTGAATGGGTATCAGGTACATTGTACCCCTACCCATTCACCCCAAAAAATAATAAACCACACACCACATGACAGTTTGACAATTATTATTATTTGTTTTAATTATTTTTTTAATAAAAGGAAAAGTGTACCGCGATATCTATTCATCTTTAATCACGGCGCTCGGACCCGAAAAATATACTGCCACTAACTAAATAACCTTTGGCCAATCATCATACAGCAATGCACTGCGATCTCGCAGTGCATTATGGGGCGTTCTGCAGCACTCGAATTTCCCGCGAACGCTCCATAATGTTCGCTGTTTGGCAAACACCCGATGTTCGAGTCGAACATCGAGCTCATCCCTACTAAGGATTGCAAGCAAGTTGGGTGCAGCTGTCACCTGGTGTTAACCAGTTGGTTAATGTCAGTAGTCACTTGCCTACACCATAGAGTTAACTACTTTTGCAATAGGTGGTGTTCAAGCATGGGTTAACATCTATAAACCAGATCACGCAAGAGTATTATATAATTTCCCCGCAGACACATTAGCCTAAAAGACTGCTGGGAGTTATTGGGTACCAGTAGTGATGAGCCGAACACCCCCGGGTTCGGTTCGCACCAGAACCCGCGAACGGACCGAAAGTTCGTACGAACATTAGAACCCTATTAAATACAATGGATGCGAACGTTCGAATTCTAAAGTGCTAATTATAACGAATATTATGCATGTTGTCCTAAAAAGGGTTTGGGAACCCGGGTTCTGCACCAGGGGACATGTATCAATGCAAAAAGAAGTTTTAAAAACGGTCGTTTTTCGGGAGCAGTCATTTTAATGATGCATAAAAGTGAAAAAAAAAAAAGTCAAACATTCCTTTAAATATCGTACCTGGGGGGTGTCTAAAGTATGCCTGTGAAGTGCCACGTGTTTCCCGTGTTTAGAACTGTCCCTGCACAAAATGACACTTCTAAAGGAAAATGTAATGTCTGGTCCCGGTAATATGGATGAAAATCTTTAAGAAAAATGGCATAGCTACCCCATGACCCCCCACCCCCTACCCCAGCCCCTTTGGGTCTTGTATGGATATTAAGGGGAACACCGCACACAAAATAAAAAAGGCCCTATATACTCTGAACAGCCGTATACAGGCGGTGCATACAAGACAGGGACTGTAGGTTTGTTCTTATGTAGAATGTGTTTGTAATTTTGAACAGGTACATTGTTGAAGTGTAGCTCCAGCCCAAAAATCTATTTTTAAACTTTTTGGAAAACATAGGTAAGGGTCATCACCCCTGTAACATTTGTTTTGCTGTCTGTGCCCCTGTTCAGAACATTTCACCTCACTTTCCGTCCCAATGACAACTGTTTTTGAAATGTGGTGTTTTTCTTGAAACAAGGATTGGTGATAAAGCATCAGTACAGAGGAGACACCTTTCTCCCATATTAATTCTTACAGGAGAGAATTTTCCTTCCTAGGGGTAGATTTCCTCTCACTTCCTGTTGTCTTCTTGCGTTTGCAAGTAGGAGTCGTTTGTAAGTTGGATGTTTGAAAGTAGGGACCTGCCGTATATACTCTGCAGAAATAGGCCCCTTAGTTGTTGGTGTTGGCACAACACTGTAAGCACTCACAGTTACTCTTGGTTGGTGCTGGAACGCCCTGCTGTCAACTTATATCAGGAATTGTAATTACATATAATTGTTGAACAGTGGTAGTAAAAATTGGGCCTTTGATGGTGGTGCTGGTGCCACAACACTGTAAGCCCTGACAGTTACTCTTGGTGGGTGCAGGAATGGGCCCTGCTGTGAATTATTAGATCAAGAATTGTAATTACATGCCCCTTTTGAACAGGGGCTGAAAAATTGGGCCTTAGGCACTGGTGGCACAACACTACAACCCCTCACAGATACTGTACTTGGAGCACAGCAATGAGCCCTGTTGCAAAGTATTGCTTCAAAAATTGTAATTACACGCCCCTGTTAAACAGGGGCTGAAAAATTGGGCCTTAGCCACTGGTGGCGGCACCCATAAACAAAAATGATCTTCCAAGCTATCATCATCATCATCAATCGTATCATTGAGGACTCGGAGGAGGAGGATAGCCAGTCAACATAACAGCACAGGCACTCAGCATCAGTCTTGAAGGGATGTGACATGTTAAAATCAATTAGTCTGTTATATCAGCATCAGGTGTGTGGTAGCTGGTGGTGATCCAAGACTGGTTCATCTTGATGAAAGTCAGTCGATCAACCGAGTCGGTGGACAGGCACACCCTGTGATCCGTGACAAATCCTCCAGCAGCACTGAATGTGCGTTCCGAAAGAACGCTGGATGCAGGACAGGCCAGTAGCTCAATTGCATACTGTGCAAGCTCTGGCCAGTGATCCATCCTCAAGACCCAGTAAGCCAGAGGATTTTCGGTGGGGAAGGTGTCCAAGTCTGACCTTGCCCCTAGATATTCCTGCACCATGTTTATCAGACGCTGGCGATGGTTGCTGGAACCGATCATACTTTGGGGCTGCGGACTAAAGAATTGTCTGAACGCATCGGTCAGACGGCCACCTTCCCCACCACTCCTTTGACTGGCCGAAGCCTCAGCAACTCGTTGTCCAGGACCAGGAGTTTGTAACCTCCCAGTCTCTGGGAACGCGTTACACAGACCTTTCTGCAAGGCCTCCCGGAGTTGTCTCATCCTCTGCTCCCTCTGCGACGGTAACATAAGGTCCGCAACCTTACCCTTGTACCGTGGATCAAGGAAAGTGGTCAGCCAGTAATGGTCCCTCTCCTTGATCCGAAGAATACGAGGATCCTTCCGCAGACTTTGCAGGATCAGGGAGGCCATGCAGCGTAGGTTTGCTGAGGCATTCGGTCCGGAGTCCTCTGGGTCACTAAGGACGACATGATCCGCAGCCACCTCCTCCCAGCCACGTACAAGTCCACTGGTTTCTTGGGACTGTAAATCATCCCTAAAAGACTGCTGCTGATGATGCTGAGTGCCAGCCTCCACCTCCATGCTGACACAATCCTCCTCCTCCTCTTCCTGTGCGATGGGTGGGACAGAAGGAACACTGTCTGGGTAAAGGGGGCCTTGAGAGGCAAGGAAGTCCTCCTCTTCCTGCCTCTGTTCTGCCTCAAGTGCCCTGTCCATTATTCCACGCAGCGTGTGCTCCAACAGGTGGACAAGAGGTACAGTGTCACTGATGCAAGCACTGTCACTGCTCACCATCCTCGTGGCCTCCTCAAATGGTGCCAGGACAGTGCATGCATCCCCGATCATGCCCCACTGGCGTGGAGAAAAAAAACCAAGCTCCCCTGACCCTGTCCTGGTGCCGTAGTCGCACAGGTACTCATTGATGGCCCTCTGCTGCGTGTGCAGCCGCTGCAGCATGGCCAACGTTGAGTTCCACCTGGTGGGCATGTCACATATAAGGCGGTTCTTGGGCAGGTTCAACTCCTTTTGCAGCTCAGCCAGGCGAGCACTGGCATTATAAGATCTGCGGAAATGCACACAGACTTTCCTGGCCTGCCTCAGGACATCCTGTAAGCCCGGGTACCTGCCCAAGAACCGCTGCACCACCAGGTTAAGGACGTGAGCCACACAGGGCACATGGGTCAGTTGTCCCTGTCGGAGGGTGGAGAGGAGGTTGGTGCCATTGTCGCAAACCACCATTCCTGGCTTAAGCTGGCGTGGCGTCAACCACCTCTCGGCCTGGCCCTGCAGAGCAGACAGGACCTCTGCCCCAGTGTGGCTTCTGTCCCCCAAACACACCAGCGCAAGCACGGCATGGCATCTTTTTGCCTGCGTACTTGCGTAGCCCCTTGAACGCCTACGGAGCACCGCTGGTTCCGAGGACAAAGCACAGGAAGAGGCCATGGAGGAAGAAGAGGAGGGGGTGGAGGAGAGAGGTGTGTCACAACCAGTAGTAGCATTTTGGAGGCGTGGCGGTGGAACAACCTCCAACACTACTGCACCTTGTCCTGCATCCTTCCCAGCTGCCAAAAGAGTGACCCAATGGGCCGTGAAAGAAAGGCAACGTCCCTGTCCATGCCTGCTGGACCATGAGTCAGCGGTAATATGCACCTTACCACTGACCGCCCTGTCCAGCGAGGCCAAGACATTGCCTTCCACATGCCGGTAGAGAGCCGGAATAGCCTTCCGTGAGAAAAAGTGGCGTTTGGGAACCTGCCACTGAGGAACCGCACATTGCACAAACTCACGGAAGGGGGCCGAGTCTACCAACTGAAAAGGCAGCAGTTGAAGTGCTAGCAATTTAGCCAAGCTAGCATTCAACCGCTGGGCATGTGGATGGCTGGGAGTGAACTTCTTTCGACGGTCCAGCAGCTGGGGCAGGGAAATTTGCCTGCTAGAATCGGACGTCGGTGTACTGCTAGCAGAGTGGCCGCAAGTACTTGGCTGTGACACACCTAATTCTACACCTTCATTCCTCTCAGTGCATGTTTCAGAGAGGACTGAAGTTATAGTGGGGTTGGAGATCCCAGCTGATGCGGTGCAAGGAGAGGTCCGCTTTGTTCTTTGGTGTGGGTCTTTGAGGTAGGCTTGCCAACGAGCTGCATGGCAGGTCAACATATGTCTGGTCAGGCATGTGGTACCCAAGCGGCTGATGTTTTGGCCACGCGATATACGCTTGAGACATATGTTGCAAACAGCAGCTGTGCGATCTGATGCACTAGCCTCAAAAAAGGCCCACACCAAGGAACTTTTTGAATGACGGGCAGAGGCAGCGCCCTGCACAGGCGGAGCTCTGCGGTGTGATTCCGTCGGTGTACTGCCCTTACGCTGGCCACCAAAGGGCATCCTGCCTCGTTGGAGATGTGCCTCCTCCTCCTCATCTCTCCTATTAGGCACCCACGTGGAGTCAGTGACCTCATCATCCCCTCCCTCCTCATCACTGGAGCCAATCTGGCAGTATGCTGCAGCTGCTGGAACATGACTGCCAGATTGGTGTCCTTCTTGAGCATCCCCTCTGTCTGCTCTCACGCTACTGCCTTCCTGTAGCTGGGTTTCATCATCAGACCCTTCGAAACGCTGGGCATCCTCCTGGAGCATGTACCCAACACTGTGCTCAAACAGTTCGGGGGACTCCTCAGGAGGAGGACATGGTTGGTCTAGGGAAGGAGTGACTGATGATGAGTCTGACATTGATACCAGGGAAGAGGACGCTTTGGCAGCTGCTTTGCCAGTACCCTGAGCCTGGGTGAGAGAGGATGAGGAGGAGGAGGAGGGCTTGGTCATCCACTCTACCAAGTCTTCGGCATGATGCGGCTCAACATGTCCAGCTGCTGAAAAGAAGGACAAGCGTGTCCCATGGCCATGTGCTGATGACAATGCACCGCGTCCACGACCAGCACTGTTGCCCCCAGACACAGAGCCTGCTTGCCCTCTTTTATTGCCTCCTGACTGTCTGCCTCTCCTTGTTTGCCTTCCAGACATTCTAATAGATGGCCTGCAGGGAGATGGGAAAAAAGCAATAAGGGCTACCTTCAGGTGTCCTTCTCTGTCCCTTTACTTAAGGATTTCTAAATATGGTTGAGGATGATTGCTTTCGCACAGAATAGCACAACGACAATTTCCCTGACTGTCCAAAAAACAAGGATTTCAAAGATGGTTGATGAGGAATGCTTTAGCACAGTATAGCACAAGGAGAATTTCCCTCACTGTCCTTCCCTGTCCCTAGAAACAAGGATTAGCACAGTAAAACACACTGACACTCTCCCTACCTATCCTTCTCTTTCCCTAAACTAAAGGAATCCAGGTTAAGCAAGAAAAAAAAATGTCACTGTCCCTGCCTATGCTTCTCTTTCCCTGCTCCGGAACACACTACACTAGGCCGCCGTGCTGGCGGCCTTTTATAGTGTGGGGCGTGTACTAAACACCCTCAGCAATAATTGGCCACAGGCATCCTGCCTGTGGCCAATCATTGCTCTCCTCGCTGCCGGCGCTGTGATTGGCCAAGCATGCGGGGTCACAGTGCATGCTTGGCCAATCACAGCGCCTGGATGACACTGCGATGGCGTAGTGCATTGTGGGCCGTTCGCGTCACTCGAATTAGGCGCGAACGGCCCAAATCGTTCGATCTTCGAACGATCGAACAGCCGATGTTCGAGTCGAACGTACGTTCGACTCGAACACCGAGCTCATCCCTAGGTACCAGTAACTAGCTAACAGCTCCTAGATTTGTTGAGCTATTGGCAATCTCCAGCTTACCTACTTGGGAGGAGTATCCTACTCAAACACATTCGTTTCAATAAATCGTTTGGAAAGACAAGTCTATAAAGAAATGTTTGAGTACCATTTTATAAAATACAGCTTTTTAGAAGTTGTCACACAATGCAGGTGTACATTCTGTCTCTCCTAAAGTGTTTTTTTTTGTTTTGGAAGTTGTACTAAAGTGCAACATTGTTGTATCTCTAGTTCTACCTTTTCCTCTACTGACGAGCGCAGATCTCTAATTGCAATTGTATACATTTTTTGGGGGTCTAATAAGAGTGATTAAACCTGAGCACCTGTAGCTGCTTTCACTATACTATTGCTCTTATGTTCTGCTCCATTCTATCGTCTGTCAAAATTTTTCAGAGAAAGTGTTAAGACAAATTCATCTACACCTCCAGACAGATTCCTAATGAGGGTCTATAACACTGCTTAGGAATTCCATAGATTGAATCAACCATGAATTCTGCATCATATTAAAGAGGGAGTAAACCCGGAATGATTTTACTTCTGTAGCGGCCCCCTCACTCCCCTCTGTCTTCTCTCTCAGCTCATCTGTCTCTTGTCTAGGGGTACCTCCAGAGGGGAAGGGAGCGGGAACACCACGCCTGGCCTTCACCACCTGTGTCAGAGTGGCGTAAGCAAAGTTCTTTTACCTTCGGGCCAGCGTTGTGCACCTGGAGCCTCCACCGAGAGTTACCTTGAACAAATGTCTGTCAGGAAATGTGCCCCACACCATTAAAGTTCAACACTCCTTTATTCCTCTCGAATGAACACAATCAGTTGAACTCCCTTGTAGAAACAGAACAGAAAAAAGGGAGGTGTGGATGCGAGTAGGCCCAGACACAATGTGTTCTCCACTTTCCTCCCTGAAAGTGGGTTATGGTCTCCGAGCGAGGGGGGGGGGGGGGATTTCCCTCCAGGCGGTCTCCGATGAGAGACTCACCCGTCACTGGCAATATGCTGCACCAGGTCTTCGAGTGAGGAGCTCCCCCCGGTCCATTACGCCTTCCGGATTCGGGTACCCAATCCCTGGGTATCCTAGGATCTCCTTCCCTCGCGGAACTCGGTGTTGGGCACTGAGCTCCAGACCTCCATCCGAGTACCTCACCCCAGGCTAAAGGTGCCTGGGATGGAACACGACCTCCGGCTGTCCTCTAGGCCTAGGCCGCCTAGAGGACTGACACGAACCACCGCCCACAGGCTGAAGGTGCCTGGGACTCGACCCCGTGACAAAGATGGCCGGCCCCTTTATACCCTCTCCCAGCAAGCATGGCGGGTTCCCCGCCCCACCATACCGCTGCCGAGGGAGGACAAAAAGGAAGCCCGGCACACAGCAATGATTCAACCCCAGCCCAGGGCGACAGCGCCACCTGCTGGGCTGCAGGGAATTACACATCACTGAGGTCTCTGCCAAGTTCAAATTTACACCTGGGAAAGTACATACCTGCTACACTTCTTTTTCCCCCCTGCAAAGGAAAAGCATAATGGGCTAGTATGCATCGCATACTAGACCATTATGTGCCACTTACCTGAAATCGAAGCCCACGCTGTCCCCACATCCATCCTCGCCCCTCTTTCTTCTGGGGCCTGGAGTCACCTGATGTCACTCCCGCGCATGCGCTGTCAGTCACAGCGCATGCGCAAATGACATTGGTGCACTGCAAGGTAAATATCTCCTAAAAGGCGCATGTTTAGGAGATATTTACAGTACCTATTAGGTGCAAATTCCGCATTGGGGGTGTTCAACCACTTTAAAGTATGTCCGAAAGTTTAAGTTGAAGTGGAAATGGAATGTGCAACGTAACGATCTGAAGCACACTAGCAAAACAAAGAAATGGCTCAAAAAAAAAAAAAAAAAAATAAAAAAAAAAAAAGGAAGGGGGGAAGAAATGGAGGATTATGGATTGACCTAGTCAAAGGCCTGATTTGAATGGTCAAAAACCTCACAGAAAGATTTCAGAGACTAAGGAGCAGTTATGCAAAATACCTTTAACAAGTAATTTCTGCTAAAGTGGGCAATGCCAGCTCATGAGGCCAATGTGTTCTTACTTTGTTTACAGTACACCATTACATTTATTGAATAATAGGATTTTTGTACTCACCGTAAAATCCGTTTCTGACGTCCATGGACCGACGCAGCTCTCATACTGATTACATGTGGGTATATGTCCCTGCTCGCAGGAGAAGACCTAGGCAGAATGTTAGAGGTTAAAACATTCTAGAACAAGCCAGAGCTGAACAGCCCCGCCTAGGGGGGGCGGTCCCTCCGGACATTACCCTTCCACCTGCAGCTAATCAGCCTCAGTTCATAACAAAGCAGTACAAACTTAAAAGGAAGGGTGGGTGCTGCGTCGGTCCATGGACGTCAGAGAAACGGATTTTACGGTGAGTACAAAAATCCTATTTTCTCTCATCGTCCATGGACCGACGCAGCTCTCATACTGATTACATGTGGGACGTCCCAAAGCAGTATAAGAAAAGGGTGGGAGCAAAAAAAAGTAAGGAACAACCAAAACTTCACCCCAAACCAGCAGAGCCCCTCAACGGAGGAGTTGCAACATTAGACAGCGGCCTGCAACACTTTGCGGCCAAAGGAAGCATCCGAAGATGCAGCCACATCAACCTTGTAGAACTTTGAAAAGGTATGAACGGACGACCAGGTCGTCGCCTTGCACACTTGTGCAACCGACGCTTGATGTCGGAAGGCCCGGGAAGCACCAATTGCCTTGGTGGAATGCGCCGCAACCGGAAAGGGAGGCGCCCGCCCCTTAAGGGCATAGGCCTGTATGACGGTCTGCCTGATCCACCTAAAGACGGTGGCAGACGACACCGCTCGGCCCTGTTTTGGACCAGACACAGATTTCCGAATGGAAACAGTAGCAGACAGGTACACTCGTAAGGCTTGTACCCATCTTAATGCAGGAAGCGCAAACTCTCAGGGAAGCGATGGGTGAGGACACAAGGACGGAAGAACAATGTCCTTCTTAAGGTGAAAGGCCAAGACCATCCTTAGAAAAGAAGGATGGTCGTGGGCGCAACACCAACATATCCTTATGGAGGACCAAGTAAGGCGACTTGCCAGACAAGGCTGCCAACTCAGACACCTGTCTAACCGAAGCAATGGCCAATAAGGCCAACTTCCGGGACAAGGTCAAGAGAGGAATCTCTCTGATATTCTCAAAGGGATGTTCTTGGAGAACCGAGATGCATCAAAATCAGATCCCAAGTAGGGAGAGGAGGCTTGACAGGGGGACCACATGGCGAACCCCCTGCCCAAAAGGTGCTAATCAAGGAATGGCCCGGCAGCGGTCGTTGAAAAAGACAGTCCGGGCCGAAATCCGACCCTCAAAAAAAAGGTATGCAAGGCCAGCTTTTGGGTCACACCACGCTGTAAGAACAGCAAAATCCTGGGAACAGAAAACATCCGAGGATGCCACTCAAGTTCCTCGCACATAGCGATGTAAGCCTTCCAGGTACAGCGAGATATCTTTCTGGAGGAAGATTACCGTGTCAACAACATAGAAGAGATGACCGAATACGAGAGAACTTGGTCTTTTAGCACCTAGCTTTAAACAGCCATGCCATTAAAGCCAAGGACTGTAAAGCAGGATGAAGTATGCTCTGCGAAGCAACAACTGTAGCAGAGGGTAAGCATATATCAGGCGATACTGTCCCCACGGGCTTCCAACGCGTCCAACGCATCCGCCCAGGGGTCCCTGGACCTAACCACGATCTTGCCACCTTGCGAGTGAGTCGAGAGGCCACAAGGTCCACTTCCGGTGCCCCACCTCCGGTAAAGAAGGTGGAAACACCTCCGGATGCAAGGACCCTTCGCCTGCAATGCACACGGCCAACAGGACCGTCTTACAGCGAGACGTATGAAAATCCCAAAGAGACTCCGCAATGTATCGGAGAAGGGAGGCCCCAGTGTACAGGGTGCCTCAAATGTTGGCCAATAAAGGCAACTTGACGGAACTTCCCTAGAAACTCGGTCAGAGGACTAGTACCTTAGCCTCCACAGGTGGCGCAAACCCACCCCGGGCACAGAGACCCTAAAGGCTAAAGCAGTTGTAGTGCACCTGCTAGACGACTGATGAATGAAGCAGAGGCTTTTGCCCAGTCATTGAGCTACAAAAAATGCCAGAGACTCAGCCACTAACGGGCGCAACGCCAACCCCAGCCTGGCGAACACAGTCCAAGCCAGCGCTTCTGATCACCACTGAAAGCAGGTGGAAAGTGATACCCCTGAAACCAGGGATCCTTGTGACAATGCTCCATCCAGCAGCTACCCATGGATAGGTGCTGATTGTGCAAAACACATAGTTTATACTATGTATTGCATGAAACGCAGAAATGGAGAGTGTGGGAGGAAACCCACCCAGCCACAAAGAGCACAATACCACCACATACGGCGTATGTAGTTTAGTATTTGTGGATAAACCTATTAAACGCGTATATACTGTACCAGCGACGAAGGCGTGCACATCATCGGGGCCTGGACGTAAACCAGCCACACAGATTGCGTACACAACCGTGTAGGTATGTTAGCCTGCGAATAAACAAATTGCACATGTTTATACTCTGCATAGCGCTGAGAATGCGCACACCATTGAAACGCAGGGGAGAAACCTGAGCACCCGGATGAAACCCATGCAGACTGCATACGCATACCGTGTATGGTATTATAGTATGTGTGCTAAACATTTTGCACAAGCCCATGTGTGCATAGCACCGAAGGCGCGCACACTGTTGTCGCGTGGGAGGAACCGAAGTACCCCACGCATACTCAGAGAATGCAATACCTACAGCTACTGTAAATGTATTTAGTGTAGTGTATAGACATAATGTGTATGTTTACACCGTGTATTGCACCAAAGGCATGCATGTCATGTAGCATGGGCAGAAACCCACGCAGACTGCATACCGTATAGGTATTATAGTGTGTGTGCTAAACCTTTTGCACAAGCTCATGTGTGCATAGCACCGAAGGGGCGCACACCGTTGGCGCGTGGGAGGAACCGAAGTACCCCGCGCATACTCAGAGAATGCAATACCTACAACTACTGTGAATGTATTTAGTGTAGTGTATAAACATAATGTGTATGTTTACATCGTGTATTGCACCAAAGGCATGCATGTCATGTAGCGTGGGCGTAAACCCAGGCAGACTGCAAAGACATACCGGGTAGGTCCAATCGCACAAATTTAGACTGTGCATAGCGCCGAAGCGCCCACTCGGAAGAACTCCACGCAGACAGCACACAGATACCGTGTAGGAATGATAGCATGTGAATCAACATAATATTGCACATGTTTATGCTGTGCATTTCCATTGGAGCGTGGGGGGGAAACCGGAGTACCCGGAGGAACCCCACGCAAACAGTATACCCATACTGTAAACATGTATAATATGTGCAATAAACATATTGAACATGTCTATACTGTGCAGAGAGCCGAAGCGCACATACCATGAAAGCTCTAATGCGCGCCAATGGCGCACGCAATAACCACCTCAAACAGCGCCAATGGCGCACGCAATAATCACCTCACACACCAGAAAAAACTGCAGACATGAGCGCCCAACCAGGCCAGAGTGACCCCCAAGCACAGCACCAGTACAGGGTGCAGAGAGCAGCATAACAGGGGGGAGACAGGGAGAAACCCCCACACACAGAAACACAGCCAGCATGTACTCACCTGCAGTAGGAGAGACTACTTACCCGTCCCTTTCAGGGACCCACTGGCTTGTTTCAGACAGACTTATCACAGAGTCGTACTGCGTAGCTGTCAGCCCGGTCCACCGCGAGAGATACAGTCAGTCAGGAACTGTTCAATCTTGAGAGGACCGCGGGAGCATGAAAGCAACCCGGCCACCCCTGGAGTATGTCGTGAACTGAGTCTCACGCACGCAAGGCGAGGATCAGCACGCTCGATGGTCGGTCAGGGAAGACTACGAGGATACTAGTGTACCCAACCTGTTACCCAGCCGACAGTTGATTGAAGGTCTCAAAAATCAAATATGAAAATTCCCAAAGGAATAAAAATCAAAAGTAAAATCTTCCAGGAGACTGGCTCCTGAGAGCCACGTCTTCTCCTTCTGCTAGGCAGAAAAAAACTGAGGCTGATTAGCTGCAGGTGGAAGGGTAATGTCCGGAGGGACCGCCCCCCTAGGCGGGGCTGTTCAGCTCTGGCTTGTTCTAGAATGTTTTAACCTCTAACATTCTGCCTAGGTCTTCTCCTGCGAGCAGGGACATATACCCACATGTAATCAGTATGAGAGCTGCGTCGGTCCATGGACGATAAGAGAAAAATAATTTTCCTTGTATTTTTTATTCCTGTATATCACTTATCTGCAGGTACTGTTTTAATGACTGACACACACACACCTTTTAGGACTAGAACTACGTTGAGTCTTGCTGAGAAAGAAAAAAAATTATGAATAGCCCAAAGTGCTACACTACTCTTCAGTTCTGGCCCACATATGGTTGCCAGGGGAGCAAAGAAAAAAGGGCGCATAGCTGCTTATTCTATTACCCCTAGACAAAATGAGCATTTGACCCTTGCAGTTGGAGGGAAGCCCTACTGCAAGGTTTTTCCGACGGAATTTCCGCTCATGTGTACGGGGCATTACACTAATAAAAAAAATTCCCTGACACGTGTTCAGGTGTAGATTTCCCTATAACAGACAGACAGACAGAGAGAGACACACAGAGACAGAGACAGAGACAGACATGTAACAAGCCACTTACAGTGACCACCAATGTAACAGAGGCATTTACACAGTTGTAAGGTACCTGTTGTGAGGTAGATTCAGAAGTGAAGCTTAGGCTGAGGGTTGAGGCGTAAGTGTAGGCAGGCTGGGTTAGCAACAATTCTGGCAAAAAGACATAAAATCAGGAACCAGTTAAACAGTCAAGGGCAGGCAGAGGTCATACACGGTCTAGCAGAAGAAAGCAGAATCATCAGGTAAAATTTCCAAACTAGTAGTTCAGCCATTGACACAGCTAGGGAACAAATCCACACAAACATGCACAAAACACAGGAAGTGTTGCTATTTAAACACTGAGCTGATTGCACATTGACTGCAGGTGGAGCTAAAGAGTCCAAAGGGCAGACTCACTAAGCAGAGTACATGCTGCAGAGACTCAGAGCTTCCTGTGGCAGAATGAATAAAGCTACAGCACCTGAACCAGAAAGTTCCAGGTTCAAAGCCATCCAGACATATGACAACAAACCAAAATGCACCCAATTTAATG
The DNA here is from genome assembly GCA_029206835.1 of Rana muscosa. NCBI lineage: Eukaryota > Metazoa > Chordata > Amphibia > Anura > Ranidae > Rana > Rana muscosa. The sequence goes on along the minus strand of CM055117.1, from coordinate 631,193,244 downwards.
GAGGTTAGAGTATATCTTAATTACATTGGTGGTCTGCTACCTTGGTGATCAGTGTAAATGCCCCCCATTAAATTGGTGGTCAGTGTAAATTCTATGGTTAGATTGATGGACAGTGTCAATGCCATTGTTACATTGGTAGTCAAGTGTAATCCCATGTTACATTCATGGTCAGGGTTAGGGATGAGCTTTATGTTCGAGACAAACATTGGCTGTTCAGCGAACAATTTGGGGCGTTCGCGTCAAATTCGAAAAACTACGGAACAGCCTTTAAAAGTCTATGGGAGAAATCTAAACTGCTAATTTTAAAGGTTAATATGCAAGTTATTGTCATAAAAAGTGTTTGGGGACCTGGGTCCTGCCCCAGGGGACATGTATCAATGCAAAAAAAAGTTTTAAAAACGGAAGTTTTTTCGGGAGCAGTGATTTTAATAATGCTTAAAGTGAAACAATAAAAGTGAAATATTCCTTTAAATTTCATACCTGGGGGGGTGTATAGTATGCCTGCCAAGTAGTGCATGTTTCCCGTGTTTAGAACTGTCCCTGCAAAAAATGTAATTTCTAAAGGAAAAAAAGTAATTTAAAACTACTCGCGGCTATTCATGAATTGTCGGGTCCCGGCAATACAGATCAAAGTCATTGAAAAAACTGGCAGGGGTCCCCCCCAGTACATTACCAGGCCCTTTGGGTCTGGTATGAATATTAAGGGGAACCCCGAACCAAAAAAAAAGTGTGGGGGGTCCCCCCAAATTCCATATCTGGCCCTTCAGGTCTGGTATGGGTATTAAGGGGAACCCCGCACTAAAATAAAAAAAATGGCGTGGGGTCCCCCCAAAAATCCATACCAGACCCGTCAGGTCTGATATGGATTTTAAGGGGAACCCCGCACCAAAAAAAGGGCGTCGGGTCCCCCCAAAAATCCATACCAGACCCTTATCCGAGCACGCAACCTGGCAGGCCACAGGAAAAGAGGGGGGTCGAGAGAGCGCCCCCCCTCCTGAACCGTACCAGGCCACATGCCCTCAACATGGGGAGGATGTCCCCATGTTGATGGGGACAAGGGCCTCATCCCCATAACCCTTGCCCGGTGGTTGTGGGGGTCTGCGGGCAGGGGGCTTATCGTAATCTGGAAGCCCCCTTTAACAAAGGGGACCCCCAGATTCCGGCCCCTCCCATGTGAATTGGTAACGGGGTACATTGTACCTCTACCATTTCACAAAGAAAGTGTAAAAAAAAATTAAAAACCACACAGACACAGTTGGGATAAGTCCTTTATTGAAAAAAAAAAAAAAAACAACAACATTCCAGCGATGTAATCCAGTCTGTCTAGCGTTGTTCTCTATGTCCCGCAGTGATCCGATGTCCAGCGATGCTGCAGTCTCCACTCCACTCCACACGAAACCCCCATGATGTAAGAGGGGCGGGGTCACCCGTCCACATCATAGGGTAAGCCCCGGTATTCCCTGGCAAGCGGGGGAATACCCAATGATGTCGGCGGGTGACCCCACCCCGGGGTCATGGGGGTTTCATGTGGTGTGGAGTGGAGACTGCAGCATCGCTGGACATCGGATCACCGCGGGACATAGAGCAACGCTGGACAGACTGGATTACATCGCTGGAATGTTTTTTTATTTTTTATTTTTTTATTTTTAAAAAAGGACATTTTCCCAACTGTGTCTGTGTATTTTTTAATTTTTTTTTACACTTTCTTTGTGAAATGGTAGGGGTACAATGTTCCCCGTTACCAATTCACATAGGGGGGGCTGAATCTGGGGGTCCCCTTTGTTAAAGGGGGCTTCCAGATTACGATAAGCCCCCCGCCCGCACACCCCCACAACCACCGAGCAAGGGTTGTGGGGATAAGGCACTTGTCCACATCAACATTGGGACATCCTCCCCATGTTGAGGGCATGTGGCCTGGTACGGTTCAGGAGGGGGGCGCTCTCTCGTCCCCCCTCTTTTCCTGCGGCCTGCCAGGTTGCGTGCTCGGATAAGGGTCTGGTATGGATTTTTGGGGGGACCCGACGCCATTTTTTAAAAAATTTTGGTGCAGGGTTACCCTTAATATCCATACCAGACCTGAAGGGCCTGATATGGAATTTAGGGGGGGCCTCCACACTTTTTTTTTGGTTTGGGGGTTCCCCTTAATATTCATACCAGACCCAAAGGACCTGTAATGGACTGGGGGGGGGGGGCCCTGCCATTTTTTTTCAATGACTTTGATCTGTATTGCTGGGACCCGACAATTCATGAATAGCCGCGAGTAGTTTTAAATGACTTTTTTTCCTTTAGAAATATAATTTTGTGCAGGGACAGTTCTAAACACTGGAAACATGAACTACTTTACAGGCATACTATACACACCCCCCAGGTATGAAATTTAAAGGAATATTTCACTTTTATTGTTTCACTTTAAGCATTATTAAAATCACTGCTCCTGAAAAAACGTTAGTTTTTAAAACATTTTTTTTGCATTGATACATGTCCCCTGGGGCAGGACCCGGGTCCCCAAACACTTTTTATGACAATAAGTTGCATATTAACCTTTAACCACTTAACGACCGCCCCATGTACATATACGTTGGCAAAATGGCACGGACAGGCACAATCACGTACCTGTACGTGACTGCCTACGTATGGGTGGGGGGTCCGTTCGGACCCCACTCTGGTACATGGGGCGGCCGGTATCAGTTCGGGAGCGATCCGTGATGCAGGGGCGGCCATTGGTTTCTGACCAACCCCTCGCGATCGCTCCCAGCGAATGAGAAGCTTCCTCTGCCTGTGTAATGTATACACAGGCAGGAGGAAGTGATGTCATCTCTCCTTGCGGCGCTCACATAGACCGGAGCGCCGTGGAGAGAAGACATCAGGTTAGTGCACAAACAGTACACTGACACCAGGACACATAGGCACACGATCGCCCCCCCCAGGCACCCCCAGATCACCCCCCAGCCCCCAGTCACAGTGTCACTGATTGCAGTGATCATTTATTTACTGATCACTGCAAACAGTGTCATCTGTGATAGTAAAAGTGTCAGGGCAGTTAGTGTTAGGTCCAGGGTAGCCCCCCAACCCCCCATATAAAGGTTTAACCCCTTGATCGCCCCCCAGGTAACCCTTTCACCCCTTATCACCACTGTCACTAAGCGATCGTTTTTCTGATCGCTGTATTAGTTATGCTGGTGCCGCTAGGTAGTCCGTTATTTTTTTAGGTTCACCGCCAGGTTTTTATAGCGTCAGGTACCCCCATATATTACCTAACAAAGGTTTAACCCCTTGATCGCCCCCTAGGTAACCCTTTCACCCCCTTTTGCCAGTGTCACTAAGCGATCGTTTTTCTGATCGCTGTATTAGCTTTGCTGGTGCCGCTAGGTAGTCAGTTATTTTTTTAGGTTCGACGCCAGGTTTTTATAGCGTCAGGTACCCCCATATATTATCTAATAAAGGTTTTAACCCCCTGATTGCCCCTAGAGTAAACCCTTTCACCAGTGATGACCGTATAAGTGTCACTGGTGACACTGGTTAGCCAGTTAGTTATTTTGTTATTCAGGTTCCCCGTCAGGTTTTTATATAGCGTCAGGTACCCCCATATATTACCTAATAAAGGTTTTAACCCCCTGATTGCCCCTAGTTAACCCTTTCACCAGTGATCACCGTATAAGTGTTACGGGTGACGCTGGTTAGTTAGTTTGCTTTTTATAGTGTCAGGGCACCCGCCGTATATAACCCAATAAAGGTTTAACCCCCTGATCACCCGGCGGGTGATATCAATTAGGTTTTAGCATCAGAGAGGGTCTGCGTCGCCCCAGGCAGTGTCAGGTTAGTGCCAATAGCGCTGACACCCACGTGTGAAGCATACACCTCCCTTAGTGGTATAGTATCTGAACAAATCAATATCTGATCTGATCAGATCTATACTAGCGTCCCCAGCAGTTTAGGGTTCCCAAAAATGCAGTGTTAGCGGGATTAGCCCAGATACCTGCTAGCACCTGCGTTTTGCCCCTCTGTCCAGCCCAGGTGTCAGGATCACCTGTGGCCAGGTGACAGATGCACACCGTAGGGGGACAGGAGTGCACCGCGAGGTAGTGAACCCTATGGCTGGCTTCTGCGGATAGGAAACTGGGTGGTTGTGGAAAGCGGGACCAGAGGAGCACAACCGGGATCCTAACGGAAGCTAGAGCCAAGATTCCCCAGGGCGCGGAGTCTAAGACCCAGCTGGTCTTCTCCAGGGCCTCTAGTGGTGAGGATGTTATGCTGCAGGCTGGGACCAGGTCGTGGCCCCTGGAGTTTCCTAGCTCACGCCCCGTAGGATAAGGGGAAAAGAGGGGAAGCAGCAGCACAAGATAAGAGAGAACCGAATAACAAGCTGAAGGTCAGGGGCCACAAGCAGACAAGGATAACGAAAGAACGAGCCGAAGGTCAAGGGTCACGAGCAGACAGGGATAGTCGGGGACAAGCCAATAACGTAACAGAGAGACAGACGTAGCACACGGCAGGCAGGAACCCAAGCACACAATGCCTAACAAACACGTTGATCAGCAAAGCAGGCTTGCAGTGCACAGGTTAATATAGTGTTCTGTGATAGGGCCTGGGGTGGAGTCAGGCTGGGAGGAGATTATAAAGGAAGCCAGGTGAAGGAGGTCTGGTCTCTAGATGAACACATGAGGAGGAAGGTAAGATGGCAGACAGACATTAATGCATATCCATGACAGTACCCTCCCTCTTACGAGGCCTCCCCCTTCCCCGCCTGGGCCCAGGTTTAGAGGGAAACTTCAGATGAAACTCCTTTAACAGACGAGGTGCAAAGACCTCAGATGCAGTGATCCAAGACCTCTCCTCAGGACCAAACCCCTTCCAATGAACGAGGTACTGAAGAACGCCTTTACAGAGTCGGGAGTCCAGAATTTGACTGATCTCGTACTCCTGATTATCCTCAGAGACAGGCGCCACGGTAGGGAGAGGACGAGAGAATTTATTGAGGACTAAAGGCTTTAGAAGAGCAACATGAAAGGAGTTAGTGATTTTAAGGCTCTTAGGAATCTGGAGTTTGAAACAAACCGGATTCAGTTTAGCAGTTACCGTGTATGGACCGATGAATCGTGGAGCAAACTTCAGAGAAGGAACTCGGAGCTTGATGTTCCTGGTAGAGAGCCAGACTTTGTCCCCTGGCTGAAGAGAAGGCGGTTTACGCCTGCGGCGGTCGGCAAAGCCTTTGAATTTTTCAGCAGCTGCCCGGAGGGAATCATGAACGTGACCCCAAACGGAATTGAGAGACTCCTGAACCGAAGCCAAAGCTGGAATGTCTGGAGAACAGATCATGGGAAGAGGAAGTTGAGGGTGTTTTCCATAAACTGTGAAAAAGGGTGTCTTCTGCGAACTGGTATTCACATGATTGTTATGGGAGAATTCTGCCCACGGGAGTAGAGAGGACCAATCGTCATGGTGAGAAGACACAAAGGTGCGAAGAAAGACCTCTAACTCCTGATTAACCCTCTCAGTCTGTCCATTGGATTGGGGATGGTAAGAAGAAGAAAAATCCAAGACAATATTGAGGGATTTGCAAAAGGCTCTCCAAAAACGAGACATGAATTGGACTCCCCTGTCGGAAACAATATGAGAAGGGACCCCATGTAGGCGGAGAATTTCTCGAATGAAAATGGGAACCAAGGCAGGGGCAGAAGGAAGACCAGGAAGAGGAACAAAATGAGCCATCTTGGAGAATCGATCGATTACCACCCAAATTACTGTATTATTCTCAGACAGTGGGAGATCGGTGATAAAATCCATGGCAATATGGGCCCAGGGTTCCTTAGGAATGGGCAAGGGCATGAGGAGACCAGCAGGAGCTTGTGTGGAGGATTTGGACTGAGCACAGACATGACAAGCTTTAACGTAGTCTTTGACGTCTGAGCGGAGATTAGGCCACCAGTAGTGACGACTGATGAGTAGGAAGGATCGGAGGAATCCAGAATGCCCTGCCACCTTGGAATCATGTCCCCAACGAAGGATCTTAGCTCTTAGCTCAGTGGGGACAAAGGTCTTACCAGGCGGAATTTTTGACTTCAGGGTGGTAGAGTGGGCAACAATGCATGAGGTTGGAATGATCGGCTCAGGTTCAGGGGCGGACTCCTCGTCCAAAGTGTCAAATGACCTAGAGAGCGCATCAGCCCGACCGTTGCAGGAACCAGGTTTGTAGGTAATCGTGAAATTAAAACGGGCAAAGAAGAGACTCCACCTGGCCTGTCTAGGATTCAGACGTTTAGCATTCTGTAGATACTGTAAATTCTTGTGATCGGTAAAGATCGTTATGGAGTGAGGGGAACCCTCCAAGAGATGACGCCACTCCTCTAACGCCAATTTAATTGCGAGAAGTTCCCGATCACCGATGGCATAATTCCTCTCTGCCTGAGAATTTTTTTTGGAGAAGAACGCACATGGTTGGCGTCTCTTCTCAAAGATTTGAAGAAGCACAGCTCCCACCCCCATTGAGGAAGCGTCCACTTCAATAAAAAATGCATTCCCAGGATTTGGTCTCCTCAAGAGGGGGCCAGAAACAAAGGCCTGTTTCAGGTTGTGAAATGCAGAGACAGCTTCGGGAGGCCAGTCTCTGGCATTCACACCCTTCTTGGTCAAAGCGATAATAGGCGCGGCAATGGAAGAGTAATTCCTTATGAACTGCCTATAATAATTAGTGAAGCCAAGAAAGCGCTGTGTGGCTTTGAGGCTTGCAGGAAGAGGCCAGTTGGTGATAGCCAAGACCTTCCCAGGGTCCATACGAAGACCCGAACATGAGACGAAGCACCCCAAAAACAGGGCCTCAGAACATTCAAAGGAACATTTCTCCAGCTTAGCATAGAGATTGTTCTCTCTAAGACGTTGAAGTACAGTGCGGACATGGTTTCTGTGGACGAGCAGATTTTCAGAAAAGATCAGAATGTCATCCAGATAGATGACAACAAACTGGTACAGCAGATCTCTGAAGATTTCATTGACAAAGTTTTGAAACACGGCTGGAGCATTACACAGACCAAAAGGCATCACCAGATATTCGTAATGCCCGTCTCTAGTGTTGAATGCAGTCTTCCATTCGTCACCCTCCCGTATTCGAATGAGATTGTACGCGCCTCTGAGATCCAACTTGGTGAAAATGGAGGCACCCTTCAACCTATCGAATAGCTCAGATATTAAGGGTAAGGGGTATAGATTTTTAATAGTAACCGCATTTAAACCCCGATAATCGATGCAGGGTCTTAAGGTACCATCCTTTTTGGCAACAAAAAAGAACCCTGCCCCTGCAGGCGATGAGGATTTCCGGATGAAACCTCTCTCCAGATTCTCTGCAACATACTCCGACATGGCCTGAGTCTCTGGGATGGACAGAAGGTAGGTACGACCCCTGGGTAGAGTTGCTCCGGGGACAAGATCAATAGCACAGTCAAAAGACCTGTGGGGAGGAAGCACCTCAGCTGATTTCTTACAGAACACATCCCGGTAATCGCTGTATGCAGCAGGAAGATCAGAAGAAACAGAAGTGGCAGCAACCGGAAGACTCTCCTTGGGGGTCACCTTGAGAAGACACGACGAGAAACATGAGGAACCCCAGGCCAGGATCTGCCCAGAGACCCAGTCCACATGTGGAGAGTGGAGCTGTAGCCAAGGGAGGCCCAATACAACTGGGGTAGAGGCCTTGGGTAGAATAAGAAAGGATATCCACTCCTGGTGGAGAATCCCTACCGACATCCTAATGGGTAGCATCTGGAAGCGAATAGGGCCCCCTGGGAGAACAGTGCCATCAATTGCCGAGACTACCAATGGGGTAGTGAGAGGTGAAAGGGTAAGCTTCATAGAAGAAGCAGTTCTCCAATCCATAAAATTGCCGGCAGCCCCGGAATCCAGGTATGCAAGGGTTGACTGAGGAGAAGTGCCTACATGAAGGAACACCGGCAAGAGCAGGCGAGAAGGTGATGTTTCTGGGTCCAATACTCCACCTTCCAAATGTATTAGACCCGAGCGTTTCCCGGGCGAAGCGAGCAGGAGTCACGAAAATGACCCTTGCCCCCACAATAGAGGCACAAGCCCAGAGTTCTGCGCCTAGCACGTTCTTCGGGGGTTAGTCTGGTCCGGCCCAGCTGCATAGGTTCTTCAGCAGGTAGAGGATGCTCCACGGAATGAAGGGAGGGGAGCTCAGACTGGCTAGGACCCAGAGAGTGCTGGCGTCTTTTTTCTAAGGACCTCTCTTGAAAACGAATGTCGATCTGGTTGCATAATGAAATTACATCGTCCAGACCGACGGGAATGGCTCTTCCCGCTAATTCGTCTTTCACTCGGTCAGAGAGGCCATGTAAAAAGGTAGCGACCAGGGCCTCATTATTCCAGCTCAATTCAGCTGTGTGGATACGGAACTGAAGAGCATATTGCCCCACTGAACTAGATTCTTGGCGAAGACGTAAGACAGCACTAGCCGCTGAAGAAGCCCGAGCCGGCTCTTCGAAGATATTACGAAAGAGCTTCAAGAAATCGGACAGACTGGAAACCACCGGATCGTTCCTCTCCCACAGGGGGGCAGCCCAGGCCAAAGCTTCACCGGAGAGGAGGGAAATGATATAGGCTACCTTAGCCCGGTCAGACAGGAAGCTTTGAGGCTGAAGCTCAAAATGAATTGTGCATTGGCTGAGAAACCCCCTGCAGGCCTTGGAGTCCCCAGAGAAACGGGACGGAGCTGGCAATCTTAGTGAGTGTGAGGCTGCGACTGGTGCGATAGGTACAGCCGCTGGTTGTACTTGGGGTTGCGGATTCGGGGTTCCCAAGGAGACCTGAAGCTGCTCGAATCGAGAAGCCAGATCCTGGAGGAATCGCATCACCTGAGTCTGATTTGATTCCTGGGTTTCAAGTCTGCGAACTATGCCCTGCAATGGATCATCCGCGGGGAGCGGGATGTCAGCCGGGTTCATGGCTGATCAAACTGTCAGGATCACCTGTGGCCAGGTGACAGATGCACACCGTAGGGGGACAGGAGTGCACCGCGAGGTAGTGAACCCTATGGCTGGCTTCTGCGGATAGGAAACTGGGTGGTTGTGGAAAGCGGGACCAGAGGAGCACAACCGGGATCCTAACGGAAGCTAGAGCCAAGATTCCCCAGGGCGTGGAGTCTAAGACCCAGCTGGTCTTCTCCAGAGCCTCTAGTGGTGAGGATGTTATGCTGCAGGCTGGGACCAGGTCGCGGCCCCTGGAGTTTCCTAGCTCACGCCCCATAGGATAAAGGGAAAAGAGGGGAAGCAGCAGCACAAGATAAGAGAGAACCGAATAACAAGCTGAAGGTCAGGGGCCACAAGCAGACAAGGATAACGAAAGAACGAGCCGAAGGTCAAGGGTCACGAGCAGACAGGGATAGTCGGGGACAAGCCAATAACGTAACAGAGAGACAGACGTAGCACACGGCAGGCAGGAACCCAAACACACAATGCCTAACAAACACGTTGATCAGCAAAGCAGGCTTGCAGTGCACAGGTTAATATAGTGTTCTGTGATAGGGCCTGGGGTGGAGTCAGGCTGGGAGGAGATTATAAAGGAAGCCAGGTGAAGGAGGTCTGGTCTCTAGATGAACACATGAGGAGGAAGGTAAGATGGCAGACAGACATTAATGCATATCCATGACACCAGGCCACACAAGTGCAGTATCGATCGATCACTGTCACTTACAAAACACAACACACATAACTGCAACGTTCGCAGAGACAGGCCTGATCCCTGCGACTCCAGTGCTGTAGGAGGTGATTTCACCACCACAGTTTAAAAAAAGAGCATATATGCCGAAGCATGGGGGCAGCAGGGGCAGAGGAGCGATTTTGCTCCTAATGCCGCGTACATACGGTCGAAATTCCGACGGAGGCTTGCCCGTGGAAAAGTCTGACCGTGTGTACGCGGCATAACTTTTGCGGGAGGATGCCCCCATGCTTCGGCATATATAAATGGTGTATGTATGCCCATCATTAGAAGTGGGTGAATGAAGGAAGGTATTCTAATGGTGGGCATACCAACCGATCAATCTCTTTTTTTTCGTTCAGCCAACAGGCTGCATAAAAAAAAAGATTACAATACATGTCCAACAAGGACCAGCAACATACTGGTATGTTGCTGGATTTTGAATGGTTATACCAGAATGATTCCTGCGGGTTTAGGTATCATCTTGGTATCATTCTTTTCAGCCAGCAGCCGGCTTTCATGTAAAAGCAATCCTAGCGGCTAATTAGCCTCTGGACTGCTTTTACAAGCAGTGGGAGGGAATGTCCGTCCCCCCCCGGATATAAAAAGCGCCATTGGGAAATTGGGAAAGAATTTTATCACACCGATCTTGGTGTGGTCAGATGCTTTGAGGGCAGAGGAAAGATCTAGGGTCTAATAGACCCCAGTTTTTTTCAAAAAAAGAGTACTTGTCACTACCTATTGCTATCATAGGGGATTTTTACATTCCCTGAGATAACAATAAAAATGATAAAAAAAAATAAAAAAAAATATGAAAGGAACAGTTTAAAAAAAAAAAAAAAAGCAAAATTAATAATTTAAAAAAAAAAAGGCACCCCTGTCCCACCCTGCTCTTGCGCAAAGGCGAACGCAAGCGTCGGTCTGGCGTCATATGTAAACAGCAATTGCACCATGCATGTGAGGTATCACCGCAAAGGTCAGATCGAGGGCAGTAATTTTAGCAGTAGACCTCCTCTGTAAATCTAATGTGGTAACCTGTAAAGGTTTTTAAAGGCGTTTAACCACTTAAGCCCCGGACCATTTCGGGCCATTAGGACCAGGCCTGTTTTTGGGATTCGGCACTGCGCTGCTTTAACTGTAAATTGTGCGGACATGCAATGTTGTACCCAAATGAAATTTGCGTCCTTTTCTTCCCACAAATAGAGCTTTCTTTTAATGGTATTTGATTGCCTCTGCGATTTTTATTTTTTGCGATATAAACGGAAAAAGACCGAAAATTTTGAAAAAAAATGATATTTTCTACTTTTTGTTATAAGAAAAATCGAATAAACTCAATTTTAGTCAGACATTTAGGCCAAAATGTATTCAGCCACATGTCTTTAGTAAAAAAAATGTCAATAAACGTATATTTATTGGTTTGCGCAAAAGTTATAGCGTTTACAAACTAGGGTACATTTTCTGAAATTTACACAGCTTTAAATTTATGACTGCCTATCTCATTTCTTGAGGTGCTAAAATGGCAGGGCAGTACAAAACCCCCCCAAATGACCCCATTTTGGAAAGTAGACACCCCAAGGAAATTGCTGAGAGGCATGTTGAGCCCATTGAATATTTTTTTTTTTTGTCCCAAGTGATTGAATAATGAGAAAAAAAAAAAAAAAAAAAAAATTACAAAAAGTTGTCACTAAATGATATATTGCTCACACATGCCATGGTTATATGTGGAATTGCACCCCAAAATACATTTTGCTGCTTCTCCTGAGTACGGGGATACCACATGTGTGGGACTTTTTAGGAGCCTGGCCACGTACGGGACCCCGGAAACCAAGCACCGCCTTCAGGATTTCTAAGGGCGCAAATTTTTGATTTCATTCCTCACTACCTATCACAGTTTCGAAGGCCATAAAATGCCAAAATAGCACAAAACCCCCCCAAATGACCCCATTTTAGAAAGTAGACACCCCAAGGAAATTGCTGAGAGGCCTGTTGAGCCCGTTGAATATTTTTTTTTTTGTCCCAAGTGATTGAATAATGACAAAAAATAAAAATTAAAAATAAATTACAAAAAGTTGTCACTAAATGATATATTGCTCACACATGCCATGGTTATATGTGGAATTGCACCCCAAAATACATTTTGCTGCTTCTCCTGAGTACAGGGATACCACATGTGTGGGACTTTTTAGGAGCCTAGCCGCGTACGGGACCCCGAAAACCAAGCACCGCCTTCAGGATTTCTAGGCACAAATTTTTGATTTCACTCCTCACTACCTATCACAGTTTCTAAGGCCATAAAATGCCAAAATAGCACAAAACCCCCCCAAATGACCCCATTTTGGAAAGTAGACACCCCAAGCTATTTGCTGAGGAGGCATGGTGAGTATTTTACAGCTCTCATTTGTTTTTGAAAATGAAGAAAGAAAATTTTTTTTTTTTTTTTTTTTTTTTCAATTTTCAAAACTTTGTGACAAAAAGCGAGATCTGCAAAATACTCACAATACCTCTCAGCAAATAGCTTGGGGTGTCTACTTTCCAAAATGGGGTCATTTGGGGGGGTTTGTGCCATCTGGGCATTCCATGGCCTCCGAAACTGTGATAGGCAGTGAGAAGTAAAATCAAAAATTTACACCCTTAGAAAGCCTGAAGGCGGTGCTTTGTTTTTGGGGTCCCGTACGCGGCTAGGCTCCCAAAAAGTCTCACACATGTGGTATCCCTGTACTCAGGAGAAGCAACAGAATTTATTTTGGGGTGTAATTCCACATATGCCCATGGCATGTTTGAGCAATATATCATTTAGTGACAACTTTGTGCAAAAAAAAGAATAAAAAAAAAAAAATTGTCTTTTTTCCGCAACTTGTGTCAACATATAAAATATTCCATGGACTCGACATGCCTCTCAGTATATAGCTTGGGGTGTCTACTTTCCAAAATGGGGTCATTTGGGGGGGTTTTGAACTGTTCTGGCATTTTATACACAACATTAGGAAGCTTACATCCACTCTTCTAACCACTTGCAGACAAAGCCCTTTTTGACACTTTTTGTTTACATGAAAACATATTTTTTTTTTGCAAGAAAATTATGTTGAACCCCCAAACATTATATATATTTTTAAAGCAAAGGCCCTACAGATTAAAATGGTGGGTGTTGCATTTTTTTTTCTACACAGTATTTGCGCAGCGATTTTTCAAACGCATTTTTTGGGGAAAAAATACACTTTTTTTAATTTTAATGCACTAAAACACACTATATTGCCCAAATGTTTGATGAAATAATAAAGATGATCTTAGGCCGAGTACATAGATACCAAACACGACATGCTTTAAAATTTCGCACAAACGCGCATTGGCGACAAACTACATACATTTTTAAAAGCCTTTAAAAGCCTTTACAGATTACCCCGTTAGATTTACAGAGGAGGTCTACTGCTAAAATGACTGCCCTCGATCTGACCTTCGCGGTGATACCTCACATGCATGGTGCAATTGCTGTTTACATATGACGCCAGACCGACGCTTGCGTTCGCCATTGGGCAAGAGCAGGGCAGGACAGGGGTGCTTTTTTTTTTTTTTTTTTTTTTTTTTATTATTAATTTTGCTTTTTTATTTTATTTTTAAATTGTTCCTTACATATATTTTTGTTTTTATAATTTTTATTGTTATCTCAGGGAATGTAAATATCCCCTATGATAGCAATAGGTAGTGACAGGTACTCTTTTTTTGAAAAAACTGGGGTCTTCTAGACCCTAGATCTTTCCTCTGCCCTCAAAGCATCTGACCACACCAAGATCGGTGTGATAAAATGCTTTCCCAATTTCCCAATGGCGCTTTTTATATCCGGGGGGGGACATTCCCTCCCACTGCTTGTAAAAGCAGTCCAGAGGCTAATTAGCCGCTGTGATTGCTTTTACATGAAAGCCGGCCGCTGGCTGAAAAGAATGATACCAAGATGATGCCTAAACCCGCAGGCATCAATCTGGTATAACCATTCAAAGTCCAGCAACATACCAGTACGTTGCTGGTCCTTGTTGGACATGTATTGTAATCTTTTTTTTTCATGCAGCCTGTTGGCTGAACGAAAAAAGAGATTGATTGGTGGGTATGCCCACCATTAGAATACCGCCCTTCATCCACCCACTTCTAATGATGGGCATACATGCACCATTTATATATGCCGAAGCATGGGGGCATCCTCCCGCAAAAAAGTTATGCCGCACACACATGGTCAAACGTTTCCACGGGCAAGCCTCCGTCGGAATTTCGACCGTATGTATGCGGCATTAGGAGCAAAATTGCTCCTCCGCCCTGCTGCCCCTGCTGCCCCCATGCTTCGGCATATATGCTTTTTTTTTTTTAACTGTGGTGGTGAAATCACCTCCTATAGCACTGGAGTCGCAGGGATCAGGCCTGTCTCTGCGAACGCTGCAGTTATGTGTGTTGTGTTTTGTAAGTGACAGTGATCGATCGATACTGCACTTGGGTGGCCTGGGCTGGACGGAGGGGCAAAACGCAGGTGCTAGCAGGTATCTGGGCTGATCCCGCTAACACTGCGTTTTTGGGAACCCTAAACCGCTGGTATAGATCTGATCAGATCAGATATTGATCTGTTCAGATACTATACCACTAAGGGGGGTGTATGCTTTACGCGTGGGTGTTAGCGTTACTGGCACTAACCTGACGCTGCCTGGGGTGTGACGCAGACCCTCTCTGACGCTAAAACCTAATTGATATCACCCACCGGGCGATCAGAGGGTTAAACCTTTATTGGGTTATATACGGCGGGTGCCCTGACACTATAAAAAGCAAACTAACTAACCAGCGTCACCCGTAACACTTATATGGTGATCACTGGTGAAAGGGTTAACTAGGGGCAATTAGGGGGTTAAAACCTTTATTAGATCATATTTGGGGGTACCTGACGCTATAAAAACCTGCGGCGAACCTAAAAAAAATGACTGGCTACCGATTGGCATCACCGACACGAAGACAGCGATCAGAAAAACGATCGCTTAGTGACAGTGGTGATAGGGGGTGAAAGGGTTACCTGGGGGGCGATCAAGGGGGTTAAACCTTTATTAGATAATATATTGGGGTACCCGACGCTATAAAAACCTGCGGCGAACCTAAAAAAAATTACTGGCTACCGATCGCCATCACTGATGCTAAGACAGCCATCAGAAAAATGATCGCATAGCGACAGCGGTGATAGGGGGTGAAAGGGTTACCTGGGGGGCGATCAAGGGGGTTTAACCTTTATTAGATAATATATTGGGGTACCTGACGCTATAAAAACCTGCGGCGAACCTAAAAAAAATTACTGGCTACCGATCGCCATCACTGATGCTAAGACAGCATCAGAAAAACGATCGATTAGCGACAGCGGTGATAGGGGGTGAAAGGGTTACCTGGGGGGCGATCAAGGGGGTTAAACCTTTATTAGATAATATATTGGGGTACCCGACGCTATAAAAACCTGCGGCGAACCTAAAAAAAATTACTGGCTACCGATCGCCATCACTGATGCTAAGACAGCCATCAGAAAAATGATCGCATAGCGACAGCGGTGATAGGGGGTGAAAGGGTTACCTGGGGGGCGATCAAGGGGGTTTAACCTTTATTAGATAATATATTGGGGTACCTGACGCTATAAAAACCTGCGGCGAACCTAAAAAAAATTACTGGCTACCGATCGCCATCACTGATGCTAAGACAGCATCAGAAAAACGATCGATTAGCGACAGCGGTGATAGGGGGTGAAAGGGTTACCTGGGGGGCGATCAAGGGGGTTGAACCTTTATTAGATAATATATTGGGGTACCCGACGCTATAAAAACCTGCGGCGAACCTAAAAAAAATTACTGGCTACCGATCGCCATCACTGATGCTAAGACAGCCATCAGAAAAATGATCGCATAGCGACAGCGGTGATAGGGGGTGAAAGGGTTATCTGGGGGGTGATCAGGGGGTTAAACCTTTATTAGGGGGGGTTAGGGGGCTACACTGGACCTAAAACTAAACTTTAGTGACACTTTCACAGTCACAAATGTCACTGATTGCAGTGATCACTAAATAAATGGTCACTGCAATCAGTGACACTGTGACTGGGGGCTGGGGGTGATCTGGGGGGTGATCTGGGGGGGTCTGGGGGTCCTGGGGGGGGCGATTAGTGTTCCTATGTGTCCTGGTGTCAGTGTAGTGTTGTGCTCACTGACCTGATGTCTTCTCTTGTACGGCGCTCGGTATATGTGAGCGCCGCACAGGAGATGACATCACTTCCTCCTGCTTCCTCTGTCTGACACAGACAGAGGGGGCATTTCCATTCGCCGGGAGCGATCGCGAGGGGGGGGCCGGAATCGAAAGGCCGCCCCCTCATCTGGGATCGCTCCCGGTGAAGTAACGACCGCTCACGGCACAGAAGGGGGGTCCGGATGGACCCCCCAACTGTACAAAGGCAGTCACGTAGATCTACGTGATTCTGCCTGTCCGTGCCATTCTGCCGACGTAAATCGGCGGTGGGCGGTCGTTAAGTGGTTAAAAATGTATGTAGTTTGTCGCCACTGCGCGTTTGTCTGAAATTTTAAAGCATGTCGTGTTTGGTATCCATGTACTCGGATCATCTTTTTTATTTCATCAAACATTTGGGCAATATAGTGTGTTTTAGTGCATTCAAATTAAAAAAAGTGTATTTTTTCCCCAAAAAATGCGTTTGAAAAATCACTGCGCAAATACTGTGTGGGAAAAAAAATGCAACACCCACCATTTTAATCTGTAGGGCCTTTGCTTTAAAAAAATATATAATGTTTGGGGGTTCAACGTAATTTTTTTTCCAAAAAAAAATAAAATGTTTTCATGTAAACAAAAAGTGTCAGAAAGGGCTTTGTCTTCAAGTGGTTAGAAGAGTGGATGATGTGTGACATAAGCTTCCTAATGTTGTGCATAAAATGCCAGGACAGTTCAAAACCCCCCCAAATGACCCCATTTTGGAAAGTAGACACCCCAAGCTATTTGCTGAGAGGCATGTCGAGTCCATGGAATATTTTATATGTTGACACAAGTTGCGGAAAAAATACAATTTTTTTTTTTTTTTTGCACAAAGTAGTCACTAAATGATATATTGCTCAAACATGCCATGGGCATATGTGGAATTACACCCCAAAATACATTCTGTTGCTTCTCCTGAGTACGGGGATACCACATGTGTGGGACTTTTTGGGAGCCTAGCCGCGTACGGGACCCCAAAAACCAAGCACCGCCTTCAGGCTTTCTAAGGGTGTACATTTTTGATTTCACTCCTCACTGCCTATCACAGTTTCGAAGGCCATAAAATGCCAAAATAGCACAACCCCCCCCCAAATGACCCCATTTTGGAAAGTAGACACCCCAAGCTATTTGCTGAGAGGTATGGTGAGTATTTTGCAGATCTCGCTTTTTGTCACAAAGTTTTGAAAATTGAAAAAAAAAAAATATTTTCTTTCTTCATTTTCAAAAACAAATGAGAGCTGTAAAATACTCACCAAGCCTCTCAACAAATAGCTTGGGGTGTCTACTTTCCGAAATGGGGTCATTTGGGGGGGTTTTGTGCAATTTTGGCATTTTATGGCCTTCGAAACTGTGATAGGTAGTGAGGAGTGAAATCAAAAATTTGCGCCCTTAGAAATCCTTAAGGCGGTGCTTGGTTTTTGGGGTCCCGTACGCGGCTAGGCTCCTAAGAAGTCCCACACATGTGGTATCCTAGTACTTAGGAGAAGCAGCAAAATGTATTTTGGGGTGCAATTCCACATATAACCATGGCATGTGTGAGCAATATATCATTTAGTGACAACATTTTGTAATTTTTTTTTTTTTTTGTCATTATTCAATCACTTGGGACAAAAAATAAATAAAATATTCAATGGGCTCAACAGGCCTTTCAGAAATTTCCTTGGGGTGTCTACTTTCCAAAATGGGGTCATTTGGGGGGGGGGTTTGTGCTATTTTGGCATTTTATGGCCTTCGAAACTGTGATAGGTAGTGAGGAGTGAAATCAAAAATTTGCGCCCTTAGAAATCCTGAAGGCGGTGCTTGGTTTTCGGGGTCCCGTACGCGACTAGGCTCCCAAAAAGTCCCACACATGTGGTATCCCCGTACTCAGGAGAAGCAGCAAAATGTATTTTGGGGTGCAATTCCACATATAATCATGGCATGTGTGAGCAATAAATCATTTAGTGACAACTTTTTGTAATTTTTTTTTTTGTCATTGTCACTTAGAACAAAAAAAAAAATATTCAATGGGCTCAACATGCCTCTTAGCAATTTCCTTGGGGTGTCTACTTTCCAAAATTGGGTCATTTGGGGGGGTGGTTTCGTACTGCCCTGCCATTTTAGCACCTCAAGAAATGAGATAGGCAGTCATAAATTTAAAGCTGTGTGGATTCCAGAAAATGTACCCTAGTTTGTAGACGCTATAACTTTTGCGCAAACCAATAAATATATGCTTATTGACATTTTTTTTACTAAAGACATGTGGCTGAATAAATTTTGGCCTAAATGTATGACTAAAATTGAGTTTATTCGATTTTTCTTATAACAAAAAGTAGAAAATATAATTTTTTTTTCTCATTTTTCGGTCTTTTTCCATTTATATCGCAAAAAATAATAATCGCAGAGGCAATCAAATACCATTAAAAGAAAGCTCTATTTGTGGGAAGAAAAGGACGCAAATTTCGTTTGGGTACAACATTGCATGTCCCCGCAATTTCCAGTTAAAGCAGCGCAGTGCCAAATTGTAAAATCACCTCTGGTCTTTATGCTGCGTATTGGTCCGGGGCTTAAGTGGTTAAAATTAGAACTTTTGATTTTTCATGTTCGTGTCCCATAGACTTTAAAGGTGTTCGCGTGTTCGAATTTTTTTTTTGCCTGTTCGCATGTTCTGGTGCGAACCGAACCGGGGGGGGGGGGGGTGTTTCAGCTCATCCCTAGTCAGGGTATATTTCCCCAATACAGTGATGGTCAGTGTGAATTATCCTCTTATATTGGTGGTCAATGTAAATTGACTTGTTACGTTTGTGACCAGTATTTATTTCCCTGCCTTACTGTGGTTTGGCAAAAATGCTTTCAATTTATTCGTGTTCAGCTGCAGAAGGGTGCTATTACATTAGTGTTCAGTGAAGTGTCCCCAGTTTTTTGTCTTTAGTTGGAGAAGCCCCATTATAATGGTGTAATTGTGTAATTTACATGTCTTAAAACAGGAACTATTCTGCACATTCGAATTCCTGTACCAGAACTATGATATACTATCAGGACTGCCCACAGACCTTGAACCCGACCTGGGTACTTTCATTCACTGAAAAGAGCATGGGGAAATGAGCACTGAGATGAGGGGCATTTAACAAAGCAAAAAACATTAAAAAAACGCTGCACAGTCAGGAGAGAGGGTCCTTTTAATGTGACTTTGAGTGTGACATGAAAAACACCAGTCCAATAAATGACATGTTAGGCAGATTCCTTTAAGCTGTTTGTGGGGTTACATAATACTATTGTAGTGCTACCACTGTAGGAGCTGCTGTGTAAGATGGGTCCTCAATTATTTTCTGCAACCTTCCCAAGGGCACCAGGCTGAGTGTAAAGACAAGTAAACACAGTGAAAAACAGCGAGCAGTGGTGAAACTTGATCTACCAATGCAGGGGTTATGCTGCCGATATGCACTAATGGTAAAGATGCTAGTCCAAAACTGACTGGGTAAGCACGGTAAAGTTTGAACAATATAAACAAAATAATGGAGTATAAGGGAAACCTGTAAGGCGATATTAGGGGCAGTATTCACATCTTCTGCCGGCTTACACTGAGATCCTTTAAATGAGTGGTGGTGCACTTAAGATAGCCCTAAACTCTGTGAGCAGTAAGATGACAACAGGTGCAGCTCAGTTCAATGCAGGGTAGAATATTGCAGGGTAGAATACAGGGGTAAGAAATATTGATGTACAGTAGCATGACTGCAACTCTCAATTGGTAATGGTACAGTATGTGCTTAAGTAACAGAATACCAGATCGCTAGCTGGATGCAGATTGTGTGCTATGATTGTCCTGTTCTCAACTGCTTTTCTACTGCTAACAATACAAGGTGGGCTGGCGGCCTATTCACCAACACCCCAATGTGACAATTGGCTTTTGTGATGGAAGGAGCCCCTTTAGACAAGCTCCAGTGTGGCTGTAGCTTGAACAACAGAAGCAGAGGGTCTGCTAAATGCTCTGATCTCTCAGCAGCAGGAGGTGTACTGGACTGACAGAACTGCTGATCCCCAGTGGTCTCCTCTCCACTACCAGGCTTTCTTGGGCTACCTTGTTTCCCCCCACTGGCACAGACAGGTCTTGATGCTTTGGACTATTGCGGCGCCAAGAGAGCAGGCTTTCCTGGACGATTCAATAAAAGCTCTCTCTGGCTCCTCCTGCTTACACAGGTTCTTCTGGAACCTGTAGTTCAGAAAGCTGGCTAGGTCAATGCATGTTCCCCATGACTAAGCTCCAGGGGGTGGAACAAAACGCGTTGGGGGCATGGCCTGGTCGGAGTCCAGGCTGAGTTTGCCACTCCACTCACCCTCTCAGAATTCTTTGGATGTGCATCACTAGGAGACACCCCTTTTCTTTTTGAACCACTACAGGGGCCAGGATGGGCTCCATCCCCTGCCTGCACTCCTAGCAGCAGTCACGGAGGCACCTGTTTGTATATTTCCAGTGTATCAAGCCTGAGCGGCACACATCCAGAGCTAACCAGTAGACATGTGCAAAAGGAAAAAATTTGTTTAGTTTAGTTTCGTTTTAATTCGTTAATTAATTAATTTCGTTTAGTTAGATTTGTTAAATCTGTTAAATTCGTTTTCGTATTTCGTTCCGTTTTCGACCAAATTCGTAAAAACTTTCGGATTCGAAAATATTTCGACCGTATTCGAAAATATTTCTACCGGATTTCGAAATTATTTCAACATGATTCTAAATCATTTCAACCGCATTCGAAAACAATTAGAATAGAATCGAAAATTTTGGAAATAATCGAATAGAAAAACAATAGAACAGAATAGAATAAAATACAATATATATATTATATTTTATTCTATTCTGTTCTATTTTTTTTTCTAGTCTATTTTTTATTTCTATTCTAATCTTTTCTAATTGGAATTCAAAAAATCGGTCGCATTCGAAAATATTTCAACCAATTTCAAAAAATAGAACAGAATAGAATAAAATATAATATATTCTGTCCTATTGTTTTTCTAGTCTATTATCTGTTTTTCTATTTTATTATAATCTTTTCTATTCGGTTGAAATAATTTCGAATTTGGTTGAAATATTAACGAATGCGGATGAAATATTATCGAATCCGGTAGACATATTTTCGAATTTGGTTGAAATATTTTCGAATGCGACCGTTTTTTTCGAATTCTAATTAGAAAAGATTAGAATAGAAATAGAAAATAGACTAGAAAAAAAATAGAACAGAATAGAATAAAATATAATATATATATTGTATTTTATTCTATTCTGTTCTATTGTTTTTCTATTTGATTATTTCCAATATTTTCGATTCTATTCTAATTGTTTTCAAATTCGATTCGACTAGAATTCTTTTCGAATTCGATTCAAATTTTTTCCGTGGTTTTTCGGTTCGAAACGTTCGGATTCGGTTGAATTCGTTAACATTGTAATTCGTTAATTCGGATGCATCCGAACGTCCGAATAATGAAATTTCGTCCGAATTTCGATTCGGAACGAAACAAAATGCACATGCCTACTAACCAGTCACAAGTAGGTCAATGCATTGTTGCCGCCTTGAACTACAACACTCAGGGTTCCAGGCGTGCCGCATTGATGCCTATGAGTTCACTGGATTTGGATCTCCCCTTTCTGGCCAGAAGAGTGTTGTGCAGTTCAATGTTAGCAACACAAAAAGGGGGCAGTAAATAAAGAGCGATATCTCATTCTCCATATTGTTGTAGTCTAATATCTTGCTACAGTATGATTTTCACAGACAGTCAGCAACACCACATCCTGGCATCACATATTTTGGATGTGTAATCGACTGTGTACCTTTTACGTTTAGCTTGGCTTAAAGTGGATGTAAACCGCCCCCCCTCCCCCAATTTTTTTAAAATTAAGATTCATATCTGTTACAGCAGAGGATGTAATTTCATCTGTGCCCAGTCTTGCCACGAAGAGTTAATCCAGCTCTGAGCAATCCTCTTATCTTTTTTCAGTAGGATAAAAACACACAGAGAAATAGGTGTCCGTTCTTCCCCCTTGCTTTGACTGACAGGTGATTTCCTTATCTCATGCAGGAGTGTTAGAGAGCCATTCTGTGTACTTCACATCCCTCCTCTGTTCTTCTCCAGCTCTCCCAGGATTGGCTGTTCCACACCTCAGCATGATTGGGCATGCTGAAGTCATGTAGTGACTTTCCTGGGTTTTGACTGGATGTTAGTGCTCATGGGGCATAATCTACAAGACCAGCAGAAGTTCAGTGTAAGAAATATCGATGCCTGGCCAAGGGGAGTGTAGAGGTGGGCGGGGTGTCTACTGACATCATGACTCTGCCCACATAGCCCTGGACAACAGACTCGGCCACAGAATCCGGAGTTTTGCATGGCTCCAAACAGTTAAGGGGTAAGGATGACAGGTAAGGATACATGCAGGAGACATGTATATTCTTATAGATCAGCACTATGGAAGTCATTTAGAAATGATGAGAGTATGTTTACATCCACTTTAACCACTTAAGGACAAAGCCTCGTTTTGAGATTTGGTGTTTACAAGTTTAAAACAGGCCTGTAATTATGCAGTGTGCTCTGGACGGTGTTCTGAGGGGGCCTGTAATTCTGCACAGTGCTCTGAACGGTGGTCTGAGGAGGCCTGTAATTAGGAGGAAACACATACACAATATTGGTATAATGTTCAGCGCTAAACCATCTTATGAAAAAGATTAAAGTTTAAAATTTTAATGAAAAGGCATGCATCTGCATGCTGATACATGAAGGTGCAACCATGTGAACGGTAAGTGGATTGAAAGTTCTGAGGGATGAACCCCTAAAAATTAGTCTCTAAAAATGTCTCTAAATGGAGGCTGTAAAGGGAGCAAGTCTGCTTCAGGCGTGGGCTGGGGAACCCGATCACTGTGAACAAAAGGAAAACAAAAGGAGGAGAGAGAAGTGCCAAACCAATCCTTTAAACAGCTTAGGAATTTTTTCAGTATATAAGTAAAAAACAACACTAAAAACTTGCATGAAAAATGTTGGAGCACTTGCAGAGTGCAAGAGCAGGTGGAAGCTTCCACATGCAGTGTCACAGGAGCACAGGAGGACCGCCGGAAAGTCACTATTGAGGGAACTACGAACGCCGTGTGTTAGCCACAGCTGGAGCCTCGATAAGCCTCATGGAGATATCGGCTGGGCTCAGCTGA
The DNA here is from genome assembly GCA_029206835.1 of Rana muscosa. NCBI lineage: Eukaryota > Metazoa > Chordata > Amphibia > Anura > Ranidae > Rana > Rana muscosa. The sequence goes on along the minus strand of CM055117.1, from coordinate 631,170,121 downwards.
TGAAGAAGGCGAGGCCTTGCCTTCGAAACGTGTTCTGATTGGCCAGACAGTATGTGGGCGGCTCCCCAGTTTGCAGCCCTGGACCACTCCCACTCAGAGACACACAGCCAACATCTCCATGAGGCTAATCGAGGCACCAGCTGCGGCTTACTCACGGCGCTCTTGGATCCCTCAATAGAGACTTTCGGGCGGTCCTCCTGTGACACTGCATGTGGAAGCTCCCACCTGCTCTAGCACTCTGCAAGTGCTCCAACATTTTTCACACAGTTTTTTAGTGTTGTTTTATTATATCCTGAATAAATTTCTAAGCTGTTTAAAGGATTGGCCTCTCTCCCTCCCTCCCTCCCTCCCACTTCTCTCTCCTCCTTTTGAGGAGGCCTGTAATGCTGCAGACAGTGCAGAGTGTTCTGGATGGTGATCTGAGGAGGCCTGTAATGCTGCAGAGTACTCTGGATGGTGGTCTCAGGCAGGTCTGAGGGATGGCCTGTAATGCACAGTGCCCTGGATGCCGCTGGTCAGAGGAGGCCTGTTGTAATGCTGCACAGTGCTGGATTGTGGTCTCAGGTCTGAGGGATGGCCTGTAATGCACAGTGCCCTGGATGCCACTGCCACTGCCAGTGGTCAGAGGACAAGGAGGCCTTTAATGCTGCACAGTGCTGGATGGTAGTCTGAGGAATGGCCTGTAATGCACAGTGCCCTGGATGCCCCTGCCAGTGGTCAGAGGAGGCCTGTAATGCTGCACAGTGCTGGATGGTGTTCTGAGGGATAACCTGTAATGCACAGTGCCCTGGATGCCACTGCCAGTGGTCAGAGGAGGCCTGTAATGCTGCACAGTGCTGGATGGAGGTCTGAGGGATGGCCTGTAATATACAGTGCCCTGGATGCCACTGCCAGTGGTCAGAGGAGGCCTGTAATGCTGCACAGTGCTGGACGGTGGTTGTCTGAGGGATGGCCTGTAATGCACAGTGCCCTGGATGCAACTGCCAATGGTCAGAGGAGGCCTGTAATGCTGCACAGTGCATGTAGAATCTCCAGTCAGACCGCGGCCGTCCATTTTTCAAAAGCCGCGCCTCCTCCTCGTGCTGTTCTGTGATAGGCGAAAACACTCAGCTTCCCAGCAGACACTGTGTTCAGTGTTCCGCCTATCACAGATGCCCTCTCATCCGAGGCTGAGGACGAGAGGGCATCCGTGATAGGCGGAACACTAAACAGAGGTTCTGCTGGGAAGCTGAGTGTTCCGCCTATCACGGAACAGCACGAGGAGGAGGCACGGCTTTTGAAAAATGGACGGCCGCGGTCTGACTGGAGATTCTACATGCCAGGTACCGGCGTATAAGACGATCCCTGACTTTGGAGAAGATTTTTATGGGGTAAAAAGTCGTCTTTTACGCCGGAAAATATGGTACATTAAATGTGCTCTAATGCAGCCCTCAAAAATTTCACTCGCCTGCTCGCATTTTGCGAGTGGAATAATGAGGTGTGCAAGTATATACTCGGCTGCCCTGTCCCAGGAATGTAAAGCCAATGAACCCCCCCGCGCCGCGCACAGGCTTGCAGCACGGTCATTACAATATTAGTTAGCCGCCGGGGACCGCCCCTCTCCCTCACTCCGTGCCACACACCCCCGCCCCCTGCACTCACAGCGCGGACATTACAAGAACATTACAGAAGTCAGTCGCCTGGGGACCGCCTCTCTCCCTCCCTCCTTGCCACACATCCCACCCCCCGCACTCGCAGCGCGGACATTAAATAGGAATAGTTAGCCGCTGGGGACCGCCCCTCTCACTCCCTCCTTGCCACACATCCCACACTCGCAGTGCAGGCATTACAACAGGAATAGTCAGCCGCCTATGGACCGCCCCTCTCCCTCTCTCCTTGCTGCACATCCCGCCCCCCACACTCGCAGTGCGGGCATTAAAATAGGAATACTGTAGTCAGCCGCCTATAGAACGCCCCTCTCCCTCCCTCCTTGCTGCACATCCCGCCCCCGCACTTGCAGCAGGGCATTACAGTAGTTAGCCGCCAGGGCCTGCCCCTCTCCCTGTCACACATCCCACCCCCTGAAGTGTGGGCATTTTAATAGAAACAGTCAGCAGCCTTGGACCACCCCTCTCCACCTCCCTCCTCCTGCATGTTTAAGGAGTGGGGCGGTGCCATGCCTCAAGCCAGTTCTCAGTGTGCACCGATGCCTGACCCCCCCCCCCCCCGGCTGCAGGAGAAAGGAGAATGGTAACTATGACAGTGTGTTGTGATTGGAAGCAGCACATGTGCTTGAGGGGGTTGCAGGCATTGAATGGGGCATTGAACAAGATGTGTGCTGGGAGGAAAGGTGGGGGAATGAGAGCATAGATGTACTGGATTGGGGGAGGAAAGGGGGTTAATTCGAGGCATAGGTATAATGGATTGGTTGGGGGTAGAATTGGAGGAATAGGTCTGAATCATACTTATGCCTCCAATTCCACCACCCCGCCAATCTATCATACCTATACCTCCAATTTCACTGCAATGCATTGGGGCTGCACTGATGGGCACTGATCAGGCTGCACTGATGGGCACTGATCAGGCTGCATTGATGGGCACTGATCAGGCTGCATTTATGGGCACTGATCAGGCTGAATTGATGGGCACTGATCAGGCTGCACTGATGGGCACTAATCAGGCTGCATTAATGGGCACTGATCAGTATGCATTGATGGGCACTGATCAGGCTGCCCTGATGGGCACTGATCAGGATGCATTAATGGGCACTGATCAGGATGCACTGATGGGCACTGATCAGGCTGCACTGATGGGCACTAATCAGGATGCATTGATGGGCACTGATCAGGCTGCACTGATAGGCATTGATCGGGCCGCATTTGATGGGCACTGGTGAGGCTGCATTGATGGGCACTGGTGAGGCTGCATTGATGGGCTCTGGTAAAGCTGCATTGATGGGCTCTGGTAAAGCTGCATTGATGGGCACTGGTGAAGATGCATTGATGGGCACTGATCAGGCTGCATTGATGGGCACTGGTAAAGCTGCATTTGATGGGCACTGGTGAGGCTGCATTGATGGGCTCTGGTAAAGCTGCATTGATGGGCTCTGGTAAAGCTGCATTGATGGGCACTGATCATGCTGCATTGATGGGCACTGATCAGGCTGCATTGATGGGCACTGATCAGGCTGCATTGATGGGCACTGGTGAGGCTGCATTGATGTGCACTGGTGAGGCTGTATTGATGTGCACTGGTGAGGCTGCATTGATGGGCATTGATGCGGCTGCACTGATGAGGTGGCACTGATGGGCACTGATAGGCTGCATTGATGGGCACTGATAGGCTGCATTGATGGGCACTGATGAGGCTGCACTTTGTTAATATGTTTTTGTAACTTATTTCTGCATAAAACATTTAACAGTGTCATTTCATGAGATTATTTATGAGGGTGTGTATAGGGGTGGATTTATGGGCGGGGCAGGGTAGAGGGTTGGGTGGGGCAACTGGTGGCAAGTAACTCTTAAGGCCTGGCTAGTAGCTCAGGACTTGACATTTTAAGCCCTGCTCTAACGTACTGCAATATACTGTGGTAAATGTGCAGTAACGCACGGAAATATACTGTGTTAAAGGTGCAGTCACACACTGCAATATACTGCAGTAAACGTGCACCAACTCACTGAAATATACTATGTTAAATGTGCTCTAACGTACTGCAATATACTGCTGTAAACCTGCAATAACACACTGAAATATACTGCGTTAAAAGTGCAGTACCACACTGCAATATGCTTCGGTAAACATGCAATAACGCACTGAACTATACTGCGTTAAAGGTGCACTAACACGCTGCAACAGCGCACTGAAATATACTGGATTATAATGCACCAACGCACTGCAATATACTGCAGTAAACCTGCAATAACGCACTGAAATGTACTGCAGGAAACTGACTGTGACAAAAAAAATTAAAATAATGTAAAGTTAAAATAATTGGTCGCACTACTCTCACACTGTACTATCACTAGATTCACAGTAATGTGACACTAAAGTAAAAATGAATGTTCCCACTATACTCACACTGTACTAGCACCACAATATACTGCTGTAAACGTGCACCAGCGCACTGAAATATACTGCATTAAACGTGCAGTAATGCACTGCAATATACTGCAGTAAACGTGCAATATCGCACTGAAATATACTGCGGTAAACGTGCACTAACACGCTGCAATAATGCACTGAAACTTACTGCGTTAACAATGCACTAACGCACTGCCATATACTGTGGTAAACCTGCAATAATGCACTGAAATATATTGCATTAACCCCTTGCCGACCAGCGCACGGCGATATACGTCGGCACTAGGGATGAGCCGAACACCCCCGGGTTCGGTTCGCACCAGAACCTTCGAACGGACCGAAAGTTCGCGCGAATTTTCGAACCCTATTCGTTATAATGGACGCGAACTTTCGAAATCAAAATTGCTAATTACAACGGCCAATATGCATGTTAATGTCATAAAACAGGTTTGGGGACCCGGGTCCTGCCCCAGGGGACATATATCAATGCAAAAAGAAATTTTAAAAACTAAAGTTTTTTCGGGAGCAGTCATTTTAATGATGCATAAAGTGAAAAAAAAAAAAGTGAAATTTTCCTTTAAATATGGTACCTGGGGGGTGTCTAAAGTATGCCTGTGAAGTGGCATGTGTTTCCCGTGTTTAGAACTGTCCTTGCACAAAATGACATTTGTAAAGGAAAAAAAGAAGCCATTTAAAACCACTTGCGGCTTTAATGTCATGTCTTGTCCTGGCCGCCATATGGCTGAAAATCCTTGAGAAAAATGGCATGGCTACCCCATCACCCCCCCCCCCACCCCAGCCCCTTTGGGTCTTGTATGGATACTAAGGGGGACCCCGCACCCAAAATAAAACCCTATACCTACAACCCTATATACTCTGAACAGCAGTATATAGGTGGTGCAAACAAGACATGGACTGTAGGTTTGTTCTTAAGTAGAATCTGAACAGGTACATTATGAAGTGTAGCTACATCCCAAAAAAATCAATTTTTAAGCTTTTTGGAGAACATAGGGAGGGGTTATCACCCCTGTAACATTTGCTGTCTTTGCACATCTGTTCAGAACATGTCACCTCACTTTCCGTCCCAATGACAAATGTTTTTGGAAAAGTGGGGTTTTAATTGAAACAAGGATTGGTGATAAAGCATCAGTAGAGAGGAGATACCTTTTTCCCAAATTAAATCTAACAGGATAGAATTTTCCTTCCATGGGGTAGATTTCCTCTCACTTCCTGTTTTCTCTTGCCGTTTGCAAGTAGGAGTCGTTTGTAAGTTGGATGTTTGAAAGTAGGGGCCTGCCGTATATACTCTGCAGAAATTTGCCCTATTAGATGTTGGTGTAGCCACAAGACTGGTGGGCACAGGAATGGGCCCTGCTGTGAGTTAATAGATCAAGATTTGTACTTGCATGCACCTGTTGAACCGGGCAGAAAAATTGGGCCTTTGGTGGTGGTGGTGGTGGTGGTGGACGGTGTTGCCACAAGACTGTAAGCCCTCACAGTTACTCTTGGTGGGTGCAGGAATGGGCCCTGCTGTGAGTTATTAGATCAAGATTTGTAATTGCATGCACCTGTTGAACAGGGCAGAAAAATTGGGCCTTTGGTGGTGGTGGTGGTGGTGGACGGTGTTGCCACAAGACTGTAGGCCCTCATAGTTACTCTTGGTGGGCGCAGGAATGGGCCCTGCTGTGAACTATTAGATCAAGATTTGTAATTACACGCCCCTGTTAAACAGGGGCTGAAAAATTGTGCCTTAGGCATTGGTGCTGGTGCCACAACACTGCAACCCCTCACAGATACTGTACTTGGAGCACAGCAGTCACACCTGTTGCGAAGCATCTTTTTAAAAAATTGTAATTACACGCCCCTGTTATACAGGGGCTGAAAAATTGTGCCTTAGGCACTGGTGCTGGTGCCACAACACTGCAACCCCTCACAGATACTGTTCTCTGAGCACAGCAATGAGACCTGTTGCAAAGCATTGCCTAAAAATTGTAATTACACGCCCCAACAGGGGCTGAAAAATTGTGCCTTAGGCACTGGTGCTGGTGCCACAACACTGCAACCCCTCACAGATACTGTACTCTGAGCACAGCAGTCACACCTGTTGCGAAGCATCTTTTTAAAAAATTGTAATTACACGCCCCTGTTATACAGGGGCTGAAAAATTGTGCCTTAGGCACTGGTGTGGTGGCATGGATCATTGAGGAGGAGGAAGAGGATAGTCAGTGAACATAACAGGACAGTCACTCAGCATCAGCATAGGCAGTCTTGAAGGGATGTGACATTATAAATTATTCCGTTATATCCGCTTCAGGTGTCTGGTAGCTGGTGGTGATCCAAGACTGATTCATTTTTATGAAGGTCAGTCGATCAACCGAGTCGGTGGACAGGCGCACCCTATGATCGGTGACAAATCCTCCAGCAGCACTGAATGTGCGTTCGGAAAGAACGCTGGATGCAGGACAGGCCAGTAGCTCAATTGCATACTGTGCAAGCTCTGGCCAGTGATCCATCCTCAGGACCCAGTAAGCCAGAGGATTTTCGGTGGGAAAGGTGTCCAAGTCTGACCTTGCCCCTAGGTATTCCTGCACCATGTATATCAGACGCTGGCGATGGTTGCTGGAACCGATCATACCTTGGGGCTGCGGACTAAAAAATTGTCTGAACGCATCGGTCAGACGTCCACCTTCCCCACCGCTCCTTCTGCTACTGACCGAAGCCTCAGCAACTCGTCGTCCAGGACCAGGAGTTTGTAACCTCCCAGTTTCTGGGAACGCGTTGCACAGACCTTTCTGCAAGGCCTCCCTGAGATGTCTCATCCTCTGCTCCCTCTGCGACGGCAAGATAAGGTCCGCAACCTTACCCTTGTACCGTGGATCAAGGAGAGTGGCCAGCCAGTAATGGTCACTCTCCTTGATCCGAAGAACACGAAGATCCTTCCGCAGGCTTTGCAGGATCAGGGAGGCCATGCAGCGTAGGTTAGCTGAGGCATTCGGTCCGGAGTCTTCTGGGTCACTGAGGATGACATGATCGCCAGCCACCTCCTCCCAGCCACGTACAAGTCCACTGGTTTGTTGGGACTGTACATCATCCCTAAAAGACTGCTGCTGCTGATGCTGAGTGCCAGGCTCCACCTCCATGCTCACACAATCCTCCTCCTCCTCCTCCTCCTCCTCCTCTTCCTGTGTGATGGGTGGGACAGAAGGAACATTGTCTGGATAAAGGGGGCCTTGAGAGACAAGGAAGTCCTCCTCTTCCTGCCTCTGTTCTGCCTCAAGTGCCCTGTCCATTATCCCACGCAGCGTATGCTCCAACAGGTGGACAAGAGGTACAGTGTCACTGATGCATGCACTGTCACTGCTCACCATCCTCGTGGCCTCCTCAAATGGTGAGAGGACAGTGCATGCATCCCTGATCATGCTCCACTGGCGTGGGGAAAAAAAGCCAAGCTCCCCTGACCCTGTCCTGGTGCCGTAGTCGCAAAGGTACTCATTGATGGCCCTCTGCTGCGTGTGCAGTCGCTGCAGCATGGCCAACGTTGAGTTCCACCTGGTGGGCATGTCACATATTAGGCGGTTCTTGGGCAGGTTCAGCTCCTTTTGCAGCTCAGTCAGCCGAGCACTGGCATTATAAGATCGGCGGAAATGCACACAGACTTTCCTGGCCTGCCTCAGGACATCCTGTAAGCCTGGGAACCTGCCCAAGAACCGCTGCACCACCAGGTTGAGGACGTGAGCCATACAGGGCACATGGGTGAGCTGCCCCTGTCGCAGGGCGGAGAGGAGGTTGGTGCCATTATCAGAAACGACCATTCCTGGCTTAAGCTGGCGTGGCGTCAACCACCTCTCGGCCTGCCCCTGCAGAGCTGCCAGAACCTCTGGCCCAGTGTGGCTCCTGTCCCCCAAACACACCAGCGCAAGCACGGCATGGCATCTTTTTGCCTGCGTACTCGCGTAGCCCCTTGTACGCCTACGGAGCACCGCTGGTTCCGAGGACAGAGCACTCGAAGAGGACATGGAGGAAGAAGAAGAGGAGGGGGTGGAGGAGAGAGGTGTGTCACAACCAGTAGTAGCATTTTGGAGGCGTGGTGGCGGAACAACCTCCAACACTACTGCACCTTGTCCTGCATCCCTCCCAGCTGCCAATAGAGTGACCCAATGGGCCGTGAAAGAAAGATAACGTCCCTGTCCATGCCTGCTGGACCATGAGTCAGCGGTAATATGCACCTTACCGCTGACCGCCCTGTCCAGCGAGGCATGGACATTGCCTTCCACATGCCAGTAGAGAGACGGAATCGCCTTCCGTGAGAAAAAGTGGCGTTTGGGAACCTGCCACTGAGGAACCGCACATTGAACAAACTCACGGAAGGGGGCCGAGTCTATCAACTGAAAAGGCAGCAGTTGAAGTGCTAGCAATTTAGCCAAGCTAGCATTCAACCGCTGGGCATGTGGATGGCTGGGAGTATACTTCTTTCGACGGTCCAGCAGCTGGGGCAGGGAAATTTGCCTGCTACAATCGGACGTCGGTGTACTGCAAGTACTTGGTTGTGACACACCTAATTCTACACCTTCAGTCCTCTCAGAGCAGCTTTCAGAGAGGACTGAAGATATAGTGGGGATGGAGATCCCAGCTGATGAGGAGCAAGGAGAGGTCCGCTTTGTTCTTTGGTGTGGGTCTTTTATGTGTGCTTGCCAACGAGCTGCATGGCAGGTCGACATATGTCTGCTCATGCTTGTGGTGCCCAAGCGGCTGATGTTTTGGCCACGCGAGATACGCTTGAGACAAATATTGCAAATAGCAGTGGTGCGATCTGATGCACTCGTCTCAAAAAAGGCCCACACCAAAGAACTTTTGTGATAACGTGCAGAGGCAGCGCCCTGCACAGGCGGAGCTCTGCGGTGTGGTACAGTTGCTGTGCTGGCCTCTAGCTGGCCTCCAGGGGGCATCCTGCCTCGTTGGACATGTGACGCTGCATCCTCCTCCTCCTCCTCCTCTCTCCCTTCAGGCACCCACGTGGAGTCAGTGACCTCATCATCCCCTCCCTCTTCACCACTAGAGCAAACCTGGCAGTAAGCTGCAGCTGGTGGAACACTACTGCCAGATTGCTGTCCTTCAGCATCCCCTCTCTCTGCGCGCACACTACTGACTTCCTCAAGCTGGGTATCATCATCCGAGCCTTCGAATCGTTGGGCATCCTCCTGGAGCATGTACCCAACACTGTGCTCAAACAGTTCGGGGGACTCCTCAGGAGGACATGGTGGGTCTAGGGAAGGGGTGGCTGATGATGCCATTGAGTACGCGTTGGCAGCTGCTCTGCCAGTACCCTGAGCCTGGGTGAGAGAGGATGAGGAGGATGAGGAGGGCTTGGTCATCCATTCTACCAAGCCTTCGGCATGATGCGGCTCCACATGTCCAGCTGCCGAAAACAAAGACAAGCGTGTCCCATGGCCACGTGCTGATGACGATGCACGACCACGTCCACGGCCAGCACTGTTGTCTCTAGAAACAGAGCCTGCCTGCCCTGTGTTCTTGCCTCGGCACGCTCTGCCTCTCCTTGGCGGTCTTCCAGCCATTGTAGTCGGTAGTGTATATAGTATAAAAAATAGAACTCCTATGTGTGCTCACAACACACTGTAGGTCCTATGGGTGCTGACACTAACACACTATAGGTACTATGTGTGCTGCTGACAAGAAAATATAGGAGCTCTGTTTGCTGCCACTAACACACTAGAAGTCCTATGGGTGCTTCTGAGATGAAAATATAGGAGCTCTGTGTGATGCCACTAACACACTAGAAGTCCTATGGGTGCTTCTGAGATGAAAATATAGGAACTCTGTGTGATGCCACTAACACATTAGAAGTCCTATGGGTGCTGCTGAGAAGAAAATATAGGAGCTCTGTTTGCTGCCACTAACACACTAGAAGTCCTATGGGTGCTGCTGAGAAGAAAATATAGGAGCTCTGTTTGCTGCCACTAACACACTAGAAGTCCTATGGGTGCTTCTGAGATGAAAATATAGGAACTCTGTGTGATGCCACTAACACATTAGAAGTCCTATGGGTGCTGCTGAGAAGAAAATATAGGAGCTCTGTTTGCTGCCACTAACACACTAGAAGTCCTATGGGTGCTGCTGAGAAGAAAATATAGGAGCTCTGTGTGATGCCACTAACACACTAGAAGTCCTATGGGTGCTTCTGAGATGAAAATATAGGAACTCTGTGTGATGCCACTAACACACTAGAAGTCCTATGGGTGCTGCTGAGAAGAAAATATAGGAGCTCTGTGTGATGCCACTAACACACTAGAAGTCCTATGGGTGCTTCTGAGATGAAAATATAGGAACTCTGTGTGATGCCACTAAGACACTAGAAGTCCTATGGGTGCTGCTGAGAAGAAAATATAGGAGCTCTGTTTGCTGCCACTAACACACTAGAAGTCCTATGGGTGCTTCTGAGAAGAAAATATAGGAGCTCTGTGTGATGCCACTAACACACTAGAAGTCCTATGGGTGCTTCTGAGATGAAAATATAGGAACTCTGTGTGATGCCACTAACACATTAGAAGTCCTATGGGTGCTGCTAAGAAGAAAATATAGGAGCTCTGTTTGCTGCCACTAACACACTAGAAGTCCTATGGGTGCTGCTGAGAAGAAAATATAGGAGCTCTGTTTGCTGCCACTAACACACTAGAAGTCCTATGGGTGCTTCTGAGAAGAAAATATAGGAGCTCTGTGTGATGCCACTAACACACTAGAAGTCCTATGGGTGCTTCTGAGATGAAAATATAGGAACTCTGTGTGATGCCACTAACACATTAGAAGTCCTATGGGTGCTGCTGAGAAGAAAATATAGGAGCTCTGTTTGCTGCCACTAACACACTAGAAGTCCTATGGGTGCTTCTGAGAAGAAAATATAGGAGCTCTGTGTGATGCCACTAACACACTAGAAGTCCTATGGGTGCTTCTGAGATGAAAATATAGGAACTCTGTGTGATGCCACTAACACATTAGAAGTCCTATGGGTGCTGCTGAGAAGAAAATATAGGAGCTCTGTTTGCTGCCACTAACACACTAGAAGTCCTATGGGTGCTTCTGAGATGAAAATATAGGAGCTCTGTGTGATGCCACTAACACACTAGAAGTCCTATGGGTGCTTCTGAGATGAAAATATAGGAACTCTGTGTGATGCCACTAACACATTAGAAGTCCTATGGGTGCTGCTGAGAAGAAAATATAGGAGCTCTGTTTGCTGCCACTAACACACTAGAAGTCCTATGGGTGCTGCTGAGAAGAAAATATAGGAGCTCTGTGTGATGCCACTAACACACTAGAAGTCCTATGGGTGCTGCTGAGAAGAAAATATAGGAGCTCTGTTTGCTGCCACTAACACACTAGAAGTCCTATGGGTGCTGCTGAGAAGAAAATATAGGAGCTCTGTTTGCTGCCACTAACACACTAGAAGTCCTATGGGTGCTTCTGAGATGAAAATATAGGAACTCTGTGTGATGCCACTAACACACTAGAAGTCCTATGGGTGCTGCTGAGAAGAAAATATAGGAGCTCTGTTTGCTGCCACTAACACACTAGAAGTCCTATGGGTGCTTCTGAGAAGAAAATATAGGAGCTCTGTGTGATGCCACTAACACACTAGAAGTCCTATGGGTGCTTCTGAGATGAAAATATAGGAACTCTGTGTGATGCCACTAACACATTAGAAGTCCTATGGGTGCTGCTGAGAAGAAAATATAGGAGCTCTGTTTGCTGCCACTAACACACTAGAAGTCCTATGGGTGCTGCTGAGAAGAAAATATAGGAGCTCTGTGTGATGCCACTAACACACTAGAAGTCCTATGGGTGCTGCTGAGAAGAAAATATAGGAGCTCTGTTTGCTGCCACTAACACACTAGAAGTCCTATGGGTGCTTCTGAGATGAAAATATAGGAGCTCTGTGTGATGCCACTAACACACTAGAAGTCCTATGGGTGCTTCTGAGATGAAAATATAGGAACTCTGTGTGATGCCACTAACACATTAGAAGTCCTATGGGTGCTTCTGAGATGAAAATATAGGAACTCTGTGTGATGCCACTAACACACTAGAAGTCCTATGGGTGCTGCTGAGAAGAAAATATAGGAGCTCTGTTTGCTGCCACTAACACACTAGAAGTCCTATGGGTGCTGCTGAGAAGAAAATATAGGAGCTCTGTGTGATGCCACTAACACACTAGAAGTCCTATGGGTGCTGCTGAGAAGAAAATATAGGAGCTCTGTTTGCTGCCACTAACACACTAGAAGTCCTATGGGTGCTGCTGAGAAGAAAATATAGGAGCTCTGTGTGATGCCACTAACACACTAGAAGTCCTATGGGTGCTGCTGAGAAGAAAATATAGGAGCTCTGTTTGCTGCCACTAACACACTAGAAGTCCTATGGGTGCTGCTGAGAAGAAAATATAGGAGCTCTGTTTGCTGCCACTAACACACTAGAAGTCCTATGGGTGCTGTTGGGGTGCAATGCTGTGCTAACAGCACTGCGGTTGGTACTACTGCAATACTGTACTAACAGTAAGCACGCACCAGACTAATCCCCAGCAGCAGCTAATAACACACTAACTGTGCAATCAGCAGCAATGAACGATCAATGACTTAGGTAGCAATGGTTTAGCAAAGAAATAGCCAATGGTTTAGCAAAGAAGAGCAAATCTTTCAGTATCAAGCAAAGACAGAATCAGCAGACTAATCTCTCCTAAAGCCGGAACTCATGTGACCGGGGCCGATGGCGTGGCGGCCTTTTAAATGGTGGGGCGTGTACTAAAGCCCCTGAGCTGTAATTGGCTACAGGCGTCCTGCCTGTAGCCAATTATTGCTCTCCGAGTTTCGGGCGCTGTGATTGGCCAAGCATGCGGGGTCACAGTGCATGCTTGGCCAATCATCAGCCAGCAATGCACTGCGCCGGCCGCGCCGGCCGCAATGCATTGCGGGGCCGCTCGCATCACACGAATGTGATGCGAACGGCCCAAATAGTTCTGGGCTCGACGAGCGAGCGAACGCCCGGTGCTCGATTCGAACATGGGTTCGAATCGAGCACCGGGCCCATCCCTAGTCGGCACAATGGCACGGCTAGGCAAATGGGCGTACCTGTACGCCCCTTTAAATTTCGGCTTAGTGGGCGCGCGCGCGCCCGCCGCGTACTTCGTGAGCGTGCCCGCGGGTCCCGCGGATTCGATGTTCGCCGGGGGCCCACGATCGTGACACGGAGCGGCAGAACAGGGAGATGCCTATGTAAACAAGGCATTTCCCTGTTCTGCCTAGCAACATGACATGGAGCTACTGCTCCCTGTCATTGGGAGCAGTGATCTCTGTCATGTTGTTGTGAGACCATCCCCCCTACAGTTATAATCACTCCCTAACTCCCTAGGACACACTTAACCCCTTGATTGCCCCCTAGTGTTTAACCCCTTCCCTGCCAGTGTCATTTACACAGTAATAAGTGCATTTTTATAGCACTGATTGCTGTATGAATGACAATGGTCCCAAAATAGTGTCAAAAGTGTCCGATGTGTCCGCCGCAATGTCGCAGTCACGATAAAAATCGCAGATCGCCGACATTACTAATGAAAAAATAATTATTATAAAAATGTCATAAATCTATTTTGTACACGCTATAACTTTTGGGCAAACCAATCATTATACGCTTATTGTGATTTTTTTACCAAAAATATGTAGAAGAATACATATTGGCCTAAACTGAGAAAGAATTTTTTTTATATATATTTTTTGGGGATATTTATTATAGCAAAAAGTAAAAAATATTGCTTTTCTTTCAAAATTGTCTATAGCGCAAAAAATAAAAACCACAGAGGTGATCAAATATGATCAAAAGAAAGATCTATTTGTGGGAAAAAAACGACGTAAATTTTGTTTGGGTGAAACATTGCACGACCGTGCAATTGTTAGTTAAAACGACGCAGTGTCGTATCGCAAAAAGTGCTCCGGTCAGGAAGGGGGTAAACCCTACCGGGGCTGAAGTGGTTAAATGTGCAGTAACACACTGCAATATACTGCGGTAAACCTGCAATAATGCACTGAAATATACTGCATTAAACCTGCAGTAACACACTGCAAAATACTGTGGTAAACGTGCAGTAAAGCACTGAAATATATTGCAGGAAGCCTGCCCTGACAAAATAAAGTTACACTAAAGTAAAAATGAACGGTCGCAATACTCTCACATTTCACTATAACTAGATTCACACTAATGTGACACTAAATTAAAAATTAATGGTCCCGCTACACACGCACTGCACTATCACTAGATTCACACTAAACTGATACTTTACACTCACAATAGAATCACAATAGTACACTATAGCACACTCGCTAGTAGTACTGAACAGAGCATTGTTCTATCTCTCTCCACGCCAATATCACACTGCAGATGGCCACAATGGGAAGAATATTTTTATAGTGTGGGGTGGGACTAAGCGCAGTAAGCCATGATTGGATAGAGTCATCATTACAGTGTCCAATCATGGCTCTGACAGTGCCCCTGATTGGGCAAAGCTTTCATTGCTTTAAGCCAACCCTGGCTTCCAATGCACTGTGCAGTGGCGTAGTGAATTAGGGTCATTTGGCAGGACCAACAAACGGTCGAAACGCCACGATAATTTGGGGGGGTTCGTTGAACTGGTGAACAGCCAATGTTTGGTTCAAACTCATGCTCGAGCTGAACCATTCGCCCAACTCTAGTGGCCACATTGTGCCTTTATGGAGACACATGGGGCAGTCCCGCTGCTTCAGGTGACCCCAGCCCATACTCCACTAGTGGTTCTGTAGGTGATTACAACATTTTTGGTATCATGTGAGGGAACCAGCACCTGCCAGCTAGAACCTTGTATCGCTTTTTTTTATAGGGTCTTCTTCCTCTGCATCTTCCTTAGTTCAGTTGGGTTAGGATTTTAGGATGGGTTAGGATTTTTTGACTTAATGCCTTCATCTCTTTGTACACATTGACTGTGGAGGCTCTCAATGTGTTCCAGGCCCATCTCCTGCAGAATCTATCTCTGACCCACCAAGACCCTTTAATCAGTGAGCTTTTTGAAGCACTGCAGTCTCTTGCTATCACTACTTCCCTGCATTTGGAGGATCAGCCTGTTCTCTCCATTCTTGGATCTTTTAAAGCTCTGCTTCAAAGACACGTGGGATTTGAGTAATTCCTCTATGCGTACTGGTTGGGATGTTCTCTTTTGTGAGAAAAGTTGTGAAATGGTGGACTGTTCCCTTTATTGATCAACAAGTATAGGAACACCTCTAGTCAGTTGGAAGGCAAGCTTACCTTAAATATTTTACTAACTGGCAATTAGAATTCCTCCTGAAATCCCAGTGTGAACTGGTCTGGTTGACCTGTGTTGGTAGTGACCTTAATCTGTCAGACCATGACAAAGTGGGTTAATTTCCCTACAATGGGATCTTCCCGTAGCTGTGGTGGACTCCTGTTTCAGAGAGTGCATAGAACAAATTTCTGGAGGCGTATGCATTAGTTGTAATGGCTTGCTGCAGGCATCAAAATATATCCCACATGGGTCTGATGTCCATACAGATGGGCATGGTACTGTGGCTGCACTGCTGGAGTAACATATAGTATTCAAACAGTATTTGACTTGTTTGGCCTTTGATGAACATCAACTTTTTGGTCTTGTGCTGGACACTGTGATCAGTTATGTCATGGGTGGTCAGGGTGTGCTCTGGGCCCAAGATAAGGAGGTCTAGGTAGAGGTGATTTGTATCCCACCCTTCTCCTACATCTACTTCTGCAGTAGTTGCTTACAGACTCTCTGAGCTTGGTTCTATCTCAGCCCACAGGGAACAAACTCAGAGGTCAACTAATCCCTCTTCATGAAGGGTTGCTCTCACTTCAACAAATAGAGGGCTGATTGTGCATCTTGATGGGCCCTTGAGCAGCTTCCCTTGTTTCTGGGGCCCCTTTTGCTCCATAATATGCCCCCCATGTTAGGAAGAATATGAATGGACTAAAGAATGGACTTCAGGCGGCACATGGATAGATATTGTAAAAAACTAGGGGTTTTTATTTTAGGCAAACTAATAAGAAATTACATATAAACATTCAAAAAATGACAGTCTATTTGTTCTTAGATACAAGGCTCAGGCTAATGCTCTACAATGCTTCAGAATTATACAACATAGATGCACTCCATCCTTAATGAAATACATAACCAGCAACCAAAGGCTAGTGAAACAGTAAACGTGTGAAGCAGGTGGCGTTAGCCATGGGTCCAATGTATCAGATGTAGTCTTGAATTGCTCTACCAGTTTTGCGAATTAACGCTTCTTCAGGAGCATAATAGTCTGTTGGGCATATATATAAACAACAAAAAATATATTTAACATCTTTTTAATACATAAAACAAAATATATAAAAAACAGTATAAAAGATGTAGCGGGTATGTACTTTTTAAACTGGTGAGGACACCAGGGATGCATAGTTCCCTGCGGCCCAGCAGGTGGCGCTGTCACTTTGGGCCGGGGTTGAACCATCGCTGCAGTGCCGTACCCTTTGTGACCTCTCGCAGCGGTTGTACGGCGGGGCGGGGAACCCGCCGTGCATCCTGGGAGAGGGTATAAAGGGCGGACTTCTTCGCCACGAGGTTGGAGTCCCGGGCACCTTCAGCCTGAGGGCTGTGGTTGCGGTTGGTGTCCAGGCGGCCTAGGCCTGGACACCTGGAGTTCGTGTTCCATCCCAGACACCTTCAGTCTGGGGTGAGGTACTCAGCCGGATGCCTGGGGCCCAGTACCTTCCGCTGGGTCCCGTGAGGGAGGGATTATCCTAGGGGGCCCCCGGGAGTGGGGCACCCGAATCCAGAGGTGTAAGGGACCGGAGGAGGGACTCACCCGAAGACCTGGTGCAGCAGATTGCCAGTGCCGGGTGAACCTCTGGAGACCGCCCGGAGGGATATATTTCCCGAACAGGGGCCAAGTTTAAAGAGGAAGTTCAGTCCACGTTCAATGACCGGTGGCAGCGGTCCAGCTAATTCACCCAGGTCAGTGGCAGAGGCCTGCAATTAGGCCTGTGGCAGGGGCCTCAACAGTTCATCCGGTCGGTGGCAGCGATCAAAACTCACGGTCGGTGGCAGAGACCGTGCGCCAGGCCTATTCGCTAAAAAGGAATAGGAAAGTACAGTTGTGCCTGGGCCTACTCGTTCCCACACCCCCATGTTCGTTGTTAATGGAAGTTCAACTGGTTGTGTTACGAGAAATAAAGGAGTGTTGGACTTTCAATTGGTGTGGGGCTCTATTATTGGCAGACACGCTTCCAGGGAACAACAAGGCTTCGTATGCAGTGGACAGACCCAGGAGGTAAATCAACTAACTTTGCTCAACCCTCTTATACACATGAGGGGAAAGCTTGGCGTAGTGTTCCTGCACTCTCCTCTTCCAGGTACCCCTGGACACAAGCCATTCACAATAACCAAGAGGGAGAGTGAGGTTCTGCTACAAAGACAAGAAACTTTTTCGAAAGTGAAAATTGCTGACCCCATATAGCATAGATACCAAAGAGCAGGCCAACCATGCGACACCAACCCAACACGTGAACTAGCCCCCAATTTGGGGCATTAGAAGATGATAATGGTGCTGGCAGTGGTGCCTAGGAAAAGAAGGGAAGGGGAAGAAAAAAAGGCGGGGGGGAAGAGGGGGAGGGGAAAAGGGAAAGGTGAGACAAAACAAGGAAGATGGAGGAAGAAAAAAATGTACCTGAAAAGGAAACCAGATAAAACAAAGAAACAGAGGAAAAAGGAGAAATGGTGAAGGAAGGTACAAAGAACCAACTCCCTGTAGTAATCAACAGAGTACAAACTATTTCGAATACAAAAATATACTCACAGGCCGAATGTGCTGCCAAATGCAACACACACCTGGGTAAAATTTAATTGGCTATTTGTCTGTATCAAATAGCCAATAATGGTAAAAATCTGAAGGGGGAGGAAGAAAAATATATATGTAAGGTCGCCTTGTTACCAACCATAGCATATATGACACAGTAAATGAAACTGACCAGACAGAGTATATGGCCAAAACAGAGGGTGCTCACCACAATGATCGACAGCTGGGTGAACTGCTAGGCTAGGTAGAGGCTGCTGGTAAGCAGCAACAGGTAATGTCCTCCAGGACTTTTGAGGCTATAAATACCAAAAAATGAAGGAGAGAGGCTGGATATACACCAGGATGAATCCTGGTGTATATTGGGGCAGAGGGTGTCTAACCCCAGAGAGCTTATGGTGCAGTGGCCAGGCTGGAACATAAACAGGGGTATGTATTAGTCACTGTGCAGAGCTTAAGCTAGATATTAGTCCTGCAGAGTGATAGCAAGAATCACATACCTGTAAGCCTGTGCCTTGAAAAAGAGGGGAGGTTTCCACCGGTCCAGAGCAATCCTAGCAGTCAGCTGTAATATTCAAGCGGTGTGCACCGCTCTTATATGTCCCCACAGGACATGCGTCATCTCAGCAGGAAGTAACGCTGTCACAGGAAGGTTAAAGAGCCAATGCGCATGCGCCGAGGGTGCCGCTGACACGGCAAACCTCGGCCAATAGAGCAGTAACGTGGGCAAGACTCTTGCGGCCAAGGGGCGGTGTTGAAGATCACCCAGATGACGTGACCCCGGTCACAATGATAGACTGCCCCCCATGTTACTGCGCATGATCCTGCACCTTCCCAAGTCTGTCTGGGTTCTTTCCACCCTGGAACCCTATGCTACAGTCCTTGAGTTAACTTGGGTTCTGAAGCTGTTCCCCTATTCGTGCCACACACTCTTATTCAGGAAGGCCCCCCTGATCTTGGGACATGAAAACCCTCTCATGGTATATGTAACCCCTTAAACCTACTCCAGAGGGACTCCTTTACCTACAGTACGTGGTTTGATAAGTGCCCCCCACTTCTCAGGGCATTGGCTCATGTGTTCAGCCTAGTACCCTCTTCTGGCATCCCCTTTGAGGAATGCTCTTGTGACCTCATAGAGAGACTAAAGAGAGTTGCATTATGAAGCTTGGTGGTCAGCATCTTCCCAACTTATGTAAGATCTGTACAGTTTGGGTCTCGCTGGATTCCAGTGTTGACAGTCATCTGACACCAGTGGGTGAGGCGGTCCAGCTTAAACCGCCCCTTAAAAGATCCACAGCAGAAAAGGAGTTTATTCCTTCTCCCTCTTCAAGGTACTTAGGGCAGTGGGGGATGGCCTTCCCCTTTGCTATTCTTTCCCAGCTCTGTCCATCTCAGTTTATGGTTATGAGCAGGTCTGTGACCTTATCTCAGCAGTCTAGGTATTCCCTGTCGTAATCCTTTAACCTCTTCAGGTGACTGGGGTAGTCTCTTCTCTCTTTCCTGAGCAATTCCATTAACTGAAGTACCTCTTGGAAAAAAATTGTTCCCTCAACAGCGGGGGACCCTGCCTTTACTAAAATTTTTACTTTGAACTCCATTGGATACCATCTCGATTTTGCAATGCCTTCACCTCCTGGAAAGAGTGGAAGTTCCCACAGCGACAGGTAGAGTTGCCTGACCCCTATGCTGGATGATGCTAAGAGCATTAGCCTCACTGTAATGCCCTGTACACACGATCGGATTTCCGATGGAATAAAATCGAATGTAATTTTCCGTCGGAATTCCGATGAAGCTGACTTTCATCTGTCTTGCCTACATACCATCAGACAAAATTCGGACCGTCCAAAACGCTGTGACGTACAACACGTACAACGGCACTATAAATGGGAAGTTCAAATCCAATGGTGCCACCCTTTGGGCGCCTTTTTCTGATTTCGTGTTACCGCGTGTTAGTAAAAGTTTGGTGTTAGCCGATTTGCGCTTTTCAGTTTCCGTGCTTTTCAGTGCGTTACAGCATGACGAATGTGCTATCTCCATTACGAACGCTAGTTTTACCAGAACGAGCGATCCCGTCTTGTAATTTAGTCTGAGCGTGTGTGGATTTTTCTCCGATGGAGTTCCACACAGACTATCGGAATTTCCTATCGTTTTTTTTTTCCATCGGAAAAATGTAAAACATGTTTTATTTTTTTACACCGATGGAAAAAAGTCCGATGGGGCCCACACACGATCGGTTTTTCAGATGAAAAAAGTCCATCTGACTTTTTTCATCGGAAAAAACGATTGTGTGTACAGGGCATAATGGTTCTTTAGAAGAACATTGCCTTGGAAACTTTGGAGAACATCTCTGTAAGGCCCTGTGTCTCCCTGGACTGTCAGAAGGGTGGACACTTTAGATTCCTGCTGCAGATACTCTCTATAGGGGACAGAATATGTCCAGAGTTATTCATGGGACCTCTACACTGGAAATGGTCCTCCCTCCTTGCTTGACTGGCAGAATCCTGCAGCAGGTCTTTCAGATGCCTTGCCTTGTGTTGCCCTTATTCATGTGTAGCGGGTGTTTGAATTTAGGGGCGGCATCTGGGTGGTAGTGTAACCCAGATGCATTGATTGTCAGGGAATCTGAGACCCTTTTGTGGTTCTTGGAGGACTCTGGTGGTGTGAGGTTCCCTGCGGCCTGCAGGTGGCGCTGTTGCCCTGGGCTGGAGTTGAACACTCATCGCAAGACTGCTTCCCTTTTTGTCCTTTCCTGGCACTGGTACAGCGGGGCGGGAAACCTGCTGTGACGCAAAGGGAGAGGAGATAAAAGGGGCGGACGCCCTGACCTCGGAGTTCAGATTCGGGCGCAGCCGCGCCCAGGCACCTTCAGCCTGGGTGCTGGCGTTCCGGAGTTCCGGGCCCAGGTGCCCTTGACCTGGCCGGAGCGGGAGATGGAGTCCATCCCAGGCACCTTTAGCCTGGGGTGAGGTACTATGGCAGAGGCCTGGAGCTCAGTATCTTCGACTGAGTTCCGTGAGGGTGGAGGAATCCAAGGGGGCCCTAACTCCTTGGGTGCCCGTGTCTGAGACGAGGAGGCCGGTGAGCGGAACTTCTCCAGAGAGTCCAGCGCAGCATTGCTGGTGACGGAGAGGCCTCCGGTAACTGTCTTGGACGGATGTTAGCGAAGGTAATTCATGTTCTGTTCAATATAGTCAGTGGCAGTGACTATTCACCACTGGTGACACCACAGTGGTTAGCTCTATCTAAAAGAATTGTGCCTTGGCCTACTCCCCACAAATACTGAAGTGTTACATGGGTCTCAACCTGTCTGTGCTGTATGACTATTTATTGAGAAGAATAAATACGAGTTGGACCTTTTCAGTGTGTGGAACTCTGGTTACTAGGAGCAAAGGGGAGTCAAACCGAGGAGAGGATTTGACTCTGGGACACATACACAAAACCCGATAGCTCTGGCTTTCACCTCTACACATTGGAGGACATGGGCCGTGGTGCATCTCGTCCCTCCCCCTAGTGTTAACCCCTAGACGAGACAGACAAGCCGTGAATAAGAAGGGGTGAGAGGGGTGAGGTCGCTACACATGTCTATGCTCATAGCATTTTGGATAAATTTCATGCCCCATGCTTTAGCTGTTCATGGTTCACTGGACTGGATCTGTGGGGATCGGGAGATTCCTAGCTTAGGCAGGATCCTCTGCATTGTTCTGTAGACTCAAGTGTCACCTAGGGGTGTCAGAGAGGATGTGTTAGTTTTCATGTTCCCCTCAGCATCTGCTTCTTTTGGGCGTCCTCTCATGTTTTGTTTTAATGGTCATATCATGCTTTTGGTCCTTCTTTCCTGTTTGGGAAATTGTTATCTCACTGGTTATTAGTGGGTCCTAGTTGACCAGCTTTTCGCTACCTCAGGTTCAAGTTTTTTCATTTGTGTGCAGTCATTCCTTTCTGGCACTGACCTTTTTCATCCTGGCCTGAAGCATCATGTTAATCCACCATGCCATGGAGGTGATCCCTGGAAGGCTGTCAATAGAAAAGATTGGAGTACAAAACATGACCTTACTCTGAATATTTGTTTCAAGAGTTGTACACCTTTGCCTAACTAGGCATTTTACACCACACTGTTGCTCCTTCAACAATTAAAGTGCTTTGTCCTCCTCCTCCTTTTGGGGTCTAAGTGCGTGGCTCCTTGCAAGCCCTGTGGACTGGGGGGCCCGCCTGGGGGACACAAAGGTGATCCATGGAGGTCTCCAAATCACTGAATGCAATCATTTTTAATCTCTGGTTATGTGATGTCCATCAATTTAATGAATATTAAATCCCCTGAAGAAGACCATGAATGTAGGGGTCGAAATGCATTGGGGGATGGGATTCTTCTGCACCCAATGCAGTAATGTAATTGCAAACGTTGTTTTCATGGTGTAATATCATTATCAATGATGGCCACTTTGTTTTTATGTTACAAACCAGATCTCATGCCGCGTACACACGATCGTTTTTCACGTCGTTAAAAATGCCATTTTTTAAATTGGGCATTAAAAACGATCGTGTGTAGGCTCCAGAGCATTTTTAACGACGTGAAAAATGGCCTAAAAAAATGAGAACCTGCTCTATTTTTTCATGTCGTTTTTCACGTCGGTTTTTTTAACGACGTGAAAAACGGTAGTGTGTATGCTTTTACGAGGGGAAAAAAAATGCGCATGCTCAGAATCAAGTATGAGACGGGAGCGCTCGTTCTGGTAAAACTAGCGTTCGTAATGGAGAGGGCACATTCGTCACGCTGTAACGGACTGAAAAGCACGAGGCTGAAAAGCGCGAATCGTCGCTCCACAAACTTTACTAACATGAAGGGTGGCGCCATTCGAACGGAACTTCCCCTTTATAGTGCCGTCGTACGTGCTGTACGTCACCGCGCTTTGCTCAAGCGGTTTTTTTAATGAACGTGTGTATGCAAGACAGGCTTGAGAGGAAACAAGAAAAATCACGTCGAAAAAAACGTCGTTTTTGAAAATGACATTAACCACTTAACGACCGCTCACTGTATATGTACGTCGGCAGAATGGCACCGACAGGCACAATCACGTACAGTGTACGTGATTGCCTTTGTATAGTTGGGGGGTCCAATCGGACCCCCCTTCTATACAGTGAGCGGTCGTTATCCGTTGGGGAGCGATCCGGGATGAGGGGACAGCCGTTCGATTACGGCCACCCCCCGCGATCGCCCCCGGCGAATGAGAAAGCTTCCTCTGCTGTGTAATGTTTACACAGGCAGAGGAAGTGATGTCATCTCTCATGCGGCGCTCACATATACCGAGCGCCGTACAAGAGAAGACACACAGGTTAGTGCACAAACAGCACACTGACACCAGGACACATAGGAACATAAATCGCCCCCCCAAGCCCCCCCAGATCACCCCCCAGCCCCCAGTCACAGTGTCACTGATTGCAGTGACCATTTATTTACTGATCACTGCAATCAGTGACATTTGTGACTGTAAAAGTGTCACTACAGTTAGTTTAGGTCCAGTGTAGCCCCCTAACCCCCCCTAATAAAGGTTTAACCCCCTGATCACCCCAGAGATAACCCTTTCACCCCCTAGCACCGCCGTCACTAAGCAATCGTTTTTCTGATCGCTGTCTTTTTGTCGGTGATGCCGATAGGTAGCCAGTTATTTTTTTTAGGTTCGCCGCAGGTTTTTATAGCGTCAGCTACCCCCATATATTACCTAATAAAGGTTTAACCCCCTTGATCGCCCCCCCAGGTAACCCTTTCACCCCCTATCACCACTGTCGCTAAGTGATCGTTTTTCTGATCGCTGTCTTATTGTCGGTGATGCCGATAGGTAGCCAGTTAATTTTTTTAGGTTCGCCGCAGGTTTTTATAGCGCCAGGTACTGCCATATATTACCTAATAAAGGTTTAACCCCTTGATCGCCCCTAGTTAACCCTGCGTCACACCCCAGGCAGCGTCAGGTTAGTGCCAGTAACGCTAACACCCACGCGTAAAGCATACACCTCCCTTAGTGGTATAGTATCTGAACAGATCAATATCTGATCTGATCAGATCTATACTAGTGTCCCCAGCAGTTTAGGGTTCCCAAAAACGCAGTGTTAGCGGGATCAGCCTAGATACCTGCTAGCACCTGCGTTTTGCCCCTCCGTCCAGCCCAGGCCACCCAAGTGCAGTATCGATCACTGTCACTTACAAAACACAACACACATAACTGCAGCGTTCACAGAGACAGGCCTGATCCCTGCGACTCCAGTGCTGTAGGAGGTGATTTCACCACCACAGTTAAAAAAAAAAAGCATATATGCCGAAGCATTGGGGCAGCAAGGGCGGAGGAGTGATTTTGCTCCTAATGCCGCATACATACGGTCGAAATTCTGACAGAGGCTTGCCCGTGGAAAAGTCCGACCATGTGTGTGCGGCATAATTTTTGCGGGAGGATGCCCCAATGCTTCGGCATATATAAATGGTGCATGTATGCCCATCATTAGAAGTGGGTGGATGAATGGCGGTATTCTAATGGTGGGCATACCCACCGATCAATCTCTTTTTTTTGTTCAGCCAACAGGCTGCATGAAAAAAAAGATTACAATACATGTCCAACAAGGACCAGCAACGTACTGGTATGTTGCTGGACTTTGAATGGTTATACCAGATTGATGCCTGCGGGTTTTGGTATCATCTTGGTATCATTCTTTTCAGCCAGCGGCCGGCTTTCATGTAAAAGCAATCCTAGCGGCTAATTAGCCTCTGGACTGCTTTTACAAGCAGTGGGAGGGAATGTCCCCCCCCCGGATATAAAAAGCGCCATTGGGAAATTGGGAAAGCATTTTATCACACCGATCTTGGTGTGGTCAGATGCTTTGAGGGCAGAGGAAAGATCTAGGGTCTAATAGACCCCAGTTTTTTCAAAAAAAGAGTACCTCTCACTACCTATTGCTATCATAGGGGATATTTACATTCCCTGAGATAACAATAAAAATGATAAAAAAATAAAAAATATGGAAGGAACAGTTTAAAAATAAAATAAAAAAGCAAAATGAATAATAATAATAAAAAAAAAAAGCACCCCTGTCCTGCCCTGCTCTTGCGCAATGGCGAACGCAAGCGTCGGTCTGGCGTCATATGTAAACAGCAATTGCACCATGCATGTGAGGAATCACCGCGAAGGTCAGATTGAGGGCAGTCATTTTAGCAGTAGACCTTCTCTGTAAGTCTAACGTGGTAACCTGTAAAGGCTTTTAAAGGCTTTTAAAAATGAATGTAGTTTGTCGCCAATGCGCGTTTGTGCGAAATTTTAAAGCATGTCGTGTTTGGTATCTATGTACTCGGCCTAAGATCATCTTTTTTATTTCATCAAACATTTGGGCAATATAGTGTGTTTTAGTGCATTAAAATTGATAAAAAAAGTGTATTTTTTCCCCAAAAAATTGTTTGAAAAATCGTTGTGCAAATACTGTGTGGAAAAAAAAATGCAACACCCACCATTTTAATCTGTAGGGCCGTTGCTTTAAAAAAATATATAATGTTTGGGGGTTTAACATAATTTTCTTGCAAAAAAAAAAATGTTTTCATGTAAACAAAAAGGGTCAGAAAGGGCTTTGTCTTCAAGTGGTTAGAAGAGTGGATGTAAGCTTCCTAATGTTGTGTATAAAATGCCAGAACAGTTCAAAACCCCCCCAAATGACCCCATTTTGGAAAGTAGACACCCCAAGCTATATACTGAGAGGCATGTCGAGTCCATGGAATATTTTATATGTTGACACAAGTTGCGGAAAAAAGACAATTTATTTTATTTTTTTATTTGTTTTGCACAAAGTTGTTACTAAATGATATATTGCTCAAACATGCCATGGGCATATGTGGAATTACACCCCAAAATACATTCTGTTGCTTCTCCTGAGTACGGGGATACCACATGTGTGAGACTTTTTGGGAGCCTAGCCGCGTACGGGACCCCAAAAACCAAGCACCGCCTTCAGGCTTTCTAAGGGTGTAAATTTTTGATTTCTCTTCTCACTGCCTATCACAGTTTTGGAGGCCATGGAATGCCCAGATGGCACAAAACCCCCCCAAATGACCCAATTTTGGAAAGTAGACACCCCAAGCTATTTGCTGAGAGGTATGGTGAGTATTTTGCAGATCTCGCTTTTTGTCACAAAGTTTTGAAAATTGAAAAAAAATAAAAAAAATAAAATTATTTTCTTTCTTCATTTTCAAAAACAAATGAGAGCAGTAAAATACTCAACATGCCTCTCAGCAAATAGCTTGGGGTGTCTACTTTCCAAAATGGGGTCATTTGGGGGGGTTTTGTGCTATTTTGGCATTTTATGGCCTTCGAAACTGTGATAGGTAGTGAGGAGTGAAATCAAAAATTTGCGCCCTTAGAAATACTGAAGGCGGTGCTTGGTTTTCGGGGGCCCGTACGCGGCTAGGCTCTCAAAAAGTCCCACACATGTGGTATCCCCGTACTCAGGAGAAGCAGCAAAATTTATTTTGGGGTGCAATTCCACATATAACCATGGCATGTGTGAGCAATATATCATTTAGTGACAACTTTTTGTAATTTTTTTGTTTTTTTTTTGTCATTATTCAATCACTTGAGACAAAAAAAAATAATATTCAATGGGGTCAACATGCCTCTCAGCAATTTCCTTGGGATGTCTACTTTTCAAAATGGGGTCATTTGGGGGGGTTTTGTACTTCCCTGCCATTTTAGCACCTCAAGAAATGAGATAGGCAGTCATAAATTAAAAGCTGTGTAAATTCCAGAAAATGTACCCTAGTTTGTAGACGCTATAACTTTTGCGCAAACCAATAAATATACGCTTATTGACATTTTTTTTACTAAAGACATGGGGCTGAATACATTTTGGCCTAATTGTATGACTAAAATTGAGTTTATTCGATTTTTCTTATAACAAAAATTAGAAAATATCATTTTTTTTCAAAATTTTCAGTCTTTTTCCGTTTATATTGCAAAAAATAAAAATCGCAGAGGCAATCAAATACCATTAAAAGAAAGCTCTATTTGTGGGAAGAAAAGGACGCAAATTTCGTTTGGGTACAACATTGCATGTCCGCACAATTTACAGTTAAAGCAGCGCAGTGCAAAATTCTGAAAACACCTCTGGTCCTTTAGCTACAAAATGGTCTGGGGCTTAAGTGGTTAAAAACGATCGTGTGTACACAGCATCATATTTAAACTCTTTGTGCACTTGAATCCTTTTTTGACCAATTAAATAAAATAATTTTAACAAAATATTTTTTTGACGGTTATCTTGCTGCTAAAAAATCCCTTGGGGAACCTTTCCATGTTTTTAATCCTCCATGTTGTTAGAAAAAAAAAATAGGCTAATGCACACCCAAATCACAACATCAATACTTAAAGCGTTAATTAGATAAATCTTCCCAGAGTTCCTCTATCCAGACAAAAGCAAACTTTCAGCTACAATCATATTTCTTTTTATCAGGACAGGGAGGAAATCCAGGCTAAAAGTAGAGCAATTAACAAGCATTATTACACATGGATAGATACCGTAAAAAACCTTTAGTTGGCATATTTAGTTGACACTAAGGATCAGGTGGAAGTGGGAATTACATTGTGCTGTTGTGTGTCAAAATGAATGGCACTGCATTGCACCAACGCATGTAATGAGTATTGCCATCAGTGGCGGCTGGTGCTACATTTTTTTTGGGTTGGCAAACAAACACCCACCACCCCCACACCGCTCGGTCGATCGCTCATATGCCCACCAGCCCCGCACTTACCCCATCTAGGTCGCGGGCAGCTTCAGCTTCTTCCTGCATCTCCTCCTCCTCGGTGGCTTCACGGCGGCTTCCCCTGCATTTCCTCCTCCTCTGTGTCTTTCTCCTTGACAGCCAATACGGCCGCTTCTCCTCTCAGTAAATCAGGTCTTAAGACCCGCTTCCTGATTGGCCGGGAGGTGAATCAGGAAGACAATAGCGAATATTAAGTCACTTTTGGCACACAACTGGGTGTGCTCATGGCGCAGTGCTCTGCACCCCGAGCCCACCCATTTTTAAAGCCAGTTAGATCCTCAGGATCTAATCATGTGCTTAAAAAAAAAAAAAATGAAATCAATGCATCCGGTGTCCTGCATGTAGATTAGGGGCCGGGGGCATGGATTTGGGCGGCGGTCCCCCTGCGACCCTGAACGGGCCACCACTGGTTGCCATAATTGTTGCATTATGGCAAGGCAATAATGTGACTGGGCCTTAAATATTGACTTATTTATGGTGCCTTCTGAACTCCATACCAGACAACACTGGGCAGCAGTACTCAGGTGAATATGTCAAAGATATTATGGTCTCTGAAGATAAAAATAATGGGTGTTTGATATGCCCCTAGATTTACATTACACGTGTGTCCCTATGTTGTTGCTTACATATATTTTAAATATCTAATGATGACATAAAATAAAACAAGCCTCCCCAAAAAATTCAATTTTTTTTTTTACCAGCATCTGACCACTGGCTAATGATTATTGCCCGCTTTAGCATTTATCTGTTCTTGTCATCTGGGATTTGCTATTGCACAAACTGCTGCGACACTGAATGAACGATAAACATGTTTAATTAGGTGTAAAATGCTCTTCCTATCAATGGGCTGTCTCTTTACAACTTGACAGGCTCTGCTAAAGAGCTTAGCAGTGCAGATTAAGCCTAAAAAAAAAAACTGTCTTCTCTCCCATCTGTTAAGGAGTTGTCACTCGCCATTCAGCTGCCAGTCTAAACTAAGTTGGAAGACTGTTTTTTTATATTTTGTACAATATTTTTTATCTTTATTCATGCTTAGCCTTCATACAATTTTACCTTCATGGTAAAATAAAAATCCATTTATTGTTTTTGTTTCTTCTATAGCTATAGTAAGAAGAATGTTTAATTTTTTTTGGAAAATACTTTTGGGATTTTTCTTTGTGACGATATTGGAAGGACAGCTACAAACTTTAACAGGTAATGTTTGGATTTATAACAAAAACCTACCTATGACAAGACATTGCATCAAACATGTTATTCAATTCTATATAAATTACAAAGTTACAGCATTTTATTATCAATATAAATATTTATTTAGAATTGTTATTTTTTTATGTTGCATCATATTACATATTTGGCATTTGCTGAGTTGAATGTATGTATATTTTATTTGCCAAAAATAGGGATGTATTTAATCTAAATTGTGTTTACACTATTAGTGGTAGGACAGTACTTAAAGTCTACTTTTTTTTAATAGTTCTCAACTATTTTTCACTAACTTGTCATGTAAACCTTTTGTCTTATGAATCCATAACCTCAATCAGGATGTTGTCTCAAATTGTGGTTAAACTTGCCAGTTGCCATGGTATACTTTCAACAAATTTCTGCATTACTTATGTGAGATTTACTTTAAAAAAGTTGTTAGATATAAAAGTACAAAATTTAAATATTGAAGTGCACATTGAAAACTATTTGAATTTTTTTTTTACATTCTGACATTTTTTTTTGCTGTAAAGGACTCATAAAAATAAAACATGGATTTAATATGGAAATCAAATCATTTCTGCTGCCAACATGATAACTGATATAACTATAAAGTTTAAAAAGCCTTTCCAAGCAGTAAAACAAAGAGGTCCCTCTTCTACATATTGTTTTCTTATAGATAGCATGGTGCACCTCTGCATTAGTAAAGCTAGTGAGGAATGAAACCAGAGTTTCAAGGGTTGTTTGCATTTGTCTGTTGCATAATGGCAATGATACTATAAACTATAAATCAGTTTGTGTGTGACTTTTGGCAAAAAAATAAAATAAATCAGAAACTGCAATGGCAGAGAGTTTGTAGAGTGGATTGGGTGAGTGTGCAATAATTTTAGGTGCTATATTATTATATAGAAGATTCTAGTGAGTCATTGCTCAATATTAAAAGAGAGGATTTTAATGACATTCATAGATAAATATGTGAAAACGTCTGGAATTTTTTATTTCACATTTAGATAAGTCAAAAGGCCAAAATGAATGACATAATTGTATAATCACAAGGCACATTTGGCCATAAGAAAATGGAACTTGCCTGGCTAGAGAATAAAACCCTAGAAAGGGAGTAAATTGTGTTGCCTCCAGCAGCTAGGACATCTTGAATTTATTGGTTAACTTGTCCTACAGACCTACAATAATTAAAGAGAGGAGGTGATGGTTAGCCACATATCTCTTTTCCACTCATGTAGATTTAAATGTTCTCAGTATTAGTAGCTCTCTTACACAGTGCATATAGAGTTTATTTATTTTTAGGTACATTAGTTCTTTAAAGGGCAGATTTTTGAAGAACAAGAACACAATGATAATAATATTCTGCCAAACAGAACCAAAGAAACATGCTTATGTTATTAATTAAAATTTGGC
The DNA here is from genome assembly GCA_029206835.1 of Rana muscosa. Taxonomy (NCBI): domain Eukaryota; kingdom Metazoa; phylum Chordata; class Amphibia; order Anura; family Ranidae; genus Rana; species Rana muscosa. Next base: position 631,139,770 of record CM055117.1, on the reverse strand, counting down.
ACACTGTGTGAATGCAGAGGAAAGTGGCCAAAAATGCTGAACTCGTACCCCTTTGTCATACAGTCTCTAATAGACGGGTAAATCATATTTAAAAATTCCTGACTCAGGCTGTTCTATCAATGGACCATTTTCCCTAATATCACACAGTGAAAGAGGGTATACTAGTGCATATTCATGACAGTTAGCACAGTAATTAGACTGGTTACTGATTATTTCCAATTAATACACCTGAGCAACAATCTGGAAGTCTGGATTGTTAGTGGAACATGAGGAGTAGGAGACCAAAGCACTGCAATGGTAATATAACAAGAACATCAAGGAGTCTCTGATAGAACTAATGCATTCTGAAACTTGCTGTACATAACAATTTTGGTCTAGCATTAGCCTTTTAATTAAGTAAAGTTGTATGTTATAAATAATAAATGCTTTAGAGAAGAGTAAATTTAATTTAGGAAATAAAATGTAGGAATTTTTAAGCTTGAGCAAGTTTTATATATGTCTGCATTCTGCAACAGAATGTTGACTATACTGACAATCTGATAAGTGACAATTGACATATTAAAGCATTTATTTTCTTATTTTTACACATTCATCTTCTATTTGATTTAGTTTTAAAGCAAAGCTGTCAGAAAGGAAATATGAGTGCTTCCCCTGCTGACATTTTTTTTTAAAGCTGAGCTTCAGGCAAACAGCTAAATACACAATGGCATACATGTAAGGGAGCTGATTTACCTGCCAAATAATTTGTCCTGTCCAATAACTTTTAAATTTACACAGTTTTTCCATACAGCACAGCTCTATCTAATAGGACAGGTGACTTGATTTGTTTTTCTTTACTGCAGAGATCCACTAGTAAGCAGACAATCAAAGCTCCTAAAATGTATTTCTGCAGCTCCTATGGCTGTTAATGCCTAGCTAGATTGAAGGTCAGCGTGGGAAAGGGAAATATCTACTGTATATTTGGAATTTGACTTTAGATCTGCTTTAAAGCTGCAAGACTATCATGCTCATTCTTCCTTCATTGCTGAGTAATGGTCAGGAGCTTAGAAAGTAGTGAAGCTTTGATCAGAAAGACAATCCCAAGTCAGTAATATCACCTCTGAAATCTTTAGGATGGCATAAGACCCATGCTTCCCGTTATCCATACAGTATCCTAAGTTCTTAAATAACTTTCTTTAGATGTTACAAGCTTTTTTTTTATTGTACAACATGCTTCCCATAAAGATATATAACCATTTTTGACAAATATTTAAAAATATGTACTTTGGTAGAGCAAGTGGTAATGTAAATTTTATTTCTCTACCACTACTGGTAAACATTGGTTGTATTGTATAATTTTTTTTCATTTAAGCTTTACTTTACAGGTTTGAGGAGTTCATGATTTCCATTTTTGTCCCATCTTGTTGCAGATTCGGGAACACTTTCTGATGGTATTGTATATAGAGGACTTACAGACGTGCAGCATGGGCTGGAAGAAGGGAGTGGATTATTGTCAGAAAGCAATCCACCTATTGCTGACTCAGACAGCCAACACTACAGGGGTTTCCTGAAAAGAAAAAAGAGGGCCATTTTATTTCCTAGTGGAGTGAAAGTGTGCCCCGAAGAAACATTTGATCAGGCCCTTGTCAATCATATGAAATATTTTAAGCTTAGAGGTGAGCTACTAGTGTTCAATACAACAGAAATGTACTGAATCAAATGCCATTTTATAAAGACAGTTATAAAAAAAAAAAAAAAGCATGTCAAGTATGTTTATTATAGTTCTGCGGTGAAATAGGTTGTGTTTCAGGCAGGTTTCCAAAGCTCCAATGTATTAGTGACAGATAGCATTAATCAGCACCACAGGGATCTTTAGGGAGATTAATTCTGATGATGAACTCTGTATTAGGCGTATCCCTGCTGTGGTTAGCTCCCATAAATAGCACCTGACACTGTCTAAACCAAATACTACTACTAAATATTTACGTAACTGTCATACATGTCAGACAGTTATACATGCGTAATTCGTAATTAGAAAAAAAGTGAGTCTGTGGTATTTCACTAAATGTCAGCCATAACTGTCTACTGTAACACACCGTAAATTGTCAAGTTTTTTTTTTTGCTTATGTATAGCTTATTCTTTCCACATCAAAAGAGGCACATGTGATATAATACATTTACGAAAATGTTTAAATATAATGGAAGGGACACACATTCTGGTGTTAATAAGTTCTAGGTTTTGCTAGAAATTAGGTCAATCCTCATAGTGTTTCTGTGTTGAAGACACAAGGCTAGCATGTGGCTTCTTGGAATTGTCAATGTGGATGAAAGTTTTATTATTAAATTGAACACTAAAGAGAGGGGTGAGCAAAGAAAAATGATAAAGCAAAAAGGGGGAATTTTTGTTTGTTTGTGGGAGGTGTAGGTATGGCAAGGAAGAAAGGGGGAAAAAGTGAGAAGGAAAAAGAGGGAACTCCAGGAAAGAGCTTCCCTCTGATTGTCCCTTGCCTGAGGGCCAGTCAGCAGAAATGTAAGCCAGGAGTTTCTTTGAATATCTGATTCTGAAGTCCTACTAATACTCTCAGGATGTGTTGCAAGAAGGTTTTCCTGTGTGAAACTGAAATAATTCCAGTAAAACCAGGTGCAAATAAATTTGTCTTCCCTACAAATCAGTGGCAGTAAGATCTTCCATATGATTGATGTCATTAACTTAATATTTGTAAAATACGATGACTTAAATTCATCTCTATGCACACCGTAATACACATGCCAATGGGCAGCTCTGCTGTACATCACCCTCCCAAAATTTGATTGGCATGTAATCTTCCATGGGAACAAGTGGAGAATACCCCTGTCCCTGCCCCAGAATAGTGTTAGTCACACTTGATATAGAAACATAACCATAAAACGCTACAGTGCTAATACTCTGCCCATCCTGTAGTTGTAAGTTGTCATATAACAGATGATAGATATAAAAGAACTATTACAAGATTCTTATTCCTGGAGGTATATGAATAAAATGTCAAGTGGTGGAGAATGTCTGACACTATGGTGCTGGCAAGACTGCTTTCAGTTGTGGGCATGGAATCCACAATCTGTAATTAAAAAGGGGAAGAGAAAAAAGTGCCAAACAGGCATAGTGTAGCACAATTTATTAAGTAAAACAAACTATAAAACAAATGGCACTCACAAGCGGGTGAGAGGGAGAGAGAGAATGACAACTCGCAGTGGATTTGTAGTCCGGTAGTAAGCTGGGAACTGTGTGATTGTCCATTCATTAGGCTGATGAAGGAGGCGTGACTAGCTTCTGAAACGCGTTCCTATTGGCTCACACAGCAGATGGACTGACAGCTCCTCTCACTAATCCTACTGGACGCATCGTCTCTGGGCGGACATCCGATCTCGGGATACACCATCACAGCCACACAGGTAGCCCGACGCCGGTCTCCCTGCACGGATTCCAGGCTCATCCTGCTCCCTACAACGGCCCACTTTTTTCTCCACCACAGACAATCACACAGCTCCCAGCTTACTACCGGACTACAAATCCACTGCGACCTGTCAGCCTCTCTCTCCCCTCACTCACTTGTGAGTGCCATTTGTTTTATATTGTATTTTACTTAATAAATTGTACTACACTTTGCCGATTTGGTGCTTTCTTCCCTTCCCCTTAGTCACACTTGATGCCTAGGGGGCCCCTGTCCTAGGTCCCAGTAGGGACTTCAAGCTAATCTCCAGCTTTAGTTTCAGTTTAAATAGTTTGTTTGGGCCAAGCTGGCCCAAAGAAACTTGTTCCTTCACTAAGATGTGTGGCCCGCTGGGTATGCTGTATTAACTGTATGTAGTTGAGGCTACATACCATATACAACACTGTACCTCTGTGTCCCCAGAGAGCACCCCCATACAGTGTCCCCAGAGAGCCTCCCCTTACCTCAGTGTCCCCAGAGAGCCTCCCCTTACCTCAGTGTCCCCAGAGAGCACCCCCATACATCAGTGTCCCCAGAGAGCCTCCCCTTACCTCAGTGTCCCCAGAGAGCCTCCCCTTACCTCAGTGTCCCCAGAGAGCCTCCCCTTACATCAGTGTCCCCAGAGAGCCCCTGCTTACATCAGTGTCCCCAGAGAGCCCCCCTTACATCAGGGTCCTCAGAGAGCCCCCCCTTACATCAGGGTCCTCAGAGAGCCCCCCCTTACATCAGGGTCCTCAGAGAGCCCCCCCTTACATCAGTGTCCCCAGAGAGCCCCCCATACATCAGTGTCCCCAGAAAGCCTCCCCTTACATCAGGGTCCCTAGAGAGCCCCCCATACATCAGGGTCCCCAGAGAGCCCCCCTTTGCATCAGTGTCCCCAGAGAGACCCCCATACATCAGTGTCCCCAGAGAGCCTCCCCTTTACATCAATGTCCCCAGAGAGCACCCCCATACATCAGTGTCCCCAGAGAGCACCCTCATACATCAGTGTCCCCAGAGAGCCTCCCCTTACCTCAGTGTCCCCAGAGAGCCTCCCCTTACATCAGGGTCCCCAGAGAGCCCCCTTTACATCAGTGTCCCCAGAGAGCCCCCCCATACATCAGTGTCCCCAGAGAGCCTCCCCTTACATCAGGGTCCCCAGAGAGCCCCCCTTTACATCAGTGTCCCCAGAGAGCACCCCCATACATCAGGGTCCCCAGAGAGCCCCCTTTACATCAGGGTCCCCAGAGAGCCCCCCTTTACATCAGTGTCCCCAGAGAGCACCCCCATACATCAGTGTCCCCAGAGAGCCCCCCCATACATCAGTGTCCCCAGAGAGCCCCCCCTTATATCAGTGTCCCCCAGAGAGCCCCCACTTACATCAGTGTCCCCAGAGAGCCCCCCCATACATCAGTGTCCCCAGAGAGCCCCCCCCCTTACATCAGTGTCCCCCAGAGAGCCCCTGCTTACATCAGTGTCCCCCAGAGAGCCCACGCCTACATCAGTGTCCCTAGAGAGCCCCCCCATACATCAGTGTCCCCAGAGAGCCCCCCCTTACATCAGTGTCCCCCTGAGGGCCTCCCTCTAAATAAGTGTCCTCAGATGGCTCCCCATCTTACCCTAAGCTGGTGGGTGTAGGGATGTGCACTGTTGGCAGCCGGCCTATTCTCGTGTCCCCCACGGCGGTGGAGAGCGGACCTCTCCTCGTGCCCCCCGCGGCGGTGGAGAGCGGACCTCTCCTTGTTTCTCCCTCAGCGGTGGAGAGCGGAACTCTCCTGCACCTGTCCCCTGTAATGGCGCTGCCAAAGAAAAAGCCCCAAACCGGAAGTCGGAAACCGGATGTCGGCTTCAAAATGAGGCTTGGAGCGCAGGTGCACAGCAAATCGATTTCCGGGGCCTGGGGATCACATTGCGCTCTGTTACTGCACTCGCCAAACGGCAATTTATGCTCGCATTTGGCGAGCGGGCGAGTGCAATTTTCAAGCCCTGGTCTAATCTTTATGACTTGCCAGTGTTTTAACTGGGAAACTGTCAAGTTTTTTAGGTCTGATATTGAGACCCAGCCCCCTGTTCTCTGACATATTTGAAATTAAATCTGCTAATGAGCAAAAGGGGTTTAAATGGGGATCCTGTACACTTGTTGGAAAGGCTGAATTGCCTAGTACAGGAGTCATTGCAGATTACTGATTACCTGGTGCAATAATACCTTGAGTTTAACCACTACATTACCGGGCCTATTTCTGAGATTTGGTGTTACACGTTAAAAACATTTTTTTTTTGCTAGAAGATTACCTAGAACCCCCAAACATTATATATATATATATATATATATATATATATATATATATATATATATTTTCTAAAACCCTAGAGAATAAAATAGCGGTTGTTGCAATACTTTCTGTCGCACCGTATTTGCGCAGCGATCTTACAAGTGCACTTTTTTGGGAAAAATACACTTTTTTGAATTAAAAAAATAGACAACAGTAAAGTTAGCCCAATTTTTTTTTATATTGTGAAAGATAATGTTACGTGAGTAAATTTGATACCCAACATGTCACGCTTAAAAATTACGCCCGCTTGTGGAATGGCGACAAACTTTTACCCTTTAAAATCTCTATAGGCGACGTTTAAAAAAATCTACAGGTTGCATGTTTTGAGTTACAGAGGAGGTCTAGAGCTAGAATTATTGCACTTGCTCTACCGATCGCGGCAATACCTCACATGTGTGGTTTGAACACCGTTTTTATATGCGGGCGCTACTCACGTATGCGTTCGCTTCTGCATGCGAGCTCGGCGGGACGGAAGGCGTTTACATTTTTTTTTCTTTTTATTTTACCTTTTTATTTTTCTTTTTTTCACTGTTCTTTAAAAAAATAAAAATAAAAATGTGTCACTTTTATTCCTATTACAAGGAATGTAAACATCCCTTTTAATAGAAAAAAGCATGACAGGTCCTCTTAAATATGAGATCTGGGGTCCAAAAGACCTCAGATCTCATATTTATATTAAAATGCAATAAAAATAAATAAAAAATAAATTGTCATTTGAAAAAAATAAATAATAAAATGTCCCTTTAAGAGCTATGGGCGGAAGTGACGTTTTGACGTCGCTTCCGCCCTGCAATGACTTGGAGCCGGGTGGGGGCCATCTTCCTCTCACTCGTCTCCATGTCAGGCTAGCGACAGGTCCGGATCGCCTCTGCCGTTACGACGGCCACGGTAAGCGGTGGAGGGCACCGGAGCGCTGCGGGAGGGGGGCCCTCTCCCGCCGCCAATAAAAGTGATCTTGCGGCAAATCCGCAGCAGAAACCACTTTTATCTGAAAGAGAACCGCCGGCTAGCTGCTACCATAACAACGGTATTCCTCTTCAAAGAGGGGACATTTATAGTTGCACGGCGGGTAGGAAGTGGTAAAAGGATAGTGCATAATGTGGCTCCTATAAACAGGTGATGTTTGGCCAAAGTAGGTATATTCTTCTTTAGCCAGGGTAGCACAGCGAGAGGGACTGCAAGTGCATCCTGTTCCAGAACTATAACTATTGTTCCATCGTGTAACATCTTGTCTGATGGTTGTGAGTAGGGAAAGGAAGTTCATCATGAAGGTGTCTAAAAGAGATGAAGTAAACTGCACCCCCCAATATTTAATGTCACTAAAGGCCCATTTGAAGGGATAGGTATTTTCTTATTTTGAGTAGAAACTGGAGTTTATTTAGTGACCACATATGAACTTCTAACATTTAGAAGAGACGGGTCATGAATAAAGTTTTGTCATGGTATCTTTATTTTGACGAGGTTATAGTGCTACATGGTGGGTTTTTTTGCTGTCTGGACTTAGTTGCGTATGAGAACTTTTTCCGTGTGAGAGTAACCCTTTCATGACTAAGCCTATTTCTGACATTTGTTGCTTGCAAGTTAAAATCTGTATGTCTTGCTAGAAAATTACTTAGAACCCCCAAACATTAAATATAATTTTTCAGCAGAGAATCTAGGGAATAAAATGGCGATCGTTGCAATATTTTATGTCACACTGTATTTGTGCAGTGGTCTTTCGAATGCAATTAAATTTATCATTTATAAAAAATAAAAAAAAACAGTAAAGTTAGCCCAATTTTTTTGTATAATGTGAAAGATGATGTTATGCCGAGTAAATAGATACCCAACATGTCATGCTTTGAAATTGCGCACACTCGTGGAATGGCAACAAACTACGGTACCTAAAAATCTCCATAGGCGGAGATTTTAAAAAAAATAACGGTTACCAGGTTAGAGTTACAGAGGAGGTCTAGTGCTAGAATTATTGCTCTTGCTCTGACGATCGCGGCGATACCTCACATGTGTGATTTGAACACGGTTTACATATGCGGGCGCGACTTACGTGTGTGTTTTATTTGCTGCTCGAGCTCGCGGGGACGGGGGCGCTTTAATTTTTTAATTTTTTTTATAATTTATTTTATTTATTCCTTTTTTTATTACTTAAAAAAAAAAAAAATGTTATCACTTTTATTGCTGTCACAAGGAATGTAAACATCCATAAGTGGTGACATCTACTCTTTATGGAGGGATCAGGGGTCTAAAAGACCACAAATCCCTCCTTTACACTTCAAAGTATTCAGATCGCAAAAAAACAGCGATTCTGAATACTGTCACTTTTTTTTAAAACGGCGCCATTGGCAGCAGAGTAAACCAGAAGTGATGTTTACGGCTTTGTGCCAGTCTCTCTCTAGCCGGCAAAAGTGCCGGATCGGGGATCGGGTCTCCCGGTGGGACGGGAGGCCCGGTAAGAGCGGACGGAAGGCGGTGGGAGGGGGGTACGTCCCCTCTCTCTCCTCCGTTATGACAGCCGAGCGGCTTTTAGCCGCATCGGTTGTTATCCCTGAAGAGCCAACCGCCCGCTCTAAAAACCGGTACCGGGATGATGCCTGCAGCTGAAAGCATCATCCCGGTATAACCCCTGAAAGCCGAGGCCGCATATATGCGGACGCTCGGCAGTAAGGGGGTATGGTGCAGTCCTTTAGGGGTTTAAAATAAAGAATAGCACCCGACTGGGTCTATGTGAACAGTGCTCTGCCCATGAAAGGCAAAGCAACAAGTTTATTTTATTCCTGGCCCCAACACTTGCTTATACATATTTTCATTTTTCTCCCATTCTGACTTGTTCGATTGTAGGAGGAAATAAAAACAAAAGCCATGTGCAAGCTCTAAAATGTCTTGTGGAGCTTGCAAATGACTGAAGACTGTCTTGCCTTGCCCATGTCACAGTGTTAGGTGCCTGTGTAGCTGCTCACCAAGCACCAGTACTGAACTCCAGGCAAAAAGCTGAAAGTGGATGTAAACCCTCACATATACCCAGTGAAGTGAATAGCCTCAGATTATACACAGAGATGAAACAATTCTCCCTACGTAAGTTTAACATGTATATTTGCTGTCTTCAGCTGTATATATTCCTTAGAAAGTGCTCTTCGTGTTACAGATTTCAGCTTCCTGTGGATTATTGGCATACAGCCAAGATAGCTGATTGGAGGAAATGCACACACCCCCACTCCACATTGGCAAAGGAAGGAAGGAATGTGCAGAGATGTGCTCTGAGACGGCAAGCTTTCTGCTGATCTATTTATAGCAACCTCCCACAACACACAGATCAGGCTGCCGTCTCGGAGAACTTGTCATATATTATCAGGCTGATAACAGAGGAATGGAGCAGGAGAAAGCTACGGGACATAGTGCTTTAAAGAGAGAGAAGAAAACAGTACATATATATGTGCCCAGCTCAAATTGCATGAATCTGGTTTACATCCACTTTAATACACAGTTGAAATACATATATGGAATCTATTGTACTTTTATTTCTATTCACAGTTCTGCCACACAGCATATCTAGGCTGCTAACTTGACTTTTCTCTGCTGCAATTAAGAACTACAGTTAAGAAATACAACTAGGTCTCATACACTAAGAAAAGTAGTTCAAAATAAAGACAGAAAAAATAAATTATGGCTGACATGAAAAAGTGAAGAAAGGGGTTTGTAAATGGAAGAAATGAAGCCTGGAGTTTGTATAGAGGCGGGTCTAGGTCAGTGGTTCCCAAGCTCAGTCCTCAAGTATCCCCAACAGGACAATTTGTGAGTGTTTCCCTTAGATAACATAGCTGTCAAGAATACAAAACCATTGGCATTAATATAAAGCTCCCATGAAAGCTGAAGGAAATCCTGAAAACGTGTTGGGGTACTTGAGGTCTACATTTGGGAATCATTGGTCTAGGGCAGGGATATGCAATTAGCGGACCTCCAGCTGTTGCAGAACTACAAGTCCCATGAGGCATAGAAAGACTCTGACAGCCACAATCATGACACCCAGAGGCAGAGGCATGATGGGACTTGTAGTTTTGCAACAGCTGGAGGTCCGCTAATTGCATATCCCTGGTCTAGGGGCTGGGAATAAATTATAACATTAGAAGGGCTTTATCATCATGCTGAGGTTGAGAATATTCCACCTAAGTTTGATATGTTATCAAAAATTATCCCTGACCTTTGTATATTTTCGTCCCTTTTTATTTAATTGAATTTTAAGGTGTCTGTTTTGCAGGGTGATTTTTTATAATCTGTAAATATGTGTATAATTAAGATCCTTTCCTCCTGAGGTATAAGAAGCGTGTTATTTGATCTACCATTGTTTTAAATGTTCTTTTATCATACAATTTCAAGATTGTTTAACACACAACTTCTTTAAGAGTTCATTATGTATTTTGTTTTGTTAGCACTAAAGGGTTGCTATTTGAAGATTTGACATCTGTATCTCCATGGGAGGAGTGTTGGCTGCTGAATTGTTTATGTTTCTACGAATCTGGCTGGGTTAGTGTCTTTTGTTGTCATGGAGGTGGCAGCCTTAGTAACATCTATTGTACTGTATGTTTCCACTGAGGCGGGGGCAAATCCAAACATAATGATGAGAAGCACATCATCAGCTCTGTACCCCTGAAGAAGTTGTAGGATGCAACGTGTAGGGCAGAGCTACATGTGATGCAAACAAACTGGGTGGAGTTGTAGATTAACTCTTGTTGATGCAGAGACAGTGCACAGACTTGCAAGTGTACAGCTTTTGAGCTTTTATAGATGTCTGCAACACGGAAAGTATTATTTCATTTCTTGCGTTCTACTTCCAAAGATAAACATTTGTGGAATGTGCTTTTACCTCTGATCCAATATTTAACTAGCAGTGGTCAATGTGCTATAAAACCTTATTTGCACTATAAGGTCCATGTAAGGAGGTGAGTTCTAGCCCATTTCTGTGTAAAGTAGGACACAGAAGTGTTTTTGAAATGGCACTTCAGCACGTGTGCATGTGGTTTTGTTGCCCTGCAATCTGATGTAAGAACAGATTATAGAGTATTTATTTTTTCGCATTATGTGGGCATTGGAAACTGTGAATAGACTTGCTAATGCACTAATTATCTATTTTATTATACTGAAATGAATTTTACTGTTGTATTGTTTTCTTTGTTCCGCATATATGTTTATATTCACACATGTTATATACATTGATTCAGGGGTAGTGCTGCATTATTGTATCATTATTTTAGGTGAATAACTCATTAAATGTGTTGTCAGCTATTTAGAGTGTGGATATTAGGAGCATGGAAGAATCTCTGTGTGTCTTTTGATTCTTTAGTTTATGTTGTGTTTTTGTGTGCTAAATGCTAATAAGTAGTTCTATGTAAGTGCACCAGATGTTGGTTCTTTGCAGCTCTACACTCCTATATGCCTTCCAGGATGCTATTGATTTACAATGTCCAGAACAAACCACTTTATCATTAACCAAATGACTAAACCAACCAAAAAGGTGGTCCCCTTGGAACCCCTGAAACACCTTAGCTTTCTGATTTTTTTTCTCCAAATAAAAAAAAAAATTTTTGGTTCTAACACACACATTTGGGTGCTTTCTTTTATACAGCTAAAACAATTAAAACCTGACTGAGGTTCCCCACCCTATTAAAATCAACAACAAAACAAAAAAAAATCTATAATGGGTTTGAAACAGTTTATTAGTTTTTACGCTGATGTTTTAAATTTTTTATTATGCATATAAAATATATATTTTTTACAATGATATAAATATTCATCCATGTCACTGGTTTTGCAGAATGTTGTGAGTTTTCTAGAGAGAGATTAGTAAGTGACTGATGGGGAGAGGCTTCCTCAGAAGAAATTCGGTCAATCTGTCTCGCTCTAAAGCCCCTGCCCTGCCTTTTAAAATTTGGTTGGGGAACTTCCTTTGCATCATAATATGAGCTGGATATTCCTCATAGACTATCCTGACCTACCACTACATACTGTTACTCACGCCCATAATGGGGAAAAATAATTCAAGCAAGAAAAATGGCTGCAGAAAATGCACAGATCTAGCACACAGGTGATCAGAACCACTTCCAGGGCACCCTCCTCACCCATCAGACATATTCAGCAATGCAAGAGGGGGGAGAGAGTGGGAGCTGATAAAGAGAGAGGGGTGATAGAGATCCGATGGCACCGACATTAGTATTGATCACAGGCAAATTAGGCGGCCGCGATGCCCCTGTGAGTGTGAGGCCTTAGGCGATCGCCTAATTTGCCTAATTAGAGAGCCGCCTCTGGTTACTGACTAACCTGCCACTACATACTGCTCCCTAACTTCCCTGCCACAAAATATTGCTTACTGCACCGACCATCCTGCTATTACATACTGCTTACTGACTGCCATACACTTGCATACTGCTCACTGACTGCTCCACCACTATATACTGCCCTATCCTGCCACTACATATTGCTCACTGACAACTAGGGATGAGCTCGGTGTTCGAGTCGAACATACGTTCGACTCGAACATCGGCTGTTCGAAAGTTCGGCGAACATCGAACGATTTGGGCCGTTCGCGCCAAATTCGAGTGACGCGAACGGCCCACAATACACTGCGCCATCGCAGTGCAATCCCGGCGCTGTGATTGGCCAAGCATGCACTGTGACCCCGCATGCTTGGCCAATCACAGCGCCGGCAGCTAGGAGAGCCATAATTGGCCACAGGCAGGTTGCCTGTGGCCAATTATAGCTCAGGGGGTTTAGCACACGCCCCACACTATAAAAGGCCGCAAGCACGGCGGCCTTGTGTAGTGTGTTCCGGCGCAGGGAAAGAGAAGGATAGGCAGGGACAGTGTTGATATTCTTTGTGCTATTCTTGTGTGCAGGGAGAGAGAAGGATAGGCAGGGAGAGTGTCAGTGTCATATTCTTTGCTAAACCTTGTGTGCAGGGAGAGAGAAGGATAGGCAGGGGACAGTGTCAGTGTCATATTCTTTGCTAAACCTTGTGTGCAGGGAGAGAGAAGAATAGGCAGGGAGAGTGTCAGTGTCATATTCTTTGATAAACCTTGTGTGCAGGGAGAGAGAAGGATAGGCAGGGGACAGTGTCAGTGTCATATTCTTTACTAAACCTTGTGTGCAGGGAGAGAGAAGGATAGGCAGGGAGAGTGTCAGTGTCATATTATTTGATAAACCTTGTGTGCAGGGAGAGAGAAGGATAGGCAGGGGACAGTGTCAGTGTCATATTCTTTACTAAACCTTGTGTGCAGGGAGAGAGAAGGATAGGCAGGGAGAGTGTCAGTGTCATATTCTTTGATAAACCTTGTGTGCAGGGAGAGAGAAGGATAGGCAGGGGACAGTGTCAGTGTCATTGTTGCTAAGCCTCCTGCACAGTATACACCTGAAGCTAGCCCTTATTGCTGTGTTTTCCTGGTGTGTTACACCAACAGGCATTTGCAGCACTTACAGCGGGCGGAGTGTGCCTCCTGCACATTATACACCTGAAGCTAGCCCGTATTGCTGTGTTTTCCTAGTGTGTTACACCAACAGGCATTTGCAGCACTTACAGCGGGCGGAGTGTGCCTCATGCACATTATACACCTGAAGCTAGCCCGTATTGCTGTGTTTTCCTGGTGTGTTACACCAACAGGCATTTGCAGCACTTACAGCAGGCGTAGTGTGATTCCTGCAAAATATACTCCTGAAGCTAGGCCTTATTGCTGTGTTTTCCTAGTGTGTTACACCAACAGGCATTTGCAGCACTTACAGCAGGCGTAGTGTGATTCCTGCAAAATATACTCCTGAATAGGGATGAGCTCGGTGTTCGAGTCAAACATAGGTTCGACTCGAACATCGGCTGTTCGCGCGTTTGGCGAACAACGAACGATTTGGGCCGTTCGCGCCAAATTCGAGTGACGCGAACGGCCCACAATCCACTGCGCCATCGCAGTGTAATCCCGGCGCTGTGATTGGCCAAGCATACACTGTGACCCTGCATGCTTGGCCAATCACAGCGCCGGCAGCGAGGAGAGCAATGATTGGCCACAGGCAGGATGCCTGTGGCCAATTATAGCTGAGGGGGTTTAGTACACGCCCCACATTATAAAAGGCCGCCAGCGAGGCGGCCTCGTGTAGTGTGTTCCGGAGCAGGGAAAGTGAAGGATAGGCAGGGACAGTGTCAAATCTTGTCAAATCTATTCTTTGCTAAACCTTGTGTGTAGGGACAAAGAAGGATAGGCAGGGAGAGTGTCAGTGTCATATTCTTTGCTAAACCTTGTGTGTAGGGAGAGAGAAGGATAGGCAGGGAGAGTGTCAGTGTCATATACTTTGATAAACCTTGTTTGCAGGGAGAGAGAAGGATAGGCAGGGGACAGTGTCAGTGTCATATTCTTTGTAAACCTTGTGTGCAGGGAGAGAGAAGGATAGGCAGGGAGAGTGTCAGTGTCATATACTTTGATAAACCTTGTGTGCAGGGAGAGAGAAGGATAGGCAGGGGACAGTGTCAGTGTCATTGTTGCTAAGCCTCCTGCACATTATACACCTGAAGTTAGCCCGTATTGCTGTTTTTTCCTGGTGTGTTACACCAACAGGATTTTGCGGCACTTACAGCGGGCGGAGTGTGCCTCCTGACCATATTACACCTTAACTTAGCCTGTATTGCTGCTTTTTCCTGGTGTGTTACACCAACAGGATTTTGCGGCACTTACAGCGGGCGGAGTGTGCCTCCTGACCATATTACACCTGAACTTAGCCTGTATTGCTGCTTTTTCCTGGTGTGTTACACCAACAGGATTTTGCGGCACTTACAGCGGGCGGAGTGTGCCTCCTGACCATATTACACCTTAACTTAGCCTGTATTGCTGCTTTTTCCTGGTGTGTTACACCAACAGGATTTTGCGGCACTTACAGCGGGCGGAGTGTGCCTCCTGACCATATTACACCTGAACTTAGCCTGTATTGCTGCTTTTTCCTGGTGTGTTACACCAACAGGATTTTGCGGCACTTACAGCGGGCGGAGTGTGCCTCCTGGCCATATTACACCTTAACTTAGCCTGTATTGCTGCTTTTTCCTGGTGTGTTACACCAACAGGATTTTGCAGTACTTACTGTGGGCGGAGTGTGCCTCCTGACCATATTACACCTGAACTTAGCCTGTATTGCTGCTTTTTCCTGGTGTGTTACACCAACAGGATTTTGCGGCACTTACAGCGGGCGGAGTGTGCCTCCTGACCATATTACACCTTAACTTAGCCTGTATTGCTGCTTTTTCCTGGTGTGTTACACCAACAGGATTTTGCGGCACTTACAGCGGGCGGAGTGTGCCTCCTGACCATATTACACCTGAACTTAGCCTGTATTGCTGCTTTTTCCTGGTGTGTTACACCAACAGGATTTTGCGGCACTTACAGTGGGCGGAATGTGCCTCCTGACCATATTACACCTTAACTTAGCCTGTATTGCTGCTTTTTCCTGGTGTGTTACACCAACAGGATTTTGCGGCACTTACAGCGGGCAGAGTGTGCCTCCTGACCATATTACACCTGAACTTAGCCTGTATTGCTGCTTTTTCCTGGTGTGTTACACCAACAGGATTTTGCGGCACTTACAGCGGGCGGAGTGTGCCTCCTGACCATATTACACCTTAACTTAGCCTGTATTGCTGCTTTTTCCTGGTGTGTTACACCAACAGGATTTTGCGGCACTTACAGCGGGCGGAGTGTGCCTCCTGACCATATTACACCTTAACTTAGCCTGTATTGCTGCTTTTTCCTGGTGTGTTACACCAACAGGATTTTGCGGCACTTACAGCGGGCGGAGTGTGCCTCCTGACCATATTACACCTTAACTTAGCCTGTATTGCTGCTTTTTCCTGGTGTGTTACACCAACAGGATTTTGCGGCACTTACAGCGGGCGGAGTGTGCCTCCTGACCATATTACACCTTAACTTAGCCTGTATTGCTGCTTTTTCCTGGTGTGTTACACCAACAGGATTTTGCGGCACTTACAGCGGGCGGAGTGTGCCTCCTGACCATATTACACCTGAACTTAGCCTGTATTGCTGCTTTTTCCTGGTGTGTTACACCAACAGGATTTTGCGGCACTTACAGCGGGCGGAGTGTGCCTCCTGGCCATATTACACCTTAACTTAGCCTGTATTGCTGCTTTTTCCTGGTGTGTTACACCAACAGGATTTTGCAGTACTTACAGTGGGCGGAGTGTGCCTCCTGACCATATTACACCTGAACTTAGCCTGTATTGCTGCTTTTTCCTGGTGTGTTACACCAACAGGATTTTGCGGCACTTACAGCGGGCGGAGTGTGCCTCCTGACCATATTACACCTTAACTTAGCCTGTATTGCTGCTTTTTCCTGGTGTGTTACACCAACAGGATTTTGCGGCACTTACAGCGGGCGGAGTGTGCCTCCTGACCATATTACACCTGAACTTAGCCTGTATTGCTGCTTTTTCCTGGTGTGTTACACCAACAGGATTTTGCGGCACTTACAGTGGGCGGAGTGTGCCTCCTGACCATATTACACCTTAACTTAGCCTGTATTGCTGCTTTTTCCTGGTGTGTTACACCAACAGGATTTTGCGGCACTTACAGCGGGCAGCGTGTGCCTCCTGACCATATTACACCTGAACTTAGCCTGTATTGCTGCTTTTTCCTGGTGTGTTACACCAACAGGATTTTGCGGCACTTACAGCGGGCGGAGTGTGCCTCCTGGCCATATTACACCTTAACTTAGCCTGTATTGCTGCTTTTTCCTGGTGTGTTACACCAACAGGATTTTGCGGCACTTACAGCGGGCGGAGTGTGCCTCCTGACCATATTACACCTGAACTTAGCCTGTTTGCTGCTTTTTCCTGGTATGTTACACCAACAGGATTTTGCGGCACTTACAGCGGGTGGAGTGTGCCTCCTGACCATATTACACCTGAACTTAGCCTGTATTGCTGCTTTTCCCATTTCCCTGCAGGCCATTAGAATGTCTGGAAGGCAAACAAGGAGAGGCAGACAGTCAGGAGCCAATAAAAGAGGGCAAGCAGGCTCTGTGTCTAGAGACAACAGTGCTGGTCGTGGACGTGGTGCATCGCCATCAGCACGTGGCCATGGGACACGCTTGTCCTTCTTTTCGGCAGCTGGACGTGTTGAGCCGCATCATGCCGAAGACTTGGTAGAGTGGATGACCAAGCCCTCCTCATCCTCTCTCACCCAGGCTCAGGGTACTGGCAAAGCAGCTGCCAAAGCGTCCTCTTCCCTGGTATCAATGTCATCATCAGTCACTCCTTCCCTAGACCAACCATGTCCTCCTGAGGAGTCCCCCGAACTGTTTGAGTACAGTGTTGGGTACATGCTCCAGGAGGATGCCCAGCGTTTTGAAGGGTCTGATGATGATACCCAGCTAGAGGAAGGCAGTAGCGTGAGAGCAGAGAGAGGGGATGCTCAAGAAGGACACCAATCTGGCAGTCATGTTCCAGCAGCTGCAGCATACTGCCAGATTGGCTCCAGTGATGAGGAGGGAGGGGATGATGAGGTCACTGACTCCACGTGGGTGCCTAATAGGAGAGAGGAGGAGGAGGATGAGGAGGAGGCACATCTCCAACGAGGCAGGATGCCCTCGGGGGGCCAGCGTAAGGGCAGCACACTGACGGAATAACACCTCAGAGCTCCGCCTGTGCAGGGCGCTGCCTCTGCCCGTTATTCAAAAAGTTCCTTGGTGTGGGCCTTTTTTGAGTCGAGTGCATCAGATCGCACAGCTGCTGTTTTGCAACATATGTCTCAAGCGTATATCGCGTGGCCAAAACATCACCCGCTTGGGCACCACATGCTTGACCAGACATATGTTGACCTGCCATGCAGCTCGTTGGCAAGCCTGCCTTAAAGACCCACACCAAAGAACAAAGCGGACCTCTCCTTGCACCGCATCAGCTGGGATCTCCAACCCCACTATACCTTCAGTCCTCTCTGAAACCTGCACTGAGAGGAATGAAGGTGTAGAATTAGGTGTGTCACAGCCAAGTACTTGCGGGCACTCTGCTAGCAGTACACCGACGTCCGATTCTAGCAGGCAAATTTCCCTGCCCCAGCTGCTGGACCGTCGAAAGAAGTTCACTCCCAGCCATCCACATGCCCAGCGGTTGAATGCTAGCTTGGCTAAATTGCTAGCGCTTCAACTGCTGCATTTTCAGTTGGTAGACTCGGCCCCCTTCCGTGAGTTTGTGCAATGTGCGGTTCCTCAGTGGCAGGTTCCCAAACGCCACTTTTTCTCACGGAAGGCGATTCCGGCTCTCTACCGGCATGTGGAAGGCAATGTCTTGGCCTCGCTGGACAGGGCGGTCAGCGGTAAGGTGCATATTACCGCTGACTCATGGTCCAGCAGGCATGGACAGGGACGTTACCTTTCTTTCACGGCCCATTGGGTCACTCTTTTGGCAGCTGGGAAGGATGCAGGACAAGGTGCAGTAGTGTTGGAGGTTGTTCCGCCGCCACGCCTCCAAAATGCTACTACTGGTTGTGACACACCTCTCTCCTCCACCCCCTCCTCTTCTTCTTCCTCCATGGCCTCTTCCTGTGCTTTGTCCTCGGAACCAGCGGTGCTCCGTAGGCGTTCAAGGGGCTACGCAAGTACGCAGGCAAAAAGATGCCATGCCGTGCTTGCGCTGGTGTGTTTGGGGGACAGGAGCCACACTGGGGCAGAGGTTCTGTCTGCTCTGCAGGGGCAGGCCGAGAGGTGGTTGACGCCACGCCAGCTTAAGCCAGGAATGGTGGTTTGCGACAATGGCACCAACCTCCTCTCCGCCCTCCGACAGGGACAACTGACCCATGTGCCCTGTGTGGCTCACGTCCTTAACCTGGTGGAGCAGCGGTTCTTGGGCAGGTACCCGGGCTTACAGGATGTCCTGAGGCAGGCCAGGAAAGTCTGTGTGCATTTCCGCAGATCTTATAATGCCAGTGCTCACCTGGCTGAGCTGCAAAAGTTGAACTTGCCCAAGAACCGCCTTATATGTGACATGCCCACCAGGTGGAACTCAACGTTGGCCATGCTGCAGCGGCTGCACATGCAGCAGAGGGCCATCAATGAGTACCTGTGCGACTACGGCACCAGGACAGGGTCAGGGGAGCTCGGGTTTTTTTCACCACGCCAGTGGGGCATGATCAGGGATGCATGCACTGTCCTGGCACCATTTGAGGAGGCCATGAGGATGGTGAGCAGTGACAGTGCATGCATCAGTGACACTGTAGCTCTTGTCCACCTGTTGGAACATACGCTGCATGGAATAATGGACAGGGCACTTGAGGCAGAACAGAGGCAGGAAGAGGAGGACTTCCTTGCCTCTCAAGGCCCCCTTTACCCAGACAGTGTTCCTTCTGTCCCACCCATCGCACAGGAAGAGGAGGAGGAGGAGGAGGAGGAGGAGGATTGTGTCAGCATGGAGGTGGAGCCTGGCACTCAGCATCATTAGCAGCAGTCTTTTAGGGATGATTTACAGTCCCAAGAAACCCGTGGACTTGTACGTGGCTGGGAGGAGGTGGCTGCGGATCATGTCATCCTTAGTGACCCAGAGGACACCGGACTGAATGCCTCAGCTAACCTACGCTGCATGGCCTCCCTGATCCTGCAAAGTCTGCGGAAGGATCCTCGTATTCTTCGGATCAAGGAGAGGGACCATTACTGGCTGGCCACTCTCCTTGATCCACGGTACAAGGGTAAGGTTGTGGACCTTATCTTACCGTCGCAGAGGGAGCAGAGGATGAGACAACTCCGGGAGGCCTTGCAGAAAGGTCTGTGCAACGCGTTCCCAGAGACTGGGAGGTTACAAACTCCTGGTCCTGGACAACGAGTTGCTGAGGCTTCGGTCAGTCAAAGAAGGAGCGGTGGGGAAGGTGGCCGTCTGACCGATGCGTTCAGACAATTCTTTAGTCCGCAGCCCCAAGGTATGATCGTTTCCAGCAACCATTGCCAGCGTCTGATATACATGGTGCAGGAATATCTAGGGGCAAGGTCAGACTTGGACACCTTCCCCACCGAAAATCCTCTGGCTTACTGGGTCTTGAGGATGGATCACTGGCCAGAGCTTGCACAGTATGTAATTGAGCTACTGGCCTGTCCTGCATCCAGCGTTCTTTCAGAATGCACATTCAGTGCTGCTGGAGGATTTGTCACAGATCACAGGGTGCGCCTGTCCACCGACTCGGTTGATCGACTGACCTTCACAAAGATGAACCAGTCTTGGATCACCACCAGCTACCAAACACCTGAAGCTGATATAACAGACTAATTTATTTTCAAATGTCACATCCCTTCAAGACTGATGCTGATGCTGAGAGACTGTCCTGTTATGTTGACTGACTATCCTCCTCCTCCTCAATGATCCGATTGATGATGATAGCTTGGAAGAACATTTTTGTTCCTGGGTGCCGCCACCAGTGGCTAAGGCCCAATTTTTCAGCCCCTGTTTAACAGGGGCATGTAATTACAATTTTTTATGCAATGCTTTGCAGCAGGGCTCATTCCTGCACTCCAACTAGAGTATCTGGGAGAGGTTGCAGTGTCGTGGCACCAGCACCAGTGGCTAAGGCCCAATTTTTCAGCCCCTGTTTAACAGGGGCTTGTTGTTACAATTTTTTATGCAATGCTTTGCAGCAGGGCTCATTCCTGCACTCCAACTAGAGTATCTGGGAGAGGTTGCAGTGTCTTGGCACCAGCACCAGTGGCTAAGGCCCAATTTTTTAGCCCCTGTTTAACAGGGGCTTGTTGTTACAATTTTTTATGCAATGCTTTGCAGCAGGGCTCATTCCTGCACTCCAACTAGAGTATCTGGGAGAGGTTGCAGTGTCGTGGCACCACTACCAGTGCCTAAGGCCCAATTTTTCAGCCCCTGTTTAACAGGGGCGTGTAATTACAATTTTTGATGCAATACTTTGCAACAGGGCTCATTGCTGTGCTCCAAGTACAGTATCTGTGAGGGTGTGCAGTGTTGTGGCACCAGTGCCTAAGGCCCAATTTTTCTGCCCCTGTTTAACAGGGGCATGTAATTACAATTCTTGATCTAATAATTCACAGCAGGGCCCATTCCTGCGCCCACCAAGAGTAACTGTGAGGCCTTACAGTGTTGTGTCAACACCACCACCACCACCACCAAAGGCCCAATTTTTCAGCCCCTGTTTAACAGGGGCATGCAATTACAATTCTTGATCTAATAATTCACAGCAGGGCCCATTCATGCGACCACCAAGAGTAACTGTGAGGGCTCACAGTGTTGTAGCAACACCAACATGAAAGGGGCAAATTTCAGCAGAGTATGTACGGCAGGCCCCTACTTTCAAACATCCAACTTACAAACGACTCCTCCTTGCAAACGGAAGGATACAACAGGAAGTGAGAGGAAATCTACCCCTAGGAAGGCAAATTCTCTCCTGTAAGAGTTAATACGGGAAAAAAAGTGTCTCCTCTCCACTGATGCTTTATCACCAATTCTTGTTTCAATAAAAACCTGAAATTTTCAAAAAATATTTGTCATTAGGACGGAAAGTGAGGTGAACTGTTCTGAACAGGTGCACACTGCACAGACAGCAAAACAAATGTTACAGGCGTGATAACCCTTCCCTATGTTTTCCAAAAAGCTTAAAAATAGATTTTTTTGGCTGGAGCTACACTTAAACAATGTACCTGTTCAAAATTACAAACAGATTCTACATAAGAACAAACCTACAGTCCCTGTCTTGTATGCACCGCCTGTATATACGGCTGTTCAGAGTATATAGGGCCTTTTTTCTTTTGTGTGCGGGGTTCCCCTTAATATCCATACAAGACCCAAAGGGGCTGGTAATGGGCTGGGGTAGGGGGGGGTGTGATGGGGTAGCTATGCCATTTTTCTTAAAGATTTTCATCCATATTACCGGGACCAGACATTACATTAAAGCCGGCAAGCAGTTTTAAATGGCTTTTTTTCCTTTTTTCCTTTAGAAATGTAATTTTGTGCAGGGACAGTTCTAAACACGGGAAACACATGGCACTTCACAGGCATACTTTAGACACCCCCCAGGTACGATATTTAAAGGAATATTTGACTTTTTTTTTTTCACTTTATGCATCATTAAAATGACTGCTCCCGAAAAACGGCCGTTTTTAAAACTTCTTTTTGCATTGATACATGTCCCCTGGTGCAGAACCCGGGTTCCCAAACCCTTTTTAGGACAATAACATGCATAATAGTCGTTATAATTAGCACTTTAGATTTCGAACGTTCGCATCCATTGTATTTAATAGGGTTCTAACGTTCGTGCAAACTTTCAGTCCGTTCGCGGGTTCTGGTGCGAACCGAACCCGGGGGTGTTCGGCTCATCACTACTGACAACTGTGCCCCTACATACTGCTCATTGACTGCCCTACCACTATATACTGCTCTCTGCCCTGCCACTACATATTGCTCACCGACCACTCTGCAGCTACATACTGCTCACTGACCTCCCAGCCACAGTATTCTGCTAAATGACTGCCCGGCCACTACATGCTGCTCACTGACTGTCCTACCACTGCATACTGCTCACCGAAAGCCTTACCATTACATACTATTCCCTGACAGCCCTGCCACTACATACTGCTCACTGACTGCCCTGCCACAATCTACTGTTCCCTGACAGCCCTGCAACTACATACTGTTCACTGACTGCCCTGCCACAATCTACTGTTCCCTGACAGCCCTGCCACTACATACTTAACTGCCCACTGACTTGAACCTTCCTTCTGTTACATACCATACACTCCACAGCATAGTTATATAGTTACATAGTTAGTCAGGTTGAAAAAAGACACAAGTCCATCCAGTTCAACCATAAAAAAATAAAATAATAATATTATACAATCCCATATACCTAATTCTATACCCACAGTTGATCCAGAGGAAGGCGAAAAACCCCAGCAGAGCACGATCCAATTTGCTACAGTAGGGTAAAAAATTCCTTCCTGATCTCCCGAGAGGCAATCGAATATTCCCCGGATCAATTTACCTATAAATGTTAGTACCCAGTTATATTATGTACATTTAGGAAATAATCCAGGCCTTTCTTAAAGCAATCTACTGAGCTGGCCAGAACCACCTCTGCAGGGAGTCTATTCCACATTTTCACAGCTCTTACTGTGAAGAAACCTTTCCATATTTGGAGGTGAAATGTCTTTTCCTCTAGACGAAAAGAGTGCCCCCTTGTCCTTTGTGTTGACCGTAAAGTGAATAACTCAACACCAAGTTCACTATATGGACCCCTTATATATTTGTACATGTTGATCATATCCCCCCTTATTCTCCTCTTCTCAAAAGTGAATAAATTCAGTTCCTCTAATCTTTCCTCATAGCTGAGCTCCTCCATGCCTCTTATCAGTTTGGTTGCCCTTCTCTGCACTTTTTCCAGTTCCCCAAATTTTTTTGGAGAACTGGGGCCCAAAACTGCATATTCCAGATGAGGTCTTACTAATGATTTGAACAGGGGCAAAATGATATCTCTCTCTCTGGAGTCCATACCTCTCTCAATACAAGAAAGGACTTTGCTCGCTTTGGAAACCGCAGCTTGGCATTGCATGCCATTATTGAGCTTATGATCTACCAAAACCCCCAGATCCTTCTCCACTACGGATCCCCCCAGTTGTACTCCCCCTAGTATGTATGATGCATTCATATTCTTATCCCCCAAGTGCATAACTTTACATTTATCAACATTAAACCTCATCTGCCACATAGTCGCCCAATTAGACAGAGCATTGAGGTCGGCTTGTAAATTGGCGACATCCTGTAAGGACGTTATTCCACTGCATAGCTTGGTGTCATCTGCAAAGACAGAAATGTTACTTTTGATCTCAGACCCAATATCATTTATAAAGATATTAAAAAGTAAGGTTCCCAGCACTGAACCTTGGGGTACACCACTGAGAACCTTAGACCATTCAGAGTAAGAATCATTAACCACTACTCTCTGAATTCTGTCTTTTAGACAGTTTTCTATCCATTTACACACTGATATTTCCAATCATGTAGATTTTACCTTACACATGAGCAGTGTGTGGGGAACTGTATCGAACGCTTTTGCAAAATCCAAGTATACGACGTCCACCGCCACCCCTCTGTCCAAGGTTTTACTTACCTCTTTATAAAAAGAAATCAGGTTTGTCTGACAACTTCTGTCTTTCATGAATCCATGCTGTCTGTTGCTTAAAATATTTTTTCCAGTCTACAATATTTCTATCAATTAGGAGTTCCTTCTCCCAGGCCAACATGTATGGTAGTTTCACTAAATTGGATGCCAGTGACTTGTAGATCACAGAGATCCCCCCCCCCCTTTGCTCCACTGTCTGTCCACACCAATTTTCATAATCTGTAAAGTCTCGGGATGAATATCCAGTTTTACACTTAGAATGAATTAAATTAGCGATTTGATGAAATCTCGGTTTTTCGGATAAAGGGAGATCTAATTTGTTCATAAAATATTCAATAGGTAAAGGGCCTATAGAGGAAAAAAATTGACCAATGCGGTACAACCCCTTGTCGTACCACCGTTTAAAGGTTTGAAGGTCCAAACCTTGATGAAAAAAGGGGTTTTTGAACACCGGGGTCAAAGGTTGAGCTTTAGAGACCAGCGAGGGAAGTTTCCGAAGTGAATCCCATAAAGATAAGGATTGTGAGAGTGATGGTGATAAGATGGGAGGTCTATTTCTGGGAGGGCACCACAACAGGTGTATTAGTGATGAGGATGGAACAGCTTGATTTTCAATTGATATCCAATCAGGAAGTTCTGTGTTAAAATATAAAGCAGATAGTTGTGCCAATCGTGCTGCTTGGTAGTACCATAAGAGATTCGGAAGACCTAACCCACCCTGTTTGGGAAGGTTGAATAAGCATCTGTTTGAGAGTCGTGGACCTTTATTGTTCCAAGCTAATCTCGCTCGACTTATGGCCTCTGCAATACTTCGCTCATAGAGGCCAATATAAAACTTTTTACAAGATGGTATCTAGTTCCCACGAGATTGACTGTTATGTACCCCTCTGTTTCACCTCTTTGTTATAGGGGATGTCAGGGACTGGGTACTATGATCCACATATGGTGGGAGTGCCCAAGAATTCGTGGATTCTGGAATAAGGTATTTCACATTTTACGCAATATTACAGGTTGCCCGATACATCAATCTCCCACAATTGCTTTACTCAATGGACATTTACCTCATATTCCTAAAGCCACTCGTAAACTAATTTTGTTTATTTTAACGGGAGCAAAACTAACTATTGCAAGGGCATGGAAGAAACCTTCGGTATCTATATTATCCATGAAATGAAAAGTTTCCTGGATTATGGAACAAGAAAAACTGGTTAGCTTCTTGTTAGACGAGACCTAAAATTTTGAAGCCATATGGGAACCTTGGGCGCGATTTATGGGAATCTCTTTGTCACATAACTTGGTCATCAACACCAATCACTGATCTTTAGAATGTATATTTGGTTTGTAGGCATTCTATAATCTTTTCACTTCATATCTTTGAGAATTTTTTTTTTTTCTCTTTCTCTCTCCTCTTTTTCTTTCTCTTCTTTATTTTTATCCTATACTTTATTCTCTCGGTTTTGGCTTTTATTATTTCATAGTATGTTTATTGTTTTATTACATCAGATAAAATATAATAGTTTCAGGCTCAGATTCCTTTTTTTATTGTTTGAGGCTTGGACTGTTGAACTTAGCTCTAACAAGTCTGAGAACAACTCTTAATTTTCATACTTAGGTCGAGTATTGTGTTTTTTTTTGCATGTACAAATGAATTTTTTTCTATTATATCTCTCCAGTTGTCTCTACCGACGATTGTTGGTGGTGACAGGAAGGCCGGGCAGGGGACGTTCTCTCCTTCCCAGTCACAGTGTGTTCCCGTTAGGGGTGGCTGGGGAGGGGAGTAGGAGCCCTTCATATTTTCGGTTTATTTTTGTGGGAACTAGATTTTCTTAATATAAGTTATTATAAGTTTATAAGATTACTTGATTATATACTTGACCAAGATGAGGCTAGATATTATTACTTTTTGTTTAAACATTGTCAGTATTGGTTTTTACGATAATAATTTGTCTAAGTTTCTATGGTAATAATACCTGAGATTTTTGTTGAGTCAATTGTAATCATCTTTAATATTTATGATTCTGTAATGATTTTTTTCTGATGAAAAATAAAAAACTTAAATGACAAAAAAAAAATATTTTTTCCAGCAAGAACTCATCTATGTGGTCTTTTTTTAATCTCGCCAGTATCTTCCCAACTATAGAAGTTAGACTAACTAACTTAGGTCTATAGTTACTTGGTAAAGACTTTGTTCCCTTTTTAAATATAGGCACTACATTGGCCCTGCGCCAATCCAGTGGTACTATTCCTGTCATTAATGAGTCCCTAAAAATTAGATACAATGGCTTTGAAATTACAGAGCTCAATTCTTTTGGGTGTATGCCATCTGGTCCAGGTGCTTTATCCACCTTTATTCTGTCTAAATATTTCTGGACCATATCACCTTTGAGCCATTGTGGATTTGGGGCTGTGTCACTACCACCCCCATTATGGACATGAGCTCCCCCAGGCTCCTTTGTATACACAGAGCTGAATAAATTATTTAATAAATTAGCCTTCTCTTTGTCCCCAGTCACCCACTCTAGATTATTTTGTAAAGGGCCTACATGCTCAGACTTGTCCTTTTTACTATTAATATATTTGAAGACTTTTTGGGGGTTTGTCCTACTATCTTTTGCAATCTGTTGTTCATTTTGAATGTTTGCATCCTTAATTTCCTTTTTACATATCCTGTTATATTCTTTGTAACATTTAAATGACACTAGTGTTCCTTAATTTTTATATTTTTTTAAAAGCTCTTTTCTTATAGTTTATAGCTTTTTTAACTTTGGCCGTGAGCCACATAGGTTTTATTTTTAGCCTTTTAAACTTATTGCCCATGGGAATATACTGGTACTTTGCAGTGAGTTCACAAACAGTCTTTTTGAAGAATTCCCATTTCTGTTCTGTGCCCATTGACGCCAATATTCCCTCCCAGTCTAAAGCCTCGTACAGACAGCCGGTTTTCTTGGCAAGAAAACTGCTGGAAGAGCTTTTTGCAGAGAAAACCGGCCGTGTGTATGGTTTCTCGTCGGGAAAACTGCCGGGAATCTCGACGAGAAAAATAGAGATATTTTCTCGTCGGGATTCTCGTCGGCCTGTTTCCCAACGAGAAAACCATGCGTGTGTATGCTTACCTGTCTCCAGGTAAACCCGTGCATGCTCGATGAGACTTTGACACATGCACGGTAGCTTACAAGGGTAGTGTAGGGTGAAGCAAGATGGCGGCGACGGCATCGAATGTGACGAGCGCATGCTCATCGTAGTCGATGACGTCACCGCGTTCTTGCCATTCAAAAGAACGGCGGTTCTTTTGAATGTGCCGTGTGTACACTCGGCGAGCAAGAAAAGCTTGCCAGGAATCTCGTCGGGAAAACCAACGTTTTTTTTTCCCAACGAGATTCCCGCCCATGTGTACAGGAGAGCAGCCCTCATCCTTGGAAAATTAGCTCTCTTGAAATTAAGTGTTTTTATCTTTCCCGTATGGGATTTTTGCTTACAGCTAACATCAAATGAAATCATGTTATGGTCACTGCTACCCAGGTGTTCCTTTATCTGAACATTAGTAATACGCTCTGCATGGTTTAAGATTACCAGGTCCAACAGAGCATCATTCCTAGTTGGGGCCTCAATAAACTGGACCATAAAATTGTTCTGCAATAGGTTTATAAATTTTTGCCCTTTAACTGTCCCAGCAGTGCTATTACTCCAGTCAATTTCTGAGTAGTTAAAATCCCCCATTATTATCACCGTCCCAGCCCTTGCAGCCTTTTCCATCTGTGCAAGGAGCTGAGTCTCCACCTCCTCATTAACATTGGGTGGTCTATAACAAACTCCAATGCTTCAGACTCATCCCACTCTCCATCCACCAGGTCCTCTTTTACACTCGCTTTGAGATCACTTCTCACATAGAGACAGACCCCTCCACCTTTCCTTTTTACCCTGTCTTTCCGAAAGAGTGCATAGCCAGGAATATTAATAGCCCAGTCATGTGAGGAATGAAGCCAAGTTTCAGCAATAACGATTGAATCATAGCTCTCCTCATGCACCAGAGCTTCAAACTCACCTATTTTGCTTGGCAGACTTCTGGCATTGGTGAACAACACTTTAATGCATTAATATATTTTGACCGGTCACATACTTTCCTCTTGGGTGTTCCAAGATTGCAACTAGGACTTGCTACTATACTTACCTTGGGTTTATGTGCTTTGGTTACCCTACTACTAATGCCCCTAATACTACCCTCTGGAATATGTTCCAAACTGACTCTCTCTATCTCTGGACCCTCCCCCCCGTTGCACTGCAATTTCTTGCTGTGCTGCACTACATACTGCTCATTGTATATTTCTATGTACTGCTTTGCACTGATACTACAGTCACACTAAGTGGGGAAAGTAAGGGTAGACACTTTCAGGTAGGCTGTATGGGGCCCTATGATTCCAAAGGCAGCCCTGCTTTTAGATCAGCAACTAATGACACCAATATTCATTTCAGCAATCGGTAAACCCGTCCAAAGATGATGCAATTTTCTTTCCTGCAACCACGGGTTGCTCAATTCCCCCATCAACACAGTCAGTGACATTGCTAGTGGTGGCCCGTTCATTAGGGGTGCCTGGGTCCGCCCCCTTCTCTCCACACCACCCCCCTATATGCAATAGATAGATTTATCCATAGCATGAATCTATCCACGGCCGCCGCGGCCACCCCCTATTCGTGCGCCCGGCCCCTTTCAGGGCACGGGCGCATGAATTACAGTGGCAGAGTTTTTTTTTAAGCACCTGATTAGAGCCAGAGGCTCTAATAGGCTTCAAAATAGGGTGGGCTCAGGTCACAGAGGATGCGCTTCGATCTCACCCAGGTGTGTTGCAACAGCGAATGAATATTTTCTGTGCCAACACTGATCCTCCTCCCGGCCAATCGGGAAGCAGGTATGAAACCTGTTTCCCGACTGGCCAAAACATCAGGCAATCTTCTTTGACGCCTAGCGCCGGTAGAAGCAGAGAGGAGACACACCCCGGAAGCTGCTCCAGGAGAGGACACCATAGCAGCTTTCCCCGAGCCCACCACGCTTAAGGACAGGGACAGGAAGATGGCTGCATCCAGGTTAAGGACTGACCAGACAGCGGGTGGGGGGTGGTTTGCTGGGGGTGTTTGTGCTGCGCCACGGGGGGTTTGCTGGGGGTTTTGGTGTCGCGCCGCGAGGGTGGGGGAGTAGGGGCAGTTGTGCTAGTGCCGATTGACCAGTGGCCTGGGGGGGTTGTTTGAACCCCCCCAAAAAAAACATTACACTGACATTCTAGCACACTAGAAGGTGCTACAATAACAATTTCAATAAAAACTACCCTGAAATGTTTGGCTTCTCATACCTTATTTCTGCCTTGTTGTAGTGCACAATAGTGGATATGTAAATATATCACACCGAATGTACCTATTTACTGCCTCCATCAGCTCTTTTTGTATTGCTGGAAATAGATACGAGCATTTTGCTGACAACGCACTTAATAAAGTGACTTACTCCTTGAGAGAATTATAGGGGGGAGGTAAATCTGTATGTGTATCGTGTATCTGTATGAACTTTTAATTCACAGACATGGTACAAACATACTGTAAATGAGTATCAGAAAAGTGTCAGACTTCCTTATCTCTGCATTTGTTTCAGGTCAGACTAAGACAGCACTGAAGCCAAAAAAGACTTCAGCAATGGCAACCTCCGTTATTTTCTCAAGAGAGATTCCCATTAAAGTGGTTGTAAACCCCCAAAAATAAATAAAAAATAAATAAAAACCTGCAAGACAAAGGCATAATGAGCTAGTATGACTAGCATACTAGCTCATTATGAATTACTTGCCTTAAATTGAAGCCCCCGAAGCCGTCCTCGTCTCCCTCTCTGGCCGCAAACATCTCTCCCGGAGTTTACTTCCGGGTATCGCTGCTCCGGCGCTGTGATTGGCCGGAGCGGCAATGATGTCACTCCGTGCATGCGCGTGGGAGCCGTCAAAGCCGGCATTATCCATTCAGAAAACCGGCATTTTCAGTGCGCCTGTCTACGGCGCGCATGGGCCGTAGACATCGGTGCATTCTTTTTGGCAAATATCTCCTAAACCGCGTAGGTTTAGGAGATATTGCAAACACCTACAGGTAAGCCTTAAGCTAGGCTTACCTGTAGGTGAAAGTTGTTTAGGAGGGTTTACTTCCATTTTAAGTGTAGCACTACCCCCGTAGGAGCTGCTGGTTATTTTTGGTCCTGCCGTTACCCCATAGTTCAACTTATCAAACTTGCCTGGCTCTAAATTGGGCAATGTGCCCACAGACGCATGCACCAGTCACTTAGTCTTTTTCCAATGCTTTTTATTCAACACAACTTGCAGCAGTAGAGGGATGGAGGGTTAGGGGAATTCAGATACCTTGTGTAGATCACAGAGGAACTTGAGATCCTGGAGACAAGTACACTTTCTGTCACTGGATCTTGCTCACCCGGATAGGCCTCTCTCACCGGCCTAGCAGCTGGAATGATGCACGGACAAAAGTCTCTGCCACAGACTTGATGATAGTACTAACTGTTGAACAATCCTCTGCCACAGGATTTGGAAATCAGTAATTGCTTGAGCGAACACAGCTACACAGTACCAAAGTCCTTTAAGCCATCCGGCAGTACTGTGAGGTAGATTGGTTAGGATGCATCCTCCAATTGAGTCACCAGGCTCTTTTTGAGATACCAGCCTTTTGCTCAGTCCTCTCCAAGAAGAGTCCTCCCCCGGATCCTCCAATTGCTCGGCTTCTTCCCGCAGGCAAGACAGCACAGGACCATCCCCGAACCAGCAGGCCCCAGACAGACTTTTGGGCCTACTTAAAGTAACGTAGCCTCGGGCCAACAGGGCCCCGAGGCAGAAGAGGAGTTGTCACATACCTTAGGCCAGGCGGGACATAAGGTCAGAGAGAGAGAAAAATGGCATCTGCCCCTTAAGTATCCTCTCCCAGAATGCCCAGCGGCAGACCCCTCCCACTGGGCTGTTTCTGGGAAAAGGACACCCAAAACACTCCAGCCTGTTGTGTTTCCAACACTGGCCGGTGGTGACAACGACACCTACCAGCGACAGTGGGAAATGCTCTCAACACAGCCAAAGCTGGAACAGAGGCTAATTTAGCCATAAACATTGTATTCTGAACTATGTACAATATAGATGATCCACTAAATTTACACAATAGCGCCTGGTCAACAGGAGCAGGGCGCTACATAAGCTTTTGTTTAACATTTTAACATGGCTAAGCATTTCTTATGACTTCTGCATACTTTTTATTATTACTTATTGTTAATAACAGTTTATTTTTTATTATTATACCTGAGAGTTTGCTATTGTAGCACTACCCCCGCAGGAGCTGCTGGTTTAATTTTGGGCCTTTGCCGTTACCTTACTGTTCCACCGTGTCCGTCATAGGGGTCCCATTGAAGAGTTGTTCACAGATGTCAGCACCAACACATAGGGGCTGATTTACGAAACGTTTGCACCATGAGTATCGGCGTATCTGCGCGCGCAACGGCTGTTTTCGTATTTACAAAACATTAGCGCCGGTAGCGCAGTGCTATTTCCCATTTACTATATATAGTGTTCTCGGCGGACGGGAGGAGGCGCTCAGTGCGCCACTATGGACCTGGCGCACAGCATCTTAAAATCTAAATATAAAGAAGCTGGAAGTGGCAATATAATGGGGGTGACATGGGGTGATGTGAGGAAGTTTAGTGACACCTGCCCAAATAACAAACATGCCCAAAATAGTGTGAGAAAGTAACTTTCTCTTATCATCCATGGACTGACACGGTGTCTCTTTACACTTTACACATGGGTTATGTCCCTGCTTGCAGGAGAAGACCTAGGCAGAATGTGAGATGTTATACATACATTCTAAAAGCCAGAGCTGAACAGCCCCACCCAGGGGGCGGTCCCTCCGGACATAACCCTCCCACTACAGTCAGCAGACTTCAGTTTTTTTCTGCCTAGCAGAAGGAGAAGACGTGGCTATCTCAGGAGCCAGTCTCCTGACCTATTTTTATTCCTTTTCTGGAATTCTTTTTTATTTTATTTTTGAGAATCTTCTATCAACTGTCGGCTGGGCAACAGGTTGGGTACAAGATATCCTCGTAGTCTTCCCTGTCCGACCATCGAGCGTGCTGATCCTCGCCTTGTGTGCGTGAGACTCAGTTCACGACAGGCCCCATGACTCCAGGGGTGGCCGGGTTTGCTTTCATGCTCCCACGGTCCTCTCAAGACTGAACAGTTCCTGACTGACTGTATCTTTCGCGGTGGACCGGGCCGACAGCTACTCAGTACTGCACTGTGATAGTCCTGTCAGAAACACACCAGTGGGTCCCTCAGGGGACGGGTAAGTAGTCTCTCCTGCCTGCAGGTGAGTACAAAAAGCTGTGTGTTTCTCTGTGGGGGATTTTCCCTGTCTCCCCCTGTATTTCATTGTCACTCTCTGTCACCATTGCTGGCGCTGTGCTGTGTGGGGTGCCTGGGGGTCACACTGTTCTTGGAGGGGCTAATGCTGGTCTGCAGATATGCTTGGGGCCTTTTTTTGTGTGTTTTGGGGCCTGAGCGCCGAGTGGCGCTGTGTGTGTGCTGTTTTTTTTTCACTTTTGCTGAGTCATGGCGGCCATCTTGCCGTGGATCGCCTCAGTGAAGTGCGGAGGCCATTTTCTTGTAGCCCGCGCGCTCTTCAGCACTAGTTTTGGCCTCTAGCGCTGCTGTAACAGCGCAAATCTCCTCACAGCTCACCAGCGCTGACACAGCGCGGTACAGACAGCGGAACTGAGCGGTCCCTGGTCCGGTTTGGTGAGTCCCCTGGGCGCCCCCTCCTCAGTCAGCACAGCCTGTGGGTGGACTTTTTATCTGAGGAGTCTCAGAGGGGGGCAATATGGAGTCTCTGTCACCAGCTTCCCCTAAATGTCAGTGGACAACAGGCAGTGCTTCAGCACCTGCGGTCCCTAGGGACCAGTTGTGGGCAGTCCTGGAATCATTTCTGACCAGGATGGGAGCTGTGTGCAAGCGCAAGGGAGCAAAAAAGCGCCCTCCCCCCACTTTACTTCATGAGGGCAGTGCGCTGATTCAGATATGGGCCTAGCCACTACCGCTCAGGACCCTAGTTCTGAATGTATTGGATGGTTTTGAACAGGACATTCCTTATGAGGAAAACTCCAGTTCTGAGTCAGTAAATGACAGGGCGCTTGTTAGTGTACTCATGACTGCGGTGAGGGACACTCTCAAGCTAAAATGCTGCGGATGCAGAACCTCAGGCGGATACAGTCTCCTTTGGTTCTTTTAAGGCCAGGCCTTCTAAAGAGGTTTTTCCATATGTACTTTCTTTGACCAGCTCATTGATAAGGTCTGGGAAAAGCCGCAGAAGAATTTTTTTATGGTCCCGCGGCGTTTGTCTATCAGATACCCCTTGAAGATGCCCTACTTAAAAAGTGGGCTTCTCCCCCAGGGTCGACCCTCCAGTCGCCCAGTTGAACAAGGCCATCACTCTCCCGATGGAGGGGACTCCTGTATTTGAGGACCCCACTGACAGGAGGTCAGAAGTGGTGAGCAGAGCCATGTTTGCCTTGTTGGGATCTGCCCTACGGCCTGTGGTAGCGGCGACCCTTGTGTCTTAAACACTTACAGGTTGGGCAAAAATGTTGCACCTAGCTGTACAGGAGCATAATCTTCCTCCAGACACAGTTGCTCTGGCCCACCAACTGGTTCAGGGCCTGGTTTATGTGTGCGACGCCACGTTGGACGCGGCCCCTTTAATATCCAGGGCCTCTGTCTCGGCGGTGGTATTGCGTCGTCTTATCTGGTTGAAGTGCTGGTCTGCTGACCTAGCCTTAGGAAGCTCCTGACAGATCTACCATTTAAAGGTGGTAGACCTTTCGGTGCTGCTCTGGATGACATCGTCATGGATGTCATGGGAGGTAAAAGCACTCTTCTTCCTTAGACTAGCAAGAGTGAGGAGGCCCAACGAAAACAGGGGCCTTCCTTTCCAGCAAAACGGGGTTTTTTCGTCAGTCAGAGTCCACGGGTAGGTCCTCTCAGACTGACGGCAGTGCGGCTGGTGGGCACAAGTGCCCCTGGGTGCGTAAGCCGAACAAGCGGCTCCCAAGCCCGCCTCCGCGTGAAGTCTTGCCTCCGCCCGACTCTGGGGTGGGGGGACGACTTCGCAGGTCACGAATCGGTGGTCCTCCCGAATCTCCGACTGGTGGGTGTGCGAGGTGGTCACCTCAGGATACAGGATAGTATTCCGATCCTGGCCCCCAGACAGATTCTTTCCCTCGAATCTTCCTCTCCTTCCTACCTGTCGGGCAGCCCTCTTGGGGGCTGTACAGGATTTGATCAGGTCCGAAGTGGTTGTGCCGGTTCCGTCACAGGAGAGTTTTCAGGGATTCTACTCGAATCTGTTTGTCGTCCCAAAAATAGGACGTGGTTCGACCTATCCTGGACCTCAAGGCCCTGAATGCCTTCGAGAAGGTGCAGAAATTCCGCATGGAATCCATTTGCACGGTGATCGCTACACTCCACCAAAGGGATTTTCTTCTGGCGTCCTTGGACTTCAAGGACGCCTACTTGCATGTTCCGATCTGCGCAAGTCACCAGAAGTTTCTGCGCTTGCGATCAGCGAAGTCCACTATCGATTGTGGCTCTTCCTTTCGGCCTAGCCTTGGCACCAAGGGTGTTCACCAAGGTGCTTGCTCCGGTTCTAGCCTTCTGTTACAGTGAGGTATTGCTGTCGTGGGCTATCTGGACGATCTTCTGCTAAGAGCAGAAAGTGGCTCAGACTTAGAGGAAAGGTGACTATCGTCAATTAGACCCTCAGGGACTTCGGGTGGTTCCTGAACATTCAGGAGTCAGTCCTGGTCCCGACTCAGTGTCTGGAGTATCTAGTTCTGATTCTAGACTCCTTGGAGGCAAAGGTATCCTACCTCTGGAGAAGTTGCTGACACTTCAGTCTGCGGTGCGGGTGCTGACATCCCGAAAATGGTTGTCAATCCGTTTTTTTTTGCATGAGAGTCCCGGGACTCGTGGTGGCCTCTTTCGTGGCCGTTCCGTATGCCCAATCACACACCAGGGCATTGCAGAAGGAGATCTTGTCCACCTGGGACAAATCCCCGTTGTCCTTGGATCTTCAGATCCAGGTGATTCACCTGGTCAGGGCGCCCCTGACATGGTGGTTGAGATCCTCGGCTCTTCGGTCCGGAAAGTCGTTCCCCTCCCATCCAATGGACGGTACTCACGACGGACACCAGCCTGACGGGCTGGGGTGGAGTCTGGGGAGTCCTGTCGGCTCAAGGCCTTGGACTCCGGACGAGCCCGTTTACCAATCACTGTTCTGGAAATACGGGCCATCGGACTGTGTCTCTCCTCAGGTCGGAGAGAGTACGGGGTCGCTCCATCAGGAGCCAGTCGGACAACGCCACGGCGGTGGCGTATGTAAACCATCAAGGGGGGACTCGGAACTCAGCTGCGGCTTCCGAGGTAGTCCGTATCCTGAAGTGGGCCGGAAGAAACGTGCCGGCTCTGTAGGCCATTTACATTCTGGGCATAGACAATGGGCAGGCGGACTATCTGAGTCGCCAATCGCCGGACCAAGAAGAGTGGCCCTTGCATATTTCAACTCCTTTGCCGACGGTGGGGCACGCCGGATGTGGACCTGATGGCCTCTCGACTCAATCGCAAGGGTTGAGGTTGTGGCCAGATCCAGGGATCCTTGGGCGATGCCTCGGATGCGTTGGTGGCCCCATAGGGTCCTTATCGCCTGATATAAACTCTGGTGATCCTAATTGTTCCTGATTGGCTTCAGCATCACTGGTACGCTGATCTGGTACGTCTCGTCGCGGACGTTCCCTGGCGGTTGCCGATGAGGGAGGACCTTCAGTCTCAAGGTCCTATGTTTCATCCGGCTTACAGTCTCTGGCTTTAACGGCAGGGCTGTTGAAAGCCAGGTGTTGAGGGTCCGAAGGTCTCTCGGACTCGGTCATTTTGACCATGTTAAGGACACGGAAGTCTTCCTCCAAGCAGATCTATCACCGTGCCTGGAAAGCTTATATCGCCATATGCGAAGCGCTGGACTGGCGTCCTCGGACGTATTCCGTCCCCAGAATCCTGCGTCCTCTGCAGTGTGGAGTGACCCAAAAGCTTGCTTTGAGTACCATCAGGGATCAGATTTCGGCCTTGGCCGTCTTCTTTCAGCGACCTCTAGCGGGTCATTTCTTGGTTAGCACCTTGTGTTGGGGGTTCGCCATGTGCTCCCTCCTGTCAAGCCTCCTCTCCCACCGTGGGATCTGAATTTGGTGCTCTCGGTCCTCCAGGAACCTCCTTTTGGGAATATCTGGGATATTCCCCTCTTGTCTTGTCTCAGAAGGTGGCCTTTTAGTGGCAATCACTTCTGTTTGACGGGTGTCTGAGTTGGCGGCTTTGTCCTGCAAGTCGCCATATTTAGTCATCCATAAGGATAAGGCGGTGTTGCATCCATGACCTTCCTTTTTACCAAAGGTGGTGTCGACCTTTCACCTACATGAGGACATTGTCCTCCCGTCCTTGTGTCCTCACCCATCGCATCCCAGAGAGTTTGCGCTGCACATATTGGATGTGGTACAAGCCATTACGGGTGTACCTGTCTGCTACTGCTTCTATTCGAAAGTCCGACTCACTGTTTGTGACTGTCTCTGGTCCATAACAGGGCTAAGCGGTTTCGTCTGCCATCATTTCTAGGGGAATCAGACAAACCGTCATTCAAGCCTATGCTCTCAAAGGGCGGGCGCCTCCCTTTCCGGTTACGGCGCATTCCACCAGGGCAATTGGTGCTTCCTGGGTTTCCCGACATCAAGCGTCGGTTGCACAAGTGTGCAAGGCGGCGACCTGGTCGTCTGTTCATGCCTTTTAAGTTTTATAAGGTTAATGTGGCTGCATCTTTGGATGCTTCCTTCGGCCGCAGGGTGCTGCAGGCCGCTGTTTAAAGTTGCGACTCCTCCGTTGAGGAGCTCTGCCTTATTGGAGTGAAGTTTTTGGTTTTTCCATTTATACTGCTCCCATCCCTCTTGACACTGCTTTGGGACATCCCATGTGTAAAGTGTAAAGAGACACCGTGTCAGTCCATGGATGATAAGAGAAAATAGGATTTTTTGTACTCACCGTAAAATCCTTTTCTCTGACATCCATGGACTGACACGGCACCCACCCTTCCTTTTTAAGTTTGTACTGCTTTGTTACGAACTGAAGTCTGCTGACTGTAGTGGGAGGGTTATGTCCGGAGGGACCGCCCCCTGGGTAGGGCTGTTCAGCTCTGGCTTTTAGAATGTATGTATAACATCTCACATTCTGCCTAGGTCTTCTCCTGCAAGCAGGGACATAACCCATGTGTAAAGTGTAAAGAGACACCGTGTCAGTCCATGGATGTCAGAGAAAAGGATTTTACGGTGAGTACAAAAAATCCTATTTTTTCAGAACCAGCCCGCTGCGCCGGCAATTACGTTTAGAACGGCGGGGGTTTTTTTTGAGCTCAGCGCGGGAATTTCACTTGTTCAAACGCGCCAAGACACTGAGCCAAGAATCTTAGTAAATGTCAAGTCACATAACTCAATTTGCATAAGTTGAACAGACGCAGGACTGTGACGTCATACGGGGGCGGGTCAGCGGGTGGCATCACCCGGTTACCACGCCCCATGCCAATATAAGTGGGTGCGCTCCGTGGGCAGAGCATTGTAGCGGCGGACAGCGACGAGGCAACATCGGACGGAGAGAAGAGGGAAGAAGACGACGATGAAGACAGGGACCCCACTAGCAAAAGAGCTGGAAGAAGATAGCGGGGCGCCCGGCAGAAGGCAGAAAGAACCGGAGATCGTGGAGAAGGCACCGGAGAGCGGGAGAAGAACCGGAGAGCACGGAGACGACACCGGACAACAGAACAAGAGACCCCCCGAAGTCAGAAGAAGACGACGATGAAGACCGGGACCCCGCTAGCAAAAGAGCTGGAAGAAGATAGCGGGGCGCCCGGCAGGAAGACCCCCGGAGCTGCCTAATAAATTACTTTAAAAACCTGTGTTGTGTTTTTTATTGACTTTTTTGCCACCAGGTGAATGGGCAGGGGTACGATGTACCCCATACTCATTCACATAGGGTGGGGGGGCCGGCATCTGGGGGCCTCCTTATTAAAGGGGGCTCCCGGATTCCGATAAGCCCCCCGCCCGCAGACCCCGACAACCAACGGCCAGGGTTGTCGGGAAGAGGCCCTTGTCCCCATCAACATGGGGGCAGGGTGCTTTGGGGTGGGGGGGCCGCAGGTCGCCCCCCTGCCCTAAAGCACCAAACCCCCTATGTTGAGGGCATGTGGCCTGGTACGGTTCAGGAGGGAGGGGGGCGCTCTCTTCCCCCCGTCTTTTCCTGCGGCCTGCCAGGTTGCGTGCTCGGATAAGGGTCTGGTTTGGATTTGGGGGGGACCCCCACGCCGGTTTTTCGGCTTAGGGGGTTCCCCTTAAAATCCATACCAGGTACCTTGTATTTGCGGATCACAGGTACTTCTTTTGATCCAGAGGACAAACAGTTTCCACCCTGGAACTAGCAACCACCGGATAGGCCTCTCTCACTGACCTAGCAGCCGGTGCGGTGTTTGGTCAAAAGTCTCTGCCACAGACTTGAAGAATACACATAGTCTCTGCCACAGACTTGAAGAATAGACATAGTCTCTGCTCAATCCCCTGCCACAGGATTGTATAATCCAGAACTTTTGCAAAGTCTAAGTACAGTCACACAGTACCAGTTTCTTTCAGCCAAGCCGGCAACACTGTGAGGTAGATGGGCCGGGATGCGTCCTCCAATTGAGTCTCCAGGCTCTTCCTGAGATACCAGCTCTTTTGCTCAGTCCTCTCTGAGAAAAGTCCTCCCCTGGTTTCTCCAATTGCTGGGCTTCTTCCCACAGGCAAGGCAAGACCACCCCTGGACCAGTAGGCCCCAGAAACTCCTGGGCCTACTATTAGTAACGAAGCCTCGGGCCAGCAGGCCCCGAGGCAGAACAGCTGCTTAGACACACCTTAGGCCAGGAGGGCCATCAGATCGGAGAGACCCAGAAAACGGTGTCTATCCCTTAAAGTGGTTGTAAACCCACTTTTTAAACAAAGCCCTACAGGTAAGCCTAGATTAAGGCTTACCTGTAGGTGCAAGAAATATCTCCTTAACCTACACGGTTAAGGAGATATTTGTATGTAAATGCGGCGACGCTGACGTCACCCCATTCACAAATTCGGCTAGGTCGCAACATTCGACGACGTAGCCGAATTCGACAGCTCACGCGCGCATGCACGGAGTCACGTCTTCTCCGCTCCGGCCAATCACAGCGCCGGAGCGGCGCTGTGATTGGCTGCAGCGGCGATACCCGGAAGTAACATTCCGGCTATCGCCGCAGCGATGGATGCGGCTAGAGGAGGGACACGGACGACTTCGGGGGCCCCAATCGAAGGTAAGTGGTACATAATGAGCTAGTATGCTAGTCATACTAGCTCATTATAGCTTTGTCTTGCAGGTTAGTCAAAAAAAAAAAAAAAAAAAGATAAAAGGGCTTACAACCACTTTAAGTACCCTTTCCCAGAATGCACAGCGGGGGGACCACTCCCACTGGGCTGCTTCTGGGTAAAGAATACTCAATACACCCAGCCCGCTGCATTTCCAACCTTGACCTGTGGTGACCACGACACCTACAGTCAAGTGGAAAATGCGCAGCACAGCTGGACTGGAACAGAAACCAGCAATTTAACACAATCATTCTGAGCCAAACTACAGCTCAGATAACTTAAATTTATATTGCAATATTTTTATTGGAGTAAATACAAAAAAGGAGAGGAGAAGAATACAATAAGGAAGAGGAAAGAAAAAAAAAAAAAAAACAAGAAGAAAAAATAATGGACAAATAGCCAGGTTACATTCGGCCAAACATTTGAACGTTTTGACAATATATTTTTGCCTCGTCTCGAGCCTGTCAAGAGGCAGGAGGCATATGCATAGTATCGTCGTACAGGTCATTCAAGCCCTCAGGTAGGGCATAGTATGTGTGCAAGTGCCCAGGCTAGCAACATTAGAATAAACCAGTACTAGGGAGAGGGATAGTAGGGGTCCAGGGCTTCGGTAGACCCCGATTAAAAAAAAAAAAATTCGGGGTTAGCCGTGGATCCCCACCATGATAAGGTTTCCTGTCTTATTAGTAACGTCATAGCACGGTATATCGGTAACCAAGATAAACAGAAAAGTCTATCACCAAGAATAAAAAGAGAGAGCAAAGGAAAGAGGAAAGGAGCAGAGAAGAGAAAGTGAAAGGAGAAAAGGGAGAGAGAGAGGGGAGAGAGAGAGGGGAAAGAGAGAGAGGGTCACCTGGATTTCCCTGTTAAGTAGAAATATATTCGATCCATGGATCCCAGATCTTGTTGAACATTTCTGCTTTATTATGAAGAGTGTAAGTGAGCCTGTCATTAATCATAATCCAATTGAGTTTGTCCTTAACTTGTTCTAGGGGTATTCTTGAGCGTTTCCAGTTCCTTGCAATTGTTATTCTCGCTGCTAACAACATATAAGTTATGAGACGTATTGATTGTCTGGGAATCCCGTCGGGGAGTTTATGAAAAAGCGCACTCTCTGGGGACCGACGGATGTTAATACATGTCACTGAATTTATCAGATTAAAGATCCTTATCCAAAACCTGATCACTAGTGGACATTGCCACCAAATATGATGCATGGTGCCCATCTGTCCGCATTGTCGGAAACAATGAGGTGAGGAGGAAGGATGCATTTTAGCTATTCTCGTGGGGACTAAATACCAACGTAACAGCGTTTTGTAATTGGCTTCAATAAGGGTAGTGTTAATAGAGATTTTTGAGAGTTGATAGGCGATATCTTGCCAGTCTGACAGCTCAAGGGTGAGGTTCAAGTCCCTCTCCCATTGAGTCATATAGGCAAGTTTAGTATCTGGTTCAGTTATAGAAGAGTATATGGTAGAGATTCGGCCCCTCTGTGTGCCTCTGGTTTGGCAAGTTAGTTCAAATACGGTTAGTGTTATGGGTCCCCCCACCTGTTTAATTTTGGAGTTGATAAATGAGGAAATTTGGTTATATCGAAATATCTCAATAGGAGGTATTGAGAAGTTGTCTTTGAAGTGTGTTATCGTATGCATTCGGTTTCCACTAAGGAAGTCCCCAATTCTCATTAGTCCTTTATTAAGCCACCATTGGAATTGTTGTGGATCAAGGCCAGGAGGAAACTCCGGATTGCAAAAGATGGGCGCTAGAGGTGTGTGGTGTGACATAAGGGATGCTCGGTGTCTTGTTCTGTCCCATACCGCTAGAGAATGTGATAATGTAGGGCACAGAATAGGTGGGCGTTTACGATTCGGAAGCCACATCAAGGCTCCTATTGCCAGTGGGTGGCACGCAAGTGCTTCTATGTAAACCCAAAGAGGGACCGAACCCCCAGCTGTCGTGTGAGTTAGTTGGGCTATCTGAGCCGATTGATAGTAAGCCTGTAAATTGGGAAGACCAAGTCCCCCCATGGGCCTAGGTGTGTAAAGTGTTTTTTTTTGTATCCGTGACTTCTTATTACCCCATATGAAGCGTAAAACTTCATTTTGTATATGTTGCATGTCTCCCCTCAGAATTGCTATCGGTAGTGTCCGGAAATAATATAGGAGTCTGGGCAAAAAAGTCATTTTTATCGAATTGATTCTGCCAAACCAAGAGAGAGAGTATTCCGCCCAAGAGCGAAGATCTTCTTTGAGTTTTTTAAATAAAGGAGGATAATTTGCTTTATATAACGTATCTATCGAAGGGGTCAGATGGACTCCCAAATATGGGAGGGAGTGGGAAGCCCACTTGAAGCTGTATGTGTTTTGGAGGAGCTGCATCTCCGCGGGAGGTAGTGAGATATTAAGTGCCAGGGTTTTTTGCGAATTTAGGGTCAAACCCGAAACCAGCGAGAAACGATCTAGCAAGGACAAGAGTTCGGGGATTGAGATTTGGGGTTTGGTGACATACATAAGGACATCGTCGGCAAATAGTGCACATTTGTGTTCTTGTTGTCCACAATGGACACCATGGATGTTGGGATGGGAGCGGATGGCCATTGCAAGGGGTTCTATTGCTAGAGCAAATAATAGGGGAGAGAGCGGGCATCCTTGTCTAGTACCTCACTGGACTGGGAACATGGATGATTTATGTCCTCTGATAGAAATTTGAGCCGTCGGGGAGCTATAAAGTGTTTTCATCAATGAGAGAAACGTGGAGCCGAATCCCATAGTTTCAAGAGTAATAAAAAGATAGTCCCAGTTCAGGCTATCGAAAGCTTTGTTAAGGTCTAATGATAAGAGCAAGAGTTCCCGAGTCGGGAGGTTGTCCCAATTGGAGCGTACCGCTGAGATCAGAGCGATAGATCTGCGAATTTGATCTAAGGTCTGACGTCCTGCAATAAACCCTGATTGGTCTTTGTGTATGTAATGTTCCAGAAAGGAGTTGAGTCGAAGGGCCAGAATTTTAGTTAGGATCTTCAGGTCGCAATTAATTAGGGAGATTGGGCGATAATTGCGTACATCAGTGGAATCTCTGCCGGGTTTGGGGATAACGCTAATATAAGCTTTGTTGTCATCAGATGGGACCACCCCCCCGTCCCCCAGGGAATTAAAGTAAAGAGTCAGGTGTGGGGCCAGGTGCATAGCAAATTTTTTATAGTAGATGTTAGGAAGCCCGTCCGGGCCCGGAGATTTATGAAGTGAAAGAGATTTGATAGCATCAGTAACCTCTTCAGTTGTGAATGGTTGGTCCACTAATTCCCTATGATCATTAGTTATGGTTGGGAGGGGAAGGGCCCCCAGAAATTCCCTGATGGACGGGGGAGCCACCCCCTGGGGTTTCTTGTATAGTTCTGCGTAAAAGCTATGGAATTCATCAAGGATCTTATGGGGGTCCTGTGTGAGATGGCCCCCGGATAATTTTATTTTAGGGAGTGCACGAGGGGAATGTCTAGGAGTGAGTTTGTGCGCCAGTAGGGATCCTGGGCGGTCCCGCCAAGTGAAGAATTTATGATTCGTCCACCTTAATTGTTTCTCGGCCCTTGTAGTGAGACAGATGTTCAATTCTAATCGGGATTGTTCCAGCTTCTTATATAAATTGGGAGAAGGGGAGCGTTTATGTTGTTTGGTTAAAGACTCAAATTCCCTGGTCTTGGCAGTAATCAACTCGGCGCGAGCCT
The DNA here is from genome assembly GCA_029206835.1 of Rana muscosa. Taxonomy (NCBI): domain Eukaryota; kingdom Metazoa; phylum Chordata; class Amphibia; order Anura; family Ranidae; genus Rana; species Rana muscosa. Next base: position 631,096,634 of record CM055117.1, on the reverse strand, counting down.
TTTTCAGTCTGGAGGCTAGCTGAATAAAGGAGCCCCTGATAGTGGCCTTGTGCGCTGCCCAGTTAATGGCAGGGGATGTGTCCCCGGGGATATTATTTTCAAAGTAGGTTTGTATATGGCTGGAAATCTCTATGCAGTGAGATTCATCACTAAGGAGAGATTCGTTTAGTCGCCAATGGAAACCCACAGTTTTGTTAGTGAGATCAGTTAGCTGAATCATAACAGGATCATGGTCTGACCAAGGTGTTGACAAGATTTTTGCTGATCTCAATTTCGGTGTCACCCCCGAGGGGAGAAATACGTGGTCTATGCGGGAGTAGTGCCCATGTGCCCTTGAATAGTGAGAGTAGTCCCTAGCAGTGGGATTGGACTCTCGCCAAGCATCTACCAAATCATATTTATGTAGCAGTTGTGCGAATTTATGACTTTGCCTGGGGGGAAACCGAAATCCTGAAGTGTGTGATTTATCTTTAGTTAGATCTAGAGCTAGGTTAGAATCACCCGCCAAGATTACAACACCCTCAAGTTCGGGTTCTAAGAGTGTTAGAATGGCATGAAAAAAGGCAGTTTGATTAGTATTGGGGGCATAATAGACAAGTACGGTGATTAAGGTTTCACCCAGGTGGCCCTTCACTAGAAGATAGCGGCCCTCTTTATCTTTAATGGTTTTAGTTTCTGTAAACGATATATGTTTGGAGAAGCAGAGGGCTACTCCCCTCTTCTTCTCTGAAGCGTTCGCGTAGAAACAAAGAGGATAATCTCTGTGGAGATAGCGGGGGGTAAATGAGGAAATAAAATGTGTTTCCTGAAGAGCCACAATGTCCGCCCCCAACGAACTGTAATGCGTGAGGGCCTTGATTCGCTTGGCAGGCGATCCAAAGCCCTGGACATTATGTGAGAGCAGGCGGACATTTCGGGGTGTCTGTGTTATGGAAGACATGAGATACAATTATGAACAGCGATAAGCAGACTCACCCACCGGTCCATAGGATCCAGAGGCCAAAAGCGCCAAGGAACTTTCCAGGTGACCCTCAGGAAAGAACAGTTTTGGAAAAAATTTTAATTGGAGTTAAGAAAGAGGGAGAGAAAGAAGAAAAGAACAGAATCAGAGATAACAAAGACAATAACAATAGTAGAAAAAAATAAAATGAGGCTGTCGGACCAGGGAACTCCCGGTACCGAGTGACATAGTTTAAACATGTTACCAAACAAAATTTACAAACAGTGAACAGTTAAAGTGTCCTAGAGCTAAGCCCCAGGTGTGAAGGAGTCTCCACCGCACCCAAGTAGTGGGGAGAGTCCCTCAAATAAGGAGTGCGCATGACCACCCCCCAGCAACAAAAAATATATTGAGAAAAAAAAAAAAAAAAAGTCTTTGGTCCCAGTGTTTCGCCCTAAAACATTGGTAGGGTTATTTAACCTAGTGTGCATTGTAGGTTTTATGAAAAAGAGAGGGGAGAGGGAAAAAAGGGGGGGGGAGGAGGGAAAGGAGGAGGGGGGAAAGGAAAGGAGGAGAAAGGAGAAGGGGAGGGGGACGGGAAGGGGGGGGAGGGGAGGAGGGGGAAGGGAGGAGGGGGAGGAGGACCCGTACAGTGCTAAAAATGTAAGATTTCAAAAAGTGTAAAGAGTTAGAGGCCAGCTCGACCGTTTCAAACAAAAATAACAAGAGAACAAGAACATCTTGTTCCAACCAATTTCAGTCGCCCTGTGTGGCGTCCAATGTCCCTTTAAGAGACCGCTGAGAAGACACCACTGCGGGTTTGGACCTGTTCAGAAACATAAAGCCCATTCTTCAGGTAGTACGGGATGTCTGGGTATTTTTCCTGGTTGATTTTGATGACCATAGGGGAGAGAGTGGAGGAGGAGGGGAGCCTCTGGATCCAGGTTGATTCCGTGAAGATGGGTTGTGGGATATAAATCCCAATTTCAGCAGGATCGATTCGCCTTTTTCTGATGGAGACCTTGAGAGATAACTTAAATTTAAACATAGCGCCTACTCAATAGGAGCTGGGTGCTACACTATTTTAATATTAAAAATCCTAGTAATTAAAACATATATTTAGCTTTTTTAAATGGCGTTTCAAGAGAATGTACTTATCTGCAGCAAATGACTGTGCATCAAAAATTTCAGTAACTTTAAAGTGGTAGTAAACCGTTGGGTGTTTTTAAAAAATTTTTTTTAAATATAATGTCATAATGTGCTAGTATCTGAAACTTACCTGAAAACTAAGCCTGCCAGTGACCTCTGAAGGGGCTCCCATCTTCACCCAGGTTCATGGACTTCGGCTTTGTGACTGGCCGGAGCCACGATGACGTCAATCCCGCACATGCACGTGGGAACCGCCGTTTATGGCATAGGACTCTGAAAGAACGTTCCTTCAGAGCACATGTGCCCGTGACGTCACCGGCTGCATCTACGGTAAATATCTTTTAAACGGTGCATGTTTAGGAGATATTTACAGTACCTATAGGTAAGCCCTATTATAGGCTTACCTATAGGTAAAATTCATGCATGATAGTTTACTCCCACTTTAATGCAGAACTCATGGAAATGTTTTTTTTTCCCCCATGGGTTAACTGCTCATTTTGTCTAGGGGTTAACACAGAGCTTATACTCATTCGATCCCTTGATCCTCAGGAAAACGGTGCTCCCTCATGTCCAGTGGTGGACAGGTTCCTGCCATCCTCACATCCAGAGCTGGTGGATGGGAGTGCTGATGTCTGCGACAAAATGAGCAGTTAACCCATGCACAACTCCGCTGCATGGGGAATTTTTTTCCCCCGGAGTTCTTCTTTAAATAAGTTAAAGTGAAACATCATCAAAGTCTTTACCAAGTGTAGCCAGAAGATAGCTACTGAAAGTGTTATGAATTGATTTTTTGGTAAAGGGTTGGCTCCCTCTGGTGACCACTGAACGTTATTAAAATGTTTATTTTCTAGGTTTAGAATTGAACTGTGGTGCATTGTGGGATGGTTAGTTTTATGAGGAAGTGACTCTATTGCCTTAAAGTCAGTTGAAGACTACAAAACCCACAATGCCACTGTGTTACCAGAATGCAAAGCGCTACCGCACAGCATGCTGGGCGGCCATATAAAAAGGACAAGCTAGGCCGTGGTTAGGCCTCTCTGGACACACCTTTCAACTGCCAGCAGGAGGTCTGCGCGAGTGACTGAGAGTTCAGGCTTGCGGCCTACAGCGGAGTGCCCGATCAATCGCCTCAGAGAGATCCCTGAAGGACGGTCCTGTCCCGCAGGACAGGTGGATCGGCTCGCACTTCATAGCATTTGAAGCTACTGGCTCATCAGCACCCGGAGGGCGGCCGCGCTGTGTATTGACGCCATCTTCTTTCCAGAGACATCCGCAAGGGGGTTCCGGACGGAGCATTCCAGTGGGCTGAGGAACCAGAGTGGTGAGAAGGCACTTGCCTACCAAGTAGCTGACTGAGATATCGAGAAGTGTTTCCTATTATCCAGACTGTGTTTGCTGACACCTGTAGTTCCACAGATAGAGATTCATTACAACTGAGTGTCTTGACAGCCGGATTGACAGAGTTAGTGGTTCTTTTACAAACACCTCTTATTCTCACAGTTATCATTCCTTTCACCTTTGGATTACAATTAACTGCACCAACAGAGCTAGCTTGAAGAAGGACTGAGACATATTGGAACAGCCATCATTTTGATTATTCTTCAAGTTCGCCATATATTGTCACAGTTACACTGGACTGTCCTCTAGAGGGAGCCATTTAGTAACATAAGCTTTCAGCACTTGATGTAATTGTTTGCACTGTTCTTGTTGCTTTGTCAATTTGGTGTGTGTGTTTGGGCCTAGGTGGAGAAGGATCCCAATACTGGTGTTATGGTGTTGGGGATTTTCTCCACTGCACACCTACTCACATCTACTTTCCTTGTATGGTAATTGAGTATAGTGAGTGAACAAAATTTCATAGATTGTGTTGCTTTGCCTTTCTTTTGCAGAAATCTGTGATCTGTCATTTATGTTTGCAGAATAACTGTTTTATTCTTGTCTAGTAAACATTCTTTAAGTGGTTAAGTACATCTGCCTAAGAGTATTACTGTTTACTATGAGTCAATCAAAGATGGAACCAAAGGTGTCAGAGGTAAGAGATAATCTGCAGAGTCGGGATAGCCTATGGGGTATAGAGTCAATCAGCAGCCTCCATGGGGGTACCACTACACAAGTAACTACAAACCTGTTAGTTTAAAGGCTTTGTAAAGGTAATAAAAAATAAAAAAAATAACAAACATGTCTATGCTTACCTACTCAGCCGGAAACCTTCTCTTTTTGTTTCCCCCGGTGCTTCTGGCCTCTCCCCTCTGTCCAAGCCCCCCATGGGAAGTGGCTTCCCATGGGGGCACTCGTGCGTGCTTGCACCCCGAGTCCCTCTGCTTTGTCCATTGACACAGACAAAGGGACTCGGCCCCGCCAGCCGCTCCGTAGTCACTGGCTTTGATTGACAGCACTTGGAGCCAATGGCTCCCGGTACCCCAGCAAAGCCAGCGAGACCCGGAAGTGAGGGAAGAAATGATCTGCCGACGTGCACGGCGCTGGATCGAAAGGGGTCTCAGGAAAATAAAGGGGGCTGGGGGGCGATAAAGCAATATAGTAATGGGTATAAGCGTGGGGGGTGGAGGGCCGGCTGGAGGAACAACAGCCCCCGGGAGCTGAGGTGGATTGGCCCCACCATGCAAGCTGGAAATATTCTGTCCGGCCCCCGCCCTCCATGCCTATACCCACAGTCATAGGCATACCTGTAAGTAACCCTGGGAATTGTCATTGCTCTATTTCTCCCTCCTTCCCCATACATAGATTCAATATACCAATCTACCCTAAATCCTATTGCTTTAATATTTATAGACTTCTACCTCATACCTGCCCCTGAAGAGTGGCAGTAGCCACGAAACGCGTTGAGCCAATAAGATGCCCCCTCGCATACATACTGCTACTGCACCACCAACTACCTCGTACATCGATTGGAATTCACCAACCAATCATGGTCATAACTACTATGTAGATACAATTTAAGGAAGTTGGTTTTGTATAATGTTTACAAAATGTACCAAATATGCCTACTGCGAGCCAATAAACGGCCTTTTGCATATTTATGGTAATACCATTACTACCAACCATTTCCTATACCAAGTGGACTGTGCCAGCTTATTAAAGTCCTACTCTTTTATCATGGAGACACGCTTCAATGAATTGGCCCCCTTTTTACTGTTTTTATATATGAACCGAACATGTTATCACATTATACCATTAATTGTTATAATTTATGTACTATTCAATCTTTGACTACTACACTAGGTATGCTATGTCATCATTGTTTTTGTTATATTCTTTATGCAATTAAAATACTGACTGCCATTTGCTGTCATGCAATGCTCTCATGTAATGTCTTTGGTTCTATCAGACTAGATACCTGCCATATTCAATTGTTTTGTGTTATCTCCTGGGATACATGTTTCATTTAAAGTCTCACCCTTGTCTTTTTCTGTACCCCCAAGAGCTAGTTCTGGCCAGCTCAGTAGATAGTTTTAACAAAGGCCTGGATTTATTCCTAAATGCACAAAATATAACTGGATACTAATATTTATAGGCAAAGTTCATACAGGAAAAATCCAATTGCCTCTTGGAGGATTAGAAAAGGATTTTTTCCCCTGCTGTAGCAAATTGGATCACGCTTTATTGTTTTTTTTTCGCCTTCTTCTGGATCAACTGTGGATATAGGATTGTGTACATGGAGGTTCTGGATTTGTGTGTGGGGTTTTTGTTCTCAGTGGGTGGAACTGGATGGACTTGTATATTTTTCTAACCAGACAAACTATGTAACTATGATACAAATTTGAGTGCTGTCACTGCTGACTTATTTTAAAGGTACCTAGCTCTCTGGCTGCTATACTCACCCTCCTGCTTCACTTAGCCTCTGACCACCTTATTTAGTGAGGCAAAGAAGTTGTAAATTACAGAGCCCATATTTCCACCTTGAAGGTTCACTTCAAGTTGAAGATCAGGTAAATTTCGAAGAGCACGTTGTAGTATCTTAACGTTGGTGTTTAATTAATTGGATTAATGTATCTCACTGGTTCATGACTTGACATGACATGGTGGCTGGCATTCTGGCTCCCTATTTCTAACTAAATAGAACAGGGATACAGTCCTTAAGAAGCATTACATAACTCTGGGATACTGTCTCCTTGTAAAAACTCTTGCCATGCTACCTACTTGAACTCATGTTGGAAACATGTGATGCTTAAGGAAAACGTGCATTTTGCCACGTGGCTATCCTTCTGCTACTCTGGGGTCATATGAACACTGTGCATTATATGATTTTCTTAAAGTAAAATCTGTTATTGCTTTCATCGCCCTGGCCTTAGTGTGGTGTTGAAATCGATGTTGGATTTTTTCTATAACACAACAAACACAAAAGCATATAAAACAAAGAAAAAAAAACGTGTGTCTAAGGGTGGCCATACTGTACATGTATATGTAGCGCCCTACTCCTGTTGGGTAGACGCTGTATGTTAAATTTAGTTGTCTGAGCTGTAGTTCAGCTCAGAAAGAATTATGTAAATTACTGGCTCTGTTTCAGTCTAGCTGGGCTGCGTGGTGTCACTGTCACCACGGGTCAGGTTTGGAAATGCAGCAGGCTAGGTGTATTGGTTATTCCTTTCCCAGAAGTGGCTCAGGGGGCGTGGTCAACCCGCTCTGCATTCTGGTGGCGGGGTACTTAAAGAGGAAGTAAACCCTCTGACATTTTTCCTGAAAAAAAAACCCCCTGCAAGAAAAAGGCATAAAGAGCTAGTATGCTATGCATACTAGCTCATTATGTGGCACTTACCTGAAATCGAAGCCCCCGAAGTCCTCTTCTTTCCCCTCCGCCGCCATGTCCCCTCTGAGCTTCTTCCTGTTATCGCCGCTCCGGCGCTGTGATTGGCCGGAGCGACGATGACGTCACACGCATGCGCGTGGGGGCCGCCATTCGCCTATTCATAAAACCAGCATGTCCCATTCATTATGCAGGGACGCTCAGTGCGCTCATGCGCCGTAGTCATCGGTGCAGTGTTATCTGCAAATATCTCCTTATCCATGTAGGTTAAGGAGATATTTCATGCACCTACAGGTAAGCCTTAATCTAGGCTTACCTGTAGGTGCAAGTTGTCAAAGTGGGTTTACAACCACTTTAAGAGGCAGAGACCGCTCTATCGGGGTTTGTTGCCAGGGGTAGTTGCCAGATCCTGACCTGAGGGCCCTCCTGGCCTCAGGGATGTGCGAGCCATTTTCGGCCTCGGGGCCTGCTGGTCTGAGGCTCTGCAACTGAGAAGTAGGCCCAGGCGTTGCTGGGGCCTACTAGTCCAGGGATTGTCCTACACGGTCTTGCCTGCCGGAACAATTGGGGACTCAATTGAAGGACGCATCCTGGCCAGTTGCCTCACGGTGCTGCCGGACGGCTGAAAGATTCTGGCACCGTGAGCTGTGTACTTCTGAAGGAACTTTTTGCAAAGTGTCACTGTGGTTACACGATCTTGTGGCGGAAGGTTGTGGAACGACGCAACGGCACTCATCAAGTCTGTGGCAGAGACTTTAAGCGAGCTTCGCACCAGTTGTTAGACCGGTGAGAGTAGGCCTATCCGGTGGTTGCTGAATCCAGCGTGGAACTGTTTTGTCCTCTGGATCTGAGATTGTGCCTGTGATCCGCAAAGTAAAGTACCTGAAATTCCCCTATCCCTCTATCCCTCTGTTGGAACTGGTAAAATAAAGCCTTGAAGAAAACGTATCCAAGTGTTGGTGTGAACATTTATAAAAGCTCTTCAAGGAGGATCCCTGACACGAGTGCGGTGAACAGAAAAGGTAACGGTAGGCCCAAAACTTTAAACCAGCAGCTCCTACAGGGGTAGTGCTACATATAGAATATCGTCTTTTTGCACAGTGAACGACTATTCATCGCTCAAAAGTGAATTGTCCACTAACTGATAGAATAAACTTGTGTCCATGATCGAAAGTGATCAGTCGATAACAATAATAATATATATAATTTTTTCGAATGATTATCAAAAACGAGGGTATGGACGTTTGTGACCCTGGAAACACAAACCCACGTAAATGTATTTATGTCTCTATTAATACATATATTTTATATATTGTAATTCTGGTAATATATAGAGTGAGTGAGTAACTTGTATAGCGCTACAAATGCGAACTAAATCGCCTCAAGGTCCTTTTTACATCCAGTGTCGTCCTGATCCTTCAGAAGAGGTGGGTCTTCAGTTTTTTCCTGAAGGCCCGATGGTTTTCTTCCATGCGGATGTTCGTGGGTAGAGCATTCCATAGCCGTGGTCCTTGGACTGCAAATCTTCATTCTCCTTTAGATTTGTAGCGGGTCTTGGGGATGTGGAGGTGGTTTTGGTTAGTTGATCGGAGGGAGCGATAAGGGGTGTAGTGTTTTATTTTCTTGCCTAAGTATTGAGGAGCGTTTCCTTGTGTGCATTTGTGAGTGAGGCAGAGGGTCTTGAATGTGACAAGATCCTTTACGGCTAGCCAATGGAGGGTCCTCAGGGACAGGGTGATTTATTCCCAGGGTTTTTTTCCCGTTACCAGTCTGGCTGCTGTGTTCTGGACGACGGAATCTGGTATTTGGGTAGTCCTAGGTAGAGGGAGTTATTATTGTTCCAACTACTACAGCTGTGTCCTCTTTCGGGATGAAGGGGATGAGTCTACACAGCAGGCGGAGAAGATAGTGAGATCCGCTGACTACTGATCCAAATTGTGCGTCCATAGTCATGTCTGAGTCAAAGATGACTCCGAGGCTTTTGACTTTGGTGCTTGGGGTGATGGTTTGTCCAAGGATGGTGGGTGGTGTGTATGTAGTCCTAGAGTTTTTTTTTTCGGTTTGCGTGGAGAAAGAGAAGTTCTGTTTTGGATCCATTAAGTTTGAGGGAGCTCTCCGTCATCCAATTATCGATCAATGTGAGGCACTTTTCTAGTCCGTTATATTGGTCTTTTTTGTTGGTGATGCGAAAGTAAAGTTGAGTGTCATCAGCGTAGGAGTGATAGAGCAGATCCTGTTTGCTGATGATTTTGAGGAGTGGGCGGAGGTAGATGTTGAAGAGCACGGGCGACAGGGGTGATCCTTGAAGGACTCCGCATTTAATTGTGCGTGCTTCCGAAGTGAAGGCTCCTAGTTTCACTGTCTGGGATCGATTTTCTAGGAAGGATGCGAACCAGGGTAGATCAGAGTCTGCAACTCCGGCTACTTCTGTGAGACGAGTGAGCAGAGTCTTGTGGTCTACTGTGTCGAAAGCTGCGCTGAGGTCCAGCAGCACTAGGAGACACGATTCTCCGTCATCTGCTGCTTCGAGGGCGTCATCCCATATTTTGAGAAGTGCCGTTTCTGTCTCGTGGCCTGGGCGGAAACCCGATTGTAGTGGGTCCAGGAGTTTGTGGGTGTCCAAATGGAGTTGTAGCTGTTGTACTACTGCTTTCTCAATGATCTTGGAGAAGGTGTTAACGCTTGTTACCGGTCTGCGGTAGTTTGGGTCTTTGGGGTCGAGGTTGGGTTTCTTTAGGAGGGGTTTGATTATGCCTTGCTTGAGGGAAATCGGAACAATACCTTCTTTGAACGATTGATTTATGAGGTGTGTTATGGTGGGTGCCAAGATATCGGTACATTCTTTCAGAAGTTTTGTAGAAATAATGTCATTTGGTGATGTGCTGTCTCGGAGGCTTCTGATGGTGTCGATGGTGATTGGGACCAGAGTACATTTCGTTGATTGTAGAAAATGTATATGGCTTTTTTCTTCTTGCTTTGGCAGAGTGAGGTTGTTTGTTTTTTTCTGCTGGTGCTGAATTACTTCACGAATGTTTTCTATTTTGTCAATAAAAAAATCTGATAGTTCATTGCAGAATTCTTGTATTTCGTTTGCTGGAGGCTCTAGGCAGGTGGGGTTCATAGTCTGAGCGACTAGTTTGAAAAGTTCGCAGGGACGGTTTAGGACTTTTGAGATGGTGTTAGAGAAGTGTTCTTTTTTTGCTTTGAAGATTGCTTTGTGGTATTTCTTGGTGAGTACTTTGTAGTTTGTGTGGTTTTCCTTTGTTGAGTTTCTTCTACAGGCTCCTTCAGCTCTTGTTTCAGTAATGTAAGAGCGTCATTGAACCAGCCCGAATTATTTTTGCGGATGAGTGCTCTGCGTCTTGGAGCGACTGTGTCTGATGTCTGTAGTAATGCTTTGTTAAGGGAGTTGAGTGTTTCTTCCATTGAGTGGTTTTGATTTAGCATTGCTATTTTGTTCGATAGTGTGGTTTTGAAGAGTTGCGAGTGTAGTTTCTTCTGTGATCTTGTCCAGTGTGTTGTTATTGAGTGTGTAGGTTTTTGGAAGATGGTGTTGGTAGTTATTTTAAATTTGATGGCGTGGTGGTCCGTCCATGGTAAAGGCGTGTTGTCCAGTGTGTTGTTTGAAGATGAGATCGAGAGTGTGACCCGAAACATGCGTGGGAGCATTTATCAGTTGCTGCAGACCTAGTTCTTCCAGTTGGTCGATGCAGGCGGTGGCAATTGTGTCCTGGGTGGAGTTAGCCCAGAGGTTGAAGTCCCTGAGTAGCAGGAGGTTTTTGGTTTTCAAGGTGTATGTAGAGATGAATTCGGTGAAAGGTGTGAGGAGGTGTGTCTTTGGTCCCGGTGGTCTGTAGCATAGCAGTATGTGGACGGTGTCCTGGGGTGTTTGAAGTTGCAGAGTGAGTGTTTCCATGAAAGGCAATGAGTTCTGTAGAGTTGGTTTGGTGAGAGAGAGGTGAGATTTGTAGATCACTGCTAGGCCTCCTCCTCTTTGCCCTATTCTATGCTCAGTTAGGATGCAGTAGTTCTCAGGCACTAATTCTGCTAGAATGGTGTTACAGTCAGGTGTTAGCCAGCTTTCCGTGATAAAGAGGCAATCTGTGTTGTGTTGAGTGATGAAGTCATGAATTTCCTGTCTGTGCTTGACTGCGGATCTGGTGTTGATCAGGGCGCATGATAGGTGTTGTAGTTGAGGTCGTGCAATCCTGTTTTTGGCGGTCGATTGCCGATTGATTCTTAGAAGTTGTTCTTTTCATAATATTTTTTGGATGGAGGTTGGTAGTGTTGAGGCGGTATTCATTAGGCTTCGGAGGGTGTCAGCTGAGTATTTAATGTTGAACATGGTGGGAAAATGCTGATGGTGATGGGATGATGAGATGATGATGAAGATGATGATGAAGATGATGATGAGATGGTGATGTCGATGACAATGACGAAACAGATGATGCTGGCGCTGACGATGATGATGACGATGAGAAATGAGATGAGATGATGCTGAGGTGTGCTGATGATGATGATTGAATTTGGTGTTGATGTTGATGAAGCTGATATGTCGATGATGAGATGAAGATGATGAAATGATGATGATGATGAAGATGATGCTGACGATAGGATGATGATGATGATGATGATGCGATGATGATGATGATGTCCAATCTACCCCCCCCAGTTGATCCAGAGGAAGGCGAAAAACCCCAGCTGAGCACGATCCAATTTGCTACAGCAGGGGAAAAAATTCCTTCCTGATCCCCCGAGAGGCAATTGGGTTTACCCTGGATCAACTTCCTATAATTGATTTGTACCCGGTATACTTACCTAGTTTGTCAGGTTAGAAAAGACAACAAATCCAGAATGAGAAGCCGATGATAATGCTGAGATGACGACGATGACAGTGAGGGTGATAAGGGGGAGGAGGGGGTGGAAAAAGGAGGAAGCGGGAGGAGGAGGAGGAGAAGGAGGAAGAGGAGAAGGAGGAGGAGAAGGGAGGAGGAGGAGTGGGGGGAGGTAAGGGTAACGAGACTGAGATGATCTGATGAGTTAATTGAGATGAGATGCTGATGATGATGATGAAGATGCGGCTGGAGATGATAAGCTGATGAGGATGAGGATGGTGAGGATGATGATGGTGAGCCGGTGCGATGAGCTGATGAGATTGAGATGGTGAAGAGATGACGATGATGACGAGGATGAGGTTGAGGCTAATGAGAATGATGAGGATGAGGATGAGGACGAGGATGAGGGGGATGAGGATGATGATGATGATGATGTTTGAAGAGTTGAAGGTTTTTTTGGATGTCAGGGTACTAGTAGTGAGAGCGCCCGGGTTTAGCAAGATGGCCGCTTCTTACCAGGCCCGATCCCTAGATCGTCCTTCAGGCTGACTATTGTGAGTGGCCCGGTGGGGGTTTACGGGCAGTTGGCCGGTAACAGGTGAGTCCTGTGGTTTTTATCCGGCGGAATGACTTAGGGGGGTCGGGAGAAGGTACTGAGGCCGAGGCTGGGCTGACCAAGTAGGCCTCCGCCGACTGTATACACATATACACAGATATCAGACTTTGTTTTCGGACATACATCTCATGATAGTGTGTAGGAACAAGCATAGTTCAAGAACGCACATCCTTTCGTTCACAGATCTTTCTTCTGGTTCACCTATATTTCAAGGATATGTGCAATACAAGACAGAGGATTTTTTTCATTTCAAATATAACAAACGCTTTGGTTGAAAAGGTAAGTTTTCGCTTTTCATCCATCGACATTAGCCAGGCCTATTGTCCAAATCTACTCTAAAGTTAGGTTCAATAACGGCACGAATGTCAAACGATCTTTCTGAAAACTACCAGTTTTGGACGAAATTCTATGCGCGTATGGCCATCATTAGGGAGCATATTTTTAACCACAGGCTAAGCTCAAACCACCAAAATTAGTATCACTCTAGGGGGAGGCTATACAGTGCTCACCAGCTCCATGGGTGACCAGACCCCCAATGGTATCCTTCTATTCTCTCACTGAAAGCACCGCAAACATTCAGGACACTCCCCTGAAGTCTGTTTTTTATTTAGTCAGCCTTATTACAAAAATAGCATGGCTTACAATGCAGAGTTTTTACAGCTGGACACAATACACCCTTGTTTGGGCAGATAATCTAATGGATTCTATCCATCCTTCTATCCATATGTTTTAAGCAGAACTACACTGCATCTGAGCACAGAAAACCTTTTTTATTTTTAATATTCAAAGCAAACTCCACCATCCATCTATGTCTCCATGCTTTATTTAGCTGAGAAATCACACCCACCTAGCATTTCTGGCTGTGGCCATTTTGAGTATGGGCAGATGATTCATGTAGTACTTACTTCCTGGAATCCATCTGCCTTTTTCTCAGCATGCAGACAGGAGGGTGTGCTTAGCTGAGAAACCCACTCCTCTCCTCTTGAAGTCTCCTTGGGTTTATGATATAATTTGCCTAGGCCTGGAAATCAGGAAGTAACGTAAAGGGGTTGTAAAGGCATACGTTTTTTTATCTTAATGCATTCTATGTGTAGCGGGGTCTCCGTTGAGGCCCCATGGACTACGTTACCCAGAACCCTGTTTGGCACCCAGGGTGCATTGGGCTGCCGCAGAGACTCATGGGTGGGGTATAAAAGGGGAGGGAGAGGCTAAGCCCGGCCTCTTTGGACACCGCGCGGCTGGCAAGAGGACTTTCTGTGCGGACCTGCTGCGAGTGTAGGGCCCGAAGCCTGGGCCTTGCACACTTCCAGAGAGCCTTCCACCTTGCTGCGGAGCCTGTGCGGCTGCAGATATCTACCTGCTTCGCGGACGTCAGTGGACCGGAGATCAGGCGGTGGCAGATCCTGTGTGTGTGGACACAGTGGTGGGAGTCCCGATCCCAGTCCGGAGGGGTGAGAGAGCATCTACTCACAATTATAACCGAGTACTTTATTAGGCCTATTGACTGTCTTGGCCCTCGGGTTACACTTTCCCTTTTCTCCTGTCAGGAGACTAGTTGGAGGACTGAGTTACATAGTCTCCGGGGAGTTGTCTCATTACCTTAGACCTTGTTGGATTACAAATATTGTTCCTGTATGTGCACCACTGATCATCTGGCATGCAAAGATTCCTTCTCTAGAGACTGAGCTTTAACTGAGCCAGGCCTGACTGGGAGTTGATGGTACTGTTGGGTGCCATATTGCTAACGGGGACTCAAGCTATATGTTAGTGTGTGTTAGAACTAATTGCGCACTATAATTAACTAGTGTTAGTATTACTGCAGGGCTCTGCATGGATGTGTTATATGTGCTGTTGATTGTTAACCCCTTTTATCTACAAGTAAACCGTTTACATTTTTATCAAATCTGGTACTGGAGTCTATACATATATATATATCTTATCACTAGAAGAAAGGTATTGTGGATTGTGCATAAACTGGTATAGAGCTATATAGAAATACCAACCCCTAGACTAGCTGTGCCAGAGAAGGGCTGAGTAGATTGCCGGGGGTAGTCTGTGCTGTGTAGAGGGCCCAAAAGCAAACCAGCGGCTCCCTTAGTTTGGGGGTATCGCTACATATGCATTAACCACTTGCCGACCGCCGCACGATGATGTACGTCGTCAGAATGGCACGGGCAGGCACATTGGCGTACAGGTATGTCCCTTTAAATTTGCCGCCCAGCGGGCGCGCGCGCGCCTGCCGCGTGCCTGCCGCGTGCCTTGTGAGTGTGGCCGCGGGTCCTGGGAATTCGATGTTCCCGGGCGGCCCGCGATTGCGGTCGGCAAGGGCAGAACAGGGGGATGCCTTTGTAAACAAGGCATTCCCCTATTCTGCCTAGTGACACTGTCACTGATGACCGTTCCCCGTGATCGGGAACGGTCATCAGTGATGTGTAACGTGTAGCCACGCCCCCTAACAGTAAGAATCACTCCCTAGTACTGACTTAACCCCTGCAGCGCCACCTAGTGGTTAACTCTTTCGCTGCCAGTGTAATTTTTACAGTAATCAGTGCATTTTTATAGCACTAATCGCTGTAAAAATGACAATGGTCCCAAAATGGTGTCAAAAGTGTCCGATGTGTCCGCCATAATGTCGCAGTCATGATAAAAATCGCTGATCGCCGCCATAACTAGTAAAAAAAAAATATTAATAAAAATGCCATAAAACAGTCCCCTATTTTGTAGAAGCTATAACTTTGGCGCAAACCAATCAATAAACGCTTTTTGCGTTTTTTTTTAACCAAAAATATGTAGAAGAACATGTATCGAACTAAAATGTGGAAAAAAAAAGTTTTTTTATATATTTTTTGGGGATATTTATTATAGCAAAAAGTAAAAAATATTGATTTTTTTTTCAAAATTGTCGCTCTTTTTTTGTTTATAGCGCAAAAAATAAAAACCACAGAGGTGATCAAATACCACCAAAAGAAACTCTATTTGTGGGGAAAAAAGGACGTCAATTTTGTTTGGGAGCCACGTCGCACGACCGCGCATTTGTCAGTTAAAGCGACGCAGTGCCGAATCGCAAAAATTGGCCTGGTCTTTGCCCACCAAAATGGTCCGGGGCTGAAGCGGTTAAGATAAAAAGCCTTCTGTGTGCAGCAGCCCCCCTAATACTTACCTGAGGTCCTTCTAGCTCCAGCGATGTTGTAGGAATGTCTCCACCATCCGGGACTCCCCTAGTCATTGGCTGAGTCAGCAGCGTGGCACCATTTGCTTCTACTGCTGTCAATCAAAGTCAGTCAGCCAATGAGAATAAAAAAAGGGGGCAGGGCTGGGCCGCAGCTCTGTGTCTGAATTGACACAGGGAGTGGTGACTCGGCTCAGGTTCCCCCAATCAGCTTGCTGTGGGGGCACCAAAAAGGAGGGAGGGGCCAGGAGAGCCGAAGAGGGACCCGAGAAGAGGAGGATTTGGGCTGCTCTGTGCAAATCCACTGCAACAGAGCAGGTAAGTTTAACATGTTTGTTATTTTAAAAAAAAAATAGACTTTACAATCACTTTAAGTTCTAAATGTGTCTTGTGTTTAGGTGTGTTTAGATGTGTTTACACGCATTTAAGTGCATCGGGCATTCTTTCTGCGCAAATGGTCCTCTCCTGAACTAGATTTTGGTGCGCTCAGATTTCTGCCCCTAAACGCCCCTGCCTCTAAACTCCTCTAAAAGCCCGTGTGTGCATGGACAACATGGACTAGCATAAAGGGACATTTAGGGAAAGAAAAAAAAAGTCAAACGCCTGTAAAATGGGCATTTGACAGCTGCAGTGTGCATGAAGCCTAATCAAATATTTGTTATGCGAATGCCACAAATATATAAAATGAGATGCATATGTTACAATCCTACATACAGCGTTGTGTAATAATTAATTTAAAGTATGGGGAACACAAGATATGCTAACTCTTAATATACAGCAACTCCCAAAAATGTATAGAACAGGATACAGTGTATTATCCCCTATCTTGGATATGTAATATATAATATAATATGGCTCTATATAAGAAAGGTGGCATAAGTGTGTTAACTCATAAAGGGCAAGTGGAAAAAGAAACAGAATAAATATCCAATATCAATTGTGGTCTGTGTTACGGTTTTGAACCGCCCGCCTGGTAATTTGGACATGTACTGTATATCTTTTGTAGCCCCAACGAATCCCCCAGCGCCGGGGGCCACAAAATATATATATGCTGGCTGCCTTGGAGGGGACAGGCAGGGGGCAGGATGGGTGCCGTACATACAGGAGAATTTCCTGTTTACACAGCGGCCTCTGTAAAAGGAAGTCCTGTCTCCTGCACTGCCATTGGATGACTGTTCTGTCCATCATAGGATGCGGGACTTTGTATTAAAGAGGCCACCAAGAAAACAGGAGTTTCTCCTGTATGTAATCTGTTGGCGTTCGTCCTGCCCCCCTCCCTGTCTCCTCCGGGGTTTCAGATGGGCATGAATCAGGCTGCACTGATGGCAATGGCGAGTCTGCGTTCATGTCAATGGGGTGCTGCATTCATGGCAATGGGGGTGCTGCATTCATGGCAAAGGTGAGTCTGCATTCAAGGCAACAATAAGGCTGCATTCATGGCAATGGTGGGGCTGCATTCATGGCAATTAGAGGTGCTGCATTCATGGCAATGTGGGTGCTGCATTCATGGCAATGTGGGTGCTGCATTCATGGCAATGTGGGTCCTGCATTCATGGCAATGGTGGTGCTGCATTCATGGCAATGGTGGGGCTGCATTCATGGCAATGGTGGGTCTGCATTCATGGCAATGGTGAGTCTGCATTCATGGCAATGGCGGGGCTGCATTCATGGCAATGGCAGGGCTGCATTCATGGCAATGGTGAGTCTGCATTCATGGCAATGGTGAGTCTGCATTCATGGCAATGGCGGGGCTGCATTCATGGCAATGGCGGGGCTGCATTCACGGCAATGGCGGGGCTGCATTCACGGCAGTGGTGGGGCTGCATTTATGGCAGTGGTGAGGCTGCATTCATGGCAGTGGTGGGGCTGCATTTATGGCAGTGGTGAGGCTGCATTCATGGCAGTGGTGGGGCTGCATTCATGGCAGTGGTGGGGCTGCATTGATGGCAGTGGTGGGGCTGCATTCATGGTAATGATGGGGCTGCA
This sequence comes from Rana muscosa, assembly GCA_029206835.1. NCBI lineage: Eukaryota > Metazoa > Chordata > Amphibia > Anura > Ranidae > Rana > Rana muscosa. The sequence goes on along the minus strand of CM055117.1, from coordinate 631,079,177 downwards.
TTCATGGCAATGTGGGTGCTGCATTCATGGCAATGTGGGTGCTGCATTCATGGCAATGTGGGTCCTGCATTCATGGCAATGGTGGTGCTGCATTCATGGCAATGGTGGGGCTGCATTCATGGCAATGGTGGGTCTGCATTCATGGCAATGGTGAGTCTGCATTCATGGCAATGGTGAGTCTGCATTCATGGCAATGGTGGGGCTGCATTCATGGCAATGGCGGGGCTGCATTCATGGCAATGGCGAGTCTGCATTCATGGCAATGGTGAGTCTGAATTCATGGCAATGGCGGGGCTGCATTCATGGCAATGGCGGGGCTGCATTCATGGCAATGGCGGGGCTGCATTCATGGCAATGGCGGGGATGCATTCATGGCAATGGCGGGGCTGCATTCATGGCAATGGCGGGGCTGCATTCATGGCAGTGGTGGGGCTGCATTTATGGCAGTGGTGAGGCTGCATTCATGGCAGTGGTGGGGCTGCATTCATGGCAGTGGTGGGGCTGCATTGATGGCAGTGGTGGGGCTGCATTCATGGTAATGATGGGGCTGCATTCATGGCACTTGTGAGGCTGCAGATGGGCACTGATTAGGCTCCATTGATGGGCACTGACCCTTATTTTACTTTACAGTTCTTTATTTAAAATTACTTTTTTTTTTCGTAAAACTTCCCTCTTAAAGTGAAGGTGCGTGTTATACACCGATAAATACGGTGTATCCAAATAACACGCCTGAGCTCACCTCTTCACCACACACAGCCACAAAGGCAAGATAATTCTTGTTGGGCAGTGTATTAGTGCTCGGACGAACACAGTTAGACCAAATTTTACTGGTTCAAAGAATGTCAGGCAAAATGGTTGGCCCTCACGCATGTTCACTTCATCAAATCTGGCCCTCTTTGAAAAATGTTTGGACACCCCTGACATAGAGCATCAGTATAAAAAGGCTAAATCAGAAAATATATACCAATAAAACATGCTTAAAGTAAAAACAACAACCTGGGTGGACAGAAAAGCAATGATAAGAATGCTAGGTGGACCTTAAAGTGATTGTAAAGTCTTTTTTTTCCTATTAAAATAACAAACATGTTATACTTACCTGCTTTCGGTAGTGGTTTTGCACAGAGCAGCCCAGATACTCCTCTTCTCAGGTCCCTGGCTTGAGCTCCTGGCCCCTCCCACCTGTTGAGTGCCCCCACAACAAGCAGCTTGCTTTGGGGGCAGCTGAGCCGAGCTGCAGCTCCGTGTATCCATTCAGACATGGAACTGCAGTTTGGCCTGCCCCTTCTCTCTCCTAAATGGCTAACTGAGTTTGATTGACAGCAGGGGGAGCCAATGGAGGGAGAGTCCCGAACGGCCGAGGTACTCATGGACATCGCTTAATAGAGAGGGGGCTTAGGTAAGTATTAGGGGGGCTGGTGAGGGCTGCTACACACAGAAGGTTTTTTATCTTAATGTATAGAATGCATTAAGACAAAAAACCTTATGACTTTACAATCACTTTAATTCAACAAGCAGTGGCATGTGATAAGCTAGCCATAGAAAGTCAAATATTTTTCAGAATTCTTCATATAAGTACATATACAAAGGAATTAGTCTGCTAATGGATTGTAAGTGAACTGGTCTTAAAAAATGGGAGGGGAGGAGGGGAATTGTAAAAGAAGGCTTGACAGCAGAAAAATGGCTGTAGCACATCACCGTCAAGTAGTAGGGAGCTATGCCCTTTATTTGATGTAAAGTTAACGTAAAAATAAGGATGACCAATATTATGGCAGATATATAGATAAAGGAGGAATAAACAAAAATAAGCACAAAGTATGCCTTGTCTGACAGCGGCCAGCGTTGTTGTTCCTTGAGGAGCCTGAGTTCCTTCTTGAACCTGGCTAATAGGGATGAGCTTCGCGTTCGCGTTGAACACACGTTCGACTCGAACATCGGCCGTTCGATCATTCGACGAAGAACGAACTTTATGGTCCGTTCGTGCTAAATTCGTGTTGCGCCACACGGCCCATAATTCACTGCGGCATCGCAGTGCATTGCTGGTTGATGAATGGCCAAGCATGCACTATGACCCACATGCTTGGCCAATCACAGCGCGGAAAAAACGGAGAGCCGTAATCGGCCAAAGCCAGGGTGGCTTTGGCCAATTATGGTCTAGGGGGTTTAGTACACGCCCCACACTATATAAGGCCCCCTGGAAGTCGGCCTTGTGTAGTGTGTTGGCGTTTGTGAAAGAGGCAGTTTCAGAGAGATAGACAGTGTCATTTATATTGAGTTAGATAGAGCAGGCAGGCGAGTCAGTTAGCTGCAGTTACAGTGTGTAGAGGATATATATGCATCCTAGGTGTAGTATATATATTTATACACTGTATTGAGTTTAGATAGATCCGTTCCTGTTAGTCTCTATACTGTGACAGGCAGGCAGGTGATTGTGCTAGCTGCAGACAGTCAGGCCCCTTTCACACTGGGGCGGTTTGCAGGCGCTATTGTGCTAAAAATAGCGCCTGCAAACCGAGCCTAAACAGCGGCTGCTGTCTCTCCAATGTGAAAGCCCGAGGGCTTTCACACTGGAGTGGTGCGCTAACAGGATGTGAAAAAAAGTCCTGCTAGCCGCATCTTTGGAGCGGTGAGAGGAGCGGTGTGTTTACCGCTCCTACACCACTCCTTCCCATTGAAAGCAATAGGAAACCGCGGTAATACCGCCGGCAATGCGCCTCTACAGAGGCGCATTGCCGGCGGTATTAACCCTTTTTCGGACGCTAGCGGCCGAATACCTCCGCAATTCCGACGGTATAGTGCCGCTAAAAATAGCGGCGCTATAGCGCCACTGCACCCACCGCCCCAGTGTGAAACCAGCCTCAGTGTTTCACCGTTGGAATTGCGGAGGTATTCAGCCGCTAGCGGTGCGGTTTTAACCCCCGCTAGCGGCCGAAAAAGGGTTAATACCGCCGGCAATGTGCCTCTGTAGAGGCGCATTGCCGGCGGTATTACCGCGGTTTCCCATTGCTTTCAATGGGAAGGAGTGGTGTAGGAGCGGTAAACACACCGCTCCTCTCACCGCTCCAAAGATGCGGCTAGCAGGACTTTTTTTCATGTCCTGTTAGCGCACCGCTCCAGTGTGAAAGCCCTCGGGCTTTCACATTGGAGAGACAGCAGCCGCTGTTTAGGCTCGGTTTGCAGGCGCTATTTTTAGCACAATAGCGCCTGCAAACCGCCACAGTGTGAAAGGGGCCTTAGTGTACTACTGTGTCCTTTGCATAGCGATCACCTAAAGCTCACCTGGATACAGTTATTCTCTATACTGTGACAGGCAGGCCGGTGATTGTGCTAGCTGCAGACAGTCAGTGTTTCACTTAGTGTACTACTGTGTGCTTTGCATAGCATTCACCTAAAGCCTACATTTTTGATGCAATACTTTGCAACAGGGCTCATTGCTGCGTTCTAAGTACACTATCTGTGAGTAGGGTGACCACATCTCCAAACTGCCATTCAGGGACACCATCCCCCCCAAAAAAAATATGATTTTTGACATTTTTTTTGCCGATTTTTGGGGAAGGGGCGTATGAAATCAGCGGACCCGTGTGCAAGATCAAAAGTGGGCCCTAGGCATCAACAGGAAAAACAATATAGCGTGCAAAGCGGGTCGTGGTGAACGGTGGACATGTCTTAAATTGCGCTAAATATTGGCTTAAAGGGGGTGTTGTTAAAGAGAGTCTGAGATGACTTGTATAGTGCAGAATGTGGTAATGTTAAATAGGGAATGCAGAGTGTATGGTGGTGAGTGGTATGTACAGGAGAGGAGTGCGGAGTGTAGGGGGGGGGGTAATATGTACAGGAGAGGAGTGTGGAGTGTATGGGGGGGTAATATGTACAGGAGAGGAGTACAGAGTGTATGGGGGGTAATATGTACAAGAGAGGAGTGTGGAGTGTATGGGGGGGGGGTAATATGTACAGGAGAGGAGTGCGGAGTGTATGGCGGGGGGTAATATGTACAGGAGAGGAGTGTGGAGTGTATGGCGGGGGGTAATATGTACAGGAGATGAGTACGGAGTGTATGGGGGGGTAATATGTACAAGAGAGGAGTGTGGAGTGTATGGGGGGGGTAATATGTACAGGAGAGGAGTGCGGAGTGTATGGCGGGGGGTAATATGTACAGGAGAGGAGTGCGGAGTGTATGGCGGGGGGTAATATGTACAGGAGAGGAGTGTGGAGTGTATGGCAGGGGGTAATATGTACATGAGAGAAGTGCGGAGTGTATGGTGGGGGGTAATATGTACAGGAGAGGAGTGCGGAGTGTATGGTGGGGGTAATATGTACAGGAGAGGAGTGTGGAGTGTATGGCAGGGGGTAATATGTACAGGAGAGGAGTGAGAAGTGTATGGCGGGGGGTAGTTAGTGGAGAGAGGAGGAAGAGGAGTGCAATACAACCTCCTGATAGTCTGTCAGCCACTGCTATACCACTTTGGTGGTGGGGCACTCCGAAGGATGTAAGGGGGCACTCTGGAGGAAGTAAAGGGGCACTCTGGAGGAAGTAAAGGGGCACCCTAGAGGTTGTAAGGGGGGATGTAAGGGGGCACTCTGGAGGAAGTAAAGGGGCACTCTGGAGACACTAAGGGGGCACCCTAGAGGTTGTAAGGGGGATGTAAGGGGGCACTCTGGCGGTACTAACTTAGTCAGAGCCCCCTTACATCCTCCAGGGTGCCCCCTTAGTGCCTCCTTACATCCCCCTCCAGAGTGCCCCTTACACCCCCCTCCAGAGTGCCCCCTTAGTACTACTGTACTAAGGGGCACTCTGGAGAAAGTAAAGGGGCACTCTGGAGAAAGTAAGGGGAGGAAGTAAGGGAGCACTCTGGAGGCACACAGATAGTACCTCCAGAGTGCCCCCTGCAGAGAGTCCTGAGGAGTGATGGCCATTAATCAATGCCAGGTGAATGTTAGGAAAAGCAGAGCACACCACCCACCTCATGGCTGCCCTATTCCACTACTACTTGCTCACTCCCTGCCACAGCCCTGTAGAGGCTGCAGAGTGGTCAGAGGGGCAGTGGGATGGACAGGGGTACAGTGGGATGGACAGATGGAACTGTGGGATGGACAGATGGAACCGTGGGATGAACAGATGGAACCGTGGGATGAACAGATGGAACCGTGGGATGGACAGATGGAACCGTGGAATAGACAGGGGGACCGTGGGATGGACAGGGGGACCGTGGGATGGACAGGGGGGGACACGGAGGAAGAACGGAGGGGGACAGCAGAACGGAGGGGGACACGGAGGAAGAACGAAGGGGGACAGCAGAACAGAGGGGGACAGCAGAACGGAGGGGGGCACGGAGGAAGAACGGAGGGGGACAGCAGCAGCAGAACAGAGGGGGACACGGAGGAAGAACGGAGGGGGACAGCAGAATGGAGGGGGACACAGAGGAAGAACGGAGGGGGAGGGAACAGTAGAACAGAGGGGGACATGGAGGAAAACCGGAGGGGGACAGCAGCAGAATGGAGGGGGACAGCAGCAGAATGGAGGGAGGGGGGACAGCAGAAGCAGAACGGAGGGGGGGACAGCAGCAGCAGAACGGAGGGGGGGGACAGCAGCAGCAGAACGGAGGGGGACAAAGTGTGAGTGTAACACAGACAGTACAGTGAGTAAACTAACCTGTCCTGGTCCTGGAAGTCAGACTGGCTGCTGGTACTGACTGCAGGCGGCAAACCTGTGGACCTTGACGTGGGTGGGAGGAGCAGGAGCTTGCCCTGGCTGGAGGAGGACTCGGACGAGGCTCAGGCTGGCTGGCTGGCTGGCTGCGCAGGAGAGTGGCTCTGTCTGGTCACTGGCGTCAGGTCAGCCGCATCACTCACTCTCTGTGCTAGCGCTGGAGTCTCTGGACTGGCTGGTCTGGTGGCTGCGGACAGTGCGGAGGCGCGCGCGCTGCTCTCAGACTCAGCCGTAGTGTGCGGGCGCCGGGCGGGTGCACACTGCACTCAATGCCCACACTGACTGACAGGCCTCAGCTGATGTCACTGGTTGCTAGATGCGGAGCGGCCCCTAGCCTAGCAACCAGACTGGTGGCAGCCTATGACGAGCCTATGTGTCATCATCATGTGTGTGTGAGTTTTAATAAGGTGGCGGCGGCGGACAGCAGGGTCGGCGGAGCGGACTAGAGTGGTCTGGACCTGGTCACTGTTTTTTTTTCATTCCGGGACGTCTGTATTGTCCCGGAATGAAGCTGCCGGGACACGGGCCAAAAAACTCTAATCATGGACGATCCCGGGCAATCCGGGACACGTGGGCACCCTATCTGTGAGGGGTTGCAGTGTTGTGGCACCAGCACCAGTGCCTAAGGCCCAATTTTTCAGCCCCTGTTCAACAGGGGCATGCAATTACAATTCTTGATCTAATATTTCACAGCAGGGCCCATTCCTGCACCTACCAAGAGTAACTGTGAGGGCTTACAGTGTTGTGGCACCAGCACCACCACCAAAGGCCCAATTTTTCCTACCACTGTTCAACAGTGGCATGTAAATACAATTCCTGATATAATAGTTGACAGCAGAGCGTTCCAGTACCCACCAAGAGTAACTGTGAGGGCTTACAGTGTTGTGGCAACACCAACACCTAAGGGCCAAATTTCTGCAGACTATATATGGCAGCCCCCTACTTTCAAACATCCAACTTACAAACGACTCCTACTTGCAAACGGAAAGAGACAACAGGAAGTGAGAGGAAATCTACCCCTAGGAAGGCAAATTCTCTCCTGTAAGAGTTAATATGTGAAAAAGGTGTCTCCTCTCCACTGATGCTTTATCACCAATTCTTGTTTCAAAAAACAAAAACAAATTTTCCAAAAACATTTGTCATTGGGATGGAAAGTGAGGTAAAATGTTCTGAACAGGTGCACAGACAGCAAAACAAATGTTACAGGGGTGATAACCCTTCCCTATGTTCTCCAAAAAGCTTAAAAATAGATTTTTTGGCTGGAGCTACACTTAAAAAATGTACCTGTTCCAAATTACAAACAGATTGTACTTAAGAACAAACCTACAGTCTGTGTCTTTTTTGCACCGCCTGTATACAGCTGTTCAGAGTATATAGGGCCTTTTTTTATTTCGGGTGCGGGGTTACCGTTAATATCCATACAAGACCCAAAGGGGCTGGTAATGGGCTGGGGTAGGGGTGGTTGATGGGGTAGCCATGCCATTTTTCTCAATGATTTTCATCCATATTTCCGGGACCAGACATTATATTAAAGCCGCAAGCAGTTTTAAATGGCTTTTTTTCCTTTAGAAATGTCATTATGTGCAGGGACAGTTCTAAACACGGGAAACACGTGCCACTTCACAGGCATACTTTTTTTTCACTTTATGCATCATTAAAATCACTGCTCCCGAAAAAACGACCGTTTTAAAAGATTATTTTTACATTGATACATGTCCCCTCGGGCAGGACCCGGGTCCCCAAACCCTTTTTAGGACAATAACATGCACATTAGGCGTTATAATTAGCACTTTAGATTTCGAACGTTCGCGTCCATTGTATTTAATAGGGTTCTAAAGTTCGTGCGAACGTTCGGTCCGTTCGAAGGTTCTGGTGCGAACCGAACGGGGGGGTGTTCGGCTCATCCCTACTGGCTAATCATACCACAGCTTTTTCCAGCCAGGCTGACACAGACTAAGAGGTCTGTGTTAGCCTGGCCGGCTTTTTGTGAGTAAATATCACAGAGCTTTTTCTTGTGTAAAAAAAAATATCACAGAGCTTATTTTTTATAAAATTTCACAGTTTTAACATACTACAGAGGTCCATTGCGCTTGGTGTTTCTACTCAGAATGTGCAGTGTAAGCCATAACATTGTTGCAATAAAGCTGGTTGCAGTTAATTCAACTGGACTTGTTCTATAATGCTGAAGACATTTTGTAGCTTATCTAAGCCACTTTTTTAGTTCTAATGAGTAATAACAACATATCCCAGCTATCCACTCTGGTAGCACAGGCACCTTAATCCTATCATCATGGAATGCCAGAATGCACATGTTAATTGCCTAAAAACAGGATGTGTAACGTGTGAAAGTTGTGGAACCAACTTGTTCTAGGTACAAAGTTCCATATGACTAACTACTACTAGCTATACAATGATCTGGATAAATACGAAGATTTAAGATAATTAGGGCTGGATAGGTACAATGGGACAATGGATAACCTGAAAGCAATTTGCCAGACTTTAGAATTACCAAAGTATCTGTAAAAAACAAAAAAAAAGGGATTGATATACTAAAGGCTAATAGGCAAGCAAATTTAACCCCAGAGCATAGTGAATGTGGGGACCTTTCACTTTGCAAAAAAATCCCAATCATCTGCAAGGAAAAGGAAACAAAAAAACAAAATTTTTGCTTGCACATGATCGTATGATGGAAGTCAGCAGAGTTTCGTCTCATTCATTAAACTCTAGGACAACTTCCCTTGCAGAGAACAGTCTATTTGCCTTCAGTAAATCCACCCCGAAAACTTTATAAAATTCAATTTACATTCAGAATGAATCAAACAGAGCATTTAACCTCCTTAGCGGTATTCCCGAGTCAGGCTCGGGGTGATTTTTTTATGCTAGGAGCGGTAACCCCGAGCCAGACTCGGGCTGCAATGCAGGATACAGGGAAGTTACTTACCTTGTTCCCTGGATCCTGCGATGTCCTTCCGCAGTGTCTGCGAGCCGTGTCTCGCTCGATCCTCACTGCCGAGTGCCGAGCTCCATTCCCTGCGACGTTGCGGCGCACGGGGCGGAGCTCAGCGCCAAATTCAAAAAGTGAAACACATAGTATACATACAGTATACTGTAATCTTACTGATTACAGTACTGTATGTAATAATTACACACCCCCATTGTCCCTAGTGGTCTGCCCAGTGTCCTGCGTGCAGTTTTATATTATAAAAACTTTTCTTTCTGCCTGGAAACTGGAGATTGTCCATTGCAACCAAAAAGTGTCCCTTTATGTCAAAAGTGCTTTTAGACCAGCTAAAAAACAGCGACAATAAATTAGAATCACTTGCAGAATTGAGCGATAGCGATTTGTAGGGAAATTCATCATCAAACACTAAATCTAATGACAGCGACAATTCTGCAACTGAGCAAATTTCTGTGTTTTTGATTTGATTACATTATTAAATAATTTTTATTATAATTACATTACTATTTGTTATAATTATTTATAGTTATTTATTATATTATAATTTATGATTTTGTGTTTCAAACTTTATCATACCCGGGATGTCTACTAGAGTCTTGTTTGGTCAGGTTTAAGTAAGTAATTACTAAGAATTGCAGGCCTACAATACATAACACCAAATTTCCATGCAAAATAATTGTACCGCTTTTGGTACATAATTCCAGACAGAATCATACTGCCAGGGAGGTTAAGAAAGAACATTTTGCAAAATTAAAGGCTAAGTTCACCTTCTTTTTTCTAAACTCCTACTTCCCTGTGTACCAATATATCATTATTCTGTTGCTGAAAAGAAAAGGCTTTCTCTATATTCTTAAGCAGGCGTTAACTCAGCCTCCAGTTTCTTGTATAGAAAACGCCTCCATTACTTCCTGCTATCCATCCCTTTGGATGGGAAAACTGTTTGAGTCAGGAAGTACTTCAGCAGCTGATCTCATTAACTCACACCTTGCGCCTGCCCTCCCCCTCTGGAAGATTTCTCCTGCCCACCTCTGTAGTTACAGGCAATCCTTGTTAGCGAGTACTGTTCTCCCTAAATACATGGCCAGTGTCTTCCTCTGCTGATCGATCATTTTGTACCTTACCTTCTTCTTGCATAGATTGTTCATTTGGCAGAGTATGCAGAAGCTGAGCGATCACATAACAGCCTAAGTGGAGCAGATCAGTAGTATGTGTGTCCCTGAAGTCAAAAAAAGCTCATCATACACTATACAATCTGATTGTACAATCTCCTTTAGATCTACCATCAACTATATTGTGCAAGGGCCTGCCTGATTGGATACAGAGTGATTGGAAAGATGGGTGTGCCCTTTTATTATATTGTTTTGGTAAATCGAAAGGCGATTGTACAGATATTGAATAATCAGATTGTATAGTGTATGGCCAATTTTATACTCCTAAAATGAACTAGTCATGTATTCATTAGTTGTTATTGACACCTCAAACATGGAAGCAAACACACATATTGCTGTGTGAAAAAAATATGCGACAAAAGTGGCAAACTTCATTTTTATATGCTGTTTTATAAATTCTGAATAAAATCTGGATAAATTAGAATCTTCACAGACATGTTGCTATAAACAACTGAATGAAAAAAAAAGAAAGCGTGCAGAGCCTCAAATATGAAAATGATGTCAAGTACACATTTGACCTTTCTTTTAGTCTTTTTACTGCAGTTGTTGGCTGCAGCTTAGTATATGGTTAGTTGACCTTACTTTTCACATGTAAGAAAACTGAAGTTGCATGAGTTTGTGGAAACTTGACTGCCAATTAAGTAAATGTGGAAATCAGCTTCACAGTAAGTTCCCCACTTACACGACAGACGTTATCAGTGACATAATGCTTATAGAGATGTGTAGGGAGGTGCAGGTTTCCTTCTGTCTTGTAGGTGGCACTGTGCCATAATTACAGATGGAGTGAAGTCTGGTAGGGGAATTGTCCCCTTATGGACTCGCTCAGTTCTCAGAGAGAGGTCAGCTGTCCAATTGAATGCTATACTCTTCTGAGATCTCCGGCAGCGATCTTGGTGTGAGACCTTATATAATAGGATGCCTGCATCATTCGGGAGCGCCTGGAGCGAATGGTAGGTCAGGGTCAGAGAGCCTGCTGGTGAGGAAAAGTGCATAAGGCAGGGAAAGGCTCTTGGCCAGTAGGGTCAGCTCAGATATATGGCCTTTCTTTTTGGACCAGTACGGGGGCTTTTTCTCAGCAGCATTACAGTACTGTCCCAGTACACCACAAACCACCAACCCTCCAGCGGAATCCATCCCCTGGTAACACAGGCCCAAGTCTAATGACACTGTATAAATACCAACTGCTGTATAAAAGCTGTATTTATTAATTATCAATAAACTGTATACAATCTACAAGATAAATTAGAGCATCAGGAACTGTGTGTGTAGTCTCTCCCTGATTGGGTGTCCTGGGCCTAGTCCCCACCTATAGATGAATTAAGAAAAAAAAGCCCAGATCTCTTTCTCTTAATCCTGTTCACTTGCATTTCGATCACACTGACTAATGAAGAGACCAGAAATCTGGGTGTTTCCTGTTCCATTTGCTACTCAGGTTAGTCAGGAAACTAGTGTCCAATATTCCGCAATACAAGACCTCAGGCTAACAGGATTTAATCAGGAGGACTAAATTCTAGTTTTTACGTATAAAACGATGCATAGTCAACATACGCAAAATTGCAATAATGTGTGCAAAGAACTTACATTGTGAAGAAAAATATAAAATAATTGGATTCCTATCACCTCCCGGGGCAGGAGATGCTGTCATTTTGCCAAAGCCATTTTAATAAATCTTTGGAGATTTGTTATCAGCCCCCCTCCCTTCTCTGTCCAACCAATTCAAGGTTTATCTTCACAGTCTAAGATTATTTTTGCACAATCTACTGTATTGCATTTAGGCTATGTTTTGAGACCACCCATCAGGCAAGGTCCACCTTAACCATAAAGTTTAAATTTCCTTAGTTACTTTATCTACCATGTTTCCCCCGAAAGTAAGACCTATCCCCGAAAAGAAGACCTAGTGCTATTTTCCAGGAGGGTTGCAATATAAGCCCTACCCGGAAAATAAGCCCTATTTTGAGGTGCTTGTGTACTCCTATTATCCTCTCTGATACGGCGGTGTGCAGTGTGCTGTGGCTGTGTATGTGTCTCTTTGATCTAGAGGTGTCAGGTGCCTTTGGTACAGAGCGGCGTTCAGCTGATCTCCCCGCTGGTGTCCTCCTCTTCTCCCGGCTGTCGGCAGGGGATCTCGCCCCCCCCTTCCTCTGCAGAGCTTCGGCGGGTCACGGAAGGTACAGTCGTCTCAGTGCAGAGGCTCTACACTCAATCAACATGTCACACTGTGTGCATACCGGCGATACTCCTGTCTCCACAAGGTATTTAACTCCGAGAGCTGCGGAGGGGGGGGGGAGGGGGCTGGTGGCTGGGAGAGGTGGAGAAGAGCAGAGCTGAGGTGTTTGACACCATTGGATTGCAGGGGCACACACATTGTGTAATGTATTGTGTGCTACTGTAACAGGATTTTGGCATTTTACAAGCATTTTAACTTTGTTCAAACTGAGGCTTCCTGACAGGCAGGGAGGGAGAGAAACAGCACGTTATAAGACCTGCCCCGAAAATAAGCCCTACTGGGTCTTTTGTTGCCAAAATTAATATAAGACCCGGGCTTATTTTCGGGGAAACACAGTGCTTCCCCTCTCACACCTGTTCACCCCCTATGGACCAGAGCAATTTTTACAATTCTGCTTTGGACCTGTTTATTGGGCAATAACTTTGTCATTACTTAAGATAAAAAAAAGTAATACATACCGCAGGTAAAATAAGTATTGAACACATCACCATTTTTCTAGGTGTAGCGACCTCACCCCTCTCACCCCTTCTTCTTCTCAGCTTGTTGTCTTGTCTAGGGGGGAGTATGGGAGGAGGGATGAGATACACCACGGCCCATGTCCTCTTTTGGATAGAGGTGAAGGCCAGAAACTATTTTACCATTGGGTCGTGTGTATAACCCAGAGCCAAGTCTCTTCTGCAAATGACCCCCTCTGCTCCCAGTAACTGGAGTTCCACACCACTGAAAAGGTCCAACTTGCATTTATTCTCCAACAGCAATAAATCATCACTTAGCACAGACAGGTTGTGACCAAAGAACAGTTCAGTATAGGTGGGGAGTAGGTCGAGGCACAATCCTTAGGTAGAACCAACCATTGTGATGTCACCAACGCTGCCACCGACTGTGTAGAACAGAGAGTGAATTACCTTCGCTAAACGCAGCCCCTATCAGAGGGAAGACATCCGTCCAAGAGAGTTACCAGAGGCCCCGCCATCACCAGCAATGCTGCACCGGACTGTTCGGAGGGGTTACGCTCCCTGGCCTCCTCACCTCAGACTCGGGCACCCAAGGCTTTAGGGCCCCCTCGGATTCCTCCACCTTTGCGGGACCCAGTCGAAGGTACCGGGCCCCAGGCCTTCTCAATAGTACCTCACCCCAGGTTAAAGGTGCCTGGGATGGACTCCATCTCCCGCTCCGGCCAGGTCAAGGGCACCTGAGCCCGGAACTCTGGAACGCCGGCACCCAGGCTGAAGGTGCCTGGGCGCGACTCTGACCTCCGACTCTGAACCCCGTGTTCAGGGCGTCCGCCCCTTTTATCCCCTCTCCCTTTGCATCACAGCAGGTTTCCCGCCCCGCTGTACAAGCGCCGGAAAAGGACAAAAAGGGATGCAATCTTGCGGTGAGGGTTCAACTCCGGCCCAGGGCAACAACGCCACCTGCAGGCCACAGGGAACCTCACACCACCAGAGTCCTCCAAGAACCAATAATAAAGGTCCCATATTCCCCAACAATCAGTGCATTGGGTCATACTACCACCCTTGCACTCCCCCTAAATGTTAACCCCCGCTACATAGGTAAATATATCTAAAGGTGCTATTGACAGTAAATTTTCACCACATGTTCGTACTAATCCATACATACAAAGAAACCAAAACAAATAAGTTCAGAAACTGTTATGTGTAATAAAATGGAATGACACAGGGAAAAAGTATTGAACACACTAACTGAAAGGTATTTAATACTTCATACAAGATCATTTGCTGGTAATGACAGCTTCAAGATGCCTCCTGTATGGAGAAACTAGTCGCATGCATTGCTCAGGTGTGATTTTGGTCCATTCTTCCACACAGTCTTCAAATCTTGAAGGTTATGTGGGCCTCCTCTATGAAATTTGATCTTTAGTTCTTTCCATAGATTTTCTACTGGATTCAAGTCGGGTGATTGGCTGGGTCATTCTAGCAGCTTTATTTTCTGTCTTTTAAACCAATTGAGAGTTTGCTTGGCTATGTGTTGGGATCATTGTCATGCTGAAATGTCCACCTTCATTTCATCTTCATCATCCTGGTAGATGGTAGCAGATTTTTATCAAGAATGTCTTTGTACATGTTCCCATTCATCCTTCCTTCAATGAAATGAAGTTTGCCAGTACCGTATGCTGAAAAACAGCCCCACACCATGATGTTCCCACCTCTAAACTTCACTGTTGGTATGGTGTTTTTGGGGTGATGTGCAGTAAAGTTTGACCTCTAAACATGGTGTGTATTCTGGCATCCAAAGAGTTTGATTTTAGTCTCATCTGACCGGACTATATTCTCCTAGTATTTCATAGGCTTGTCTAAATGCTGTGCAGCAAACTTTAAACGAGCTTCAACATGATTTTTCTTCAGCAATGGAGTCTTGCATGGTGAGTGTGCATACAGACCATGGCGGTTGAGTGCCTGCTAATTCCATGTTTTTTTAAAGCTCTCCACAAGTGGTCCTTGGCTCTTGGACAACTCTATTGATACTTCTTTTCACTCCTCTGTCAGAAATGTTTTCAGGAGCACCTGGTCGTAGCCGGTTTATGGTGACATTAATTATGTTTTTTTCACTTCTGGATTATGGCCCCAACAGTGCTCACTGGAACATTCAGAAGTTTAGAAGTCCTTCTGTAACCAATGCCTTCAGTATGTTTTGCAACAATAAGGTTGCAAAGGTTTTGAGAGAGCTCTTTGCTTTTACCGATCATGAGATATTTCTTGTGTGACACCTTGGTAATGAGACACCTTTTTATAGGCCATCAGTTGAGACTGAACCAGCTGATATTAATTTTCTCTGACAAGGGGCAGGATTGCTTTCTAATTACTGATAGATTTCAGCTGGTGTCTTGGCTTTTCATGCCTTTTTGCACCTCCCTTTCCTCATGTGTTCAATACTTTTTCTCTGTGTCATTCCATTTTATTACACATAACCTATTTTCTGAACTTATTTGTTTTGGTTTCTGTGTATGTATGGATTGTACGGGTTGTTAACGACATGTGGTGAAAATTTCATGTCAATAGCACCTTTTGGAAATATATTTACCTAGAAATATGGTGACGTGTTCAATACTTATTTTACCTGCTGTATACTGTTTTTTCAAGGACACATAAGGTTTTATTTTTGTGATATTCTCCGACAAAAAAAAATATTTTCTTGCAATTCTCAGAAAATAAAACGTATCAAAACCAAACAAGACACACTTTTTTGTTTTTGACCAGTGTTAGTTTAAAAATAGTGTTACTGCAGATAAAAAGTACACATACAATTAACCCATTGTAATAAGGTTATTCTGTGACCACATGTATTGTGAGGAGACCTAAGCTCTTAGTGTTTTTAAGACTATAGCATATTCTTAAACTAAGCTGGATAAAGAACTCTCTTGACCATCGATGGAAGAAGCAGGATTTACATCTGATTATTAAAAGCGTTAAACAGCGGGACATTGGTTATATAACATTTTATACCTTGGTGAGATGGAGTAAACAATACACACCCTAGAGAATAAAATGGCGGTCATTGCAATACTTTATGTCACACCGTATTTGCACAACGGTCTTACAAGCGAATTTTTTGGGGAAAAAATACACCTTTTTGAATTAAAAAATAAGACAACTGTAAAGTTAGCCCAATTATTTTTATATTGTGAAAGATAATGTTACGCCGAGTAAATTGATACCCAACATGTCACGCTTCAAAATTGCGCCCGCTCGTGGAATGGCGACAAACCTTTACCCTTAAAAATCTCCATAGGCGACATTTAAAAAATTCTACAAGTAGCATGTTTTAAGTTACAGAGGAGGTATAGGGCTAGAATTATTGCTCTCACTCTACTGATCACAGTGATACCTCACATGTATGGTTTGAATGCCGTTTTCATATGCGGGCGCTACTCACATATGCGTTCGCTTCTGCGCGCGAGCTCGGCGGGAAGGGACGCGTTTAAAATTAAAAAAAATTTTTTCTTTATTTTACCTTTTATTTTTTATTTTTACACTGTTCTTTAAAAAAATTGTATCACTTTTATTCCTATTACAAGGAATGTAAACATCCCTTAAATATGAGATCTGGGGTCAAAAAGACCACATTTATGCCGGTAAGCGGCGGAGGGCCCTCTCCCGCCGCCGATAAAAGTGATCTCGCAGTGAATCGGCCACAGAGACCACTATTATCAGAAAACCGGACCGTCTGCTGAATTAGAGAATACCTGGGTTATGGCAGCTACTTGCTGCCACAACAAAGATATCCCTCTTCAAACAGCCAACGTATATCGGTGTGCGGCGGTCCAGAAGTGGTTATATAAAAAAAAACATGGAGGGGATTTACTAAAACTGGAGCACACAAAATCTGGTGCAGCTCTACATAGTAACCAATCAGCTTCTAGGTTTTTTGTAAAAGCTTAATTGAACCAGACGCTGATTGATTATTATGCACAGCTGCACTGGATTCAGTGTGCTCCAGTTTTAGTAAATCTAAAAAGAGGCTTTATTACTTCCAGTGTCATTGTAACAAGGCTTATAAAATTCTTGCAGTGGAACGTCTTCCAAGAACTCTTTTCTTATACATGGTGTAGCATTGTTTTCCTGGGAAATCAATATATGCATGTGGAGAGGGACGGGGAGGGTTGGGGAAGGCAGGGAAGATGTACTGTAGCAGGTTATTTTAGTCAGCCAACAGCAAACAGCAGAAAATTAGGAACATACTGGATTTCTGGCAGGATTTCAATGTATTTTTCTGTACTTGCTGCATTTGGGAAGGGATTAAACATGGAGAAATGTAGGAAACTGTGCTTGTTTTTTTGCACAGACATGCACTTTAAAGCAGAGGTTTTTTTTTTTTTCTGCATTCAATGGGGTTTACCCATAATAAATTACACTTACTTGTTTCGTTTCTGCTAGTATCCGCTGTCCGTTTTCCTCGTAAAGAAGGAGTTATAAAATCAGTTTCTCAGTGTTTCTATTTTGCTTGTGGGCATTGTGAAGCCCACAAGCAATCATTTCCTGGAGTAGCGCCGTAAACTAAAAGGTTGCCATCACAATGGGCGGCGTCATTGAAAGTTCACGCCCCGTTGTGAGGGTATGCACAATGTAAATAGAGACGCCCTTGTCACGTGACTGGCGTCATGCGTCACGTCGTATGTGAAATCTCTCGAGATTTCGCAGCACTGCATACCACAATGTATTTTATATCACACTGCATTGCGGCGCCGGGAAAAGGCTTGGAAATGCCTACTCCCGCGGGAAGGAATCCCGGAAGTCGCTTTATTCATAAATACAAAGGCAAATACAAGGTATTTATATATTTAAAAAAAAAAAATGTTGTGCCTTTTAATGATGTACATATTACAGCGGTTGTGTTACAATATAGTTGTGATTTTGGGTGAACCTCCGCTTTAAATATTTGGTACTAGGTTATTTTCCCATAATAGTCTGTTGACTACGGGAAGTGTTAATCCTTAGGCTCATCCTAGAAAGGCAGATTTTTCACCATAAAAACAGCAATTTCAAATGCATCACTGAGAACCACAATTTCCTTCTGTCTCAAAACTTGAGGGCCAATTTTTACAAAACAACCACCTGCATTGTGATCTCAACTAGTCATGCAGTTCATCATGTTTGGTAAAGGGTTTACTACATTTATTATTTGATCAGCAGGTACCTGAGTATGCATGATTACAATCAAGTCTATGATTTTAAGGGCTTGTTGTCCAACACAGTCCTAAGAAAAAGGCAATATGTCGTATGTCCTTTGAGGCTAGTTCACACCAACATACTGCATTGGTGTGTGCTTAAAAAGTAGGAAATGTTACAATTTTAAGCAGAGCATAGAATAAAAAAAAAAATGGAAAATGCATTACAGTGCACCATAGCATGTACACACCAGCACACATGCATTATGTGTGTAGCGGACCCCCACTCTCTCTCCGTCTGTCTTTAATGGCTGCTCCGGCTCTGGTCTAGGGGTACCTCGGAGGAGAGATAGGGGCGGGGCACTACGCCAAGCTTTCACCACAAATGTAGTAGGTGTATGCAAAGTTCTGTTACCTTTCGGGCCGGTGTCCTGCAGTAAGAGCTCCTTCTCTGGAACAGTGTCTGTATTAAAAGAGCCCCACACCACTAAAGTCCAACACTCCTTTATTTCCACAGCATAGAATGTCACACAATCAGTTGGACTTCCTCTAAACGAACAAGGGGGGGGGGGTGTGGATACAAATAAGCCCAGGCACAATGAACTCTCCTATTCCTGTAAAGAGTCGAATAGGCATGGCGCACGGTCTCTGCCACCGACCGTGAAGTGGTAGCTGCCACCTACCAGGTGAACTGTTGCAGCCCCTGCCACAGGCCTGTAGATAATGGTCGTTGCTTGCGACCTTAAGGAAGAATGTCTCTGCCAGACTTTTCCTCAATAGAACCAACTTCCGTGTGTATCAGCCCCTGTTTGAGAGGGCATCCCTCCAGACGGTCTCCGGAGGCCCTCGCCCGTCACCGGCAGTCTGCTGCACCAGGTCTTCTGAGAGGCCACCCTCCAGTCCATTGCGTCTTAGATTCGGGTATCCATCCCCCGGATACCCTAGGACGATCCCTCCCAGGCGGAACCCAGTGGAAGAAGCTGGGCCCCAGGCTAGGACAAGTACCTCACCCCAGACCGAATGTGTCTGGGATGGCTCCCGAACTCCCGGTGTCCAGGCCTAGGCCACCTGGATACCGCCCACGGACAGCAGCCCTCAGGCTAAAGGTGCCTGGGACTCGAAGACCTCGTGGCCAAGATGTCGGCCTCTTTTATGTCCTCCCCCCGGCATGCCCAGCAGGTTCCCCGCCCTGCTGTACAGGTGCCGCGAGAGGCCACAGAAGGATACGGCCCTCCAGTAATGGTTCAATCCCGGCCCAGGGCGACAGCGCCACCCTCTGGGCCGCAGGGAACTGAGCATCACTGATATTCTGACCCGAACAAAAAAATTCAAAACCACATGCCCGCTACATCCTCCCCCTGGTACTTTGACACTGTAAAAAAAAAAAGATTTGAAAAAAAAACGAAACTCCCTCTAATACCGCTGTGCCTGAGCTTCACACATAAAGGGAAGGGAAGGGAAACAACAACACATAACTGTAACACTTTCCACCAGATCACATCAGCATTTAACACCAAAAAAAAATAAAAAATTCCCACCCCATCCTAACTAAGACCCGCCCAATCCCAGCGGTCTTGATGAGATGCTCTCCTGCAGAAAAACGTTAGCACACATAAACCCTGACACAGATGTTCGTGTACGAGAAAAAAAAAACCTCCCTGAAGAAATCTTTTTCTCCTATGAGTGCATGTTTTGAAAAGTGTATGTCGTTGCACAGCACTGCCACCTGGTGACAGCGCTGCGGTAACGGCACTTGTAGGGACTTCATCTGTGGCCCTATGTACCCCAGAGTCCATGACCACTTGCTGGAGAAAGAAGAACAAACAACCGGAACAGTTCCTCAACTCCTACAGAGAGCACAGACGCCCCCTTTTTTTTCTTGGCACCGTCACTGATGATATCCAAAAAAATCAAACAGCACGTCTGGGAAGTGCAGTGTCAGTGGAAAACAAGAACGGAGTCTCTTTCTCCTCACAGATAGAAACGGGGATGCGGCAGGACAAGGGGCTTCAAATGCTGGTCCATAGTCTCTAGATGGTATTCAACATCTTCTCCCTCCTTACGCCGAATCAGCACCTTGTCCGCATGAATATGTCGCCCCAGCATCCACTCTGCCTTGCAGTCCTTGAAACGCTGTGATGCT
Organism: Rana muscosa; assembly: GCA_029206835.1. Classification (NCBI taxonomy): domain Eukaryota; kingdom Metazoa; phylum Chordata; class Amphibia; order Anura; family Ranidae; genus Rana; species Rana muscosa. Next base: position 631,059,349 of record CM055117.1, on the reverse strand, counting down.
TTTGGAGAGCATGCCAAGTACCTGCGCGCATGTGGAACCTGAAGGTGGGTCCACACAAAGTCATTATACCAGCGCTCTCGGCACACCTCCACTTCGTAAAGTAGTTCTTTTGAGAGGTACGGATATTCCCATCCATAATCAGTAGCAACCTTCTGGCAAAACAAACGCTGGAGCCTCGCCAGCGGAGGCATGGTGGCTTTGTCCCCTTCGCCAGGTAAAACGATTGAATCCGGATGGCGAGGGACCTTGGTCCCATCAGATCTGGGCATAGATGCCCGAAGCACAAGTCTCTTTTCCCCGGTATTAGCTGTAGATGGCACCAGGGAAGCGAGGGCAGGCTGGGGACGGGATCCCTCCTCAGGTGCTGGTGCCTCCACCCGGAGTGTACTATCCCCTGTAGACATGGGTGGGTCCCCACTTCTGCGGGACGAGGCACAGGGAATTTTGTCCCAGCCCTTTGTAGTGAACAGTTCATCAATGATGGCGTCATCTCCAGCGTCGGAGAGCGACTCCAGGTCGGAGGTGTCACACTCCTCCGCGGGTATGTAGCCTGTTGTGGAAACGAAGCTACCACCTCCCACGGACTTACTGGGCCATGACTTCCCGACACCTCCACCCACACACACAGTCCCTCCGCCCGGCTTACCTCGGCCTTTGCTGTGAACGGAATGTCCGGGACTCTTCCCACCGGATTCATCCGGGCCGGGCGTAGGCGAGCAGGATGGTCCACCGCAACCGCTGGACGGGGCTACCCAACCGGTCTTTCTCTTCGGCGGTGGATGCTGTGAAACTGTGGTGACCGAGTCAGCATCCTCGGATTTCTCCCGTTGAGTCTGTGCGACCTCCTCCACGGTCGCTGCAGTGCGCATAGGGATGGCTCTCTCAGCAATGATTCCTCCTCCTAGAGTGGTGTTGCCTGTATTTCGACCGGGGCAAATGGTTCGTGGCCTTTCAATGACTGGATCCACTTCAAAGAGAAACTCCCCACAGGCCTCGCATCACCCAAATGGCTTCAGCTGACACACCAGTCCCGAACATCCGGGACAAATCAAACCCAGGGCCTCAACGTCCATACATGAGTACAGGGCGAATCGTCCCCGGGGCTTCAGCCGGATCCCCGTATCTGTCACCGGAGCAGCAGTAGTCAAAGTCGTGGATGAAGGGTGAACAGGAATCCACGATGTTTGTCCGAACATGGTGACTTGCTGCTGGCCCATTGCGCACTGCAAGTTTCGCGCCAAAGTCCCCACGTGTACTCCTTCACACGGCTGGACTCCTCCCCTTTTTCGCTCCAGTTTGCGGGCTTTCTCCCGGCCTAGGTCACGCCCACGAACTGAGCAGGGAGGGTGTGCCTCATGGCGCAGTGCAATCAAAGTCCCCACGTGTAGTACCTCACACGGCTGGACTCCTCCCTCTCCCCGCTCTTTCTGCATGGGCCTTTCCCGTCTTGGGGTCATTTCCACGACTTCGAGCACAGGGATGCACTGTGGGCCTACTTGTAACTCTTCCGGGCAAACACTCTCCGGTTCCATACTTCTTGCTCCAAGTTGCACGAACACCATCCCGGACCCGAGCCCCCACATGTAGCGGACCCCCACTCTCTCTCCGTCTGTTTTTAATGGCTGCTCCGGCTCTGGTCTAGGGGTACCTCGGAGGAGAGAGAGGGGCGGGGCACTACACCAAGCTTTCACCACAAATGTAGTAGGTGTATGCAAAGTTCTGTTACCTTTCGGGCCGGTGTCCTGCAGTAAGAGCTCCTTCTCTGGAACAGTGTCTGTATTAAAAGAGCCCCACACCACTAAAGTCCAACACTCCTTTATTTCCACAGCATAGAATGTCACACAATCAGTTGGACTTCCTCTAAACGAACAAGGGGGGGTGTGGATACAAATAAGCCCAGGCACAGTGAACTCTCCTATTCCTGTAATGAGTCGAATAGGCATGGCGCACGGTCTCTGCCACCGACCGTGAAGTGGTAGCTGCCACCTACCAGGTGAACTGTTGCAGCCCCTGCCACAGGCCTGTAGATAATAGTCGTTGCTTGCGACCTTTAGGAAGAATGTCTCTGCCAGACTTTTCCTCAATAGAACCACCTTCCGTGTGTATCAGCCCCTGTTTGAGAGGGCATCCCTCCAGACGGTCTCCGGAGGCCCTTGCCCGTCACCGGCAGTCTGCTGCACCAGGTCTTCGGAGAGGCCACCCTCCAGTCCATTGCGTCTTAGATTCGGGTATCCATCCCCCGGATACCCTAGGACGATCCCTCCCAGGCGGAACCCAGTGGAAGAAGCTGGGCCCCAGGCTAGGACAAGTACCTCACGCCAGACCGAAGGTGTCTGGGATGGCTCCTGAACTCCTGGTGTCCAGGCCTAGGCCACCTGGATACCGCCCACGGACAGCAGCCCTCAGGCTAAAGGTGCCTGGGACTCGAAGACCTCGTGGCCAAGCTGTCCGCCCCTTTTATGTCCTCCCCCAGGCATGCCCAGCAGGTTCCCCGCCCCGCTGTACAGGTGCCGCGAGAGGCCACAGAAGGATACGGCCCTCCGGTAATGGTTCAACCCCGGCCCAGGGCGACAGCGCCACCCTCTGGGCCGCAGGGAACTGAGCATCACTGATATTCTGACCCGAACAAACAAATTCAAAACCACATGCCCGCTACATGTGCTATGTGTTGCACAATGTGGAGTGTGAAGGGACCTTCACTGTTAATCAGTACTGTTCTCTGTAGGGTGTTGCTCTATAATTTAAAAAAATGGTATTTGACAAGAACTTTTTTGTGTGACATCATGCTTTCAAGCTTTCTTTAGCTTGCCTCAATATGTTTGTCTTTTCAATAGAAAGAATTTTGTTGTCCCTCGGTTCCTTAACTGATCTCCTTGTAAATGGTATATTGTGTTATCATAAGTGCACATAGATTATTGCTTCTCTGTCTATGGGAATTTGGACACCTTAAAGGCTACCTGTGAATGTATCCCTTTAGAGGTTTATTTCATGGACATTTTCAGCAATATCAGTCCAAGTAGGTCAGTATTATGTCATTGGCTCTGAAAGTAGCCAGATCAATTGCTGGTAACCTGGTCAGCACAGCTTAGAGGGAGGCTGAATATCTTTGGCAGCCCTCCAATCAGAGTGAAAGCCGAACTGAGTAGTGCAATGAATCACATCAGATGCAGTGATGACAGGTTCTAATGGAAGAGAAGGTAGCATCAATGATGATCAGCAGCTCTCCTTACTATTTGGTGGACTTATACTGTTTGATATTTGAAAGCAATGTAACAAAAAGCCATGATGTAGGAGTTTACAGTGTTTACAGTGTTAACTCATGTTTTTAAAAAAATCTCTGTTGACTAATGACCATTTTCTTGGCTTTAAAGCCTTTTCCATTTTTGCAGCCAAACTGGGACAACACCTACTTTATATTTGATACATGTTCCCAATACCATATCATAACTTAAAAAATATAAAAATATGGCTGATTAATCTTTAAAGTGCTTTTTACTTGCTTGAAAATCCTTACATGCTCTCCCTGCATTGTGAGGTTTAGAAGGGGTTGTGTAACATAATGAACCCTGTCTGCACTGTGTTCACAGTTCTGCATTATCAGCTGTAAACTAGAGTTAAACACTGTCTGTCCTAACAAAGGGTTACAAATTTAGAAACCACCCTCCTGCATTGGATGTTTAGAGGTATAGCTCACTCTGTGTGGGGAATAGACGCTGTAAAGCTGAGTAATCATGTACAGTTTTTTTCGTTCAACCAGCAGGTTGAATGCAAAAAAGGAAAACCCGGCAGATCCCCACATCAACACAAGCGATGTGGATACAGGGATCGCTCCTGCTGTTCTATTGTATTCTGATAGTGTTAAGCCCCATACACACGGTCTGACTTTTTGCCGACAAACTTCAAAATGAGCACGTTTTCAAAAAAATCCGACCGTGTGTACGCTCCATCGGACAAACTTTTTCGGTTTTCATCGGACAAAAGTTCGCTCTGCAAACGGACAAACTTTTTGGCAACAAAAGTCCGATGGTGCAAAGTCCGACCGTGTGTACAGAAATCCATCGGACTTTTGTCCGAAGTACAAATACGCATGCCCAGAACCAATGGTAAAATCAATCAACAATAGCAGAAGTTGACCAAAGGGTGGCGGTAAAGAGCAGAAAAGAGCAGAAAAACCACGTGATGTTGGGAAAGTTTTGGGAAAGTTTGCAGAAAAGTCCTGCCGTGTGTATGCTATGGGTGTGCCCGGCCAACTTCCTTCGGACAAAAATCCACAGAAAAGTTAGTTTGAAGTCCGACCGTGTGTACGAGGCTTTAGACTGGCTTCTGTTGAACAGGCAGCGGTTCACACTGCCCGAAATTCAGCCGGTTCCTGCTGAACCAATCAAATTTCGGTCCGCCAGGCTTGACTGTCCAGAAATTCTTGAACTCAGCCATGACATCTTCTCCTTAAGAACATTTAAATGGAAGGAAATATAAATTATTATTTTTTTTTTGGTATATTGTGTAAGTGGGAACACAAGAAATATATAGTGGGATTTTCTCAAATTTTTACAGCAAAAGTCCATTTGAATCAATTGAAAATCTCCTGTGTAATTTAGAGGAAGCTAATTGTTGAATATTGTAAAAGGAAATCACTAAAAAAATAACCACAACATTTATAAATAATTGTTTAGTTTAGTCTAGAAGCAATTCATCAAAAAAAATGTGATTAATTTGGTATAGTAATTGTCAATATCATATTCAAAAGTGACACATCCAAATGAAAACATACCCTAGAGCTCATTATAGGTCTAATGGGTAGAAAGCTCTACTCAGCTATGTGTTTACTGTTATAAAGCTTTTCAAAAAACGTTCATGTGGCTAGTTTTAGTACCCTTTTGTTCCTCTATTAGATGGGATTCTGTGGGACAACCCAGATATAGACAACAAATGCGTTAAAACTTCCTTAAAATATCATCTTCATTTCTCAGTATTATTTTAAAATCATATAAAATATTTGCCATTGATTGCATACATGGCCTTAGGCATATAGTAAAGTGTCTTAATGCATATCATCATACAGATGCTTTTCATCATAATGACATAACAATGTGCAAAAAAAAAAAACAGCAAACACATAGCGGTATATCCAGCTATTGACTGTTATATTCCATCGCTATATATACAACCCATACAGTTGATGGTATCAGAAGCTGGAAAGATTTCTACGCTTTTCAAACAATTCAACTTGTATCTTCATCGTGGATTTTATACCACTCTGTGTTCAGGGTTGCCCCACACAATGCCACCCAATAGAGGAACACAAAGGTACTGTTATAAAAACTAAACTCACCAAAAGACAATTTTGGGGGAACAATTTTAGCTAGGCAGGTTTGTAACTCTCACACAATCAGGCTCAAATAGGAAGGAGGTGGGGATTTCACTTTTGTTCCTGGTGCTTTGGAGCATACGTAGAGAACCATGAAGCCTTTTTGTTACCGCTCTATGATCTTGGGGTCTAGTGTTTTAGTAGCTATTGTTTCCGTTTTTGCATATGCTTTATGCACTAGTGCATTTTGGGCTACTATGGAACTAATCCCATTGCATTTTATCATGATTTTTATAAGATGAACCAATGAGCCTACAGGGAAACTGGAATTTTGAGTTAAAAGAAAGCTAGAGACCATGGGGGAGATTTACTAAAACTGGTTTCCTTTAGAATCTGTTGCAGCTGTCCATGGTAACCAATCAGCTTCCAGCTTCAGCTTGTTCAGTTAAGCTTTGACAATAAAACCTGGAAGCTGATTGGTTTCCATGCAGAGCTGCACCAGATTTTGCACCATGCAGTTTTAGTAAATCTACCCCTTTATGTCCTTTTGTAGTTCTATTCTTATGTAGGAAAGTATTAGCATTGACACAGACTGTGCATTTGGAGTTTTTATATGGGTTCCAAATATGTGTACATTAATTACCACTATGTTGTGGTTATAAAGCCAGTGGACAGGTGCTTTGTATAGAGGTAATGTTTCCTCAATGCTTAAATAAAAGGACAATTTTATAGCATTCCCCTTCTATAAACACCACAGCAAAATCTGGTAAGGTTAAATAAAGACACCAATCCATCCAGTTTAACCTGAGTGTGTGTGTATGTACTGTATGTATCTACCATTTCCAATATCACTGTACATTGTATTCGCTAAGAAACACATCTAAACATTTTTAAATTTATCTACACTCCCCACTGATGCCACCAACTATGGAAGGGAGTTCCACTTTCTTACAGCTCTAACAGTAAATAACCCCATTAAGCAGTTTAAGATTGAACTGCTTCTCATCCAACCTAATTTTGTGTCTTCTTTAGAGACCTTAGGTCAAATAGTTTCCTCTCAATGCTAGAGTCACCATTTAAAGATTTGTATATTGCGATAATATCCCCTCATAAGCATTTCTGCTCCATGAAGAATATGTTTAATATTTGTAGTCGTTCCTTATAACTAAGCACCTCTAGCCCCTTTATTAGCTGTGTTGCCCTTCTCTGCCCCCCTCCAGTTCAAGAACATCCTACCTGAGGATTGGTGACCAAAACTGGATGGCATACTCAAGATGTGGCCAAACCAAAGTTTTGTAAAGCGATAGAATTATAGTTTTGTCTCTTGAATAAATACCCTTTTTAATGTACGGTAATAGTCTGCTGGCCTTGCTTGCTGCAGCTTGGTATTGCATGCTTTTGCTGAGTCTGTGATTTACAATGACCCCCAGATCCTTTTCCATCCTCAATTCCCGCAGAGGTTCTCCCCCAAGTGTGTAACTTGTATTCATATTTTTACAAAACGGTATACCGCGCTAAAGTAAATTAAATAAATATTAAAGTGACAAAGGAAATATTAGCAGCAACCAACTATGTGATAGCATCATAGTAAAACATATAATAACAAAAAGCTGCGCTATAAATTGTGAACCAAAAACAAGTGACCAAGTCACAACGATGATTAGACACAGCAATGAAATTATATTGTTATTATTATTGTATTCCACCCGCACGGTTCAAACTATTTATTACAACTTCTACATTGTTTAAGAACAATTTTGCTGAAAAGAAGGTTGGTACTTTATATGAAACATGCACGCTTGATATAAAGTCCCAACCTTCTTTTCAGGTGCATGTTTCATATAAAGTCCCAACCTTCTTTTCAGGTGCATGTTTCATATAAAGTCCCAACCTTCTTTTCACAGTGCATGTTTCATATAAAGTCCCAACCTTCTTTTCAGGTGCATGTTTTATATAAAGTCCCAACCTTCTTTTCAGGTGCATGTTTTATATAAAGTCCCAACCTTCTTTTCAGGTGCATGTTTTATATAAAGTCCCAACCTTCTTTTCAGGTGCATGTTTTATATAAAGTCCCAACCTTCTTTTCAGGTGCATGTTTTATATAAAGTCCCAACCTTCTTTTCAGGTGCATGTTTCATATAAAGTCCCAACCTTCTTTTCAGGTGCATGTTTCATATAAAGTCCCAACCTTCTTTTCAGGTGCATGTTTCATATAAAGTCCCAACCTTCTTTTCACGGTGCATGTTTCATATAAAGTCCCAACCTTCTTTTCAGGTGCATGTTTCATATAAAGTCCCAACCTTCTTTTCACGGTGCATGTTTCATATAAAGTCCCAACCTTCTTTTCAGGTGCATGTTTCATATAAAGTCCCAACCTTCTTTTCACGGTGCATGTTTCATATAAAGTCCCAACCTTCTTTTCAGGTGCATGTTTCATATAAAGTCCCAACCTTCTTTTCAGGTGCATGTTTCATATAAAGTCCCAACCTTCTTTTCAGGTGCATGTTTCATATAAAGTCCCAACCTTCTTTTCAGGTGCATGTTTCATATAAAGTCCCAACCTTCTTTTCAGGTGCATGTTTCATATAAAGTCCCAACCTTCTTTTCAGGTGCATGTTTCATATAAAGTCCCAACCTTCTTTTCACAGTGCATGTTTCATATAAAGTCCCAACCTTCTTTTCAGGTGCATGTTTCATATAAAGTCCCAACCTTCTTTTCAGGTGCATGTTTCATATAAAGTCCCAACCTTCTTTTCACAGTGCATGTTTCATATAAAGTCCCAACCTTCTTTTCAGGTGCATGTTTCATATAAAGTCCCAACCTTCTTTTCAGGTGCATGTTTCATATAAAGTCCCAACCTTCTTTTCAGGTGCATGTTTCATATAAAGTCCCAACCTTCTTTTCACGGTGCATGTTTCATATAAAGTCCCAACCTTCTTTTCAGGTGCATGTTTTATATAAAGTCCCAACCTTCTTTTCAGGTGCATGTTTCATATAAAGTCCCAACCTTCTTTTCAGGTGCATGTTTCATATAAAGTCCCAACCTTCTTTTCACAGTGCATGTTTCATATAAAGTCCCAACCTTCTTTTCAGGTGCATGTTTCATATAAAGTCCCAACCTTCTTTTCACAGTGCATGTTTCATATAAAGTCCCAACCTTCTTTTCACAGTGCATGTTTCATATAAAGTCCCAACCTTCTTTTCACAGTGCATGTTTCATATAAAGTCCCAACCTTCTTTTCAGGTGCATGTTTCATATAAAGTCCCAACCTTCTTTTCAGGTGCATGTTTCATATAAAGTCCCAACCTTCTTTTCACAGTGCATGTTTCATATAAAGTCCCAACCTTCTTTTCAGGTGCATGTTTCATATAAAGTCCCAACCTTCTTTTCAGGTCTATGTTTCATATAAAGTCCCAACCTTCTTTTCACAGTGCATGTTTCATATAAAGTCCCAACCTTCTTTTCAGGTGCATGTTTCATATAAAGTCCCAACCTTCTTTTCAGGTCTATGTTTCATATAAAGTCCCAACCTTCTTTTCACAGTGCATGTTTCATATAAAGTCCCAACCTTCTTTTCACAGTGCATGTTTCATATAAAGTCCCAACCTTCTTTTCAGGTGCATGTTTCATATAAAGTCCCAACCTTCTTTTCAGGTGCATGTTTCATATAAAGTCCCAACCTTCTTTTCACGGTGCATGTTTCATATAAAGTCCCAACCTTCTTTTCACAGTGCATGTTTCATATAAAGTCCCAACCTTCTTTTCAGGTGCATGTTTCATATAAAGTCCCAACCTTCTTTTCAGGTGCATGTTTCATATAAAGTCCCAACCTTCTTTTCACGGTGCATGTTTCATATAAAGTCCCAACCTTCTTTTTAGGTGCATGTTTCATATAAAGTCCCAACCTTCTTTTCACAGTGCATGTTTCATATAAAGTCTCAACCTTCTTTTCAGGTGCATGTTTCATATAAAGTCCCAACCTTCTTTTCAGGTGCATGTTTCATATAAAGTCCCAACCTTCTTTTCACAGTGCATGTTTCATATAAAGTCCCAACCTTTTTTCAGGTGCATGTTTCATATAAAGTCCCAACCTTCTTTTCAGGTGCATGTTTCATATAAAGTCCCAACCTTCTTTTCAGGTGCATGTTTCATATAAAGTCCCAACCTTCTTTTCACAGTGCATGTTTCATATAAAGTCCCAACCTTCTTTTCAGGTCTATGTTTCATATAAAGTCCCAACCTTCTTTTCAGGTGCATGTTTCATATAAAGTCCCAACCTTCTTTTAACGGTGCATGTTTCATATAAAGTCCCAACCTTCTTTTCAGGTGCATGTTTCATATAAAGTCCCAACCTTCTTTTCAGGTGCATGTTTCATATAAAGTCCCAACCTTCTTTTCAGCAAAACTGCTATACAGGGATGGAGACATCAGACCTACAAGTCCTTTGCCTCATATAAAGTCCCAAATTCCCCTATCTCCCCCCTCTCCCTCTATCTTGTTTAAGAACAAGTTAAACAGAATTGGTCCTAGGACAGAGCCCTGGCGCACACTGCTCACAACTCCAGACCATTCCAAAAATATGACATTTATCACCACCCTTTGGACGCCCACCTCCAATTAGTTTTCTATCCAGGTACATACAATCCAGGGACGTGCGGTGAGCTCAGTGGCTGGTGAGGCACTGGCTAGTATCAGAGCGAAATACACACAGGTTACATACACCGCGAACGTTAGAGCAAGAGCAATAATTCTAGCACTAGACCTCCTCTGTAATTCTAAACATGTAACCTGTAAAAAATGTTAAAGCGCCGCGTATGGAGATTTTTAAGTACTGAAGTTTGGCGACATTCCACAAGTGTGCGCAATTTTAAAGTGTGACATGTTAGGTATCTATTTGATTAGCGTAACATCATCTTTCACATTATATAAAAAAATCGGGCTAACTTTAGTGTTTTTTTAATTTTTTTATTCATAAAACTGTTTCTTTCCAAAAAAAACGTGATTGAAAAATTGCTGCGCAAATACTGTGTGACATAAAAAGATACAAAGTTGCAACGACCCCCATTTTATTCCCTAGGGTGTCTGCTAAAACAATATATATAATGTTTGGGGGTTCTGAGTGATTTTCTAGCAAAGACAATTATGATTTTTACATGTAGGAGAGAAGTGTCAGAATTGGCCTGGGTGGCAAGGGGTAAATTACCATAAGTGAGTAATATACAAATAATTATTATATATTATTTTTAAGGTAATTTACTATATTTTCAAAAACTGTACTTAAGCAGGTGGCGTAATGGACAAATTACTGAAGTTTGAAGTTATAACTTCAAACCAATAGTTTCACAGTAAATAGATAAATAATAAATTATTATCTTATAACATATAGCATAATAATAAATGATACAGCTTGATTATAATAGTACCTTTTCAACAGCAGCAGATTCTCATTCTCCCTCTTAACTGTGTAAGAAAAACTTGGGATTATGGGTAAATCTTATACCCATAAACGCATGTTTTTTCCTTGTAGTTAAGAGGGCTGGGCTGGAAGGGAGCATTTGTCTTTTTGACACATGCCCCCTTCTATGCACTGCATGGGGGAGGCTAGCCTCCACTGCAGCATTTTTATCAGACAGCTTGGGCCAATGGTACTTTACCATTGTTCCAAGGCTCCAAGCTATGCATTGAGCTCAGTGCCTCTGACAAGAAGTGAGAGGCACTGTGAGTGTGCCAGCTTGTATTTAAACTGGCTGCTCTGTGTGTAGCTTCTGACAGGTTGCTGAAGCTCAATCTCTTTTTTTAATGTTCATGGCAGGTAAGGCTTTGCTTCACCTGCCTCCCCAGACTGCACATCCCTGATAGAATCTCATCAACGCCAAAAGACCTTAATTTGTAAATTAAGTCTTTATGGGGTACTATATCAAGTGCCTTAGCAAAATCTAGATACATTAAGTTCACAGGCCTTCCTCTATCCAAATTACAGCTCATCTCCTCATAGAATGTTAAGAGGTTTGTCTGGCAGGAACGTATTTCATGAATCAAATTCTTTGATATGGTCCCTTATCATTGCTTCCAATAGTTCACATACTATTGATGTTAGGCCGATGGTCTGTATTTTCCAGAAATATATGCAGCCCCTTTTTAAATATTGGTACAGCGTTTGCTTTTTGCCAATCGTTAGGAATATTGCAGTCAGCAAGCTGTTTTTGGAATTTGGAATAATGGGCTGGCTATCACATGGCTAAGTTCTTTGAGAATTCTTGGATTTAATTCACCCAGTTCTGGTGATTTGTTCACCTTAAAATGGTTGTAAAAGTAGAAGTTTTTTTTACCTTAATGCATTCTCTGCATTAAGGTGAAAAACTTTCTGTGTCCATCTTCCTCCCTAAATACTTACCTGAGCTTGATCTCGATCCAGCACAGAGCTAGAGAGCATCGGCTCTTTCCGCTCTCTCACCTCAAGGTACATGGAGGCCATTGGCTGAAGCTGCTGTCAATCACATTGTGTTAGGAGGGAGCAAGGGGTGGGGCCAAGCTGTACTGTGTTTGTTTATGGACACACAGAGTATGGCTCAGGTTCGAGCGTGCACGAGCGCCCACATAACAAGAGGCTTGAAGGAGCCAGGAGCACCGGCGGGGGACCCCAGAAGAGGAGGATTTGGGCTGCGCTGTGCAAAACCATTGCACATAGCAGGTAAGTATAACGTTTGTTATTTAAAAAAAAAAATATTTACAATCACTATAAGTTTTTTCTAGTCTTTTTTGAACACTGGTCTTTGTCACTCACAAGAGTACATTCCATGTCATATTTTTTATTCTCACTGTCTTGTTTATCATACCCTTCTTTTTCATTTGTACAAACTGAGGCGAGAAATGTATTAATACAGTTGCCTTCTCCCTGTTGCTGGTGACCAAATTCCCCATAACATCTTTTATGGGGCCAGTATGTTCTGTATTCACCTTTGTACTATTAATATATATATTTATATATATATTTTTTACTCTTCTCAGCAATGTGTCTCTTTTAATCTATTTTAGCTGCCTGATTGCACTCTTGCACTTCTTATTACATTCCTTGTAGTTTTGGAATGCCAGTGGTGACCCTTCAGCCTTTTTTTCTCATTAATATGCCTTTTTACGATAGTGTTTAGCCACCCAGGTTTAACATTTATTCTTTCATATTTTTTGCCCATTGAAATGCACTGGCATATGCCATTGTCTAATACATTATGGGTGATTATTCCTGCGCTACCAAAAAAGGAAGGTAGGAAGGGTAGTGGAAACTGTCGCAAACACCGAAAGGGTTAATCCTAACCCGAATAGGTAATGAAATAAAGGGGGGGGGGTGGTGTTGCGCTGTTTCTGTTATGAACATGTATTGGTAAAACTATATATATATAAGGTGCACAGTGGCTAACTCAAACCAATAAATAAAATAAATGCACAATCTTAAATAGCAATGATGGATTACAGTGATGAATATGTACTAGAACCATAAAAACAATCAAATAATAAATAGAAAGTGCAAAGTGCATGAATTGTATACAAAAAAATTATATATAAAAATCTAAAATGAATATAAAAGTGAACACTGCTGTGCAAATAAGCTAAAGAGTGCAAAAACGAAATAGCCTGCAAATTGCAGTGCAATGAACTGTGCACAAGTGAAACTGCTAATTGCAAAGTGCAATGAAGTGCTTAAGTGAAATGCAAAGGAAACGTCCAATAAGCAATGGAACAGAAATAGGGATGTTGAAATCCAAAAGTTCATATGTGCAAAATGGCAAAGTAGTGCCAGTGAAAAATATATATAATTTCTCCAAAGTGACGGTCCTGGAACTTCGCGTGTATGGGTGATCTTATGGTGGTGAGGAGATGTGTGAATTTCAACTTCCGGTGTCACACACTAGGGTAAATAGATGGCCTCTTACCTTGTGGTAATGAGGTAACCACATATATTTAATTAGGATCAATGGTTCCTCTGTTATGGTCCTAGCATCAATAGAATAACCTTGTGCTGGGCGCTGTGGTTCCTCGGATATATAGTGGACCTATATTGAATCCAGGGGATTGCTTTCACCTCCCAGCGATGGCGGGGTTTAAAAGGAAAAAATAGGATCTCGATCGTGAAGTACGTTTTTTAAAACCAAATGGTATGTTTAATAATGTAACAGTAGGGTTGTTTACATAGAACTCACATGAACTCACATAAAAAACATGAAAGTAAACTTATCTCCTATACGAGCAGCGAGCTCGTTTGCCTCCGTCTGTCTGATTGCCTCTCCGTCCCAGTCGGCGTGAAGTGAAAGTTCCAGGACCGTCACTTTGAAGAAATTATATATATTTTTCACTGGCACTACTTTGCCATTTTGCACATATGAACTTTTGGATTTCAACATCCCTATTTCTGTTCCATTGCTTATTGGACGTTTCCTTTGCATTGCACTTTAGCACTTCATTGCACTTTGCAATTAGCAGTTTCACTTGTGCACAGTTCATTGCACTGCAATTTGCAGGCTATTTCGTTTTTGCACTCTTTAGCTTATTTGCACAGCAGTGTTCACTTTTATATTCATTTTAGATTTTTATATATAATTTTTTTGTATACAATTCATGCACTTTGCACTTTCTATTTATTATTTGATTGTTTTTATGGTTCTAGTACAAATTCATGACTGTAATCCATCATTGCTATTTAAGATTGTGTATTTATTTTATTTATTGGTTAGCCACTGTGCACCTTATATATATATATATATAGTTTTACCAATACATGTTCATAACAGAAACATTGTCTAATACATACTTAAAGCACTCCCACTTTTCTTCAGTGTTCTTTGTTGCAAGAATTTTATAATTTTATTTTATTTTATGTCATGTAGTATGAAGCACAGTTTATTAAAGTTGGCTCTTTTGAAATGTAGTGTTCTTGTCCTACCCTCTTGTCTCCTTTACCTATAATGTATGGGTAACATAATTACTCTGCAATCATTTTTTCCCAAGTTATCCCTTACTTCCGAATGTGAAATCAGCTCTGTATTGTTTGTAATTGTGTGTTCAGCAGAACATTATTTCTAGGATCATTTATATCTTGATTCCAGGATACTCTTGTATAATGCACTATGAACTAGTCATAAAACCATAAAATACCAACATTCATGTATTTTGTATTTGTTTTTTCATAAAAGTAAATATAACACCATTGCTCATAAAGACAGACACTATTATTTATTGTGTTGGCAGTTTACTAACATGCATCAGCCACGATGTGTATGCAATAAATTTATATATACATAAATATTTATTGTTAAAACGTATTCTAACAAACATGCATTTTTGTTGATATATTGGAACAGTGTGCCAAGAAACTGTCTGGGAAGTGTTCAAGATCTTCTGGGACCGACTTCCGGACCAAGCTGAATATCAGCACTGGATGCATTTATGTGAAGAAGGCACCATGCCAGTGTTTGATATAGGGGAGAATTTCAGCAAGTCTGAAGACCATCACAAGTTGGTCAAACAGGTACACTACTGTAGTACAGAGGCATTTTTTTTATCAAGTACCGGTAGTTATAATAATTTCCTCATGCAGCAAGCAGTATTAGCTTGTAATAGTTGCCCTTCCTATTAAGTATAAAAAGCATACCTGGAACTCTAATTCATCTAATGAAAAATTGAGTTTACATACTTCATCATACATCATCCTAATATGAATACCTAGGAACCTTATAAAGTTGTTGAACTTGAAATTGGGACAGGATGAGGGGCAGAGCAATGGTGAGATCTAAAAGCAGCAAGCAGAGAGTTCTCTGCTAAAATAAAAGCAATGGCTTTATAGTGGTGCATGCAGTGCCCATTGCCAAACATGGAACTGACAGTGTTTTAGTTTGATAGTGAGAAGCCTGTAGAGCTCCTCACTCCAACCCTTTGTGCCCATCCTGCCTTTTCCACTTCAGATATCTGCACACCCCTTCAATCACCTATGCCCTTTCCTGACCCTATGCAAGTTCTTATGATCTCATCTGCTACACACCTCTCTTCTGGCCTCCATTTCAGCTCCCCCTAATAAACTCGGGGGGCAGTTGGATTCTTTGCCCCACACTGACATTTCCTTCTGTAATGTAGGCAATAATGCAGCATGTGACATTGCCAAAGCTTCAGATTGGCTAGAGGTGCTGGAGAAAACACATCCCAAAACTCTTCCTGGGTCTCTCTTTTATCATTCCAGAACCCCTCTGTGAACCCCTTGGAATTTATATAGCAATAAAGTGCAGCATTCAAAATACATATAAATAGTGCTTTATATAAAATGCAAAGATTAATCTTTCAAAAGTCCCAATGAAAAAGTTCAGAAACCGTGAACAGCTCCAAAGTGCCCAGAAAGCAGTCTTCAGTGTAATGTTTCCATACCATCCACCATTAGTGAGCACACATTGCCTCTTACCAGAGAATGTTGACCTTCTACAAACTGAGTGGTCAAATAGTGCTTGTGAAATAAAGCTTCCCAGATCTCATCGCATCCCAACTGTCATCTCCTTTATCAGGCCTCATCCACACTCATATGTTCAGCTAAGCCACCTTCTTCTATATCTGGATATCACTCCCCACCAGCAGTCCAGAGGCATCAAACTCTCATATGTGCACAACTCATAAAAGCAAACAGAAAAGCCTTGTGGTGTAGTATAAAAAACTGAATATACAATATTTTCAAATATATACTCACTTATATGTGTTTGCAGAAGAACATTTGATGAAAGACCAGATGTCATATATTTTAAATGTACTCTTTGATTGAAAACTAGTGTACTTTCTTCAGCTTAGTTTATTCAATTTGCAAATCATACATTTATGACAAAACGTGGGCCTTCTCAGGGGATCTATAGCATTGGGTGAAATCTGTATCTTTAAGGTGGGAACTCCTCTATAAATTATTGAAGCAGCATCTGGCAAAAGGGGGTCCAATATGTTATAATTTTTTAGAACAACCCAATGTTTCAGATATTTTTTAGAATAATGTTGGGTAGAAAATGTAGTTAAAAAAGAAAAACTAAAAAGAAAGAGTTTGTGGCATTAACAGATTTACTTGCTAACATTTCACTTCTATGATATTGACCCACTTCAATATTAATTTGATCCAATATAATTAGGCCATACCCCTTATCCAAAATCTTGATTTAAGGTACTGGGCCCGTTTGAAATAATCCTTGCGGTAAGTACAGTTACGTCTTGGTCTAATGAACTGACTTTTAGACACTGATCTTAACCATGCAGGATGGTGGCAATTATCCAATTAAATAAACCCATTAGGGTCCATTTCTTTAAAAGACCTAGTGGTAAGAATAGATTCTTCTTTAATCATAATTCTTAGATCCAAAAAGTGTACCTCTTGTACACTAGTTTTATGTTGAAAGACAATGCCCCTATCATTATCATTCAAATCCTGGATAAAACCATTAAAAGATTCCAGGTCACCATCCCTTAGGAGGAAGACGTCATCAATGTACCTTTTCGTCATGATAAGCTCAGGTCTCTGAACTCTCAAGATGACGTCCTTCTCCCGTTTGACTATAAATAAATTTGACATACTAGGCGCAAATTTGGTGCCTATTGCAACACCTCCATTTTGCTAAATTATTAGGAACCTCTGAACCAAAAATAATTGTGCTTCATTGCAAAATCGAGCAACTGAAAGGAAAAAAATCTCTTTGAATAGGAGGAAGCCCCCTTATCTTTCTGCAGGATCCCATGAAGCGACAGAATCGATACCACTAATTGTTGGTGAACAATAAAATAGAAGGAGGATAAAGGAGATGGAAGTTAGGATGCTGATATTATCTGGGAAGCTTTATTTAACAAGCGCTATTTGACAACTCAATTTATAGAGGGTCAACATTCTCTGGTAAGAGGCTGTGTGGGCTCAATAATGGTGGATGGTGTAAAAACATTGCACTGAATGAACACAACCAAAGCACTGCCGGGCGCTTATGCTATAATGCACCAGAATGTAAATGGTTCATGGGCCATATGTGTTTGGCTAATGATAGTGAGTAATGGAAGTCCAGAGCCCAGTAACATAAGTAGCCAGAAGTCAAATAAAACACAGTTTATTCCAACAATAAAGCAGCCATAAAAACAGCAAGAAGCCTGAGCTGAATGTGGAACAGCATTACCAGAGGTGGATCCGATCCCATCCTGCAGCAGCAGAGGATGACAAGGGAAAACCTGGGTGTACCAGGAAATCTGGATGGAAGGCAGATCCTGTGTGAGAAAGCTGCCCACCGCAGCCAAACAGCAGGGAACAGTAGGTGAACCCACACACTAATTACTTACTAATTACAGCAAAAGATAACTGGAGTCAGTAGTTTGCACACCTGGAGTCCAATATTGAAATGAATTTGGAGGTGTGGTTTAGAGCTACTTTGATTGATAAGAAGCATCAGCTGATGTTAACCATGCCTTACAAAAAAAGCTCTCTGAAGCCATACAATCAAGAGTAGTTGATCTGTATAATTCTGGAAAGGGATACAAAGCCATCCCAAAATGTTTAGGTATACATCAATTGACAGTTAGACAAATTGTCTATAAATGAAGATAGTTTAGTTCTGTGGTTACTCTTCCTAGAAGTGGGCACCCGCCAAGATGACTCCCAAGGCACAACTCCTCAATGAGGTAAAAAAGGTAAAGGCTTGAAGACATCAGTGGAACTGGCAAACATCCCTGTTCATTAGTCTATCATATGTAAGTCTTTGAACAGGGAGGGTGTACATGGCAGATCACCCTGGAGAAAGCTGCTGCTTACCAAAAAAAAACAATGCTGTTTGCCTGAAGTTTGCACCTCGGAAAACCACAATACTACTGGAAAAATGTTTTGTGGATGGATTAAACAAGAGTTGAATTGTTTGGGAAGAATACTAAGCACTATGTATGATGCAAAAAGGTCACAGCTTACAACTTACCAAAATCAAAACATCATCTCAACAGTGAAGTATGTGGAGGGAACATCATGATTTGGGCTTGCTTCATTACTTCAGGGCCTGGACCACTTGCCATAAAATGAATTGGCAAGTTTAGCAAAATATCCTAAAGGATAATGTCAGCATGGCTGTCTGCCGGCCAGTAGTAGAAGTTGGGTGATGCAACAGGACAATGACTCTAGGTATCGAAGTAACTCCACCACAGACTGGCTTCAGAAAAAGAAAATGTGCCTTTGGAGTGGCCCAGTCAGAGCCCAGATCTTAACCCCATAGAGATGCTGTGAAATTACCTTAAGAGAGCTGTACACACCAGATATTCTACAAATGTCCCTGAACTGAACAGTTTTGTAAAGAGGAATGGTCAAAATTTCTCCTGAACGTTGTGCAGGTCTGATCCAGAGCTACTGAAAGTTCTTGATTAAAGTCATTGCTGCCTAAGGAAGTTCGACCACTAATTAACTCCAGGGATTCACTTACTTTTTCCTCCAACATTGTGAATGTTTAATGGGTCTGTTCAATTAACACACGAGAAATTAGAATTATTTGTGTGTAATCTGCTTAAGCACAATGGGGGTTATTTCCGAAAGGCAAATCCACTTTGCACAACAAGTGCACTGAATTTGAATTTGCACTGAATTTGCACTTGGAAGTGCAGTCCCTGTAGATCTGAGGGGGACATGCAAGGAAAATAAAAAAACAGCATTTTAGCTTGCACATGATTGGATGATAAAAACAGCAGAGCTTCCCCTCATTTCAGATCTTCCACTCAGATCTACAGTGACTGCACTTCCAAGTGCACTTGCAGTGCACTTGTAGTGCAAAGTGGATTTGCCTTTCGTAAATAACCCCCAATGTGTTTGTCTATTGTGACTTACATGAACTCAGATCACATTTTACGGCAAATTACTGCAGAAAAACAGTCAATTCCAAGGCGTTTACATACTTTTGCTGAGGTCTTCACATACTTTTTCTTGCTGCTGTATTCTAATATGGATATATTTAAAATGATCATTCGTCACATCTCAGCAGAACATGTATATTGTGAAAATTATGCAAATACTTTGAGATTTTTTTTTAAAATTAGGAAAGTCTGCCCACGTATTATGTTTTTGATTAACCTTGTACAAAACTGGGCATTTAACCACTCCAGTACTAGCTTTAATTTACCCTTTCATTACCAGGATATTTTTCAGATTTTAGTGCTGTGATACTGATACTGGCAATCACTCGGTCATGCAACACTGTACCTAAATGAATGCTATATTGTTTTGTTTTTTTGAGACAGATAGAGCTTTCATTTGGTGGTATCAAAAGTTTTGAAAGAAAGGTTTTCCCTTACTTTCTGTTAGAAACATATCAAATAAAAATGCTCGGACAGTACAGACACCTCCAAGATGAGGCCTTGTGTGTATGGTGTGAGCACAAGTGGTAAACAGTGCAGTTTAAAATGGTGCTCCATAAATACATGAACATTAACCAAGTTAAAACAAGTTAAGATGAGCAGACTTTCACCTTTTTTCTAAGATAAGTGAATACTCTTTATTAAGTAAATCAAGCCATTTGTTCTTTGTTTGCAGTGCTGCTCAGGACATGGTATTTTTGTACTTTGAGTAAAGACACCTGTGTGCTCGTGTAGCCCCAAGAAATGTTTTCACCTATATTATCAATTTAAATTAGTAAAGCTAATTTAGTGCTAATTAGCAGTCTAATATTCTGTGGATTACAACAGCAGCATTGCCAATGCAATAATAATTTTGTAAATTTTTAAATAGTGGGCAATTGTTTTGTTCCCAATTTTTTGTGTTTATGTTGTTAATAAACCTCGAGTGATTATTATTATTTTCTTGCAGAAACTGGCTTTAACGAAACATGCAGAAAGCACGTAAGTTACAGTTAATAACATTTAAAGAACAAGTGAACTTTTCCCTAAATAAGATTACCACCACTGGATTTATATCTTAATATTCTATACTGTATATGCTCAGTGGTCCAAGCTCTTAGTCTCCAGTGGAACTATGTTGGTAATGATCATGGTGAATATTGTCCAGCCTGCATACATATTCCCACATTGGGCAAGTATCACTATTGAGATAGAAATTGGTTGGGATTAGACATTGTGAAGCGACCAGGGATTATCCTGCAGAACAGGCAGAGAATTACATTTACTGATTTGCTGGAAATCGAGAATCTGTTTCAAGCCTCTTTATTTTGGTAAAAGTACACTTATATATTAATAATAATTTTTAATTTGCTAAACATTATCCGTTATTTTTACAGCTTCTGATCCAATGTTATTTATTAGTTATATATATATTTTTTTATATTTTAAGTTCTTGCACTGACTGGACATGTGGGTAAGTACTTAGCTTATCAATTAACTCAGCTCTGCAACCTTTTTTTGTTGTCAGTTTGTCAAGGATGAATATTCATCGGTTATGTTTTTGGTAAATCAGTTAGTTGTCAGAATTTTGATTTAAGGGAGGCAGTTTCGCCCTTTGCTCTGGGTTATGTGGGGTTTGAGTCATATACTAAAGCCATGCATGCATGATGACGTGTACTGCAACACGTTTCCATTGACCAACACTGCACTGGCATAGATTTTGGATTTTGATTTTTTGTGTCTCTTGACCTCCTCAGTTATTGACTTTAAATTCTTCAACGTTGCTAAAGTACTATAGTGTATTTTAAGTGGGTAGATTTTTTGAGTTAGTACTGATAATGCCATTTTTTTCATTTCAATCAACTCTGTTGCTGATCTCAAGAATGTAGAAAAAGTAGGATCTGCAAAAGAAGGTACTCACCTGTCCTGCTGTCTGCCATTCCATTGGTTTCTTGCAAAGTAAATCCTCTTTACTGGCATGCACTGTCAGATGTCTGTCCCTTCATTGTGCACTGTGGTTCCTCATGCCAGGCCCTTCGTCCCTATAGGACACAATAGTGAGGTAGGGGTCAGCCGTAGGAACCAAAGCTCGCAGCAGGGGAGTAGTAGCTTTGGAACAGAGTGAAGATCGGAGGAATGGGCATTGGAACAATTTAGTATAATGCCTCTTCTTTTGAAGGTTTTATATGTGTACATTTCTTTAACTTAGAAACAGAGTCATTTTAAGATTAATATACACACAGTAAGCTTGCTCTATCATATTTCCATTATTGTATTGTATCTGAATTTTACCATAATTCACCTGGTTCATCAACAAATACTAACATAAAATATTAGGCACAGGTTAATTTATTGTTAGTTATACATAACAGATAGACTTGCAATAAGAAAAAGGAAAACAAGCACAACCAGACATTATTATTATTATACAGGATTTACAGTATATAGCGCCAACAGTGTGTGCAGCGCTTTACAATATAATGGGAGACAGTATAGCAAAAATACAATTCAATACAAGAGGGTTAGGAGGGCCCTGCTCCTCTGAGCTTACAATCTAAAAGGGAGGGGCTGGCGAAACAAAAGGTAGTGACTGTGAGGAATGAACTGATGAGGGAAGTCTCACTGAAGAGATGAGTTTTCAGGGATCGCCTAAAAGTAGACAGAGTAGGAGATAACCGGACAGATTGAGGTAGTGATTTCCAGAGGATGGGAGAAGCCTGGAGATGAGCATGATAAGAGGAGACAAGGGTACTAGAGTGCAGAAGGTCATTGGAGGAGTGGAGAGGATGATTTGGGTGATATATGGAGACAAGATTGGTGATGTAGCTCGGTGTACAGTTGTAAATGACTTTGTATGTTATTGGTTTGAATTTTATTCATTGGGCAATGGGAAGCCAGTGGAGGAATTGGCAGAGAGGGGTGGCAGACACTGAGTGGTTGGTAAGGTGGATTAGTCTGGCAGCAGCATTCATGATAGACTGAAGAAGGGATAGCTTGCAGAGAGATAGGCCAATGAGGATGGAGTTTCAATAGTCAGGGCGAGAGATAACAAGGTAATAAGTTGCTTAGTGGTTTCAATGGTTAGAACGGAGAATTTTGGAGATGTTACGAAGGTGAAGTCTGCAAGATATAGACAGAAATTAGGTTTGGGGCTGAAAGGATAATTCAGAGTCCAGGATTTCACCTAGCACCCTGGCATATGGGGAGGGACTGATGGTTGTATTATTGATCTTGATAGAGAAGTCATGGTAGGGTGAATGGGCTGGAGGAAAAATTATGAGCTCAGTTTTAGAAAGATTGAGTTTGAGGAAGTGGTGTAAAGTATTTTAGGGTGTGCCCCCAAGTATATTTTTGTATTTTGTTTGTTTTTGTATGTTTAGGAAAGGGTGTGACAAGTCAGGAGTAGAGAGATTGATTTGTGTGTCGTCAGCATAGAGATGGTACTGGAAGCCATGGGACTGAACCTTGAGGTACCCCTACAGAAAAAGGAAGTGGAGAGGAGGAAACGGAGTTAGGTAACACTGAAGGAGCATTGTGACAGGTAGGAGGAGAACCAGGAGAGAGCAGAATCTTAAAGGCCAAGAAAGTGGATATTTTTTTTTTTTTTTAGGAGGGGATGGTCAACAGTATCAAAGGCTGCAGAGAGGTCTAGTAGTATGAGTATAGAGTAGAGGCCATTCGTTTTAGCAGTTAATAGATCATTAGTGAGTTTTTATATTAATGTATATTAAGGTCATCCCATCCCTACCTACCCAACCTGATACACCCGAAAGAGAGCTTGTTCTGTTGTCTAGATCAGTGTTTCTCAACTCCAGTTCTCAAAGCGCCCCAACAGGTCATGTTTTCAGGATTCCCCTCAGATGAAACGGCTGTGGGAATTATTAAGGCAGTAAAACTGATCAAATCGCCTGTGCAAAATAATGGAAAGACTGAAAAAATGACCTGCTGGGGCGCCTTGAGGACTGGAGTTGAGAAACACTGGGCTAGATCACCACATAAAAATAAAGGAGAGAAAGCCTTAAAATTGTTGTAACGGCTAGACATTTTTTTACATTCATGCATTCTCTGCATCAAGATAAAAAATGGCCCAGTATTTGCATCCCTCCCTCCCTCGGAGTCCTCACTCGATCCAGCACTATGCTATGCCTGTCTGTAGTGGCTGTCCCCTCTCTCTTCCTGCATTCACAGGGCAGAGGAAGCAGCGGGAACCATTGGCTCCTGCTGCTGTCAATCAAATCCTGTGAAGAGTAAGTGAGGGGCAGGGCCAGCCATGCTGTGTGTGTCAATGGTCGCACACAACCTGCCTCAGAAGCGAGACTGCAGGTGCACCACCATAGATAGCTTCCTATGGTGGCACACAGAGAAGAGGAGAAGCCAAGAACTCCAGTGGGAAACCCCAGAAGAGGAAGTTTAGGGCCACTCTGTGCAATACCATTACACATGGCAGATAAGTATACCATGTTTATTGTTAAAAAATAATTAGACTTTAAATGCAGCCCATCCTTGATGCTATCCCTTTCTATTATTTCTTTTAGTCCTTTCCCAAATAAACCAATTGCTGTCCTGGCCGTGATTGGCTTCCATTGCTCTCCAAAAGACCACCCGCTCCTCTTTGTAGTCAGCACAGTATAAAACTTTTTTTGGCTTACGTACAGTATTTGCTTCTCATAGAAAGTAAAGTAAAGAAAAATGTAGGAGTTTTTCAAACTGTGTATGGTGTTTTGTCTTTGACAATTTTTTTTTAAACTGGTCAATTCACAAACATAAATCTCCTTATGACATGCAGTAATTTTTACCTTGCATGAAATATGTAATTTAACCCTAAAAGCCTCATACATTGTTATTGTATCAGCAAAAAAATAGCTATTTTTATTATGCCCAGTTTTTGCCATCCTTAGTCAAACAGTTTTTTTTTTTTTTTTTTTTTAAGTAACCTTTGAGATGGCCCTTGTAAAAATATGAATACATTAAAAAAAATACAACAAAAATAAAAAACATACATATTGTAAATTTAGCTAATCCATGCAAATAAGTAATTTCAGAAAGAAAAGCTAATAATTCACAGAATTAAACATTATGCGTGCCTTATTGAATGGACTCTATGAATGAATATGTCCAAAATATTTCTGAGGGAAAAGAACCCAAAACATATAATTAGCTATTGTATTTTGTATTCTGACTTCATTAGTGTAAATGGAAGCAACTGTATTTGCACAAAAATGCAGTTTGTTACTTTGTCAGATAATATTTGCATAACAATTAGGTAATGGGGTTAACGAGGATGTCTGAAAAATGTTTTTGAAGCAGCTGAAAGGGAGTTTGAACATGAAAATGTGAAGTGTTTTTTTTTTTTTTTTTACAATATTTAATGAAATTTCTCAGTAAAGTAGATTTACAATAAAAAATCCCCACTACCATGTAAATATGTTGCACTGGGGGTTTGCTGAGAACAAAGTTGTCCTAAACCCAGTGGTCTATTTACCCTGTCTCAGTAGTGTATTTAGGTTTTGTGCTGCCCTAGGCCTCGTGCACCCCCTAATTTAAATATGACACACCCCTTCCTGTCAAGGCCACACCCCTTTCTGTTTAAGACCCACCCTGAAATTTTCGAGTGGGGGCACTAGTTCTTAGGGCCTGGGGGGGGGCAATGGATTCCCTTAATTTGCATGGATTTCCTCTCACTTCCCGTTTGGCTATGGGGCAGGAACTGAAGGGAAATCTCTGCAATGGGACAGGGATGGTAAAAAATAAACTGACAGGGGCTATAACCCTCCCTTACTCTTATCCAAAATGAAAAATAAAACTGTGCCTAAGCACAAATTTCTGATAATTTTATGGAGAGGACTAAGAAGGTATAACCATGCCAATGGTGCAGCAGAAAACATATAGCACAGTGAGGAAAGTATGTGGTCCAAGCTGATAGAACAGTCAAAATTAGAAGCAGCTTGCATTACACTAACAGTGTAGCACAAGCCAGTGGGGACTCTTTCCGTGCTGCCCCCCTGCAAAGTGCTGCCCTAGGCCTAGGCCAGGATACAACGTTACCCTGTCTCCTGCAGCATCCTCCCTATGATGAAGATGAAATATGCTGGGGGGAAGATAGTGTTAACCACATTTGGAGCTTGATTCACCACATGGTCTGAATGGCAGTGGTAACAAAGTGGTAAATGTTATTATTTATTACTGATGAACCACATATCTAAAGCCATTATCTGGAGTAAATCCTGGTACACACTATCATTTCGTTTTTGTTCAACCCAGCTCAGTAGTGCTCAAAAGTTGCTGCACCAACTATCCAATGTTTGTACAACAATCTCCTTGCTGAGGTATTGTGTTCTGCTGCCCCCCCCCCCCCCCCCCCAAGAACACACCGGTCAGTGCCCTCAGCCATTGGTTGAGAGTGCTGACTGGATGCCGATTGGCAGACCTTTTTCAGTCATGCTCCTTTGACAGAAGCTGGACATTCAGCCAGCTTCTGTCAGACTGGCTGCTGTACACACAGGCCGCATGTTAGATGGTTTCTATTGAACCAGCCAATACCGCCCGATATACAGCCTGTGCGTATGGGGCTTAATACTGTAAAATGCTATTTAACCGCTTGCCAACCAGCCGCCATCATTATACTGCGGCAGGTCGGCTCGTTCCCGCAAATTGCCTGCAAATCAATGTAGCTGTACGTCGGTCCCTTTAACAGCTATAGCAGGCACGCGCACTGCACGGCAGGGGAGCTGATGCACATGGCTGTGATGTCCACCGGCCACCCGCAATCCCTCCACAGAGAGCCAGAACAGGGATCTGTCAATGTAAACAAACAGATCCCCATTCTGACAGGGAAGTACAGAGTGATCGTCTGTTCCTAGTGATTAGGAACAGCGATCTCTCTGTACTCCCAGTCAGTCCCCTCCCCCCACAGTTAGAAACACCTCCCAGGGAACAAATTTACCCCTTGCTCGCCCCTTAGTGTTAACCCCTTCCCTGCCAGTGTCATTTATACAGTAATCAGTGCATTGTTATTGACCTTTTGCTGTTGTGAAAACTAAAGAATTTTGGATTTTACCAAGACAATTATAGGGCTGAATCTACCTAGCAGGGGCACAGCTATGGAAGAAGGCCGAAATAAAAACTTGACAAATATCTGACCTTTTATTACTCTATCCAAAACTCTTGATTTTTTAATACTCTGTATTTAGCCAGAATATAGAATAAATACTTTTGTGCATACCATTATCAGTACAGGCTTGCTGTTCCCAATGCAAATCTGAATAATATTTGGTGAATTATGTTGTTTTAACCCAGCATTGCTCAATGTGTGCCAATCTCCTTGTTTGAACGTGAAATAATGATGCCTTGCAGTACACCCTGTTTAAATAGGGATATGCGTTACCAGTAAAAGCAAGCTCTAAACAACATTCTAAGTATGCTTCATGAAGCCACATTCAGTTAATCCATGTAAGCAGAAATTAGTCTAATTGACCGAGTAAATATCTTTAGATTAAATACTATTTACTTGTCAAAATGATGTAATCCCATGCTAAATAACCCACCAGCTGTTGTATAGTAAAAATGCTAGGACCCTTTACAATGGTCTACATTGATATAGAAAATCATAATGCACAGATCACTGACGTGGCACCACATCCATAAACTTTATGCAATAACAAAAATAGGAGAAACAGGACTTTTAATGTGCCACACTTAACCCCAAGAAAGTGAGTACCCGAGTAGGTAAAATTCAAGTTTACTCACAACATAATTACTTAAAAAAATTCATATTTCGATAAAAACATTTTAACACAGTCTGGCCTAATATATTTGTTGAAACCAGCGCCTAATCTTTCTCTGCAGTCTGGCCTTATATATTTGTTGCAGACTGAATACTATATATATATATAAATATCTATTAGCTATGGCTCTATGGCTTAGCAGAATGAGTGCCTTTTCTAAGGAGCCTCCTATATGCAATTGTAAATTATATTGAAAATTTGTATGGCTATATGAATTTTAAAGGGAATTATGTTGTGAATAAACGTCTGAATTTTAACTAGTCGAGTACTCACTTCCTTAAGTTAAGTGGGGCACCTTAAAAGTTTTGCTTCTCCTATTCATTTATTTTTCCTAATGGTCTACATTGTAAAAAGCCTGAAACTTCACAGAAAATATTGCCTACATGAGCTAGGTATAGATAATAAATTGTAGCTTGATGGGTCTGTGCTATCTGAATAATTTGTGTTACACAAAATTGCTTTGTTTTTGCATATCTTTTTCTTACTGTAACTGATATAATTGAGAAAAAAATGAATAATTTTTGTTTTTAGATGATTAGCGAATAGCTGAGGGCACATCAGTAAGCAAGCTCAGTGAGATACAACTGAAAGCAGAGAATATTTCTCCAAAGTGAGGGGAAATCTCTGCTTTGACAGATGCCATTAGAACAAGTATCCCTGCAACAGCAGACTAATGACCATTCTTCTTACTCCGCTTTCACCTACTTTCAGCATGTTTATTGTGCACTGCAGTCTGAGCCACCTCAAGAAATCATAGGGCACCATACAACCTACGTGATAGGGCCCCACACACCCTCATATCCATATATCCATGTTCCCCTCACTAATAAGCAGTGAGGTAGCTTACAGAGTAAACTGTGGCAGTAAATCCACTTTGCAAACAAAAACAGAAAACGCTCAGGTGTAGACGTCCTCCAGGTGACTATCTTCTCCCAACAGCCAATGGTGCAGGCAATGTAATTTCAGGCAAAACAAAAGATCAAGTCTTCTGGACAGCAGCACTCCAATAAAAAGCCTTTATTATGTAAAATCTTCAAAAATCCAAATACAGCACAGCAAGTCACAAAATTCTGGTTAGAGCTGACTAGTTTCACACTTTCTTAGTGTTTAGTCCTATGATTAAACACTAAGAAAGTGTGAAACTAGTCAGCTCTAACCAGAATTTTGTGACTTGCTGTGCTGTATTTGGATTTTTGAAGATTTTACATAATAAAGGCTTTTTATTGGAGTGCTGCTGTCCAGAAGACTTGATCTTTTGTTTTGCCTCAAATCCAGTTTGCACTTGCTTGATGGGGCAGCCCCACTCTGAGGATTGTCGTACAGGGCAAGCAGCCGCCATTCCCATATTCCATATCCTCTGATATATCATCCAAGTTGGTCACCTATTGGCTAGCCTCAAACTGCAAACTGCCCTGACTCATACTGTAAGGGCACCACATTGGTGGTCCTAGCAACCATCTAGGGAGTGGACAAGTCTCTGTGTGGGCCACTTTGCTTTTTGATTGCCATGCAGACTCTAGTGAGCTTGCATGAGCTCCGCCCACACATCCATTCTCTGTGGTCAATGAGCCATGTAAAGAACAATCATGGAGACAAGGACTACTGGAGTTCAGGCACTGACCTCCTGACCTTATGGGGCCTGAGCCCAGTACGTGAGGCCTTCCCATTCCCCCCTATAGGAAGTCATGACTGCACCACACCCTTTTGACTCAGAGTCCTGGCACTCCTGTTCTATTTAATTTGACTAGAGTTCAACTTTAACCAAGCTTATTTCTACTTAAACAAGCAACCATACTACACTTACTTATTGTAAAAAAAGGTGTGGTGCTTTAACTATTTAAAATGTTTGGAAACATGGAAAATGCAGAACAGATAAAAAGCCTTGGTCATTGTGCTTTCTGCATTGAATAAGGACGTGTCCAATCCCTGTACCTATCCTGTATTAGGGTTTAGCATGGGAAACCCACTCTTTAGGTCTATTGAGGAGATAAATTAGTTCTGTATTTTTTGTGAAACATGTTATACATTAAATATACTATATGTGTATAATAGAGAGAATGCCTAATTCATGATTGTTTTTCTAAATGGCTTGAGTTATGGCGCTATGCTGATGCTTACACTATTTATTCAGTATACACAGTATATTTGTTTTAAATTGCATTCATGCCAACTGACTTACAATGTGGACTCATTTTGAAGTTTAATTTAGAGTTTGACTTTTGTTAATTACTTCATTCAGTGGCAGATTCATTTTATTTAAGGAAAACCAAGTATCTCACTGCACATAAGTTTTATGCTGGTGATATTTTAACTGCAGCATAATATTTAAGATATTGAAAGCTGTTAGAGACTGTTATACATTTAACATACATTTATTGTTGTTATACTGAATACCCACTGCTACACCTCCAAGTTTAGCCCTCTCTGTCTTATTCTAACCAATGTTCAGCAAAGGTTTTGCTCCATGGGTCCACAGGTGCAGGTAAGCAGGAACTTTAGTTATCAGAAGTCACTATATACAGTCAGATCTTAGAGTGCTTTTAGCAAGTACATTTTTGGGTCTCATTCACATAGGCATGCACTTGAAGCACTGTTAATGTATATCTGATAGCATAAAACTGTACTCAAATTACAGTACATTACATATTTCTCCCTTTTGGGTTATTAGCATACTCTATTCCTGAAGCTGAAATTCTTCCCAGTGCATCATAAATGCTCCAACAATGCAAAACCAGTGCATTTATCTTTGTATGCTTTTCTCATATGTTTGAATGAGACTCTTGCTTACCATACACTGGAAATATTGAAACCATTACTTTGTACAGTCCTTGGAAATATCTATGCAAAAATCACAATGTGTTAACATAATGATGGATTTTCAAGCCAGTGGAGTGCTATGCTGTATAAGGCGCCCATAGACATTAGACATTGGTTGTTTAATAGCTGTGATTCTAGCATGTTCAAATGATACTTGGACTGTTGCCACTACAGCAGCCTAAACAGCAGGAGGCAACAATGGTTTTCAGAAGCTTTTAACTTTTAGCTGCTTTTTTCCATGCTGGAACTCGGTATGCACTTTTACACATATGGGCTGTATGTATATCATTATGCATTTAGAGTGGTGTTGCCAGCATAATGTTTGCACTAAAGGATAACTGTACTTTTAAACCACAGTAGAACTTTTAATATATACAGGAGTACCAACTAAATCCAAATATAATCTATTACCTCCGACTTTTCTTCCCTGTCCTTTGAGAGCTGTCATCACAAGCCCATTCCAGTGTAAACATTCAGTTTGTCTGCAGCATGCACTGTCTCTGCACAAAAGTAAGGCGTGTACTTAGGGTTGCCACCTTGTCAGTAGGGCAGTGGATGGTGTCAGTAGAGCAGTGGATGGTGTTAGTAGAGCAGTGGATGGTGTCAGTAGAGCAGTGGATGGTGTCAGTAGAGCAGTGGATTGTGTCAGTAGAGCAGTGGATGGTGTCAGTAGAGCAGAGGACGGTGTCAGTAGAGCAGTGGACGGTGTCCCCCGGGGAGAACTGTATATATGGATGGTGTATGGGGAGGAACTGTATATATGGATGGTGTATGGGGAGGAACTGTATATATG
Organism: Rana muscosa; assembly: GCA_029206835.1. NCBI lineage: Eukaryota > Metazoa > Chordata > Amphibia > Anura > Ranidae > Rana > Rana muscosa. The sequence continues at coordinate 631,028,794 of CM055117.1, read as the reverse complement.
GATGGTGTATGGGGAGGAACTGTATATATGAATGGTGTATGGGGAGGAACTGTATATATGGATGGTGTATGGGGAGGAACTGTATATATGGATGGTGTATGGGGGGGACTGTATATATGGGGGGAGAACTGTATATATTGATGGTGTATGGGGAGGGGGGAACTGTATATATGGGAGGAGAACTGTATATATTGATGGTCTATGGGGGGGACTGTATATATAGATGGTGTATGGGGGAGAACTGTATATATGAATGGTGTATGGGGTGGGACTGTATGGGGGGAGAACTGTATATATGGATGTGTATGGGGGGAACTGTATATATGGGGGAGAACTGTATATATGAATGGTGTATGGGGGGGGGGAGAACTGTATATATGGGGGACTGGATATATGGATGATGTATGGGGGGGAACTGTATATATGGGGGGGAGAACTGTATATATGGGGGGAGAACTGTATATATGGATGGTGTATGGGGGGGAACTGTATATATGGATGGTGTATGGGGTGGGACTGTATATATGGCGGGGGAGAACTGTATATATGGGGGGAGAACTGTATATATGGATGGTGTATGGGGGGACTGTATATATGGCGGGGGAGAACTGTATATATGGGGGGAGGAGAACTGTATATATGGATGGTGTATGGGGAGGGGGAACTGTATATATGGGGGGGAGAACTGTATATATGGATGGTGTATGGGGGGACTGTATATATGGATGGTGTATGGGGGGGAAGAACTCTATATATGGATGGTGTATGGGGGGGACTGTATATATGGCGGGGGAGAACTGTATATATGGGGGGTGAACTGTGTATATATAAGGGGGTGAACTGTATATATGGGGGGGAGAGAACTGTATATATGGGGGGAGAACTGTATATTATAGGGGGGAGAACTGTATAAATGGGGGGTGAACTGTATATATGGGGGGACTGTATATATGGGGGGAGAGAACTGTATATAATGGGGGGGAGAACTGTATATATGGGGGGGAGAACTGTATATATGGGGGGAGAACTGTATATATGGGGGGTGAACTGTATATATGGGGGGGAGAACTGCATATATGTATGGTGGGGGGTTGAACTGTATATATGGGGGAACTGTATATATGGGGGGGAGAACTGTATATAATGGGGGGGGAGAACTGTATATATGGGGGGGTGAACTGTATATATGGGGGGGAGAACTGTATATATGGTGGGGGGAGAACTGTATATATGGTGGGGGGAGAACTGTATATATGGGGGGGAGAACTGTATATATGGGGGGGTGAACTGTATATAATGGGGGGAACTGTATATATGGTGGGGGGAAAACTGTATATATGGTGGGGGGAGAACTGTATATAATGGGGGGAGAACTGTATATATGGGGGGGACTGTATATATATTGTGGGGGGAGAACTGTATATATGTGGGGGAGAACTGTATATATGGGGGGGAGAACTGTATATATGGGGGGGGAGAACTGTATATATGGGGGAGGGAGAACTGTATATATGGGGGGAACTGTATATATGGGGGGGGAGAACTGTATATATGGGGGGTGAACTGTATATAATGGGGGGGAGAACTGTATATATGGTGGGGGGAGAACTGTATATATGGGGGAGAACTGTATATATGGGGGGGTGAACTGTATATAATGGGGGGAACTGTATATATGGTGGGGGGAAAACTGTATATATGGTGGGGGGAGAACTGTATATAATGGGGGGAGAACTGTATATATGGGGGGAACTGTATATATTGTGGGGGGAGAACTGTATATATGGTGGGGGAGAACTGAATATATGGCGGGGGAGAACTGTATATATGGGGGGAGGAGAACTGTATATATGGATGGTGTATGGGGAGGGGGGAACTGTATATATGGGGGGGAGAACTGTATATATGGATGGTGTATGGGGGGACTGTATATATGGATGGTGTATGGGGGGGAAGAACTGTATATATGGATGGTGTATGGGGGGGACTGTATATATGGCGGGGGAGAACTGTATATATGGGGGGTGAACTGTGTATATATAAGGGGGTGAACTGTATATATGGGGGGAGAGAACTGTATATATGGGGGGAGAACTGTATATTATAGGGGGAGAACTGTATATATGGGGGGGTGAACTGTATATATGGGGGGACTGTATATATGGGGGGAGAGAACTGTATATAATGGGGGGGGGAGAACTGTATATATGGGGGGAGAACTGTATATATGGGGGGGAGAACTGTATATATGGGGGGAGAACTGTATATATGGGGGGTGAACTGTATATATGGGGGGGAGAACTGCATATATGTATGGTGGGGGGTGAACTGTATATATGGGGGGAACTGTATATAATGGGGGGGGAGAACTGTATATATGGGGGGTGAACTGTATATATGGGGGGGGGAGAACTGTATATATGGTGGGGGAGAACTGTATATATGGGGGAAGAACTGTATATAATGGGGGGAACTGTATATATGGTGGGGGGAAAACTGTATATATGGTGGGGGGAGAACTGTATATAATGGGGGGAGAACTGTATATATGGGGGGGACTGTATATATTGTGGGGTGGGAGAACTGTATATATGGTGGGGGAGAACTGTATATATGGGGGGGAGAACTGCATATATGGGGGGGGAGAACTGTATATATGGGGGAGGGAGAACTGTATATATGGGGGGAACTGTATATATGGGGGGGAGAACTGTATATATGGGGGGGTGAACTGTATATATGGGGGGGAGAACTGTATATATGGTGGGGGGAGAACTGTATATATGGGGGGGAGAACTGTATATATGGGGGGGGGGTGAACTGTATATAATGGGGGGAACTGTATATATGGTGGGGGGAAAACTGTATATATGGTGGGGGGAGAACTGTATATAATGGGGGGAGAACTGTATATATGGGGGGGACTGTATATATTGTGGGGGGAGAACTGTATATATGGTGGGGGAGAACTGTATATATGGGGGGGGAACTGTATATATGGGGGGGGAGAACTGTATATATGGGGGAGGGAGAACTGTATATATGGGGGGAACTGTATATATGGGGGGAGAACTGTATATATGGGGGTGAACTGTATATAATGGGGGTGAACTGTATATATGGGGGAGGGGTGAACTGTATATATGGGGGGGGAGAACTGTATATATGGGGGGGGAAGAACTGTATATATGGGGGGAACTGTATATATAGGGGGGGTGAACTGTATATAATCGGGTGGGGTGAACTGTATATATGGGGGGGTGAACTGTATATATGAGGGGGGTGAACTGTATATATGGGGGGTGAACTGTATATATGGGGGGTGAACTGTATATATGGGGGGGAGAACTGTATATATGGTGGGGAGAACTGCATAAATGGTGGGGGGAGAACTGTATATAATGGGGGGGAACTGTATATATGGGGGGAGAACTGTATATATGGGGGGTGAAATGTATATATGGTGGGGGGAGAACTGTATATAATGGGGGGGGGAGAACTGTATACATGGGGGGGGAGAACTGTATATATGGGGGGGGGGGAGAACTGTATATAATGGGGGGGGGACTGTATATATGGGGGGAACTGTATATATGGGGGGGAGAACTGTATATAATGGGGGAACTGTATATATGGGGGGGAACTGTATATATCGGGGGGGGGGAAAGAACTGTATATATGGATGGTGTATGAGGAGGAGAGGGAGAACTATATGGATGGATGGATGGTGTATGGGAGGGGGTGGCAGAACTGTATGTATGTATAGTGTATGGTGGTGGTGGGGGGGGGGGGGCAAAAACTTACCTTACAAGCTGAGCTCCAATCCCAGCGCGATCTCTGCAGCAAACTTCAAATTCCAACAGAGCAGCAGGGAATGGGGAGACTCCGCCTTCAACCCCACCTCCTTGTCCCTTCTGCAGCCAACCAGAGGACAGTACCCGGCAACATGGAGGAGTATCCGCCTCTGCCTCTGTGTCCCGTCTGCACTCTGCAGAACATTGAGCGAAGTCGGAGGTGCGCTGACAGTGCGGTGGCCGGGGTAGGGGGGGTATTTGGTAGATATGGAGGCACTAAGGCAGTAGGAGCACACTTCAAGTGGACCCGATGTCAGCGCACGCCGGCCGTGGAGGCACAGGCACAGGGAGCCACTGGCGGGTCTGAATAATGTGCCTGGGTCTCAGGTGGGCAGAGACCCGGGCACATGTTTCAAAACCCATACTGTCCGGGTGAATCCCGAACAGGTGGCAACCCTACGTGTACTACCTACCAGTTTAATTCAATGTTCTAACTGACTGGAATCATAAATGATGACTTCCATGATATAATGCACTCATTGGCAATCACAAAATACTGTGTGGTTATAAAGGATAAAATTCGCGCTTGGTGAAAAATTTCAATGCAAATGAATAAATCCCAAAAGGAAACCCTGCTGCTAAACATCAAAACCTTGATATAAGGTAAGACAGAAAATATATATACAAAAGGTGTAGCGCTGGATAAGTGAACTATATATGACCATATAGTAAAATATTGAACAGGAAAAAAGTATAAAAAACTGTGTAGATACTACAAATGAATAAAACACATCATAGTTCATGTGTATCTAAAACAAAAAACAAAAAATGTATGTGTCCCTCCTCTGTTGTAAAATTTGATGATAAAGAGTTCTCCAGCGTGCAGGTATCCGATGTGAACATGGGAATGAACATCCAATGCTTAGAAAGAAATCCCACCACCAATGTGTAGAGAGAAGGCTTACCAGACAGCCTGCGACCGCCCTTCTCAGGGGGGTCAAAACAGGCTCAGTAGAGGGATGGTTCTCAATGGAAGGCAGGAAGATTCAGCAGGGGCGCCTTGTCCACGGTGGGAGGATCTCCAGAGATGCCTATCCGCAACCGGAAGTGGTCACACTCTTTCTGGATCAGAGTGGATGCTCCTCAGTGAATGGGAGAAACCCAAAAGGGAAAAAAAAACTCCAATAGTGTAGCGTTCATCCAAAAAATTTATTTTGCAGAGGTGTATAATACAAATCCTCAATAACAAGTCCTCCTCTGCTGCCACTTTCAGCAACGTCTTCTCACTACTTTCTTTCTAAGCATTGGATGTTCATTCCCATGTTCACATCGGATACCTGCACTCTGGAGAACTCTTTATCATCAAATTTTACAACAGAGGAGGGACACATACATTTTTCATTTTTTGTTTTAGATACACATGAACTATGATGTGTTTTATTCATTTGTAGTATCTACACAGTTTTTCATACTTTTTTTCCTGTTCAATATTTTACTATATGGTCATATATAGTTCACTTATCCAGTGCTACACCTTTTGTATATATAATCACAAAATACTCAATGTGGGCATGCCTGTCCATTCCTACATTACCGTATGTGTTATACAAGAGAGTCAAAGGTGCAAGCAGAATCCATGTCTAGAGGGACCCCTCATTCCTTTGTTCTCTTCACTCCTGGTATGGAGAATATGTGCTCATAGCTCGCAACTGTCTCTCATTTGGGGGGACTTTTCCTCTTTTGAGACCAAACCCCCCTTTCTATTGTGCGGCCTCAGGTGTTCCTCTTTTTGGTCTGATTTATACATCTCTATACAAAATTTTCTATTTTATTACCAAAAGTGTTATTCTGCACTAAACCTTTTATCCAACCTCTATTTTACTACATTTGTTGTTTTGAAAAGCCAATTTAAAGGAAAAAGAGAAGTCAAAAAAGCACTTGTTTGGTAATTTTCTACATATTACATTCTTATGCTTCTTACACTGTAGTTGGATATTTACAGGTGCTGCCCATTTTTTATCATTTGTAATTTCAAGTGATTAAATGATTTTATTACAACAAATAAATTATTGATGGCATTAGGCAGCGAAGACTTTCAGACGAATTTACTAAAGATGTTGAGAATCTTCACAATAAATTGAAGTTAAAATCCCAAAAACGCCCATCTGCAACAAAAGCCTAAATTTTTTTATGGAAAGCCTTGCAGCAAAATAATGTTTCCTGTGGATGGGACAGCAGCTAAACTAGCTAATATAGGCCCCAATAATAGTAATAATATAAATGAGAAGAACAACAAAAAAATGTATGTCTCCCTATGCAGTTAATCAACTTTCCCTATTCTTTCCATACAGCCATGCAGTACCTTATGGCAGCCCGCAAATTTTCCACTTGCCTACTCACATTTTGCGAGTGGAAAATGAGAGCTGGCAAGCGTGGGCTACCACGGAGGAGAGGGGGGGCGAGCAGCGCCGGAAGGCGGGGTTGAACAGGAGCCATTCTACCAGCCAGGGGATAAGAGGAGAGGAAGAGTCGAGCTGGCCAATCATCAGAGAGCGGGGATTGCCCGCTGTAACAGGTTTCATTTGAATTGCTGGGATCCCGGCACCGCTCACGTCACACAGTCCCACCTCCTCGCGCGGTGCATTTGATAGACAGAACACCGGTCCAATGCTGAAAGGCGCTGGGCGAGGAGGCGGGACTGTGTGATGTGAGAGGCCCCGGGAACAGGTAAAGGCTGTATTGATGGGCACATGTGAGGCTGTATTGATGAGCCCAGGTGAGACTGTACGGACAGGCACAGATGAAACTGTACTGACGGGCACAGGTGAGGCTGTATTGATGGGCACAGGTGAGGCTGTATTGATGGGCACAGGTGAGGCTGTATTGACAGGCACAGGTGAGGCTGTATTGATGGGCACAGGTGAGGCTGTATTGATGGGCACAGGTGAGGCTGTATTGACAGGCACAGGTGAGAATGTACTGACGGGCACAGGTGAGGCTGTATTAATGAGCACAGGTGAGACTGTACTGACAGGCACAGGTGAGACTGTACTGACGGGCACAGGTGAGGCTGTATTGATGAGCACAGGTGAGACTGTACTGACAGGCACAGGTGAGACTGTACTGATGGGCACAGGTGAGGCTGTATTGATGAGCACAGGTGAGACTGTACTGACGGGCACAGGTGAGACTGTACTGACGGGCACAGGTGAGACTGTACTGACGGGCACAGGTGAAGCTGTATTGACGGGCACAGGTGAGGCTGTATTGATGAGCACAGGTGAGGCTGTATTGATGAGCACAGGTGAGACTGTACTGACAGGCACAGGTGAGACTGTACTGACGGGCACAGGTGAAGCTGTATTGACGGGCACAGGTGAGGCTGTATTGATGAGCACAGGTGAGACTGTACTGACGGGCACAGGTGAGGCTGTATTGACAGGCAGCAAATGACAGATCACATACTACTGAATTGGTGCAGCAGTACCACCTTGCCGCCAACGCCCGCCATATATTTAAGTTATACGGTCGGCAAGTGGATTAAAGGCAATTTAAAAAAACAAAAACAAACATGTCATACTTACCTGCTCTGATCCTCCAGCCAATGAGGAGGGAGAGTCCTCGGAGAGCCGGGGCTGGAACACGTTGGAGCTCAGGTAAGTATTGGGGCGGGGGTCTGCACAAAGAAGGTTTTTTACCTTCATCCATACCTTAAGCCTTTATAACCACTTTAGCCCCATAGTGTTTATACTTCATATACATTAAATTCTCCTATTATTTAGATCAAATATATGACTAATACATTTGATGTCTGCTGTCCAAACAAACTTTTAAAAGCTACAATAATAACTAACAAGCATGCACATTATGTCAGCAACCAGATTTGTTCTCAGTGTCTTATATCTATGGGTAGTCACTTATTAAAGGATGCTAGCCCTAATGCAATTACACTGCTTATCCACATTATTTATCCAGATTCCCTATTTAGTAAATAGATTTAACCTGTACTTAGTTTATTAATTGAATCATTAGAATTCCTCTACACCTGCAGTATGTGCCAGACACGGTTATAGCTAGTGGGAATGCACAGACAACAGCCTAAAGTGTAATAATATCTGTGGACGGTCTAACCCATTTATTTTCTTCTTTCTTTCGTCTGATTTGAGTATTTTTAAAATATTTGTATAGTATATAGACCTTTTGTCTTTATGAACATATTGATGTGGCTTTTCAATGGAAACAAAAATGGATGGCTGTTATTGCAGTATACTTTCTGTCAGTTGTTGAACAGCAATCTGTATTTAATTGTAAGACCTCATGCACACAGGCCGTAAAAAAAAAAAACGATCTGCAAAGCCAGTACTGATACCAGGAAAAAGCGACATAAAAAACACGCTTTTAGAAACGTTTTGCATTGGCGTTAATGCGTGTTTAGACGCGTTAGCGTTTGGAAGCTTTTAACTGCCCTTTTCTATTTTCCACTCCCAAATCCAATTACTACAGCTTAAAAATGCCTGACTTAATGCTGCGTCAGGCATTTTTACAGCTGTAACGCTGCTGCTCAAGAACACGCTGGCCCTGGGATTTTTTTGCAGCTTGAAAACGCCTATGCCACTAAAAGCTCCCAAAAGCCTATGTGTGCATGGACACATAGAATAACATGGCTTCATGTACACTACCATTGCATTTTTAGTGTACATCTTATCCTGGGTATAGTATCGACTCAAGGGGCTGGGATTATACTCCAGGACATAATGTAATGTGTTTTTGTGCGTGTCTACACTGTGCTAGAGATAATACATAGTTATAAACAAATACGCACATAAAATCTGTATAGCTATTTAATTCAATTTTAATATTAAAGCATACACACTCATCCATCCATGTATCCATGCTTTATTTTGCAGAGAAATAATTTTTAACCCCCCCCATCATTTTGTCCCCGTGGCCATCTTGAATAAGCGCAGATGATTTATGTAGCATTTATTTCCAGGAAACCATCTGCCCTTAGCTCATGCATGCAGGCAGGAGGGTGTGCTTAGCTGAGAAAACCCCTCCTGAAAAACTCCTAGAAAGTATGACATCTTTCATCTAGACCTGGAAACCAGAAAGTAACTGAAGAAATGTAAAATATAAAAATTTTTTTTTTTTTAAAACTAGCAAATATGATTTACTTTTCTATCTATTTACTAATGCTAGCAACATAATAGGGATTAGAAATAGTCAATGTCGATGAGAGAATAAAGTTTCACTTTAATATACAGTACAGTAAAACCTTGGCTTGAGAGTAACTTGGTTTGAGAGCATTTTGCAAGACTAGCAATTTTTTTTAATACATTTTGACTTGATATACAAGCGATGTCTTGATATATAAATAAGTAATACTGCGCCTGTCAACAAGTGCAAAAATAATATAGATATCAAAATTGCTAATAAAGTGAATATTCTAATAAGCTGCTGACATAACAATTGACTAATTGTAAAAAGGATATGTGTGAAATATGTGAGCGCTAAATACGATCCTATTGTGGATAAATCCTATTCCTGCAGGTGTAGAAACACCAGTAGTGGGAAGGAAGAAAGTACTTCAAAGTTTTCAGCTGATACACGGTGATAACATCATCATCATAAGCATTGAAGAGAATAAAATACTCTTACCGCAAGACTCGGACCCAAGCCACCATACGATGCTGGGTCATGCAGGCTTATGTCCTCACAGGGACTCAGATTGTGGTGATGTGATGTCGTGTTGTCCTTATTTGATCCACGAATGGAAGTCTACACCGGATCAGATCCTTCAGCTCAAACCACGATTAGATGTCCAGGAAAGGAATCAATTCCAAGAAAAGAAAGAAAAATCCTCTGCATGGTGTAAAACCAAATAACTGGGTTTCTATTAAAACTAAAAAGGTACAAAAGGCAAAAAACCACTGCACAAAAAAATATTTTTTAAAATGAATAAAATAATATCCAAAAATCCAAAATACTGGAAAAGCAAAACCAGCGAATATAACAAACAAGCGTGGGCTAGGTGACTAGCATGTGGTCCCGACGCGTTTCGTCTACTGCAGACATCAACTGGGGTACAAGCTAGTATGTCACCTCCACGCTTTATATAGAAGGAGGAAAATTGAAATTGTAATTGAAAAAGCCGCTCCGAACTCACTTCCGGGATCACCGCATCACGTGGGTCACCGCGCGGACGTGTTGACGTCATTGCACACTTAAAAGCCAATGGATAACAAGTGGAACCCTCTCCGGGTTTCTAAACCAATGACAACACTGATATCTAAACAGGTGATGAACAGGCGCCAAGGGTGCCGGGAGATGTAGTTCAAAGATCACCCGATCGGAGAACACAGACTTGAAATCTTTCAGCAGAATGGGTGTCAATAGTAAATAACAGGCCAACCATGGAATGGACACTAGGTAGCCTGGGTATTGCGGTATTTTACCGCAATATACTGGGTACAAATATCAATGACGCTTCCGGCAAAAAACCGGAAGCGCGACGCAAAGCATCTTGGAAGTTGTAGTAACTATCTAAACATAAAAAGCCAATTGAAAAAACAATACCGGTAAAGACCGGAAGTGAGGCGCTGGGTGTTCTGGACATTGTAGTATCATACTTAATGCGCTAATGGTTAACCCACAAGCACCTGTCCTATGCCTCACCAGTCCGAACCTAAAACGGTGCGAGCTGGAAACCATGATCACAGATGTAAACACTAATCCAGCATGTTGACATAACATCACACGCTCCGCATTGGTCCTTCATATGGATCAGAGGCTAAGTGGGGAACAGACTGGGATATGCAGTTCCATAGTATGCCAAGTACTTAAACCAGGAATAACTTTTACCCAGTACAGGAAAAACCCATCACCTACACAGATGCCTGTGGGAACTAAATGGCATATATATATATATATACTGAAGATAACCGTGATGGATGATAACCGGACTGAGCAAAGATGACTGATCTCATCATATACAAATAAAGGTTATATCACAATATTTATGGAGACTTATAAATCCCCTAGGAAACTTGAAATTGCCTAGATATAGGTCAATGTACTAGCAGATCTCAATGATAATATTCTAAACATATCCAAACTAATCGATAGAAATTGCGTATAAGAAAATGGTTTTATATAAAACCTGGAAAATAAAAAATAAATAAAAAATATATAAAAATATGTGTATAAACAAAATGGACCTATAAGAAAAATGGGGAGCTATGCTTTATTAATAAAAGCATTAATATCCCATTCTATGTTCAAGCCATAAGGCCTGAAACATCTGAGCTGATAGATCCAATAAGTCTCCAGTCTGGAGACCCCCCTTAGACTAGATTCTCCCCTCCAATTGGGGACAAACTTGTCTATGATCTGAAATTTGGTTCCCATTGGGTTTTTATTATGGAACTCAGAATAATGTCTTGGTACGCTATGATTTGTTTTGCCCTTCTTGATGCTAGTGAGATGTTCTCCTACCCTGATTGAAAACGTACGGATCGTACGCCCCACGTACTGCTTCCCACAAGGACAGGTAAGTAAGTAAACAATGTGCTTACTGGCACAAGTTGTAAATTGTTTCATTTGATAATTAATTCCAGTGGATGTAGAACAGAAGGTGTCGGTCCTCCGCTTCCCACAGATATTAACCTGACACACTTTACATTTTCTGCATGGGTAGTAGGCTTTCATGTGGGGAAAAAACACTGGAATGGTGGGGGGATCCGTAACGTTTGGAGCAATTTGATTTTTCAGAGATGTTGCTCCTCTATATATCACTCCTGCCTTATCCGGAAGAGTAGGACCCAATATTTGATCATTTTTTAATATTCTCCAATGTCTTTGGAAAATATCTTTAATTTGTTTGTGTTGGGTCGAAAATGTGGTGAAAAATGACCATTTGTATTTCGAATCCTGTGATCGTTTTGGTCGTTCAATTAATAATGATTCACGATTCCCCGCTGCAATCTGTTGTATTTCTTCCTCGATTGCCATTGGTCTATAGCCTTTTTCAACAAATCTAGTTTTAAGCATAGTCGCTTGATGGTAGTAATCTGTAAGGTTGGTACAATTCCGCCTAATCCGCAACAATTGGCTGCGTGGCACTGATTTTAACCAGGTGGAATGGTGACAACTGTCGACCGGAATATAGCCATTCCGGTCTGTTGTTTTGAAGAAAGTTCTAGTCTCTAATTGACCTTCATTACAAAATATTTCTAAGTCCAAGAAATTAATGTTAGTACGACTGGACTCATAGGACAAATGAATGCCGGTCTGGTTGTCATTCAATATGGATATGAAAGACTGGAGGGTGTCATGATATACAAGTAGCGTCACATCACAACTGAGTATAAAAGAGAAGAGAGGTGCCTCTAAGTGTAGCAATATGGTTACATTTAATAAAGGTACAACATTTAGCAACTCACATGGTTGATGATTAAAACATGCACATCCAAGCAGAGGCGTAACTAGAAACTTCTGGGCCCCGGTGCAAGAAATCACGAAGGCCCCCCCCCCCGAAAAAGCATGATTTTGATACTTTTTTTTTGAGGGGGGTGACAACGGCAGTAGTTGAGGGGAGTGGTGGCAGCAGTGGTACTTGAGGGGGGTGGCAATGGTGATGTTGAGGGGGGGTGGCAGCGGTGATACTTGAGGGGGAGGGGTAGCAACGGAGGTACTTGAGGGGGGTTGCAACGGTGATGTTGAGGGGGTGGCAGCGGTGGTACTTGGGGGGTGGCAGCGATGGTACTTGAGGGGGGTGGCAGCGGTGGTACTTGAGGGGGGGTGGCAGCGGTGGTACTTGAGGGGGGGTGGCAGCGGTGATACTTGAGGGGGGGTGGCAGCGGTGGTACTTGAGGGGGGGTGGCAGTGGTGGTGCCATCCTCTCCCACCACCACCTGTGCCTCTTACTGATCCCATCCCCCCACCACTTATCTCATCCCTATCCCTTCCCATCACCTCTGTTGTAGAAGTATTGGGGGGATAGGGATGAGATCAGTGGTGGGGGGATGAGATCAGTAAGGAGGCACAGGTGGTGGTGGGAGAGGATGGCACCACCACTGCCATCTCCCTCAAGTACCACCACAGCCACCCCCTCAAGTACCACCACTGCCACGCCCCCTCAAGTACCACCGCTACCACCACCCTCAAGTACCACCGCTACCACCTCCTGGGGACGGGTTATCAGAACTGGGTGCCCGGTGTCACTGGGGACACGAGATCAGAAGTAGGTGCCCGTTGTCACTGGGATGTGGGATCTGAATTGGGTGCCCAGTGTCACTGGGGACACAAGATCAGTGTCACTGGGGACACAAGAGTTTTGGATTACAAGAATGTTTCTGGAACTAATTATGCTCTCAATCCAAGGTTTTACTGTAGTTGGTTTAGCCTATCCAAAAACTTGGAAAGGAAGCCTGCTTTGATAATTTGCCTTTAATGGCATATGTTTGTTTAGATTTCTGAAGATCTTTATGGATCTTTATAGAACAAGTACTGCTTAGACCCAGAAAGCTTGTCCTGAAAATTTGAATGTTGTTGCATGTGAAAAAGTATCACAGACATAACTCAATTGTTCTTGTTGCAATTGAACAAATACGGCTACAATCACCTCAAGCAGGAAGATCTTTATATAAGCCCTCTGTTCCGAAAATACTTCTCACAAAGCATATTTCCAGTTAAAAAAACTTCAAGAATACGGATAAACTATATTCTTTACATCTGTAAGGGGATAAAGTATATATGAATAGTTATTATTTCCCATATTTCAAAGTGTACATTTTACATTTACTCTTTAAATGCTGCATTATGATTAGTTTTGTTTTAATCAATTTTTTTTATTAGTCTTTATTAGATGTCTGAGATTATGTGGGCTTTCCTCCTATTTATTATGTATTTCAAACCCTGTCTCAAGAAACAAAAGTACAATGCATTGTAGACATAAAGGATTTTAATTGAGTTACTTATTTTTAGTGGTGCCCCTATTTATAATAGTTCCATGCCCACTACCTATTGTTAAGATGTGTAAGGTTTTTGTTAAAGTGGTATAAGACTTTAGACTACAAAAGATACATCAGATATTGGGCAAAGCAATTACAAGTTCTGCACTGTGCTTTTAAGATTATTTTTTTTCAGAAGAAATACATAAGCTAAGGCATTAAAGCTATAGGGGAAGCCCAAAAAACCCTCTTACTTCATTAAATAGTCATATTCATATGTCTTTTAAATGTTTCCAATTTAATAGGCGTACTTTTTTCTGTTATGTCCGCAAAGATCTGCAGATGTAGAAAGTATCCTCATGCCGCGTACACACGACCGTTTTTCCCGTCGAGAAAAATTAAATTTTTCCCTTTGGACGAGAAAAACTATCGTCTGTGGGCTTTTTGTCATTTTTCTCGACGGGAAAAACTGCATTAATCACGACGAGAAAAATTAGAACATGCTATAATTTTTCTCGTCGTGATTCCCGTCGTTTTTTTCGGCGGCAGTTTTCCCATAGGGAAACACTGTCGGGGAGCCCACACACGGTCGTTTTTTCCGACCAAATAAAAAATGTCATTTAAAACGGCCGTGTGTGGGGGGAACAAGCTGTTCCTCGTTTTTCACGTCGATTTTCTCGACGATGTTTTCACAGTCGAAAAAAAACGATCATGTGTACGCGGCATCATTCATAAATTCAGTAGTCTATAGCTTCCATCCAGAAGTTATCTTGCCCTGGTCTAATTTTACTAGAGTTGATTTTGACTGGTTGCTACCTACAAACAGTTTCAGTATAATGGATAATTTCTGGATTATCCAGAAGGCCATTCTCATTTTGGAGGGGCTTATTGTGCTATGCATGCAACTGGCTCTATGCAACCTAGTGAAGTAAAATAAATATTACAGTGGAGTGGAGTTGTTCAAATGGAATGAGCATTTAATTATTGAAAGACCAAATTTATCATAAATCAGTATTTTACTTGGAGTCATTATTTTGCCCTCCACCTTAATCAGCTCAATTTTCTTCTTCCTGAAAAAAGCTGTAATTTGTGCAAATTGGCTTTTATCTACAAAATAACACTAACATCAATAACAAAACATGCCCTTAAAAATTCAATAGATCTGTGTTATAAAACCTTTGATCAAATGAAAATTCTGATAGAATAGTTAGCCCCTAACCCGAAGGAATAAATATGTACGTATGTGTTATGCTTCTGGGAATTCACTTTTTATTGTATTATTTTGTTATTTTTTTTACAGTATCATTATGGTGTCATTGTTATATTTTCATGGCAATAAATTATTATAGTATCATACTTTATTCCTCTTACTTATGAGGTCTAATTCATTCTTATGTCTATTTTATCATGACAAATTTCTTACGTTTTTCAGTTCAGATGAAACATCAGTGACTTCAACACCAGAAATTACCACTTTTCGAGGTATTTTATAGTGTTATAGCAGAATATATAGCATAGTAGTATTGTAAAGTAGAGTTATGTTATGACATAATCTACAATTTCTGTTAATGAAGGTCAAATCTGACACTGTTTTTAAATACAAAATGTTTTGCATTTACTAAGATGTACAAGAGACAAGAGCAAAGCTCCTTGTTTGTAGGTAGGTAGGACAGGAGGAGGTAGAGTGCCAAAGCTCTTCTATGAGCTCAAAAAGATTATCAGCTAGCAGTTTCTGGGTAGGTCTCACAATCAGAGAGTATAACACAGCCTTCTCTGGAGTTCAGATACCAAAAAATAGGGGGGTGAAGTGTTACTCCATTCCAGCTCTTTGACTCTAGCACAGCTATTCAGGCCTCATGATCTCCATGTGCAAAGCCTGCACAGAGGTCCTGGGGCCTTTCTCCAAGTACACTGCCTATAGAAGTGGCTAACCCTCCAGGCCCTAAGACCTCACTGCAGACACACAGCTGTTCACAGGAGAAACCCCCCTTCATCTAAGGAGAGCTCTCCCTCAAAAGGGAGGTGGGAAACGGACCCTTCTAGAACAGTACCATCCTGTTTTGTCAAAGCATGGTTGGACCCTCTGATAACACAATCACCAAGGGTTGGCCAATTGAAAGTTCACACAGGACTGTCTGTACAGGGCTCCTGTTAAAGGATTTTAAAGCCTTTCCAACAGAGGCTAATAGGTCATATGATATATATTGTCTCTAGGAACTATGTTCTGCAAAAGCCCTAAAATACACAACAAACACTACTAACCAAACCTGTCAGGGAATACATCCTGACATGAAATGTAATGCATTCTATTACATTGGCAAAAAAAATGTTGATACACAGAATTGCATTAGGATCTGTGTGGATGGATTTTCCCTTGCATTTAAAAATTACTGACTAATGCACACACGATCGGAAAGAAAAGTCCGATGTGAGCTTTTTGTCGGAAATTCCGACAGTGTGTAGGTTCCATCTGACTTTTTCTGTCAGAATTTCCGCCAACAAAAGATTGAGAGCTGGTTCTCTATTTCATTAACTTCATTGATCTCGGCTCGTCGTACGTCACCGCGTTCTTGACGGTCGGAATTTCCAACAAGATTTGTGTGACCGTGTGTATGCAACACAAGTTTGAGCCAACATTCTGTCAGAAAAAATCCACGGTTTTCTTGTCGGAATTTCCGATAGTGTGTACGCGGCATTACAGTTTTATCATAAAGTTTATTAGATCCAAATATGTATTGATTGTCATCATTTTGGGTTATTGAGAATGTGTGTTTGTGTTTATTTTGTTGTGGAAGATGCGGCCGCCAATGTACCACTGTCATATGAAATATCTGTTGAAGAGATTTCACCAACTGTTTTTCTGAAGCAAGCGGAGACTGAAGAAGTAAGTAAACATATTTTCTAAATTTTTTTTTGTATAATTATAAAAAGGAACAGCATGATTTTGGTACAGTATATAGAAACATACATTAGTTCCTGGGGATCCATCTATACATTACAAAATTAAAATAGTTGGAATAGACGTGCACTGATTCATACTGGTTGCTGTACCCCAAAAAAATGTATGTCCTTTTTTCCCACAAATAGAGCTTTCTTTTGGTGGTATTTGATCACCTCTGTGTTTTTTTTTTTTTTGCGCTTTTAACAAAAAAAGAGCGACAATTTAAAAAAAACATTATTTTTTACTTTCTACTATAATACATGTAGCACACAGACCCTTTTTTTTCTGTCGTCCTCCGTTCGCAGTCGGGCACACCTGCTACTTGCCCGGTATTCCCCCTTGTGTAGAGGGGCGAGCGGTGTTGTTGTTTTGGCCTTGCAGCAATTACCTCTCTCAAATGGATCCCTAGTTAGAAGTTTCTCAGAATAAGGCCAATGTCCACACAGGAGTAAAACCTAAGCAGTAAGGTTTTATTCTTTATCTTTGCAGTAAACTTGAAGAGAGAGTAGGAAACGAGAGAAGTAGGGGAAGGTTCAGGTACGCAGCACTTAAAACACAATGCAACTCTTTCGTCGCCACTCAAGCCTGAGTGGGTATTGCTCACCCGGATAGTCCCTTTGTGAGCGGTCCTAGCAGCCGGGATGGAGCACGGATAAATTGTGAACTTTTTAGGAGATGTGATCAGGAATCCTCTGCCACAGGATTGTTAGTCCCGAACCCCCCAGCCAAGCAATAATGAAGAACCTTTAAGCTGGATTGGCGTATTGCAGGGCTTGTAATGATGGATCCCTCTTAGGTGAGTTTCCAGGCCTCCTCCTGAGATAGCAGTACCATCGCTAGTCTCCTCCGGGGCAGATCCTCCCCTGGTCTCCTTCCCTAAGCGTGTCTTGCCTCAAGTGGGCAGCCTGGGATCCTTCTTCAGTTGTAGGCCCTAACTGAATGTGCTGGGCCTACCAGGTAGCGATGTAGCCTCGGGCTGAAGGTGCCTGGGGCTAATCTACACATGCGTACCCCTGGCCTGGAGGGCCATGAGGCACACAAGAACGAACGAACCTCAACTAATGGCATCTGCCCCTTATGTACCCTCTTCCAGCATGCACAGCGGGTAGACCACGCCCACTGTAGGCTGCCGAGAAAGGACACCCAAGGTGTTGTGATACCCCCTTGTGGTTCAACCTATGCCGGTGATGACAGTGCCACCTACAGGCAGACAGGGAACACTACTGCCAGGCAGTATCACTCCCAGAGCAGAAGCAAATCTAGAACAAACAATTGATCTGAGCCCAATTACTGGCTGAGATTACCCTTAAATTTACACATAGCGCCCCAAATATTGGGGGGGGGGCGCTACATACATATCCCAAAAAAATATTAAAACAAATGTATTCATTAGTTTAGGCCAATATGTATTC
The DNA here is from genome assembly GCA_029206835.1 of Rana muscosa. Lineage (NCBI taxonomy): Eukaryota > Metazoa > Chordata > Amphibia > Anura > Ranidae > Rana > Rana muscosa. The sequence goes on along the minus strand of CM055117.1, from coordinate 631,010,697 downwards.
TTCTTGTTATTTTTGGTAAAAAAATAATAATAAGCGTATATTGATTAGTTTGCGCAAAAGTTATAGCGTCTACAAACTATGGGATAGATTTATGGACTTTTATTTAATTTTTATTGTTTTCACTGGTAATGGCGGCGATTTGCAATTTTTAACGTGACTGCGACAGTGGGGTAGACAAATCTGACCCCAAATGACGCTTTTGGGGACCCTGGCAGGTAAGGTGTTAACACTAGGGGGCAATCCAGGGGTTAACTGTGCTCCCTGGGTGTGTTCTGTGTGGGGCATGGGCTTACTGGGACAACACAGAGATAGCTGTTCCTGATCTCTAGGAACAGCAGATCTCAGTATTGTACCCTGTCAAAACAGGGATCCGCCTTGTTTACATAGGCAGATCCCTGTTCTGCCTCTCTGTAGCGCGATCGTGAGTGGCTGGCGAACATCGAGACCGCTGGACCCGTGGGAGCACTCCCGCGGCGCACGCCCACTGTATTTCATGCACGGACCGACGTACAGGTACGTAGGTTTGTGCAGCCACGTCGCCCTGCCACAGTATATGTGCGGTGGGCGGTCCAGAAGTGGTAAAGTGTTAAATGGTTTGTATCAACCTTTTACCTTCCATCTTTGCTGGACAGCATATTCTGTTAAAGGGAGACTCACTGGCCAGATCACCAGGTAATAAACTATGTTACGAAGAGGCTCAGAAAAACAAAGACTGCTGTGTTAATGGTATGAACAGACTGCATCATACTGTATATTTCACTCTTTTTTTGGCCATAGTTATACTTAAGGGCCAGTTCACACAGGGGCAACACGACTTTGTGCGAGACTTTGCAAAACGACTTGGACACGACTTGAGCGTGAACCACAGCGCAACTTGGGGCGACTTACAATGCGACTTCAAGTCGCCTCCAGGACAGGCGACTTTGCCAGTGGCCAATCAAAGAATAATCAGCTCTGTGGGAGGGAGGGGTGTGCCTGAAAAAACTATTTTCTCTTCCTGTAAAGTTGCTTCAGTTAAGACAAGTGATCTGACTTTGGAGGCGACTTCCATTGAAATCAATGGGTACAAGTCACCTAGAATTCGCCTTGAAGTAGTACAGGAACCTTTTCTGAAGTCGGAGAGACTTCAGTAGTGTACATTAAGATGGCTCTGATTCACTTGAATGTAATTTGACACGTCGCACGACTTGGGGCGACACAAGTCGGATCCCAAGTCGCGGTAGTGTGAACCGGCTCTTAAAGTGGAAGTAAATCCATCAATTTAACTGTTTCCCAAAACAGTTACATTCAAAGCATGCAATGACTGATAACTTTCACAGTTGCTTATGCTCTCAACTGAACTGTCAAGCCATCAGATGGATGATGTCATAACTGATCCACATGTCCAGCACGATTGCAACTGCAAATCAAAGAAAAGCAAAGATGGCAGCTGCCCTGGCTGTAATGGATAGGAGGGTTTAGTTCTGCTTTAACTGAATAAAGCTGAGGCTAGAAACTGATTGATTACTATGCACAGCTGCTGCAGTTTTAATAAATCCCCCCACTGCATTTTATTTTAGTTTGCACATGTAACCTTGAGATGATAAGTACATAGTATAATGTGAAGTTGCAACAGACTTAAAGGGGGCATTTTTGACTTCTCTGTTGCAGAAATCTATAAGAAGTACGGTGGTTGTTAGCAAATATAGTACATCTTTTATAAAATTAATATTACAAGGCCTTTGAATTATTTAAAGGCATAATGGTGTTAGCTAGAAAACATTTATATTTACAATGGAAGTACTAGCAATACCTGTGCATACTTTTAGAGTTAAAAGGATTCTAATTCGGGGTTACTTGGTAAGCATTCTGGGGTTGATTTACTAAAACCGGAGAGGGCAAATTCTGGTGCAGCTGTACACGGTAGCCAATCAGCTTCTAACTTCAGCTTGTTCAATTAAGCTTTGACAATAAGCCCTGGTTCACACTGGTGTGATTTGACATGCGATTTGACTGCCAGTGGGAGTGAAATCGTGCGAGTTCAGCTGAACTCGCAGTCTTCACTCCCGCAGCCCCAGTGTGAACGTGGGCTAAAGCCTGGAAGCTGATTGGTTTCTATGCAGATCTGCTCCGGATTTTGAACTCTCCAGATTTAGTAAATCAACCTCACTGTGACATAAGCTTCACTGAAGATGGTTGGGAATCACTAATAAACAATATTTTTGTGCTGTTTGTATTCAAATACAGACAGATTCTAGTCTATTAGTCATATTAGTAGCACAGTGGTGCATAAGCATCAATTTTCTTTAATGGAAAACATCTGGAGGTTAAAGTGGAAGTAAACCCATTGATTTAACAGTTTAAAAAAACAGTTAAATTCCCGGCATGCCGGAAATGCTAACTGCCACATTGGTTGTGCTCTCAACCAAACTGTCAAACCGTCCAATGGCTGGTGTCATAACTGGTCACATGTGTAGAATCATGGCAGTTGAAGATTAAACAAAGGTCAAGATGGCAGCTTCCTTGCCTGAAAACTATAGGAGGGTTTACTTCCACTTTAAGTGATTTGATTTATTGGTTTACTGATGTTATTAAAGATGTTTGCTTTCAACTATTTGTTCCTTCCTACTGAAGAAGGAACCTAGTCGGTCCTAAAAGATTTTTTTTTTTTTTTTACTTTAGTTAGCCAAAAAATAAAGGGCATCACTTAATCTCAAAATGTCATCAAATTAAAATTTCTCAAAATTGAAATAAGTATTCTTGGAGTTACAGAATGGGGTATTTCCTGCTTTGCTGTAATGGATAAAATAAGAGACAAGCTGTTATTCTCTTAACTGTTAATGTATTTCTTCAGCAGTTGGACAATGAAATTTTCAGGGTTACGGAAGAACCAAAGGGATCAGCAGACAAAATGGTTGAATTTAGTATCCTTATTCTTAATGAGCAGTACAGCCCTGAACTAAGTGACTTGTCCACAGACCAGCATAAAGAGTTCACTGGAAAGTTTGTTACTGAGGTATCTATCTGTCTATCTATCTATCTGTCTATCTATCTGTCTGTCTATCTATCTATCTATCTATCTATCTATCTATCTATCTATCTATCTATCTATCTATCTATCTATCTATCTATCTATCTATCTATCTATCTATCTATCCATCTATCTGTCTATCCATCTATCCGTCTATCCATCTATCTATCTATCTATCTATCTATCTATCTATCTATCTATCTATCTATCTATCTATCTATCTATCTATCTATCTATCTATCTATCTATCTATCTATCTGTCTATCTATCTATCTGTCTATCCATCTATCTGTCTATCCATCTATCTATCTATCTATCTATCTATCTATCTATCTATCTATCTATCTATCTATCTATCTATCTATCTATCTATCTATCTATCTATCTATCTATCTATCCATCTATCTGTCTATCCATCTATCCGTCTATCCATCTATCTATCTATCTATCTATCTATCTATCTATCTATCTATCTATCTATCTATCTATCTATCTATCTATCTATCTATCTATCTATCTATCTATCTATCTGTCTATCTATCTATCTGTCTATCCGTCTATCTGTCTATCCATCTATCTATCTATCTATCTATCTATCTATCTATCTATCTATCTATCTATCTATCTATCTATCTATCTATCTATCTATCTGTCTGTCTGTCTGTCTGTCTGTCTGTCTGTCTGTCTGTCTGTCTATCTATCTATCTGTTTTTTGTCAACCCATTTGTTTATCTATTAACCAAAAACAAATAAAATCTATATACTAAAGTTGATTTTGAATAATTTGTTACTTAAAGATATATATTCTGATAAATTAATCAAACAGTTTCTTTGCTTTTACAGATGAAAAGTGTATTTCATGCTTTGCCAGGCTATAAAGGCATAAGAGTACAGAAAATAAGGTATGACTTGGTCAATTTGTCAATATAACATTTGTTAATGCTTTTTTTTAAATAATTTTATAAATTAAAAATATGTTTAATTTGTTTAATATAACTGTAATTTTCAATGTTATATATTTATATTGTACAACTTATTTTTTTCCAGCCCTTCCCTACTGGATGACAGGTATTGTGGCTGCGTTAACATAAATTTAGTAGTTTTATAGACTAGAAAAAAAAATCCCCATGCTTTATTGTGCTCAGAATCCATTTAGATAACAACTCATTTACCCAGTGGTAGAAAAGTCTTGACAGGTGACACACCGTTTTAACCACTTTGCCTTTCTTTCTACCTACATATCTTTACCCCTAGTGTAAGTGTGCAAAGTCTTCATTATTGTTACCTCCAGAAGAAAAAAATATGCTTATTATCATTGCCTCTAACTGCAAGGAAGCACCATGTTTACATCGCCTTTTGCTACCCTTTTTTTTTTTGCTTGTTGAAAAATAGTAGTTATTATCCACTTTACCTCAGGCCATTTTTTGCGATACGGAAATGCGTTACTTTAACTGACAATTGCGCGGTCATGCAACGATGTACCCAAATAAAATTTATGTCATTTTTTTCCAATATCCAATAGAAAAAGATAACTCTTCACAAAGTTTGTCCAATTCTGCGACATATTTTTGGTAAAACAAAATCCCAATAAGCGAATATTGATTGGTTTGCGCAAAAGTTATAGTGTCTACAAACTATGGCATATATACTAGATTTTTAATTTTTTAAATTTTTTTTCATACTAGCAATGACGCCGATCAGTGACTTATAGCGGGACTGGGATATTGCGGCGAACAATTGGACACTAACTAACACTTTTGACACTTTGTGGGAACCAGTGACACTAATACAGTGATCAGTGCTAAAAATGTGCCAAATGTGCTAAAAATATGCATTGTCACTGTACTAAAACACTGGCTGGGAAGGGGTTAAACATTTTTTACATAAACAGAGATCCATTCTGCGTCTCTGTCCAATGATTGGCAGGTGCCGGTGAACATCCATTGCCCGGAACCCGCAGATCGGCTTCTGCTGTGAGCGCCCCCTAGGTGGCAGTGCAGAATCACACACATATATATATATATATATATATATATATATATACAGTATATATATACACCGTATATACTCGAGTATAAGCCAAGTTTTTCAGCACATTTTTTTGTGCTGAAAATGCCCCCCTCGGCTTATACTCGAGTCACCTTTTTGCGCCTGATCTTCTGGACTTTGAGGACCCGGAACCGGCTAGCCGTAGGTCCCCTGGAGCCCAAGCTTGGCAGACATATAGCCCCACTCTTCCTCAAGAAGTGTTGAAAGTTTTTTGTCCGGAGGACCTACGGCCGGGGAGCACCAATATTTCAAACCCGGGCACCCCTTCCATAGACTCCCATGTTAAACGGTAATTTCTCTGGTAACTTTGTGGTCCCCTGAACCCGAAACCTGGCACACATGTAGCCCCTGTTCTCATCTAGAAATGTGCAAAGATTGGGGGACCTACGGCTGGAGAGCACCGATTTTTCAAAGCCAGGCACCCCTTCCATATACTCCCATGTTAAACATAAGTCTAGTCATGGGCACAGTGAGGCATGGACACAGTGAGGCATGGGCACAGTGAGGCATGGGCACAGTGAGGCACGCACATGGACACAGTGAGGCAAAGTGAGGCACAGTGAGGCATGCAGATGGACACCCTAGGCTTATACTCGAGTCAATACGTTTTCCCAGTTTTTTGTGGTAAAATTAGGTGCCTCGGCTTATACTCGAGTATATACGGTATATATAAATATATATGAGGGCTGCCTTGTAGCGGTATATCTGATATTAGGCGGTCCAGAAGTGGTTAAACTATGGCACCTAAATCTAGTAAATCTGTAGTTTTTTAGATGATGCTGGGGCTCATAGGAGTTCTATTTTGTTTCCATGCACACTATTCAAAATCCTTGATAAGAGATTTCAAGACAAATCCTTCATGCGGTTGCCTTACCGACCTAAAAAATCTGAAATTGTACTATACAGTATATGCACTTTTGCTGATATATAGCAGGTTTTGCTGTCAAGTATTATTAAAATTGAATGTTGTATTTTGGTTCTGTTAGAAGATTAAGTATGACATTTTTGTCACAGCTGTTGTTATATAAAATTTACTGGGCTGATAAATTTCTGAAGGATTTTATACTTTTCACAGAGCATAGTTCTTTGATAAAGTTGTTGTGAACATTCAATGTTATAGACACTTTCGAATACAGTTATAACTATGAAGGCACCGAAACTGCTTTTGCTTTTAGAAATGATCTTTCTTTCCTTTTTTTAAATGGGTAAAATGTTTTGTCCTGTGACCATGCATCTGTTCTTCCTAATAGTGGGGGGCGGGGTTGCAGGAAGCTGTGCAGACACACAGTATGCCTGTATTCTATAGTCTGTTCAGTCTGAGTCAAGAAGCAGACTGTAATTGAGCAGGGTGTGTGTTTAAGAGGCAGGCTGTAATTGGAGGGGGTGTGTGCCAGAGACAGGCTGTGATTGGTTGGGGGGCATGGTGGATGAACAAGATACCCAATACAGGCATGGTGTTTGTCTGCACAGTGTCCTGTAACTCTGAATAGCCAATCAAAGGATGAAAACTGACCATGCTAACTCAGATCAGCTTCTGTACTTTGTGTGATCAGTGAGGAACAAGGTAGATAGGCGACTGGCAGGATCAACCAGGTACTTCAGATGGAAGAAGTACATACAATATGATAAAGGCTATAATTTAAAAAATACACATATGTGAACACACACATAGAAAAAAATATTTAGGGTAACAAGTTCCAACTCTTTCTTTTTATAAAATTGAACATTATGCGGCCAGTCTGCAAAATGTTTTTTTATCAAAATAGATTTTTGTTGTTTTCAATGGTCTAATTAAATATATCCATGTTAGCATTAGCACAGAGTTATGCAAGGCATCTGCTGATGTAAAAGTTCATGAACAACTCTTGACAATAGTGTCTATGTATTCTCTGTGGTAAAACGCTCAATTTAGACATTTCACACCAGAAATAAAAGCACTGCAGGTGCCATAAAACAATATAGATAATAGAACAAATGACTGTGATAATAATATGGTATAAATTCACCAGTTTTCATGCAGTATAAAATATGTCAGATAAGGCAACAGTAAAGTGACCATGTTGCTACAAAAATGTAACTTGCAAAAAAAGTTCAGTAATACGTACCGATGGGGAAAGCTACGTCTCCAATCTTCCATATGGATGGCTGCCACTTGTGTCTGAGATAGCGCATTCTCTGCGGTGTGTTGTGACTCCACTCCCTGTCTGCTTCATCATTACACGACATGGAGGGTGTTGCAGTATGCAACACATCTGGAACTTTCAGATCTCAAAATTATAAAAATTATGACGATGATAGAGATAGATGTTAAAGAAATGCACCTTAAATAACAACCTTTGGTTGGTGTCACTTATGCCCTGTACACACGATCGGATTTCCATCGGAATTCCGATGAAGCTGACTTCCATCAGTCTTGCCTACACACCATCAGTCAAAAATCTGACCGTCCCAAACGCCGTGACGTAAAACACTCCGAAGAGCTGAGAAAAATTAAGTTCAATGCTTCTGAGCATGCGTTGACTTGATTCTGAGCATGTGTGGGTTTTTTCTCCGATGGAGTTCCCCACAGACGATAGTAATTTGCTATCGGTTTTTCTTCCATCGGTATAAATTAAAACATGTTCTATTTTTTTATACCGATGGAAAAAAGACAGATGGGGCCCGCACACGATCGGTTTGTTCAATGAAAAAAGTCCATCGGTCTTTTTTCATCAGAAAAAACGATCGTGTGTACGCGGCATTAGTCTCACTATGGGATTCTGGGAAAGCTCAAGATCAAAATCTCATGAGAATGCACTCCTGCACTGTGCATTCTCATGGGATTTAGGATCCTTAAGTTTCCCAGCAAAAAGGGCTTTTTTTTATGTGCAGTATGTGTAGTTTGAATGTGCATTTAGCTCTTTGCCTAGAATTTAGTAGACTTGTGCACAACGGAAAAATTTGTTTAGTTTTGGTTTGTCTCTTGTGCACAACGGAAAAATTTGTTTAGTTTCGGTTCGTTTCTTTTCAGTCCTGTTGATTCGTAATCATTCATAATTTTGCTAGACGGGATTTTTCGTGTTCGGACTAATTCGTATTTTCGCAAGCGTCATTTTTCGTTGAATTTTTCGTTGCTTTATAATTCGTACTTTCGGTAGGGTACGTTGTTTTCCGTTGATTCTGGACACAACTCCTACTTTCGTAACTTTTTTTGGGTTCGTTGATTCGTAATTTTCCGTGTCTCTCTCACAACGATGCTGCCTATTATGCCTAATGTGCTTCGAATGAATTTGTACTTTTCTAAATACATAGCGGTTATTTGTAACGATTCGAAATCTCATATTTTACTTTCGTTTTTTACATGCGGCTATAGCCTCCGCCCCTGTACACCATTTTGAGAGGATTCAGCACGGTGAGGGAGAAGAAGAGAGCAGAGCAGAGTGTTATTGTGCTTCGAATGGATTAGAAATCTCGTATTTTACTTTCGTTTTTTCATGCGGCTATAGCCTCCGCCCCTGTACACCATTTTGAGAGGATTCAGCACGGTGAGGGAGAAGAAGAGAGCAGAGCAGAATGTTATTGTGCTTCGAATGGATTAGAAATCTCGTATTTTACTTTCGTTTTTTCATGCGGCTATAGCCTCCGCCCCTGTAGACCATTTTGAGAGGGTTCAGCACGGTGAGGGAGAAGCAGAGAGCAGAGCAAAGTGAGTGTTATTGTGCTTCGAATGGATTAGAAATCTCGTATTTTACTTTCGTTTTTTACATGAGGCTATAGCCTCCGCCCCTGTACACCATTTTGAGAGGGTTCAGCACGGTGAGGGAGAAGCAGAGAGCAGAGCAGAGTGAGTGTTATTGTGCTTCGAATGGATTAGAAATCTCGTATTTTACTTTCGTTTTTTTCATGCGGCTATAGCCTCCTCCCCTGTACACCATTTTGAGAGGGTTCAGCACGGTGAGGGAGAAGCAGAGAGCAGAGCAAAGTGAGTGTTATTGTGCTTCGTATGGATTCGTACATTCGTAACTTTTTTCATAACGAATTATGCCGAAGACATTCGGGCATTCGCTATTTTGCGGTATAATTTATTTCGGATTCGGTTTTATTCGTAATTGCTTTGTTCGGAAATTCGAATGCTTCCGAATGTCCGAAAGTTGCTAAATTCGGACGAATTTCGATTTGTTTCGAAATGAATTGCACAAGCCTAGAATTTAGCATTAAAGAACAGTGTATGTGATAATATAGAATTTTTTTTATGTTAAGTGCACAGTGTTGTGAAATATGGTAGTACTTCAGTATGAGGTTAGGTAATGCAGACCTAAACTTAAAGCTTAAATTTACTCTAATGTAAAAATCTACCTGTAATTGCAAAAAGCAGCTCTCATGGTGCACTACTCCCAGGTGACCAGGCGCAAAGCACTGAGAAGTGAATAAAGACTGCTGATGTCAATATTAACAATACAAGACTTGGGAGGTTGGGAGACCTAACATGCAGGATTCAGGAGGGCAATGGCAGCTGCTTTTTTGATTACCTGGGATGTTTTTAAACTTTAAAAAAACCTCTACCTATCATTGCTAATGCCCTACTAATGTTTAAAGCAGTCCTAAATTTCAAGTTTAGGTCCACTTTAAAAAAATATGTTTTCTTCAGTTCAATATTTTGGACAACTGTTGTCTTATATTTTGTCTAGAAATCTATTTATATATTTTGTTAATTGCAGACTTGCTATGGAAGTTCAGTATGCTGTCATTTTTGAGGGTGATTCCGATGCCATAAACCATGCTACTTTGGATCTTATGAATCTACATTCCAATAAAATTGAAGACACTTCGCTTCATTATATTGAGGATAATCCAACAGCGGTTTATACTGTCAGTAGCTTTAGAAATTTTATATTAGATGGTCTGAACAAACAAATATATACAGGAGAAAACACACTTGATTTTGACCCAGATTCTCTCCAGCTTGTCAATGGTAAGAAAGTATAAATTATTTAAAAATATTATTATTATTATTATTATCCATTATTGTTACCATGGTATAACATTAAGAATAATCTCACCACAAAAGGTAAACAAATATAACAATATAAGGGAAACATAATGACATGTACTATATATTTTATAATCATTTTCTTAAATTATAAATTAAATTTAAATTAGAATGGGTTTATAAACAGAGCTGGTGCATAATATAATTAATAACAATCAAAAATAAAAAATATGCAGATTTTATAAATTGAGATCACAAAAAATATGTATTTACAAAAAACCAAACCCCCAGATTTCCATACATCAGCAAGACCTTATCTAACTAATACATGATCCTAATTGTTATGTTGATCAGAGACCGACATTATAAAAATCAAAATCAAAAAGTACTTCTATTTCTAGAGATTTAAAAAAGCCACTCCTTTTAGTTCATCTAATGGTAAATACAGTATATTTAAAAAAAAATAAAAAAATAAAAATAAAACTTTTATTGAGGTAGATGTTTAATTGAAGTATGAATGAGCTGCATCTTTCTAGAATTCATTTAGACTGACACATAATCAAAATGAAAATAACTTTACATGGCATCATGGTTCAGAAAATGTTAAGCTGTGTGCATAAAATGTGCAAACAAAACCATAGCAATATGTAGCAAAACATGAAATATAAGCATGTCCATCTACACAGACAGCTAATATAGCACATGATATCAAGTGATATAGCATGCTCAAATTATTGTGTCCACGTAGTTATAAGTTAACAACATGATAGAATCACATCTTGTAGCAATATGTAGCGCAAGTAGAAAAGAGTTTAAATTGCCCTGTAAAAAGCATCAGAGCTTGAAGTAGCAAAAGCAATATGCATAAAAAGATCAAGCAAAGCAGTTGTAGTATAAAGCAAAATGTGGTATACAGTATAACCATTTCAGTCAGCTCCCCCACACATATCCTGAAATATAGTAACTGATGTCAAGTGGTGTAGCAAGGACCAATGTTTTTAACTCATTGGATAGTATGTACATAAAGGAGGCTGAGAACCTATGTGATTACAAAAGTAAGTAATCATGTTGTCCACATGTGAGGTAAATGGGCCCAATTACAAATATGCTACTAATAACAGGTAATCTGTCCTGCTTTTAGCACCATACTGGAAACTCAGATCAAAGCTAGCATCCAGGCATCATAAGATAAGGGTATATAACCTTCTAAGAAAGGCAGCATGGGGCAAATCGATAGTTCCATCTCTCCTTGATTAAATAGATTGCCTGACACAGCTGCAGATATCTAGCAGAACTAATCAGTTAGAGCCGGTTCACACTACCGCGACTTTGGACCCAACTTGTGTCGCCCCAAGTCGCGCGACATGAGAAATTACATTGAAGTGAATGAGAGCCATCTTAATGCACACTACTGAAGTTGCTCCGACTTCAGAAAAGGTTCCTGTACTACTTCAAGGTGACTTCTAGGCGACTTGTACCCATTGATTTCAATGGAAGTCGCCTCCAAAGTCAGATCAGTATCTTAACTGAAGCAACTTTACAGGAAGAGAAAATAGTTTTCTCAGGCAAACCCCTCCCTCCCACAGAGCTGATTATTGTTTGATTGGCCACTGGCAAAGTCGCCTGTCCTGGAGGCAACTTGAAGTTGCCTCGAAGTTGCCCTTGAAGTTGCCTTGAAAAGTCGTGCTGGAAGTCGTGTTGCCCCAGTGTGAATCGGCTCTAAAGTCAAGCAACAGTGGTTTTATTTTCTAAAGGCAAATAGACTGTACACTTTGCTGGTGTAGTTGCATATTTTCCTGAGAATTTAGTAATTGTGGTAAGGCTTCACTTTGTAAAGAATACCCAAACAGGTGCAAGGGAAATAAAAACACAGTTTTTTTGCTTGCACTTGATTGGATAATGGGAATCAGCAGAGCTTTGCCACGTTTACTAAGCTCTGGGGAAAATGATCACAACTGCACTTGCAAAGTGTACAGTCTATTTGTATTTATTAAATCTACCCCAATTTGTCTATCTGATGTGAGATCATGCAACAGGGCTTAAGCCTCGTACACACGGCCGAGATTCTCGTCGGAAAAAACATGTCGTTTTTTTCGACGAGATTCTTGAACAAGAAACTTGTCCCGGCCGAGTGTACACACGCTCAATTCAAAGAACCCGCGGTTCTTTGAATGGAGCGTACGCGGTGACGTCATCGACTACGACGAGCATGCGCTCGTCACATTCGATGCCGTCGCCGCCATCTTGGTATACCCTACCTATGCCTAGGAAGCTACCGCGCATGCGTCAAATTCATTTCGAACATGCGCGGGCTTCCGGGAGGACAGGTAAGTGTACACACACTCACTTTTATCGTCGAGAAACATGCCGACGAGAATCTCGGCGAGAAAATAGAGAGCTGGTTCTCTATTTTCTCGTCGAGATTACTTGTCGGTTTTCTTGACGAGAAACCATACACACGAACGAGTTTCTCGGCAAGACATCTCTGCCAGCAAGTTTCTTGCTGGTTCTTGCAGAGAAACTCGGTCGTGTGTACGAGGCCTTATTGTTACCACCACCATGTAATGGACATGGCTCTATTCCATCTCTGAACACCTTACATAGTTACATAGTAGGTGAGGTTGAAAAAAGACACAAGTCCATCAAGTCCAACTATGTATGTGATTATATGTCAATATTACACTGTATATCCCTGTATGTTGTGGTCGTTCAGGTGCTTATCTAATAGTTTTTTTAAACTATCGATGCCCCCCGCTGAAACCACCGCCTGTGGAAGGGAATTCCACATCCTTGCAGCTCTTACAGTAAAGAACCTTGAATGAAGGGCTCACTGCTGAAGACTTCATTCATTACTGATTAGTTCCACTATATATCTGCAGTTAATCACATATTGTATATACTCAAGGAAAGATGGAACTCTCTATCTATCTAAGCCTATTATATTTTTTTATTTATTTTGAGACTGAACCACTGGGATATGAAGGATATAAAGAATATTATTTTTGTCTGCTATGTATATTTATTTTTTATGTCACAGCAGGAGGGAAACATTCATTTTATAGATTGTGTTTATCTTAATTATAATTATAGCTTCCCATTAAAAGAATAGGTTTTGTAGCACTTATTTATGAATGCATCTGCAACTTATAGTCCCACAATTACCTGTTGGGCTTGCCAGAGAAGTCCCCCTAATGATGTGATGGTGTGGCAATAGGGTTGCCACGTCATCCCTTTAAACCGGAACACATATAAATTACACAGGTTCTGAGACTAATTTAATGCAGATAAGGCACCAAGTGAATTTAATTACCACCTTAATCAGCCACAGAACCTGTGTAATTACGATAATATGTGTTCGGTGTTCGAGCCCTTTCACACGGAGGCGTGTGAAAACTGCCCATAAAACACCAAGCGCTTTTGCGGCACTTTTCAGGTGCTTTTCAAACACTTTTGAAGCGTTAGCGGTGCGCCTTTTTGAAGGTCACGTGACTCAAATACTGCTTCAAGAACCATTTTGAGGCACTTTTGAGGCTCTTCCCATTCATTTCAATGGAGAGGGGTACTCCAAACATGCTCCAAAAATGCTGCTTTTCAGGAGTTTTTTCACCTCCCCGCCAGTGCAACTTCCCAGTGTGAAAGCATCCATTGATTTTAATGGGAAGCAGTTTTCGTGAGCTTTTCAGATGCTTTTTTTTTTTATTTGCCAAAGCACTTGAAAAACTCCTCAGTGTGAAAGTGACCTTAAAAAGATGAGGTGGCATCCCTATGTGGCAATGATGCTGCACTGCTCATGAACTCAGAGCAGCATTGCCAATCTCATGTAGGCTGTGCCAGCTTGCACTACAGTGTGATAAAAAGAACTGCAGGGGGCATGGCTATTAGCATTGTTGCTGCTGATTCACAAGCTTGTAGCTTGTTAGTCATCACCCGGCCATACCTAGTCCTGCCCACTGCTTTCTAGATTAAAAGCATCTGGATTGCATCTGTTTGCTGAAATTCTCCCACTGTCTAGGATGGGGAACAGATGAGACACAGATAAAGGAGGATTTGGCTCCGTCAGGAAATGTAAAAAAAAAAAATACGTAGTTTATTTTATGAGGCTTGTGCCTCACAGTTACTGGATTTTATATTTTTTTGGACGGTTGTACAGAAACCTTTAGTGGCACTTTAATGATAATGATAATTTCCCCTTTAAAGGCTTTCATAAACATAGATAATACAATGCAAAATAAATAACACATAGGAGAGGAAATCAATTTGGTACACTAAGAATTTATACCACGATCAAATTAATTATGTCAATATTTTTGAAGTTATTGTAATAGTAGGTTATTCTTGAAACTTTGTGGTTATAGGGAAGTTGTCTTATATACAAATATTGATAAGAATCCAGTGGTGATGTGCCTGAATTTGGAACCCAGGTGCATAAGATAATCATTAGACAACCCCATATGCCGCATTATGTGCTGTCAGGCCCCCACTCTATGAATGCAATCCTGTGTGCCAAAAACGAGAATAAACCATGTATTGTCTTTATTTATTCATACAAAATAATACAGCAGCTATTCAAGAACACTGGAACCATTACAGAAAAATAAATTAGTAGCATTTAACATACTGTATATATCTTGTAAACAGATATTTTAGGTAACAGTTTAATAATCACTGACATGCATTTATGTTTTACAACTTTTTTTTTTCTTATGTCTTTAGTAAAAACTGTTCCATCACATATTTACAAAGAATGGACATTAGTCACTGAGAAACCAGCCTTTCCCATTCCTTCTACAGCAGATGTTGTGAGTATGTTACCTGTTGATTTATGATCCCACTACAGTTCTAAAAATGCAGTACATGACTTGCTAGTTCTACACATCTAATTAAAGAAGAAAAAAACTTTTAAAATATCTAACAGAAAAGATGTAAAATAACAGTTTTGGTGTACCAATATTCTCACAAAATTGCACCTTCCCTAAGAGATATGATCTGTTGCTGTGAACAATAGTCAATTTTAATTCCCACAGTTAGTTCTCCTCCATAAAGATAGAGAAGGCTGATAAAATGTAAGATTTTGCCCATCCTTACTTTTCACTGTCCATGTCTGTCACGATCCCATGTTATCATTCTATTATTTTAGTATAGTTATGTTTTTCACACTCCTTTAACATGTCATCCATGTGATTATAGAATAATGCACTGCAAGCTGAATGGCTCCCCACTGATTTTTCAACAATAAGGAGAACTTATCCAGTGGAAGAAATCCATGACAAGTTGGCTTTACAAACCCAGAATGCGTTGGAAGCAGAAATCCCTGTTGTTACAGAAGATTTTTTTTTTAAAGATCACTCTTCTACAAGTCCTGAGTATATGCTTACTACGCAAGCAACTGCTTCAGACTTTGTGCAAAGTACATCTCTCCGCTCAGAGGAATCTTTAATATATCTTGTTACTGCTTCAGTACAAGACTCAGACATTCAAGAAGAATCTGGGGATAATGATATGTTATTGTATACTCATACTACTATTGGGACCTTATATTCATCTGTGTTTGAAGATATATCATTGCCTAAGGAGGACGATTCTATTACCACTACCCAACCTCCACCAACCGTTACTATTCCATCAGCTGTAAAGCACTATTCAGACATTTTGACATCTGCAGTAGCTGCAGAAGAGCCTACATTAAGTGAACCTACTTTGAGTAGTTCACCAATTTATTCTGAAAGCACTGAAGAAAATAGTGGCCACTTATTATCCCAAGTAACTGCAGCAAATAGCGACAACCTATTATCCCAAGTAACTGCAGCAAATAGTGACAACTTATTATCCCAAGTAACTACAGCAAATAGCGACAACGTATTATTTCAAGTAACTGCAACAAATAGCGACAATGTATTATCCCAAGTAACTGCAGCAAATAGTGACAATGTATTATCCCAAGTAACTGCAGCAAATAGCGACAATGTATTATCCCAAGTAACTGCAGCAAATAGCGACAACGTATTATTCCAAGAAACTGCAGCAAATAGCGACAATGTATTATCCCAAGTAACTGCAGCAAATAGCGACAACGTATTATTCCAAGTAACTGCAGCAAATAGCGACAATGTATTATCCCAAGTAACTGCAGCAAATAGCGACAATGTATTATCCCAAGTAACTACAGCAAATAGTGACAACTTATTATCACAAGTAACTGCAGCAAATTGCAACAATGTATTATCCCAAGTAACTGCAGCAAATAGTGACAATGTATTATCCCAAGTAACTACAGCAAATAGTGACAACTTATTATCACAAGTAACTGCAGCAAATAATGACAACGTATTTTCCCAAGTAACTGCAGCAAATAGTGACAACTTATTATCACAAGTAACCAAAGTAAATAGTGAAAACTTATTATCACAAGTAACTGAAGTAAATAGGGACAACTTATTATCCCAAGTGAGTTCAGCAAATGGTGACCACTTTTTATCACCAGTAACTGCAGCAAACAGTGACAGCTTTTTATCACCTGTAACTGTAGCAAACAGTGACAACTTGATACCACAAATAACTGCTGAAAGCAAGATGGACATTCTGGTGGAAGATAATTTACTGCCTACAAAATTAATCACTGAAAATAGTATTACCCCTGATGATGGTTCAGGCTCAGGATATGGTGGGTTGTCCAAAGAGGAAAAACCTGTGACATGGACAAAAACAACAGTGGAACCCCCTAAACCCTTAAATGAACAATCAATAGATGTAGATTTAATGGAGGTAACAAGAAGTTATGAAGATCTTATTGGAGAACCTTTTACTGATAAATCAGTTGATCAGTATATAAGTTTGGCTACCACTGAGGTACTCTCTACTTTGGGCCAGGGCTCAGAGGACATTGAGATTTCTCCTAGTACAGTTGTTACAGAAGAAATTAAAGATCAGCCTGTCCTGTTGGAGACTGCAACAAACCTTTCACCTGTATTGTCAACTCCAGAATATTTGAATGTTCAACTATCTATGCAAACACCACAACCTTCAGTTACAAATGGGAATACAATTACCGAAGTAGACAGCCACATTGATAACTCATTGGAGAATTTATCTTCACATATTGAAGACACTACTAGTACTGCTCAAACAGCAGAAACACCATCCCATACAGACCTTATAATGGACTATGATGCTATCATTACAAAAAGTACTATTTCTAATGAAATAGAACCATTACAACCATATATCCCTGTTCAAAACCTTAGTTCAGTCCCAACATCTAATGAAAATAGCAACCAAACTATAACCAGTTCTGACAAAAATGATGTTTCGATGTCAACAACTGATCTTAATAATGACAGTTACTTTTATTTTACTTCAGTGCCACCAAGTAACCCACAGGATGAGCTGTTAAATACCATACCTAGCTTGGATATAATAAAGACACATGCAGACAGTGACTTTGAATCTGTAGGTGAAGTCAATATACCTAACATTATTCCTACGATAGACAGAGGAGAAGTCATTTCAGATCTAGTGCAGTCTGAGTCACGTCCAAGTGGAGCACCTGTAGTCCCAACAAGTCTACTGATACAAGATGCAGGGGTCACAGTTGATGTACAGGACATTTCCCTGGAGTTAGATTACACAAGTACAGTTTATTTTCACCCAGACATGAGTCCTGAAGAGAGAAGCATGGTGGCAAAAAAGGGGGACTCTACAGACTTGTCAGGTGTTATCTTCTCTACTCATGAGAGTGGCATGAATGTTTCTACACAGAGACGAGCACTTGTGGTGTTTTTTAGTTTGCGTGTGACTAATATGATATTTTCTGAAGATTTGTTTAATAAACACTCTCCGGAATATAAATCTTTGGAACAAAGATTTCTAGAACTGGTAAGTTTTAACTCTAGATTATATGTTACGTGATTGTGATTTATAAATGTTGAAATACATTTATAAAAAGATGTAGTTTAGAAATTGCTATTTTTTTCTAAACTGGTATTCTGAAAGAGTATTTCTGAAAGAGTATTTAATAGCATTTGTTGGATCAGTATGTAATTATTTTAGAATATTAATTGAACTAAAGATATTTATAATTTGCGCAGTAATTTTTATTTGTTTGATATTTAAAATTAAAGTAGAGTGAGGGAGGATGGTATTACCCAACACACAGCTTACTTCCTGTACGCAACAGATTTAGGTGCACAGATACTACCATCTTCATCTTTTGCTTAATTTGTTTTAGCAATGCAATACCATGAATTTAAGTTTTTGTACATTGTTTATGAAATTTTCAGAAATGTTATTAATTGCTCCTTCACAAAATGCTCATTTTTATTACAGGAATAGCTGTCTTTTTAGGAGCTTTGTTTGCACTTCTAGAAATGTTTAAAGTGTAATATCTCCAAAAATAGAATTGATTATTTGGACATTAAGTAAGCTTTAATTGGCCTTTCAAGCCTGCATTTATTTTTACTTTTCATGTTTGCCTTAAATATTCATCTTTTGGACAAACTGAATAGTAGTTTTTTTTGGTGCCTATTTCTATTTTGGGATGTTTCTCTGCCTTTACCTCTCAGGAGATGTCCCTTTAACCTGTCTTTGCTAGATATAAGCCCCCAGTGAGAAAAACAGTTACCTGGATGTTTTGTTACACTGTTTGCAAGCTGTAGCAGCAGAGTGGAATTATAATAAAAGTATATTACGTATACTGTAATACTTTTCTTTTACAGAATAACAGCTTTTGTTGGGACACATTTATGAGATATAATAAGATTTTTAAGCAATTATGTATTATGCAGAATTACCATTCAGACTGTCTTAGGCAAGCCCTTGAATACCTGAAAGCCCCTAAATTTCACTGTAAATGTGGTTCTCTTTCAAATATGGAGCTACTGAATGACGTCCTTATTCTCATGTATCTCTTACTTTGTGCATTTTTGGCAGTGCATCTTAAGTGTGTTTTTTTTGTCTCCAAGACAGAAGCTGGTAGGAATCTAGAGTTTATTTATTACTAATGCGTGCAGTTTTAGTCGATTAATCTAGTTTGTGTGCTTCGATATACAGTGCCTTGCGAAAGTATTCGGCCCCCTTGAACTTTTCATCCTTTTGCCACATTTCAGGCTTCAAACATAAAGATATAAAATTTTAATTTTTTGTGAAGAATCACCAACAAGTGGGACACAATTGTGAAGTGGAACTAAATCTTTTGGATTTTTGAAACTTTTTTAACTAAGAAAAAAATGAAAAGTGGGGCGTGCAAAATTATTCGGCCCCCTTGCGTTAATACTTTGTAGAGCCACCTTTTGCTGCGATTACAGCTGCAAGTCGCTTGGGGTATGTCTCTATCAGTTTTGCACATCGAGAGACTGAAATTCTTGCCCATTCTTCCTTGCAAAACAGCTCGAGCTCAGTGAGGTTGGATGGAGAGCGTTTGTGAACAGCAGTTTTCAGCTCTTTCCACAGATTCTTGATTGGATTCAGGTCTGGACTTTGACTTGGCCATTCTAACACCTGGATACGTTTATTTGTGAACCATTCCTTTGTAGATTTTGCTGTATGTTTGGGATCATTGTCTTGTTGGAAGATAAATCTCCGTCCCAGTCTCAGGTCTTTTGCAGACTCCAACAGGTTTTCATCCAGAATGTCCTGTTTTTGGCTGCATCCATCTTCCCCTCAATTTTAACCATCTTCCCTGTCCCTGCTGAAGAAAAGCAGGCCCAAACCATGATGCTGCCACCACCATGTTTGACAGTGGGGATGGTGTGTTTGAGGGTGACGAGCTGTGTTGATTTTACGCCAAACATATCGTTTTTCATTGTGGCCAAAAAGTTGGGATTTGGTTTCATCGGACCAGAGCACCTTCTTCCACATGTTTGGTGTGTCTCCCAGGTGGCTTGTGGCAAACTTTAGACAAGACTTTTTATGGATATCTTTGAGAAATGGCTTTCTTCTTGCCACTCTTCCATAAAGGGCAGATTTGTGCAGTGTACGACTGATTGTTGTCCTGTGGACAGACTCTCCCACCCCAGCTGTAGTTCTCTGCAGTTCATCCAGAGTGATCATGGGCCTCTTGGCTGCATCTCTGATCAGTCTTCTCCTTGTCTGAGCTGAAAGTTTAGAGTGACGGCCAGGTCTTGGTAGATTTGTAGTGGTCTGATACTCCTTCCATTTCAAAATGATCGCTTGCACAGTGCTCCTTGGGATGTTTAAAGCTTGGGAAATCTTTTTGTATCCAAATCCGGCTTTAAACTTCTCCACAACAGTATTACGGACCTGCCTGGTGTGTTCCTTGGTCTTCATGATGCTCTCTGCGCTTTCAATAGAACCCTGAGACTATCACAGAGCAGGTGCATTTATACAGAGACTTGATTACACACAGGTGGATTCTATTTATCACCATCAGTCATTTAGGACAACATTGGATCATTAAGAGATCCTCGCTGAACTTCTGGAGTGAGTTTGCTGCACTGAAAGTAAAGGGGCCGAATAATTTTGCACGCACCACTTTTCAGTTTTTTATTTGCTAAAAAAGTTTAAAATATCCAATAGATTTCGTCCCACTTCACAATTGTGTCCCACTTGTTGGTGATTCTTCACAAAAAATTAAAATTTTATATCTTTATGTTTGAAGCCTGAAATGTGGCAAAAGGATGAAAAGTTCAAGGGGGCCGAATACTTTCGCAAGGCACTGTAAAGCCTCTGCTTACTAAGTCTTGAAAAAAACATCTGCTAACCTAGTCTCCTGCAGCCATGCAGTTCACAAATGTAGAAGAAAAGTTGAAAAATGCATGTTGTACAGACTACTTTTTTTGTATTCTTTGTTTCAGCTGGTTCCCTATCTGCAGTCCAACTTAACTGGGTTTCAGAACCTTGAAATAATGAATTTTAGAAATGGTAGCATCATTGTAAACAGCAGAATGCAATTTGCAAAACCTGTTCCACGCAATGTTACAAATGCTGTTTACATCATTCTTGAGGACTTCTGCAACACGGCTTACCATACTATGAACCTAGCGATCGATAAATACTCATTGGATGTTGAATCAGGTATTGATCACAATGATTACAAAGTGACTGATAAGCTGTAACTTCATTTAATACTTGCAGAATCACCAGTTCCCATTTTTCCAGCAAAAGTTTCTAACGCCACTTCTCTCTGTCCCTATATAAGAGAGCTGCAGGCAAAAGGCAAATGGGTCTGGGGTAACGGTTGACTGTAAATATCTCACATGGCCAATCTCTAGTGTTATGTGGGTGTATTTAGACATACAGATTGCCATTTAATCTTTGAGTAGAACCTAGTAATGGTTGTTGTGTGGTTATAGGTGTCAATAATTATAGGCCGTTTTCTTTTTTTTCTTCTAATAATTCCTCCGTATGTTTCTACCAGAATCTGAAATGTCAGCGTTAGTTGGACTGACCTTTTAAATCATTCCTCTAAGGCTCATCAGAATGGAATATTTTTTTGGACATTACTAGATTATAATAGGAAAACCTGTTCTCAGTTGCTAAGAATAATTTCCAAATTTAACTTTTGATAAACTAATGTAACCATGGCTTTCATTTGAAATTCCTTATTTTTGTTGAGACCAGTTATCAGAGTCTGTGGGGAAGATTTGTTAAAACTTGTGCACACAGAATCTGGTGCAAATGTGCAGAGCAACCAATCAACTTCTAGGTTTTATTGTCAAGGTTTAATTGAACAAGCTGAAGTTAGAATTTGATTACTATGCACACTTCACTAGGTTTTGTGTGCACCAGTTTTAGTAAATCTTCCCCTCTATATTTCTATGAATTTTCTTCATGTAATAAATTCCTATATTTTCTATCGTGCTGCTGGTGGTGTTTTTCTTTCTTTTTTTTTTGCTAATCTGTGCTTTGGTGTAGCTCAAAGGGCACTGACTGATTAAAATAGGTACAAATACAATGTTTATGTTGAGAGACCAACTCTAGCCAAAACGTATTTTGATTTTTGGATAGTGTGGACAAGATCTCTGTCCCTGTGATACTAGAACTAGAAATTAGGGAAAATAAGTGTTACTGGGACAAGATGGAAAGTAATTAAACCCTGAAAAGGGTTATCACTCATTCTACTGAAAAAATATTTTTTTCCGTTTCCCCCCCATCAGTGGGAAATGAGTTGGAATTTTCAACAATAGGCACATGCTTAAACTATGTGAAACTCATTAAAACTGAAATGTATGTTTTCTCTCCTTTTCATAATCAGGAGATGTAGCTGACACTTGCAAATTTCAAGCATGCAATGAATACTCTGAATGCCTCATTAACAAATGGACTGGTGAAGGCGAATGTGTTTGCAACCCAGGATATGTAAGCGTTGATGGCTTGCCTTGTCAGAGCATTTGTGATCTGGAAATAGACTTTTGTCAGAATGATGGCAAATGTGATATTATTCCTGGACAAGGAGCTATTTGCAGGTAACATCCTAGATTAGAAATAAAACATTTAATATGTTTATACAGTTTAGAGATACTTAGGTAGACCAGTGACAACAGTTTTTAACCACTTAAGCCCCGGACCAATATGCAGCATAAAGACCAGGCCCCTTTTTGCGATTCGGTACTGCATCACTTTAATAACTGATAATTGCGCTGTCGTGCAACGTGGCTCCCAAACAAAATTGACGTCCCTTTTTCCCCACAAATAGAGCTTTCTTTTGGTGGTATTTGATCACCTCTGCGGTTTTTATTTTTTGCGCTATAAACAAAAATAGAGTGACAATTTAGAAAAAAATTCAATATTTTTTACTTTTTGCTATAATAAATATCTCCCAAAAATATATAAAAAAAGTTTTTTTCCTCAGTTTAGGCCGATACGTATTCTTCTACATATTTTTGGTAATAAAAAATCTCAATCGGCGTTTACTGATTGGTTTGCGCAAAAGTTATAGCGTTTACAAAATAGGGGTAGTTTTATGGCATTTTTATAATTATTTTTTTTTTTACTAGTAATGGCGACGATCAGCGATTTTTTTCGTGACTGCAACATTATGGCGGACACATCGGACACTTTTGGCACATTTTTGGGACCATTGTAATTTTTACAGCGATCAGTGCAATAAAAATGCACTGGTTACTGTAAAAATTACACTGGCAGTGAAGGGGTTAACCACTAGGGGCGCTGAAGGGGTTACGTGTGCCCTAGTGAGTGATTACACAGAGCGGAGATCGGTGACAATGTCAGTAGGCGAACGGGGAGATGTTGTGTTTACACTAACATCTCCCCACTCCATCCCTCCGTGAGACGATCGCGGGGATCCCCGAGGCGATCGAGTCCGCTGGACCCGCGGTCTGACTCACAGGGATGACTGCAGGGTCGCGAGCGCGCCGCCGGCGGCACGTGCGATCACATGAAAGGCAGTTGAAGGTTTGTGCCTGCAGGAGCAATTCTGCCAACGTATATATGCCGTGAGCGGTCGTTAAGCGGTTAATTTAGGTCATTACATTTCCAAATCTACCATATTTAAAGCTGAACTCCAGTCACACAGCTAAAAAAAAATAATTTTTACATGTCAAAAAAATTGTATATCTTTTCATCCAGTTTTGAGATTAACACAACACAGTCCTGTATGACAAGACAGAAGACCTGAATTTTTTTCTGCATGATATTTCTACCAGCTTGCTCCCTGTTGGGACATGAGTTCAGATTGACTCCTTGTGTTCCTTTTCCCTCTGTCAGTCTAAGCTTTGCTGTACAGGGACTGTGAAGCTGGCATTTATAAATTATCTCATTGTGACCTCAATTAAGCTCATCTGTGTGAAAAAGTAAAGTTTACAGTAATAGTGTATTATATATGAAAAAGTGTAGCGCTATAACAGGTTTAATTCTTAAACAATACTAAAACACTATATAAACACCTATGTGTGTAAATAGTAAAAGGAACCCTTTTGGTGAATAATGGAACAATATCAACATCTCAATAGTGAATGAATGAATGAATGAATGACTTGTATAGCGCTCACATGCGAACTGAATCGCCTCTAGGCGCTTTTTGCAGCCAGTGTCTGCTTGGCTGGTGCGGTCATTTTACCCCGTAGGATCTCGACACGCTTGGGACACACAGTCATACACACATATATACATATATACTGGGCCAATTTGGACAAGATCCATCTAACCTACCAGCATGTCTTTGGAGTGTGGGAGGAAACCGGAGTACCCGGAGGAAACCCACGCAGACACAGGGAGAACATGCAAACTCCAGGCAGATGGTGTCGTGGTCGGGATTTGAACCAGCGACCCTTTTTGCTGCTTGGTGAAAGTGCTAACCACTACACCACTGTGCTGCCCTATGAATGAACAATAATGAAAAAGATGAAGTGTCCATAAAAAATTGGAGTATCTGAAAAAAGTCCAAAGATAGAAAGGTGATCCACATAAACTGAACAGGAAAATCCAACCATAAGTGTGACCTTCTGAATGGAAGGAGTGCTAGAAGACACCGCCACCAATAATAAAAGGAGGCTTACCAGATGTTGCTGACTTGAAGGAGCATATGCCACTCAAGTCAAAAAAGGCTTGACGGTTAGAAGACCCTATGAATGCAGCTGGTCCTGGATCCAAATCGGTCCCTCCACATCAATGAGCCAGAACATCAATGGTATAGCATGGATTCATGTAGAGGTAGAGGCTCGGTATCCACATAACATGCGTATTAAATGAAAAAACTTGCATGGCGTGATACCATTTAAAAAAGTAGTATTTAATAAATAAAATGAACACTCACATTTAGATGGTCATGTAAGGGCATATCATAAGGTACAGGTACTTGTAGGTAGGTCCACCCGACTAGTTTCGACTCACAGGTCGTCATCTGGGGTATGGACCACCCTACATCCACATCGCTTATATAAGTTTAATGACCCCAAATTGAATGATCAGGACACTGGAAGTAAACTTGCTGTGACATCACTTCCGGTTTCAAAAACAGGAAGTGAATGTTGTACGAAAATCGCAATTATAGATTAAGCATGAATGCTGTATATTGACATCATGTGGAGTGAAATGCATACTGTAACATAACTCTTAATTTAAATTCAAGAAATTTAAAAAACTGAACTGTATTAAAAGGATAGGCATCACAGCCTCATTATAAGGCGGACACCAATCGTCACTTGCGTCTGCGAGTCATTCAACGAATGATGTGTGGTTACATAGATAAACGGCATCCACGCTTTGCTATGAAAGCGAGGCCAGATGTCGTCACTTCCGGTTGTGAGATGACCTACCAAGCCTCACTTTGAGACCGTTGCCAGATGTCATCACTCCCGGTTAAGCATTGTAAACCATGCCTCGCTCTGGAACCGAGCCCGGATGACATCACTTCCTCCTCGTTTGCTGTTATAGACTCCGCAGAAAGGCAGGTCAAACAACAGGGCGGGTGAAACCGAGCCGCAACATCACAGCAGGGTGGGTCCAGCGGCGCCATAACGTTACATGCATCTAGATGGGCAAAAAATAATAATAATTAAATTGATCAAATAAATTATGCCACGCAACCTAAATTTGTAAAAATATATATATAAACCGAACACCCCACTAGAAAAACTTTGATTTTACATCCTGTTATGAAAACCAAATATATATTCCAGTGATGGGTCATAAATGTATATAATGCCAGTATCAATTCAATATTGGGGTGATCAATTACAATCAAATATATGAATACATTCCTACTAATTTATTAAATGTAATCAATAAAACAGGATGCACAATTAGTCATATTAAAGACCAATCAACATCAATCTAAAAAGACAACAAATATATTACTCATATACAGTACAATGATAATATATAAGAAATGAGCCCCACAATACGATTTAAAGGTTTTGGTGTTAAAATGGATATTAATTTCCATGAGTGAAAAAATGAATAAAAAAAACATGAAAAATATATAAAAAAAATAAATAAATAATGAATAAAATTAAAAAGAAGAAAAAGTCGTTCACTTTATCCTAAGTTCTCATAAAAGGTAGAAAGATGGAATTAAGATCTATTTATGAAGGAGTTAATATCCCACTCCACATTCATCCCTTGTGGGTGGTGAGTCTGTAACTCGTATATCCAGAAGGTTTCAAGCCTGGATACTCCTCTGGTATTGGCTCCCCCCCTCCATGGGGCTATGAATCTATCTATGACAAGGAATTGAGTCCCAGTAGGATCACGAGCGGGATGTTGCCGATAGTGGCGGGGCACTGTATGTTTAATGCTTCCGAGTTTAATTATGCTAATATGCTCAGACACCCTAGCTGTAAAGGACCGTATGGTTCTGCCCACATACTGCTTGCCACATGGACAAGTCAGTAGGTATACTACATTGGTTGTTGCGCATGTGCAAAAACTCGGTTAGTCTTTATTACAGTAATAGTGCACCAACAATATTCTTTTGTATGTAAACTTTATTAATGATAATAGGAGCAAGGACTGCTAAATTGAAGGATGTTGAATGCTCAAAGTTAGTATTTTTTTCAAGTTTGGCTTGGTTTCTTTTTAAAAATGAACACACACATATCCATGTAATTTTTGGACTGTAAACACAACTGTTACCTTTTGTTTCAGGTGTCGTGTTGGAGAAAACTGGTGGTACAGAGGAGAACACTGTGAGGAATATGTCTCAGAACCTCTTGTGGTTGGCATTGCCATTGCTTCAGTAGCAGGGTTTCTTCTTGTGGCTTCAGCTATTATATTTTTCTTAGCAAGAACACTTCGAGTTCAAAGTACAAAGGGAGATTCTGAGGAATCTGGCGGGTGAGCCTGTTTAATCAACTGCTTCTCATACTCAGGATTCCTTATATGAAGCCTTAATCCAGATCCTGGCAGACATGGCAGATGTACTGTATATATGTATTGCATCTGACTCTCAAGAATTCTTTAGACTAACACTCTGGACATCATGTCTGATACCCTTGTAACCATTTTTACATAGAAATTTCTTGGTAAGTTTTTTATGGTAGGTCTCAAGGTCTTTCCTCAACCCACCCCAATTTCTTGGGTGACTTGGGACTGGCATGTAAAATGCGATAACATGTGTGTATAGTATAGCCAAATTGTACATACATACTATGGCAAGTTTCCCTACCAACATGTCTGGAACGTGGAAGGAAATTTAAATAAACTCACATAAACACATGGGACATTTACAAACTCTATGCAGATAGTGTCTTGGCTGAGATTTAAACCAAGGACCCCCACTAAACCACTGTGCTGCCTGCTTGGCAAATACATGCTGATTATATGATTGGAGAGCTGCTGCATGTCCAAATACCTTTAAGTAACTTGATAAAAATACAAATAAGACCATTGCATATTTTTTTTATCTGTAAAACACTGATTGTATATTTTCTAATCCTCAGGAGACAGACTGATAGCTTGTCATCAATTGAGAATGCTGTGAAATATAACCCTATGTATGAGAGTGACGCCACAGGTTATAGTCACTATTATAAGCGATACCCACAGCTTCCATCAACCAGTTCTACCAGTCCAGAGACTTCTGCAGACTTCAGCAGTGAAGAGATCAGGCATATCTATGAAAACAGTGAACTCACAAAAGAGGTATACTACTTTGTTTTGGTGCCTTCTTTGCGAGCAACTTGTTATTATGTCTATTAGTGTAAAGACAAAGTATTGGCCTGCTTAAATAAGTTGCACCCTCACTGGAGTTTACTATCTGAACACTTTAGAGAAGCACTGTCAACTTTTCCATTCAGGACAAAGTGACAGTGTCTTTGTATAATGGTCCCCACTTGACCTCCTATACTCCTTGCCAGCACACCCCTGCTGCTCCTTCCTCTGCTTTAGCCAGTGACAATTGTGGTGTTTCTGGGTATGCGGGAGCATGTGTCCTTTTCTCATTAAGTAGTACACAAGTCTAGCAGCCAATTGCTAGGCTCAGGCACTTTGACATGATAGAGGGAGTGACATTTTCATTCCCATTGTGTTCTTATAGCTGACACTGGTGATTTTAATGTTGGTTGCAACAAAAGGAAGAGTGGCGGACTAGCATTGGCAAGGTGAGTATCAGTGGCTTGGGAAGCTCTTTGCAAAGACACTGTCACTTTTCCCTAAATTTGCAAGTTGACACTGTCTCTTTAAAGGAGAGCCATACATACTCACCTTACCTTAATGCTGCAGCATTCCTGTAATGTTGCAGCTATCCTCTGCCGGGCTTTAAGATAGAGAACTGAGTGCTCACATGACCACTGATCGCTCAGTTCTCTATCTTGTCAGAGCAGAGAGCAGTGACTGTCTGTCACTGATTTTCGGTCTGTCCCTGCAGTGCTCACTGGAGTTCTGGGCCGGAGAGAGGGGGCAGGGGCAGCTGGCTTTGGCTTTCAGTCAAGTGCTGAGAGTCAAAGCCAGCTGTCAATCAGGCATCTGGGTGGATCCAGACAATATGGTTGGAATCCTTCCAGAGCCTGGAGTGGCTCTGTGATGTCAGTTGACTGCAGGCCTTAGCACTTAGCAAGTAATTGCACTCCTGTGACCCACAAGAACAGTATGCTCAAAAAAAACGTAGCCATACTTCTCTTTTAAAAATGATTAAACTATAGGTTTAGCAAAGAAAAACATTAATAAATGCCATGTGAACTGATTTCAAATCCATGCTTAGAACAGTTTCTTCATGACTATTTTATCTTATTCATTAATAAGTATTTCACAGTAATCATGGTGGTCCAGCAGTAAAGTGTGCCAAAATTAACCCTACTAATTTTTTACTAAATATTTATAGGAAATTCAGGACCGGATAAGAATAATAGAGCTCTACGCAAAAGACCGACAGTTTGCTGAGTTTGTGAGGCAGCATCAAATGTAAGCTATTGATCTCATCATTTGAAATATGTCTGTAAATTTGTTTTTAAACTTTCTATGTTTGATTTCACTCTTGGGAGTTTATGTAAAAAAATAAAAAGGATTGCTTAGGCCTTTTCACCATACAATATAAAATGTAGAACATGACAACATTTATACCCCAGAAGAAGAGAAAATAAAATGTGGTCTGGGTAGTCATTGGAAAGTAGCCTTATATACTTGTCAATAAGTCAGTTATTTATTGTATTTTAGCAGTCCCAGTTAAGCCCTGTACACACGATCGGTTTTACAGATGAAAACAATCCGATGGACTTTTTTCATCGGACAAACCGATCGTGTATGGGCCCCATCGGTGTTTTTTCCATCGGTGTTAAAAAATAGAACATGTTTTAAATTTATCCGATGGAAAAAAAACGATAGCAAATTACTATCGTCTGTGGGGAACTCCATCGGATAAAAAACCCACGCATGCTCAGAATCAAGTCGAACGCATGCTCAGAAGCATAGAATTTCATTTTTCTTGGCTCGTCGGAGTGTTTTTTACGTCACGGCATTTGGGACGGTTCGGTTTTTTGACTGATGGTGTGTAGGCAAGACTGATGGAAGTCAGCTTCATCGGATTTCCGATGGAAAAATCCATCAGTTTAAAATCCATAGGAAATCCGATCGTGTGTACAGAGCTTTACAGTAGGTCTATGTTCACGTTTACATACAAGCCATGAGGATATCCATTCCTAGATAGTAGATGAAGCCCATTAATATTAACAAAATATCTTTACAGGCCTGCTGAAATTATATATTACAAAAACAGTTTAAACTTGTAGAGAAAGAAATAGTAAAAATTAACTGATTATCCAAAAGCTGTTACATTAAAAGTCATTATTACCTGGTAGTACCTGGCTGTCATGCTGATCCATTGACCTAAATAATTTCTGATTCACTGACCTGAAACAAATATGGAGGCATGAGTTTTCAATTTACTGGTTGTTCACCACATGTTCCAGGTCAGGAGTAATTTGAGCCATAGACAGACAACTAACATTTTTAGGAGATAAGTAGTGCCAACCTGCATATTCCTCCCTGTATAGGGTTCCTTTAAACTTGCAGTAACCCATTGGTAGGGATGAGCTTCGTGTTCGAGTCGAACATACGTTCGACTCGAACATCGGCTGTTCGATCGTTCGACGAAGATCGAACGATTTGGGCCGTTCGCGCCAAATTCGAGTGACGCGAACGGCCCACAATGCACTACGCCATTGCAGTGTCATCCAGGCGCTGTGATTGGCCAAGCATGCACTGTGACCCCGCATGCTTAGCCAATCACAGCGCCGGCAGCGAGGAGAGCAATGATTGGCCACAGGCAGGATGCCTGTGGCCAATTATTGCTGAGGGTGTTTAGTACACGCCCCACACTATAAAAGGCCGCCAGCACGGCGGCCTAGTGTAGTGTGTTCCGGAGCAGGGAAAGAGCAGCATAGGCAGGGACAGTGACTTTTATTTCTTTCTTGCTTAACCTGGATTCCTTTAGTTTAGGGAAAGAGAAGGATAGGTAGGGAGAGTGTCAGTGTGTTTTGTGCTTGTGCTATAGTGTGCTTAAAAAAAACATTTTTTCTAGGGACAGAAAACTCTAGGTAGGGAGAGTGTCAGTTTCTTTCACTGTGCAAGTCCTTGTTTCTAGGGACAGGGAAGGACAGTGAGTGAATTCTCCTTGTGCTATAGTGTGCTTAAAAAAAACATTTTTTCTAGGGACAGAAAACTCTAGGTAGGGAGAGTGTCAGTTTCTTTCACTGTGCAAGTCCTTGTTTCCAGGGACAGGGAAGGACAGTGAGTGAATTCTCCTTGTGCTATAGTGTGCTTAAAAAAATTTTTTTTCTAGGGACAGAAAACTCTAGGTAGGGAGAGTGTCAGTTTCTTTCACTGTGCAAGTCCTTGTTTCCAGGGACAGGGAAGGACAGTGAGTGAATTCTCCTTGTGCTATAGTGTGCTTAAAAAAAACATTTTTTCTAGGGACAGAAAACTCTAGGTAGGGAGAGTGTCAGTTTCTTTCACTGTGCAAGTCCTTGTTTCCAGGGACAGGGAAGGACAGTGAGTGAGTTCTCCTTGTGCTATAGTGTGCTTAAAAAAAACATTTTTTCTAGGGACAGAAAACTCTAGGTAGGGAGAGTGTCAGTTTCTTTCACTGTGCAAGTCCTTGTTTCCAGGGACAGGGAAGGACAGTGAGTGAATTCTCCTTGTGCTATAGTGTGCTTAAAAAAAACATTTTTTCTAGGGACAGAAAACTCTAGGTAGGGAGAGTGTCAGTTTCTTTCACTGTGCAAGTCCTTGTTTCCAGGGACAGGGAAGGACAGTGAGTGAATTCTCCTTGTGCTATAGTGTGCTTAAAAAAAACATTTTTTCTAGGGACAGAAAACTCTAGGTAGGGAGAGTGTCAGTTTCTTTCACTGTGCAAGTCCTTGTTTCCAGGGACAGGGAAGGACAGTGAGTGAATTCTCCTTGTGCTATAGTGTGCTTAAAAAAAACATTTTTTCTAGGGACAGAAAACTCTAGGTAGGGAGAGTGTCAGTTTCTTTCACTGTGCAAGTCCTTGTTTCCAGGGACAGGGAAGGACAGTGAGTGAATTCTCCTTGTGCTATAGTGTGCTTAAAAAAAACATTTTTTCTAGGGACAGAAAACTCTAGGTAGGGAGAGTGTCAGTTTCTTTCACTGTGCAAGTCCTTGTTTCCAGGGACAGGGAAGGACAGTGAGTGAATTCTCCTTGTGCTATAGTGTGCTTAAAAAAACATTTTTTCTAGGGACAGAAAACTCTAGGTAGGGAGAGTGTCAGTTTCTTTCACTGTGCAAGTCCTTGTTTCCAGGGTCAGGGAAGGACAGTGAGTGAATTCTCCTTGTGCTATAGTGTGCTTAAAAAAAAACATTTTTTCTAGGGACAGAAAACTCTAGGTAGGGAGAGTGTCAGTTTCTTTCACTGTGCAAGTCCTTGTTTCCAGGGACAGGGAAGGACAGTGAGTGAATTCTCCTTGTGCTATAGTGTGCTTAAAAAAAACATTTTTTCTAGGGACAGAAAACTCTAGGTAGGGAGAGTGTCAGTTTCTTTCACTGTGCAAGTCCTTGTTTCCAGGGACAGGGAAGGACAGTGAGTGAATTCTCCTTGTGCTATAGTGTGCTTAAAAAAAACATTTTTTCTAGGGACAGAAAACTCTAGGCAGGGAGAGTGTCAGTTTCTTTCACTGTGCAAGTCCTTGTTTCCAGGGACAGGGAAGGACAGTGAGTGAATTCTCCTTGTGCTATAGTGTGCTTAAAAAAAACATTTTTTCTAGGGACAGAAAACTCTAGGTAGGGAGAGTGTCAGTTTCTTTCACTGTGCAAGTCCTTGTTTCCAGGGACAGGGAAGGACAGTGAGTGAATTCTCCTTGTGCTATAGTGTGCTTAAAAAAAACATTTTTTCTAGGGACAGAAAACTCTAGGTAGGGAGAGTGTCAGTTTCTTTCACTGTGCAAGTCCTTGTTTCCAGGGACAGGGAAGGACAGTGAGTGAATTCTCCTTGTGCTATAGTGTGCTTAAAAAAAACATTTTTTCTAGGGACAGAAAACTCTAGGTAGGGAGAGTGTCAGTTTCTTTCACTGTGCAAGTCCTTGTTTCCAGGGACAGGGAAGGACAGTGAGTGAATTCTCCTTGTGCTATAGTGTGCTTAAAAAAAACATTTTTTCTAGGGACAGAAAACTCTAGGTAGGGAGAGTGTCAGTTTCTTTCACTGTGCAAGTCCTTGTTTCCAGGGACAGGGAAGGACAGTGAGTGAATTCTCCTTGTGCTATAGTGTGCTTAAAAAAAACATTTTTTCTAGGGACAGAAAACTCTAGGTAGGGAGAGTGTCAGTTTCTTTCACTGTGCAAGTCCTTGTTTTCAGGGACAGGGAAGGACAGTGAGTGAATTCTCCTTGTGCTATAGTGTGCTTAAAAAAACATTTTTTCTAGGGACAGAAAACTCTAGGTAGGGAGAGTGTCAGTTTCTTTCACTGTGCAAGTCCTTGTTTCCAGGGACAGGGAAGGACAGTGAGTGAATTCTCCTTGTGCTATAGTGTGCTTAAAAAAAACATTTTTTCTAGGGACAGAAAACTCTAGGTAGGGAGAGTGTCAGTTTCTTTCACTGTGCAAGTCCTTGTTTCCAGGGACAGGGAAGGACAGTGAGTGAATTCTCCTTGTGCTATAGTGTGCTTAAAAAAAACATTTTTTCTAGGGACAGAAAACTCTAGGTAGGGAGAGTGTCAGTTTCTTTCACTGTGCAAGTCCTTGTTTCCAGGGACAGGGAAGGACAGTGAGTGAATTCTCCTTGTGCTATAGTGTGCTTAAAAAAAACATTTTTTCTAGGGACAGAAAACTCTAGGCAGGGAGAGTGTCAGTTTCTTTCACTGTGCAAGTCCTTGTTTCCAGGGACAGGGAAGGACAGTGAGTGAATTCTCCTTGTGCTATAGTGTGCTTAAAAAAAACATTTTTTCTAGGGACAGAAAACTCTAGGTAGGGAGAGTGTCAGTTTCTTTCACTGTGCAAGTCCTTGTTTCCAGGGACAGGGAAGGACAGTGAGTGAATTCTCCTTGTGCTATAGTGTGCTTAAAAAAAACATTTTTTCTAGGGACAGAAAACTCTAGGTAGGGAGAGTGTCAGTTTCTTTCACTGTGCAAGTCCTTGTTTCCAGGGTCAGGGAAGGACAGTGAGTGAATTCTCCTTGTGCTATAGTGTGCTTAAAAAAAACATTTTTTCTAGGGACAGAAAACTCTAGGTAGGGAGAGTGTCAGTTTCTTTCACTGTGCAAATCCTTGTTTCCAGGGACAGGGAAGGACAGTGAGTGAATTCTCCTTGTGCTATAGTGTGCTTAAAAAAAACATTTTTTCTAGGGACAGAAAACTCTAGGTAGGGAGAGTGTCAGTTTCTTTCACTGTGCAAGTCCTTGTTTCCAGGGACAGGGAAGGACAGTGAGTGAATTCTCCTTGTGCTATAGTGTGCTTAAAAAAAACATTTTTTCTAGGGACAGAAAACTCTAGGTAGGGAGAGTGTCAGTTTCTTTCACTGTGCAAGTCCTTGTTTCCAGGGACAGGGAAGGACAGTGAGTGAATTCTCCTTGTGCTATAGTGTGCTTAAAAAAAACATTTTTTCTAGGGACAGAAAACTCTAGGTAGGGAGAGTGTCAGTTTCTTTCACTGTGCAAGTCCTTGTTTCCAGGGACAGGGAAGGACAGTGAGTGAATTCTCCTTGTGCTATAGTGTGCTTAAAAAAAACATTTTTTCTAGGGACAGAAAACTCTAGGTAGGGAGAGTGTCAGTTTCTTTCACTGTGCAAGTCCTTGTTTCCAGGGACAGGGAAGGACAGTGAGTGAATTCTCCTTGTGCTATAGTGTGCTTAAAAAAAACATTTTTTCTAGGGACAGAAAACTCTAGGTAGGGAGAGTGTCAGTTTCTTTCACTGTGCAAGTCCTTGTTTCCAGGGACAGGGAAGGACAGTGAGTGAATTCTCCTTGTGCTATAGTGTGCTTAAAAAAAACATTTTTTCTAGGGACAGAAAACTCTAGGTAGGGAGAGTGTCAGTTTCTTTCACTGTGCAAGTCCTTGTTTCCAGGGACAGGGAAGGACAGTGAGTGAATTCTCCTTGTGCTATAGTGTGCTTAAAAAAAACATTTTTTCTAGGGACAGAAAACTCTAGGTAGGGAGAGTGTCAGTTTCTTTCACTGTGCAAGTCCTTGTTTCCAGGGACAGGGAAGGACAGTGAGTGAATTCTCCTTGTGCTATAGTGTGCTTAAAAAAAACATTTTTTCTAGGGACAGAAAACTCTAGGTAGGGAGAGTGTCAGTTTCTTTCACTGTGCGAGTCCTTGTTTCTAGGGACAAAGAAGGAAAGTGAGGGGAATTCTCCTTGTGCTATAGTGTGCTAAAGCATTCCTCATCAACCATCTTTGAAATCCTTGATTTTTGGACAGTCAGGGAAATTGTCGTTGTGCTATTCTGTGCAAAAGCAATCATCCTCAACCATATTTAGAAATCCTTAAGTAAAGGGACAGAGAAGGACACCTGAAGGTAGCCCTTATTGCTTTTTTCCCATCTCCCTGCAGGCCATCTATTAGAATGTCTGGAAGGCAAACAAGGAGAGGCAGACAGTCAGGAGGCAATAAAAGAGGGCAAGCAGGCTCTGTGTCTGGGGGCAACAGTGCTGGTCGTGGACGCGGTGCATTGTCATCAGCACATGGCCATGGGACACGCTTGTCCTTCTTTTCCGCAGCTGGACATGTTGAGCCACATCATGCCGAAGACTTGGTAGAGTGGATGACCAAGCCCTCCTCCTCCTCCTCATCCTCTCTCACCCAGGCTCAGGGTACTGGCAAAGCAGCTGCCAAAGCGTCCTCTTCCCTGTTATCAATGTCAGACTCATCATCAGTCACTCCTTCCCTAGACCCACCATGTCCTCCTCCTGAGGAGTCCCCCGAACTGTTTGAGCACAGTGTTGGGTACATGCTCCAGGAGGATGCCCAGCGTTTCGAAGGGTCTGATGATGAAACCCAGCTACAGGAAGGCAGTAGGGTGAGAGCAGACAGAGGGGATGCTCAAGAAGGACACCAATCTGGCAGTCATGTTCCAGCAGCTGCAGCATACTGCCAGATTGGCTCCAGTGATGAGGAGGGAGGGGATGATGAGGTCACTGACTCCACGTGGGTGCCTAATAGGAGAGAGGAGGAGGAGGATGAGGAGGAGGCACATCTCCAACGAGGCAGGATGCCCTTTGGTGGCCAGCGTAAGGGCAGTACACCGACGGAATCACACCGCAGAGCTCCGCCTGTGCAGGGCGCTGCCTCTGCCCGTCATTCAAAAAGTTCCTTGGTGTGGGCCTTTTTTGAGGCTAGTGCATCAGATCGCACAGCTGCTGTTTGCAACATATGTCTCAAGCGTATATCGCGTGGCCAAAACATCAGCCGCTTGGGTACCACATGCCTGACCAGACATATGTTGACCTGCCATGCAGCTCGTTGGCAAGCCTACCTCAAAGACCCACACCAAAGAACAAAGCGGACCTCTCCTTGCACCGCATCAGCTGGGATCTCCAACCCCACTATAACTTCAGTCCTCTCTGAAACATGCACTGAGAGGAATGAAGGTGTAGAATTAGGTGTGTCACAGCCAAGTACTTGCGGCCACTCTGCTAGCAGTACACCGACGTCCGATTCTAGCAGGCAAATTTCCCTGCCCCAGCTGCTGGACCGTCGAAAGAAGTTCACTCCCAGCCATCCACATGCCCAGCGGTTGACTGCTAGCTTGGCTAAATTGCTAGCGCTTCAACTGCTGCCTTTTCAGTTGGTAGACTCGGCCCCCTTCCGTGAGTTTGTGCAATGTGCGGTTCCTCAGTGGCAGGTTCCCAAACGCCACTTTTTCTCACGGAAGGCTATTCCGGCTCTCTACCGGCATGTGGAAGGCAATGTCTTGGCCTCGCTGGACAGGGCGGTCAGCGGTAAGGTGCATATTACCGCTGACTCATGGTCCAGCAGGCATGGACAGGGACGTTACCTTTCTTTCACGGCCCATTGGGTCACTCTTTTGGCAGCTGGGAAGGATGCAGGACAAGGTGCAGTAGTGTTGGAGGTTGTCCCACCGCCACGCCTCCAAAATGCTACTACTGGTTGTGACACACCTCTCTCCTCCACCCCCTCCTCTTCTTCTTCCTCCATGGCCTCTTCCTGTGGTTTGTCCTATGAACCAGCGGTGCTCCGTAGCCGTTCACGGGGCTACGCAAGTACGCAGGCAAAAAGATGCCATGCCGTGCTTGCGCTGGTGTGTTTGGGGGACAGAAGCCACACTGGGGCAGAGGTCCTGTCTGCTCTGCAGGGCCAGGCCGAGAGGTGGTTGACGCCACGCCAGCTTAAGCCAGGAATGGTGGTTTGCGACAATGGCACCAACCTCCTCTCCGCCCTTCGACAGGGACAACTGACCCATGTGCCCTGTGTGGCTCACGTCCTTAACCTGGTGGTGCAGCGGTTCTTGGGCAGGTACCCGGGCTTACAGGATGTCCTGAGGCAGGCCAGGAAAGTCTGTGTGCATTTCCGCAGATCTTATAATGCCAGTGCTCGCCTGGCTGAGCTGCAAAAGGAGTTGAACCTGCCCAAGAACCGCCTTATATGTGACATGCCCACCAGGTGGAACTCAACGTTGGCCATGCTGCAGCGGCTGCACACGCAGCAGAGGGCCATCAATGAGTACCTGTGCGACTACGGCACCAGGACAGGGTCAGGGGAGCTTGGTTTTTTTTCTCCACGCCAGTGGGGCATGATCAGGGATGCATGCACTGTCCTGGCACCATTTGAGCAGGCCACGAGGATGGTGAGCAGTGACAGTGCATGCATCAGTGACACTGTACCTCTTGTCCACCTGTTGGAGCACACGCTGTATGGAATAATGGACAGGGCACTTGAGGCAGAACAGAGGCAGGAAGAGGAGGACTTCCTTGCCTCTCAAGGCCCCCTTTACCCAGACAGTGTTCCTTCTGTCCCACCCATCGCACAGGAAGAGGAAGAGGAGGAGGAGGAGGAGGAGGAGGAGGATTGTGTCAGCATGGAGGTGGAGGCTGGCACTCAGCATCATCAGCAGCAGTATTTTAGGGATGATTTACAGTCCCAAGAAACCAGTGGACTTGTACGTGGCTGGGAGGAGGTGACTGCGGATCATGTCGTCCTTAGTGACCCAGAGGACTCCGGAGCGAATGCCTCAGCAAACCTACGCTGCATGGCCTCCCTGATCCTGCAAAGTCTGCGGAAGGATCCTCGTATTCTTCGGATCAAGGAGAGGGACCATTACTGGCTGGCCACTCTCCTTGATCCACGGTACAAGGGTAAGGTTGCGGACCTTATGTTACCGTCGCAGAGGGAGCAGAGGATGAGACAACTCCGGGAGGCCTTGCAGAAAGGTCTGTGCAACGCGTTCCCAGAGACTGGGAGGTTACAAACTCCTGGTCCTGGACAACGAGTTGCTGAGGCTTCGGTCAGTCAAAGAAGGAGCGGTGGGGAAGGTGGCCGTCTGACCGATGCGTTCAGACAATTCTTTAGTCCGCAGCCCCAAAGTATGATCGGTTCCAGCAACCATCGCCAGCGTCTGATAAACATGGTGCAGGAATATCTAGGGGCAAGGTCAGACTTGGACACCTTCCCCACCGAAAATCCTCTGGCTTACTGGGTCTTGAGGATGGATCACTGGCCAGAGCTTGCACAGTATGCAATTGAGCTACTGGCCTGTCCTGCATCCAGCGTTCTTTCGGAACGCACATTCAGTGCTGCTGGAGGATTTGTCACGGATCACAGGGTGCGCCTGTCCACCGACTCGGTTGATCGACTGACTTTCATCAA
Organism: Rana muscosa; assembly: GCA_029206835.1. Taxonomy (NCBI): domain Eukaryota; kingdom Metazoa; phylum Chordata; class Amphibia; order Anura; family Ranidae; genus Rana; species Rana muscosa. Next base: position 630,972,488 of record CM055117.1, on the reverse strand, counting down.
GATGAACCAGTCTTGGATCACCACCAGCTACCACACACCTGATGCTGATATAACAGACTAATTGATTTTAACATGTCACATCCCTTCAAGACTGATGCTGATGCTGAGTGCCTGTGCTGTTATGTTGACTGGCTATCCTCCTCCTCCGAGTCCTCAATGATACGATTGATGATGATAGCTTGGAAGATCATTTTTGTTTATGGGTGCCGCCACCAGTGGCTAAGGCCCAATTTTTCAGCCCCTGTTTTACAGGGGCGTGTACTTACAATTTTTTTTGCAATAATTTGCCATAGGGCTCATTGCTGTGCTCCAAGTACAGTATCTGTGAGGGGTTGGAGTGTTGTGGCACCAGTGCCTAAGGCCCAATTTTTCAGCCCCTGTTTAACAGGGGCGTGTCATTACAATTTTTGAAGCAATACTTTGCAACAGGGCTCATTGCTGTGCTCCAAGTACAGTATCTGTGAGGGGTTGTAGTGTTGTGCCACCAGTGCCTAAGGCCCAATTTTTCAGCCCCTGTTTAACAGGGGCGTGTCATTACAATTTTTGAAGCAATACTTTGCAACAGGGCTCATTGCTGTGCTCCAAGTACAGTATCTGTGAGGGGTTGTAGTGTTGTGCCACCAGTGCCTAAGGCCCAATTTTTCAGCCCCTGTTCAACAGGGGCATGCAATTACAATTCTTGATGTAATAATTCACAGCAGGGCCCATTCCTGCACCCACCAAGAGTAAGTCTGAGGGCTTACAGTGTTGTGGCAACGCCACCACCACCACCACCACGAAAGGCCCAATTTTTCAGCCCCTGTTCAAAAGGGGCATGTAATTACAATTCTTGATCTAATAATTCACAGCAGGGCCCATTCCTGCACCCACCAAGAGTAAGTCTGAGGGCTTACAGTGTTGTGGCAACGCCACCACCACCACCACCACGAAAGGCCCAATTTTTCAGCCCCTGTTCAAAAGGGGCATGTAATTACAATTCTTGATCTAATAATTCACAGCAGGGCCCATTGCTGCACCCACCAAGAGTAACTGTCAGGGCTTACAGTGTTGTGGCACCAGCACCACCATCAAAGCCCCAATTTTTACTACCACTGTTCAACAATTATATGTAATTAAAATTCCTGATATAATAGTTGACAGCAGGGCGTTCCAGCACCAACCAAGAGTAACTGTGAGTGCTTACAGTGTTGTGCCAACACCAACAACTAAGGGGCCTATTTCTGCAGAGTATATACGGCAGGTCCCTACTTTCAAACATCCAACTTACAAACGACTCCTACTTGCAAACGCAAGAAGACAACAGGAAGTGAGAGGAAATCTACCCCTAGGAAGGAAAATTCTCTCCTGTAAGAATAAATATGGGAGAAAGGTGTCTCCTCTGTACTGATGCTTTATCAGCAATCCTTGTTTCAAGAAAAACACCACATTTCAAAAACAGTTGTCATTGGGACGGAAAGTGAGGTGAAATGTTCTGAACAGGGGCACAGACAGCAAAACAAATGTTACAGGGGTGATAACCCTTACCTATGTTTTCCAAAAAGTTTAAAAATAGATTTTTGGGCTGGAGCTACACTTCAACAATGTACCTGTTCAAAATTACAAACACATTCTACATAAGAACAAACCTACAGTCCCTGTCTTGTATGCACCGCCTGTATACGGCTGTTCAGAGTATATAGGGTCTTTTTTATTTTATGTGCGGGGTTCCCCTTAATATCCATACAAGACCCAAAGGGGCTGGTAATGGGCTGGGGTAGGGGGGGGGGGTCATGGGGTAGCTATGCCATTTTTCTTAAAGATTTTCATCCATATTACCGGGACCAGACATTACATTAAAGCCGCAAGCAGTTTTAAATGGCTTTTTTTTCCTTTAGAAGTGTCATTTTGTGCAGGGACAGTTCTAAACACGGGAAACACGTGGCACTTCACAGGCATACTTTAGACACCCCCCAGGTACGATATTTAAAGGAATATTTGACTTTTTTTTTTTCACTTTATGCATCATTAAAATGACTGCTCCCGAAAAACGACCGTTTTTAAAACTTCTTTTTGCATTGATACATGTCCCCTGGTGCAGAACCCGGGTTCCCAAACCCTTTTTAGGACAATAACATGCATAATAGTTGTTATAATTAGCACTTTAGAATCCGAACGTTCGCATCCATTGTATTTAATAGGGTTCTAATGTTCGTACGAACTTTCGGTCCGTTCGCGGGTTCTGGTGCGAACCGAACCTGGGGGTGTTCGGCTCATCACTACCCATTGGCCTCATAATCACCACTCGGTTCTGCCATAACACACTCTTTTCGAAAAACATAAAGAATGCCAAAGAATCAAGATTGTTAAAGATATTAGATAGCAATAGTTTAAATGCTAAATCAAACAGGTACCTACCTACCTATACATAAATGATTAAATATATTGTGAATATTTCAAATATGTATCCACTTCAAACGATCAAATGCAATGTCCTGTGCTCAAAGACACAATACATAATCTGCAGTATAAGTGCTAATTGAAAATACCTATATAATAATACATAAACCATAAATGAATGATTGAATATAACTAGATAGCAATAGTTTGTTTAGGAAATTATTTGATCTGTTTTTTACCAGATGCACATAGCTATACATATATGCTTGCTTCTTTTTATTCAAACTATTATTGACCGTAGATAGCAGATATTGACCAACAACTATGGTACTGAAATCCACAGCAACACAAAACTTTGGATATGTCCTTCAGCTGCTGTGCTATTGGGATGTATTGCATCAACAGAGTTACGCATAATATTACAATACAATATGTATTAATATAATAGTAGAACTAGTAAGCCTAAATCCATTGTAATCTGCTTTTTTTAAAATTACCAGGTCTGTGGATAATGTCAAAAAAGCCAATCCAACGAGTTAACTACTCATATTTCCTCATCTTACAGAAAATAGGTAATATTTTGTTGGGGTAGAATAGATTTTCTTACATCCAGACACATATTTTTTTTTATATACTGCATGAGCCCAGTGTTCCATGTAACGCATGAATGACATTGTGTAAAAGGTGTAATTTTTTAATTTAGCTAGTAATTCAGAAAACATTGCAGTTAACATTTAATACAAGGTAACTGGCTCAATCACCTAACCTCCGTTAATAATCAAAAGACAGCATTAACATTAAATGGGCATATAACAACGCAGTAACTTAATCCTATGATTAAGTTCTGCTTATTTTTTTATTTTTTTTAAAGTTAATCAACAGTAAATATACTTTATAAAATGGACTGTGTGCTGTTTTCATACCATGATGCTCTTTTCATAATGTGGCCTAAATATCAGTTCTTTTGTGTGACAAGAATGTGTTTGCTTTGTTCCTATTACAGAGTGAAGTGGAACGCTATGAGGATCGGAGGAAAACATTTTGCCATTACATTCGAAATGTGTTACCTCATGTTGTATTCAGAAGAAATTTATTTCCAACTGTACATACTGTAGCTCTAAAATAGGACATTTTGAAGACTGTTTGAGATTACTTGATTACTATGAAGATTGTGAAGAAAATTATTATTGTTGAGTTTTTTTTTTTTAACAACATTGTTTTACTATCAACTTTTGTATATTTTATTTTCTTGTATTGTGTAGTTGTTTTTGCAACCACAGTACAGAACCTCGACATTTCTCCAATAAGTTATATGTAACTTTATGCAGAAACGGATGATCGAGAGGTCTGCTGCAGTCAAGATTGAAACCTGAGATTGATTTAAGTGTGGTTGGTAGCAAGTTCAACTGCATTCTGGTTAATATCTTGGGGTCTCCAGTGGCAAGGAATCCCCACCTGAATTCCCAGTGCTGTGATCATGATATTCCCCATTGCTTGGGCACTTTTCAGGTCTATTGCAACATGACCAACAATGGTTGAAGCATAAAAGCTGAAGAAAAGAGGATTGGCGCAGTAACCCATTACAGTGAATCAGAATGGCTGATTATGGAATTATGTGCGTTTGCTTACTTTATGTAAAACAGCTGAAATGTATGTGTTCAGATAAAGTGTTAATTCTGATTGAATGACTAATTGTAGAATTTCTAGAGATATTTTAAGGTTCAATGACTGTTTTAAGCTAATAATTGATTTGAATTTTTTTTAGGTTTTGGAAGATGATACATAAAACAAATCAGAGAAAGCATTGTTAAATACACATCTCTAGACAAAACCTTTTTAATTTGTTTAAAAAAGGGTGAAAGGTTTAAAGCCTCTGTCAGTTCTTTTTTTTTTCCATTTGGATCCCCATTGGAGAGCTTTCCCTCCACTTTCTGCCAAGACAGGAAATGGTGACTAATCTCCCTAATCAGGATGCAGGCCAAAAAAAAGTATATTTTTAGTAGAATAAGGAAGGGTTAGATTTTTTTTCCCACTGTTTTAATTGCATTCTATGCCTTTCTATCCCGAGGACAACTGCTTCTCCCATTTCTTGTATACATGTCATGACATGATACAGTAAGTGAGGGGAAATTTCCCAAGGGGGCATATACAGAAGTATAAACACAGCAAAAAATTATTTTTTAGTTGGAGTTGGGCTTTAATAATTCCAAGGCCATAAACAGGGAATGGTGGCAATTAATATTCACATTAAAGACTTGAGATTGAAGTTGCTTCACAAAGACAAATGTGCTGTTGCTGAGGGGTAAATGTATGAATTGGTATTCCTGCTGTGGGTCAGTACTTGTCCCCCCATATATACTCCATCAAAAGCTTTCAGTTTGGGGTTAATTTATTAGAGGCGTAAAGGCTGTTCACTTTGTATGTGCATTTGCACTCTGCAAGGGAATTATCCCCAGAGCTTAGTGATCGAGGTGAAGCTCTGCTGATTTCCATCACCCAATCATGTTCAAGCAAAAAAAAAATGTTTCTTTTGTTTTATTTATCTTGCATGTGATTGTGAATTCTTTGTGAATTCTTTGTGAATTCTTTGAAAAGTGAAGCTTTAATACATGTATACTGTAAGCTCCTTGAGGGCAGGGACTGATATAAATGTATATTGACGACGCTATACAAGTACCTGCAATAAAATAAATAAAATAAAAATAAATTTACTGAGCTCTGGGGAAAATGTACTTCACCTGCAAAGTGAACAGAATATTTGCCTTTAATAAATCATCCCCTTTGTTGGAACTGGGACGGGACCTATACTACAGGGTGCATAATATGTTGCCTGTTTTACAAGACACTTCATACAGAATAATGAGCTCATTTAGCCATGGCATTTCATGGTAATCAAAACCCCTGACATAAAGAAAGTGTTGTACCACACTTTATTAATGTTGACATGTTGGAATGCATCCTCTGTAATGGAAATTTTAGTTGGAAGACCTGGTACTCTCATACACAAGGATGTGAAATATATATTGAAAAATGAAGAATATTGAGATAGAAAAATATAGACAATGGCAATTTGATGGTAAAACTTTGGAATATTAAACTACAGAATGTTCTCTTGAAATATATGTGTAAAGATCTATAAGAATGTATAGTATTGTTTTTTTGTTGCATATTTGTCACTTAATTTCAGTGGCTATTAAGTTGTGTTCTCTCAGCAGCCTGGACCTTCTTTCTCTTCACTCTCTTTCTGCCCAACCCAATATGTATTTTTTTATATTTATTTTTTTCTTTAAAATGCTCTTGCGGTGTTCCAGTACAGGCGGTCCCCGGGTTACAAACAAGATAGGGACTGTAGGCTTGTTCTTAAGTTGAATCTGTTTGTAAGAATCGATTTTTAAGCTTTTTGGATAGCTTGGGGAAAGGTTATCACCCCTGTAACATTTGTTTTGCTGTCTGTGCCCCTGTTCAGAAGATTTCACCTCACTTTCTGTCCCAATGACAATTGGATTTTGAAAATGTTGTGTTATTAGGGAAACAAGGATTGGTGATAAAGCATCAGTGGAGACACCTTTTTCCCATATTAACTCTTATAGGAGAGAATTTCCATTCCTAGGGGTAGATTTCCTCTCACTTCCTGTTGTCTCCTTCCGTTTGTAAGTAGGAGTCGTTTGAAAGTCAGATGTTTGTAAGTAGGGGACCTCCTGTATAGGCAAATATTATCTATAACTCCGACTCTTATAGCGATAGAAGATGCTGCTGACGGCAATCCCCTTATCTGCCTTTAAAGGATAAGTGCACTTTACAACTAGTAATTCTTTGGGGCCCCTCCCAGTGCAGATCATTTTGCTAATAGCATATAATGAAATAACCATATGGCTTTTTTCTGTACGACCTACCTGCCACACACAACCTCTTCTTCAAATCTGTTCAGCCATCCAGTGTTCTCATTGCGCTAAGCCACTGTGGGCTCCCCCACTTACGAACAGCACTATGAGAAAATGCACCTTTCCCACTAAAATAAATAGAGGTCACAGAATACATGCAGAGTTGATGCTTTGACCAGGTGTAATGATTTTTAAGATTAGGCTGTGCAAGTAAAGTGAAGATCACTGGAGCCCTGTAGTTCAGATAAGCATAAGCTTTTAGCAAAATGCTCAACAAAGGGAAGACATAAAAGTGTACTTATGTTATTAGCAGAACTAAAGCTGAAAAAATTCTTAGGGGGTACAATTTTTTTGTAAAAGGGACTTTGGGGATTATTTACTAAAGGCGTATAGACTTAATTTTGCAAATGCAATTGCATTTTGCAAGATAATTTTCCCCAAAGCTTAGTGAATAAGGCGAAGCTCTGATTGACTTCCATTATTCTATCATGTGTGAGTAAAATTATTATTACTTTTTTTTCCTTGCGTGTGATTGGGTAATTTCTGCAAAGTAGAGTTTCATCACATTTACTAAGTTTTGTGGAAAATTTCCTTCCAAAGATTACCTTCCCTTTCAAAGTGAATAGCCTATTTGCCTTTAATAAATCAACCCTTTGTCCATTCTGTAAAAAAAAAAAAAAAAATACTTTTCCCATTTTTTAAATCAATTTTATTTGCATGTACACTGCTTGAACCGTATGTGCAACGTGCACTCTCCTCACACTCTTAGCATCTGTGAGAGTGGGAGGAGTGTGCTGGGGTAACTCTAGCATTTATGTGTGGAACGTGCATCATTAGTAGCTGCTTGTAACGGCACCCCAAGTATGAAAGGGGTTAACACCATTAGGATATTCCCTTTCCAACCACACGACAGCCACCAGACACTCCAACCAGCCGAATAAGACCCCATACGAATGATTCTCCCCCCAGATACGAGACAACGCTCTGTATTCAAGTTCCAAAACAGGGAGATACTTTATTTTTAAAACACGTGGTAACACATTTCTCTTCAAAACCCTCCCCTCCCATCCTTTGGGGACCAGGGCGGGTTAAACTGTCCAATGACAATGGTGCTACAGGTCAGGTGTGTTCAAACTTCTCCTTTGATAACCAGTCTTAGCAGGAGGGGTGATTCCCCCCCCCCTCCTCACAGAAGACACTTCAACATCCCATACAATGGAGCCAGACGGTTTACCAAGCTCCAATCCACATCGTCACAGTAGCAGACTTAATTCATAATAGACAATAGAATGCAAATCATCTTAACACCTCACAGCAAGGATTACACAACCCCCAACCACAGTACACACCCAATCTAGATACAATGTATAAACAGCATTGAATATGGCTATCACAGACCATATTGGGGTTTTCATTCACCCTGTGCCCCTAATAGAGACACAGGGTGGTTGACACATAAGAGGCATTGGGGGGGCTGAAGCAAGGGTATCTCATACTTTCTAAGCGATTCTGAGTTCCCCGGGCCTTCCCGTTACATCTCTCCCCTTTCGGCAGGAGACTAACAGAGGGGGCGACCCCAGACGGGTTGACTCCAAAGTTAGTCCATAGGTCCCTTCTTCTAATGCCGGTATCCACACAGTACCCCAAATAAATTGTTTCAAACAGAGCATTACTCACCCAGCCAACCTCTGCCTCTCTCAGAGAACATACCCGCCGCTGGGGGGAGGCCTGGACTGGCCCTTCTCCCTGGAGTCCTTTCAGCCGTGAGAGAGAAGACAGGGTAACTGGGCACAGTCCGTCATGCTGTTGGGGATCTGGGTCGACTGCCCGGGATCCCTGGGGTATACAAGTGGAGACTGAAGTCCCATCCACTTGTGGTAGGTGAAAATCCCCCAGTGCTTGCAAAACAAGGCTGACATCCTCCTGTCTCAGTGTCACACCATTTTCTGGGGTTGTGTCGGTGAGGACCGAAGTCCCATCCAGTACCACAGGAACTCCCTCTTCCGTTAGTTGAGAGCAGAGGCCCATAGCATTCTGCTCTACTGCCAGTGATTCAGCTGGGAGTAACAGCTTTACTACCTTAGCTGGTTGCTGGGGAGAGGGGCCAACTGCCCCGGCTCCCTGAAACTCCACAGTTGTTTCCGGTGCTGGGCAGAGGTTGCTATCACTCTGCCCGGTTGCCAGCACTTCTGCTGGGGACTCCACACCATCTGCTCTGGCTAACTGTTGGGGAGGGAAAATGGCTGCTTCTCCTCCCTGCATCTCCGGAATCCACTCGGAAAGAGGAACCATCACCTTCTCACCTCGGGCCTTCAAAACTGCCACGGGTGTAGAGCAGGGGTCTGCAATACTTTGTCCTGCTGCCAGTACTTGAGCAGGCGATGCATAATCCATAACATCCTCTGAATAGCCCATTAAGTCCATACCTTCTGTAATCTGTGGCTGGGGAGATGAGCCAACTGCCCTAGCTTCCTGGAACTCCACATCATCCACTTTGGCTTTAGGGATGGCAATCTTCAGATTTTCCACTGCCGATTCTCTGGCATGCTGCTGGACAGGTACATTCCTCCATCCAAGATCATCCCAAGCAGGAACAGAATCCTCAAGGTCAGTCAGCACTTCTGCTTTGGGGATGGCAATCTCCAGATTTTCCACTGCCGATTCTTCAGCCAGGATTTCATAGTGGTCAACTGGTATTTCCTGATAATCCCAGGCACAGGTAGCACCACCCTGCTGCTGAGCAGATTCTAGCAGCTGTCTGTAGGCGATCTCCAGCTCCCATTCCTGAACGGCCAGAAACTCCAAATCTTCCTCTGCCCAGTGCCCTTCCGAGACATTCAGTTTTCGCTCTCTGTGCTCCATTATTTCCTCCAAACGCCACTCCCGATCACTCCCAAAGTCAGGGTCACTGGACAGCCTCCAATACAACAATCCCAGGCCATCATAGTCAAAGCCTTCCGTGGGGCTGTCATATGCTGACCATGGGCACTCTTGGGCTACATACCACCGGAGGGCTCTGTAGCTCTCGTCCAACCGCATCTCTGCCCGGATCAGCCTGCTTAACTCAGTTGTCCACTCCTGCTTTGGTTGTTCCCCCAATAACGGCATTCGTACATCATACTGCGACCAGTACCTTACATGGATGGAGGGGAGAACCTTTCCCTGGTGTTGCTGCTCGAGAGCAAGCGCTTTCTTCCAGAGTTCGCAGCGGATCGAATCAGACCATCCCAGCAGGACCTCCTCTGATACTGGTCCTCTATGCTGTATCTGCATCTCTTGTAACCTCCTTCTGACTTCCTTTTCCATGTCGGCTGGTATCTGTATCTCTCCTCTCCTTGCAGTTGGTGCTGCTGTGACTTCTGCTGCTGCAGCACCTTTTTGATGTAGCCAATTTGCGTCCACAGCCGCTATAACTAGGTCTATGATCTCTGCTGGAGGGTTAGGACCATATTGTGCCAGTCTTAGTTTAACAGCCCGATCAAAACTTGCCTCTTCGGGTGTCCTGTCTGTTACGCTGGGCCTTTCGGTTCCATCCATTTCGACTAGTTCTCTGATAATGTCCCTCTTCTTACGGTTGTTGGCCGGTCTTCCCCGGTTCTCCAGTAAGTCTTTGAGGGTGGAGAGCTTTAGCCGTTCATACTGTGCCTCCATTGTCCTGTGTCCTCTTGTAGCTGTCCTTCTGGCTGTGGGGATCAATCCCACTGCTTGCCACCAATTGTAACGGCACCCCAAGTATGAAAGGGGTTAACACCATTAGGATATTCCCTTTCCAACCACACGACAGCCACCAGACACTCCAACCAGCCGAATAAGACCCCATACGAATGATTCTCCCCCCAGATACGAGACAACGCTCTGTATTCAAGTTCCAAAACAGGGAAATACTTTATTTTTAAAACACGTGGTAACACATTTCTCTTCAAAACCCTCCCCTCCCATCCTTTGGGGGCCAGGGCGGGTTAAACTGTCCAATGACAATGGTGCTACAGGTCAGGTGTGTTCAAACTTCTCCTTTGATAACCAGTCTTAGCAGGAGGGGTGATTTCCCCCCCCCCTCCTCACAGAAGACACTTCAACATCCCATACAATGGAGCCAGACGGTTTACCAAGCTCCAATCCACATCGTCACAGTAGCAGACTTAATTCATAATAGACAATAGAATGCAAATCACCTTAACACCTCACAGCAAGGATTACACAACCCCCAACCACAGTACACACCCAATCTAGATACAATGTATAAACAGCATTGAATATGGCTATCACAGACCATATTGGGGTTTTCATTCACCCTGTGCCCCTAATAGAGACACAGGGTGGTTGACACATAAGAGGCATTGGGGGGGCTGAAGCAAGGGTATCTCATACTTTCTAAGCGATTCTGAGTTCCCCGGGCCTTCCCGTTACACTGCTCAATGACCGAAGAAGGACACCAGTTTAGAAGAAAGGAAGAAGATGCAAACTGAAGGGCAAACTGAGAGAAAAGTCATAATGCACCCCCAGCACAAAAATCCTCATTAGGTTCAACTAGGATCTATCTCTTCTGTTCTACTATGGTGCTACTTTTTTTGGATTCAAAGAACATACAAGATGAACGCTCTATAAATCAGCTTTTGTTTTTGCAGTTCGCTCTTTGGTTATATACTTTTGAATATATATAGTTCCTAAACTCCCTTAGCTCTGTGCTGTCTAGCTTGAGGAGGGGTGCAAGTTTTTATGGCAGAGCTCATACATTATTTATCACTTTAATCAGGAGAGAAGAGTACGAAGGAAGTGGACACAACAATGAAGCTTAAAGTATAACTAAAGGCACATTTTCTTTTTTTCTTTTTGGATAGATTGGAGAGGAATTAGAACACCTGTCCATTTTTATTGATGTCTGAGCCCCCATTTAGGAGATTCACTCTTAATATTTGTCCTGTTTACTATTATTATTGAAAGTGAAATGAAAAGAAAATCACAAATTTTCGGGTGTCCCCAAAAAAGTAAAAGAGGGGAGATCTTCCAATGGGGACGCTAGTTCTCATGACCTGGGGGGCCAGAAGGAACTCCCTTATTTGCAGGGATTTCCTCTCACTTCCTGTTTGGCTATGAGACAGGAAGTGAAGGAAAATCTCCTCAATGGGACTCAGGTGGTGAAAAATAATCTGACAGGAGTTGTAACCCTCCATTGCTCTATCCAAATTTTCTAAATAAAGTTTTGCCTATAGCTCTACTTTAAGCAAACATTATTCATCCCAAGACACAGACTATTTTAAACTAGGGAGTTGTCTACAGAATGGTACCATTCACAGTTTCCATTCCCTGAACTGTGAGGTGAAGGACAGGGGATTGTTACTGAAAAGAATTAGAGGTTTATACATTTCACTTACAAAATAGGGTCAACTTGAGGAGATTTTGAGAGAGGACCTGAAAATTAAAAATGTATGGGAAATGGAGAAAATTAAGGTTCTGACTCTTGAAGGGGAAAAAAAATATTAACCACTGAAGCTAAGTGATAAGTAACCTTTAAGGTGTGCCTTCTGCATTGGTAAACATCTCTATTGTTTTGTATATATAGAGGGTGCACTTCATCAGGATCTTTCATTTGCAATATATTAGAATCTAATACGGGACTTTCTACCATAATTAACTCTACACAACACATGCAGATGATAATTTGTTTTATACTCCTGGTTTTCTGAAAACTGAAAACAATGAGATAGAATTTCACCTTCAGCTCCAGCAGCCAGAAATCCTGAGATCAAATTGCATTCTTTGGTAATGTAGACACTACTATATCTGTTAGGATGGGCTTCAGTCCATCAAGCAATGTACATAACAGTGGCATGAAGTTCCCACTGCCTTTGCAAAAGGGGACTATGGGGTAAAGCCTGATGTTAGTATAAATGTTGTTCCAAACCATCTGATTCGGGACAGTTGTTTTATAAATTTGTGATTTTGGTTATACAATTTAATCATTTGTTGTTGGGTTGGCTTTCATTAGTGGATTCATATATTTCTAATTTATTTGGTATCATTTAATATCAGTATGATACCTGCTGCTGTTGTACAGTAACCCAGAGTATTGATAAATATGTATTCAATTTGAGTAGTCTTGTGGAATTAACAAACCGTTAATGGGCAGGCTAAATGTACCAAGTTGAGTGATTAATCAACTTGGGTACAACCAGCATGCTGGATTCTCTTGTGATTATCGCTAGCGGCTGCTATAGCTGCTAGCAATAACCACCAGCTGGAAGAAGACAATTGCTTATTCCCCGTTCAACACTGTCTGTGTTGATGGGGGAATAGTGCAAATTTTCTTTCCTGCAACCTGTGATTGCAGGAAAGAAATTCACACCATGTATGGCCTGCTTTAGGCTTTTAAAGGCTGAGTTATCATTGGTTGCTGTGGGTTTATTTATTTCATTGTATTGCATTTACACTGAGTCATATCTAAAGCATTTAAATGGCATAATTCAAATTAAATGTTATTTATACATTTAGTAAGCCAGCTAAACATCCAGACCCACAAGTATTTAAATACGTAAGCATGACATACAATAGATGCTGTATATAATTTTAGTGTAAATGATGGCAAGCCAACCAGATCCTGCAACTACTTGATGAATGTCACCCAATGGCTTATTCAATAGCAAATTTTTCTGATGTCTTGTTACAAGGTTGTTTCAATATGTATCTACAACATGCTGAATTGTTTCTGTTTTTGTATTTTGATATTTGTTTCAAATATATTTACTTACTAGGAAATTGTGTGTGTTTCAGTTTGTACAACTAATTGAGCATTCTGACTTGTATTTAAACAGAGTTAAAAGCTGTAATATATACTACATAATTAACATGAATTTATTAATTTAAATACATCTTGTATTTAAGGTAAGAGACTAAGAAAGGGCAAGACTAAAGGGAGAGTGAATATCAGTTTAATATGATGTGAAAATGTAACAAATATGTACACATTCTTTTTAACTGCAAAAAACGTTTCACCACATTTATCGTTTTTTCCATGGCTCAGCCAGTTTTGCGTAAAGGAGATTACACAAAGCCAGTTGAAATAGATTACTGGATCTATAGGAAGCATGGTGGCAATTTAAGCATATTACATCAGACAGACAGATGACCCATAATTGAACTGCAGAACTGCAACCTGTGAAATGTTAATTGATGGTGTCACTAATCTTCTAACAAACAAAGCTATTTGGTATTACCCTTGAATTACCTCCTCTTTACTTATATGCTATGATTTATACTTCAAAATATTTTATGAATTTGCTCAGCGTTTCTTCTGAAATTAAACACATTCGTTAGAGCAGTGTTGTATTACAGTAAGTTGCAAAAGGCAGCATTTGTAAACAATACCCATCCACACAAGCCCTAACAGCAAATATGACAATTCTGTGTACATATGTAATTACAGATTGTACAGTGTCAAATAAACCAGTCTTTTACATTCAGTTTTACCGTTAGCTTTTTTACATTCACTTTTATGTTTACATTTTTTACATTCACATGTTTAACCACTTCAACCCCGGCCTTTTTTTACCACCTCAATACAGGGGCGGATCCAGGGGGTAGGCAACAGGGCAATTGCCCCCCCCCCCCAGACCATCTGTCACACTCACTTGCTTGCTCTGTTTTTTTTTTTGCGCCTGATCTCCCGGACTTTGGGGACCCGTTACCGGCAGGCCGTAGGTCCTCTGGACCCCGAACTTGGCACACATGTATCTCCATGTGTTCTCTACAACTGTGCAAAGTTTGGTGTCTGGGGTACCTACGGCCGGGGAGAACTGATTTTTTAAAGCCAGGCACCCCTTCCATAGACTCCAATGTTAAACGGTAATTTCTCCAGTGACTTTGCGGACCCGCTACCGGCCGGTCGTAGACCCCCTGGACGCCAATCTTGGCACACATGTAGCCCAATGTCTCCTCTACAAGTGAGCAAAGTTTGGTGTCTGGGAGACCTACGGCCGGGGAGAACCGATTTTTCAAAGCCGGGCACTCCTTCCATAGACTCCCATGTTAAACATCAGTCTAGTCATGGGCACAGTGAAGCATGGGCACAGTGAGGCATGGGCACAGTGAGGCATGGGCAAAGTGAGGCACAGTGAGGCATGCAGATGGACACCCTAGGCTTATACTCGAGTCAATACGTTTTCCCAGTTTTTTGGGGTAAAATTAGGTGCCTCGGCTTATATTCGGGTCGGCTTATACTCGAGTATATACAGTACTTGTTCTGCCGCTGCCGCTGCCTCTCTGAGTCTCTCTCTCAGTTTCTCACATCAGCCGATCAGCGGCGCCGAGGGAGAGACTCGTCTAATGTAGTTACGCGGCGCACTGACACGATACCAGGAGCGGAGGAGGAGGTGGGTGGAGCCTCTTCCCTGCACTCGTTGCTAATGCCTGGGCCGCTTGGCGTCTAGCAATGAGTGACATCAGTGAGTCACGTCGGGCCGCTCTGCGGGCAGGTGCGATAGCGTGCGGCTCCACAGACGGGTAAGAAAGCGGGCGGCTCCGCTTGCGGCGCGGTTCGTGGGCAGACTGTGCTGCTCAGTGTGTTGGCAGCGCAGGTGAGAGTGAGAGAGCAGGCTTAGTGTGGCAGCTGGCCAATCAGCTAGCCGGGAGCGGGGGAGCAAAGAGATGAGATCATCTCTCACCGCCCGTGCCTGCCCTGCATTCCTGCAGTGACTTCTGCCCTCACTGTGCAGGCAGCAGAGAGATTACATTATCTCTCTGCTGCCTGACTCTGGGAGTCTGGGACACAGCAAGAGACAACCTAAACTACACCTTAGCAGGCAAGTTAGTGACAATCCACAAGGTGTGGCAGGCGACGTGGCAAGTGACAATCCGCAAATTGTGGCAGGTGACGTGGCAAATGACAATCTGCATCTGGTGGCAGGCAAGTGACAATCTGCAAATTGTGGCAGGTGACGTGGCAAATGACAATCTGCATCTGGTGGCAGGCAAGTGACAATCAGCAAGGTGTGGCAGGTGATGTGGCAAGTGACAATCCGCAAGGTGTGGCAGGTGACGTGGCAAGTGACAATCCGCAAATTGTGTCCGGTGACGTGGCAAATTACAATCTGCATCTGGTGGCAGGCAAGTGACAATAAGCAAGGTGTGGCAGGTGACGTGGCAAGTGACAATCCGCAAGGTGTGGCAGGTAATGTGGCAAGTGATAATCCACAAGGTGTGGAAAGTGACAATCCACAAGATGTGGCAAGTGACGTGGCAAGTGACAGTCCGCAATGTGTGGCAAGTGACACGCTCAGAGCTCCCACTAATTGCAGGCGATGGTGGCAAGTGACACACTCGGGGCTCCCACTGATTCTGCATTGAACTATTTAATTTTATATTACAATGTAATAATGCGCTTCAATCATCCTGACACCATAACAACCATGGTGCCGGGATGATTGAAGCGCCGACACCAGCCATTTCCCCGATAAATTTCCCACAAAAAAAAACATTTTTTGGCAGTGCCCCTTCCGAGAAAAGACTCTGGATCCGCCCCTGCCTCAATACCGGGCCTATTCTGGCACTTCTCTCCTACATGTACAAATCATCATTCTTTTGCTAGAAAATTACTCAGAACCCCCAAACATTATATATGTTTTTTTAGCAGACACCCTAGGGAATAAAATGATGGTCATTGTAACTTTTTTCCCTGCACGGTATTTGCGCAATAATTTTTCAAACGCCTTTTTTTTGGAAGAAAAATGGTTTCATGAATTAAAAAATAACAAAACAGTAAAGTTAGCCCAATTTTTTGGGAAAATATGAAAGATGATGTTACGCCGAGTAAATAGATACCTAACATGTCACGCTTTAAAATTGTGCACACTCATGGAATGGCGCCAAACTTCGGTACTTAAAAATCTCCATAGGCGACGCTTTAATTTTTTTTACAGGTTATCAGGCTAGAGTTACAGAGGAGGTCTAGTGCTAGAATTGTTGCACGCGCTCTAATGCACGTGGCGATACCTCACATATGTGGTTTGAACAGCATTTACATATGTGGGCGGGACTTGCGTGTGTGTTCGCTTCTGATCGCGAGCTACCGGGGACAGGTGTGTTTTAATTTTAATTTAATTTTTTTTTTATTATTTTACTTTTTTTTTTTTTTTTTACACTTATTTAACTTTTTTTTTATCACTTTTATTCCTATTACAAGGAATGTAAACATCCCTTGTAATAGGAATGGGTGTGACAGGTCCTCTTTATTGAGAGATGCGGGGTCAATAAGACCCCACATCTTTCCTCCAGGCTGGAAAGCATGAGATTGTGAAAAAAAGTTCACTGATCTCATGTTTCCTAGCCGCAATGGCGGCTTTGTTTACATCTGAGGACCCGGGCGTGACATCATCACATCGCGCCCGGGCCTCCAACGGTCATAGAGATGACTGGTGACCATCTGGTCACCAGTCATCTCTATGCTTCCTATCGTGCGCCTAGCGATTCATTCTCCGGGCCCCCGATGGCACGGGAGAGCCCGGAGAAGCACCGGATGGCGGCAGGAGGGGGGGGATGTCCCCTCCTGCTGCCTATAAGAATGATCAAGCGGTGGAACCGCCACTATGATCATTCTTATGGTGCACAGAATCGCAGACACAACAAAAGGATATCTAAATGATGCCTCTAGCTGCAGGCATCATTCAGATATCCCCCCTCAAAGCCCAGGACGTCATATGACGTCCACCCAGGATGGGAGATCCCATCTGTGGACATCATTTGACTATGGCTGGGTAGGGAAGTGGTTAAAAAGCTTTAAAAATAGACTATACACTGCCTTTAAAAAGTAATTATGACTACAAATTATACAATAGCAAAACATTATGCTTCTTGTAAAGACCAATTGGCTACCGATTAAGTAATGAGTATTAGCATGGAATAAATATCTAAACTAGTGATGAGCCGAACACCCCCGGGTTCGGTTTGCACCAGAACCCGCGAACGGACCAAAAGTTCGCACAAACATTAGAACCCTATTAAATACAATGGATGCGAACGTTCGGATTCTAAAGTGCTAATTATAACGACTATTATCCATGTTATTGTCCGAAACAGAGTTTGGGAACCCGGCTTCTGCACCAGGGGACATGTATCAATGCAAAAAGAAGTTTTAAAAACGGACGTTTTCCGGGAGCAGTCATTTTAATGATGCATAAAGTGAAAAAAAAAAGTCAAATATTCCTTTAAATATTGTACCTGGGGGGTGTCTAAAGTATGCCTGTGAAGTGCCACGTGTTTCCCGTGTTTAGAACTGTCCCTGCACAAAATAACATTTCTAAAGGGAAAAAAGTCATTTAAAACTGCTTGCGGCTTTAATGCAATGTCTGGTCCCGGTAATATGGATGAAAATCTTTAGGAAAAATGGCATAGCTACCCCATCAACCCCCCCCCCTACCCCAGCCCATTACCAGCCCCTTTGGGTCTTGTATGGATATTAAGGGGAACCCCGCACACAAAATAAAAAAGGACCTATATACTCTAAACAGCCGTATACAGGCGGTGCATACAAGACAGGGACTGTAGGTTTGTTCTTATGTAGAATCTGTTTATAATTTTGAACAGCTGCATTGTTTAAGTGGAGCTCCATGGCAAATTCCTTTTTTTTAGCTTTTTGTAAAACATAGGGAACGGTTATCACCCCTGTCACATTTTTTTTGCTGTCTGTGCCCCTGTTCAGAACATTTCACCTCACTTTGCGTCCCAATGACAACTGTTTTTGAAATGTGGTGTTTTTATTGAAACAAGGATTGGTGATAAAGCATCAGTAGAGAGGAGACACCTTTCTCCCATATTAATTCTTACAGGAGAGAATTTTCCTTCCAAGGGGTAGATTTCCTCTCACTTCCTGTTGTCTTCTTCCGTTTGCAAGTAGTAGTAGTTTGTAAGTTGGATGTTTGAAAGTAGGGACCTTCCGTATATACTCTGCAGAAATTGGCCCCTTAGGTGTTGGTGTTGGCACAACACTGAAAGCACTCACAGTTATTCTTGGTGGGTGCTGGAACGCCCTGCTGTCAAGTATAATATCAGGAATTGTAATAACATATAATTGTTGATCAGTGGTAGTAAAAATTGGGCCTTTGATGGTGGTGCTGGTGCCACAACACTGTAAGGCCTGACAGTTACTCTTGGTGGGTGCAGCAATGGTCCCTGCTGTGAATTATTAGATCAATAATTATAATTGCATGCCCCTGTTGAACAGGGGCTGAAAAATTGGGCCTTTGGTGGTGGTGGTGGTGGTGATGGTGGTGCTGGTGCCACAACACTGTAAGGCCTGACAGTTACTCTTGGTGGGCGCAGCAATGGGCCCTGCTGTGAATTATTAGATCAATAATTATAATTGCATGCCCCTGTTGAACAGGGGCTGAAAAATTGGGCCTTTGGTGGTGGTGGTGGTGGTGATGGTGGTGCTGGTGCCACAACACTGTAAGGCCTGACAGTTACTCTTGGTGGGCGCAGCAATGGGCCCTGCTGTGAATTATTAGATCAATAATTATAATTGCATGCCCCTGTTGAACAGGGGCTGAAAAATTGGGCCTTAGGCACTGGTGGCACAACACTGCAACCCCTCACAGATACTGTACTTGGAGCACAGCAATGAGGCCTGTTGCAAAGTATTGCATCAAAAATTTTAATTACACGCCCCTGTTAAACAGGGGCTGAAAAATTGGGCCTTAGCCACTGGTGGCGTCACCCATAAACCAAAATGATCTTCCAAGCTATCATCGTTAATCGTATCATTGAGGAGGAGGAGGAGGATAGCCAGTCAACATAACAGCACAGGCACTCAGCATCAGCATCAGTCTTGAAGGGATGTGACATTTTAAAATCAATTAGTCTGTTATATCAGCATCTGGTGTGTGGTAGCTGGTGGTGATCCAAGACTGGTTCATCTTGATGAAAGTCAGTCGATCAACCGAGTCGGTGGACAGGCGCAACCTGTGATCCGTGACAAATCCTCCAGCAGCACTGAATGTGCGTTCTGAAAGAACGCTGGATGCAGGACAGGCCAGTAGCTCAATTGCAAACTGTGCAAGCTCTGGCCAGTGATCCATCCTCAAGACCCAGTAAGCCAGAGGATTTTCGGTGGGGAAGGTGTCCAAGTCTGACCTTGCCCCTAGGTATTCCTGGACCATGTATATCAGACGCTGGCGATGGTTGCTGGAACCGATCATACTTTGGGGCTGCGGACTAAAGAATTGTCTGAACGCATCGGTCAGACGGCCACCTTCCCCACCGCTCCTTCTTTGACTGCCCGAAGCCTCAGCAACTCGTTGTCCAGGACCAGGAGTTTGTAACCTCCCAGTCTCTGGGAACGCGTTGCACAGACCTTTCTGCAAGGCCTCCCGGAGTTGTCTCATCCTCTGCTCCCTCTGCGACGGTACGATAAGGTCCGCAACCTTACCCTTGTACCGTGGATCAAGGAGAGTGGCCAGCCAGTAATGGTCCCTCTCCTTGATCCGAAGAATACGAGGAACCTTCCGCAGACTTTGCAGGATCAGGGAGGACATGCAGCGTAGGTTAGCTGAGGCATTCAGTCCGGAGTCCTCTGGGTCACTAAGGACGATATGATCCGCAGCCACCTCCTCCCAGCCACGTACAAGTCCACTGGTTTCTTGGGACTGTAAATCATCCCTAAAAGACTGCTGCTGATGATGCTGAGTGCCAGCCTCCACCTCCATGCTGACACAATCCTCCTCCTCCTCCTCCTCCTCTTCCTGCGCGATGGGTGGGACAGAAGGAACACTATCTGGGTAAAGGGGGCCTTGAGAGGCAAGGAAGTCCTCCTCTTCCTGCCTCTGTT
Source organism: Rana muscosa (assembly GCA_029206835.1). Lineage (NCBI taxonomy): Eukaryota > Metazoa > Chordata > Amphibia > Anura > Ranidae > Rana > Rana muscosa. Next base: position 630,952,418 of record CM055117.1, on the reverse strand, counting down.
CTGCCTCAAGTGCCCTGTCCATTATTCCACGCAGCGTGTGCTCCAACAGGTGGACAAGAGGTACAGTGTCACTGATGCATGCACTGTCACTGCTCACCATCCTCGTGGCCTCCTCAAATGGTGCCAGGACAGTGCATGCATCCCTGATCATGCCCCACTGGCGTGGTGAAAAAAACCCGAGCTCCCCTGACCCTGTCCTGGTGCCGTAGTCGCACAGGTACTCATTGATGGCCCTCTGCTGCGTGTGCAGCCGCTGCAGCATGGCCAACGTTGAGTTCCTCCTGGTGGGCATGTCACATATAAGGCGGTTCTTGGGTAGGTTCAACTCCTTTTGAAGCTCAGCCAGGCGAACACTGGCATTATAAGATCTGCGGAAATGCACACAGACTTTCCTGGCCTGCCTCAGGACATCCTGTAAGCCCGGGTACCTGCCCAAGAACCGCTGCACCACCAGGTTAAGGACGTACAGGGCACATGGGTCAGTTGTCCCTGTCGGAGGACGGAGAGGAGGTTGGTGCCATTGTCGCAAACCACCATTCCTGCCTTAAGCTGGCGTGGCGTCAACCACCTCTCGGCCTGCCCCTGCAGAGCAGACAGGACCTCTGCCCCAGTGTGGCTCCTGTCCCCCAAACACACCAGCGCAAGCACAGCATGGCATCTTTTTGCCTGCGTACTTGCGTAGCCCCTTGAACGCCTACGGAGCACCGCTGGTTCCGAGGACAAACCACAGGAAGAGGCCATGGAGGAAGAAGAAGAGGAGAGGGTGGAGGAGAGAGGAGTGTCACAACCAGTAGTAGCATTTTGGAGGCGTGGCGGTGGAACAACCTCCAACACTACTGCACCTTGTCCTGCATCCTTCCCAGCTGCCAAAAGAGTGACCCAATGGGCCGTGAAAGAAAGGTAACGTCCCTGTCCATGCCTGCTGGACCATGAGTCAGCGGTAATATCCACCTTACCGCTGACCGCCCTGTCCAGCGAGGCCAAGACATTGCCTTCCACATGCCTGTAGAGAGCCGGAATAGCCTTCCGTGCGAAAAAGTGTCGTTTGGGAACCTGCCACTGAGGAACCGCACATTGCACAAACTCACGGAAGGGGGCCGAGTCTACCAACTGAAAAGGCAGCAGTTGAAGCGCTAGCAATTTAGCCAAGCTAGCATTCAACCGCTGTGCATGTGGATGGCTGGGAGTGAACTTCTTTCGACGGTCCAGCAGCTGGGGCAGGGAAATTTGCCTGCTAGAATCGGACGTTGGTGTACTGCTAGCAGAGTGCCCGCAAGTACTTGCCTGTGACACACCTAATTCTACACCTTCATTCCTCTCAGAGCAGGTTTCAGAGAGGAGTGAAGGTATAGTGGGGTTGGAGATCCCAGCTGATGCGGTGCAAGAAGAGGTCAGCTTTGTTCTTTGGTGTGGGTCTTTAAGGTAGGCTTGCCAACGAGCTGCATGGCAGGTCAACATATGTCTGATCAAGCATGTGGTGCCCAAGCGGCTGATGTTTTGGCCACGCGATATACGCTTGAGACATATGTTGCAAACAGCAGCTGTGCGATCTGATGCACTCGCCTCAAAAAAGGCCCACACCAAAGAACTTTTTGAATGACGGGCAGAGGCAGCGCCCTGCACAGGCGGAGCTCTGCGGTGTGATTCCGTCGGTGTGCTGCCCATACGCTGGCCACTCAAGGGCATCCTGCCTCGTTGGAGATGTGCCTCCTCCTCATCCTCCTCCTCCTCCTCTCTCCTATTAGGCACCCACGTGGAGTCAGTGACCTCATCATCCCCTCCCTCCTCATCACTGGAGCCAATCTGGCAGTATGCTGCAGCTGCTGGAACATGACTGCCAGATTGGTGTCCTTCTTGAGCATCCCCTCTCTCTGCTCTCACGCTGCTGCCTTCCTGTAGCTGGGTATCATCATCAGATCCTTCCAAACGCTGGGCATCCTCCTGGAGCATGTACCCAACACTGTGCTCAAACAGTTCGGGGGACTCCTCAGGAGGAGGGCATGGTGGGTCTAGGGAAGGATTGACTAATGAAGATAATGATACCAGAGAAGAGGACGCTTTGGCAGCTGCTTTGCCAGTACCCTGAGCCTGGGTGAGAGAGGATGAGGAGGATGAGTAGGGCTTGGTCATCCACTCTACCAAGTCTTCGGCATGATGTGGCTCAACATGTCCAGCTGCCGAAAACAAGGACAAGCGTGTCCCATGGCCATGTGCTGATGACAATTTAGGAACTTGTTTAGCCCTTTTAGATTTAATATGGGCCTCACGTCCCCATTTGGTTTGGGGACTGTGAAAAGGTTCGAGTAAAACCCGAATCCGCTTTCTTCCAGGGGAACCTTCATGATTACACCTTGGAGCAATAGTTGTTCTAGTGCCAGAAGGAGGGATCCTCTCTTCTGTGGATCTCTTGGCACGTTTGACCTCATAAATTGGGCAGGAGGAGTGCCTTTTAACTCCAGCTTGTATCCCAGACTTACTGCGGAGAGCACCCATCTGTCTCTGATGGTGTCCCGCCAGGTCTCTGTGAACAACTGAAGCCTTCCCCCCACCCGATTGAGTGGGGGCAACGCTTCATGACTTGGGGGGAGGTTTTGTACCTCTCTTGATCCAGGGCTTCTTGTTACCCTGTGATTGTCCCTGATTTCTGCCCCCTGAATTTGACCGCGGAGGCCGTCGGAACTGTTTCACAGCCGATGTGCCCGGGACTGGAGAAGTAGGCCTCTTAAAAGAAGGACTTCTACTCTTGTTCTTAACCGGTAAGAGTGAACTTTTACCGGCAGAAATTTTCTGGATATATTTGTCCAGATCTTCTCCAAATAAGCATTCTCCATGAAATGGGAAGCTAACCAGCAGTTTCTTACTGGGAGCTTCAGCAGACCAGTTTTTGAGACACAGAAGCCTACGCATATGTACTACAGACAGCGTAAAGCGGGAGGCCTGTTGGATTGTATCCTTTATGGCGTCCACCGCAAAACACAAGGCTCTAGGCAGGTCAGCTAGGGCAAGAGCCTGCTGATCTGGTAAGTCCCTTAAGACTTGTTTCAACTGATCTTTCACTGCTTGGCAGACTCCAATCGCTGCTACCGCAGGTTGTGTCACCATGCTTGCTGTAGAGAAAGCAGATTTTAGTAAAGACTCCAATTTTTTATCTATTGGGTCTTTGAACATTGGAACATTATCTACTGGACATGTCAGTGATTTGTTCACAGAAGAGATGGCTGCGTCCACTGTAGGGACCCTCCATTTTTTTATGAACTTATCCTCCATGGGATAGATCACCGGAAATCTCTTGGGGGGAGCAAATATTTTATCAGGATGCTCCCAATCCTGGTAAATAAGCCCTTCTAATAAAGGGTGGATTGGGAAGGAACAGACAGCCTGGGGAGCTTTTAGCGACCCCAGCGAGAAAACCGTAGTGGTTGATGGTTCCGCCAGAGGCATTTTAAATGCTGATCGGACCATGTTAGTCAGAGACTGAACCCATAATCTTTCAGCCTGAGATGCTGAGAAAGGTTCTTCCACTGTTGATTCCTCCATAACTGAATCAACCTCATCCTGATCCCCTTCAGGTAGGTCGATCTCTGTGTGGGGCTGTTCCTCCACTAACAGGCACTCTGAAGGAGGAGACGGAGATCGGATGCGCTTTCCCTGTGACAGGGAAGCAGCGATCAATGCTGTTAATCTCTCTTCCAATCCTCCCAGAGTTGAGGATAAAACCTCCTCTGTTATATATACAGGAGCAGGTGGACTGGGGACAGCCGCAGCACCAGGCACTCCTGCAGGGTTTCTACGGCTACTGACCTCTGAATTCTCAGGGGAGATTGGTGCAGTACAAGCATGCCCAATATCCTCAGAGCCCGATGGAGACCCCTTTGGCTTCCTGGAAGACTTATTTCCGGAGCGTCTGGACGACATATCCTTTAAGCACAAAGCTGAGGTATTCCCGTCGTCATACACCAATTTTGCTGGTAATAGTCTAACACAATTGCTGCTATATACCAGCTGGTGTCCACTAAAGTGCCTTTCTATGGGGATGCCTGCATCAACCACCTCTGTGTGCCACTGTTTGTTGCTAGCTCTGTTTGCATCCAGCTGACACTTGTACTGTGTCTTTATACAAGCTGGGACGCCTGCACATGCGCAGAAGCGCCGTGGCGCACATCGAGCGTCATCCACCCGCCCCGCCCCTTTTTTTCATAGGAGGCGCGTGCACGCGCCCGCACGCGCGCCCGTGCGCCATTGGCGCCTTTTTCGAAATTCAAACAGGGACTAGGAGCCAGGGCCCTTTTTGCCGGAGGGCCTGTGCGGTGGATGAGCGCAGCAACAGGGCAGAGGAAGTGGATTCCCACAGAGAAACTTACCAACTGCCTGGATCTTTTGACTTGAGAAAACCAAAGATCCACATGACAAGAAAAATGGACCACAGCGGCCTCTAGTGGTTTAATACAGGTACCGCGGTCCTCTTTTTTTTTTTTTCTTGACTACTATTAAAATGTTACATTTTCAGTAGTTACAGGCATACACAGATATTAGCGGGAATACCGTTAGGTAACAGACAGAAAGACAAATTAGGCTTGGGGGTCCCCCAATAGAACCAAGTTCCTGGGGGCCCCCACTTACCTGCTCCCCGCCGCAGGACTCTGTTCGGTCCACAGAAGCCCAAACTTCACCTATCACGGCAGGCATTGTAATTAAACCTTCAGGGACCGGGTTCCCAAGGATTCCACTCCCCTGGACCTGTATAGCACCCTGCACAGAAAACATCTTGGTCGTGGGTATGACCAGAGCTCTGGATCCCAGGGTCCAGCCCTCCTAAGAGAGGCATTACAGGCAAAACCTTGCTCTTCTGCTGCAAGGCCCGGGTACCGACCGTTTAGCTATGAAGCTTTTTTGGTGGGATCCGGAATAGCTTACTAAGGCCCGTAAAAGAACCTGTACGCAAGCCCAGTGAAAACACATGTTACTCTTTGGCCAACACCTTAGACACTGGCAAAAAACTGAGGTGCTCCTGGATGGGAGGGGCTTATATAGGGGAGGGTACTTCCGGTTTGGAAGTTGCCAGTGCCAGCACCTGAAGGTAAACTATATAACCCATTAGTAATGACTAAGTCGCTCTGTGTCCCGTGATGTACGAAAAAGAAATTGGTTTAGAACAGAATAGCACACTGTCAGTTTCACTCACTGTACCTCTCTGTCCCTCAACTCAAGGATTGAAAATATGGAACAGCAAAATTGGTTTAGAACAGAATAGCACACTGTCAGTTTCACTCACTGTACCTCTCTGTCCCTCAACTCAAGGATTGAAAATATGGTTCAGCAAAATAGTTTTAGAACAGAATAGCACACTGACACTTTCCCTCACTGTCCTACTCTGTCCCTCCCTACAAACAAGATTTAGCACAGAATAGCACACTGATAATTTCTACGAGTGTCCTTCTCTGTCCCTAAACTCAAGGATTGAAAATATGGAACAGCAAAATTGGTTTAGAACAGAATAGCACACTGTCAGTTTCACTCACTGTACCTCTCTGTCCCTCAACTCAAGGATTGAAAATATGGTTCAGCAAAATAGTTTTAGAACAGAATAGCACACTGACACTTTCCCTCACTGTCCTACTCTGTCCCTCCCTACAAACAAGATTTAGCACAGAATAGCACACTGATAATTTCTACGAGTGTCCTTCTCTGTCCCTAAACTCAAGGATTGAAAATATGGAACAGCAAAATTGGTTTAGAACAGAATAGCACACTGTCAGTTTCACTGACTGTACCTCTCTGTCCCTCAACTCAAGGATTGAAAATATGGAACAGCAAAATTGGTTTAGAACAGAATAGCACACTGACACTTTCCCTCACTGTCCTACTCTGTCCCTCCCTACAAACAAGATTTAGCATAGAATAGCACACTGATAATTTCTACGAGTGTCCTTCTCTGTCCCTAAACTCAAGGATTGAAAATATGGAACAGCAAAATTGGTTTAGAACAGAATAGCACACTGTCAGTTTCACTGACTGTACCTCTCTGTCCCTCAACTCAAGGATTGAAAATATGGAACAGCAAAATTGGTTTAGAACAGAATAGCACACTGTCAGTTTCACTCACTGTACCTCTCTGTCCCTCAACTCAAGGATTGAAAATATGGAACAGCAAAATTGGTTTAGAACAGAATAGCACACTGTCAGTTTCACTCACTGTACCTCTCTGTCCCTCAACTCAAGGATTGAAAATATGGAACAGCAAAATTGGTTTAGAACAGAATAGCACACTGTCAGTTTCACTCACTGTACCTCTCTGTCCCTCAACTCAAGGATTGAAAATATGGAGCAGCAAAATTGGTTTAGAACAGAATAGCACACTGTCAGTTTCACTCACTGTACCTCTCTGTCCCTCAACTCAAGGATTGAAAATATGGTTCAGCAAAATAGTTTTAGAACAGAATAGCACACTGACACTTTCCCTCACTGTCCTACTCTGTCCCTCCCTACAAACAAGATTTAGCACAGAATAGCACACTGATAATTTCTACGAGTGTCCTTCTCTGTCCCTAAACTCAAGGATTGAAAATATGGAACAGCAAAATTGGTTTAGAACAGAATAGCACACTGTCACTTTCACTCACTGTACCTCTCTGTCCCTCAACTCAAGGATTGAAAATATGGAACAGCAAAATTGGTTTAGAACAGAATAGCACACTGTCAGTTTCACTCACTGTACCTCTCTGTCCCTCAACTCAAGGATTGAAAATATGGTTCAGCAAAATAGTTTTAGAACAGAATAGCACACTGACACTTTCCCTCACTGTCCTACTCTGTCCCTCCCTACAAACAAGATTTAGCACAGAATAGCACACTGATAATTTCTACGAGTGTCCTTCTCTGTCCCTAAACTCAAGGATTGAAAATATGGAACAGCAAAATTGGTTTAGAACAGAATAGCACACTGTCAGTTTCACTCACTGTACCTCTCTGTCCCTCAACTCAAGGATTGAAAATATGGAACAGCAAAATTGGTTTAGAACAGAATAGCACACTGTCAGTTTCACTCACTGTACCTCTCTGTCCCTCAACTCAAGGATTGAAAATATGGTTCAGCAAAATAGATTTAGAACAGAATAGCACACTGACACTTTCCCTCACTGTCCTACTCTGTCCCTCCCTACAAACAAGATTTAGCACAGAATAGCACACTGATAATTTCTACGAGTATCCTTCTCTGTCCCTAAACTCAAGGATTGAAAATATGGAACAGCAAAATTGGTTTAGAACAGAATAGCACACTGTCAGTTTCACTGACTGTACCTCTCTGTCCCTCAACTCAAGGATTGAAAATATGGAACAGCAAAATTGGTTTAGAACAGAATAGCACACTGACACTTTCCTTCACTGTCCTACTCTGTCCCTCCCTACAAACAAGATTTAGCATAGAATAGCACACTGATAATTTCTACGAGTGTCCTTCTCTGTCCCTAAACTCAAGGATTGAAAATATGGAACAGCAAAATTGGTTTAGAACAGAATAGCACACTGTCAGTTTCACTCACTGTACCTCTCTGTCCCTCAACTCAAGGATTGAAAATATGGAACAGCAAAATTGGTTTAGAACAGAATAGCACACTGTCAGTTTCCCTCACTGTACCTCTCTGTCCCTCAACTCAAGGATTGGAAATATGGTTCAGCAAAATAGTTTTAGAACAGAATAGCACACTGACACTTTCCCTCACTGTACCTCTCTGTCCCTAAACTCAAGGATTGAAAATATGGTTCAGCAAAATAGTTTTAGAACAGAATAGCACACTGACACTTTCCCTCACTGTACCTCTCTGTCCCTACAAACAAGGATTAGCACAGAATAGCACACTGTCACTGATACTCTCCCTACCTATCCTTATTTGTCCCTAAACACAAGGAATCCAGGAATAGTAAAGGAAAAATAATGACACTGTCCCTGCATATGCTTCTCTTTCCCTGCTCCGGAACACACTACACAAGGCCGCCGCGCTGGTGGCCTTTTATAGTGTGGGGCGTGTACTAAACCCCATCAGCAATAATTGGCCACAGGCATCCTGCCTGTGGCCAATCATTGCTCTCCTCGCTGCCGGCGCTGTGATTGGCCAAGCATGCGGGGTCACAGTGCATGCTTGGCCAATCACAGCGCCTGGATGACACTGCGATGGCAAAGTGCATTGTGGGCCGTTCGCGTCACTCGAATTTGACGCGAACGGCCCAAATCGTTCGCTCTTCGTCGAACGATCGAACAGCCGATGTACGAGTCGAACGTATGTTCGACTCGAACACGAAGCTCATCCCTAATCTAAACACTTCAAATATGTGCGACAGTAAGGACTTCCTAGTAAGAAGTTACAAGCACAATGCAGGAGTGCATTTTTCTGGGGTTTCAACTTCCCAGCTTTTCTGATAATCATCATTGAGGGGTGGTGATATCATCCTTACCTCTCAAAAGCGCCAGAAGCCTGGACCAAGGTATTTTTTAGGCTATATGTACTTGATGACTGGGGGTTGTCAATAAAGTGTACTCAATATTTTAATGGAACATTTGCTTTACATGGTCATTTTCGGATTACCAAATAGGCAGAGTGGACACTGGCCTATGGGTCCCACCCCATTTAAGGGCCCTGTGACAATGGATCAAAATAATATTGATCTAATCTTGAAAGAAAATTACAATGAAGCTTTCTTAAAGTGTTTACAAAAGATAAAAAATTAATCAATGCAAAGAAACAAAACTTCTACATTAAAGACTCTATACAAAAAACACAGTATTAATGTAATATATTTACCCAATAACAACTTAAAATACATAAACCATATACGTCAGGTTCACATTACAGTTTGTCTCTTAAAAGCTCATCTTTCAGCTATCAGTTTGTAACAAGTTTTGGTGTAACCTACTTCCATGTAATATACAGCAGTGATGGTCATCTCCATCTAGTGGCCAATGTTCACACTACTTAGTTCAATATTATCTTACTAGAGCACCTGCATGAGAAACCTTCAGGAACCTGTGAGGGGGACCCCAAGGTTTCGACTGCCTAGGGATCTCCATGTCCATGTAATGTACAGCAGTGATGGTCATCTCCATCCAGTGGCCAATGTTCACACTACTTAGTTCAATATTATCTCACTAGAGCACCTGCATGAGAAACCTTCAGGAACCTGTGAGGGGGACCCCAAGGTTTCGACTGCCTAGGGATCTCCACATCCATGTAATGTACAGCAGTGATGGTCATCTCTGTCTAGTGGCCAATATTCACACTACTTAGCTCAATATTATCTCACTAGAGCACCTGCACAAGAGATCTTCAGAAACCTGTGAGGGGGACCCCAAGGTTTCGACTGCCTAGGGATCTGCACAGAGTTTTAACCGGCACTGTGCTTGGTAAAGCATTTTTTGGAATATATTTTCTAAAATACAATACATAGTAAATGTGAATACTTGTAATGAACTGCAGAAAGAATATCAACTCAACTATGGTTTTACCTTTAATGCATTCTAAATTGTAATTCTTAAGTCTCACAACAGTTACCTGGAAACTTTCCCCCATATAATTTTGATGTGGTTGGGTGGTTTGTTAAGAATATGGAGGCTGTTGACTTAATTCAATAAACAGTACTAATTTTTGAGTGCTGTAAACCTAAACAACCAATAATGTTTCTCCAGGTTCCTGCACTCAAAGTGGACCTTTATTTTAAGTCAGGGATATGCAATTAGCGGACCTCCAGCTGTTGCCAAACTACAAGTCCCATCATGCCTCTGCCTCTGGGTGTCATGCTTGATGCTGTCAGAGTCTCGCTATGCCTCATGGGACTTGTAGTTTGGCAACAGCTGGAGGTCCGCTAATTGCATATCCCTGTTTTAAGTTAATGCATGCTTTTCTGTATGTGTAACTTTTACAGGCATTATTACCTTTCGCAGAGACCACAGTACTCCCCTTGACAATAGACATGTGCGATTAGTTTTGTACGAATTGAAAATTCGTACAAATTTTTCGAAATTCGTACATTTGTACGAATCCGAATTACGTATTTTTATGAATACGAATTCTGTACGAAATACGAAATTTTGTTTACGAATTTCGTATCCAAATTATCCGAATCCAAACTACCAAATAACGATTTTCAACTAATACGAAAGAAACAAACAAAAAAAAAAGTTACGAAAGTAGGAGTTGTGTCCAGAATCAACGAAAACAATGTACTCTACCCCGTCCAAAAGTACGAATTATGCTATTGAGCTTCCCTTTAATAGTGCCGTTGTACGTCTTATACGTCACCGTGTCCTTGGCGTTCGGAATTTCCGACAACATTTGTGCGACCGTGTGTATGCAAGACAAGTTTGAGCCAACATCCTTCGGAAAAAAAATACACGGTTTTGTTGTCGGAATTTCCGATCGTCTGTACGCGGCATGAGTCCGTAGAGTTCAATATTAACGATTCGTACGGAATTCATATTTCGTACAAATCCAAATTAAATTCCGTACATGAATTGAGAATTACAATTTTTTTTTAATACGAAACGGAATGGAACGAAACGAAACAAATTTTTTGACGGCTCCCATGTCTACTTGACAATGATTTTGTCTGTTATGCTCTTAACCTCCCTGGCGGTATGATTATGTCTGGAATTATGTACCAAAAGCGGTACAATTATTTTGCATGGAAATTTGGTGTTATGTATTGTAGGCCTGCAATTCTTAGTAATTACTTACTTAAACCTGACCAAACAAGAGTCTAGTAGACATCCCGGGTATGATAACGTTTGAAACACAAAATCATAAATTATAATATAATAAATAACTATAAATAATTATAACAAACAGTAATGTAATTATAATAAAAATTATTCAATAATGTAATCAAATCGAAAACACTGAAATTTGCTCAGTTGCAGAATTGTCGCTGTCATTAGATTTAGCGTTTGATGACGAATTTCCCCACAAATCGCTATCGCTGATTCTGCAAGTGATTCTAATTTATAATCGCTGTTTTTTAGCTGGTCTAAAACCACTTTTGACATAAAGGGACACTTTTTGGTTGCTATGGACAATCTCCAGTTTGCAGGCAGAAAGAAAAATATTTATAATATAAAAGTGCATGCAGGGCACTGGACAGACCACTAGGGGCAAAGGGGATGTGTTATTATTTGATACAGTACTGTAATCTGTAAGATTACAGTATACTGTATGTATACTGTGTGTTTCACTTTTTGAATTTGGCACCGAACTCCGTCCCTGTGCGTCACAACGTCGCAGGGAACGGAGCTCAGCACTCGGCAGTGTGGATCAAGCAAGATGACAGCTCGCAGACACTGCGGGAGGACATCGCAGGATCCAGGGAACAAGGTAAGTAACTTCCCTGTATCATTCAATGCAATCCCGAGTCTGGCTCGGGGTTACCGCTCTTAGCACGGAAAACTCACCCCGAGCCATACTCGGGATTACCGTCAGGGAGGTTAAGAAGGGCAAAGCCATCTTTGTTTAGGTTTTATCTAGTGTCCGTATCTACTTCCTGGACTTACACAATGGTTCATAGAAGACACAATCATATAAAACTTGATGCCTGTGCAGTTTTTGTCTGTGTTCACAAATTTCCGACACAGATCAGCCCTTGCTGCAGCCTCTCACCTTGTGGCTTGCTGCAAGGTTACAATGTTGTTTACTGATCAGTAGCAAGGGGAAACAGCAAAAGTTTCCCCTGTCTGCAGCAGATCGATGACATCATCTTAGCCTGGGAAAAGTCAGCCAGCAGATGCTTAATACGAGATTTTTAAAGGTAAAAGACACATCTTTTGTAAGAATTATATTTTTGCTGTACATTGTGACGTCAGGAACTTGTTTTTGAAGCCTTGTACAGCTACTGAAAGATCTACTTTAAGTATTAGTACTTAAGAATGAGCACTCTTTATGGAATAAGACCATATGTTCACAGGACAGTACAATTATGGTTTAAATCCATTTAGTAAAAAAGTATAATTGCATTGTCTCTAAGAGATTGCCGTTTCCCATCAGAAGGATAATTGAATTTCCCTAATTAGCATCAATCCTATATATAGGCAACTGATGTGTGGACAGCAATCCTCCTAAGTGTAAGAATGCAAAGCACATGTGTCAGTCAGGTCTGAGCAGAGCATTAGTTAATAGGATGAGCTTCCTTATAGATTCCTCTACTCCTGTTCAGAGCTTTCTAGGTTTTTACTAATAGTAACTGAAAAAAGATGGCACACTTATGAAGCACAGGGTTGTATGAGTTAAAATGTATCATAATATCTAATTTAAATATTTATTTATTTATTTTTTATTTATCTTATATAATGTTCTACCATGACTTAGAGCACTATTTCATAAAAAGGAAGGTAGTAGTTTGGTACTGCAAGGTGTAGTTCAACTGTACTCGTGTAGCGGCCTCACCCTGTCCTCTTTAGCTAGGGGTATGTCACACGACAGGGTGAGGTGCGCTACGGCCCATGTCCTCCCCATAAAACTGTGGGTGAGGTGAAGGCCAGTATCAGTATCTTCCTCGGGCCAAATGTGCGTTGGGTGTGAAACTCAGTCCTGCTGTGCTGGAATCTCCCTTTCTCCCATTAACAGAGTCCATACACCGATCACAGTCCAACTCTCAGTTTTATTTCGTAGCTCCACAACAAATAATGTAATGGCGAGAGACGGTGGGATGAGCAGGTCGAGGCACTGTCCTGATTTTAGTCTCTAAACCCCTGTACTTTGACCAAGGGTTGTAGCAACCTTGAATAGAATACCTTCGCTGCGCTGCGGCCCCTATCAGGGGAAGATGACCCTCCAAGGGAGTTACCAGAGGCCCATCCGTCACCGGGTTGACGCTGCTCCGGAATCTTCGGACGGGTGACCTCCCCAGCCTCCTCGCCTCAGATGCGGGTCCCCTCGCAAGGGGCACCCTGGAATCACTTCACCCTCGCGGGACCCAGTCGAAGTCACTGAGCCCCAGGCCTACGACATACGGCTGAAGGTGCCTGGGATGGACTCCAACTCCATTCCGGTCAGGCCTAGGGCGCCTGAGCCGGAACCCCGAACCGCGCGCACCCAGGCCTAAGGTGCCTGGGTGCGTGAAGAGATGATCCTCCGAAGACCTTGTGGCGAGGGCGTCTCCCCCTTTTATCTCCTCCCATCGACACCACGGCGGGTTCCCCGCCCCAGCTGTACCATCTCCGGAAAGGGACAAAAAGGGTAGCACTGTGGTAGTGATTCTACCCTGAGCCCGTTGGTACCCCGCCACCCACAGGCCAAGGAGAATACTGCACCACCCAATCCTCCATGAATAACAAAAAGGGGTCCATACCCTGTCATAATTACACACCTGGGTCACACTACCCCCAGGTGTATCCCAACTACATTTGAAGACCCCGCTACACTAACATACTGGAATAAATGAGGCCTGAATAGAGAGAAATATGTGGATTTTGGGGTAATGAGACCCAAATTCCAACTTTGACTTGGAACATATCTGCCACACTTGAAGTACTAACAACTGACTTTCTTACATTTGATTTGTCATAAGATTGATACCATTATGTTCTAGTCATGGTGGACCACTTTACCAGGTTTGCAGTGACGGTACCGATCAGCGACTAGACCATTAAGACCACTGCCAAGATGGTTGGGAAGCAGTTCTGCCTTTCTTATGACTGCTCCTAGAAGATACATTCAGACTAGGGACTCTGTTTTGAAAGTGGGTTCTTGCAAGAATGGTGCCACTTACTAGGCATTAAGGAGTTACATGCTACCCAGTACAAGCCCACAAGGCCAGGGAGCATATGAAAGATTGAATCACACCCTGATATAATTGGTGAGAGGCTTAGCTTGTGAGAAACCAAAGGAAATAGACAGTACACTACATTCCACAACAGACTGCTCGCTGTATCATGTGTATCATGTGTATCACTGTGACCCAGCAGTTGAGGGAACCCAAACCTATGGTCTAAAATGCCCACAGAAACACTTGAACACACTCTGACTTCCTGAATTCAGAAGTTGAAATGATGTCTGTCTGAAGTTCAACAGGTTGTTAAAGGATAAGTTCACCTTTGGACCATCTTACATGTTCCACCTGTTTTTAGGGTGGAACATGTAACATGTTCCAGCATCTGCAGCCCCTCCCCCCAATTCCCCCGACCGATGTCCTATTTTTTAAACAGCGCAGCCATGCGGAGCTCCGCCCACACTGTGAATGAATGCTTACAAGTACCGTCAGTAATTGTGGTTGACTGCTTGTAGTTCTCAATGAACAAAGTGTACTGATGAGTGTTCTCATAGTTCATTGATCTACCTGCTCTTAGGTAACTGCCTGCGTGTATGAGGTTCAAGAAGATAGCTATGCTGAAAGTCTGCAGGAGCCCGCTGATCAGTCAATTGCGGGTAAAATGATCTGCAGGCTCCTTAGAAAAAAATAAATAAATGCACATTTTTTTATCTGCAAAAAATGTGCATTTTTTTTTTTTTAAAAGGTAAACTTATCCTCTAAAGACCAGTCATAGAGACAGAGTGCTAGTCCAACGTAAAGGCCCACACCAACAAGAAAAACTGCAAACAGAACTCCCTGGCGTTTTCCTACAACAGTCTATTCCAGGTGTGCCAGTCTATGAAATTCCAAGAAAAGGAATGCAAGATAATCGGAGACGCCTACATTGTAAACTCCTATAATCCACTGAGAACTAGAGAGAAGCCCATAATTTGGTTTACAAAGAATCTATCTAAGTTTTTGAGCCACAGACGTCTCAGTCTTCAGGGGTTCAATTATAGCTGCTTCCTGCTTTCCCCCAATTTTTGTTTATGAGCATGATCTCTGCTTCTCTCTACTATTATAGAATCTTATAGAGACAATGCTATGCACCCACATGTCACCCTGATTGAGTCACAGAGGCATTGTAGTGAACAGCCCACATCTGTGCAACTTTCCTTATTCTACAGTGTATGCATTTTTTGCTGTCCTCAACTAGTTTTTTATATTACTTCTAACTTTATACCTGCTTAGTAAACTGCAAATTACAGTTAGTCTATGTCTGATCATTCTACTGATTACTCATTCAGTTGAATAATTACTTGGAAGTAGATTGCCAGGCACCAGATTACTATACAGAAAATCCATAAACTCACTAATTTACCATTGAGTTTTTGGGTTGTAAGTGAAAATTACAGAACCTTGGTAAACCCCACACAAGCACGGAAGAACATACAAACCTCATGAAAATATTGTCCATATTGGCAATCAAGTCAAACATTTCCAGGCTAAAAAACAAGATTGTGAGCCACTTAATCACCACAGAAAGTAAAAGTACAGATGACCATAACCTAAGCACATGAATCTGATTTAAGCTTTAGCCAAGTAGCCTTTATAGAAAGCAAATAACATTTTTCTCACAACCTCCATAGCCATTCAGCACATGGTGCTCCTCAATGCTGTTTATCTGCTCACAATCAAATCTTTATGTTAGACATTCTTTTGAACCATTTTGGTATGACAGACTGTTGGCACATAAATAACATTATAATGAACCTATTGCACAGTAATTAAGCAGTAAACATCTACAACCATCCACTCTTTGTTCTAGAACTGAAACAGTGAAAGTACTTTCAGTAATGACTAAGCAGCAATAATAGACTGTTTGTTTTCATATTTATGTAGCACACAGACCCTTCCGCTCCATCCATTTTTGCAGTAAGGCACACCTGCTACTTGCCCGTTGTCCAACTCCAGATATGGAGAGGCGAGCGGTGTTAGATTTTTGGGCCTTGCAGTGAGTTACCTCTCCAGAGTGGATCCCTGGTCTCCCTTGTCTAGGCAGAAGTCCTTTTTCTGTAATAAAGCCAATGTCCACACAGGTGTAAAACCTAAGCAGCAAGGTTTTATTATTTTCTTGAAGTAAACTTGTGTAGCGGGGTCCTCAAATTGATGGGATACACCTGGGGAATAGTGTGACCCAGGTGTATAATTGTGTTAGGGTTCAGACCCCTTTTTGTTTCGTGGAGGATTGGAGGATGTAGTATTCTCCTTTGCCTGTGGGTGGCGGGGTACCCACAGGCTTCAGGTAGAATCATCTCCTGCAGTGCTCCCTGTTTTGTCCCTTCCCGGAGATGGTATGGCTGGGGCGGGGAACCCGCCGGTCCGTTGATGGGAGGAGATAAAAGGGGGAGACGCCCTTACCACGAGGGCTTGCGGAGAAGGAGGTCCTCGGAGGAGGAGGGTTGCGGTCCGCGCCCAGGCCCCTCAGGCCTGGGTGCTGGAGATCCAGGAGTCTGGTCCAGGTGCCCATGGCCTGGTCCGGAGTCATGTTGGCGTCCATCCCAGGCACCTTTAGCCTGGGGTGAGGTACTATCGAGGAGGCCTGGGGCCCAGTACCTTCGACTGGGTCCCGCTAGGGTGGACTGTCCGAGGGTCCCTGAGCGGAGGGACTCGTATCTGAGGTGAGGAGGCCAGAGAGGTTACCCACTGGAGACCCGGAGCAGCACCAACCCGGTGACAGTGGGCCTCTGGGAACTCTCTTGGGAGGACACATCCCCCTGATAGGGGCCACAGCGCATCGAAGAGGGCTCCATTGCTGTTCATAGGGGTTGCTGGAAGAGACCCCATCTTTCCTGTTCTGTAACAGCCGGATTGGCTTAGGCGCCGCTGGTCATAGTACAGTGGCATAGAACTTAAACTTTAGGAAGTGCCTCGATCTGCTCGCCCCACCGTTGGCAAGGTTATAAGTCCCAACCAGTTTGCTGCAAAAGAACTGTTTATTGTGCTTTGCGTATTGGAGTGTCAAATAAACAAGTGTTGGACCTTTCTCCGGTGTGTGAACTCCAGTTACTGGAAGCAAAGGGGAGGCTGGTGAGCTTGCAATTACAGACTCAGTGCATTCACAGAACACACCGGCCCGAGGAAACATCAGTAAGTGGCCTTCACCTCCCTACTACAATGGGGAGGACATGGGCCGTGGCGCATCTCACTCTCACAACCCAGGAACCCCTAGACATGAGTTGGTGTGTAACCGATAAAGATGGAGAGAGAGTGAGGCCGCTACACTTGGAAGAGAGAAAGAGAGTAGAAACGACAAGTGGGGGAAGGTTCAGGCACACAACACTAAGAGAACACTTTCGTAGCCACTCAAGCCTGAGTGGGTATTGCTCACGTGGATAGTCCCTATGAGAGCGGTCCTAGCAGCCGGAGTGGAGCAAGAATGTCAGAGATGATAGATCCCCTTTAGGTAGGCCTCCAGGCTTCTCCCCGAGATAGCAGTACCGTCGCTATCTCCGCCAGGACTGATCTTCCTCTGGAACTCCTTTCCTAAAGATGGGCCCCCTTTAACCAGGCAGCCTGGGATCCTTCTCTGAAGCGTAGGCCCCCGATAGGAGAGGTGGGCCTACTATACAGCAGTAGAACCTCGGACTAAAGGTGCCCGAGACCAATCACACAAGCATCCCGTGCCATGAGGGCCACGAGAAACGCTCACTGGACCAGAGGTCCCCCCGAACTCCTTGGGGTCCCCCTGGAATCGCCTCACGCCTAATGGCGTCTGCCCCTTTTGTACCCTCTCCCAGCATGCATAGCGGGTAGACCATGCCCACTGCACGGCTGCCGAGAGAGGACACCCAATGGTGCTGCGATACCCCCTGTGGTTCAACCTGAGCCGAAGATGACAGTGCCACCCTCAGGCAACAGGGAACTATATTGCCAGGCAGCATTGCACCCAGAGCAGAAGCAATTTGATGTATAAACAGGTCTGAGCCGAACTATTAGCTCAGAACACCCCTAAATTTGCACATATAGCGTCCCATAAATTGGGATGGGCGCTACATTTATATTAGATTTCAGTAGCTGCTTACATTACTGTTCTTACTCTTTTCACAGTAGACTCTGTGCTACCTTTTTTCCCCAAGAAAATGTAGGCCTTCTTTGCACTGATACATTATGTTTACTGAAAAGAAGGAGACTGATGATACTTTTAATACTTTTAATGGCTACATCCATAGGTTTATAGCTCCTTTAAAGTAATCCCTGCTTTGTGCTGGGGAGCAGAAAGCCAAGCCCACCAAAAGACCTCATCTGATTATTTTAAGTGGTGGGAAATTGGAAACCTTCTTCTTGGACTGCATGGAGCACCTATGACTGCAGCTTCTCGCACTTCTGGGGGGGGGGGGGGGGGGTATTGCCTTGTTCTTGCATTGGGATTGTGTTGTGCAAAGCAGCTATATGTAGTTTGAACAAGCCCTAAATGATTAACTGATTACACAATAATAAATTACACTACCTATAAAAATTAAATTGAGTGCCAGATGCACATTAAATAGAATCTGTTATGGCAGAATTATTACAAAAAAATTATTGTTACAAAAGGGTGCCAACCTCTATTTCATCATTTAACCCTCCTGGGGAAAAGGTATCCAGAATGTAAATCCAATAAGTACTTGCTTGTAGGCGCCTACTGTCCCCTGTTTTTTCTTACAAATCAATGGAAACCAAGCCTCACTGTGGAAGGCAATGCATAACAAGATGCAATCGCAGCCTATCCTCATTTTAAACCCACTGGAATGCAGAAATTTCATCCACTTTAGGCATCTTTTTAAAAAATCTTTAATTCAATAAAAATGAGGAGAATGGTATATAAATAGCATATAATCATAAAAAATATATATTTAAAAGGTCTTTTGGTAAATATAGGTCAACGCCATCTAGTGGACATTTAACATTAGAGACCACAGTTTTAGTAATAAGGTGACGTTAGCCAATGTTACGTGGGTTGGAAAATCTTCCAATAACTCAAATTTTCTATTACTCATTCATATCTATTAGGTAATGATACAGAAGATTTACTGTCAGATTAAAAAAAAAAATCACAAGACAGAGGCAGCATGGCCTTTGATATACCATATGAGAAAAACTGGGATGGCATTTTTAAATGACCAGGAGCCATAGAAACACAGGAAAAAGATTAGATTATAATAAGATAGAAAGCAGTTCCCCTTAAATGGGGTACCTGCTTCTGATCTCACTATGCTCTCCTTTTCCAAGTCTCTCTTTATAGGCAGCAGCTGCTGTTTAAACTGTTTTGACAGACATGGTTATGCAAGCCATAAACCATTTAGATTTGTCTGAAGCCCTGTACACATGATTGGATTTCCTATGGTTTTTAAACCGATGGATTTTTCCATCGGAAAACCGATGAAGCTGACTTCCATCAGTCTTGCCTACACACCATCAGTCAAAAAACCGAGCGTTCCAAACGCTGTGACGTAAAACACTCCGATGAGCCGAGAAAAATGAAGTTCAATGCTTCTGAGCATGCGTCGACTTGATTCTCAGCATGCGTGGGTTTTTTATTCGATGGAGTTCCCCACAGACGATAGTAATTTGCTATCGGTTTTTTAACCATCGGATAAATTTAAAACATGTTCTATTTTTAAAAAACCGATGGAAAAAAGACCGATGGGGCCCATACACGATCGGTTTGTCCGATGAAAAAAGTCCATCGGACTGGTTTCATCGGTAAAATCGATCGTATGTACACGGCTTGAGATTTGATACATCACATTTTACTGCTAATTATGCAGATAGGGCCTTTCTAAACAATCCAGTAACTCTACTTCCCATCAGGGGTTTATAATTGGTAAATGCCACTAATCTAAAGGCTAGAGTAAAGAGCCTTTGAGATCAGTTGGGATGCAGTTTATGATTTGATTTTATTCCTATATACAATCAATGTTGCCTGGCAAGTGAAACAATGTGTGTGTAGTTGGCTTTATTTAGTACAATGTATAAAACTTCATCTCATTATTCAAAGACCAGAAAATTAAAAATTACCCAGTAGTGTTCCTGTGGTATCAGAAAAGTAATAAAAGGGGTGAGTCCACTAGACCAATGGTTCTCAACCTCAGTACTAAAGTACCCCCAACAGGTCATGTTTTGGGTATTTCTCTTAGATAAAATAGCTGTCCAAAATACTAAGCCATTGATTTATTGCACCTGAGTAAGATAAAGGAAAAGTTGCAAACATGGTCTATTGGGGGTACTTGAGGACTGAGGTTGAGAACCACTGCACTAGACTATGAACGGTAAGTCCTGTTTCCATTTCTTATTGTAGGCAGGTGCAGATTGTCCTCCATCCAGCAGGTGGTGCTGTGATGCTGTACTGTTGGAGCGGAACCTCTGAAAGAAAATTATTCCTTGAGAGACTCTGTAACTGTCACCGATGTTGCTGCTTTCTGATTGAAGCTGCAACTTCTGGTGACCCTGGCAGTCATTTTGATGATGGGACCCTATATATAATAAGGTGCCTGCACCATTCTAACGTGCCTAGAGTGAGTTTTTGGGTGAAGGACAGGGACCCCGTCTTGTTAGAGTGAGCAAAAGTACAGGGAGAGCTTCCTAGTCAAATTGGGACATTTCAGGGACACTCCTGTTTTTTCCACAGGAAATCCGGTATCCAGGTCAGCATTTGGAAAGTTGTCAGCAGGATAGAATGCCACTACCTTATAGCACAGACAGCCACCCCTCCAGCAGAGGCTGTCCTCTGGTAAATCAGACCAAGTCTGGAATACTGCCTTACTGTAATACTGTGCCACTGCAAGGGAAATACCGTTGGTATACTGAGTAGGCTTGTGCACAACGGAAAAATTTGGTTAGTTTCGGTTCGTTTCTTTTCGGTCCCGTTGATTCGTAATCATTCGTAATTTTGCTAGACGGGATTTTTCGTGTTCGGACTAATTCGTATTTTCGCAAGCGACATTTTTCGTTGAATTTTTAGTTGATTTATAATTCGTACTTTCGGTAGAGTACATTGTTTTTCGTTGATTCTGGACACAACTCCTACTTTCGTAACTTTTTTTGGGTTCGTTGATTCGTAATTTTCTGTGTCTCTCTCACGACGACGCTGCCTATTATGCCTAATGTGCTTCGAATGGATTTGTACTTTTCTAAATACATAGCGGTTATTTGTAACGATTCGAAATCTCGTATTTTACTTTCGTTTTTTACATGCGGCTATAGCCTCCGCCCCTGTACACCATTTTGAGAGGGTTCAGCACGGTGAGGGAGAAGCAGAGAGCAGAGCAGAGTGTTATTGTGCTTCGAATGGATTCGAAATCTCGTATTTTACTTTCGTTTTTTACATGCGGCTATAGCCTCCGCCCCTGTACACCATTTTGAGAGGGAGTTCAGCACGGTGTGGGAGAAGCAGAGAGCAGAGCAGAGTGAGTGTTATTGTGCTTCGTATGGATTCGTACATTCGTAACTTTTTCATAACGAATTATGCCGAAGACATTCGGGCATTCGCTATTTGCGGTATAATTTATTTCGGATTCGGTCTTATTCGTAATTGCTTTGTTCGGAAATTCGAATGCTTCCGAATGTCCGAAAGTTGCTAAATTCGGACGAATTTCGATTCGTTACGAAACGAATTGCACAAGCCTAATACTGAGCCTTATTGAGTAATGGCTGTTGCCATACTGTGCTAAAGCAAGTAATCTACTCTTGCAGTACTGTGCCTCAGTGAGTATACTAATGCTGCCACACCGTTCCAGTCACCGTCCATTGGACACTGTGTTGGCATTGTGTGTGTGTTATACTAATACTAGTACCTGAACCAAATTAATCATATTTACTTGGATACTCCAACATTAATAGGGTGTTTTATCTTTGTTACCATGCCACACACAAGATGAGTTGGATAGTCCATACAACTCTTGCAAGGCAGCAAGGTCTGGAAATATGTATAATGTGTCGAAAGGCAAGAACGTGTGGTACAAATATATTAAGGATCAACGCCTAATAATACTTGCCAAAGCTGTTTATATTTTCTGCTGACTGCTGTACAGAGTGGCATTAGTCCTGGAAGTATTTACTATACTATACAAAATTAAAGGTACAATTTACAAAGCTTTAACACAAAGATAAAAAAAAGTATCTTCAACTACCGGTATATGACTGTAATTTTCAAACAATATTGAACTCGGCTGAAAATAACTTTTTTGCCATTATTAATTTAATACGATTTTGCCACTACTTTTTTAGTACTACAATGGCAAAATGTATGTCTTACATTTCTGGTAAAAGTAATATTATACACATGCATTTTAGTTTACTGTTTTGTGACATTTATGGTATTAAAAAATTAGCTTTTTATCATATGCTAAGATCTGTGTTTTTTAAGGAATTTTGATTATGTACTAAATCCATAGTTTGTTTTACTGAGTGTTGAATTAACAGAAAAAAATTATGCCCTTTCTTTAGTATTCGGAGCAGTTTTAAAAGTATCTGCTGAAAATTATTAGTATTAGGAAAAAAAGGCAATTCGGAAATGTAGGTTGACACAACCCTAAATCTAACCCTGAGGCTGGGTTCACACTGAATTTAGATGTGGCTGACAGCAGGGGTCTGATGCGTCCCTGTTCTCCATTTCAGGGACGAATCAAGACCTACAGTTAATGTTTGCCTGAATTCGGACCTGAAACGCAGCCAAAGACGCACAGCGCCATTGTGCAATTCACTTCGCAGCCGCCCCGGAGATGTGTGAACTCGCTCCATTGAGAGCCGGTCACAATTGGATGCAGGGAAACCCACATCCAATTCGCATAAGTGTGATTTCAGCCTGAAGGTTAGATGCTGCTTTCTGGGAACAAAGCAAACCTGAACTAGAAATAGATGGGCTGCCATTCTTCTATCTGAAAAAGCTATAGGTGTGGCTTTGCCTGTCCTGTCTTCACTGGCTGCTTGCTTCTGAGTGACTAAGAATGTATTCAAAAACAAGGATAGTCAGACAAATTATATATTTAGGTTGGAAGACCTGTTGGGCTGGAAATTTGTGAAACATTTGTAGACAAGTGCAGGTCTTCTTCTAGGGTTGCTTCTTCTATTGGTGGAGTGATTGTGTAGTGTGCCCTGTATAAGCTAGGTGGAGCTGGCTCCAGGAGGGAGAAGGCTTCTGGATCCATGTCTGGATAGGAAGAGTGTTCTTGGGCTTCCCCAATGCTTCTCTCCTTCGTGGGAAGGGGTCGGCTTCTATTCTGTGCTGTAAGGCCTGGAAAGGATTTAGAGAGTATGATAAAGAGGGGTTTAAGTACCACTATGCTCCGGTAATACTTGAGGAACTATGTTGATATACTGTAAATATTGAAGATTCCGTTATACACCATGATTTGGACAATGTGATGCCAGAATGTGGACTGTTGGGCTCTGCTCTCTTGATATATGTCCTAAAGGAGTAGGTGTCAAGTACAACTAATACCTGGGGAGTGAAAAGAGAATTCTGTATTCTAGTGGTGCAAACCTGTTTGGCTCTAGAGTGGGTGGTGATGGAGGAAAAGGAGTCCCCCACCTGACGGTGAATAAGAACCCCTTCATGCAGTATGTGTCAGGTTTCCTGGGCCCATATATGTCATGGTGCTGTGGGTGGCTGGCAGTTTTTTTTGGAGCTAATGTTTGAACCACATGTAGCGGGTATATACTTTTAAAACTGGTGAAGACACCAGTGATGCATAGTTCCCTGCGGCCCAGCAGGTGGCGCTGTCACTTTGTGCCGGGGTTGAACCATCGCTGCAGTGCCGTACCCTTTGTGACCTCTCACAGCGGTTGTACGGCGGGGCGGGGAACCCGTCGTGCTTGCTGGGAGAGGATATAAAGGTGCGGACATCTTCACCACGAGGTGGGAGTCCCAGGCACCTTCAGCCTGAGGGCTGCTGTTCGCGGTCGGTGTCCAGGCGGCCTAGGCCTGGACACCTTGAGTTCGTGTTCCATCCCAGACACCTTCAGTCTGGGGTGAGATACTCAGCCGGAGGCCTGGGGCCCAGTACCTTCCGCTGGGTCCCGCGAGGGAGGGATTGTCCTAGGGGGCCCCGGGAGTGGGGCACCCGAATCCAGAGGCGTAAGGGACCGGAGCAGGGACTCATCCGAAGACCTAGTGCAGCAGATTGCCAGTGCCGGGTGAACCTCTGGAGACCGCCCGGAGGGATATCTTTCCCGAACAGGGGCCAAGTTCAGAGAGGAAGGTGGTTCATGTTCAATGACCGGTGGCAGCGGTCCAACTATTCAACTCAGGTCAGTGGCAGAGACCTGCTATTAGGCCTTTGGCAGGGGCCTCAACGGTTCATCTGGTCGGTGGCAGCGACCAAAACTCACGGTCGGTGGCAGAGACCATGCGCCAGGCCTATTCGCTAGCAAAGGAATAGGAGAGTTGAGTTGTGCCTGGGCCTACTCGTACCCATACCCCTGTCTGTCTGTTACTGAAAGTTCAACTGATTGTGTTCACCCTGAAAGTAGAGAAATAAAGGAGTGTTGGACTTTCGATTGGGAACAGCTGGAGGCTTTGTATGCAGTGAACAGACCCGGAGGTAATTCAAGTAACTCTGCTCAACCCTCATATACATACGAGGGGAGAGCTTGGCGTAGTGTTCCTGCACTCTCCTCTCCCAGGTACCCCTAGACACAAGCCAATCAAACGAGAGAACCCGAGAGGGAGAGTGAGGCTCCGCTACACACATATCACGGACTCCAGGAGGGCAGAGGTGAAGTGATCAGGAGGATGGAGAGAAAAGGTCTAGGACTGATGTCCGTGCACATTACAGTATGTGGTTTGGGCTGAGCATCCTACAACCTGTATGTATTGGTGGAGCCCAGCTGAGCATGACAACCACTTGGAAATAAGCTGGGTACCCCTTACACATAATTTTTCGATATAAGTGTTTGTCAACTTGCCAGGTGTAAGGGGCCTCACCTGTGGCCTCTGGTAGCTCCAAAGGACCTCACATAATATTCAGTATATGACAGAAAACTTTGAACATATTAGAGGAGATGATTAAATACTGCAGACCTGCAATAGGTGTGGTTGAAAGACAAGATATAGTGAGAGACTAGGGATAGGCTACTTGAGATTGCTAGAGGTAACTGACATTATAGTTTCTTTACAAATGAATGCTTCTGCTACTTACTACTGGGGTCTGCAAAGGACTGCACAGCAAGTACCAAAGGACCACAGGTTGGCTATCAGGGGCCTATACCCAGATTACTCCAGCTGCAAAATAACTCAGTCAATGCAGAATAACAGTGTTAAGATCAATACGTTCTTAGTGACTCCATAAAATCGGAATAAAGGATGCTTTTTTACATCTGCAACTTTAATGTGTGTCTATGACCCTTCTGTTGGAAAGTCTGTGTTCTAAAAGCTGAGGTGCATTATAATTTGTATTGTGATAGCTTTATGAAACTAATGTGATTCAGCAATGTTGTGCTTTCTAGTGTCTTATCAAATATCTGGTTTTACTTAGTTAGTCCTAAGAATCCTTTATTAATGAGGATGCATTTAGGTGATTGTAAATTTAAATATTTTTCCCTAAAAACATACTTGCTCTGTGCAATAGTATTGCACAGAGCAGCCCTGAACCTCCTCACAGACTCTTCCTCTTCTGCATGTACCACCATAGGAAGCTGCTCCAAGTCGGGCTCTGTGTGTCCATTGACACATGCAGCATGGCTCAGCTCCACCCCCACTCCCTTCTCACTGGATTTGACTGATAGCAGGAGCCAATGGCTCCACTTGTAGTAGGGTAGGGGTCGTGGGGTGGTAATCACATCCTCCATGTTTCTCTCTTTGTTGGGTGCCAAGCAAGGCTCACATGAGAGGACTACCCTGGGGTGGGTTCTTCTGGGCTACACTAGGCACTTTGGATAGGGTCACTGCTTTACACATGGGGTATTTTGCCTTGAACAGATGACTGAACTTTTAATTCTGTTTATTGAATTTTTTAAGAGGAAATACAAGGAATAGCCCTCGCAGGTGCCAACCTGTGCCGAACAGATGACTGAACTATAGTTACCCTCTCAATGTAAATATACACCACCATGCTCACTGATGCATTTAGGGGGGGACAAACAGAGCCATTGCCCTCTGCACCTGTCCAGCGTATCTTCGCTACCTCACTCCCACTAACGTTATGGGGTCTTGCTGTGCACCAAGTGCCGACTCCATGCATGGTGTTTACTTAACTCTTCCTCTTTCGTATCTGTGTACAGGCTGGGGACCTCTGCGGTGCTGATCTCCTCCCATTGCTATGGGAGATGGACTTGCTCAAGGAAAGAGTGCCGACAGCAACTCCTCCTGCAAGAGGCTATCCCACCTGTCACATGTACACACGTACGAAAGGATGCTAGAGAAACGTTTGTTACACTTGGTAACCACTTGTATCTTCACACTGTGTTATCCTTGTACCATTATTTTCATAACCCAATATGCTTAGCTGACCCGAACTGCAGGCTATGTGTGCCGATTAGTTGCATTACACCCCTTGAGTAACGTTTCTTAACGTTGAGTAACTGCCTCAGTAATGACCACAGCTGTTTCATCTGAGGGAAATCCTGAAAACATGACCTGTTGGGGCGCCTAAAGGACTGGAGTTGAGAAACACTGCCCCAGGCCATAGAAGGAACCTGAGGATGCAATTTAAGTGGTGCTGTGGTCTCTGCATATTTCAACAGGCTAGCAGTATGGACTTAAGCAACGGTAACAGCAGCAAACGCAGACTTTCATTAACTTTTTTGCGCCTCGTTAACTTCAGCTCTCTCAGGTGTAGACCCTTGTCCCTTTTATAATACACAATTCCAGTGGGTCAGACCCAAAAAATCTCACCAAGAAAAAACTGAGAACATAATTAACACTAACCCCCCCGACTGGGGCAGCATAGAACTCTACCTGCCTACATGCTTCACTCAGCCTAGCCTTAGGCCTCTTTCACACGGGGCGGATCTGTGAAGATCCGCCCCGTGAAGCTCCGCTTGCTCAGCGGGGATCGCTCCGTTGATCCCCGCTGAGCCGACGGATGACTGGGCGGTCCCCGCACATTGTGCAGGGACCGCCCTGTCAGAGCGCCGCTCTCCCCTATGGGGAATCGGATGACGACGGACCGTAGAGTCCGTTGTCATCCGATCCGCTCCGCAGACGGAAGGAAAAATAGGATTTTCCTCCGTCACACTTTTTCGGAGCAGAGCGGATGTCAGCGGACATGTCACCGCTGACATCCATGCTTCCATAGGGGTGCATGGAGGATCCGTTTCAGATCCGCCTAAAAAAACTGACAGGCGGACCTGAACGGACCTCCGTGTGAAAGAGCCCTTAGAGAGAGTGGAGAATAAAGAGAAAAACTGAAGCTGGGCACAGCGCTGGATCAATACAAGACTTAGTCACTTAGGTAGGTATAAAGGGGGGTGAGGGGGAGAGAAAGGGACTGAAAGTTTTTTTAACCCTAAACAATACTTAACCCACAACAGTAAAATCAGTCTGTATATACAGTAAAGCATGTTTGTTATACTCATTGTGGAACCTAAGGGGTTAATCCTCTGCATTGTGTAAGAAGGCTGTTTAAACCTGTCTTTTCTGATCTTCCCCTTCTTTTACTGTCTCCAATCCATCTGCTAGTACAGAGCCTTGGGGACAGTCTGCACATGCTCTGTTTAGTGTGCATTGCTAGAGAGTTTTTTTTGGGGGGGGTGCATGTGATCAGCACAGGGCCAATCAACACTGTTCAGACAGAGGGTCAGGGGTCATGCAGCCTCACAGGACAGTCAGAGGATAATGAAAACCCCTCCCAAAAGCTTTAACCAGTGGTTGGCCAGACACTGATAGAGGTCACAAGTATACTGCTGATGAAAAAAGGTATTTAGCAGACTATATTTAGTAAAAATAATTGCATTTGCATGCTCTGTGTACTGTGGGAGACCGGATATAGTGAATGCAGGGTCCTGGGTTTAGTAACACTTTAATACAAGGTATGCATTGAAAGTATAACTCAAGGCAAATTTTTTTTTTTTTTAGTTTTGGATAGAGTGGGGAAGGATTAGAACACCTGTCAGTTTTTATTGCCCATTAGGGAGATTCACCCTCTCTATTTGTCCTGTTTACCATTATCATTAAACATGAAAGTAAAAGAAAATCACAAATTTTGGGTTGTGCCCAGAAAAGAAATAGAGGGGAAATCTTCCAATGGGGACACTAGTTCTGGTGACCTGGGGGTCCCCTAGGAATTCTCTTAATTTGCAGGGATTTCCTCTCACTTCCTGTTTGGCTTTGGGATAGGAAGTGAAAGGAAATCTCTGCAATGGGACACAGGTGGTTATAACCCTCCCTTGCTCTATCCAAAAGGAAAAAACATTTTGCCTATAGTTCTACTTTAGGGTTAAAAACCTTATGACTTTAGAACCACTTTAAGTTAGTGTGCTGACAGATTTTACAAGAACTTATGGTAAGGAAGAGCTGTATATAGCCTACAAAACATTCCAGCAACCGCCTATGGTAGGCTTTTGTTTGTTTTAGTCATTCTCTGTTACAGATTGTTCTTGGCACTTACCATACCCACTGCTAATCACACTTTGTGGTTTTCAGTGATAGCTCATGCTTTTTTTTATTGGGGGAAATAATAATATAAATTGGATTACAAAAAGAAAAAAAATCCTATGCACGTATGGTGTCCGAATGGAAGATTATATTACCATGTCTGCATATGACCAATAGGTGGCACAAGAACTCCTTGCACATCTTAACTCTAAACTGAACTGATTAATGAGTGTATTATATTAACTTTGGATCAATGTTCTTTTTAAACTACTGCTGAAAAAAGTGACATACAGTATATAAATGTACCGTATACTTTTTTACATATGTTTAATATATTGATATTTAGCTTCTGGGTTTTGTAACTTGTTTTGGAAATGTTTAGCAATGGAATACAAAACTGTGAGCTAACAATAGATTTTTACCAAGAAATCTTCTGTAACGTATTAATTATCTCAGACACTGAACAGACAGAATGCTTGTAATGAAAATTACAATATTATGCTATGCAGTTCCTAGCAATGTTTTTGGTGGATGCATACACATTTCAATCTTTTTAAAGCTGGATTCCAGGTATGCAATTCCTAGCATAGTTATAATAGTTCGTATTGGACCACTGTAGGTATGTATATCTGTGCCATATCTGTGGGATCCCTGTTGGATCCCTGTGGAAGCAGAGAATCACTGTAGTATCGGTGATGTCTCCCAAATCCTGTGCCGAGCGGCTGCCATGTTGCCTAGTGAACACCTGCATGGGCACCATTCACAGAACACCTTGTTTTTTTCTAAAAAAATACAAGGTTTTCTCTAATTGGACAAGGTAGAGTGCCAGGGAGATGATGTCATGATCTTCACCTAGTTCAAACAGAAAACACCTTGCACTCAATGAGAAAAATGCAAGACGTTCTGTGAATAACACCTGCATACCTCCCACGTGTCCCGGATTGCCCGGGACAGTCCCGCATTTTGCAGGTCTGTCCAAGGCACATTCATTCCAGGACAATACAGTGTCCCAGAATGAAACTGACACAGCCACCCCCCCCGCCAATCTGATTCGCCCAAAAAAGGCCGCCACATCACCACTTTACTCACTGACAGTACTTTTCCTGGCCGGGAATGCCTGGAGGAGCACAATCCCGCCTCCTGCTTGTGATTGGAGAAATCATAAATCCCGCCTTTTGTGTCCAATCACTGTGCTGTGATTCGTTACAGCACAAGCTGATTTTTGGGAAGGGGGGGTGTCCCTGAATGGTAGTTTGGAAATATGGTCACCCTACTCCCAACCATCCCAGATTTTGCGGGACTGTCTTGGAATTTCAAATAAATCCCTGTGTCCTGCAGGTCAGGACTTGAATTTTGGAGCCAGTGCTGGAACAAATTCTGGCACTGGGCTTCACTCAGTGGTGTACTCAATGGGTGCAATGTGTGCTCTCACATACCATATCCAGTGAGGATTTTTTGATAGCTGGTCCTGTCTCCTGTTTCTCACCCCCACAATCATCTCCCTGCTGCAGTCATTGGTAGCTAGGACCACTGGTGTCCCAGCAACCAATGGCGGCCTTTGAAGCTGTGCAAAGTAATCTTATGGTGGGGGACTCTATTTGCTAGCATGCAGCTGTACAGTGGAGGACATAGCAGCAGGGTTTGTGCACCAGTCACCTCTGTGCACTCTATTCTGTAGACATGATCCCACACAACTGCTCACTTTTTAATTTTCATGTGCTGTTGCAGTAATATAGGCAGTGCTTTCCCTTCTGTTACAGCATGATGACAGGTCATGGCAACTCACATTCACTCACAGTAGTCTGTTCTTGTGGCTTCAAGTGGTAGCTTCAAGTGGTATCAGCATAAGTCAATTCTGAGAAGTTTTCCCGACACATGAGATAAAATTGTGAGGGGGAAGGAGCTCAGCACATAGCTTGTGTAACGCTGAGCGCTCCGGGTGTCCCATCCTTCCCGGAGCGCTCGTGGCGTCAGTCCCCCTGCAGCGCTCCGGTCAGCCCCCCTGGCCGTGGGCGCTGCTCTGTTACCGTCGGGGATGCGATCCACGCGGCGGCACATCTCCGTCCACGGATCGCATCCCATCCTACTCACCATCCCCCTCCTGCTCCTTCCCGGCGCGCGCGGCCACGCTGCGCTCTAGGGCGCGCGCGCGCCGGCCTTCTGAGATTTAAAGGGCCAGCGCACCATTGATTGGTGCCTGGCCCAATTACTGTGTGCACACCCAAATCTGATATAAACCCACTTCCCCTTCCTGTCCTTGCCGGATCTTGTTGTCTTAGTACCCTGTGGAAGCGTTTTGTGAGTTGCCTTGCCTGTGTATCTGACCTGCTGCCATTGTCTCAGACTACGAACCATTGCCGCCTGCCCTGACCCTCTGCTACGTCTGACCTTGCCTCTGCCTAGTCCTTTTGTACCGCGACTATCTCAGCCGCCAGAGAGGTGGAGTTGCTACTGGAGGACACGACCTGGTTGCTACCGCCGCAGCAAGTCCATCCCGCTTTGCGGCGGGCTCTGGTGAAAACCGGTAGCTGCTTAGAACCAGTCCCCCAGTACGACCCATGCCATCCCCTCTCTGGTACAGAGGATCCACCTCCTGTATCCCCACTAGCCGCCAGTCCGGCCCGTGACAGTAGATCCGGCCATGGATCCCGCTGACGTGCCGCTGCCTAGTCTCGCTGATCTCACTACCGTGGTTGCCCAGCAGTCACAATTGATTGCCCAACAAGGACAGCAGCTGTCGCAGTTGACCGCCATGATCCAGCAGCGTCTGCCGCCACAAGCTCCAGCATCTTCCCCTCTCCGAGCTGCCGCTACTACCTCGAAGATCCGCTTGTCTCTTCCGGAGAAATTTGACGGGGATCCTAGGATGTGCCAGGGATTCTTGTCCCAATGTTCCCTGCATTTTGAGATGATGTCAGACCAGTTTTCCACAGAACGATCTAAGGTGGCATTCGTGGTCTGTCTGTTGTCTGGGAAGGCCTTGGCCTGGGCCACGCCACTCTGGGACCGCAATGACCCTGCTACAGCCACCGTTCAGTCCTTCCTTGCTGAGGTTCGTAGCGTTTTTGAGGAACCAGCCCGAGCCTCATCCGCTGAAACCGCCCTGCTTAACCTTGTCCAAGGAAACTCCTCTGTGGGCGAATATGCCATACAGTTCCGCACACTGGCCTCAGAGCTAGCCTGGAATAATGAGGCTCTCTGCGCGACCTTCAAGAATGGTTTATCCAGCCTCCTCCCTGACGGAACTCATCCACTTAGCTACCTGCATTGACATACGCTACGTTGAAAGACGCCAAGAGCTTCGCCAGGAGAAAGATCTTGTTCGAACCAGGCGTTATCCGCGCCTGGCTCCTCTCTTCCTGAATCCAACGCATCCTGATACTATGCCTTCCGTCGAGGAGGCCATGCAGGTGGACCGATCTCGCCTGACCCTACAAGAGAGGACTCGCCGTAGGAATGAGAACTTATGCCTTTATTGTGCGAGCTCTGAACATTTCCTAAAGGACTGCCCTATTCGTCCTCTACGTCAGGGAAACGCCAGCACCTAGTGAACGTGGGAGAGGCGTTACTAGGTGTGAATTCTTCCTCTCCACGTCTGACTATTCCTGTGCGGATTTCCCCTTCTGCTGGCTCCCCCTTCTCTGCGGTGGCCTTCCTGGACTCTGGTTCTGCAGGAAACTTTATTGAAGCCTCTTTCATCAACAGGTTCAACGTTCCTGTTATCCGTCTCATCAAACCCTTCTTCATTTCCTCTGTAAATGGAGAGAATCTGGATTGTACCGTGCGTTACCGCACCGAACCCCTGCTCATGTCCGTTGGTGTTCTTCACCAAGAAAAAATTGAATTCTTTGTTTTGCCGAACTGTACTTCTGACATCCTTCTTGGCCTACCCTGGCTCCAGCGTCATTCTCCTACCCTCGACTGGACCACTGGGGACATCAAATCCTGGGGCTACTCCTGCCACAAGCATTGTCTTAAGTCTGTACCCACCAGTCAAGTTCCCATCGCTACTCCTTTGCCCGGCCTTCCCAAGGCCTATCAGGACTTTTCTGATGTCTTTTGCAAAAAACAGGCGGAGGTCTTACCACCACATAGACCCTACGACTGCCCCATTGACTTGCTCCCAGGTACTACACCACCCCGTGGCAGAATTTACCCTCTCTCCTCTCCTGAAACCAAGGCCATGACTGATTACATACAGGAGAACCTCAAGAGAGGTTTTATTAGGAAATCATCTTCTTCAGCCGGAGCGGGGTTCTTCTTCGTTGCCAAGAAGGATGGATCACTACGCCCTTGCATAGACTATCGTGGTCTCAATAAAATCACTATTAAAAACCGCTACCCTCTGCCCCTCATCTCGGAGCTCTTTGACCGTCTGCGCGGAGCAAAAGTTTTTTTGAAATTGGACCTCAGGGGCGCTTATAACCTCATCAGAATCCGTGAAGGAGATGAATGGAAAACCGCATTTAACACCAGAGATGGTCACTTTGAATATCTCGTCATGCCATTTGGACTTTGCAACGCTCCTGCAGTCTTTCAGGATTTTGTCAATGAAATCTTTCGGGACGTACTGTATACCTGTGTGGTTGTCTATCTTGACGACATCCTAATCTTCTCTACCAACCTTGAGGAACATCGGCTCCATGTCCGTCAAGTGCTCCAGCGCCTCCGCGTAAATCATCTTTACGCTAAATTTGAAAAATGCCTTTTTGAGCGCAGCAGCCTTCCTTTCCTAGGTTATCTGGTCTCAGGACAAGGCCTTCAAATGGACCCTGACAAGCTCTCCGCAGTCTTGGATTGGCCACGCCCCTCTGGACTCCGTGCTATCCAACGCTTCCTTGGATTCGCCAACTACTATCGTCAGTTCATACCCCACTTCTCCACCATCGTTGCTCCTATAGGGGCACTGACTAAGAAAAACGCGAATCCAAGGTCCTGGCCGCCTCAAGCGGAAGAAGCCTTTACTCGCCTTAAGACCGCCTTCTCCTCTGCACCTGTCCTGTCTCGACCAGACCCCATAAAGCCGTTCTTCCTTGAAGTTGACGCCTCCTCGGTAGGAGCCGGAGCTGTTCTTCTTCAAAAAAACGCTAAAGGAGGAAACGTCACGTGTGGTTTTTTCTCTAAAACCTTCTCCCCTCCTGAAAAAAACTATTCCATAGGTGACCGTGAACTGTTGGCCATCAAGCTGGCATTAGAAGAGTGGAGACATCTCCTGGAAGGATCCCTTCACCCTATCTCCAGCTACACTGACCATAAAAATTTGTCCTACCTTCAGTCCGCTCAGCGCTTAAATCCTCGCCAGGCCAGGTGGTCATTGTTCTTTGCCCGGTTCAATTTCCAGATCCATTTTCGTCCCGCAGACAAGAATGTCAGGGCTGATGCCTTGTCCCGTTCCTCCGATGCCTCTGAAACCGGGACTCCCCCTCAACACATCGTACCCCCTGAGTGTCTGATTTCCTCTGCTCCTGCTTCTCTGGTGCCAGTTCCTCCAGGAAAAACTTTCGTTCCTCCATGCCTTCATCTCCAGATACTCAGGTGGGGCCATTCCTCCCATCTAGCCGGTCACGCTGGGATCAAAAAATCCATACAATTGATGGCCAGACACTATTGGTGGCCTACCCAGGAAAAAGATATGACTGACTTTGTACGGTCCTGCACTATCTGTGCACGTGACAAGACTCCACGCCAGAAGCCCGCAGGTCTTCTCCTTCCTCTACCTGTGCCTGAACAACCATGGTCCCACATTGCCATGGATTTCATCACGGACCTTCCTTTGTCTCATAGTAACACTGTCATCTGGGTGGTCGTTGACCGCTTTTCGAAAATGGCTAATTTTGTCCCGCTTCCTGGTCTGCCTACTGCACCTCAGTTGGCGAAGCATTTTATTCTTCAAATTTTCCGTCTCCATGGGCTACCCTCACATATCGTCTCTGATAGAGGCGTTCAATTCATCTCAAAATTTTGGAGAGCTCTCTGTACTCAACTAAAGATTAAGTTGAATTTTTCTTCCGCTTATCACCCGCAATCCAATGGACAGGTGGAGAGAGTTAACCAGGTCCTTGGTGACTACTTACGACATTTTGTCTCCGCCCGTCAAGAATAGATGATTGGGTCGACCTATTGCCCTGGGCAGAATTCTCATACAATTTCAAGAACTCTGAATCGTCCTCCAAATCACCTTTCTTTGTGGTCTACGGCCGTCACCCATTGCCCCCCCTCCCCATCCCCACTTCTTCTGGAGTTCCTGCCATGGATGAATTAACTCAAGACTTCACCTCTATCTGGAAAGAGACTCAAAAGTCGCTATCACTGGCCTCTGCCCGCATGAAGAGACATGCAGATAAAAAAAGAAGAATTCCTCCTGTCTATGTCCCTGGTGACAAAGTGTGGCTCTCCTCCAAATATGTTCGGTTTCGGGTACCTAGCTACAAGCTGGGCCCTCGTTACCTCGGACCTTTTAAAATCAAAAACCAAATCAATTCTGTCTCTTACAAACTCCATCTTCCTCCTTCTCTTCGTATCCCCAATTCTTTTCATGTGTCTCTTCTCAAACCCCTCATTCTTAACCGATTTTCCCCCAAGGTCACTGCTCCTGCTCCTGTCTCTGGTTCTTCCGATGTCTTCTCGGTGAAAGAAATCCTCGCCTCCAAGGTCATCCGAGGTAAAATATTTTTTTTAATTGATTGGGAGAACTGTGGTCCTGAAGAGAGATCCTGGGAGCCTGAGACCAACATTTTAGACAAGGAGCTCATCCGTAGATTCTTGGGTTCCAAGAAAAGGGGGAGACCTAAGGGGGGGGCGTACTGTAACGCCGAGCGCTCCGGGTGTCCCATCCTTCCCAGAGCGCTCACGGCGTCGGTCCCCCTGCAGCGCTCCGGTCAGCCCCCCTGGCCGTGGGCGCTGCTCTGTTACCGGCGGGGATGCGATCCACGCGGCGGCACATCTCCGTCCACGGATCGCATCCCATCCTACTCACCATCCCCCTCCTGCTCCTTCCCGGCGCACGCGGCCACGCTGCGCTCTAGGGCGCGCGCGCGCCGGCCTTCTGAGATTTAAAGGGCCAGCGCACCATTGATTAGTGCCTGGCCCAATTACTGTGTGCACACCCAAATCTGATATAAACCCACTTCCCCTTCCTGTCCTTGCCGGATCTTGTTGTCTTAGTACCCTGTGGAAGCGTTTTGTGAGTTGCCTTGCCTGTGTATCTGACCTGCTGCCATTGTCTCAGACTACGAACCATTGCCGCCTGCCCTGACCCTCTGCTACGTCTGACCTTGCCTCTGCCTAGTCCTTTTGTACCGCGCCTATCTCAGCCGCCAGAGAGGTGGAGTCGCTACTGGAGGACACGACCTGGTTGCTACCGCCGCAGCAAGTCCATCCCGCTTTGCGGCGGGCTCTGGTGAAAACCGGTAGCTGCTTAGAACCGGTCCCCCAGTACGACCCGTGCCATCCCCTCTCTGGTACAGAGGATCCACCTGCTGTATCCCCACTAGCCGCCAGTCCGGCCCGTGACAGCTTGTCTATTCAGAACACAACTCTGCATCATTCCTTCGGCCATGTGCAGTGTGTGGAGGGGGGTGTGTCCCTTTCCTCTCAAACAGTTTACAAGAGTTGCAACTGCAGCTCTCCACCCCCTCCCCTCTGCTCCTGACAGAGTAAGAAGGATTTTATCACTATTCTGCACTTTTTAAGGGATGTACAGTAGAGAAAAGCAGACTGCAAATAAACAAGTGAAACTTATGTAGGAGGATTTGTTTAAGCGCTGTGTATCCTCTGAGGCTATTCAATTCACTGGGTATATGAGAGGGATTACAACAGTGGTAGCTGGTGCTCAATATTTTGGGGGGGGCGGAAAACCAACACCAACTCCCCTTTCGGGAGACGGACGGGAATGTGGCGATCCCCCCCCACGGGAGATGAACGGTAATGCGGCAATCCCCCTCCACCCCGCTTGAGACAGACGGGAATGTGGCTATCCCCCCCCCCACAGGAGTCAAACAGGAATGCGGTGGTGATCAGAGGCCTTCTTACCTTAAGAAGGAGGCAGACCAGGCAGACATGGATCCGGGCTACAGCTCCTCGCTCCAGGGGCCATTGCTTATCCTCCAGGCCGAACAGGAAGTGGGTCCTGACTGAGACCCGATTGGCCTACATTCTGATAAAGGCATATGTAATTAAAAAACTTATATATAAAGAAATGATTATTGGTGCTGACAGATTTAGATCCACCTATGGGGTATAGATCGACTTCAGTACAACCAGCCTGTCGGGGTACAAACACTGCTAGTGGCTATAGATGCCAGCAGTGATCATTGTATTTTGAGTACAAGGAATGCAGCATATATGTGTGGTGTATACTCCCAGTAGGCTCAGATTCTACAAAGCCATGCCCCATATTTCAGTTTAATTTACAAATCCCTCTATTTGCCATGATTCACTATGTTTTCAAAATGTCCTTTACCTCCTGAGAGGTATGTATACGTTATACTGTACATTGCATTCTTGTCCCCAAAGTGTTTGTTATCTCAACTGTTATTGTTTGCTAAGTTACTGCAACAGTTACTGGTTGCCAGAGGCGTAGCTTGAAGCTTGTGGGCCCCGGTGCAAAAGTTGACCTGGCCCCCCCCACTACCACCCACCACTTCCACCGTGTGTGCAGATACACTCACCGCACGCCAAGATACTCAAAGTGGCTTAAGAGTTTAGAGTTCCCAGAGTTCATCCTTACATCAGAGGACAGGGATCACCCCTGGAGAATCAGAGGACAGGGATTACCGCTGGAGAATCAGAGGACAGGGATCACTGCTGGAGAATCAGAGGACAGGGATCACCGCTGGAGAATCAGAGGACAGGGATCACTGCTGGAGAATCAGAGGACAGGGATCACTGCTGGAGAATCAGAGGACAGGGACCCCTGGCAGGTCATTTGACAGAGCTCCTTTCCCATTCCAGCACTGTAACCAGCTCCCCACCCACCCACAATACACAGGGCTGAAATCACATTCCTTTACACGCAGTCTATCAGCCTTCACAGGGTGTATCTGGCTTTTATGTTGCCGTTCTGACCTGTAAAAACCCCTGGTCAGAACGGCAGTGTAGTTGCAGTAGGCAGATACTGACTGGCTGTGTTGTAAAGGAATGTGAATAGCATCTAAGGCAGGGGGGGGTGGTCAGGGGGCTTTGGGGGGGTAAAACTTAGATCTGGGGAGGCAAAGCCATGTGACATGAAATATGGAGCTCGCAGACCCTCAGGGGCCCCTCAGAAAGTGTTAAGGGACTTGTTTTAGCAATTTCTGAAGGTTTCTCTGTCAGTGTTGGCAGGTGTTGGGGGAAGGTCACCTCCCGGAGGTGCGAGTCTTTTCCCCAGTTGTCAGGGAAGTGGGGTAAGCGGACATCCCCGGGTGCGGGGGTACAGAGAATCCCAGCTAGTGACTAGAAGACACTGAGTGGTGTCTTACCTCACCAGTGACATCGGTTCCATCGTGGCTACAATACGCACTCTCCTCCTCTTAACTCGCTGAGCTCGGTTACCATTCCATGTTGCTAACACACAGCATAGAGTTTCCCATGCTGGGCTGTTCTCACCCCGTGCACCTCTCCATTCAGTAAATGACTCACAGCTTCTCCTCAGCCAATGAGAACAGAGGGGTGTGGACTGTGGAAGGCAAAGTGGAAGCCCAGTACTGCATAGACATGTGCATTCGTTTTCGTTCCGAATGCATTTTCGTCCGAATTTCGGGGATTTCCATGTTAGTTTTAACAAACGATAACGAATGTGCAGAGTCTGCAATCCAAAGGATCAGACATAAAAAATGCTTTATTTTCGTTTCGTTGTGACAACAGTTCGATATAGATAGAAGATTCGACGGTGAAAATAGCAATCTGTGTCTATCGAATCTGCGGTTGAATGTGCCTAACCTAACTCTATTAGTCCGAGATTATTCGACATAGAGAGAAAAGATTTGACATTATAGAGACATGAACATTCAACGAAGCAGCTAAAAACATACGATCGCCACGAGCGGACATTTATGGTCAAATGCTCGGCCCATAGGCTATAGAAGAATTTGAATTTGGTTGACTAGTAATATTAATTAATAAATATAATTATTACTAGTCATACAACATTAGAATTCTACTTTAGCTTGTGGACGGAGCATTCGACCAGAAATGTATGATTGTGGCGTCGTACAGTTTAGCTGCTTCGTCGAATCTTCTTAGAACATTCGACAGATGCCATAAGCCTTCAATGACAGATTCGACCTTAATCAATTCGGATTTTCGGACGAATGCATTTTTTAACAAAACAAAATAAATAAAAACGAATTTCGGAAGTAAATAAATAATCGTATTTTTCGGACGAAAACTAAATTTCAAAACAAAATATTTCAGTGTGCACATGTCTAGTAATGGAGCATGGCTGTGGGGCCCTAGGGCAGATCGAAGCTGGACTTTGTGGAGATATGATAATATGACAGGGAGGCTGCAGGGGCCCCCTGGAGCTAGGGTTGCGATTGTGACCCCTGCAACACATTATGCTATGCCCATGCTGGTTGCTAAGCTAATGTAAGCTCTTTTTTTTAATAATTGTGCTGAGGTTTATATGTCTATGAGCCTCTTGCTTGTGACACAGCAATCAAAACATATTTTAAGTACAAGGAAGCCCGGGTTATGTTTAACCATATCCCTTAAGCCCCTCCCACTGTTATCAGTGTGGTCACACCCACTTTTTGCTGCTGCGCCCTATGCGTGCTGCAGATCACTCACTCGGTGGAATATCCTACATTGTCAAGTTCAAATTTGGGACAAATGCACATGTGTTGAGAGAGCAATTTCCTGTCTTAGCTATGCAGTAGGGTAGCCATTTAGCATAGGATCCAGAAGGTAGTCACGATCACTTTAGTAGTGGTGCTATTGCAGTGATTTGCAGCTTTCACAGGAATATCTCACCTTCTTTGTGCTGGGGTCATGCCTTTTTTTTTTTGGCCCTGTGTCCATCTAGGTGATATGCTTTAACCTTCTATGGGCTGTCACACTTCCTCACTAGTTTAATTATTAATGTGTTACTGCCCAATCATAAACAAGTGGAGTTATCCATGATATAAGCTGATAAGTGGGAGAATGCTTTGGCATTAACAATGACCTCCTTTTATATGCTTGAATAATATAATTAAAATGTAAAATTATGGACATACACTAGGGCATCTTTAGCATTAGGTGTTCTTCCTCCTCTGTATGGCGTAATAGAATCAATTTGATATCCATGTATTTTTAACAAATGAGCATTTGTTTTAAAAGTGTTATCTTTGATGGTACCTTTAGAGTCTGCATTCTTTTTACCTTTGTATATTTTCTGGTAGTTACGGATGTGGTACTAGGTTGGCCTTTTGCCTACGTATACATGGATATACCAATCACATTTCCATTTCACTATAACTTATAGTATCTCCTTCGAGCAGCCTATTCTGGTACAAGCCACTTTCTATGTCCATGCTGCTACATAGTGACATCACTGCTGTGCATAACGCCCTTGGTTATGTGCTGCTACCTAGATAAAATGCTCCATGCAGGCACTGTTGGGCAAGATATCAATCCTCCTGGCTGTGCATGCACTGTAATAGCACCCTGCACATCCCTAGGTATGCAACTATTCTTCAATATACTCCATGTGCCTAATCAGCAATATAATTACACTTCTTGTTCTTATTGAGATTATTGTAGCTAGTTGTGTAGTATGAATGTGGTACAATTTTTGGTTGCTTTCTTTGCTTACTAAATTTCATTTTGTGATCCTTTTTATCCAGTTAGCCCAAGCATGAGCCCAAACAACTATGGCAGTGATCGAGAGTTAACATTTTAGCTCTTATGCTGCAATAAATGCTTCCTCTATTCTTTGTATATTGTGCTATCAGTTAGAATGCCCAATGCAGAGTAGCTGTTGGATCCAGACAAAATGGGGGAGATGTACCAAAACTGGAGCACTCAGAATCTGGTGCAGCTGTGTAGGGTAGCCAATCAGCTTCTAACTTCAGATTGTTCAATTAAGCTTTGACAATAAAACCGGGCAGCTGATTGGTTTCAATGCAGAGCTGCACCAGATATTGCACGCTCCAATTTAGTAAATCTTCCCCAATATTTTTGGGATCCTAGACTGCATATTAGAAAGAGCATATTACCCACTGTATAGTGTAAAAGACCAATGTGCTAATGTGTTACATTTAATTATTTCAATAGCTCCTTATTTTACAATAAAATTCTTCAGTTGGAATAGCGTTCTTTTTTAAACAGAGCTTACTTTTTAATGTATACACATTTGCTACATACACACGTGTCTTTAATTGCAAACTTTTACCACCAGACATGTTTTGACAGCAGATAAAGCACACTCAAGGAACCTTAATTACACGCTGAACTCAAGCAATTTAAATCAGAAATTATAGAAGATAAGTGGCTACATTAAACTTTGATGTCTAAAGCAAATAGTATTTTTACTTAAGTCCCTTTGGTGGAACATGATGTTACTATTAAACAAGCATGAAAGGTTTGGGACATGATCCCTCAAGGCAAAGTTATTAAAATCACTCCCTAAAGTGTTTTAAAGGTGTAAACTAAGACAAGAATAAAGGAATTGATCATTGGAAAAACTAAAACTGATTAAAGCAGTTAAACACCTTCAACGGTTCACTAACATGTGTATGGTAGAGTTTCAGCTGTCTGTAATAAAAACAATTGGAAAAGGCCACATATTAAACCAATGTGTTCAAAGATATTTTGATCTATATCATTAGGTTAAAGCAAATTCATGGGTTAGATCAGGGGCCTTCACTCTTTTTAAACAAAGGGGCAGTTTACAGTCCTTCACACTTTAGGGGAGCTGGACTGCAGCCAGTGGGAGTGGAAAATGACTCAGCGTCAGTTAGAGTAAACAATCCCCCATCATTGGTTTCAATGGAAGGAATAGTGCCCTATCATTTATATTAGTGGGTGGAGTAGTGCCCCATTGTTATATCAGTGGAAGGAATAGTGTCTCATTGGCATTAATTGGAGGAATAGTGCCTGATTGTCAAATAAGTGGGAGGAATAGTGCCCTATTATTGGTGCCAGTGGGAGCAAGAGTGCCCCATCATTGGTATCAGTGGGGGGAAGAGTGCCCCATTGTTGGTGTATTTGGGGGGAAGAGTGCCCCATTGTGTCAGTTGGAATTATTGCCCTTTGTTGGTGTCAGTGAGAGGAATAGTGCCTCATAACAAGTGGGAGAAATAGTGCCCTAAGGTCTGGATAAAGCAAGGAGCTGCATCTGGCCCTCAGGCCACAGTTTGGTGACCACTTGATTAGATGAGGCTAGAAGAGCAATTAGATTAATGACTATGGGGTGTATTTATAAATACATTTTAGAACTATTCATCCTATGAAACTGCATGTACAAAAATAGATGTTGAATGCTATCCTTCATACAGGGTAGAGTAAACCAAAAAAACAGGTTGAATGGTATTCTTCATACAGGGTAGAGTAAATCAGAAAACCAGGTTGAATGGTATTCTTCATACAGGGTAGAGTAAATCAGAAAACCAGGTTGAATGGCATTCTTCATACAGGGTAGAGTAAATCAGAAAACCAGGTTGAATAGTATTCTTCATACAGGGTAGAGTAAATCAGAAAACGAGGTTGAATGGTATTCTTCATACAGGGTAGAGTAAATCAGAAAACCAGGTTGAATGGTATTCTTCATACAGGGTAGAGTAAATCAGAAAACCAGGTAACCAGGTTGAATGGTATTCTTCATACAGGGTAGAGTAAATCAGAAAACCAGTTTGAATGGTATTCTTCATACAGGGTAGAGTAAATCAGAAAACCAGGTTGAATGGTATTCTTCATACAGGGTAGAGTAAATCAGAAAAATATCATATTTTGGATGACCATTGGAAATAAATAAAAAATACCATATTTTGGATGACCATTGGAAATAAATACTTATTTACTATAATCATCAGTTCCATCTAAAGTGGTATTTTTCTTGATTCAAGCTATTCTGTATGCTGATTAAAATTAAACCTAGAAATAAAATAACTTTTGTTTTGCCTCCATTTGCACAAAATTAATTTACATGCAGTTTCACAGGATGAAAAGCTCTGATAATTATGATAAATATACCACTATGACTGTTTGTGCTTCTTGTAGCATTTAGAACAGTCTAAACCAAAGCTTTTTGACTATGGCTTTTTCATCTGTGTATAATTGAAGCCCACAAATTAGGCTGAACAGCAGTGACAAATAACACAGTTATCTATCAAAGGTTAGGTTAGAACCAGATATAAGTAAAATGTATAACATATCCATTAAAAATAAGGTGGATCTGGTAAATTAGATCTTTTTCAGACAAATCATTTTATTTCTTTGTCAGATCTCTTTAATATGCATGTGCCTATTTGCACACTCCAAGATGAACATTACAACCCATTTAGTCTCCTTTTATCCAACATCAGCATCCTAAGGAAGGCTGTTTATTACATAGACAAAGCAGTGTTGAAATCATCTCTGGCAGAAAGATCTCAAATTATTATCATGAGTTGACAGTTCCTAAGTTCTCACTGCTGCTGTGGCTGTTTTTATATCCACAACCATTGTTTTTAAATAATTTGACAGACTGAGCCCTCGATCACATTGCTATAGAGTGACGTGCAATTGTTAGCAATGGCACTGTTCAAATTGGTGCGACGCCGGCTTTGCGGTGCCGCATCAATTTGAAAAAGTAACTCCTGCACTACTTTTGGCGATTTCGGGTGCCACTTGCATGTCGCACAGATATCTTCAGTCGCACCCGAAATCGCACTGACGCGCGGCTTTGAAATCGTGTTATTTCAGATGAAGTCACACAATTTCAAAGTCGCATTCAATGTGAACGAGGGCTCAAGGAAAAACATGCTTTCTAGTCCCACAGATCAATAGTAGTAATGTGTAGTGCCCTA
This sequence comes from Rana muscosa, assembly GCA_029206835.1. Lineage (NCBI taxonomy): Eukaryota > Metazoa > Chordata > Amphibia > Anura > Ranidae > Rana > Rana muscosa. The sequence goes on along the minus strand of CM055117.1, from coordinate 630,909,107 downwards.
ATACTGCCATATTCTCTGCAATTAGTTCAAATGTTTTCTTTGCTATGCTATTTTTTTTATTGTACAGCGTATTGTATACTGTACTTTATTGTTATTATTTCTATGTTATTTTACAGTGCCATTCATAGCTGTTTTAGGTAAAAGAACACTCTTGGTTTTGCTTATATATGTTCGTCCCGATCCCAATCCAGCAACGTTCATGAGAGTGGCTGAGACATGTGCGCTGCTGTCAGTCACAGACAGTGAGCCAATGGGGAGAGAGCAGAAGCGAGGCCAAGCCCAGTTCTGTGTGTCTCATAAGCACACACAGCGGGGCTCAGGAGCGAGCACACACAGGTTCCCCCATAGCAGGCGGCTTGCTAGGGGGGCACTCAGAGAAGAGGAGGATCGCTGGCAGGGGACCCCAGAAAAGGAGGATCGGGGCTGCTCTGTGCTGGTCAAAACCATTGCACAGAGTAGGTAAATATGAGATGTTTGTTATTTTAACCTTTAATATCACTTTAAAGGCCAGTTTATACCATGAAGTGCGTTCCTGTGCGATTCACATGCGATCCCGGTGCAGTGCAATTTTAACCCATTAATTTGAATGGGTGAAAATTGCTCCGGACCGCATCAAAATGAGTGCATACGTCAGCATACCAAGACATTTTTGACTGGCCTACACAGAGTCCTGACCTCAACCCTATAGAACAGCTTTGGGATGAATTAGGGTGGAGACTGCAAGCCAGGCCTTCTCGTCCAACATCAATGCCTGACCTCACAAATGCGCTCCTGGAAGAATGGTCAAACATTCCCATAGACACACTCCTAAACCTTGTGGACAGCCTTCCCAGAAGAGTTGAAACTGTTATAGCTGCAAGGGTGGACCAACTCAATATTGAACCTTACGGACTAAAACTGGGATGCCATTAAAGTTCAAGTGCGTGTAAAGACAGGTGTTACAATACTTTTTACAATATAGTGTATATGTGATAAGCCAAAAGTTTACCAAGTCAAGTGGTAAGGCTGAGCAAGCAAAACACAAGAGACAGAATCTAAACATTATCACAAAGATTGGGAGTGCTGTGTGCAGCCTTTTTGGCCTTTCTAAAGCTGGCCAAACATTGATTAAAATTCAGATGAATTCTCGACAAAAGTTTATTATTTAATTTACTTCTGTTGAAGGGACATGTTGGAAAATAGTCCATCGATCAGCAGCTGCAGCCACTAATCGTATTCTGACAGCATCGGGAGCCACTGCCAGAAAACAATGTTCTGGTAGGGGACATTCCTCCATTTACAGTGGTGGCTGGTGCTCAATAGCAGCCACTGTGCCCATCAAATGCAGCCACTATGCCATCAATTGCATAAACTGTACCCATCAAAAGAAGCCACTGAGCCCATCAAATGCAGCTACTGTGCCCATCAAATGCAGCCACTGTGCCATCAATTGCAGTCACTGTGCCCATCAAATGCAGCCACTGTGCCTATCAAATGCCACCATTGTGCCCATCAAATGTCGCTGCTGTGCCAGCAAATGCTGCTACTTTGCCCATCAAATGCTGCTACTTTGCCCATCAAATGCTGCCACTGTGCCATCAAATGCCGCCACTGTGCCCATCAATTGCAGCCACTGTGCCATCAAATGCTGCCACTGTGCCATCAAATGCTGTCACTGTGCTTATCAAATGCTGCCACTGTGCCCAAAAAATGCTGCCACTGTGCCCATCAATTACAACCACTGTGCCCCATCAAATGCTGCCACTGTGTCCCATCAAATGCTGCCACTGTGCCCATCAAATGCTGCCACTGTGTCCATCAAATGCCGCCACTGTGCCCATCAAAAGTTGCCACTGTGACCCCCCCGCCCCTGCTCGGCATCTAAACTGGCACTTACCCTATCTCGGTGCAGACGGGGCGAGCTGTGTCCTCAATGCGTCTTTTCTGCCCTTCTCCTGTTAGGCGTTTAATAGCAGCGCATGTCCTTTCAGCTAATCAAGTGACGGGTAACAGACCCACGCTTCCTGATTGGCGGAGAGGCAGTTCAGTGTTAGAAAAGCGAATATTCATACGCTTTTCTAACACTCCTGGGTGGACTCCGAGCGCAATGCTTTGCGCTCCGAGTTCAGCTTTTTTGAAGCCCATTAGTCTATGGCTCTAATCAGGTGCTTCAAAAATACACCCCCGCCGCTGTAATTCAGGCCGAATGCCTGAATAGGGGGGTGGCGACGGCAGCCATGGATAGATTCATGCAATGCATGAATTTATCCATTATTCATAGAGGGGGTGGCTGGAGAGAGGGGGCGGCACCCGTGCTCCCTTAATGGACAGGCCGCCCCTGTCCATTTACCTAATTTGTGTGAATGAAGGAATCTGCTGGCTGAATGAAAAAACACATACCATGTATGGCCAGTTCAAGCCTGCTGGCCATGGTTCAAAGGCCATGCAGTGCATTATAGTTGTAAAAAAAGTTTTGCCTTGGCAAATTTAGACACAAATTTGCCAAGACCACAAATTTTTAACTCACGGGATTCATCGCAACCATGGGTGAACCTCATCCCAGATTTTAATAAGTGGGAATAAGTGAGAATGACTACCATCAATTATTTCTTTACATAAATAAAAATAACTACTGACATTTGTGTGTTTGCATTTAACAATTGTAGTATATTTTGTCTTATGTTGATACTTCTGTGTACAATTACTAGCGTGTATTTTTTTTTAACTTTTTTGTTTTTAAATAGACTTGGAATTTAAATTGGTTGTAACATGGGAAAATTAGAGCAGCAGTGTCTGTGGGTTACAATCCCCAGGATCAATGACAAAACAAATTAAAACAGCATTTTCCTGTTCATTAAACAACCTGAAAACAAACAACAAAGGCTAAAATCTTAATTTGAACATGGCACCAACAGATGCTAGCATCCATTTAGGCATATTTAGAAAGGCACTGAAAAGAGGAATCTGATGTGCAAAGTATGATAACTTCCAGAAACCAACTAGGAACTATGTTGCTGTTTGGCTTTGCTACCTAATCCCTGAAATTTATTAGAACCGAAATCCATATGTTAAATGTAAAATGTCATAAAAACAAACTTCATCTGAGTCTTTTCAAATGTAAAAATACTTAGCAGTGGAATCCGGCACATTGCATGCCTCTTCATTGTTAGTTGGATGGAGAAAGGATTCAATTAACGTAACACATACAAAGTAGGAAGGAAATCATTATCTCATTCGCAGGGCCTGGAAAGAACATAGACCAGGGTTTTTTCGTGCCAGTTTACACATGTATCCTGATTCTTACATAAAGAAAAAAAAACATCTGTCCATTTTATGTGCAGTGGGGCAGCTAAAGAGTGTATATTCCATAGGAATATATAGAAAAAGCTTAAAGAAGAACTCTATGAATTGCAGCACTTTTAAATATCTGCTGCTTATGAGGGATTATGTCCAACATGGTGTATGCCACCTCATGGACTTATTTATTTTCTTTACTATACATTTTTACTGAGCACTAGGAGTACAGCTGTCACTATACTTCAGCAGTCTTATGCTCGACCTTTGGGATCTTGGATCCTGCAGCTGCTCTGCCTGGGAGGGAGCGGAGGGAGCGTGGAGGAGGACAGCGCTGACCCGAGGAAGGTAAGTGCCAGGCTGGGGACAAAATGGCTGTATTTGGGGACAAACTGGCTGCATTTGGGGGGAAACTGGCTGCATTTGAGGACAAACTGGCTGTATTTGGAGGGAAACTGGCTGTATTTGGGGACAAACTGGCTACATTTGGGGGGAAACTGGCTGCATTTAGGAACAAACTGGCTGAATTTGGGGACAAACTGGCTGCATTTGGGGACAAACTGGCTGCATTTGGGGGAACTGGCTGCATTTGGGGACAAACTGGCTGCATTTGGGGACAAACTGGCTGCATTTGGGGGGAAGTGGCTGTATTTGGGGACAAGCTGGCTGCATTTGGGGGGAAACTGGCTGCATTTAGGGACAAACTGACTGAATTTGGGGACAAACTGGCTGCATTTGGGGACAAACTGGCTGCATTTGGGGAAACTGGCAGCATTTGGGGACAAACTGGCTGTATTTGGGGACAAACTGGCTGCATTTGGGGACAAACTGGCTGCATTTGGGGACAAACTGGCTGCATTTGAGGGGGCAAACTGGGGGTGTTTGGGCACAGTGACTGCGTTTAATGAACACAGTGGCGGCAATTGATGTGGGTTTTTTTTCAGTTTGTTTGCGCCCCCCCAAAAAATTTTGAGCACCAGCCGCCACTGATAGACACACTCCTAAACCTTGTGGACAGCCTTCCCAGAAGAGTTAAAGCTGTTATAGCTGCAAATGGTGGGCCAACTCATATATTGAACCCTACGGACTATGATTGGGATGCCATTAAAGTTCATGTGCGTGTTAAGGTAGTAAAGGTAGTCCCAATACTTATGTCATTATGCGCATGCATCATTGGATGAGATGCCACTGCACATGCAAGGTGACAGTGTCAATCATTGGAACTTTGAGATATTATGATTGTCAGCAGTTAAACCAACCTTTTCACTGATATCCATGTGTATTTCAGTAATTTCTTCTCATGTGCATGAAGGTACATGTAACGACAGGAGTTAACGTTGTTTAAATATATTGCATTCCCGAACACACAGCAGCAGCTACCAGACACTCCAACCAGCCGAATAAGACCCCATACAAATATTTCTCCCCGCACAAACGAGACAACGCTCTGGGTTGAAGTTCCAAAAAACAGGGAATGAATCTTTATTACAAGCACATGGTAACACACTTCCCTTCAAAACACTTCCCTCCCATCCTTGGGGGAACAGGGCGGGTTAAACTGTCCAATGACAATGGTGATACAGGTCAGGGGTGTTCAAACTTCTCCTTCAGTAAACAGTCTTAGCAGGAGGGGTTGCTGGAGTGATTCCCCGCCCCCCCTTCCTTACAGCAAGACACTTAAACATCCCATAATAGGCAGCCAGACGGTCTACCGGCTCCAATCCACATCACCAGAAACAACAATGAAAATGTCTTTGGAAGCTAGTCTGGATTTAATCTACATTACACAGGCAGCCGGGTGGTTAGAGTTGAACACATCAGCATCTCTCAATTAACCTGTTGAGTTCAGAATCAAACAACCAGTAATTCTCAATGTCCATTATTTTCTGGCTCATACTTTCTAAGAACTTCTGGGTTCCACGGGCCCTCCCGTTACAGTACATAACCCAGAACTGGCCTCTCTTCATTTTTTCTTCTTCCACTAACAGCAATATGGCAATTGTTGCAGCTGCTGTCAAGAAGCATGGCATAACGGAGATGGTACAAGAGTACTGATAGCACAAGACACCAAAACACCACACAGAAAAAACAGGATATTGTTACAAGGATGACTACAACATATGATGTCAAAAATACTGCTTTCCATTGGCCAAAACAAAAACACCCAAAAGCTAAAAAAACATGAAAAATGCTTTGAAAATACGCGTTTATATTTAAAAAAAAAAAAAAGCAAGAAAAAGCTTCAAAATCACCTGAAAATGCTCACACTCAAGCATGAATGGGTGTTGAACATTTTGTTTTAAATTCAGCTTAACCAAAAGTGTTCAGACATTAATACAAATTTGACAGCTGTGTTTAATCTATGATATTTACCTAGTTATTATATAAAATATGGTCAACTTATTAGTTTCCTTCATTGGGTTATGAGTTAAATATTTGCTAGGTAGGATTTGGTATGCACTTAGAAGTGGATTTGTATAATATTTCTATGTGTTTCCTTTGGTCTCCTGCTGAGCTGTGTGACAAATATGTTGCTCTCAGGTTAATGTTGGTGAATAGTGATTGGAAAATGACAAAGCTGACTATCCCAGAAAAACTGGAGTAGAAATAGTAGCTAGTGGCCAAATGCTGCTGGTCTTACTTTCAACGGATCACAGTGTTCTTTCCTATATGGACAAAATGATCATAAAAACACTGGAACAAAAAAAACAGAATAAATATTTATTATGGGGGTCGGCAGCCTTTTCCACATTAAGTATCTATTTACAAGCATTCGACCAATGCCAGTGAACAACAGTGCACTGTAGTTTTCAACTTTTGCACTCGTGGTTGTACTTTTAATGGCAAGTTAAATTCATTAGGTTGTATTCATATTAATATTACTATTCATATATCAATTGTTGCACACACAAAACCTGTTCATATTTACCAATGTAATGGAGTGCCCATTTACTTACCATGCTCAGATGCAGACGAAGGCCCCTCTAACTACATTTCCCACAAATCCCTGGGTTCCTGGACACATTCAAGGAAAATAAATTTCTCTGTTTCCCTCTGTTAGCAGCTTGGGGGGCTATACATGAGGAGGAAGAGGTATCTGGGCAAGTGATCTACAGCGAGGCAAACTGCCTTCCACTATCAGAACAGTCTTGCAGGCAGCCAGTCAGGAGAATATTAATACACAACTTCTAGCTACTGTGGGGAGCACCTCCTCAAATGCTACCAAAGTACTCCAGTTCTAGTGGGATGGTCTTTTCTCCTTGGGCCTTGGATCCCTTCAGCTGTTTGCCTGTGTTACCAGAACTGTTCCCAGAACTACCCTGGACTTTCTGTAAAGGGGTGCTATCTATGAGGATAAACACCTGTTTGTGTCCTAAACTGTTCTACTGAAGTAGTAATTCTCAGCTAGGCTCTCTGTTGTTATAGAGTCTTATAGGGACTATGCTATGCAGCCACGTTACCCTGATTGAGTCAAAGAGACAATGCTGCAAAGAGTCCATGTTTGCAAATCATTCTACGTTTGTGCAGCTTTAATTATTCTGCAGTGTTTGAATTTTTTGGTCATCCTAATTCTCTTTTGTATTATTTATTCCAACTTTACACTTGTTTAGTTATTTGCAAGTTACAGGTTCCCTCTGTCTGATCATTTGGCTGATTACTTATCCTGTCAAACCATAAAAAACTGGACGTATAGTTTCAGTGCGATCCCTGGCCTGCCTTTAATGGCTTAGTTGTACTTTGGTCTTTGTAAGATGTTAATTTCAGCTGCCCACATGATTCTGAATTATCTGTCGTAAGTTTTCTTTGAGATGGACTTAAAGTGGAGTTCCACCCTGAAAAAAAAAATTTCAGTAAAAATCTACAAATAAAAAATAAAAATAAATAAAAAATAAAAACATTTTTACTTACCAGAAATAGCGGTTGCTATGCGGAAGTCCCTAATCTGCCTCTTCATCCTCCGCGGTGGATCTTCTTCCTCGTCCTACACTTGGTTTCTTCTTGTGAATGGGGCACGCTGCCTTCTGGGAACTGTGTGTATCCCAGGAGGCAGCCGCCCATTCACAAAGCGCCGTGCGAGTCACGCTGTAAGGCTTCACTGCCTGTTTCCCTTAGTCAGGATGGAGGCGCCGGGACCTGCCAGGACCGAGCAATCGCCGTCGGGGGCCCGACATCGCGGGCGAGTAGGACAGGTAAGTGTCCTTATTAAAAGTCAGCAGCTACAGTGTTCGTAGCTGCTGACTTAAAAAAAAAATTGCTGGTGGAATCCCGCTTTAAAGCCTGGTACACATGGGCTGAATATCGGGCAGTATTGGCTGGTTCAACAGAAACTGTCCAACATTCGGCCTGTTCTGTATGGCAGCTTGTCCGACAGAACCATGCCGAATGTCTGGCTTCTGTAAAAACAGGAATGCCTTGTTTGTAAAGAGAGAAAATATACAAACAATTGATTATTGGCCACCTTTTGGAAGCAGCAAGGGCGTGTATCTGTCAGGGTCACCTGTGGCCAGGTGACAGATGCACACCGTAGGGGGACAGGAGTGCACCGTGAGGTAGTGAACCCTATGGCTGGCTTCTGTGGATAGGAAACTGGGTGGTTGTGGAAAGCGGGACCAGAGGAGCACAACCGGGATCCCAACGGAAGCGAGAGCCAAGATTCCCCAGGGCGCGGAGTCTAAGACCCAGCTGGTCTTCTCCAGGGCCTCTAGTGGTGAGGATGTTACGCTGCAGGCTGGGACCAGGTCGCGGCCCCTGGAGTTTCCTAGCTCACGCCCCGTAGGATAAGGGGAAGCAGCAGCACACGATAGAGAGAACCGAATAACAAGCCGAAGGTCAGGGGCCACAAGCAGACAAGGATAACGAAGAACGAGCCGAAGGTCAAGGGTCACGAGCAGACAGGGATGGTCGGGGACAAGCCAATAACGTAACAGAGAGACAGACGTAGCACACGGCAGGCAGGAACCCAAACACACAATGCCTAACAAACACGTTGATCAGCAAAGCAGGCTTGCAGTGCACAGGTTAATATAGTGTTCAGTGATAGGGCCTGGGGTGGAGTCAGGCTGGGAGGAGATTATAAAGGAAGCCAGGTGAAGGAGGTCTGGTCTCTAGATGAACACATGAGGAGGAAGGTAAGATGGCAGACAAACACTACTGCATATCCATGACAGTACCCTCCCTCTTATGGGCCCTCCCCCGCCTGGACCCAGGCTTAAAGGGAAATCTCTGATGAAACCTTCTCAACAGATGAGGTGCAGCGACATCAGATGCAGCGATCCAAGACGCCTCCTCAGGACCAAAACCTCTCCAATGCACAAGGTACTGAAGAATGCCTCTGCAGAGCCGAGAATCCAGAACTTGTCTAACCTCGTACTTAAGATTATCCTCAGAGACTGAAAACGAGGTAGGGAGATGACAAGAAGATCTATTGAGGACCAAAGGCTCTCTAGGAATAAACAAGGGCATGAGACGATCAACAGGAATCTGAGGAGGGTCCCCTAGACCCTTAAAGGGGAACTGGTCATCTTGCACAGGACCATCAGACTGGGCAGATGTCAGTGGAACCCTGAAGTCAGGTTGGTTAGAAGGTGACATGTCGCCGGGGTCAAGCTGAATAGCTGAAGGACAAGCAGAATGTCCCGAACAAGAAAAAGTGAGAGGCTCACTGGGCATGGGCTGGACTGGCATAACTAGTACAGAGGCAGAGTGAATAGCTGAGTCAGGTGTAGCGACTACCTGAATCGCATCGCAAGACGTAGCGACTGCAGGACTTGTAGACAAGCTAGCCTGGCTGTGCGTCCAAGGGTGGTTAGGGACAGAGAAATGTAAATGGTTATGCAACCTGGAATGAATGACCGGCTCAGATTCACAGGGGGCAACCTTGGGTAGGCAGGACGAGGAACAGGAGGGACCCCAAGCCAGGATCTGTCCAGTAGTCCAGTCCACATGAGGAGAATGGAGCTGTAACCATGGGAGACCCAAAATTATAGGCGTTGAGGCCTTGGGTAAGATAAGGAAGGATATCCACTCCTGGTGGAGTGTACCCACCGACATCTTAACAGGGAGGGTCTGGAAGCGGATAGGTCCCCCTGGGAGAACAGTACCATCAATCGCCAAGACCACCAATGGCGTGGTGAGGGGCAAAAGAGTTAGTCTCTTGGACGATGCGATTTCCCAGTCCATGAAATTACCAGCGGCTCCGGAATCCAGATATGCTGAGACCGAATGAGAAGAAGCACCAACATGAAGGAACACAGAAAGCAGAAGACGAGAAGGGGAAGGTGATATTTCTGGGTCCAATACTCCACTTTCCAGATGAAGTGGACCCAAACGTTTTTCTGGACAAAGAGAGCAAGTGTCACGAAAATGACCTTTGCCCCCACAGTAGAGACACAGGCCTAGATTTCTGCGCCTAGCACGTTCCTCTGGGGATAGCCTGGTCCTGCCCAGCTGCATGGGTTCCTCAGCTGGCAGGAGATGCTCCACGGGTCGAGGAGAGGGGAGCTCAGGCTGACTAAGGACCAAGGAGTGCTGGCGCCGCTTTTCTAGGGTCCTTTCCTGAAAGCGAATATCGATCTGGTTACACAAGGAGATAACTCCGTCCAGATCAGTGGGGATGGTTCTTCCTGCTAATTCATCCTTCACTCTATCAGAAAGGCCATGCAAAAAGGTTGCGACTAAGGCCTCATTGTTCCAGCTCAACTCAGCCGACAGTATGCGGAAATTAAGGGCGTACTGTCCCACTGAAGCAGACTCTTGGCGGAGACGTAGAAGGGCGCTGGCCGCTGAAGAGACACGAGCCGGTTCTTCAAAGATATTCCGAAAAAGTTTCAAGAAGCCAGACAGGCTAGAAACCACTGGATCATTCAGTTCCCACAGAGGGGCTGCCCAGGCTAAAGCTTCACCGGAGAGGAGGGAAATGATATAGGCTACCTTTGCCCTATCAGACAGAAAGTTTTGAGGCTGAAGCTCAAAATGAATCGTGCATTGGCTAAGGAACCCTCTGCAGGCCTTGGAGTCCCCAGAGAAACGGAACGGAGCTGGCAGTATTAGTGAGTGTGTGGCTGCGACTGGTGCGATAGGTACCACCGCTGGTTGTACTTGAGGTTGCGGATTCGGGGTTCCCAAGGAGGCCTGAAGCTGCTCGAATCGAGAAGCCAGATCCTGGAGGAATCGCATCACCTGAGTCTGATTCGATTCCTGGGTTTCAAGTCTGTGGACTATGCCCTGCAATCGATCATCCGCGGGAAGCGGGATGTCAGCCGGGTTCATGGCTGATCAAACTGTCAGGGTCACCTGTGGCCAGGTGACAGATGCACACCGTAGGGGGACAGGAGTGCACCGCGAGGTAGTGAACCCTATGGCTGGCTTCTGTGGATAGGAAACTGGGTGGTTGTGGAAAGCGGGACCAGAGGAGCACAACCGGGATCCCAACGGAAGCGAGAGCCAAGATTCCCCAGGGCGCGGAGTCTAAGACCCAGCTGGTCTTCTCCAGGGCCTCTAGTGGTGAGGATGTTACGCTGCAGGCTGGGACCAGGTCGCGGCCCCTGGAGTTTCCTAGCTCACGCCCCGTAGGATAAGGGGAAGCAGCAGCACACGATAGAGAGAACCGAATAACAAGCCGAAGGTCAGGGGCCACAAGCAGACAAGGATAACGAAGAACGAGCCGAAGGTCAAGGGTCACGAGCAGACAGGGATGGTCGGGGACAAGCCAATAACGTAACAGAGAGACAGACGTAGCACACGGCAGGCAGGAACCCAAACACACAATGCCTAACAAACACGTTGATCAGCAAAGCAGGCTTGCAGTGCACAGGTTAATATAGTGTTCAGTGATAGGGCCTGGGGTGGAGTCAGGCTGGGAGGAGATTATAAAGGAAGCCAGGTGAAGGAGGTCTGGTCTCTAGATGAACACATGAGGAGGAAGGTAAGATGGCAGACAAACACTACTGCATATCCATGACAGTATCCCTCTGAGTTGGAAATCAGCGCTTCCACTGATGATAAGGATGTGGTTAGATAAGGTGAAAGAAATTAGCAGATTGGAAGACTTGGTATTTTCAGCCCAACATCAACGGGAATTATATAATAGGAAGTGGTCAGAATGGAATGACTTTGTACTATCAGAAAAAGGGAGAACTCTCTATGACAATAACTAGGAGGGTCCTCAAGAGTCTTGGTCTGCGGCGTGTTTGGCCCCTTCCCCCCTTTCTTCCTTTTTTTTTTTTTTTGGGGAGGGAGGTTGGGTTATATAAGTGGGTTTTTCTGAGTTATTTTGGGGTTAAAATGAAATGGGACAGGCTACGGAGTGGAGATAGGATGGTGATAGGAGTCGATTAGACTGCACTCCGTAAGCGATAAAGAGAAGAGATGTAAGAATAGACATTGGATAACACTTGTTGGTTAAGGATGAGAAACAGAGACAATGTTTTTGGAAAACGGGAGAATCTTTATTTTTTTTAGGTATTATAAGTTATCTTAATGACATATAATTTGATAAAGCTGTGCAATTATATATGTATATCTTGGAAATGTCCTATGTTTAAATAAATAAAGTAAAATTTGAAAAAAAAGAAAAACAGGAATGCCAGAAAAACATCTACCAATCGGCATCTGGTCGGTGATTGTAGCCTAAGGCTGAAATGCATATTGTGTACCTGGCATATCACTGCATTCAGGTTTGAAAAAAAAATCTGTTTGCACATACTGTATATGTGGATCCAGATGCAGAGATTAATGGAAACTCTCCCTACAGGCTACAATGGATGTTGTTTGGTCAGTGTCAATGTAGTTACATGTCCATAGAGAAGATGATTTGAGCTCATTTGATCTTTTTTTTTTACATAAATACTATAATAACCTATGTTGATACTACAGACTAGATAATATTCAACAAACTTTACTACAGTTATGTTTGATTGAAAAATACAAAATAATTTTGTAGACATGCAATTATCCATTTTCCAGGTGCCACAGTGGTGACATAGAGGTCAGAGGGAGGAATCAATGAGTGCTGTGGGGGACCCAGGTGAACAACATTTCCAGAAGTGTTGGTTTTCTTTCAAACTTTCAGACCTTCAGCAAAAGATCTTTCAGCTTTGCACTGGTGGTCACTGGCTTGGGTAGCAGGAAAGGTAAGTATACCCTGCCGGTTCGCAGCAGAACATGCAAACATGCAAAAAATGATTTTGAACACGCGAACACTGTTACAGTCTATGGGACACGAACGTTCGAAATCAAAAGTGCTAATTTTAAAGGTAAATATGCAAGTTATTGTCATAAAAAGTGTTTGGGGACCCGGGTCCTGCCCCAGGGGACATGTATCAATGCAAAAAAAGTTAAAAAAATGGCAGTTTTTTCGGGAGCATTGATTTTAATAATGCTTAAAGTGAAACAATAAAAGTAAAATATTCCTTTAAATTTCGTACTGGGGGGTGTCTATAAAGTGGCGCATTTTTACGTGTTTAGAACAGTCCCTGCACAAAATGACATTTCTAAAGGAAAAAAGGTAATTTAAAACTACTCGCGGCTATAATGAATTGTCAGATCCCGGCAATACAGATAAAAGTCATTGAAAAAAACGGAATGGGTTCCCCCCCCAGTCCATTACCAGGTACTTTGGGTCTGGTATGAATATTAAGGGGAAACCCGAACCAAAATGTAAAAAACAAAATCACGTGGGGGTCCCCCCAAATTCCATTACGTTTGACTCGAACATCAGGCTCATCCCTAAGAAAAATCCTACATTGTGAAACTAAATGGGGAGAGTGTTAGATGCTGTAGTGAATACTGTATGTATGCTCTGTTGGTGCCTCTCGATTTATAATTTATTTTAATGCTTGCAGCTCTTCACTGTTCTCTGACACTACTATAATCATCTGGTGCTAAGGATCTGTGGCCTCAGAAACATCTTTATCTGCTCTTGTTAGAAAATTGCAGACTACGGCTAAAGTGGATGTAAACCCTCTCATAGACCCAATGAAATGAACAACCTGAGATGATACACAGAGATTAAACAAATTTCCCTACATAAGTTTTACATGTATATCTGCTGTCTTTCCCTTTCTACAGCCTTTGGAAAGTGCAGATCATGTTACAAATCTTTCTTCCTCTTTCAGCAGTGGGAGGGGAGTCTGGTCTTACACTGTGTGAGAGCTGATTGGAGGAAAGGCACACACCCCCCACTCCACATAGGCAGAGGAACGAAGGAATATGCAGATGCATATAATGAATAGACAAGCCTATCTACCTCTAAGCTTCCTCCCTGACACAAATTTTCATTTGCTGTTATCTCGTGTGTCGGAAAACTTGTCAGAAGTGACTCTGCTGATAACAAAGGGATGGAGCAGCAGAAAGACACGGCACTTAGAGCTTTGGAGAGAGATAAGTAAACACTACAGATATATGTGCTTAGGTCAAATTTCATGAATGGGGTTTTTCAACCACTTTAAGCTCTTAGTCCTTGTTTTTCATCTCTCATTTTATTTTCCCTTTAGACCAGCCTTTCCCAACCTTTTTACCCCTGAGAAACCCTCAAAATCATTTTTAGGTATTGGGGAAATCCTGCTAAAAATTATTTATTGGTGGTCAGTGAGAAGAATGCCCCTTACATTAGTGGTCAGTGGGGAGAACGCCCCCCCCCCCTTTACAGCACTGGTCAGAAAGTCACTCTTAAGCCCCGTACACACGATCGGATAACCTATGGATTTTCGTCCGATGGATTTGTCCATCGGAAATCCGATGAAACTGTTTTTCATCAGTCTTGGCCACACACCATCAGTCAAAAAACCGACCGTTCCAAACGCGGTGACGTAAAACACTCCGATGAGCCGAGAAAAATTAAGTTTAATGCTTCTGAGCATGCGTCGACTTGATTCTGAGCATGCGTGGGTTTTTTAACCGATGGACTTGCCCATAGACGATCGGAAATTCCCATCGGTTTTTTATCCATCGGAAAATTTTAAAACAAGTTCTATTTTTTACAACCGATGGAAAAAAGACCGATGGGTACCATACACGATCGGTTGGTCTGATGAAAACCATCCATCGGACGGTTTTCATCAGTCAAACCGATCGTGTGTACGGGGCTTAACAGATAGCTAAAAAGATCATTGGTGTCGTGATGCTGACTCTAACATATGAGCCTCAGAATGTTGCAGGCACCAGCAAATGGGAGGTCAGTCAGCCACAGCCCTAGTAACCTAGAGCAGTGTTTCTCAACTCCAGTCCTCAAGGCGCACCAACAGGTCATGTTTTCAGGATTTCCCTCAAATGAAACGGCTGTGGTAATCACCAAGGCAGTGAAACTGATCATATCACCTGTGCAAAATAATGGAAAGCCTGAAAACATGACCTGTTAGGGCGCCTTGAGGACTGGAGTTGAGAAACACTGACCTAGAGGAGCTCTAGGGTTTCACGCAACTTAGATTGAGGATGGATGCTTTAGACTATAAGCTCATGAGGGGCCCATCTATGTTTTTCTTTAAGGTTTTTCCCCCTATGATCTTGTGAATTCTTCTGGCTTTAAAGTGCTGTATACACCTATAGTAAATAAAACCCATTGTGTACTTAAAAGTGGGGTATGCCTGTAATGTTTTTAGCATTTTTTATTTTAATGTGTTTTTCTATTACTGTATGTGTTGTTTCCTTTTGAACAATATTTAGTTTTTGATGTGTTTTTTCTATATATTTTATTTTTGGTGTCTGGTATGCATTGTTTATGTTGTGGAAAGTTACAAAATTGCTGAAAATTAGATAAAAAGTATGTACATAACTACTAATAGTAAAACAGAATAATACACATCTTTTATTTTTAGAAAATTTGGATTTTTTTTTTACTTCAAATTAATGAAAGTGTTCTTCTTTGGTATTTGTTTGAATCTTCCCAGTTACACTTGTTAAAAATACCTTACTTTTTGTAAAATAATTTTTTTTAACAGAGAAATTTTATTAGACAAATCAGCATTGCAATACAACCAGTAAATCGCACATCCAATAGTACAGAGCAAACAAACAGGATAATGCGTCACATCCGGGGGATCACACCCCTCTCATTCGTTACTTAACCACTTAACGACCGCTCACTGTATATATACGTCGGCAGAATGGCACCGACAGGCACAATCACGTAGAGTGTACGTGATTGCCTTTGTACAGTTGGGGGGTCCAATCGGACCCCCCTTCTATACAGTGAGCGGTGGCTAAGTGTCCGGGAGCGTTCCGGGATGAGGGGGCAGCCATTCGTTTCTGGCCACCCCCTCGCGATCGCTCCCGGCGAATGGAAATGCCCCCTCTGTCTGTGTCAGACAGAGGGAGCAGGAGGAAGTGATGTCATCTCTGGTGTGGCGCTCACATATACCGAGCGCCGTACAAGAGAAGATATCAGGTCAGTGCACACAACACTACACTGACACCAGGACACATAGGGACATAAATCGCCCCCCCAGGCCCCCTCAGACACCCCAGATCACCCCCCAGATCACCCCCCCAGCCCCCAGTCACAGTGTCACTGATTGCAGTGACCATTTATTTAGTGATCACTGCAATCAGTGACATTTGTGACTGTAAAAGTGTCACCAAAGTTTAGTCTTAGGTCCAGTGTAGCCCCCTAACCCCCCCTAATAAAGGTTTAACCCCCTGATCACCCCCCAGATAACCCTTTCACCCCCTATCACCACTGTCGCTTAGCGATAATTTTTCTGATCGCTGTCTTAGCGTCAGTGATGCCGATCGGCAGCCAGTAATTTTTTTTAGGTTCGCCGCAGGTTTTTATAGCGTCAGGTACCCCAATATATTATCTAATAAAGGTTTAACCCCCTTGATCGCCCCCCAGGTAACCCTTTCACCCCCTATCACCACTGTCGCTAAGCAATTGTTTTTCTAAACGCTGTCTTAGTGTCGGTGATGCAGATCGTAGCCAGTAATTTTTTTTAGGTTCGCCGCATGTTTTTATAGCGTCAGGTACCCCAATATATTATCTAATAAAGGTTTAACCCCCTTGATCGCCCCCCAGGTAACCCTTTCACCCCCTATCACCACTGTCACTAAGCGATCGTTTTTCTAAACGCTGTCTTAGTGTCTGTGATGCAGATCGGTAGCCGGTAATTTTTTTTAGGTTCGCCGCAGGTTTTTATAGCGTCAGGTACCCCAATATATTATCTAATAAAGGTTTAACCCCCTTGATCGCCCCCCAGGTAACCCTTTCACCCCCTATCACCACTGTCACTAAGCGATCGTTTTTCTAAACGCTGTCTTAGTGTCTGTGATGCAGATCGGTAGCCGGTAATTTTTTTTAGGTTCGCCGCAGGTTTTTATAGCGTCAGGTACCCCAATATATTATCTAATAAAGGTTTAACCCCCTTGATCGCCCCCCAGGTAACCCTTTCACCCCCTATCACCACTGTCACTAAGCGATCGTTTTTCTAAACGCTGTCTTAGTGTCGGTGATGCAGATCATAGCCAGTATTTTTTTTTAGGTTCGCCGCATGTTTTTATAGCGTCAGGTACCCCAATATATTATCTAATAAAGGTTTAACCCCCTTGATCGCCCCCCCAGGTAACCCTTTCACCCCCATCACCACTGTCGCTAAGCAATCGTTTTTCTAAACGCTGTCTTAGTGTCGGTGATGCAGATCGGTAGCTGGTAATTTTTTTTAGGTTCGCCGCAGGTTTTTATAGCGTCAGGTACCCCCATATATTATCTAATAAAGGTTTTAACCCCCTGATTGCCCCTAGTTAACCCTTTCACCAGTGATCACCATATAAGTGTTACGGTTGACGCTGGTTAGTTAGTTTGCTTTTTATAGTGTCAGGGCACCCGCCGTGTATATAACCCAATAAAGGTTTAACCCCCTGATCGCCCGGCGGGTGATATCAATTAGGTTTTAGCGTCAGAGAGGGTCTGAGTCACACCCCAGGCAGCGTCAGGTTAGTGCCAGTAACGCTAACACCCACGCGTGAAGCATACACCCCCCTTAGTGGTATAGTATCTGAACAGATCAATATCTGATCTGATCAGATCTATACTAGCGTCCCCAGCAGTTTAGGGTTCCCAAAAACGCAGTGTTAGCGGGATCAGCCCAGATACCTGCTGGCACCTGCGTTTTGCCCCTCCGTCCAGCCCAGGCCACCCAAGTGCAGTATCGATCGATCACTGTCACTTACAAAACAAAAACACACATAACTGCAGCGTTCGCAGAGACAGGCCTGATCCCTGCGACTCCAGTGCTGTAGGAGGTGATTTCACCACCACAGTTAAAAAAAAAAAGCAAATATGCCGAAGCATTGGGGCAGCAGGGGCGGAGGAGCGATTTTGCTCCTAATGCCGCGCACATACGGTCGAAATTCCGACGGAGGCTTGCCCGTGGAAAAGTCCGACCATGTGTGTGCGGCATAACTTTTTTGCGGGAGGATGCCCCCATGCTTCGGCATATATAAATGGTGCGTGTATGCCCATCATTGGAAGTGGGTGGATGAAGGGCGGTATTCTAATGGTGGGCATACCCACCGATCAATCTCTTTTTTCGTTCAGCCAACTGGCTGCATGAAATAAAAAGATTACAATACATGTCCAACAAGGACCAGCAACGTACTGGTATGTTGCTGGACTTTGAATGTTTATACCAGAATGATGCCTGCGGGTTTAGGTATCATCTTGGTATCATTCTTTTCAGCCTGCGGCCGGCTTTCATGTAAAAGCAATCCTAGCGGCTAATTAGCCTCTGGACTGCTTTTACATGCAGTGGGAGGGAATGCCCCCCCGGATATAAAAAGCGCCATTGGGAAATTGGGAAAGCATTTTATCACACCGATCTTGGTGTGGTCAGATGCTTTGAGGGCAAAGGAAAAATCTAGGGTCTAGAAGACCCCAGTTTTTTCAAAAAAAGAGTACCTGTCACTACCTATTGCTATCATAGGGGATATTTACATTCCCTGAGATAACAATAAAAATGATAAAAAAAAAAAATACTTGGAAGGAACAATTTAAAAATAAAATAAAAAAGCAAAATTAATAATAAAAATAAAAAAAAATAAAAAAAAGCACCCCTGTCCTGCCCTGCTCTTGCCCAATGGCGAATGCAAGCGTCGGTCTGGCGTCATATGTAAACAGCAATTGCACCATGCATGTGAGGTATCACCGCGAAGGTCAGATCGAGGGCAATCATTTTAGCAGTAGACCTCCTCTGTAAATCTACTGGGGTAACCTGTAAAGGCTTTTAAAGGCTTTTAAAAATGTATGTAGTTTGTCGCCAATGCACGTTTGTGCGAAATTTTAAAGCATGTCGTGTTTGGTATCTATGTACTCGGCCTAAGATCATCTTTTTTATTTCATCAAACATTTGGGCAATATAGTGTGTTTTAGTGCATTAAAATTAAAAAAAGTGTATTTTTTAACCCAAAAAATGCGTTTGAAAAATCGCTGCGCAAATACTGTGTAGAAAAAAAAAATGCAACACCCACCATTTTAATCTGTAGGGCCTTTGCTTTAAAAATATATATATAATGTTTGGGGGTTCAACATAATTTTCTTGCAAAAAAAAAAATGTTTTCATGTAAACAAAAACTGTCAAAAAGGGCTTTGTCTTCAAGTGGTTAGAAGAGTGGATGTAAGCTTCCTAATGTTGTGTATAAAATGCCAGAACAGTTCAAAACCCCCCCAAATGACCCCATTTTGGAAAGTAGACACCCCAAGCTATATACTGAGAGGCATGTCGAGTCCATGGAATATTTTATATGTTGACACAAGTTGCGGAAAAACGACTATTTTTTTTTATTTTTTTTTGCACAAAGTTGTCACTAAATGATATATTGCTCAAACATGCCATGGGCATATGTGGAATTACACCCCAAAATACATTCTGTTGCTTCTCCTGAGTACGGGGATACCACATGTGTGAGACTTTTTGGGAGCCTAGCCATGTACGGGACCCCAAAAACCAAGCACCGCCTTCAGGCTTTCTAAGGGTGTAAATTTTTGATTTCACTTCTCACTGCCTATCACAGTTTCGGAGGCCATGGAATGCCCAGATAGCACAAAACCCCCCCAAATGACCCCATTTTGGAAAGTAGACACCCCAAGCTATTTGCTGAGAGGTATTGTGAGTATTTTGCAGATCTCGCTTTTTGTCACAAAGTTTTGAAAATTGAAAATATATATATATATATATATATATATATATATATATATATATATTCTTTCTTCATTTTCAAAAACAAATGAGAGCTGTAAAATACTCGCCATTCCTCTCAGCAAATAGTTTGGGGTGTCTATATTCCAAAATGGGGTCATTTGGGGGGGTTTTGTGCGATTTTGGCATTTTATGGCCTTCGAAACTGTGATAGGTAGTGAGGAGTGAAATCAAAAATTTGTGCCTAGAAATCCTGAAGGCGGTGCTTGGTTTTCGGGGTCCCGTACGCGGCTAGGCTCCTAAAAAGTCCCACACATGTGGTATCCCCGTACTCAGGAGAAGCAGAAAAATGTATTTTGGGGTGTAATTCCACATATAACCATGGCATGTGTGAGCAATATATCATTTAGTGACAACTTTTTGTAATTTTTTTTTTTTTTGTCATTATTCAATCACTTGGGACAAAAAAATTATATTCAATGGGCTCAACAGGCCTCTCAGCAATTTCCTTGGGGTGTCTACTTTCTAAAATGGGGTCATTTGGGGGGGTTTTGTGCTATTTTGGCATTTTATGGCCTTCGAAACTGTGATAGGTAGTGAGGAGTGAAATCAAAAATTTGCGCCCTTAGAAATCCTGAAGGCGGTGCTTGGTTTCCGGGGTCCCGTACGCGGCTAGGCTCCCAAAAAGTCCCACACATGTGGTATCCCCGTACTCAGGAGAAGCAGCAAAATGTATTTTGGGGTGAAATTCCACATATAACCATGGCATGTGTGAGCAATATATCATTTAGTGACAACTTTTTGTAATTTTTTTCTTTTTTTTTTTTTTTTAGTCATTATTCAATCACTTGGGACAAAAAAATAAAAAATTCAATGGGCTCAACATGCCTCTCAGCAATTTCCTTGGGGTGTCTACTTTCCAAAATGGGGTCATTTGGGGGGGTTTTGTACTGCCCTGTCATTTTAGCACCTCAAGAAATGAGATAGGCAGTCATAAATTTAAAGCTGTGTAAATTTCAGAAAATGTACCCTAGTTTGTAAACTCTATAACTTTTGCGCAAACCAATAAATATACGCTTATTGACATTTTTTTTACTAAAAACATGTGGCTGAATACATTTTGGCCTAAATGTATGACTACAATTGAGTTTATTCGATTTTTCTTATAACAAAAAGTAGAAAATATCATTTTTTTTCAAAATTTTCGGTCTTTTTCCGTTTATATCGCAAAAAATAAAAATCGCAGAGGCAATCAAATACCATTAAAAGAAAGCTCTATTTGTGGGAAGAAAAGGACGCAAATTTCGTTTGGGTACAACATTGCCTGTCCGCACAATTTACAGTTAAAGCAGCGCAGTGCAAAATTCTGAATTCACCTCTGGTCCTCTAGCTACCAAATGGTCCGGGGCTTAAGTGGTTAATGCAAATAATCAACAAACAAACATTGGCCCAACCCCTATCGTGCTTAACAACGACTCTAGTTCACCCCACCCCGGCCGTACAATAACCCTGAGTAGCAGTAAAGTCCAGGAGCCAAGAGGGGCGGGGTGGGGGGGGGGGGAACCGCCCCCCAACAAACAGCCCAGTCAGTCACACCCAGGGGGGGCTCCAAGTCAGAGCGAGTGGTCTGCCATGAAGACCAAACTCTGTCGAACTTTGCGGGGCACCGTCTACTCTCGTAAGTCAGTTTATATAGAGGAAGTACTGAATCGACAGAGCGCTGCCAAGCAGCGCATGTGGGGGGGGTCCTCAGACTTCCACTTGAGCAGGATTTCCCGCCTAGCATAAAATAGTGAGAAGGTCAAGCAGAGTTTACAATATCTATCCCCTTCCACGTCCTCCATATGATTTAGTAGTAGGATCTTGGGGTCAGTCGGCACGTTTAAGCCAGTCACTTCAGTCAGTCTGGAAGCCACATCCTCCCAATAGGGCTGGAGTTTCGGACACGACCAGACCATGTGCCAAAATGTACCTGTCTCCTGCCTGCATCTCTGACAATTGGGATCTCACTGCGGGTAAATACGTGCTAGCCTCTGCGGGGTGTAGTAGGCTCTGTGGAGAAATTTAAATTGTATAAACCTATCCTTTGCTGCTATCATAACGGGGATATAGGATGAGAGGCAGTCCTGCCACTCCTCCTCATCTAGCGACGGAATATCAGCCCTCCATTCATCCCACGGTTTAGTAAGCTTAGCATCATACTGTACCGTGAGGTATAGGCACAGGGACGAGAGGGGTCGGTCCATAAGAGCGGAGGATAAGAGTCACTCAACAGAGTCTGACTCCAGGGTTATAGGCTCCGGGAATTGGGCCTCAAAGGCATGTCTCAGCTGCCAGTACCTAAATTGGAAAGAGACCGGGAGGAGATACGCCTGCCTGAGTTCCCGGAAAGACATAATTGTACCCACTTTCACTATATGTTTCAGAGTAACGATCCCCTTTTTTGCCCACAGGGATGGATCTGGGATACTGTTCATGTGAGGCAGCATAGGGTTAGCCCACAAGGGTATATGCGGGGATACCAGGTTGGGCCGCCGGTACATTAGTCGAGCCTCCTGCCAGACCTTAACTGTGGTCCGCATGAGGGTCGTCATACAGGGGCTGGCCCTGAGGCCGCGAAAAGGTAAATTGCTCAAGGCCGCGTAGGAGCCCAAAATAGCCGCCTCTAGTGTGACCGCCGGATTCTGTCTAGGCTGGGAGAACCACCATCTCACCGTAACCAGGACAGCCGCCCAGTAATAAAGCAAGAAGTTAGGGAGCGCCAGTCCCCCCCCAGACAAAGAAAAATACAAGATCTTCCTCGCCACTCGGGGGGGTCTCCCAGCCCAGACAAAAGAGATCAACAAGCTGTCCAACCTCCGGAAGAACGACCTAGGGATGTACGAGGGGGTACTGCGAAAGAAGTACAGGAATTTTGGGAGAAAGACCATCTTCAAAAGGTTGACTCTACCCACCGGCGTCAGAGGGAGGGACCGCCACACCGCGCACTTGGTCACTAGTTGGGCCATGAGTGGTTGTATATTTTTGCCAACATAATCTCCGAT
Source organism: Rana muscosa (assembly GCA_029206835.1). Lineage (NCBI taxonomy): Eukaryota > Metazoa > Chordata > Amphibia > Anura > Ranidae > Rana > Rana muscosa. The sequence goes on along the minus strand of CM055117.1, from coordinate 630,886,666 downwards.
TTTGCCGCTAATCTTGATGCCCAGGTACGTAAATTCATCTACCCATTTGAGGTACGTTTGTGTCGTGGGCCGCGGGGTCGAGGGACATAGAGGAAACAAGACCGATTTGTCCCAGTTGATACGAATACCGGAGTAGCCCCCAAATTGGTTAATCAGATCTAAAGCCACATGCAGGGATGATGAGGCATCCGCCAGGTATAGCAGGGCATCATCCGCATATAGAGACAGCTTTTCTTCAATTGGGCCTATTTGTAATCCCCGGACCCTCGGCTCAGCTCTCAACAGGATGGCCAGTGGTTCCATAGCAAGGGCAAATAAACCCGGGGAGAGGGGACACCCCTGTCTCGTGCCGCGACCCAAGGGGAAGACGTCTGATAGGCAGCCGTTGGTCCGAATTCTAGCAGATGGGGAGCTATATAACATGCGTACCCATTTCAGGAAGCCTGGCCCGAACCCGAAGCTGTCGAGCACCCCCCAGAGGTAGCCCCACTCCACAGAGTCGAAGGCCTTCTGTGCGTCAAGTGAGGCCACCACTCCTGTCGACCCCTCACCAGCCCCATCAACGTGGGTGAGGAGGCATCTAATGTTGATATCCGTTCCTCTACCTGGCATAAAGCCCGTTTTATCCGAGTGTACCAGGGCAGTAATGACAGAATTCAGTCTTGTTGCTAAGATCTTAGCCAGGATCTTCGCATCCACGTTCAGCAAAGAGATAGGGCGATACGAGGAACAGAGGGAAGGGTCCGTCCCCGGCTTCGGGATCACCACTATGACCGCCTCACCCATGGAAACAGGGAGCTCTCCCTGCTGCGCGGACACCGTGAATAGGGAATGTAGTCTGGGCACTAGTTCGTCTGCATAGTGTTTGTAGAACTCCACAGGAATTCCATCAGGCCCGGGCGTCTTGCCAGATTGCATAGATTTAAGGGCCCGCTGGATCTCCTTCACCGTGATAGGGGCATCGAGCCGCTCTCGGTAGGTCTCCGTAAGGACCGGAATGTCAATGTCCCCCAAATACTTCACCAGGTCCTCATCACCATAATCCACCCTTGACTCATAGAGTGCATGGTAGAAGTCGGCAAAGCACTGATTAATACCCCCCGGAGAGCTTACCAGCTCCCCCGTGGGGTCCGTAATATGGGAGACACCGACCCCTCCCTCCTGCTCCCGGGAAAGCCAAGCCAGCATCCTACCCGACCTCTCCCCCTGTTCAAAAATCCTATGGGATTGCGCCAGTAGCTTTTTTTGGGTAAGTGAGGTACGGATATTAAGGACTTCCCCCGTCAGGAGCTGCAGGTGAGCATAGTGTTGGGGGTCACGGGTCCTAATAAAGGTCTCTTTTGCACTGGCAGCCTCCCTTTCCGCCTTCACTAAGTCTGCGCTCCCTACGAACTCTGGCAATTATGGTCTGGTAGTGTCCTCTCGTGGAGGCTTTAAAGGCATCCCATACAGTTCCGGCCCCTGCCGTGCCCTCATTGTCCGCCCAATAACCGGTCAGTTCAGTGTGGAACCGTTCGTCCACGGAGGTGTCCGAGATCCAAAACCTGGACAGTCTCCACAGGCGAACAGGATGGCCCCTAGAGAAATCCAGCGCCAGAAACAATGGTGCGTGATCTGAGATCCCCCTAGGCAAGATCTTCACATCCATAACCCTTTGCAGGACCGGTCTGCCCGCATATACCAGATCTATGCGGGAGAACGTCCTGTGGGAGGCCGAGTGGCAGGTGTAAGCCAAGTCCCGAGGGTGCTTCCACCTCCACACGTCCGTCAGCCCATAGGTATCAGCCCAGTCAGCCAACCCAGAGTAGTGTCGACCTCCAGGCGACAGGCGATCCATATTCGGATCGGGAACCAAGTTAAAATCCCCCAAAAACACAGTATTATCAGAGGTGAGCTCGGCCACCCTACTCGTTATGTGGTTCAGCAGCAACAGGGAGGCCGGCGGGGGAAGGTATAGACCCACTATGGTCCAGGTCAGGGAGTGAATCACGGCATGAATTATGACGTATCTACCGTCAGGATCGAGAATCAGGTCCAGGAGCCGAAACGGGAGGGATTTTAGCACTAATATACTGACCCCCCTAGAGAAGCTAGAGTAGGTAGAGTGATAGTGGTGGCCCACCCATGGCTTTTTAAGTGAGAGAAGTCTACTCCCCATGAGGTGGGTTTCCTGTAAGACACAAATATGCGGGTTGTAAGACTTAAGAAATTGGAACACCAGGGAGCGTTTGGTCGGGGAATTCAACCCCCTGGTGTTCCACGACAGGATATTAACTGCTGTCATGGCCCGTCAGATTGGTGGGGGGAATAGGATGATACCGCATGACTCCCGGACCTGACCCCCAGACCCAGGATGTACACATCTGGAAACAGAGCAATGCTGAAGTACCAACTTTTTGAATGTAAAGCAAAAACATAATGGAAACAAAAACAACAAAAAGAAAAAAAACAACTCAGAACAAGAAAAATAGCCCCAGTAGGGCAACATTAGCCGCCCCCCACCCCACCCACCCCCTTGAAACTGAGGAGGGTATCCATCCCAAACGATAACAGCTCTCCGGCTGCAAAGGGGTTCCGTGCAAGAGGCGAACTCTGCCCCCCCGGATAACTTCTGGGGGGGGCCGAGCAACTGTCTGAGTGACTCTCTAAGTGTGAGACCTCCGCTGGTTATGCAACAAGCTGTAAGGGACAGGGGTTCAAGAGGATGGAGGTGGACAGGAGCGCGTCCCAGCAGTAAAGTCGATCATGTGACATGGGAGTATACTTGGTATGGTCCCCAGTGTCACACAGGGGGGTAAAAAGACCCAAAAAAGGGAAAAGAAGGCAGTGTTCTCCTGACCATGTCAGGGGCGCTAACTTGGGTTCCCACATCAGCGGGGGCCAGCCGCCACCATCGGAGCTGCACACACCAAGGGGATTAGCCGGGCGCAACAAGTGCGACAACAGGTGTGAGAGCTCCGTCCCGGGGGTCAGTTCGCGGGCCACACCGATATTGGCAAATGCAAAACAAGGGTGGTGTCAAATAGTACATACCGTGCGGCTGATCAGCGGTCCCGCGGCAGCGACTCCAACCAGACAGACACCTCCCTGGGATTAGTGAAGAAGCGGGTCGACTCTCCGTCCTGTACTCTCAGACGGGCCGGGAAAAGGATGCTGTAGCGGATGTTGCGCGCCCTCAGGGTCGCCTTGATCTGATCGAATGACTTCCTGAGCTTCTGTGTTTCCACCGAGTAGTCGGGGAAGATCATCAGCTTGACGTTCTGGAATCGCAGGTCGCCCACTAGCCTGGAGGCACGGAGAACCTCGTCCCGATCCCGGAAGTTGAGCAGGCGGAGAATGAAGGTTCGCGGCGGGGTTCCGGGAGGTCCCGGCTTAGGAGGGATGCGGTGCGCCCTTTCCACCACATATTGGGGTGACATGCGAGCCTCGGGGAGGAGGGTACGCAACATACCCTCTATGAAGCCTATAGGGTCACTCCCCTCTATCCCCTCGGGTAGTCCGACAATGCGGAGGTTGTTGCACCGGTTTCTGTTTTCGGCATCTTCGGCTCTGTATTCAAGGGCTTTAACTTTGGTTTGGAGAGTGCGGAGTGCCGCGCCCTGTTCTGCGACCACATCTTCAGCGTTGCTAACTCTCTGCTCAGTCTCCGCCACCCTGGTTCGAAGCTTGTCCATGTCCTGGCGGATAAGGCCCACATCCATCTGGACGGCCTCTATTTTTGTGGTCAAGGTGGACTGGCACGTGGCGATGGCCGCCATGACTTCCGCCAGCCAGGGCGGTCGGGCTTCAGCCGAGTCCATGGGGCTTATCTGTGAGGCCTTGTGGGAGCTCCGGGTGGCACGGCTCCGCACCTGGAGATCAACGGGCATTGGAGGGGGGTCCGGCAGCGGTGGAATAGCTAATTTTTTGCCCCCTTTGTTGGAACGTGCACCCGAGCTCCGGCGCCACATTCAGGGCGCGCACCGTGCCCCCTGCGTTTCCCCTGGAGATTCACAAGAGGAGAAGGGGGGGAGGGAGGGTTCCAGTCCAGCCGGGGACCGCCAGGAGAGGCCCCGGCTTCGGCCTAGCAGGTTGAGCGGGCCTGGATGTAGGATTGCCGGATGGATGGATGCGTTGCTCAGTGATCGGTGTGTCCTCCTCCGTCCAGCCGCCCACCGCCCTCACCGGCTCACCTCTCTCATGTGCAGGGGGCCGCAGCGAAGCTCCGACGGTCCCCAGGAAAGACCGCGGCCATGGCCTAGCAGTGCGAGTGGGCCCGGATGGATTGATCAGCAGCTGGTGTGTCTCCACTACCTCCGTCGCCCACAGCCCGCAGCAGTGCACCTCTCCCAAGTGCAGGGGGGCGCCGCGTAGCTCCGCCCCGATCCGGACCTCCGATCGCCGTCAGGAAAGACCGCGGCTGCGGCCTAGTAACACGCGGGGCCTCCGGATCTCGCCAGTGGAGGGGTTAGCAGCTGCCAGGGGGATTGCCTCGCTCCCCGCTCTATTGCACCCCACTCCCCCGGTCAGCTGGGGTGAATGAATCGCCTTCAGGTAGCCTAGGATACGGGAAAGATGCAGGAAGCAGCGGAGCTCTCAGAACAAGCAGCCGCTCACAGCGCCATCTTGGCCACGCCCCTTTGTAAAATAATTTAATGGTTAGGTGGTATACCCTCAGATTTAAGTGCAGATAGCAGTAAAAATGATTGAACACCTTGTACTAGTTTCTCCTGTTTTGGAAGTGTAACAACTGCCAGATTGGTAAACATGTTTTACTTTTTGCTGTGGATACGTGGAAAAAATCTTTTGGATACAATGAAGTAGAGCCCAACAGATTATAAACTAATCTTTATTCAATTGCTGTACTTTTGAAAGATGCTGTTTATTAGTAATATTGGTTAGGTCATCAAGGTAAATCAGTTTCATAGTCATCACCTTAGTATTAATACCCAAAGCAAATTGCCTACTTGGCTGGTGGCCGGTCTTAAGCCCCGTACACACGGTCTGACTTTTTGCCAACAAACTTCATTTTGAGCAAGTTTGACAAAAAATCCGACCGTGTGTACGCTCCATCAGACAAACTTTTTTGGTTTTCATTGGACAAAAGTTCGGTCTGCAAACGGACAAACTTTTGGGCCAACAAAAGTCCGATGGAGCAAAGTCCGACCGTGTGTACAGAAAACCATCGGACTTTTGTCCGATGGACAAAACAAATAATGTTAAAATCAACCAACAATAGCAGAAGTTGACCAAAGGGTGGCGGTAAAGAGCAGAAAAGAGCAGAAAAACCACGTGATGTTGGAAAAAGTTTTGTGAAAGTTTGGAGAAAAGTCCTGTGGTGTGTATGCTGTGGGTGTTCCTGACCAACTCCGTTCGGACAAAAAATCCACGGAAAAGTCAGATGGAAGTCCGACCGTGTGTACGAGGCTTTAGAAGCTTATGCTCTCTTTACCACATATGTTGTTCAAATGCTCCCTGTAAAAAAACAAGCAAGCTTAACTGATTTTACCAGTATTACTTTTTTTACAGCTGTAAAAGAGGTAGCAGGCAATGCCACAATTTGACTACCAAATTCAGGATTTCAACAAAGCAAAGCACGTGCATAAGGTTTTCCAAGCACAAGAGACAGCAATATGCAAGCCATTGTCACTGACCACAGTGCCCACTTGCAGAAGATACAGTCACCAGTTTTCTGGTGAACACACAGCAGCACCTTGTATGCTGCATTGTATTTTTTACACAGGCTCATCATGTACAAGATCGTATGGGAGTGCTTTACTTTGAATGTGATGTACATTCAGTAAATAAGTTTCACTTGGCAGTGTTGAGGTTAGGAATGAAGGGTGGGCCTGCAAGGTGGAATTGGAGAATAGTATTATCTACCCCTATATCCTGAGTTGGTTATTCATGTTGGTGCTACCTGATTTGCATATCTGCCCATTTGGTGCATCTTACCAATTAACAATTTTGCCAAAAACTGTTTAGTAGTCACGTTGCAACATATACATCCCATGATGCCATAAAATGTATGAACTTAATGTAAAAGAAGCTGTGCTTGGGAGAACTACACTTTTGGTTATCTTATTTCCCCTGCCCACATTTGCAAACATATATGCATGTTTCTGTGATGAAACAAAGTTTGTTGAAGAGTTTAAAGTATCCAGATTCTTTAGACTCATTACAAACCAAGGGCTTGCACTGACATGACATACAGCTTTAGAACTTTTGTAAAGTAAGTAGACTGGGCACACTTAATGTACCATATTAGGCTTTCTGGGGATGAGCCCATGTTCTGTTGGTAATAACCCTACACCTGATTTTAACTGCTAATTATAATAGTTATGATTAATTTAAACTTCAGCTTGAAATACTGTATGCCTGCGGCATATTTATAAAGCAGTAAATCTGATATTCAGCAAACTTTGCATGTAAATCGTCCTGGTCCATGTTTTTTTAAATGACAGTAATTGATTCTCCACCAGAGAACGTTTGGTGAAAGACCCTTTGAAATAATGAAAACCCCTCATTTTATTAGGAACAAAACATTATAATTGTGAAACACAAAACACACTAATAATAATAATAATGAATTTCCAAATCACATTGAAATATTCCTGCGCCAAAATACAAGAACTGCAGTGCAAACTCTACACCTGAACTATGCCAACAAGATTTAGTGATCTGATGTATTGTACATTATTATACAGAAAATATAATAAAGTGAGATAATTTAGAGATCATGGTACATTCATTTCTTTTTCATTTATAGTGCTGTCGATTTATGCAGAACTTAACATATATATTGTACATCTACATCAGTGGCAGAACTATCAGGGTCGCGACAGTCGCAGTTGCGACTGGGCCCTGTAATTCCACCAAGTCCGGGGGGCCTGCCACCCGTCCATGTGAGACGCCCGCCCGCCTGTCAGTGTGTTCTGTTGGCTGTCCTGGTGCGGTGCGCACTGCGTGCTGTTCGCTCGGCCGTGGGGCGTGCTTTCGCCGCTAAGGGCAGATTATACATGGAGAGAATGCAGAGGCGCTGAGGCAGCACACAGAGATACAGGGAGGCGGAGCGGACTTTGAAAAATGAAGTCAGCAGACACTGACAACATATGAGAGATGGCGGGGGAGAAGCTTTCCCCTCTGCGGCTGCGTGCTTAGTTGGAGTACCTACCTGGCGCCCAAGTGAGGTAAGGCATCCTGGCGGGAGAAGAAGGCATGGTGAAGGTCAGACCCGTGACAGAACAGAAGTCAACAGGAATTCCCGGGGAATCGATTGATTCATTGACTGACGGTAAGTCAATCAAGTGATAGAGGCAGAGCTCAGCAATCGATGCCAACCTCCACCACCTGTGCCTCCTTACTGATCCCATCCCCCCACCACTGATCTCATCCCACCCCCCCCATTACTTCTACAACAGAGGTGATGGGGGGGATAGGGATGAGATCAGTGGTTGGGGGATGGGATCAGTAAGAGGCACAGGTGGTGGTGGGAGAGGATGGCACCGCCACCGTAGCCACCCCCCTCAAGTAGCACCGCAGCCACCCCCCCTCAAGTACCACTGCTGCCACACCCCTCAAGTACCACCGCTGCCACACCCCTCAAGTACCACCGCTACCACCCCCTCAAGTACCACCGCAGCCACACCCCCTGCCACACCCCTCAAGTACCACCGCTACCACCCCCCCTCAAGTACCACCGCTGGTACTTGAGGGGGGGTGGCTGCAGTGATACTTGAGGGGGGTGGTAGCGGTGATACTTGAGGGAGCTGGCAGTGGTGGTACTTGAGGGGGGTTGGCAGTGGGGGTGCCATCCTCTCCCAGCACCACCCGTGCCTCTTACTGATCCCATCCCCCTACGGCCCCACCACTGATCTCATCCCTATCCCCCTATTACTTCTACAACAGAGGTGATGGGGGGGATAGGGATGAGATCAGTGGTGGGGGAATGGGATCAGTAAGGAGGCACAGGTGGTGGTGGGAGAGGATGGCACCACCACTGCCGCAGCAGCCACCCCCCCTCAAGTGAAATCAGAAACAGAATTTTTTTACTTTGTTGTACAGTGGGGGGGGGACCCTTCTTGATTTCTTGCACCGGGGCCCTGAAGTCTCTAGTTACGCCACTGATCTACATCAATACCTGCCCTTAAGGAGCTTACAATCTAAGGTTTAATTTTCAAACTGCCCACCAAACACAATTGTCATCTCCACCCAAAACCTATTTACCAGCCTGGTAAATATGTGCCAATAAAAAATATACAGAAAATCAATAAAGTGAGATAACTTAAAGATCATAGTACTTTCATTTTTTTTTTTTTTTTTTATTACAGGTACTTTTATAGTGCTGTAAATTTACACAGTGCTTTACATACTGTATATATTGTACATCCACATCCATCCCTGCCCTCAGGGAGCCTACAATCTAAGGTTTAATTTTCAAACTGACCCCAAAACACAGTTTCCATCTTCAGGCAAAACCTATTGTACCAGCCTGGTAAATATGGGCCAATGAAAAAAAAAATTACTGACCCTTTGAGGTCTGTTAATTTGCTCTGTAGCTTATTCTGATAGATTCTACCAATTCTAGACACAGTCTGCTCCCTCTGTCTCCAAATGACTTTGTTCTTTAGTAGCAGCTCACTGAATGGTTACTCCACCCAATTACCAGACTGTCGAAATGTTAGTGGATCCTCTGCATCACCAGGCAATTGTAGGTACTAAAAAAAGCAATGTCACAGAATCCAATGACCACCCAATATTCACCAGCAAACTCCGCAAGGGATTATGCCGAGAAGTGCTCACTTGAAACCACCTGGGCAAGCAACACTATACAGCAAAGAAACACAGTACAAAATCCAGAAACAAGTTAAAATCAAACAAGCAAGCAGTCAAGATTAGGGATGAGCTTCGTGTTCGAGTCGAACATACGTTCGACTCGAACATCGGCTGTTCGATCGTTCGACGAAGATCGAACGATTTGGGCCGTTCGCGCCAAATTCGAGTGACGCGAACGGCCCACAATGCACTACGCCATCGCAGTGTCATCCAGGCGCTGTGATTGGCCAAGCATGCACTGTGACCCCGCATGCTTGGCCAATCACAGCGCCGGCAGCGAGGAGAGCAATGATTGGCCACAGGCAGGATGCCTGTGGCCAATTATTGCTGAGGGTGTTTAGTACACGCCCCACACTATAAAAGGCCGCCAGCACGGCGGCCTAGTGTAGTGTGTTCCGGAGCAGGGATAGAGCAGCATAGGCAGGGACAGTGACTGTTATTTCTTTCTTGCTTAACCTGGATTCCTTTAGTTTAGGGAAAGAGAAGGATAGGTAGGGAGAGTGTCAGTGTGTTTTGTGCTTGTGCTATAGTGTGCTTAAAAAAAACATTTATTCTAGGGACAGAAAACTGTAGGTAGGGACAGTGTCAGTTTCTTTCACTCTGCAAGTCCTTGTTTCCAGGGACCTGGAAGGACAGTGAGTGAATTGTCCTTGTGCTATATTGTGCTTAAAAAAACATTTATTCTAGGGACAGAAAACTGTAGGTAGGGAGAGTGTCAGTTTCTTTCACTCTGCAAGTCCTTGTTTCCAGGGACCTGGAAGGACAGTGAGTGAATTGTCCTTGTGCTATATTGTGCTTAAAAAAAACATTTATTCTAGGGACAGAAAACTGTAGGTAGGGAGAGTGTCAGTTTATTTCACTCTGCAAGTCCTTGTTTCCAGGGACCTGGAAGGACAGTGACTGAATTGTCCTTGTGCTATATTGTGATTAAAAAAAACATTTATTCTAGGGACAGAAAACTGTAGGTAGGGAGAGTGTCAGTTTATTTCACTCTGCAAGTCCTTGTTTCCAGGGACCTGGAAGGACAGTGACTGAATTGTCCTTGTGCTATATTGTGATTAAAAAAAACATTTATTCTAGGGACAGAAAACTGTAGGTAGGGAGAGTGTCAGTTTATTTCACTCTGCAAGTCCTTGTTTCCAGGGACCTGGAAGGACAGTGACTGAATTGTCCTTGTGCTATATTGTGATTAAAAAAAACATTTATTCTAGGGACAGAAAACTGTAGGTAGGGAGAGTGTCAGTTTATTTCACTCTGCAAGTCCTTGTTTCCAGGGACCTGGAAGGACAGTGACTGAATTGTCCTTGTGCTATATTGTGATTAAAAAAAACATTTATTCTAGGGACAGAAAACTGTAGGTAGGGAGAGTGTCAGTTTATTTCACTCTGCAAGTCCTTGTTTCCAGGGACCTGGAAGGACAGTGACTGAATTGTCCTTGTGCTATATTGTGATTAAAAAAAACATTTATTCTAGGGACAGAAAACTGTAGGTAGGGAGAGTGTCAGTTTATTTCACTCTGCAAGTCCTTGTTTCCAGGGACCTGGAAGGACAGTGACTGAATTGTCCTTGTGCTATATTGTGATTAAAAAAAACATTTATTCTAGGGACAGAAAACTGTAGGTAGGGAGAGTGTCAGTTTATTTCACTCTGCAAGTCCTTGTTTCCAGGGACCTGGAAGGACAGTGACTGAATTGTCCTTGTGCTATATTGTGATTAAAAAAAACATTTATTCTAGGGACAGAAAACTGTAGGTAGGGAGAGTGTCAGTTTATTTCACTCTGCAAGTCCTTCTTTCCAGGGACCTGGAAGGACAGTGACTGAATTGTCCTTGTGCTATATTGTGATTAAAAAAAACATTTATTCTAGGGACAGAAAACTGTAGGTAGGGAGAGTGTCAGTTTATTTCACTCTGCAAGTCCTTGTTTCCAGGGACCTGGAAGGACAGTGAGTGAATTGTCCTTGTGTTATATTGTGATTAAAAAAAACATTTTTTCTAGGGACAGAAAACTGTAGGTAGGGAGAGTGTTTTTTTTCTTTCACTCTGCAAGTCCTTGTTTCCAGGGACCTGTAAGGACAGTGAGTGAATTGTCCTTGTGCTATATTGTGCTTAAAAAAAACATTTATTCTAGGGACAGAAAACTGTAGGTAGGGAGAGTGTCAGTTTATTTCACTCTGCAAGTCCTTGTTTCCAGGGACCTGGAAGGACAGTGACTGAATTGTCCTTGTGCTATATTGTGATTAAAAAAAACATTTATTCTAGGGACAGAAAACTGTAGGTAGGGAGAGTGTCAGTTTATTTCACTCTGCAAGTCCTTCTTTCCAGGGACCTGGAAGGACAGTGACTGAATTGTCCTTGTGCTATATTGTGATTAAAAAAAACATTTATTCTAGGGACAGAAAACTGTAGGTAGGGAGAGTGTCAGTTTATTTCACTCTGCAAGTCCTTGTTTCCAGGGACCTGGAAGGACAGTGACTGAATTGTCCTTGTGCTATATTGTGATTAAAAAAAACATTTATTCTAGGGACAGAAAACTGTAGGTAGGGAGAGTGTCAGTTTATTTCACTCTGCAAGTCCTTGTTTCCAGGGACCTGGAAGGACAGTGACTGAATTGTCCTTGTGCTATATTGTGATTAAAAAAAACATTTATTCTAGGGACAGAAAACTGTAGGTAGGGAGAGTGTCAGTTTATTTCACTCTGCAAGTCCTTGTTTCCAGGGACCTGGAAGGACAGTGACTGAATTGTCCTTGTGCTATATTGTGATTAAAAAAAACATTTATTCTAGGGACAGAAAACTGTAGGTAGGGAGAGTGTCAGTTTATTTCACTCTGCAAGTCCTTGTTTCCAGGGACCTGGAAGGACAGTGACTGAATTGTCCTTGTGCTATATTGTGATTAAAAAAAACATTTATTCTAGGGACAGAAAACTGTAGGTAGGGAGAGTGTCAGTTTATTTCACTCTGCAAGTCCTTGTTTCCAGGGACCTGGAAGGACAGTGACTGAATTGTCCTTGTGCTATATTGTGATTAAAAAAAACATTTATTCTAGGGACAGAAAACTGTAGGTAGGGAGAGTGTCAGTTTATTTCACTCTGCAAGTCCTTGTTTCCAGGGACCTGGAAGGACAGTGACTGAATTGTCCTTGTGCTATATTGTGATTAAAAAAAACATTTATTCTAGGGACAGAAAACTGTAGGTAGGGAGAGTGTCAGTTTATTTCACTCTGCAAGTCCTTGTTTCCAGGGACCTGGAAGGACAGTGAGTGAATTGTCCTTGTGTTATATTGTGATTAAAAAAAACATTTTTTCTAGGGACAGAAAACTGTAGGTAGGGAGAGTGTTTTTTTTCTTTCACTCTGCAAGTCCTTGTTTCCAGGGACCTGTAAGGACAGTGAGTGAATTGTCCTTGTGCTATATTGTGCTTAAAAAAAACATTTATTCTAGGGACAGAAAACTGTAGGTAGGGAGAGTGTCAGTTTATTTCACTCTGCAAGTCCTTGTTTCCAGGGACCTGGAAGGACAGTGACTGAATTGTCCTTGTGCTATATTGTGATTAAAAAAAACATTTATTCTAGGGACAGAAAACTGTAGGTAGGGAGAGTGTCAGTTTATTTCACTCTGCAAGTCCTTCTTTCCAGGGACCTGGAAGGACAGTGACTGAATTGTCCTTGTGCTATATTGTGATTAAAAAAAACATTTATTCTAGGGACAGAAAACTGTAGGTAGGGAGAGTGTCAGTTTATTTCACTCTGCAAGTCCTTGTTTCCAGGGACCTGGAAGGACAGTGACTGAATTGTCCTTGTGCTATATTGTGATTAAAAAAAACATTTATTCTAGGGACAGAAAACTGTAGGTAGGGAGAGTGTCAGTTTATTTCACTCTGCAAGTCCTTGTTTCCAGGGACCTGGAAGGACAGTGACTGAATTGTCCTTGTGCTATATTGTGATTAAAAAAAACATTTATTCTAGGGACAGAAAACTGTAGGTAGGGAGAGTGTCAGTTTATTTCACTCTGCAAGTCCTTGTTTCCAGGGACCTGGAAGGACAGTGACTGAATTGTCCTTGTGCTATATTGTGATTAAAAAAAACATTTATTCTAGGGACAGAAAACTGTAGGTAGGGAGAGTGTCAGTTTATTTCACTCTGCAAGTCCTTGTTTCCAGGGACCTGGAAGGACAGTGAGTGAATTGTCCTTGTGTTATATTGTGATTAAAAAAAACATTTTTTCTAGGGACAGAAAACTGTAGGTAGGGAGAGTGTTTTTTTTCTTTCACTCTGCAAGTCCTTGTTTCCAGGGACCTGGAAGGACAGTGAGTGAATTGTCCTTGTGTTATATTGTGATTAAAAAAAAATTTTTTCTAGGGACAGAAAACTGTAGGTAGGGAGAGTGTTTTTTTTCTTTCACTCTGCAAGTCCTTGTTTCCAGGGACCTGTAAGGACAGTGAGTGAATTGTCCTTGTGCTATATTGTGCTTAAAAAAAACATTTATTCTAGGGACAGAAAACTGTAGGTAGGGAGAGTGTCAGTTTATTTCACTCTGCAAGTCCTTGTTTCCAGGGACCTGGAAGGACAGTGAGTGAATTGTCCTTGTGTTATATTGTGATTAAAAAAAACATTTTTTCTAGGGACAGAAAACTGTAGGTAGGGAGAGTGTTTTTTTTCTTTCACTCTGCAAGTCCTTGTTTCCAGGGACCTGTAAGGACAGTGAGTGAATTGTCCTTGTGCTATATTGTGCTTAAAAAAACATTTATTCTAGGGACAGAAAACTGTAGGTAGGGAGAGTGTCAGTTTATTTCACTCTGCAAGTCCTTGTTTCCAGGGACCTGGAAGGACAGTGACTGAATTGTCCTTGTGCTATATTGTGATTAAAAAAAACATTTATTCTAGGGACAGAAAACTGTAGGTAGGGAGAGTGTCAGTTTATTTCACTCTGCAAGTCCTTGTTTCAAGGGACAGAGAAGGACACCTGAAGGTAGCCCTTATTGCTTTTTTCCCATCTCCCTGCAGGCCATCTATTAGAATGTCTGGAAGGCAAACAAGGAGAGGCAGACAGTCAGGAGGCAATAAAAGAGGGCAAGCAGGCTCTGTGTCTGGGGGCAACAGTGCTGGTCGTGGACGCGGTGCATTGTCATCAGCACATGGCCATGGGACACGCTTGTCCTTCTTTTCGGCAGCTGGACATGTTGAGCCACATCATGCCGAAGACTTGGTAGAGTGGATGACCAAGCCCTCCTCCTCCTCCTCATCCTCTCTCACCCAGGCTCAGGGTACTGGAAAAGCAGCTGCCAAAGCGTCGTCTTCCCTGGTATCAATGTCAGACAAATCATCAGTCACTCCTTCCCTAGACCCACCATGTCCTCCTCCTGAGGAGTCCCCCGAACTGTTTCAGCACAGTGTTGGGTACATGCTCCAGGAGGATGCCCAGCGTTTCGAAGGGTCTGATGATGAAACCCAGCTAGAGGAAGGCAGTAGCGTGAGAGCAGACAGAGGGGATGCTCAAGAAGGACACCAATCTGGCAGTCATGTTCCAGCAGCTGCAGCATACTGCCAGATTGGCTCCAGTGATGAGGAGGGAGGGGATGATGAGGTCACTGACTCCACGTGGGTGCCTAATAGGAGAGAGGAGGAGGAGGAGGATGAGGAGGAGGCACATCTCCAACGAGGCAGGATGCCCTTTGGTGGCCAGCGTAAGGGCAGTACACCGACGGAATCACACCGCAGAGCTCCGCCTGTGCAGGGCGCTGCCTCTGCCCGTCATTCAAAAAGTTCTTTGGTGTGGGCCTTTTTTGAGGCTAGTGCATCAGATCGCACAGCTGCTGTTTGCAACATATGTCTCAAGCGTATATCGCGTGGCCAAAACATCAGCCGCTTGGGTACCACATGCCTGACCAGACATATGTTGACCTGCCATGCAGCTCGTTGGCAAGCCTACCTCAAAGACCCACACCAAAGAACAAAGCGGACCTCTCCTTGCACCGCATCAGCTGGGATCTCCAACCCCACTATAACTTCAGTCCTCTCTGAAACATGCACTGAGAGGAATGAAGGTGTAGAATTAGGTGTGTCACAGCCAAGTACTTGCGCCCACTCTGCTAGCAGTACACCGACGTCCGATTCTAGCAGGCAAATTTCCCTGCCCCAGCTGCTGGACCGTCGAAAGAAGTTCACTCCCAGCCATCCACATGCCCAGCGGTTGAATGCTAGCTTGGCTAAATTGCTAGCGCTTCAACTGCTGCCTTTTCAGTTGGTAGACTCGGCCCCCTTCCGTGAGTTTGTGCAATGTGCAGTTCCTCAGTGGCAGGTTCCCAAACGCCACTTTTTCTCACGGAAGGCTATTCCGGCTCTCTACCGGCATGTGGAAGGCAATGTCTTGGCCTCGCTGGACAGGGCGGTCAGCGGTAAGGTGCATATTACCGCTGACTCATGGTCCAGCAGGCATGGACAGGGACGTTACCTTTCTTTCACGGCCCATTGGGTCACTCTTTTGGCAGCTGGGAAGGATTCAGGACAAGGTGCAGTAGTGTTGGAGGTTGTCCCACCGCCACGCCTCCAAAATGCTACTACTGGTTGTGACACACCTCTCTCCTCCACCCCCTCCTCTTCTTCTTCCTCCATGGCCTCTTCCTGTGGTTTGTCCTATGAACCAGCGGTGCTCCGTAGCCGTTCACGGGGCTACGCAAGTACGCAGGCAAAAAGATGCCATGCCGTGCTTGCGCTGGTGTGTTTGGGGGACAGAAGCCACACTGGGGCAGAGGTCCTGTCTGCTCTGCAGGGCCAGGCCGAGAGGTGGTTGACGCCACGCCAGCTTAAGCCAGGAATGGTGGTTTGCGACAATGGCACCAACCTCCTCTCCGCCCTCCGACAGGGACAACTGACCCATGTGCCCTGTGTGGCTCACGTCCTTAACCTGGTGGTGCAGCGCTTCTTGGGCAGGTACCCGGGCTTACAGGATGTCCTGAGGCAGGCCAGGAAAGTCTGTGTGCATTTCCGCAGATCTTATAATGCCAGTGCTCGCCTGGCTGAGCTGCAAAAGGAGTTGAACCTGCCCAAGAACCGCCTTATATGTGACATGCCCACCAGGTGGAACTCAACGTTGGCCATGCTGCAGCGGCTGCACACGCAGCAGAGGGCCATCAATGAGTACCTGTGCGACTACGGCACCAGGACAGGGTCAGGGGAGCTTGGTTTTTTTTCTCCACGCCAGTGGGGCATGATCAGGGATGCATGCACTGTCCTGGCACCATTTGAGGAGGCCACGAGGATGGTGAGCAGTGACAGTGCATGCATCAGTGACACTGTACCTCTTGTCCACCTGTTGGAGCACACGCTGCGTGGAATAATGGACAGGGCACTTGAGGCAGAACAGAGGCAGGAAGAGGAGGACTTCCTTGCCTCTCAAGGCCCCCTTTACCCAGACAGTGTTCCTTCTGTCCCACCCATCGCACAGGAAGAGGAGGAGGAGGAGGAGGAGGAGGAGGAGGATTGTGTCAGCATGGAGGTGGAGGCTGGCACTCAGCATCATCAGCAGCAGTCTTTTAGGGATGATTTACAGTCCCAAGAAACCAGTGGACTTGTACGTGGCTGGGAGGAGGTGGCTGCGGATCATGTCGTCCTTAGTGACCCAGAGGACTCCGGAGCGAATGCCTCAGCAAACCTACGCTGCATGGCCTCCCTGATCCTGCAAAGTCTGCGGAAGGATCCTCGTATTCTTCGGATCAAGGAGAGGGACCATTACTGGCTGGCCACTCTCCTTGATCCACGGTACAAGGGTAAGGTTGCGGACCTTATGTTACCGTCGCAGAGGGAGCAGAGGATGAGACAACTCCGGGAGGCCTTGCAGAAAGGTCTGTGCAACGCGTTCCCAGAGACTGGGAGGTTGCAAACTCCTGGTCCTGGACAACGAGTTGCTGAGGCTTCGGCCAGTCAAAGAAGGAGCGGTGGGGAAGGTGGCCGTCTGACCGATGCGTTCAGACAATTCTTTAGTCCGCAGCCCCAAAGTATGATCGGTTCCAGCAACCATCGCCAGCGTCTGATAAACATGGTGCAGGAATATCTAGGGGCAAGGTCAGACTTGGACACCTTCCCCACCGAAAATCCTCTGGCTTACTGGGTCTTGAGGATGGATCACTGGCCAGAGCTTGCACAGTATGCAATTGAGCTACTGGCCTGTCCTGCATCCAGCGTTCTTTCGGAACGCACATTCAGTGCTGCTGGAGGATTTGTCACGGATCACAGGGTGCGCCTGTCCACCGACTCGGTTGATCGACTGACTTTCATCAAGATGAACCAGTCTTGGATCACCACCAGCTACCACACACCTGATGCTGATATAACAGACTAATTGATTTTAACATGTCACATCCCTTCAAGACTGATGCTGATGCTGAGTGCCTGTGCTGTTATGTTGACTGGCTATCCTCCTCCTCCGAGTCCTCAATGATACGATTGATGATGATAGCTTGTAAGATCATTTTTGTTTATGGGTGCCGCCACCAGTGCCTAACGCCCAATTTTTCAGCCCCTGTTTAACAGGGGCGTGTAATTACAATTTTTGAAGCAATACTTTGCAACAGGGCTCATTGCTGTGCTCCAAGTACAGTATCTGTGAGGAGTTGCAGTGTTGTGCCACCAGTGCCTAACGCCCAATTTTTCAGCCCCTGTTTAACAGGGGCGTGTAATTACAATTTTTGAAGCAATACTTTGCAACAGGGCTCATTGCTGTGCTCCAAGTACAGTATCTGTGAGGAGTTGCAGTGTTGTGCCACCAGTGCCTAACGCCCAATTTTTCAGCCCCTGTTTAACAGGGGCGTGTAATTACAATTTTTGAAGCAATACTTTGCAACAGGGCTCATTGCTGTGCTCCAAGTACAGTATCTGTGAGGAGTTGCAGTGTTGTGCCACCAGTGCCTAAGGCCCAATTTTTCAGCCCCTGTTTAACAGGGGCGTGTCATTACAATTTTTGAAGCAATACTTTGCAACAGGGCTCATTGGTGTGCTCCAAGTACAGTATCTGTGAGGAGTTGCAGTGTTGTGCCACCAGTGCCTAAGGCCCAATTTTTCAGCCCCTGTTTAACAGGGGCGTGTCATTACAATTTTTGAAGCAATACTTTGCAACAGGGCTCATTGCTGTGCTCCAAGTACAGTTGCTGTGAGGGGTTGCAGTGTTGTGCCACCAGTGCCTAAGGCCCAATTTTTCAGCCCCTGTTCAACAGGGGCATGTAATTACAATTCTTGATCTAATAATTCACAGCAGGGCCCATTGCTGCACCCACCAAGAGTAACTGTCAGGGCTTACAGTGTTGTGGCACCAGCACCACCATCAAAGGCCCAATTTTTACTACCACTGTTCAACAATTATATGTAATTAAAATTCCTGATATAATAGTTGACAGCAGGGCGTTCCAGCACCAACCAAGAGTAACTGTGAGTGCTTACAGTGTTGTGCCAACACCAACAACTAAGGGGCCTATTTCTGCAGAGTATATACGGCAGGTCCCTACTTTCAAACATCCAACTTACAAACGACTCCTACTTGCAAACGCAAGAAGACAACAGGAAGTGAGAGGAAATCTACCACTAGGAAGGAAAATTCTCTCCTGTAAGAATAAATATGGGAGAAAGGTGTCTCCTCTGTACTGATGCTTTATCAGCAATCCTTGTTTCAAGAAAAACACCACATTTCAAAAACAGTTGTCATTGGGACGGAAAGTGAGGTGAAATGTTCTGAACAGGGGCACAGACAGCAAAACAAATGTTACAGGGGTGATAACCCTTACCTATGTTTTCCAAAAAGTTTAAAAATAGATTTTTGGGCTGGAGCTACACTTCAACAATGTACCTGTTCAAAATTACAAACAGACTCTACATAAGAACAAACCTACAGTCCCTGTCTTGTATGCACCGCCTGTATAGGGCTGTTCAGAGTATATAGGGCCTTTTTTATTTTATGTGCGGGGTTCCCCTTAATATCCATACAAGACCCAAAGGGGCTGGTAATGGGCTGGGGTAGGGGGGGGGTCATGGGGTAGCTATGCCATTTTTCTTAAAGAATTTCATCCATATTACCGGGACCAGACATTACATTAAAGCCGCAAGCAGTTATAAATGGCTTTTTTTTCCTTTAGAAGTGTCATTTTGTGCAGGGACAGTTCTAAACACGGGAAACACGTGGCACTTCACAGGCATACTTTAGACACCCCCCAGGTACGATATTTAAAGGAATATTTGACTTTTTTTTTTTCACTTTATGCATCATTAAAATGACTGCTCCCGAAAAACGACCGTTTTTAAAACTTCTTTTTGCATTGATACATGTCCCCTGGTGCAGAACCCGGGTTCCCAAACCCTTTTTAGGACAATAACATGCATAATAGTTGTTATAATTAGCACTTTAGAATTCGAACGTTCGCATCCATTGTATTTAATAGGGTTCTAATGTTCGTTCGAACTTTCGGTCCGTTCGCGGGTTCTGGTGCGAACCGAACCCGGGGGTGTTCGGCTCATCACTAGTCAAGATAGATGGATCATCACAAACCAGGCAGACGTCCTTAACAGGTATCAGAAACTAGAGATCATAGGAACAGGAGCAGGTTTTTGTTCAGGCAATTCCCACTGTACTGAGCAAGTTTAAAAAGCTCTCCTAGACACAGCATCAGAGAAAATGCCAGCACGTCAAAATGAATAAAAAGAGAGAATGTGGGAATGCCTATACACAAGGACAAAGTAAACGTTAGCACACATTTATAGGGAAGATGAAAAACCTTTGTACAGGGGAAGATGAACAGGAATCAAGCATCAAGCTCAGATTTCAAACTGATTTTGCAGATTGATTTTGCAGAAACTTTGCTATAGCAGGCACAGTAGCATGTGTAGCGGCCTCACCCCTCTCACCCCTTCTTCTTCTCGGCTTGTTGTCTTGTCTAGGGGGATTATAATAACAACACAATACAGAAGTTTCCCCTCACAGGGCGGGACTTTATAGGCATGGATTTACATAACCACTAAGGTAAAGTATGGAATATTTTATTACAAAAATAGAAAACATAAATACATAAAATTGTATACAAATACAAAGAGACTTGATATATGCAAGGATGCAATCAATGAATCAACAGAGTTGGCATTGGATCATGCACAATGCACCGCATGCCCAGGGAGAAAGGTTGTACCCTGGACTGCAATGCTAGTACACGAACATGTCAAGATTGAAAATTGTTAATGTACATATATAGGTCAGATCCTACGCGTTACGGAGATAGCTCCTTCTTCAGGGATAATCCGACATATAAGTCAAAATTGAAATCTAGAACAGAAAGGAACACAGTTGTCTCATATGGTAGCATTCATTTAAACATAAACATAAAACACAACAATGGATATATCAATGGCAATGGTCATGGAGGGCATACAGTTGGTGGAGTACTCACCTCGACAGCCACACATCAAGCTCAGATATCAGTCGTCATAAACCCGCAAGACCCAAAGAAACAGGAATTGTGGTTTAGAATAAAGTGGTAAAGGAAAACCCTTTCACAGGGAAATGGGTAGGAGCTGCACACATACGATGTCCAAACAGCGAACCGGGACCGCATACGTCTCTGAAGGGAAGCATAGAAGAAGGGATATACCAAAAAGCCAAAAAAGGGATTTTTATAACAGCTTACCTGTAAAATCCTTTTCTTGGAGTACATCACGGGACACAGAGCGACTTAGTCATTACTAATGGGTTATATAGATACCTTCAGGTGCTGGCACTGGCAACTTCCAAAACCGGAAGTACCCTCCCCTATATAAGCCCCTCCCATCCGGGAGCACCTCAGTTTTGTAGCAAAGCAATAAGTGTCCCAAAAAGAGGGGTGGGAGCTCTGTGTCCCGTGATGTACTCCAAGAAAAGGATTTTACAGGTAAGCTGTTATAAAAATCCCTTTTTCTTTTTCGTACATCACGGGACACAGAGCGACTTAGTCATTACTAATGGGACGTCCCAAAGCAATGCCAAATGAGGGGAGGGATACACTATACATAAGCTGGGCGCCATCAGGCATGAGGCTCTTTTGCGGCCTGCAACACACTGCGCCCAAAGGCGACATCCTCCTGACTTCTAACGTCTACCTGGTAGAATCTAGTAAACGTGTGTACTAAGGACCATGTTGTGGCCTTACAGACTTGAGCCAGGGAGGCTTGGTGATGCACTGCCCATGAAGTTCCAACTGCTCTTGTGGAGTGCGCCCTAACTTTGAACGGAGGCGGTCTCCTTTTCAAGCCATAGGCTTGTATTATGACCTGTCGAATCCACTTGGCTAAAGTAGATTTTTGATGCTGCCTGACCCTTTCTGGGGCCTTCCGGCAGAACAAACAAAGTATCCGTTCTGCGAATCTGAGCAGTGGCTTTTAGATAAGCTTTAACTGCTCTTACTACATCCAAAGAATGCAATAACTTTTCCTCTACCGAGCTAGGTTTGGGGAAAAAGGAAGGAAGAACCACATCTTGGTTCAAATGGAACCTCGATACCACCTTAGGAAGAAAGGCTGGATGAGGACGTAATACTACTCTGTCCTTATGGACAACCAGATATGGCTCCTTACAGGACAAGGCGGCTAATTCCGATACTCTTTTAGCCGAACAAATGGCTACTAAGAAAATCAATTTCCTGGTGAGAAGAACCAAGGAAATGTGCCGTAATGGTTCAAATGGTTGTTTCTGTAGAACCGACAGAACCAGGTTTAAGTCCCATGGACATATGGGAATACTAACCGGAGGGCTAATACGCATCACTCCTTGTATGAAAGCTTTCACTAATGAATGCAAAGCCAAGGGCCTTTGAAAAAATATTGACAAGGCCGTCTGACCCTTGATAGTACTCAAGGCAAGCTTCCTATGTACAGCCCACTGTAGGAAGTCCAGAATCCTACCTATTACGTACTTACGTGGATGCCATTTCTTGGCCTCACACCACGTGATGTACGCCTTCTAGATCCTATAATAGATCTGCCTGGATACCGGCTTCCTGGCATTGATCATGGTAGATACCACAGGATTAGAGAGCCCTCTCTTTTTTAGAATGTGGGCTTCAATAGCCAGGCCGTCAAACCTAGGGCTGGTAAGGAAGGGTAGTATATCGGTCCTTGCGAAAGCAGGTCCGGACGATGTGGGAGGGTCCCAGGACTTCCCACTGACATTTTTACAATCTCCGCGTACCATACCCTTCGGGGCCACGCTGGAGCCACCAGAATCACTGGTTTCTTTTCTACCCTGATTCTGCGGATTAATCGCAGTGGGAATGCATATATCAGCTTGAACTGATCCCAAGGGAACACTCGGGCATCCGAACCGCAAGCTAGGGGATCCCTTGTGCGAGACACAAATCTGTCCACCTGCGTTGAATCTGGATGCTAGCAGATCTACATCCGGTGTTCCCCACCGCTGGCATATTGCCTGGAAAACCTCGGGGTGAAGAGACCATTCCCCCGGGCATAATTGCTAGCGACTTAAAAAGTCCGCTCTCCAATTTTCCACTCCTGGGATGAAAACCGCGGATATGGCTGGGACATATCTTTCTGCCCATTCCAGGATGCAATTCGCTTCCCTCTGGGCTGCACGACTCCTGGTGCCACCCTGGTGATTGATATATGCCACTGCTGTGGCATTGTCTGATTGAATTCTGACAGGGGACCCTTGGAGTTTGGATGTCCATGCTACTAGGGCATACCGGGCTGCTCGTATCTCTAAGAGATTGATGGGCAGGGCCTTCTCTGCTTCTGACCACTTGCCCTGGAGAGACCATTGCTCCAGTACTGCCCCCAGCCTATGAGGCTGGCATCTGTAGTGACCACCTTCCAAGAAACCGGACTGAAGGGTTTCCCTTTTTCCAGATTCTGGGGCACCAACCACCAATGGAGGCTCTTGCGAACGGAAGGGGACAGGGACATTGGTAAGTCTAAAGCCTGAACTTTTTTGTTCCAGGCTGACAGTATGGCCCTCTGCAAGTTCCTTGAATGGAATTGACCGTAGGGTACTGCTTCGAATGAAGCCACCATTTTTCCCAGCAGCCTCATGCACAGGCGTATGGATGGTTTTCTTTTTGTACCCACTAAGTGGGTCAAATTTTTCAAAGACGACACCTTCTCTGGAGGTAAGAAAATCTTTCTCTGATTTGAATCCAGTCTTAGCCCCCAAGTATTCCAGACTTTTGACTGGTTTTTGGGGCTGACTTGTCTCGGTTGATAATGCAACCGTGAGATTCCAGATACTTGATTGTCTTGTGAACGACCACTTCTTTTTTCCACTGAGTGGTCTATCAGCAACAAGTCGTCTAGATATGCCATTATCGTTACACCTTGTGTTCCTAGTTTGGCCAATCGTAGGGCCAGAATTTTTGTGAACACTCGTGGTGCTGTGGCCAGACCGAAAGGTAAGGCTCTGAACTGAAAATGGCGCCCTTCTACTGCAAAGCGTAGAAATTTCTGGTGGGCCGGACAGATGGGAATATGCAAATAAGCATCCCTTATGTCGATCGAGGCTAACCATTCCTGCCCTTGTAGGGCGGTGGCCACCGATCGGATCGACTCCATCCGAAAAAGTCCTGATATGTAGGAACTTGTTTAGCCCTTTTATATTTAATATGGGCCTCACGTCCCCATTTGGTTTGGGGACTGTGACAAGGTTCGAGTAAAACCCGAACCCGCTTTCTTCCAAGGGAACCTCATGATTACCCTTGGAGCAATAGTTGTTCTAGTGCCAGAAGGAGGGATCCTCTCTTCTGGGGATCGCTTGGCACGTTTGACCTCATAAAATGGGCAGGAGGAATGTCTTTTAACTCCAGCCTGTATCCCAGACTTACTGCGGAGATCACCCATCTGTCTCTGATGGTGTCCCGCCATGGTCTCTGTGAACAACTGAAGTCTTCCCCTCACCCGATTGAGTGGGGGCAACCCTTCATGACTTGGGGGGAGGTTTTGTACCTCTCTTGACCCAGGGTTTCTTGTTACCCTGTGATTGTCCCTGATTTCTGCCCCCTGGATTTGACCGCGGAGGCCGTCGGAACTGTTTCACAGCCGATGTGCCAGGGACTGGAGAAGTAGGCCTCTTAAAAGAAGGACTTCTACCCTTGTTCTTAACCGGCAAGAGTGTACTTTTACCGGCAGAAGTTTTCTGGATATATTTGTCCAGATCTTCTCCAGATAAGCGTTCTCCATGAAATGGGAAGCTAATCAGCAATTTCTTACAGGGAGCTTCAGCAGACCAGTTTTTGAGCCATAGAAGCCTACGCATATGTCTACAGACAGCGTAAAGCGGGAGGCCTGTTGGATTGTATCCTTTATGGCGTCCACCGCAACACAAGGCTCTAGGTAGGTCAGCTAGGGCAAGAGCCTGCTGATCTGGTAAGTCCCTTAAGACTTGTTTCAACTGATCTTTCATTGCTTGGCAGACTCCAATCGCTGCTACTGCAGGTTGTGTCACCATGCTTGCTGTAGAGAAAGCAGATTTTAGTAAAGACTCCAATTTTTTATCTATTGGGTCTTTGAACATTGGAACATTATCTACTGGACATGTCAGTGATTTATTTACACAAGAGATGGCTGTGTCCACTGTAGGGACCCTCCATTTTTTATGAGCTTATCCTCCATGGGATAGATCACTGGAAATCTCTTGGGGGAGTAAATATTTTAACAGGATGCTCCCAATCCTGGTAAATAAGCCCTTCCAATAAAGGGTGGATTGGGAAGGAACAGACAGTCTGGGGAGCTTTCAGCGACCCCAGGCGAGGAAACCGTAGTGGTTGATGGTTCCGCCAGAGGCATTTAAAATGCTGCTCGGACCATGTTAGTCAGAGACTGAACCCATAATCTTTCAGCCTGAGATGCTGAGAAAGGTTCTTCCACTGTTGATTCCTCTATAACTGAATCAACCTCACCTGATCCCCTTCAGGTAGGTCGATCTCTGGGACTGTTCCTCCACTAACAGGCACTCTGCAGGAGGAGACGGAGATCGGACGCGCTTTCCCTGTGACAGGGAAGCAGCGATCAATGCCTGTTAATCTCTCTTCCAATCCTCCCAGAGTTGAGGATAAAACCTCCTCTGTTATATATACAGGAGCAGGTGGACTGGGGACAGCCGCAGTACCAGGTACTCCTGCGGGGTTTCCTACGGCTACTGACCTCTGAAATTTCAGGGGAGATTGGCGCAGTACAGCATGCCCAAAATCCTCAGAGCCCGATGGAGACCCCTTTCGCTTCTTGGAAGACTTATTTCCAGAGCGTCTGGACGACATATCCTATAAGCACAAAGCTGAGGTATTCCCGTCGTCATACACTAATTTTGCTGGTAAAAGTCTAACACAGTTGCTGCTATATACCAGCTGGTGTCCACTAAAGTGTCTTTCTATGGGGATGCCTGCATCAACCGCCTCTGTGTGCCACCGTTTTGTTGCTAGCTCTGCTTGCATCCAGCTGACACTTGTACTGTGTCTTTTACACATGCTGGGACGCCTGCACATGCGCAGAAGCGCCGCACATCGAGCGTCATCCACCCACCCCGCCCCTTTTTTTCATAGGAGGCGCGTGCACGCGCCCGCCCGTGCGCCATTGGCGCCCTTTTCGAAACCAAGCAGGGACTAGGAGCCAGGGCCCTTTTTGCCGGAGGGCCTGTGCGGTGGATGAGCGCAGCAACAGGGCAGAGGAAGTGGATTCCCACAGAGAACTTATCAACTGCCTGGATCTTTTGACTTGAGAAAACCAAAGATCCACATGACAAGAAAAAATGGACCACAGCGGCCCCTAGTGGTTTAACACAGGTACCGCGGTCCTCTTTTTTTTTTTTTTTCTTGACTACTATTAAAATTTTACATTTTCCAGTAGTTACAGGCATACACAGATATTAGCGGGAATACCGTTAGGTAACAGACAGAAAGACAAATTAGGCTTGGGGGTCCCCCAATAGAACCAAGTTCCTGGGGGCCCCCACTTACCTGTTCCCCGCCGCAGGACTCTGTTTGGTCCACAGAAGCCCAAACTTCACCTATCACGGCAGGCATTGTAATTAAACCTTCAGGGACCGGGTTCCCAAGGATTCCACTCCCCTGGACCTGTATAGCACCCTGCACAGAAAACATCTTGGTCGTGGGTATGACCAGAGCTCTGGATCCCAGGGTCCAGCCCTCCTAAGAGAGGCATTACAGGCAAAACCTTGCTCTTCTCTGCAAGGCCCGGGTACCGACCGTTTAGCTATGAAGCTTTTTTGGTGGGATCCGGAATAGCTTACTGAGGCCCATAAAAGAACCTGTACGCAAGCCCAGTGAAAACACATGTTACTCTTTGGCCAACACCTTAGACACTGGCAAAAAACTGAGGTGCTCCCGGATGGGAGGGGCTTATATAGGGGAGGGTACTTCCGGTTTTGGAAGTTGCCAGTGCCAGCACCTGAAGGTATCTATATAACCCATTAGTAATGACTAAGTCGCTCTGTGTCCCGTGATGTACAAAAAAGAAAGGAAGTTCTCAAAGCATTATAGGATTGACACGCATTGATGCGTCAAAGAAACATAGTGTAGTGAGATGTATAATCAGATCCCAAAGTTTATCCCATTTCTAAAGGGAGGGTTACTGGGTTTAGTAGTATAGAAGTATATATTGTGAGTACATAATGACATCTACAATAAAAATAAATGTAAATAAAATTCACATATATGCTAGGTGGATTTTCTTAAACTCTTCAAAGGGTACTGTGTAGTTGTGGGAGATGGAAAGAGGAGGAGAGAGACAGGCAGGTGGACGATGTAAAACACTTGTATTGTACGGCCCACACAGAGTGTTTTTAGGATACAAGGGGAACCCTCGCAAATCCAGCATAAAAGGACTCAAAGAGAACAACTCCCAGCCTTGTATTTGTACAATACAAGTGTTTTACATCGTCCACCTGCCTGTCTCTCTCCTCCTCTTTCCATCTTTCCATCTTATAGAGCGAAAGTGTTTCCGGAATCTATGTGAAGAAAAAAACAATAAATTGCATCATCACTTGATGCACTTGTGCTCTAAACCTGCATTAATGGTCTCAGATGGACCCAGAGCAGGGGGTAGTAGTCATCTACCAACATTGCCAAAAAGTTACCGCCAAGAATTAAAGATAGAGAGGTCACATCTCACCTGGTTAGTGTCTTGCACCACGTACTCTCTCCCCGTCAGCCACAGCACTACTAAAGTGCTCACTTCATCGCCCTTAAAAGGAGGTCAGGGCGCAGTGATTGGCTTCCTCCCGACACACGTGAGTGCCAGACATCACGTGAGCCGTGTCAGTCGGACTCTGCGGTCCCCCGGGTGTGCGGCGCACCACGCGATCCTCCCCCCAGAGGCAGAATAGCCAATAGGGGAGAGCCGCGTCATGCGCCACGCCACCACCGACACGTAAATGCGGCACAAGGGAGTTGCACATCGAGCATTGGACGAATGGAAACGGACAAGCCGTCAGACGTCAGATGGAAAAATGTTCCTGAGCAACCATGCCGCAAGAATAGGCCTTCCGACGGAAAAGCCGGCTCACACGGATGGCAACATCCGCAGGAAACCAGGCCCGCCGCCGAAGAGGCCCACGCGTGCCGGGATCGAATCCAGACAGGGAAGTGTGCAGCCAAGGAACCCATAAAAATTCCCACCACTAATGATTAACCTAAGGAACTTGATAGTGGTTCCATAGCATACTTGTAAGTGTATACACTAAGGGCCAGTAACCACAAATTGTATCCAAACATAGATAGAGATTGATGGGCAGCTGTAAAGATAAGCAGATGCCAAAAAAACACAAAAAACATATGATACATAAATTATCATTAAAAGAAACACACACAAATGGAAATGCAAAAAATTGCATGCATACGTTTTGAAAGATGCGTCTTTATGAGAACAGATAAGACACACCTCCAATTCCTAGTAGGAAAAATTGGCATTGATTGTATTAACGAAAAATTAAAAAAAATCCACAGGACTAAATCAAAACAAAACATAAAATGGCTATAATGATCACGGCATATATAGCATCAAATCCCAAATAGCTGTTGGCCAGATCTTATTTCTCCATGCCCCCCGATACAAAGCCCTCCAAGAAGGGCTTGTAATTAGCAGCCTCATTGAGGCCAGGAAAGATGGTGGCATGGAGAAGGAAGATCCATCTCAACTCCCTCTGTAAAAGTAGCTTGTTCCAGTCGCCTCCTCGTGCATTCGGATGCACTCTGTCGAGTACTACGAATTTGACCTTGGGGAATATCGCATTGTGAAGAGCAATGATGTGTCTCCCCAAGGGGAAATCAGGATTGCATCCCTTCATGCTCCATATATGTTTGGTCATTCTTGTTCGTAGCTCAACTTTGGTCTTCCCGACATAGAAAGAGCCACAATCACAGAGCAAAAGGTATACTACCCCCTTGGTGTTGCAATTAGCATAGTGAGCGGCTTTGAAGGTCTTGCCATTGGGCAATACACATGTGGGTCCCACATGTATATAACGACAAAAGCTACAGCCCCCACATGTATAGGTTCCCTTGGTTTTGCATGGGTCCCCCCGATTTTCGCCCTTAAATTCGCTGTGAACAACTCGATCGCGAATAGAGGTTGCTCGCCTGAAGGTGATTGATGGTTTGGTGGATACAAATCTACCCAGATTTGAGTCCATAGATAGAAGGTGCCAATATTTTTCAATGACATTGCGAATCTTGTTGTGTTGATTAGAGAATGATATTATTAGCCTGGCTTCGCTATCACTTGGACATTCTTTTTTGGGTTTTCGTGAATAGAGGAGTTCACATCATGTCTTTATCAGAGATTTTTCGTATGCCTTTTTGAGGCATGTCTTAGAGTAGCCTCTTTCCAACAGACGCAATTGTAGTTTTTTTGCCTCCGTTCGGAAGATGTCCATGTCTGAACAGTTCCGTCTTATGCGAAGATACTGACTAAATGGCATCGACGCCATAAGTGGATGTGGATGGAAGCTGGATGCGTGCAACAAGGAGTTGCCGGCCGTAGCTTTCCGAACGAGACAGGTCTGTATAGCCCCTTCCTTCCCCCGGAGGACAGTGACATCAAGAAAAGTTATCTCATCAGCATGATGTGTCATCGTAAATGTTAGATTGAATTGATTTTTGTTCAACCTAGTCAAAAACGCTGATAACATCTCCATAGGTCCATCCCATATCAGAAAGACATCATCGATGTATCGTACCCACATTGTGATGTGGTCGGTAAACATTGTGCAAGAATCATCAGCCATCAAAGCTTGCTCCCACTCCCCCAGGTACAGATTGGCGTACGATGGGGCACAACATGTCCCCATCGCAACACCCTGTACCTGGAGTTAGTGGGAGCCAGCAAAGGAAAAGACGTTGTGATGTAAAATGAAATCAAGGGATTGGACTATAAAGTCACTATATGGCCACTGATCATCAATTTGTTGTGACAGTATGTAATGTATAGCTGCTAGACCTAGGGTATGGGGAATGGAACTATAGAGTGCCTCGACATCGATCGTCACCAACATCGAGTGCTCTCATATAGTCATGCCATCTAGGATTTTCAAAAAGTGGATTGTATCTTTTACATATGAAGGAAGGCTGACCACAAATGGTCACAGATGTTCATCAATTAGGCGGCTCAATTTTTCAGAAATTGAGCCATTGCCTGAAATGATGGGGCGGCCTGGAGGATCATGCTTGTTTTTGTGTATCTTAGGGAGGGAGTAGAAAGTTGGGATTTTGGGATGCTCAGTCCGTATGTATTTCCAAGTAGTGGCTGTAATTATGCCCTCTCTTCCAGCTTTGTCTATTAAGTCATAAAAATCACTGTTGAATTTTTTGATAGCGTTGACAGATATCAAACGGTACCAATTGTCATTCGACAGGATTTTCTTGCACATGTCTATGTCTTGGGTGTTGTCCATTATTACGGTATTACCACCCTTGTCGGATGGTTTTATTACTATAGAACAATTTTTGGACAGATCTTGTAAAGCTAGCTTTTCTCTTGATGTCAGGTTCTCTTCAGACTTGATAGTGCCTGACATCTTATCTATTTCACGTGATACAAGTTTCAGGAAGGTGGCTGTATTAGGATTCGAACTGGGTGCCGGAAATTGGTCTGATTTCGTTTTGAGCAGGGATTTGGGTTTGGATATTGGGTCTGCCGATCTTGCCCCAGCATCAAACAGTAGTTGTTCTATGTTAACACTGTCTATAAGGTCGGATTGGTCATTCTCCTCCAAAAGGGACACAAGCTGTTCAATCGCCAAATCCTCCTTTTTGCTAAGTTGTGTAGTCGGATTGATATCCTTACTATACATATTTCTCAATAGGAGTTTCCTTACAAAGAGTTGCAGATCCCTTATTAATTCGAATTTGTCGAAATCTTCGTTTGGACAAAATCCCAGACCCCTCAATAGAACATCTCTCTCATCTAAACTCAAAGTGTATGAAGAGAGGTTGATAATGTTCATAGAGGGAGTGGGATTGGGGGAATCATCCCCTCCATTTTCTAACTCACTGATGGCATTGTATTTGTTATAGGCCCTTTTTGAGTGTGGGATATTGAGCGAGTCTGAAAAGAAGAAGAGGAGGAGGAGAAAATGGGTGCAACAGGAGTAGAGACGGTTTCTTTACGATCTAGTGAATACCTGATGTCTGTCGGATCATGCAAGTCTTCGCATTAAGAAATAGAGGATAGTTCCACAGCCACACCCATATGTGAGTTACCTGTTACTAGAGAAGTAGAAGGACACCCAGAAACCTGCACGTTTTGTGTTGAGTGTGTATTCTGTCCTTGCATAGATTTTATGGCTGTGTGTTCCTGTGGTTCCTCCTGCTATCTCGATCGTTTGGTTCGTCCATTGCCCCTATGTCTAGAGGAAGGTTGTTGTTGAGAGTAAGACATATTAGAAGAAGACTGTGAAACAATATTTGCATATGTTTTAGATATATTGAAATTAGGTTTAGCTTGCATTTGGGATTGATAAGTTGACCACTTATAAGCTTTCCCCTCCCTAAAGGCAGTCCTATCTCTCATCATCTTCTTTTCTTTTTTTACCAGAATGCCCTTGTTAAATTTTTCCAAACGCTCTGTCATAAGTTTTTCTTGTTCATTGTAGGATGCTTGGCCCTGCAAGGGCTGTAATAGGGCCAGAGTCTGATCCAGATCTACGTCCAGATCTGACATCTGTCTCCTATAGGCCTCTACTAGATGTTTCATCATATCTCTAGAACATTTGTTCAAAGTTTTCTCCCATTCTTTCTTAAATGCACTATCGTGGATCTCAAATGTAGGAAAAATTTGGACACGAAGCCCAAATGGGTTGGTATCTTCTTTTATATAGTTTTCAAAGGACTGCATATGCCAATGAAGTGACGACTTCTTTTCCAAAACTTTGTTTAACCACTTAAGCCCCGGACCATTTGGTAGCTAGAGGACCAGAGGTGAATTCAGAATTTTGCACTGCGCTGCTTTAACTGTAAATTGTGCGGACATGCAATGTTGTACCCAAACGAAATTTGCGTCCTTTTCTTCCCACAAATAGAGCTTTCTTTTAATGGTATTTGATTGCCTCTGTGATTTTTATTTTTTGCGATATAAACGGAAAAAGACCGAAAATTTTGAAAAAAAAATGATATTTTCTACTTTTTGTTATAAGAAAAATCGAATAAACTCAATTTTAGTCATACATTTAGGCCAAAATGTATTCAGCCACATGTTTTTAGTAAAAAAAATGTCAATAAGCGTATATTTATTGGTTTGCGCAAAAGTTATAGAGTTTACAAACTAGGGTACATTTTCTGAAATTTACACAGCTTTAAATTTATGACTGCCTATCTCATTTCTTGAGGTGCTAAAATGACAGGGCAGTACAAACCCCCCCCAAATGACCCCATTTTGGAAAGTAGACACCCCAAGGAAATTGCTGAGAGGCATGTTGAGCCCATTGAATTTTTTATTTTTTTGTCCCAAGTGATTGAATAATGACTAAAAAAAAAAAAAAAAAAAAAAAAATTACAAAAAGTTGTCACTAAATGATATATTGCTCACACATGCCATGGTTATATGTGGAATTTCACCCCAAAATACATTTTGCTGCTTCTCCTGAGTACAGGGATACCACATGTGTGGGACTTTTTGGGAGCCTAGCCGCGTACGGGACCCCGGAATCCAAGCACCGCCTTCAGGATTTCTAAGGGCGCAAATTTTTGATTTCACTCCTCACTACCTATCACAGTTTCGAAGGCCATAAAATGCCAAAATAGCACAAAACCCCCCCAAATGACCCCATTTTAGAAAGTAGACACCCCAAGGAAATTGCTGAGAGGCCTGTTGAGCCCATTGAATATATTTTTTTTGTCCCAAGTGATTGAATAATGACAAAAAAAAAAAAAATTACAAAAAGTTGTCACTAAATGATATATTGCTCACACATGCCATGGTTATATGTGGAATTACACCCCAAAATACATTTTTCTGCTTCTCCTGAGTACAGGGATACCACATGTGTGGGACTTTTTAGGAGCCTAGCCGCGTACGGGACCCCGAAAACCAAGCACCGCCTTCAGGATTTCTAGGCACAAATTTTTGATTTCACTCCTCACTACCTATCACAGTTTCGAAGGCCATAAAATGCCAAAATCGCAAATGACCCCATTTTGGAATATAGACACCCCAAGCTATTTGCTGAGAGGAATGGCGAGTATTTTACAGCTCTCATTTGTTTTTGAAAATGAAGAAAGAAAATATATATATTGCTTAGCGACAGTGGTGATAGGGGGTGAAAGGGTTACCTGGGGGGCGATCAAGGGGGTTAAACCTTTATTAGATAATATATTGGGGTACCTGACGCTATAAAAACCTGCGGCGAACCTAAAAAAAATTACCGGCTACCGATCTGCATCACAGACACTAAGACAGCGTTTAGAAAAATGATCGCTTAGTGATAGTGGTGATAGGGGGTGAAAGGGTTACCTGGGGGGCGATCAAGGGGGTTAAACCTTTATTAGATAATATATTGGGGTACCTGACGCTATAAAAACCTGCGGCGAAGCTAAAAAAAATTACTGGCTGCCGATCGGCATCACTGACGCTAAGACAGCGATCAGAAAAATGATCGCTAAGCGACAGTGGTGATAGGGGGTGAAAGGGTTATCTGGGGGGTGATCAGGGGGTTAAACCTTTATTAGGGGGGGTTAGGGGGCTACACTGGACCTAAGACTAAACATTGGTGACACTTTTACAGTCACAAATGTCACTGATTGCAGTGATCACTAAATAAATGGTCACTGCAATCAGTGACACTGTGACTGGGGGCTGGGGGGGGGTGATCTGGGGGGTGATCTGGGGTGTCTGGGGGGGCCTGGGGGGGGCGATTTATGTCCCTATGTGTCCTGGTGTCAGTGTAGTGTTGTGTGCACTGACCTGATATCTTCTCTTGTACGGCGCTCGGTACCAGAGATGACATCACTTCCTCCTGCTTCCTCTGTCTGACACAGACAGAGGGGGCATTTCCATTCGCCGGGAGCGATCGCGAGGGGGTGGCCAGAAACGAATGGCTGCCCCCTCATCCCGGAACGCTCCCGGACACTTAGCCACCGCTCACTGTACAGAAGGGGGGTCCGATTGGACCCCCCAACTGTACAAAGGCAATCACGTACACTCTACGTGATTGTGCCTGTCGGTGCCATTCTGCCGACGTATATATACAGTGAGCGGTCGTTAAGTGGTTAACCGGAAAAATAATGCCGTGAGATCAGACTCCAAACGCTCAGTTTTACTGAAGCTGGTCAGATAACTCGTCATTCGCAGATCCCAATCCTTGCCTCTAAAGTTCGCCATGATGGGAGATGCAAGAAATAAAAATAAATATAAAAATAAAATAATAATAGACAAAACCAGAACCAAAGGACAAAACCAAACAAAACAAAAAATGAATGCCAAATGGGATCAACTGAGAGTTCCCCTTTTACAGATCATCTGCAATACTGAATTAATTGGTAAATATATTAAGTAGAGTATATTTCACGACCAGATACCTCCTATAGAACGGGGAAAACAAGAAATGGCATCTACTGCCTGGGGATAAATATCAAAAAATAGGAGGTTGTAGATAACAAATCTGATGTGATGTAGCCAACATCCCTAACTAGCACAATACAGAAGTTTCCCCTCACAGGGCGGGACTTTATAGGCATGGATTTACATAACCACTAAGGTAAAGTATGGAATATTTTATTACAAAAATAGAAAACATAAATACATAAAATTGTATACAAATACAAAGAGACTTGATATATGCAAGGATGCAATCAATGAATCAACAGAGTTGGCATTGGATCATGCACAATGCACCGCATGCCCAGGGAGAAAGGTTGTACCCTGGACTGCAATGCTAGTACACGAACATGTCAAGATTGAAAATTGTTAATGTACATATATAGGTCAGATCCTACGCGTTACGGAGATCGCTCCTTCTTCAGGGATAATCCGACATATAATTCAAAATTGAAATCTAGAACAGAAAGGAACACAGTTGTCTCATATGGTAGCATTCATTTAAACATAAACATAAAACACAACAATGGATATATCAATGGCAATGGTCATGGAGGGCATACAGTTGGTGGAGTACTCACCTCGACAGCCACACATCAAGCTCAGATATCAGTCGTCATAAACCCGCAAGACCCAAAGAAACAGGAATTGTGGTTTAGAATAAAGTGGTAAAGGAAAACCCTTTCACAGGGAAATGGGTAAGAGCTGCACACATACGATGTCCAAACAGCGAACCGGGACCGCATACGTCTCTGAAGGGAAGCATAGAAGAAGGGATATACCAAAAAGCCAAAAGGAAGTTCTCAAAGCATTATAGATTGACACGCATTTATGCGTCAAAGAAACATAGTGTAGTGAGATGTATAATCAGATCCCAAAGTTTATCCCATTTCTAAAGGGAGGGTCACTGGGTTTAGTAGTATAGAAGTATATATTGTGAGTACATAATGACATCTACAATAAAAATAAATGTAAATACAATTCACATATATGCTAGGTGGATTTTCTTACCTCTTCAAAGGGTACTGTGTAGTTGTGGGAGATGGAAAGAGGAGGAGAGAGACAGGCAGGTGGACGATGTAAAACACTTGTATTGTACGGCCCACACAGAGTGTTTTTAGGATACGAGGGGAACCCTTGCAAATCCAGCATAAAAGGACTCAAAGAGAACAACTCCCAGCCTTGTATTACAAGTCCACTTATAGAGCGAAAGTGTTTCCGGAATCTATGTGAAGAAAAAAACAATAAATTGCATCATCACTTGATGCACTTGTGCTCTAAACCTGCATTAATGGTCTCAGATGGACCCAGAGCAGGGGGTAGTAGTCATCTACCAACATTGCCAAAAAGTTACCACCAAGAATTAAATATAGAGAGGTCACATCTCACCTGGTTAGTGTCTTGCACCGCGTACTCTCTCCCCGTCAGCCACAGCACTACTAAAGTGCTCACTTCATCACCCTTAAAAGGAGGTCAGGGCGCAGTGATTGGCTTCCTCCCGACACACGTGAGTGCCAGACATCACGTGAGCCGTGTCAGTTGGACGCTGCGGTCCCCCGGGTGTGTGGCGCACCGCGCGATCCTCCCCCCAGAGGCAGAATAGCCAATAGGGGAGAGCCACGTCATGCGCCACGCCCCCACCGACACGTAAATGCGGCACAAGGGAGTCGCACATCGAGCATTGGACGAATGGAAACGGACAAGCCGTCAGACGTCAGATGGAAAAATGTTCCTGAGCAACCATGCCGCAAGAATAGGCCGATCTGACGGAAAAGCCGGCTCACACGGATGGCAACATCCGTAGGAAACCAGGCCCACCGCCGAAGAGGCCCACGCGTGCCGGGATCGAATCCAGACAGGGAAGTGTGCAGCTAAGGAACCCATAAAAATTCCCACCACTAATGATTAACCTAAGGAACTTGATAGTGGTTCCATAGCATACTTGTTAAGCCTCGTACACACGACCGAGTTTCTCGTCCAACACCGGCAAGAAAAGTGCCGCGTGAGCTTTTTTGTCGAGAAAACCGTTCGTGTGTATGGTTTTACGACGAGAAAATTGCCGTGAATCTCAACGAGAAAATAGAGAACCTGCTCTCTATTTTCTCGTCAGGATTCCAGATTTCCTCGTCGTGTTTCTCGTCGGCCTGTTTTGTGACGAGAAAATGGTTCGTGTGTATGCTTTTACGACTCTTCCAAAAGCGCGCATGCTCACAAGCAACTATGAGACGGGAGCGCATCTTCTGGTAAAACAAGCCTTCGTAATGGAGATAGCACATTCGTCACGCTCCAAATTTTTGCATCGTTTAAATGTTGTGCATTGAAATCTTCGTTAGAATGTTACATTAATCCAAACGAATGAACTTCTTTTGCTGCTGATATTCACACAGAGTTATGACTATCTTTTTTTAAACTTTTTCATGCTGCTCTTAAGAAGATTTATGTGTATTATATCGTGCAAGTTTTTAGGAATATTAAAAAATTTTATATTTTTCTAACTGATGTTAATTGTAATTTCGCAATGTTTTGGTAGTGATCTCCCATAGAATCTTTTAATATATATTATGTAAATTTTACACCCTTTTTTGGGAAATACGATTTAGTTATTTTTTTGGGGGGTTGTTATCTGTCCCTTTTTTTGTCAGTCAAATGTATCTGCTTACTCCAAAGCTAGATTTTACATTTTTACAAATACACATAGTCAAGTATGAACTTAAAGAAAAATAACATTTATTCATGTTTGAACTAAAATAAAGAGAAGGCAGCGCTGGAGAAGCTGCTGCCATTTGTGCATCCCAGGGACCCCAGAGCACACAGCACCCTGTGTGGACACTAAAATTGGGAGCTTGAGAAGGCAAACATTTCTGAGCACAATCTGATGCTGGCCTCCCAGAGGTCAGGAACAGCAGCAGGTGATATATATGTCCCAAGTGTGTGGTACTACAACAGGCTGCCTTCTGTCCGACCACAATGAAGCAAGGCCATCACTTCCTCGTCTTCCTGGCAACCTTCCCTGCAACCTTTCCTGAAGCCTTCCCTGCAGCCTTCCTTCTTCGTTTGGCTGGAGGCTGGGCCACTGGAGGGATACTCCTGTCAGGAGGAGGTGGAGGAGAAGGGGGTGGCGCAGAAGAACAAGGTGGAGGTGGAGGAGAAGGGGGTGGGGCGGAAGAACAAGGTGGAGGTGGAGGAGAAGGGGGTGGGGCAGAAGAAGAATGTGGAGGTGGAGGAGGAGGTTGAGGTTGGGACAGTTGTGCCACCTCACAAATGGCGGTATTGGGGGTAATTTTTTCCATCACCCCCTTGTTGAGCAAGGTGATGAGCAGGGGCTCGCATAGGAGGCGTTGCTCCATGCTCATCACCTTGAACTTTGCCTCCACTAGGCCGGCAATGGCCTCTTCAGGGGATGTGGGCTCTTTGAGGGTGGCATGGGCCTCTTTAATAAGGGCCATTGCTGCCTCACTGGTGGTCCTGTCCCTCCTGCCTCTTTTGGGAAGCCGGATGGGAGGCACCTGGGATCTGGTGCTTCTCCTTTGCCCTGCCACCTCCTGGCTGCCACTGGGCCCTGCCACCTCCTGGCTGCCACTGGGCCCTGCCTCCTCCTGGCTCACAGTGGGCCCTGCCTCCTCCTGGCTGCCACTGGGCCCTTCCTCCTCCTGCCTGACAGTTTCCAGACCCTCCTCCTGGCTGATTTCATCCTGTGTATGAAAAAGGGACATAGTTTAATATGTTGGTTTAATCTTTGCATCAAACTTTATAAACATGATTGAAGCAATTAGAATGTAAATCCAGAAATCATTTTTTCTAATTTACACCTACATCAGATTGACTATTTAGCACCCAATTAAGTGCAGACTAATGTCTCGAGATCTTGATTTCACTTGTGGAACCCAAAATATTGTATGTTTCTCATCTTGACATATTTGTCAAACATTAATTTTATCCCAATACATTTTCATTTAATACTATACCTGGCTCCAGATGGCCAAATCAGGATCATCCAGGATGGCTGCCTCCTCTTGCTCCAGAGAAGGCTCAGGTTGGCTGCAGGGAAGTCTGGGGGGAAGAGTGGAAAGTGATGGCCTTGCCTCAATGTGGTCATCCAGGAAGGACATCCTGCTGTAGTACCACAAAATCGGGACATACACATCACCTGCTGCTGCTCCTGACCTCTGAGAAGCCAGGACCTTAGAGCGTTCAGTCCTGTAGGTGCCTCTCAAGCTCCCAGTTTTAGTGTCCACTTGTTTTGCCGTGGCTGTGGGCACCTTGGTCTGCACAAATGGGAGCAACTTCTCCAGCGCTGCTTTTCTCACCCCTCTTTTTTTATGGATGGGGTTTTTCGTCTCCCACAGAGCGGGCAGCTCCTTTACCCGGTCAATAAATTCCACCAGGAACTCTTTGTCGCTAATAAAGACATTCATATTGTATCTGCAAGTTTAAGAAATAATATATAACTAATGTGAGGCAAACAGTCTAACCTCCTTAACACCGTAGTCACCATATATATCCTACAACATTCTCAAAACAGTATAGGCCAACAATTTGTCCAAGTCACAAAATCACATACCTTCGTTCGCACGTCCGTCACTTGAACTCCTCTCTCCGCACACCGAACGTACTATAGTCACATGTGTGTTTGCTATATACACACCACGCATGCGTCAAAATACGAACACGTCGCTCCGCACACGTCGCCCGCCCATGACGTTCTAACTAACATTTTTTCCCCGCCCCTTCTCTTTCGGCGCGCAGACAGATATGGCGGAGTTACAGCAGGTGTCTGATAATTCCGCAACTAACGAGGAGGAGACAAGCCCGGAGACCGAGGAAACGTCACGATCAAGGAGGAGATTCAAGGCATCGAATATGTCTTTTGCCGAGATGGCGGAGATGGTGGACATCTTGCTCAAGTCGGATTATGACGCAAAGCATGGGCCGTATAGCAAACCAAATAGAAGGAAGGCCAAAATCCTCACTAAAGTCGTGAAGAGTCTGAAGACGAATTTCGGGGTAAAACGCTCAAATGAGCAGCTCAGAAAGAGGTGGTCAGACCTCAAACTGAGGGAGCCAGAGCAGTTAAGGAGCATTAAGAGAATGCTCGCAAAAAGTAAGTAAAATGTACACTTTTCTGCTATTAATCCTTTTCTAAGCTGACATGTTGCTGGTTTATTTATTTTTTCTTATTGGACACCCTTCCAAAATGTTATATTTTGAACTTGGTTGGGCACAGTAATCGTTCGTTACGTTACAGACACTTCGTTCGGCCACTATCCGCTGTTTTGGCTTATTTTACAGCCACAAAAGTAATTAGACATCTGCCTTTTTTTGGGAAATTTGGGGCACAAAGTTTTAGGCTAGATGATGTGTTTGTAAAGAGAATGAAATGCAAACTTTTGTCAGTGTAAAGGAGAGGACACTCAGCAGCTGCTTCCACATCTGTACTTTGGAGCACTATAGTGTGGGCCACCAGATCCGCCTTTTTTGGGTGTCCCACACAGGTGCATCAGAGAATTTTTGTGTTGCCTACATGTCTAAAAAATTACAGACAAAGGTGAATACTAAGCATATTCTTGGTCAGAAATAATGCATTCATCTTTAACTTCCGCCCAAACACACACTTGTACCCCACTTCCAAGCAATTTAGCCTGTTTTTTTTTTAACATAAAGATTTTCTGTGTGATAACTCTACCTTTTGTTTGATTCTCATAGGGGAGAGAAGACTGGGAGGAGGACACTCCAGGGAGCACAAGAACCCCACAGCTTCACAACAACCCCAAACTCACAAAGACCCACAAACGAAGGATGTAGAGGAAGTTGAGGTGGAGGAAGGAGAAGTGCAGGAAGGAGAGGTGGATGACGTTGTGGAACTGGTCACCACAACAGGTCAGTATCTGTCACCACAGCTTCAGGTAAGAGAGGTAGGCCTGCAGAGTTATAATACCTTTTTATTTTGTTTTTAGGGGATGTGAATGTTGGGGTGAAGGATAGTACAGGTTTCTCTGCTGACAGTGCCCTCCGCCTCATCCAGCAAGTGATGGAATGTAGCACGGAACTGGACAAAATTAAAGAAAGAATTCAAGTGATGGATCAAACATTTAAAGACATTCTCAATGTTTTGGGGAGAATTCAATAAGGCATCCCAACCCCCTTTTGTTCATGTTTATTCTTCAACTTTTAAAAAACTTTTTGACAATCAAACCAGCCAAAAATTGAATCTGCACACAGTGTGTCAACATGTGCTATCTGCCATCAGGGGATATCCATGTGCGTCTTTTGGGGGTGCAACCCCTTCCTCGTATCTAAAGTAGGTGAACTGAGGAAGGGGTTGCACCCCCAAAAAACGTCTATTGATCACCCCTGATGGCAGATAGCACATGTTGACAATAGGGATCAGGAGTCTAAAATTCCTATAGGAAAATAATCCCAATTGTGTGCATATTCAATTTTTGGCTGGGCAAGGGGTGGCAGGACCCCATATTAGGACGTCCACATAGAGACATATAGTTTGTGTAAGTGAATGTCTCAGATTGCTCCGAGGTATCCAATTTTGTAATATTTGGAATGCAACTGTTGTTTTTGTATTTTCCTAAGAAAACAATTGCCGGTTTGTGGCCAGGCAAATAAAAAATGTAAAAAAAAAAAAAAATAAGTGTGTGAATTTGCACATAGTAAAAGATTTGAACACAAACAACGTGTAGCTTCT
Source organism: Rana muscosa (assembly GCA_029206835.1). Taxonomy (NCBI): domain Eukaryota; kingdom Metazoa; phylum Chordata; class Amphibia; order Anura; family Ranidae; genus Rana; species Rana muscosa. The sequence goes on along the minus strand of CM055117.1, from coordinate 630,846,101 downwards.
TTTTCTAATATGCTCTAACCTTTTTTTTGTACATTTTTAAAGGTTACATAGTGAAATGGTTGGTATTTACTAAAGGAAAATACACTTGGCACTACAAATGCACTAAGACAAACTAGGAGACAGGAAACCAACAAAAGTTAGAAGTTTAAACAAGATTTTTATTTGGATCGTTAGACAGGAATCTTTAGACATAGCCTGGCATAGGAATTGCCCCCCTACCCGTGAAATAGTCCATGTATTTGTCCCGAACCTCACGGGCATTTTGGGGGGGCAAGCCAGCACGGGCAGATTCCAGGCCCGGCAGGGGATTATCAGGGGAAAGTCCAGCCTCAGGCAAAACTGAGGCCATATATGAATTAGATTTGCGGCAAAGAAAATTGTGTAGCACACAGCAGCATAACACTACATAGTTTATTTTGTAGTCCGCCAAGTGGATGGGAGTCATAAAAAGGCGGAACCGGCTGGCCATTATGCCAAAGGCATTTTCAACGACTCTTCGGCCCCTGGCCAGCCGGTAATTGAACACCCTCTTCTCTGGGGTCAGGGTCCTCTGAGGAAATGGCCTCATAAAGATGTGGTCCAAGCCCGAAGGCTTCATCAGCCAAAAAAACAAAGGGGAGTCCTTCAATATTCCCTGCATCCGGTGGCAATGCAAGGTCGTCACTCTGGAGACGGAGGGCAAACTCCGTCTGGATGAAGGATCCCCCATCGGACATCCGGCCATTCTTCCCTACATCAACATAGAGGAATTCATACCGTGCTGACACCACCACCATCAGCACAATGCTATGAAACCCCTTGTAATTGAAGTAGTAGGACCCAGAACGAGGTGGCGGCACGATGCGGACATGCTTCCCGTCTATAGCACCACCGCAGTTGGGGAAGTCCCACCGCGTGGCAAACTCCGATGCCACAGTCTGCCATTCCTGTGGTGTGGAAGGAAGCTGTGGAGTCAAACAAGATGAAAAAATATTAGAATACACAAATCAAACATTACAAGTATATTCTAAGAAAATACATTAGAGGCCAACATTAAGCAAAGACTACGTTTATTAAGGTGTTTTAAATAAGTATAATGGAAGGCTCATGTATCATATTCATCACCCCCTATGATGGTCCATTAATAAATTATAATGGGGAGGGGGGGGTAGATGTGTTTGGCCACAGGATAGCATTGCAGTGGCGGTGCGTCCAGAGTGGGCGCTGGAGCACTGCCCCCTCTCTCCTGTGCCCGTCACTCAGAACAATACATAGGTTCATGCCTTGCATTAACCTATGTATTGTCAATGCCGCCCACTATTCAGGTGGATGACCCCCTGTTAAGCGACCGACATATGAAGAACTGCGGCATTTAGGGGCTTAAAATTGCATATCAGAAACAGTAAGGAAAATTGTCTTGCACATTACAGCCTGAGGGATGTAATTGGCTGCAGAAAAGTTAAATAGGGGACGCGGGGGGGGGGGGGCATTCCTTGGGTAAACACTGACAGGCTGCTCTGCCAATCATGTTCACCAAGTCTGTTTAATGGTAACATGATTGGCTGATGCAACATCAAGGGAAGGAGAAGACATCAAGGACAGAAGAAGGATGGCGCTGACCACAAGAAGGTAAGTGCAGGGCTGGGGGGGAACTGGCTGCATTGGAGGGGACAAAATGGCTGCATTAGAGGGAACAAAATGGCTGCATTGGAGGGAACAAATGGGGGCGTTTAATAGGCACCAGAGCAAAAAAGGAGGAAGTTTATTTCCTAAATTGGGGTTTGAACCCCCAAACATTTGGAGCAACAGGCGCCCCTGCTGGAAAGGTTAGTGAAGGGAAATATGCATGGAGGAGAAAAAAGGGGCAATCTAAAGCTTCCAGCATGCATGGGGACAAAGGGGACATTCTCAGCATATTACAATCATGGTAATTAGGGAAGGATGAAAGAAATACAATACATTAGCATACATGTAATACATAAAATGTGATGTTAATGGAAAAAACTTACCCTAATATAGTCCTCCTGCAGGACTTGCATAATGGCAGAACAGGTGTCTGGGATTATGAGGCCCAGAGCCTGCGGGGAGATGCCTGTCGTGAACTTCAAGTCCTGAAGACTTCTCCCTGTCGCCAGATAACGTAACGTGGCGATGAGCCTCTGCTCAGCACTGATGGCTTCCCGCATAACGGTGTCCTTCCTGGTAATATAGGGGGACACCAAAGCCAACAGTTCCTGAAAAACGGGGTCAGACATCCGCAGAAAATTCCTGTAGTCCTCAGGATTATTCTCGACGATCTTCCGCAGCAGAGGCATATGGCAGAATTGGTCCCGCTGGAGCAACCAATTCTTGGTCCATGAACTCCTCCTCACACCATTCATGGACTGGTCTTGGTCCAAAACAAGCAGACCAACACCAAGCGCACGCACAGCACGAACTCGACGACGAGAACGTCCAGGCGACATGGCTAGGAAACGGTCGTCTTATCAGAACGTACAGAACAGAACGCACTTTAGAACAGCAAGGCCTATGAATAACGAACTGAAAATCAGAAACAAACGGGCAAGAACGCACTGTAAAACAGATACGACCTGCCTAGGCGCCCTGAAAGTCAAGATACGAACCCACAAGCACAAACTGAACCACAGAAAACGATCTGAAAAGTACGAAGACTGAAAAGCGCGAATCGTCTCTTCCCAAACTTTTACTTCACACGCGGTAACACGAGATCAGCAAAAGCAGCCCAAGGGGTGGCGCCAAGAAAAAAGATCTTCCCCTTTATAGTGCCGTCGTACGTGCTGGACGTGACCGCGGAGAACAACGAGGAAATTGGGAAATGTCAGTGTGTACGCATGGAAAGCTTGACGAGAAAATCGACAAGGTTAACAAGAATCTCGTCGAAAAAAACGACGTGTTTTTTACGACGAGAAACTCGGTCGTGTGTACGAGGCTTAAGTGTATACACTAAGGGCCAGTAACCACAAATTGTATCCAAACATAGATAGAGATTGATGGGCAGCTGTAAAGATAAGCAGATGCCAAAAAACCACAAAAAACATATGATACATAAATTATCATTAAAAGAAACACACACAAATGGAAATGCAAAAAAATTGCATGCAGAAGTTTTGAAAGATGCGTCTTTATGAGAACAGATAAGACAATCTGTCTAGGGGGATTAGGGAGGAGGGATGTGGTACACTACGGCCCATGTCCTCTAATGTATAGAGGTGAAAGCCAACACCTGTTTACCTTCGGGCTGTGTGCATAACCCAGAGCCAAGTCCGTTCTACAGATGACCCCCCTTGTTCCCAGTAACTGGAGTTCCACACCACTGAAAAGGTCCAACTCTTATTTATTCCTTGACAGCAATAAATCGTCCTTTAACAGCAGACAGGTTGTGACCCAAAGAACAGTTCAGCATAAATGGGGAGTAGGTCAAGGCACAATTCTCAAATGGAACTAACCATTGTAGTGTCACCAATGGTTATTACACACAGCCGCTGCCACCGACCGTGTAGGACAGGAACAGAATTACCTTCGCTAAGTGCAGCCCCTGTCAGAGGGAAGACATCCTTCCAAGAGAGTTACCAGAGGCCCCACCGTCACCAGCAATGCTGCACCAGACTGTTTGGAGGGGTTACGCTCCCTGGCCTCCTCATCTCAGATTCGGGCACCCAACACCTTAGGGCCCCTCGGACTCTTCCACCTCTGCGGAACCCAGTCGAAGGTACTAAGCCCCGGGCCTCCTCCGTAGTACCTCACCACAGGCTAAAGGTCCCTGTAATGGACTACATCTCCCGCTCCGGCCAGGTCAAGGGCACCTGGGCCCGGAACTCCGGAACACCGGCACCCAGGCTGAAGGTGCCTGGGCGCAGCCGTGACCTCCAACTCTGAACCTTGGGGTGAGGGCGTCTCTTCCCTTTATCCCCTCTCCCGACAGGCACAGCAGGTTCCCCGCCCCGCCGTACGGCTGCCGAAACAGGACAAAAAGGGAACAGCACTGCAGTGATGGTTCAACCCCGGCCCCGGGCGACAGCGCCACCCAGGGGCCACAGGGAACTGAACACCCCCGAAGTCCTCCACGAATAAAAAAGGTCCTAAATTCCTTAACGATCAGTGCATCTGGGTCATACTACCACCCAGATGCTCCCCCTAAATTTAAATACCCGCTACACTCCCCCCCTGGTGATTTGACACTGGTCCCCAGTGTCTGGTGCAAACCCATGTCTCCCAAATAGTGGTAACATAAGTTCAACCCAGAGACCAAACTACTCATAGGACCAAACCTTACAAACTAACCATGAATTGTGCCAGGACCTAAAATGGGAAAGGGAAAACAAGAATATAAAACAATGAACTCTTATCAAATATACTTTAGATATTTTACACATTTACATCCCCTCCCTCTCTGCTATCTAAGGACAACCCCATTCTCAGCAGCCTTGATAGATGAATCTCCTGTAGAGGGGAAAGAAAACATACATCCTATCACAATGTGTGTGTCTTGGAATGAATGGGTCTGTCCGAAAAGAAACCCATTCGCTCCAATAAGTATGGTGCAAAAATGTAAAACACAAACAATCGTTGCGCAACACCACCACCTGGTGGTAGTGCCGCGGTAAAGACACTTGGTCAGATCCAGATGAAATTTTACTTCTCTGTGCTGTGGCCCTATGCTGGCTACACCCCAAAGTCTCTATGTTCCTTGTGGTGAGAGGAGAGGAGGGAGAACAAACAATGGCAACAGCTCCCACTACTCCAAAGAGTAAAACACCCATGTGACTAGGGCACAGTTCCTGGGTTCTGGCAAAGGCACCCCGGAAAGTCCAGAAATGAGAAAACAAAGGATTCTCTTCCTCCTAGAGGTAAAACTTTGGGTGCGGCAGGAACAGGGGCTTTAAGTGCTTATCGAAAGTCTCCACATTATACTGAACATTCTCTCCATCCTTCCGACAGATAAGCACCCTGTCCGCATGGATATGCCGACCCAGCATCCACTCCGCCTTACAGTCTCTGAATTTCTTAGAAGCTGTAGGTGAGCACGAGAGGTATCTATGAGCATGGGGCACCTAAGTTGTGACCAGATGAATTCATCGTACCACCGCTGCCGCAAGACCTCCATCTCATAGAGCAAGTCTCGGGGTAAATACGGGTATTCCCACCCATATTCACGGGCAACCTTCTGGCAAAAGAGTCGCTGCAGCCTGGCCAAAGGTGGCATTGTGGCACGATCTCCTTCTCCAGGCAGAACAATGGATTCAGGGTGACGAGGTACTTTAACTACCTCTTTAGATTTGGGCTTAGGAGCCCGCAGTGATGCGCGTTGCACTCCAGCAACAGGAGCAGATGAAACAGCAGATGATTCAGGGGGTGAAAGGGCAGACAGGGGACCAGACTCCTCCTCAGGCTCCGGGGCCTCCACCCGGGATGCACTATCCCCAATGGACATGGGTGAGTCCCTTGTTGCACGGGACGAGGGTAGCGGCATCTTGTCCCAACCTTTCGTGTGAAAAATCTCATCTATTTCCCCGTCATCACCGGCATCAGATAATGATTCTAGGTCGGAGGTGTCATAGAACTCTGCGGGCAGGTAATTCCCAGTGGATGCGGAATCACCCCCCTTAACGGGCTCCACCGACTGTGGACTCCCGACACCTCCAACCACACACACAGTCCCAACCCCTGGCTCACCTGGGCCTTTAGTAGAACAGAGATGTCCAGGGCTCTTCCCACCGGATCCATCCAGGCCAGGCAAGCAACAGGGCAAAGCTCTTCCACGACCACAGGATGCCTTTACCAGTCCGACTTTCCTCTTCGGCAGTGGGAGCAGGGAACTTGTGGTGACCGAGGCAGCATCCTCGGATTTCTCTTTCTCAGTCTCCGCTGGGGCCTTCTCCTCGCCCCGGTCAGTGCGCGCAGGAATGTCCGCATAGGCTCTGATCTCTCCCTCCGGAGTGGCGATGCCTGTGAGGCAGTTGAGGTGGAAGGCGCGAGGCCTTTCTGTGGATGGCTCCACCTCAAAAAGGAACTCCTTGCAGGCCTCACATCGCCCGAACGGCTTCAAGTGGACCACCAGTCCCAAACAGCCGGGACAGATCACACCGAGGGCCTCTATGTCTCTGCATGTATACAGAGCCAAACGTCCTTGGGGGCCTTAGTCTTATTCCTGTGTCTGTGATCGGAGCAGCAAAGGAAGTCATTCTCGTGGTGGAAGGAACCGGAATCCACGGGGCACTTGAGGTCATTCCGACTGTCTGCTGCTCCATTGCGCACTGACCAATTTGCGGCGGAATCTCCACGTGTGTCCTTCCACATGGCCAGACTCCTCCCATACTCTGCACTTGTTCGCAGGCTTTCTCTTCTCCCCGCCCACGAACTGCGCAGCTATGGTGTGCCTCGTGGCGCGCTGGCCAACATGGCCGACCTACTCGGAACTCCTCCGGGCAACAAAGTTCAAATGTAGACATTCTCAGCTCCATCTGTATAACACACATCCCGGACGACGCCCCCACGTGTAGCGGCCTCACCCCTCTCACCCCTTCTTCTGCTCGGCTTGTTGTCTTGTCTAGGGGGATTAGGGAGGAGGGATGTGGTACACTATGGCCCATGTCCTCTAATGTGTAGAGGTGAAAGCCAACACCTGTTTACCTTCAGGCTGTGTGCATAACCCAGAGCCAAGTCCGTTCTACAGATGACCCCCCTTGTTCCCAGTAACTGGAGTTCCACACCACTGAAAAGGTCCAACTCTTATTTATTCTCTGACAGCAATAAATCGTCCTTTAACAGCAGACAGGTTGTGACCCAAAGAACAGTTCAGTATAAATGGGGAGTAGGTCAAGGCACAATTCTCAAATGGAACTAACCATTGTAGTGTCACCAATGGTTATTACACACAGCCGCTGCCACCGACTATGTAGGACAGGAACAGAATTACCTTCGCTAAGTGCAGCCCCTGTCAGAGGGAAGACATCCTTCCAAGAGAGTTACCAGAGGCCCCGCCGTCACCAGCAATGCTGCACCGGACTGTTCGGAGGGGTTACGCTCCCTGGCCTCCTCATCTCAGATTCTGGCGCCAAACACCTTAGGGCCCCTCGGACTCTTCCACCCCTGCGGAACCCAGTCGAAGGTACTGGGCCCCGGGCCTCCTCCGCAGTACCTCACCCCAGGCTAAAGGTGCCTGGGATGGACTCCATCTCCCGCTCCGGCCAGGTCAAGGGCACCTGGGCCCGGAACTCCGGAACACCGGCACCCAGGCTGAAGGTGCCTGGGCGCGGCCGTGACCTCCGACTCTGAACCTCGTGGTGAGGGCGTCTCTCCCCTTTATCCCCTCTCCCGACAGGCACAGCAGGTTCCCCGCCCCACCGTACGGCTGCCAAAACAGGACAAAAAGGGAACAGCACTGCAGTGATGGTTCAACCCCGGCCCCGGGTGACAGCGCCACCCAGGGGCCGCAGGGAACTGAACACCACCGAAGTCCTCCACGAATAAAAAAGGTCCTAAATTCCCTAACGATCAGTGCATCTGGGTCATACTACCACCCAGATGCTCCCCCTAAATTTATATACCCGCTACACATGGTTAATTGTGAAGGCAACAAATTGGGTGGGCATAGTGGCTTTGAAACACTGGACAAGGCAGCTCTTCCTCAGACCTGTCATCACTAGCATTACCACGCTCTCTAAAAATGTGCATTCAGAGAGTCCTGGAGCAATGACAAAAGGGGAAATAAGCGGAGGGACGGCATGACAGGTGAGACAGGCAGTAGCCAGCAGAGGTTGTGTTTCCCTTTAAGAGAAGGGGGGTGGCCGTGGGGAAGAAGGGGAGGGGGAGCGCAGTTAGTCAGGGAGGAAGTGACGTTTTCTCACTTCCTCCATTTCACTCACGAGGTAGAAAGCTTCACAGCCGGTGCCATGGCTGATGTGGCTGAACTAATAGCGCAATTGCGGGCCGCGGTGGCCGCACAGGGGGCAGATTGGCTGCAGGAGCAGGTTGCTGCAGTGGTGGATAAGCGGGCGGCGGCGCCCGCCGGGGGGGGGGGGGTCGCTCCGGGGCGAGCTAGGCGGTCCAGGCCGCCTGAGCGGTACAGTCCGGAGGCATCCCCGAGTGGTTCAACTTCCGTCCGGAGACCCGTTGGGGGCCCTCCGGCCGCATCCCCTGGCCGCACGCAGCCTGTGTCGGCTGGGGGGGCCGGGAGGAATCCGCGCCGTAGACGGAGTTCGGCGGTGGGGGAGACGAGTGGCCCTCTTGCCCCTCCCCCTGCCGCGCGTCGGAGATGCGGTGACATCGCGGTCGAGGCTGCGGGGGATGCCCGGAACAGCCATGCGGCCCGGCGTGGAGGATCCAGTTCGCGGGCCAGTGGCCGGGAGGCGGTGGCGGTCAGGGGTCCGGCGGTGCCAGCAGGACAAGCGGTGAGGGGTTTGGCGCCTAGAGTGACGGATGGAAGTCGAGCGGATGACACCCGGGCCAGGGGGCGGACCCGCAGTCCGTTGGTGGAGGTTGCGAGTGGGTCAGGTGTGCCGGGATCGAGGGGACGTGAGGCCCAGTCGCGACAACCCTTGCCACGTGGGTCGCGTCCGCAGGGTGTGCAGCCAGCGCTTGTGTCGGCGGGATCGGATGACAACAGGTCTGAAGGGGAGCTGTCCGGGTCAGACGGTGGCGAGGACTCAGGACAACTGGCTTCGATGGAGAACAGTTCGGCGGCTGGTGGACCCAGTCTCAGGCAGCCCGGTAAGTCCCACTCTTCGGTGGTCATTTGTTCCTTATTACAAGGTTTATTGGGTCATGGGGGTGTTGGGGGGGGCTTAGGCGCGACACCTGGGTCGCGTTCTTCCCCACCGGGGAAAAAAGCGGCAGGGGAGACGCAGGACTTGTGGTCTGGGTTGGAGGATTTGGTCAGGCGTTTTAAGCCGGGCAGGGGCGACATGGGGTCGCCCGCGGCGGCTTGGGGGAAAACAGGGGGTTCATCGCAAGGGGTGGGGCTTTCGGATGCAACCGGGGCCCTAGGCGTGCAAGCGGTAGAGGTGTCAGAGGAGGTGCAGGCCCCATTGGAAGGGGGGGCGGCCACAACAGGGGGGCAAGTGGCTACGGGAGAGAAAAACAAGGAAGTGATCAGGCTGGCGGACGCTGCTAAGAATGAGATGTACATTTGTTTTGAGGCACTGTTAGGAACTCACCTCAAGCCGGAGGTCAGAGAAAAGCTGTGGAAAGGTGAGTACGTGGAGATCTTCACGTTGCTCCCCTTGGACAAATTCAACCTGGATAGGGTGAAGCCGGAGGAGAGCAAGAAGGAGGACGAAGAAAAGAGGCGTTATCGTCTTATACCCCGTACTTTCACCAATTGGTTGCAAGCGTTTGCGATCATGGCTTGTGTGATAGGGCAGAAGGCCCCGGAACATTGTTCTGGGCTGTTCATTTATTTGGAGGCGGTTAGCGAAGCATACAGGACGTATGGTGGCGTAGCCTGGTTGAGGTATGACGAACAGTTCCGGCAGAGGATGGCCATGAGACCAGGACTGCGATGGGATCACAAGGACATCAACTTGTGGATGCGACTGATGACAGCGTCGCGGGCATCCAATCAGTTTTTTCAGGGGGGGGGGGTCGGAGGTGCTGCGGCCTCAGGACAACCGACCGAGAAAAGGTGGGGCTACTGCTGGCAGTTCAACGAGGGCACGTGCAAGTACGGAGCAAGCTGTCGCTTCAAGCATGTGTGTTCAGGATGTGGGGGCAGTCATGCCTTGTCCAAATGCTTTAAGCGAGGCAGGGGTCGCCCCGGGGATTTTGGGGGAAAAGGGAATGACGCCAATACGGGTGGAAAGGATGCTTCCCTTTCTCAATAGGTATCCCGACAGGCGTGCAGCCAAGTTGTTAGAGGAGGGTTTCGCCGGTGGTTTCAGAATTCCTTGCGCTCCGTTTGCAGTCCCCCCGGCAGCCAAGAACCTCCGGTCTGCATTGCTACATCCTTTGGTGGTTTCAGAGAAGCTGGAGAAGGAGGTGCAGTTAGGGCGGATAGCCGGACCGTTCACAGATGCGCCCATACCTGATTTAGTGGTGTCTCCCTTGGGGGTTGTCCCCAAGAGGGAACCTCAAAAATTTTGCTTGATTCATCACCTGTCCTTTCCCAGGGGTGGGTCGGTGAACGATGCTCTTGCGCCGAAGGACTGCACGGTATCGTACACCTCCTTCGATGCGGCTGTGACATGGGTGCGTAGGTGTGGACGGGGAGCGCTGTTGGCAAAAGCCGATGTTCAATCTGCTTTTCGGTTGCTACCAGTACACCCGGACAGCTTTCGTTTCTTGGGCTGCATGTGGGAGGGGGCTTACTACGTGGACCGTTGTTTGCCCATGGGTTGCTCCATCTCTTGCGCGCTCTTTGAGACTTTTAGTTCGTTCCTAGAATGGGTGGTCCGGGACGTGTCGGGGATCAGTTCGATCATCCACTATCTGGATGACTTTCTGTGTGTGGGCCCGCCGGGGTCTACCGTTTGCAAGGTCCTGCTGGGGACGCTGCAATACGTGGCCGACCGTTTTGGGGTCCCTTTGGCCCCTGAGAAGACAGAGGGCCCCACGTCGTCCTTAGTTTTTCTGGGCATAGAGCTGGATTCAGAGAAGATGGAATGCCGGCTGCCGGAGGATAAGCTGGAAGCATTGAAGGAGGAGGTGCGAGGTGTTATCGGCCGTCGTAAGATTCAGTTGCGACAGATGCAGTCACTATTGGGTAAGTTGTGTTTCGCTTGCAGGATAATGCCCATGGGCAGGGTATTTAGCCGCAGGTTGTCGGCTGCGACAGCCGGGGTGCGGGTTCCTACTCATTTTGTAAGCCTAACCAGAGAGCTTCGTGAGGATTTGGAAGTGTGGCACGGATTCCTGGAATCCTTCAACGGGCGGGCGTTGTGGATGAAGGGGCCCGTTAGCAATTTCGATCTGGACTTGTTTACAGATGCGGCTGGCTCCACGGGGTATGGGGCGTTCTGTCAGGGAAAATGGAGTGCGGCTCCATGGCCAAAGGAGTGGGAGGAAGCGGGGTTCTTGAAGAACCTGGTACTATTGGAACTTTTCCCAATTGTGGTGGCGTTTGAGTTATGGGGGGATTCATTCCGGAATAGCAAGGTGCGCCTGAACTGTGATAACATGGGAGTGGTTCAGGTAGTGAATGAAGTGTCGGCCACATCACAGCCAGTGGTGCGTTTGCTGAGGCATTTGGTTTTGCACTGCTTGCAGTTCAATGTATTTGTGTACGCAGTACATCTTCCTGGGGTGGATAACTGACACGTTGTCTCGTTTTCAGTGGGACAGGTTCCGGGAGTTGGCACCAGCAGCGGAGCAACGAGGGGTTACCTGTCCCGACTGGATGTGGGACATTGCCTTGACAGCGCAGCACAGTGGATTAAACGGTCGGTGAGTGGGGCCACGTGGAATGCCTATGCTAAGGTGTGGCAGGAGTGGGGGTCATTTGTTCGGGGGCTGGGAGTTTCCCCGGGGGGTGGAGAAGAGGGAGCGGCTCTGATTTATTTTCTCACATTGAAAATGGAGCAAGGCGTTTCTGTGTCCGCGGTGGACCGTACACTAGCGGGTTTGGCGTTTCTGTTCAAATGGCAGGGTTGCAAGGACCATACTAAAGAATTTTGGGTGAAGCAGGCAGTGAAGGGGTACAGAAAAGGTCGGAAGGCGGCTGATAGCCGCAGGCCGGTCTCGTTCAGAATGTTGGAAAAATTGTTTCTGCAGCTGCGCTCCGTGTGCAGTTCGGAATATGAGTGTCAGTTGTTCCGGGCAGCATTCACGCTTGCCTTTTTTGGGGCCCTGAGGGTAGGAGAGCTGGTCAGTTCTTCCAAAATGGCTCCGGGGGGGTTGTTGGCGCAGGATGTGGAATGTTCGGGAGATTCGGTGGGCATATAGGTAAGCAGGTCCAAAACGGATCAAGTAGGAAAAGGTATGCGGCTTCAGTTGTTTCGCATCCCAGAGGCGTCAATCTGTCCTGTACGGGCGGTGGAATCCTTTTGTTCCATGCGTCCGGGACTAGAGGGTTCTTTTCTTATGCATCGGAATGGGGCAGCGTTGTCAAGGTTTCAATTCATAGCGGTGTTCAAAAAATGTTTGGTGGCAGCGGAGTATGACCCGACGGGTTATGCCTCTCACTCCTTCCGCATTGGGGCAGCTACGGAGGCGGCTAGGGCAGGACTGCAGGCGGACGCGGTGAGGAAGATTGGGAGGTGGGAGTCTGATAGGTTTCGCCTTTATGTTCGCCCTCGGCTGTTACAGGAGTAAAGGGCATTTGGGTAGGTGTTGTATGGGGTCTGGGCGTTGGCAGTTTAGAATGTGCCATTAATTTGTTGTCCTAATGTTATTTCCATGTTTTTCAGGTGGTGAACCCAGACTAGTTTGGATTTTGGGTCACTCGTACGTGTTCTGGGGGGCGAAACGGGCCGATGTTCGGCCCAATGGACGGCAGTTAGGAATTCCCTTACGAGAAGCACGGGTCCGTTGGATCGGGGTGCCGGGTATGACGTGGAGTGGGGTTATGCCGGAAATACAGGAGGTTCGCTGGTCGGGAGAGGGCACCGGATGTATTGGTGCTACATGCGGGAGGCAACGACATGGGGGCCAGATCAATGCACCAACTGATACGGGACGTTAAGTCTGATTTTTTAAGGTTGCGCACTACATTCCCGGGTATGGTGGTTATTTGGTCGGACATGGTAGGCAGGACATCCTGGCGGTGGGCATGGTCGGTGGACAAAGTCAATAAGGCCCGGATAAAAGTCAATAAGGAAGTGGGGAGATTTTTTGTGAGGAACGGGGGCCTGGTGGTGCGCCACCGCGAATTGGAGGTGGATACGTGGAGGTACCTAAGGGGAGATGGGGTCCACCTGAATGCAGTGGGCATTGACCTGTGGAACATGGGTTTGCAGGAAGGAATTCAGCAGGCCCTTAGGGTGTGGGGTTGCTCGCAAGGGTAAGGTTTTACCCCTTGCGAGCTGTGGCGGAGTTTGGTTCCTGGAAAAGGAGGTAAAAGGGGAAGGTCTGGAGAAAAAGGTGGTACCCATACGTGGTATGGGGTTTTTTGAGTACCTTCTGGTCAACAAGGGTTAACCATGAAGGGGGGTAAATGGTAGGGCACTGCGGCCAGGTGTACCGTCTCCGAGTCGGTGTCTTGCGACTGGAGGCCTAAGGGATATGTTAGTCCCAGTGCCCAAGTTGGGAGTTGGTGGTCTATAAGCCCACCAGTGGTATTGGAAGTGTTATAAATGTTATTTAAACGGTTATTTATTTCATATAAAGTTGTTAAAATAAATAGGCCGGAAGGCCAATTTTACTCCACAACCTTGTCAGTCGTTATTTATTAGAATGGTACAAGGGGGTGGGTAAGGTGGTAGAGGGTAAGTCAAAGCGAAGGATCGGTCTTTAACATGTCAAGAGAGTCCTGGAGCAATGACAAAAGGGGAAATAAGCGGAGGGACGGCATGACAGGTGAGACAGGCAGTAGCCAGCAGAGGTTGTGTTTCCCTTTAAGAGAAGGGGGGTGGCCGTGGGGAAGAAGGGGAGGGGGAGCGCAGTTAGTCAGGGAGGAAGTGACGTTTTCTCACTTCCTCCATTTCACTCACGAGGTAGAAAGCTTCCCACCCACCCTCCCTGTGTGAGGGGTAAGACAAGGGCGAGCGTCATGGGCGGTGTTTAGTTGGATGTGGCGGAGTTTGGTTCCTGGAAAAGGAGGTAAAAGGGGAAGGTCTGGAGAAAAAGGTGGTACCCATACGTGGTATGGTTTTTTTTTGAGTACCTTCTGGTCAACAAGGGTTAACCATGAAGGGGGGTAAATGGTAGGGCACTGCGGCCAGGTGTACCGTCTCCGAGTCGGTGTCTTGCAACTGGAGGCCTAAGGGATATGTTAGTCCCAGTGCCCAAGTTGGGAGTTGGTGGTCTATAAGCCCACCAGTGGTATTGGAAGTGTTATAAATGTTATTTAAACGGTTATTTAAGTGGTTATTTATTTCATATAAAGTTGTTAAAATAAATAGGCCGGAAGGCCAATTTTACTCCACAACCTTGTCAGTCGTTATTTATTAGAATGGTACAAGGGGGTGGGTAAGGTGGTAGAGGGTAAGTCAAAGCGAAGGATCGGTCTTTAACATGTCAAGCTTCCTTTATGTGTGACCTGAAGTCATCAAAAAACAAACAAACAAAAAAAACTGCTATGTCTACTGTTGGAATGTACTTCTCCCTATCAGGCTGCGCACACACTTTTATAAGGAAGTGTATGTAAACACCAAACTTTTTTTCAAGTTTTCGAGTTAAAACCTCTATCATGGTTTTTTGGTGTTTTTATCTTGCTGAGAAGGTCCCTTCACTTCCTGTGCTGTAGATGCAACATGAAATAAGAGAACATCTCTCCAAAGCATACAGAGTTGTCCATAGGTGTGTGCAGCATATTGCATTAGGGTGTGCACCCCAAATGTATTAAAACATGGACAATGTTAGTAGAGCAGTGGAATTGTTAGTAGGTCAGAGGTTAGTGTCAGTAGGGCAGCGGATGGTATTTATTGGCGTATAACACTCACTTTTTACCCTGAAAATAGAGGGTAAACTTTGCCTGTGTGTTATACGCAGGGGGCTGTGGAAAGTTTTTTTCCTGAAACTTCCCTCTTAAAGTTAGGGTGCGTGTTATACGCCTGTGCGTGTTATACGCCGATAAATACGGTAATTAATTTTTTAATTTATCTTTTACAATTCTTTTAGGAGCTGCGTTAGGGGGTTTTGGTGAAATATCAGCAGGGGGAATCTGCCTGCACGGGTTAATTAGGGTGTGCCCAGGCACACCCGGCACACCCCCTGCACACGCCTATGGAGTTGTCGTAGAAACAGATTGAGGTTTGAAGGTTCTCCCCTCACCTCTTGTTAACTCAGAATTTTGAGCTTTCCTCTCATTTTCAGTCTCATAGACAATGCTCATCATGGGCAAACAGAGGGTAAATCTTCTCAGTGGGGACAGACACAGCAAAACAACATTGAAAAAGGGTCTCAGCATTCCCTTCTTTATCTCAAAAAAATACCTTTACATACGCTTTATCCGTAGCTAAACTGGAGGTCTGTGTTAATCTGGTGACTGCAGTGGAAGTTTGTGAAAGAAGTTTTTGTACCTTCTATAACATAGGTTCATGATTTAAAACCATAGGAAGGGATATGCAGTATGTGTTATTAAACTGTTTCCTCCTTTAATCCTGCTATACAAGACTGTGAGAGAGTAGAATATGACTTTGAACATGTGTCAACATAAACTGTTTTCTGTGTTGATAGGTATGATGAAGGCATGTATTTAATGGGCTTTAGTCAGTTGTAACCAACTTAAAAAGTTTAGCATGATATTAAAACCCAAAACCTAAATGTAAAATATTGCAGCTTACCAATCCCCAAAGCAGGGATGTCAAATTGGCGACCCTTAAAGTGGGGTGGGGCCGATCAATGGTGGTGTAAGACGTTTTTCACCTGAGCATCCTGCCTCGGATGGACAAAGGCAAAACTCTGTCTCTCTCCCTGGCTTTTCAGCTTAGATCATGGGGAATAGAAAACTGCTCAAGCCGGACCCCCCGTCGGATCTTTCATCAAAAGAGTCAAGCCGACAGTGAAGATCGGGTCCCCAGTCAAACTCACCTACCGGTGTTGGCGGTGGCTTTGGTGGCTCCAGTGATCTTCCAAGTCCTTGCAGTGCTGTATCCCTGTGCCATCCTCTGCACTCACTGGACAGGCGGCGTCTCACACGTCCTATGTGGTTGATCCAGACACTGGGACTAACACCGAGACTATGCTGGCTCCTTTGGATAAACTGAGCGTTCTGCTGAGCACTCAGGGCTCTGCGGGTGATTCAGCTCACAGCCCAGCTCACGGCCACACTGTCGCCTGTGATCTCGGTCTCGGCTGGACCTGGGGGTCTGATGTGTCCCTTGG
This sequence comes from Rana muscosa, assembly GCA_029206835.1. Classification (NCBI taxonomy): domain Eukaryota; kingdom Metazoa; phylum Chordata; class Amphibia; order Anura; family Ranidae; genus Rana; species Rana muscosa. The sequence goes on along the minus strand of CM055117.1, from coordinate 630,830,183 downwards.
CTCTGTGGAAGTCATGCTTGTAACTGTCAGCCTTGCAATGCCTCATGGGATAGGCAACAGCTGGAGGGCCGCCGGTTTGGCACCCCTGCCTTAAAGTATCATTAAACCCACATCATTAAAAAATGTCAGTACATGCTGTATTGCATTCCTCAGTCACTACTTCAAAGGCTGTTATTCTTTTTGAACATGTGACTGACAGCAGAGGACTATAAGCTCCTCCTGCTGATGTTTCCCTGCAGATGGCCGGGAAAGAGCTAGGTCATGTGATAGCTGCATATTGGTTATGAAAAAAGGTACCGTATTTATCGGCGTATAACATGCACCGGCGTATAACACGCACCCCAAGTTTAGGAGGGAATTTTAGGGAAAAAATCTTTTAGGAGGGAAGTTTGAGGAAAAAAAACTTACATTTAAACTTACATTTAAATGCAGCCTTACCAGTGTCCATTGCAGCCTTGTCAGTCTTGCCAGCAGTGTCCAGTGCAGCCTTTCCAGCAGTGTCCATTGCAGCCTTTCCTCAGTGTCCATTGCAGCCTTTCCTCAGTGTCCATTGCAGCCTTTCCTCAGTGTCCATTGCAGCCTTTCCCCAGTGTCCATTGCAGCCTTTCCCCAGTGTCCAGTGCAGCCTTTCCAGCAGTGTCCATTGCAGCCTTGCCTCAGTGCCCAGTACAGCCTTGCCCGAATTTCAAAAATGGCGCCGCCGAGATCGCCGCAGATACTGGGCGGAGCGGGGCGAACGCAGGGACTGGGCGGAGAGATACACATAGCCGACTGCACTCGGCTCTAGTCGGCTCTCCTCGGCTCCGCTCACAGTCACGCCGAGTCCCGCCCTATGATGGACATAACACAGGTCCAATGGCGGGACTGGGCGTGACTGTGAGCGGAGCCGAGAAAAGCCGAGTACACTCGGCTATGTGTATCTCGGCGGCGATCGCTGCGCTCCGCTCAGTCAGCGGAGATTCGACGGGGATAGGTGAGTATCGGCGTATAACACGCACCCACGATTTTCCCCTGATTTTAAGGGGAAAAAAGTGCGTGTTATACGCCGATAAATACGGTACTTAGATTTTATAAAATTTTCCATATTATGCCACATCCATATACATCAAGAGAAGTGATCATGTAAATTAAGCAGTGTGTGTTTAGTATCACTTTAAATGTGAAGCTACATTTTTTTCCTTTTTTTCTTTTTTTTTTCTCCTTATCTTCTTTTTATCCGTTGATCTGGCCAGTAACACACTTCCTGGATGGAAGAGCACCAGAGACATCTTTCAACAGCAGCCTTGTCAATCTGAGGAGAGGATAGTGTTAGATGAGCTAGCAGTTTTAGATAGGTTTAATTTATTAGTCAAGTCTAACACTTTTTAATCACTTAACCACCGCCCACCGCCGAATAACGGCGACAGGGCGGTTCCTTAACTCTGGGAGGGCGTTATATAACGTCCTCTCAGAATCGCGCTCCCGCGCGCCCACTGGGGCATGCACACGGGAGTGTCCGTGACCGCCGGGTCCAGAGGACCCGGCGCATCACGGATTGCGGGAAATAGCCGCTGATAGCGGCCGTTTACCACGTGATCGCTCTGTCAAATGACGGAGAGAGAGATCACTTGTAAACAAACCGACGTCATGTCATGACACCGGTTCTTCTCTCCCCTCTCTGTACCGATCGGTACAGTGTGAGAGGGGAGAGATCCATCTATCCCTGCTCAGCTATCCCTACCCTACTCTGCAATACCCTGCCCTACTCTGCAATACCCTGCAATACTCTGCAATACCCTGCAATACTCTGCAATACCCTGCAATACTCTGCAATACTCTGCAATACCCTGCCATACTCTGCAATACTCTGCAATACCCTGCAATACCCTGCAATACTCTGCAATACCGTGCCACACTTTGCAATACCCTGCAATACTCTACAATACCCTGCCATACTCTGCAATACCCTGCCATACTCTGCAATACCCTACCATACTCTGCAATACCCTGCAATACCCAGCCATACTCTGCAATACCCAGCCATACCCGGCAATACCCAGCCATACTCTGCAATACCCAGCCATACTCTGCAATACCCAGCCATACTCTGCAATACCCAGCCATACTCTGCAATACCCAGCCATACTCTGCAATACTCGGCCTCTGTATGTGGCCAGCTGTGGAAGTCTCACACATCTGGTATCGCCGTACTCAGGAGGAGTAGGAGAATCTATTTTGGGGTGTCATTTTTGGTATGTACATGCTATGTGTTAGAAATATTGTATAAATGGACAACTTTGTGTTAAAAAAAATATACGTTTTAACCACTTCCCACCCACCGTCCGTCATATGAGGTCCTTGACTTTGTGCGGGGATATCTGAATGATGCCTGCAGCTACAGGCATCATTTAGGTATCAGCTTTTTCAGCCAGCGATTACCTACACCATAAGAATGATCATAGCGACTGTTCCACTGCTTGATCGTTCTTACGGGAGGTGAGACGGGACGTCCCCCCCTCCCGCCACCCTCCGGTGCTTGTACCGACTTACCGCTATGATCGAAGCCAGGATCGTTTTTTTATTTTTTTTATTTCAGGCTTCCCAGCCTAGAGGTGAGATGTGGGGTCAATTTGAAGGGTGACATGTTAGGCATCAATTTACTCGGCGTAACTTCATCTTTCACATTATGCAAAAACATTGGGCTAACTTCACTGTTTTTTGTTTTTTTTTAAGCACAAAACAGTTTTTTTCCCAAAAAATGCATTAGAAAAATTGCTGCGCAAATACCGTGCGAGGAAAAAAGTTGCAATGACCGCCATTGTATTCTCTAGGGTCTTTGCTAAAAAAAAAACATATATATAATGTTTTGGGGTTCTATGTAATTTTCTAGCAAATAAATTATGATTTTTACATGTAGGAGAGAAATGTCAGAATTGACCTGGGTGCTCCAGAACGCCTGAAGGTGCTCCCTGCATGTTGGGCCTCTGTATGTGGCCACGCTGTGTAAAAGTCTCACACATGTGGTATCGCCATACTCAGGATTAATAGCAGAATGTGTTTTGGGGTGTAATTTGTGGTATGCATATGCTGTGTTTGAGAAATAAACTGCTAATATGACAATTTTGTGAAAAAAGAAAAAAAATCTTGATTTTGCAAAGAATTGTGGGAAAAAATGACAACTTCAAAAAACTCACCATGCCTCTTTCTAGATACCTTGGAATGTCTTCTTTCCAAAAAGGGGTCATTTGGGGGTATTTGTACTCAGAGGCGTATCTAGTGAAAATTGCGCCTATGGCAAGCACTGAAACTGCGCCCCTGTCAAAACATTTGAAACCCGTCTTTCAGATAATACTGTCAGTATATACAGGTATAGAGGGAGAACAGTAAGTTAGTTGTTGGGACTTGCCTCACTTGGTTTGAATCTGGGCCAGGAAGCTATCTGCATGTAGTTTGCATGTTCTCTTGGTGTGGGCACACTCCAAAGCCATGTTGGCAGGTGATGGTCCCCTGTCTGTATGAAGTGGCAATGTACATGGGCGATCACATTCTGCATGCCACCCCCCATGTCCGAAAAATGATCCAAGATGAGCGCTGGCACAAAATCTGCCAAGAGCTGGACAGGACTGAATGGAAGTATACATAAATATGTGTAGGGTCCTCTATGATTGTAGGGTCAGTGTAGAATATGATTAGCCATGTACACTGCCAGTCTGTACACAGGGTACAATTCACCTACCTGCATGTGTTTGGAGTGGAAGAGGAACCCCACTGGGAGAACATGCTAACTCCATGTAGCTAGTGTCCTGGGCAGGAGTGGAGCCCAGTATATACATATATAATGGGTTAGACATTGGTGGGGTACCTGCTTCTCCATGCTCTCCTTGCCCCCCCCCCCGCTGCCCACTATGGGTGGGGGGATCCTCTTGCAGCTGGCACCCTCCAGCATGTAGAGTCCGGAGGGTCGGGCCCTCTGCTCTCCCTTGAAGCAGAAGAGGACATTCTGGAAGAGGGAGAACCATTTGTCATGCCACCTGTTGGTCTTGGCCGCCTTATTGCTGAGTTGCCCCCTCTTGGTGCCCTCCTTGCACGCAAGGAGAGCCAGGTACAGAGCGTGACCCTTGTTACAGCCCATACTCTTCTGCAGGATACCCGAGCAACGGTACGATCAGCGCCATCCGACCCCGCCGATCACTCCGGGACAGCACTGTTCCACCAATCACTGCACAAGTGGCCCCTGGCTGCAGGTGTGTGGCCCCTGAGTCTCCTGCCACTGCGCTGTCACTTCGTCTTCTGTGCAACAGTGGTGTCTCTAGCTTTCATATTTAGGGGGGGCACAGGAACAAAACTAGGGGGGCCACAACTATAAAAATTTGTGTGTGATAGAGATATATATATATATACACACACACACAGCCTTGAAAAAGTATTCACACCCCTTGAAATTTTCCACATTTTGTCATGTTACAACCAAAATTGTGAATGACACTTCCACAGCCAACCAGCTGCCATTATTCAGATGGCCTGCGCTCGCCAGGAGGCTGGCCATCTGCATAGTGAGCGGCAGCGGCGACAATACATAGATTCATGCAAGGCATGAATCTATGTATTGTTTTTCATTGGCGGTGCAGAAGCGAGAGGGGGCGGCACTCATGCGCGCTCTATGGACGCACCGCCACTGGATACAAGAGATGGTTTAGAGACTGCAGACTTGATGCAAGAGATGGTCAGAGACTGCAGACATGATACAAGAGATGGTTTAGAGACTGCAGACATGATACAAGAGATGGTCAGAGACTGCAGACATGATACAAGAGATGGTCAGAGACTGCAGACATGACACAATATATGGTCAGAGACTGCAGACATGAAACAAGAGATGGTCAGAGACTGCAGACATGATAAATTCTTGGTTTCATTTATTAACCAGATATAACAAAGTGCTTTCAGTTGGGTATTTAACAGACCAAAAAAAGAGAAAACAGAGGCGTTCATTGTTTGGGTTTACATACCGGTACTTACTTTACATATACATATGTATTATATTTTACAGCATTATATTATATATTATGCAATTACATGTTATTTCTTATCTCTTATAGGTTGGTTTGTTTATAATTCTGTGGTTTTATTAAAATGCTTGTTCAGTGTTATTTTTCTTGTCCAACTTCTTTTGCAATCATAGACAGTGGGGAGGCCGGGGGATGGATAGTGGTGACAGTAGAGGTGACAGTAGAGAGACGTACAATGGAGAATGATTTACATGTCCTGATTTCCCACCGAGGAATATATCACAATTATCCAGGTCATCACTTAAATGGTGGTGAGATTTATTTACCATGTACAGGCTGATTGCTCAATTAGGTTTGTCAGTTGTCATGACTTTTTATATGCTAATTGCGTAATTAACTTCTGCCTGACCGTTACGTTGAAATTTGAAAGCAACATGCATGAGAAAAAGGGGGACTATTTGCCTCTCTATTTTTTTCTTAAAGAGACAATAAATGATATCCTTATTCTCCAAAAACAATCTATACACATTGATAACTGTGTTACTCCTGCGCCGCCTGGTTATGTATGGTCAGGCCTTTTTTTCTCAGAAAATAGGTGCAGGAACTCAACCATAACCCCCTCACACACATACCCTCCAAACCACATCAAATAATGGGTATGGAGAAATAATACTAATAGTAGTAGGTCTTAAAGGGGCATTACATACCAGGAGTGCATTACGTATAGAGTGCAGAGTTCGGTAGGGTTACACACAGAGTGCAGAGTTTATGGTTGAACTACATACATAGTGCAGAGTTCAGGGGTGTGCTACACACAGAGTGCAGAGCCTTCTTCCACAGCTACTTACTTCTGCATCCTCCATCCACATCTCACCTTCACTCCTCTTCTTTCCTAGTACATCCCCGCACACTATAGTTGGCTCTGCCTCGCTCATTTTCAGGGAGATCATCCAGTGGCGGGAATCAGCATCTGCACTGCACCCCAGGCACCTACATCTCCCAGGTCCCCATCCTGCACTCAGTGGGAGCCTCTCAGGAGATCAGATCTATGGGAGCTGTTGGAAGACAAGCTGTCACTTGTAAACACAGAAGCGGGACTTCTGTGTTTACAAGTGATAGTGTCTCTAATTTTGTGCTCAAAATAAACAATATCATAATAAGATTGACAGTGCTTAGTGCAATAATTTAAACTCTTATGAATTTGTGTCCAATCCATTTATACAATTATATTCACAATGATAAATCCTTATCCAACTTAATATTTCAAACATTTAAATTAAAATGCATTAAAGTAAAATACATGTAAAACAGAGTTGCATAAAACTCTGATAAAGTCCAATACTTGTAATACACTGGGCTGAGTTACAAAATAATAAAGTGAAAAAAAATGAAATTGTCCCATAGGTTAATCCTTATTGCATATGTCTCAGTGGGGTGCCTGAACTCTTCATATACTTCGTACCACCCTGGTGCTCTATGCTCTCAAAACTCTCATGTCAAGGTAGGTGTCATACAGCATGTATAGGATAATCCTCCCAGATTATGAAGGTATTTACCTCTTCCTCCTTCTCCTCCTCTCTACCTCTGGGGGGCCTTCGTTAATGTCTCTTATTGGCTCCACTACTCAGGGGTATTATGCCTTTAATGCCCCATCCAACTCATGCTGCGCACATGTCTCACTCATGTATGGGGAGATAGAAAATAACCTCTTATGGTGAAGTATTTTGGTAAAAAAACAAAACATTTAAAACAAATTCAATGCACTTTCATTCAAAACTTTCAAACATGTGTAGCGGGGTATTCCCCTTTAATAGAGAGAGACAGGACTTTCCGGGTGAGAGGTGAGTCGGGAGGGAGTAGAGAAGAGACTTTACTGGAAGTGAAAGCAGAGGAGAGAGACTACGTTACCCAGAACCCCTTTCAGCAATGTTTCCACCCCAGAGACTCATGGGAGGGGTTATAAAAGGAGGAGGCGAGGCTGGGCTCGGCCTCTTTGGGACACGAGACTTCAAGGGAGAGATCTTCCTGTGCGGATCCACCGTGGTGCAAGGCCTGAAGCCTGGGGCCTTGCGCTGTTACCCAAAGAGCCTTCCACCCCATCTCGAGCCTGGGTGGCATCTGACTCGGTTTTCTTCAACCGCTGCTGAGCCGGAGACAAGACTGCTGCAAAGCTGTGTGAGGAGACACAGCAGGTGGAAGTTCCCGGACTGGGATTGCGTCCGGAGGGGTGAGCGAGCACTTGCTCAATCCACAAATACTTTATATCATTGTTAGGCCTACAGACTGCCGTGGCCCACTAGTTCCTATTTGAGTTCTTTTCCCCATTTGAGATCCAAAGTAGAACTGAGTTGAACGGATCTTTAGTGGAGTGTACTGTGTTGGCATTTTTACCACCCCCCCCGGATTACAAATGTGTTCCTGAAATGTGCACCACCGTTTAAAGACTTGCATGCAAATAATTTTACCCCTACTAGAGACTGAGTTATATGGTCAGGCCTGGCCATCTAGATAGTTTATTTAGTTGCTGCGCCATAGGATGCATAGTGAAGTACTGTTAAACGTGGCGCGTGTGCGCCATATCTCTATAGTTATAGTGTGACTACTGCTGCAGGGCTCTGCAGATAGATTCTTATGATCTGTTATCACTGTTGATTTCCATTGCCATAGAAAGTAAATTCGTTATTCTTTTATCACTGTCTTGGTGTTTGAATTTAATCATAGAGCATAAGATATACATATATTACCCTAGACTAACTGTGCCAGTAGGGGGTCGAGTAAATTGCCGGGGGTTGGCGGAGCTGTCTTCAGGGCCCAAACTAAATCTGCGGCCCTCTTAGTTGAAGGTATCGCTACACGTGGGGGTTCTCGTCCGGGATCCTGATACAGCAGGTGAACGCCAGAAGTGCCGGCATGGACCCACAAGCAGTAGAAGAGTGGTGCAAAGCCTCTAGGGCAGAGCCAAACAACTCGATAGTCATCAGCCTCCCTGGGGAGGAATGGTCGACTGAGATGGTAGAGGAGTTAATGAAGTTAGTGTCCCCAGATCACACACTGTGGGTGATGGATATAAATTCAGACCCAGACACTTCATATCAGTATGCACTAGTGGAGTACGGGGACGGGATGCCAGAGGCTTGCAAGCGCAAGTGTGTGCGGACGCCAGACAACAGAACCTATAGGTTGGCGCACGCAGTAACTATAAAGAAGGAACCATCACCGATGGGATCACCGCAGGCTGCGGCCCATACCTCACTAGAAAGAGGAGACGGGGTGACGCCCCCGGTGGCACCCGCACCTGCCACTGCTATATCACCAGATTTGATAAAGGCAATAAGGGATCTCCTAATCAAATGTCAGAAGACAAGCACGGTGCATGTAGAGACTAGCTACCGGAGACTGAAGACATTCTCAGGGAAGCTCCCTGTCCCTGCAGGGGAGGAAGATTTTGATACCTGGGTGGAAAAGGCATTACAAGCAGTAGAGGCATGGGAGGTGCCTGAAGCGCAGAAGAGGCAACGAGTGATAGAAAGCCTCAAAGGCGCAGCAGCAGAAGCAGTGAAAAGTTTTCGGTTTGGGAATGCAGATTGCACGGCTCAAGACTGTCTAGCCATGCTACAGGAAGAGTTTGGTCAATTGGAAAAGGTGACAGAGATGGTCTACCAATTTGAACATACTTTCCAACAGCCGAAGGAGAAACTTTCAGAGTATGTTAGGAGACTGAACAGGTTGCTGTGCAAGATTGTGTTGAAGAAGGGAATGAAGCCCCAAGATACAGATGCGGCAATAATGAAGCAAGTCTTAAAGGGAGCGTTGCGCAAGGATCCAGTCTGGCTGCACCTGAAAACCTCGGGAGGAGGAACGTTACTGACTTATGCTGATTTGATAAAAATCATCAGAGATGAGGAGGCACTACAACAGGACCAGCAAATGATTAAGACAAATGTTGTCCCCGCACAGGTGTTAGTCAACCCAGTGATGACCCCTGAAAGAGACTCAGAGGTAGACACTCTAAAATCACAAATGTCCAAGGTGTTAGAGATGTTGACCTCTCTGATAGCAAAAGACCCAGAGGGTCCCAGGAGAGAAGAACCAAGGAAGGAACTATTCCCAATTGCCTCAGCACCCGCATCTTTACAAGAATGGGGAGATATAGTCTGCTTTAACTGTGGAGGAATTGGCCATATTGCAGCTACATGTTCCAGTCCCAAGAAGAAGAAAACGGACAACCGCAAGCCGGCGGTAAACTTCAGGGGGCCCTGGTGAAGGAGTCAACCGGGTGCCCATCACCTTCAGTGAGCTCCAAGCTGAATGCGAAGCAGAAGAAAAGAGGAGATAAAACACCTCAGAGGAAACACAACATTCCTCAACAGAGATACACCCCAGAGAAAGGGGGCAAGACCCCTCAGAAGAGGCACAGCACTCCCCAAAGGGGGGTGCACACCTAAGAAAAATAATAGTATCCCTCAGCGGGTCTGTACACCCATTGAAAGGAGGGAAATCAATGCATACCAGTCCAAAGGGAGTTGGGCGAGAGAGAGTCCGAAGGGAAAGGGCCAGAAGAAGGTGACCCCTGCCAGGCCATATCCGGAGAATCTGGTAGGCCCATCTCCTATAGTGCCCATTCAAGTGGAAGGAGTCTACACCAGAGCCATCTTGGATACTGGGGCACAAGTGACCCTATTATACCGGGATTTCTACGATAAGCACTTGAGTCACTTGCCCATCCAGAAGATAGAGGAACTGGAAATATGTGGGATTGGAACCCAGAATTTCCCCTATGATGGCTATCTGCCCGTCAAGATGACTTTTGACCCATCCGTGGCTGGGAAGGCCGAAGTGTTTGACACCCTGGCAGTTGTGTGCCCTTGACCGCCAGGAGCCAACAAGACTTCCCTTATAATAGGGACGAACACGGACCTGGTCCGAAGACTCCTGACCCCTCTAGTGGAAGAGAAGGGGCAAGTGGCCACCAAGATCCACCCCATGCTGAAGACGGCCTACCAACGGCTGGTCCTAGAGCAGAAGACCCCTGGAGAGGGGATAGGGAAGGTGTGGAGACTTGGAAGAGAAGGGGTAGTGTTGCAGCCCGGCGAAGTAACCTGTCTCAGAGCCACTGTGAAGCTTACTTGGGAGCAGCCTGGACCCTTTGTCATGCTGGAGTCTGACCCAAGGGAAGAGTCCCCCGGTCTGGAAGTGATACCAGAAGTGATCCCACTGAAGGCCCTGAGGAAGGCCCATGGTAGAGTTCCGGTGAGTGTTAGGAACACTACAGGTGGCCCCATGGAAATCCCAGCCAGGATGCTGCTGGGCCAGGTGAGCCCTGCTGCCCCGGTTACCCTGTCAGAAGTCAAGGGGGCCGGTGAAGGAGGAGATGTTTGGGAGAAGCTGTCCATGGAAAACCCGAATCTGCCCAGGGTTTGGAAAGAGAGAGGCCCAATTGACCAGATGGGAGAAGATCTTCTCCAAAGATGAGTTCGATGTGGGGTGTGAAAGGAGTGCCACCCATCGGATCCGCCTCCAAGAAGACAAGCCCTTCAGAGAGGAGGGTCAGGCGGGTCCCACTAGCAGATCTGGAGGATCTAAGGGAACAACTTGCAGAACTCAAGAGGACTGGTGTGATCCGGGAGTCTAGAAGCCCCTATGCCTCCCCGATAGTGGTGGTCAGGAAGAAGAATGGGTCATTGAGGCTCTGTATAGACTACAGGACTCTCAACAGGAGAACCATACCCGACCAGTACACCACTCCGAGGATAGAGGACGCTTTACAGAGTTTGTCTGGAGCCAAGTGGTTCAGCGTTATGGATCTCAAGAGTGGATACTATCAGATCCCTATGCATCCAGAAGACAAGGAGAAGACAGCCTTCATAACCCCAGTGGGGTTCTTTGAGTTTGATCGAATGCTTCAGGGACTGTCTGGAGCTCCTGCTACCTTCCAACGTCTCATGGAGAAGACTGTAGAAGACATGAACCTTATTGAAGTCCTTGTATACCTGGACGATGTCATTGTCTTTGGGAGAACCTTGGAGGAACACGAGGAGAGGCTGGAAAAAGTGTTGAGAAGACTCAGTGAGGAGGGACTCAAGCTTTCGCCTGAGAAGTGTCGGTTCTACTAGTCTTCTGTGAACTATCTGGGGCACATAGTGTCTGAAGAAGGGGTGGCCACAGACCCTGAGAAATTGGAGGCAGTTACCTCCTGGCCACGACCCACCACAGTAACAGAACTCAGATCCTTCTTAGGGTTCTGCTCCTATTACAGGAGGTTTGTGGAAGGATTCGCCCGAATTGCTAGGCCATTGAATGAACTACTCAAGACCGAGGGGGAAGAGGACGACTCAGGGCCCAGGAAGCCGGGAGAGTCAGTCAGAGATCAGTGGAACCAAAAGTGTGAAGAAGCCTTCCAGGCATTGAAGAAGAACTTAACCACTGCCCCAGTCTTGGCCTACGCAGACCCGACTAAACCCTATGAATTACACGTAGATGCTAGTCATGATGGTCTGGGAGGAGTACTTTACCAAGAACACGAAGGACAACTGCGGCCTGTTGCCTACGTGAGCAGGAGCCTGACCCCCTCCGAGAAGAACTACCCCACTCACAAGCTAGAGTTCCTGGCCCTCAAGTGGGTGGTAGTAGACAAGCTCAAAGACTACCTGTATGGGGCGGAGTTCACTGTGAAGACCGACAACAACCCCCTTACCTACCTTTTCACTACAGCAAGGCTGGACGCCACTGGACACAGGTGGCTGGCCGCATTGTCTGGATTCAATTTCAGCCTAAAGTACAGGCCAGGGACTGGAAATCGAGATGCAGATGCTCTGTCCAGGAGATCTCATGGCCCCACCAGTGACATGGAAGACTGGACTCAAGTGGCACCTGACGGGGTGCGGGCCCTTTGTCAAGGGGCTGAATTACAAGCCAGAGGAGGCTCAAGGGCGGAAGAGATAGGAGTTACCATGGTAGGAGTCCCCAAACAATACTGTGGAATAACTCAACTGGAGGAAGACCATCTGCCAAAGTTGTCCAAGAAGGAACTAAGATGCGACCAATTAGAAGACCCCATGGGGAAATTGGTTCTGGAAGCCCTGGAGAATCAGGATCCAAACAGACTCCTGAGTCACTCCTCAAAGGAAGCTCGCCTGTTGAGAAAAGAGTGGGACAGGTTACAGGTGCATCAGGGAGTGGTCTACCGAAGGGGCCCCTCTGATGACCTGGAAGATAAATGGCAGTTGTTTCTTCCGGAAAAACATCGAGAGACTGTTCTGATTGCCCTACATGACAATCACGGCCACCTAGGGGCGGAAAGGACCTTTCAACTTGTCAGAAGTCGGTTCTGTTGGCCCTGCATGAGGGCAGAAGTGGAAGAGTACTGCCATTCATGTGCACGCTGCATCCAGAGGAAGACTTTACCCCATCAAGCTGCCTCAATGGGCCATCTACAAAGTCAAGGCCCAATGGATCTGGTATGCATTGATTTCCTCTGCCTCGAACCTAACCTGAGTGGACTAGGAAATGTTCTGGTGATAACCGATCATTTCATCCGGTATGCCCAAGCTTTTCCAACCAAAGACCAGAAGGCTTCCACAGTAGCCAAGGTACTTATGGAGAAGTATTTTGTCCATTATGGGCTGCCCCAGCGACTTCATTCAGATCAAGGAAGGGACTTTGAGAGTCGACTGATCCGGAAACTCCTGGATTCGTTAGGAATCAAGAAAACTTGAACCACACCTTATCACCCACAGGGAGATGCTCAGCCGGAGATGTTTAACCGAACCCTGCTCAACATGTTGGGAACTCTGGATAGTGAGAAGAAACAACATTGGAGCAAACACATAGCAGCTATAGTACACGCTTACAACTGTACCACCAGTGATGCTACAGGCTACTCCCCATATCGACTCATGTTTGGGAGAGAAGCAAGGTTACCTGTGGACCTGGCCTTTGGCATCTCTTTAGACCATTCCTCAGCCACATCCCACAAAGGATATGTGGAAAGGCTCAGACACAGCCTGAAAGTAGCCTATGAACAAGCTCAAGCGGCCTCAGATCAAAGGGGAGCTCGAAACAAAAGAAACTTCGACTTGAAAGTCCAGGTGCAAGACCTGCAGCCCGGGGACCGAGTACTGCTACGCAATCTGGGGGTCCCTGGAAAACACAAACTTGCAGACAGATGGAGATCTGAACCCTATGTCATCTGTAGGAAGCTGCCACGCCTACCTGTCTACAAGTTGAAGCCAGAAGGAAAGGTAGGACCACTGAAGACGTGGCATCGAAACCACCTGCTCCCACTTGCTGAAGCGGTCAGGATGCCTCCAGTGAGGGACTCCCCTGAACCAGTCTCTATTCTAGATACCCCCAGGCCAAACACTCGGTCCCAAACCTCTCGGGCTGAAGATGGAGAGGCCTCTGAACTCAGTGGAGATGAAGGAGGAGAACTTGACTGGCTGTGGCCTTCCCCAACTCCAGGAACTTCCGCTATAGATCTTCCAACTACTGAAGACACTATAGATGGACAACTGAATGCAGAAGCCGCTATGTTCATCCCATCTAGTCCTTCATCAGATTACTGGGAGGATGCTTGTGATACTTACTCTGGAAAGGACCCTAGAGACTCTATATATCCCTCGGCTCCTGAAGCAGATGTTACAGAGCCTGCCGTGTCGCCCGAGCCTGCTACAGAAGAAGAGCCTGTGGCGCCAGAGCCAGAAACCCCAAGAGAACAAAGGGCTCGCAGAGTCATAAGGCCTCCCAAAAAGTTGACCTACCCACAAATGGGGAAGAGCTCAGAAGATTCTGTGGTCACTGCCAGGAGGAGTGTAGAGAATCCGGATCCCTCCACTGTTCATTGGGTGGAGGGCAACCCCCACTCACTCTCTGGCACAGTTAGGCAGGCCACTCATGATAATGTGACCTGTGGGCAAGGGAATTCAACCCCTTTGTTTTGGTGGGAATTCCCTATGCCAACGTCATATGAAATGTTGTCTAGGGTTGTACGAAGTGTATGCTAGAATTGTCTTTGGGGGACCAAAGAATTTAAGTGGGGGAGTGTGTAGCGGGGTATTCCCCTTTAATAGAGAGAGACAGGACTTTCCAGGTGAGAGGTGAGTCGGGAGGGAGTAGAGAAGAGACTTTACTGGAAGTGAAAGCAGAGGAGAGAGACTACGTTACCCAGAACCCCTTTCAGCAATGTTTCCACCCCAGAGACTCATGGGAGGGGTTATAAAAGATGGAGGCGAGGCTGGGCTCGGCCTCTTTGGAACATGAGACTTCAAGGGAGAGATCTTCCTGTGCGGATCCACCGTGGTGCAAGGCCTGAAGCCTGGGGCCTTGCGCTGTTACCCAAAGAGCCTTCCACCCCATCTCGAGCCTGGGTGGCATCTGACTCGGTTTTCTTCAACCGCTGCTGAGCCAGAGACGAGACTGCTGCAGAGCTGTGTGAGGAGACACAGCAGGTGGAAGTTCCCGGACTGGGATCGCGTCCGGAGGGGTGAGCGAGCACTTGCTTTATCCACAAATACTTTATATCATTGTTAGGCCTACAGACTGCCGTGGCCCACTAGTTCCTATTTGAGTTATTTTCCCCATTTGAGATCCAAAGCAGAACGGAGTTGAACGGATCTTTAGTGGAGTGTACTGTGTTGGCATTTTTACCCCCCCCTGGATTACAAATGTGTTCCTGAAATGTGCACCACCGTTTAAAGACTTGCATGCGAATAATTTTACCCCTACTAGAGACTGAGTTATATGGTCAGGCCTCGCCATCTAGGTCGTTTATTTAGTTGCTGCGCCATAGGGTGCATAGTGAAGTACTGTTACACGTGGCGCGTGTGCGCCATATCTCTATAGTTATAGTGTGACTACTGCTGCAGGGCTCTGCAGATAGATTCTTATGATCTGTTATCACTGTTGATTTCCATTGCCATAGAAAGTAAATTCGTTATTCTTTTATCACTGTCTTGGTGTTTGAATTTAATCATAGAGCATAAGATATACACATATTACCCTAGACTAACTGTGCCAGTAGGGGGTCGAGTAAATTGCCAAGGGGTTGGCGGAGCTGTCTTCAGGGCCCAAACTAAATCTGCGGCCCTCTTAGTTGAAGGTATCGCTACACCTGTGTAGCGGGGTATTGCCTTTTAAACCCCTCAGAGACTACATTACCCAGTACACTTTTAGGCACCCAGGGTGCCTTGCCCCGCGCAAGGACTGCTGGGGTGGACTTTATAAGGGAGAGGCGGAGCCCAGTTCTCTCTCTTTGGACACCGCCCGCCCAGCAAGCTGAACTGCTGCTTGAGTTCTGGTGACTTTAGGCCAGAAGCCTGCCCTTTCTTTCCAAAGAGCCTTCCGCGCGCACCGAGGAGTCTGAGGGACGTCTCTTCTTGATACTGCACCTTTGCCAGGAGGACTGAAGGCCCGAATGTCGATGGATCGGTGTACTTAGACACCACAGCGGAAGAAACGGACGTGGACTGGTACGGTTGGGTGAGAGAGCACCTGCTCATAGACAGACACAGTACCTTTGTTGCCTTGGTGGATTACATATTCTGTTCTTCAAGTGCACCACCGTTGCTAGCGAAGATTTCCCTACAGAGCTTCCATTTAGTTCAGTCAGGCCTGACTGGGTAGCGCAGACATTCCTGGGCGCCATATTGTCCACGAGGGGAAGTAGCTGCAAAGGGGACTGTTAGAGTTGCATAGCATTGCATAGTTGTCTGTTTGTTTTAACACTGTTTATTGCAGGGCTCTGCATATGACTTGTACCCACCTGTTTTACTGCTTACCCACTAATATAAGTAAACATACAAGGGTTAAGTATATTGGTGTCTGTGTTCTTTACTTTACGGAAGAGATAGGTAAAGGAAGGTTTTAAAATTTCACTGTGTGTCCTTGCCAAAGGATTGTGCCGCTGTGAGTTACAGGCCTCACAATCCTATCATCCCCTACTAACTGTGCCAAGGGATGTTAGAGCCGATTGCCAGGGGTTGACAGCGGTGCACTACAGGGCCCAAAAATCATAAGGCAGCCCTCTTAACTGGGGGTATCGCTACACAAGCATCATTGTTAAAATTCCCAGGCTTTACTTCTGCATATAACGTCACTTTCGGTCCACGACTGCCTCCGCTAGCCCTGCGCGTTACGTCATGGGTAAACCCTGACCCCTGATGATGTCACATGACCCATGACGTAATATGGGATTTGTTTAAATAAACATTTATTTACCAAAATACTGCACCATAAGAGGCTGTTTGCTATCTCCCCATACATGAGACATGCGGGCAGCATGAGCATAGCTCCCAACTGTCCCTGATTTTGAGGGACTGTCCCTGATTTTGAGCAATGTCCCTCTGTCCCTCTTTCCTCCTCATTCGTCCCTCATTTTGGTCTGATCTATATAGTTGTATATAAAATGCACTTTTTATCTTTCAAAAAGTGTTTCCCAGTGCTAAACCTTTTATCGGTTTTCAAAATTGCTGCATTTGTAAATTTTAGAAGCCAATATCAAGGAATAGTAGTGGGAAAAAAAAGTCCTTGTGGATTTAATTAACCTTTTTTTTGTTAATTCTCCTTTAAGGGGGTGTGGCAGGGGGCGAGTTCTATGCCTACATACGTTTATTAGTAGGTGTCCCTCATTCCCATCTCAAAATGTTGGGAGGTATGAGCATGAGTCGGATGGGGCATTAAAAGGCACAATACCCCTGAGTAGTGGAGCCAGTAAGAGGTACTAACGAAGTCTCCCCAGAGGTAGAGAGGAGGAGATAGAGGCGAATACCATCATAATCTGGGAGGAATATCCCATAAATGCTGTATGACACCTACATTGAGATGAGAGTTTTGAGAGCATAGAGCACCAGGGTGGCACAAAATATATGAAGAGTTCAGAAACCCCATTGAGATAAATGCAATAAGGATTAACCTATGGGACAATTTCATTTTTTTTCACTTTACCTTTCACTTTTTATGTTGTATCTCAGCCCAGTGTATCACAAGTATTGGACTTTATCAGCAGTTTATGCAACTCTGTTTTACATGTATTTCACTTTAATGCATTTTAATTTTAAATGTTTGAACTATTAGTTGGATAAGGATTTATCATTGTGAATATAATTGTATAAGCATACCTACCAACTTTTTGAGACGGAAATGAGGGAAACCTATCAGCAAAAGTATGCAGGCATGGGGCGCATGTGCGACATCCACGGGACCAGCCGCATGACTGAGTAGCTCCGCACTACTCCAACCATTTAGCCTGCTTTCCGGGGCCATAAGCTCATAATCTTCACCACAACTACTCTCCACAACCCCCGGACCGAGTTGTGCATGCCTTCGAAGCAAAAGAAGAGCAACAAGACCGCGCAGAGGTCCCTAACCACCTACCTGCTAAGGAACCAGGAACGCTACAGCATGTTCCAAGATGGCGCCGACGGCCCTGCTTCTCCCTCACTGCAGGCCTCACAAGATTCGCAGGATACCGCTGCTTCTGCACTGGACTCTGCACAAGAATGTGAGTACCTTCCTCCCCTGACCAAAGCGGACCTAGACAGGAGCTTGGAATCTATTTATAGCAAGATTGCCACCAAATTCCAAATGGAGCTACACAAAAGCACCAATACCCTAACACAGGAGATCTTGGCCCTGGGCACCCGCACGGACCGCTTAGAGACTATGCATGACGAACTTAATATTGCACATAGCGATCTCTCCAGAGAATTTGAATCCCTCAATGCCACGGTCACTCAACTGCAAACCCAAGTTGAAGACCTCGACAATCGAAATCGTAGGCACAATCTTCGGATCAGGGGTGTCCCTGAAACCACCACGGATCTTATCCCTGCCATACATAAGCTGTTCCATTCCCTCCTGCCAGACCGTGAGGTGGAAGCGTTCACATCTGACCGCATTCACAGGGCTCTGCGCCCCAAGCCTCCTCCGGACAAACCCCCCAGGGACATTGTCCTGTGTTTGAAAGACTTTCTTATTAAGGAGGAGATTCTCAGGGCCGCCCGTAATTCCCATTCCATCTCCCTGGACGGCTCCCCTGTTCAAATCTACCCGGACATCTCCCCAGCTACCCTGGATAGGCGCCGCAATATGAAGGAGGTCACCACAGTGCTGGCAAAAGCGCACATTCGCTATAGATGGGGCTTCCCCTTCAAGCTTACCATTCCACATAATGGTACAACTTATACTGCCACCACTCTATTGGAAGGACAAGAAATACTCGTTAAACTAGGCCTCCTGGAGGCTGAAGCCCTTCCTCGCCAACCCTCTACTCCTAGACCAAAACCCATCTGGAACACCCCCTCTCCTAGACGGGACCGCAGGCGTCACAGACAGGATGCTGGCCATAACACCTTTCAAAACTAACTAATCCTTTGCCACTTTTGTGAATTCTCCCTACTGCTCTTCTTGAACTTCTGAGCATCAGGGATAAGCCGAACACCCCCCTGTTCGGTTCGCACCAGAACCTGCGAACAGACAAAATGTTCGTGTGAACTTTAGAACCCTATTAAATACAATGGACTCGAACGTTCGAAATCTAAAGTGTTAATTATAAAGGCTAATATGCAAGTTATTGTCCTAAAAAGTGTTTAGGGACCTGGGTCCTGCCCCAGGGGACATGTATCAATGCAAAAAGAAGTTTTAAAAACGGCCGTTTTTTCGGGAGCATTGATTTTAATAATGCTTAAAATGAAAAAATAAAAGTGAAATATTCCTTTAAATTTCGTACCTGGGGGGTGTGTATGATATGCATGTAAAGTGGCGCATGTTTCCCGTGCTTAGAACTGTCCCTGCAAAAAATGTCATTTTTGAAAGAAAAAAAGTCATTTAAAACTGACTCGCGGCTATTAACCACTTCAATACAGGGCTTTTTGTACCTATTCAATACCGGGCCTATTTTGGCACTTCTCTCCTACATGTACAAATCATCATTCTTTTGCTAGAAAATTACTCAGAACCCCCAAACATTATATATGTTTTTTTAGCAGACACCCTAGGGAATAAAATGACGGTCATTGCAACATTTTTTCTTGCACAATATTTGCGCAATAATTTTTCAAACGCCTTTTTTTTTTTTTTTAAATGGTTTCATGAATTAAAAAATAACAAAACAGTAAAGTTAGCCCAATTTTTTGGGAACATATGAAAGATAATGTTACGCCGAGTAAATAGATACCTAACATGTCACGCTTTAAAATTGCACACACTCATGGAATGGCGCCAAACTTCGGTACTTAAAAATCTCCATAGGCGACACTTTAATTTTTTTTACAGGTTACCAGGTTAGAATTACAGAGGAGGTCTAGTGCTAGAATTGTTGCACGCGCTCTAACGCACGTGGCGATACCTCACATGCGTGGTTTGAACGGCGTTTACATATGTGGGCGACTTACGTGTGCATTCGCTTCTGATCGCGAGCTACCGGGGACAGGGGCGTTTTAATTTTAATTTTTTTAAATTTATTTATTTATTTTACTTATTTATTTATTTTTTTACAATGATTTTACTTTTTTTTTTTTTTTGATCACTTTTATTACTATTACAAGGAATGTAAACATCCCTTGTAATAGGAATGTGTGTGACAGGTTCTCTTTATTGAGAGATGCGGGGTCAATAAGACCCCACATCTCTCCACCAGGCTGGGAAGCATGAGATCAGTGAAATTTTTTTCACTGATTTCATACTTACAGCCGCAATGGCGGCTTTGTTTACATTTGAGACCCGGGCGTGATGTCATCACATCGTGCCCGGGCCTCCGACGATCATAGAGATGACTGGTGACCATCTGGTCACCAGTCATCTCTATGCTCATCACGTGACTCCACCAACGATGCCGGAAGATTCGCTCCGGGTCCCCGATCGCACCTGGGGAGCCCGGAGAAGCACCGGATGGCGGCGGGAGGGGGGGTGTCCCCTCCCGCCGCCTATAAGAACGATCAAGCGGCGGAACCGCCGCTATGATCATTCTTATGGTGCACAGAATCGCCGGCACTTCAAAAGGATATCTGAATGATGCCTCTAGCTGCAGGCACCATTCAGATATCCCAGTACAAAGCCGAGGACGTCATATGACGTCCACCCAGGATGGGAGATCCCATCTGTGGACGTCATTTGTCTATGGCTGGGTAGGGAAGTGGTTAATGAATTGTCGGCTCCCGGCAATACATACAAAAGTCATTGATAAAAAAAAAAAAAAAAGCGTGGGGGTTCCCCAGAATTCAATTACCAGGCCCTTCAGGTCTGGAATGGATATTAAGGGGAACCCCGCCGCAAATTTAAAAAAAAATTGACGTGGGGTTCCCCAAATATCCATTCCAGGCCCTTCAGATCTGGCATGGATTTTAAGGGGAACTCCACCCCAAATTAAAAAAAAAATGGAGTGGAGTCCCCCTAAAAATCCATACCAGACCCCTTATCCGAGCACGCAACCTGGCCGGCCGCAGGGGAAAAGGGGGGGACGAGAGAGCAGCCCCCCTCCCTCCTGAACCGTACCAGGCCACATGCCCTCAACATGGGGAGGATGTCCCCATGTTGATGGGGACAAGGGCCTCATCCCCACAACCCTTGCCCGGTGGTTGTGGGGGTCTGCGGGCGGGGGGCTTATCGGAATCTGGAAGACCCCTTTAACAAAGGGGACCCCCAGATCCCGCCCCCCCCTATGTGAATTGGTAAGGGGTACATTGTACCCCTACCATTTCACGAAGAAAGCGTAATTTTTAAAAAAAAAAAAACCACACAAACACCTTGAAAAAGTCCTTTATTTAAAAAAAAACAAAAAAAACATTCCAGCGGTGAAATCCAGTGTCCCGCGGCGATCCCGATGTCCAGCGCTGTCCTTCATTGGTTGTGCCTGAGCGGACCTGATGGGGAACTCCCTCTCAGTGTTTTAAATGTATAGACCCGCCCCTTCTAAAGTTACCCATCAGGTCCGCTCAGCAGACCAGATGCAGAACATGAGAAGGGGCGGGTCTATACATGTATTACCAAAGTGAGAGCAGTTCCCCATCAGGTCCGCCCCCTCGGTATGTCGGACCGCCTACGTCATTGGCTTGAGCGGGGAACTTCCTTCACTATGTAAATTTAAATTACACAGTGAAGGAAGTTCCCCGCTCAAGCCAATGACGGAGGCGGGTCCGACATACCGAGGGGGCGGACCTGATGGGGAACTTCTCTCACTTTGGTAATACATGTATAGACCCGCCCCTTCTCATGTTCCGCATCTGGTCCGCTGAGCGGACCTGATGGGGAACTTTAGAAGGGGCGGGTCTATACATTTAAAATACTGAGAGGGAGTTCCCCATCAGGTCCGCTCAGGCACAACCAATGAAGGACAGCGCTGGACATCGGGATCGCCGCGGGACACTGGATTTCACCGCTGGAATGTTTTTTTTTTTTTAAATAAGGGACTTTTTCAAGGTGTTTGTGTGTTTTTTTTAAAAAAAAATTACGCTTTCTTCGTGAAATGGTAGGGGTACAATGTACCCCTTACCAATTCACATAGGGGGGGGTGGGATCTGGGGGTCCCCTTTGTTAAAGGGGTCTTCCAGATTCCGATAAGTCCCCCGCCCGCAGACCCCCACAACCACCGGGCAAGGGTTGTGGGGATGAGGCCCTTGTCCCCATCAACATGGGGACATCCTCCCCATGTTGAGGGCATGTGGCCTGGTACGGTTCAGGAGGGAGGGGGGGGCCGCTCTCTTGTCCCCCCCCTTTTCCCCTGCGGCCGGCCAGGTTGCGTGCTCGGATAAGGGGTCTGGTATGGATTTTTAGGGGGACTCCACGCCATTTTTTTTTAAATTTGGGGTGGAGTTCCCCTTAAAATCCATGCCAGATCTGAAGGGCCTGGAATGGATATTTGGGGGAACCCCACGTCAATTTTTTTTTAAATTTGCGGCGGGTTTCCCCTTAATATCCATTCCAGACCTGAAGGGCCTGGTAATTGAATTCTGGGGAACCCCCACGCTTTTTTTTTATTTTTTTATCAATGACCTTTGTATGTATTGCCGGGAGCCGACAATTCATTAATAGCCGCGAGTCAGTTTTAAATGACTTTTTTTCTTTCAAAAATGACATTTTTTGCAGGGACAGTTCTAAGCACGGGAAAAATGCGCCACTTTACATGCATATCATACACACCCCCCAGGTACGACATTTAAAGGAATATTTCACTTTTATTTTTTCATTTTAAGCATTATTAAAATCACTGCTCCCGAAAAAACGGCCGTTTTTAAAACTTCTTTTTGCATTGATACATGTCCCCTGGGGCAGGACCCGGGTCCCCAAACACTTTTTAGGACAATAACTTGCATATAAGCCTTTATAATTAGCACTTTAGATTTCTCCCATAGATTTTTCGAATTTGCCGCGAACACCCCAATTTGTTCGCTGTTCGGCGAACGGGGCGAACAGGCAATGTTCGAGTCGAACATGAGTTCGACTCGAACTCGAAGCTCATCCCTACTGGTCACATGTGTTGAATTCCTCAGAGATCCATGCCTCATTCATTTTTATAAATGTGAGGTAGTCAACACTGTTGTGAGCTAGGCGAGTGCGCTTATCGGTCACGATCCCCCCTGCTGCGCTGAACGTCCTTTCGAACAGGACACTGGACGAGGGGCAAGCCAACAGTTCCATTGCAAATTGTGCAAGCTCTGGCCAGAGGTCAAGCCTGCCCACCCAGTAGTCCAGGGGTTCATCACTTCTCAGAGCGTCCACATCGGCCGTTAACCCGATGTAGTCGGACACCTGACGGTCTAGGCGTTCCCTGATGCTGGATCTGGATGACACCTGTCGATGGGTCGGCTGAAAGAATGATCTCATATCAGAAGTGACCAACACATCTTCAAACCGCCCTCTTCTTGCAGGCGCTGTTGGATTGGTACCCGCAACTGTTTCTCTGAGAGTGAAAAGTCCTCTGCCAGCGCACACAAAAGCAGAATGCAGCATTTCTCTAAGCAAGGCCTGGAAGTGCTCCTATCTGACAGCCCTCTGTGATGGTGGTAACATTTCTGGCATTTTTTGTTTGTACCGGGGGTCTAAGTACATTGCCACCCAGTACTGGTCCTTGCCCTTTATGCTTTTTATACGGTGGTCCCTCTTAAAACATTGGAGCATGAAGGCCCCCATTTGCACTAAATTGGAAGCGGTGTGGTGGACTGGCTCCTACTCATCATCCAGGATAATGTCGTCCTCGTTCTCCTCCCCCCATCCACGGACAACAACAGGGATCCCAGAAAGGTTTAAAGCATGCTGTTCTTGCTCCTCCTCATCCGCCCTGGCACCATCCTCCTCTGACTCCTCTTCAGACTCCTGTTGTTGACTTGTCTCAGATAGAGTAGCCCCCCCATGGAATTTATCCAGCATTACGACTTCCTCATCTTCCTGCTCCTGCTCCTCAATGGCTTGATCAATAACACAACGCAATGCACGCTCCATAAAGAAGGCGTAAGGTATGATGTCACTGATGGCTCCATGGCTGCGACTGACGAGTTTGGTGATCTCATCAAATGGCCGCAGAAGTCTGCATGCCTTGCGCATGAGCAACCACTGGCGCGGTGAAAAAAAAAAACAAGCTCCCCAGAACCTGTTCTGCCGCAGAGTTCGTACAGTTAGTCGTTAACTGCACGTTTCTGCTGGAGCAGCCTATCAAGCATATACAAGGTTGAGTTCCATCGTGTAGGGCAGTCACAAATAAGACGTCTGACCGGCAGATTGTGTCGCCGCTGAATGTCAGCAAGGTGAGCCATGGCCGTGTAAAATCTTCTGAAATGAGCCGAGATTTTCCTTGCCTGCCGCAAGTACCCCAGGGTATTTGACAACGAATTGCTGCACGACCAAGTTTAAGACGCGTGCCATGCATGGCATGTGTGTAATTTTGCCCTGTTTCAACGCGCTCAGCAGGTTGGCACCATTGTCGCACACCACTTTACCAACTGTCAAATTGAGCGGTGTTAGCCACTGATCTGCCTGTGAACGCAAAGCTGAAAGGAGTGCAGGGCCAGTGTGACTCTTGGCTTCCAGGCACAACAGACACAGCACAGCATGGCAACGTCTCATCTGGCATGTCGAATAGGTTCTGGGATCTTGGGCGGCACAGAGGAAGAGACGGTAGCAGCGGAAAAGGAGGAGTCAGCCAAGGAGGAGAGGGAGGATGGAGTAAGAGCAGGAGAAGAAGAGGCAGGCCTGCATGCAATCCGTGGCGGTAAAACCAAATCTACACGGGTGCCACGGGTTACATGCTTGACGGCCGTCAGAAGGTTCACCCAGTGGGCAGTAAAAGTTATATACCTTCCCTGCCCGTGTTTGCTAGACCACGTGTCTGTGGTCAGATGTATCTTGGCACCGACACTGTGTGCTAGAGATACATTCACTTGCCGCTGAACATGTCCATATAGCTCTGGGATGCCCTTCTGTGAGAAATATTTCCTTCCTGGCTGGAACCTTCCATTGTGGTGTTCCAATGGCCACAAATTTTCAAAAGGCCTCCGAGTCCACCAGTTTATATGGCAGTAGTTGGCGGGTTATCCGGCATCATATTTTTTTTACGCTCGAACATTTGGTCCACGGAAGCCTGCCTTTTTCCAGAAAAACGTGAGGACGGCATGATGGAGGGTGGAGTGAGGAACAATTGTGAGGAGAGAGGAGAGAGGAGAAGGAGAAGTACAAGAGGCTGGATGGTGAGAGCCCGGAGTGTGGCTTTGTGGGTTCTGACGGCGTTGCTCCCACTGGGCTCAGTGATGGGAGTTCATGTGCCTTCTTAAGGCGGTCGTCCCTAGGTGATTGTTGGGCTTACCGCAACTTATGCGTTGACTGCAAAGGCTGCAGATGGCAACACTATTGTCAGCAGCGGACACGTTAAAAAAAGCCCACACTGCGGAGCCATGTGCCGGCGTCCTGGGAGTGCCAGATGTGACCGTACATGGTTGATGGTTCGCTCCTGATACATTAGCAGTCTGGTTTGTTCCTCCTGTGCAATGTAAGTTCCGCCTGCTTCTCCTCCCTATCTGCTGGTCCATCTCTCGCTCTAAACTCCCCTCCTCTTCCTCTCTTGTGGGCACCCACGTGACGTTTCTAGACATGTCATCGACGTCACCTTCCCCACCCACTATAATTAGAGATCTCGGAGTAGGCAGCAACAGCGGGGACCAACCTCCTTGGGCTGATCTGGGTACTGTCGTCAGACTGTTGAGTGGCGGTTGTTGCTACCTCCTCTTCCTGATCCAATGCCAAGAATTCCTGCGCATCGGAAATGTCTTGTGATGGATCGGAAAATAATTCCAGTGACTCAAGCAGAGGGTTTATGGTGGTGGTGGTGTTGGTGGTAGTGTCTTTGCGGGTGCACACAGCAGAGAGTGAAGAGGGTGCAGATAGAGAGAATGAGGAGGGTGCAGAAAAGTAAGGCTGAGTGAGCCACTCAACCAAGTCTGGTGCATCCTTTGACGTAATCGAACGCACCTTCTGCAACTTCCCACTTTGGCTCAAGCCTGGTGCTCCTGCCCTACCCCTACCACCCCTGCAGGAGGGCCTGCCTCTTCCTCTGCCTGTCATTTTTAAATGACCCTGTGACAAAAGTCTCTAGAGAAGTGCAGTATATGTGGAAGAAGGTATATAACACCCCGCTTCAATCTGTCGTTTTGGGGGGGCTACTGGTCTATCACACCAGTTATAATACTTTTTTCTAATTGCGTTTGTCACTCTTTGTAGTTGTAGTATCGCTGCAGAACCGCTCAGCAGTCACAATGCTACACAGTATAAATGCACTATAATAAGCTTTCTCTATTTGAAAGTATTACATACGTGTATTACACCCCTATATGATGCACACCTAATAGTACACCTATACCAGTCCTTAAAAGGACTTATGTGGACCTATAATCGTTAGCGATTTGTGTAGCTACAGTCTGTCCCTGTGACACACAGCAACCTCTCCCTACACCGACAAAAGAGCTGAAGAACCGCTCAGCAGTCACAATGCTGCACAGTAGAAATGCACTATAATATGCTTTCTATATTTGAAAGTATTTTAGATGTGTATTACACCCCTATATAATGCACACCTAATAGTACACCTATACCAGTCCTTGTCAAGTCTCTGGTGTGAGGCCGGATTGCTGAGAGGGCGCCCCTTGCGGCTAAGTGCACCGCACCCCTGGAGATGAGACAGGGAGTGCGGGGCCCAAAGGTGCACGGATTGCCGGTACTGCTGCTGACTGGGCCGATGCAGGCAGATGGTAGCTGGGGTGTGCTGGGAGAACAGATTTAGTGGCCGTGCAAGGAAAGGTTCTGGTGTGGAGCAGTAGGTAAACCACAAACAGAGTCTGGAGCCAGGCCGGGGGTCAAACACAGGAATCAGTCCGAGAGTAATCACAGGAACAAGCCGGGTCAAGCACGGGAGCAGAAGATAATGGAGTAGTCAGCCAAGCCGGGGTCAGATAAGAGGAGACAGGTAGGGTCACAGGTCCAGATACAAGCCATGGGTCAAGCCGGGGATTCATAATAAGCAGGATACAGGAGACACAGGAGATACAGGAAGCTGATGATAATCCAGCAACCTGTGTGCGCCAGTGACAGGTTTAAATAGGCCGGGGAGCGCGCCCACGCCATCTGCGTGCACCTGTGCGCGCCGCGGCGCATCTGTGTGCGCCTATGCGCGCCGCGGCGCATCTGCGTGCGCGCATGCGCATAGGAATGAGTCTGGCGCGGCCATGAAGAACACTAGCAGAAATGCCAATAACTCGGCCATTTCCCTGACAGTGCCCCCCCCCCAAGGGGCAGCCTCCGGATGCCCAACCGAGCCCATCTTTCAGGGTAACGGGCTTGAAACCTCTGCAAAAGTCTAGGGGCGTGTATATTGCCTTCGGGTTCCCAGGAATTCTCTTCTACTGGGTAACCTTTCCATTTTATGAGAAATTGAATGGTGCTACCTCTCCTACGACAGTCCAGGATGGCTTCTACTTCAAACTCAGTTTCATCTCCCACAGCGACTGGAGGCGGAGGAACTTCTCTTCTTCCTGGAAATGGACTAGAGATAACAGGTTTAAGTAGAGAGACATGGAAAACCGGGTGGATTTTATAGGAGCTAGGTAGCGCTAGTTGAAAAGCTACTGGATTCATTTCCCGTCTGATCTTAAATGTACCGATAAATCTGGGTCCCAACTTCCGGGAGGGACAAGAAAGCGTGAGATTCGCTGAAGACAGCCATACTTCGTCACCAACTTTAAAGGCAGGGTTCACTCTCCTTCTCTTATCATACTGTTTTTTATAATTTTCCTGGGCTCTTTGCATAGTTAGCTGGAGGGTTTGGTAGTTAGTCTGGATAGAATTTATCCTGTCTTGGACCGCTGGGACTGAGGCCTCCGGAATGACATTAAGCAAGAATGAGGGGTGGAACCCGTAATTAGCCCAAAAGGGTGATTGATTGGTGGAAGTATGTACAGAATTATTGTATGCGAACTCTGCACACGGGAGTAATGAAATCCAATCATCTTGGGAGAATGAGCAAAAACAGCGTAAGTATTGTTCTACAGTCTGATTCGTTCTTTCGGTTTGACCGTTGCTATGGGGATGATAGGCCGAAGATAGGCACAGCTCGATTGACAGCATCTTACAGAGTTCTCTCCAGAATCGGGAGATGAATTGTGCCCCTCTATCGGACACAATTTTATCGGGAAGGCCATGGAGTCTGACTATTTCTTTTATAAAGATTTTTGCCGTGTCTACAGCAGATGGTGTGCCCATCATGGGCAAAAAGTGGGCCATTTTGGACAAACGGTCCACTACTACTAAGATAGTTGTGAACTCGTCAGAAGGAGGCAACTCTACAATAAAGTCCATTGATATTTTCTTCCATGGTTGTTCTGATACCGGCAGTGGTCGTAACAGACCCCAGGATCTAACGTTGGACCCCTTGTTTCGTTGGCAGGTGGTGCAGGAGCTAACATATTCCCGGCAGTCTGATTTCAGAGTAGGCCATCAAAAAGAACGTTGGATGAGATTCATTGTTTTCCGTACCCCGAAGTGGCCAGCAAGTTGGTGGTCATGAAATGTCTTTAGGACCTGGATTCTGGCTGGTTGTGGAACAAAGACCTTATCCTGATACCAAAGGTACCCCCCTGACTTCTTAAAGAGGATGCCTCTGGTTCCGGGCATTGGATGGATGCCTGTTCAAGTGAGGCCCTTAGATCAGGTTGGATCATGAGGAAGTTCTGTGGTGATAGAATTGTACTGGGAGCTGTTTCCTCGGGGGTATCGGGAAACATCCGGGACAGGGCGTCAGCTTTTCCGTTCTTGGAACCAGGGCGGTATGTGATGTGAAAATTGAATCTTGAGAAAAACAAGGCCCAGCGAGCTTGTCGGGGTCTCAGGCGTTTCGCAGTGCGAAGGTACTCCAAGTTCCTGTGATCTGTGAATATCATAACAGGGTGAGAGGCCCCTTCGAGAAGATATCTCCACTCCTCTAAGGCTGTTTTAATGGCCAACAGTTCACGGTCACCTACATCGTAGTTCCTCTCTGGCTGGCTCATTTTCCGAGAGGAGAAAGCCACGGGGTGAAGCAACGACTTAGGTCCCTGGCGTTGCGAAAGTACTGCCCCTGTGGCTACTTCTGAGCAGGGATGAGCCGAACATCTCCCCCTGTTCGGTTCGCACCAGAACCTGCGAACAGACAGAATGTTCGCGCAAACTTTAGAACCCTATTAAATACAATGGACTCGAACGTTCGAAATCTAAAGTGCTAATTATAAAGGCTAATATGCAAGTTATTGTCCTAAAAAGTGTTTGGGGACCTGGGTCCTGCCCCAGGGGACATGTATCAATGCAAAAAAAGGTTTAAAAAAATAGACGTTTTTACGGGAGCGTGATTTTAATAATGCTTAAAATGAAAAAATAAAAGTGAAATATTCCTTTAAATTTCGTACCTGGGGGGTGTGTATGATATGCATGTAAAGTGGCGCATGTTTCCCGTGCTTAGAACTGTCCCAGCACAAAGTGTCATTTTTGAAGGAAAAAAAAGTCATTTAAAACTCACTCGCGGCTATTAATGAATTGTCGGCTTTTATCAATACATAGAAAAGTCATTGATAAAAAAAAAAAGCGTGGGGGTTCCCCCAAATTCAATTACCAGGCCCTTTAGGTCTGGAATGGATAATAAGGGGAACCCCACCGCAAATTTAAAAAAAAATGGCGTGGGGTTCCCCCTAAATATCCATACCAGACCCTTATCCGAGCACACAACCTGGCCGGCCGCAGGGGAAGAGGGGGGGACGAGAGAGTGGCCCCCCTCCCTCCTGAACCGTACCAGGCCACATGCCCTCAACATGGGGAGGATGTCCCCATGTTGATGGGGACAAGGGCCTCATCCCCACAACCCTTGCCCGGTGGTTGTGGGGGTCTGCGGGCGGGGGGCTTATCGGAATCTGGAATCCCGGCCCCCCCCTATGTGAATTGGTAAGGGGTACATTGTACCCCTACCATTTCACGAAGAAAGCGTAAAAAAATGTAAAAAAAAAACCACACAAACACCTTGAAAAAGTCCTTTATTAAAAAAACAAACAAAAAAAACATTCCAGCGATGAAATCCAGTGTCCCGCGGCAATCCGATGTCCAGCGCTGTCCGTCATTGGTTTTGCCTGAGCGGACCTGATGGGGAACTTCCTCCTCAGTGTTTTAAATGTATAGACCCGCCCCTTCTAAAGTTCCCCATCAGGTCCGCTCAGCGGACCAGATGCGGAACATGAGAAGGGGCGGGTCTATACATGTATTACCAAAGTGAGAGAAGTTCCCCATCAGGTCCGCCCCCTCGGTATGTCGGACCCGCCTACGTCATTGGCTTGAGCGGGGAACTTCCTTCACTGTGTAATTTAAATTTACACAGTGAAGGAAGTTCCCCGCTCAAGCCAATGACGTAGGCGGGTCCGGCATACCGAGGGGGCGGACCTGATGGGGAACTTCTCTCACTTTGGTAATACATGTATAGACCCGCCCCTTCTCATGTTCCGCATCTGGTCCGCTGAGCGGACCTGATGGGGAACTTTAGAAGGGGCGGGTCTATACATTTAAAACACTGAGGAGGAAGTTCCCCATCAGGTCCGCTCAGGCAAAACCAATGACGGACGGCGCTGGACATCGGGATCGCCGCGGGACACTGGATTTCATTGCTGGAATGTTTTTTTGTTTTTTTAAATAAAAAGGACTTTTTCAAGGTGTTTGTGTGTTTTTTTTTTTTTAAATTACGCTTTCTTCGTGAAATGGTAGGGGTACAATGTACCCCTTACCAATTCACATAGGGGGGGCCGGGATCTGGGGGTCCCCTTTGTTAAAGGGGTCTTCCAGATTCCGATAAGCCCCCCGCCAGCAGACCCCCACAACCACCGGGCAAGGGTTGTTGGGATGAGGCCCTTGTCCCCATCAACATGGGGACATCCTCCCCATGTTGAGGGCATGTGGCCTGGTACGGTTCAGGAGGGAGGGGGGGCCGCTCTCTCGTCCCCCCCTCTTCCCCTGCGGCCGGCCAGGTTACGTGCTCGGATAAGGGTCTGGTATGGATTTTTGGGGGGACTCCACGCCATTTTTTTAAAAATTTGGGGTGGAGTTCCCCTTAAAATCCATGCCAGATCTCAAGGGCCTGGTATGGATATTTAGGGGGAACCCCACGCCATTTTTTTAAAAATTTGCGGCGGGGTTCCCCTTAATATCCATTTCAGACCTAAAGGGCCTGGTAATTGAATTTGGGGGAACCCCACGCTTTTTTTTTTATTAATGACTTTTGTATGTATTGCCGGGAGCCGACAATTCATTAATAGCCGCGAGTCAGTTTTAAATGACTTTTTTTCCTTCAAAAATGACACTTTGTGCAGGGACAGTTCTAAGCATGGGAAACATGCGCCACTTTACATGCATATCATACACACCCCCCAGGTACGAAATTTAAAGGAATATTTCACTTTTATTGTTTCACTTTAAGCATTATTAAAATCACTGCTCCCGAAAAAACGGCCGTTTAAAAAAAAAAAATTGCATTGATACATGTCCCCTGGGGCAGGACCCGGGTCCCCAAACACTTTTTAGGACAATAACTTGCATATTAGGCTTTATAATTAGCACTTTAGATTTCTCCCATAGACTTTTCGAATTTGCCGCAAACACCCCAATTTGTTCGCTGTTCGGCGAACAGGCGAACAGGCAATGTTCGAGTCGAACATGAGTTCGACTCGAACTCGAAGCTCATCCCTACTTCTGAGGCATCGACCTCCAAGATGTAGGGCAGGGCAGGATCAGGATGTTTTAGGATGGAAGCTGAGGTGAACAGAGACTTTAGTTCTTCAAAATCGGATTGCGCTTCTGGGGACCACTGGAACCGGGTGTGTAGGCGGGTGACTTGGGTGATAGGTGAAATGATGGAAGAAAAGTTCCTTATGAACCTTCTATAGAAATTTGCGAAGCCTACAAATCTCTGCACCCCCTTTTTGTCTGACGGAGTTGGCCAATCCAGGACTGCTTGTACCTTTTGTGGATCCATAGCTACCCCGTCGGTGGATATGATCAGCCCAAGAAACTGGATTGAGTCCTTTTCGAACTCACACTTTTCCGCTTTTGCGTAAAGTCCGTGTTTCCTTAGTGTGAGTAATACTGTCTTCACATGTGTCCGATGGAGTTCCAGAGTAGCTAAGAATATGAGGATGTCGTCCAAGTAGATGATGACAAAGTAATCTAGATATTCCCGAAAAATATCATTAACGAAGTGCTGGAACGTTGCTGGGGCGTTACAGAGCCCGAAAGGCATTACAAGATATTCGAAATGTCCGAACCGCGTTCTGAAGGCCGTCTTCCATTCATCACCCTCACGGATGCGAACAAGGTTGTAAGCCCCCCCGTAGATCCAGTTTGGGAAATATCTGGGCGGTGCGGAATCTCTGAAAGAGTTCAGGGACAAGTGGAAGTGGGTAGCGTTTTTTTATGGTAATCTATTAAGTTCCCTATAATCAACACATGGTCTCAGAGTCTTATCTTTCTTTTCTACAAAGAAAATGCCGGCACCGGCTGGAGAGGAGGAAGGGCGGATGAAACCCTTTGCCAAATTTTCATCTATGTATTGCCTTATGCCCCATACACACGATCGTTTTTCATGCCGTTAAAAATGCCATTTTTAAAAATGGGCATTAAAACCGACCGTGTGTATGCTCCAGAGCATTTTTAACGACGTGAAAAACGGGCATTAAAAATTTCAAACATGCTCTATTTTTCACGCCGTTTTTCATGTCGTTTTTTTTAACGACGTGAAAAACGATAGTGTGTATGCTTTAACGACGTGAAAAAAAACACGCATGCTCAGAATCAAGTATGAGACGGGAGCGCTTGTTCTGGTAAAACTAGCGTTCGTAATGGAGATAGCACATTCATCACACAGTAACGGACTGAAAAGCACGAGGCTGAAAAGCGCGAATCGTCGCTCAACAAACTTTACTAACATGAAGGGTGGCGCCATTCGAACGGAACTTCCCCTTTATAGTGCCGTCGTACGTGCTGTACATCACTGCGCTTTGCTCGAGCGTTTTTTTTAATGATCGTGTGTACGCAAGACAGGCTTGAGAGGAAACATGAAAAAAAAACGACAAGAAAAATGTCGGTTTAAAAAATGGCATGAAAAATGATCGTGTGTATGGGGCATTAGAGTTCCTAACTCCGTCTCAGAGAGTGGGAAGATACGCCCGAACGGGATTTCAGCCCCAGGGAGTAATTCGATAGGACAGTCGTATGACCGATGTGGGGGTAGGGTATCTGCTTTTCTCTTATCAAAGACATCCAGGAACTCTTGATAAGCTGGTGGTATATTCTGGTTATTGGCAGATGTGGGTTGAACTGTCAGGCAGCTGGTGGTATCTCCAGATTCAGGGACCAAGCAGTGCTGCTGGCAATAGGACGAGGTAAACAAAACTTCTTTGGTGCTCCAATTGACCTGAGGATTGTGTGCTTGGAGCCAGGGGATCCCCAAGATGACTGGGAACATAGGTGAACTTAAAGCGTCGAAGCGTAGGAATTCCCGGTGGCCATCAGGAGTAGTGACAAGAAGAGGAGCAGTCTCTAGGGTAACAGGGCCAGAACTAGGCATTGTACCATCTGCCAGGCGAACTTCCAGTCCCCGTTCCTTGTGGAGAAGGGGCAAACTAAGGTTCTTTGCTAGGCTTAAGTCCACAAAGCAGCTACATGCCCCAGAATCGATTATGGCTCGGAGCTGTACTTCCGCTTTCCCTAACTGCAACGTAATGGGAAGAACAATATGGGAAGGAGAAGTTCCGGAGACCTGGATGTACACTGGGGTGTATGACCGTGGCTTCTTGGGCCTTATGGGGCAGTTGCAAAGGAAATGTCCGTTCCCTCCGCAATAGAGGCAAAGATTGGCTTGGCGACGACGACATCTCTCATCAGGTGTCAGTGCCGCTCGTACCAGTCCTACTTGCGGCGGTGCAGATGGAATGGGAACTTCAGGTGGCAACCTGGTGGGTCCGGAGGTCTGAGACCGTTCTGACTGTTGCTCCCGCAGGCGTCGGTCAAGCTGAATGACCAATTTAATGAGGCCCTCAAGAGTAGTGGGGATACCAACTCTGGCTAACTCATCCTTGAGGGACTCGGAAAGACCCAAGCGGAACTGGTGTTTTAGGGCCGCTTGATTCCAGTCTGTGTCTGCAGACCATCGACGGAAGTCCACGGTATAGTCCTCCACTGGCCGCTCCCCTTGCCGCAGGGAGTGCAGGTTGGCCTCTGCGGTGGCTGTCCGCTGGGAGTCTTCGTAGAGCTGTGCCATGGCGGAGAAGAAGGAGTCCACCATGCTGATAACCGGGCTCTTCTGTTCCCATAGGTGGTGGGCCCAGGTCTGGGGTTCATTAGACAACAGGGAAATGAGAAACCCAACCTTAACAGTCTCTAGAGCAAAAGTCCAGGGTTGCAAGGCCAGATGTAATAAACAGGCATTTTTGAAGGACCTAAACTTTTTCCGATCTCCAGAAAATCGTTCAGGGATTGGAACGCGGGGTTCAGGAGGAGGAGCCAACATCGTCAGGGCTGCTGGGGTTTGCCCTTGGATGGTTGCTGAGGAGCAGGTAGCGGATGGTCCTGGTTCCACAGGAGCAGGTGACACTGTCATGTGTTGTAAACGTCCTTCAAGCTGAAGATGTGCTTCCTGCAGTTTCTTGACTTCATGGGCCAAAGTTGCAGTTTGTTGGCACAGAGCCTCTAACAGGGACGCACCTCTGCCGACCTCAGACATGGCTGGATTATACTGTCAAGTCTCTGGTGTGAGGCCGGATTGCTGAGAGGGCGCCCCTTGCGGCTAAGTGCGCCGCACCCCTGGAGATGAGACAGGGAGTGCGGGGCCCAAAGGTGCACGGATTGCCGGTACTGCTGCTGACTGGGCCGATGCAGGCAGATGGTACTGGGGTGTGCTGGGAGAACAGATTTAGTAGCCGTGCAAGGAAAGGTTCTGGTGTGGAGCAGTAGGTAAACAGGTTGGGTTAAAAAAAATTTTTATTTTTTACAAGTTTTTTTTTTGGTATTTGCTTTGCAGGTATGGTATGGTAAGGTCTTACTGTTATACTGTAATGTTACTTTGTTTTAATGGTAACCATCATTTGCTTAGCAGGTACGCCAATCAGTTGCAGCGTATGTACTGTGGGAGCAAACGCTGTTGCTGTCAAGATAAATAAATCTGCGCTGCAACTGAATGGCGTACCTGATAAGCAAATGATGGTTACCATTAAAACATTACAGTATAACAGTAAGACCTTACCATACCATACATGCAAAGCAAATACCAAAAAAAACTAGTAAAAAATAAAAAACATTTTTAACGCAACCTGTGCCTAAAATATATATATGCCGAAGCATGGGGGCATCCTCCCGCAAAAAGTTATGCCGCGTACACACGGTCGGACTTTTCCACGGGCAAGCCTCCATCGGAATTTCGACCGTATGTACGTGGCATTAGGAGCAAAATCGCTCCTCCGCCCCTGCTGCCCCCATGCTTCGGCATATATGCTCCTTTTTTTTTACTGTGGTGGTGAAATCACCTCCTACAGCGTTGGAGTCATGGCTTTATGTATCGTGGGAGCAAACGCTGTTGCTGTCAAGATAAATAAATCCGCGCTGCAACTGATTGGCGTACCTGCTAAGCAAATGATGGTTACCATTAGAACAAAGTAACATTACAGTATAACAGTAAGACCTTACCATACCATACCTGCAAAGCAAATACCAAAAAAAAAAACTTGTAAAAAATAAAAAAATTTTTTAACCCAACCTGTGCCTAAAATATATATATGCCGAAGCATGGGGGCATCCTCCCGCAAAAAAGTTATGCTGCGTACACATGGTCGGACTTTTCCATGGGCAAGCCTCCGTCGGAATTTCGACCATATGTACGCGGCATTAGGAGCAAAATCGCTCCTCCGCCCCTGCTGCCCCCATGCTTCGGCATATATGCTCTTTTTTTTTACTGTGGTGGTGAAATCACCTCCTACAGCACTGGAGTCACGGCTTTATGTATCGTGGGAGCAAACGCTGTTGCTGTCAAGATAAATAAATCTGCAGCTGAATGGCGCACCTGAAAACAAAAAGTTACATACCTGAAAAAGCAAGCATGATAAAAGATTGCAGAATAGAATACAGTAAAAAAGAGCAGAACAATAGAGAGAAAATAGAGAGAGAGAGAGAGAGAGAACAATAAAGACAACTATTTTTGTTTTTTTTTATTTTATATTTTTTTTGTGTTTTGCTTTCTTACGTTTTTTTTTGTTTGTTTTTTTACACAACTGTAACAGTTCGGGTCTCTCAAAATGCGATGGCATCTTGGGAGACCCTGTGTAAGTGTGTCCTAGTCTGTGAAATGCTGTACCCTACGCTAAAACTTCACTTTTGTGTGGTAGCGTTCAAAACATTTACCAATGCACAGACCAGGATTGTCAGGACAGAGTGGACAAAAATAACGGGTGTCACGCCTAAATCCGCACTTGCTACAGACACGACATCTTTTTTGGGGGGCTCGTTGGGTAGGGGTACTCTCGAGGACATAAGGAAAATGCCTCTCATGCAGCCGGCTTACTGCATTTGGTAGGGGATGGTGAGGTGCAGAACTGCCTGGATACAGGAGTTCTATGACTATCTCATCCTGGAATTTTAGGAGAGATAAAGTCCCACCTGAAGCTCTGTATAGCACATGAGCGTTCAGCAAAGCCAATTGGAATAAGGATAGAGACACTTTTTTGTACCAGCGTCTCGCCTTACGGGCAATATGATACGGCGCCAACTTCTGGTTGAGGTCCACCCCTCCCATATTTTGGTTATATTCGTGGACACAGAGGGGTTTCTCCACAACACCAGTCGCCGTACGAATTTGGACTGTCGTGTCTGCATGAAGGGAGGTAAGAAAGAAAACATTCTTATTATCCCTCCACTTCACAGCGAGCAAATTATTACACTTCAAGCAGGCTCTCTCCCCCAGCCTAAGACGGGAATCTACAAGCCCCTGGGGAAAGCCCCGGCGATTAGGTCGCACAGTGCCACATGCTCCAATCTGATGATCAAACAAGTGACTAAACAGTGGCACGCCCGTGTCCACATACAAGTGGTACCCCTTTCCGAATAAGGGTGACACCAAGTTCCACACTATCTTGCCAGCGCTCCCTATGTAATCTGGGCAGTTCTCCAGGTCTAGCTGACTATCTTTTCCCTCATAAACCATAAAGCTCCATACATAGCCTGTTGCCCTGTCACAGAACTTATAAAGCTTGACCCCGTATCTGGCACGCTTGCTGGGAAGGTACTGCTTGAAAGACAAGCGGACAGAAAATGTAATCAGGGACTCATCAACGCAGACAACTTAATCGGGAATAAACAAGGCTGCAAAACGTTTGTTGAAGTGGTTTATGAGGGGCTGAATTTTGTAGAGCCGGGTCTCCACGTGGACGACAAAGTTCATTGTCATTGAAGTGCATGAACCGCAAGATCTGCTTGTATCGTTTCCTGGGCATGGAGGCAGAGAACACGGGCATGTGGTCAATTGGGTGCGTGGACCAATAAGCACGCATTGACAAAAATTTATGTGTGCCCATGTTGATGGAAAGGCCCAGAAAGGTCTTAAATTCGGAAACCATAATTGGTTTCCAATCTCTGGCAATGGAAGGCAACTGGGGATTAGCGGCGATGAATTGACCAGCATATAAATTACTCTGGTCCACAATAGATCTATAGAGATATTCCGTAAAAAACAGCGAATAAAAATCAAGTGGCATAAAATCAGCTGTTTCCACCTGAATACCGGGTTGGCCAGTGAATGGGGAAAGTACGGGTTCTGCAGAAGTGGTGGGGACCCAATCAGGATAGGCGAATTCTGCAGGAAGGGTACTATGGGAACGACGGGCCTGCCTTTGTCTTCTTCTTGGTGGCAGCGGGACACTACTTGTGCTTGCCACCTCGCCAGCTTGAACTGCACTTATGGGACTCGCCACGTCACCAAGTGATACTGCAGTGCTGGATGTACGCCCAGGCTGTACTAGGCCGCTGGTGCTTGCCAGTTCACCAGAAGGAATAGTGGCGTAGTACTACTCTGCTCCATGATACGAGAGCCCTGTGGTTCTTGCTCCTCAACAACCTCAGAAGATCGGGATCGGGTGCACCTGACCTTAGCAGGGACCTCACCTTCGTCGTCAAAGCTATCTGACATGGAGCTGCTGTCTTCTACGGGAAGGTATTCTGAGCCTGAATCTGACAGATACGTGACCTCCTCTTCACTATCTGTCATGCTCAGAATCTCGTAGGCCTCTTTACTAGTGTACCTTCGATTTGCCATTTTGGGCTCTGAATTTAGGGGTACACTAGAGATTCACAGGTAAAAAAGCACCTGACTGTCTTCAGCAAATATATCAAACGCTACAAAAAAAACTGTTAGCGATCGCAGGGATCAGGCCTGACTCTGCGAACGCTGCAGTTATGTGTGTTGTGTTTGGTAAGTGACAGTGATCGATCGATACTGCACTTGGGTGGGCTGGGCTGGGCTGGGCGGAGGAGCTAAACGCAGGTGCTAGCAGGTATCTGGGCTGATCCCGCTAACACTGCGTTTTTGGGAACCCTAAACCGCTGGGGACGCTAGTATAGATCTGATCAGATCAGGTATTGATCTGTTCAGATACTATACCACTAAGGGAGGTGTATGCTTTGCGCGTGGGTGTTAGCGTTACTGGCACTAACCTAACGCTGCCTGGGGCGACGCAGACCCTCTCTGGCGCTAAAACCTAATTGATATCACCCGCCGGGCGATCAGGGGGTTAAACCTTTATTGGGTTATATACGGCGGGTGCCCTGATGCTATAAAAAGCAAACTAACCAACCAGTGTCACCCGTAACACTTATACGGTGATCACTGGTGAAAGGGTTAACTAGGGGCAATCAGGGGGTTAATACTTTTATTAGGTAATATATGGGGGTACCTGACGATATATAAAAACCTGACGGGTAACCTAAATAACTAACTGGCCAACCAATGACACTTATACTGTGATCACTGGTGAAAGGGTTAACTCTAGGGGGATCAAGCGGTTAAACCTTTATATGGGGGGGGTTAGGGGGCTACCCTGGACCTAAAGGGGCCTAAACCTAACTGCCCTGCAACTTTTTACTGTCACAGATGACACTAAATGCAGTGATCAGTAAATAAATGATCACTGCTATCAGTGACACTGTGACTGGGGGCTGGGGGGTGACCTGGGGGGTGAAAAGTGTGCCTATGTGTGCTGGTGTCAGTGGGCTGTTGGTGCAATTACTGTGAGATGTCTTCACTCCTCGCGCCGGATCGAAAAGTCCGCCACGAGGAGAGATGACATCACTTCCTCTGCCTGTGTTTACATTTACACAGCAGAGGAAGCATATCATTCACCGGGAGCGATCGCGAGGGGGTGGCCAGAAACCAATGGCCGCCCCTTCATCACGGATCTCTCCCGAACGTAAAACCACCGCTCACTGTACCGGAGGGGGGTCCGATTGGACCCCCCACCCATACGAAGGCAGGCACGTACAGGTACGTGATTGTGCCTCCAGGTGCCATTCTGCCGACGTATATGTACAGTGAGCGGTCGTTAAGTGGTTAAAAGGACTTTTGTGGACCTATAATCGTTAGTGTATTACACCCCTGTATGATGCACACCTAATAGTACACCTATACCAGTCCTTAAAAGGACTTTTGTGGACCTAATAGCTAGTGATTACAGTCTGTCCCTGCTACACACAGCAGCCTCTCCCTACACTGACAAAAGACTGCTGCAGAATCGCTCAGCACTGCAGTCACAATGATGTACAATAGAAATGCACTATAATATGCTTTCTATATTTGAAAGTATTTTAGACGTGTATTACACCCCTATATGATGCACACCTAATAGTACACCTATACCAGTCCTTAAAAGGACTTTTGTGGACCTAATAGCTAGTGATTACAGTCTGTCCCTGCTCCACACAGCAACCTTTCCCTACACTGACAAAAGACAGAATGTAAAATGGCAGCCAGATCAGGTCTATTTATAAGGTAGGGGGTATGTCCATGTGCTGAAATGTCTCAATTGGCTGTCCTGTACCACAAGATGGATGTGTCATGGGTCAAAGTTCTTCACAATGTAAAAGAATATGGCGGCTGCGAACAGCGTCATATGTCCGCCGGTTTGGCGAATAGCGAACACGCAAAGTTTGCCGCGAACCAACCGCGGGGCGAACCACAAGGCCATCTCTAATCAGGATGAAGCGACCCCTTTTCTGTGGTAAGTGTCTGGGGCACTCACCTGAGAGCTAGAAGTTACATCAGGATGAAGCTACCCCTTTTCGGTAAGAAATGTCTGGGGCGCTCACCTGAGAGCTAGAAGCTACATCAGGATGAAGCGACCCCTTTTCAGTGGTACGTTTCTGGGGCGCCCACCTGAGAGCTAGAAGCTACATTAGGATGAAGCGACTCCTTTTCGGATATTGTTTAGTGTAAAAATAAATCCGGCCTCCTCCACCCATATAGCCGGCCAATGCCTCTTCTTCTTTGTAAGATGTTAATGAAGTGAAATTCAACTTCTCTGTGCAAAAATCCAGTCTCCCCTCACATGCTCTGTTGCCATGTTTTTGGAGCTCCATGTGCCCATTGGTAAACCCAGAACCTGCGTGGTGGGTGCCACCGGCTAGAAGAAGAGAAGATCAGTGATGGCAGGTGAGAGGTCTCATTAAAGAAAGCATGTCGCCATAAAAGCATCTCATAGGGGATTCTTTGTCCCCTGTCAGGGCTGGGTTCAGCCCTTCCTTCTCTGTACTGGCAGCTCAGCTGTCAGCTAATTACCAGCTTCCATCTCTCCACAGTGATCCACCTGTTTTTTTGATCCGCTCGTCAGCTCTGCCTACTTAAGGACTTCCAGTTCATTTGATCTTCGCCTTTGCCTGTGTTAACATCACAAGAGACTTTCTCCTGCGTTCCAGTTGAAGACCTGCTTGACTGCTGTTCCCTCTGGCTACGGATCCTGCTTGCTGTTCTTTTACCTTTATCGCTGGCTCTTGGACTTTGGCTTGGCCGACTACCCGATCCGGTTACTGAACTCTGGCTATGTTTTGACTATGCTTACTCTGTTTACCTTTTTATCATTTATTATTTAACTAGTGTTATTTAACTGCACTTCTGTCTCGGTCTGATTCATGGTTTGTGACAGTAGGTGAAGGCCATGAATTCAGAAGATGCAGCCAATCCACTTGTTAATATTTTTTCCAGATTGGATGACCTGGATCACCGCATGGATCAGTTTGCCACGGCAATACAGACGCTCCTGAGTCGCACGGCTCGTCTAGAGTCTTCCATTATGGCCGCTCCGGTAGTCCCTGTGCAGGAAGGTCCTGCTGCTGCTCCACTCTCTGTGCAGGCACCCGCCTCGACTATTACCTCTATTAGAGGTATGTCTGGTTCCTCCCCGCTTCCCCAGCGATCCAATCCAATGCAGAGGTTTTCTCAACCAGGTTGAGATATGTAGCGGGTATATGCTTTTCTCTCATGTTTGAATTTTGTGGGGATATCTGTAATGTATGGTTCCCTGGGGCCCAGCGGGTGGCGCTGTCGCTTTGGGCCTGGGGTTGAGCCATCATTGCAGTACCGTACCCTTTTTGGCCTCTCGCAGCATGAGTACAGCGGGGCGGGGGCTCCGCTGGGCTTGCTGGGGGAGGGTATAAAGGGGTCGGCCATTTTGGTCACGGGGTGGTTGAGTCCCAGGCACCTTCAGCCTGAGGGCTGTGGTTCGTGGTCGGTGTCCAGGCGGCCTAGGCCTGGACACCCGGAGCTCGTGTTTCACCCCAGGCACCTTCAGCCTGGGGTGAGGTACTCGGTTGGAGGCCTGGGGCCAAGTGTCCTCCGCTGGACTCTGCGAGGGAAGGATTTCCTAGGGGACCCCAGGAGTGGGGTACCCGAATCCAGAGGCGTAAGGGACCGGAGGAGCTACTCACCCGAAGACCTGGTGCAGAAGATTGCCGGTGCCGGGTGAGCCTCGAGAGACCGCCCGGAGGGGTACCTTCCCAAACAGGGGCCGATTGCAGTCAGGAGGAAGGTTCATCATTCACCCGGTCGGTGGCAGCGACCAAGATTCTCAGCAGGTGGCATAGATCATGTGCCAAACCTATTCGCTGATAGAGGAATAGGAGAGTTCATTGTGCCTGGGCCTACTCGTATCCACAACCCCTGTCTGTTCGTTGAGGGAGTCCAACTGATTGTGTTTCATCCTGACATTGGAAAATAAAGGAGTGTTGGACTTTTATTGGTGTGGGGCTCATTTACTGGCAGACACTGTTCCATAGAAGGAGCGGAGGCTTCAAACACCGAACACCGACCCGAAGGTAAAGAAACTTTGCTCACACCACACAAACATCTGCGGTGAAGGCTTGGCGTGGTGACCCCGCACTCTCTCCTCCAGGATACCCCTAGACAAGCAGTGAACAGCCAGCAGCGGAGAGAGAGGGTGGAGGCTACAGATATATTTTGAAATGCTGCCCCAGGCGTTTCCCACGGACAGAAGCAAAGTAGGTTTTGTGATATCTTTGCTTTCTGAGAGAGCCTTGGCCTTTGTAAACCCTCTATGGGAGACGCAAAAACCCGTGGTCCTGAGTTACCCAGAATTTGTGGCTTCCTTCAATGGGGTATTTGACGTTCCCGCACACTGCGCTTCTGCTGCCAAGAGCCTCATGTCCATCAGAGTATGAGAACTGTTGCCGGTTACACCATTGAATTCCGTACCCTGGCAGCAGAGGTTGCTTGGAACTATGAGGCCCTTGTGGCTGCTTTTTCTCATGGTCTTTCGGATAACATCAAGGATGAGATAACAGCCCGAGATATACCCACTGAGCTGGAGAAGTTGATCACATTTGCCATCCTCATTGACTCCAGACTCAGAGAAAGACCCTCTGTTAAGGAGCGCTTGCGGAAGCCTCCTGTACGTTTGTCTCCGAGCTTTGCAGTCCCACCCTTGCCTCCCATGCCTCCTGGTACCGAGTCGGTCTGTGAAGATGAACCCATGCACTTGGGCTTCACGAGTCTCTCTGCGGATGAGAGAGCCCTTAGGAGGAGAGAGAGATTGTGCCTTTATTGTGGCCAGGCCGGACACTTTTTGAAGTCTTGTCCTTCCTGTCCAGGGAACGCCGAACCTTGAGGTCCTGTCACGGACAGACCTTAGGTGGCGTTGTTTCGTCTCCAGTTGCCCAGAAAGATAAGCCCCTGGTTTCGGTTACCCTGTCTTGGGCTGAGTCATCCATCGAGATACAGGCTCTAATCGACTCCGGGGCTACAGGCCTGTTCATTGATGCTGCCTTTGTGTCTAAGCACTCGATCCCGCTGCAGCTGCGTGACACTCCACTTGCCATTGAGGCTCTTGACGGGAGATCCCTACAGCCTGCCCATGTGACGCATGAGACTGTGCCGTTGTCCATGGCCGTAGGGGTTCTTCACCATGAGATAATCCAATTCCAAGTTCTTTCCTCACCTAAGTTTCCGCTGGTCATTGGTTATTCTTGGTTACAGAGGCACAACCCGTCTTTTGATTGGCTCCGTGCTGAGGTTCTGTCCTGGTCGCCACAGTGCAGTGAGAGATGCTTCCAGAAGGTAGCCAAGGTCCTGTGCACCTCTTCACTCTCCTTCCTGCCGGAGGAGTACCGCGATTTTAGCGATGTCTTTGACAAAGGTCAAGCTGGTACGTTGCCTCCACACCGGTCGTATGATTGCGCAATTAACCTTCAACCTGGTGCCATTCCCCCTCGTGGCCGGGTTTATCCTTTGTCGGTCTTGGAGGGTAAAGCCATGGAGGAGCATGTTGCAGACGCACTTTCTCGAGGTTTCATCCGCAAATCCTCATCTCCTGCTGGTGCTGGTTTCTTTTTTGTGAAGAAGAGTGGGGAACCTTGTATCGATTATAGGGGTCTCAATCGTTTCCCCATTAAGAATGCCTATACGATCCCGTTGATTACAGAGTTATTTGACCGCCTCAAGGGAGCAACGGTCTTCACGAAGCTTGATTTGAGAGGGGCATACAATCTCGTCAGGATTAAGGAGGGCGACGAGTGGAAAACTGCGTTTAATACCAGAACAGCTCAATTATGAGTATCTCGTAATGCCTTTTGGCCTCTGTAACGCTCCGGCAGTTTTCCAGGAGTTTATTAACAATGTCCTCCGAGACTTCTTGCAGTTATGTGTGGTGGTTTATCTCGACGATATCCTCATATTTTCCAAGTCCCTGGAGAGCCACCACACAGATGTCTGTCGAGTGCTTCAGAAACTAAGAGAGAACAATCTCTATTGTAAACTGGAGAAGTGCGAATTCCATCGTGAACAGGTTAAATTCCTGGGTTATGTAATTTCCACCGCTGGTTTTTCGATGGACCCAGAGAAACTTTCTGCAGTCCTACAGTGGCCTCGACCCGTGGGATTACGTCCTCTGCAGCGCTTTCTTGGCTTTGCCAACTATTATCGGAAGTTTATTTGTAGCTTCTCGTCTCTGGTCAAGCCCCTGACTGATATGACCAGAAAGGATGGTAACCCACAGAATTGGTCTCCAGAGTCCATTAAGGCTTTTGAGAGTCTTAAGACTACCTTTGTTTCTGCTCCTGTGTTGGCACATCCTGATCCCACATTGCCTTTTATCCTTGAAGTCGATGCTTCTAAAAACTGGAGTTGGCGCCTGTAACGGGAGCGCCCGGGGAACCCAGAATCTCTTGGACAGTATGGGATACCCTTGCTTCAGCTTCCCCAATGCCTCTTATGTGTCAACCACCCTGTGTCTCCCTTAGGGGAACAGGGTGAATGAAAACCCCCACTATAATCTGTGATTGTGTGACAGGGGGTCACTCTGGGCACAGGGTGAATGGAAAAACCCCACTAGAACCTATGATAGCCACATTCAATGCTGTTTATACATTGTATCTAGATTGGGTGTGTACTGTGGTTGGGGGTTGTGTAATCCTTGCTGTGATGAGGTGTGATTGCATTCTGTTGTCCATTATGAATTAAGTCTGCTACTGTGATGTGGATTGGAGCTGGTCGACCGTCTGGCTGCATATTATGGGATGTTGAAGTGTCTTCTGTGAGGAGGGGGGGGGAATCACCCCTCCTGCTAAGACTGTTTACTGAAGGAGAAGTTTGAACACACCTGACCTGTATCACCATTGTCATTGGACAGTTTAACCCGCCCTGTTCCCCAAGGATGGGAGGGAAGGGTTTTGAAGAGAAATGTGTTACCATGTGTTGTGAAAATAAAGTCATTCCCTGTTTTGGAACTTGAAATACAGAGCGTTGTCTCGTATCTCTGGAAGGATTAATCCTATGGGAAGTGGTCGCCTGGCTGTGGAGGGTCGATAGTGG
This sequence comes from Rana muscosa, assembly GCA_029206835.1. NCBI lineage: Eukaryota > Metazoa > Chordata > Amphibia > Anura > Ranidae > Rana > Rana muscosa. Next base: position 630,785,309 of record CM055117.1, on the reverse strand, counting down.
TTGTGTGTTCAGAGAGGGAATATTCTAAACGGCGTTAACCCCTTTCATATTGGGGGGTGTCGTTACAGCGCCCTTCTGTCTCAACGTCCTAGCTCTGACAGCGCTATGCATCCGAGTGGCTACTTTTCCAAGAAATTGTCACCTGCGGAGTGCAATTACGAGATTGGTGACAGAGAGCTTTTGGCGATCATTTTAGCCCTGAAAGAATGGAGACATCTCCTCGAAGGTACCACTGTGCCGGTTCTCATTCTTACTGACCATAAGAATCTCACATTCTTGTCTAAGGCTAAGCGCCTCTCTCTCAGAAGGGCACGATGGGCTCTTTTCTTGTCGAGTTTCAATTACATTGTCTCATTCTTACCCGGTACTAAGAATGTAAGGGCTGACGCCTTGTCACGACAATTTTCCTCCACTTCAAAGATGGAGTCGGTTTTGGTTCCTGCGATTCCTCCTGATCGTATTCTGGCTATGGTTCGCACCAGTCTCACCTCTCCTTTGGGTGACAAAATTCTGGCGGCTCAGGTCAATGCCCCTCCTGAGAAACCTTGTGACCGCTGTTTTGTTCCCGAGAGTCTCCGTACTGCCGTGCTCCAGACTTACCATTCTCCCAAGGCTACTGGCCACCCTGGGAAGAATCAACTCTTTTGGGCCATTTCCCAACAATTCTGGTGGCCTAATCTAGGTGCCGATGTTGCCGCCTTCGTAGCTGCCTTTCATGTGTGTGCTCAGAGTAAGTCTCCACAACGCCTTCCAGTGGGCCTCCTACAACCCATACCCAATGGTGAGAGGCCCTGGACCCACCTGTCTATGGATTTCATTGTGGAGTTCCCCAACTCCCAGGGCAACACAGTTATCCTTATGGTGGTTGACCGGTTCTCGAAAATGTCTCACTGTATTCCACTTAAGAAGTTGCCTACGTCTAAGGAACTGGCTTCCATTTTTGCTCGGGAGATCTTTCAATTACATGGCCTACCCAAGGTCATTGTCTCTGACAGGGGAAGTCAGTTTGTGTCCCGGTTCTGGCGAGCCTTTTGTGCACAGTTGGGAATTCAGCTTGCCTTCTCCTCTGCGTATCATCCACAGTCTAATGGGGCCGCAGAACAAGCTAATCAGTCCTTGGAGAAATTCCTGCGTTGCTATATTTCTGACCATCACAACAACTGGTCAGACCTCTTACCATGGGCGGAGTTTGCTCACAATAGCGCTCTGAATTCTGCTTCCCGTTTGTCCCCGTTTATGGCGAATTATGGTTTCCAACCTTCCATGTTGCCTGACTCGTTTGTTTCTCAGAGTATTCCTGCGTTAGAGGAACATCTCCGTGGTCTTCGTTCCACTTGGGTACAAGTCCAGGAGGCTTTGCGACAGGCTAACGAGAGGTACAGACTCCATGCTGACCGCAGACGCCTGCCTGCACCTTCCTACCAGGTCGGGGACAGGGTCTGGCTGTCATCTCGCAACCTCCGACTTTGTGTTCCTTCTCTGAAGTTCGCACCTCGGTTTATTGGGCCTTTCCGTATCTTTCGCAGGATAAACCCAGTGGCTTACGCGTTGGACCTTCCTTCCAGTATGCATATCTCTAATGTGTTTTATGTCTCCTGAATCCTTTGGTCTGCAACTGTTTTACCACCTCAGTGCCACGTCCTCACCCTATACAGGTTGAGAACCATGAGGAGTATGAAGTACAGTCCATTGTTGACTCCCGTAGGTTCCGTGGGCGCATTCAGTACCTGGTGCATTGGAAGGGGTACGGTCCGGAGGAACGCTCTTGGGTCCCATCCTCGGACGTACATGCCCCTGTCCTCCTCCGTGATTTCCATAGACATTTTTCCCTCAAGCTTGGTGGTCCTCCGAGGGGGAGGGGACATTGAGGAGGGGGTACTGTCAGGGCTGGGTTCAGACCTTCCTTCTCTGTGCTGGCAGCTCAGCTGTCAGCTAATTGCCAGCTTCCATCTCTCCACAGTGATCCACCTGTTTTTGATCCGCTCGTCAGCTCTGCCTACTTAAGGACTTCCAGTTCATTTGATCTTCGCCTTCGCCTGTGTTAACATCACAAAGAGACTTTCTCCTGCGTTCCAGTTGAAGACCTGCTTGACTGCTGTTCCCTCTGGCTACGGATCCTGCTTGCTGTTCTTTTACCTTTATCGCTGGCTCTTGGACTTTGGCTTGGCCGACTACCCGATCCGGTTACTGAACTCTGGCTATGTTTTGACTATGCTCACTCTGTTTACCTTTTTATCATTTAACTAGTGTTATTTAACAGCACTTCTGTCTCGGTCTGATTCATGGTTTCTGACATCCCCATGTGATGGAAAAAATTTAAAGTTTAGATTTTTTTTTTTAATAAGTGTAAACAATTAACGTTAAACCCAAGCGTTTCCATCACATCACCTCCACATACCCAGGAAAATGCCAATCCCTCTCACATGCTCCTTCTCCATTTTTTTCCGGGCTTTGTGTGCCCGTCAGTGAACCAAGAACCTGCATTGTTGTTGTTTTTTTAAATACTAAAGATGTTATAGCAGGGATGTATCAGCATTATGGTTGCTTCCAAAGGGCCGGTTGCATCTATAAGACTAGATGTCCAGAGCACCCCCCCTTACATCAGATGTGAAGAGTCCCCCCCACCATAAGACAAGCGTCCCCCACCTTCCTTTACATCACATTACACCCCCTTAGAATATGCTGCTGCCAAAAAATTAGGGAAGCAGAAAGTGCCCTTACATCACATTACACCCCGTTAGAATATGCTGCTGCCAAAAATTGGGGAAGCAGGAAGTGCAGGGTCTGGAGGAGAAGCAGAGGAGGGTTATTAGCTGCTTAAGTCTGCTAAATGCTGAGACCAGGGGTGGCAAACTAACGCAGTGGCTGCACAGAGAGGTGCAGGATCTGTAGAAAGACTCTGTCCTCCTCTAAGATTCATGTATTTTAAATTTATTCATTTTTATAAATAAATGTTTTTTGTTGTTTATTTTTTGCAAAGCATAAACAATTACCATTACTACTACAAGCATGCCGTATAAAAAGAAAATATCTGTTATACGTATACATATATATATATTTATACAATTTTTTTTTTTGTTTTTTTGGGGGATTTTTTTTTCAAAACTACAATAAAACTATTACAAGCACAAACAATTACCAATAGTACTACAAGCATGCTGTATACAAAGACAATATCTGTTATACTTATACAATTATACATACAGTATATATTTATACTTTTTTTTTTTTTTTTTGCTATATCAAGAGAAAAGATATGTTATTCTATACATTTATGCAACTTTTAATTTTCAAATCATTAACTACTACAAAATCCTCTATATAAAGAAAAAATATGTTACTCCTATAGGGATCATTACCACATACTCATTACCATCTTCATTAACCTGAAAGTCAAACCTGTAGGTTATCATCGTTTCAAAGTACGAACCACACCATACCATTTTCATCAGCCTGAATTTCATACCTGTCGTCCATCTGCTCGTCATTGTCAAAGTGGATTTCCTGGTCCTGTCGGGGGATGTGAATAGCAACCCGACACAGTGGACAGGTTGCACTTACCTCGATCCAGCGTTGGATGCAGCCCATGTGGAATTCGTGAGCGCAGGTCAGAATGGCCGTGTCTTCTCCATCTTCAAACCCTGCAAAACAAATCGTACAGATCACCTGCTCCTCGCCACGCAGCTCCATGGCCGGCGGCGGTGCTGGGAGATGTTCAGCCGCCCGGTCGCGGTCTCTTGGCGAACGGCTCCGGCTCCTGGGTGGGTCCTCCTCTGGTCTCCGCAGACGTGGGGCTCTGGATCGCGTCCGGTGGGCGATTGGTGACTCGTCGCCGTCCTGACGTGCGCTCCTTCGCCGGGATCTGGGATGTGAAGGACGAGGCATCCTGTTGTTGTTGGATGTCTGTATACCTGAAAAAGACTAAAAATTATAATATTAATAATAATAATAATATTATAATAAGGGTTAGTAATAGCAATAAATATCAATAAAAATGATACAAATCGTGGTTATTCCCCGTCAGTCGCTGAAAATCGCAGTGAAATTCAGGAGATATCTCTCTGAATGTCACTCCGTCAACTCACTAAGGGGAGAAGTAACCTGAGAGATCCTCAGACTGAAGTAAACAGCAACCTGTGACCAATCACAGCGCCTCATACTGAAGTAAACAACCTGATACGCCTCACACCAACTATGTCATATAACACAAACCCATATCAATTTTATATCATTTTATTGATTTTACTTATAATTCAACAGTATTGGGTGATTTTAATGGTTATTTTTGAATTTTGCCACAAGATGGCATTCTCTGTCTTTTCCGGCTGTAATACTGATCCCAGCCACAGATGTCTCTTATTCCGATCAGCTGAATGCTGTGATTCTATGGTTTCCTCATCACCCGTCGGCCATCTTTAGTAATGGAAGTCCTATGAAGGCTGAGGAGAGACTGTTACTGAGGGGAGAGCTGAGAGGAACGGTCCCGGGGGGCAGAAATGGCGGCCGGGGGGAGCAGAGCTGTGCAGGTGAGGAGGAGAGCCGGGGGGAGTCCGCGGGAATGGTGAGGAGGAAAGTCCGGGGGGGACAGAGCTGGAGACCCCCAATCACCCTCCAACACCCTCCGTGTTCACTAATCTGCCCCCCATCACCCCCCTCCGTGTTCACTAATCTACCTCCCATCACCCCCATTCACTCATCTGCCCCATCACCCCCCATTCACTCATCTGCCCCCCGTCACCCCTCCGTTCACTCATCTACCCCCCATCACCCCCCCCATTCACTCATCTGCCCCCCCATCACCCCTCCGTTCACTCATCTGCCCCCCCATTCACTCATCTGCCCCCCCATTCACTCATCTGCCCCCCATCACCCCCCATTCACTCACCTGCCCCCCCATTCACTCGCCTGCCCCCCATTCACTCACCTGCCCCCCATCACCCTCCCCCATTCACTCATCTGCCCCCCCATCACCTCCTTCATTCACTCAGCCCCCCCATTCACTTATCTGCCCCCCATCACCTCCCCCATTCACTCATCAGCCCCCCCCGCTCACTCATCCCCCCCATCACCTCCCCCATTCACTCATCAGCCCCCCATTCACTCATCTCCCCTCCATCACCTCCCCCATTCACTCATCAGCCCACCCATTCACTCACCTCCCCCCATCACCTCCCCCATTCACTCATCAGCTCCCCCATTCACTAATCTCCCCCCCATTCACTCATCTGCCCCCCATCATCCCTCCATTCACTCATCTGCCCCCCCCACCACCCCCCATTCACTGATCAGCCCCCCTTATCACCCCTCCGTTCACTCATCTGCCACCCTTATCACCCCTCCGTTCACTCATCTGCCCCCCCCATCACCCCTCTGTTCACTCATCTGCCCCCCCCATCACCCCTCTGTTCACTCATCTGCCCCCCCCATCACCCCTCTGTTCACTCATCTGCCCCCCCCATCACCCCTCTGTTCACTCATCTTCCCCCTCCCCATCACCCCTCTGTTCACTCATCTGTCCCCTCCATCACCACTCTGTTCACTCATCTGTCCCCCCATCACCCCTCTGTTCACTCATCTGCCCCCCCATCACCCCTCTGTTCACTCATCTGCCCCCCCATCACCCCTCCGTTCACTCATCTGCCCCTTTCCCCCTCATCTGCCCCTTTCCCCCTCATTTGCTTCCCCATCAACCCCCATTCACTCATTTGCCCCCCATTCACTCATTTGCCCCCCCCCATCGGCCCTCCATTCACTCAGCCCCCCCATTCACTCATCTGCCCCCCATCACCCCCCATTCACTCATCTGCCCCCCCCGATCACCTCCCCCATTCACTCATCTGCCCCCCCCATCACCTCCCCCCCCTGTGTTCAGCTACCCCTAAATCGGATCGGCACCAATTCCCAATAAGTATTTCCTGTGTTACTTTTGGTGACATTTGAATTGTCGGTGTGAAATTTTGTGGGTTCCGCTGACCTTTCTATCCCCTCCATGTGATCCTCCTGGGAGAAGTCTGTTTTTTTATCAGCAGAACAAGCTGTCCTGCAGATGTAGCAGTTAGAGGGTTGGGACAAACCATTTGCCACTGATAGGTGATTGCAGTGATCAGCTCTCACCTCTTTATTCATGTAAAACCTTTATCCCAAAATATCTGTTTCTCTAACTGCTTGTGAGTCTAAAGTGTGACGTGGAGATTGGCTTTAATTTGGTAGTGTATCTAAATCTGCTAGTACATCTTATACCCCCCCCAGACCAACAATGCTGCTGTCCTAAGGTGTGCCCCCTGTGCTCCTTCATCCAGAGTGGGGGCACTCAAGTACAGGAGGTGTGTTACTGGCCAGATTACCGAGGGGAAAAGCCTTAAAAAAGAAAACGAATACAGTCACCACATCTAATGATTACAATAGATGACATCCAATCAGACGGCTGGCTGAACGTATCGCCATACGTCTGTTTTTAGCGGATGGGATGGCAGGCGGGTGTTGGGGGACACATCTCTGCTGACATCCGTCTCCCCATAGGAGTCAATGGGAGGCCCGCTCAGATCTGCCTGGAAAACGATCAGATCAGAGGGGTCCGAAATATTTGTGTGCGTCCCGAGTTCCTTTATCTACTCTTCAGGTACATTTCATGTTATATTCCAATGGAGAAGACAATGGAAGTGGGAAATAACGGTGACATATGAGATGTCAGGAACACTTAGGGCAGCGTCACACCGCAAAAAGACCTTCCGGAGACATTTTCAATACATGAGTTTAATGCGTTTTTTGCGCGTTCCGGTGTGTGTTTGACGCGTTTCCAGATGCTTTTTTTCACTGTATTGGGGTCCAGTGCATTTTTGATGCATTCCAGTGCGCTTTTTTATGCGTTTTATTGCCTTCCAGTGCAGAAAAAATGCAGCAATTATTTCTGGAACTGGAAAGCCCAGGTGCACTACACTGGTGTGACCGATGTCATTGGAAACCATATAACCTACTTCCCAATGCGTTTGGGGAAAACCGCACTGGACTGTATGTGGTGTGAATTACAGTACCTTTTTTTATTTTATTTTTATTTCTGACATTAACCACTTCAGCTCCGGAAGATTTACCCCCCTTCATGACCAGCCTATTTTTTGTGATATGGCACTAACAATTGCGCGGTCGTGCGACTCGAGTCTGTACCCCCCCCCACAAATAGAGCTTTATTTTGGTGGTATTTGATCACCTCTGAGTTTTTTTTGTTTTTTTTTGCGCTAGAAACAAAAAAGATAATTTTTGAAAAAATAAATATTTTTTGCTTTGTGCTATAAGGGCCGGTTCACACTGGTGCGCTGTGTGAGATTGCATGTGATTCGCACCGCAGTGCAAATCACATGCGATGTCTGTGCGATTTCACCCATACAGATTGTATGGTTGAAATTGCATCGCATTTGGACTAAGTTCACACAGAACCCTTTTTTTGGTCCGCACCAGAATCGGATCGCATGAGTGTTCACACATATGCGATCCGATTCATATCCGAACTGTCAGTTCGCAGTGCGATGTGCGAGCTGAAATGGGGGTGTCATTAACAATATATTGACACTCCCAGCAGTTCGCATATGGCAGTGTGAACTGTTGTCCCAGTCGGGTGCGATGCGGGAACACGCAGTGGATTCGCAGGGTGTGAACCGAGCCTTACACACATCCATTACAAAAATTTCATTATCAGTTTAGGCCAATATGTATTCTGCTACATATTTTTGGTAAAAAATCCCAATAAGCAAATATTGATTGGTTTTCACAAAAGTTATTGTGTTTTATAGACTATGGGAAATATTTATGTATTTTTTTTTACTAGTAATGGCGGTGATCAGTGACTTATAGCGGGACTGCGACATTGTAGCAGAAAAATTGGACACCTTACAAACTTTTAGCTAATTTTTGGGAACCAGTGACACCAATACAGTGATCAGTGCTAAAAAATATGCACTGTCACTGTACTAATGACACTGGCAGGGAAGGGTTTACCATCTTGGGCGATCAAAGGGTTTAATGTGTGACCAACGTGTGTCACTGTGTGTGCGCTGTGCTGTTTTCTACTTCCTGCCTTGCAGGGAGAAACAAACTGCACATTGCTGCTGTCAGAAGAGATTACATCGGACTCTCTTTGGTAATGTCCGGAGAAGATCGTCGGGTGCCGGCGACCAATCAGCAGGCTGCACCCTCTGATTGGTTGGTACTGCATATTAGTGTCACTGTCACATGACATAAAAAAAAGTATCGGTAATCGGTATTGGCGAGTATTTGATAAATAAATTATCAATACTCCCACTCCGTCTTAAAGTGGTATTGGCGCAACCCTATTTAACCACTACATTACCGAGCCTATTTCTGAGATTTGGTGTTTACACTTTAAAAACTGTTTTGTTTTTATTTTTATATATATATATATAATTTTTTTTTCTAACACCCTAGAGAAGAAAATGGCGGTTGTTGCAATACTTTGTCACACCGTATTTGCGCAGCAGTCTTACAAGCGCACTTTTTTTAGAAAAAAATAAGACAACAGTAAAGTTAGCCCAATTTTTTTTTTATAATGTAAAAGATAATGTTACGCCGAGTAAATTGATACCCAACATGTCACGCTTCAAAATTGCGCCCGTTTGTGGAATGGCGACAAACTTTTACCCTTTAAAATCTCCATAGGCGACGTTTAAATTTTTTACAGGTTGCATGTTTTGAGTTACAGAGGAGGTCTAGGGCTAGAATTATTGCTCTCACTCTACCGAACGAGGCGATACCTCACATGTGCGGTTTGAACACCGTTTTCATATGCGGGCGCTACTCACGTAAGCGTTCGCTTCTGCACGCGAGCTCGGCGGGACAGGGCACGTTTAAATTTTTTTTTTCTTATATATTTTACCTTTTATTTCTTTTTACTGTTCTTTAAAAAAATAAAAAGTGTCACTTTTATTCCTATTACAAGGAATGTAAACATCCCTTGTAATAGAAAAAAGCATGACAGGTCCTCTTAAATATGAGATCTGGTGTCCAAAAGACCTCAGATCTCATATTCACACTAAAATGCAATAAAAAAATAAAAAATAAAAAATGTTGTCATTTGAATATTTTTTTTTTTTTAAAATGTCGCTTTAACCACTTAAGCCCTGGACCAATATGCAGCTTAAAGACCAGGCCCCTTTTTGCGATTCGGCACTGCGTCTCTTTAACTGACAATTGCGCGGTCGTGCAACGTGGCTCTCAAACAAAATTGGCGTCCTTTTTCCCACAAATAGAGCTTTCTTTTGGTGGTATTTGATCACCTCTGCGGTTTTTATTTTTTGTGCTATAAACAAACATAGAGCGACAATTTTGAAAAAAATTCAATATTTTTTACTTTTTGCTATAATAAATATCCCCCAAAAAAATATAAATGTATTTATTTTTCCTCAGTTTAGGCCGATACAAATTCTTCTACATATTTTTGGTTAAAAAAAAATGCAATCGACATTTATTGATTGGTTTGCGCAAAAGTTATAGCGTTTACAAATAGGGCATCGTTTTATGGCATTTTTATAAAAAATTTTTTTTACTAGTAATGGCGGCCGATCAGTGATTTTTTTCGTGACCGCGACATTATGGTGGACACATCGGACTCTTTTGACACATTTTTGGGACTAAAGGGGTTAAGTGTGCCCTGATGAGTGTTTCTAACTGAAGGGGGGTTGGCCTCTGTGTCACATGACACTGATCTTTGCTCCGAGTACACGGAGCCGAGATCCGTGTCATTGTCACTTGTTTACACAAGCATCTCCCTGCTCTATGCCTCCGTGAGACGATCGCTGGGATCCCTGCGGCGATCGAGTGCGCGGGACCCGCGGTCCGACTCACAGGAAAGGCAGCAGGGTCGCGAGCGCGCTGCCGGCGGCGCGTGTGCAACCCCCACGTCAGGCAGTTAAAGGGGACGTACAGGTATGTTGATGTGCCTGTACGAGCCATTCTGCCGACGTATATCTACTGGAGGCGGTCCTTAAGTGGCTAAAAGCTATGGGGCGGAAGTTTTGACGTTGCTTCTGCCCTGCAATGATTTGGTGACAGGTGGGGGCCATCTTCCCCTCACTCGTCTCCATGTCATGCTAGGGACAGGTCCGGATTGCCTCCGCCATTACCGACGCCCATGGTAAGCAGCGGAGGGCACCAGAGCGCGGCGGGAGGGGGGCCCCTCTCTCGCCGCAGATAAAAGTGATCTTTCGGCGAATCTGCCGCAGAGACCACTTTTATCTGAAAGAAAACCGCCGGCTCTTGAAGAGGATACCGGGGTTATGGTAGCTACACTGTAGCTGCTACCATAACAACTGTATTCCTCTTCAAAGAGAGGACGTTTATAGTCATCCTGCGGGAAGCAAGCGGTTAAAAATGGAAGTATAGGGAAAACGTTTTATTTTTGGATAGAGCAAGAGAGGGTTATAACCCCTGCCAGATTTTTTTTTTTTTTTTACCAACTGTGTCCCATTTTGGAGATTTTCCCTCACTTCCTGTCCCATAGCCAAACAGGATGTGAGAGGATTCATACAGTGCCAGACCGCCAGAGCCCATGCCGTAAATGGCGGCTCCAATGCGCATTGCGTGGGAGTGACATCATAGCACCCCTGGCCACTCATGTAGACGGAGGTCACGAACCTGGAAGAAAGACCGGGTGAAGATGGAAGTCCTGTCAGCAGTGAAAGTGTGACGCTGGAGGGCTTTGTTTTAAGGTAAGTCTCTATTAATGTGCTAGTATGTGATCCATACTAGCACATTATGACATTGCCTAAGTGCCGGTTCACACTGGGGCGGCACGACTTGCTGCGCGACTCTGCAAGGCGATCTGAAGACGACTTCAGAGGCGACTTACAAAATTACTTCTGTATTGAAGTCAATAGAAGTCGCCCTGAAGTCGTCCCAAAGTAGTACAGGAACCTTTTTCTAAGTCGGAGCGACTTGAGTCGCTCCTATTAGACCGGTTCCATTGTACAGAACGGGACGTGATTTGTCAGGCGGCTGAGTCGCCTGACGAGTCGCCCCTGTGTGAACCGGCTCTTACAGGAGAAGTTTTTTTTGTTTTTGTTTTTTTACTGCAGTTTACTACCCCAGAACTGGTGTCCCCATTGGAAGATTTCTTCTCGATTACTTTTCTGGGGACCACCCAAAATGTGGGATTTTCTTTACTTTCAATGGTAATGGTAAACAGGACTAATAGAGAGGATGAGTCTCCATAAAGAGGAGTTCTACCCACATTTTACACTCCTCACCACCCAGCACTAATGTCTACCCTTAAAACAAATTGTCATTTTTTTTTTAATGATCACTTACTTTTTTTTTTCAGCATTTCTTTCTTCACTCCCTCCTTTGTGGCCGATGCGCTGCACGTCATTTCCGGCTTTGCATTGGCTCCCCGGAGATGTGTGTCATCAATCCCAGGAGGCAGGAGGAGAGGTTTCCATAGCAACTTCCTCCGACGCCGCCGTTGCTATGGAAACCTGACCTACAAGCAATTAGACTCGCTTGCACCACACTGCATATGCACCGGATCTGCAGGTGCATGCTGGGTAGCCAGTATGCACGGAATACAGGAAGGACAGTACGGCTTTAGGTGCCCACACAGGAGATGGTCGCGGTCTGCTGAGACTTCACAAAGTAAGAAAACAACCCTGCACAAATACTAAACGGCCTTCGTTTACAGCATACCTTAGACTACACTAAGCATGAGTATTAGAGGGGTATTTTTATCTGAAAAGTAAAATTTGCACCGGAACACCGCTTTAACGACAATAAAAACTGACAGGGGTTCTAATCCACCTCCACTCTATCCAAAAAAAAACAAAAAACTTTTGCCTTTAGGCCTGGTTCACACTTATGCAGTTTGCCATTGATCTGGTTCTGCAGCACACTTTGCGTTTTTTGTACACGTGCTTTTGATGCATTTTTTGTGTCTATTGATGCATTTGGCGTCTTTTTTAATATTTTTTTTAAGGAAAAATGTACAGGCATACCCCACTTTATGGACACTCACTTTACGTACACTCGCGAGTACGGACATACCTGTGAGTGTACGTAAAGTGCCTCACAAGTACAAACATTCCTGCGCCATGCAGCCGCAGTAAATGCAGAGAGGTGCTTTCACCCTTATACTGTATAAGTATGTAACATTGTGATTAGGTACACAACTCTGGATGAATAAGAACAGGAGGCACAGCAGAAAGCACCAATGTCAGTCTGGGAGGAGGGAAGTGTTTTATTAAATTTTCTGTATTTAAATCTGAAATACATTTAAGGCAAACTCCAGCTCACACTTTATAGCGGATTATTTTAGTCACCCCTGCAAATGTTAATCACTGATTGCCGCCATTACTAGTAAAACAAAAAATAATAATAAAAATGCCACAAAACTCTCCCTGACAAGAAGAGAAAAAGGGATTTTTATAACAGCTTACCTGTAAAATCCTTTTCTTGGAGTACATCACGGGACACAGAGCGACTTAGTCATTACTAATGGGTTATATAGATACCTTCAGGTGCTGGCACTGGCAACTTCCAAAACCGGAAGTACCCTCCCCTATATAAGCCCCTCCCATCCGGGAGCGCCTCAGTTTTGTAGCAAAGCAATAAGTGTCCCAAAAAGAGGGGTGGGAGCTCTGTGTCCCGTGATGTACTCCAAGAAAAGGATTTTACAGGTAAGCTGTTATAAAAATCCCTTTTTCTTTTTCGTACATCACGGGACACAGAGCGACTTAGTCATTACTAATGGGACGTCCCAAAGCAATGCCAAATGAGGGGAGGGATACACTATACATAAGCTGGGCGCCATCAGGCATGAGGATCTTTTGCGGCCTGCAACACACTGCGCCCAAAGGCGACATCCTCCTGATTTCTAACATCCACCTGGTAGAATCTAGTAAACGTGTGTACTAAGGACCATGTTGTGGCCTTACAGACTTGAGCCAGGGAGGCCTGGTGATGCACTGCCCATGAAGTTCCAACTGCTCTTGTGGAGTGCGCCCTAACTTTGAACGGAGGCGGTCTCCTTTTCAAGCCATAGGCTTGTATTATGACCTGTCGAATCCACTTGGCTAAAGTAGATTTTGATGCTGCCTGACCCTTTCTGGGGCCTTCCGGCAGAACAAACAAAGTATCCGTTCTACGAATCTGAGCAGTGGCTTTTAGATAAGCTTTAACTGCTCTTACTACATCCAAAGAATGTAATAACTTTTCCTCTACCGAACTAGGTTTGGGGAAAAAGGAAGGAAGAACCACATCTTGGTTCAAATGAAACCTCGATACCACCTTAGGAAGAAAGGCTGGATGAGGACGTAATACTACTCTGTCCTTATGGACAACCAGATATGGCTCCTTACAGGACAAGGCGGCTAATTCCGATACTCTTTTAGCCGAACAAATGGCTACTAAGAAAATCAATTTCCTGGTGAGAAGAACCAAGGAAATGTGCTGCAATGGTTCAAATGGTTGTTTCTGTAGAACCGACAGAACCAGGTTTAAGTCCCATGGACATATGGGAATACTAACCGGAGGGCTAATACGCGTCACTCCTTGTATGAAAGCTTTGACTAGTGAATGCGAAGCCAAGGGCCTTTGAAAAATATTGACAAGGCCGAAATCTGACCCTTGATAGTACTCAAGGCAAGCTTCCTATCCACAGCCCACTGTAGGAAGTCCAGAATCCTACCTATTACGTACTTACGTGGATGCCATTTCTTGGCCTCACACCACGCGATGTACGCCTTCCAGATCCTATAATAGATCTGCCTGGATACCGGCTTCCTGGCATTGATCATGGTAGCTACCACAGGATTAGAGAGACCTCTCTTTTTTAGAATGTGGGCTTCAATAGCCAGGCCGTCAAACCTAGGGCTGGTAAGGAAGGGTGGTATATCGGTCCTTGCGAAAGCAGGTCCGGACGATGTGGGAGGGTCCAAGGACTCCCCACTGACATTTTTACAATCTCCGCGTACCATGCCCTTCGGGGCCACGCTGGAGCCACCAGAATCACCGGTTTCTTTTCTACCCGGATTCTGCGGATTAATCGCGGTAACAATTGTGGCGGTGGGAATGCATATATCAGCTTGAACTGATCCCAAGGGAACACTAGGGCATCCGAGCCGCAAGCTAGGGGATCCCTTGTGCGAGACACAAATCTGTCCACCTTTGCGTTGAATCTGGATGCTAGCAGATCTACATCCGGTGTTCCCCACCGCTGGCATATTGCCTGGAAAACCTTGGGGTGAAGAGACCATTCCCCCGGGCATAATTGCTGGCGACTTAAAAAGTCCGCTCTCCAATTTTCCACTCCTGGGATGAAAACCGCGGATATGGCTGGGACATATCTTTCTGCCCATTCCAGGATGCAATTCGCTTCCCTCTGGGCTGCACGACTCCTGGTGCCACCCTGGTGATTGATATATGCCACTGCTGTGGCATTGTCTGATTGAATTCTGACAGGGGACCCTTGGAGTTTGGATGTCCATGCTACTAGGGCATACCGGGCTGCTCGTATCTCTAAGAGATTGATGGGCAGGGCCTTCTCTGCTTCTGACCACTTGCCCTGGAGACCATTGCTCCAGTACTGCCCCCCAGCCTATGAGGCTGGCATCTGTAGTGACCACCTTCCAAGAAACCGGACTGAAGGATTTCCCTTTTTCCAGATTCTGGGGCACCAACCACCAATGGAGGCTCTTGCGAACGGAAGGGGACAGGGACATTGGTAAGTCTAAAGCCTGAACTTTTTTGTTCCAGGCTGACAGTATGGCCCTCTGCAAGTTCCTTGAATGGAATTGACCGTAGGGTACTGCTTCGAATGAAGCCACCATTTTTCCCAGCAGCCTCATGCACAGGCGTATGGATGGTTTTCTTTTTGTACCCACTAAGTGGGTCAAATCTTTCAAAGATGACACCTTCTCTGGAGGTAAGAAAATCTTTCTCTGATTTGAATCCAGCCTTAGCCCCAAGTATTCCAGACTTTTGACTGGTCTTAGAGCTGACTTGTCTCGGTTGATAATCCAACCGTGATATTCCAGATACTTGATTGTCTCGTGAATAGCTACTTCCAGTTTTTCCACTGAGTGGTCTATTAGTAGCAGGTCGTCTAAATATGCCATTATCGTTACACCCCGTGTTCTTAGATTGGCCAATAGTGGGGCCAGAATTTTTGTGAACACTCGTGGTGCTGTGGCCAGACCGAAAGGTAAGGCTCTGAACTGAAAATGGCGCCCTTCTACTACAAAGCGTAGAAATTTCTGGTGGGCCGGAAAGATGGGAATATGCAGATAAGCATCCTTTATGTCGATCGAGGCTAACCATTCCTGCCCTTGTAGGGCGGTGGCCACCGATCGGATCGACTCCATCCGAAAAGTCCTGATATGTAGGAACTTGTTTAGCCCTTTTAGATTTAATATGGGCCTCATGTCCCCATTTGGTTTGGGGACTGTGAAAAGGTTCGAGTAAAACTCGAACCCGCTTTCTTCCAAGGGAACCTTCATGATTACACCTTGGAGCAATAGTTGTTCTAGTGCCAGAAGGAGGGATCCTCTCTTCTGGGGATCGCTTGGCACGTTTGACCTCATAAAATGGGCAGGAGGAGTGTCTTTTAACTCCAGCTTGTATCCCAGACTTACTGCGGAGATCACCCATCTGTCTCTGATGGTGTCCCGCCAGGTCTCTGTGAACAACTGAAGTCTTCCCCCCACCCGATTGAGTGGGGGCAACCCTTCATGACTTGGGGGGAGGTTTTGTACCTCTCTTGACCCAGGGTTTCTTGTTACCCTGTGATTGTCCCTGATTTCTGCCCCCTGGATTTGACCGCGGAGGCCGTTGGAACTGTTTCACAGCCGATGTGCCAGGGACTGGAGAAGTAGGCCTCTTAAAAGAAGGATTTCTACCCTTGTTCTTAACCGGCAAGAGTGTACTTTTACCGGCAGAAATTTTCTGGATATGCTTGTCCAGATCTTCTCCAAATAAGCGTTCTCCATGAAATGGGAAGCTAATCAGCAATTTCTTACAGGGAGCTTCAGCAGACCAGTTTTTGAGCCATAGAAGCCTACGCATATGTACTACAGACAGCGTAAAGCGGGAGGCCTGTTGGATTGTATCCTTTATGGCGTCCACTGCAAAACACAAGGCTCTAGGTAGGTCAGCTAGGGCAAGAGCCTGATGATCTGGTAAGTCCCTTAAGACTTGTTTCAACTGATCTTTCACTGCTTGGCAGACTCCAATCGCTGCTACTGCAGGTTGTGTCACCATGCTTGCTGTAGAGAAAGCAGATTTTAGTAAAGACTCCAATTTTTTATCTATTGGGTCTTTGAACATTGGAACATTATCTACTGGACATGTCAGTTATTTATTCACACAAGAGATGGCTGCGTCCACTGTAGGGACCCTCCATTTTTATATGAACTTATCCTCCATGGGATAGATCACTGGAAATCTCTTGGGGGGAGTAAATATTTTATCAGGATGCTCCCAATCCTGGTAAATAAGCCCTTCCAATAAAGGGTGGATTGGGAAGGAACAGACAGTCTGGGGAGCTTTCAGCGACCCCAGCGAGGAAACAGTAGTGGTTGATGGTTCCGCCAGAGGCATTTTAAATGCTGATCGGACCATGTTAGTCAGAGACTGAACCCATAATCTTTCAGCCTGAGATGCTGAGAAAGGTTCTTCCACTGTTGATACCTCTATAACCGAATCAACCTCATCCTGATCCCCTTCAGGTAGGTCGATCTCTGTGTGGGACTGTTTCTCCACTAACAGGCACTCTGAAGGAGGAGACGGAGATCGGACGCGCTTTCCCTGTGACAGGGAAGCAGCGATCAATGCTGTTAATCTCTCTTCCAATCCTCCCAGAGTTGAGGAAAAAACCTCCTCTGTTATATATACAGGAGCAGGTGGACTGGGGACAGCCGCAGCACCAGGTACTCCTGCGGGGTTCCTACGGCTACTGACCTCTGAATTTTCAGGGGAGATTGGTGCAATACAAGCATGCCCAAAATCCTCAGAGCCCGATGGAGACCCCTTTGGCTTCCTGGAAGACTTATTTCCGGAGCGTCTGGACGACATATCCTTTAAGCACAAAGCTGAGGTATTCCCGTTGTCATACACCAATTTTACTGGTAATAGTCTAACACAGTTGCTGCTATATACCAGCTGGTGTCCACTAAAGTGTCTTTCTATGGGGATGCCTGCATCAACCGCCTCTGTGTGCCACCGTTTGTTGCTAGCTCTGCTTGCATCCAGCTGACACTTATACTGTGTCTTTTATCCATGCTGGGACGCCTGCACATGCGCAGAAGCGCCGCGGCGCGCATCGAGCGTCATCCACCCGCCCCACCCCTTTCCTTTCATAGGAGGCGCGTGCACGCGCCCGCGCCTTCGGCGCCTTTTTTGAAAACAAGCAGGGACTAGGAGCCAGGGCCCTTTTTGCCGGAGGGCCTGTGCGGTGGATGAGCGCAGCAACAGGGCAGAGGAAGTGGATTCCCACAGAGAAACTTACCAACTGCCTGGATCTTTTGACTTGAAAAAGCCAAAGATCCACATGACAAGAAAAATGGACCACAGCGGCCTCTAGTGGTTTAACACAGGTACCGCGGTCTCCTTTTTTTTTTTTTTTCTTGACTACTATTAAAATTTTACATTTTCCAGTAGTTACAGGCATACACAGATATCAGCGGGAATACCGTTAGGTAACAGACAGAAAGACAAATTAGGCTTGGGGGTCCCCCAATAGAACCAAGTTTCTGGGGGCCCCCACTTACCTGTTCCCCGCCGCAGGACTTTGTATGGTCCACAGAAGCCCAAACTTCACCTATCACGGCAGGCATTGTATTTAAACCTTCAGGGACCGGGTTCCCAAGGATTCCACTCCCCTGGACCTGTATAGCACCCTGCACAGACAACATCTTGGTCGTGGGTATGACCAGAGCTCTGGATCCCAGGGTCCAGCCCTCCTAAGAGAGGCATTACAGGCAAAACCTTGCTCTTCTGTTGCAAGGCCCGGGTACCGACCGTTTAGCTATGAAGCTTTTTTGGTCGGATCCGGAACAGCTTACTAAGGCCCGTAAAAGAACCTGTACGCAAGCCCAGTGAAAACACATGTTACTCTTTGGCCAACACCTTAGACACTGGCAAAAAACTGAGGTGCTCCCAGATGGGAGGGGCTTATATAGGGGAGGGTAATTCCGGTTTTGGAAGTTGCCAGTGCCAGCACCTGAAGGTATCTATATAACCCATTAGTAATGACTAAGTCGCTCTGTGTCCCGTGATGTACGAAAAAGAAAGGTCTTCAGTGTAACCATTCAGTGTTTCCATATGAAATGCTTTCCGTATCAAGTGTCCAACCTCACCAAGTAAGTACATTCAACACCCGAGTCTTTGATTTTATTGGAATGTGAATAAAAGATAATTGCAGTTGAAAATGTTCATCTGCATTTATTTGATTTATGTTGAAAACATTTGAAAGCCTTATAACACTTAGAAAAGTGCATTTCTTTTAGTGTCAGGAAGATACCTCAGGAATGATAACCACACGAGGGAAGTGGCCCCCAACTGTAGTGGTAAAACTGGCTCCTTTATTGCTGTAAACGATAATTTAAGTTCATTGCAGCAGCGGTCGCTGGTAAAGTTGGCCCCCGTGCGGTAGCGGTCGCTGGCAACTGCTTTCCGACCAGCCGCTGTCCTTATACTGCGGCAGGTCGGCTCTCCTGCGCGAATCACCTTAGGTGTACTTCGGTCTGTGCATGGGGGAGGGGCGACCTGCGGTCGCAGTGTACAGAAGCAGAACGGGGGAACTGCCCATGTAAACAAAGTGATTCCCTGTTCTGCCAGATGACATGTCAGAACTTCTGTTCCCAATGATCGGGAACAGTGATCTCTGTCATGTCCCTGGTAGCCCACCCATGTAAGCTTGTGTCCTCACTCCATGGGAGACATGGGTTCGCACCAGACGCTGGGGACCAGCGTCAAATCACAGGGGGGAGTATGTAGCGGGGTCTCTAAATTTATGTGTGACACCCAGGTGTGGAAGTATAGGGTGTGACAGCAGGAAGGTAAAGTCACCTGGTTGCATCCAGGGGGGTAGATATATTTCGCCCAGATTCAGGCTTTACGCCGACTTATACAACTAGGTGGAGAGTTGTATAAGCCCAGCTGGGGCTAGTGGGCTCATGGATGACTCATACCTCTAGGGAGAGTGCTGGGCGTCGTGCAGACAGGGAGTTGATGAGACCAGCTGAAGCTTGTCAGCTCATTTAGGCCTCTATAAAAACTCCCAGCTTCATTAGATGTTAGCTCATGCCTGGACCCAGACCTGTGTGGACTGTCTAGGGAGAGTGAACCCCTGTGCGGTGAGACAAAGCCTGTGTGGCTATTTGCTTGGACATTTAAAACCAGGGACTTAGGGACTAGGACAGCACTAGGCTGATCCCAGTTGTTAGTTAGGAAACCTGTATGTTTAGTCAGAGGTCAACTTGACCAGGATTTATTTTGTTTATGTTTCTTTTGCTTTGCTGTGTTTTGTCACTGTAAATAGAAAATAAACCGCACCTTTTTGATTTTGAAAACCACAACCTCCGTTTGCTGGGCCTGTTTTGTGTGGGGAGCCCATCCCGGGGGTCACACACACCCGCTGCCGAGCTAACCCCCCCACAGTTGGTGGAGAACCAGTGGCAGTTTTTTTTTAAGCCAGCATGGAGGAGATACTGAAGCAGCTGGCTCTAGCAAATGCCAATCAACAGCAGACAAATGCAGGTTTGCAAAAGAGCCTTGCAGCTCATCAACAGAGCCTTGCAGCTCAACAACAGAACTTCGCAGCCCAGCAGCAAGCTCATCAACAGAGCCTTGCAGCCCAGCAGCAGACAAACGCAACTTTGCAACAGAGTCTGGAGGCTCAGCAACGAGCCCAGCAGCAATCTGAGGCCCGCTTCATAGACCTGTTGCAGAAGCAAGAGCAGAGACTACAACAACAGATGGAAGCAGTAATGCAGCAACGTCCGCAGACCAGTGAGGAAAGCCGTCCCACTAATACCGCGTCCTTTGGGGTGAGTCGTTTATTGACAAAAATGACTGGAGAGGATGATCCAGAGGTATTTTTGACCACATTTGAAAGGACCGCTGAAAGAGAAAAGTGGCCTGAGGAGCAGTGGGCTGGACTGGTGGCTCCTCTGTTAACTGGTGAATCGCAGAAAGCTTACTATGACCTAGAGCCTAACCAAGCAAAAGACTATGTGATGCTAAAAGCTGAAATATTGGCAAGGCTGGGTGTCACCCAGGCTGTCCGGGCTCAGCGTGTGCATAACTGGACTTTCCAGCTTGGAAAACCCCCCAGGTCTCAAATGTATGATCTCATTCACCTGAGCAGAAAGTGGCTACAGCCAGAGACTTTGTCCGCACCAAAGATTGTGGAACGTGTTGTAATGGATCGGTTTTTGAGAGCTCTTCCTACTGCCATCCAAAAGTGGGTAAGCCATGGAGACCCAGAGACGGCCGATGGTCTTGTGGATCGTGTGGAGAAATACTTGGCTACAGAGAACCTGACGGCCTCTTCCAGAGACACTCGGACTTTCCACCCTAAGACCAGACCATCCCCAGGGGCGGATAAGAGGATTCCAAGGGGTGAGGGTGGAGAGAGTGAGAGGGTGGGAGCTCTACCCCAAGTTTGGCGAGAACAGCCTGGGAAATCAGCGGCTCAAGAGGCGGCAAGAAGGATCGTTTGCTACCGCTGCCGGCAAGCGGGACATATTGCAGCCAATTACCCGGTTGTGGAGGAACCCATGCAGTGTGACTTTCTGACGGGCAGACGTCAGTCGCTGTGTGCGACAGTCGCATGCACTGCCATTCGAGGAACTGAGAAACATTTATGCAAAATGTGTGTTAATGGTAGAAATGTTGTGGTATTGCTGGATTCAGGTAGCCTTGTGACCCTGATAAAGGCTGAGTTAGTTAAAACAGAGGTCTCTGGGAATAGCAAGGTAGCTGTTATTTGTGTGCATGGGGACACCCGAGAGTATCCAGTGACTACAGTGTGTTTCGAGACCCCCAAAGGTACCCTCTCTCATCCAGTGGGCTTAGTATCTCAGTTACCGCATGACGCCATTGTGGGAAGGGATTTTCCGAAGTTCTGGGAACTGTGGGATGATCCTGAGCCCCTCACTGGTGCCCCTATGTACCAGGAATGTGATAGCCAGAACTCCCCTGAGAGTGGTGAGGACTCTCCGGAATTTCCCTTATCAGTATTGGCAGGGGAGACACAAGAAACTGGAGAGGAGCCCACCTCCTCAGACGAAAACCTACCGTCTGTGGAGTTTTCTGATCTTGAGGTTCACAGGGAAAACTTTGCCACAGAACAGTTGAAAGACCCCGCCCTAATAAAGGCACGGGAAAACGTAGTGAAAATAGATGGCGAGTTAGTGAACCCAGATAATACCTGCACTTACCCATACTTCAGCGTAGAGAAGGACCTACTGTATCGGGTGGCAAAAAGGGCAGAAGAAACCGTTGAGCAGCTTGTGGTGCCCAAACCTTACAGGAAGTTGGTGTTGGAGTTGGCCCATGGGCACATTCTTGGAGGTCATCTGGGGACAGAGAAAACCCGAGAGAGGGTATTACAGAGATTCTATTGGCCGGGGGTGATGAAGGACGTAGAAAATTATTGTTCCTCCTGCCCTGTGTGTCAGAGGTCGGCCCCGATGCCACATTTCCGTAGCCCGCTGGTCCCTCTACCCATCATTGAGGTCCCGTTTGAGAGGATCGCCATGGATTTGGTAGGTCCTATAATCAAGTCCGCTAGGGGGCACCAGTACATATTAGTTATAATGGACTATGCCACCCGTTATCCAGAAGCGATCCCTCTCCGAAATACCTCGGCCAAAACCATAGCCAAAGAGCTATCTCTTGTGTTTAGCCGGGTGGGTATTTGTAAAGAACTGCTTACGGACCAAGGTACACCCTTTATGTCCCGGGTTATGAAGGAGCTGTGTAAATTATTCAAAGTGACGCAATTACGTACATCTGTGTATCACCCCCAAACCGATGGGCTGGTTGAAAGATTCAACAAAACCCTAAAACAAATGTTGAAGAAAGTGATGGATAGAGATGGAAAGGATTGGGACTGTCTACTTCCTTATCTGATGTTTGCTATTAGGGAGGTGCCCCAATCCTCTACGGGATTCTCCCCCTTTGAGTTACTGTATGGGAGACACCCAAGAGGGCTGTTGGATATTGCCAAGGAAACTTGGGAAAGTGAGAGTTCTCCCCACAGGAGTGTGATTGAGCATGTCGCCCTGATGCAAGACCGAATTGCACAGGTAATGCCCATCGTGAAGGAACATTTGGCCCAAGCGCAGTTAGCACAGCAGAGAGTGTACAACCGTGGAGCCAAGACCCGTACCTTTTCCCCGGGGGATAGGATACTGGTACTTGTCCCTACGGTTGAAAGTAAATTCCTTGCCAAATGGCAAGGCCCCTACGAGATAATGGAAAAAGTGAGCGAAGTGAATTACAAGGTCAGACAACCAGGAAGGCGAAAGCCCGAACAGATCTATCACGTTAATCTGTTGAAAGCCTGGAGGGATAGAGAGTCCCTAGTCGCAGACACTTGGTCACCAGCTCAAACTGGTTGCGTGATTCCTGAGGTTGGAATAGCAGCCACCTTGTCACAACCCCAACAACAGGAGGTTAAGGAGTTTGTGCTTCGCAACAAGGAGGTATTCTCTGAGCTGCCGGGACAAACATCTGGGGTAGAGCATGACATCATTACCCCGCCCGGTGAAAGGGTGAAGTTAAAACCCTATCGGATCCCAGAGGCCCGACGGGAGGCAATACGGGAGGAAGTACAGAAAATGCTGAACTTAGGGGTGATAGAGGAGTCCCAAAGTGATTGGTCTAGTCCCATCGTGTTGGTGCCTAAACCGGATGGGAGCTGGCGATTTTGTAACGATTTTCGTCAGTTGAACAAAGTTACAAAATTTGACACCTACCCCATGCCACGTATAGATGAGTTGATCGACCGGCTGGGAACAGCCCGATACATGACGACTCTTGACCTCACAAAAGGGTATTGGCAAATCCCCCTGGCCAAGTCGGCCAAAGAGAAAACCGCATTTGTAACCCCAGACGGGGCGTTCCAATATAAAAGAATGCCGTTCGGGTTACAGAATGCGCCGGCCACATTCCAGCGGAAAATGGACCAGATGCTGAGGCCCCATCGGAAGTATGCTGCGGCTTACCTGGATGACGTAATTGTCCATAGCACAGATTGGGCCTCACATCTGCCAAAAGTGCAAGCAGTCCTGGACTCTGTTCGGGAAGCGGGGTTTACGGCTAACCCCAAGAAGTGTACCATTGGGCAGGAGGAGGCCAAATATCTTGGGTACACCATTGGGAGGGGAGTAATAAAACCCCAACTCAACAAAGTCGAGGCCATCCAGAGTTGGCCACGTCCCAACAGCAAGAAGCAGGTACGAGCCTTTCTGGGAATCGCTGGGTATTATCGGCGATTCATTCCCCACTTTGCTTCTAAGGCTGTGCCCCTAACCAACCTGACGAAGGGGAAAGGGTCGGTCATGATTAAATGGACCCCCGAGGCTGAGGCAGCATTCCAATTCTTGAAACAAGCCTTATGTAGCCAGCCAGTGTTGTACTCACCCGACTTCTCTAAAGACTTTGTCGTACAAAGTGATGCGTCAGATGTGGGGTTAGGAGCAGTATTGTCCCAGGTCTGGAACGGGGAAGAGCACCCAGTCATTTACCTCAGCAGGAAGTTGAAGTCCCATGAGGTAAATTACGCCACCGTTGAAAAGGAGTGTTTAGCGGTGAAGTGGGCTCTAGATTCCCTTCGGTACTACCTGCTAGGTAGGCACTTTGACATGGTTACGGATCACGCTCCGTTAAAGTGGATGGCTCAAAACAAGGAAACAAATAGAAGAGTGAATAGGTGGTTCCTGGCCCTCCAGGAATTCAACTTCACAGTAAAGCATCGCCCTGGCGTTCAAATGGGGAATGTGGATGCTTTGTCTCGAGTACATGAATGCCTGATTGCTGGTGTTCCAACCCCGAGGTTAAAACAAGAGGGGGGGTATGTGACAGCAGGAAGGTAAAGTCACCTGGTTGCATCCAGGGGGGTAGATATATTTCGCCCAGATTCAGGCTTTACGCCGACTTATACAACTAGGTGGAGAGTTGTATAAGCCCAGCTGGGGCTAGTGGGCTCATGGATGACTCATACCTCTAGGGAGAGTGCTGGGCGTCGTGCAGACAGGGAGTTGATGAGACCAGCTGAAGCTTGTCAGCTCATTTAGGCCTCTATAAAAACTCCCAGCTTCATTAGATGTTAGCTCATGCCTGGACCCAGACCTGTGTGGACTGTCTAGGGAGAGTGAACCCCTGTGCGGTGAGACAAAGCCTGTGTGGCTATTTGCTTGGACATTTAAAACCAGGGACTTAGGGACTAGGACAGCACTAGGCTGATCCCAGTTGTTAGTTAGGAAACCTGTATGTTTAGTCAGAGGTCAACTTGACCAGGATTTATTTTGTTTATGTTTCTTTTGCTTTGCTGTGTTTTGTCACTGTAAATAGAAAATAAACCGCACCTTTTTGATTTTGAAAACCACAACCTCCGTTTGCTGGGCCTGTTTTGTGTGGGGAGCCCATCCCGGGGGTCACACACACCCGCTGCCGAGCTAACCCCCCCACAAGGGATAGTGGACCACTTGTGTTTGTGGAGGATTGGATGGTGTAATAATCTCCTTGGCCTCTGGGTAGCGGGGTACCTGGAGGCTCAAGGTAGATTTGCCATTACAATGCTAGCCTTTTTGTCCCTTTCCGAAAATGGTACGGCGAGGGCGGGGAACCCGCCGTGGTGTCAATGGGAAGGGATAAAAGGGGGAGACGCCCTAACCACGAGGTTCTTCCGGAGGATCTTCTTCACGCGCCCAGGCACCTTAGGCCTGGGTGCGGGCGGTTCTGGATTCCGGCTCAGGTGCCCTAGGCCTGACCGGAATGGAGTCGGAGTCCATCCCAGGCACCTTCAGCCTGGGATGAGGTACTGAACTAGGAGGCCTGGGGTCCAGTGACTTCGACTGGATCCCGCGAGGGTGGAGACGTCCGAGGGTCCCTGAGGTGGACGGGGCCCATATCTGAGGTGAGGAGGCCGGGGAGGTTACCCGTCCGGAGAGTCTGGAGCAGCATCAACCCAGTGACGGATGGGCCTCTGGTAACTCCCTTGGAGGGACATCTTCCCCTGATAGGGGCCGCAACGCAGCCAAGGTACTCCTATCTACGTTCTCTTGAGTCGCTGGCAGAGACTCTCAGATTCTAAGTCCTTTCTAGCTGAATGCTATAGTAACCGCTGGCGAGATCGCAGTGGTTTAGATAATAACCAGAATAGTGCCTCGACCTGCTCACCCCCGTATCAAAATGTTATCAAGTCGCAACCAGTTGGCTACTGAAGCACTGTTTATTGTGAGATGTACAATAAAGCAAGAGTTGGACTGTGATCGGTGTGTGGAATTCTGGTTAATGGGAGCAGAGGGAAGTGTGAACACGGCAGGACTGTATTCTAGAACAAAACACATAGGCCCAAGGAAGTATCTGGTGCTGGCCTTCACCTCACCCACAGTTATGGGGAGGACATGGGCCGTAGCGCATCTCACCCTGTCGTGTGACATACCCCTAGACAAAGGAGATGGGGTGAGGCCGCTACACGTGGGGGCTCGTGAGTCCGGGATGATATGTGTTTTAACTTTGGAAGAAGGAATGGCTGTGTCTGGACTTTGCTGCCTGGAGGAGTTCCGAGCAGGTCGGCCATGTGATTGGCCAAAGTGCATCTCTGCTCAAAGTCGTGGAAATGACCCTAGGACGGGAAAGGCCCATGCAGAGGAGCGAGAAGAGGGAGGAGTCCAGCCGTGTGAAGTACTACATGTGGGGGCTTTTATTGCACTGCGCCACGAGGCACCCCGTGACTGTACAGTTCATGGGCGGAGCTTGAAGGAAGCCCGCGAAAACGTGCAAGTCATGGGAGGAGTCTGGCCATGTGGAGGAACTCACGTGGAGACTTTGGCGCGTGGTCAGTGCGTGATGGAGCAGCAGATAGTCGGAATGGCCTCAAGCTCCCCGTGGATTCCGGTTCCCATACCCCACGAAGATGACTACGTTCGCTGCTCCCCTTACAGACACGGGGATAAGACTCAGGCCCCGAGGGCAGTTGGCTTTGTACTCATGCAGAGACACGGAGGCCCTCGGCGTGATCTGTCCCGGGTGCTCAGGACTGGTGGTCCACCTGAAGCCATTCGGGCGTTGCGAGGCATGCAAAGAGTTCTTGTTCGAGGTGGAGCCATCCACAGTAAGGCCCCGGGCCCTTCGCCTCAACAGCCCCACAGGTACCGCTACTCTAGAAGGAGAGATCCAGGCCTTTGCGGAGGTTCCCGTACGCACTGACCAGGGCGATGTGACTGCCCAATCAGAGACGGAGAGAGAAAAATCCGAGGATGCTGCTTCGATCACCACAGATTCTCTGCTTCCACCTCCGAAGAGGAAAGTTGGTCTGGTGCAGGCCTCCTGTGGTCGTGGTCGAGCTTCACCCTGTCGCTTGCCTGGCCTGGATGGATCCGGTTGGAAGAGTCCTGGACATCCCAGTTCTACAAAAGGTCAAGGTGAGCCAGGGGCTGGGACTGTGGTGGTGGTTGGAGGTGTCGGGGGTCCACAGCCGGTGGAGCCCGCAAGGGAGGGTAGTACCACGTTTACCAGAGACTACCTTCCCGCCGAGATGTATGACACTTCCGACCTAGAGTCGCTGTCAGGTTGTGGAGATGACGGGGAGATTGGAGGGACATCTTCCCCTGATACGGGCCGCAACGCAGCGAAGGTACTCCTATCTACGTTCTCTTCAGTCGCTGGTAGAGACTCTCAGATTCTAAGTCCTTTCTAGCTGAATGCTATAGTAACCGCTGGCGAGATCGCAGTGGTTTAGTTAATAACCAGGATAGTGCCTCGACCTGCTCACCCCCATATCAAAATGTTATCAAGTTGCAACCAGTTGGCTACTGAAGCACTGTTTATTGTGAGATGTACAATAAAGCAAGAGTTGGACTGTGATCGGTGTGTGGAACTCTGGTTAATGGGAGCAGAGGGAAGTGTAAACACAGCAGGACTGTATTCTAGAACAAAACACATAGGCCCGAGGAAGTATCTGGTGCTGGCCTTCACCTCACCCACAGTTATGGGGAGGACATGGGCCGTAGGGCATCTCACCCTGTCGTGTGACATACCCCTAGACAAAGGAGATGGGGTGAGGCTGCTATATATAAATATATATATATATATATATATATATATATATATATATATATATATATATATATTATTTTTTGGGGGTATGTATTATAGCAGAAAGTAAAAACCACAGAGGTGATCAAATATCACCAAAAGAAAGCTCTATTTTAAAAAGGATGTCAATTTTGTTTGGGTACAACGTCGCACAACCGAGGAGCAATGGTCAGTTAAAGTGAAAAATGGCCTTGTCATTAAGGGGCAAATCTTTCCGGGGCTGAAGTGGGCAACGTTGGGCCCCCACCTCCCTCTGTTCGATGGTGGCCATTAGGAGTGCAGTAAAAACATGTCGTTAGTGTCCAATGGTTACTTTCCTTTGTTGTCTCCCAGCTCCTGAGTTTTTGTTGACTGACTGTGCCAGAACAATGCCGACCACATTGGGCAGGATAAATTCTTTTTACGGGGCTTGAAATTTGAAACGGCATTTGCAACAATTTAAGCACAACTTGGCCTCCTAATGTCTTGATAACTTCCTATTGTACAATCTACCCTCCAGGGGGGTAATAGTGCGTTTTCTAGAGACAAGATTGTACAAGTTATAGTTCTTTTTTTTATTTTTTTATTTCTATATTCTTTATTGTTTTTCCATAGTGCATAACATTTTTATAGAAGTACATACATTTATTTTACCACTATTTTACATAAAGTGCTTTAATATAATGTTCTTCCATTGTCCCCTTTCCCTCCCCCTCCCCCCCCCCCCCGACTAATCTTTCTTCACACTCCAAAAAAAAAAAAATAAGGAAAAAGTAAGGACCAAAAATGCATTCTACCACTCTCTAGTACTATTACAGGGATCTGTTTTTATTTTTGCTTTCATTTTGTTTTTGTTTTTCCCTTCTTCCTTCTCTCTCCTTTCTTTCCCCCTTCCCTTCCTTTCTTTTAATCTTCCGACATGTTCAACTTCTTTATCTAGAACCCATAGCTTCTCTTTCTCCCTATCCTCTATACGCCCTTCCTATCTCAACAGCCCGGTTTCCACATTTGGATCTATTCTTTACTCTTCTCTCTACTGCCCCAGTTAGGGCGGGCACCCCATTCTTCTCAGCCAGGGATCCCACATCGTTGTAAATTTTTTGTAGTTACCACGTCTAGTCAAAACTACTTTTTCCTTCCACACTGTCGCATTTATTACATTGATCCACTCTGCTGATGTCGGTGCTTTCTGTGATTGCCAGTTTTGTGCTATCACCTTCCTGGCCTGAAACAGGCACCTCATTACTACTTCCAAGATGTCTTTTTGCCCGTATCCCTCCTCTATACAACCTAATAGGCACACCCTGGCCTCCGGTTCCAGAGTTATCCCAAAGGTCGTATTTATGATGTTCAATACCTTAACCCAATATCTATGCAACTTCGGGCATCTCCACATCATGTGTATGAGGTCTCCTGTATCTTGACATCTAGGGCACTTATCATCTAGTCTCCCTCCAAACATATGTAACCTCTTTGGGGTAAAATAGACTCTGTGCACTAAGAACAGATGTGACACTCTCTGCGATGGGGAGAGTGACACCGATGTCCCCTGTCCCAGTATCCGTACCCATTGCGCGGTTGTCATAGGGCCTATATCCTCCTCCCATTTTGCTTTATTTTTACCCAGCCTATCCTTAGGTATAAAGCCGCCCCTAATCTGTGAGTATAATTCTGAGATAAGAGCTTTTGATGTTTCTGTCTTAATTAACCGTTGAAGGTGGGGAATTTTTTGCCAGCTCACTTATCTGCAGGTACGTATAGAACAAGGAGTTTGGGATGGCATACTCTCTACTTAATTCTGAAAATGCTTTCAGTGTATTACCTTCATATAACTGCACCAGTCTAGTTATACCTCGCTTTTCCCATTCCTTTAACTTTCCCATAGCTTGAATTTCTGGTAGGTATTTATTTTCCCAGAGAGGGGAGTATTCCGTTAGCCCTTTGTACCCCATGGCTTGTTTACCTGCCCGCCATGTTCTTATGACCATCTTTAATGTAGGGTTCTTCACGGGAAAGGAATCAGCCTCCAAGTTTTCTATTATGGTGTTATGTGGGGCCCCCATTAGCATAATTTTCCTGATGGCCCCTCCTCCTCCCTTTGTTATACACCCCCCCCCAGGTGCTGTAACTGTGCCGCTAAAAAATAACTGTAAGGGTGTGGAATAGCCAGCCCTCCCTCATTTGTTGGCAGCTGTAATATTTGGAGACTGATTCTTGCCCTGCCCTTCCTCCAGATTAATTCCCTGAAAAGGGTCTCTATTTTTTTAAACCAAACTTTCCCAATCCATACTGGGGCGTTGTGGAGCACATAAAGTAATTGTGGCATCCAAATCATTTTAATAAGATTACTTCGTCCGGCTACTGATAGGGGAAGACGTTCCCAGATATCGGCCTTTTGCTTAAACTTAACCAAAAGTGGTCTTAAATTATTATTAATGTATTGTTCTGGGTCACGTGTCACCACTATTCCCAGATAATCCATTTTTTCCACCACTTTTAATAAAGGGATTCCTTCACAAACAGCGCTGCCCACTGGATCCACCGGCAAAAGTGCAGACTTCTCCCAGTTTATTACCAGGCCCGAAAATCGTCCAAATGTTTCCACTGTCTGCATCGTTGTTTTTAGTGACGTTGAGGAATCCCCCAAAAAAAGCAAGACGTCATCTGCAAAAAGTGCGATTTTCTCCTCCCCCGCTTTCCTCTGAAATCCCTGTATCGCCTTTTTAGTTCTAATCGCTATTGCTAATGGCTCTATTGCTAGCGTAAAGAGAAGGGGAGACAGGGGACACCCCTGCCTTGTGCCCCTCTCTAGCCTAAACCTCTTTGAGTATTCATTATTAATTTTTATTTTTGCACTTGGGGAGTTATAAAGTGTTTTTACCCATTTGATAAAGACGGGAAAAAATCCGAATTTCTCTAACACGTGCCAGAGGTAGTCCCATTCTAGGCTGTCAAATGCCTTGGTGGCATCCAGGGATAGGATAGCTCTACCCCCTTTGTTCTCAGTTGGCATCTGTAGATTCAGATACAGTCTTCTAATATTGGTGCTGGTAGCTCTATTAGGGATGAATCCAGATTGATCCGAGTGTATTAATTTCTGAATGTATTTATTCATCCTGGCCGCCAACACTTTAGCCAGTATCTTAACGTCTGAACACAATAGTGAGATTGGTCTGTAAGATGATGTATCTAATTGATCTTTCCCCTCTTTTTGGAGTACTATTATGGTAGCCTCCGACATTGTTATAGTTCTTAATTTCAATGCCCCCTGCTCTAATTGATTGAGTATATTGACTGATTCTTAACCGCTTAAGGACCGCCTCCTTTATATTTACGTCGGCAGAATGGCACGGACAGACATAGGTACTTACAGGTACGTCCCCTTAAAGATGCCGCCGCGTGGTCGTACGCGCGCCGCCAGCGCGCTCGTCACCCTGCGGCTTTCTCCATGAGCCCGACCGCGGACACAATCACCGTGGGGATCCCCGCAATCGTCTCACAGAGCGGGGAGATGCTTGTGTAAACAAGCATCTCCCCGCTCTGCCTAATGACAATGACACTGATCTCAGCTCTGTGTATTTGGGAGCGGAGATCAGTGTCATGTGACACACAGCCCATCCCCCCTACAGTAAGAATCACTCCCTAGGAAACACTTAACCCCTACAGCGCCACCTACTGGTTAACCCCTTCACTGCCAGTGTCATTTTCACACTAATCAGTGCATTTTTATAGCACTGATCGCTGTAAAAATGACTGGTCTCAAAAATGTGTCAAAAGTGTCCGGTGTGTCCGCTATAATGTCGCAGTCACGATAAAAATCGCTGATCGCCCCAATTATTAGTAAAAAAAAAAAATTATTAATAAAAATGCCATAAAACTATCCCCTATTTTGTAGACGCTATAACTTTTGTGCAAAACAATCAATAAATGCTTATTGCGATTTATTTTTTATTTTTTTTTATTTTTTTTTACCAAAAATATGTAGAAGAATACGTATCGGCCTAAACTGAGGAAAAAAAAATATATTTTTTGGGGATATTTATTATAGCAAAAAGTAAAAAATATTGAATTTTTTTCAAAATTGTCGCTCTATTTTTGTTTATAGCGCAAGAAATAAATACCGCAGAGGTGATCAAATACCACCAAAGGAAAGCTCTATTTGTGGGGAAAAAAAGGACGTAAATTTTGTTTGGGAGCCATGTCGCACGACCGTGCAATTGTCAGTTAAAGCGACGCAGTGCCAAATCACAAAAAGGAGCCTGGTCCTTTAGCAACAAAATGGTCCGGGGCTGAAGTGGTTAACATGCTGGCATCCTGCCCATTAATTTAGGAGCACTTCTGCAGATATCCAGGATTACAAATACTGACTTACAGAGGGAATATTTCCTAATGTTACTCAGGATCATACATGAGGACATGAGGGTGTTTATTGGGACAGACTTCAGTGATTAGGAGTTTCAGTCAATAAGAGGTGTCACATTTATGTGTGTTCCAGTAATCTTACAGAGACACTTGTACAACTCTACAGGTTGCCGTATACATCTTGTTGATAATTCATACCAAGAATTTCTTGGGAGATTTGTTATTACATTGGATTTTCATTGAAGATGATGCATTTGGTAATTTTGGGCACGTAAGCGCTAAAGCGCTCTTTTCTGGTTTACAGCATGAAAGCTGCAATGATTGCTTCCTAGATGACTACGACCATGATGACTTTGATGGAGAGGAGGCGGGTCTTCAAAATGCCCAACCCCCTAGTCCACTGCTCACACATTACCTGAATGGCTGCTTGGGAGGAGAACACCTGCTTGGGAGGAGTGTGTTGTGCAGAATTTCACTCATCTTTGTTGGATAAATATTGGACAAATTCCTTGTATATTATCAATATGGCCGGTTTCTTTCTTTCATGTCCCTTTTTTGCATTTTTCCAGTCTTTACATGGGGAAGGCCGTATATGAGGATAAGGTTTCCCCCATCAGTGGAGATGTACTGGCTTGTGACAGGTACCAGGTGAACATGTGCTTACCCATACAGTTATATACAACCACTGTGTATTTTACAGCCCTGCTTTGAGGATTTGTATCCATTGGGTAATCAACCTGTCCCATTCTGAGGATTTCAACAAAACCTCTATCTCTTCCTTAGATACCTTGTATTACCTGTAAGTACCGGTAGCTATACTATTTCCAGAGTCGGAAGAGCTATGTATTGAAGTAGAAATCTAGGCCTCTATATATTGTACATTTAACTAAACGGTAGTGTAGCGGGGTCTCTAAATTTAGGTGGGACACTCAGGTGTGGAAGTATAGGGATAGTGGACCACTTGTGTTCGTGGAGGATTGGATGGTGTAATAATCTCCTTGGCCTCTAGGTGGCGGGGTACCTGGAGGCTCAAGGTAGATTTGCCATTACAGTGCTACCCTTTTTGTCCCTTTCCGGAGATGGTACGGCGAGGGCGGGGAACCTGCCATGGTGTCGATGGGAGGACATAAAAGGGGGAGACGCCCTAACCACGAGGTCTTCCGGAGGATCTTCTTCACGCGCCCAGGCACCTTAGGCCTGGGTGTGGGCGGTTCTGGATTCTGGCCCAGGCGCCCTAGGCCTGACCGGAATGGAGTTGGAGTCCATCCCAGGCACCTTCAGCCTGGGGTGAGGTACTGAACTAGGAGGCCTGGGGTCCAGTGACTTCGACTGGATCCCGCGAGGGTGGAGACGTCCGAGGGTCCCTGAGGTGGATGGGGCCCATGTCTGAGGTGAGGAGGCCGGGGAGGTTACCCGTCCGGAGAGTCTGGAGCAGCATCAACCCAGTGACGGATGGGCCTCTGGTAACTCCCTTGGAGGGACATCTTCCCCTGATAGGGGCCGCAGCGCAGCGAAGGTACTCCTATCTATGTTCTCTTGAGTCGCTGGTAGAGAATCTCAGATTCTAAGTCCTTTCTAGCTAAATGCTATAGTAACCGCTGGCGAGATCGCAGTGGTTTAGCTAATAACCAGGATAGTGCCTCGACCTGCTCATTCCCCGTATCAAAATGTTATCAAGTCGCAACCAGTTGGCTACTGAAGCACTGTTTATTGTGAGATGTACAATAAAGCAAGAGTTGGACGGTGATCGGTGTGTGGAACTCTGGTTAATGGGAGCAGAGGGAAGTGTTGACACAGCAGGACTGTATTCTAGACAAAAGCACATAGGCCCGAGGAAATATCTGGTACTGGCCTTCACCTCACCCACAGCTATGGGGAGGACATGGGCCGTAGCGCATCTCACCCTGTCGTGTGACATACCCCTAGACAAAGGAGATGGGGTGAGGCTGCTACAGTAGGAAAACTGCGCTTGATGCTCAGCATCAAAGATCAAAATCTCCCACATCTGCACTCTATATATTGTACACCAGACTTCTACCCCCGCTCTGCTTTGGGATATGAAGCTGTGGTTTCAGTTTTTGGCGCCCTCTGTTTTGTGTAACAGAAAACTGCACTAAGTAGATCTGCCGGCTGCCATTGCTGACTGTCATGGAGGTCCAGTGGCTTCAGTGCTTTGAGTCACTAACTTGGGAAAGAGTATGAAGGTAAGGCTTTACTGCTTGTATACGTCTTCTAGGTCAGTGACTTGGCATTGAAGAGGATCAGCATGGAAGCCATGTAGCATTTTTAAGAGGAGAGGTCTGAAATGGCAGCTATTGTAATTTTCTCAGCACTTGTTTCTTTAGTGACATGGTCGCCTTCCCCACGCAGAACAAAGTGACATGGTCTTTGTAAAGGCCAACCATTCCCTCTCGACTGCTTTCTTCATTGCGATCCTTGACACCACCCTGTGCTTCTGGGTTAAGGGAAGCCCGTGACCTGTGATGTTACTTGGTCATGCGACAGTACTCTGTCTAGTAGTCAATTTTTTTGTCGCATGACCAAGTGCTTTCACTGGTCCCCGGGCTGACTGCAGCATTGATTTTAGTGCTGGCTGTAACAGACAAAGTAACGAGAGCGCAGGCAACGTGAGAAGGCAGAGGGAGCTTTGCAGAGGTGCTGTCGCTTTGCTCTTCATGGTATTTGATCACCTCTGGGTTTTTTATTTTTGTTAAAAAAAAGACATAAAAAAAAAAAAATACAAAACCGTTTTATATTTTGTTATAAAATGTTACAAACAGGTAATTTTTCTCCTTCATTGATGGGCGCACGATGGGCTGCATTGATGGGCGCACGATGGGGCGGCACTAAAGGGCATTGATAGGTGGCACTGGTGGCTGCCACTGATGGGTGACAGTGATGGGCACTGGTAGGTGACACTGATTGGCACCGCTGGTGGGCATTGATACGTGGCACTGATTCATGGCACTGTGGGCACTGGCAGGCGGTACTGGTGGGCACAGATGAGATGGCTGTGCAACTTCCTCTTCTGGACCGATGTCCTTGCACAGAAGCCAGTGATTGGCTTTTTTTTCTCCTCACGCTGACAGCGTGAGGAGATCAAAAATAAATGATTACCAATCTTCTGTTTACATCACATGATCAGCTGTCATTGGCTGACAGCTGATCATGTGGTAGGGGGCCGGGATCTGTGATCATCTGAGTCTCATTGACTCTGTGATCACAGTGCGGGGAGTGTGCAAAGGGGAGGATGTCTATTGATGGCCTCCCAGCAACGTAGGTCCACACTGTAGCCATCATTCGGCTATAGCGCAGATCTGAGGGGGTTAATATAACAAAGCACTTTAACTCTGTATTTTGCTTAGGATTATTGAGCTCATGGAACTTCCTGGCAGATCATCTGTTACCAAGCTGCACCTGAACTTACACAGCCTTTAATGTCTGTTCAGGTTAAATATCTGGGGCAGGCACTACAATATTAAATGGAGGTGGCTGTAAGTGAAACGGTCTCATGGTTACCTTTTTTTAAAGTACGCTGTTCATTAATCAGCTATAAACCCATATTTTTTCTAGATTTTGTGTATTCTTTATTACATCAGGAGATACATTTTTGATTGTTTTCAATGAAAACAAATGGAGGTCCCCCTTTTTTTTTTTTTAACCACTTAACCACGCCTGCCGACAAATAATGGCGGCAGGGTGGTTGCTTAACTCTGGGAGGATGTTATATAACGTCCTCCCAGAATCGCGCTCCCGCGCGCCCCCTGGGGCGCGCACACGGGAATCTCCGTGACCGCCGGGTCCAGAGGACCCGGCGCATCACGGTAAATCGCCGCTGATGGCGGCCGTTTACCACGTGATCGCTTCGTCAAATAACGGAGCAATCACTTGTAAACAGACCGGCGTCATGTGATGACGCCGGTTCCTCTCTCCCCTCTCTGTACCGATCGGTACAGTGTGAGAGGAGAGGGGAGGGAGCGGATCATGGCAGCAGCACTGTGGGCTGGATCTGTGACAATTGCAGTCACAGATCCAGTCATCCATCCATCCCTGCTCAGCCATCCCTGTGCAATACTCTGCGCAATACTCTGCAATACTCTGCGCAATACTCTGCAATACTCTGCGCAATACTCTGCGCAATACTCTGCGCAATACCCCCTGCGCAATACCCTGCCATGCTCCGCAATACCCTGCCATGCTCCGCAATGCCCGGCCATACTCCGCAATTGCCCGGCCATACTCCGCAATTGCCCGGCCATACTCCGCAATTGCCCGGCCATACTCCGCAATTGCCCGGCCATACTCCGCAATTGCCCGGCCATACTCCGCAATAACCACTTCCCGCCTGCCGGCCGTCATATGACGTCCTTGACTTTGTGCTGTGATATCTGAATGATGCTTGCAGCTACAGGCATCATTCAGATATTAGCTTTTTCAGCCGGCGATTCCCTACACCATAAGAACAATCATAGTGGCTGTTCTGCCGCTTGATCATTCTTGCGAGAGGGGATGTCCCCGCCGCCCTCCGGTGCTTCTACCGACTCACCGCTACGATCGAAGCCAGGATTGTTTTTTTTTTTTCAGGCTTCCCAGCCTAGAGGTGAGAGGTGGGGTCTTTTTGACCCCATATCTCACTGTAAAGAGGACCTGTCATGCCATATTCCTATTACAAGGGATGTTTACGTTCCTTGTAATAGGTATAAAAGTGATCAAAAAAAATTTGGGGGCGGAAAAACATGTCAAACTAAAATAAATAAAGTAAAATGAACAATAACATTTTTAATTTATTTTTTAAAGCGCCCCTGTCCCCGTGAGCTTGCATACAGAAGAGAACGCATGCATAAGTCCCGCCCACATATGAAAACGGTTTTCAAACCACACATATAAGGTATCTCTGCGAACGTTAGAGCAATAATTTTGGCCCTAGACCTCCTCTGTAACTCAAAACATGTAACCAGTGTGACAGCAGGAAGGTAAAGTCACCTGGTTGCATCCAGGGGGGTAGATATATTTCTCCCAGATTCAGGCTTTATGCCGACTTATACAACTAGGGAGTTGATGAAGCCCAGCTGAGGCTAGTGGGCTCATGAATGACTCATACCTCTAGGGAGAGTGCTGGGCGTCGTGAGACAGGGAGTTGATGAGACCAGCTGAAGCTTGTCAGCTCATTTAGGCCTCTATAAGAACTCCCAGCTTCATTAGATGTTAGCTCATGCCTGGAACCAGACCTGTGTGGACTGTCTAGGGAGAGTGAACCCCTGTGCGGTGAGGCAAAGCCTGTGTGGCTATTTGTTTGGACTTTTACTAAACCAGGGACTTAGGGACTAGGACAGCACCAGGCTGATCCCAGTTGTTAGTTTAGGAAACCTGCATGTTTAGTCAGAGGTCAAACTGACCAGGATTTATTTTGTTTGTTTCTTTTTGGCTTTGCTGTGTTTTTGTCACTGTACATAGAGAAATAAACCGCACCTTTTGATTTTGAAAACCACAACCTCCGTCTGCTGGCCCTGTTTTTGTGTGGGGAGCCCAACCAGGGGGTCACACACACCCGCTACCGAGTTAACCCCCTCACAGTTGGTGGAGAACCAGTGGCAGTTTTTTTTAAGCCAGCATGGAGGAGATACTGAAACAGCTGGCTCTAGCAAATGCCAATCAACAGCAGACAAATGCAGGTTTGCAAAGGAGCCTTGCAGCCCAGCAGCAAGCTCATCAACAAGCCCAGCAGCAATCTGAGGCCCGCTTCATAGACCTGTTACAGAAGCAAGAGCAGAGACTACAACAAATGGAAGCAGTAATGCAGCAACGTCCGCAGACCAGTGAGGAAAGCCGTCCCACTAATACCGCGTCCTTTGGGGTGAGTCGTTTATTGACAAAAATGACTGGAGAGGATGATCCAGAGGTATTTTTGACCACATTTGAAAGGACTGCTGAAAGAGAAAAGTGGCCTGAGGAGCAGTGGGCTGGACTGGTGGCTCCTCTGTTAACTGGTGAATCGCAGAAGGCTTACTATGACCTAGAGCCTGACCAAGCAAAAGACTATGTGATGCTAAAAGCTGAAATATTGGCAAGGCTGGGTGTCACCCTGGCTGTCCGGGCTCAGCGTGTGCATAACTGGACTTTCCAGCTTGGAAAACCCCCCAGGTCTCAAATGTATGATCTCATTCACCTGAGCAGGAAGTGGCTACAGCCAGAGACTTTGTCCGCACCAGAGATTGTGGAACGTGTTGTAATGGATCGGTTTTTGAGAGCTCTTCCTACTGCCATCCAAAAGTGGGTAAGCCATGGAGACCCAGAGACGGCCGGTGGTCTTGTGGATCGTGTAGAGAAATACTTGGCTACAGAGAACCTGACGGCCTCTTCCAGAGACACTCGGACTTTCCACCCTAAGACCAGACCATCCCCAGGGGCGGATAAGAGGATTCCAAGGGGTGAGGGTGGAGAGAGTGAGAGGGTGGGAGCTCTACCCCAAGTTTGGCGAGAACAGCCTGGGAAATCAGCGGCTCAAGAGGCCGCAAGAAGGATCGTTTGCTACCGCTGCCGGCAAGCGGGACATATTGCAGCCAATTACCCGGTTGTGGAGGAACCCATGCAGTGTGACTTTCTGACGGGCAGACGTCAGTCGCTGTGTGCGACAGTCGCATGCACTGCCATTCGAGGAACTGAGAAACATTTATGCAAAATGTGTATTAATGGTAGAAATGTTGTGGTATTACTGGATTCAGGTAGCCTTTTGACCCTGATAAAGGCTGAATTAGTTAAAACAGAGGTCTCTGGGAATAGCAAGGTAGCTGTTATTTGTGTGCATGGGGACACCCGAGAGTATCCAGTGACTACAGTGTGTTTCGAGACCCCCAAAGGTACCCTCTCTCATCCAGTGGGCTTAGTATCTCAGTTACCGCATGACGCCATTGTGGGAAGGGATTTTCCGAAGTTCTGGGAACTGTGGGATGATCCTGAGCCCCCCACTGGTGCCCCTATGTACCAGGAATGTGATAGCCAGAACTCCTCTGAGAGTGGTGAGGACTCTCCAGAATTTCCCTTGTCAGTATTTGCAGGGGAGACTCAAGAAACTGGAGAGGAGCCCACCTCCTCAGACGAAAACCTACCGTCTGTGGAGTTTTCTGATCTGGAGGTTCACAGGGAAAATTTTGCCACAGAACAGTTAAAAGACCCCGCCCTAATAAAGGCACGGGAAAACGTAGTGGAAATAGATGGCGAGTTAGTGAACCCAGATAATACCTGCACTTACCCATACTTCAGCGTAGAGAAGGACCTACTGTATCGGGTGGCAAAAAGGGCAGAAGAAACCGTTGAGCAGCTGGTGGTGCCCAAACCTTACAGGAAGTTGGTGTTGGAGTTGGCCCATGGGCACATTCTTGGAGGTCATCTGGGGACAGAGAAAACCCGAGAGAGGGTATTACAGAGATTCTATTGGCCTGGGGTGATGAAGGACATAGAAAATTATTGTTCCTCCTGCCCTGCGTGTCAGAGGTCGGCCCCGATGCCACATTTCCGTAGCCCGCTGGTCCCTCTACCCATCATTGAGGTCCCGTTTGAGAGAATCGCAATGGATTTGGTAGGTCCTATAATCAAGTCCGCTAGGGGGCACCAGTACATATTGGTTATAATGGACTATGCCACCCGTTATCCAGAAGCGATCCCTCTCAGAAATACCTCGGCCAAAACCATAGCCAAAGAGCTATCTCTTGTTTTTAGCCGGGTGGGTATTTGTAAAGAACTGCTTACGGACCAAGGTAAACCCTTTATGTCCCGGGTTATGAAAGAGCTGTGTAAATTGTTCAAAGTGACGCAATTGCGTACATCTGTGTATCACCCCCAAACCGATGGGCTGGTTGAAAGATTCAACAAAACCCTAAAACAAATGTTGAAGAAAGTGGTGGATAGAGATGGAAAGGATTGGGACTGTCTACTTCCTTATTTGATGTTTGCTATTAGGGAGGTGCCCCAATCCTCTACGGGATTCTCCCCCTTTGAGTTACTGTATGGGAGACACCCAAGAGGGCTGTTGGATATTGCCAAGGAAACTTGGGAAAGTGAGAGTTCTCCCCACAGGAGTGTGATTGAGCATGTCGCCCTGATGCAAGATCGAATTGCACAGGTAATGCCCATCGTGAAGGAACATTTGGCCCAAGCGCAGTTGGCACAGCAGAGAGTGTACAACCGTGGAGCAAAGACCCGTACCTTTTCCCCGGGGGATAGGATATTGGTACTTGTCCCTACGGTTGAAAGTAAATTCCTTGCCAAATGGCAAGGCCCCTACGAGATAATGGAAAAAGTGAGCGAAGTGAATTACAAGGTCAGACAACCAGGAAGGCGAAAGCCCGAACAGATATATCA
This sequence comes from Rana muscosa, assembly GCA_029206835.1. NCBI lineage: Eukaryota > Metazoa > Chordata > Amphibia > Anura > Ranidae > Rana > Rana muscosa. The sequence continues at coordinate 630,745,286 of CM055117.1, read as the reverse complement.
CGTTAATCTGTTGAAAGCCTGGAGGGATAGAGAGTCCCTAGTCGCAGAAACTTGGTCACCAGCTCAAACTGGTTGCGTGATTCCGGAGGTTGGAATAGCAGCCACCTTGTCACAACCCCAACAACAGGAGGTTAAGGAGTTTGTGCTTCGCAACAAGGAGGTGTTCTCTGAGCTGCCGGGACAAACATCTGGGGTAGAGCATGATATTATTACCCCGCCCGGTGAAAGGGTGAAGTTAAAACCCTATCGGATCCCAGAGGCCCGACGGGAGGCAATACGGGAGGAAGTACAGAAAATGCTGAACTTAGGGGTGATAGAGGAGTCCCAAAGTGATTGGTCTAGTCCCATTGTGTTGGTGCCTAAACCGGATGGGAGCTGGCGATTTTGTAACGATTTTCGTCAGTTGAACAAAGTTACAAAATTTGACACCTACCCCATGCCACGTATAGATGAGTTGATCGACCGGCTGGGAACAGCCCGATACATGACGACTCTTGACCTCACAAAAGGGTATTGGCAAATTCCCCTGGCCAAGTCGGCCAAAGAGAAAACCGCATTTGTAACCCCAGACGGGGCGTTCCAATATAAGAGAATGCCGTTCGGGTTACAGAATGCGCCGGCCACATTCCAGCGGAAAATGGACCAGATACTGAGGCCCCATCGGAAGTATGCTGCGGCTTACCTGGATGACGTAATTGTCCATAGCACAGATTGGGCCTCACATCTGCCAAAAGTGCAAGCAGTCCTAGACTCTATCCGGGAAGCGGGGTTTACGGCTAACCCCAAGAAGTGTACCATTGGGCAGGAGGAGGCCAAATATCTTGGGTACACCATTGGGAGGGGAGTAATAAAACCCCAACTCAACAAAATCGAGGCCATCCACAGTTGGCCACGTCCCAACAGCAAGAAGCAGGTACGAGCCTTTCTGGGAATCGCTGGGTATTATCGGCGATTCATTCCCCACTTTGCTTCTAAGGCTGTGCCCCTAACCAACCTGACGAAGGGGAAAGGGTCGGTCATGATTAAATGGACCCCCGAGGCTGAGGCAGCATTCCAATTCTTGAAACAAGCCTTATGTAGCCAGCCAGTGTTGTACTCACCCGACTTCTCTAAAGACTTTGTCGTACAAAATGATGCGTCAGATGTGGGGTTAGGAGCAGTATTGTCCCAGGTCTGGAACGGGGAAGAGCACCCAGTCATTTACCTCAGCAGGAAGTTGAAGTCCCATGAGGTAAATTACGCCACGGTTGAAAAGGAGTGTTTAGCGGTGAAGTGGGCTCTAGATTCCCTTCGGTACTATCTGCTAGGTAGGCACTTTGACATGGTTACGGATCACGCTCCGTTAAAGTGGATGGCTCAAAACAAGGAGACAAATAGAAGAGTGAATAGGTGGTTCCTGGCCCTACAGGAATTCAACTTCACAGTAAAGCATCGCCCTGGCGTTCAAATGGGGAATGTGGATGCTTTGTCTCGAGTACATGAATGCCTGATTGCTGGTGTTCCAACCCCGAGGTTAAAACAAGAGGGGGGGGGTATGTGACAGCAGGAAGGTAAAGTCACCTGGTTGCATCCAGGGGGGTAGATATATTTCTCCCAGATTCAGGCTTTATGCCGACTTATACAACTAGGGAGTTGATGAAGCCCAGCTGAGGCTAGTGGGCTCATGAATGACTCATACCTCTAGGGAGAGTGCTGGGCGTCGTGAGACAGGGAGTTGATGAGACCAGCTGAAGCTTGTCAGCTCATTTAGGCCTCTATAAGAACTCCCAGCTTCATTAGATGTTAGCTCATGCCTGGAACCAGACCTGTGTGGACTGTCTAGGGAGAGTGAACCCCTGTGCGGTGAGGCAAAGCCTGTGTGGCTATTTGTTTGGACTTTTACTAAACCAGGGACTTAGGGACTAGGACAGCACCAGGCTGATCCCAGTTGTTAGTTTAGGAAACCTGCATGTTTAGTCAGAGGTCAAACTGACCAGGATTTATTTTGTTTGTTTCTTTTTGGCTTTGCTGTGTTTTTGTCACTGTACATAGAGAAATAAACCGCACCTTTTGATTTTGAAAACCACAACCTCCGTCTGCTGGCCCTGTTTTTGTGTGGGGAGCCCAACCAGGGGGTCACACACACCCGCTACCGAGTTAACCCCCTCACACCAGTAAAAATATTTAAAGCGTCGCCTATGGGGATTTTTAAGTAGCAAAGTTTGGCGCCATTCCACGAGCGTGTTTGCAATTTTTAAGGGTGACATGTTAGGTATCTATTTAGTCGGCGTAACTTCATCTTTCACAATATGCAAAAACATTGGGCTAACTTTACTGTTTATTTTTTTTTTTTTAAGCACAAAACGTTTTTTTTTCGTAAAAAAACACGTTAAAACAATTGCTGCGCAAATACCGTCTGATATAAAAAGTTGCAATGACCACCATTATATTCTCTAAGGTCTTTGCTAAATATACATATATAATGTTTTGGGGTTCTATGTAATTTTCTAGCAAACAAATGATGATTTTTACATGTAGGAGAGAAATGTCAGAATTGGCCTGGGTGCTCCAGAACGCCTGAAGGTGCTCCCTGCTAGAGATGAGCTTGGTGTTCGAGTCGAACATACGTTCGACTCGAACATCGGCTGTTCGATCGTTCGACGAAGATCGAACGATTTGGGCCGTTCGCGCCTAATTCGAGTGACGCGAACGGCCCACAATGCACTACGCCATCGCAGTGTCATCCAGGCGCTGTGATTGGCCAAGCATGCACTGTGACCCCGCATGCTTGGCCAATCACAGCGCCGGCAGCGAGGAGAGCAATGATTGGCCACAGGCAGGATGCCTGTGGCCAATTATTGCTGAGGGTGTTTAGTACACGCCCCACACTATAAAAGGCCGCCAGCACGGCGGCCTAGTGTAGTGTGTTCCGGAGCAGGGAAAGAGAAGCATAGGCAGGGACAGTGACATTTTTTTTTCTTGCTTAACCTGGATTCCTTTAGTTTAGGGAAAGAGAAGGATAGGCAGGGAGAGTGTCAGTGTGTTTTACTGTGCTAATCCTTGTTTCTAGGGACAGGGAAGGACAGTGAGGGAAATTCTCCTTGTGCTATACTGTGCTAAAGCATTGATCATCAACCATCTTTAAAAAAACATTTTTTCTAGGGACAGAAAACTATAGGTAGGGAGAGTGTCAGTTTCTTTCACTGTGCTAATCCTTGTTTCTAGGGACAGGGAAGGACAGTGAGGGAAATTCTCCTTGTGCTATACTGTGCTAAAGCATTGATCATCAACCATCTTTAAAAAAACATTTTTTCTAGGGACAGAAAACTATAGGTAGGGAGAGTGTCAGTTTCTTTCACTGTGCTAATCCTTGTTTCTAGGGACAGGGAAGGACAGTGAGGGAAATTCTCCTTGTGCTATACTGTGCTAAAGCATTGATCATCAACCATCTTTAAAAAAACATTTTTTCTAGGGACACAAAACTATAGATAGGGAGAGTGTCAGTTTCTTTCACTGTGATAATCCTTGTTTCTAGGGACAGGGAAGGACAGTGAGGGAAATTCTCCTTGTGCTATAGTGTGCTAAAGCATTGATCATCAACCATCTTTAAAAAAACATTTTTTCTAGGGACAGAAAACTATAGGTAGGGAGAGTGTCAGTGTGTTTTACTGTGCTAATCCTTGTTTCTAGGGACAGGGAAGGACAGTGAGGGAAATTCTCCTTGTGCTATACTGTGCTAAAGCATTGATCATCAACCATCTTTAAAAAAACATTTTTTCTAGGGACAGAAAACTATAGGTAGGGAGAGTGTCAGTTTCTTTCACTGTGCTAATCCTTGTTTCTAGGGACAGGGAAGGACAGTGAGGGAAATTCTCCTTGTGCTATACTGTGCTAAAGCATTCCTCATCAACCATCTTTGAAATCCTTGTTTTTTGGACAGTCAGGGAAATTGTCGTTGTGCTATTCTGTGCGAAAGCAATCATCCTCAACCATATTTAGAAATCCTTAAGTAAAGGGACAGAGAAGGACACCTGAAGGTAGCCCTTATTGCTTTTTTCCCATCTCCCTGCAGGCCATCTATTAGAATGTCTGGAAGGCAAACAAGGAGAGGCAGACAGTCAGGAGGCAATAAAAGAGGGCAAGCAGGCTCTGTGTCTGGGGGCAACAGTGCTGGTCGTGGACGCGGTGCATTGTCATCAGCACATGGCCATGGGACACGCTTGTCCTTCTTTTCGGCAGCTGGACATGTTGAGCCACATCATGCCGAAGACTTGGTAGAGTGGATGACCAAGCCCTCCTCCTCCTCCTCATCCTCTCCCACCCAGGCTCAGGGTACTGGCAAAGCAGCTGCCAAAGCGTCCTCTTCCCTGGTATCAATGTCAGACTCATCATCAGTCACTCCTTCCCTAGACCCACCATGTCCTCCTCCTGAGGAGTCCCCCGAACTGTTTGAGCACAGTGTTGGGTACATGCTCCAGGAGGATGCCCAGCGTTTCGAAGGGTCTGATGATGAAACCCAGCTACAGGAAGGCAGTAGCGTGAGAGCAGACAGAGGGGATGCTCAAGAAGGACACCAATCTGGCAGTCATGTTCCAGCAGCTGCAGCATACTGCCAGATTGGCTCCAGTGATGAGGAGGGAGGGGATGATGAGGTCACTGACTCCACGTGGGTGCCTAATAGGAGAGAGGAGGAGGAGGAGGATGAGGAGGAGGCACATCTCCAACGAGGCAGGATGCCCTTTGGTGGCCAGCGTAAGGGCAGTACACCGACGGAATCACACCGCAGAGCTCCGCCTGTGCAGGGCGCTGCCTCTGCCCGTCATTCAAAAAGTTCTTTGGTATGGGCCTTTTTTGAGGCTAGTGCATCAGATCGCACAGCTGCTGTTTGCAACATATGTCTCAAGCGTATATCGCGTGGCCAAAACATCAGCCGCTTGGGTACCACATGCCTGACCAGACATATGTTGACCTGCCATGCAGCTCGTTGGCAAGCCTACCTCAAAGACCCACACCAAAGAACAAAGCGGACCTCTCCTTGCACCGCATCAGCTGGGATCTCCAACCCCACTATAACTTCAGTCCTCTCTGAAACATGCACTGAGAGGAATGAAGGTGTAGAATTAGGTGTGTCACAGCCAAGTACTTGCGGCCACTCTGCTAGCAGTACACCGACGTCCGATTCTAGCAGGCAAATTTCCCTGCCCCAGCTGCTGGACCGTCGAAAGAAGTTCACTCCCAGCCATCCACATGCCCAGCGGTTGAATGCTAGCTTGGCTAAATTGCTAGCGCTTCAACTGCTGCCTTTTCAGTTGGTAGACTCGGCCCCCTTCCGTGAGTTTGTGCAATGTGCGGTTCCTCAGTGGCAGGTTCCCAAACGCCACTTTTTCTCACGGAAGGCTATTCCGGCTCTCTACCGGCATGTGGAAGGCAATGTCTTGGCCTCGCTGGACAGGGCGGTCAGCGGTAAGGTGCATATTACCGCTGACTCATGGTCCAGCAGGCATGGACAGGGACGTTACCTTTCTTTCACGGCCCATTGGGTCACTCTTTTGGCAGCTGGGAAGGATGCAGGACAAGGTGCAGTAGTGTTGGAGGTTGTTCCACCGCCACGCCTCCAAAATGCTACTACTGGTTGTGACACACCTCTCTCCTCCACCCCCTCCTCTTCTTCTTCCTCCATGGCCTCTTCCTGTGGTTTGTCCTCTGAACCAGCGGTGCTCCGTAGCCGTTCAAGGGGCTACGCAAGTACGCAGGCAAAAAGATGCCATGCCGTGCTTGCGCTGGTGTGTTTGGGGGACAGAAGCCACACTGGGGCAGAGGTCCTGTCTGCTCTGCAGGGCCAGGCCGAGAGGTGGTTGACGCCACGCCAGCTTAAGCCAGGAATGGTGGTTTGCGACAATGGCACCAACCTCCTCTCCGCCCTCCGACAGGGACAACTGACCCATGTGCCCTGTGTGGCTCACGTCCTTAACCTGGTGGTGCAGCGGTTCTTGGGCAGGTACCCGGGCTTACAGGATGTCCTGAGGCAGGCCAGGAAAGTCTGTGTGCATTTCCGCAGATCTTATAATGCCAGTGCTCGCCTGGCTGAGCTGCAAAAGGAGTTGAACCTGCCCAAGAACCGCCTTATATGTGACATGCCCACCAGGTGGAACTCAACGTTGGCCATGCTGCAGCGGCTGCACACGCAGCAGAGGGCCACTACGGCACCAGGACAGGGTCAGGGGAGCTTGGTTTTTTTTCTCCACGCCAGTGGGGCATGATCAGGGATGCATGCACTGTCCTGGCACCATTTGAGGAGGCCGCGAGGATGGTGAGCAGTGACAGTGCATGCATCAGTGACACTGTACCTCTTGTCCACCTGTTGGAGCACACGCTGCGTGGAATAATGGACAGGGCACTTGAGGCAGAACAGAGGCAGGAAGAGGAGGACTTCCTTGCCTCTCAAGGCCCCCTTTACCCAGACAGTGTTCCTTCTGTCCCACCCATCGCACAGGAAGAGGAGGAGGAGGAGGAGGAGGATTGTGTCAGCATGGAGGTGGAGGCTGGCACTCAGCATCATCAGCAGCAGTCTTTTAGGGATGATTTACAGTCCCAAGAAACCAGTGGACTTGTACGTGGCTGGGAGGAGGTGGCTGCGGATCATGTCGTCCTTAGTGACCCAGAGGACTCCGGACCGAATGCCTCAGCAAACCTACGCTGCATGGCCTCCCTGATCCTGCAAAGTCTGCGGAAGGATCCTCGTATTCTTCGGATCAAGGAGAGGGACCATTACTGGCTGGCCACTCTCCTTGATCCACGGTACAAGGGTAAGGTTGCGGACCTTATGTTACCGTCGCAGAGGGAGCAGAGGATGAGACAACTCTGGGAGGCCTTGCAGAAAGGTCTGTGCAACGCGTTCCCAGAGACTGGGAGGTTACAAACTCCTGGTCCTGGACAACGAGTTGCTGAGGCTTCGGCCAGTCAAAGAAGGAGCGGTGGGGAAGGTGGCCGTCTGACCGATGCGTTCAGACAATTCTTTAGTCCGCAGCCCCAAAGTATGATCGGTTCCAGCAACCATCGCCAGCGTCTGATAAACATGGTGCAGGAATATCTAGGGGCAAGGTCAGACTTGGACACCTTCCCCACCGAAAATCCTCTGGCTTACTGGGTCTTGAGGATGGATCACTGGCCAGAGCTTGCACAGTATGCAATTGAGCTACTGGCCTGTCCTGCATCCAGCGTTCTTTCGGAACGCACATTCAGTGCTGCTGGAGGATTTGTCACGGATCACAGGGTGTGCCTGTCCACCGACTCGGTTGATCGACTGACTTTCATCAAGATGAACCAGTCTTGGATCACCACCAGCTACCACACACCTGATGCTGATATAACAGACTAATTGATTTTAACATGTCACATCCCTTCAAGACTGATGCTGATGCTGAGTGTCTGTGCTGTTATGTTGACTGGCTATCCTCCTCCTCCGAGTCCTCAATGATACGATTGATGATGATAGCTTGGAAGATCATTTTTGTTTATGGGTGCCGCCACCAGTGGCTAAGGCCCAATTTTTCAGCCCCTGTTTAACAGGGGCGTGTAATTACAATTTTTGAAGCAATAATTTGCCATAGGGCTCATTGCTGTGCTCCAAGTACAGTATCTGTGAGGGGTTGGAGTGCTGTGCCACCAGTGCCTAAGGCCCAATTTTTCAGCCCCTGTTTAACAGGGGCGTGTCATTACAATTTTTGAAGCAATACTTTGCAACAGGGCTCATTGCTGTGCTCCAAGTACAGTATCTGTGAGGGGTTGGAGTGTTGTGCCACCAGTGCCTAAGGCCCAATTTTTCAGCCCCTGTTTAACAGGGGCGTGTCATTACAATTTCTGAAGCAATACTTTGCAACAGGGCTCATTGCTGTGCTCCAAGTACAGTATCTGTGAGGGGTTGTAGTGTTGTGCCACCAGTGCCTAAGGCCCAATTTTTCAGCCCCTGTTCAACAGGGGCATGTAATTACAATTCTTGATCTAATAATTCACAGCAGGGCCCATTGCTGCACCCACCAAGAGTAACTCTGAGGGCTTACAGTGTTGTGGCAACGCCACCACCACCACCACCACGAAAGGCCCAATTTTTCAGCCCCTGTTCAAAAGGGGCATGTAATTACAATTCTTGATCTAATAATTCACAGCAGGGCCCATTCCTGCACCCACCAAGAGTAACTGTCAGGGCTTACAGTGTTGTGGCAACACCACCACCACCACCACCACCACGAAAGGCCCAATTTTTCAGCCCCTGTTCAACAGGGGCATGCAATTACAATTCTTGATCTAATAATTCACAGCAGGGCCCATTGTTGCACCCACCAAGAGTAACTGTCAGGGCTTACAGTGTTGTGGCACCAGCACCACCATCAAAGGCCCAATTTTTACTACCACTGTTCAACAATTATATGTAATTAAAATTCCTGATATAATAGTTGACAGCAGGGCGTTCCAGCACCAACCAAGAGTAACTGTGAGTGCTTACAGTGTTGTGCCAACACCAACAACTAAGGGGCCTATTTCTGCAGAGTATATACGGCAGGTCCCTACTTTCAAACATCCAACTTACAAACGACTCCTACTTGCAAACGCAAGAAGACAACAGGAAGTGAGAGGAAATCTACCCCTTGGAAGGAAAATTCTCTCCTGTAAGAATTAATATGGGAGAAAGGTGTCTCCTCTGTACTGATGCTTTATCACCAATCCTTGTTTCAAGAAAAACACCACATTTCAAAAACAGTTGTCATTGGGACGGAAAGTGAGGTGAAATGTTCTGAACAGGGGCACAGACAGCAAAACAAATGTTACAGGGGTGATAACCCTTACCTATGTTTTCCAAAAAGTTTAAAAATAGATTTTTGGGCTGGAGCTACACTTAAACAATGTACCTGTTCAAAATTACAAACAGATTCTACATAAGAACAAACCTACAGTCCCTGTCTTGTATGCACCGCCTGTATACGGCTGTTCAGAGTATATAGGGCCTTTTTTATTTTATGTGCGGGGTTCCCCTTAATATCCATACAAGACCCAAAGGGGCTGGTAATGGGCTGGGGTAGGGGGGGCTGTGATGGGGTAGCTATGCCATTTTTCTTAAAGATTTTCATCCATATTACCGGGACCAGACATTACATTAAAGCCGCAAGCAGTTTTAAATGGCTTTTTTTTCCTTTAGAAGTGTCATTTTGTGCAGGGACAGTTCTAAACACGGGAAACACGTGGCACTTCACAGGCATACTTTAGACACCCCCCAGGTACGATATTTAAAGGAATATTTGACTTTTTTTTTTCACTTTATGCATCATTAAAATGACTGCTCCCGAAAAACGACCGTTTTTAAAACTTCTTTTTGCATTGATACATGTCCCCTGGTGCAGAACCCGGGTTCCCAAACCCTTTTTAGGACAATAACATGCATAATAGTCGTTATAATTAGCACTTTAGAATTCGAACGTTCGCATCCATTGTATTTAATAGGGTTCTAATGTTCGTACGAACTTTCGGTCCGTTCGCGGGTTCTGGTGCGAACCGAACCCGGGGGTGTTCGGCTCATCACTACTCCCTGCATGTTGGGCCTCTGTATGTGGCCACGCTGTGTAAAAGTCTCACACATGTGGTATCGCCATACTCAGGAGTAATAGCAGAATGGGTTTTGGGGTGCAATTTGTGGTATGCATATGCTGTGTGTGAGAAATAACCTGCTAATATGAGAATTTTGTGAAAAAAGAAAAAAAATGAAAAAAAAAATCTTGATATTGCAAAGAATTGTGGGAAAAAATGACAACTTCAAAAAAAACTCACAATGCCTCTTTCTAACTACCTTGGAATGTCTTCTTTCCAAAAAGGGGTCATTTGGGGGGTATTTGTACTTTTCTGGCATGCTAGGGTCTCAAGAAATGAGATAGGCCGTCAGTACATCAGATGTGATCAGTTTTCAGATATTGGCACCATAGCTTGTGGACTCTATAACTTTCACAAAGACCAAATAATATGCATCAATTTGTACTTATTTTTACCAAAGATATGTAGCAGTATAAATTTTGGCCAAAATTTATGAAGAAAAAATACTAATTTGCTAAATTTTATAACCGAAACAATTTTTTTTTATTTTTTTACAGAATTTTCAGTCTTTTTTTCTCTTATAGCGCAAAAAATTAAAAACCCAATGGTGATTAAATACCACCAAAAGAAAGCTCTATTTGTGTGAAAAAAGGACAAAAAATTCATATGATTACAGTGTTGTATGACTGAGTAATTGTCATTCAAATTGTGAGAGCACCGAAAGCTGAAAATTTGTCTGGTTATTAAGGGGGTTTAAGTGCCCAGTGGTCATGTGGTTAAAGGACTAACGTTTATAGTGCAACTCTTGGTTACCCCAGTAGTATTTTCAACTCTTATTAATCTTTATTTACTTCCTCTCTTAATTTTTTATTTCTTTTTTCCCCACGGCTTGTGTGTACAAAAAATACAATTTTATCCATTTATTTACAGTATATATCTCAATTTGCTGATATTGAATACATTATAATATGTTTGTTTAAAAAAATAAAACGTTTAAACACATCTATGGCTTTGTTAATGTGTCTTTTTTTTTTTTTTTATTCAGTCCAGCAGACATTGTGTGTGGTATTTGTAAGGCTGTTTAAATGGGCTTTTGCATGCATCCTCTGCAGCATTAAAAGGGTATACTGCAGGCCACATATTAACGAGGTGCATTGGCTCGATCAGATTCAGGGTGAAAGTGTGTTCTGCTAATCAAGCCAGGATGTGGTAAGAGCAGGGAAAAGTATACCAGAGGTATGTGGCCTGAGCAGGCTAAGGTGTGTGCGAAGAGATCCAGTCAGAGTATGGGGTAAGGTTAGGCCCGTCTTTAAGGCGGGGCAAAAGGGGAAGCTGCCCTGGGCCCAGTTATTTTTGTGGGGCCAAAAGCAGCTGCCCCTTGAGCCCAGGGGTTGCTCATAGCTACAGGGGCCCATGCTGCCTCCCTATCATATCAGTGTAGCTGAGCGCTCTTCCTCTCACACTGCTGCACAGGCCACTACAGGTCTCGGGTCTGCTGTGCTATCACAGGGAAAAGGCGTAGCTGCAGGTTGTCTTTGTGCTCGCAACCTGCTGAGCCCCCCCCCCTCCTGTCAGCAGCCAGCTCTGTCTAATCGCTGCTCGCTCTTCCCCCTCCCTCCAGCTAAGCAGAATGATCTGCCAATCAGAAGAGACTTGAGGGGCATGAATGGGACATGTAGTCTCAAGGAATGGCCTGTTCACGGAAGTCAATGGGGCCTGAACTCGACCCTGCTTTTTGAGGAGGGAGCAAGATTTGCCCAGGCAAAAATGCACCAGGACGGCACAGTGTTATGGGGAGAGTTGGTGAGTGGAACAGTTAGTCTACCCCCCCCGTGAGAGACTGAGCTGCTGAAAAACCACCAAGCGAGTACTATGTGGGGGCAGGGGCGGATCCAGAGTCTTTTCTCGGGAGGGGCACTGCCAAAAAATATGTTTTTTTTGGGGGGAAATTTATCGGGGAAATGTCTGGTGTCGGCGCTTCAATCATCCCGGCACCATGGTTGTTATGGTGTCAGGATGATAGAAGCGCATTATTTCTATTATTACATTGTAATATAAAATTAAATAGTTCAATGCAGAATCAGTGGGAGCCCCGAGTGTGTCACTTGCCACCGTTGCCTGCAATTAGTGGGAGCCCTGAGCGTGTCACTTGCCACACGTTGCAGATTGTCACTTGCCACGTCACCTACCACACCTTATGGATTGTCACTTGCCACACCTTGTGGATTGTCACTTGCCACATCACCTGCCACACATTGCGGATTGTCACTAGCCACACCTTGCGGATTGTCACTTGCCACGTCACCTGCCACACCTTGCTGATTGTCACTTGCCTGCCACCAAATGCAGATTGTCATTTGCCACGTCACCTGACACAATTTGCGGATTGTCACTTGCCACGTCGCCTGCCACACCTTGCGGATTGTCACTTGCCACGTCACCTGCCACACCTTGCTGATTGTCACTTGCCTGCCACCAGATGCAGATTGTCATTTGCCACGTCGCCTGCCACACCTTGCGGATTGTCACTAACTTGCCTGCTAAGGTGTAGTTTTGGTTGTCTCTTGCTGTGTCCCAGACTCCCAGAGTCAGGCAGCAGAGAGATAATGTAATCTCTCTGCTGCCTGCACAGTGAGGGCGGGAGTCAATGCAGGGCAGGCACGGGCGGTGAGAGATGACCTCATCTCCCCCGCTCCCGGCTAGCTGATTGGCCAGCTGCCACACTGAGCCTGCTCTCTCACTCTCACCTGCGCTGCCAACACACTGAGCAGCGCGGTCTGCCCACGAACCGCGCCGTGCGCCCACAAACCGCGCCTCAAGGGGAGCCCGCCGGCTTTCTTACCCGTCTGTAGAGCCGCACGCTATTGCACCTGCCCGCAGAGCGGCCCGACGTGACTCACTGACGTGACTCGTTGCTAGACGCCAAGCGGCCCAGGCGTTAGCAACTAGTGCAGGGAAGAGGCTCCACCCACCTCCTCCTCCGATCCTGGTATTGTGTCAGTGCACCGCGTAACTACAGTAGACGAGTCTCTCTCTCTGCGCCGCTGATCAGCTGATGTGAGAAACAGAGAGAGACTCAGAGAGGCAGCCGCAGAGCAAGTACTGTATATACTTGAGTATAAGCCGACCCGAATATAAGCCGAGGCACCTAATTTTACCCCAAAAAAACTGGGAAAACTTATTGACTTGAGTATAAGCCTAGGGTGTCCATCTGCATGCCTCGCTGTGCCCATGCCTCACTGTGCCCATGCTTCACTGTGCCCATGACTAGACTGATGTTTAACATGGGAGTCTATGGAAGGGGTGCCCGGCTTTGAAAAATTGGTTCTCCCCGGCCGTAGGTCTCCCAGACACCAAACTTTGCACACTTGTAGAGGAGACATGGGGCTATATGTGTGCCCTGTTTGGGGTCCAGGGGACCTTCGGCCGACTGGTACCGGGTCCCCAAAGTCCAGGAGATCAGGCGCAAAAAATAAATAAAACAGAGCAAGCAAGTGTGACGGATGGTCTCGGGGGGGGGGGGCAATTGCCCTGTTGCCCCCCCTGGATCCGCCCCTGTGTGGGGGAGACTGGAAGAGTGAGAGGACGTGTTGCTGAGCCATTGCCAGGATATAGACCTTGCTGCAGTGCCTACTGGAGATGTCGCAGGCAACCAAGCAGTGAGCTTTAATGGTGTGCTGTTATCTCTAGCAACCATTAAGTGGTAATGATGTACAGTAACCTACAGCAACCAATCAGTGAGCGTTAATGTGCAGTAACTTGTAGCAACTAAGCAGCCGTAATGTGTGCTGTTACCTCTAGCAACCAGTTATTGAGTGGTAATGATGTGCTGTATCCTCTGTCAACCAATCTCAATTGCTGCCTAATCTGCTGTAGTAAATTGATTTTGAGTCTAGCTGCTCTCCTAGCAGGTGGGGAGCAAAATTGCATGGCGTGTGGCCCAAGAAAATGTATGCCCAGGGTCCAATCAATATTAAAGACAACACTGGGTAAGGTGCCGGAGAGTTGTCTGAATCAAGAGTTAGCTTTGCAGGAGGGACCACCATACCCAGGAACCCCTCTTGTGCTGCCACTGACTGACTGTGTCAGTGCTTGTACCCAGCTGCTACATCACCAGGCTTCCCTGTATCCCTAACTTTGCAGCTCTGTAATCAATACATCATTAATGTGTATGTATAGCCAAATCTTTATTAACCACTTAAGCCCCGGACCATTTTGGCTGGTTAAGGACCAGGCCACTTTTTGCGATTCGGCACTGCGTCGCTTTAACTGACAATTGTGCGATGTGACTCCCAAACAAAATTGACGTCCTTTTTTTCCCACAAATTGAGCTTTCTTTTGGTGGTATTTGATCACCTCTGCGGTTTTTATTTTTTGCGCTATAAACAAAAATAGAGCAACAATTTTTAAAAACATGCAATATTTTTTGCTATAATAAATATCCCCCAAAAATATATTAAAAAAAATGTTTTCCTCAGTTTAGGCTGATACGTATTCTTCTACATATTTTTGGTAAAAAAAAAAAAAATCGCAATAAGCGTTTATTAATTGGTTTGCGCAAAATGTATAGTGTCCATCAAATAGGGGATAGTTTTATTGCATTTTTATAAAAATTTTTTTTTTTTACTAGTAATGGCGGCAATCAGCGTTTTTTTTATCGGGACTGCGACATTATGGCGGACGCATTTGACACTATTTTGGGGCCATTGTAATTTTTACAGCGAAAAGTGCTATAAAAATGCACTGTTACTGTGAAAATGACACTGGCAGTGAAGGGGTTAACCTGTAGGGGGCGCTGAAGGGGTTAAGTGTTTTCTAGGGAGTGATTACTACTGTTAGGGGGTGTGGCTTGCCGTGTGATGTCACTGATCGTCGTTCCCTATGACAGGGAACAGATGATCACTGACCTTCCACTAGGAAGAATGGGGAAAGGTTTGTTTACACTTACCTCTCCCCGTTCTTCAGCTCTGTGATCTGATCGCGGGACACCGGCGGCGATCAGGTCCGCTGGTCCCGCGGGCGCGGTCACGGAGCACAGGACTAGGTCACGAGAACACCGCTGGCGGCGTGCTCGCGACCCAGGGCTGGGCTCTTAAAGGCGATGTACAGGTACGTGCTTGTGCCCAGCCGTGCCATTCTGCCAACGTATATCGGCGTGAAGGGGTCCTTAAGCGTTTAAATCCACCTTGTTCCGTTTGGAGATTTATTCTCCGTATTTGTCCTGTTGGCTAATAATACTGAAACTGATGTGAAAAAGACAATTTTACAGTTGTCTCCAGACCAGGAATAGAGGGGAAATCTTCCAAAGGGGATAATAGTTCTGGGGACAACTTTCTAAGAGGGGAGTTATCTTTCATTTATAGAGATTTATTCTAAATTCCTGTTCTGTCTAAATCAGAACAGGTGTCAGCCTTTTGCAGTCCCTGTATAGCAAGGCTGGAGTTTGAGAAGAAGTCGCAGCACAAGGAGCCAGTTTGTGTGCTGATAAGAAGCATACTAATGAGAGGAGAAAGCAAGAAGAGAGATAAGGTCATGACTTTGCTGCTTCTCCTTCCACTGTTCAGTCACAGGCTGGGACAGGTCCAGGATGAACTGGGCTCAGAGGAAGTGGATTGAATGATGCTTGTCATCAGACTGAAGACATCTAGTGGCAAAAATAGTGTAGCGGCCTCCACTCTCTCCTCTCTATTCTTCTTACTCTGGCTTTTGTCTAGGGGTACTCTGAAGGAGAGAGTGTGGGGTCACCACGCCAAGCTTTCACCGCAGATGTTTGTGTGGTGTGAGCAAAGTTTCTTTACCTTCGGGACGGTGTTCGGTGTTTGGAGCCTCCGCTTCTTCTGTGGAACAGTGTCTGCCAGTAAATGAGCCCCACACCAATAAAAGTCCAACACTCCTTTATTCTTCCAATGACAGAGTAATGCACAGACAGTTGGACTCCCTCAACGAACAGAACAGACAGGGGGGGGGGGGGGGGGTGTGGGTGCGAGTAGGCCCAGGCACAATGAATTCTCCACTTTCCTTCCTGAAAGTGGGTTGCGTTCTCCGAGCGAATGGGGATTTCCTTCCAGGCGGTCTCCGATGGAAGGCTCACCTGTCACCGGCAATATGCTGCACCGGGTCTTCAAGCAAGTATCTCCCATCGGTCCATTACGCCCTCCGGATTCGGGTACCCTCTCCCAGGGTCCCCTAGGATCTCCTTCTCTCGTGGAACTCAGAGTTGGGCACTGAGCTCCAGACCTCCATCCGAGTACCTCACCCCAGGCTAAAGGTGCCTGGGATGGAACACGACCCCCGAACGTCCTCTAGGCCTAGGCCCGCCTAGAGGACCGTCACGAACCACCGCCCACAGGCTGAAGGTGCCCGGGACTCGACCCCGTGACAAAGATGGCCGGCCCCTTTATACCCTCTCCCAGCAAGCACGGGGGTTCCCCGCCCCACCATACCGCTGCCGAGGGAGGACAAAAAGGGAGCACAGCACACAGCAATGGTTCAACCCCAGCCCAAGGCGACAGCGCCACCCGCTGGGCTGCAGGGAACTGCAAATCACTGGTGTCTCTGCCAGTTTTAAATACACAGAAAAGTGTATACCCGCTACACTAGTACTGCAGGGGAAATCTCAATTCCCTTGTGCTGTTCATTTTATCTTGTATTTTTATTTATTTTTTGCTGGAGTTCTGCTTTTACATTTTGTTACAATTAATTGAAAATCAAACATTTCAGTCCTATAAATATAAAAATTCCAGAGGATCTGGAATTGATCGAGTCTAGTATATTATTGGATTTCATTTCTGCCTAGAATATGATATAACCAGGGCTTTGCTTAGAGTGTGAAATTCCTGGGGCCCCTCTCGGGCACTCTAAGGAGGAATATGACAATGATTCCCTTGGCCAAACTCTACGGACAGTGATATGGACTTAAAGAGGCAAAGCTAAATAGAGTCTGATGCCCTGTACATACGACCAGTTTTCCCGTCTGTAAAACTGCGATGAGAGCTTTTGGCCGGGAATTCCAACCATGTGTATGCTCCCTCGCAGTTTTTCTGACGGGAAAAAAAGAGAGCAGGATCTCTTTTTTCCCATCAGAAAAAATTCCTAGCAGGAAAACCATTCGTCTGTATGCTTTTCCAACGGGAAAAAAACGTGCATGCTTGGAAACAAATCGACGCATGCTCAGAAGCATAGAACTTAATTTTCTCGGCTCGTCGTAGTCTTTTACGTTACCGCGTTCTTGGCAGTCAAAAGTTCACCGGACTTTTGTGTGACTGTGTGTATGCAAGGCAGGCTTGACAGGAATTCCGTCAGGAAAACCATTGGTGTTTTTTTTCCGATGGGAAAACCAGTCGTGTGTACGGGGCATGAGACTGTGTGCTGTGTATGCAGTGATCAAATTTCAAAGTCCTTGTACCCACCATCCAGGGTTCAATTACCGTGCTACAAGAGACTTAGCTACATATAAACCTCAGCAAATATGTATATCTCTTCCTGTGGTATCTCTGGGACAGGAAGTGATCTAGATCTGCTCCAGGGATACTATTTCTTTTGTGGGATTTATTGAAGTTTATCCAAAAACTGATGCAGCCATTTTGTTTCCATCTCCATAGAACATACCCCTTAAAGTGTTCCTGCAGGCTCCACCACTGCGCAAGACCAGCATTGGGATGATAATGAAGGCACTTTGGAGTGTTTGCACTCAACTCACTTTTCTTGGTCACTGACACACTCCCTGACATCTTGCTGCTCAATAGGGAGCCTCACTATTGGCCATGCTGCATTGCATAGTGGGATGGCAAGAACATGACCAGGTGATAAGGTGTTTGAGTTACTGGCTCATAATAAAGCTAAATGCCATAGTTACACAATTGGTAAGGTGGAATAAAGACACCAGGTCAGAAGTCTTTGTTCTGGGTGAGAAATTACTAAAATCTGAGCTCTTGCAACATTTTTAGGAGGTCAGCAATGGCAGTGCATACATTTCAACTAGAAGCTAAAGAGTCTTCTTTTCTTTCTGGACATTTTCCATTGGGTGTCCTGTGGCAGGGTCCTGAAAAATCCAGCAGCATAATGATGTCACAACAAGGGACAACGGAAAGAAACCAGTCGGTAGTAGACCAGTAGTGATCAGTATTGCAGCTGTATTTAAATTCTGGTATACAAATATGCGGCCGCTCAACGTCAAGGCCCATCCACCAAGAGGCTGCTTATTTGGGTACTGTCAGCGAGGAGACATTAATATAAGCAGATCTAAAGTCTGCAAGGCTTTCTTCCTCGCCAGATGTGATGTCCACAAGTTTCCTTGTTGAAGCTTCCATCTTTGCCCGGTCTTCCATGCTAGGTGTCTTCGGATATCTTTATTGGTCAGTTTGTGATGTTGGCACTCTTGCACATGTTTATGTGAGTCTCTCCTGCAATAAAATCCTACTTATCAGCAATTTTCTAATTAAAGCGGATGTCCCACGAAAAAAAAATATATTAAAAGCCATCAACTACAAATACTGCAGCTGCTGACTTTTAATAAATGGACACTAACCTGTCCAGGGTGCCCGCGATGACGGCAGCCGAAGCAGAGCAATCGCTCGTCTCTCGGCTGCCCCCGTCGCCATCCTCAGTGAGGGAATCAGGAAGTGAAGCGTTGCGGCTTCACTGCCTGGTTCCCTACTGCGCATGCGCAAGTAGCGCGGCACGTCCTCACTGGTCCCCGCTATCTCCTGGGACCAGTGTGTTTCCCAGAAGACAGCGGGGGGTGACGTGAAGGGGCGTGACTCCCGCAGAAGTTTATCCCTGGAAGTGGGTGCAAATACCTGTATTAGACAGGTATCTTCACCCCCCTGAAAGGTGCCAAATGTGACACCGGAGGGGGGAGGTTCACTTTTTGTGTGGACCTCCGCTTTAAGGCTATAGTTTTTCTTTAGCCCCCTCACGCCTAAGGGTAAGACAAATCTTGCGTTTGTAAAACCGTACATATCATCACAACTACTTTGTGTATCCAGGTGGTCTATACCTTGTTTTTTCAGGACTAATTGGGCTTTCATTTGTGGAAAATGGTTATAGATATCTTCTGTGCATTGTGTTGTTTTTTTTTTTTTTTTTTTTATCGGCCAAAATAGTAAAAAAAAATATATTATTTTTTTACATTTAGCTGTATATTTCTTGTTTTTACCATACCCTACAACCAAATAACCCAAAATAAAGGCTCCTGCTCCAGATGATTGCAGCTATACTACATACTGTACACTATATTACCAAAATTATTGGGAGGCCTGACTTTACTCGCATATGAACTTTAATGGCATCCCAGTTTAGTCCGTAGGGTTCAATATTGAGTTGGCCCACCCTTGGACAGCCGTCCCAGAAGAGTTAAAGCTGTTATACAGTGAGGGAAGAAGTATTTGATCCCCTGCTAATTTTGTACATTTGCCACTTATAAATTGATTTGCATTTTAATGAGTGAAATAAATATTTGACCCCTTTGCAAAACATGACTTGGTACTTGGTGGCAAAATGCTTGTTGGCAATCAGAGGTCAGACGTTTCTTGTAGGTGGCTACAGGTTTACACACATCTCAGGAAGGATTTTGTCCCACTCCACTTTGCAGATCCTCTCCAAGTCATTAAGTTTTCAAGGCTGATGTTTGCTAACTCTAACCTTCAGCTCCCTCCACATATCATCTATGGTATTAAGGTCTGGAGACTGGCTAGGCCATTTAGGACCTTAATGTGCTTTTTTTTGAGCCACTCCTTTGTTGCCTTGGCCGTGTGTTTTGGGTCATTGTCATGCTGGATGCATAGGCAGCATTCCTCCTCCTCCTCCTCCAAACACATGGAGGTGATGCCAAAGAGCTTGATTTTGGTCTCTTCTGACCACAACACTTTCACCCCGTTCTCCTCTGAATCATTCAGATATTTATTAGCAAACTTCAGACGGGCCTGTACATGTGCTTTCATAAGCAGGGGGACCTTGCAGGTGCTGCAGGATTCCAGTCCTTCACGACGTAGTGTATTATCAATTATTTTCTTGGTGACTATGGTCCCAGCTGCCTTGAGATCATTGACAAGATTCTCCCATTTAGTCCTGGGCTGATTCCTCACCGTTCTTATAATTAAAACTCCACGAGGTGAGATCTTGCATGCAGATCAAGGGAAGTTGACAGTTATTTTGTGTTTTTCCAGTTGCGAATAATCGCAGCAACTGTTGTCACCCTCTCACCAAGCTTCTTGGCGATGGTCTTGTAGCCCATTCCAGCCTTGTGTAGGTCTACAATTTTGTCCCTGACATCCTTGGATAGCGCTTTGGTCTTGGCCATGTTGGAAAGATTGGAATTTGATTGCTTCTGTGGACAGGTGTCTTTTATACAGGTAACAAACTCAGATTAGGAGCACTCTCTTTAAGAGATTGCTCCTAATCTGAGCTCGTTAACTGTATAGAAGACACCTGGGAGTCAGAAATCTTGCTGATTTGAGAGGGGGATCAAATACTTTTTTCACTCATTAAAATGTGAATCATTTTATATATTTTTTTAAATGTGTTTTTTTGCATATTTTTGTTGTTGTTCTGTCTCTCACTGTTAAAATTAAACCTACCATTAAAATTATAGACTGATCATTTCTTTGCCAGTGGGCAAACATACAAAACCAGCAGGGGATCAAATTATTTTTTCTTTCACTGTAGCTGCAAAGGGTGGGCCAACTCAATATCGAATGTTACGGACTAAGATCGGGATACCATTAAAGTGCATGTACAGGCAGGTGTCCCAATACTTTTGGTAATATAGTGTATTTTATTTGTTGTTTGTACCGGTAATAAAACCCAGAAAAAAATGTGCACATTTTGCCCCTATTTTGTTTGTCCTACCTAAATCACACCTGATGCTAATTTAAAAAATCCTGGCCAAAATATTCTGACCTTGACTTTTGCCCCAAACACTAACCCTGGCACTGACCTAGATCAAACTTTGATCTAGGTATTGTTTTTTTTTCTTTTTTTTATTTCTTTGCACACACTTTTTTCTCTCTGCAAGGGGAAAGAAACACAGGGGCTTGCTTCACAGTAATTGATTACTGTGGTAGCCAATTAGAGGCTACAACAGGGATCAGGTGACCCGGAGTCGGGACCTGTGTCAAAGGGAGATACGCATATATGCGGCCCCACAGAAAAAATATGTGGGACTCATATATGTGTTACTTTGACGTCAAGGGGCTAAATTGTGAACTGGTGGGAGGGATGGATGGATGAAAAGGGGTGTTATTTTTGCTTGGAGATGGGTTTAAAAATAAACCATTGATGAGAGTAACACATAGGCTAACATGTAAGTTAACATGCTACATCTTAAAGTGCTGGCTTGTCCAAAAAAAATAAAAAAAATTAAAGTGATTGTAAAGCTTTCAGTTTTTTTTTTTTACTAAAATAACAAACATGTCATATTTACCTGCTCTGTGTAATGGTTTTGCACAGTGCAGCCCCCATCCTCCTCTTGTCTGGTTCCCCCATTGGCCCTCCTGGCTCCTCCCCCTCCAAGTTCTCACTATAGGAAGCCCCTTCCTATGGGGCACTCGTGTGGGCTTGCTCCCGAGCCGGGCTGTTGGCGTCTATTCAGCCCCCATCCCCCTGCTATGTGCTCACATGTTTTGACTGACCCCAGCAGGAGCCATTGGCTCCCGCTGCTCTCAGCAGTGCTGGTGAGAGCCGAGAGAAGGGCTACTACAGATGTACACAACACTGAAGTATTTATGGGGGCTTTGGGGGAGCTGCACCTTAAAGCAGAGTTCCAGCCTTTTAGTGTTTATTAAAAGTCAGCAGCAAAAAAAGTGTAGCTGCTGACTTTTAATAAACAGACACTTACCTGTTCCACGGTCCAGCAATGCGGCCGCCCGGAGCTCCGCTCCTCCCCCCCTCCCCTCCCCTCTCCGGCCGGCACCTCCATTCATCGTGTGGGCACCCGGCCGTGACAGCTTTCGGCTTTGCGGTCGGCCACTCACTGCGCATGTGCGAGTCGCGTTGCGCTCTATGAGTGGACAGGCGATTTCCTGGGACCTATCACGTGTCCCTGGAGATCGCCTAAAGGGAGGGGCCACCTAAGGCGAGAAG
Organism: Rana muscosa; assembly: GCA_029206835.1. Classification (NCBI taxonomy): domain Eukaryota; kingdom Metazoa; phylum Chordata; class Amphibia; order Anura; family Ranidae; genus Rana; species Rana muscosa. Next base: position 630,723,647 of record CM055117.1, on the reverse strand, counting down.
AGAAGTCGCCGAGGCGGTCCCTGGGCAGAAGGAGGGAGTGGAACAGGAAGTCCCACTCCTATCGAAGCCCCCACTCCCCCCCCCCCAAAAAAAATGACATGCCAAATGTGGCATGTAAGGGGACGAGGAGCTGCTTAAAGCGGAAGTTCCACTTTTGGGTGGAACTCCGCTTTAAGGCTGGGTTCACACTGATGCCGGATGCGGCTCACAGCAGGGGTCCGGTGTGTCCCTGTTTTCCATTTCAGGGATGAATCGGGGCTGAATTTATGCCTGAATTCGGACCTGAAACAGACGCACAACACTCCTGCGCAAGCCGCTCCGGAGCCACCACCGAGCTATGTGAGCTGGCTCCATAGAGAGCCGGCCACAATCTCTTATCATGTGAATTGGGTGCAGGGAAAGCTACATCCGATTCACACTAGTGTGAACCCAGCCTCAAAGATTTTTTCCCTTAATGCATAGAGAATGCATTAAGATAAAAAAAAAAACTTTTACCTTTACAACTATGTAATAATTTTCTGTCCTGTGGCCCTTGCTGCTGATCTTTGTTATCTTTAAGAGCTAATCTACTGCTAATCTACTGCGACTACTTGATATTCCATCTCAATTTTACAGTACAGAACAAAAGGCAACATAATTCTACTCATTGTTACATTTTTCCTTATTAATAAAAAGGAACAATACAGGATAATATGTGAGTATACGTATATACAGTCAGCTGAAGGGTATAAGACCCCTTTCACACGGAAGGCGCTTTTCAGGCATTTTAGCTCTAAAAATAGCTCCTGAAAAGCGCCTCTTCAGTGTGAAAGCCCGAGTGCTTTCACATTGGGGTGGTGTGCTTGCAAGATGGAAAAAAAAAGTCCTGCAAGAAGCATCTTTGGGGCAGTGCGGGAGCGGTGTATACACCACTCCTGCACCACCCCTGCCATGGGGTTAAAAATGACCCGCTCCCGCCCGCACAGCGCTGGTAAAACAAGTGGCGCTTTACTGCTAGCACGGGGCGGTCTTCAGTGTGAAATGGGTCTAAAGTTAAGAGTGAGAATTCACATATATAGCATCGGAAGTTCAAACCCAACTCGAAATCATACAACATGTGTTGTCTGACCCAGGAAATATTATTTCAAGGGGGGAGGGAAGAGGGTTGTAGACTCAGGAAAAGAAAAAGGTGTATAAAGGGGAAGAGAGAAGCATAGGGAGTAATGCCTTGTACACATGGTCTGATTTTCTGTTGGAATAAACTCAGACGGGTTTTTCCGAAGGAATTCCGCTCAAGCTGTCTTGCATACACACTGTTGCACCAAATTCCGACCGCCAAGAACGCGGTGACGTAAAACACGACGAGCCGAGAAAAATGAAGGTCAGTGCTTCTGAGCATGCGTTGACTTGATTCTGAGCATGCATGGTTTTTAGTCCGTCGGAATTGCATCCAGACGAACGGAAATTTTCTCTTTCTAAGTTTGTCGGAATTTCGAAAAGTCCGATGGGGCATACACACGGTCGGAATATCCGATGAAAAAATTTCCGTCAGACTTTTTCCATCGGAAATTCCCGAGCGTGTGTACGCGGCATTAGAGAGGAAGAAGGAATAAGAGACCAGAGTAAGGTATGTAGACTTTGCCAACGGCGCTCGGTAACAAGAGGGACAGGGACGTCATCAACCAACAACAATACAATTAGGGTTCCTTTATCCAAACAGTCCAGTTAGCTGGGAATTTATCAGTAGATAAATCTGTGAATGCCGGGAGCTTTTCTATGTCACATAAAGTGTTTTAACAATGTCTAACAGGCTAGGTGGAGTAGCAGAGTTCCATGTGCGGAGTACGGAGTATGACTAATTTGGCCGCTAACAGCATCTGAATAAGAACAGTTCTAGCGGAGGGGGGAGGGGAGAAACGTTTTTACGCCCAAATGCAATAAAGCCAGGGCACGATCAGGAGAGATATGCATTCCTATGCTATCAGAGGCCATGCAGAAGACACTTCCAGCAGTGAACCCAGCTCTCCACATTGTCTCCAGCAGCCAGGGTCCTTAGTGGGGTAGTATCTCTATAATTTTACTACACACAAAGGTGTGTAGTACTACCCATGGAGTACTTTTTGGTACATTTCCCAATGATTAATACATCTAGTGGCCTCATAAGTATGCATAAGTGCCTTTTTGTAGATACTGTCAGTGAAGGGGTTCATTAATTCCGATTCCCACTTAGTCATGGTGGAAGATTTGGAAAAGAAGAGATTGCCGTTGAGTAGATTATAAAACAAAGAAATTCCTACCCTATCTCCCACAATGTACTTCATGAGTAACCCACCAGGGAATATCCTCACTTGCAGTGGCGGCTGGTGCGCAAACAAACTGAAAAAAAAAAATCAATTGCCGCCACTGTGCCCATTAAATGCAGCCAGTTTCCCCCCTCAAATGCAGCCAGCAGCTTCCCCTCTCAAATGCAGCCAGCTTCCCCCCTCAAATGCAGCCAGCTTCCCCCCTCAAATGCAGCAAGTTTGTCCCCAGCCCGGCACTTACCTTCCTCGGGTCAGCGCCGTTCTCCTCTACGCCGTCCTCCTCCACGCTCCCATTTGTTTTCTTCCGTCCTCAATGTCGCTTCAGCCAATCAGGTGACCGGTAACCAGACCCGGTGCACCTGATTGGCTGAGAGGCGTGTCAGTGTTAGGGAAGCGATTCCCTAACACAGCATGGTTTAAACAGGGAACGCACAGCCATGCGCCCTCTGATTAACCATTTGGAAGCCGACGTCGGGTGCATGCATTTTTTAAAGCGGCGTTCCACCCAAAAGTGGACCTTCCGCTTTAAGCACTCCTCGCCCCCTTACATGCCACATTTGGCATGTCATTTTTTTTGGGGGGGGGGGGGGGAGTGGGTGCTTTGTTTTGAAGGGGACTTCCTGTCCCACTTCCTCCTACGGGGCCGCCTAGGCGGCGACTCCTCTCCCCCTAGGTGGCCCCTCCCTCTCGGCAATCTTCTTTAACACATGACAGGTCCCAGAAGATTGCCTGTCCACTGGAAGGGCGCCGGCGGAGAGGAGCGACACTCCAGGTGGCCACATCACTGGACCGTGGGACAGGTAAGTGTCTGTCTGTTTATTAAAGGTCAGCAGCTAAACTTTTTGTAGCTGCTGACTTTTAATATACAAAAAAAGCTTGGAACTCCGCTTTAAGCTTGACATGTTGGGTTTCTACCTACTATTTACCTTTTTTCTTATTTTACCTAAAATTGGGTAATATACTGCATTTGTGTGCTCTAAAATTAACTTTAGTCTATTTCTTGTTCTTAATTTGCTAAAGCATTGCTCGGATATTGTTACTTAAAAATTGGAACTACCACAATTTTATTCTCCAGCATCTCCTATTATATAACGTTTGTGAGTTTTAAAGGATATATTAACTTTAACCACTTCACTACCGTAGAACGACTATAAACGTCCTGTCTTTGAAGAGGAATACCGTTGTTATGGTAGCAGCTAGCTACCATAACCCCCGGTATCCTCTTCAAGAGCCGGCGATTCTCTTTCAGATAAGTGGACTCTGCGGCGAGATCACTTTTATCGGCGGCGGGGAAGGGGCCCCCCTCCCGCCGCGCTCCAGTGCCCTCCGCCGCTTACAGTGGCCGTCGGTAACGGCGGAGGCGATCCGGACCTGTCCCTTCTGTGACGTGGAGATGAGTGAGGGGAAGATGGCCCCCACCCGTCTCCAAGTCATTGCAGGGCGGAAGCGACGTCGTCACTTCCGCCCCTAGGCTCTTAAAGGGACATTTAAGTATTTTTTAATTTTTTTATTATTGCATTTTAGTGTGAATATGAGATCTGAGGTCTTTTGGACACCAGATCTCAAATTTAAGAGGATCTGTCATGCTTTTTTCTATTACAAGGGATGTTTACATTCCTTGTAATAGGAATAAAAGTGACACAATTTTTATTTTATTTTTTTAAAGAACAGTGAAAAAATTTTTAAATGAAAAGGTAAAATAAATAAGAAAAAAAAATAAAAATTTTTAATGCGCCCTGTCCCGCCGAGCTCACGTGCAAAAGCGAACGCATATGAAAATGGTGTTCAAACCACACATGTGAAGTATCGCCGCGATCGGTAGAGCGAGAGCAATAATTCTAGTCCTAGACCTCCTCTGTAACTCAAAACATGCAACCTGTAGAATTTTTTAAACATCGCCTATGGAGATTTTAAAGGGTAAAAGTTTGTCGCCATTCCACGAGCGGGCGCAATTTTGAAGCGTGACTTGTTAAGTATCAATTTACTCGGCGTAACATTATATTTCACAATATAAAAAAAAAAAATTGGGCTAACTTTACTGTTGTCTTATTTTTTAATTCAGAAAAGTGTATTTTTTCCCCAAAAAAAGTGTGCTTGTAAGACCGCTGCGCAAAGTATTGCAACAACTGCCATTTTATTCACTAGGCTGTTAGAAAAAAAATATATATAATGTTTGGGAGTTCTAAGTAATTTTTTAGCAAAAAAAAAACAGTTTTTAACTAGTAAACACCAAATCTCAGAAATAGGCTCGGTAATGTAGTGGTTAAAAATAAATAAACACACATTTTTTTGCAGGTAAAAGAATGGATGGGGGATGTCGGGGCTTGTAGTTCGTTCAGAAACAGAGCTGTGTGTCTGAATGACGTGGCCGTGCAGGGCTGTTTTCAAACAGTGGCAGCTAGACATGGAACTTCTCCCCGTTCTGCTGCCACACGGAGGGGGGGGGGGGGGCGAATGGCAGCACTGGGAACATGTTACATGTTCCACCCTAAAATCGTGTGAAACATGTAACATGTTCTTAAAGGTGAACTTTTTTTTAAAGCGGTAGTAAACTGCTGGGTGATTTATTTTTATTTTTTCTGGCCTGCAAGGAAAAGCCATAATGTGCTAGTATGCACTGCATACTAGCACTTTATGTAAAACTTTCCTGAAAATGAAGCCTTCCAGCAATGCACTGGCACCACTGGAGGCCGCTTCCATCTTTACCCGTCTACCTTCCGGGTCTGTGGACTCCAGCTGTGTGACTGGCCAGAGCCGCAATGACGTCACTCCTTGCCTATGCACAGAGGAGCCGCCGTTTGCGGCACAGGACTCTGAAAGAACGTCCCAGGTGGCCATTTCTTCAGAGCGCATGCGCCGATAACATCATCGGCTGCATATACAGGTAGTATCTCTTAAATGGCGCACGTTTAGGAGATATTTACAGTACCAACAGGTAATCATTATAGGCTTACTTGTAGGTACAAGTCAGAGATGGGAGTTTACTCTCACTTTTAATAATATCACTTTCATGACTAAGCCCATTTCTGACATTTGGTGTTTACAAGTAAAAATGCGTATTTTTTGCTAGAAAATTACTTAGAAACCCCAAACATTATATATATTTTTTAGCAGAGAATCTAGAGAATAAAATGGCAATCGTTGCAATATTTTATGTCACACAGTATTTGCGCAGCTGTGTTTTAAACGGAATTTTCTTGGAAAATTTATTTTCATGAATTTTAAAAAAATTAAAAGGCAAAGTTAGTCCAATTTTTTGGTATAATGTGAAAGATGATGTTATGCCGAGTAAATAGATACCAAACATGTCATGCTTTATAATTGCCCGCACTCGTGGAATGGCGACAAACTACAGTACCTTAAAATCTCCATAGGCGACGCTTTAATTTTTTTACGGCTACTAGGTTAGAGTTACAGAGGAGGTCTAAGGGGTATAATTATTGCTCTCGCTCTGACGATCGCGGCGATACTTGAACGCCGTTTTCATATGCGGGCGCGACTTCCGTATGCGTTTTCTTTGCTGCGCGAGCTCGCAGGGACAGGGGCGCTTTAAATTTAAAAAAAAAATTGCACCGATTTCAAAAAGTAGTTTCTGTACTACTTTTTGCGATTTCGGGACGCGATTTACATTGACATCTGTGCAGAAACCTGCACAGATGTCTCTGTAATCGTGGCCGAAATTGGGACTGACATGCGGGAGTGAAATCGTGTGAGTTCAGCTAAACTCGTACAGCTTCATTCCCGCAGCCCAGTGTGAACCTGGACTTAAAGCCGGTTTATCCCCCTCTCCTACTCGCCGGCTTTCAGCTGCTGGAGGGAGAGACACAGACATGGCCGGATCCAGGAGGGTGCTGATTTTCACCCAGATTTCAGTTGTGCCCCTCCTTAGGCCGGCCCTCCCTCCGATGTGATGCCTGAGTGGCCACTGATCTCCCCCCACCATTGCCCGCTCCCAGAGCTGGGGAAAGGGAATGGCATCCTGGAGCAGTGAGAAGAGAAGTGTCAGAGTGGAGAGATGGCATCGGACCCACACACAGTGTGATTACCGCCCCCCTATCTCCTCCAAGGGCTGCTCATCTCCCGGCAGCAGGAAATGTGGATAGGGGGCGGTAATCACACTGTGTATGTGTGTGTGTGTGTGTGTGTGTGTGTGTGTACAATCCGATGCCATCTAAGAGCGATCCTGTCATGTGCTGGAGGAGCGCTGTACTGACAGGAAAGGGTGAAGGGGGAAGGCTAAAGGGAAATTGTACACAGGAAAGCTGCTTTTGGTCCAACCAGAAAGGATCACGGTGACTGCACATGCTCTATGCGGCCCCCTGTATCCTAGCAACGGTAAACACTGACCGGCTGGGCCGCCCACTCGGTGGAAATCTGTGACATAAGGACGCTGTCCGAGCCGGATACAAACACAGAAGTGTCACATGAGAGGGAGACCCAATATAGATACCAGCCCAGGAGACTCTCATGGGGCCCCTACTGGTCCCGGGCCCCCAGGTATGGCCAGTCCGCCCCTGATTACATTCCATTTATTCATTTCATGTATAATAAAGTACATTTTGTATTTTTATTAATTCAGTTTAGTTTATACTTTGTCATATACCTCGGGGCCTTGTTATTATGCCCTTATGGCAGATTCTCCTTCCTGCCGTCCCTTTTCTATAGGAATTGGGGGGCAAAGATTAGAACTGGGAGGAGTAGGGGGGGGCCGTCATGTAGGGTGTTGGGCAGCCCCTGTCAGGTAGGTTGTTGGGGGCCCCTGTCAGGTAAGGTGTTGGGGGGGCCTCTGTTAGGTAGGGAGTTGTGGGGCCTCTGTCAGGTAGGGTGTTGTGGGGCCTCTGTCAGGTAGGGTGTTGTGGGGCCCCTGTCAGGTAGGGTGTTGTGGGGCCCCTGTCAGGTAGGGTGTTGTGGGGCCCCTGTCAGGTAGGGTGTTGTGGGGCCCCTGTCAGGTAAGGTGTTGTGGGGCCCATGTCAGGTAAGGTGTTGTGGGGCCCCTGTCAGGTAAGGTGTTGGGGCCCCCTGTCAGGTAAGGTGTTGGGGGCCCATGATGGGTAAGGTGTTGGGGGCCCCTGTCAGGTAAGGTGTTGGGGGGGCCCCTTTCATGCAGGGTGTTGGGGACCCCTGGGATCTCTAATGACCAGAAAGGAGGAGAGGAGCGAAAACACTGACAGATCATTACACAAGCCCCCCCCCCCCCCCCCCCCATCGGACCCGCCTCCCTGGTCAGGTGAAATCACTGCTAATGATACTTACTAACTCTCCGATAGATGTACAATGAAAAATCTGTGGGTGTAGTCTCCGATTAGTCCACTGTAGGGCGCTGTGCCGGTTCTGTGAAAAGAGCTGCGAGAAAACGCTCCGGTCTCACTGGCAACGATACAGTGAAAATGGCGCCGTTCGGCCGCTGCGCGCTGGGTATGACGCCTCCCGCCCGCCCCTTCACCAATCAGAAGAAGCGCAAGTTCCCCCCCCCCCTTTCCTCCACAGGGCGCGCGCTGGGTGTGAGTGATAGGAGGAGAGGAGTAACTGACAGATAGATAGCTGGAGAGAGGATTCAGCTTTCTCCTCCCTCCAGCCTGCAGGTGGCAATAGAGAGCGCCGATGTGCAGTGAGGTTAGGCTGCCTTTCTCCCTCAGTCTCTATCCCCTTGTCACATGACTGGAGGGAGGAAGAAGATGTTCCACACACAGTGTGTCTGTAAGTACGGGGGGAGAGACAACTTACCTTCCCCCTCCACTCCTCACACACCCCCCTCACCTCCCCCCATCTTCTTTAGACACCCCCCTCCCCCTTGCACTGATCTGGGGACTAATAAGAAGTGTTGATCATCCTATTAGTGAATGTTTGGGGCACTTATTGGTAAAGGACATCTGTGGTCACCTTAGTATATTCCTATTCATGTATCATACAACATGGCTGGTGGATCATGTCACAGGAATAGCGGGCAGCACAACTCCTTGGGCACATCTAGTGTTCCAACTATCTCTAGTAAATTCTCTGGTGTACATCCTCTGCATAGTGATTGCTCATGGCTTTCCTCTTGCAGCACTTCTACGGGGATCAGTATGAAATGTTATGGAAAAAGAAGTGGTCTGTGGGCTCCTTGTGATGTGCGTCATCCTGGGGAAGGAAGGGGTTAAACACCTGGGAGATTTCCAGGGCGGGGAGATTTTTGCACAATGCCTTTAACCGCTACATTAAACTTTTCTCTTGTTAAAGTGCCTTTTTATTGTGATTATGGACCTCAGAATATAACAGTTTATGAAAGAAATACTGTAATGTCTGCAGAAACCAAACGGATAATCTTTTCCATGTTTCCAAGTCACGTCAAAGGAGAATCTGGTGGGCGTGTCTAACAATATTGCTTTCACTTTCTGTAATGAGGTCCCTTTTTTATTTTTTGCATTGCACAGTTTTCACAACGTGGGTCCTTTTTAATGAGCTTGTGTTATAGCAGGGTTTGACAAATTTGCTTGGAATCTAGGAGCCAGCTAAAAAAGTTAGGAGCCAGATACGCGCCCCGTCATGCCGAGCTCGCAGAAGCGAACGCATACGTGAGTAGCGCCGGCATATGAAAGCGGTGTTCAAACCACACGTGAGGTATCGTCGCGATTGGTAGAGCGAGAGCAATAATTCTAGCCCTAGACCTCCTCTGTAACTCAAAATGCAACCTGTAGAATTTTTTAAATGTCGCCTATGAAGATTTTAAAGGGTAAAAGTTTGTCGCGGATCCACGAGCTGACGCAATTTTGAAGCGTGACATGTTGGGTATCAATTTACTCGGCGTAACATTATCTTTCACAATATAAAAAAAAAATTGGGCTAACTTTACTGTTGTCTTATTTTTTAATTTAAAAAGTGTATTTTTTTTTCCCCAAAAAAGTGCGCTTGTAAGACCGCTGCGCAAATACGGTGTGTTACAGAAAGTATTGCAACGACCCCTATTTTATTCTCTAGGGTGTTAGAATAAAAAATATACATAATGTTTGGGGGTTCTAATCAGAGGGAAGGAGATGACAGGGGAAGCTCCATTAGTCTTGTCATGCCAACGGCCACCACAAGATGGCGCCAGATCACAGAAGGAAGCGTAGGCCTGTAGAAGGCCGCAAAGCCACGGCCTCAATTACCGCCCGGCACGGTCCAACGCGATTGCGCGGCGGAGGCGCACGGAGACACAGGATGGGGCCGCACAATCACGCTGGCCGGTAATTGAGGTTGCGGCTTTGCGCCCTTCTGCAAGCCTATGCTTCCCTCCTCAGGCGCCAGGTTGCTATTTCTAGTCACAATTGCGACCTGGCGCCCGGATTTCGTCGAGCCCTGTGTTATACAATTTTAAGTCTCACCATTGGTGTACATGCAGTGTATTTGTGTTTTTTAAATAAAAAGCCTCCCCCAAAAACCCCACATTATTTCTAAATGTATTCAGGCCAGGTTAGCTCTGGAGCAAAGTGTGTTCCAAACCATAATGTTCCTCTCTACTTCACTTTATACAGATGAGAGACGTTCCCTTGCAGAGTGATGCTGCGTGGGTTTTCGGAGCTGGTTTGATATCTTGTGTAAACAGTGTGGGCGAGGATTATTTATGTGCATCGCTATATCGTGACACAGCGCGGCGAGTAAACTACTTTCCAAGAATGTGAAAAGCTGCTTTTTAGTGTGTGACTACTGCATGTTATAATTCGGCTATCATGGTAAAAAAAAAAGGGGGGGGGGGTTTGAAAAAGTGTTTTATACATATTAAAACCTCTTTATAGGTAAAAGCATGTTCTTCAGAAAGAAGTGCCTTTACTGGGTGTCTGTGCACAGTTATGCCTGCTAGGTCTACTTACTGTATGGAGGGTAATGGCATCTGCCAAGAACTGTTAGTAAGTATTGTACTTGTCCTGCTGCCAATAAAGTCTATTACTTGTAAAAAGTGGGGGAAAAAAATATGTCACTGTACTAATGACACTGGCAGGGAAGGGATTAACATCAGGGGCGATCAAAGGGTTTACTGTGTTCCTTGCAGATGCTTTCTAACTGTGGGGGGGTGCTTTGTCTGAGGGAAGACCGCGATCCATGTTCCAGCTTAGCAGAAACACAAGATCTCTGTCTTCCCCTCCTGACAGAACAGTGATCTGCATTGTTCACATGGGAAGACAGCCATTTTGTCTGCCTTTGAGAGCGATTGGCGGGTCCCGACAGACACCGGGTCTGCTGGACCCGCTGATTGGCTCCAGCGGGTTGCTGGCAGCGCTCCGACCCGAAGAGAAAAAATAATGTACAGGTACGTGATTTTGCGCCGAAGGACCGCCCTGCCGCAGTATATATGCGTGGGGCGGTCCGGAAGCGGTTATTAAAGCCTAATTGTATCCTTTTTAGGAAATTGCTTGTTCCAGTGCTGCTGAGACATTAGTCACATGGTTGCTGCAGGAAAGATGGGAACTATTTAGACTAGGGTTGTCCCGATACAACTTTTTTTAAGACCGAGTACAAGTACCGATACTTTTTTTTAATGTCACGTGACAGTGTTTATTTTTTTTTTTACAATAATTTCTTTTTTTTAGGGGGGGGGGGGGGTGGACAGTGTCTGTGTGTGTTTTATTTAAATTTTTATTATTCTTTACAATAATTTATTTATTTATTGCAATACTTTTTTTTTCTTTTTTAATCAGCCCTGTTGGGGGGCTTTGGTGAGATATCAGGGGTCTTAACAGATATCTCCCCCTTGAGACAGAGAAAGAGACCGAGGATAGAGATTCCTCAGTCCCTTTCTCTGCAGCCTCAGCTGCACTGAAAATGAATGGAGAGAAGACAGTGGCTCCTCTCCATTCATAAACTGATACATCGTAATCACAGGAGGTTACAATGTTTCAGTTATGTGAATGGACAGAGTCAGTGATCACTGACTCTGTTCATACAGAAAAGGAAGGAGGGAGGACATGGAGAGGGACAGCAGAATGGAGGGGGACACGGAGGAAAACTGGAGGGAGACAGCAGCAGAACGGAGGGGGACTGGAGGAGGATGCGGGGACTGGAGGAGGATGCGGGGACTGGAGGAGGATGCGGGGACAGTCCGTGGTGATCGTGTGTGGGGGAGTTACAAACACTGATCACTGCTGTATAGATTTCACTAAAGCAGCTGAAAGCCGCAGGGGGAGAAGCTTGTACCTTCCCCACGCACCGATCATCGCTGAATGTCCAGGTATCGGGTGAAGCATCGGATAGCATTTGCCCGAGTACAAGTACTAGTATCGGTATCGGGACAACCCTAATTTAGACACAGCTACTGATTGGTCAGTTCTGCCTGAATTACAACATGAGAGATATATAATATATATATATATATATATATATATATATATATATATATGATGATTGGGGGTTCTAAGTAATTTTCTATCAAAAAATACTGATTTTAATTTGTAAACCACAAGTGTCAGAAAAAGGCTTAGTCTTGAAGTGGTTAAATCCATGTAGTGCTGCTTTGTCCCTCTCCATGATGGGTCATCACACACCGCTTACCCTGCAGACTCTCTACTTCTCCCTGCCAGAGCTGCTGAGCTAGAGAAGAGGACAAAGAGGATTCTGCAGCTGCTGGATGGCGGTCCCACCTACCACTCAGAGAGCAGGAGGGCGAGGATTGGCTGCAGAATATCCCGGGGAGAGAAAGCCCACCCAGGGAGCTGCGTAGGGCTGCTGGGAACTGCAGGGATTTGTGGGGGATGTAGTGGGATCTGGAGACTTTAACTACTTGCTTACTGGGCACTTAAAGGAGTTGTAAAGGTACATTTTTTATTTTCTAAATAGGTTCCTTTAAGCTAGTGCATTGTTGCTTCACTTACCTTTTCCTTAGATTTCCCTTCTAAATATTTTTTTTCTTTGTTTTCTTTGTCTGAATTTCTCACTTCCTGTTTATCCTCAGTAAGCTGTTCAGTAAGCTGTTCTGGATGACTCCACACCACTCGGATGATGGTGTGGAGTTCAGTGAGGAGAAACAGGAAGTGAGAAATTCTGACAAAGAAAACAAACCTTTAGAAGGTAAATCAAAGGAAAAGGTAAGTGAAGCAACAATGCACTAGCTTAAAGGAACCTATTTAGAAAATAAAAAATGTACCTTTACAACTCCTTTAACCACTTAACGACCGCTCACTGTATATATACGTCGGCACAATGGCACCGACAGGCACAATCACGTAGAGTGTACGTGATTGCCTTTGTACAGTTGGGGGGTCCGATCGATTCCGGCCACCCCCCGCGATCGCTCCCGGCGAATAGAAATGCCCCCTCTGTCTGTCGAATGTACACACAGACAGAGAAAGCAGGAGGAAGTGATGTCATCTCCTGTGCGGCGCTCACATATACCGAGCGTCGTACAAGAAAAGACATCAAGGTTAGTGCACAAACACTACACTAACACCAGCACACGTAGGCACATAAATCGTCCCCCCAGATCACCCCCCAGCCCCCAGTCACAGTGTCACTGATTGCAGTGACCATTTATTTACTGATCACTGCAATCAGTGACATTTGTGACTGTAAAAGTGTCACTACATTTAGTTTTAGGTCCAGTGTAGCCCCCTAACCCCCCCTAATAAAGGTTTAACCCCTTGATCACCCCCCCAGATAACCCTTTCACCCCCTAGCACCGCCGTCGCTAAGCGATCATTTTTCTGATCGATGTCTTAGCGTCGGTGATGCAAATCGGTAGCCAGTAATTTTTTTTTGGTTCGCCGCAGGTTTTTATAGCGTCAGGTACCCCCATAAATTATCTAATAAAGGTTTAACCCCCTTGATCGCCCCCCAGGTAACCCTTTCACCCCCTATCACCACTGTCGCTAAGCGATAATTTTTCTGATCGCTGTCTTAGCGTCGGTGATGCAGATCAGTAGCCAGTATTTTTTTTTTAGGTTCGCCGCAGGTTTTTATAGCGTCAGGTACCCCCATAAATTATCTAATAAAGGTTTAACCCCCTTGATCGCCCCCCAGGTAACCCTTTCACCCCCTATCACCACTGTCGCTAAGCGATCATTTTTCTGATCGCTGTCTTAGCGTCGGTGATGCAGATCGGTAGCCAGTAATTTTTTTTAGGTTCGCCGCAGGTTTTTATAGCGTCAGGTACCCCCATAAATTATCTAATAAAGGTTTAACCCCCTTGATCGCCCCCCAGGTAACCCTTTCACCCCCTATCACCACTGTCACTAAGCGATCATTTTTCTGAACGCTGTCTTAGCGTCGGTGATGCAGATCGGTAGCCAGTAATTTTTTTTAGGTTCGCCGCAGGTTTTTATAGCGTCAGGTACCCCCATATATTATCTAATAAAGGTTTTAACCCCCTAATTGCCCCTAGTTAACCCTTTCACCAGTGATCATCATATAAGTGTTACGGGTGACGCTGGTTAGTTAGTTTGCTTTTTATAGTGTCAGCGCACCCGCCGTATATAACCCAACAAAGGTTTAACCCCCTGATCGCCCGGCGGGTGATATCAATTAGGTTTTAGCATCAGAGAGGGTCTGCGTCACACCCCAGGCAGCGTCAGGTTAGTGCCAGTAACGCTAACACCCACGCGTGAAGCATACACCTCCCTTAGTGGTATAGTATCTGAACAGATCAATATCTGATCAGATCTATACTAGCGTCCCCAGCAGTTTAGGGTTCCCAAAAACGCAGTGTTAGCGGGATCAGCCCAGATACCTGCTAGCACCTGCATTTTGCCCCTCCGTCCAGCCCAGGCCACCCAAGTGCAGTATCAATCGATCACTGTCACTTACAAAACAAAACAAACATAACTGCAGCGTTCGCAGAGACAGGCCTGATCCCTGCGACTCCAGTGCTGTAGGAGGTGATTTCACCACCACAGTTAAAAAAAAAAAGCAAATATGCCAAAGCATTGGGGCAGCAGGGGCGGAGGAGCAATTTTGCTCCTAATGCCGCGTACATACGGTCGAAATTCCGACGGAGGCTTGCCCGTGGAAAAGTCCGACCATGTGTGTGCGGCATAACTTTTTTGCGGGAGGATGCCCCCATGCTTCGGCATATATAAATGGTGCATGTATGCCCATCATTAGAAGTGGGTGGATGAAGGGCGGTATTCTAATGGTGGGCATACCCACCGATCAATCTCTTTTTTCGTTCAGCCAACTGGCTGCATGAAAAAAAAAGATTACAATACATGTCCAACAAGGACCAACAACGTACTGGTATGTTGCTGGACTTTGAATGGTTATACCAGATTGATGCCTGCGGGTTTAGGTATCATCTTGGTATCATGCTTTTCAGCCAGCGGCCGGCTTTCATGTAAAAGCAATCCTAGTGGCTAATTAGCCTCTGGACTGCTTTTACAAGCAGTGGGATGGAATGTCCCCCCGCCCGGATATAAAAAGCGCCATTGGGAAATTGGGAAAGCATTTTATCACACCGATCTTGGTGTGGTCAGATGCTTTGAGGGCAGAGGAAAGATCTAGGGTCTAGACCCCAGTTTTTTCAAAAAAAGAGAACCTGTCACTACCTATTGCTATCATAGGGGATATTTACATTCCCTGAGATAACAATAAAAATGATAAAAAATAAATAAATATGGAAGGAACAATTTAAAAATAAAATAAAAAAGCAAAATTAATAATAAAAAAAAAAAAAGCACCCCTGTCCTGCCCTGCTCTTGCCCAATGGCGAACGCAAGCGTCGGTCTGGCGTCATATGTAAACAGCAATTGCACCATGCATGTGAGGTATCACCACGAAGGTCAGATCGAGGGCAGTAATTTTAGCAGTAGACCTCCTCTGTAAATCTAACGGGGTAACCTGTAAAGGCTTTTAAAAATGTATGTAGTTTGTCGCCAATGCGCGTTTGTGCGAAATTTTAAAGCATGTCGTGTTTGGTATCTATGTACTCGGCCTAAGATCATATTTTTTATTTCATCAAACATTTGGGCAATATAGTGTGTTTTAGTGCATTAAAATTAAAAAAGTGTATTTTTTCCCCCAAAAATGCGTTTGAAAAATCGCTGCACAAATACTGTGTAGAAAAAAAATGCAACACCCACCATTTTATTCTGTAGGGCCTTTGCTTTAAAAATATATATAATGTTTGGGGGTTCAACATAATTTTCTTTCAAAAAAAAATATGTTTTCATGTAAACAAAAAGTGTCAAAAAGGGCTTTGTCTTCAAGTGGTTTTTAAAGAGTGGATGTAAGCTTCCTAATGTTGTGTATAAAATGCCAGAACAGTTCAAACCCCCCCCCCAAATGACCCCATTTTGGAAAGTAGACACCCCAAGCTATATACTGAGAGGCATGTCGAGTCCATGGAATATTTTATATGTTGACACAAGTTGCGGAAAAAAGACAATTTTTTTTTTTTTGCACAAAGTTGTCACTAAATGATATATTGCTCAAACATGCCATGGGCATATGTGGAATTACACCCCAAAATACATTCTGTTGCTTCTCCTGAGTACGGGGATACCACATGTGTGAGACTTTTTGGGAGCCTAGCCGCGTACCGGACCCCAAAAACCAATCACCGCCTTCAGGCTTTCTAAGGGTGTCAATTTTTGATTTCACTTCTCACTGCCTATCACAGTTTCGGAGGCCATGGAATGCCCAGATGGCACAAAACCCCCCCCCCAAATTACCCCATTTTGGAAAGTAGACACCCCAAGCTATTTGCTGAGAGATATGTTGAGTATTTTGCAGATCTCGCTTTTTGTCACAAAGTTTTGAAAATTTAAAAAAAAAAAGAAAAAAAAAAAGTTCTTTCTTCATTTTCAAAAACAAATGAGAGCTGTAAAATACTCACCATGCCTCTCAGTAAATAGCTTGGGGTGTCTACTTTCCAAAATGTGGTCATTTGGGGGGGTTTTGTACTATTTTGGCATTTTATGGCCTTCGAAACTGTGATAGGTAGTGAGGAGTCAAATCAAAAATTTGTGCCTAGAAATCCTGAAGGCGGTGATTGGTTTTCGGGGTCCCGTACGCGGCTAGGCTCCTAAAAAGTCCCACACATGTGGTATCCCCGTACTCAGGAGAAGCAGCAGAATGTATTTTGGGGTGCAATTCCACATATAACCATGGCATGTGTGAGCAATATATCATTTAGTGACAACTTTTTGTAATTTTTTTTTTGTCATTATTCAATTACTTGGGACAAAAAAAAATATTCAATGGGCTCAACAGGCCTCTCAGCAATTTCCTTGGGGTGTCTACTTTCCAAAATGGGGTCATTTGGGGGGGTTTTGTACTGCCCTGCCATTTTAGCACCTCAAGAAATGAGATAGGCAGTCATAAATTTAAAGCTGTGTAAATTCCAGAAAATGTACCCTAGTTTGTAGACGCTATAACTTTTGCGCAAACCAATAAATATACGCTTATTGACATTTTTTTTACTAAAGACATGTGGCTGAATACATTTTGGCCTAAATGTATGACTAAAATTGAGTTTATTCGATTTTTCTTATAACAAAAAGTAGAAAATATCTTTTTTTTTTTCAAAATTTTCGGTCTTTTTCCGTTTATATCGCAAAAAATAAAAATCGCAGAGGCAATCAAATACCATTAAAAGAAAGCTCTATTTGTGGGAAGAAAAGGACGCAAATTTCATTTGGGTACAACATTGCATGTCTGCACAATTTACAGTTAAAGCAGCGCAGTGCAAAATTCTGAATTCACCTCTGGTCCTTTAGCTACCAAATGGTCCGGGGCTTAAGTGGTTAAACCCCCTTCCTGCCCAGGCCAATTTTCAGCTTTCAGCGCTGACACGCTTTGAATGACAATTGCACAGTCGTGCGACGTGGCTCCCAAACAAAATTGATGTCCTTTTTTTCCCACAAATAGAGCTTTCTTTTGGTGGTATCTGATCATCTCTGCGGTTTTTATCTTTTGCGCTATAAACAAAAAAAGTGCGACGATTTTGAAAAAAACACAATATTTTTTACTTTTTGCTATAATAAATATCCCAATTTTTTTTTTTTTTTAATATTTTTTTCCTCAGTTTAGTCCGATATGTATTCTTCATATTTTTGGTAAAAAAAAATCGCAATAAGCGTTTATTGATTGGTTTGCGCAAAAGTTATAGCGTCTACAAAATAGGGGATAGTTTTGTAGCATTTTTATTATTTATTTTTTCTTTACTAGTAATGGCGGCGATCAGCGATTTTTATTGTGACTGCGACATTATGGCGGACACATCGGACACTTTTGACACCATTTTGGGACCATTGTCATTTTTACAGCGACCAGTGCTATAAAAATGCACTGGTTACTGTAAAAATGACACTGGCAGGGAAGGGGTTAACACTAGGGGGCAAGGAAGGGGTTAAATGTGTAACCTGGGAGTGATTACTACTGTGTGGGGGAGGGGGACTGACTGGAGGAGGTGACCGATCTGTATCCCTATGTACAAGGGACACAGTATCGGTCTCCTCTCCCTGACAGGACGTGGATCTGTGTGTTTACACACACAGATCCATGTCCTTGTCTGTGTACAGGCCGATCGCGGGTGCCTGGCGGACATCGCGGCCGCCAGGCACGCGCATCGGCATCTCAGTGATGCGCCGGGCGGGCGCTCGCGCGCCCCCACAGTGGCCGGAATAGCCGAGCCCATCTATTGACGGCCTCCCGGATTTCTAGAGCCACCTTAAGGCCGTCATTTGTACATGGCCCGGCTCTCAAGTGGTTAAACTGAGAGATTTGGTGGTACTACAAGTCCCAGAAGAAAGTTGTGCCAGATGGAGGAAAAAGGAGAAGCCTGGTGGGGGGGAGACACTACACTGAGTGTGAGGAGAGGAGAGGCGATCAGCAGCATCTCCTCACAGGGGAGACCTGTACAGATCATCACAGCACTGATTATCGGTGCAGCCCCAGCAGTGTCCATCAGTGACACCAATCAGTGCTGCCTCATCAGCGCACATCATTCTGTTTCTGTCTGTCTGTACACTGTACAGTACCACTTCTCTTGTCCCCTATGCTGGGTATAATTCTCAGTATCTGTTCTTATTCTGCATGTATGGAATCAGCACAGTACCACTTCTCTTTTCCTGTATGCTGGGTGTAATTCTCTATAATGCTGTAATTCTTTCTGGTCCCTACAAACATTGGTGTGGCACTAACTGCTTTCTTATGTTTTTGTGTTTCTTCCAGGACCCTCATGGAAGGAGGATTTCTGTGCCATATGAAATCATCCCCTCTGAATATTATAGGGTGCCCCTTATGATGGGGAATCATACATTGCAGGTTGTTGGGTACAGGTGCGGATGGAAGAGGGAGTCGCAGTTTGCAGGGTGATCCTTAAGAAAGGTAAAGGGGGGGGGGGAGTGATTGTCACAGATTAGGGGGTGCTCATTACTAGATACATAAAGTGATGACAGGCCTTTACCGTTCTTAATAACCTCAGTAATGTAAAAATGTTTATTTACTTGTTTTACTGTCTTTTGTAAAACGAATAAAAACGATTGAAGCAGAAAAAGACCAAGTAGTCCATCTTTTCATTTTTATTTTTTAATGTTCCGCTTATTGTCTGAGTATAGATCTAGGTTTGTCCCAAGCATGTTTGAAGCCATTTACTGTTGACTGTGTCACTACCTCTGCTGGTAGTATTTTCCAAGCATCAACTACCCTTTCAGTAAAATTTATAGTTTATAATATTAGTTTTGAACTTTCCTCCAGTTAGTTTGAGGTCATGTCCCATGTTCTTGATTTGGGTTTTATAATGAAAAAACTGCCCTTCTGAACCTTGTTCACCCCCTTGATGTATTTCCGTGGTTCTCAACCATGTCCTCAAGTACCCCCAACAGGCCATGTTTGCAGGTTTTCCTTTATCTTGCACAGGTGCTTTAAATCGGAGTCAATGGCTTGGTATTTTGGTCAGCTATTTTATCTAAGAGAAATTCCCAAAACATGGTCTGTTGGGGGGTACTTGAGGACAGGGTTGAAAACCACTGATGTGTTTGATAGTTTAAGGCCGGCTTCACATATGTACGGGTTTTTCCGCATCCAATTCGCATGCCATGCCAGTGTGACCGACTCTCATGGAGCCGGTTCACACAGGTCCAGGGAATGCGGATTGCAAAATGGTCCTGTGTGTGTTTGGGTCAAGTTGAGGTGCAAATTCAGGCAAAAATTTGCACCTAAATCAGAGAACCGGCACAAACCCGCGGCCACACTTATGTGAATCCGGCCTCATTCAGGTCTCTCCTTTTCTCCAGACTGTACATTTCCTGAAGTCGCTCTCGATATGTTTTATCCCCCAAATCTTTCACCATTTTTGTTGCCCGTCTCTGGACTCGTTCTATCTTATTGATAGCTTAGGCTGCTTTAACACCGAAATACTTTTACAGGCGCTATAGTGCTAAAAATAGTGCCTGTAAAGAGCCTCTCCTCTCACTCCAGTGTGAAAGCCTGAGGGAGCGGTGCGCTGGCAGGACGCCCAAAAAAAGTCCTGCAAGCCGCATCTTCGAAGCACAGTAGGAGCGGGGTATACCCTGCTCCTAAGCGGCCCTGCCCATTGAAATTAATGGGCAGCGCCGGCAAAGCGCCGCTGCATCGATGCTTTGCGTGTGCATTTAACCCTTTTTTGGCCATAGCAGGGGTTAAAAGCGGCCGAAAAGGGCCGCAATAACGACGGCCTAGTGTTAAAGTAGCCTTACAGTCGGCATGTTTGCAGATGGTCAGGAGGAGGAAGATTCACAGACTGCCCAGAATTTAAGATGGAGATGGAGTCTCAGGTAACCAGATGGTCCACAGTGACCTCCTGAGTGCCTTGTGAAGTCACCTGAGGGCCCGGGGGCATTTCACTGTTTGATTACGATAATGAAGCCTCTTGTCCTCACAATAAACCAAACTGATCATCTCTGCTAAAGACCAATTTATTCCTTTGAACTTTCTATCTAGGAGTATTCCGAATCAGAACAAAATACTAAAATATTTTAACATCCATACCCTAACTTTTGTTTTTCAATAAATTCTAAAAACTAAAGCAGGCCATACACTGTCCCACAATTAGCTGTAAGCACACTGTAAAAGAAAGGAACCACCCTACAAACAAGAAGCGAGCATTGCACCAGCGATCAGCAGATCATGGGTGCAATGCAGGGCCACTGCAGACTGTCAGTGTAAGCCGTCTGCCAGATACACACTGACAGGAAGACTCAATGAACTACCGGAACGCTCAACAGCACCGTAATAGTTCAGTGAGAACTACAAACCGACAGGCACAAAGGTTGGCGGTACTTATATTTCATTCATTGACAGAACGCCATTGAATGACATGGCCGTGCCTCTTTTCAAAAAGTGATAGCTAGTACTAGGAACTTCTCCCCGTACTGACGTCACACAGAGGCAGCGGATCGCGAAAATGGCTGCAGGAGCGGCAACATGTTCCTAAAGGAAGGTGAACTCCTCCTTTAAGGCCCACATCTCAGCTTGTGCTACAGAAAAAAGGCCCCTCACTTTTTTTTTTTAAATGCAGCCACATGGAGCTGTATGGTGCTTTTGCACTATGCAGTTTCATGCACCCGAAAATGTGCTCCAATTTCTGATGTGTTGGTAGTGGCAGCGAGGACACAGACATTCTCCTTCCGGCCAATTGGAACCCAGAAGTCTGTCCTGAGACACGATTGGCCAGGGAGTCATAAGACACCCTGTGTCATAAGACTCCCTGGCCAATGGGGGCTTCCTGATTGGCCGGGAGGAAAATGTGTCAGAATAGCGAATATTCATTCGCTAGTGTCACACAACTTGGTGGGATCAGGACACACCCCCTGCCTATCCCCGCAATTGTAATTCATGCGCCCGGCGTCCTGAAAGGGGCCGGGTGCATGGATAGGGGGGGCGGCGCTCGTGCTCCCACAATGCACGGGCCGCCACTCTGTGTGGGGTGCCATTGAGAACAGCACCCCTGTGTATTGCAAAAGAGCAGTGTGTTTTGGCTGTGGGTGAGGGAATGTGTGCAGTTTACACGCTGTCCCCCACCCATAATAGTGTATACCTAACCTAATAGAAATCTCTGCTACAGTCTGCTAGGGAACAGACACTTCCAGGAGTGTTTGATCTCTTGGGTTTCCCACACCACTCCGTGGTTTCTCCTGCATCATTGTGTTTACATGGAGGTGGTGGGAGGAACCATGGAGTGCTGTGGGGGTGGTTTTCTTTGTCAACCTTAAAGGGTAACTAAAGCTTTAGTGTTTAAAAACAAACAAACAAAAAAAACGTGTCAAGTTGTTACCTCCTCTGTGCAGTTGGTTTTGCACAGAGCAGCCCCGATTAGACATGTGCGGTTCGTTTTGTTCCAAATTAAAATTCGGATGAATTTTCGTTATTCAGGAAAATTCAAATGTATCCGAATTTCACAATTTTAATAGTACCGAATTTAAGCGAATCCGAAATGACAAAATTCAAATAGTTTTCAAATTCGAAAACTTTTCAAATAGTTTTCCAATTTCCAAAGAGACTAAAATAGAATAGAAAATAAAGGCATAGAATAGAGAAACAAAACATTATTTTTTTCTATTCTATGCCTTTATGTTCTATTCTATTTTATTCTTTTTGGAAATTGGAAAACTATTTTAATTTCGAAAATTATTTTTATTTGAAAACTAGTCGCAATTGATTTGAAAACGTTTTGCTTTTGATTCGGTAACGAAAAAAATAAACAAATTTATGTAAATAACGAATCGAAACTACATTTTTTATTTATTTTTTGTTCTGCACATGTCTAGCCCTGATCATCCTCTTCTGGGGGTCCCTTAGCGACGCTCCTGACTCCTCCTCTTCTCGAGTCGGAAATGCACTCTCCCTCGAGGCACTCGTGCGGGCGCGCTCCTGTGTCCTGCTGCTGCGTCTATTGACACAGACAGCAGGACTCGGCCCCGCCCTCCAGGCCATTGGATTTGATTGATGGCAGCAGTAGCCAATGGCTGCGTTGCCATCAATCTATCCAATTGCGACCAGAGACACCAGCTGGAGCTGGTGTGCTTGTCCCCGTAGTAGGAAGGATCTAGTTCAGGTAAGTAAAAGGGGGGCTCTGGGGGGCTGCAGCACCACAGGAGGTTTTTTGCCTTAATGCATAAAGGTGAAAAACCTTGTTGGTTTACAACCCCCTTTTATTCACTTGAAGACAAAGCCTTTTCTGGCACTTTACAAGTTTTAAATCAGTATTTTTGCTTGAAAATTACTTATAACCACCAAACATTATACAGTGAAACCTCGGATTGCAAGTAACGCGGTTAACGAGCGTTTCTCAATACAGGCATTTTTTTTTTTTTTTAAATCTTGACTCGGTTTTTCGAGTGTTGTCTTGCAAAACGAGCAGGATTCAAGCCTCTGTGGTGTGCAGTATTGTATTTGGCCAGAGGTGCGGGGGTGCCGGTGACACTCTGAGCCATTCGGAAATACTCCGTTCCCGAGTGCATCCGAGCGATCTCCCGAGTATTTCCAAGTCTCTCTGGCGCCCCCGCCCACCTCTGACCACAAGCGATATTGCATGCAATAGAAGTCAATGTGGAACGAATTATCTTTGTTTCCATTGACTTCTATGGGGAAACTCGCTTTGATATGCGAGTGCTTTGGATTACAAGCATTCTCCTGGAACGGATTATGCTTGTAATCCAAGGTACTACTGTATTGACACATAACTATCAAAGCATTCTCCATTTATAGAATTTTGTAACACGTGCCTAAGACTTTTGCACAGTGCTGTAGGTAAGTGAATGCTGCTGAGGATGGGGAGAAGAGCGTGAACCTGTTGCTTTTACTGAAAGGCAGAAAAAGTTGCTCTAATTTTGTTACCCTCTTCTTTTATTTTATAACGCTATGGAAAACCTTTATATTTATGTTTTGTATGTCTGGCGTCTTAGTTTACAAGCAATCTACAGATGGGCAATCTTTATAGAAGGCAGAAACTGGCAATTTCATATAAGAAGGATTTTTTATGTTTTTTAATGAAAAGTCATCTTTTCTTTTTTTACGGAAAAACGTTTTATTAAAGTTGTATCAAAGTCAATACAACACATGACTGTATACAGTCCAAATATTACATCTGCAAATAAAGTATATGTCAATGACACATCATTACTTCACATATACTATACAGAATTGGTCCAACTGAGGCATTTTCAGCTTGTATAAGTAGTTACCAACAAGAAACAATGCACCATGATAAATGCATATCATCCTAGCTCTTATCCTACAGTTTGGGAGAAGGATAAGCCAAGGAGTATTGGGGATGAAAAGTCATTTTGACTTAGAATATGCACTTAACAGTCTTTATTTTTGTCACGTTTGCTACATTTTGGCAAATTTTGTTTATTTCTTGCTATTTTTGCACAGTGGGACATTGCATGTTAATTTTTCAGAACATAGTAAATGAATGAGCATAATGTCAATGCAAAATAAAGCAAAACACAGGCCAATTATTGTGCTGACCTTCATACATCGGGCTCTAAGTAAAAGTAGATGTTTTGTACATGAGCAGTACTGTAGTATACAGACAGTAGCCATCTATAATTGGAATTCATGTACTATGGTGCCACCTAGTGGCCAAAATACAGACTGCATATGTCTTTGGTTACTGGGTTAAATGGCTCTTCGTGATGCAGGAGCTGTGGAGAAAAAAACATGATTTATTTTAAATAATACACTTTCTGAGGCAACTTACTTTATAACCGAGAAAACGTTTCACCCATTTGCAGTCCGCATCAACTAAGAACTATATAGTAACCCCTCATCCACCATCCTAAATCACTTGGGGTGAAAAAACCTTGCAGGATCAAATATCTCATAAGAATGCATTCCTGTACAGTGGCAGAGCTTAATCTTTGAGACTTGGGATCCTCAGTTTTCCCAGGATCCCATGGGGGATCAATAAAGTGTCCAAGGTAAGCATACAGTATACTGCACATACAACTTCCAATATTAAAGGAAACCTGTTATGATAATATGCAGGCTGCTATTTCTACTGAAAATGCAGGCTGTATGGCTATCCTTCTGAGGCTTTGGCTTTAACATTTTGCATACCTGATCAGTTACAGTCAGAGATAAAGAGTTCAGACTTGATGACTTCAATTTTTTTTTTCTGCTGGATCTGAGACTTATGCCGTTTACACACGACCGTTTTTAATGACGAGAAAAATTACATTTTTTAAAATGGTCATTAAAAATGATCGTGTGTGGGCTTCAGAGCATTTTTCACGACGTGAAAAACGCCCATGAAAAAATTGGATCATGCTCTAATTTTTTACGTTGTTTTTTACATCGTCGTTTTTCTCGTCATGAAAAACGGCCGTGTGTGGGCTTTAACGACGTGAAAAAAAATGCGCATGCTCAGAATCAAGTATGAGACGGGAGCGCTCGTTCTGGTAAAACTAGCGTTCGTAATGGAGATAGCACATTTGTCACGCTGTAACGGACTGAAAAGCAGGAGGCTGAAAAGCGCGAATCGTCGCTCAACAAACTTTACTAACATGAAGGGTGGCGCCATCCGAATGGAACTTCCCCTTTTATAGTGCCGTTGTACGTGTTGTACGTCACTGCGCTTTACTCAAGCATTTTTTTCCATGATAGTGTGTAGGCAAGGCAGACTTGAGAATCACGTCGAGAAAAATGCAGTTTTTTTCAATGACATTAAAAACGGTCGTGTGTACATGGCATTAGACATAGGGAAGCCTAAACAGCCAGGCCAGCAGGAGTCCAGCAATTTTTAATGCAGTCAGAAACGGAAAGCTATAATAGGGGAGATTATCAAGCAAATTAGCAACACACATAATCACAATTCAGTCTGTCCCTCGGTCAGCAATGTCCCTGCGTTCGTTTTTCTGTGTATTTGCAACCAACTACGTCAGATGTTACAAAGGTCTGAGACAGATTTATTACTAAAGATGAGACAGATTTTTCACTCTAAGACAGACAAAAAAGTCACCATAACGCTTTGTTAGGAAATAATTGACTTTTAAAGCTAAAGGGGTCCAGTTTTCTGGTTTTTGTTTTGTGGCCCCCAACATTCTGTGGTTCCTATTTTAGAGCGGCTGAGAGAGGAATTCATGACTCAGGCTGTAACCTGGTAATAAATCTGTCACATAATCTGTCTCCCTGTGTCTGATTAGCATTGCCTTCCTATGTGACAGAATTAATAAATCTCTCCCAATTTTTTTTCAGTAGATGCATATTTTGCATTATTGCAGGATTTACGCTTTGCGGGCGCTGCCCATTAGAAGCGGTGTGTACACCTCTCCTAAAGCGCCTCAAAGGTGCTGCTTGCAGGATTTTTTTTAACGTTCCGCAACCGCACTGCTCCAGTGTGAAAGCCCTCGAGCTTTCACACTGGAGTGACAGGAGAGGCGCTTTACAGGTGCTATTTTTAGCGCCAAACTGCCTCAGTGTGAAAGTAGCCTTAGGATGGCCATAGACTTTGCAAATTTCTTTCCTGCAACCACGGTTTGCAGGAAAGAAATTTGCCCGATTCCCCCATCACCATGGACAGTGCTGACGAGGGGAATCCCTCCTGCCGAGCAATTGTCTTCTCTAGGTGGGGGGCGGGGAAAGCCGTCCCCACTGGGAGAAGACGGTGATTAGTGGCTATTGCGAATCCGGCAGGCTGGTTGTACCCAGGTTGATCAATAGATCGAACAGTGTATGGCCGGTCTTAGGCTGACCATACAATAGTAGAATTTAATTAGAAAATTTTAATTTTAGGAACATTTTTTTTTTTTTGGGGGTTCAAATTCACTGCAGTGTTCGTTCCTCACACGGGGCACCAAAATAAATGAACTCACTGCAGTGATCTCAGGATGGAATATTTCTCTCAAAGAAATAAAAATCTAACCGTGAATGTGGGTTTTGTTAAAAATGAAATTTAAAAGCAAACTTTTTTGAACATTTGTCAACTCATAAAATGTACTGAGGAGAATTTTCACCAAAAATAGTGTATGACCAACATGACTCTGAAGCCGAAGGACCGAGTGCATTTGTTTGTTTTTTTACAGAGAAAATAAAAATAAATTCTTGGGTCAGAAATGCATTCTGAAAAAACACTGATTTGTCCACTTTAATATACCTGAACAATTTTCATCTATTGCCTACATAGTGGTCGGCATAGGATTAGGAAGAACAATTTTATTCTGATACTAATACCCCAGTAATATGAACAGAGAGATGTGGGCTGTTTTCTTTTTTCATGGATGCGGTCAGAGTTCCAATATTCCATAATATAATCTGTCGTTAAAGATGATTAAAGTCTTCAGTGATCAAAGGAAGAATATTAATTTGTGATCAGAGCCAAGACTGTCCCTTACTGTTACAAAATGAAAAAAAAAAAAAAAAGATTACTGAGGCCGCATTCACAGATGCTGAGTCCTGTACATGGGAGACGGGCTATTTGTTTTTACCTCCCTAGCCAGAAGCTGCTGTGTGCAGGTCGTCCATTTAAGCCTATGAGGACGCAGCGGCTGTACGGACACAATCACTCATCCTAATGTGACAGAAGTGTTGGTACAGGTGAGCAGCTGTAGATTAAATATTAAGGCTCATTTCAGTAAACTACAGTACAAAGCATGTCATTTCCCATAAAAGTAGTTATCGGCTGTATGTCTGTTATTTTAGGGTCTCTCTGTTCTGAAAATAAGGATCCTTATAGCAAATAATAATTATTACAGATTGTTAGGTGCAGTGCCTAGGAAACGGTAAAACCCAGAACCCTGGAAGGGGAATCCCCCAATTTTATTTGGAATTACAATTTAAACTAGATGTCTTCTTATGGTAACTTCCTATGCACCCCTCATAACAAAGTCCTATGAGTTTGGCACTAGCAGGTTAGGTTGTCCAAGGCAGACATGAATGATGAAGCCCTGTCTTGTATCAACTTTTAGGGCCAATTAAGTCACATGACCAGGGCCAGATTTAATAATACGCAGAGTAGGCTTGTACCTATACTGTAGGTGGCAAAACCAAAGAGCCTGCTTTTCCCAAGATATTGGCACATGTTTCCATCCTCAGTAAGAGAAGAAGAAAGGAAAATACGCCATATTACCAAAATTATTGGGACGCCTGCCTTTACACACACACATGAACTTTAATGGCATCCCAGTCTTAGTCCGTAGGATTCAATATTGAGTTGGTCCACCCTTTGCAGCTATAACAGCTTCAACTCTTCCGGGAAGGCTGTCCACAAGGTTTAGGAGTGTGTCTATGGGAACGTTTGACCGTTCTTCCAGAAGTGCATTTGTGAGGTCTGTCCAGAAATATACACAAGGCTTCACCCACAGATCTTCTTCAAAATATTCTGTGAATGGATCAGGAGCAGATGGATGACATTCCCAGAATACAATGCATTGGTGATGGCGGGAAGACGAGTTCTATGAATGTAAGAAGAAGGTAGATGGGGGTGAGCAGCACAACATTTATGAGCAGCAGCTGCTTCTATTCACCTTTACAGTTCCAGTATTTTACAGCAGTAAAATAAAAGGACTTTGGAGACTTTATTGAGTTATGAATACATACTTGAATAGAACTATTTTTATATCAGAGTTTAGTGTCACTTTAAAGGATCAGTCCAGCCTAAAATTATATTTTAGTTATAAGTGTATCCTGGTGGGCCATGGCAGCCTGTGGCTTCATAAATGTCTTGGTTACTCCAACAGCGTCATCTCCCAACCATAATTCCCGACTCCCAAGCTTCTCCTCTTTTATTCTCCATAAAATAAAATTAATAATTAAAATTGTTTTCAGGTAAAGTGGAAACTCCCAATAATGGGCACAGCATGTGACCAGAGAGATATCACCAGTAGACTACAGAAGCTATCAGATGGTTTAAAGCTGAACTCTGCTCACTGACCACAGGGGGGCACTCATTCTGCCTGTCACCATTCATAGAAAACCTTGTATGTTTTAAATGAATATAAGGTGTTCTCTGATTGGATGAGGTGGAGAGGAGCAGTGCTATTATGATCTCCACCTTGTCCAATCGGATAATTCTTTGCATTTATTCAAAAAAATAAGAGATGTTCTATGAATGATGGTGGTGCTGAGTGCGTGACCCCCGGTGTTCCGGGTGCAGAGGGGAATCCGCTTGCACAGAGCCTCATACACATGACCGGTTTTCCTGACGGAATTCCTCTCAAGCCTACCTTGCATACACACAGTCTCACAAAAGTCTGGTGAACTTTTGACTGCCAAGAACGCGGTGACATAAAAGACTACGACGAGCCGACAAAATAAAGTTCTATGCTCGCAAGCATGCGTCAAATTGTTTTTGAGCACGCGCAGTTTTTTTCCCGTCGGAAAAGCATACAGACAAACGGTTTTCCCGCTAGGATTTTTTCCTGACGGGGAAATAAGAGATCCTGCGCTCTTTTTTTTTCCCCCGGCAGTTTTCCCGTCAGAAAAAATGCGATGGAGCATACACACGGTCGGAATACCCGGCCAAAAGCTCTCATCGCAGTTTTTCAGATGGGAAAACCAGTCGTGTGTACGAGGTATCAGAAGGATCTCGAAGATTACTGCTATCACTGTAGTAGCACCAAATATTTCAGCGATTGTCAGCTTCCCCAGTGATCCATCAGGTCTGAGATATACATACTTACACCGTGCCAAGCTGGACCAAAGTAAGTGTCTAATACTCAGCATTCAGGTTTTCCTCCCCAGCATCTACTGTACCGAAAACTGAAGTCTTGGTTCTGGGTGGACTGACCCCTTTAAGTATTTCAAGCTTATACAACTCTTTTCTTTCTCTTTCAACTTAACTGCATCCATAGAGTTTGTTTATCTTCACGACGTCCAGAGAACTCAACCCAACCCGCTGGCCAATCGCTGCATGAGGGTCCTCTACTGGTTCCAGGGTGGGTTTCCCAGCATCATTGGTAAAGGCAAATCTACAGGAAAACAATGAGTGACATGTTCTGGGTACCTGAGATTTTTGGATAGCCTGTTCCCTAGAACTTGATAAATGACTGAAGCACTTACTTGCCGTAGTGCAGCACAGACAGGTAGTCGTAGGGCATTCCCAGGTTCTGGGTGCTCATTTTGTAGAAGTTGCCTTCCTTTGCAAGAAATTCTAAGACAGTGTTATAATGATATCAATGATTAAATCAGACATCGCCATTTCGAAGAGGTAAAAAAAAAAACAGGTAAAGTTGATCCGGGGAATATCCGATTTCCTCTCGGGGGATCAGGAAGGATTTTTTCCCCTGCTGTAGCAAATTGGATCATGCTTTGCTGGGGTTTTTCGCCTTCCTCTGGATCAACTGTGGGTATAGAATTGGGTATATGGGATTGTATGATATTATTATTATTTATTTATTTTTATGGTTAAACTTTATGGACTTGTGTCTTTTTTCAACCTGACTAACTATGTAACCAATGGATGCCATATAAAGAGAATGGTGATGCTGCTACCACCAGAGGCTCCATGCACATGCCAAGGCTGCCGATACAATGGAAGAAGATATATAGAACACCAATACTTTTTATGCAGGGCTTCACATACAGTACATTAATATCAGTCCTTGCTATCAAGGAGCTTGCAATCTAAGACCCCCATCTCCTATACACACTACGGGCAGTTTGGACAGGAGCCATCACATCATGCTTTATGAGTGTGTAAGTAAACACGTCTGTACAGGGGGAACATGCAAACTCCATGAATATAGTGTCCTAAGTGGAATTTGAAGTGCAGACCCCAGTACTGCAACTTACCGCTAAGGTTGGTGCGGTTGGGTGGGGATGCAGCTCAAGGCTGTAGTAAAACCCGCTTTGTGATTTTTACCTACAGGTATGCCTATAATAAAACTTACCTGTAGGTAAAATTAATATCTCCTAATCGTGCACTATTGTGCGGGGATATCTGAATGATGCCTGCAGCTACAGGCATCATTTAGGTATCAGCTTTTTCAGCCGGCGATTACCTACACCATAAGAATGATCATATCGGCTGTTCTGCCGCTTGATCGTTCTTACAGGAGGCGAAAGTGGATGTCCCCCCCCACTCCCGCCGCCCTCAGGTGCTTCTACTGACTCACCGCTATGATTGAAGCCAGGATCGTTTTTTTATTTTTTTATTTCAGGCTTCCCAGCCTAGAGGTGAGATGTGGGGTCTTATTGACCCCATATCTCACTGTAAAGAGGACCTGTCATGTCATATTCCTATTACAAGGGATGTTTACATTCCTTGTAATAGGAATAAAAGTGATCAAAAAATTTATTTTGGGGAAAAACGTGTCAAACTAAAATAAATAAAGTAAAATGAACAATAAAAAATTAAATATATTTTTTAAAGCGCCCCTGTCCCCGTGTGCTCGCATACAGAAGCGAACGCATACGTAAGTCCCGCCCACATATGAAAACTGTATTCAAACCACACATGTGAGGTATCTCTGCGAATGTTAGAGCGAGAGCAATAATTTTGGCCCTAGACCTCCTCTGTAACTCAAAACATGTAACCAGTAAAAATATTTAAAACGTCGCCTATGGGAATTTTTAAGTAGCGAAGTTTGGCGCCATTCCACGAGCGTGTGCAATTTTGAAGGGTGACATGTTAGGCATCTATTTACTCGGCGTAACTTCATCTTTCACTTTATGCAAAAACATTGGGCTAACTTCACAGTTTTTTGTTTTTTTTAAGCACAAAACAGTTTTTTCCAAAAAACGCATTCGAAAAATTGCTACGCAAATACCGTGCGAGATAAAAAGTTGCAATGACCGCCATTGTATTCTCTAGGGTCTTTGCTAAAAAAAACAACATATTTAATGTTTTGGGGTTCTATGTAATTTTCTAGCAAATAAATTATGATTTTTACATGTAGGAGAGAAATGTCAGAATTGGCCTGGGTGCTCCAGGACGCCTGAAGGTGCTCCCTGCATGTTGGGCCTCTGTATGTGGCCACGCTGTGTAAAAGTCTCACACATGTGGTATCGCCATACTCAGGATTAATAGCAGAATGTGTTTTGGGGTGTAATTTGTGGTATGCATATGCTGTGTTTTAGAAATAAACTGCTAATATGACAATTTTGTGAAAAAAAAAAAAAAAAATCTTGATTTTGCAAAGAATTGTGGGAAAAAATTACAACTTCAAAAAACTCACCATGCCTCTTTCTAAATACATTGGAATGTCTTCTTTCCAAAAAGGGGTCATTTGGGGGGTATTTGTACTTTTCTGGCATGTTAGACCCCATTCACACAGGGGCGACTCGTCAGGCGTCTCAGCCGCCTGACGAGTCGCGTCCCATTCTGTACAATGGAACCATTCTAAGCGGAGCGACTGAAGTTGCTCCGACTTAAAAAAAGGTTCCTGTACTACTTCAAGGCGACTTCCATTGACTTCAATACAGAAGTCATTTTGGAAGTCTACTTTAAAGTCGTCTGCAGATCGCCCAGCACAGTCGTGGGACAAGTCGTGCCGCCCCTGTGTGAATGGGCTCTTAGGGCTCTTTCACACGGGACGGATCCGTGAAGATCCGCCCTGTGAAGCTCCGCTTGCTCAGCGGGGTCCGCTCCGTTGATCCCCGCTGAGCCGGCGGATGACTGGGCGGTCCCCGCACACTGTGCAGGGACCGCCCTGTCAGAGCGCCGCTCTCCCCTATGGGGGATCGGATGACGACGGACCATAGAGTCCGTTGTCATCCGATCCGCAGATAGAAGGAAAAATAGGGTTTTCCTCCGTCACACTTTTGCGGATCAGAGCAAGTCGGATGTCAGCGGACATGTCAATGCTGACATCCCTGGCTCCATAGGAGGACATGGAGCA
Organism: Rana muscosa; assembly: GCA_029206835.1. Taxonomy (NCBI): domain Eukaryota; kingdom Metazoa; phylum Chordata; class Amphibia; order Anura; family Ranidae; genus Rana; species Rana muscosa. The sequence goes on along the minus strand of CM055117.1, from coordinate 630,691,660 downwards.
TCCGTTCAGGTCCGCCTAAATAAACTGACAGGTGGACCTGAACGGACCCTCCGTGTGAAAGAGCCCTTAGCCCTGGTTCACACTGGTGCAATTTACAAATCTCATGTTTTGAGTGCGATTTGGCACTCCGATTTCTTTCCCAGTCACTTCTGATTTTGTTCTGATTTCTTTTGTATTTGTTTGCGATTTCCGGAGACTACTTGCGATTTGCAGATAGTATGATTTGTACTTATTCCAATGAAAAGTAAGCTGATTTGTGACTTAATAAAGATAGCAGCGCTGGCTGTGAAAAAAAAAAAAACGTCCTGCTCCAAACTCCTCACGAAAACACCTGCTAGGGGAGGGGACAGATCAGCTGAAGCTGCAATGACATCACCAAAAAGAAAAAAAAAGACTGCTCCAAATCGCACTGATATAATAAACAGTACTGCGATTTCAGGTCGATTTACATAGCACTCTATGGATGTTAAATTGACCTGAAATCGCAAAAAAGTAATACAAAAACCTTTTGGAAATCGCTAGTGTCTTGTGTCGCACCAATTAGCACATTTCCATTGAAATCCATGGGGTGCGACTTCAGGTACGATTTTGAAATCGCATGTTGCACCTGAAATCGCACCAGTGTGAACCAGGGCTAAGGGTCTTAAGAAATGAGATCAGCCGTCAGTACTTCAGGTGTGATAAATTTTCAGATATTGGCACCGTAGCGTGTGGACTCTATAACTTTCACAAAGACCAAATAATATACACCAATTTGGGTTATTTTTACCAAAGATATGTAGCAGTATAAATTTTGGCCAAAATGTTTGAAGAAAAATTACTAATTTGCTAAATTTTGTAACAGAAACTAAGAAAAACTCATTTTTTTAACAGAATTTTTAGTCTTTTTTCTTTTATAGCGCAAAAAATAAAAAACCCAATGGTGATTAAATACCACTAAAAGAAAGCTCTATTTGTGTGAAAAAAAGGACAACATTTTCATTTGGGTACAGTGTTGTATGACTGAGTAATTGTCATTCAAAATGTGAGAGCACCGAAAGCTGAAAGTGGTCTGGTTATTGAGGGGGTTTAAGTGCCCAGTTGTCAAGTGGTTAAGCAGTTTTTGTTCCTCTTAGAATAAAGGTTTTGCATAAATTAATAAAAGCTGACCATTGTAAGTACCCTTTGTCAGTGGTAAATGATTTGTCTCAGCTCTCTAATTAGACTGCAACCCAAATAAAACAAATAGCGCCACTCCAATTGCTAACACAAACACACCCAGAGACTAACAATGCTGTTGGGTGCTGGCATGCCCGTAGGGCTTTCCCAGCCCTCTGAACCCAACTGACGGAAGATGTAGGGAGCCAAACACCAATAATCAGCTCAGTTAAAATGTAAAAGAAAACTGCTTCAGCTTGTCTCCTCCGGAAGCTATGCCCCTCTTACGTGTTTCACCCTCCCACAGGCACCCTCTCATGTTACCTCTATGGGAAAGCGTTTCACCCTCTCACAGGCTAAGTCATAGACCTCAAATGGGAGGGTGCCCCTGAGAGGTTGAAACTCTTCAGCGGGGCATAGCTACCAGAGGAGACAAGCTGAAGTCGTTTCCTTTTACATTGTAACAAAGCTGGTTATCGGTGTGTGGTTCGCTACATCTTCCTTCTCTAATTAAACGTTTGCTTGAAAGCTTGGTTTGCTAAAGGAGTTTGCAAAATAACAGACTTAAACCTAGTACACACAAACTGAATGTCGGCTGCCATTGGCTGGTTCAATAGAAACCAGCCGTTATTCAGCCCGTGTGTATGGCAGCTGATCCGACAGAACCTGGCTTCTGTCAAAGGCTCATGACTGAAAACAGTCTGTCGACCAGCTGGTTGAGTGTTTCAATGGCTGAGAGCAATAACCAGAGTGTTCTGGAAAGGGGGGCTGCCCCCCTGTCAGAACATAATAGTTCAGCAGGGGAAATCGTTGTACTAACATTGGATTGTTGATATAAAGAGAACACCCCATAACGCTGCCAACATCCCTGATTGATCAATCAAAAGAGGAGATACCCCCCAAGTGGGACTTTAACAGCAACAACAGTATGGCCTCGTACACACGACCGTTTTTCTCTGCAAAAAAAAACGCAAGAAAACTGCTGGCAGAGCTTTTTGCAGAGAAAACCGGTCGTGTGTATGTTTTCTCGTCGAGAAAACTGCCGGGAAACTGGACGAGAAAAATAGAGAACTTGCTCTCTTTTTTCTCATCGGGATTCTCGTCGGCCTGTTTCCCGACAAGAAAACTGTGTGTGTGTATGCGGGCTACAAGCTTACCTGTCCTCCGGTAAGCCCGCGCATGCTCGATGAGACTTTGACGCATACAGCTTACAAGGGTAGTGTAGGGTGAAGCAAGATGGCGGCGACGGCATTGAATGCTCGTCATAGTCGATGACGTCACCGCGTTCTTGCCATTCAAAAGAACGGCGGTTCTTTTGAATGGCCATCTGTATGCACGGCTTGGCAAGAAAAGCTTGCCAGGAATCTCGTCAGGAAAAACTACGTTTTTTTCCTGATGGGATTCTCGGCTGTGTGTACTACCAGGCTTCAAGGTAAAATATAATATAGTTTTATTAACAAATTATACAAACATACATTTTAGAATAGCAAACCAATTTAAAAACATAGATGATACTAGTAGTGGTGGGTTTCCGTATAGAGTCCGACGTGTTTTGGGACACAATCCATCCCTTTTTCAGGGGCTTCTGTCCGGACGGGATCACAATATACAATAAAAGATTGAATATGTTAGAAATAAATAACAATATACACAGTGATCATTGGTCATCTATTTTAGATATAGGAAAAACATCGGATTGTCAGTACAGCGTCTGCGACCTGAGCTGACAGTATTTTTTTCGTTCAATGAAAAAAGACTAGTGGTGTGTATTTAGAGACTGCAGACATGATACAAGAGATGGTCAGAGACTGCAGACCTGATACAAGCAGTGACGGCTGGTGCTCAAATTTTTTGGGGGGGTGCAAACAAACGAAAAAAAAAAACATTAATTGCAGCCTCACTGCGCCCATCAATTGCCGCCACTGTGCCCATCAAACACAGCCACTGTGCCCATCAAACGCAGCCACTGTGCCATAAAATTGTCAGCACTGTGCCATGCCATCAAACGCAGCCACTGTGCTATGCCATCAAACGCAGCCACTGTGCCCATCAATTGTTGCCACTGTGCCATGCCATCAAACGCAGCCACTGTGCCATCAATTGTCGCCATTGTGCCATGCTGTCAATTGTCGCCACTGTACCATGCCATTGTCGCCACTGTGCCCATCAATTGTCACCACTGTGCCATGCCAAACGCAGCCACTGTGCCATAAATTGTCGCCACTGTGCCATGCCAAACGCAGGCACTGTGCCATGCCAAACGCAGCCACTGTGCCATGCCATTGTCACCACTGTGCCCATCAATTGTCGCCACTGTGCCATGCCAAACGCAGCCACTGTGCCATGCCATTGTCGCCACTTTGCCCATCAATTGTCGCCACTGTGCCATGCCAAACGCAGCCACTGAGACACGCCATTGTCGCCACTGTGCCCTTTCAATTGTCGCCACTGTGCCATGCCATTGTCGCCACTGTGCTCATCAATTGCCGCCAGTTTGCCCCTAAAATGCCGACAGATTGCCCCCCCCCCCCCCGCCTGGCACTTACCTTTCTCGGTCAGCCATCCTTGCATCCTCCTCCACGATCCCTCGATGTAGTCCCACACTTGATGTCGCTTCAGCCAATCAGGTTAATGGTAATCAGATCCAGTGAACCTGATTGGCTGAGATGAGTGTCAGTGTTAACCAAGGAACGCACCCCCCCGTGCTTCCCCTGGTTAACTATTTGGAAGCCGATTACAGCCCTCAGGCTGTAATCGGCAAGCCTATCAGAGCCACTGGCTCTGATAGACACTTCCACAGCCAACCAGCTGCCGTTATTCAGATGGCCGGCGCTCGCCAGGGGGCCGGCCATCTGAATAGTGAGCGGCAGCGGCGACAATACATAGATTCATGCAAGGCATGAATCTATGTATTGTTTTTCAGTGGCGGTGCAGAAGCGAGAGGGGGCGGCACTCCTGCGCCCTCTATGGACGCACCGCCACTGGATACAAGAGATGGTTTAGAGACTGCAGACTTGATGCAAGAGATGGTCAGAGACTGCAGACATGATACAAGAGATGGTTTAGAGACTGCAGACATGACACAATATATGGTCAGAGAGTGCAGACATGAAACAAGACATGGTCAGAGACTGCAGACATGATACATTCTTGGTTTCATTTATTAACCAGATATAACAAAGTGCTTTCAGTTGGGTATTTAACAGACCAAAAAAAGAGAAAACAGAGGCGTTCATTGTTTGGGTTTACATACTGGTACTTACTTTGCATATACATATGTATTATATTTTACACTACTATATTATATATTATGCAATTACATGTTATTTCCTATCTCTTATAGGTTGGTTTGTTTATAATTCTGTGGTTTTATTAAAATGTGTGTTCAGTGTTATTTTTCTTGTTCAACTTCTTTTGCAATCATAGACAGTGGGGAGGCCGGGGGATGGATAGTGGTGACAGTAGAGGTGTCAGTAGAGAGACGTACAATGGAGAATGATTTACATGTCCTGATTTCCCACCGAGGAATATATCACAATTATCCAGGTCATCACTTAAATGGTGGTGAGATTTATTTACCATGTACAGGCTGATTGCTCAATTAGGTTTGTCAGTTGTCATGACTTTTTATATGCTAATTGCGTAATTAACTTCTGCCTGACCATTACGTTAAAATTTGAAAGCAACATGCATGAGAAAAAGGGGGACTATTTGCCTCTCTATTTTTTTCTTAAAGAGACAATAAATGATATCCTTATTCTCCAAAAACAATCTATACACATTGATAACTGTGTTACTCCTGCGCCGCCTGGTTATGTATGGTCAGGCCTTTTTTTCTCAGAAAATAGGTGCAGGAACTCAACCATAACCCCCTCACACACACACACACACACACATACCCTCCAAACCACATCAAATAATGAGTATGGAGAAATAATACTAATAGTAGTAGGTCTTAAAGGGGCATTACATACCAGGAGTGCATTACGTATAGAGTGCAGAGTTCGGTAGGGTTACACACAGAGTGCAGAGTTTAGGGTTGAACTACATACATAGTGCAGAGTTCAGGGGTGTGCTACACACAGAGTGCAGAGCCTTCTTCCACAGCTACTTACTTCTGCATCCTCCATCCACATCTCACCTTCACTCCTCTTCTTTCCTAGTACATCCCCGCACACTATAGTTGGCTCTGCCTCGCTCATTTTCAGGGAGATCATCCAGTGGCGGGAATCAGCATCTGCACTGCACCCCAGGCACCTACATCTCCCAGGTCCCCATCCTGCACTCAGTGGGAGCCTCTCAGGAGATCAGATCTATGGGAGCTGTTGAAAGACAAGCTGTCACTTGTAAACACAGAAGCGGAACTTCTGTGTTTACAAGTGATAGTGTCTCTAATTTTGTGCTAAAAATAAACAATATCATAATAAGATTGACAGTGCTTAGTGCAATAATTTAAACTCTTATGAATTTGTGTCCAATCCATTTATACAATTATATTCACAATGATAAATCCTTATCCAACTTAATATTTCAAACATTTAAATTAAAATACATTAAAGCAAAATACATGTACAACAGAGTTGCATAAAACTCTGATAAAGTCCAATACTTGTGATACACTGGGCTGAGTTACAAAATAATAAAGTGAAAAAAAATGAAATTGTCCCATAGGTTAATCCTTATTGCATATGTCTCAGTGGGGTGCCTGAACTCTTTATATACTTTGTGCCACCCTGGTGCTCTATGCTCTCAAAACTCTCATGTCAAGGTAGGTGTCATACAGCATGTATAGGATAATCCTCCCAGATTATGAATGTATTTACCTCTTCCTCCTTCTCCTCCTCTCTACCTCTGGGGGGCCTTCGTTAATGTCTCTTATTGGCTCCATTACTCAGGGGTGTTATGCCTTTAATGCCCAATCCGACTCATGCTGCGCACAAGTCTCACTCATGTATGGGGAGATAGCAAATAGCCTCTTATGGTGCAGTATTTTGGTAAAAAAACAAAACATTTAAAACAAGTTCAATGCATTTTCATTCAAAACTTTCAAACATGTGTAGCGGGGTATTGCCTTTTAAACCCCTCAGAGACTACATTACCCAGTACACTTTTAGGCACCCGCAAGGACTGCTGGGGTGGACTTTATAATGGAGAGGCGGAGCCCAGTTCTCTCTCTTTGGACACTGCCCATCCAGCAAGCTGAACTGCCGCTTGAGTTCTGGTGACTTTAGGCCAGAAGCCTGCCCTTTCTTTCCAAAGAGCCTTCCGCGTGCACCGAGGAGTCTGAGGGACGTCTCTTCTTGATACTGCACCTTTGCCAGGAAAACCGAAGGCCCGGATGTCGATGGATCGGGGTACTAAGACACTGCAGCAAAAGAAACGGACGCGGACTGGTCCGGTTGGGTGAGAGAGCACCTGCTCATAGACAGACACAGTAACTTTGTTGCCTTGGTGGATTACATATTCTGTTCTTCAAGTGCACCACCGTTGCTAGCAAAGATTTCCCTACAGAGCTTCCATTTAGTTCAGTCAGGCCTGACTGGGTAGCGCAGACATTCCTGGGCGCCATATTGTCCACGAGGGGAAGTAGCTGCAAAGGGTACTATTAGAGTTGCATAGCATTGAATAGTTGTCTGTTTGTTTTAACACTGTTTATTGCAGGGCTCTGCATATGACTTGTACCCACCTGTTTTACTGCTTACCCACTAATATAAGTAAACATACAAGGGTTAAGTATATTGGTGTCTGTGTTCTTTACTTTACAGAAGAGATAGGTAAAGGAAGGTTTTAAAATGTCACTGTGTGTCCTTGCCATAGGATTGTGCCGCTGTGAGTTACAGGCCTCACAATCCTATCATCCCCTACTAACTGTGCCAAGGGAGGTTAGAGCCGATTGCCAGGGGTTGACAGCGGTGCACTACAGGGCCCAAAAATCATACAGGCAGCCCTCTTAGCTGGGGGTATCGCTACACGTGGGGGCTCGTCCGGGATTCCTGTTACTGCACGCTGCAATCAAGCCGGTCAGAAGTACCAGCATGGACCCGCCAGCAATGTCACAGTGGTGCACAGCGGTTGGCGCAGATTCAACCGAGGCGGTAGTTATTGAACTCCCAGGGGGGATCTGGCAAGAAAACTAGATAAAGCAGCTCATAATGTTGTTGTCCCCGAATCAAAAGGCGTAGGTGATGGACATAAGGCCAGATGTCTCGTGTACGTACGCACTCGTGAAATGGAGAGGAGAAGTTCCGGAAGATTTTAGAGGTCAGAGCTTAAAAGCCGCAGATGGTCAGATATACCGCTTAGTGCATACGAGGGCTATCAAGAAAGAATCTCCAAAAATCTCCCCGCCATCATCCCGGATATTCTTCCACAAAATGGAAAGCAGTCGGGATACGATAGCCCCAGGGACACCACTGGCAGCCATAGGGCCGGAACTATTGAATGCTCTGGGAGACTTTGTCACTAAGTGCCAGAAGAGCAACACAGTACATGTAGAAGCCGGGTACCGGAATCTCTGGATTTTTTCAGGAAAGCTACCTGTGCCTTCCGGGGAAGAAGATTTCGACAGCTGGATTGAACAGGCAATGCAGGCAGTAGAAGGATGGGAAGTACCAGAAGCGCAGAAGAAGCAGCGCATCAGTGAAAATTTGAAGGGCGCTGCTGCTGAGGCTGTGAAGAACCTTAGGTCCAGCAATGCTGCTTGTACTGCATATGACTATCTGGCTATTTGCAGGAGGAATTTGGCCAGCTGGAGAAGGTGACTGAACTAATGTACCAATTCGAGCATACCCTCCAACAGCCGGGAGAGAAATTATCCGAATATGTCTGGAGGTTAAACAGGATGCTGTGCCAAATTGTACTCAAAAAGGGAATGCTGCCCCAAGTCATAGATGCAACTAGGATGAAGCAGATCCTGAGGGGAGCTTTATGTTCGGATCCAGTTTGGCTCCACTTAAAGACCTCTGAAGGAGTCATGGATTTGAGTTACCCAGACCTTGTGCGGATCATAAGGGACGAAGAAGCCCTGTTGAAGGACCAACAGGCGGTTGAGAAGACCACTTCTCTCCCCTCAGTAGGAGTCAGAGCAGCAGTAACCACTGAACGGGACTTAGGAGTGGAGACCTTAAAGTCCCAGATGACTCAAGTGCTGGATTTATTGACCTCTCTATTGGCCAAGAACTCTGGAGCCAAAGAGCAAGAGGAGATCAAGAAGGAACTACGCCAGAGTGTTTCCACTCCAACATCCCCACAGGGAAGAAGAGAAACTGTCTGTTTCAACTGTGGAGGAGTCGGCCATTTTGGAAGAGTGTGCCCTAGTCCAAGGAAGAACCGGAGCACCTACCACCAGCCGGCGGAAAACTTCAGAGGGCCCTGATGAAGGAGTCAGCCGGGCGCCCACTATTTACAGAAAGCTCCAAAAAGATCCAAAAGCCAGAAGAGGGAAATAGAAACAATGTCCCTCCTAAAATACTCGATGCCACTAGTCAGGAGTCGAAATCTAGCCATCTAAGGGAAATCAATGCATACCAGGCCCAACAAGGGTTGAGATCCAGAAAGAAATGGAAGAAAAAGAAAACCTCAAAAGGAGAGTCCAAGAGTCCAAAGGGAAAGGCCCCTCTGAAGAGTTTTCCAGCCAAGTTAATAGGGCCCTCCCCCCTAGTCACCATTCAAGTGGAGGGAGTCCACACCAAAGCCATAATGGACACAGGAGCCCAAGTGACCCTGTTGTATAAAGACTTTTACCAGAAGCATCTAAGTCACGTGCCCTTACAAAAGCTGAAAGACTTAGAGATATGGTGAATTGGTACTCACAAGTTTCCATATGACGGTTATGTTTCAATCAGGCTGGCCTTCGACCCCTCTGTGACAGGAAAGGCAGAAGTCTTTGACACCCTGGCAGTAGTTTGTCCTCGCCCACCAGGAGCCAACACAAGTTCTCTGATCATAGGGACCAACACTGATCTGGTCAGGAGACTGCTGACTCCTCTAGCCCAGGAGCAGGGTACTTCAGGAGACAGGATCCACCCCATGCTGCAGCAGGTCTACCGGAAGTTGGTACTGGAACAGAAGGCCCCAGAAGAGGGAGTATGGAAAGTCTGGAGACTGTCAAGGAAGGAGAAGATGTTACAGCCTGGTGAGATGACCTGCCTGCAGGCTACTGTGAAACTCTCGTGGGAGCAGCCTGGCCACTTTGTGGTCTTAGAACCAGACCCCCAGGACACCCACCCAGGGTTGGAAGTGATCCCCGAAGTGGTCCCGTTGAGGGCACTGAAGAAGGCTAAGAGCCAAATCCCAGTGAGCATCAGGAATGTCACTAGTTCTCCCATGAAGATTCCGGCCCGGATGTTGCTGGGGAGAGTAAACCCTGCCACCCCAGTGGCCCTGTCCTACTTGGAGAAGGTTGAAGGAGGAGAACACACTCTGGAGAATCTCTGCCTGGAGACCACCACCATGCCACCAGTGTGGAAGGAGAGAGCTAAGGCCCAGCTGACTAGATGGAGAAAAATATTCTCCAAGGACGAGTTCGACGTAGGGTGTGCAAGGAGTGCCACCCATAAGATCCGTCTGCAGGAAGACAAAACTTTCCGGGAGAGGGTCCGGCGAGTCCCCCTGGCTGACTTAGAAGACTTACGTGAACAGTTGACGGAGCTTAAGAGAACTGGGGTTATTCGGGAATCCAGAAGCCCATATGCCTCCCCTATCGTGGTAGTTAAAGACTTGATTACTTATTGCCCTTGGGTGGTAATCTATCACCCTTGATAACTAAAGTGCCACATCCTAGTAACTGGTAGAGAAATATGTGGAAAGAATGGACTTTATAGGCACCACTATAAAAAATATGGTTTTTAATAATATCATATAAAATACATAAATGTGAAACACAATAAATTGAAAGATATATAAATAAAAGAAACAAAAAATTGGTAACCCGTGGATAGCAACCACAGGAGAACACTCAAATCTATGTGTCACTGAATGCGAGGGTGAGACTGCTTTGCTGCCCACGCTGGACTTGTTAGGAGGTGTTGCCCAAGTTGGTTTCCACCGGGTTCCTGGAGAAATTTAAAAGATGCTCGACATGTTTCGCGATTTTGATAAGATCGCTTCTTCAGGAGCTTCTAAATTTCAATGGAGAAATGGAGAGACATAAATTATAATACATAAAAGGAAAATATATAGAAAATATATATATATATATGTACCTATTGTGAGGGGGTTAGCTCGGCAGCGGGTGTGTGTGACCCCCGAGATGGGCTCCCCACACAAAAACAGGCCCAGCAAACGGAGGTTGTGGTTTTCAAAATCAAAAAGGTGTGGTTTATTTTCTATTTACAGTGACAAAACACAGCAAAGCAAAAGAAACATAAACAAAATAAGTCCTGGTCAACTTGACCTCTGACTAAACATACAGGTTTCCTAACTAACAACTGGGATCAGCCTAGTGCTGTCCTAGTCCATAAGTCCCTGGTTTTAAATGTCCAAGCAAATAGCCACACAGGCTTTGTCTCACCGCACAGGGGTTCACTCTCCCTAGACAGTCCACACAGGTCTGGTTCCAGGCATGAGCTAACATCTAATGAAGCTGGGAGTTTTTATAGAGGCCTTTAAATGAGCTGACAAGCTTCAGCTGGTCTCATCAACTCCCTGCCTGCACGACGCCCAGCCCTCTCCCTAGAGGTATGAGTCATCCATGAGCCCACTAGCCTTATACAACTCTCCACCTAGTTGTATAAGTCGGCGTAAAGCCTGAACCTGGGCGAAATATATCTACCCCCCGGATGCAACCAGGTGACTTTACCTTCCTGCTGTCACATACCCCCCCCCTCTTGTTTTAACCTCGGGGTTGGAACACCAGCAATCAGGCATTCATGTACTCGAGACAAAGCATCCACATTCCCCATTTGAACGCCAGGGCGATGCTTTACTGTGAAGTTGAATTCCTGGAGGGCCAGGAACCACCTATTCACTCTTCTATTTGTTTCCTTGTTTTGAGCCATCCACTTTAACGGAGCGTGATCCGTAACCATGTCAAAGTGCCTACCTAGCAGGTAGTACCGAAGGGAATCTAGAGCCCACTTCACCGCTAAACACTCCTTTTCAACGGTGGCGTAATTTACCTCATGGGACTTCAACTTCCTGCTGCGGTAAATGACTGGGTGCTCTTCCCCGTTCCAGACCTGGGACAATACTGCTCCTAACCCCACATCTGACGCATCACTTTGTACGACAAAGTCTTTAGAGAAGTCGGGTGAGTACAACACTGGCTGGCTACATAAGGCTTGTTTCAAGAATTGGAATGCTGCCTCAGCCTCGGGGGTCCATTTAATCATGACCGACCCTTTCCCCTTCGTCAGGTTGGTTAGGGGCACAGCCTTAGAAGCAAAGTGGGGAATGAATCGCCGATAATACCCAGCGATTCCCAGAAAGGCTCGTACCTGCTTCTTGCTGTTGGGACGTGGCCAACTCTGGATGGCCTCGACTTTGTTGAGTTGGGGTTTTATTACTCCCCTCCCAATGGTGTACCCAAGATATTTGGCCTCCTCCTGCCCAATGGTACACTTCTTGGGGTTAGCCGTAAACCCCGCTTCCCGAACAGAGTCCAGGACTGCTTGCACTTTTGGCAGATGTGAGGCCCAGTCTGTGCTATGGACAATTATGTCATCCAGGTAAGCCGCAGCATACTTCCGATGGGGCCTCAGCATCTGGTCCATTTTCCGCTGGAATGTGGCCGGCGCATTCTGTAACCCGAACGGCATTCTTTTATATTGGAACGCCCCGTCTGGGGTTACAAATGCGGTTTTCTCTTTGGCCAACTTGGCCAGGGGGATTTGCCAATACCCTTTTGTGAGGTCAAGAGTCGTCATGTATCGGGCTGTTCCCAGCCGGTCGATCAACTCATCTATACGTGGCATGGGGTAGGTGTCAAATTTTGTAACTTTGTTCAACTGACGAAAATCGTTACAAAATCGCCAGCTCCCATCCGGTTTAGGCACCAACACAATGGGACTAGACCAATCACTTTGGGACTCCTCTATCACCCCTAAGTTCAGCATTTTCTGTACTTCCTCCCGTATTGCCTCCCGTCGGGCCTCTGGGATCCGATAGGGTTTTAACTTCACCCTTTCACCGGGCGGGGTAATGATGTCATGCTCTACCCCAGATGTTTGTCCCGGCAGCTCAGAGAATACCTCCTTGTTGCGAAGCACAAACTCCTTAACCTCCTGTTGTTGGGGTTGTGACAAGGTGGCTGCTATTCCAACCTCAGGAATCACGCAACCAGTTTGAGCTGGTGACCAAGTGTCTGCGACTAGGGACTCTCTATCCCTCCAGGCTTTCAACAGATTAACGTGATAGATCTGTTCGGGCTTTCGCCTTCCTGGTTGTCTGACCTTGTAATTCACTTCGCTCACTTTTTCCATTATCTCGTAGGGGCCTTGCCATTTGGCAAGGAATTTACTTTCAACCGTAGGGACAAGTACCAGTATCCTATCCCCCGGGGAAAAGGTACGGGTCTTGGCTCCGCGGTTGTACACTCTCTGCTGTGCTAACTGCGCTTGGGCCAAATGTTCCTTCACGATGGGCATTACCTGTGCAATTCGGTCTTGCATCAGGGCGACATGCTCAATCACACTCCTGTGGGGAGAACTCTCACTTTCCCAAGTTTCCTTGGCAATATCCAACAGCCCTCTTGGGTGTCTCCCATACAGTAACTCAAAGGGGGAGAATCCCGTAGAGGATTGGGGCACCTCCCTAATAGCAAACATCAGATAAGGAAGTAGACAGTCCCAATCCTTTCCATCTCTATCCACCACTTTCTTCAACATTTGTTTTAGGGTTTTGTTGAACCTTTCAACCAGCCCATCGGTTTGGGGGTGATACACAGATGTACGTAATTGCGTCACTTTGAACAATTTACACAGCTCCTTCATAACCCGGGACATAAAGGGTGTACCTTGGTCCGTAAGCAGTTCTTTACAAATACCCACCCGGCTAAACACAAGAGATAGCTCTTTGGCTATGGTTTTGGCCGAGGTATTTCGGAGAGGGATCGCTTCTGGATAACGGGTGGCATAGTCCATTATAACTAATATGTACTGGTGCCCCCTAGCGGACTTGATTATAGGACCTACCAAATCCATGGCGATCCTCTCAAACGGGACCTCAATGATGGGTAGAGGGACCAGCGGGCTACGGAAATGTGGCATCGGGGCCGACCTCTGACACACAGGGCAGGAGGAACAATAATTTTCTATGTCCTTCATCACCCCCGGCCAATAGAATCTCTGTAATACCCTCTCTCGGGTTTTCTCTGTCCCCAGATGACCTCCAAGAATGTGCCCATGGGCCAACTCCAACACCAACTTCCTGTAAGGTTTGGGCACCACAAGCTGCTCAACGGTTTCTTCTGCCCTTTTTGCCACCCAATACAGTAGGTCCTTCTCTACGCTGAAGTATGGGTAAGTGCAGGTATTATCTGGGTTCACTAACTCGCCATCTATTTTCACTACGTTTTCCCGTGCCTTTATTAGGGCGGGGTCTTTCAACTGTTCTGTGGCAAAGTTTTCCCTGTGAACCTCAAGATCAGAAAACTCCACAGACGGTAGGTTTTCGTCTGAGGAGGTGGGCTCCTCTCCAGTTTCTTGAGTCTCCCCTGCCAATACTGATAAGGGAAATTCCGGAGAGTCCTCACCACTCTCAGGGGAGTTCTGGCTATCACATTCCTGGTACATAGGGGCACCAGTGGGGGGCTCAGGATCATCCCACAGTTCCCAGAACTTCGGAAAATCCCTTCCCACAATGGCGTCATGCGGTAACTGAGATACTAAGCCCACTGGATGAGAGAGGGTACCTTTGGGGGTCTCGAAACACACTGTAGTCACTGGATACTCTCGGGTGTCCCCATGCACACAAATAACAGCTACCTTGCTATTCCCAGAGACCTCTGTTTTAACTAACTCAGCCTTTATCAGGGTCACAAGGCTACCTGAATCCAACAATACCACAACATTTCTACCATTAACACACATTTTGCATAAATGTTTCTCAGTTCCTCGAATGGCAGTGCATGCGACTGTCGCACACAGCGACTGACGTCTGCCCGTCAGAAAGTCACACTGCATGGGTTCCTCCACAACCGGGCAATTGGCTGCAATATGTCCCGCTTGCCGGCAGCGGTAGCAAACGATCCTTCTTGCGGCCTCTTGAGCCGCTGATTTCCCAGGCTGTTCTCGCCAAACTTGGGGTAGAGCTCCCACCCTCTCACTCTCTCCACCCTCACCCCTTGGAATCCTCTTATCCGCCCCTGGGGATGGTCTGGTCTTAGGGTGGAAAGTCCGAGTGTCTCTGGAAGAGGCCGTCAGGTTCTCTGTAGCCAAGTATTTCTCCACACGATCCACAAGACCATCGGCCGTCTCTGGGTCTCCATGGCTTACCCACTTTTGGATGGCAGTAGGAAGAGCTCTCAAAAACCGATCCATTACAACACGTTCCACAATCTTTGGTGCGGACAAAGTCTCTGGCTGTAGCCACTTTCTGCTCAGGTGAATGAGATCATACATTTGAGACCTGGGGGGTTTTCCAAGCTGGAAAGTCCAGTTATGCACACGCTGAGCCCGGACAGCCTGGGTGACACCCAGCCTTGCCAATATTTCAGCTTTTAGCATCACATAGTCTTTTGCTTGGTTAGGCTCTAGGTCATAGTAAGCTTTCTGCGATTCACCAGTTAACAGAGGAGCCACCAGTCCAGCCCACTGCTCCTCAGGCCACTTTTCTCTTTCAGCGGTCCTTTCAAATGTGGTCAAAAATACCTCTGGATCATCCTCTCCAGTCATTTTTGTCAATAAACGACTCACCCCAAAGGACGCGGTATTAGTGGGACGGCTTTCCTCACTGGTCTGCGGACGTTGCTGCATTACTGCTTCCATCTGTTGTTGTAGTCTCTGCTCTTGCTTCTGCAACAGGTCTATGAAGCGGGCCTCAGATTGCTGCTGGGCTTGTTGCTGAGCCTCCAGACTCTGTTGCAAAGTTGCGTTTGTCTGCTGCTGGGCTGCAAGGCTCTGTTGATGAGCTTGCTGCTGGGCTGCGAAGTTCTTTTGCAAACCTGCATTTGTCTGCTGTTGATTGGCATTTGCTAGAGCCAGCTGCTTCAGTATCTCCTCCATGCTGGCTTAAAAAAAAAAACTGCCACTGGTTCTCCACCAACTGTGAGGGGGTTAGCTCGGCAGCGGGTGTGTGTGACCCCCGAGATGGGCTCCCCACACAAAAACAGGCCCAGCAAACGGAGGTTGTGGTTTTCAAAATCAAAAAGGTGCGGTTTATTTTCTATTTACAGTGACAAAACACAGCAAAGCAAAAGAAACATAAACAAAATAAGTCCTGGTCAACTTGACCTCTGACTAAACATACAGGTTTCCTAACTAACAACTGGGATCAGCCTAGTGCTGTCCTAGTCCCTAAGTCCCTGGTTTTAAATGTCCAAGCAAATAGCCACACAGGCTTTGTCTCACCGCACAGGGGTTCACTCTCCCTAGACAGTCCACACAGGTCTGGTTCCAGGCATGAGCTAACATCTAATGAAGCTGGGAGTTTTTATAGAGGCCTTTAAATGAGCTGACAAGCTTCAGCTGGTCTCATCAACTCCCTGCCTGCACGACGCCCAGCCCTCTCCCTAGAGGTATGAGTCATCCATGAGCCCACTAGCCTTATACAACTCTCCACCTAGTTGTATAAGTCGGCGTAAAGCCTGAACCTGGGCGAAATATATCTACCCCCCTGGATGCAACCAGGTGACTTTACCTTCCTGCTGTCACACTATTTATAATATGACATAATACAGATTTATATATTATATAAAGCTGTCAAAGGCTGCAACCTATGACGCTCACCAAGTAAACGTTTTGGATTTCAAAGTGTCGAGTATGCTTGCCTCACCGCCCAGCGACCCCTCTGGGAGGACTGACCACCCCAAGGTGGCTGTCAGTGCTCACGCAATCTATGGCTGTTGGACTCGATCACAGGAGGTAGGTATGATGGGGAATATGGGGATGCACCAAGAAACTGGAATATACCAAGCATATAAAAATTATATAATAGGGCTAGTTAATAATAAATGAAACTACCTTTAAGTAGAAAAAGTGCGTAACAGATAACACAGCTTATATGTACCGTGGGTTTGGCAGTCTACGAGCACAAGGAAGGTGTTATACAGCTGCTGCAGGCCCAGTTTAGTGAATGAGGGTACAGGATCTAAAAAGTGTATATATATATACAAAAAACAGCCTTTAGAAAGGGATAACCTATTTTGGGTGTCACCTTGTTAATATTGTAAAGATTGGATAGGGGACATACCTTAAACAAGATGTGGCTTCACTGAAACTGTAGAATGTGAAACCAATACGTAAAGTCGAGGTGTCCCAGATATTGCATAGATGTCTAACTCAAGAAGTCATCTCACTGCAACTAGAAACATATGAAAAATTTAAGGACTTGATAGGAAGATCTCCAAAGGTTGCACACCTATTGGTGCCTTGCAATAATGAGCCCTTTAAGAAAGGTTAATAAAACATCTCTACCTGCAGAGTTCTGTTTCACACCAAACCAAGGCTGAGGGCAGACCAAGAGAAACCATTTGGTTTACTGGCAATACCAGAAAAGCAGGTCTGAAAAAGGGAATATAAAAAAACCCTAATAAATGCTGAGCACTGGAGCGACGCATAAAGCGATCGCTATCAGCCAGACAGAAAACAACAAATAAACATGCTATGCCTGACCTACCTTGATGCTTGTGACTGCCACAATCAAAAAGACTGCCCGATATTTGTGGTGCGGTGTATTGCGAGTGACCACACTCCACTGACGACGTTGTGGAGTGGTTGGTCTGGCTCGCTTTTTATGCATCCCGCTCGCGTGTGGGTCAGAAGCGTCTGACGTCACGCGAGCCGGCCAAGACGTGTCTCACGTCCCCACCGGGATTGGCGCCTGCGCACTGCTGGACTGCTGGCGGGTCCCAGGCACAGGTAAGGGCGGAAGTACATCTAGGGCACATCATGTGATGTGACCTAACATGCCATTGGGTGATTGGAAATCCCTCCCGCTAATGGAATAGGGGAAGGAACCAGTTCCCCAATGGCTTGGGTGGCCGCATATACCCCACGCCCCCCTCCGGTAGAGAAAGAAACCATACAGACCTGGATTGATGGCTAGATAGAATAAGAGAGTGAGCTGTGGGGAAATGAGGCAAGTGCTCCAACATAGAGAAATACACATATTGCATGCCTAAAGCATGCTTAAAAAGCCAATGATTATGGCTATTGTCTCCATAAATTATGGTTGAATTTTAGATATTTATTATTTTAGATAACGATTATAATACAAATAATAACAAAACTTAATACATAATACATGGTTACAAAAACTTGTGCAGTAAACCCATTCTAAATACTAAAAACAAAAAATGCAGCGCTAAACAAAAGTGAAAATTAAAAACACCCAGTGTGATAAAAAATAATGTTCAATTAAGTGACAAAAATTCATGTGAATGGTGAAAAAGTCTCTAATAAATAAAGCGATTCTTGAACAGTTGTGTATGGAATCTGCAATCTTGGAAAAGAAGTGTAGATAACCACCACCAAAATGTGGAAGGCTTACCGGAACAAATGAACCCAAACAAACATACGTTTGAAGGGTCACATCAGGCTTTTAGATGTATGTCTCCTCCTGCGCTGATCCTATGCAGGTAAATCCTCAGGACAATGCTCTCAGCAATAGTAATAGAGGTGAATGGAAAAAATGGCTCAAATGGTGGTAAACCAGGATGCCGATCAGATAAATATATGGGAGAAAAGAGAAGGGCACATGGCATAATATCGTCTAAAAATCAAACTTTAATGTAGGCTAATACACTTACATCAAGATGGTTTAAACAAACGCTTGTACAACAGTGGCAGCAGTGGAATCTTCCGACGCGTTTCGCAAAAAGGATGATGCAATCCTTTTTGCGAAACGCGTCGGGAGATTCCACTGCTGCCACTGTTGTACAAGCGTTTGTTTAAACCATCTTGATGTAAGTGTATTAGCCTACATTAAAGTTTGATTGATTTTTAGACGATATTATGCCATGTGCCCT
The DNA here is from genome assembly GCA_029206835.1 of Rana muscosa. Classification (NCBI taxonomy): domain Eukaryota; kingdom Metazoa; phylum Chordata; class Amphibia; order Anura; family Ranidae; genus Rana; species Rana muscosa. The sequence goes on along the minus strand of CM055117.1, from coordinate 630,673,398 downwards.
TCTCTTTTCTCCCATATATTTATCTGATCGGCATCCTGGTTTACCACCATTTGAGCCATTTTTTCCATTCACCTCTATTACTATTGCTGAGAGCATTGTCCTGAGGATTTACCTGCATAGGATCAGCGCAGGAGGAGACATACATCTAAAAGCCTGATGTGACCCTTCAAACGTATGTTTGTTTGGGTTCATTTGTTCCGGTAAGCCTTCCACATATTGGTGGTGGTTATCTACACTTCTTTTCCAAGATTGCAGATTCCATACACAACTGTTCAAGAATCGCTTTATTTATTAGAGACTTTTTCACCATTCACATGAATTTTTGTCACTTAATTGGACATTATTTTTTATCACACTGGGTGTTTTTAATTTTCACTTTTGTTTAGCGCTGCATTTTTTGTTTTTTGTTCTGTTTTTCACCTTTGTCCATTGGTTGTGCAGCTGCTTGTGTGTTTTGTTTAGTAGCGCAGAAATTCTTTGTATATTTTTCCATTCTAAATACTAGGAAAAAGCCTGGAGGACTATGAGGTGTGTCACTAATTACACCTACATATGGTTACTAATATGGTTCATAATGAGGACATGTTTATGTGGGCGATGATCGTGTATTATTCCAGATATCAATATCTGGAAAAATACCTGAAAAGGGGGAGATATATGTATGAACATATACTATACCCGAAGGAAGACGCCTATGGCTGCCCAGGTATCCTCATAAGAAGGGCCGATAGGACAGGACCTCGTTGATACCTGGGGGTCTGGTTGCTGAGAGACGCTCAATCCAATTGGTCTCTTTTTGGAGAATGCGTTTGTCCCAGTTTCCCCCACGTAGGTCTTGTGGTATGACCTCCAAGATAATGAATTTGACCATTGATGTGTCAAACTTATGGTACAGGCCCAGATGACGGCTAACTGGTGTAACCATTTTCGCGTATTGTGAATAATATATATGGTCATATATACGTTGTTTAAATTGGCGGATGGTTTTGCCAACGTAAAATGCTCTGCATTTACACATAAGGTAACTACCCCCTCTGTATCGCATGTAGCGTGGAATAGTGGGCGGAAGTTGTCGCCATTAGGCAATAAAAAAATGCTTTACTGTTTGAACCCAGGGGCAGTATGTGCACTGGCCACAGGTAAACAGGCCATACTCTGACATTTCTGTCATGTATTGGTTTGTATTCACTGATGGTAATTTGTTGCCAATTGATGAAGCCCTTCGGTACACGATCTCAGGTCTTTCTCTGACATATTTACTCAATGTGACATCTTCACTGAGGAGATGCCAATGTCGTTCAAGACAATTTTTAAGGGTATTGTGTTGTGCAGAATATTTTGTTATGAACTTGGTTGTTTGTAGGTTGATGTTAGTTTTAGGTCTGGACTATAGTAATGCTGCTCGTTCTTGGCCCTTGGCTTTGTTGAAAGCTTTTCTGAGGAGGCTTTTGCTGTAGCCTCGATGCAATAGGCGAGTGCACAGCTCATTCGCCTGCTGCTGGAAATCTGCATCGTAGGTGCAGTTTCTGCGTAGACGAATGTACTGTGCGTACGGAATGCTGTGGACCAAGGATCTTGGATGTCCACTATTGGCATGTAACAAAGTGTTACCCGCTGTGTTTTTCCGATATAATTTGGTGACAATGTTGTCACAGGGGTCTCTGTAGATAAGCAGGTCAAGAAATGAAATGGAATTCAAGTGCCAATCAAAGGTGAATTTTAAATTAAACTTATTACTGTTAAGTAATTGAAAAAATTGATTTAGGGACGTAAGGGTACCAGTCCAAATAACCAAAATATCATCAATATACCTGAACCAGCACAAGGTCTGGTCCAGGTATTGACGATATAGGTCACTGGAAAAAATCTCTTGCTCCCACCCCCCCAGGTACAGATTGGCGTACGCCGGTGCGCAACAAGTGCCCATGGCGACGCCCTGTACCTGGAGGTAGTGGGAGCAGAGAAATGAAAAATGGTTGTGTTTGAGTATGAATGACAGTAGTTGGATGATGAAGGCCTGGAATTTCCATTTTCTATGGTCTTCTTCCATTAGGAACGTTTTAACTGTTTCTAAACCTAGTTCATGCGGTATACTTGAGTAGAGTGCCTCTACATCAATTGTAACAAAGTATTCATTTGGAGGAATGGTGAGGCCATCAAGTTTTTTTTAGGAGATCAGATGTATTTCTCACGTACGATGGTAATCTTATAACGTGAGGCATTAAAAAAAAGTCGATAAATCTGCTAGCATTTTCTGTCATAGATCCTATTCCAGAAATGATTGGTCTGCCCCTTATGGAAATTAAAAAACCTAGCAAATTTATCGACTTTTTTTTAATGCCTCACGTTATAAGATTACCATTGTACGTGAGAGATACATCTGATCTCCTAAAAAAACTTGATGGCCTCACCATTCCTCCAAATGCATACTTCGTTACAATTGATGTAGAGGCACTCTACTCAAGTATACCGCATGAACTAGGTTTAGAAACAGTTAAAACGTTCCTAATGGAAGAAGACCATAGACAATGGAAATTCCAGGCCTTCATCATCCAACTACTGTCATTCATACTCAAACACAACCATTTTTCATTTCTCGGCTCCCACTACCTCCAGGTACAGGGCGTCGCCATGGGCACATGTTGCGCACCGGCATACGCCAATCTGTACCTGGGGGGGTGGGAGCGAGAGATTTTTTCCAGTGACCTATATCGTCAATACCTGGACCAGACCTTGTGCTGGTTCAGGTATATTGACGATATTTTGGTTATTTGGACTGGTACCATCACGTCCCTAAATCAATTTTTGCAATTACTTAACAGTAATAAGTTTTAAATTCACCTTTGATTGGCACTTGAATTCCATTTCATTTCTTGACCTTCTTATCTACAGAGACCCCTGTGACAACATTGTCACCAAATTATATCGGAAAAGCAGAGCGGGTAACACTTTGTTACATGCCAATAGTGGACATCCAAGATCCTTGGTCCACAGCATTCCGTACGCACAGTACATTCGCCTACGCAGAAACTGCACCTACGATGCAGATTTCCAGCAGCAGGCGAATGAGATGCGCACTCGCCTATTGCATCGAGGCTACAGCAAAAGCCTCCTCAGAAAAGCTTTCAACAAAGCCAAGGGCCAAGAACGAGCAGCATTACTATATTCCAGACCTAAAACTAACATCAACCTACAAACCACCAAGTTCATAACAAAATATTCTGCACAACACAATACCCTTAAAAATTGTCTTGAACGACATTGGCATCTCCTCAGTGAAGATGTCACATTGAGTAAATATGTCAGAGAAAGACCTGAGATTGTGTACCGAAGGGCTTCATCAATTGGCAACAAATTAACCATCAGTGAATACAAACCAATACATGACAGAAATGTCATAGAGTATGGCCTGTTTACCTGTGGCCAGTGCACATACTGCCCCTGGGTTCAAACAGGAAAGCATTTTCGATTGCCTAATGGCGACAACTTCCGCCCACGTTTCCACGCTACATGCGATACAGAGGGGGTAGTTTACCTTATGATGTGTAAATGCGGAGCATTTTACGTTGGCAAAACCATCCGCCAATTTAAACAACGTATATATGACCATATATATTATTCACAATACGCGAAAATGGTTACACCAGTTAGCCGTCATCTGGGCCTGTACCATAAGTTTGACACATCAATGGTCAAATTAATTATCTTGGAGGTTATACCACAAGACCTACGTGGGGGAAACTGGGACAAACGCATTCTCCAAAAAGAGACCAATTGGATTGAGCGTCTCTCAGCAACCAGACCCCCAGGTATCAACGAGGTCCTGTCCTATCGGCCCTTCTTATGAGGATACCTGGGCAGCCATAGGCGTCTTCCTTCGGGTATAGTATATGTTCATACATATATCTCCCCCTTTTCAGGTATTTTTCCAGATATTGATATCTGGAATAATAGGAATAATACACGATCATCGCCCACATAAACATGTCCTCATTATGAACTTTTTCCTAGTATTTAGAATGGGTTTACTGCACAAGTTTTTGTAACCATGTATTATGTATTAAGTTTTGTTATTATTTGTATTTTATAATCGTTATCTAAAATAATAAATATCTAAAATTCAACCATAATTTATGGAGACAATAGCCATAATCATTGGCTTTTTAAGCATGCTTTAGGCATGCAATATGTGTATTTCGCTATGTTGGAGCACTTGCCTCATTTCCCCACAGCTCACTCTCTTATTCTATCTAGCCATCAATCCAGGTCTGTATGGTTTCTTTCTCTACCGGAGGGGGGCGTGGGGTATATGCGGCCACCCAAGCCATTGGGGAACTGGTTCCTTCCCCCTATTCCATCAGCGGGAGGGATTTCCAATCACCCAATGGCATGTTAGGTCACATCACATAATGTGCCCTAGACGTACTTCCGCCCTTACCTGCGCCTGGGACCCGCCAGCAGTCCAGCAGTGCGCAGGCGCCAATCCTGGCGGGGACGTGAGACACGTCTTGGCCGGCTCGCGTGACGTCAGGCGCTTCTGACCCACACGCGAGCGGGATGCATAAAAAGCGAGCCAGACCAACATCTCCACAACGTCGTCAGTGGAGTGCGGTCACTCGCAATACACCGCACCACAAATATCGGGCAGTCTTTTTGATTGTGGCAGTCACAAGCATCAAGGTAGGTCAGGCATAGCATGTTTATTTGTTGTTTTCTGTCTGGCTGATAGCGATCGCTTTGTGCGTCGCTCCAGTGCTCAGCATTTATTAGGGTTTTTTTATATTCCCTTTTTCAGACCTGCTTTTCTGGTATTGCCAGTAAACCAAATGGTTTCTCTCGGTCTGCCCTCAGCCTTGGTTTGGTGTGAAACAGAACTCTGCAGGTAGAGATGTTTTTTTAACCTTTCTTAAAGGGCTCATTATTGCAAGGCACCAATAGGTGTGCAACCTTTGGAGATCTTCCTATCAAGTCCCTAAATTTTTCATATGTTTCTAGTTGCAGTGAGATGACTCCTTGAGTGAGACATCTATGCAATATCTGGGACACCTCGACTTTACGTATTGGTTTCACATTCTACCGTTTCAGTGAAGCCACATCTTGTTTAAGGTATGTCCCCTATCCAATCTTTACAATGTTAACAAGGTGACACCCAAAATAGGTTATCCCTTTCTAAAGGCTGTTTTTTGTATATATATACTTTTTAGATCCTGTACCCTCATTCACTAAACTGGGCCTGCAGCAGCTGTATAACACCTTCCTTGTGCTCGTAGACTGCCAAACCCACGGTACATATAAGCTGTGTTATCTGTTACGCACTTTTTCTATTTAAAGGTAGTTTCATTTATTATTAACTAGCCCTATTATATAATTTTTATATGCTTGGTATATTCCAGTTTCTTGGTGCATCCCCATATTCCCAATCATACCTACCTCCTGTGATCGAGTCCAACAGCCATAGATTGCTTGAGCACTGACAGCCACCTTGGGGTGGTCAGTCCTCCCAGAGGGGTCGCTGGGCGGTGAGGCAAGCATACTCGACACTTTGAAATCCAAAACGTTTACTTGGTGAGCGTCATAGGTTGCAGCCTTTGACAGCTTTATATAATATATAAATCTGTATTATGTCATGTTATACATAGTGTGACAGCAGGAAGGTAAAGTCACCTGGTTGCATCCAGGGGGGTAGATATATTTCGCCCAGATTCAGGCTTTACGCCGACTTATACAACTAGGTGGAGAGTTGTATAAGGCTAGTGGGCTCATGGATGACTCATACCTCTAGGGAGAGTGTGGGGCGTCGTGCAGACAGAGATGAGGAGACCAGCTGAAGCTTGTCAGCTCATTTAGGCCTCTATAAGAACTCCCAGCTTCATTAGATGTTAGCTCATGCCTGGAACCAGACCTGTGTGGACTGTCTAGGGAGAGTGAACCCCTGTGCGGTGAGACAAAGCCTGTGTGGCTATTTGCTTGGACATTTAAAACCAGGGACTTAGGGACTAGGACAGCACTAGGCTGATCCCAGTTGTTAGTTAGGAAACCTGTATGTTTAGTCAGAGGTCAAGTTGACCAGGATTTATTTTGTTTATGTTTCTTTTGCTTTGCTGTGTTTTGTCACTGTAAATAGAAAATAAACCGCACCTTTTTGATTTTGAAAACCACAACCTCCGTTTGCTGGGCCTGTTTTTGTGTGGGGAGCCCATCTCGGGGGTCACACACACCCGCTGCCGAGCTAACCCCCTCACAGTTGGTGGAGAACCAGTGGCAGTTTTTTTTTTTAAGCCAGCATGGAGGAGATACTGAAGCAGCTGGCTCTAGCAAATGCCAATCAACAGCAGACAAATGCAGGTTTGCAAAAGAACTTCGCAGCCCAGCAGCAAGCTCATCAACAGAGCCTTGCAGCCCAGCAGCAGACAAACGCAACTTTGCAACAGAGTCTGGAGGCTCAGCAACAAGCCCAGCAGCAATCTGAGGCCCGCTTCATAGACCTGTTGCAGAAGCAAGAGCAGAGACTACAACAACAGATGGAAGCAGTAATGCAGCAACGTCCGCAGACCAGTGAGGAAAGCCGTCCCACTAATACCGCGTCCTTTGGGGTGAGTCGTTTATTGACAAAAATGACTGGAGAGGATGATCCAGAGGTATTTTTGACCACATTTGAAAGGACCGCTGAAAGAGAAAAGTGGCCTAAGGAGCAGTGGGCTGGACTGGTGGCTCCTCTGTTAACTGGTGAATCGCAGAAAGCTTACTATGACCTAGAGCCTAACCAAGCAAAAGACTATGTGATGCTAAAAGCTGAAATATTGGCAAGGCTGGGTGTCACCCAGGCTGTCCGGGCTCAGCGTGTGCATAACTGGACTTTCCAGCTTGGAAAACCCCCCAGGTCTCAAATGTATGATCTCATTCACCTGAGCAGAAAGTGGCTACAGCCAGAGACTTTGTCCGCACCAAAGATTGTGGAACGTGTTGTAATGGATCGGTTTTTGAGAGCTCTTCCTACTGCCATCCAAAAGTGGGTAAGCCATGGAGACCCAGAGACGGCCGATGGTCTTGTGGATCGTGTGGAGAAATACTTGGCTACAGAGAACCTGACGGCCTCTTCCAGAGACACTCGGACTTTCCACCCTAAGACCAGACCATCCCCAGGGGCGGATAAGAGGATTCCAAGGGGTGAGGGTGGAGAGAGTGAGAGGGTGGGAGCTCTACCCCAAGTTTGGCGAGAACAGCCTGGGAAATCAGCGGCTCAAGAGGCCGCAAGAAGGATCGTTTGCTACCGCTGCCGGCAAGCGGGACATATTGCAGCCAATTGCCCGGTTGTGGAGGAACCCATGCAGTGTGACTTTCGGACGGGCAGACGTCAGTCGCTGTGTGCGACAGTCGCATGCACTGCCATTCGAGGAACTGAGAAACATTTATGCAAAATGTGTGTTAATGGTAGAAATGTTGTGGTATTGTTGGATTCAGGTAGCCTTGTGACCCTGATAAAGGCTGAGTTAGTTAAAACAGAGGTCTCTGGGAATAGCAAGGTAGCTGTTATTTGTGTGCATGGGGACACCCGAGAGTATCCAGTGACTACAGTGTGTTTCGAGACCCCCAAAGGTACCCTCTCTCATCCAGTGGGCTTAGTATCTCAGTTACCGCATGACGCCATTGTGGGAAGGGATTTTCCGAAGTTCTGGGAACTGTGGGATGATCCTGAGCCCCCCACTGGTGCCCCTATGTACCAGGAATGTGATAGCCAGAACTCCCCTGAGAGTGGTGAGGACTCTCCGGAATTTCCCTTATCAGTATTGGCAGGGGAGACTCAAGAAACTGGAGAGGAGCCCACCTCCTCAGACGAAAACCTACCGTCTGTGGAGTTTTCTGATCTTGAGGTTCACAGGGAAAACTTTGCCACAGAACAGTTGAAAGACCCCGCCCTAATAAAGGCACGGGAAAACGTAGTGAAAATAGATGGCGAGTTAGTGAACCCAGATAATACCTGCACTTACCCATACTTCAGCGTAGAGAAGGACCTACTGTATTGGGTGGCAAAAAGGGCAGAAGAAACCGTTGAGCAGCTTGTGGTGCCCAAACCTTACAGGAAGTTGGTGTTGGAGTTGGCCCATGGGCACATTCTTGGAGGTCATCTGGGGACAGAGAAAACCCGAGAGAGGGTATTACAGAGATTCTATTGGCCGGGGGTGATGAAGGACATAGAAAATTATTGTTCCTCCTGCCCTGTGTGTCAGAGGTCGGCCCCGATGCCACATTTCCGTAGCCCGCTGGTCCCTCTACCCATCATTGAGGTCCCGTTTGAGAGGATCGCCATGGATTTGGTAGGTCCTATAATCAAGTCCGCTAGGGGGCACCAGTACATATTAGTTATAATGGACTATGCCACCCGTTATCCAGAAGCGATCCCTCTCCGAAATACCTCGGCCAAAACCATAGCCAAAGAGCTATCTCTTGTGTTTAGCCGGGTGGGTATTTGTAAAGAACTGCTTACGGACCAAGGTACACCCTTTATGTCCCGGGTTATGAAGGAGCTGTGTAAATTGTTCAAAGTGACGCAATTACGTACATCTGTGTATCACCCCCAAACCGATGGGCTGGTTGAAAGGTTCAACAAAACCCTAAAACAAATGTTGAAGAAAGTGGTGGATAGAGATGGAAAGGATTGGGACTGTCTACTTCCTTATCTGATGTTTGCTATTAGGGAGGTGCCCCAATCCTCTACGGGATTCTCCCCCTTTGAGTTACTGTATGGGAGACACCCAAGAGGGCTGTTGGATATTGCCAAGGAAACTTGGGAAAGTGAGAGTTCTCCCCACAGGAGTGTGATTGAGCATGTCGCCCTGATGCAAGACCGAATTGCACAGGTAATGCCCATCGTGAAGGAACATTTGGCCCAAGCGCAGTTAGCACAGCAGAGAGTGTACAACCGTGGAGCCAAGACCCGTACCTTTTCCCCGGGGGATAGGATACTGGTACTTGTCCCTACGGTTGAAAGTAAATTCCTTGCCAAATGGCAAGGCCCCTACGAGATAATGGAAAAAGTGAGCGAAGTGAATTACAAGGTCAGACAACCAGGAAGGCGAAAGCCCGAACAGATCTATCACGTTAATCTGTTGAAAGCCTGGAGGGATAGAGAGTCCCTAGTCGCAGACACTTGGTCACCAGCTCAAACTGGTTGCGTGATTCCTGAGGTTGGAATAGCAGCCACCTTGTCACAACCCCAACAACAGGAGGTTAAGGAGTTTGTGCTTCGCAACAAGGAGGTATTCTCTGAGCTGCCGGGACAAACATCTGGGGTAGAGCATGACATCATTACCCCGCCCGGTGAAAGGGTGAAGTTAAAACCCTATCGGATCCCAGAGGCCCGACGGGAGGCAATACGGGAGGAAGTACAGAAAATGCTGAACTTAGGGGTGATAGAGGAGTCCCAAAGTGATTGGTCTAGTCCCATTGTGTTGGTGCCTAAACCGGATGGGAGCTGGCGATTTTGTAACGATTTTCGTCAGTTGAACAAAGTTACAAAATTTGACACCTACCCCATGCCACGTATAGATGAGTTGATCGACCGGCTGGGAACAGCCCGATACATGACGACTCTTGACCTCACAAAAGGGTATTGGCAAATCCCCCTGGCCAAGTCGGCCAAAGAGAAAACCGCATTTGTAACCCCAGACGGGGCGTTCCAATATAAAAGAATGCCGTTCGGGTTACAGAATGCGCCGGCCACATTCCAGCGGAAAATGGACCAGATGCTGAGGCCCCATCGGAAGTATGCTGCGGCTTACCTGGATGACATAATTGTCCATAGCACAGATTGGGCCTCACATCTGCCAAAAGTGCAAGCAGTCCTGGACTCTGTTCGGGAAGCGGGGTTTACGGCTAACCCCAAGAAGTGTACCATTGGGCAGGAGGAGGCCAAATATCTTGGGTACACCATTGGGAGGGGAGTAATAAAACCCCAACTCAACAAAGTCGAGGCCATCCAGAGTTGGCCACGTCCCAACAGCAAGAAGCAGGTACGAGCCTTTCTGGGAATCGCTGGGTATTATCGGCGATTCATTCCCCACTTTGCTTCTAAGGCTGTGCCCCTAACCAACCTGACGAAGGGGAAAGGGTCGGTCATGATTAAATGGACCCCTGAGGCTGAGGCAGCATTCCAATTCTTGAAACAAGCCTTATGTAGCCAGCCAGTGTTGTACTCACCCGACTTCTCTAAAGACTTTGTCGTACAAAGTGATGCGTCAGATGTGGGGTTAGGAGCAGTATTGTCCCAGGTCTGGAACGGGGAAGAGCACCCAGTCATTTACCTCAGCAGGAAGTTGAAGTCCCATGAGGTAAATTACGCCACCGTTGAAAAGGAGTGTTTAGCGGTGAAGTGGGCTCTAGATTCCCTTCGGTACTACCTGCTAGGTAGGCACTTTGACATGGTTACGGATCACGCTCCGTTAAAGTGGATGGCTCAAAACAAGGAAACAAATAGAAGAGTGAATAGGTGGTTCCTGGCCCTCCAGGAATTCAACTTCACAGTAAAGCATCGCCCTGGCGTTCAAATGGGGAATGTGGATGCTTTGTCTCGAGTACATGAATGCCTGATTGCTGGTGTTCCAACCCCGAGGTTAAAACAAGAGGGGGGGGTATGTGACAGCAGGAAGGTAAAGTCACCTGGTTGCATCCAGGGGGGTAGATATATTTCGCCCAGATTCAGGCTTTACGCCGACTTATACAACTAGGTGGAGAGTTATATAAGGCTAGTGGGCTCATGGATGACTCATACCTCTAGGGAGAGTGTGGGGCGTCGTGCAGACAGAGATGAGGAGACCAGCTGAAGCTTGTCAGCTCATTTAGGCCTCTATAAGAACTCCCAGCTTCATTAGATGTTAGCTCATGCCTGGAACCAGACCTGTGTGGACTGTCTAGGGAGAGTGAACCCCTGTGCGGTGAGACAAAGCCTGTGTGGCTATTTGCTTGGACATTTAAAACCAGGGACTTAGGGACTAGGACAGCACTAGGCTGATCCCAGTTGTTAGTTAGGAAACCTGTATGTTTAGTCAGAGGTCAAGTTGACCAGGATTTATTTTGTTTATGTTTCTTTTGCTTTGCTGTGTTTTGTCACTGTAAATAGAAAATAAACCGCACCTTTTTGATTTTGAAAACCACAACCTCCGTTTGCTGGGCCTGTTTTTGTGTGGGGAGCCCATCTCGGGGGTCACACACACCCGCTGCCGAGCTAACCCCCTCACAATAGGTACATATATATATATTTTCTATATATTTTCCTTTTATGTATTATAATTTGTCTCTCCATTGAAATTTAAAAGCTCCTAAAGAAGCGATCTTATCAAAATCGCGAAACATGTCGAGCATCTTTTAAATTTCTCCAGGAACCCGGTGGACACCTACTTGGGCAACACCTCCTAACAAGTCCAGTGTGGGCAGCACAGCAGTCTCACCCTCGCATTCAGTGACACATAGATTTGAGTGTTCCCCTGTGGTTGCTATCCACGGGTTACCAATTTTTTGTTTCTTTTATTTATATATCTTTTAATTTATTGTGTTTCACATTTATGTATTTTATATGATATTATTAAAAACCATATTTTTTATAGTGGTGCCTATAAAGTCCATTCTTTCCACATATTTCTCCCCTATCGTGGTAGTCAGAAAAAAAAACGGGTCGCTGAGACTTTGCATAGACTACAGGACTCTCAATAGAAGGACCATACCCGACCAGTATACCACCCCCAGAATGCTTTACAGAGTCTGTCTGGAGCCAAGTGGTTCAGCGTCATGGACCTGAAGAGTGGGTATTATCAAATCCCAATGCACCCTGATGACAGAGAGAAGACAGCATTCATCACCCCAGTGGGATTCTATGAGTTCAACAGGATGCCTCAGGGCCTGTCAGGGGCCCCTGCCACTTTCCAGAGGTTGATGGAGAAGACAGTGGGGGACATGAATCTTTTTGAAGTCCTGGTGTACCTAGACGACATCATTGTCTTCGGGAAGACTCTGGAGGAGCACGAAGAAAGGCTGGAGAAAGTCCTGAAGATACTCAGTGAAGAGGGACTTAAACTATCCAGGGAAAAGTGTCAGTTTTACCGGTCCTCAGTCCACTATCTGGGACACATATAGGGATGAGCCGAACACCCCCGGGTTCGGTTCGCACCAGAACCCGCGAACGGACCGAACGTTCGCACGAACATTAGAACCCTATTAAATACAATGGATGCGAACGTTCGAATTCTAAAGTGCTAATTATAACGACTATTATCCATGTTATTGTCCTAAACAGAGTTTGGGAACCCGGGTTCTGCACCAGGGGACATGTATCAATGCAAAAATAAGTTTTAAAAACGTCCGTTTTTCGGGAGCAGTCATTTTAATGATGCATAAAGTGAAAAAAAAAGTCAAATATTCCTTTAAATATTGTATCTGGGGGTTGTCTAAAGTATGCCTGTGAAGTGCCACGTGTTTCCCGTGTTTAGAACTGTCCCTGCACAAAATTACATTTCTAAAGGAAAAAAAAGCCATTTAAAACTGCTTGCGGCTTTAATGTAATGTCTGGTCCCGGTAATATGGATGAAAATCTTTAAGAAAAATGGCATAGCTACCCCATCACCCCCCCCCCTACCCCAGCCCATTACCAGCCCCTTTGGGTCTTGTATAGATATTAAGGGGAACCCCGCACACAAAATAAAAAAGGCCCTATATACTCTGAACAGCCGTATACAGGCGGTGCATACAAAACAGGGACTGTAGGTTTGTTCTTATGTAGAATCTGTTTGTAATTTAGAACAGCTACATTGTTTAAGTGTAGCTCCAGCCCAAATACCAATTTTTAAGCTTTTTGGAAAACATAGGGAAGGGTTATCACCCCTGTAACATTTGTTTTGCTGTCTGTGCCCCTGTTCAGAACATTTCACCTCACTTTGCGTCCCAATGACAACTGTTTTTGAAATGTGGTGTTTTCATTGAAACAAGGATTGGTGATAAAGCATCAGTAGAGAGGAGACACATTTCTCCCATATTAATTCTTACAGGAGAGAATTTTCCTTCCAAGGGGTAGATTTCCTCTCACTTCCTGTTGTCTTCTTCTTCTGTTTGCAAGTAGTAGTCGTTTGTAAGTTGGATGTTTGAAAGTAGGGACCTGCCGTATATACTCTGCAGAAATTGGCCCCTTAGGTGTTGGTGTTGGCACAACACTGTAAGCACTCACAGTTACTCTTGGTGGGTGCTGGAACGCCCTGCTGTCAACTATTATATCAGGAATTGTAATAACATATAATTTTTGAACAGTGGTAGTAAAAATTGGGCCTTTGATGGTGGTGCTGGTGCCACAACACTGTAAGGCCTGACAGTTACTCTTGGTGGGCGCAGCAATGGGCCCTGCTGTGAATTATTAGATCAATAATTATAATTGCATGCCCCTGTTGAACAGGGGCTGAAAAATTGGGCCTTTGGTGGTGGTGGTGGTGGTGGTGGTGGTGTTGACACAACACTGTAAGGCCTGACAGTTACTCTTGGTGGGCGCAGCAATGGGCCCTGCTGTGAATTATTAGATCAATAATTATAATTGCATGCCCCTGTTGAACAGGGGCTGAAAAATTGGGCCTTTGGTGGTGGTGGTGGTGGTGGTGGTGTTGACACAACACTGTAAGGCCTGACAGTTACTCTTGGTGGGCGCAGCAATGGGCCCTGCTGTGAATTATTAGATCAATAATTATAATTGCATGCCCCTGTTGAACAGGGGCTGAAAAATTGGGCCTTTGGTGGTGGTGGTGGTGGTGGTGGTGTTGACACAACACTGTAAGGCCTGACAGTTACTCTTGGTGGGCGCAGCAATGGGCCCTGCTGTGAATTATTAGATCAATAATTATAATTGCATGCCCCTGTTGAACAGGGGCTGAAAAATTGGGCCTTAGGCACTGGTGGCACAACACTGCAACCCCTCACAGATACTGTACTTGGAGCACAGCAATGAGGCCTGTTGCAAAGTATTGCATCAAAAATTGTAATTACACGCCCCTGTTAAACAGGGGCTGAAAAATTGGGCCTTAGCCACTGGTGGCGGCACCCATAAACCAAAATGATCTTCCAAGCTATCATCATTAATCGGATCATTGAGGAGGAGGAGGAGGATAGCCAGTCAACATAACAGCACAGGCACTCAGCATCAGCATCAGTCTTGAAGGGATGTGACATTTTAAAATCAATTAGTCTGTTATATCAGCATCAGGTGTGTGGTAGCTGGTGGTGATCCAAGACTGGTTCATCTTGATGAAAGTCAGTCGATCAACCGAGTCGGTGGACAGGCGCACCCTGTGATCCGTGACAAATCCTCCAGCAGCACTGAATGTGCGTTCTGAAAGAACGCTGGATGCAGGACAGGCCGGTAGCTCAATTGCATACTGTGCAAGCTCTGGCCAGTGATCCATCCTCAAGACCCAGTAAGCCAGAGGATTTTCAGTGGGGAAGGTGTCCAAGTCTGACCTTGCACCTAGGTATTCCTGCACCATGTATATCAGACGCTGGCGATGGTTGCTGGAACCGATCATACTTTGGGGCTGCGGACTAAAGAATTATCTGAATGCATCGGTCAGACGGCCACCTTCCCCACCGCTCCTTCTTTGACTGCCCGAAGCCTCAGCAACTCGTTGTCCAGGACCAGGAGTTTGTAACCTCCCAGTCTCTGGGAACGCGTTGCACAGACCTTTCTGCAAGGCCTCCCGGAGTTGTCTCATCCTCTGCTCCCTCTGCGACCGTAACATAAGGTCCGCAACCTTACCCTTGTACCGTGGATCAAGGAGAGTGGCCAGCCAGTAATGGTCCCTCTCCTTGATCCGAAGAATACGAGGATCCTTCCGCAGACTTTGCAGGATCAGGGAGGCCATGCAGCGTAGGTTAGCTGAGGCATTCAGTCCGGAGTCCTCTGGGTCACTAAGGACGACATGATCCGCAGCCACCTCCTCCCAGCCACGTACAAGTCCACTGGTTTCTTGGGACTGTAAATCATCCCTAAAAGACTGCTGCTGATGATGCTGAGTGCCAGCCTCCACCTCCATGCTGACACAATCCTCCTCCTCCTCCTCCTCCTCCTCCTCCTCCTCCTCTTCCTCCTCTTCCTGTGCGATGGGTGGGACAGAAGGAACACTGTCTGGGTAAAGGGGGCCTTGAGAGGCAAGGAAGTCCTCCTCTTCCTGCCTCTGTTCTGCCTCAAGTGCCCTGTCCATTATTCCACGCAGCGTGTGCTCCAACAGGTGGACAAGAGGTACAGTGTCACTGATGCATGCACTGTCACTGCTCACCATCCTCGTGGCCTCCTCAAATGGTGCAAGGACAGTGCATGCATCCCTGATCATGCCCCACTGGCGTGGTGAAAAAAACCTGAGCTCCCCTGACCCTGTCCTGGTGCCGTAGTCGCACAGGTACTCATTGATGGCCCTCTGCTGCGTGTGCAGCCGCTGCAGCATGGCCAACGTTGAGTTCCACCTGGTGGGCATGTCACATATAAGGCGGTTCTTGGGCAGGTTCAACTCCTTTTGCAGCTCAGCCAGGCGAGCACTGGCATTATAAGATCTGCGGAAATGCACACAGACTTTCCTGGCCTGCCTCAGGACATCCTGTAAGCCCGGGTACCTGCCCAAGAACCGCTGCACCACCAGGTTAAGGACGTGAGCCACACAGGGCACATGGGTCAGTTGTCCCTGTCGGAGGGCGGAGAGGAGGTTGGTGCCATTGTCCCAAACCACCATTCCTGGCTTAAGCTGGCGTGGCGTCAACCACCTCTCGGCCTGCCCCTGCAGAGCAGACAGGACCTCTGCCCCAGTGTGGCTCCTGTCCCCCAAACACACCAGCGCAAGCACGGCATGGCATCTTTTTGCCTGCGTACTTGCGTAGCCCCTTGAACGCCTACGGAGCACCGCTGGTTCCGAGGACAAAGCACAGGAAGAGGCCATGGAGGAAGAAGAAGAGGAGGGGGTGGAGGAGAGAGGTGTGTCACAACCAGTAGTAGCATTTTGGAGGCGTGGCGGTGGAACAACCTCCAACACTACTGCACCTTGTCCTGCATCCTTCCCAGCTGCCAAAAGAGTGACCCAATGGGCCGTGAAAGAAAGGTAACGTCCCTGTCCATGCCTGCTGGACCATGAGTCAGCGGTAATATGCACCTTACCGCTGACCGCCCTGTCCAGCGAGGCCAAGACATTGCCTTCCACATGCCTGTAGAGAGCCGGAATCGCCTTCTGTGAGAAAAAGTGGCGTTTGGGAACCTGCCACTGAGGAACCGCACATTGCACAAACTCACGGAAGGGGGCCGAGTCTACCAACTGAAAAGGCAGCAGTTGAAGCGCTAGCAATTTAGCCAAGCTAGCATTCAACCGCTGGGCATGTGGATGGCTGGGATTGAACTTCTTTCGACGGTCCAGCAGCTGGGGCAGGGAAATTTGCCTGCTAGAATCGGACGTCGGTGTACTGCTAGCAGAGTGGCCGCAAGTACTTGGCTGTGACACACCTAATTCTACACCTTCATTCCTCTTAGTGCAGGTTTCAGAGAGGACTGAAGGTATAGTGGGGTTGGAGATCCCAGCTGATGCGGTGCAAGGAGAGGTCCGCTTTGTTCTTTGGTGTGGGTCTTTAAGGTAGGCTTGCCAACGAGCTGCATGGCAGGTCAACATATGTCTGATCAAGCATGTGGTGCCCAAGCGGCTGATGTTTTGGCCACGCGATATACGCTTGAGACATATGTTGCAAACAGCAGCTGTGCGATCTGATGCACTCGCCTCAAAAAAGGCCCACACCAAAGAACTTTTTGAATGACGGGCAGAGGCAGCGCCCTGCACAGGCGGAGCTCTGCGGTGTGATTCCGTCGGTGTGCTGCCCATACACTGGCCACCCAAGGGCATCCTGCCTCATTGGAGATGTGCCTCCTCCTCATCCTCCTCTTCCTCCTCTCTCCTATTAGGCACCCACGTGGAGTCAGTGACCTCATCATCCCCTCCCTCCTCATCACTGGAGCCAATCTGGCAGTATGCTGCAGCTGCTGGAGCATGACTGCCAGATTGGTGTCCTTCTTGAGCATCCCCTCTCTCTGCTCTCACGCTACTGCCTTCCTCTAGCTGGGTATCATCATCAGATCCTTCGAAACGCTGGGCATCCTCCTGGAGCATGTACCCAACACTGTGCTCAAACAGTTCGGGGGACTCCTCAGGAGGAGGACATGGTGGGTCTAGGGAAGGAGTGACTAATGATGACATTGATACCAGAGAAGAGGACGCTTTGGCAGCTGCTTTGCCAGTACCCTGAGCCTGGGTGAGAGAGGATGAGGAGGATGAGGTGGGCTTGGTCATCCACTCTACCAAGTCTTCGGCATGATGTGGCTCAACATGTCCAGCTGCCGAAAAGAAGGACAAGCGTGTCCCATGGCCATGTGCTGATGACAATGCACCGCGTCCACGACCAGCACTGTTGCCCCCAGACACAGAGCCTGCTTGCCCTCTTTTTTTGCCTCCTGACTGTCTGCCTCTCCTTGTTTGCCTTCCAGACATTTTAATGGATGGCCTGCAGGGAGATGGGAAAAACAGCAATAAGGGCTACCTTCAGGTGTATACTGTGCAGGAGGCTTAGCAACAAAGACACTGACACTGTCCCCTGCCTATCCTTCTCTGTCCCTAAACACAAGGATTTGCAATATGCTTCAGCAAGATTGGTTTAGCACAGAATAGCACACTGACAGTTTCCCTCACTGTCCTTCTCTGTCCCTACAAACAAGGTTTAGCACAGAATAGCACACTGATAGTTTCCCCGAGTGTCCTTCTCTGTCCCTAAACTCAAGGATTTCAAATATGGTTCAGCAAGATTGGTTTAGAACAGAATAGCACACTGACAGTTTCCTCGAGTGTCCTTCTCTGTCCCTACAAACAAGATTTAGCACAGAATAGCACACTGATAGTTTCCACGAGTGTCCTTCTCTGTCCCTAAACTCAAGGATTTCAAATATGGTTCAGCAAGATTGGTTTAGCACAGAATAGCACACTGACAGTTTCCCAGAGTGTCCTTCTCTGTCCGTAAACTCAAGGATTTCAAATATGGTTCAGCAAGATTGGTTTAGCACAGAATAGCACACTGATAGTTTCCCTCACTGTCCTTCTCTGTCCCTACAAACAAGATTTAGCACAGAATAGCACACTGATAGTTTCCCCGAGTGTCCTTCTCTGTCCCTAAACTCAAGGATTTCAAATATGGTTCAGCAAGATTGGTTTAGAACAGAATAGCACACTGACATTTTCCCAGAGTTTCCTTCTCTGTCCCTAAACTCAAGGATTTCAAATATGGTTCAGCAAGATTGGTTTAGAACAGAATAGCACACTGACAGTTTCCCCGAGTGTCCTTCTCTGTCCCTACAAACAAGATTTAGCACAGAATAGCACACTGATAGTTTCCACGAGTGTCCTGCTCTGTCCCTAAACTCAAGGATTTCAAATATGGTTCAGCAAGATTGGTTTAGAACAGAATAGCACACTGACAGTTTCCCCGAGTGTCCTTCTCTGTCCCTAAACTCAAGGATTTCAAATATGGTTCAGCAAGATTGGTTTAGAACAGAATAGCACACTGACAGTTTCCCCGAGTGTCCTTCTCTGTCCCTAAACTCAAGGATTTCAAATATGGTTCAGCAAGATTGGTTTAGCACAGAATAGCACACTGACACTTTCCCTCACTGTCCTTCTCTGTCCCTACAAACAAGATTTAGCACAGAATAGCACACTGATAGTTTCCCCACATGTCCTTCTCTGTCCCTAAACTCAAGGATTTCAAATATGGTTCAGCAAGATTGGTTTAGCACAGAATAGCACACTGATAGTTTCCCTCACTGTCCTTCTCTGTCCCTACAAACAAGATTTAGCACAGAATAGCACACTGATAGTTTCCCCAAGTGTCCTTCTCTGTCCCTAAACTCAAGGATTTCAAATATGGTTCAGCAAGATTGGTTTAGCACAGAATAGCACACTGATAGTTTCCCTCACTGTCCTTCTCTGTCCTTACAAACAAGATTTAGCACAGAATAGCACACTGATAGTTTCCC
Organism: Rana muscosa; assembly: GCA_029206835.1. Classification (NCBI taxonomy): domain Eukaryota; kingdom Metazoa; phylum Chordata; class Amphibia; order Anura; family Ranidae; genus Rana; species Rana muscosa. Next base: position 630,654,326 of record CM055117.1, on the reverse strand, counting down.
CGAGTGTCCTTCTCTGTCCCTAAACTCAAGGATTTCAAATATGGTTCAGCAAGATTGGTTTAGCACAGAATAGCACACTGATAGTTTCCCTCACTGTCCTTCTCTGTCCCTACAAACAAGATTTAGCACAGAATAGCACACTGATAGTTTCCACGAGTGTCCTTCTCTGTCCCTAAACTCAAGGATTTCAAATATGGTTCAGCAAGATTGGTTTAGAACAGAATAGCACACTGACAGTTTCCCCGAGTGTCCTTCTCTGTCCCTACAAACAAGATTTAGCACAGAATAGCACACTGATAGTTTCCACGAGTGTCCTGCTCTGTCCCTAAACTCAAGGATTTCAAATATGGTTCAGCAAGATTGGTTTAGAACAGAATAGCACACTGACAGTTTCCCTGAGTGTCCTTCTCTGTCCCTAAACTCAAGGATTTCAAATATGGTTCAGCAAGATTGGTTTAGAACAGAATAGCACACTGACAGTTTCCCCGAGTGTCCTTCTCTGTCCCTAAACTCAAGGATTTCAAATATGGTTCAGCAAGTTTGGTTTAGAACAGAATAGCACACTGACAGTTTCCCCGAGTGTCCTTCTCTGTCCCTAAACTCAAGGATTTCAAATATGGTTCAGCAAGATTGGTTTAGCACAGAATAGCACACTGACACTTTCCCTCACTGTCCTTCTCTGTCCCTACAAACAAGATTTAGCACAGAATAGCACACTGATAGTTTCCCCGCGTGTCCTTCTCTGTCCCTAAACTCAAGGATTTCAAATATGGTTCAGCAAGATTGGTTTAGCACAGAATAGCACACTGATAGTTTCCCTCACTGTCCTTCTCTGTCCCTACAAACAAGATTTAGCACAGAATAGCACACTGATAGTTTCCATGAGTGTCCTTCTCTGTCCCTAAACTCAAGGATTTCAAATATGGTTCAGCAAGATTGGTTTAGCACAGAATAGCACACTGATAGTTTCCCTCACTGTCCTTCTCTGTCCCTACAAACAAGATTTAGCACAGAATAGCACACTGATAGTTTCCCCAAGTGTCCTTCTCTGTCCCTAAACTCAAGGATTTCAAATATGGTTCAGCAAGATTGGTTTAGCACAGAATAGCACACTGATAGTTTCCCTCACTGTCCTTCTCTGTCCCTACAAACAAGATTTAGCACAGAATAGCACACTGATAGTTTCCCCGAGTGTCCTTCTCTGTCCCTAAACTCAAGGATTTCAAATATGGTTCAGCAAGATTGGTTTAGCACAGAATAGCACACTGATAGTTTCCCTCACTGTCCTTCTCTGTCCCTACAAACAAGATTTAGCACAGAATAGCACACTGATAGTTTCCACGAGTGTCCTTCTCTGTCCCTAAACTCAAGGATTTCAAATATGGTTCAGCAAGATTGGTTTAGAACAGAATAGCACACTGATAGTTTCCCTCACTGTCCTTCTCTGTCCCTACAAACAAGATTTAGCACAGAATAGCACACTGACACTTTCCCCAAGTGTCCTTCTCTGTCCCTAAACTCAAGGATTTCAAATATGGTTCAGCAAGATTGGTTTAGCACAGAATAGCACACTGATAGTTTCCCTCACTGTCCTTCTCTGTCCCTACAAACAAGATTTAGCACAGAATAGCACACTGATAGTTTCCCCGAGTGTCCTTCTCTGTCCCTAAACTCAAGGATTTCAAATATGGTTCAGCAAGATTGGTTTAGCACAGAATAGCACACTGATAGTTTCCCTCACTGTCCTTCTCTGTCCCTACAAACAAGATTTAGCACAGAATAGCACACTGATAGTTTCCACGAGTGTCCTTCTCTGTCCCTAAACTCAAGGATTTCAAATATGGTTCAGCAAGATTGGTTTAGAACAGAATAGCACACTGATAGTTTCCCTCACTGTCCTTCTCTGTCCCTACAAACAAGATTTAGCACAGAATAGCACACTGACACTTTCCCTCACTGTCCTTCTCTGTCCCTACAAACAAGGTTTAGCACAGAATAGCACACTGACACTTTCCCTCACTGTCCTTCTCTGTCCCTACAAACAAGGTTTAGCACAGAATGACACACTGACACTCTCCCTACCTATCCTTCTCTGTCCCTAAACACAAGGAATCCAGGATTAGTAAAGGAAAAAATGACACTGTCCCTGCCTATGCTTCTCTTTCCCTGCTCCGGAACACACTACACAAGGCCGCCGTGCTGGCGGCCTTTTATAGTGTGGGGCGTGTACTAAACCCCCTCAGCAATAATTGGCCACAGGCATCCTGCCTGTGGCCAATCATTGCTCTCCTCGCTGCCGGCACTGTGATTGGCCAAGCATGCGGGGTCACAGTGCATGCTTGGCCAATCACAGCGCCTGGATGACACTGCGATGGCGTAGTGCATTGTGGGCCGTTCGCGTCACTCGAATTTGGTGCGAACGGCCCAAATCGTTCGCTCTTCATCGAACGATCGAACAGCCGATGTTCGAGTCGAACGTATGTTCGACTCGAACACGAAGCTCATCCCTGGACACATAGTGTCGGAAGAAGGAGTGTCCACAGACCCTGACAAACTGGAAGCAGTTACCTCCTGGTCCCGACCAACCACAGTGACTGAACTCAGATCCTTCCTGGGGTTTTGCTCCTACTACCGCAGGTTTGTGGAAGGATTTGCAAAAGTTGCCAAACCTCTGAATGAGTTACTGAAGACAGAAGGAGAGGAGGATGATACTGGCCCCAGGAAGCCCGGAGAGTCCGTAGAAGACCAGTGGACAGAGAAGTGTGAAGAGGCCTTCGAAATGCTGAAGAAAAATCAGACCACTGTCCCGATCTTGGCCTATGCTGACACTAAGAGACCATATGAACTGCATGTGGACGCCAGCCATGATGGTCTCGGAGGTGTACTGTACCAGGAGTATGAAGGACAACTCAAGCCAGTCGCCTATGTAAGTAGGAGTCTAACACCAGCGGAGAAGAATTACCCCACCTACAAATTGGAGTTCCTGGCCCTGAAGTGGGCGGTGGTGGATAAACTCAGACTACCTGTATAGAGCGGACTTTACAGTAAAGACAGATAATAACCCACTCACCTACCTTTTCACCACAGCCAAGCTGGATGCCACTGGCCACCATTGGTTGGCCGCCCTCTCTGGATTCAACTTTAGCCTCAAGTATAGGCCGGGAACTGGAAACAGGGATGCGGATGCATTATCCAGAAGGTCTCATGCTCCCACTTACCATACAGAAGACTGGACCCAGGTAACCCCAGATGGGGTGCAGGCTTTGTGTCAAGGAGCCCAAATTCAAGCTAGTGGCGGATCCAGGGCAGAAGAAATTTGGAGTCTCGGTAGTGGGGGTGCCCAAATGCTATTGTGACGTTACCCAGATTGGCGCAGACGACTTGACAAAATTATCCAAGAAGGACATAAGAAGGGATCAGTTGGAAGACCCCTGGGGAAGATTGGCTTTGGAAGCTTTAGAAGACCAGGATCGGGACAGGCTCTTGAAAAATTCCTCAAAGGAGGCTCGAATAATTCACAAAGAATGGGACAAGTTACAGGTGCATCAAGGGGTGGTCTACCGAAGGGGCCCCTCTGATGACCTGGAAGAGAAGTGGCAACTGTTTCTGCTGGAAAAACACAGAAGAACTGTCTTGGCTGCCCTACATGATAACCATGGCCACTTAGGGGCCGAACGAACCTTCCAGCTTGTAAGGAATAGCTTCTACTGGCTTTGTATGCGAGCTGAAGTGGAGGAGTACTGTCACTCATGTGCTCGCTGCATACAGATGAAGACATTGCCGCGTCAAGCTGCCCCAATGGGCCATCTGCAGAGTCAAGGGCCCTTGGACTTGGTATGCATCGACTTTGTCTGGAACCTGACTTGAGTGGACATGGAAATGTTCTGGGGATAACCGACCATTTCACCCGTTATGCCCAGGCCTTTCCAACTAAAGACCAGAAGGCCTCCATTGTAGCCAAAATCTTGGTGGAGAAATACTTTGTGCACTATGGGTTGCCTCAACGCCTTCACTCAGACCAAGGGAGAGACTTTGAGAGCCGACTGATTCGGAAGTTGCTGGACTCTTTAGGAATAAAAACACCCTGTACTACCCCTTATCACCCTCAAGGTGATGCCCAACCAGAAATATTCAACAGGACTCTGTTAAATATGTTGGGGACTCTGAACAGTGAGAAGAAGCAACATTGGGGCAAGCACATAGCTGCCATAGTGCACGCCTATAATAGCACATCCAGCGATGTCATAGGATATTCCCCTTACAGACTTATGTTTAGAAGCGAGGCCAGGCTACCAGTGGACTTGGCCTTTGGTACCTCCATGGACCATACATCTGTCACCTCACACAAAGGATTTGTGGACAGACTACGGAAGAGCTTGAGACTGGCCTATGAGAAGGCCCAATCGATTTCTGATCAGAGAGGAGCCCGGAACAAACGGAACTTTGACCTTAGGGTCCATATTCAAGATTTACAACCTGGAGACAGAGTGTTGCTGAGGAATTTAGGAGTCCCAGGGAAGCACAAGCTGGAGATCAGAACCTTATGTGATTTGTAAGAAGCTGTCTGGTCTACCAGTGTACCAGCTGAAGCCTGAAGGAAAAGTGGGGCTGCTGAAGATCTGGCACAGAAACCATCTGCTACCCCTTTCTGAAGCAGTCAGGATGCCTCCTACCCCGGATTCCCCTGAGCTACCTTCAAGCTCGAATACTCCCAGACCCAACACTAGGTTTCAGACAACTCTGTCAGGAGAAACGGATATCACCACTCAGAGTGAAGATGAGGAACTGGAAGTTGAATGGTTGTGGCCGTCCCAGGTACCTGAACCTCTGTCCATAGTCCTTCCATCCTCTGAGGATGCCACTGAGTTTATTCCATCCTATGCTCCGGCGGAGGAGTGGGAAGATGCTATAGAATCCTTCCCTGTTGATGATCCAAGGGACTCCATGTATCTTTCTGCATCTGATTTGGGTGCCTCAGAAACAGAAGAAACTCCTACACCTATCCCAGTGAAAGAACCTGTGGTATCAGAGGTATTGACCCCCAGAGAACAAAGAGCTAAAAAAGGGATTTTTGTAACAGCTTACCTGTAAAATCCTTTTCTTGGAGTACATCACGGGACACAGAGCGACTTAGTCATTACTAATGGGTTCAGGTGCTGGCACTGGCAACTTCCAAAACCGGAAGTACCCTCCCCTATATAAGCCCCTCCCATCCGGGAGTACCTCAGTTTTGTAGCAAAGCAATAAGTGTCGCCAAAAAAGAGGGGTGGGAGCTCTGTGTCCCGTGATGTACTCCAAGAAAAGGATTTTACAGGTAAGCTGTTACAAAAATCCCTTTTTCTTTTTCGTACATCACGGGACACAGAGCGACTTAGTCATTACTAATGGGACGTCCCAAAGCAATGCCAAATGAGGGGGGGGAACACTATACATAAGCTGGGCACCATCAGGCATGAGGATCTTTTGCGGCCTGCAACACACTGCGCCCAAAGGCGACATCCTCCTGACTTCTAACGTCCACCTGGTAGAACCTAGTAAACGTGTGTACTGAAGACCATGTTGCAGCCTTACAGATTTGAGCCAGGGAGGCCTGGTGATGCACTGCCCATGAAGTTCCAACTGCTCTTGTGGAGTGCGCCCTAACTTTGAACGGAGGCGGTCTCCTTCTCAAGCCATAGGCTTGTATTATGACCTGTCGAATCCACCTGGCTAAAGTAGATTTTGATGCTGCCTGACCCTTTCTGGGGCCTTCCGGCAGAACAAACAAAGTATCCGTTCTACGAATCTGAGCAGTGGCTTTTAGATAAGCTTTAACTGCTCTTACTACATCCAAAGAATGCAATAACTTTTCCTCTACCGAGGTAGGTTTGGGAAAAAAAGAAGGAAGATCCACATCTTGGTTCAAATGAAACCTCGATACCACCTTAGGAAGAAAGGCTGGGTGAGGACGTAATACTACTCTGTCCTTATGGACAACCAGATATGGCTCCTTACAGGACATGGCGGCTAATTGGGATACTCTTTTAGCCGAACAAATGGCTACTAAGAAAATCAATTTCCTGGTGAGAAGAACCAAGGAAATGTGCTGCAATGGTTCAAACGGTTGTTTCTGTAGAACCGACAGAACCAGGTTTAAGTCCCATGGACATATGGGAATACTAACCGGAGGGCTAATACGCATCACTCCTTGTATGAAAGCTTTGACTAATGAATGCAAAGCCAAGGGCCTTTGAAAAAATATTGACAAGGCCGAAATCTGACCCTTGATAGTACTCAAGGCAAGCTTCCTATCCACAGCCCACTGTAGGAAGTCCAGAATCCTGCCTATTACGTACTTACGCGGATGCCATTTCTTGGCCTCACACCACGCGATGTACGCCTTCCAGATTCTATAGTAGATCTGCCTGGATACCGGCTTCCTGGCATTGATCATGGTAGATACCACCGGATTAGAGAGACCTCTCTTTTTTAGAATGTGGGCTTCAATAGCCAGGCCGTCAAACCTAGGGCTTGTAAGGAAGGGTGGTATATCGGTCCCTGCGAAAGCAGGTCCGGACGATGTGGGAGGGTCCAAGGACTCCCCACTGACATCTTTACGATCTCCGCGTACCACGCTCTTCGGGGCCACGCTGGAGCCACCAGAATCACCGGTTTCTTTTCTACCCGGATTCTGCGGATTAATCGCGGTAACAATTGTGGCGGTGGGAATGCATATATCAGCTTGAACTGATCCCAAGGGAACACTAGGGCATCCGAGCCGCAAGCTAGGGGATCCCTTGTGCGAGACACAAATCTGTCTACCTTTGCGTTGAATCTGGATGCTAGCAGATCTACATCCGGTGTTCCCCACCGCTGGCATATTGCCTGGAAAACCTCGGGGTGAAGAGACCATTCCCCCGGGCATAATTGCTGGCGACTTAGAAAGTCCGCTCTCCAATTTTCCACTCCTGGGATGAAAACCGCGGATATGGCTGGGACATATCTTTCTGCCCATTTCAGGATGCAATTCGCTTCCCTCTGGGCTGCACGACTACTGGTGCCACCCTGGTGATTGATATATGCCACTGCTGTGGCATTGTCTGATTGAATTCTGACAGGGGACCCTTGAAGTTTGGATGTCCATGCTACTAGGGCATACCGGGCTGCTCGTATCTCTAAGAGATTGATGGGCAAGGCCTTCTCTGCTTCTGACCACTTGCCCTGGAGAGACCATTGCTCCAGTACTGCCCCCCAGCCTATGAGGCTGGCATCTGTAGTGACCACCTTCCAAGAAACCGGACTGAAGGGTTTCCCTTTTTCCAGATTCTGGGGCACCAACCACCAATGGAGGCTCTTGCGAACGGAAGGGGACAGGGACATTGGTAAGTCTAAAGCCTGAACTTTTTTGTTCCAGGCTGATAGTATGGCCCTTTGCAAGTTCCTTGAATGGAATTGACCGTAGGGTACTGCTTCGAATGAAGCCACCATTTTTCCCAGCAGCCTCATGCACAGGCGTATGGATGGTTTTCGTTTTGTACCCACTAAGTGGGTCAAATCTTTCAAAGACGACACCTTCTCTGGAGGTAAGAAAATCTTTCTCTGATTTGAATCCAGCCTTAGCCCCAAGTATTCCAGACTTTTGACTGGTCTTAGAGCTGACTTGTCTCGGTTGATAATCCAACCGTGATATCCCAGATACTTGATTGTCTCGTGAATAGCTACTTCCAGTTTTTCCACTGAGTGGTCTATTAGTAGCAGGTCATCTAAATATGCCATTATCGTTACACCCCGTGTTCTTAGATTGGCCAATAGTGGGGCCAGAATTTTTGTGAACACTCGTGGTGCTGTGGCCAGACCGAAAGGTAGGGCTCTGAACTGAAAATGGCGCCTTTCTACTGCAAAGCGTATAAATTTCTGATGGGCCGGAAAGATGGGAATATGCAGATAAGCATCCTTTATGTCGATCGAGGCTAACCATTCCTGCCCTTGTAGGGCGGTGGCCACCGATCGGATCTTTTGCCGGAGGGCCTGTGCGGTGGATGAGTGCAGCAACAGGGCAGAGGAAGTGGATTCCCAGAGAGAACTTACCAACTGCCTGGATCTTTTGACTTAAAAAGAAAAAGATCCACATGACAAGAAAAATGGACCACAGCGGCCTCTAGTGGTTTAACACAGGTACCGCGGTCTCCTTTTCCAGTAGTTACAGGCATGCACAGATATTTAGCGGGAATACCGTTAGGTAACAGACAGAAAGACAAATTAGGCTTGGGGGTCCCCCAATAGAACCAAGTTCCTGGGGGCCCCCCACTTACCTCTTCCCCGCCGCAGGACTCTGTTTGGTCCACAGAAGCCCAAACTTCACCTATCACGGCAGGCATTGTAATTAAACCTTCAGGGGCCGGGTTCCCAAGGATTCCACTCCCCTGGACCTGTATAGCACCCTGCACAGAAAACATCTTGGTCGTGGGTATGACCAGAGCTCTGGATCCCAGGGTCCAGCCCTCCTAAGAGAAGCATTACAGGCAAAACCTTGCTCTTCTCTTGCAAGGCCCGGGTACCGACCGTTTAGCTATGAAGCTTTTTTGGTCGGATCCGGAATAGCTTACTGAGGCCCAAAAGAACCTGTACGCAAGCTCAGTGAAAAACACATGTTACTTCTTGGCCAACACCTTAGACACTGGCAAAAAACTAAGGTACTCCCGGATGGGAGGGGCTTATATAGGGGAGGGTACTTCCGGTTTTGGAAGTTGCCAGTGCCAGCACCTGAAGGGATCTATATAACCCATTAGTAATGACTAAGTCGCTCTGTGTCCCGTGATGTACGAAAAAGAAAGAACCATACGTCCTCCCCGGAAGCTAACCTATACACAGAAATCTCTGAGGACACTGTAACTACCGCAAGAAGGACAATACACAAGCCTGATCCCTCCACTGTGCATTTGGTGGAGGGCAACCCCAGCTCGCTTTCTGGCACAGTTAGGCAGGCCACCATCCCTGATGTGACCTGTGGGCAGGGAAATCCCCCTCCCCATTTTTGGTGGGAGCTTCCCCTGCCGACCTCCCTTGCAGCCCTTAATGACTTTGTTTGTACATATTGTTAATGTTGTCTTTGGGGACCAAAGATTCTAAGTGGGGGGAGTGTGTAGCAGGGTATTGCCTTTTAAACCCCTCAGAGACTACATTACCCAGTACACTTTTAGGCACCCAGGGTGCCTTGCCCCGCGCAAGGACTGCTGGGGTGGACTTTATTAGGGAGAGGCGGAGCCCAGTTCTCTCTCTTTGGACACAGCCCGCCCAGCAATCTGAACTGCCGCTTTAGTTCTGGTGACTTTAGGCCAGAAGCCTGCCCTTTCTTTCCAAAGAGCCTTCTGCGCGCACAGAGGAGTCTGAGGGACGTCTCTTCTTGATACTGCACCTTTGCCAGGAGGACCGAAGGCCCGGATGTCAATTGATCGGTGTACTTAGACACCGCAGCGGAAGAAACGGACGCAGACTGGTCCGGTTGGGTGAGAGAGCACCTGCTCATAGACAGACACAGTACCTTTGTTGCCTTGGTGGATTACATATTCTGTTCTTCAAGTGCACCACCGTTGCTAGTGAAGATTTCCCTACAGAGCTTCCATTTAGTTCAGTCAGGCCTGACTGGGTAGCGCAGACATTCCTGGGTGCCATATTGTCCACGAGGGGAAGTAGCTGCAAAGGAGACTGTTATGCGGCGTACACACGATCGTTTTTCATGCCGTTAAAAATGCCATTTTTTAAAATGGCCATTAAAACCGATCGTGTGTATGCTCCAGAGCATTTTTAACGGTGTGAAAAACGGCCATTAAAAATTTTGAACATGCTCTATTTTGTCACGTCGTTTTTCATGTCGTTTTTTTTAACGACGTGAAAAACGATAGTGTGTATGCTTTTTCGAGGGGAAAAAAAACGCGCATGCTCAGAATCAAGTATGAGACGGGAGCGCTCGTTCTGGTAAAACTAGCATTCGTAATGGAGATAGCACATTCGTCACGCTGTAACAGACTGAAAAGCACGAGGCTGAAAAGCGCGAATCGCCGCTCAACAAAGTTTACTAACATGAAGGGTGGCGCCATTCGAATGGAACTTCCCCTTTATAGTGCCGTCGTACGTGTTGTACGTCACTGCGCTTTGCTCGAGCGGTTTTTATAATGATCGTGTGGATGCAAGACAGGCTTGAGAGGAAACATGAAAAAAAACGACGAGAAAAACGTCGGTTAAAAAAATGGCATGAAAAACGATCGTGTGTACGCCGCATTAGAGTTGCATAGCATTGAATAGTTGTCTGTTTGTTTTAACACTGTTTATTGCAGGGCTCTGCATATGACTTGTACCCACCTGTTTTACTGCTTACCCACTAATATAAGTAAACATACAAGGGTTAAGTATATTGGTGTCTGTGTTCTTTACTTTACGGAAGAGATAGGTAAAGGAAGATTTTAAAATTTCACTGTGTGTCCTTGTCATAAGATTGTGCCGCTGTGAGTTACAGGCCTCACAATCCTATCATCCCCTACTAACTGTGTCAAGGGAGGTTAGAGCAGATTGCCAGGGGTTGACAGCGGTGCACTACAGGGCCCAAAAATCATACAGGCAGCCCTCTTAACTGGGGGTAGCGCAACACAAGCATCATTGTTAATATTCCCAGGCTTTACTTCTGCATATGACGTCACTTTCGGTCCGCGACTGCCTCCGTTAGCCCTGCGCGTTACGTCACGGGTAAACCCTGTCCCCTGATGAAGTCACATGACCCATGACGTAATATGGGATTTGTTTAAATAAACATTTATTTACCAAAATACTGCACCATAAGAGGCTATTTGCTATCTCCCCATATATAAAACATGCGGGCAGCATGAGCATAGCTCCCAACTGTCCCTGATTTTGAGGGACTGTCCCTGATTTGGAGCAATGTCCCTCTGTCCCTCTTTCCTCCTCATTCGTCCCTCATTTTGGTCTGATCTATATAGTTGTATATAAAATGCACTTTTTATCTTTCAAAAAGTGTTTCCCAGTGCTAAACCTTTTATCTGATTTCAAAATTGCTGCATTTGTACATTTTAGAAGCCAATATCAAGGAATAGTAGTGGGGAAAAAAAAGTCCTTGTGGATTTAATGAACCTTTTTTTTGTTAATTCTCCTTTAAGGGGGTGTGGCAGGGGGCGAGTTCTATGCCTACATACGTTTATTAGTAGGTGTCCCTCATTCCCATCTCAAAATGTTGGGAGGTATGAGCATGAGTCGGATGGGGCATTAAAGGCACAATACCTCTGAGTAGTGGAGCCAGTAAGAGGTACTAACGAAGTCCCCCCAGAGGTAGAGAGGAGGAGATAGAGGCTAATACCATCATCATATGGGAGGATTATCCTATAAATGCTGTATGACACCTACATTGAGATGAGAGTTTTGAGAGCATAGAGCACCAGGGTGGCACAAAGTATATGAAGAGTTCAGAAACCCCATTGAGATAAATGCAATAAGGATTAACCTATGGGACAATTTCATTTTTTTTTCACTTTACCTTTCACTTTTTATGTTGTATCTCAGCCCAGTGTATCACAAGTATTGGACTTTATCAGCAGTTTATGCAACTCTGTTTTACATGTATTTCACTTTAATGCATTTTAATTTTAAATGTTTGAACTATTAGTTGGATGAGGATTTATCATTGTGAATATAATTGTATAAGTGTAGCGGGTATTTGAATTATGTGAGGACTCTGGTGGTGTGAGGTTCCTTGGGGCCCCTGGGTGGCGCTGTTGCCTGGGGCCAGAGTTGAACTCACACCGCAAACCGTGCCTTTTTGTCCTCCCCTGAAGCTGGTACAGCGGGGCGGGGAACCCGCTAAGACGCAAAGGGAGAGATCATAAAAGGGCGGACGCCCTGTTTTGGGAGGAGAGTCGGAGGACGCGGCCGCACCCAGGCACCTTTAGCTTGGGTGCTGGCGTTCCGGTGTTCCAGGCCTAGGCGCCCTTGGCCTAGCTGGAGCAGGGATAGAGTCCATCTCAGGCACCTTTAGCCTGGGGTGAGGTACTATGGCGGATGCCTGGGGCTCAGTACCTTCGACTGAGTTCCGCAAGGGTGGAGGAATCCAAGGGGGCCCTAACTCCTTGGGTGCCCGTGTCTGAGTTCGTTAGGACTGGCGTGCAGTAACTTCTCTGAAGAGCCCGGCGCAGCATCGCTGGTGACAGAAAGGCCTCCACTTCTCCCTTGGACGGATTTCTTCCTCTGACAGGGGCAAAGTGAGCGAAGGTAAATTCACGTTCTACATTACCTAGTCAGTGGCAGTGACTATTCATCACTGGTGACAGCACAGTGGGCAGCAGCAAGAAGGGAAAGGATTGTGCCTCGATCTGTCCCCTCATTTTCCAAAGGAGAAAGATTGTTTTATTGCTTGGCAAGAAGAATAAAACTGAGTTGTACCTATTCACTGTGTGGAACTTGGATTACTCAAGCAAAGGAGTCAGGGACGAAGGACTGGACTTGACTCTAGGACACCTACACAAAAGCCCAATCTCTGGCCATCACCTCCCAGTTACGGAGGACATAGGCCGTGGTGTGTTTCGCTCTCTCTCTCTCCCAGGTACCCCTAGACAACAGCCATGTAACCACCAAAGAAAGAGAGAGAGGTGAGGCCGCTACACGTGGGGGCATCGTATCCGGGATATGTGTATGGTGTCTGAAATTGAACTTTGCTGCCCAGAAGAGTTCCGAGTAGGTCGGCCATATTGGCCAACGCGCCACGAGGCAACCCATAACTGTGTAGTTCGTGGGCGGGGCAAGGGAAAAGCCCGCGAACAAGGGAAAAGCCTGCGAACAAGTGCAGAAGGTGGGAGGAGTCTGGCCACGTGGAGGTACGCACGTGGAGATTCCGGCGCAGGTGGGTCAGTGCGCAATGGAGCAGCAAAGAGAGAGGATGGCTTCAAGTGCTCCGTGGATTTCTGTTCCTTCCTTCGCGGATATGTCTTCTCTGGCTGCTCCGATTATGGATACGGGGATAAGACTAAGGCCCCGGGGGCGATTGGCTCTCTTTACCTGTAGAGACATGGAAGCCCTCGGTGTGATCTGTCCCGGCTGTTCGGGACTGGTGGTCCAGCTAAAGCCGTTTGGGCGCTGTGAGGTCTGCAAAGAATTCCTCTTCAAGGTGGAACCATCCACAGAAAAGCCTCAGGCTTTCCACCTCAACTACCTCACAGGGACTGCCACTCCGGAGGGAGAGATCGATGCTGGTGCGTTCCCCGTGCGCACTGATCCGGGCGAAGGGACTGCCCAAGCGGAAGTGAAAAGAGAAAAATCCGAGGATGCTGCCTCGGTCACCGGCAGCTCCCTGCTCCGGCCACCGAAGAGAAAAGTCGGCCTAGTGATGGCCTCGTGTGGCCGTGGAAGAGCTTCGCCCCACTGCTTGCCTGACCTGGATGGATTCGGTAGACAGCGTCCTGGACATCCCTGCTCGTTTAAAGGTCCAGGTGAGCCAGGGGTTGGGACTGTCTGTGTGGTAAAAAGTGGCGGTAGTCCACAGTCGGTAGAGGCCGTCAAGGGGGATAGTTCCGTGACTGGGAATTATCTGCCCGCTGAGTGCTATGACACCTCTGACCTGGATTAATTGTCTGACAATGGCGATGATGTGGAGATAGAGGAAATCTTCCAACAGAAGGGATGGGACAAGATGAAGCTACCCTTGGCCCGTGTCACGAGGGACCTACCCATGTCTACTGGAGAAAGTTAGGGATGAGCTCGGTGTTCGAGTCGAACATACGTTCGACTCGAACATCGGCTGTTCGATCGTTCGACGAAGATCGAACGATTTGGCCCGTTCGCGCCTAATTCGAGTGACGCGAACGGCCCACAATGCACTACGCCATCGCAGTGTCATCCAGGCGCTGTGATTGGCCAAGCATGCACTGTGACCCCGCATGCTTGGCCAATCACAGCGCCGGCAGCGAGGAGAGCAATGATTGGCCACAGGCAGGATGCCTGTGGCCAATAATTGCTGAGGGTGTTTAGTACACGCCCCACACTATAAAAGGCCGCCAGCACGGCGGCCTAGTGTAGTGTGTTCCGGAGCAGGGAAAGAGAAGCATAGGCAGGGACAGTGACATTTTTTTTTCTTGCTTAACCTGGATTCCTTTAGTTTAGGGAAAGAGAAGGATAGGTAGGGAGAGTGTCAGTGTGTTTTACTGTGCGAATCCTTGTTTCTAGGGACAGGGAAGGACAGTGAGGGAAATTCTCCTTGTGCTATAGTGTGCTAAAGCATTGATCATCAACCATCTTTAAAAAATCATTTTTTCTAGGGACAGAAAACTATAGGTAGGGAGAGTGTCAGTGTGTTTTACTGTGATAATCCTTGTTTCTAGGGACAGGGAAGGACAGTGAGGGAAATTCTCCTTGTGCTATAGTGTGCTAAAGCATTGATCATCAACCATCTTTAAAAAAACATTTTTTCTAGGGACAGAAAACTATAGGTAGGAAGAGTGTCAGTTTCTTTCACTGTGATAATCCTTGTTTCTAGGGACAGGGAAGGACAGTGAGGGAAATTCTCCTTGTGCTATAGTGTGCTAAAGCATTGATCATCAACCATCTTTAAAAAAACATTTTTTCTAGGGACAGAAAACTATAGGTAGGAAGAGTGTCAGTTTCTTTCACTGTGATAATCCTTGTTTCTAGGGACAGGGAAGGACAGTGAGGGAAATTCTACTTGTGCTATAGTGTGCTAAAGCATTGATCATCAATCAGCTTTAAAAAAACATTTTTTCTAGGGACAGAAAACTATAGGTAGGAAGAGTGTCAGTTTCTTTCACTGTGATAATCCTTGTTTCTAGGGACAGGGATGGACAGTGAGGGAAATTCTCCTTGTGCTATAGTGTGCTAAAGCATTGATCATCAACCGTCTTTAAAAAAACATTTTTTCTAGGGACAGAAAACTATAGGTAGGAAGAGTGTCAGTTTCTTTCACTATGATAATCCTTGTTTCTAGGGACAGGGAAGGACAGTGAGGGAAATTCTCCTTGTGCTATAGTGTGCTAAAGCATTGATCATCAAACGTCTTTAAAAAAACATTTTTTCTAGGGACAGAAAACTATAGGTAGGAAGAGTGTCAGTTTCTTTCACTGTGATAATCCTTGTTTCTAGGGACAGGGAAGGACAGTGAGGGAAATTCTACTTGTGCTATAGTGTGCTAAAGCATTGATCATCAATCAGCTTTAAAAAAACATGTTTTCTAGGGACAGAAAACTATAGGTAGGAAGAGTGTCAGTTTCTTTCACTGTGATAATCCTTGTTTCTAGGGACAGGGAAGGACAGTGAGGGAAATTCTCCTTGTGCTATAGTGTGCTAAAGCATTGATCATCAACCGTCTTTAAAAAAACATTTTTTCTAGGGACAGAAAACTATAGGTAGGAAGAGTGTCAGTTTCTTTCACTGTGATAATCCTTGTTTCTAGGGACAGGGAAGGACAGTGAGGGAAATTCTCCTTGTACTATAGTGTGCTAAAGCATTGATCATCAACCGTCTTTAAAAAAACATTTTTTCTAGGGACAGAAAACTATAGGTAGGAAGAGTGTCAGTTTCTTTCACTGTGATAATCCTTGTTTCTAGGGACAGGGAAGGACAGTGAGGGAAATTCTACTTGTGCTATAGTGTGCTAAAGCATTGATCATCAATCAGCTTTAAAAAAACATTTTTTCTAGGGACAGAAAACTATAGGTAGGAAGAGTGTCAGTTTCTTTCACTGTGATAATCCTTGTTTCTAGGGACAGGGAAGGACAGTGAGGGAAATTCTCCTTGTGCTATAGTGTGCTAAAGCATTGATCATCAACCGTCTTTAAAAAAACATTTTTTCTAGGGACAGAAAACTATAGGTAGGAAGAGTGTCAGTTTCTTTCACTGTGATAATCCTTGTTTCTAGGGACAGGGAAGGACAGTGAGGGAAATTCTCCTTGTGCTATAGTGTGCTAAAGCATTGATCATCAACCGTCTTTAAAAAAACATTTTTTCTAGGGACAGAAAACTATAGGTAGGAAGAGTGTCAGTTTCTTTCACTGTGATAATCCTTGTTTCTAGGGACAGGGAAGGACAGTGAGGGAAATTCTCCTTGTGCTATAGCGTGCTAAAGCATTGATCATCAACCGTCTTTAAAAAAACATTTTTTCTAGGGACAGAAAACTATAGGTAGGAAGAGTGTCAGTTTCTTTCACTGTGATAATCCTTGTTTCTAGGGACAGGGAAGGACAGTGAGGGAAATTCTCCTTGTGCTATAGTGTGCTAAAGCATTGATCATCAACCGTCTTTAAAAAAACATTTTTTCTAGGGACAGAAAACTATAGGTAGGAAGAGTGTCAGTTTCTTTCACTGTGATAATCCTTGTTTCTAGGGACAGGGAAGGACAGTGAGGGAAATTCTCCTTGTGCTATACTGTGCTAAAGCATTCCTCATCAACCATCTTTGAAATCCTTGTTTTTTGGACAGTCAGGGAAGTTGTCGTTGTGCTATTCTGTGCGAAAGCAATCATCCTCAACCATATTTAGAAATCCTTAAGTAAAGGGACAGAGAAGGACACCTGAAGGTAGCCCTTATTGCTTTTTTCCCATCTCCCTGCAGGCCATCTATTAGAATGTCTGGAAGGCAAACAAGGAGAGGCAGACAGTCAGGAGGCAATAAAAGAGGGCAAGCAGGCTCTGTGTCTGGGGGCAACAGTGCTGGTCGTGGACGCGGTGCATTGTCATCAGCACATGGCCATGGGACACGCTTGTCCTTCTTTCTTTTTCGTACATCACGGGACACAGAGCGACTTAGTCATTACTAATGGGTTATATAGTTTACCTTCAGGTGTTGGCACTGGCCAATTCCAAACCGGAAGTACCCTCCCCTATATAAGCCCCTCCCACCCGGGAGCACCTCAGTTTTTTGCCAGTGTCTAAGGTGTTGGCCAAAGAGTAACATGTGTTTTCACTGGGCTTGCGTACAGGTTCTTTTGGGCCTTAGTAAGCTGTTCCGGATCCCACCAAAAAAAGCTTCATAGCTAAACGGTCGGTACCCGGGCCTTGCAGCAGAAGAGCAAGGTTTTGCCTGTAATGCTTCTCTTAGGAGGGCTGGACCCTGGGATCCAGAGCTCTGGTCATACCCACGACCAAGACGCTGTCTGTGCAGGGTGCTATACAGGTCCAGGGGAGTGGAATCCTTGGGAACCCGGTCCCTGAAGGTTTAATTACAATGCCTGCCGTGATAGGTGAAGTTTGGACTTTTGTGGACCAAACAAAGTCCTGCGGCGGGGATCAGGTAAGTGGGGGCCCTCAGGAACTTGGTTCTATTGGGGGACCCCCAAGCCTAATTTGTCTTTCTGTCTGTTACCTAACGGTATTCCCGCTAAATAACTACTGAAAATGTAAAATTTTAATGGTAGTCCATTTTTCTTGTAAATGTGGATCTTTGGTTTTCTCAACTCAAAAGATCCAGGCAGCTGGTAAGTTTCTCTGAGGGAATCCACTTCCTCTGCCCTGTTGCTGCGTTCATCCACCGCACAGGCCCTCCGGCAAAAAGGGCCCTGGCTCCTAGTCCTCTGTTGGTTTTCGAAAAGGGCGCCATTGGCGCACGGGCGCGCGCGCGGGCGCGTGCACGCGCCTCCTATGAAAAAAAGGGGCGGGGCGGGTGGATGACGCTCGATGCGCGCCGCGGCGCTTCTGCGCATGTGCGGGCGTCCCAGCATGGTTAAAAGACACAGTACAAGTGTCAGCTGCATGCAAACAGAGCTAGCAACAAACAGTGGCACACAGAGGCGGTTGATGCAGGCATCCCCATAGAAAGGCACTTTAGTGGACACCAGCTGGTATATAGCAGCACCTGTGTTAGACTATTACCAGCAAAAATTGGTGTATGACGACGGGAATACCTCAGCTTTGTGCTTAAAGGATATGTCGTCCAGACGCTCCGGAAATAAATCTTCCAGGAAGCCAAAGGGGTCTCCATCGGGCTCTGAGGATATTGGGCATGCTTGCACTGCACCAATCTCCCCTGAGAATGCAGAGGTCAGTAGCCGTAGAAACCCCGCAGGAATGTCTGGTGCTGCGGCTGTCCCCAGTCCACCTGCTCCTGTATATATAACAGAGGAGGTTTTATCCTCAACTCTGGGAGGATTGGAAGAGAGATTAACAGCATTGATCGCTGCTTCCCTGTCACAGGAAAAGCGCGTCCGATCTCCGTCTCCTCCTTCAGAGTGCCTGTTAGTGGAGGAACAGCCCCACACAGAGATCGACCTACCTGAAGGGGATCAGGATGAGGTTGATTCACTTATAGAGGAATCAACAGTGGAAGAACCTTTCTCAGCTTCTCAGGCTGAAAGATTATGGGTTCAGTCTCTGACTAACATGGTCCGATCAGCATTTAAAATGCCTCTGGCGGAACCACCATCCACTACGGTTTCCTCGCTGGGGTCGCTAAAAGCTCCCCAGGCGGTCTGTTCCTTCCCAATCCACCCTTTATTAGAAGGGCTTATTTACCAGGATTGGGAGCATCCTGATAAAATATTTGCTCCCCCCAAGAGATTTCCGGTGATCTATCCCATGGAGGATAAGTTCATAAGAAAATGGAGGGTCCCTATAGTGGACGCAGCCATCTCTTCTGTTAACAAATCACTGACATGTCCAGTAGATAATGTTCCAATGTTCAAAGACCCAATAGATAAAAAATTGGAGTCTTTACTAAAATCTGCTTTCTCTACAGCAAGTATGGTGACACAACCTGCGGTAGCAGCGATTGGAGTCTGCCAAGCAGTGAAAGATCAGTTGAAACAAGTCTTAAGGGACTTACCAGATCAGCAGGCTCATGCCCTAGCTGACCTGCCTAGAGCCTTGTGTTTTGCGGTGGACGCCATAAAGGATACAATCCAACAGGCCTCCCGCTTTACGCTGTCTATAGTACATATGCGTAGGCTTTTGTGGCTCAAAAACTGGTCTGCTGAAGCTCCCTGTAAAAGACTGCTGGTTAGCTTCCCATTTCATGGAGAACGCTTATTTGGAGAAGATCTGGACAAATATATCCAGAAAATTTCTGCCGGTAAAAGTTCACTCTTACCGGTTAAGAACAAGGGTAGAAGTCCTTCTTTTAAGAGGCCTACCTCTCCAGTCCCGGGCACATCGGCTGTGAAGCAGTTCCGACGGCCTCCGCGGTCAAATTCAGGGGGCAGAAATCAGGGACAATCACAGGGTAACAAGAAGCCCTGGATCAAGAGAGGTACAAAACCTCCCCCTAAGGCATGAAGTATTGCCCCCGCTCAATCGGGTGGGGGGAAGACTTCAGTTGTTCACAGAGACCTGGCGGGACACCATCAGAGACAGATGGGTGCTCTCCGCAGTAAGTCTGGGATACAAGCTGGAGTTAAAAGGCACTCCTCCTGCCCAATTTATGAGGTCAAACGTGCCAAGAGATCCCCAAAAGAGAGGATCCCTCCTTCTGGCACTAGAACAACTATTGCTCCAAGGGGTAATCATGAAGGTTCCCCTGGAAGAAAGCGGATTCGGGTTTTACTCGAACCTTTTCACAGTCCCCAAACCAAATGGGGACGTGAGGCCCATATTAAATCTAAAAGGGCTAAACAAGTTCCTAAATATCAGGACCTTTCGGATGGAGTCGATCCGATCAGTGGCCACCGCCCTACAAGGGCAGGAATGGCTAGCCTCGATCGACATAAGGGATGCTTATCTGCATATTCCCATCTTTCCGGCCCATCAGAAATTTCTACGCTTTGCAGTAGAAGGGCGCCATTTTCAGTTCAGAGCCTTACCTTTCGGTCTGGCCACAGCACCACGAGTGTTCACAAAAATTCTGGCCCCATTATTGGCCAATCTAAGAACACAGGGTGTAACGATAATGGCATATCTAGACGACCTGCTACTAATAGACCACTCAGTGGAAAAGCTGGAAGTAGCTATTCACAAGACAATCGAGTATCTGGAATATCACGGTTGGATTATCAACCGGGACAAGTCAGCTCTAAGACCAGTCAAAAGTCTGGAATACTTAGGGCTAAGGCTGGATTCAAATCAGAGAAAGATTTTCTTACCTCCAGAGAAGGTGTCGTCTTTAAGAAATTTGACCCACTTAGTGGGTACAAAAAGAAAACCATCCATACGCCTCTGCATGAGGCTGCTGGGAAAGATGGTGGCTTCATTCGAAGCGGTACCCTACGGTCAATTCCATTCAAGGAATTTGCAAAAGGCCATACTGTCAGCCTGGAACAAAAAAGTTCAGGCTTTAGACTTACCAATGTCCCTGTCCCCTTCCGTTCGCAAGAGCCTCCATTGGTGGTTGGTGCCCCAGAATCTGGAAAGAGGGAAACCCTTCAGTCCGGTTTCTTGGAAGGTGGTCACTACAGATGCCAGCCTCATCGGCTGGGGGGCAGTGCTGGAGCAATGGTCTCTCCAGGGCAGGTGGTCAGAAGCAGAAAAGGCCCTGCCCATCAATCTCTTAGAGATACGAGCAGCCCGGTATGCCCTAGTAGCATGGACATCCAAACTCCAGGGGTCCCCTGTCAGAATTCAATCAGACAATGCCACGGCAGTGGCATATATCAATCATCAGGGTGGCACCAAAAGTCGTGCAGCCCAGAAGGAAGCAAATTGCATCCTGGAGTGGGCAGAAAGATATGTCCCAGCCATATCTGCGGTTTTCATCCCAGGAGTGGAAAATTGGAGAGCGGACTTTCTAAGTCGCCAACAATTATGCCCGGGGGAATGGTCTCTTCACCCCGAGGTTTTCCAGGCAATATGCCAGCGGTGGGGAACACCGGATGTAGATCTGCTAGCATCCAGATTCAACGCAAAGGTGGACAGGTTTGTGTCTCGCACAAGGGATCCCCTAGCTTGCGGCTCGGATGCCCTAGTGTTCCCTTGGGATCAGTTCAAGCTGATATATGCATTCCCACCGCCACAATTGTTACCGCGATTACTCCGCAGAATCAGGGTAGAAAAGAAACCAGTGATTCTGGTGGCTCCAGCGTGGCCCCGAAGGGCATGGTACGCGGAGATGGTAAAAATGTCAGTGAGGAGTCCTTGGACCCTCCCACTTCGTCCGGACCTGCTTTCGCAGGGACCGATATACCACCCTTCCTTACCAGCCCTAGGTTTGACGGCCTGGCTATTGAAGCCCACATTCTGAAAAAGAGAGGGCTCTCTAATTCTGTGGTATCTACCATGATCAATGCCAGGAAACCGGTATCCAGGCAGATCTATTATAGGATCTGGAAAGCGTACATTACGTGGTGTGAGACCAAGAAATGGCATCCACGTAAGTACATGATAGGGAGGATTCTGGACTTCCTACAGTGGGCTGTAGATAGGAAACTGGCCTTGAGTACTATCAAGGGTCAGATTTCGGCCTTGTCAATATTTTTTCAAAGGCCCTTGGCTTCGCATTCACTAGTCAAAGCCTTTATACAAGGAGTGATGCGTATTAGCCCTCCGGTTAGTATTCCCATATGTCCTTGGGACTTAAACCTGGTTCTGTCGGTTCTACAGAAACAACCGTTTGAACCATTACAACACATTTCCTTGGTTCTTCTCACCAGGAAATTGGTTTTCTTAGTAGCCATTTGTTCGGCTAAAAGAGTGTCGGAATTAGC
Source organism: Rana muscosa (assembly GCA_029206835.1). Lineage (NCBI taxonomy): Eukaryota > Metazoa > Chordata > Amphibia > Anura > Ranidae > Rana > Rana muscosa. Next base: position 630,632,716 of record CM055117.1, on the reverse strand, counting down.
AGCTATGTCCTGTAAGGAGCCATATCTGGTTGTCCATAAGGACAGAGTAGTATTACGTCCTCATCCAGCCTTTCTTCCTAAGGTGGTATCGAGGTTTCATTTGAACCAAGATGTGGTTCTTCCTTCTTTTTTCCCCAAACCTAGCTCAGTAGAGGAAAAGTTATTACATTCTTTGGATGTGGTAAGAGCAGTTAAAGCTTATCTAAAAGCCACTGCTCAGATTCGCAGAACGGATTCTTTGTTTGTTCTGCCGGAAGGCCCCAGAAGGGGTCAGGCAGCATCAAAATCTACTTTAGCCAAGTGGATTCGACAGGTCATAATACAAGCCTATGGCTTGAGAAAGAGACCGCCTCCGTTCAAAGTTAGGGCGCACTCCACAAGAGCGGTTGGAACTTCATGGGCAGTGCATCACCAGGCCTCCCTGGCTCAAGTATGTAAGGCCGCAACATGGTCTTCGGTACACACGTTTACTAGATTCTATCAGGTAGACGTTAGAAGTCAGGAGGATGTCGCCTTTGGGCGCAGTGTGTTGCAGGCCGCAAAAGATCCTCATGCCTGATGGCGCCCAGCTTATGTACCCCCCCCTCATTTGGCATTGCTTTGGGACGTCCCATTAGTAATGACTAAGTCGCTCTGTGTCCCGTGATGTACGAAAAAGAAAAAGGGATTTTTATAACAGCTTACCTGTAAAATCCTTTTCTTGGAGTACATCACGGGACACAGAGCTCCCACCCCTCTTTTTGGGACACTTATTGCTTGGCTACAAAACTGAGGTGCTCCCGGGTGGGAGGGGCTTATATAGGGGAGGGTACTTCCGGTTTGGAATTGGCCAGTGCCAACACCTGAAGGTAAACTATATAACCCATTAGTAATGACTAAGTCGCTCTGTGTCCCGTGATGTACTCCAAGAAAAGGATTTTACAGGTAAGCTGTTATAAAAATCCCTTTTTTCGGCAGCTGGACATGTTGAGCCACATCATGCCGAAGACTTGGTAGAGTGGATGACCAAGCCCTCCTCCTCCTCCTCATCCTCTCTCACCCAGGCTCAGGGTACTGGCAAAGCAGCTGCCAAAGCGTCCTCTTCCCTGGTATCAATGTCAGACTCATCATCAGTCACTCCTTCCCTAGACCCACCATGTCCTCCTCCTGAGGAGTCCCCTGAACTGTTTGAGCACAGTGTTGGGTACATGCTTCAGGAGGATGCCCAGCGTTTCGAAGGGTCTGATGATGAAACCCAGCTACAGGAAGGCAGTAGCGTGAGAGCAGACAGAGGGGATGCTCAAGAAGGACACCAATCTGGCAGTCATGTTCCAGCAGCTGCAGCATACTGCCAGATTGGCTCCAGTGATGAGGAGGGAGGGGATGATGAGGTCACTGACTCCACGTGGGTGCCTAATAGGAGAGAGGAGGAGGAGGAGGATGAGGAGGAGGCACATCTCCAACGAGGCAGGATGCCCTTTGGTGGCCAGCGTAAGGGCAGTACACCGACGGAATCACACCGCAGAGCTCCGCCTGTGCAGGGCGCTGCCTCTGCGCGTCATTCAAAAAGTTCTTTGGTGTGGGCCTTTTTTGAGGCTAGTGCATCAGATCGCACAGCTGCTGTTTGCAACATATGTCTCAAGCGTATATCGCGTGGCCAAAACATCAGCCGCTTGGGTACCACATGCCTGACCAGACATATGTTGACCTGCCATGCAGCTCGTTGGCAAGCCTACCTCAAAGACCCACACCAAAGAACAAAGCGGACCTCTCCTTGCACCGCATCAGCTGGGATCTCCAACCCCACTATAACTTCAGTCCTGTCTGAAACATGCACTAAGAGGAATGAAGGTGTAGAATTAGGTGTGTCACAGCCAAGTAGTTGCGGCCACTCTGCTAGCAGTACACCGACGTCCGATTCTAGCAGGCAAATTTCCCTGCCCCAGCTGCTGGACCGTCGAAAGAAGTTCACTCCCAGCCATCCACATGCCCAGCGGTTGAATGCTAGCTTGGCTAAATTGCTAGCGCTTCAACTGCTGCCTTTTCAGTTGGTAGACTCGGCCCCCTTCCGTGAGTTTGTGCAATGTGCGGTTCCTCAGTGGCAGGTTCCCAAACGCCACTTTTTCTCACGGAAGGCTATTCCGGCTCTCTACCGGCATGTGGAAGGCAATGTCTTGGCCTAGCTGGACAGGGCGGTCAGCGGTAAGGTGCATATTACCGCTGACTCATGGTCCAGCAGGCATGGACAGGGACGTTACCTTTCTTTCACGGCCCATTGGGTCACTCTTTTGGCAGCTGGGAAGGATGCAGGACAAGGTGCAGTAGTGTTGGAGGTTGTTCCACCGCCACGCCTCCAAAATGCTACTACTGGTTGTGACACACCTCTCTCCTCCACCCCCTCCTCTTCTTCTTCCTCCATGGCCTCTTCCTGTGGTTTGTCCTCTGAACCAGCGGTGCTCCGTAGCCGTTCAAGGGGCTACGCAAGTACGCAGGCAAAAAGATGCCATGCCGTGCTTGCGCTGGTGTGTTTGGGGGACAGAAGCCACACTGGGGCAGAGGTCCTGTCTGCTCTGCAGGGCCAGGCCGAGAGGTGGTTGACGCCACGCCAGCTTAAGCCAGGAATGGTGGTTTGCGACAATGGCACCAACCTCCTCTCCGCCCTCCGACAGGGACAACTGACCCATGTGCCCTGTGTGGCTCACGTCCTTAACCTGGTGGTGCAGCGGTTCTTGGGTAGGTACCCGGGCTTACAGGATGTCCTGAGGCAGGCCAGGAAAGTCTGTGTGCATTTCCGCAGATCTTATAATGCCAGTGCTCGCCTGGCTGAGCTGCAAAAGGAGTTGAACCTGCCCAAGAACCGCCTTATATGTGACATGCCCACCAGGTGGAACTCAACGTTGGCCATGCTGCAGCGGCTGCACACGCAGCAGAGGGCCATCAATGAGTACCTGTGCAACTACGGCACCAGGACAGGGTCAGGGGAGCTTGGTTTTTTTTCTCCACGCCAGTGGGGCATGATCAGGGATGCATGCACTGTCCTGGCACCATTTGAGGAGGCCACAAGGATGGTGAGCAGTGACAGTGCATGCATCAGTGACACTGTACCTCTTGTCCACCTGTTGGAGCACACGCTGCGTGGAATAATGGACAGGGCACTTGAGGCAGAACAGAGGCAGGAAGAGGAGGACTTCCTTGCCTCTCAAGGCCCCCTTTACCCAGACAGTGTTCCTTCTGTCCCACCCATCGCACAGGAAGAGGAGGAGGAGGAGGAGGAGGAGGAGGAGGAGGATTGTGTCAGCATGGAGGTGGAGGCTGGCACTCAGCATCATCAGCAGCAGTCTTTTAGGGATGATTTACAGTCCCAAGAAACCAGTGGACTTGTACGTGGCTGGGAGGAGGTGGCTGCGGATCATGTCGTCCTTAGTGACCCAGAGGACTCCGGACCGAATGTCTCAGCAAACCTACGCTGCATGGCCTCCCTGATCCTGCAAAGTCTGCGGAAGGATCCTCGTATTCTTCGGATCAAGGAGAGGGACCATTACTGGCTGGCCACTCTCCTTGATCCACGGTACAAGGGTAAGGTTGCGGACCTTATGTTACCGTCGCAGAGGGAGCAGAGGATGAGACAACTCCGGGAGGCCTTGCAGAAAGGTCTGTGCAACGCGTTCCCAGAGACTGGGAGGTTACAAACTCCTGGTCCTGGACAACGAGTTGCTGAGGCTTCGGCCAGTCAAAGAAGGAGCGGTGGGGAAGGTGGCCGTCTGACCGATGCGTTCAGACAATTCTTTAGTCCGCAGCCCCAAAGTATGATCGGTTCCAGCAACCATCGCCAGCGTCTGATAAACATGGTGCAGGAATATCTAGGGGCAAGGTCAGACTTGGACACCTTCCCCACCGAAAATCCTCTGGCTTACTGGGTCTTGAGGATGGATCACTGGCCAGAGCTTGCACAGTATGCAATTGAGCTACTGGCCTGTCCTGCATCCAGCGTTCTTTCGGAACGCACATTCAGTGCTGCTGGAGGATTTGTCACGGATCACAGGGTGCGCCTGTCCACCGACTCGGTTGATCGACTGACTTTCATCAAGATGAACCAGTCTTGGATCACCACCAGCTACCACACACCTGATGCTGATATAACAGACTAATTGATTTTAACATGTCACATCCCTTCAAGACTGATGCTGATGCTGAGTGCCTGTGCTGTTATGTTGACTGGCTATCCTCCTCCTCCGAGTCCTCAATGATACGATTGATGATGATAGCTTGGAAGATCATTTTTGTTTATGGGTGCCGCCACCAGTGGCTAAGGCCCAATTTTTCAGCCCCTGTTTTACAGGGGCGTGTAATTACAATTTTTTTAGCAATAATTTGCCATAGGGCTCATTGCTGTGCTCCAAGTACAGTATCTGTGAGGGGTTGGAGTGTTGTGCCACCAGTGCCTAAGGCCCAATTTTTCAGCCCCTGTTTAACAGGGGCGTGTCATTACAATTTTTGAAGCAATACTTTGCAACAGGGCTCATTGCTGTGCTCCAAGTACAGTATCTGTGAGGGGTTGTAGTGTTGTGCCACCAGTGCCTAAGGCCCAATTTTTCAGCCCCTGTTCAACAGGGGCATGTAATTACAATTCTTGATCTAATAATTCACAGCAGGCCCATTGCTGCACCCACCAAGAGTAACTCTGAGGGCTTACAGTGTTGTGGCAACGCCACCACCACCACCACCACCACGAAAGGCCCAATTTTTCAGCCCCTGTTCAAAAGGGGCATGTAATTACAATTCTTGATCTAATAATTCACAGCAGGGCCCATTCCTGCACCCACCAAGAGTAACTCTGAGGGCTTACAGTGTTGTGGCAACACCACCACCACCACCACCACCACGAAAGGCCCAATTTTTCAGCCCCTGTTCAACAGGGGCATGCAATTACAATTCTTGATCTAATAATTCACAGCAGGGCCCATTGCTGCACCCACCAAGAGTAACTGTCAGGGCTTACAGTGTTGTGGCACCAGCACCACCATCAAAGGCCCAATTTTTACTACCACTGTTCAACAATTATATGTAATTAAAATTCCTGATATAATAGTTGACATCAGGGCGTTCCAGCACCAACCAAGAGTAACTGTGAGTGCTTACAGTGTTGTGCCAACACCAACAACTAAGGGGCCTATTTCTGCAGAGTATATACGGCAGGTCCCTACTTTCAAACATCCAACTTACAAACGACTCCTACTTGCAAACGCAAGAAGACAACAGGAAGTGAGAGGAAATCTACCCCTTGGAAGGAAAATTCTCTCCTGTAAGAATTAATATGGGAGAAAGGTGTCTCCTCTGTACTGATGCTTTATCAGCAATCCTTGTTTCAAGAAAAACACCACATTTCAAAAACAGTTGTCATTGGGACGGAAAGTGAGGTGAAATGTTCTGAACAGGGGCACAGACAGCAAAACAAATGTTACAGGGGTGATAACCCTTACCTATGTTTTCCAAAAAGTTTAAAAATAGATTTTTGGGCTGGAGCTACACTTAAACAATGTACCTGTTCAAAATTACAAACAGATTCTACATAAGAACAAACCTACAGTCCCTGTCTTGTATGCACCACCTGTATACGGCTGTTCAGAGTATATAGGGCCTTTTTTATTTTATGTGCGGGGTTCCCCTTAATATCCATACAAGACCCAAAGGGGCTGGTAATGGGCTGGGGTAGGGGGGGGGGGTCATGGGGTAGCTATGCCATTTTTCTTAAAGATTTTCATCCATATTACCGGGACCAGACATTACATTAAAGCCGCAAGCAGTTTTAAATGGCTTTTTTTTCCTTTAGAAGTGTCATTTTGTGCAGGGACAGTTCTAAACACGGGAAACACGTGGCACTTCACAGGCATACTTTAGACACCCCCCAGGTACGATATTTAAAGGAATATTTGACTTTTTTTTTTTCACTTTATGCATCATTAAAATGACTGCTCCCGAAAAACGACCGTTTTTAAAACTTCTTTTTGCATTTATACATGTCCCCTGGTGCAGAACCCGGGTTCCCAAACCCTTTTTAGGACAATAACATGCATAATAGTCGTTATAATTAGCACTTTAGAATTCGAACGTTCGCATCCATTGTATTTAATAGGGTTCTAATGTTCGTACGAACTTTCGGTCCGTTTGCGGGTTCTGGTGCGAACCGAACCCGGGGGTGTTCGGCTCATCACTAGAGAAAGTACACCCCTGGTAGAGGCCCCGGCGCTAGGGGATGAAGCTGGTCCTTTGTCTGAAGTTCCCCTTCTGGATTCAACATCCATTTCACCTGCTCCTGTTGCGGGAGTACAACGTCAGTCACTGCGGGCTCCTAGGCCCAGGTCCACCGAGGTGGTGAACGCACCTCGCCACCCAGAAGCGATTGTTCCACCTGGAGAAGGAGACCGAGCTACTATGCCACCTTTGTCAAGGCTGCAGCGTCTCTTTGGCCAGAAGGTTGCTCAGGAATATGGGTGGGAATACCCGTATCTGCCTCGGGAACTGCTCTATGAGGTGGAGGTCTTTCGGCAAAGGTGGTATGATACCTTTGTATGGGACAAATTGAAAGTACAGCAAGCACGGCGGTACCTTTCTTGTTCACCAACATTCACCAAGAAGTTTCAGGACTGTAAATCTAAATGGATGCTGGGAAGACACATTCATGCGGACAAAGTGGTGATCTGCCGCAAAGAAAGAAAAAGTATTGAGTACCATGTGGAGGCTTTTGATGACCGTCTGAAGCCTATATCATTGCCTCATCCAAGGTTTTACCTGTAAGGGAGAAAGAAAAAAAAAGACTCCTGTGTGCTTTTCTTTTCATTCCTGGCTGAACTTTCCGGAGTGCCTTCTCTTGAACACAGGGACTGTGCCCTAGTTTTTTTTTGTATTTGGGCAGTTTACTCGTTGGAGATATGGGAGCTGTTTTGTTTGTTCTCCCTCCTTCTCCTTGCGCTCAGAAGAAATCAGTGACTTTGGTATTTAGATAGTGTAGGATCACAGAGAAAATGTTCAAGAGGGAAGTTCATCTGGAAGTGATGAGTGTCTTGACCGTGGCACTGTCACCAGGTGGCAGTGTTGCGCAACGATTGTTTTTATTTATTTTTTACATTATGCAGCACTTATTGGAGTGAATGGGTTTCTTCTAGGATAGACCTATTCATTCCAAGCAAACACACATGTTGGTAGGATGTATGTTTCTTTTCTTTCCCTCTGCAGGAGACTCGTCTGTCAAGACTACTGAGAGTGGGTGGTCCTTAGACAGCCAGAGGGAGGGAGGAATGTAAATGTGTGGGATATTTAAAGTGTTTTATTGAAAAGTTTTATAGTTGTATTGTTTTAAGTTTTCCCCTTCCCATTCAGGTCTTGGCACAATTCAGGGCTAAATTGTGTAGTTGGTTTCTGGGCTGAACTTATGACACCACTCTTTGTGGGATGTGAGTTTGACCAGTGTCAAATCACCAGGGGCAGAGTATAGCGGGTATTTGAATTATGTGAGGACTCTGGTGGTGTGAGGTCCCTTGGGGCCCCTGGGTGGCGCTGTTGCCTGGGGCCGGAGTTGAACTCACACCGCGAACCGTGCCTTTTTGTCTTCCCCTGGAGCTGGTACAGCGGGGCGGGGAACCCGCTGGGACGCAAAGGGAGAGGTCATAAAAGGGGCGGACGCCCTGTTTTGGGAGGAGAGTCGGAGGACGCGGCCGCAGCCAGGCACCTTTAGCTTGGGTGCTGGCGTTCCGGTGTTCCAGGCCAGGTGCCCTTGGCCTAGCTGGAGCAGGGATGGTGTCCATCTCAGGCACCTTTAGCCTGGGGTGAGGTACTATGGCGGATGCCTGGGGCTCAGTACCTTCGAGGGGGCCCTAACTCCTTGGGTGTCCATGTCTGAGTTCATGAGGACTGGCGTGCAGTAACTTCTCTGAAGAGCCCGGCGCAGCATCGCTGGTGACAGAGAGGCCTCCACTTCTCCCTTGGACGGATTTCTTCCTCTGACAGGGGCAAAGTGAGCGAAGGTAAATTCACGTTCTACATTACCTAGTCAGTGGCAGTGACTATTCATCACTGGTGACAGCACAGCACAGTGGACAGCAGCAAGAAGGGAAAGGATTGTGCCTCAATCTGTCCCCTCATTTTCCAAAGGAGAAAGATTGTTTTATTGCTTGGCAAGAAGAATAAAACTGAGTTGTACCTATTCAATGTGTGGAACTTGGGTTACTCAAGCAAAGGAGTCAGGGACGAAGGACTGGACTTGACTCTAGGACACCTACACAAAAGCCCAATCTCTGGCCTTCACCTCCCAGTTACGGAGGACATGGGCCGTGGTGTGTTTCTCTCTCTCTCCCAGGTACCCCTAGACAACAGCCATGTAACCACCAAAGAAAGAGAGAGAGGTGAGGCCGCTACACGAGCATAAATTAAAAGGAAAAGTTGCGCTAAAACTTGAGGATGATGATATACCATACGTGACAGTGAAAAAATAATATTAGTTTACCATTGCGTGAAAGTGTCCAATTCATATATGATAATACAAAGGAATATAAAGTGAATAAGTAAATCTCAATCAATAAATTGCTATATTAAATATAATGTAATTCTTAATTCCAGGAAAGTCCAAACGTAAAGTAGGCAAAGAAACTGTTGGTGTCAGTGTAAACAAATCCACAGTGCCACACTTGTCCTCAATGATTATGGAAAACGTGATGACAGTAAAGCACCTCCACCTCTAGCAAACACAGCCACTTACCAGATGGACGTGATCTCTTATTATAGGACAGGGATATGCAATTAGTGGACCTCCAGCTGTTGCAAAACTACAAGTCCCATCATGCCTCTGCCTCTGGGTGTCATGCTTGGTGCTGTCAGAGTCTCGCTATGCCTCATGGGACTTGTAGTTTGGCAACAGCTGGAGGTCCGCTAATTGCATATCCCTGTTATAGGAGATCAAACTCGCATGGGCTAATGACCCAGCCTGGGGTTCTTTAGGATGTGCACCTCAGCGTACAGCATACAGCTTGCAGGGATGTGAACTTCAACCAGTAGTACCCAGAGTCACGCCACCTGTAAAAGGTAAAGTCCAGAGTGGAGCTTTGGCTGGGGGGTTGTGGCGTTTAGTGTAGTCAGGCAGACTGGGTCAGCAACAAATCTTAACAGCAAGGTACAAAGTCAGAATCCAGAAGCGTGGTCGGAGGCAGACAGGGTCAAACGCAGGCTGGCAGAGAAATGTAGAACCATCAGGCAAAGAGAGTAATCCAGGAAACAGGCAGAGGTCAATGTGCAGCAGTTCAGTAGATCAGCAGTATATTACACACCCAGTGAAACACATCCAACAAATGGGCCATTTGTTGGATGTTTGCATGTCTTGCTGTCAAGATTTGTTGCTGACCCAGTCTGCCTGACTACACTAAACGCCACAACCCCCCAGCCAAAGCTCCACAAAGGCAAACATAATAAATGAAGAGTTAAAGTGATACTAAGCCCTATTTTTTCAGTTAATACACTGTTACCAAGCAGTAAAACATGCTCCTGTAAATTTAAATGTCCCCCTCTGTGCCAAACACAAGGGGGGTTATATCCGAAAAGCAAATCCACGTTGCACTACAAATCAAACTACAAGTGCAAAGTGCACTTGAATTTGCACTGGAAGTGCACCTGAAAGTTCAGTCGCTCTAAATCTGACGGGTAGATCTGAAATGTGGGGAAGCTCTGATGATTTTTCTTTCAATTATGTGCAAGCTAAAATGCTGTTTTTTATTGTCCTTGCATGTTCCCCTCAGATCTACAGCGACTGCACTTCCAGGTGCACTTGCAGTGCAATTTCAAGTGCACTGTGCACTTGTAGCTTACACTTGTAGTGAAAAGTGGATTTGCCTTTAGTAAATAACCCCCAATATCTCCATATCCTCTAAAGCTCACTTCGGGGGTACTTCTGGGTAGTGTGGCACCAGAGGACACAGGTGGGGGGAGGAGGACTGGCTTGCCATTTAAGTAATACCAGAGAATGGATGCATGCTGAGAGCGTGCTTGCAGGGCTGACTCCATGGGAACCTGTAAAAAAGAAGAAGATAAGAAGATGTTTTTTTCTATGTCCCCTGAACCTAAACAAGCAATTGACCCTTGCAGTGCAAGCGCAGCCCCACTACATGGGATCATTTTTACGTTTGTCGAAGTTGGGCTTTAGGGCAGCCCATTTTTGGGTGGGTACCATTCACAGTACTCTGATGGGCTGTGAGGGGGTCTTCTTTATTTTGGGGGAGATCAGACACTGTACTGTGTTTTTCTTTTCCAGATCTCCTCCTCACACACTGAGGAGGAGAAACTGGAAGCTGCACTACAGCCGTTTGTTGACATTTGTGACAATCACAGGCAGTCACGTGGTAAAGAGCCAATTTCACTGGCTCTTTTCCCTGATTGGGGATAGGCTGTGTCCGAGGGACATGCCTCATCCCTGATAGCTGCGCTGCGGGCCCCCGCAGGAGCGGCGAGAACCGGAGGACGCCATATGACGTCCACCCGGAGGGAGATGTTCCTGATGGCGTCATATTACTATGGCCCGGTATGGAAGTGGTAAAAGAAGTTTGTTTGAAATCTTTTCAAATTTATTAAAAATAAAAACAGATCCCATGTACATAAGTATTCACAGCCTTTGCCATGATGCTCAAAATTGAGCTCAGGTGCTTCTTGTTTCCACTGATAATCCTTGAGATGTTTCTACAACTTGATTGGAGTCCACCTGTGGTAAATTCAGTTGATTGGAAATGATTTGGAAAGACACACACCTGTCTATATAAGGTCCCACAGTTAACAGTGCATGTCAGAGCACAAACCAAGCCGTGAAATCCAAAGAATTGTTTGTAGACCTCCAAGAAAGAATTGTATCAAGGCACAGATCTAGGGAAGGGTACAGAAAAATGTCTGTAGCATTAAAGACCCTAATGAGCACAATGGCCTCCATCATCCGTAAATGAAAGAAGTTTGGAACCACCAGGACTCTTCCTAGAGTGGGCCGCCCGGCCAAACTGAGCGATTGGGGGAGAAGGACCTTATTAAGGGAGGTGACTAAGAACCCGATGGCTCTGACAGAGCTCCAGCATTTCTCTGTGGAGAGAGGAGAACCTTCTAGAAAAACAATCATCTATGCAGCGCTCCACCAATCAGGCCTGTATGGTAGAGTGGCCAGATGGATGTCATGGATATTAGAGGTGCGCATCTTCACTGGCCTCATGATTCGATTTGATTACGATTATCATGTCAACGATTTGATTCGATTCCGCGATGCATCACGATTACAGCGCAAGTGCGCATGGTTTTCATCAAAAAAAATTCAAGTACTCAGTAGAACTCCATTTTTTTAATTCTATCTGTTCTTAAAAAAAAAAAAGACAACACTTCCTGCATGTAGCAAAGTCTAAACATAGCAGACAACAACTTAAAGGAGCTCCAGGCTCTCCCCCAAAATTCTAAAGGCTAAAGAAAATGGTCAGAGACTGCAGACCTACTACAGGAGATGGTCAAAGTCTGCCAGACATAGTAGAGGAAATGATCAGAGAGTGCAGACATGATACAAGAGATGGTCAGAGACTGCTAGACATAGTACAAAAGATGGGCAGAGACTGCCGACATACTACAGGAGATGATCAGAGACTGCCGACATACTACAGGAGATGATCAGAGAGTGCAGACATGATACAAGAGATGGTCAGAGACTGCCAGACATAGTACAAGAGATGGGCAGAGACTGCCGACATACTACAGGAGATGATCGGAGACTGCCGACATACTACAGGAGATGATCAGAGACTGCCGACATAGTACAGGAGATGATCAGAGACTGCCGACATGATACAAGAGATGGTCAGAGTCTGCCAGACATAGTACAAGAGATGGGCAGAGACTGCCGACATACTACAGGAGAAGATCAGAGAGTGCAGACATGATACAAGAGATGATCAGAGACTGCCAGACATAGTATAAGAGATGGGCAGAGACTGCAGACATAGTACAGGAGATGGGCAAAGACTGCGGACATAGTACAGGAGATGGGCAGAGACTGCGGATATAGTACAGGAGATGGGCAGAGACTGCGGATTGACACCCCCTTAGTACAGACCCCCGCATTATACACACCCCCTTAGTACGGACCTCTGCATTATACACACCCCCTTAGTACAGACCCCCGCATTATACACACCTCCCCATTTAGTGCGGACCACCGCAGTATAGACATCCCACTTGGTGCAGACCCCTCATCAGCATAGGCACCCCCCCCTGCACATGTCCATCTACATAAAGTTTACGGTACAGACCTCAGAACAGCGCGGCGTGCATGTCCCTCGGGCTCCTCCTCCTCACTGGATGTAAACAGAGAGGAGGAGAAGGCGCCAGCGGCTTCAGTCCCCACAGACACGAGCGTGTGTAGGGCGGCAGGTGGGTTTAGTGGTGCCGCGCCACTCAGGTGTGACCCACCCACACTGGCACCGCTGCAGTTGGCCAGGGAGAGCGGAGGAAACCTCTCGCGGCTCGACTTCCGGGTTGCAGGAGCTATGGTCACCTGACCAGCCGCGTCACACCTCACACAGGCTCCAGCAAACACTGGCTGGGGGTGACCTCAGGCAGGAAAAGAGGGCGCGGCTAACGCCCACGGCTCAGTGTGGAGACTGAGGCAGGTCACAGCACTTTCCGCTCCGTTCGTCGGGGCGGGGCATAGCGCGGCGCTCAGATAGATGAGGTCATCCCTAAATAATCGATTATTAGCGGTCGCAGCATCGATGCCAACTCGCACACGGCCGAATCGCGATGCATCGATGCTTCGATTAAATTCAACACCCCTAATGGATATGCAGTAATGTTTGTCTGTCAGCTTACCTTCCTCCTCATGTGTTCACCTTAGAGGTCAGACTCTCCTCACCTGGCTGCTTTTATAATCTCTCCTCCCAGCCTGGCTCCACCCCAGGCCCTATCACAGAACTCTATATTAACCTGTGCACTGCAAGTCTGCCTTGCTGATCAACATGTTTGTTTAAGCATTGTGTGTTTGGGTTCCTGCCTGCCGTGTGCTACGTCTGTCTCTGTGTTTCGACATTGGCTTGTTCCCGACTACCCCTGTCTGCTTGTGACCTTGACCTTCGGCTTGTCCCTCGTTTATCCTTGACTGCTTGTTGCCCTGACCTTGGCTTTTCCCCCCACTATTCTTGTATCCTGTGCTGCTGCTTCCCCTCTATCCTCCTTACCCTACGGAGCGTGAGCTAGGGGACTCTAGGGGCCGCAACCTGGACCCAGCTGCAGCATAACATCCTCTCCACTAGAGGCTCTGGTGAAAACCTGATGGGTCTTAGACTCCGCGCCCTGGGGAATCTTGGCTCTAGCTTCCTGTGGATCCCTGTTGTGCTCCACTGGTCCCGCTTTCCACAACCAGTGGAGCACAGTCATCCATAGGGTTCACTACCTTGTGGTGCACTCCTGACCCCCAACGGTGTGCATCTGGCCACAGGTGACCTGACAATGGAAGCCACTCCTCAGTAAAAGGCACATGACAGTCCACCTGGAGTTTGCCAAAAGGCACCTGAAGGACTCTGACAATGAGAAACAAAATTCTCTGGTCTGATGAAACAAAGATTGAACTCTTGGGCCTGAATGGCAAGCGTCATGTCTGGAGGAAACCTGGCAAATATCATCCCTACAGTGAAGCATGGTGGCTGTGGGGATGTTTTTCAGTGGCATGAACTGGGAGACTAGTCGGGATAGAGGGAAAGATGAATGCAGCAATGTACAGAGACATCCTTGATGAAAACCTGCTCCAGAGCGCTCTGGACCTCAGACTGGGGTGAAGGTTCATCTTCCAACACGACAACGACCCTAAGCACACAGCCAAGATAACAAAGGAGTGGCTACGGGACAACTCTGTGAATGTCCTTGAGTGCCCCAGCCAGAGCCCAGACTTGAACCCGATTGAACATCTCTGGAGAGATCTGAAAATGGCTGTGCACCGACGCTTCCTATCCAACCTGATGGAACTTTGATTGGTCCTGCAAAGAGGAATGGAAGAAACTGCCCACAAATAGGTGTGCCAAGCTTGTAGCATCATACTCAAAAAGACTTGAGGCTGTAATTAGTGCCAAAGGTGCTTCAACAAAGTATTGAGCAAAAGCTGTGAATACATGTGATTTTTTTTTTCGTTTTTTATTTTTAATAAATTTGCAAAGATTTCAAACAAACTCCTTTCACGTTGTCATTATGGGGTATTGTTTGTAGAAAAAAATGAATTCAATCCATTTTGGAATAAGGCTGCAACATAACAAAATGTGGAAAAAGTGAAGCGCTGTGAATACTTTCCGGATGCACTGTAAATAAAACAGCAATAATACTAAGAATAAACAAAATCATAAAAATTTCCTGATTGTAACCCTAAGGGGGTAAATAATCAATGCCAGCCGAGACAGAAATTCTGACATGTTCTGTATTGATGTTTATAATGTTTATTTTCTGCTTTTTGGGATGCTTGTTCAACCACAGTGTTCATTTTCATCAGCATGGCAACAAATAGAAAATGATTGTGATTTATAAAGAACATCTATCATTAGGTATTTATTCATTAAAATGAATGTACAGATAATGTTGTCTTTTGTATACAATGCACAAAATCATACCATGTTTATTATTAAAAAAAGAATATATTCTATATACGGTACTGTATATACTTTTTTATTTTGGAGATTTTACCTTTTATTTGTTCTGGTGATCATTAATTATGAGGGTTGGGAACTTAAGCTGGATCGATATTTGGCAGGTTCAGCAGGCACCAGCTGAATTGTAATCTGTGTATAGCCCTCTCTGTTTAACAGAAGCCTATCACTAGACTGGTTTATGGGTAGGTACAGCGTGGTGCAGCAGCAGTAAACACTCCGAGTCCAGTTATGGTAACAGAACTGTATTGAAGTAAAAATTTAATAACGCACAACTACGACTGGGCGCACTCACAGAATGATGCAGCAAAGAGATTAACAGAAAGGTCTCGGGTGCACTGTCTGCGTCTGTTTCAAGGAGCAGAATGCAACCTTACCGGTCCGTACCCAAATGGGGAAGCTTTCTGGAAGGATGGTGTGTCCCTTCTTGTCTGGAACCTCTCCCTGCCACTAATTACGGTCCCTGACAGACGAGTGACCTGTCCCCACACTACCCACATGCAAAATGCGCACCAAGCCTGAAATAGACTCTGCCCATACCAAGATGGCTGCCAGAGTCACATGGGGTGTCAGCATCCATTTGGTTAGCTCCCCCAGTTACCCAACAAATCATAGAGGAACCATGTTCCTCTTGACTTTTTCTCCCTCTGCAATGCCACTGTGGTTGAGCCTTACCTGCAATGGAGAAAGTAGACTGCACCTGCCTACAGGCTTTTGTCAAATGGTCCTGCTGGAAAACCAGCCTTAGATCAGCCGCTACAGCCAATGGCCGCAGCACTGATCAATGCCCTCTGATGGGGGAAGAATACAATAGTATAGTTGGTGAGATCTCTGCATCCACATTGTTTGTATGGGTGCAGGAATGTGGGTTTTTTTTATTATACAGCTTGCTGGTTGAATGGAAAAAAAACAGTGTGTACCCAACTTTAAACTGTGAACCAAGGTGTGAGAAAGCTTTGGCTTTAGATATGTTTTGACAGCAAAATTGGATCTTTAATTTAGGCCACATTCACCCTATTGCAATTTCAGATACGACTTGAGTCTCACCGATTTACATGACTGTGCGTGGCTGTATTTGGGTATACGCTGAAGGTATCATAAACACGAGTATAGCATAAGGGTGTATGCAAAAATTAAAACATTTTAAATTTTTCCATATGCTCTACTAGTGTCTACACAAGCTACAAAGTATACCCAAGTACAGGCACACACAGCCATTCATGTCTATGGGCAGCTATACACAGCACCTGGGCTTCCCGGGCAGGGAATTAACTGGAATTTATGTTTTACAGGCTCAGACACCCATGTGCAAAAGGCCTTAGTAAGCCTTTACTGCCCAACTGTTTTATGACATGACTGGGATCTGTAGAGTAACACGTACTGTAGTTGTCAGACAATGTATTTGGCACATTGACTGTTCCATCTTTGGATTTTGGCCATAGACAAGATTTTCCTCTACAGATGACAGCATTCCTGTTCCTTTTCACAGCGATGTCTCCTTGTAGCATGAATCAGGAACTGCCTCTAGGGATAGAAAATAATGATTGTACATCACGCCTTCCATTACTGAGACTGAAGTACAACTTGATGTATAAATTGAACCCACTGATCCACTACCACCAGCCTTACCTTCTAAAGTTCAGCTACAAGTAAGCCAATGTCTGTGTGGTTTATGTGGCAAGAAGGATAACCAGTTGGCCTACCATATTTTGAAGACTCCCTTTGTGAGATATTGTGACCCCATAAAGTTCCACTAAAACAGCTCTATTCAATCAGAACTCAACTGATGGTCTCACATAACTCCAATTAAATCTTCATAATAGACAAATTAATAGGTAGACCATATGTGCCAAATTCACATTTTCATAATGGCCTCGTGAGTGGACAGAAAGCTAATTTTTTGTGTACATTTGACCTTAAATCATAACTAAAAGAAAACTTTTTTCTTTTTGTGGATTGAGTAAAGGAGGGTTACAACCCCATTGTTTTTTTTCCCATCCTTATCCCATTGGGGAGATTCCCCTTACTCCCTGTCATATAGCCAAAACAGGAAGCAAGACAAAATCCATTCAAAGTACGGGAATCCCTGGTTGTCACCAAGGTCACAAGAACTAGTCTCCCCTTGGTAAAATTTCCCCTCTATCACCGTTCTATTGTCAACCCAAAATTTGGAATTTACTTCCACTTTTGATGATAATGTTAATCAGGACAAATAGAGAGGGTGAATCTCCCAAACGGGGACACAGACAGCAGTAAAAAACAGACAGTTCTAATCCCTCTCCAAATCTAAAAAAAATAAAAATCAAACAAAAAAAAGGTTTGTCTTTAGTTATACTTTAACTTATACAATATTTATTTTCATGGTCTTTAAAGGGGGTTTTCAGCTATTCAAATTCCCAGAAAAAAGATCCACAATCCTAAGCTGTTTTATGAGTGTCTCCTCAAAGAGAACCGGTCATTGACTTGAACTTTCCTAAATTACCAGTGCTAAGTGTATCTGCCCCAAACTTTTATTATTAGTTGTGGATAGGATGAGTAAAGTTTAGAATCCTTGTCAAATGTTACTTCTATCCGAAGCTCTGTAGAAAGATGTGCCATCACTTACTGTCCTGGAGACAACTTTTACCAGACAAGTAAAAGAATCTCTACAACTGAGCCTCCAATAGAAGTAAAACCAGACAGGGGTTCTGATCGTATCCATAACTGAAAAATAAATTTGGTAAAAGCAGATGTCACAATGTACATGCATGTGCTTTGTGTTCAAATCTTCTGTTCAGCCCAGAAATCCTCAAAGCTGTCTGAAATCAAAAAGTCCTCCTCGACTTCACTCCAACTTTGGAGCTCCAGAATGCCATCACCATCCCACAAACTGCACCCCTCTATTGGCTGCTGAGGGTGAAGGTTATCCAGAGCTTCACAAAAAATGTTGAGAACTGCATGTTTTATAAGTTCTGCTACAATTAGTCACATGGACTTATGACAGAAATTTGGGATCTGCCATTCCTGACTTATTTTGGAAGGTGCACACTTCATCCTGAGCCCTCTTTCACTACTTACCGATTCAGTCAGGACGAACAAGCATGTGCGTATGCTAAGCCAAGACACCTGATATGCATATTCCAGGCGAATCACTAAGTAAATCACTAAGAGACACCTCACACTGGGGATCCTATCGCTGGTAAAAACGTTCCAGCAGCAGGATAGCTTTGAAGGACACAGGAGAGAGTGAGAAAACTCTCCTGCTTGCATGTGAGTATTCCTTCGCTGGTGAATCAGGTTTTGTAGCATTTTCGTCAGCGAGGAAACAACATCTCACTAACAAAGCTTGTGAGGGAGCAACATATACAAAGCAAATGTGTCCTAGTGATCCTGGAAATTATGATTTCTTGCTAGCGGCCGGATTGCTAGTGTGACATGGGCCTCAGTAGTGAAGCAATGGTAAAGATAACAGCCCTGGAGAATGCACCCTAAAGCAAGTCAGTTGTTCGGGTTCCAAATTTCAAATGTTCCCTTTAAAGAATATCTGCCATGAGGGTAGACACCAATCAGAAGCCTCTAAATAAAGTGACCACTCTGAATCAAAGGTCTGTATAAGTTCCTGGGCAGGGACATCATATAATATTAGACCCCTTTCACACTGGGGCGGCAGGTCTGTTAGCGGTAAAGTGCTGCTAGCTTTAGCAGTGCTTTACCGATGTTATAGCGGCGCTTTTTGCCCGCTAGCGAGGCGCTTTTAACCCCTACTAGCGGCCAAGGAAAGGGTTAATAGCACCCGTTTTGCTGCGCTGCCAAAGCACTTTGCAGGTGCTTCGGCAGCGCTACCCATTCATTTTAATGGGCAGGGGTGGTGGAGGAGCAGTGTATACACTGCTCCTCCACTGCCCCAAAGATGCTGCTTGCAGGACTTTTTTCTTGTCCTGCAAGCGCACCACCCAAGTGTGAAAGCACTCGGGCTTTCACACTGGGATGACTTGAGAGGTGCTTTTCAGGCGCTATTTTTAGTTCTAAAACGCCTGAAATGCGCCCAAGTGTAAAAGGGTTCTAACAGTAAAAGACATATTGGGGGAATTCAATAAAGCCCTAATGACATCTTTCTGGAAGTATGGCTTTTTAAATTGACCTGTGTCAGATTCAAAAAGCCCTGCTGTCCCTTTTGGTAGCTTTACCAACGTGCATAACAGATTCAGGAAGTTCTTAATAGCACCACTTTTACAAAATGCCACTATGACTGCAGCAAATTTAATAAGAATTACCTACAGTTCATAGATAAAGAAACTGGAGGTAATTAAGACCTACAGTAAGTGGAGTAAAGAAACAGGCAGAGTGCCTGTCTCTGTACGCTGTGTAGTAGGCAGCATTTTTCCCACCGCCAACTTCTCCCTTTCCCACCTGGTTGGAAAGGATGCAGTCACCTTCACAGCTGGCAGCCTACTAGAAACCTGCGATGCTCGCAATGAGTGGAGCCTGATGGGGAAGCTGAGACTCTGCTTTCTTCTTGTGATTGACAGCAGGCAGTTGGGGGATTTTATAGCCCACTGCCTGCTGTCAATCACAAGGAGAGCGGACCTGATGGGGAACCAGTATCTCTAAATCTCCATCAGGCTCCTCCCACCCAGTTTCAAAAATCCTTGGCGGCTGCACTGTCTGTGTGACAACTGCCATGTCGGGGAGGAGACGCAGCTTTAATGAAGCCAAAGTGTCCATATGGACTCTCCAGCCTCAGTGTGCCTCTGCATGTGATCCTTGCCTCAAATACATGTACTTGTTTCCAACAGTTACATGAATCTGTATCCCGCACCCAAATTTGTTGTGCGGTGGCACGATGGAATTCTAAAGAGCGTCAAAGACACTCTTTATGAGTTCCATTTAACGTCTACTGCATGTGTAGCGGGGTCTCCTTTAAGGCCCCTGGACTACGTTACCCAGAACCCCGTTTGGCACCCAAGGTGCATTTTGCCACTGCAGAGACTCATGGGTGGGGTATAAAAGGGGAGGGCGAGGCTAAGCCCATCCTCTTTGGACACCGCGCTGCTAGCAAGAGGACTCCCTGTGCGGACCTGCTACAAGTGCAAGGCCCAAGGCCTGGGCCTTGCGCACTTCCAAAGAGCCTTCCACCCCACTGCGGAGCCTGTGTGGCACCTGATAGCTACTTGCTTCACGGACGTCAGTTGGACCAGAGACCCGGCTGTCGCAGACCCTGTGTGCAGAGACACAGCGGTGAGAGTCCCGGACTAGGATCGAGTCCGGAGGGGTGAGAGAGCACCTGCTCACAACTATAACTGAGTACTTTTGTTAGGCCTATTGACTGCCTTGGCCCATCGTGTTATACTTGCTGTCCTGACAGGAGACTAGTTGCAGAACTGAGTTATATAGTCTCCGGGGAGTTGTTATTATTACTATAAACCGTTATTGGATTACAAATTATTGTTCCTGTATGTGCACCACCGATCATCTTGCATGCGAAGATTCTTCACTTTAAAGTGGTTGTAAACCCTCCTAAATTTTTTTTTTTTTTTTAACTAGCTGTAAGAGAAAGGCATAATGAGCTATTATGACTAGCATAATAGCTCATTATGCATCAATTACCCTAGATCGGGGCCCCCGAAGCCGTCCTCGTCTCCCTCTTCAGCCGGAATAATCGCTGCGGCGATAGCCGGAAGGCTACTTCTGGGTATCGCCGCTGCAGCCAATCACAGCGCCGCTCCGGCGCTGTGATTGGCCGGAGCGGCGAAGACGTGACTCCGCGCATGCGCGCGTGAGCCGTCGAATTCGGCTACGTCGTCGAATGTTGCAACCTAGCCGAATTTGTGAATGGGGTTAACCCCATGCGCATGCGCGTGACGTCAGCGTCGCCGCATTTAAATGCAAATATCTCCTTAACCGTGTAGGTTAAGGAGATATTTCATGCACCTACAGGTAAGCCTTAATCTAGGCTTACCTGTAGGTGTTTGTTTAGAAAGTGGGTTTACAACCACTTTAAGACTGAGCTTTAACTGAGTCAGGCCTGACTGGGAGTGTAGAACTTTATTGAGCGCCATATTGCTCACGGGGAGAATAGCTACACGTGGTGTGTGATCTCTTTATATACTAAAGTTGACTAGTGTTATTATTACTGCAGGGCTCTGCATGTATGTGTTGTATTGTATTGATCGTTGACTTTTATATCTGAGTAAATCTGCTATAGTTAATCATTCCGATATTAGTGTCCATTAGTATACTTTACAACTGTTTGGATTATTGTGGGATTGTTCATGGACAGGTATAGAGCTATACTAATATACCACCCTGGGAGGTGCCTGAAGCGCAGAAGAAGCAGCGCGTGATGGAAAGTCTGAAAGGCGCGGCTGCGGAAGCTGTAAAAAGTCTCCGGTTTGGAAATGCTGCCTGCACGGCTTATGACTGCTTAGCCATGCTGCAAGAAGAGTTCGGTCAGTTAGAGAAAGTAACGGAACTGGTGTATCAGTTTGAACACACTTTTCAGCAGCCGGGAGAAAAGCTGTCGGAGTACGATTTGCCAAATCGTGCTAAAAAAAGGGATGGTACCCCAAGCCATAGATGCGGCAAGAATGAAGCAGATCTTAAAGGGAGCGCTAAGCTCGGATCCAGTCTGGCTTCACCTGAAAACCTCTGGAAGAGGTATGTCACTGAATTACCCTGATCTGGTAAAGATCATCAGAGATGAAGAGGCTCTACAGAAAGATCAGCAAGCCATCAAGGCGCATTCCTCTTCTACGCCGGTAATGGTCAGATCAGCCATGACCCCTGAAAGAGACTGATGCCGCGTACACACGATCGTGATTCACGGCGGTGAAAACACCGCCGTGAATCACGGCATGAAAAAAAATGAGAAACGAGGGAACGGCATGTTCCCCCACACACGACCGTTTTTCCCGTCATTTTTTTCTTTGACGAGAAAAACGACCATCTGTGGGCTCCGCGGCAGTGTCTCCCTATGGGAAAACTGCCGCGGAAAAAAATGATGGAAAAAACGATGAGAAAATTTAGAACATGTTCTAATTTTTCTCGTCGTTTTTCCTGCCGTTTTTCTCAACGAGAAAAACGGCATAAAGCCCACAGACGATCGTTTTTCTCGGCGAAAAAAAAAAATGTCATTTTTCCCGACGGGAAAAACGATCATGTGTACGCGGCATCAGAAGTAGATACCCTGAAGTCACAGATGTCTCAGGTGTTGGAGATGCTGACCTCTTTGATGGCAAAGGATCCAAGGGTCGTAGAAAAAGAGGGGCCGAAGAAAGAGTTGTTCCCGGATACCTCAGCGCCCACTCCCCTACAAGATTGGGGGGATGCGATTTGGTTTAACTGTGGAGGAATTGGCCATATTGCGAAAGTATGCTCCAGTCCCAAGAAAAAGAAGATAAATAATCGCAAGCCGACGGAAAACTAAAGAGGGCCCCGGTGAAGGAGTCAACCGGGTGCCCATCATCTCCAGTGAGCTCCATTGGACCCAAACTGAATGAGAAGTCCTGAAGGAAAGGGGGCAAACCCCCTCAGAAGAAGAACAGTGTTCCTCAGCGGGAATTTACACCTAGAAAGAGGAATAATGTCACTCAGCGGGAACATACACCTAAAAAGAGGGGGGATATCAATGCATACCGAGCCCAAGAGGGACTAAAGTCAACAGCCAAATACAAGAAGGAAAATTCCAAGGGAAAGTGTAGGGATCAACAGAAAGAGACCCCTCTGAAGTCGTATCCAGAAAAACTGGTAGGCCCCTCCCCCGTAGTACCTATTAAGGTGGAGGGAGTCTACACAAGAGCCATCTTGGATACTGGGGCGCAAGTGACCTTATTATACCGGGACTTCTATGATAAACATCTGAGTCATCTACCCATCCAGAGAATTGGAGATATGGGGAATCGGAACACAGAGTTTCCCTTACGATGGTTACTTGCCCATAAAACTGACCTTCGACCCCTCAGTAGCCGGGAAGGCTGAAGTGTTCGATACCCTGGCAGTGATGGGCCCCCTTGACCGCCTGTAGCCAGCAAGAACTCCCTAATAATAGGGACCAACACGGACCTGGTCCGGAGGCTCTTGGCCCCTCTAGCACGAGGGAAGAATCCCGCAGTCACCAGAATCCACCCAATGTTGAAGACAGCCTACCAGCGACTAGTCTTAGAACAGAAGGCCCCAGAAGAGGGGGTGGGAAAAGTCTGGAGACTGGGGAAGAAAGGAATAGTATTGCAGCCTGGTGAGGTAACCTGTCTCAGAGCCACTGTGAAGCTTACTTGGGAGCAACCTGGCCCCTTTGTCATGTTGGAACCAGACCCCCGGGAAGAATACTCAGGCTTAGAAGTGATCCCAGAAATGGTTCCGGTAAGAGCTTTGAAGAAGGCACACTGTAAGGTGCCGGTGAGCGTCAGGAATACCACGGGTGCCCCCATGGAGATCCCCGCCAGGATGTTGCTGGACCAGGTGAGCCCTGCTGCCCCAATTGTCTTATCAGGTGTGGAGAAGACAAAGGGAGAAAGGACTATCTGGGAGAAGCTCTGCATGGAGAACCCGAACCTGCCAAGGGCCTGGAAAGAGAGGGCAAAGGCCCAGTTGATCAGATGGAGGAAGATTTTCTCTAAAGATGAGTTTGAGGGGTGTGCGAAGAGTGCCACCCATTGAATCCGTCTCCAGTAAGACAAGCCTTTCAGGGAGAGAGTCAGGCGAGTTCCTCTAGCTGACCTTGAAGACCTGAGAGAACAGCTCGCCGAGCTCAAGCGAACCGGTGTTATCCGGGAATCTAGAAGCCCCTATGCCTCTCCGATAGTGGTGGTCAGAAAAAAGAATGGGTCGTTGAGGTTGTGTATAGACTACAGGACTCTCAACAGGAGAACGATACCCGACCAGTATACCACCCCGAGGATAGAGGATGCCCTACAGAGTTTGGCTGGAGCCAGGTGGTTCAGTGTCATGGACCTTAAGAGAGGATACTACCAGATCCCCATGCATCCGGAAGATAAGGAGAAGACAGCCTTCATAACCCCTGTGGGATTCTTTGAATTTGACCGGATTTGACCGGATGCCCCAAGGTCTGTCTGGAGCCCCTGCCACCTTTCAACGCCTCATGGAGAAAACCGTAGGAGACATGAACCTCATTGAAGTCCTAGTGTACCTAGATGACATCATCGTCTTTGGGAAGACTCTAGAGGAACATGAAGAGAGACTGGAAAAAGTCTTGAGAAGGCTCAGTAAAGAGGGACTCAAGCTTTCACCAGAGAAATGCCAGTTCTACCAGTCATCAGTCAACTATCTGGGGCACATAGTGTCTGAAGAAGGGGTAGCCACAGACCCTGGGAAGCTGGAGGCACTGTGACAGAACTCAGGTCCTTTTTGGGGTTCTGCTCCTACTATAGGAGGTTCGTAGAGGGGTTCGCACGGATTGCCAGACCTCTGAATGAACTGTTAAAGACAGAGGGAGAAGAGGATGACTCGGGTCCCAGGAAGCCGGGGGAGTCAGTCGAAGATCAGTGGAATGGGAAGTGTGAAGAGGCCTTCCAAATGCTGAAGAGCTTAACCACTGTCCCTGTCTTGGCCTATGCAGACCCAAAGAAACCCTATGAACTCCATGTAGATGCCAGTCATGACGGTCTGGGAGGAGTACTCTACCAGGAGCATGAAGGGCAACTGCGACCCGTTGCATATGTGAGCAGGAGTTTGACCCCCTCTGAAAAGAACTACCCCACTCATAAGTTGGAGTTCCTGGCCCTCAAGTGGGCTGTAGTCGATAAACTTACAGACTATCTGTATGGGGCAGAATTCACCATGAAAACTGACAACAACCCCCTTACTTATCTTTTCACCACAGCAAAGCTGGATGCCACAGGCCATCGATGGCTGGCTGCACTGTCTGGATTCAATTTCAGCCTGAAATACAGACCTGGGGCTGGCAATCGAGATGCAGATGCCCTGTCTAGAAGGTCTCATGCTCCCACCAGCAGCACAGAAGACTGGACCCAAGTGGCACCGGACGGGGTGCGGGCCCTTTGTCAAGGGGCTGAACTCCAGGCCAGTGGTGGGTCCAGAGCAGAAGTGATAGGGGTCACAGCGGCGGAGGTCCCCAAACAATACTATGGAGTAACTCAGATAGAGGAAGATGACTTTCCAAAGCTGTCCAAAAAGGAATTGAGATGTGACCAATTGGAAGACCCTTTGGGGAAATTGGTCCTGGAGGCCCTGGAAAGTCAGGATCCAGATAGACTCTTGCATCACCCTTCAAAGGAAGCTCGCCTGTTGCAGAAGGAGTGGGACAGGCTGCAGGTGCATCAAGGGGTGGTCTACCGAAGGCGCCCCTCTGATGACCTGGAAGAAAAATGGCAACTGTTTCTACCCGAGAAACACAGAGAGACTGTCTTGGTCGCCTTACACGACAACCATGGCCACTTAAGAGCTGAAAGAACCTTTCAACTCGTCAGGAGTCAGTTCTATTGGCCCTGCATGAGGGCTGAAGTAGAGGAATACTGCCACTCATGCGCACGCTGAATTCAGCGAAAAACTTTACCCCATCAAGCTGCCCCAATGGGCCACCTGCAAAGTCAAGGCCCATTGGATTTGGTATGCATTGATTTTCTCTGCCTCGAACCCGACTTGAGTGGACTAGGAAATGTTCTGGTGATAACTGACCATTTCACCCGGTATGCCCAGGCCTTCCCAACCAAGGACCAGAAGGCTTCCACCGTGGCCAAAGTACTTATGGAAAAATACTTTGCGCACTATGGGCTACCACAGCGTCTCCACTCGGATCAAGGGAGGGACTTTGAAAGTCGGCTGATCCGGAAGCTCCTGGACTCCTTAGCGATCAAGAAGACCCGAACCACCCTATACCACCCACAAGGGGATGCTTAGCCGGAGAGGTTCAACCGAACCCTACTCAACATGCTGGGGACTTTAAGTAGCGAAAAGAAGCAGCACTGGAGCAAGCACATAGCAGCAATTGTGCATGCTTACAACACTACAACAAGTGACGCTACAGGGTACTCTCCCTATCGACTTATGTTTGGGAGAAAAGCAAGACTACCCGTAGACCTGGCCTTTGGCACCTCCATAGACCATTCCTCAGCCACTTCCCACAAAGGATATGTGGACAGGCTGAGGCACAGTTTAAAGTTGGCCTATGAGCAGGCCCAAGCAGCTTCGGATCAAAGGGGAGCCTGCAACAAGAGAAACTTTGACCTGAAGGTCCGGATTCAGGATCTGCAACCTGGGGACAGAGTGCTGCTACGGAACTTAGGAGTCCCTGGGAAGCACAAGCTTGCAGACAGATGGAGACCTGAGCCATATGTTATTTGCAAGAAGCTGCCTGGCCTGCCAGTTCAACTGAAGCCGGAGGGAAAGGTGGGGCCATTGAAGACTTGGCACCGGAACCACATACTTCCACTTGCCGAAGCAGTTCGGATACCCCCTGTAAAGGATTCCCCTGAGCCAACTTCCATCCTGGATACTCCTAGGCCGAATACCCGGTCCCAGGCATCTCGGTCTGAAGAAACAGATGTCTCTGAACCTAGTGAGGATGAGTGGGAAGAGCTAGAATGGCTATGGCCTTCCCAGGCCCCAGTAACTTCTGCTATAGATCTTCCACCTTTGAAAGACACCATAGACAGTACACTAAATGCAGAAGCTACTGAGTTCATCCCGTCAAGTCCTCTATCAGACTCATGGGAAGATGCCTTTGACTCACTCCCAGAGGAGGATCCAAGAGGTTCCATGTATCTTCCTGCTCCTGAGTTAAATGTTTCAGGAGCAGTGGAAGCTGCCATGTCTGTTCCAGAAGAGGAACCTACAGTGTCCGAACCAGAAATCCCAAGAGAGCGGAGGGTGAAAAGGACCATAAGGCCTCCCCGAAAGTTGACTTACCCACAAATGGGGGAGAGCTCGGAGGACACTGTAGTAACCGCCAGGAGGAGTGCAGAAAACCCTGATCCCTCCACTGTTCATTTGGTGGAGGGCAACCCCAACTCACCCTCTGGCACAGTTACCGACAGGCCACTTATGACAGTGTGACCTGTGGGCAAGGAAGTTCACCCCCTCATTTTTGGTGGGAACTTCCTCTGCCGACATCATACGCAACTTTGTCTAATGTTGTGCGTAGTGTATGTTGACAACTGTCTTTGGGGACGAAAGAGTTTAAGTGGGGGGAGTGTGTAGCGGGGTCTCCTTTAAGGCCCCATGGACTACGTTACCCAGAACCCCGTTTGGCACCCAAGGTGCATTTTGCCACCACAGAGACTCATGGGTGGGGTATAAAAGGGGAGGGCGAGGCTAAGCCTGGCCTCTTTGGACACCACGCTGCTAGCAAGAGGACTCCCTGTGCGGACCTGCTACAAGTGCAAGGCCCAAGGCCTGGGCCTCGCACACTTCCAAAGAGCCTTCCATCCCACTGCGGAGCCTGTGTGGCACCTGATAGCTACTTGCTTCGCAGACTTCAGTTGGACCAGAGACCCGACTGTTGCAGACCCTGTGTGCGGAGACACAGCGGTGGGAGTCCCGGACTAGGATCGAGTCCGGAGGGGTGAGAGAGCACCTGCTCACAACTATAACTGAGTACTTTTGTTAGGCCTATTGACTGCCTTGGCCCATCGTGTTATACTTGCTGTCCTGACAGGAGACTAGTTGCAGAACTGAGTTATATAGTCTCCGGGGAGTTGTTTCTATTACTATAAACCGTTAATGGATTACAAATTATTGTTCTTGTATGTGCACCACGATCATCTTGCATGCGAAGATTCTTCACTTTAAGACTGAGCTTTAACTGAGTCAGGCCTGACTGGGAGTGTAGAACTTTATTGAGCGCCATATTGCTCACGGAGAGAATAGCTACATGTGGTGTGTGATCTCTTTATATACTATGTAGCGACCTCACCCCTCTCACCCCTTCTCATTCTCAGCTTGTTAGTCTTGTCTAGGGGTTTAGTACTGGGGGGAGGGATGCGATACACCACGGCCCATGTCCTCCAGAGGGACTGGAGGTGAAAGCCAGAACTATCGGGTTTTGTGTGTGTGTCTCAGAGTCAAATCCTTTCTTTGAAATGACTCCCTTTGCTCTTAGTAACCAGAGTTCCACACACTGAAAAGGTCCAACTCGTATTTATTCTCTTCCAGCAATAAATAGTCATACAGCACAGACAGGTTGAGACCCATAGAACACTTCAGTCTTTGTGGGGAGTAGGTCAAGGCACAATTCTTGTAGTAGAGCTAACCACTGTGGTGTCACCAATGGTTATGATGTATAGTCACTGCCACCGACTATATAGAACAAGAGCATGAATTACCTTCGCTATTACAGCCCCTGTCAGAGGGAAGACATCCGTCCAAGAGAGTTACCGGAAGCCTCTCCGTCACCGGCAAATGCTGCGCCAGACTTTCCAGAGAAGTTCCGCTCACCGGCCTCCTCAATCTCAGACACGGGCACCCAAGGCGTTAGGGCCCCCTCGGATTCCTCCACCCTCGCGGAACCCAGTCGAAGGTACTGAGTCCCAGGCTTCCGCATTAGTACCTCACCCCAGGCTAAAGGTGCCTGGGATGGACTCCATCTCCCGCTCCGGCCAGGTCAAGGGCACCTGGGTCCGGAACGCCGGAATGCCAGCACCCAGGCTGAAGGTGCCTGGGCGCGGCTGCGTCCTCCGAATCTCAACCCCAAGGTCAGGGCGTCTGCCCCTTTTATCTCCTCTCCCTTAGCGTCACAGCAGGTTCCCCGCCCCGCTGTACCAGCGCCAGGAAAGGACAAAAAGGGATGCAGTCTTGCGGTGAGTGTTCAGCTCCGGCCCAGGGCTACAGCGCCACCAGCAGGCCGCAGGGAACCTCACACCACCAGAGTCCTCCAAGAACCACAAAAAGGGTCTCAGATTCCCTAACAATCAGTGCATCTGGGTTACACTACCACTAGGGATGAGCTTCGTGTTCGAGTCGAACATACGTTCGACTCGAACATCGGCTGTTCGATCGTTCG
This sequence comes from Rana muscosa, assembly GCA_029206835.1. Classification (NCBI taxonomy): domain Eukaryota; kingdom Metazoa; phylum Chordata; class Amphibia; order Anura; family Ranidae; genus Rana; species Rana muscosa. The sequence goes on along the minus strand of CM055117.1, from coordinate 630,604,096 downwards.
ACGAAGATCGAACGATTTGGGCCATTCGCTCCAAATTCGAGTGACGCGAACGGCCCACAATGCACTACGCCATCGCAGTGTCATCCAGGCGCTGTGATTGGCCAAGCATGCACTGTGACCCCGCATGCTTGGCCAATCACAGCGCCGGCAGCGAGGAGAGCAATGATTGGCCACAGGCAGGATGCCTGTGGCCAATTATTGCTGAGGGGGTTTAGTACACGCCCCACACTATAAAAGGCCGCCAGCGCGGCGGCCTTGTGTAGTGTGTTCCGGAGCAGGGAAAGAGAAGCATAGGCAGGGACAGTGTCATTTTTTTTCCTTTAGTAATCCTGGATTCCTTGTGTTTAGGGACAAATAAGGATAGGTAGGGAGAGTGTCAGTGTGTTATTCTGTGCTAAACCTTGTTTGTAGGGACAGAGAGGTACAGTGAGGGAAAGTGTCAGTGTGCTATTCTGTTCTAAACCAATCTTGCTGAACCATATTTTCAATCCTTGAGTTTAGGGACAGAGAGGTACAGTGAGGGAAAGTGTCAGTGTGCTATTCTGTGCTAAATCTTGTTTGTAGGGACAGAGTAGGACAGTGAGGGAAAGTGTCAGTGTGCTATTCTGTTCTAAACCAATCTTGCTGAACCATATTTTCAATCCTTGAGTTTAGGGACAGAGAGGTACAGTGAGGGAAAGTGTCAGTGTGCTATTCTGTGCTAAATCTTGTTTGTAGGGACAGAGTAGGACAGTGAGTGAAACTGACAGTGTGCTATTCTGTTCTAAACCAATTTTGCTGAACCATATTTGAAATCCTTGAGTTTAGGGACAGAGAGGTACAGTGAGTGAAACAGACAGTGTGCTATTCTGTTCTAAACCTATTTAGCTGAACCATATTTGAAATCCTTGAGTTTAGGGACAGAGAGGTACAGTGAGGAAAAGTGTCAGTGTGCTATTCTGTACTAAACCAATTTTGCTGTTCCATATTTGAAATCCTTGAGTTTAGAGACAGAGAAGGACACTCGTGGAAACTATCAGTGTGCTATTCTGTGCTAAATCTTGTTTGTAGGGAGGGACAGAGTAGGACAGTGAGGGAAAGTGTCAGTGTGCTATTCTGTTCTAAACCAATTTTGCTGAACCATATTTGAAATTCTTGAGTTTAGGGACAGAGAGGTACAGTGAGGGAAAGTGTCAGTGTGCTATTCTGTACTAAACCAATTTTGCTGTTCCATATTTGAAATCCTTGAGTTTAGGGACAGAGAAGGACACTCGTGGAAACTATCAGTGTGCTATTCTGTGCTAAATCTTGTTTGTAGGGAGGGACAGAGTAGGACAGTGAGGGAAAGTGTCAGTGTGCTATTCTGTTCTAAACCAATTTTGCTGAACCATATTTGAAATCCTTGAGTTTAGGGACAGAGAAGGACACTCGTGGAAACTATCAGTGTGCTATTCTGTGCTAAATCTTGTTTGTAGGGAGGGACAGAGTAGGGCAGTGAGGGAAAGTGTCAGTGTGCTATTCTGTTCTAAACCAATTTTGCTGAACCATATTTGAAATCCTTGAGTTTAGGGACAGAGAGGTACAGTGAGTGAAACAGACAGTGTGCTATTCTGTTCTAAACCAATTTAGCTGAACCATATTTGAAATCCTTGAGTTTAGGGACAGAGAGGTACAGTGAGGGAAAGTGTCAGTGTGCTATTCTGTTCTAAACCAATTTTGCTGAAACATATTTGAAATCCTTGAGTTTAGGGACAGAGAAGGACACTCGTGGAAACTATCAGTGTGCTATTCTGTGCTAAATCTTGTTTGTAGGGAGGGACAGAGTAGGGCAGTGAGGGAAAGTGTCAGTGTGCTATTCTGTTCTAAACCAATTTTGCTGAACCATATTTGAAATCCTTGAGTTTAGGGACAGAGAGGTACAGTGAGTGAAACTGACAGTGTGCTATTCTGTTCTAAACCAATTTTGCTGAACCATATTTGAAATCCTTGAGTTTAGGGACAGAGAGGTACAGTGAGTGAAACTGACAGTGTGCTATTCTGTTCTAAACCAATTTTGCTGAACCATATTTTCAATCCTTGAGTTTAGGGACAGAGAAGGACACTCGTGGAAACTATCAGTGTGCTATTCTGTGCTAAATCTTGTTTGTAGGGAGGGACAGAGTAGGACAGTGAGGGAAAGTGTCAGTGTGCTATTCTGTTATAAACCAATTTTGCTGTTCCATATTTGAAATCCTTGAGTTTAGGGACAGAGAAGGACACTCGTGGAAACTATCAGTGTGCTATTCTGTGCTAAATCTTGTTTGTAGGGAGGGACAGAGTAGGACAGTGAGGGAAAGTGTCAGTGTGCTATTCTGTTCTAAACCAATTTTGCTGAACCATATTTTCAATCCTTGAGTTTAGGGACAGAGAAGGACACTTGTGGAAACTATCAGTGTGCTATTCTGTGCTAAATCTTGTTTGTAGGGAGGGACAGAGTAGGACAGTGAGGGAAAGTGTCAGTGTGCTATTCTGTTCTAAACCAATTTTGCTGTTCCATATTTGAAATCCTTGAGTTTAGGGACAGAGAAGGACACTCGTGGAAACTATCAGTGTGCTATTCTGTGCTAAATCTTGTTTGTAGGGACAGAGAAGGACAGTGAGGTAAAGTGTCAGTGTGCTATTCTGTTCTAAACCAATTTTGCTGAACCATATTTGAAATCCTTGAGTTTAGGGACAGAGAGGTACAGTGAGTGAAACTGACAGTGTGCTATTCTGTTCTAAACCAATTTTGCTGAACCATATTTTCAATCCTTGAGTTTAGGGACAGAGAAGGACACTCGTGGAAACTATCAATGTGCTATTCTGTGCTAAATCTTGTTTGTAGGGAGGGACAGAGTAGGACAGTGAGGGAAAGTGTCAGTGTGCTATTCTGTTCTAAACCAATTTTGCTGAACCATATTTTCAATCCTTGAGTTTAGGGACAGAGAACGACACTCGTGGAAACTATCAGTGTGCTATTCTGTGCTAAATCTTGTTTGTAGGGAGGGACAGAGTAGGACAGTGAGGGAAAGTGTCAGTGTGCTATTCTGTTCTAAACCAATTTTGCTGTTCCATATTTGAAATCCTTGAGTTTAGGGACAGAGAAGGACACTCGTGGAAACTATCAGTGTGCTATTCTGTGCTAAATCTTGTTTGTAGGGACAGAGAAGGACAGTGAGGTAAAGTGTCAGTGTGCTATTCTGTTCTAAACCAATTTTGCTGAACCATATTTGAAATCCTTGAGTTTAGGGACAGAGAGGTACAGTGAGTGAAACTGACAGTGTGCTATTCTGTTCTAAACCAATTTTGCTGAACCATATTTTCAATCCTTGAGTTTAGGGACAGAGAAGGACACTCGTGGAAACTATCAATGTGCTATTCTGTGCTAAATCTTGTTTGTAGGGAGGGACAGAGTAGGACAGTGAGGGAAAATGTCAGTGTGCTATTCTGTTCTAAACCAATTTTGCTGTTCCATATTTGAAATCCTTGAGTTTAGGGACAGAGAAGGATAGGCAGGGGACAGTGTCAGTGTCATTGTTGCTAAGCCTCCTGCACAGTATACACCTGAAGGTAGCCCTTATTGCTCTTTTTCCCATCTCCCTGCAGGCCATCCATTAAAATGTCTGGAAGGCAAACAAGGAGAGGCAGACAGTCAGGAGGCAAAAAAAGAGGGCAAGCAGGCTCTGTGTCTGGGGGCAACAGTGCTGGTCGTTGACGCGGTGCATTGTCATCAGCACATGGCCATGGGACACGCTTGTCCTTCTTTTCGGCAGCTGGACATGTTGAGCCACATCATGCCGAAGACTTGGTAGAGTGGATGGCCAAGCCCACCTCATCCTCCTCATCCTCTCTCACCCAGGCTCAGGGTACTGGCAAAGCAGCTGCCAAAGCGTCCTCTTCTCTGGTATCATTATCTTCATTAGTCAATCCTTCCCTAGACCCACCATGTCCTCCTCCTGAGGAGTCCCCCGAACTGTTTGAGCACAGTGTTGGGTACATGCTCCAGGAGGATGCCCAGCGTTTCGAAGTATCTGATGATGATACCCAGCTAGAGGAAGGCAGTAGCGTGAGAGCAGAGAGAGATCCCGCTCAAGAAGGACACCAATCTGGCAGTCATGCTCCAGCAGCTGCAGCATACTGCCAGATTGGCTCCAGTGATGAGGAGGGAGGGGATGATGAGGTCACTGACTCCACGTGGGTGCCTAATAGGAGAGAGGAGGAGGAGGAGGATGAGGAGGAGGCACATCTCCAACGAGGCAGGATGCCCTTGAGTGGCCAGCGTATGGGCAGAACACCGACGGAATCACACCGCAGAGCTCCGCCTGTGCAGGGCGCTGCCTCTGCCCGTCATTCAAAAAGTTCTTTGGTGTGGGCCTTTTTTGAGGCGAGTGCATCAGATCGCACAGCTGCTGTTTGCAACATATGTCTCAAGCGTATATTGCGTGGCCAAAACATCAGCCGCTTGGGCACCACATGCTTGATCAGACATATGTTGACCTGCCATGCAGCTCGTTGGCAAGCCTACCTTAAAGACCCACACCAAAGAACAAAGCTGACCTCTTCTTGCACCGCATCAGCTGGGATCTCCAACCCCAGTATACCTACAGTCCTCTCTGAAACCTGCTCTGAGAGGAATGAAGGTGTAGAATTAGGTGTGTCACAGCCAAGTACTTGCGGGCACTCTGCTAGCAGTACACCAACGTCCGATTCTAGCAGGCAAATTTCCCTGCCCCAGCTGCTGGACCGTCGAAAGAAGTTCACTCCCAGCCATCCACATGCCCAGCGGTTGAATGCTAGCTTGGCTAAATTGCTAGCGCTTCAACTGCTGCCTTTTCAGTTGGTAGACTCGGCCCCCTTCCGTGAGTTTGTGCAATGTGCGGTTCCTCAGTGGCAGGTTCCCAAACGCCACTTTTTCGCACGGAAGGCGATTCCGGCTCTCTACAGGCATGTGGAAGGCAATGTCTTGGCCTCGCTGGACAGGGCGGTCAGCGGTAAGGTGCATATTACCGCTGACTCATGGTCCAGCAGGCATGGACAGGGACGTTACCTTTCTTTCACGGCCCATTGGGTCACTCTTTTGGCAGCTGGGAAGGATGCAGGACAAGGTGCAGTAGTGTTGGAGGTTGTTCCACCGCCACGCCTCCAAAATGCTACTACTGGTTGTGACACACCTCTCTCCTCCACCCCCTCCTCTTCTTCTTCCTCCATGGCCTCTTCCTGTGGTTTGTCCTCGGAACCAGCGGTGCTCCGTAGGCGTTCAAGGGGCTACGCAAGTACGCAGGCAAAAAGATGCCATGCCGTGCTTGCGCTGGTGTGTTTGGGGGACAGGAGCCACACTGGGGCAGAGGTCCTGTCTGCTCTGCAGGGGCAGGCCGAGAGGTGGTTGACGCCACGCCAGCTTAAGCCAGGAATGGTGGTTTGCGACAATGGCACCAACCTCCTCTCCGCCCTCCGACAGGGACAACTGACCCATGTGCCCTGTATGGCTCACGTCCTTAACCTGGTGGTGCAGCGGTTCTTGGGCAGGTACCCGGGCTTACAGGATGTCCTGAGGCAGGCCAGGAAAGTCTTGTGCATTTCCGCAGATCTTATAATGCCAGTGCTCGCCTGGCTGAGCTGCAAAAGGAGTTGAACCTGCCCAAGAACCGCCTTATATGTGACATGCCCACCAGGTGGAACTCAACGTTGGCCATGCTGCAGTGGCTGCACACGCAGCAGAGGGCCATCAATGAGTACCTGTGCGACTACGGCACCAGGACAGGGTCAGGGGAGCTCGGGTTTTTTTCACCACGCCAGTGGGGCATGATCAGGGATGCATGCACTGTCCTGGCACCATTTGAGGAGGCCACGAGGATGGTGAGCAGTGACAGTGCATGCATCAGTGACACTGTACCTCTTGTCCACCTGTTGGAGCACACGCTGCATGGAATAATGGACAGGGCACTTGAGGCAGAACAGAGGCAGGAAGAGGAGGACTTCCTTGCCTCTCAAGGCCCCCTTTACCCAGACAGTGTTCCTTCTGTCCCACCCATCGCACAGGAAGAGGAGGAGGAGGAGGAGGATTGTGTCAGCATGGAGGTGGAGGCTGGCACTCAGCATCATCAGCAGCAGTCTTTTAGGGATGATTTACAGTCCCAAGAAACCAGTGGACTTGTACGTGGCTGGGAGGAGGTGGCTGCGGATCATGTTGTCCTTAGTGACCCAGAGGACTCCGGACTGAATGCCTCAGCTAACCTACGCTGCATGGCCTCCCTGATCCTGCAAAGTCTGCGGAAGGATCCTCGTATTCTTCGGATCAAGGAGAGGGACCATTACTGGCTGGCCACTCTCCTTGATCCACTGTACAAGGGTAAGGTTGCGGACCTTATCTTACCGTCGCAGAGGGAGCAGAGGATGAGACAACTCCGGGAGGCCTTGCAGAAAGGTCTGTGCAACGCGTTCCCAGAGACTGGGAGGTTACAAACTCCTGGTCCTGGACAACGAGTTGCTGAGGCTTTGGGCAGTCAAAGAAGGAGCGGTGGGGAAGGTGGCCGTCTTACCGATGCGTTCAGACAATTCTTTAGTCCGCAGCCCCAAAGTATGATCGGTTCCAGCAACCATCGCCAGCGTCTGATATACATGGTCCAGGAATACCTAGGGGCAAGGTCAGACTTGGACACCTTCCCCACCGAAAATCCTCTGGCTTAATGGGTCTTGAGGATGGATCACTGGCCAGAGCTTGCACAGTATGCAATTGAGCTACTGGCCTGTCCTGCATCCAGCGTTCTTTCAGAACGCACATTCAGTGCTGCTGGAGGATTTGTCACGGATCACAGGGTGTGCCTGTCCACCGACTCGGTTGATCGACTGACTTTTATCAAGATGAACCAGTCTTGGATCACCACCAGCTACCACACACCTGATGCTGATATAACAGACTAATTGAATTTAAAATGTCACATCCCTTCAAGACTGATGCTGATGCTGAGTGCCTGTGCTGTTATGTTGACTGGCTATCCTCCTCCTCCTCCTCAATGATACGATTAATGATGATAGCTTGGAAGATCATTTTGGTTTATGGGTGACGCCACCAGTGGCTAAGGCCCAATTTTTCAGCCCCTGTTTAACAGGGGCGTGTAATTAAAATTTTGGATGCAATACTTTGCAACAGGCCTCATTGCTGTGCTCCAAGTACAGTATCTGTGAGGGGTTGCAGTGTTGTGCCACCAGTGCCTAAGGCCCAATTTTTCAGCCCCTGTTCAACAGGGGCATGCAATTATAATTATTGATCTAATAATTCACAGCAGGGCCCATTGCTGCGCCCACCAAGAGTAACTGTCAGGCCTTACAGTGTTGTGGCACCAGCACCACCATCACCACCACCACCACCACCAAAGGCCCAATTTTTCAGCCCCTGTTCAACAGGGGCATGCAATTATAATTATTGATCTAATAATTCACAGCAGGGCCCATTGCTGCGCCCACCAACAGTAACTGTCAGGCCTTACAGTGTTGTGGCACCAGCACCACCATCAAAGGCCCAATTTTTACTACCACTGATCAACAATTATATGTTATTACAATTCCTGATATAATAGTTGACAGCAGGGCGTTCCAGCACCCACCAAGAGTAACTGTGAGTGCTTACAGTGTTGTGCCAACACCAACACCTAAGGTGCCAATTTCTGCAGAGTATAAACGGCAGGTCCCTACTTTCAAACATCAAACTTACAAACGACTCCTACTTGCAAACGGAAGAAGACAACAGGAAGTGAGAGGAAATCTACCCTTTGGAAGGAAAATTCTCTCCTGTAAGAATTAATATGGGAGAAAGGTGTCTCCTCTCTACTGATGCTTTATCACCAATCCTTGTTTCAATAAAAACACCACATTTCAAAAACAATTGTCATTGGGACGCAAAGTGAGGTGAAATGTTCTGAACAGGGGCACAGACAGCAAAAAAAATGTGACAGGGGTGATAGCCGTTCCCTATGTTTTCCAAAAAGCTAAAAAAAGGAATTTGCCATGGAGCTACACTTAAACAATGCAGCTGTTCAAAATTACAAACAGATTCTACATAAGAACAAACCTACAGTCCCTGTCTTGTATGCACCGCCTGTATACGGCTGTTCAGAGTATATAGGGCCTTTTTTATTTTGTGTGCGGGGTTCCCCTTAATATTCATACAAGACCCAAAGGGGCTGGTAATGGGCTGGGGTAGGGGGGGGGGGGTTGATGGGGTAGCTATGCCATTTTTCCTAAAGATTTTCATCCATATTACCGGGACCAGACATTAAAGCCGCAAGCAGTTTTAAATGGCTTTTTTTCCTTTAGAAATGTTATTTTGTGCAGGGACAGTTCTAAACACGGGAAACACGTGGCACTTCACAGGCATACTTTAGACACCCCCCAGGTACAATATTTAAAGGAATATTTGACTTTTTTTTTTCACTTTAAGCATCATTAAAATGACTGCTCCCGGAAAACGTCCGTTTTTAAAACTTCTTTTTGCATTGATACATGTCCCCTGGTGCAGAACCCGGGTTCCCAAACTCTGTTTCGGACAATAACATGGATAATAGTCGTTATAATTAGCACTTTACAATCCGAACGTTCGCATCCATTGTATTTAATAGGGTTTTAATGTTCGTGCGAACTTTCGGTCCGTTCGCGGGTTCTGGTGCGAACCGAACCCGGGGGTGTTCGGCTCATCACTAACTACCACCCAGATGCCTCCCCTAAATTTAAACACCCGCTACAACTATAGTTGACTAGTGTTATTATTACTGCAGGGCTCTGCATGTATGTGTTGTATTGTATTGATCGTTGACTTTTATATCCGAGTAAATCTGCTATAGTTAATCATTCCAGTTTTAGTGTTCATTACTATACTTTACAACTGTTTGGATTATTGTGGGATTGTTCATGGACAGGTATAGAGCTATACTAATATACCACCCCTAGACTAGCTGTGCCAGAGGAGGGTCGAGTAGATTGCCGGGGGTTGGCTGTGCTGTGTACAGGGCCCAAAACAAAACCAGCGGCTCTCTTAGTTTGGGGGTATCGCTACACATGGAACTTGTATGCACCTTCACTGCTCTGGAACTAGCATGTGACCTCTACTTCCATCAGATGCTTACCTCTATGAAAAGTTCCCTTTAAGACAACCGGTGACCCCTCCTCTTTTATATAGATAATTGACAATACTATGTTATATCCCCATACCTTGATTGGATGTTAAAATGTCACTGAAAACATCATTGCTGGACTCTTGGGGAACTGCAACAAAGAAAAAAAACTAAGCCCAAAAAGTAAATACAAATGTGGAAAAAATATTATAACATATTACCAACCTGACGTATTAACTGCTTCTTGATGATCCTGCAATGTAAAGTGATTTAATGACTTCATTATGTTACCTGTGCAGAGCATGCCATTATGTGACCTAACATGAGTATTCAAAAATATATTTTTTCGTTTTTGAATAGGAGTTTTTCCCCATCGGTACCCTTTTGGGAAGACTTCACTTCCTGTCCCAGAAAATGCTACCTGAACAGGTTTCCCCATAGGAAGAACTCCTCTCACTTCCAGCTCTGGTCATTAGACTTGTGCACAATGGAAAAATTTGTTTAGTTTCGGTTCGTTTTTTGTGCACAACGGAAAAATTCGTTTAGTTTCGGTTCGTTTCTTTTCGGTCCTGTTGATTCGTAATCATTCGTAGTTTTGCTAGACGGGATTTTTCGTGTTCGGACTAATTCGTATTTTCGCAAGCGTCATTTTTCGTTGAATTTTTAGTTGATTTATAATTCGTACTTTCGGTAGGGTACGTTGTTTTTCGTTGATTCTGGACAACACTCCTACTTTCGTAACTTTTTTTGGGTTCGTTGATTCTGAATTTTCCGTGTCTCTCTCACAACGACGCTGCCTATTATGCCTAATGTGCTTCGAATGGATTTGTACTTTTCTAAATACATAGCGGTTATTTGTAACGATTTGAAATCTCGTATTTTACTTTCGTTTTTTTCATGCGGCTATAGCCTCCGCCCCTGTACACCATTTTGAGAGGGTTCAGCACGGTGAGGGAGAAGCAGAGAGCAGAGCAGAGTGTTATTGTGCTTCGAATGGATTCGAAATCTCGTATTTTACTTTCGTTTTTTACATGCGGCTATAGCCTCTGCCCCTGTACACCATTTTGAGAGGGTTCAGCATGGTGAGGGAGAAGCAGAGAGCAGAGCAGAGTGTTATTGTGCTTCGAATGGATTCGTACATTTGTAACTTTTTTCATAACGAATTATGCCGAAGACATTCGGGCATTCGCTATTTTGCGGTATAATTTATTTCGGATTCGGTTTTATTCGTAATTGCTTTGTTCGGAAATTCGAATGCTTCCGAATGTCCGAAAGTTGCTAAATTCGGACGAATTTGGATTCGTTACGAAACTAATTGCTCAAGCCTACTGGTCATCACTTAATCAATGGTCAGCAAAGACACACAGAGAGCGTGAACCTATCCAGACATCAATAAAAGTCTCACTAATGTTCCAACTGTTCCCCCATAACTAAAAAACACTTCTTGGTTATACATATACTTTAATGCTACAATGAGTTGAATATTGATGGTCTATGATACAGTGGGAAACTAAGCTCCTCCATAACAAGAGAAAGAAAAGATGGCAAGACCAGCAATCCAATGCTTCCATTTATAACCTGCACTGTAAAAAACAAAAGTAGGAAATTGGGAAGTACAACACAGACCCTTTTATTCCTATTGTCTGTATAAATCAGCTGTAATATGGGTTTGATGATCTAAGCTTCCATACGGTATACTGTAGTATGCAGAGTCATCATACCTGTATTGGATCTGCTGTACGCATGGCTATCAGCATGCCTGGGAGTAGAAGGGACAGGAGGTCCATGGTGGAGGACACCTGCCACACGGTACAATAATCAGAGTATTTCAGAGCTGACTTTATACAGTGGCTGTAGGGAGGGGGGACGACGTGTGCGACGGGCGGTTAACAGGCAATCCCCACAAGGGAAAATAGAAAGGGGGGGTTAATTGTGTACCAGGAATTCAGCGCAGTTTTTTTTTTTTCTGATTCATTTTTACTCAGAGCCAAGAATTCTAATAGACTAATGCTGGCTATACACGGGGAAATTTTTTAACAACTAAATACTTTTAACTAGATTTCAATCAAATAACCATCTACCAGACTAATGCGTAACTCTACCCTTAACAACGTGATAAAAAAAAAACGTTCTTTAGCAAGGAACATACATTCCACATTAATAATTATGTTACCAAAATTAGTGTGCATTTTAAATTGCCTCCAGCATTGCTCCTGTTTCTTCTTGCTAGAGTCTGCCAAAGCATTGCTCTCCAAGCCCACCCAGTTGTGTGATAGCAAATACATTTTCACTATTTTCACACTAAAGTGACTCCCCGCCAATCAGGAGGCAGGTCTTGAAACCTGTTTCCCGATAGGCCAAAGCGTCAGGTGATCCTATTTGATGCCTAGCGCTTTGTAGGAAGAGGAGACACACAGCGGAGGAAGCATAAGGAACGGACATCGAAGAAGGACCCACCAGCCGCCACTGCTGCCAGGAGAGCACAATGATTACTGCTAGTGGCTAAAGCTACTGGAAATAATTGTATGCTATAAATCCGATATACGCAAGTCAATCTTCTGCTTCTCCCTAAATATATAGCAGACCCTTAAAAGACAGTGCATGTTTTTTTTGTGGTTTTTATTTTTGCGTAGAGGTTGGATAGGGTGAGCCTAGGGATACGTGACAATGAGGACTCTAATTCTACTCTACTGTATGACTACAGGGTGAAGGCACCCCTTCTGAAGTGTAAAGCTGAACAGTAACAAACCAGAATCCCTCAACAGGAATCCAGTCCTGAATATGGAATGTAGACGCTAGTGATCTCCCAGGACTCATTGAAGGTTGGTACTCGCTGTCTCCTGATCTCCAGGCAGCCATGTGCAGTGTCAGTCAACTTCAGTCCTCCAGCAGACTGTGTCCTGAATCTTTTAGCAGCTTCCTAAAAATGCTCCAGGAGGACAGAACCGAGTTCCCCCAACCAAACCATAACTGGGACCCCAAAACAGTGCTTGCAGCTTTAGGCAAAGCTTCCAGGGATGCCACAGCCCTCAGGCTGGGTCTTATTCCCCCAGGACCATGACATAGTTGCCAACATTGTAAAATAATTCATAGGGACACTTCTTTTGCATGTTAGCGGAGTCTTGTTATAATTAGGGGTGGGGCATTCGTTTGTAGGCGTGGCATAGCTGGGAAAGAAAAATGCTGCAGTGAAAAATTGGGTCATGGTTGAAGTGAAATATTGGAAGTAGCTTAAAGGGGGCGTTGCTCAAAGGGGTGTGGTCAGAGTCTGAGATGAACGAGGGATGGAGGGAGAAAGAAAGGGAGAAAGAAGTAGGGAGGGAGGGAAGGAGAGAGAAGGAAGGAAAGAAAGAGGGATGGAGGCACAGCAGGCCCAGATCCTACACCAACAATAGAAATATGTTGCCACCAGATGCCATCAGGCGCCCCCTAGCGGAGGCCCTCCTTACATTAGATGCCCCCAGCAGACTCCATCCTAACATCAGGTGCCCCCAGCCGAGTCCTTTGTTACATTAGGTGCCCCCAGCAGAGTCCTTACATCAGTGTCCCCATCAGAGCTCAGTCCTTAGATCAGTGTCTCCAGCGGAGATTAGTCCTTACACCAGTGTCAGCAGCAGAGCTCAATTCTTACATCAGTGTCCCCAGCAGAGCCCAGTCCATACATCAGTGTCCCCAGTGGAGCCCAGTCCATGTCCATATATCAGTGTCCCCAGCAGAGCCCCAACCATATATCAGTGTCCCTACTCTTCTAACTCACGGGAGTGGAGGGTTGGCAGCGGCTCCATTACATCAGTGTCCCCATCAGCACAGCCCCTCCTTACATCAGTGTCTATCCCCTCTCGTCGGACACGGGGCAGAGAGTTGGCGGCAGTTAGTTCCCGGCTTTCCTATTGTGTTATGTGGAGAGGGGAGGGGCCTCCGATCCGCGCAACCAATCGGCTTCATTTTACAAGAGAATTGTCTACTTGTGCACTGAAGAAAGAAGCCAATTGGCTGCCCCTCCCCTCTTCACTGAACACATGGGGAAATAGTCTTCACGGCGGCTACCATCTTTTTGGAGCCCGCCGGACGTTTTTTGCCAAAAACATTCCCAATTTCCCAGGACAAAAGGCAAAATCCCTGGAATTTAATCGGGACGAGCTCCGATCGGGACAAGGGTCCCAAAATCAGAATGTACACATGCCGAGGAAAGGATCATGCCCCCTTTCGCTTTCAGCAGTCTTACCTCCCAACTTTTTGAAATGGGAACATGGGACACCTAATAGCAAAAATATGTAGGCATAGGACACACCCCTGTCACTCCCACTTAAAGGACAATTTTATATATATATATATATATACTGTGAGGGGGTTAACTCGGTAGCGGGTGTGTGTGACCCCCTGGTTGGGCTCCCCACACAAAAACAGGGCCAGCAGACGGAGGTTGTGGTTTTCAAAATCAAAAGGTGCGGTTTATTTCTCTATGTACAGTGACAAAAACACAGCAAAGCCAAAAAGAAACAAACAAAATAAATCCTGGTCAGTTTGACCTCTGACTAAACATGCAGGTTTCCTAAACTAACAACTGGGATCAGCCTAGTGCTGTCCTAGTCCCTAAGTCCCTGGTTTAGTAAAAGTCCAAACAAATAGCCACACAGGCTTTGCCTCACCGCACAGGGGTTCACTCTCCCTAGACAGTCCACACAGGTCTGGTTCCAGGCATGAGCTAACATCTAATGAATCTGGGAGTTTTTATAGAGGCCTTAAACGAACTGACAGGCTTCAGCTGGTCTCATCAACTCCCTGCCTCACGACGCCCAGCACTCTCCCTAGAGGTATGAGTCATTCATGAGCCCACTAGCCTCAGCTGGGCTTCATCAACTCCCTAGTTGTATAAGTCGGCATAAAGCCTGAATCTGGGAGAAATATATCTACCCCCCTGGATGCAACCAGGTGACTTTACCTTCCTGCTGTCACATACCCCCCCCTCTTGTTTTAACCTTGGGGTTGGAACACCAGCAATCAGGCATTCATGTACTCGAGACAAAGCATCCACATTCCCCATTTGAACGCCAGGGCGATGCTTTACTGTGAAGTTGAATTCCTGTAGGGCCAGGAACCACCTATTCACTCTTCTATTTGTCTCCTTGTTTTGAGCCATCCACTTTAACGGAGCGTGATCCGTAACCATGTCAAAGTGCCTACCTAGCAGATAGTACCGAAGGGAATCTAGAGCCCACTTCACCGCTAAACACTCCTTTTCAACCGTGGCGTAATTTACCTCATGGGACTTCAACTTCCTGCTGAGGTAAATGACTGGGTGCTCTTCCCCGTTCCAGACCTGGGACAATACTGCTCCTAACCCCACATCTGACGCATCACTTTGTACGACAAAGTCTTTAGAGAAGTCGGGTGAGTACAACACTGGCTGGCTACATAAGGCTTGTTTCAAGAATTGGAATGCTGCCTCAGCCTCGGGGGTCCATTTAATCATGACCGACCCTTTCCCTTTCGTCAGGTTGGTTAGGGGCACAGCCTTAGAAGCAAAGTGGGGAATGAAGCGCCGATAATAACCCGCGATTCCCAGAAAGGCTCGTACCTGCTTCTTGCTGTTGGGACGTGGCCAACTCTGGATGGCCTCGACTTTGTTGAGTTGGGGTTTTATTACTCCCCTGCCAATGGTGTACCCAAGATATTTGGCCTCCTCCTGCCCAATGGTACACTTCTTGGGGTTAGCCGTAAACCCCGCTTCCCGAACAGAGTCCAGGACTGCTTGCACTTTTGGCAGATGTGAGGCCCAATCTGTGCTATGGACAATTACGTCATCCAGGTAAGCCGCAGCATACTTCCGATGGGGCCTCAGCATCTGGTCCATTTTCCGCTGGAATGTGGCCGGCGCATTCTGTAACCCGAACGGCATTCTCTTATATTGGAACGCCCCGTCTGGGGTTACAAATGCGGTTTTCTCTTTGGCCGACTTGGCCAGGGGAATTTGCCAATACCCTTTTGTGAGGTCAAGAGTCGTCATGTATCGGGCTGTTCCCAGCCGGTCGATCAACTCATCTATACGTGGCATGGGGTAGGTGTCAAATTTTGTAACTTTGTTCAACTGACGAAAATCGTTACAAAATCGCCAGCTCCCATCCGGTTTAGGCACCAACACAATGGGACTAGACCAATCACTTTGGGACTCCTCTATCACCCCTAAGTTCAGCATTTTCTGTACTTCCTCCCGTATTGCCTCCCGTCGGGCCTCTGGGATCCGATAGGGTTTTAACTTCACCCTTTCACCGGGCGGGGTAATAATATCATGCTCTACCCCAGATGTTTGTCCCGGCAGCTCAGAGAACACCTCCTTGTTGCGAAGCACAAACTCCTTAACCTCCTGTTGTTGGGGTTGTGACAAGGTGGCTGCTATTCCAACCTCCGGAATCACGCAACCAGTTTGAGCTGGTGACCAAGTTTCTGCGACTAGGGACTCTCTATCCCTCCAGGCTTTCAACAGATTAACGTGATATATCTGTTCGGGCTTTCGCCTTCCTGGTTGTCTGACCTTGTAATTCACTTCGCTCACTTTTTCCATTATCTCGTAGGGGCCTTGCCATTTGGCAAGGAATTTACTTTCAACCGTAGGGACAAGTACCAATATCCTATCCCCCGGGGAAAAGGTACGGGTCTTTGCTCCACGGTTGTACACTCTCTGCTGTGCCAACTGCGCTTGGGCCAAATGTTCCTTCACGATGGGCATTACCTGTGCAATTCGATCTTGCATCAGGGCGACATGCTCAATCACACTCCTGTGGGGAGAACTCTCACTTTCCCAAGTTTCCTTGGCAATATCCAACAGCCCTCTTGGGTGTCTCCCATACAGTAACTCAAAGGGGGAGAATCCCGTAGAGGATTGGGGCACCTCCCTAATAGCAAACATCAAATAAGGAAGTAGACAGTCCCAATCCTTTCCATCTCTATCCACCACTTTCTTCAACATTTGTTTTAGGGTTTTGTTGAATCTTTCAACCAGCCCATCGGTTTGGGGGTGATACACAGATGTACGCAATTGCGTCACTTTGAACAATTTACACAGCTCTTTCATAACCCGGGACATAAAGGGTGTACCTTGGTCCGTAAGCAGTTCTTTACAAATACCCACCCGGCTAAAAACAAGAGATAGCTCTTTGGCTATGGTTTTGGCCGAGGTATTTCTGAGAGGGATCGCTTCTGGATAACGGGTGGCATAGTCCATTATAACCAATATGTACTGGTGCCCCCTAGCGGACTTGATTATAGGACCTACCAAATCCATTGCGATTCTCTCAAACGGGACCTCAATGATGGGTAGAGGGACCAGCGGGCTACGGAAATGTGGCATCGGGGCCGACCTCTGACACACAGGGCAGGAGGAACAATAATTTTCTATGTCCTTCATCACCCCAGGCCAATAGAATCTCTGTAATACCCTCTCTCGGGTTTTCTCTGTCCCCAGATGACCTCCAAGAATGTGCCCATGGGCCAACTCCAACACCAACTTCCTGTAAGGTTTGGGCACCACCAGCTGCTCAACGGTTTCTTCTGCCCTTTTTGCCACCCGATACAGTAGGTCCTTCTCTACGCTGAAGTATGGGTAAGTGCAGGTATTATCTGGGTTCACTAACTCGCCATCTATTTCCACTACGTTTTCCCGTGCCTTTATTAGGGCGGGGTCTTTTAACTGTTCTGTGGCAAAATTTTCCCTGTGAACCTCCAGATCAGAAAACTCCACAGACGGTAGGTTTTCGTCTGAGGAGGTGGGCTCCTCTCCAGTTTCTTGAGTCTCCCCTGCCAATACTGACAAGGGAAATTCTGGAGAGTCCTCACCACTCTCAGAGGAGTTCTGGCTATCACATTCCTGGTACATAGGGGCACCAGTGGGGGGCTCAGGATCATCCCACAGTTCCCAGAACTTCGGAAAATCCCTTCCCACAATGGCGTCATGCGGTAACTGAGATACTAAGCCCACTGGATGAGAGAGGGTACCTTTGGGGGTCTCGAAACACACTGTAGTCACTGGATACTCTCGGGTGTCCCCATGCACACAAATAACAGCTACCTTGCTATTCCCAGAGACCTCTGTTTTAACTAACTCAGCCTTTATCAGGGTCACAAGGCTACCTGAATCCAACAATACCACAACATTTGTACCATTAACACACATTTTGCATAAATGTTTCTCAGTTCCTCGAATGGCAGTGCATGCGACTGTCGCACACAGCGACTGACGTCTGCCCGTCAGAAAGTCACACTGCATGGGTTCCTCCACAACCGGGCAATTGGCTGCAATATGTCCCGCTTGCCGGCAGCGGTAGCAAACGATCCTTCTTGCGGCCTCTTGAGCCGCTGATTTCCCAGGCTGTTCTCGCCAAACTTGGGGTAGAGCTCCCACCCTCTCACTCTCTCCACCCTCACCCCTTGGAATCCTCTTATCCGCCCCTGGGGATGGTCTGGTCTTAGGGTGGAAAGTCCGAGAGTCTCTGGAAGAGGCCGTCAGGTTCTCTGTAGCCAAGTATCTCTCTACACGATCCACAAGTTTACCGGCCGTTTCTGGGTCTCCGTGGCTTACCCACTTTTGAATGGCGGTAGGAAGAGCTCTCAAGAAACGATCCATCACAACACGTTCCACAATCTCCGGTGCGGACAAAGTCTCTGGCTGTAGCCACTTCCTGCTCAGGTGAATGAGATCATACATTTGAGACCTGGGGGGTTTTCCAAGCTGGAAAGTCCAGTTATGCACACGCTGAGCCCGGACAGCCAGGGTGACACCCAGCCTTGCCAATATTTCAGCTTTTAGCATCACATAGTCTTTTGCTTGGTCAGGCTCTAGGTCATAGTAAGCCTTCTGCGATTCACCAGTTAACAGAGGAGCCACCAGTCCAGCCCACTGCTCCTCAGGCCACTTTTCTCTTTCAGCAGTCCTTTCAAATGTGGTCAAAAATACCTCTGGATCATCCTCTCCAGTCATTTTTGTCAATAAACGACTCACCCCAAAGGACGCGGTATTAGTGGGACGGCTTTCCTCACTGGTCTGCGGACGTTGCTGCATTACTGCTTCCATTTGTTGTAGTCTCTGCTCTTGCTTCTGTAACAGGTCTATGAAGCGGGCCTCAGATTGCTGCTGGGCTTGTTGATGAGCTTGCTGCTGGGCTGCAAGGCTCCTTTGCAAACCTGCATTTGTCTGCTGTTGATTGGCATTTGCTAGAGCCAGCTGTTTCAGTATCTCCTCCATGCTGGCTTAAAAAAAACTGCCACTGGTTCTCCACCAACTGTGAGGGGGTTAACTCGGTAGCGGGTGTGTGTGACCCCCTGGTTGGGCTCCCCACACAAAAACAGGGCCAGCAGACGGAGGTTGTGGTTTTCAAAATCAAAAGGTGCGGTTTATTTCTCTATGTACAGTGACAAAAACACAGCAAAGCCAAAAAGAAACAAACAAAATAAATCCTGGTCAGTTTGACCTCTGACTAAACATGCAGGTTTCCTAAACTAACAACTGGGATCAGCCTAGTGCTGTCCTAGTCCCTAAGTCCCTGGTTTAGTAAAAGTCCAAACAAATAGCCACACAGGCTTTGCCTCACCGCACAGGGGTTCACTCTCCCTAGACAGTCCACACAGGTCTGGTTCCAGGCATGAGCTAACATCTAATGAATCTGGGAGTTTTTATAGAGGCCTTAAACGAACTGACAGGCTTCAGCTGGTCTCATCAACTCCCTGCCTCACGACGCCCAGCACTCTCCCTAGAGGTATGAGTCATTCATGAGCCCACTAGCCTCAGCTGGGCTTCATCAACTCCCTAGTTGTATAAGTCGGCATAAAGCCTGAATCTGGGAGAAATATATCTACCCCCCTGGATGCAACCAGGTGACTTTACCTTCCTGCTGTCACAATATATATATATATATATAAAAACATTTACAAATGCAACAATTGAAAAATTGGATGAAAGGTTTAGCACTGGGAAACTGTTTTTGAAAGCTAAATGGTGTATTTTATGTACACCTATATGGATCAGACCAAAATGAGGGACAAATGAGGAGGAAAGAGGGACAGAGGGACTTTGTTCCAGATCAGGGACAGTCCCTCCAAATCAGGGACAGTTGGGAGCTACAACTATAGTGCCTGCTGACCACAATCTATGCAAGTGAATAGGGCTGCTCTACATTGCATACAGTTGCGGTGTGCTAGCGCAACAATGAAGGTGTTAAAGCAGGCAGTGCAGAGGCAATACAACACCCCCTTAACGACTGTCAAATACTCTCTGAGTATTTATAGTGGGGGTTGATGGGGAATTCGGCAGAGGGTGATTTGTTGGGAAAATGGCTGGTGTTAGCACTTCAATCATCCCTACACCATGCTTGATATGTTGTCAGGATGATTGAATTACATTATTTCTTTCACTACATTTTAATATATAATGAAATACTTCAACTCACCATAATGCAGAATCAGTGGGAGCCGTGAGCTTGTCACTTGCCAACGTCTTCTGCCACTAGATGCAGCCTGCCACGTGCCATGGTCACCTGCCACCATATGCCACGTGTCACTGACCACCCGTAGCCTGCCACCAGATGCAGCTTGTCACCATCACCTGCCACCAGATGCAGCTTGTCACCATCACCTGCCACCAGATGCAGCTTGTCACCATCACCTGCCACCAGATGCAGCTTGTCACCACCGCCTGCCACCAGATGCAGCTTGTCACTTGCCAACGTCTTCTGCCACTAGATGCAGCTTGTCACTTGCCATGGTCACCTGCCACCATATGCCACGTGTCACTTACCACCTGTAGCCTGGAACCAGATGCAGCTTGTCACTTGCCACCATCGCCTGCCACCAGATGCAGCTTGTCACCATCGCCTGCCACCAGATGAAGCTTGTCACTTGCCACTGTCACCTGCCACCAGATGCAGCGTGCAACTTGCCACCATCGTCTGCCACCATATGCAGCGTGTCACTTGCCACCTGCCACCCGTAGCCTGCCACCAGATGCAGCTTCCCACTATCCTACTACCTGTAGCCTGCCACCAGATGCAGTGTGTCACTTGCCACCTGTAGCCTGCAACCAGATGCAGCTTGCCACTGTCACCTGCCACCAGATGCAGCTTGTCACTTGCCACTGTCACCAGATGCAGCTTGTCACTCGCCACCATTGCCTGCCACAGGATGCAGCTTGTCAGCATCGCCTGCCACCAGATGCAGATCCGGTGTCACATTTGGCACCTTTCAGGGAGGAGCAGATACCTGTCTAATACAGGTCCCAGAAGACAGCAGGGACCACACAGAATGTGCACGGCAAAACTCACGCATGCGCAGTAGGGAACCAGGCTGTGGAGACGCAAGGCTTCACTCCCTGATTCCCTTACTGAAGATGCTGGCACCTGCACCCGGGAGCCGAAGGGACAGGAGGACATCACAGGTGTCCTGGACAGGTAAGTGTCCTTATTTGAAAAGTCAGCAGCTGCAGTATTTGTAGCTGGTGACTTTTAATTTAATATTTTTCAGCGGAACTCTGCTTTAAGGATCCCTACATAACCTTTTATAAAGCGTGGGGGGGAGGGGAATATTACAGATTAATAGTTCTCAGCCATCGGGCCCCGACCTCTCTCTCTCCCTCCCTCGGTGCTGTGGCATCCTGTCCTCCATGAATAGTTGAGAACTTACATAGTTTTGTGTTGGAACGGCTGGCAATCAGGATCCTGAGATGAGCGCAGAGCCACACTCCTCCCATCCCTTGCAGGGTTACGGGGTTATTCTCCCCCGGGGGTCACTATGCCACTGATACCAGTGATCTGAGGGCCATTATTTCCTGGGGCCACTATCCCACTGACACCAATAATTAAAGGAATCCTTCCTTGGGGCTGCTATTGCACTGACACCAATGATTTGGGTGGTATTCTTCTTTGGGGGACACTATTCCTCTGACACCAATATTTTGGGGGGACATTCTTCCCTGGGACCCACTAGCTTATGGATATGAAGGATATTTGGGCCCCCTATTCCTCAGACACCTATGATTTGGGGATGCTATCCATCCCTGGGGCCACTATCCCACTTACACCAATAATTTTGGGGGGTTCTTCCCTGGGGCCACTACACTGACAGTATTAATTTGAATGGGTATTCTCCCATGGGGCCAATTTTTCATTGACACCCAATGGTTTGAGGGGTACCCCCCCAGGGCCACTATTCCACTGACATTAGGTATTTTAAGGGGCTCTTTTTTTCCTGTGGGCCACTATCTCACTGATCCCAATAATGTGGGGGCTTTTTTTTACCTTGGGCCCACTATTCCACTAACACCAATGATCTGGGGATATTCTTCCCCCGAGGGCCACTATTCTTCTGACAGAAGATTTGGGAGCCTGTTCCTCTCTTGGGGCCACTATTCCACTGTCAACAATGATTTAGCGGACTATGCTCCTCTGGGGCCACTGTCACACTGACTGTGACGGGAGGGCCTGTGGAACCCAGAATCCCTTGGGTGTCGTTACACTGACTGACCTCAATGATTTGGTGGCTATTCGCCCTTGAGGCCCAATATTTCACTGACCTCAATCATTTGGGGGTGCTCTTCTCACATGGAGGTCACTGACACCAATAGTTTAGGGATCATTCTCCCTTGGGTGCCATTATTCTACTGACACCAGTGACCCGCGGAACTATTATTCCCAGGAGCCATTATCACCAATGATTTTGGGGGCCACTATTCAACTTACTGTAATGATTTTTGGAGGCTCTGGGACCCTCACTTCCACTGACATTGAAGATTTAGTGGCTAATCTTGTAAGGCCTGGCTTACACCATCACGGGTCTGCAGGCTGGGTTTGCGAGGGCATGACAGGCCTTCTATTTGAATGGGTTTGCTGTGCCTGCGTTACATGAAGGTAAAAGGCTCCTGCGCCATTTTCAGAATGCAGCAGCCGGGAAATGACATGATGATTTTGCACCATGCGATTTTCCCCACGGTCCCTGCAAGTGCACTGCATTTTTAGATGCGTGTAGGTGCCATTTAGAATGAATGGCAGCCCCGTGCAGTTTTAAGCAGCAGTGCGTTTTATGTTCGGTAACAGGTGCGATTCCCCCACCCACAATAGTGTGAACTAGACCTGGGGAGCTGCTATTCCACTGACAGCATCAATCTGGGGGGGGGCTGTTATCCCCTGGGGGCCACTATCCCATTGATCTCAATGATTTGGGGGCTAATTTCCCATGGGCCCACTATTTTACTGTCACCAAAGATTGGGGGTTCACATTCTCCACTGGAGCCTATTATTCAATTGACCCCAAAAATATGGAGTGCTATTCTCCTCTTGTGTTCACTATTCCACTGTCAGCAGTTATTTAGTGGCTTTGGCTATGCTGAGGGCCGCTATCCCACTACCCTCATTGATTTTGGGGACTATTCTTTCTTGGGTCTCACTGTTCAGTGATGCCAATTATTTGGGGGCTGTTCTCCCCCTGGGGCAACTTACCTACTGACACCAAAGGGTTAAGGGGCTATTTTCCCCTGGGGGCCATTATTCCAATTACAGCAATGATCTGACTATTATTTCCTGGGGCCACTATCCCACTGACATCAATGGTAATCTTCCATGGAGGCCCCTACTACAATGAAAGCATCAGTTTGGGCGCTTTTCTCCCTGGTGGTCCTCTCTTCCACTGACATCAATGATTTGGAGGGTAATCTTTAGACATGTGCACACTGAAATATGTTGTTTCGGAATTTTGTTTTCGTCCGAAAAATAAATGTATTTAGTTACTCTTGAAATTCGTTTTCATTTATTTTGTTTTTCATTAGAAATTGCATTCATCTGAAAATCTGAATTAAATAAGGTCGAATCTGTCATTGAAGGCTCATGGTGTCTGTCAAATGTTCAAAGAAGATTCGACGGAGCAGCGAAACTGAACGACGACGCAATCGTACATTTCTGGTCGAATGTTCCGCCTACAAGCTATAGTAGAATTCTAATGTTGTATGACTAGTAATAATTATATTTATTAATTATTATTACTAGTCAATAGGGGTGCAACGGATCAAAAAACTCACAGATCGGATCGATCCTCAGGTCAGAGCCACGGATCGGATCATTTTCGGATCAGCAAAAAAAAAAAATTACTAATATCCACGTCATCCCCCCCCCACTGTAATATCCACAATCTCCCCACCACAATCTCACCCAGTAATATCCACAATCTCCCCCCAGTAATATCCACAATCTTCCCCCAGTAATATCCACAATCTTCCCCTGTATGTAATATCCACAAACTCCCCCCAGTAATATCCACAATCTTCCCCCAGTAATATCCACAATCTCCCCCCAGTAATATCCACAATCTTCCCCCAGTAATATCCACAATCTCCCCCCAGTAAAATCCACAATCTTCCCCCAGTAATATCCACAATCTTCCCCCAGTAATATCCACAATCTTCCCCCAGTAATATCCACAATCTCCCCCCAGTAATATCCACAATCTTCCCCCAGTAATATCCACAATCTTCCCCCAGTAATATCCACAATCTCCCCCCAGTAATATCCACAATCTCCCCCTGTATGTAATATCCACAATCTTCCCCCAGTAATATCCACAATCTCCCCCCAGTAATATCCACAATCTTCCCCCAGTAATATCCACAATCTTCCCCCAGTAATATCCACAATCTCCCCCTGTAATATCCACAATCTCCCCCCAGTAATATCCACAATCTCCCCCCAGTAATATCCACAATCTCCCCCCAGTAATATCCACAATCTTCCCCCAGTAATATCCACAATCTCCCCCCAGTAATATCCACAATCTTCCCCCAGTAATATCCACAATCTCCCCCTGTATGTAATATCCACAATCTCCCCCTGTATGTAATATCCACAATCTCCCCCAGTAATGGGCATCTCCCCCACTTACCAGTCTCTCCCGCCAGCCAGTTCAAATCCACGAGCAGCGAGGGGTGATGACGTCACAAGGCGGCCGCCGCCCCCGGGTGTACCAAGATGGCCGCGGCTCCGGAGCTAGGCCGAAGCCGCGGCCTTTCCTAAGGCCGAGGCCGCGGATCGCTCCGTGGATCGCGGTGTGTGCCGATCCGAACGGGGTGACCCGTTCGGATCACGGATCGTCACCGATCCATTGCACCACTACTAGTCAACCAACATTAGAATTTTTCTATAGCCTATGGGCGGATGCATTTGACCGGAAATGTACGATTGCAGTGTCGTACAGTTTAGCTGCTCCGTCAAATCTTCTTAGAACTTTCGACAGACACCATAAGCCTTCAATGACAGATTTGACGTTTGTATGTTTTTCGATGCTTTGACGAATCTTCGTCGTTCATGTTGAATTGTCAAGTTAGTTCTAGCTATTTTATTGCTCCTCCTCTTTGGTTACAATCAGCCAATAACATTCATCATCATCATTATTTTTATTTTACTTCCCCCACCCAATTCCAGCAGCGATCTTTTCTCTCTATGTCGAATCTTTTCTCTCTATGTCAAATCTTTTCTCTCTATGTCGAATCTTTTCTCTCTATGTCAAATCTTTTCTCTCTATGTCGAATCTTTTCTCTCTATGTTGAATCTTTTCTCTCTATGTCAAAGAATCTTGGACTAATAGAGTTAAGGTTAGGCACATTCGACCACAGGTTCGATAGACACAGATTGTTATTGTCAGCGTCATGTCAAATCTCCTATCTATATCGAACTGTTGTCGCAACGGAAACGAAAATAAAGCATTTGTTTATGTTGGATCTTTCGGTTTTCGGATTCTGCGCTTTCGTTTTCGTTTGTTAAAGCGATAACGAAAATACCTGAAATTCGGACGAAAATGCATTCGGACAAAAACGAATGCACATATCTAATCTTCCATGGGGGCCACTACTACAATGAAAGCATCAGTTTGGGGGATTTTCTCCCTGGGGGTCCTCTCTTCCACTGACAGCAGTGATTTGGGGTGCTGTCCTTTTCATGGGTCCACTTTTCTATTGACACCAGTGATTTGGTGTCTTTCCTTTTTAATGTTTCTATTGAAATTACAGATGCCCATATATTTTTTTATTTATTGCCAGATAGCAAATAGACCATTACAAACAATATCCTGACAGATCCAGATGTTCACATTTTTAACGGAATATTCCCATTTTCCCATATTTTGCATTTGTGTACTTTCATGATTAGTAAAGTGTAAGTCCACTCTAACTCTACATCTAGGCATCCACGATCTAAGACTAACCTATCTAGTCCTGTATAGAAGAAATCGCTATACATAACTTTTCTGAAGCCGCTCTGGTCTGCAGCGGCGGAAGCTCTGCAGAGGAGACAGCCAGCAACGGCTGTGAAATGAATGGGAAGTGACGTCACCCATAGATTTACTATGGGGCCTCTGTTGTCGGCTGCCTCTCCTGCACCCACCCTTTCTAGCAAACTTTGCATAACAAACAGGGATTTTTAGTTTACAAACATTGCTATGCATGTTTAAACTGGCCAATTGTATCACAGCAATCCCTCTCTGGTCAGTCCTTAATCTGCTCTCCAAAATGCAGAATACTGATTTGATTATAGTGTATCTCAGTTAATATAGTGCCAATATGGGGAAAATAGACACAAGTTGTAGGAGAGCTACAGGTTCAGATCTTGTCACTGACCTACACCAATCTACACCCTTTCTAATAACCGTAGAGTAAAAACGTGGATTTTTAGTTAACATGTATTGCAATATATGTTTAAGCTGGCCAACTGCTTCAAAGTAATCCCTTTCTGGCCAGGCCCTACACTACAGTGCTTTACTCTCTACAGTACAGCGCTCTATTCTCTACACTACAGCGCTCTATTCTCTACACTACAGCGCTCTATTCTCTATATTACAGCGCTCTATTCTCTACACTACAGCGCTCTATTCTCTACACTACAGCGCTCTATTCTCTACACTACAGCGCTCTATGCTCTACACTACAGCGCTCTATGCTCTACACTACAGCGCTCTATGCTCTACACTACAGCGCTCTATGCTCTACACTACAGCGCTCTACTCTCTACACTACTCTCTACACTACAGCGCTCTATTCTCTACACTACATCGCTCTATTCTCTATATTACAATGCTCTATTCTCTACACTACAGCTCTCTATTCTCTACACTACAGCGATCTATTCTCTACACTACAGTGCTCTATTCTCTATATTACAGTGCTTTACTCTCTACACTACTCTCTACACTACAGCACTCTATTCTCTACACTACAGCGCTCTATTCTCTATATTACATTGCTCTATTTTCTACACTACTCTCTACACTACAGCGCTCTATTCTTTACACTACATCGCTCTATTCTCTATATTACAGTGCTCTACTCTACACTACAGTGCACTGCACTACTCTCTAAACTACAGAGCTCTACTTTCTACACTACAGTGCACTGCACTACTCTCTACACTACAACGCTCTACTCTCTACACCAACGTTTCTCAACCAGTGTGCCGCGGCACACTGGTGTGCCGTGAAGAGTCCCCAGGTGTGCCGCGGCAAAATGACCCCCAATATAGGCAGCTATCTGATGTTTTAACTACTGCTGGCCACTTGGTTAATATTTGTTATTACAGCGGTGCCGGTCCGCTGTGTAAACCTCACTTCCCGCTGCCACAGGCACTCTGGAAGCTGTGCTGGCCTCCCGATCGCGTCTTGCCAACCGATTACGTCATCGGTTGCTATGGGAGTGTCGGGCGCACGCACTGCTATCTGTGACGTGTGAGCCGCGGGTGCCAGAGTAGATGCTGGCTGGCGCGCGTTTCCCTGAGGGGAGGAGAAGAAGAACAACACGAGTAGAGGTTGAAAGAACCGTGAGGAAACAAAACAGTGAGGAGACACAGGTACAGTACTTGTACCTGTCATTTTCAATGTATGATAGTTTTATTGCAGGCATGGTGTTTATATATAAAAAAAAAAAAACTACATAACACTTGTTGGCACTTACATTGCCTCATTTTTCATTGCAGGCATGGTGATTTTTTTTTAAATGTAATATAATATACATGGGCTATGTGGGTTATTATTGATAATGATAACTGTATACTTCAATACTGCAGTTTGGCCGCAGCGCAGTGTACTTGCGGTTTTCATGTGGTTTCTCATAGACTTCTATTATGTCCCTCATTTTTGGTGTGCTTTCAGAAAATGTACCAAAAATTTACTACATAATAGAAGTTTATGAGAAACCACACGAAAACCGCAGTTACACTGCGCTACACCTGCGCTGCGGCCAAACCAGTATTGAAGTATACAGTTATCATTATCAATAATAACCCACATAGCCCATGTATATTAAATAAAAAAAATGTAATCGCCGTGCCTGCAATGGAATGAGTCAATGTGAAAGTGCCCTAATTGTAACAAGTGTCATGTAGGTTTTTTTTTTTTTCCCCCACAAGACCACAATTCGTAGTTACAGATTTGGAATGGTTTGCCGGGGTTATGGCTAAAGATATCAGCCATAACCTTGGTATTGTTTTTTAGAGCCAGTGACTGGCTTTCTCATGAAAGCGTTCCAAGCGGCTCTTAAGCCACTGGAATGCTTTAAAAAGCGGCGGGAGGGGATGTCCCCCCCTTCCACCGTCTCGCCTGAGAAACAATCCGATGGAGTGGCCGGATAGTCCCAGAGGCGATGAAAGAGTAGATCCCCTTTGATTGCCTTGAAGGACCGGAGCGACGCCATGACTTCCAGTCCAGGCTTGAAGTAAACTATTTTTATAAATTTTTTTAAAGCAAAAGATCAATTTTTTTTAAAATCTTTTGCCTTTAAAGGTAAAAGAGAGATATGAGGTCTTTTTGACCCCAGATCTCTCCATAAACAGGACCTGTCATCCTTATATCTACTACAAGGGATGTTTACATCCATTGTAACAGAAATAAAAGTGATATAAAAACAAATAAAAAAATGTAAAAGGGACAGTGAAAAGAAAAAAAAGTTTAATAAATAAGACAACATTTTTTTTTAAGCACCCCTCATCCCTACGCAAGTGGATACGCAAGTCGCACACGCATATGTAAACAGTTTTCGCACCACACATGTGAGGTATCACCGCACATGCTAGAGCGAGTGCAATAATTCTAGTGCTAGACCTCATCTTTAGCTCTAAACATGTAACCTGTAAAGGTGTTTAAAGCGTTACTTATGAAGATTTTTTAAGTACCAAAGTTTGTCATCATTCCACGAGTGTGCGCAATTTTAAAGCA
This sequence comes from Rana muscosa, assembly GCA_029206835.1. Classification (NCBI taxonomy): domain Eukaryota; kingdom Metazoa; phylum Chordata; class Amphibia; order Anura; family Ranidae; genus Rana; species Rana muscosa. Next base: position 630,575,768 of record CM055117.1, on the reverse strand, counting down.
TGACATGTTAGGTATCTATTTCCCCGCCATAACATCATCTTTCACACTATACCCAAAAATTGTGGTATATATTGTGTTTTGTTTTAATTCATTGAAGTGAATTTTGTACAAAAATAAATGTGTTTGCAAAACAACTGTACAAATACCATGTGGCATAATTTTTTTTTCACATTTTTGGATTGGTGTGCCTCGAGATTCTGACAGATTTTAAAGGGTGCCTTGGTTGAAAAAAGGTTGAAAAACACTGCTCTACACTACAGTGCACTGCACTACTCTCTACACTACAGCGCTCTACTCTCTACACTACAGTGCACTGCACTACTCTCTACACTACAGCGCTCTACTCTCTACACTACAGTGCACTGCACTACTCTCTACACTACAGCGCTCTACTCTCTACCCTACAGTGCACTGCACTACACTCTACACTACAGCGCTCTATACTCTACATTACTCTCTACACTACAGTGCTCTATTCTCTACACTACTCTCTACTCTACAGCGCACTACACTCTACACTACAGTGCTCTATTCCCTACACTACAGCGCACTACACTACTCTCTACACTACAGTGCACTACACTACATCGCTCTATACTCTACCCTACAGTGCTCTATTCGCTACACTACACTACAGCACTACTCTCTACACTGTACTACTCTCTACATTACTTATACATTGTCATATACACTATAGCGCACTCCATACATCCCCCATACACTCTCTTATATACCATAGCACACTCCATGCATCCTCATGCACTCTCCTATACACCATAGCACACTTCATGCATGCCTCAAACACTCTCCTGTACACCATAACACACTCCATGCATGCCCCATACACTCTCCTATACACCATAGCGCACTCCATACGTCCCCCATACACCCTTCTATACACCATAGCGCACTCTATGCGTCCTCATACACAGGTTTTGAACATTGAAAAAATAAAAAAATGTATTCATTTTCCTCTTCTTTCTTAATTTTCCAAAACAAGCTACATCAGGATTAGTGATGGACGAACATCTAACGGGACGGTTCGCGAACGCGTACAAATGTTCACGAACCTCAGGTTCGCGGCGAGTCCCATTCATTTTAATTGCAGGCGAACATTAAAAACCTCCAGGTCATATTTGCAGCCACAAAATACTTACTAGATGTGCACACATAGTCCCATAACATGGACACTGACATACCAGAAGTATTAAGCGAATATGCAATCGACAACGACAAGCATTCTTTTTTTTTACTTTCAAAGTATTTTATTTTCAAGAAATAAAAAAAAACATCATACATACATTAGGTAACCTTCAAGAAATTAAAATACAAATCAGTATTGACCAATGTCTTCCCGGAGAAAAAACTAGTGAAGGATAATGAGGATAATTAGCAAACCAATTACTAATATATTACAGAAGATGAAAGAAAAAGAAGTGATACATATGTAATAGATTGATTAGTACATCTTAAAAAAGAGCTTAACCCAAAATCTACATCGAGAGGCCTCAGCGGAAATGTCCCCTGGAGGGATGGAAGCCCCTGCCCCTCCGAGGCACCCCAAAAGGGATCATGCTGTGCCCGAAGGGAGGACTCCCAGTCTCCCACAAGGACTCAAATAAAGACTATCATTGCCTCTTCTTGAGAAGAATGAATAAATAAATTAAAAGATAAAATAATGTATCAAATAGAACTAAATGATACATCTCCAAAGTTATTCTATATTGGTTTAACAATGAAAAGATATTATCCCGTACAAAGGATCCAATAACACTTCTCCGGGAAGTCTCGATAAATAATAATAAAACATAAATAAAGAAGGAAAAAAAGAAAGAGAGAAGGAAAAAGAGGTTAGAGAGAAGGAAGAGCAGGAAAGAGAGGAAGGAAAGTAGTAGAAAGTAAGTACATGCCTAGTTTGATAAGATTAGGGCTAAGTATAATGGAAAAAGGACCTAATAAATTGGAACTCCAACATAGTTAGCCCATGGATCCCATATTTTACCATACTTCACGGTGGTGTTGTTAAGAATACTGGCCAATTTTTCATGAATCATTATCCAAGACACTTTTCAAATAACATCAGAAAGGAAAGGTCTAGGTTTTTTCCAAGCCTTGGCGACTGTAATTTTAGCCCCTGTGAGTATAAAATGAATAAGAATTTGAGAAAATTTAGGAATATTGGGGATACGGGCATTTAGCAGAGCAACACACGGGGACCTGGGAACCTGGTATTCAGTAACCTTGGAGATCAAAATAAAAACTTTTTTCCAAAATGAACGAATCCTCGGGCATTCCCACCATATATGGGCCATTGATCCAGAAAGTCGGCATCCTCTAAAGCAGAGAGGATCCAAGGTAGGATAAATGGCGGCCAATTTAGTGGGGGTAAGATACCACCTAGTTAACACCTTAATATTTGCTTCTGTTAAACATATGTTTAGAATACCTTTAAAGGACTTGGAGCAAGCCCTGTGCCAGGTCTCCAGGTCCCAGTTGAACCGAAGGTCCGTTTCCCAAGCTATCATATAGGAAGATTTCTCCATTGAGTGAGAGAGGGACGAATAGACCACTGAAATGCCTCCCCTTGGATCCATATTTTGACCACACCACAATTCGTATTTAGTGAATTGGAGAGGCAACGGTTTGTCCTTCCAAAGAGTAGTAAGATATTGAGAGATTTGAGAGAAGTGTAATCCCTCTGAGTCTGGGAGTTTCAATCTAGTAACACAGTAATTAAGAGTGATGGGACTCCCAGAGACCACAAAGTCTCCAATACGGTATAGCCCTTTGTCCGTCCACCATCTGAATTCTTCTACGTTTAAGCCCGGGGGAAAATCCGGGTTATTAAATAAAGGAGTGAGAGGATGGCCTGAAGAGATAAGAGCCGAATGGGACCTGACTCTGTCCCATAGGGCTAAAGATTGGGAAAGAATGGGAGACATTATGGCAGGTCGTTTCTTAGGTGACCTCCACAAAATATAATCAAGAGAGTAGTTGGGTACTGCTTGATTCTCCATCCTGACCCAATCTGGTCTCTCAGACTTTGAATATATTGTGGAAAGTTGTGCTACCCTTGCTGCTAGGAAATATTTGTGTAGGTCTGGGAGACCTAGGCCTCCTTTATATCTATGGCGGAAAAGGGTGTTTTGTGATATACGGTAACCAGAAGAACCCCAGATATATTTTAGTATTTTGCTTTGAAGTGATTTTAAATGACATTTTTTAACTGGGATGGGAAGTGCTCTAAAATAATAAAGAATTCTCAGGAGTAAGGTCATCTTTATTGAGTTAATTTTCCCTAACCAAGATAGTTCATGCTTAGACCAGATTTTAAGATCATTTTCCAATTTCCTGTATAGTGGCGGATAGTTGTGGTCATAGAGGGTTTCCGTACGAGCTGTCAGTGTGATTCCTAAGTATCTTATGGAGGAGTCTTGCCATTCAAAATTAAATGATTGTTTCAATGAAGAAACGTTAGAGAGAGGGAGCGAGACGTTCAGGGCTTGTGATTTTGTATAATTCACTCTTAGTCCAGAAATCTTGGCAAAATCGTTCAGGACCTTGCAAATGTTAGGTAGGGAGATTAAAGGGGACGTGAGAAATAAGAGAATATCATCGGCAAATAAGCCACATTTATGTATTTGATCTCCACAGGTGACCCCTTGAATGTTTGGGTTATGGCGTATAGCAATAGCTAAAGTTCCAATAGCTATCGCAAAAATTATAGGGGAAAGAGGGCACCCTTGTCTAGTTCCTCTAGCTATGTTAAATGGTTTAGAATAATGCCCTTGCAAGCGAATTTGCGCCTTAGGATAAGAGTATAGGGAACTCAAGAGTCCCAAAAAATGATTTCCGAAGCCCCATCTTTCCATCAGGGAGAATAAATAAGGCCACGAAACCGAATCAAAAGCCTTTTGGAGATCTAAGGCTAAAAGAAGCCCCTGTTGTCTCGCTCCTCCCTCCCAATTAGATTGGAGTATAGAAATGACATCTATGGCCCTTCTTATTTGGTCGGGTCCCTGCCTCCCTGGAATAAAACCAACTTGGTCCTTATGTATGTATTTTTTGATGAAGGAAGCTAAGCGGTTGGCCATAATTTTAGTCATGATCTTAACATCATTATTTATTAAAGAAATTGGACGATAATTGGATATTTCTTCTGGATTCTTGTCGGGTTTAGGAATAAGAGTTATAAACGCTGTGTTAAGGTGGATATCTAGAGGTTCTCCCGATGTTTTAGTGTTAAAAAATTTTGTTAGTTGTGGAGCCAGAATGTCAGCAAAGGCCTTGTAATACGGAATGGGCAATCCATCAGGTCCCGGAGCTGAGCCCGATTTGAGATTCCTAATGACTTCTGAAACCTCCTCTACGGTAAACTCTGACTCTAGTAAATCTCTATGTGAGGTGTGAAGTGTTGGAATGGGAAGGTCATCAAGAAACCTGGAAATTGAGTCTTTGTGGATTTGAGTAGGGGATTTATAAAGGTTAGAAAATAATTCATGGAAAGCTTCAAGAATCTTGACAGGGTTAGCTGTGGGGGGTTGACCTGAAATTCTAATTTTGGGTATAGAATTGACCCTTATTCTGGGAGAAAGTTTATGGGCCAGCAGTGGCCCTATTTTATTAGCGTGTACGTAAAATTTATTGTTAGACCAGCGGATTGCTTTTTCAGCTTGTGTAGTGAGGATCAAATTAAGCTCTAGTTTAGTTTTGTCTAAAAGGGTAGTGGATACCTTTGAAGGGTCCTTTTTGTGGATGGCTCTGAGGGAATCATATTCTTTCTCTAAACATTCTATATTAGCCTTACGTTCCCTTTTAATTTGCGTACCTAATTGTATAAATTTACCTCGAATGAAGGCCTTATGAGCCGCCCAAAGAACCTCAGCAGAGGTGTCTTTGTTTTCATTGAGAGAGAAATATTCTAACAAGGCTTCATTAATCTCCTCAACCTTGACTGGGTCAGAAAGGATAGAATCATTCAGTCTCCACATACCCCTTGTTCTATTACGCGCATTGGAGTGCAAGGATACAATAACTAAGGAGTGGTCCGAGAGTGTTGTATCTTTAATATGGACGCTTATAATAAAAGGGAGAACAGGTGCTGGTATTAAGATATGATCAATTCTAGCATATGTATTATGCGGATGCGAGAAATGTGTAAAATCGCGTTTCGTAGGATTCATCTCCCTCCAAGTATCTATTAGATTATATGCTGAGAGTAATTTGGCTATTTTAAGACTCTCTCTAGTCGGTCGAGATAATTGGGCTTTGGGGGGTTTGGATTTGTCTAAGACCTGGTCAAATGCAACATTAGAATCACCACCAAATAATATCGTGCCTTCCAGCATAGGGTTGAGTGTATCCATTAAGACTTTAAAAAAGGCAGCTTGTCCCCTATTCGGGGCATAATAGGAGACCAAGGAATAAAGATGCCCCTCCAAGGTACCCTTTATTAAGATAAATCTTCCCTCCAAATCAGCGTGTTCCAAAGTATTTACAAAATTACAATGCTTAGAGAAAAGAATGGCTACACCCTTGGTTTTAGTTTCAGCTTTGGCCAAGTAGAATTGTGGGTAATGATGATGTATATATTTTGGGCCATACCGTATTGGAAAGTGTGTCTCCTGAAGAAGGAGAACATCAATTTTTTGGGATTTATAGTGGTCCAGAATTTTACGTCTTTTAGTTGGAGAGTTCAGCCCCTGTACATTATGTGATGCGAGTTTAAGAGTAGATTGTGTGGTGTTAGCCATGGAAGCCCATAAGGATGCGCCTATCGTATTTGTCTCTACTCACCCCCAAAAGTCTTCCATCCAGCATCAATCTCACGAACTCCCTCCATATGAGAGTAAGTCGTACCAAGAGAAATGTGAGAATGGTAATAGAAAATCTATGATGCAAAAACAAACCAGGCATGTACTGAAAACGATATATTAAATAAAGAAAGAAGTAAAAGGAAAGAGTGAAAAAGAGAGGATTAGAAAGAAAGAGGAAGAGAACAAAGTCTCCTAGCATAAAAACCAGGGACCGGGAGGGGAGACTACCTCCCGGAGCCTTGTAACCAAGAGAAATACTGTCTGGCCTTAGGGGCTCAGACAACCCGTCCCTCAGAGACCTACTAGTCTCCAAGGGAGAGGCCGAGGCACATGTGTGCCAGCCCTCCGCAGGGCATCCTAAAAGTGAATTTTAGAAAAAGGTGATTGAAAAACAACACAGCTTTGTAATCTTTATACTGTAAACTGTAAACTGTCCCCCATGTGAATTAGTGATATAAGGGAGAACACACAAAAAAAATAAAAAATTTACATTTCCCAGATGGGAAAGTGCTTGGACTCTAGGACCAAGGAAAAGATGAGGAAAAAAAAAATTTCAAAAATGTCACTCCATCAGGTAGGGCCGTTGTCCTTTATTTTCTTTGTTTTCCCTTTGTTCCAAAAACTGGATTGTGGACTATTGGATTTGGGCGCTTCGTCGATCCGGAACTAATTGCAGAGGTATCCATATCTGCTTCCTGGGATATTAGCTTCAGTTGTAGAAGTAGTCGTTCCCCATCTTGGAAATTGGAAAAGGAATAGTTTCTTCCATTCTCTGAGAACTTGACAGCAAATGGGAAGGTCCATTTATACCTGATGTCTTTCTTTATCAGGACTGATAGCAAAGGTTTCAGAGCTCTTCTGCGTTGAATAGTAGATGAAGATAGGCCCGCAAAGAATTGTATTGGTTGACCTTGGTATGTTAATTGTGGTGATGCCCTGGCCTGCTTCATAGCTAACTCCTTAACTGAATAAAAATGGGGTTTAATTATAACGTCCCTAGGTTTCCCATCCTTCCTAGGGGGTCCTAAGGCTCTGTGAGCCCTATCTAGTTCCAGGCGGGTGAGAGGGGTTTTAGGAAAAATGGTTCTGAGTAAGTCCTGGGCTGCATTGGGAATATCCAAGACTGTTTCAGGGATACCTCTGATCCTGATATTATATCTTCGGGACCTATTCTCAAGTTCATCAATTCTTGCTATAGCCAAATCCAGCTGTTCTTGCACTGTGTGGACGAGATTCATATTTTGGTTAGAAGCAGCAATAGTTTCCTCCATCTTAAATTCTATGGAGTCAATTCTAGAGCCTAAGTTTTGAAAGTCAGCTTTTAAGTCCTTAGTGATTCTATCAGCTGTCTGTGCGAGGCCCTTGTCCAAAAGGTCAGAGAATTTTTGAAATAATTCAGCCATTTGATATGATTCCACTCTATGAGGAATTCCTGAGGTAACAGGAAAAGCCTGGTTAGCTGCATTATGTCCCTGAAAAGCAGGAGGATAGTCTGGGAGAAAGCATGTATTGAGGGTCTCAGGTGAAGGTGGAGAGATGTTATATACCTGCAGAGAATCACCTTGGGGTCCTGAGGAGATTATGGGTGCTGTGGAGTATCCAGCCATTCTGTTATCTGTGAGGCAGGGTGTATTTGCAGCTGAGATCTGAGGTACGGCGGCCATTTTGGATTTTCCAGCCGACATTACAAACTCGAATTGCGGCCCTAAATCCTCTAAACAAAGAAAGAAAAGTATCTGGGGGTGTTCTTCGGGCTTCCCTTAGTATTCTGTGACTTTTTGGGGAGTGTGAAATCACTGTGTGCGCCGCTATGGACGCCGCTGCGGAAGGCTGGGACGGAGCTCACGGCTCAGGCAGCCATCTCCTGAGCTCCGCACATGCGCACTCTGAAGCATTCTTTTTTTTATCTGCAAAATTTCATCAATTCAGGAGCGCATGAAGGCCATGGAGGAGAGGCAAGGCCAGGCTATGAAGTGGGTGCAGGAGATGATCCTGCTATTGGAAAAGTTGCCATAATTTTTTTTTTTATATAAGTTGTAGCGGGGTGCTAAATTTAGGGGCAGTGTTGGGTGGTAGTTATACTCAAACACCCTAATTATTAGAGTTCTTGCAACCATTTTTGTCTGCAGGGAGAGTATTGGTGTACAGTTCCCTGTGGCCTGCAGGTGGCGCTGCCATAGTAGGCCAGGGTCGAACCGCTAATTCAGTGCTGTACCTTGTGTGTCCCCTCTCGGCAGCCGTACGGTGGGTGTGGTAGGCCTGCTGTGCATGCTGGGAGAGGATATAAAAGGGGCAGACGCTGCCTGTTCAGGGTTCGTTTTCGGGCGTCCTACCCCAGGGAGTGTGTGTGTGTTCCTGTCCGTCCTGGGCACCTTTGGCCCAGGGGCGGAGGTCGGTGGATCAGTCACTGGTACCTTTAGTCCCGGGGCTGCAGCAAAGGCCTGGGCCCAGCACCTTCGGCTGGAGCCCACCGGGGATCGAGGAGTCTCAGGGTGCCGCCTTGCGAGGGGACCCGTATCCTAGATGAGGAGGCCGGGGGAGGAACTGTTCCGAGGGACTGGTGCAGAAGTCACGGTGAAGGAAGGGTCCCGGTAACTCTCTGGAGGGATGTCTTCTCCTTATCAGAGGCCAAGTTCACCAGGTCTGTGGCAGAGACCAAGTTCACCGGGTCTGTGGCAGAGACTTTGGGTAAAGTTCGAGCACCATATCGGCTGCTAGTCCCAAGCTGGGGAGACTACCCGAATGGGCTGAGTCTGCTTGAGAATCGGAGCAGTGAATTATGTTCCGTTTGTGCCTGGACCTCTTCCACACCTTAAACTGTCCTGTTCTCCCTCCAACCTTTCCTGTCAGAAACTGTGTTTTACAAGAAATAAACCTCTACGTTGGAGTGCAGCTAGTGTGGACGTTCAAGTTACTGTGGGGATATGGGGACTTTATTCAATATAGAGGTGAGAAACATTCTCTGACTGTCTGACTGTGGAAGACCCATCAACAACACCACTCAACCTCTTCACACAGGAGGGTACGGGCTTTTGGTGCAGTGTGCCCCCTCTATTCCTGCGAGGAGCCGAACAAGGCAGGTAAAAGGGGGTCTGTGCGCTACAAGTTATTGTAGCGGGTATCCCAAATTTAGGGGTGACCTGAGCAATAGTTGGCTCGGGTCTTCTAATTGTTTGGACTCTGCCTTGCTGCTGTTTCACCTGGCGTGCAGTTCCTTTTAGGTGTATAGGTGGTGCTGACACTTGTACCCGGGGTTGAACCACAGGGGATGGAGTGGCTATTGGGTGTTCTCTCTCGGCAGCCGTGCAGTGGGCGTGGTCTATCCGCTGTGCATGCCGGAAGAGGGTACAAAAGGGGCAGACGCCATTTTTCTTGGCGCGAATACCCAGGGACCTGTACCCGGAGGAGTGTATCCCCTCCTTCAGCCCGAGGCTACGGAGTTCCAGGTAGGCCCAGTACCTTTTACTGGGTCTACAAAGCCTGAAAGGAAACCCAGGGAGCCCAGGTGAGGGCGACCGCTCTGACTAAGAGGAAGCCAGGGGAGGATCGGTCCCATAACAGGAGGCGAGTGATAAAGATTGCTGTCTCGGGAGAGGCCAGGTGACCTGTCGGAGGGAAGGATTCCTTGCTCCGCAGACTGCCTTTGCGGAGTGCTGCTACCTGAGGACGGATCTCCTTGACTTTGTCCTTGGAGGGGACTAAGTCACTGTTCGAGCTACATGCCGGCTGCTAGTGCCATTGGGTGACTATCCGGGTGAGCTGTACCCACTCGGGACCGAGTGGCGATGAAGCCAAGAGTGTGCCTGAATCAATTCCATTTGCTAACCCCTTTCTCTTTTCAACTCTCCGGTTACTGAAGCATAAAAGGAAAATAAACTTGTGTTGAAGTTGAAGTGTGGTGTGGACATTGGCCTTCTTTTGGAAAGGTAAAGACTTGCCTCTAAACTCTAGAGGGGAGAACCAGTGGAAGGAAGCAACTCGCTGCGGGACCCAAAAATATGACACGCTCAACCTCTTCAAACAGGAGGGTATGGGCATATAGTACGGTGTGCTTTTTTTCTACAAGTGAGCCAAAGGTAGAAAAAAGGTCAGTGTGCTACATTATATAAATCGTTTATACAGTTATGCATATACATGGTCTACTGGTCACATGTGTTGAATTCCTCAGAGATCCATGCCTCATTCATTTTTATAAATGTGAGGTAGTCAACACTGTTGTGAGCTAGGCAAGTGCGCTTATCGCCCCTGCTGCGCTGAACGTCCTTTCGGACAGGACACTGGACGAGGGGCAAGCCAACAGTTCCATTGCAAATTGTGCAAGCTCTGGCCAGAGGTCAAGCCTGCCCACCCAGTAGTCCAGGGGTTCATCACTTCTCAGAGCGTCCACATCGGCCGTTAACCCGATGTAGTCGGACACCTGTCGGTCTAGGCGTTCCCTGATGCTGGATCAGGATGACACCTGTCGATGGGTCGGCTGAAAGAATGATCTCATATCAGAAGTGACCAACACATCTTCAAACCGCCCTCTTCTTGCAGGCGCTGTTGGATTGGTACCCGCAACTGTTTCTCTGAGAGTGGAAAGTCCTCTGCCAGCGCATGCAAAAGCAGAATGCAGCATTTCTCTAAGCAAGGCCTGGAAGTGCTCCTATCTGACAGCCCTCTGTGATGGTGGTAACATTTCTGGCATTTTTTGTTTGTACCGGGGGTCTAAGTACGTTGCCACCCAGTACTGGTCCTTGCCCTTTATGCTTTTTATACGGGGGTCCCTCTTAAAACACTGGAGCATGAAGGCCCCAATTTGCACTAAACTGGAAGCGGTGTGGTGGACTGGCTTCTGCTCATCATCCAGGATAATGTCGTCCTCGTTCTCCTCCCCCCATCCACGGACAACAAGAGGGATCCAGAAAGGTTTAAAGCATGCTGTTCTTGCTCCTCCTCATCCGCCCCGGCACCATCCTCCTCTGACTCCTCTTCAGACTCCTGTTGTTGACTTGTCTCAGATAGAGTAGCCCCCCCCCCATGGAATTTATCCAGCATTGCGACTTCCTCATCTTCCTGCTCCTGTTCATCAATGGCTTGATCAATAACACAACGCAATGCACGCTCCATAAAGAAGGCGTAAGGTATGATGTCACTGATGGCTCCATGGCTGCGACTGACGAGTTTGGTGATCTCATCAAATGGCCGCAGAAGTCTGCATGCGTTGCGCATGAGCAACCACTGGCGCAGTGAAAAAAAAACAAGCTCCCCAGAACCTGTTCTGCCGCAGAGTTCGTACAGTTAGTCGTTAACTGCACGTTTCTGCTGGAGCAGCCTATCAAGCATATACAAGGTTGAGTTCCATCGCGTAGGGCAGTCACAAATAAGACGTCTGACCGGCAGATTGTGTCACTGCTGAATGTCAGCAAGGTGAGCCATGGCCGTGTAAGATCTTCTGAAATGAGCCGAGATTTTCCTTGCCTGCCGCAAGACGTCCTGTACCCCAGGGTATTTGACAACGAATCGCTGCATGACCAAGTTTAAGACGTGTGCCATGCATGGCATGTGTGTAATTTTGCCATGTTTCAACGCGCTCAGCAGATTGGCACCATTGTCGCACACCACTTTACCAACTGTCAAATTGAGCGGTGTTAGCCACTGATCTGCCTGTGAACGCAAAGCTGAAAGGAGTGCAGGGCCAGTGTGACTCTTGGCTTCCAGGCACAACAGACACAGCACAGCATGGCAACGTCTCACCTGGCATGTCGAATAGGTTCTGGGATCTTGGGCGGCACAGAGGAAGAGACGGTAGCAGCGGAAAGGAGGAGTCAGCCAAGGAGGAGAGGGAGGATGGAGTAAGAGGAGGAGAAGAAGAGGCAGGCCTGCATGCAATCCGTGGCGGTAAAACCAAATCTACACGGGTGCCACGGGTTACATGCTTGAAGGCCGTCAGAAGGTTCACCCAGTGGGCAGTAAAAGTTATATACCTTCCCTGCCCGTGTTTGCTAGACCACGTGTCTGTGGTCAGATGTATCTTGGCACCGTCACTGTGTGCTAGAGATACATTCACTTGCCGCTGAACATGGCCATATAGCTCTGGGATGCCCTTCTGTGAGAAATATTTCCTTCCTGGGACCTTCCATTGTGGTGTTCCAATGGCCACAAATTTTCGAAAGGCCTCCGAGTCCACCAGTTTATATGGCAGTAGTTGGCGGGCTATCAGTTCTGACAAGCCAGCGGTCAACCGTTAGGCAAGGGGGTTATCCGGCGTCATAATTTTTTTACGCTCGAACATTTGGTCCACGGAAGCCTGCCTTTTTCCAGAAAAACGTGAGGACGGCATGATGGAGGGTGGAGTGAGGGACAATTGTGAGGAGAGAGGAGAGAGGAGAAGGAGAAGTACAAGAGGCTGGACGGTGAGAGCCCGGAGTGTGGCTTTGTGGGTTCTGACGGTGTTACTCCCACTGGGCTCGGTGATGGGAGTTCATGTGCCTTCTTAAGGCGGTCGTCCCTAGGTGAGTGTTGGGCTTACCGCAACTTATGCGTTGACTGCAAAGACTGCAGATGGCAACACTATTGTCAGCAGCGGACACGTTAAAAAAAGCCCACACTGCGGAGCCATGTGCCGGCGTTATCAGGCTACGTACTTACCGAGGCCGAGATGCCGAGAGTGGTTCACCCTTGCACCCAAGCGCACTCCGCCCCCTGGAGGTGAGACAGGGAGAGGACGGCACGAGGGAGCACTGGCCACCAGCAGGTAGAGGTGTCTTGCTGAAGAATCTAGCAGGGATGAGTCTGAAGAACAGGCCAGGAGTCAAACACCAAGGGTAGACAGGGTCAAACAGCAACCAGTAGCAAGGCACAAGTCCGTTTAGGAGTTTAGCAGGAAGCACCAGTATAGTCAGGTTAGGCAAGAAGTCCAGGGTACAGGCAGAAGGTAGAGGGCTGGAGACAGGCAGCAGATCCGGGTCACAGGCCGAGGGTCAAGCACAAGGAGAGAGGTAGAAGTCCGTTTAGCAAGCCAAGGGGTCAGGTTCAGGAGAAGCAGAAGCGTAGTCAAATCCGGTCCGGGTCACAGCAGGAGAACTTTAACTTCTTTCAGGCACAAGAAACACAGTAAAGCTGACAAACCAGCAACCAGATAGTGTTACTGCGTCTGTTTAAATAGGCCCGCCTGTAGTCCCATTGGCGAGCTATTGCGCACGCGCATTCGTCGTTGCGCCGGAGCGCGCACCCAAGCACGCCGAAGCGCCGTCCCGCCACGCACGCGCATGCGCCGATGCGCCGTTTTGCCGCGCATGCGCACTGAGCGCAGATTGGTGACAACAGACGGGGAATTTCCCTGACAGTGTCCCCCCCCGAGGGGCGGACTCCGGACGCCCAGACTGGCCATTAATTCCGGATGTTCTTGGTGAAAGGCTCGTATTAGGCGAGGAGCATGCAAGTTCCTGGATGGTTCCCAGGAGTTGTCCTCCGGGGGGTACCCCTTCCATTTAACCAAGTATTGTAACTGTCTGCCTTTTTTCCTACAGCCCAGGATGGATTCCATCTCAAATTCTTTTTCCCCATCTACTTCAACTGGTGGTGGAGGAGGTTCATCTCTTCCAGGAAAGGCGTTGGGAATGACGGGTTTTAATAAAGATGAGTGGAACACTGGGTGAATCCTATAGGAATCAGGTAATGCTAGTTCAAAAGCCACAGGATTAATAGCTCGTTTGATCTTGAAGGGCCCGATAAATCTAGGGCCGAGCTTTCGAGAGGGAATAGGCAATCTGAGGTTGGCGGCGGAAAGCCAAACTTTTTCCCCGACTCTGAACGCCGGGTTTTCCTTCCTTCCCCGGTCATAAAATTTCTTGTAGGATCCTTGGGCATTCCGCATCATCTCCTGGAGTCTTTGGAAATTCGCCTGGACAGAAGCCACTCGGTCCTGGACCGCGGGAACAGGGCTCTCGGGGATGTTTTCAGGGAGAAAGGAGGGATGAAAACCGTAATTGGCCCAAAAGGGGGTTTGATTGGTAGCAGAATGCATTGAATTGTTATAGGCAAACTCTGCGTAAGGAAGTAGAGATGCCCAGTCATCCTGGGAAGCAGAGCAGAAACAACGGAGGTATTGCTCCAGGGTCTGATTGGTTCTTTCCGTCTGGCCATTGCTTTGGGGGTGGTACGCTGACGAGAGGCAGGTTTTGACTTCTAGTGACTTGCAGAGTTCCTTCCAGAATTTTGAAGTGAACTGGACCCCTCTGTCGGAGGTGATACTCTTTGGTATTCCATGAAGCCTGGTTATCTCCTTAAAAAAGATTTGAGCGGTATCCATGGCTGAAGGTGTCCCAATCATCGGTAAAAAGTGAGCCATTTTTGAGAGGCGGTCCACAACGACCAGAATCGTGGTAAACCCTCCGGAGGAAGGCAGGTCCACGATAAAGTCCATGGACACGTCCGCCCAAGGGCGCTCAGGAATGGGTAAGGGTTTGAGCAGGCCCCAACTCTTAGTGTTTGGCCCCTTGTTACGCTGACACTGAGTGCAGGAAGCGACATAAGACTTACAATCTTGCCTCCAGCCTGGCCACCAGAAGGAGCGGGAGACAAGTTCCGACGATTTACGTGCTCCGAAGTGACCTGCCAGTTTGAGATCGTGGAAGGTCCTCAAGACCAGCGGTCTTGTTTCCAGAGGGACGAAAATCTTGTCCTGGGACCAGAATAGGCCGTCCCGCTTCTCCAGGGAGGTAGTAACCGGATCAGAGCAGAGCCCGGAAGCGATTTTAATAGAGGTGAGTAGATCGGCCCGGGGAATCAACAGAAAGTTCTGAGCTGACAGAATGGTGCCCGGTTGGGCCGACTGAGGGGTTTCCGGAAACATCCTGAATAGCGCATCCGCCTTCCCATTCTTGGGGCCGGGTCTATAGGAAATGTGAAAGTTGAACCGGGTGAAGAAAAGGGCCCAACGGGCCTGCCTGGGGCGTAGACGTTGAGCTGTTCTTAAGTACTCTAGATTTTTATGATCTGTGAAGATCATGATGGGGTGCACTGCCCCCTCCAGAAGGTATCGCCATTCCTCCAGTGCAAATTTTATGGCCAGTAATTCCCGGTCCCCTACATCATAGTTTCGCTCCGGGGGAGTCAACTTTTTAGAGGCAAAGGCTACTGGATACAGGAGAGCCTTGGGGCCTCGTCTTTGAGAGAGGATGGCTCCGATGGCTGTCTCAGAGGCGTCCACTTCCAGGGTGAACGGCAGTAGAGGATCCGGGTGCTGAAGTACTGGTGCTGAAGTGAAGACGTCCTTGAGGCGAGAGAAGGCCTCCTGAGCTTCTGGAGACCAGTGAAAATGGTTATTTTGCCGGGTAAGTTGGGTTATTGGGGCCACAATGGAGGAAAAGCCCACGATGAATCTCCTATAGAAGTTGGCGAAGCCTATAAACCGCTGTACCCCCTTCTTGTCGGTTGGGGCTGGCCAGTCCTGAATGGCCTTCACCTTCTGCGGGTCCATTGCGACCCCATCGATGGAAATGATAAAGCCGAGGAACTGTACGGTGGTCTTTTCGAACTCGCATTTCTCAGCTTTGAGGTAGAGTTTGTGCTTCCGAAGGATGGTGAGGACCTTCATGACATGAGCCCGGTGGAGTTCGATGTTGGTGGAAAAGATGAGGATATCGTCCAGGTACACTACTAAGAAGTCATCAAGGTGCTGTCTGAAAATGTCGTTGACTAGGTGTTGGAAGGTGGCTGGAGCATTACAAAGACCGAACGGCATGACCGAATACTCAAAGTGTCCGAAACGAGATCTGAAGGCGGTTTTCCACTCGTCTCCGGCCCTGATTCTGATAAGATTGTAGGCCCCCCGTAGATCCAGTTTGGAAAAGACCCGAGCAGATCGGAAGCGCTGAAATAGCTCCG
Source organism: Rana muscosa (assembly GCA_029206835.1). Taxonomy (NCBI): domain Eukaryota; kingdom Metazoa; phylum Chordata; class Amphibia; order Anura; family Ranidae; genus Rana; species Rana muscosa. The sequence continues at coordinate 630,560,082 of CM055117.1, read as the reverse complement.
GAATAAGGGGTAGTGGGTACCTGTTCTTAATGGTTATCTTGTTTAGGTCCCGGTAATCGATACAGGGTCTTAAGGACCCGTCTTTCTTTTCCACAAAGAAGATTCCTGCACCGGCTGGAGAGGAGGAAGGGCGAATGAATCTCTTCTGGAGGTTTTCATCAATATAAGCCTTGAGGGCTTTCAACTCGGTTTCGGACAATGGAAAGATACGTCCGAACGGAATTTTGGAGCCCGGCAAGAGATCGATAGGGCAATCATAGGGCCGATGAGGTGGTAGATGGTCGGCTTGCTGCTTATCGAACACGTCCCGGAATTCTAGATAGATGGAAGGAACATGCTGTAGGTTGTCCGGCTTGGCAATCATGGAAGCGCAGACCGTAGAGGCAGAGGCAAGACAGTTCTGGGAACAATAGGAGGAGGTGAAGCTAACCTCTTTCTTCACCCAATTTATGAGGGGCTCATGTGCCTGTAGCCAGGGAAGACCCAGGATGATGGGGAACATCGGGGAAGGTATGAGGTCTAACCGGAGAAGTTCTTGATGACCCGAGTCAGAGATGGCAAGGATAGGTTTGGTTTCCTGCGTGATCATCCCTGAACGGGGCAAGGACCCATCCGCCAGGTGGATCTGAAGGCAGTGGTCCTTAGGTTGAGTGGGGACATGGAATCTTGAGGCTAAGGCAGAGTCCAGGAAGCAGCTGCAGGCTCCAGAATCAATAATTGCCGGGAGGCGGATTGCCCCTTCTGGCAGCTGTAGAGACACAAAGAGAATGACATAAGACTGAGGGTTGTCAAAGAGTTGATAGTTTAAAGTGTCTTTAGAGATAGACTTACTAGGTCTTACGGGGCAGTTGAGGAGGAAGTGGCCGGCACCCCCGCAATATAGGCACAGATTGGCCTGGCGCCTTCGCTGTTTTTCCTCAGGAGTCAGGGGAGCCCGAACCAACCCGAGCTGCATGGGTTCTGGCTCAGGAAGAGGTGTGACTGCAGGCGCAGAGGTTGGTGGGTAGTGAGGTACCGTCCTGGATGGAGGCCAGTTGGGACGAGGAGATTGAAATCGCTCCGCCCGTCGTTCACGCAGACGCCTATCGAGTTGTATGGCGGATTGGATCAGGTTCTCCAAGGTAGTGGGGGTTTCGATCCTGGCCAGCTCGTCCTTGAGAGTCTCAGATAGTCCCTGGCGGTATTGGTATCTGAGGGCCGCCTCATTCCATTTGGTGTCGGCGGACCATTTCCTAAATTCCGACGTATAGTCTTCCACCGGCCTTCTCCCCTGAGTTAGGTTATGGAGGACGGACTCGGCCGTGGCTGATCGCTGGGGATCATCGTATAATTGAGCCATATGTTCAAAAAATGTCTCTACTGAGTCCAATATGGGGCTTTGTTGCTCCATCAGGCCATGGGCCCAGGCTTGAGGGTCATCCGTTAAGAGGGAGATGATAAACCCCACCTTTACTGCTTCCGAAGAGAAGGTCCTTGGTTGGAGGGCAAGGTAGAGGGAGCAGGCATTTTTAAAGGCCCGGTACTTTTTGCGGATACCCGAAAAACGTTCCGGAATAGGGACCCTGGGTTCAGGGGTGGCCATCACTACTGTAGAACTCGTAGGTACTTGGGAGTTGGTGGTGGTGTTGGCAGAGGTGGCAGCTGTGGGGCCTGGCCCTAGGAGACCAGTGAGCTGTTGAAGACGGCCATCAATCTGGGTATATCCCTCTTGGAGTCTTTGGACAGTGTCCGTTAGGGTGGAGACCTGCTGGCAGAGGGTGTCAAATGGGGAACGCACTCTGTCGGCCTCAGACATCTGGCTGGTTTGTACTATCAGGCTACGTACTTACCGAGGCCGAGATGCCGAGAGTGGTTCACCCTTGCACCCAAGCGCACTCCGCCCCCTGGAGGTGAGACAGGGAGAGGACGGCACGAGGGAGCACTGGCCACCAGCAGGTAGAGGTGTCTTGCTGAAGAATCTAGCAGGGATGAGTCTGAAGAACAGGCCAGGAGTCAAACACCAAGGGTAGACAGGGTCAAACAGCAACCAGTAGCAAGGCACAAGTCCGTTTAGGAGTTTAGCAGGAAGCACCAGTATAGTCAGGTTAGGCAAGAAGTCCAGGGTACAGGCAGAAGGTAGAGGGCTGGAGACAGGCAGCAGATCCGGGTCACAGGCCGAGGGTCAAGCACAAGGAGAGAGGTAGAAGTCCGTTTAGCAAGCCAAGGGGTCAGGTTCAGGAGAAGCAGAAGCGTAGTCAAATCCGGTCCGGGTCACAGCAGGAGAACTTTAACTTCTTTCAGGCACAAGAAACACAGTAAAGCTGACAAACCAGCAACCAGATAGTGTTACTGCGTCTGTTTAAATAGGCCCGCCTGTAGTCCCATTGGCGAGCTATTGCGCACGCGCATTCGTCGTTGCGCCGGAGCGCGCACCCGAGCACGCCGAAGCGCCGTCCCGCCACGCACGCGCATGCGCCGATGCGCCGTTTTGCCGCGCATGCGCACTGAGCGCAGATTGGTGACAACAGACGGGGAATTTCCCTGACAGGCGTCCTGGGAGTGCCAGATGTGACCGTACATGGTTGATGGTTTGCTCCTGATACATTAGCAGTCTGGTTTGTCCCTCCTGTGCAATGTAAGTTCCGCCTGCTTCTCCTCCCTATCTGCTGGTCCATCTCTCGCTCTAAACTCCCCTCCTCTTCCTCTCTTGTGGGCACCCACGTGACGTCCCTAGACACGTCATCAACGTCACCTTCCCCACCCACTATAATTAGAGATCTCGGAGTAGGCAGCAACAGCGGCGACCAACCTCCTTGGGCTGATCTGGGTACTGTCTTCAGACTGCTGAGTGGCGGTTGTTGCTACCTCCTCTTCCTGATCCAATGCCAAGAATTCCTGTGCATCGGAAATGTCTTGTGATGGATCGGAAAATAATTCCAGTGACTCAAGCAGAGGGTTTATGGTGGTGGTAGTGTCTTTGGGGGTGCACACAGTAGAGAGTGAAGAGGGTGCAGATAGAGAGGATGAGGAGGGTGCAGAAGAGTAAGGCTGAGTGAGCCACTCAATCAAGTCTGGTGCATCCTTTGACGTAATCGAACGCACCTTCTGCAACTTCCCACTTTGGCTCAAGCCTGGTGCTCCTGCCCTACCCCTACCACCCCTGCAGGAGGGCCTGCCTCTTCCTCTGCCTGTCATTTTTAAATGACCCTGTGACAAAAGTCTCTAGAGAAGTGCAGTATATGTGGAAGAAGGTATATATCACCCCGCTTCAATCTGTCGTTTTGGGGGGGCTACTGGTCTATCACACCAGTTATAATACTTTTTTCTAATTGCGTTTGTCACTTTTTGTAGTTGTAGTATCGCTGCAGAACCGCTCAGCAGTCACAATGCTACACAGTAGAAATGCACTATAATAAGCTTTCTATATTTGAAAGTATTTTATACGTGTATTACACCCCTATATGATGCACACCTAATAGTACACCTATACCAATCCTTAAAAGGACTTATGTGGACCTATAATCGTTAGCGATTTGTGTAGCTACAGTCTGTCCCTGCGACACACAGCAACCTCTCCCTACACCGACAAAAAAGCTGAAGAACCGCTCAGCAGTCACAATGCTGCACAGAAGAAATGCACTATAATATGCTTTCTATATTTGAAAGTATTTTAGACGTGTATTACACCCCTATATAATGCACACCTAATAGTACACCTATACCAGTCCTTAACCACTTAAGGACCGGACCAATACGGACCATAATGACCAGAGGTGATTTCACAATTTGGCACTGCGCTGCTTTAACTGGAAATTGTGCGGACATGCAATGTTGGACCCAAACGAATATTGCGTCCTTTTCTTCCCACAAATAGAGCTTTATTTTAATGGTATTTGATTGCTTTTTTTTGCGATATAAAGGGAAAAAGACAGAAAATTTGGAAAAAAAATTATATTTTCTAATTTTTGTTATAAGAAAAATCGAATAAACTCAATTTTAGTCATACATTTAGGCCAAATGTATTCAGCCACATGTCTTTAGTAAAAAAAATGTCAATAAGCGTATATTTGTTGGTTTGCGCAAAAGTTATAGCGTTTACAAACTAGGGTACATTTCCTGGAATTTACACAGCTTTTAATTTAGGACTAAAATGGCAGGGCAGTACAAACCCCCCCCAAATTACCCCATTTTGGAAAGTAGACCCAATGGCGCTGTTTATATCCGGGGGGGTTTCCCTCCCACTGCTTGTAAAAGCAGTCTAGAGGCTAATTATCTGCTAGTATTGCTTTTACATGAAAGCCGACCGCTGGCTGAAAAGAATGATACCAAGATGATACCTAAAACCCGTAGGCATCATTCTGGTATAACCATTCAAAGTCCAGCAACATACCAGTACGTTGCTGGTGTTTGTTGAACATGTATTGTATTTTTTTTTTTCATGCAGCCTATTGGCTGAACAAAAAAAAGAGATTAATTGGTGGGTATGCCCACCATTGGAATACCTCCCTTCATCCACCCACTTCTAATGATGGGCATACATGCACCATTTATATATGCCGAAGCATGGGGGCATCCTCCCGCAAAAAAGTTATGCCGCGTACACACGGTCGGACTTTTCCACGGGCAAGCCTCCGTCGGAATTTAGACCATATGTACGTGGCATAAAAGGTTATGCCGCGTACACACGGTCTGATTTTTCCACGGGCAAGCCTCCGTCGGAATTTCGACCGTATGTACGCGGCATTAGGAGCAAAATCGCTCCTCCGCCCCTGCTGCCCCCATGCTTCGGCATACAGTATATGCTCTTTTTTTTAACTGTAGTGGTGAAATCACCTCCTACAGCGTTGGAGTCACGGCTTTATGTACCGTGGGAGCAAACGCTGTTGCTGTCAAGATAAATAAATCCGCGCTGCAACTGAATGGCGTACCTGATAAGCAAATGATGGTTACCATTAAAACATTACAGTATAACAGTAAGACCTTACCATACCATACCTGCAAAGCAAATACCAAAAAAAAACTAGTAAAAAAGAAAAAAAATTTTTAACGCAACCTGTGCCTAAAATATATATATGCTGAAGCATGGGGGCATCCTCCCGCAAAAAGTTATGCCGCGTACACACGGTCGGACTTTTCCACGGGCAAGCCTCCGTCGGAAATTCGACCGTATGTACAGCGGCATAAAATATTATGCCTTGTACATACGGTCGGACTTTTCCACGGGCAAGCCTCCGTCGGAATTTTGACCATATGTACGCGGCATTAGGAGCAAAATCGCTCCTCCGCCCCTGCTGCCCCCATGCTTCGGCATATATGCTCTTTTTTTTTTACTGTGGTGGTGAAATCACCTCCTACAGCACTGGAGTCACGGCTTTATGTATCGTGGGAGCAAACGCTGTTGCTGTCAAGATAAATAAATCCGCGCTGCAGCTGAATGGCGCACTTGAAAACAAAAAGTTACATACCTGAAAAAGCAAACATGATAAAAGATTGCAGAATAGAATACAGTAAAAAAGAGCAGAACAATAGAAAGAAAATAGAGAGAGAGAGAGAGAACAATAAAACGACAACTATTTTTTTTTTTTTTTATATTTTTTTTTGTTTTGTTTTCTTACAGTTTTTTTTTTTTGTTTTTTTTTACACAACTGTAACAGTTCGGGTCTCTCAAAATGCGATGGCATCTTGGGAGACCCTGTGTAAGTGTGTCCTAGTCTGTGAAATGCTGTACCCTACGCTAAAACTTTACTTTTGTGTGGTAGCGTTCAAAACATTTACCAATGCACAGACCAGGATTGTCAGGACAGAGTGGACAAAAATAATGGGTGTCACGCCTAAATCCGCACTTGCTACAGACACGACATCTTTTTTGGGGAGCTCGTTGGGTAGGGGTACTCTCGAGGACATAAGGAAAATGCCTCTCATGCAGCCGGCTTACTGCATTTAGTAGGGGATGGTGAGGTGCAGAACTGCCTGGATACAAGAGTTCTATGACTATCTCATCCTGGAATTTTAGGAGAGATAAAGTCCCACCTGAAGCTCTGTATAGCACATGAGCGTTCAGCAAAGCCAATTGGAATAAGGATAGAGACACTTTTTTGTACCAGCGTCTCGCCTTACGGGCAATATGATACGGCGCCAACTTCTGGTTGAGGTCCACCCCTCCCATATTTTGGTTATATTCGTGGACACAGAGGGGTTTCTCCACAACACCAGTCGCCGTACGAATTTGCACTGTCGTGTCTGCATGAAGGGAGGTAAGAAAGAAAACATTCTTATTATCCCTCCACTTCACAGCGCGCAAATTATTACACTTCAAGCAGGCTCTCTCCCCCAGCCTAAGACGGGAATCTACAAGCCCCTGGGGAAAGCCCCAGCGATTAGGTCGCACAGTGCCACATGCTCCAATCTGATGATCAAACAAGTGACTAAACAGTGGCACGCCCGTGTCCACATACAAGTGGTACCCCTTTCCGAATAAGGGTGACACCAAGTTCCACACTATCTTGCCAGCGCTCCCTATGTAATCTGGGCAGTTCTCCGGCTCTAGCTGACTATCTTTTCCCTCATAAACCATAAAGCTCCATACATAGCCTGTTGCCCTGTCACAGAACTTATAAAGCTTGACCCCGTATCTGGCACGCTTGCTGGAAAGGTACTGCTTGAAAGACAAGCGGACAGAAAATGTAATCAGGGACTCATCAACGCAGACAACTTAATCAGGAATAAACAAGGCTGCAAAACGTTCGTTGAAGTGGTTTATGAGGGGCCGAATTTTGTAGAGCCGGTCGTATTCAGGGTCTCCACGTGGACGACAAAGTTCATTGTCATTGAAGTGCATGAACCGCAAGATCTGCTTGTATCGTTTCCTGGGCATGGAGGCAGAGAACACGGGCATGTGGTCAATTGGGTGCGTGGACCAATAAGCACGCATTGACGAAAATTTATGTGTGCCCATGTTGAGGGAAAGGCCCAGAAAGGTCTTAAATTCGGAAACCATAATTGGTTTCCAATCTCTGGCAATGGAAGGCAACTGGGGATTAGCGGCGATGAATTGACCAGCATATAAATTACTCTGGTCCACAATAGATCTATAGAGATCTTCCGTGAAAAACAGCGAATAAAAATCAAGTGGCAAGAAATCAGCTGTTTCCACCTGAATACCGGGTTGGCCAGTGAATGGGGGAAGTACGGGTTCTGCAGAAGTGGTGGGGACCCAATCAGGATAGGCGAATTCTGCAGGAAGGGTACTATGGGCACGACGGGCCTGCCTTTGTCTTCTTCTTGGTGGCAGCGGGACACTACTTGTGCTTGCCACCTCGCCAGCTTGAACTGCACTTATGGGACTCGCCACGTCACCAAGTGATACTGCAGTGCTGGATGTACGCCCAGGCTGTACTAGGCCGCTGGTGCTTGCCAGTTCACCAGAAGGAATAGTGGCGCTAGTACTACTCTGCTCCATGATACGAGAGCCCTGTGGTTCTTGCTCCTCAACAACCTCAGAAGATCGGGATCGGGTGCACCTGACCTTAGCAGGGACCTCACCTTCGTCGTCAAAGCTATCTGACATGGAGCTGCTGTCTTCTACGGGAAGGTATTTTCAGAGGCGTATCTAGCGAAAATGGCGCCTATGGCAAGCACTGAAATGCACCCCTTTTAAAACATTTGAAACCCTACTTTCAGATAATGCTGTCAGTATATACAGTTATATAGGGAGAACAGTAGGTTAGTGGTTGGCACTTGCCTCACTTGGTTTGAATCTGGGCCAGGAAGCTATCTGCATGGAGTTTTCATGTTCTCTTTGTGTGGGCATCCTCCAGGTACTCCAGTTTCCTGGCACATTCCAAAGCCATGTTGGTAGGTGATGGTCACCTGTCTGTATGAAGTGGCAATTTATATGGCCAATCACATTCTGCATGCCACCCCCATGTCCGAAAAATGATTTAAGATGATCTCTGGCCCAAAATCTGCCAAGAGTTGGACAGGACTGAATGGAAGTATACATAGATATGTGTAGGGTCCTCTAGGATTGTAGGGTCAGTGTAGAATGTGATCAGCCATGTACACTGCCAGTCTGTACACAGGGTACATTTCACCTACCTGCATGTGTTTGGAGTGGGAGAGGAACCCCACAGGGAGAACATGCAAACTCCATGCAGCTAGTGTGCTGGGCAGGAGTGAAGCCTTATATATATATATATATATATATATATATATAGAGCATGTAGAGTCCAGAGGCATGCCCAGGATGCAGGCCAACCATAAAATGTCAAGGACAACATAAAGCAGACAGGCAGTGTCAGCAGGCATGGCCGGCCACCTATCCCCCATGTTAGTGTAGAAATGGAAGGAGAGGCACTTACCTAGGAGGAGCAGTCTATGGGTCTGCTTGTACTCCCTCTTCTGCTCCTTCAGTACCCGGTCTTGCTGACTTTCTTGGCCTCCTTCTCCTCCAGTCAGAGTTTGTCCCATCCCTTCTGCAGAGAATGTTGCTGTTGATGGTGCACCTGCTGGCCCTTGCTGGGCTTGTGCTGCTGCTTATTGCTGTCCCCAGTGCCGCTGGTGCTATCTCCCCAGTTCTGCAGTAGTAGAAGCAGCCCGTCTGGAACTTTCCCCTCTCTAGTCGGTTTACAGTGCTTCCCCCCCCCCCCCGAGCTGCTGCTGTGATCCTCAGGTCCCTGGCTCTCATAGGCACTAACAGCTCCAGGGGGCTGCTCGGTGTCCGAGTTGGTGGGGGCGTTGGAGATGGAGCCGCTAGAATCACCGAACAGCCATGGTCGGAGGCTGTAGCAGAGGCCCATGGCTCAGGAGATGTACACGTGCTGGAGCTCGGCAATCAATCAAGGGATCCTCCTCAGCGACGGCGACCTCACCTCACGTGACGTCACCGACCCACTCGCGCTCGGGGAGAAGATGGAAGCAGGCTCCAGGGGAGGGCTGGCAGCCTTAGGCCTGGGGGGCAAGTCCAGTCAAGTGGCCCATTAAACCATCAATGCAGCCTGATCAGTGCCCATTAACGTAGCCTCACCAGTGCAGACAGTGCCCATCAGTGCAGCCTGATCAGTGCAGACAGTGCCTATCAGTGCAGCCTCACCAGTGCAGACAGTGCCCATCAGTGCAGCCTCACCAGTGCAGACAGTGCCCATCAGTGCAGCCTGATCAGTGCCCATCAGTGCAGCCTGATCAGTGCAGCCTTATCAGAGCCCATCAATGCAGCCTCACCAGTGCAGACAGTGCCCATCGGTGCAGACTGATCAGTGCCCATCAACGCAGGCTGATCAGTGCCCATCAACGCAGGCTGATCAGTGCCCATCAATGCAGCTTCACCAGTGCCCATCAATGCAGCCTCATGAGTGCCCATCAATGCAGCCTCACCAGTGCCCATCAATGCAGCCTCACCAATGCCCATCAATGCAGCCTCACCAATGCCCATCAATGCAGCCTCATTGGTACCCATCAATGCAGCCTCACCAGTGCCCATTAGTGCAGTCTCGCCAGTACCCATCAGCACAGCCTCACCAGTGCCCGACAATGCAGCCTCACCAGTGCAGCTTATCAGTGGCCAACAGTGTGGCCTCATCAGTGCCCATCAGTGTAGCATATCAGTGCAGCTTAAGGCTACTTTCACACTGAGGCGCTTTGCAGGTGTTATAGTGCTAAAAATAGCGCCTGCAAAGTTCCCTGAAAGAGCCTCTCCTTTCACTCCAGTGTGAAAGCCCGAAGGCTTTCACACTGGAGCGGTGCACTGGCAGGACGGTAAAAAAAGTCCTGCAAGCCGCATCTTTGAGGCGCTGTAGGAGTGGTGTATACACCGCTCCTACAGCGCCCCTGCCCATTGGAATCAATGGGCAGCGCTGCCGAGCCGCCAACAAAGAGCTGCTGCATCGGCGCTTTGCGGGCGGTTTTAACCCTTTTATGGCCGCTAGCGGGGGGGTTAAACCCTGCTAGCAGCCAAATAGTGCCGCAAAAACGACAGTAAAGCGCCGCTAAATATAGCAGTGCTTTACCGCTGATGCCTCAGTGTGAAAGTAGCCTTAGAGTGCCGCCTAATCAGTGGCAATGAGTGCAGCCTCAACCTCCTTAATGAGTTTGCATTGATTTCAGCATACATGGAACACTTTGCACATGCTGAACTCAATGCAAACTGGTTAAACAGACCACATTCATTGAAAGTTCATTAATAAACAGATCATGATTTTGCAATAAAGTGATTCATGCTGCAAACTCATTAAACAGTCCACCTTCAGTGAAAGTTCATGTACTGTAAAGTTTGCAAAACATGAACTTTCACTGAAGGGAGACTGTTGAGTTTGCAACATGGATCACTTTATTGCAAAATCATGATCTGACTGTGTATCATCATAAGAGTAATTTATTAAATTTTACCTTCTGTCCTTGCCAGGGGGTTCTCCTCGTGCTTCTCTCTCCTCCTCCTCCTGTCATCAGACAGACCCCTCCCCAAGAGAGGATGCAGTGGACCACAGCCGCACGGAGAGGGTGGGCGGAGCTATAGGCTCCGCCTCCGCCAGTCGAATATGTCGGCTGCTAATGGAGGAGGCCGCTCTGTACTACCCCCCCCCCCCCGCCCTCGGCCCCGCCCCCCGCATACACATTCACAATATACTTGCAACTAGTACCGCCGCACTGCACAGCCACAGACAGAAAAAAAAAGTAAACACAGGCTAAGGCAGCGCGGCCGTTTTATCAATAAGGTAGGCTTCCTGGGGGGAAATCTCCACCCATCCCCCCGCCCAGTCCACCAGCGCAGAGGAGGAAAGCTCCGCCTCCGCCAGTTAGCCGAATGACGGTCTGGAGATGCAGTGGACGGTCCCACTCATCTATAAGCATGGGGGCGCCCGCGCCTGTCACTCTCCTATACACTGCCATCCAGATCCAGCCAAGTAAGAGTGAAGTGCTGTGCCGCCGCCGGGGGCTATAGTGCGGGAGGCGGCCCGCAGGAGGACAGGTGCTGATGGGAATTTTTTTTTTCGTTTAGTTTATTTTGCCGCCCCCCCCCCCCAGGGTGCCCATGGCACTTGCCATGGAATGCCATACCCTGGATACGCCACTGGGTATTCTGAGCCTGAATCTGACAGATACGTGACCTCCTCTTCACTATCTGTCATGCTCAGAATCTCGTAGGCCTCTTTACTAGTGTACCTTCGATTTGCCATTTTGGGCTCTGAATTTAGGGGTACACTAGTAAGATTCACAGGTAAAAAAGCACCTGACTGTCTTCAGCAAATATATCAAACGCTACAAAAAAAACTGTTAGCGATCACAGGGATCAGGCCTGACTCTGCGAACGCTGCAGTTATGTGTGTTGTGTTTGGTAAGTGACAGTGATCGATCGATACTGCACTTGGGTGGGCTGGGCTGGGCTGGGCGGAGGAGCTAAACGCAGGTGCTAGCAGGTATCTGGGCTGATCCCGCTAACACTGCATTTTTGGGAACCCTAAACCGCTGGGGACGCTAGTATAGATCTGATCAGATCAGGTATTGATCTGTTCAGATACTATACCACTAAGGGAGGTGTATGCTTCACGCGTGGGTCTTAGCGTTACTGGCACTAACCTGACGCTGCCTGGGGCGACGCAGACCCTCTCTGGCGCTAAAACCTAATTGATATCACCCGCCGGGCGATCAGGGGGTTAAACCTTTATTGGGTTATATACGGCGGGTGCCCTGATGCTATAAAAAGCAAACTAACCAACCAGTGTCACCCGTAACACTTATACGATGATCACTGGTGAAAGGGTTAACTAGGGGCAATCAGGGGGTTAATACTTTTATTAGGTAATATATGGGGGTACCTGACGATATATAAAAACCTGACGGGTAACCTAAATAACTAACTGGCTAACCAATGACACTTATACTGTGATCACTGGTGAAAGGGTTAACTCTAGGAGGGATCAAGGGGTTAAACCTTTATTAGATGATATATAGGGGTACCTGACGCTATAAAAACCTGCGGCGAACCTAAAAAATTAACTTGCTACCTAGGGGCACTACCGCCAGTAATACAGTGATCGGAAAAACAATCGCTTAGTGACGCTCTGGCGATAAGGGGTGAAAGGGTTACCTGGGGGGCGATCAAGTGGTTAAACCTTTATATGGGGGGGTTAGGGGGCTACCCTGGACCTAAAGGGGCCTAAACCTAACTGCCTTGCAACTTTTTACTGTCACAGATGACACTAAATGCAGTGATCAGTAAATAAATGATCACTGCTATCAGTGACACTGTGACTGGGGGCTGGGGGGGTGACCTGGGGGGTGATCTGGGGGGTGAAAAGTGTGCCTATGTGTGCTGGTGTCAGTGGGCTGTTGGTGCAATTACTGTGAGATGTCTTCACTCCTCGCGCCGGATCGAAAAGACCGCCACGAGGAGAGATGACATCACTTCCTCTGCCTGTGTTTACATTTACACAGCAGAGGAAGCATATCATTCACCGGGAGCGATCGCGAGGGGGTGGCCAGAAACCAATGGCCGCCCCTTCATCACGGATCGCCCCTGAACGTAAAACCACCGCTCACTGTACCGGAGGGGGGTCTGATTGGACCCCCCACCCATACGAAGGCAGGCACGTACAGGTACGTGATTGTGCCTCCAGGTGCCATTCTGCCGACGTATATGTACAGTGAGCAGTCGTTAAAAGGTTAAAAGGACTTTTGTGGACCTATAATCGTTAGTGATTTGTGTAGCTACAGTCTGTCCCTGCGACACACAGCAACCTCTCCCTACACTGACAAAAGAGCTTTTTAATTGCTCAGCAGTCACAATGCTGCACAGTAGAAATGCACTATAATATGCTTTCTATATTTGAAAGTATTTTAGACGTGTATTACACCCCTATATGATGCACACCTAATAGTACACCTATACCAGTCCTTAAAAGGACTTTTGTGGACCTAATAGCTAGTGATTACAGTCTGTCCCTGCTACACACAGCAGCCTCTCCCTACACTGACAAAAGACTGCTGCAGAATCGCTCAGCACTGCAGTCACAATGATGTACAATAGAAATGCACTATAATATGCTTTCTATATTTGAAAGTATTTTAGACGTGTATTACACCCCTATATGATGCACACCTAATAGTACACCTATACCAGTCCTTAAAAGGACTTTTGTGGACCTAATAGCTAGTGATTACAGTCTGTCCCTGCTCCACATAGCAACCTTTCCCTACACTGACAAAAGACAGAATGTAAAATGGCAGCCAGATCAGGTCTATTTATAAGGTAGGGGGTATGTCCATGTGCTGAAATGTCTCAATTGGCTGTCCTGTACCACAAGATGGATGTGTCATGGGGCAAAGTTCTTCACAATGTAAAAGAATATGGCGGCTGCGAACAGCGCCATATGTCCGCCGGTTTGGCGAATAGCGAACGCGCAAAGTTTGCCACGAACCGACCGCGGAGCGAACCACAAGGCCATCTCTAATCAGGATGAAGCGACCCCTTTTCGGTGGTAAGTGTCTGGGGCGCTCACCTGAGAGCTAAAAGTTACATCAGGATGAAGCTACCCCTTTTCAGTAAGAATTGTCTGGGGCGCTCACCTGAGAGCTAGAAGCTACATCAGGATGAAGCGACCCCTTTTCAGTGGTACGTTTCTGGGGCGCTCACCTGAGAGCTAGAAGCTACATGAGGATGAAGCGACTCCTTTTCGGATATTGTTTAGTGTAAAAATAAATCCAGCCTCCTCCACCCATATAGCCGGCCAATGCCTCTTCTTCTATGTAAGATGTTAATGAAGTGAAATTCAACTTCTCTGTGCAAAAATCCAGTCTCCCCTCACATGCTCTGTTGCCATGTTTTTGGGGCTCCATGTGCCCATTGGTGAACCCAGAACCTGCGTGGTGGGTGCCACCGGCTAGAAGAAGAGAAGATCAGTGATGGCAGGTGAGAGGTCTCATTAAAGAAAGCATGTCGCCATAAAAGCATCTTATAGGGGATTCTTTGTCCCCCATCAGGGCTGGGTTCAGCCCTTCCTTCTCTGTGCTGGCAGCTCAGCTGTCAGCTAATTACCAGCTTCCATCTCTCCACAGTGATCCACCTGTTTTTTTGATCCGCTCGTCAGCTCTGCCTACTTAAGGACTTCCAGTTCATTTGATCTTCACCTTCGCCTGTGTTAACATCACAAGAGACTTTCTCCTGCGTTCCAGTTGAAGACCTGCTTGACTGCTGTTCCCTCTGGCTACGGATCCTGCTTGCTGTTCTTTTACCTTTATCGCTGGCTCTTGGACTTTGGCTTGGCCGACTACCCGATCTGGTTACTGAACTCTGGCTATGTTTTGACTACGCTTACTCGGTTTACCTTTTTATCATTTATTATTTAACTAGTGTTATTTAACTGCACTTCTGTCTCGGTCTGATTCATGGTTTGTGACAGTAGGTGAAGGCCATGAATTCAGAAGATGCAGCCAATCCACTTGTTAATAATATTTTTTCCAGATTGGATGACCTGGATCACCGCATGGATCAGTTTGCCACGGCAATACAGACGCTCCTGAGTCGCACGGCTCGTCTAGAGTCTTCCATTATGGCCGCTCCGGTAGTCCCTGTGCAGGCAGGCCCTGCTGCTGCTCCACTCTCTGTGCAGGCACCCGCCTCGACTATTACCTCTATTAGAGGTATGTCTGGTTCCTCCCCGCTTCCCCAGCGATTTGGGGGCGATCCAATCCAATGCAGAGGTTTTCTCAACCAGGTTGAGATATGTAGCGGGTATATGCTTTTCTCTCATGTTTGAATTTGGTTGGGATATCTGTAATGTATGGTTCCCTGGGGCCCAGCGGGTGGCGCTGTCGCTTTGGGCCTGGGGTTGAGCTATCATTGCAGTACCGTACCCTTTTTGGCCTCTCGCAGCATTAGTACAGCAGGGCGGGGGCTCCGCTGGGGGAGGGTATAAAGGGGTCGGCCATTTTGGTCACGGGGTGGTTGAGTCCCAGGCACCTTCAGCCTGAGGGCTGTGGTTCGTGGTCGGTGTCCAGGCGGCCTAAGCCTGGACACCCGGAGCTCGTGTTCCACCCCAGGCACCTTCAGCCTGGGGTGAGGTACTCGGTTGGAGGCCTGGGGCCCAGTGTCCTCCGCTGGACTCTGCGAGGGAAGGAATTCCTAGGGGACCCCGGGAGTGGGGTACCCGAATCCAGAGGCATAAGGGACTGGAGGAGCTACTCACCCGAAGACCTGGTGCAGCAGATTGCCGGTGCCGGGTGAGCCTCGGGAGACCGCCCGGAGGGGTATCTTCCCAAACAGGGGCCGATTGCAGTCAGGAGGAAGGTTCACCGTTCACCCAGTCGGTGGCAGCGACCAAGATTCTCAGCAGGTGGCATAGATCATGTGCCAAACCTATTCGCTGATAGAGGAATAGGAGAGTTCATTGTGCCTGGGCCTACTCGTATCCACAACCCCTGTCTGTTCATTGAGGGAGTCCAACTGATTGTGTTTCATCCTGACATTGGAAAATAAAGGAGTGTTGGACTTTTATTGGTGTGGGGCTCATTTACTGGCAGACACTGTTCCACAGAAGGAGCGGAGGCTCCAAACACCGAACACCGACCCGAAGGTAAAGAAACTTTGCTCACACCACACAAACATCTGCGGTGAAGGCTTGGTGTGGTAACCCCGCACTCTCTCCTCCAGGATACCCCTAGACAAGCAGTGAACAGCCAGCAGCGGAGAGAGAGGGTGGAGGCTACAGATATATTTTGAGATGCTGCCCCAGGCGTTTCCAACGGACAGAAGCAAAGTAGGTTTTGTGATATCTTTGCTTTCTGAGAGAGCCTTGGCCTGGGCAAACCCTCTATGGGAGACGCAAAAACCAGTGGTCCTGAGTTACCCAGAATTAGTGGCTTCCTTCAATGGGGTATTTGACGTTCCCGCACACTGCGCTTCTGCTGCCAAGAGCCTCATGTCCATCAGAGTATGAGAACTGTTGCCGATTACACCATTGAATTCCGTACCCTGGCAGCAGAGGTTGCTTGGAACTATGAGGCCCTTGTGGCTGCTTTTTCTCATGGTCTCTCGGATAACATCAAGGATGAGATAACAGCCCGAGATATACCCACTGAGCTGGAGAAGTTGATCACATTTGCCATCCTCATTGACTCCAAACTCAGAGAAAGACCCTCTGTTAAGGAGCGCTTGCGGAAGCCTCCTGTACGTTTGTCTCCGAGCTTTGCAGTCCCACCCTTGCCTCCCATGCCTCCTGGTACCGAGTCGGTCTGTGAAGATGAACCCATGCACTTGGGCTTCACGAGTCTCTCTGCGGATGAGAGAGCCCTTAGGAGGAGAGAGAGATTGTGCCTTTATTGTGGCCAGGCCGGACACTTTTTGAAGTCTTGTCCTTCCCGTCCAGGGAACGCCGAACCTTGAGGTCCTGTCACGGACAGACCTTAGGTGGCGTTGTTTCGTCTCCAGTTGCCCAGAAAGATAAGCCCCTGGTTTCGGTTACCCTGTCTTGGGCTGAGTCATCCATCGAGATACAGGCTCTAATCGACTCCGGGGCTACAGGCCTGTTCATTGATGCTGCCTTTGTGTCTAAGCACTCGATCCCGCTGCAGCTGCGTGACACTCCACTTGCCATTGAGGCTCTTGACGGGAGATCCCTACAGCCTGCCCATGTGACCCATGAGACTGTGCCGTTGTCCATGGCCGTAGGGGTTCTTCACCATGAGATAATCCAATTCCAAGTTCTTTCCTCACCTAAGTTTCCGCTGGTCATTGGTTATCCTTGGTTACAGAGGCACAACCCGTCTTTTGATTGGCTCCGTGCTGAGGTTCTGTCCTGGTCGCCACAGTGCAGTGAGAGATGCTTCCAGAAGGTAGCCAAGGTCCTGTGCACCTCTTTACTCTCCTTCCTGCCGGAGGAGTACCGCGATTTTAGCGATGTCTTTGACAAAGGTCAAGCCGGTAAGTTGCCTCCACACCGGTCGTATGATTGCGCAATTAACCTTCAACCTGGTGCCATTCCCCCTCGTGGCCGGGTTTATCCTTTGTCGGTCTTGGAGGATAAAGCCATGGAGGAGCATGTTGCAGACGCACTTTCTCGAGGTTTCATCCGCAAATCCTCATCTCCTGCTGGTACTGGTTTCTTTTTTGTGAAGAAGAGTGGGGAACTGAGACCTTGTGTCGATTATAGGGGTCTCAATCATTTCACCATTAAGAATGCCTATCCGATCCCGTTGATTACAGAGTTATTTGACCGCCTCAAGGGAGCAACGGTCTTCACGAAGCTTGATTTGAGAGGGGCATACAATCTCGTCAGGATTAAGGAGGGCGACGAGTGGAAAACTGCGTTTAATACCAGAACAGCTTAATTATGAGTATCTCGTAATGCCTTTTGGCCTCTGTAACGCTCCGGCAGTTTTCCAGGAGTTTATTAACAATGTCCTCCGAGACTTCTTGCAGTTATGTGTGGTGGTTTATCTCGACGATATCCTCATATTTTCCAAGTCCCTGGAGAGCCACCACACAGATGTCTGTCGAGTGCTTCAGAAACTAAGAGAGAACGATCTCTATTGTAAACTGGAGAAGTGCGAATTCCATCGTGAACAGGTTAAATTCCTGGGTTATGTAATTTCCACGGCTGGTTTTTCGATGGACCCAGAGAAACTTTCTGCAGTCCTACAGTGGCCTCGACCCGTGGGTTTACGTCCTCTGCAGCGCTTTCTTGGCTTTGCCAACTATTATCGGAAGTTTATTCGTAGCTTCTCGTCTCTGGTCAAGCCCCTGACTGATATGACCAGAAAGGATGGTAACCCACAGAATTGGTCTCCAGAGTCCATTAAGGCTTTTGAGAGTCTTAAGACTACCTTTGTTTCTGCTCCTGTGTTGGCACATCCTGATCCCACGTTGCCTTTTATCCTTAAAGTCGATGCTTCTGAGACTGGAGTTGGCGCCTGTAACGGGAGCGTCCGGGGAACCCAGAATCTCTTGGACAGTATGGGATACCCTTGCTTCAGCTTCCCCAATGCCTCTTATGTGTCAACCACCCTGTGTCTCCCTTAGGGGCACAGGGTGAATGAAAACCCCCACTATAATCTGTGATTGTGTGACAGGGGGTCACTCTGGGCACAGGGTGAATGGAGAAACCCCACTAGGACCTATGATAGCCACATTCAATGCTGTTTATACATTGTATCTAGATTGGGTGTGTACTGTGGTTGGGGGTTGTGTAATCCTTGCTGTGATGAGGTGTGATTGCATTCTATTGTCTATTATGAATTAAGTCTGCTACTGTGACGATGTGGATTGGAGCTGGTCGACTGTCTGGCTGCATATTATGGGATGTTGAAGTGTCTTCTGTGAGGAGGGGGGGGGAATCACCCCTCCTGCTAAGACTGTTTACTGAAGGAGAAGTTTGAAAACACCTGACCTGTATCACCATTGTCATTGGACAGTTTAACCCGCCCTGTTCCCCAAGGATGGGAGGGAAGGGTTTTGAAGAGAAATGTGTTACCATGTGTTTTGAAAATAAAGTCATTCCCTGTTTTGGAACTTGAAATACAGAGCGTTGTCTCGTATCTCTGGAAGGATTAATCCTATGGGAAGTGGTCGCCTGGCTGTGGAGGGTCGATAGTGGTTGTGTGTTCAGAGAGGGAATATTCTAAACGGCGTTAACCCCTTTCATATTGGGGGGTGTCGTTACAGCGCCCTTCTGTCTCAACGTCCTAGCTCTGACAGCGCTATGCATCCGAGTGGCTACTTTTCCAAGAAATTGTCACCTGCGGAGTGCAATTACGAGATTGGTGACAGAGAGCCTTTGGCGATCATTTTAGCCCTGAAAAAATGGAGACATCTCCTCGAAGGTACCACTGTGCCGGTTCTCATTCTTACTGACCATAAGAATCTCACATTCTTGTCTAAGGCTAAGCGCCTCTCTCTCAGAAGGGCACGATGGGCTTTTTTCTTGTCGAGTTTCAATTACATTGTCTCATTCTTACCCGGTACTAAGAATGTAAGGGCTGACGCCTTGTCACGACAATTTTCCTCCAATTCAAAGATGGAGTCGGTTCCGGTTCCTGTGATTCCTCCTGATCGTATTCTGGCTATGGTTCGCACCAGTCTCACCTCTCCTTTGGGTGACAAAATTCTGGCGGCTCAGGTCAATGCCCCTCCTGAGAAACCTTGTGACTGCTGTTTTGTTCCCGAGAGTCTCCGTACTGCCGTGCTCCAGACTTACCATTCTCCCAAGGCTACTGGCCACCCTGGGAAGAATCAACTCTTTTGGGCCATTTCCCAACAATTCTGGTGGCCTAATCTACGTGCCGATGTAGCCGCCTTCGTAGCTGCCTGTCCCGTGTGTGCTCAGAGTAAGTCTCCACAACGCCTTCCAGTGGGCCTCCTACAACCCATACCCAATGGTGAGAGGCCCTGGACCCACCTGTCTATGGATTTCATTGTGGAGTTACCCAACTCCCAGGGCAACACAGTTGTCCTTATGGTGGTAGACCGGTTCTCGAAAATGTCTCACTGTATTCCACTTAAGAAGTTGCCTACGTCTAAGGAACTGGCTTCCATTTTTGCTCGGGAGATCTTTCATTTACATGGCCTACCCAAGGTCATTGTCTCTGACAGGGGAAGTCAGTTTGTGTCCCGGTTCTGGCGAGCCTTTTGTGCACAGTTAGGAATTCACCTTGCCTTCTCCTCTGCGTATCATCCACAGTCTAATGGGGCCACAGAACGAGCTAATCAGTCCTTGGAGAAATTCCTGCGTTGCTATATTTCTGACCATCACAACAACTGGTCAGACCTCTTACCATGGGCGGAGTTTGCTCACAATAGCGCTCTGAATTCTGCTTCCCGTTTGTCCCCGTTTATGGCGAATTATGGTTTCCAACCTTCCATGTTGCCTGACTCGTTTGTTCCTCAGAGTATTCCTGCATTAGAGGAACATCTCCGTGGTCTTCGTTCCACTTGGGTACAAGTCCAGGAGGCTTTGCGACAGGCTAACGAGAGGTACAGACTCCATGCTGACCGCAGACGCCTGCCTGCGCCTTCCTACCAGGTCGGGGACAGGGTCTGGCTGTCATCTCGCAACCTCCGACTTTGTGTTCCTTCTCTGAAGTTCGCACCTCGGTTTATTGGGCCTTTCCGTATCTTTTGCAGGATAAACCCAGTGGCTTACGCGTTGGACCTTCCTTCCAGTATGCATATCTCTAATGTGTTTCATGTCTCCTGAATCCTTTGGTCTGCAACTGTTTTACCACCTCGGTGCCACGTCCTCACCCTATACAGGTTGAGAACCATGAGGAGTATGAAGTACAGTCCATTGTTGACTCCCGTAGGTTCCATGGGCGCATTCAGTACCTGGTGCATTGGAAGGGGTACGGTCCGGAGGAACGCTCTTGGGTCCCATCCTCGGACGTACATGCCCTTGTCCTCCTCCGTGATTTCCATAGACATTTTTCCCTCAAGCTTGGTGGTCCTCCGAGGGGGAGGGGTCATTGAGGAGGGGGGTACTGTCAGGGCTGGGTTCAGACCTTCCTTCTCTGTGCTGGCAGCTCAGCTGTCAGCTAATTGCTAGCTTCCATCTCTCCACAGTGATCCACCTGTTTTTGATCCGCTCGTCAGCTCTGCCTACTTAAGGACTTCCAGTTCATTTGATCTTCGCCTTCGCCTGTGTTAACATCACAAAGAGACTTTCTCCTGCGTCCCAGTTGAAGACCTGCTTGACTGCTGTTCCCTCTGGCTACGGATCCTGCTTGCTCTTCTTTTACCTTTATCGCTGGCTCTTGGACTTTGGCCGACTACCCGATCTGGTTACTGAACTCTGGCTATGTTTTGACTATGCTCACTCTGTTTACCTTTTTATCATTTAACCAGTGTTATTTAACAGCACTTCTGTCTCGGTCTGATTCATGGTTTCTGACATCCCCATGTGATGGAAAAAATTAAAAGTTTAGAATTTTTTTTTAATAAGTGTAAACAATTAAAGTTAAACCCAAGCGTTTCCATCACATCACCTCCACATACCCAGGAAAATGCCAATCCCTCTCACATGCTCCTTCTCCATTTTTTTCCGGGCTTTGTGTGCCCGTCAGTGAACCAAGAACCTGCATTGTTGTTGTTTTTTTAAATACTAAAGATGTTATAGCAGGGATGTATCAGCATTATGGTTGCTTCCAAAGGGCCAGTTGTATCTGTAAGACTAGATGTCCAGAGCACCCCCCCTTACATCAGATGTGAAGAGTCCCCCCCACCATAAGACAAGCTTCCCCCACCTTCCTTTACATCACATTACACCCCCTTAGAATATGCTGCTGCCAAAAAATTAGGGAAGCAGAAGTGCCCTTACATCACATTACACCCCCTTAGAATATGCTGCTGCCAAAAATTGGGGAAGCAGAAAGTGCAGGGTCTGGAGGAGAAGCAGAGGAGGGCTATTACAGTAGCTGCTTAAGTCTGCTAAATGCTGAGACCAGGGGTGGCAAACGAGCGCAGTGGCTGCACAGAGAGGTGCAGGATCTGTAGAAAGACTCTGTCCTCCTCTAAGATTTATGTATTTTAAATTTATTCATTTTTATAAATAAATGTTTTTTGTTGTTTATTTTTTGCAAAGCATAAACAATTACCATTACTACTACAAGCACGCCGTATAAAGAGAAAATATCTATTATACTTATACATATATATATTTATACTATTTTTTTTTATTTTTTTTTGGGGGATTTTTTTTTCAAAACTACAATAAAACTATTACAAGCACAAACAATTACCAATAGTACTACAAGCATGCTGTATACAAAGACAATATCTGTTATACTTATACAATTATACATACAGTATATATTTATACATTTTTTTTTTTTTTTTTTTTTTTGCTATATCAAGAGAAAAGATATGTTATTCTACACATTTATACAACTTTTAATTTTCAAATCATTAACTACTACAAAATCCTCTATATAAAGAAAACATATGTTACTCCTATAGGGATCATTACCACATACTCATTACCATCTTCATTAACCTGAAAGTCAAACCTGTAGGTTATCATCGTTTCAAAGTACGAACCACACCATACCATTTTCATCAGCCTGAATTTCATACCTGTCGTCCATCTGCTCGTCATTGTCAAAGTGGATTTCCTGGTCCTGTCGGGGGATGTGAATAGCAACCCGACACAGTGGACAGGTTGCACTTACCTCGATCCAGCGTTGGATGCAGCCCATGTGGAATTCGTGAGCGCAGGTCAGAATGGCCGTGTCTTCTCCATCTTCAAACCCTGCAAAACAAATCGTACAGATCACCTGCTCCTCGCCACGCGGCTCCATGGCCGGCGGCGGTGCTGGGAGATGTTCAGCCGCCCGGTCGCGGTCTCTTGGCGAACGGCTCCGGCTCCTGGGTGGGTCCTCCTCTTGTCTCCGCAGACGTGGGGCTCTGGATCGCGTCCGGTGGGCGATTGGTGACTCGTCGCCGTCCTGACGTGCGCTCCTTCGCCGGGATCTGGGATGTGAAGGACGAGGCATCCTGTTGTTGTTGGATGTCTGTATACCTGAAAAAGACTAGAAATTATAATATTAATAATAATAATATTATAATAAGGGTTAGTAATAGCAATAAATATCAATAAAAATGATACAAATCGTGGTTATTCCCCGTCAGTCGCTGAAAATCGCAGTGAAATGCAGGAGATATCTCTCTGAATGTCACTCCATCAACTCACTAAGGGGAGAAGTAACCTGAGAGATCCTCAGACTGAAGTAAACAGCAACCTGTGACCAATCACAGCGCCTCATACTGAAGTAAACAACCTGATACGCCTCACACCAACTATGTCATATAACACAAACCCATATCAATTTTATATCATTTTATTGATTTTACTTATAATTTAACAGTATTGGGTGATTTTAATGGTTATTTTTGAATTTGGCCACAAGATGGCATTCTCTGTCTTCTCCGGCTGTAATACTGATCCCAGCCATAGATGTCTCTTATCTCGATCAGCTGAATGCTGTGATTCTATGGTTTAAGGCTGAGGAGAGACTGTTACTGAGGGGAGAGCTGAGAGGAACGGTCCCGGGGGGCAGAAATGGCGGCCGGGGGGAGCAGAGCTGTGCAGGTGAGGAGGAGAGCCGGGGGGGAGACCGCGGGAATGGTGAGGAGGAAAGTCCGGGGGGGGGACAGAGCTGGAGACCCCCAATCACCCTCCAACACCCTCCGTGTTCACTAATCTGCCCCCCATCACCCCCCTCCGTGTTCACTAATCTACCTCCCTATCACCCCCATTCACTCATCTGCCCCATCACCCCCCATTCACTCATCTGCCCCCCGTCACCCCTCCGTTCACTCATCTACCCCCCATCACCCCCCATTCACTCATCTGCCCCCCATCACCCCTCTGTTCACTCATCTGCCCCCCATTCACTCATCTGCCCCCTCATTCACTCACCTGCCCCCCATCACCCCCCATTCACTCACCTGCCCCCCATTCACTCACCTGCCCCCCATTCACTCACCTGCCCCCCATCACCCTTCCCCATTCACTCATCTGCCCCCCCATCACCTCCCCCATTCACTCAGCCCCCCATTCACTTATCTGCCCCCCATCACCTCCCCCATTCACTCATCAGCCCCCCCCCGCTCACTCATCCCCCCTCCATCACCTCCCCTATTCACTCATCAGCCCACCCATTCACTCATCTCCCTCATCACCTCCCCCATTCACTCATCAGCTCCCCCTTTTACTAATCTGCTCCCCCATTCACTCGTCTCCCCCCCCATTCACTCATCTGCCCCCCATCATCCCCCCATTCACTCATCTGCCCCCCCCCACCACCCCCCATTCACTGATCAGCCCCCCTTATCACCCCTCCGTTCACTCATCTGCCACCCTTATCACCCCTCCGTTCACTCATCTGCCCCCCCATCACCCCTCCGTTTACTCATCTGCCCCCCCATCACCCCTCTGTTTTCTCATCTGCCCCCCCATCACCCCTCTGTTCACTCATCTGCCCTCCCCCATCACCCCTCTGTTCACTCATCTGCCCCCCCCATCACCCCTCTGTTCACTCATCTGTCCCCCCCATCACCCCTCTGTTCACACATCTGTCCCCCCCCATCACCCCTCTGTTCACTCATCTGGCCCCCCCATCACCCCTCTGTTCACTCATCTGTCCCCCCCATCACCCCTCTGTTCACTCATCTGCCCCCCCCATCACCCCTCTGTTCACTCATCTGCCCCCCATCACCCCTCCGTTCACTCATCTGCCCTATCACCCCCCATTTACTCATTTGCTCCCCCATCACCCCCCATTCACTCATTTGCCCCCCCCATCGGCCCTCCATTCATTCATCAGCCCCCCCATTCACTCATCTGCCCCCCATCACCCCCCATTTACTCATCTGCCCCCCCCCAATCACCTCCCCCATTCACTCATCTGCCCCTCCATCACCTCCCCCCATTCACTCATCTGACCCCCCATTCACTCATCTGCCCCCCATTCACTTATCCCCCCCCCCCGTGTTCAGCTACCCCTGAATCAGATCGGCACCAATTCCCAATAAGTATTTCCTGTGTTACTTTTGGTGACATTTGAATTGTCGGTGTGAAATTTTGTGGGTTCCGCTGACCTTTCTATCCCCTCCATGTGATCCTCCTGGGAGAAGTCTGTTTTTTTATCAGCAGAACAAGCTGTCATGCAGATGTAGCAGTTAGAGGGTTGGGACAAACCATTTGCCACTGATAGGTGATTGCAGTGATCAGCTCTCACCCCTTTTTTCATGTAAAACCTTTATCCCAAAATATCTGTTTCTCTAACTGCTTGTGAGTCTAAAGTGTGACCTGGAGATTGGCTTTAATTTGGTAGTGTATCTAAATCTGCTAGTACATCTTATACCCCCCCCCCCAGACCAACAATGCTGCTGTCCTAAGGTGTGCCCCCTGTGCTCCTTCATCCAGAGTGGGGGCACTCAAGTACAGGAGGTGTGTTACTGGCCAAATTACCGAGGGGGAAAAGCCTTAAAAAAGAAAACGAATACAGTTACCACATCTAATGATTACAATAGATGACATCCAATCAGACGGCTGGCTGAACGTATCGCCATACGTCTGTTTTTAGCGGATGGGATGGCAGGCGGGTGTCGGGGGACACATCTCTGCTGACATCCGTCTCCCCATAGGAGTCAATGGGAGGCCCGCTCAGATCTGCCTGAAAAACGATCAGATCAGAGGGGGCCGAAATATTTGTGTACGTCCCGAGTTCCTTTATCTACTCTTCAGGTACATTTCATGTTATATTCCAATGGAGAAGACAATGGAAGTGGGAAATAACGGTGACATATGAGATGTCAGGAACACTTAGGGCGGCTTCACACCGCAAAAAGACCTTCCGGAGACATTTTCAATACATGAGTTTAATGCGTTTTTGGCGCGTTCCGGTGTGTGTTTGACGCGTTTCCAGATGCTTTTTTTCACTGTATTGGGGTCCAGTGCATTTTTGATGCATTCCAGTGCGCTTTTTTATGCGTTTTATTGCCTTCCAGTGCAGAAAAAATGCAGCAATTATTTCTGGAACTGGAAAGCCCCGGTGCACTACACTGGTGTGACCGATGTCATTGGAAACCATATAACCTACTTCCCAATGCGTTTGGGGAAAAACGCACTGGACTGTATGTGGTGTGAATTACAGTACCTTTTTTTTATTTTATTTTTATTTCTGACATTAACCACTTCAGCTCCGGAAGATTTACCCCCCTTCATGACCAGGCCATTTTTTGTGATATGGCACTAACTATTGCGCGGTCGTGCGACTCGAGTCTGTACCCAAATAAAATGTATGGCCTTTTTCCCCCCCACAAATAGAGCTTTCTTTTGGTGGTATTTGATCACCTCTGCGTTTTTTGGGGGGTTTTTTGCGCTAGAAACAAAAAAGATAATTTTTGAAAAAATATATATTTTTTGCTTTGTGCTATAAGGGCCGGTTCACACTGGTGCGCTGTGCGAGATCGCATGTGATTCGCACCGCAGTGCAAATCACATGCGATGTCTGTGCGATTTCACCCATACAGATTGTATGGTTGAAATTGCATCGCATTTGGACTAAGTTCACACAGAACCCTTTTTTGGTCCGCACCAGAATCGGATTGCATGAGTGTTCACACATATGCGATCCGATTCATATCCGAACTGTCAGTTCGCAGTGCGATGTGCGAGCTGAAATGGGGGTGTCATTAACAATATATTGACACTCCCAGCAGTTCGCATATGGCAGTGTGAACTGTTGTCCCAGTCGGGTGCGATGCGGGAACACGCAGTGGATTCGCAGGGTGTGAACCGAGCCTTACACACATCCAATACAAAATTTCATTATCAGTTTAGGCCAATATGTATTCTGCTACATATTTTTGGTAAAAAATCCCAATAAGCAAATATTGATTGGTTTTCACAAAAGTTATTGTGTTTTATAGACTATGGGAAATATTTATGTATTTTTTTTTACTAGTAATGGCGGTGATCAGTGACTTATAGCGGGACTGCGACATTGCAGCAGAAAAATTGGACACCTTACAAACTTTTAGCTAATTTTTGGGAACCAGTGACACCAATACAGTGATCAGTGCTAAAAAATATGCACTGTCACTGTACTAATGACACTGGCAGGGAAGGGTTTACCATCTTGGGCGATCAAAGGGTTTAATGTGTGACCAACGTGTGTTACTGTGTGTGCGCTGTGCTGTTTTCTACTTCCTGCCTTGCAGGGAGAAACAAACTGCACATTGCTGCTGTCAGAAGAGATTACATCGGACTCTCTTTGGTAATGTCCGGAGAAGATCGTCGGGTGCCGGCGACCAATCAGCAGGCTGCACCCTCTGATTGGTTGGTACTGCATATTAGTGTCACTGTCACATGACATAAAAAAAGTATCGGTAATCGGTATTGGCGAGTATTTGATAAATAAATTATCAGTACTCCCACTCCGTCTTAAAGTGGTATTGGCGCAACCCTATTTAACCACTACATTACCGAGCCTATTTCTGAGATTTGGTGTTTACACTTTAAAAACTGTTTTGTTTTTATTTTTTGCTAGAAAATTACTTAGAACCCCCAAACATTATGTGTGTGTGTGTATATATATATATATATATATATATATATATAAAAAAATTCTAACACCCTAGAGAAGAAAATGGCGGTTGTTGCAATACTTTCTATCACACCGTATTTGCGCAGCGGTCTTACAAGCGCACTTTTTTTAGAAAAAAATAAGACAACAGTAAAGTTAGCCCAATTTTTTTTTTATAATGTAAAAGATAATGTTACGCCGAGTAAATTGATACCCAACATGTCACGCTTCAAAATTGCGCCCGCTCGTGGAATGGCGACAAACTTTTACCCTTTAAAATCTCCATAGGCAACGTTTAAATTTTTTTACAGGTTGCATGTTTTGAGTTACAGAGGAGGTCTAGGGCTAGAATTATTGCTCTCACTCTACCGAACGCGGCGATACCTCACATGTGTGGTTTGAACACCATTTTCATATGCGGGCGCTACTCACGTAAGCGTTCGCTTCTGCACGCGAGCTCGGCGGGACAGGGCACGTTTAAAAAAAAAAATCTTATATATTTTACCTTTTTATTTCTTTTTTCACTGTTCTTTAAAAAAATAAAAAGTGTCACTTTTATTCCTATTACATCCCTTGTAATAGAAAAAAGCATGACAGGTGCTCTTAAATATGAGATCTGGTGTCCAAAAGACCTCAGATCTCATAGTCACACTAAAATGCAATAAAATAAATAAATAAATAAATAAATTTGTCATTTGAATTTTTTTTTTAAAAAAAATGTTGCTTTAACCACTTAAGCCCCGGACCAATATGCAGCTTAAAGACCAGGCCCCTTTTTGCGATTCGGCACTGCGTCTCTTTAACTGACAATTGCGCGGTCGTGCAACGTGGCTCTCAAACAAAATTGGCGTCCTTTTTCCCACAAATAGAGCTTTCTTTTGGTGGTATTTGATCACCTCTGCGGTTTTTATTTTTTGTGCTATAAACAAACATAGAGCGACAATTTTGAAAAAAATTCAATATTTTTTACTTTTTGCTATAATAAATATCCCCCAAAAAAATATAAATGTATTTATTTTTCCTCAGTTTAGGCCGATACAAATTCTTCTACATATTTTTGGTAAAAAAAAAACGCAATCGACATTTATTGATTGGTTTGCGCAAAAGTTATAGCGTTTACAAATAGGGCATCGTTTTATGGCATTTTTATAAATTTTTTTTTTTACTAGTAATGGCGGCCGATCAGTGATTTTTTTCGTGACCGCGACATTATGGTGGACACATCGGACTCTTTTGACACATTTTTGGGACTAAAGGGGTTAAGTGTGCCCTGATGAGTGTTTCTAACTGAAGGGGGGTTGGCCTCTGTGTCACATGACACTGATCTTTGCTCCGAGTACACGGAGCCGAGATCCGTGTCATTGTCACTTGTTTACACAAGCATCTCCCTGCTCTATGCCTCCGTGAGACGATCGCTGGGATCCCTGCGGCGATCGAGTGCGCGGGACCCGCGGTCCGACTCACAGGAAAGGCAGCAGGGTCGCGAGCGCGCTGCCGGCGGCGCGTGTGCAACCCCCACGTCAGGCAGTTAAAGGGGACGTACAGGTATGTTGATGTGCCTGTACGAGCCATTCTGCCGACGTATATCTACTGGAGGCGGTCCTTAAGTGGCTAAAAGCTATGGGGCGGAAGTTTTGACGTTGCTTCTGCCCTGCAATGATTTGGTGACAGGTGGGGGCCATCTTCCCCTCACTCGTCTCCATGTCATGCTAGGGACAGGTCCGGATTGCCTCCGCCATTACCGACGCCCATGGTAAGCAGCGGAGGGCACCAGAGCGCGGCGGGAGGGGGGCCCCTCTCTCGCCGCCGATAAAAGTGATCTTTCGGCGAATCTGCCGCAGAGACCACTTTTATCTGAAAGAAAACCGCCGGCTCTTGAAGAGGATACCGGGGTTATGGTAGCTACACTGTAGCTGCTACCATAACAACTGTATTCCTCTTCAAAGAGAGGACGTTTATAGTCATCCTGCGGGAAGCAAGCGGTTAAAAATGGAAGTATAGGGAAAACGTTTTATTTTTGGATAGAGCAAGAGAGGGTTATAACCCCTGCCAGATTTTTTTTTTTTTTTTACCAACTGTGTCCCATTTTGGAGATTTTCCCTCACTTCCTGTCCCATAGCCAAACAGGATGTGAGAGGAATCATACAGTGCCAGACCGCCAGAGCCCATGCCGTAAATGGCGGCTCCAATGCGCATTGCGTGGGAGTGACATCATAGCACCCCTGGCCACTCATGTAGACGGAGGTCACGAACCTGGAAGAAAGACCGGGTGAAGATGGAAGTCCTGTCAGCAGTGAAAGTGTGACGCTGGAGGGCTTTGTTTTAAGGTAAGTCTCTATTAATGTGCTAGTATGTGATCCATACTAGCACATTATGACATTGCCTAAGTGCCGGTTCACACTGGGGCGGCACGACTTGCTGCGCGACTCTGCAAGGCGATCTGAAGACGACTTCAGAGGCGACTTACAAAATTACTTCTGTATTGAAGTCAATAGAAGTCGCCCTGAAGTCGTCCCAAAGTAGTACAGGAACCTTTTTCTAAGTCGGAGCGACTTGAGTCGCTCCTATTAGACCGGTTCCATTGTACAGAACGGGACGTGATTTGTCAGGCGGCTGAGTCGCCTGACGAGTCGCCCCTGTGTGAACCGGCTCTTACAGGAGAAGTTTTTTTACTGCAGTTTACTACCCCAGAACTGGTGTCCCCATTGGAAGATTTCTTCTCGATTACTTTTCTGGGGACCACCCAAAATGTGGGATTTTCTTTACTTTCAATGATAATGGTAAACAGGACTAATAGAGAGGATGAGTCTCCATAAAGAGGAGTTCTACCCACATTTTACACTCCTCACCACCCAGCACTAATGTCTACCCTTAAAACAAATTGTCATTTTTTTTTTAATGATCACTTACTTTTTTTTTTCAGCATTTCTTTCTTCACTCCCTCCTTTGTGGCCGATGCGCTGCACGTCATTTCCGGCTTTGCATTGGCTCCCCGGAGATGTGTGTCATCAATCCCAGGAGGCAGGAGGAGAGGTTTCCATAGCAACTTCCTCCGACGCCGCCGTTGCTATGGAAACCTGACCTACAAGCAATTAGACTCGCTTGCACCACACTGCATATGCACCGGATCTGCAGGTGCATGCTGGGTAGCCAGCATGCACGGAATACAGGAAGGACAGTACGGCTTTAGGTGCCCACACAGGAGATGGTCGCGGTCTGCTGAGACTTCACAAAGTAAGAAAACAACCCTGCACAAATACTAAACGGCCTTCGTTTACAGCATACCTTAGACTACACTAAGCATGAGTATTAGAGGGGTATTTTTATCTGAAAAGTAAAATTTGCACCGGAACACCGCTTTAACGGCAATAAAAACTGACAGGGGTTCTAATCCACCTCCACTCTATCCAAAAAAAAACAAAAAACTTTTGCCTTTAGGCCTGGTTCACACTTATGCAGTTTGCCATTGATCTGGTTCTGCAGCACACTTTGCGTTTTTTGTACACGTGCTTTTGATGCATTTTTTGTGTCTATTGATGCGTTTGGCGTCTTTTTTAATATTTTTTTTAAGGAAAAATGTACAGGCATACCCCACTTTATGGACACTCACTTTACGTACACTCGCGAGTACGGACATACCTGTGAGTGTACGTAAAGTGCCTCACAAGTACAAACATTCCTGCGCCATGCAGCCGCAGTAAATGCAGAGAGGTGCTTTCACCCTTATACTGTATAAGTATGTAACATTGTGATTAGGTACACAACTCTGGATGAATAAGAACAGGAGGCACAGCAGAAAGCACCAATGTCAGTCTGGGAGGAGGGAAGTGTTTTATTAAATTTTCTGTATTTAAATCTGAAATACATTTAAGGCAAACTCCAGCTCACACTTTATAGCGGATTATTTTAGTCACCCCTGCAAATGTTAATCACTGATTGCCGCCATTACTAGTAAAACAAAAAATAATAATAAAACTGCCATAAAACTCTCCCTGACAAGAAGAGAAAAAGGGATTTTTATAACCGCTTACCTGTAAAATCCTTTTCTTGGAGTACATCACGGGACACAGAGCGACTTAGTCATTACTAATGGGTTATATAGATACCTTCAGGTGCTGGCAACTTCCAAAACCGGAAGTACCCTCCCCTATATAAGCCCCTCCCATCCGGGAGCGCCTCAGTTTTGTAGCAAAGCAATAAGTGTCCCAAAAAGAGGGGTGGGAGCTCTGTGTCCCGTGATGTACTCCAAGAAAAGGATTTTACAGGTAAGCTGTTATAAAAATCCCTTTTTCTTTTTCGTACATCACGGGACACAGAGCGACTTAGTCATTACTAATGGGACGTCCCAAAGCAATGCCAAATGAGGGGAGGGATACACTATACATAAGCTGGGCGCCATCAGGCATGAGGATCTTTTGCGGCCTGCAACACACTGCGCCCAAAGGCGACATCCTCCTGATTTCTAACATCCACCTGGTAGAATCTAGTAAACGTGTGTACTAAGGACCATGTTGTGGCCTTACAGACTTGAGCCAGGGAGGCCTGGTGATGCACTGCCCATGAAGTTCCAACTGCTCTTGTGGAGTGCGCCCTAACTTTGAACGGAGGCGGTCTCCTTTTCAAGCCATAGGCTTGTATTATGACCTGTCGAATCCACTTGGCTAAAGTAGATTTTGATGCTGCCTGACCCTTTCTGGGGCCTTCCGGCAGAACAAACAAAGTATCCGTTCTACGAATCTGAGCAGTGGCTTTTAGATAAGCTTTAACTGCTCTTACTACATCCAAAGAATGTAATAACTTTTCCTCTACCGAACTAGGTTTGGGGAAAAAGGAAGGAAGAACCACATCTTGGTTCAAATGAAACCTCGATACCACCTTAGGAAGAAAGGCTGGATGAGGACGTAATACTACTCTGTCCTTATGGACAACCAGATATGGCTCCTTACAGGACAAGGCGGCTAATTCCGATACTCTTTTAGCCGAACAAATGGCTACTAAGAAAATCAATTTCCTGGTGAGAAGAACCAAGGAAATGTGCTGCAATGGTTCAAATGGTTGTTTCTGTAGAACCGACAGAACCAGGTTTAAGTCCCATGGACATATGGGAATACTAACCGGAGGGCTAATACGCGTCACTCCTTGTATGAAAGCTTTGACTAGTGAATGCGAAGCCAAGGGCCTTTGAAAAATATTGACAAGGCCGAAATCTGACCCTTGATAGTACTCAAGGCAAGCTTCCTATCCACAGCCCACTGTAGGAAGTCCAGAATCCTACCTATTACGTACTTACGTGGATGCCATTTCTTGGCCTCACACCACACGATGTACGCCTTCCAGATCCTATAATAGATCTGCCTGGATACCGGCTTCCTGGCATTGATCATGGTAGCTACCACAGGATTAGAGAGACCTCTCTTTTTTAGAATGTGGGCTTCAATAGCCAGGCAGTCAAACCTAGGGCTGGTAAGGAAGGGTGGTATATTGGTCCTTGCGAAAGCAGGTCCGGACGATGTGGGAGGGTCCAAGGACTCCCCACTGACATTTTTACAATCTCCGCGTACCATGCCCTTCGGGGCCACGCTGGAGCCACCAGAATCACCGGTTTCTTTTCTACCCGGATTCTGCGGATTAATCGCGGTAACAATTGTGGCGGTGGGAATGCATATATCAGCTTGAACTGATCCCAAGGGAACACTAGGGCATCCGAGCCGCAAGCTAGGGGATCCCTTGTGCGAGACACAAATCTGTCCACCTTTGCGTTGAATCTGGATGCTAGCAGATCTACATCCGGTGTTCCCCACCGCTGGCATATTGCCTGGAAAACCTCGGGGTGAAGAGACCATTCCCCCGGGCATAATTGCTGGCGACTTAAAAAGTCCGCTCTCCAATTTTCCACTCCTGGGATGAAAACCGCGGATATGGCTGGGACATATCTTTCTGCCCATTCCAGGATGCAATTCGCTTCCCTCTGGGCTGCACGACTCCTGGTGCCACCCTGGTGATTGATATATGCTACTGCTGTGGCATTGTCTGATTGAATTCTGACAGGGGACCCTTGGAGTTTGGATGTCCATGCTACTAGGGCATACCGGGCTGCTCGTATCTCTAAGAGATTGATGGGCAGGGCCTTCTCTGCTTCTGACCACTTGCCCTGGAGACCATTGCTCCAGTACTGCCCCCCAGCCTATGAGGCTGGCATCTGTAGTGACCACCTTCCAAGAAACCGGACTGAAGGGTTTCCCTTTTTCCAGATTCTGGGGCACCAACCACCAATGGAGGCTCTTGCGAACGGAAGGGGACAGGGACATTGGTAAGTCTAAAGCCTGAACTTTTTTGTTCCAGGCTGACAGTATGGCCCTCTGCAAGTTCCTTGAATGGAATTGACCGTAGGGTACTGCTTCGAATGAAGCCACCATTTTTCCCAGCAGCCTCATGCACAGGCGTATGGATGGTTTTCTTTTTGTACCCACTAAGTGGGTCAAATCTTTCAAAGATGACACCTTCTCTGGAGGTAAGAAAATCTTTCTCTGATTTGAATCCAGCCTTAGCCCCAAGTATTCCAGACTTTTGACTGGTCTTAGAGCTGACTTGTCTCGGTTGATAATCCAACCGTGATATTCCAGATACTTGATTGTCTCGTGAATAGCTACTTCCAGTTTTTCCACTGAGTGGTCTATTAGTAGCAGGTCGTCTAAATAAATATGCCATTATCGTTACACCCCGTGTTCTTAGATTGGCCAATAGTGGGGCCAGAATTTTTGTGAACACTCGTGGTGCTGTGGCCAGACCGAAAGGTAAGGCTCTGAACTGAAAATGGCGCCCTTCTACTACAAAGCGTAGAAATTTCTGGTGGGCCGGAAAGATGGGAATATGCAGATAAGCATCCTTTATGTCGATCGAGGCTAACCATTCCTGCCCTTGTAGGGCGGTGGCCACCAATCGGATCGACTCCATCCGAAAAGTCCTGATATGTAGGAACTTGTTTAGCCCTTTTAGATTTAATATGGGCCTCATGTCCCCATTTGGTTTGGGGACTGTGAAAAGGTTCGAGTAAAACTCGAACCCGCTTTCTTCCAAGGGAACCTTCATGATTACACCTTGGAGCAATAGTTGTTCTAGTGCCAGAAGGAGGGATCCTCTTTTCTGGGGATCGCTTGGCACGTTTGACCTCATAAAATGGGCAGGAGGAGTGTCTTTTAACTCCAGCTTGTATCCCAGACTTACTGCGGAGATCACCCATCTGTCTCTGATGGTGTCCCGCCAGGTCTCTGTGAACAACTGAAGTCTTCCCCCCACCCGATTGAGTGGGGGCAACCCTTCATGACTTGGGGGGAGGTTTTGTACCTCTCTTGACCCAGGGTTTCTTGTTACCCTGTGATTGTCCCTGATTTCTGCCCCCTGGATTTGACCGCGGAGGCCGTTGGAACTGTTTCACAGCCGATGTGCCAGGGACTGGAGAAGTAGGCCTCTTAAAAGAAGGATTTCTACCCTTGTTCTTAACCGGCAAGAGTGTACTTTTACCGGCAGAAATTTTCTGGATATACTTGTCCAGATCTTCTCCAAATAAGCGTTCTCCATGAAATGGGAAGCTAATCAGCAATTTCTTACAGGGAGCTTCAGCAGACCAGTTTTTGAGCCATAGAAGCCTACGCATATGTACTACAGACAGCGTAAAGCGGGAGGCCTGTTGGATTGTATCCTTTATGGCGTCCACCGCAAAACACAAGGCTCTAGGTAGGTCAGCTAGGGCAAGAGCCTGATGATCTGGTAAGTCCCTTAAGACTTGTTTCAACTGATCTTTCACTGCTTGGCAGACTCCAATCGCTGCTACCGCAGGTTGTGTCACCATGCTTGCTGTAGAGAAAGCAGATTTTAGTAAAGACTCCAATTTTTTATCTATTGGGTCTTTGAACATTGGAACATTATCTACTGGACATGTCAGTGATTTATTCACACAAGAGATGGCTGCGTCCACTGTAGGGACCCTCCATTTTTTTTATGAACTTATCCTCCATGGGATAGATCACTGGAAATCTCTTGGGGGGAGTAAATATTTTATCAGGATGCTCCCAATCCTGGTAAATAAGCCCTTCCAATAAAGGGTGGATTGGGAAGGAACAGACAGTCTGGGGAGCTTTCAGCGACCCCAGCGAGGAAACAGTAGTGGTTGATGGTTCCGCCAGAGGCATTTTAAATGCTGATCGGACCATGTTAGTCAGAGACTGAACCCATAATCTTTCAGCCTGAGATGCTGAGAAAGGTTCTTCCACTGTTGATACCTCTATAACCGAATCAACCTCATCCTGATCCCCTTCAGGTAGGTCGATCTCTGTGTGGGACTGTTTCTCCACTAACAGGCACTCTGAAGGAGGAGACGGAGATCGGACGCGCTTTCCCTGTGACAGGGAAGCAGCGATCAATGCTGTTAATCTCTCTTCCAATCCTCCCAGAGTTGAGGAAAAAATCTCCTCTGTTATATATACAGGAGCAGGTGGACTGGGGACAGCCGCAGCACCAGGTACTCCTGCGGGGTTCCTACGGCTACTGACCTCTGAATTTTCAGGGGAGATTGGTGCAATACAAGCATGCCCAAAATCCTCAGAGCCCGATGGAGACCCCTTTGGCTTCCTGGAAGACTTATTTCCGGAGCGTCTGGACGACATATCCTTTAAGCACAAAGCTGAGGTATTCCCGTTGTCATACACCAATTTTACTGGTAATAGTCTAACACAGTTGCTGCTATATACCAGCTGGTGTCCACTAAAGTGTCTTTCTATGGGGATGCCTGCATCAACCGCCTCTGTGTGCCACCGTTTGTTGCTAGCTCTGCTTGCATCCAGCTGACACTTATACTGTGTCTTTTATCCATGCTGGGACGCCTGCACATGCGCAGAAGCGCCGCGGCGCGCATCGAGCATCATCCACCCGCCCCGCCCCTTTCCTTTCATAGGAGGCGCGTGCACGCGCGCGCGCGCGCCCGTGCGCCTTCGGCGCCTTTTTTGAAAACAAGCAGGGACTAGGAGCCAGGGCCCTTTTTGCCGGAGGGCCTGTGCGGTGGATGAGCGCAGCAACAGGGCAGAGGAAGTGGATTCCCACAGAGAAACTTACCAACTGCCTGGATCTTTTGACTTGAAAAAGCCAAAGATCCACATGACAAGAAAAATGGACCACAGCGGCCTCTAGTGGTTTAACACAGGTACCGCGGTCTCCTTTTTTTTTTTTTTTCTTGACTACTATTAAAATTTTACATTTTCCAGTAGTTACAGGCATACACAGATATCAGCGGGAATACCGTTAGGTAACAGACAGAAAGACAAATTAGGCTTGGGGGTCCCCCAATAGAACCAAGTTTCTGGGGGCCCCCACTTACCTGTTCCCCGCCGCAGGACTTTGTATGGTCCACAGAAGCCCAAACTTCACCTATCACGGCAGGCATTGTATTTAAACCTTCAGGGACCGGGTTCCCAAGGATTCCACTCCCCTGGACCTGTATAGCACCCTGCACAGACAACATCTTGGTCGTGGGTATGACCAGAGCTCTGGATCCCAGGGTCCAGCCCTCCTAAGAGAGGCATTACAGGCAAAACCTTGCTCTTCTGTTGCAAGGCCCGGGTACCGACCGTTTAGCTATGAAGCTTTTTTGGTCGGATCCGGAACAGCTTACTAAGGCCCGTAAAAGAACCTGTACGCAAGCCCAGTGAAAACACATGTTACTCTTTGGCCAACACCTTAGACACTGGCAAAAAACTGAGGTGCTCCCGGATGGGAGGGGCTTATATAGGGGAGGGTAATTCCGGTTTTGGAAGTTGCCAGTGCCAGCACCTGAAGGTATCTATATAACCCATTAGTAATGACTAAGTCGCTCTGTGTCCCGTGATGTACGAAAAAGAAAGGTCTTCAGTGTAACCATTCAGTGTTTCCATATGAAATGCTTTCCGTATCAAGTGTCCAACCTCACCAAGTAAGTACATTCAACACCCGAGTCTTTGATTTTATTGGAATGTGAATAAAAGATAATTGCAGTTGAAAATGTTCATCTGCATTTATTTGATTTATGTTGAAAACATTTGAAAGCCTTATAACACTTAGAAAAGTGCATTTCTTTTAGTGTCAGGAAGATACCTCAGGAATGATAACCACACGAGGGAAGTGGCCCCCAACTGTAGTGGTAAAACTGGCTCCTTTATTGCTGTAAACGATAATTTAAGTTCATTGCAGCAGCGGTCGCTGGTAAAGTTGGCCCCCGTGCGGTAGCGGTCGCTGGCAACTGCTTTCCGACCAGCCGCCGTCCTTATACTGCGGCAGGTCGGCTCTCCTGCGCGAATCACCTTAGGTGTACTTCGGTCTGTGCATGGGGGAGGGGCGACCTGCGGTCGCAGTGTACAGAAGCAGAACGGGGGAACTGCCCATGTAAACAAAGTGATTCCCTGTTCTGCCAGATGACATGTCAGAACTTCTGTTCCCAATGATCGGGAACAGTGATCTCTGTCATGTAGCCCACCCATGTAAGCTTGTGTCCTCACTCCATGGGAGACATGGGTTCGCACCAGACGCTGGGGACCAGCGTCAAATCACAGGGGGGAGTATGTAGCGGGGTCTCTAAATTTATGTGTGACACCCAGGTGTGGAAGTATAGGGATAGTGGACCACTTGTGTTTGTGGAGGATTGGATGGTGTAATAATCTCCTTGGCCTCTGGGTAGCGGGGTACCTGGAGGCTCAAGGTAGATTTGCCATTACAATGCTAGCCTTTTTGTCCCTTTCCGGAGATGGTACGGCGAGGGCGGGGAACCCGCCGTGGTGTCAATGGGAAGGGATAAAAGGGGAAGACGCCCTAACCACGAGGTTCTTCCGGAGGATCTTCTTCACGCGCCCAGGCACCTTAGGCCTGGGTGCGGGCGGTTCTGGATTCCGGCTCAGGTGCCCTAGGCCTGACCGGAATGGAGTCGGAGTCCATCCCAGGCACCTTCAGCCTGGGAT
Organism: Rana muscosa; assembly: GCA_029206835.1. Classification (NCBI taxonomy): domain Eukaryota; kingdom Metazoa; phylum Chordata; class Amphibia; order Anura; family Ranidae; genus Rana; species Rana muscosa. The sequence goes on along the minus strand of CM055117.1, from coordinate 630,522,052 downwards.
GAGGTACTGAACTAGGAGGCCTGGGGTCCAGTGACTTCGACTGGATCCCGCGAGGGTGGAGACGTCCGAGGGTCCCTGAGGTGGACGGGGCCCATATCTGAGGTGAGGAGGCCGGGGAGGTTACCCGTCCGGAGAGTCTGGAGCAGCATCAACCCAGTGACGGATGGGCCTCTGGTAACTCCCTTGGAGGGACATCTTCCCCTGATAGGGGCCGCAACGCAGCCAAGGTACTCCTATCTACGTTCTCTTGAGTCGCTGGCAGAGACTCTCAGATTCTAAGTCCTTTCTAGCTGAATGCTATAGTAACCGCTGGCGAGATCGCAGTGGTTTAGTTAATAACCAGAATAGTGCCTCGACCTGCTCACCCCCGTATCAAAATGTTATCAAGTCGCAACCAGTTGGCTACTGAAGCACTGTTTATTGTGAGATGTACAATAAAGCAAGAGTTGGACTGTGATCGGTGTGTGGAATTCTGGTTAATGGGAGCAGAGGGAAGTGTGAACACGGCAGGACTGTATTCTAGAACAAAACACATAGGCCCAAGGAAGTATCTGGTGCTGGCCTTCACCTCACCCACAGTTATGGGGAGGACATGGGCCGTAGCGCATCTCACCCTGTCGTGTGACATACCCCTAGACAAAGGAGATGGGGTGAGGCCGCTACACGTGGGGGCTCGTGAGTCCGGGATGATATGTGTTTTAACTTTGGAAGAAGGAATGGCTGTGTCTGGACTTTGCTGCCCGGAGGAGTTCCGAGCAGGTCGGCCATGTGATTGGCCAAAGTGCATCTCTGCTCAAAGTCGTGGAAATGACCCTAGGACGGGAAAGGCCCATGCAGAGGAGCGAGAAGAGGGAGGAGTCCAGCCGTGTGAAGTACTACATGTGGGGGCTTTTATTGCACTGCGCCACGAGGCACCCCGTGACTGTACAGTTCATGGGCGGAGCTTGAAGGAAGCCCGCGAAAACGTGCAAGTCATGGGAGGAGTCTGGCCATGTGGAGGAACTCACGTGGAGACTTCGGCGCGTGGTCAGTGCGTGATGGAGCAGCAGATAGTCGGAATGGCCTCAAGCTCCCCGTGGATTCCGGTTCCCATACCCCACGAAGATGACTACGTTCGCTGCTCCCCTTACAGACATGGGGATAAGACTCAGGCCCCGAGGGCAGTTGGCTTTGTACTCATGCAGAGACACGGAGGCCCTTGGCGTGATCTGTCCCGGGTGCTCAGGACTGGTGGTCCACCTGAAGCCATTCGGGCGTTGCGAGGCATGCAAAGAGTTCTTGTTCGAGGTGGAGCCATCCACAGTAAGGCCCCGGGCCCTTCGCCTCAACAGCCCCACAGGTACCGCTACTCTAGAAGGAGAGATCCAGGCCTTTGCGGAGGTTCCCGTACGCACTGACCAGGGCGATGTGACTGCCCAATCAGAGACTGAGAGAGAAAAATCCGAGGATGCTGCTTCGATCACCACAGATTCTCTGCTTCCACCTCCGAAGAGGAAAGTTGGTCTGGTGCAGGCCTCCTGTGGTCGTAGTCGAGCTTCACCCTGTCGCTTGCCTGGCCTGGATGGATCCGGTTGGAAGAGTCCTGGACATCCCAGTTCTACAAAAGGTCAAGGTGAGCCAGGGGCTGGGACTGTGGTGGTGGTTGGAGGTGTCGGGGGTCCACAGCCGGTGGAGCCCGCAAGGGAGGGTAGTACCACGTTTACCAGAGACTACCTTCCCGCCGAGATGTATGACACTTCCGACCTAGAGTCGCTGTCAGGTTGTGAAGATGACGGGGAGATTGATAAACTGTTTCATCGGAAGGGCTGGGACAAACGCCCATTGCCTGTGTTACGTGTACCGCAGGATTCCCCTATGTCGATAGGAGACAGCACGCCTCGGGTACAAGCCCCGGAGTCTACGAGGAAGTCTAGTCCTCAGAGTGCCTTCCCACAATCTACAACATCGCCCGTCTTGGTGGCGGGGATGCAGCGAGCCTCACTACGAGCACCAAGAGAAAAGCCGTCAGAGGTAGTGAAAGTACCTCGGCATCCGGAGGCCATCGTTCAACCCGGAGAAGGTGAGCAGGAAGCCATGCCTCCTTTGGCCAGATTGCAACGACTTTTCTCACAGAGAGTCGCCCGTGAGTATGGGTGGGAATATCCCTACTTGCCTCGGGACTTACTTTTCGAAGTTGAGGTCATACGCCAGAGATGGTATGACGAATTTGTTTAGGAAAAGCTCAAGGTACCCCATGTACGAAGATATTTGTCCTGTTTGCCACCCGTGTCGAAAAAGTTTCGGGACTGCAGAGCAGACTGGATGTGGGGTCGCCATATCCACGCAGATAGGGTGCGCATCTGCAGGAAAGATGGAGATGATGCTGACTATTCAATTTAGGTTTTTGATGGACATCTGAAGCCCTTGTTCTTGCCTGACCCGAAGTTTTACTTGTGAGAAGAGACTCACTTGTTGTTCCTTTCCTACAATCTTCCAGAAGTGTTCCTGCTGGAGCATCCGAACTGTGCCCAGGTTTTTTTATTTGGGCTTTTGTTTTCCACTCTTCAGGAGGAATGAGAGAAGTTTTTTTGTTGTTCTCTCTTCCTCACAGTTCAAAGACAGACTTTGGGGTAGAATTAGTGTAGGAACGCAGGAAGAATGAAGATTGCACCAAGTGTCATTACCGCTGCACTGTCACCAGGTGGCAGTGTTGTGCAACGGCTGTTTGTTTTTTTTCTCACACGCGCATCACTTTACTCATTGGAGCGAATGGGTCTATTGGATGATGGACCCATTCATTCCAAATTAACAAAAAAAAAAGTGTCAGGATGTGGATTTCCTTGTGTGTTGTTTTTTTTTCCCTCTGCAGGAGATTCGTCCGTCAAGACTGCTGAGTGTGGGGTGGTTCTTGGACAGTGATGGGAGGGATTGTATATGTGTACATGATAGATGTTTTTAGGGAGAAGTTTTATTGTTTTATATTCCCTTTCCCCTTGAGCAGGTCTTGGTATGGTTGAGGTTCAAAATTTTAGGGATAGCCTCTGGGGCTAAGCTTGTGTCCTCACTCCATGGGAGACATGGGTTCGCACCAGACGCTGGGGACCAGCGTCAAATCACAGGGGGGAGTATGTAGCGGGGTCTCTAAATTTATGTGTGACACCCAGGTGTGGAAGTATAGGGATAGTGGACCACTTGTGTTCGTGGAGGATTGGATGGTGTAATAATCTCCTTGGCCTCTGGGTGGCGGGGTACCTGGAGGCTCAAGGTAGATTTGCCATTACAGTGCTAGCCTTTTTGTCCCTTTCCGGAGATGGTACGGCGAGGGCGGGGAACCCGCCGTCGTGTCAATGGGAAGGGATAAAAGGGGGAGACGCCCTAACCACGAGGTTCTTCCGGAGGATCTTCTTCACGCGCCCAGGCACCTTAGGCCTGGGTGCGGGCGGTTCTGGATTCGGGCTCAGGTGCCCTAGGCCTGACCGGAATGGAGTCGGAGTCCATCCCAGGCACCTTCAGCCTGGGGTGAGGTACTGAACTAGGAGGCCTGGGGTCCAGTGACTTCGACTGGATCCCGCAAGGGTGGAGACGTCCGAGGGTCTCTGAGGTGGACGGGGCCCATGTCTGAGGTGAGGAGGCCGGGGAGGTTACCCGTCCGGAGAGTCTGGAGCAGCATCAACCCAGTGACGGATGGGCCTCTGGTAACTCCCTTGGAGGGACATCTTCCCCTGATACGGGCCGCAACGCAGCGAAGGTACTCCTATCTACGTTCTCTTCAGTCGCTGGTAGAGACTCTCAGATTCTAAGTCCTTTCTAGCTGAATGCTATAGTAACCGCTGGCGAGATCGCAGTGGTTTAGTTAATAACCAGGATAGTGCCTCGACCTGCTCACCCCCATATCAAAATGTTATCAAGTTGCAACCAGTTGGCTACTGAAGCACTGTTTATTGTGAGATGTACAATAAAGCAAGAGTTGGACTGTGATCGGTGTGTGGAACTCTGGTTAATGGGAGCAGAGGGAAGTGTAAACACAGCAGGACTGTATTCTAGAACAAAACACATAGGCCCGAGGAAGTATCTGGTGCTGGCCTTCACCTCACCCACAGTTATGGGGAGGACATGGGCCGTAGGGCATCTCACCCTGTCGTGTGACATACCCCTAGACAAAGGAGATGGGGTGAGGCTGCTATATATAAATATATATATATATATATATATATATATTTATATTATTTTTTGGGGGTATGTATTATAGCAGAAAGTAAAAACCACAGAGGTGATCAAATATCACCAAAAGAAAGCTCTATTTTAAAAAGGATGTCAATTTTGTTTGGGTACAACGTCGCACAACCGAGGAGCAATGGTCAGTTAAAGTGACGCAGCAGTGTATCGCAAAAAATGGCCTTGTCATTAAGGGGCAAATCTTTCCGGGGCTGAAGTGGGCAACGTTGGGCCCCCACCTCCCTCTGTTCGATGGTGGCCATTAGGAGTGCAGTAAAACATGTTGTTAGTGTCCAATGGTTACTTTCCTTTGTTGTCTCCCAGCTCCTGAGTTTTTGTTGACTGACTGTGCCAGAACAATGCCGACCACATTGGGCAGGATAAATTCTTTTTACGGGGCTTGAAATTTGAAACGGCATTTGCAACAATTTAAGCACAACTTGGCCTCCTAATGTCTTGATAACTTCCTATTGTACAATCTACCCTCCAGGGGGGTAATAGTGCGTTTTCTAGAGACAAGATTGTACAAGTTATAGTTCTTTTTTTTTTTTTTATTTCTATATTCTTTATTGTTTTTCCATAGTGCATAACATTTTTATAGAAGTACATACATTTATTTTACCACTATTTTACATAAAGTGCTTTAATATAATGTTCTTCCATTGTCCCCTTTCCCTCCCCCCCCCCCCGACTAATCTTTCTTCACACTCCAAAAAAAAAAAAAATAAGGAAAAAGTAAGGACCAAAAATGCATTCTACCACTCTCTAGTACTATTACAGGGATCTGTTTTTATTTTTGCTTTCATTTTGTTTTTGTTTTTCCCTTCTTCCTTCTCTCTCCTTTCTTTCCCCCTTCCCTTCCTTTCTTTTAATCTTCCGACATGTTCAACTTCTTTATCTAGAACCCATAGCTTCTCTTTCTCCCTATCCTCTATACGCCCTTCCTATCTCAACAGCCCGGTTTCCACATTTGGATCTATTCTTTACTCTTCTCTCTACTGCCCCAGTTAGGGCGGGCACCCCATTCTTCTCAGCCAGGGATCCCACATCGTTTTAAATTTTTTGTAGTTACCACGTCTAGTCAAAACTACTTTTTCCTTCCACACTGTCGCATTTATTACATTGATCCACTCTGCTGATGTCGGTGCTTTCTGTGATTGCCAGTTTTGTGCTATCACCTTCCTGGCCTGAAACAGGCACCTCATTACTACTTCCAAGATGTCTTTTTGCCCGTATCCCTCCTCTATACAACCTAATAGGCACACCCTGGCCTCCGGTTCCAGAGTTATCCCAAAGGTCGTATTTATGATGTTCAATACCTTAACCCAATATCTATGCAACTTCGGGCATCTCCACATCATGTGTATGAGGTCTCCTGTATCTTGACATCTAGGGCACTTATCATCTAGTCTCCCTCCAAACATATGTAACCTCTTTGGGGTAAAATAGACTCTGTGCACTAAGAACACATGTGACACTCTCTGCGATGGGGAGAGTGACACCGATGTCCCCTGTCCCAGTATCCGTACCCATTGCGCGGTTGTCATAGGGCCTATATCCTCCTCCCATTTTGCTTTATTTTTACCCAGCCTATCCTTAGGTATAAAGCCGCCCCTAATCTGTGAGTATAATTCTGAGATAAGAGCTTTTGATGTTTCTGTCTTAATTAACCGTTGAAGGTGGGGAATTTTTTGCCAGCTCACCGGATATGTTTTGAATTGGGTTTGAAGTGCATGTCTTATCTGCAGGTACGTATAGAACAAGGAGTTTGGGATGGCATACTCTCTACTTAATTCTGAAAATGCTTTCAGTGTATTACCTTCATATAACTGCACCAGTCTAGTTATACCTCGCTTTTCCCATTCCTTTAACTTTCCCATAGCTTGAATTTCTGGTAGGTATTTATTTTCCCAGAGAGGGGAGTATTCCGTTAGCCCTTTGTACCCCATGGCTTGTTTACCTGCCCGCCATGTTCTTATGACCATCTTTAATGTAGGGTTCTTCACGGGAAAGGAATCAGCCTCCAAGTTTTCTATTATGGTGTTATGTGGGGCCCCCATTAGCATCATTTTCCCGCTGGCCCCTCCTCCTCCCTTTGTTATACACCCCCCCCCCCCAGGTGCTGTAACTGTGCCGCTAAAAAATAACTGTAAGGGTGTGGAATAGCCAGCCCTCCCTCATTTGTTGGCAGCTGTAATATTTGGAGACTGATTCTTGCCCTGCCCTTCCTCCAGATTAATTCCCTGAAAAGGGTCTCTATTTTTTTAAACCAAACTTTCCCAATCCATACTGGGGTGTTGTGGAGCACATAAAGTAATTGTGGCATCCAAATCATTTTAATAAGATTACTTCGTCCGGCTACTGATAGGGGAAGACGTTCCCAGATATCGGCCTTTTGCTTAAACTTAACCAAAAGTGGTCTTAAATTATTATTAATGTATTGTTCTGGGTCACGTGTCACCACTATTCCCAGATAATCCATTTTTTCCACCACTTTTAATAAAGGGATTCCTTCACAAACAGCGCTGCCCACTGGATCCACCGGCAAAAGTGCAGACTTCTCCCAGTTTATTACCAGGCCCGAAAATCGTCCAAATGTTTCCACTGTCTGCATCGTCGTTTTTAGTGACGTTGAGGAATCCCCCAAAAAAAGCAAGACGTCATCTGCAAAAAGTGCGATTTTCTCCTCCCCCGCTTTCCTCTGAAATCCCTGTATCGCCTTTTTAGTTCTAATCGCTATTTCTAATGGCTCTATTGCTAGCGTAAAGAGAAGGGGAGACAGGGGACACCCCTGCCTCGTGCCCCTCTCTAGCCTAAACCTCTTTGAGTATTCATTATTAATTTTTATTTTTGCACTTGGGGAGTTATAAAGTGTTTTTACCCATTTGATAAAGACGGGAAAAAATCCGAATTTCTCTAACACGTGCCAGAGGTAGTCCCATTCTAGGCTGTCAAATGCCTTGGTGGCATCCAGGGATAGGATAGCTCTACCCCCTTTGTTCTCAGTTGGCATCTGTAGATTCAGATACAGTCTTCTAATATTGGTGCTGGTAGCTCTATTAGGGATGAATCCAGATTGATCCGAGTGTATTAATTTCTGAATGTATTTATTCATCCTGGCCGCCAACACTTTAGCCAGTATCTTAACGTCTGAACACAATAGTGAGATTGGTCTGTAAGATGATGTTACATTGATGATCTTACATTGGTCTGTAAGATGATACATCATCTTACAGACCAATCTCACTAATTGATCTTTCCCCTCTTTTTGGAGTACTATTATGGTAGCCTCCGACATTGTTATAGTTCTTAATTTCAATGCCCCCTGCTCTAATTGATTGAGTATATTGACTGATTCTTAACCGCTTAAGGACCGCCTCCTTTATATTTACGTCGGCAGAATGGCACGGACAGACATAGGTACTTACAGGTACGTCCCCTTAAAGATGCCGCCGCGTGGTCGTACGCGCGCCGCCAGCGCGCTCGTCACCCTGCGGCTTTCTCCATGAGCCCGACCGCGGACACAATCACCGTGGGGATCCCCGCAATCGTCTCACAGAGCGGAGATCAGTGTCATGTGACACACAGCCCATCCCCCCTACAGTAAGAATCACTCCCTAGGAAACACTTAACCCCTACAGCGCCACCTACTGGTTAACCCCTTCACTGCCAGTGTCATTTTCACACTAATCAGTGCATTTTTATAGCACTGATCGCTGTAAAAATGACTGGTCTCAAAAATGTGTCAAAAGTGTCCGGTGTGTCCGCTATAATGTCGCAGTCACGATAAAAATCGCTGATCGCCCCAATTATTAGTAAAAAAAAAAATTATTAATAAAAATGCCATAAAACTATCCCCTATTTTGTAGACGCTATAACTTTTGTGCAAAACAATCAATAAATGCTTATTGCGATTTATTTTTGATTTTTTTTGATTTTTTTTTAACCAAAAATATGTAGAAGAATACGTATCGGCCTAAACTGAGGAAAAAAAAATATATTTTTTGGGGATATTTATTATAGCAAAAAGTAAAAAATATTGAATTTTTTTCAAAATTGTCGCTCTATTTTTGTTTATAGCGCAAGAAATAAATACCGCAGAGGTGATCAAATACCACCAAAGGAAAGCTCTATTTGTGGGGAAAAAAAGGACGTAAATTTTGTTTGGGAGCCATGTCGCACGACCGTGCAATTGTCAGTTAAAGTGACGCAGTGCCAAATCACAAAAAGGAGCCTGGTCCTTTAGCAACAAAATGGTCCGGGGCTGAAGTGGTTAACATGCTGGCATCCTGCCCATTAATTTAGGAGCACTTCTGCAGATATCCAGGATTACAAATACTGACTTACAGAGGGAATATTTCCTAATGTTACTCAGGATCATACATGAGGACATGAGGGTGTTTATTGGGACAGACTTCAGTGATTAGGAGTTTCAGTCAATAAGAGGTGTCACATTTATGTGTGTTCCAGTAATCTTACAGAGACACTTGTACAACTCTACAGGTTGCCGTATACATCTTGTTGATAATTCATACCAAGAATTTCTTGGGAGATTTGTTATTACATTGGATTTTCATTGAAGATGATGCATTTGGTAATTTTGGGCACGTAAGCCCTAAAGCGCTCTTTTCTGGTTTACAGCATGAAAGCTGCAATGATTGCTTCCTAGATGACTACGACCATGATGACTTTGATGGAGAGGAGGCGGGTCTTCAAAATGCCCAACCCCCTAGTCCACTGCTCACACATTACCTGAATGGCTGCTTGGGAGGAGAACACCTGCTTGGGAGGAGTGCGTTGTGCAGAATTTCACTCATCTTTGTTGGATAAATATTGGACAAATTCCTTGTATATTATCAATATGGCCGGTTTCTTTCTTTCATGTCCCTTTTTTGCATTTTTCCAGTCTTTACATGGGGAAGGCCGTATATGAGGATAAGGTTTCCCCATCAGTGGAGATGTACTGGCTTGTGACAGGTACCAGGTGAACATGTGCTTACCCATACAGTTATATACAACCACTGTGTATTTTACAGCCCTGCTTTGAGGATTTGTATCCATTGGGTAATCAACCTGTCCCATTCTGAGGATTTCAACAAAACCTCTATCTCTTCCTTAGATACCTTGTATTACCTGTAAGTACCGGTAGCTATACTATTTCCAGAGTCGGAAGAGCTATGTATTGAAGTAGAAATCTAGGCCTCTATATATTGTACATTTAACTAAACGGTAGTGTAGCGGGGTCTCTAAATTTAGGTGGGACACTCGGGTGTGGAAGTATAGGGATAGTGGACCACTTGTGTTCGTGGAGGATTGGATGGTGTAATAATCTCCTTGGCCTCTAGGTGGCGGGGTACCTGGAGGCTCAAGGTAGATTTGCCATTACAGTGCTACCCTTTTTGTCCCTTTCCGGAGATGGTACGGCGAGGGCGGGGAACCTGCCATGGTGTCGATGGGAGGACATAAAAGGGGGAGACGCCCTAACCACGAGGTCTTCCGGAGGATCTTCTTCACGCGCCCAGGCACCTTAGGCCTGGGTGTGGGCGGTTCTGGATTCTGGCCCAGGCGCCCTAGGCCTGACCGGAATGGAGTTGGAGTCCATCCCAGGCACCTTCAGCCTGGGGTGAGGTACTGAACTAGGAGGCCTGGGGTCCAGTGACTTCGACTGGATCCCGCGAGGGTGGAGACGTCCGAGGGTCCCTGAGGTGGATGGGGCCCATGTCTGAGGTGAGGAGGCCGGGGAGGTTACCCGTCCGGAGAGTCTGGAGCAGCATCAACCCAGTGACGGATGGGCCTCTGGTAACTCCCTTGGAGGGACATCTTCCCCTGATAGGGGCCGCAGCGCAGCGAAGGTACTCCTATCTATGTTCTCTTGAGTCGCTGGTAGAGACTCTCAGATTCTAAGTCCTTTCTAGCTAAATGCTATAGTAACCGCTGGCGAGATCGCAGTGGTTTAGCTAATAACCAGGATAGTGCCTCGACCTGCTCATTCCCCGTATCAAAATGTTATCAAGTCGCAACCAGTTGGCTACTGAAGCACTGTTTATTGTGAGATGTACAATAAAGCAAGAGTTGGACGGTGATCGGTGTGTGGAACTCTGGTTAATGGGAGCAGAGGGAAGTGTTGACACAGCAGGACTGTATTCTAGACAAAAGCACATAGGCCCGAGGAAATATCTGGTACTGGCCTTCACCTCACCCACAGCTATGGGGAGGACATGGGCCGTAGCGCATCTCACCCTGTCGTGTGACATACCCCTAGACAAAGGAGATGGGGTGAGGCTGCTACAGTAGGAAAACTGCGCTTGATGCTCAGCATCAAAGATCAAAATCTCCCACATCTGCACTCTATATATTGTACACCAGACTTCTACCCCCGCTCTGCTTTGGGATATGAAGCTGTGGTTTCAGTTTTTGGCGCCCTCTGTTTTGTGTAACAGAAAGCTGCACTAAGTAGATCTGCCGGCTGCCATTGCTGACTGTCATGGAGGTCCAGTGGCTTCAGTGCTTTGAGTCACTAACTTGGGAAAGAGTATGAAGGTAAGGCTTTACTGCTTGTATACGTCTTCTAGGTCAGTGACTTGGCATTGAAGAGGATCAGCATGGAAGCCATGTAGCATTTTTAAGAGGAGAGGTCTGAAATGGCAGCTATTGTAATTTTCTCAGCACTTGTTTCTTTAGTGACATGGTCGCCTTCCCCACGCAGAACAAAGTGACATGGTCTTTGTAAAAGCCAACCATTCCCTCTCGACTGCTTTCTTCATTGCGATCCTTGACACCACCCTGTGCTTCTGGGTTAAGGGAAGCCCGTGACCTGTGATGTTACTTGGTCATGCGACAGTACTCTGTCTAGTAGTCAATTTTTTTGTCGCATGACCAAGTGCTTTCACTGGTCCCCAGGCTGACTGCAGCATTGATTTTAGTGCTGGCTGTAACAGACAAAGTAACGAGAGCGCAGGCAACGTGAGAAGGCAGAGGGAGCTTTGCAGAGGTGCTGTCGCTTTGCTCTTCATGGTATTTGATCACCTCTGGGTTTTTTATTTTTGTTAAAAAAAAGACATAAAAAAAAAAAAAATACAAAACCGTTTTATATTTTGTTATAAAATGTTACAAACAGGTAATTTTTCTCCTTCATTGATGGGCGCACGATGGGCTGCATTGATGGGCGCACGATGGGGCGGCACTAAAGGGCATTGATAGGTGGCACTGATGGGTGACAGTGATGGGCACTGGTAGGTGACACTGATTGGCACCGCTGGTGGGCATTGATACGTGGCACTGATTCATGGCACTGTGGGCACTGGCAGGCGGTACTGGTGGGCACAGATGAGATGGCTGTGCAACTTCCTCTTCGGGACCGATGTCCTTGCACAGAAGCCAGTGATTGGCTTTTTTTTCTCCTCACGCTGACAGCGTGAGGAGATAAAAAATAAATGATTACCAATCTTCTGTTTACATCACATGATCAGCTGTCATTGGCTGACAGCTGATCATGTGGTAGGGGGCCGGGATCTGTGATCATCTGAGTCTCATTGACTCTGTGATCACAGTGCGGGGAGTGTGCAAAGGGGAGGATGTCTATTGATGGCCTCCCAGCAACGTAGGTCCACACTGTAGCCATCATTCGGCTATAGCGCAGATCTGAGGGGGTTAATATAACAAAGCACTTTAACTCTGTATTTTGCTTAGGATTATTGAGCTCATGGAACTTCCTGGCAGATCATCTGTTACCAAGCTGCACCTGAACTTACACAGCCTTTAATGTCTGTTTAGGTTAAATATCTGGGGCAGGCACTACAATATTAAATGGAGGTGGCTGTAAGTGAAACGGTCTCATGGTTACCTTTTTTTAAAGTACGCTGTTCATTAATCAGCTATAAACCCATATTTTTTCTAGATTTTGTGTATTCTTTATTACATCAGGAGATACATTTTTGATTGTTTTCAATGAAAACAAATGGAGGTCCCCTTTTTTTTTTTTTTTAACCACTTAACCACGCCTGCCGACAAATAATGGCGGCAGGGTGGTTGCTTAACTGTGGGAGGATGTTATATAACGTCCTCCCAGAATCGCGCTCCCGCGCGCCCCCTGGGGCGCGCACACGGGAATCTCCGTGACCGCCGGGTCCAGAGGACCCGGCGCATCACGGTAAATCGCCGCTGATGGCGGCCGTTTACCACGTGATCGCTTCCTCAAATAACGGAGCAATCACTTGTAAACAGACCGGCGTCATGTGATGGCTCATGTGATGACGCCGGTTCCTCTCTCCCCTCTCTGTACCGATCGGTACAGTGTGAGAGGAGAGGGGAGGGAGCGGATCATGGCAGCAGCACTGTGGGCTGGATCTGTGACAATTGCAGTCACAGATCCAGTCATCCATCCATCCCTGCTCAGCCATCCCTGTGCAATACTCTGCAATACCCTGCGCAATACTCTGCGCAATACCCCCTGCGCAATACCCTGCCATGCTCCGCAATGCCCTGCCATGCTCCGCAATGCCCTGCCATGCTCCGCAATGCCCGGCCATGCTCCGCAATGCCCGGCCATGCTCCGCAATGCCCGGCCATACTCCGCAATGCCCGGCCATACTCCGCAATTGCCCGGCCATACTCCGCAATTGCCCGGCCATACTCCGCAATTGCCCGGCCATACTCCGCAATTGCCCGGCCATACTCCGCAATTGCCCGGCCATACTCCGCAATTGCCCGGCCATACTCCGCAATTGCCCGGCCATACTCCGCAATTGCCCGGCCATACTCCGCAATTGCCGGCAATACTTTGCAATAACCACTTCCCGCCTGCCGGCCGTCATATGACGTCCTTGACTTTGTGCTGTGATATCTGAATGATGCTTGCAGCTACAGGCATCATTCAGATATTAGCTTTTTCAGCCGGCGATTCCCTACACCATAAGAACAATCATAGTGGCTGTTCTGCCGCTTGATCATTCTTGCGAGAGGGGATGTCCCCGCCGCCCTCCGGTGCTTCTACCGACTCACCGCTACGATCGAAGCCAGGATTGTTTTTTTTTTTTCAGGCTTCCCAGCCTAGAGGTGAGAGGTGGGGTCTTTTTGACCCCATATCTCACTGTAAAGAGGACCTGTCATGCCATATTCCTATTACAAGGGATGTTTACGTTCCTTGTAATAGGTATAAAAGTGATCAAAAAAAATTTGGGGGCGGAAAAACATGTCAAACTAAAATAAATAAAGTAAAATGAACAATAACATTTTTAATTTATTTTTTAAAGCGCCCCTGTCCCCGTGAGCTTGCATACAGAAGCGAACGCATGCATAAGTCCCGCCCACATATGAAAACGGTTTTCAAACCACACATATAAGGTATCTCTGCGAACGTTAGAGCAATAATTTTGGCCCTAGACCTCCTCTGTAACTCAAAACATGTAACCAGTAAAAATATTTAAAGCGTCGCCTATGGGGATTTTTAAGTAGCAAAGTTTGGCGCCATTCCACGAGCGTGTTTGCAATTTTTAAGGGTGACATGTTAGGTATCTATTTAGTCGGCGTAACTTCATCTTTCACAATATGCAAAAACATTGGGCTAACTTTACTGTTTGTTTTTTTTTTTTAAGCACAAAACGTTTTTTTTTCGTAAAAAAACACGTTAAAAAAATTGCTGCGCAAATACCGTCTGATATAAAAAGTTGCAATGACCACCATTATATTCTCTAAGGTCTTTGCTAAATATACATATATAATGTTTTGGGGTTCTATGTAATTTTCTAGCAAACAAATGATGATTTTTACATGTAGGAGAGAAATGTCAGAATTGGCCTGGGTGCTCCAGAACGCCTGAAGGTGCTCCCTGCTAGAGATGAGCTTGGTGTTCGAGTCGAACATACGTTCGACTCGAACATACGTTCGACTCGAACATCGGCTGTTCGATCGTTCGACGAAGATCGAACGATTTGGGCCGTTCGCGCCTAATTCGAGTGACGCGAACGGCCCACAATGCACTACGCCATCGCAGTGTCATCCAGGCGCTGTGATTGGCCAAGCATGCACTGTGACCCCGCATGCTTGGCCAATCACAGCGCCGGCAGCGAGGAGAGCAATGATTGGCCACAGGCAGGATGCCTGTGGCCAATTATTGCTGAGGGTGTTTAGTACACGCCCCACACTATAAAAGGCCACCAGCACGGCGGCCTAGTGTAGTGTGTTCCGGAGCAGGGAAAGAGAAGCATAGGCAGGGACAGTGACATTTTTTTTTCTTGCTTAACCTGGATTCCTTTAGTTTAGGGAAAGAGAAGGATAGGCAGGGAGAGTGTCAGTGTGTTTTACTGTGCGAATCCTTGTTTCTAGGGACAGGGAAGGACAGTGAGGGAAATTCTCCTTGTGCTATACTGTGCTAAAGCATTGATCATCAACCATCTTTAAAAAATCATTTTTTCTAGGGACAGAAAACTATAGGTAGGGAGAGTGTCAGTGTGTTTTACTGTGATAATCCTTGTTTCTAGGGACAGGGAAGGACAGTGAGGGAAATTCTCCTTGTGCTATAGTGTGCTAAAGCATTGATCATCAACCATCTTTAAAAAAACATTTTTTCTAGGGACAGAAAACTATAGGTAGGGAGAGTGTCAGTGTGTTTTACTGTGCTAATCCTTGTTTCTAGGGACAGGGAAGGACAGTGAGGGAAATTCTCCTTGTGCTATAGTGTGCTAAAGCATTAATCATCAACCATCTTTAAAAAAACATTTTTTCTAGGGACAGAAAACTATAGGTAGGGAGAGTGTCAGTGTGTTTTACTGTGCTAATCCTTGTTTCTAGGGACAGGGAAGGACAGTGAGGGAAATTCTCCTTGTGCTATAGTGTGCTAAAGCATTGATCATCAACCATCTTTAAAAAAACATTTTTTCTAGGGACAGAAAACTATAGGTAGGGAGAGTGTCAGTGTGTTTTACTGTGCTAATCCTTGTTTCTAGGGACAGGGAAGGACAGTGAGGGAAATTCTCCTTGTGCTATAGTGTGCTAAAGCATTGATCATCAACCATCTTTAAAAAAACATTTTTTCTAGGGACAGAAAACTATAGGTAGGGAGAGTGTCAGTTTCTTTCACTGTGCTAATCCTTGTTTCTAGGGACAGGGAAGGACAGTGAGGGAAATTCTCCTTGTGCTATAGTGTGCTAAAGCATTGATCATCAACCATCTTTAAAAAAACATTTTTTCTAGGGACAGAAAACTATAGGTAGGGAGAGTGTCAGTTTCTTTCACTGTGCTAATCCTTGTTTCTAGGGACAGGGAAGGACAGTGAGGGAAATTCTCCTTGTGCTATACTGTGCTAAAGCATTGATCATCAACCATCTTTAAAAAAACATTTTTTCTAGGGACAGAAAACTATAGGTAGGGAGAGTGTCAGTTTCTTTCACTGTGCTAATCCTTGTTTCTAGGGACAGGGAAGGACAGTGAGGGAAATTCTCCTTGTGCTATACTGTGCTAAAGCATTGATCATCAACCATCTTTAAAAAAACATTTTTTCTAGGGACAGAAAACTATAGGTAGGGAGAGTGTCAGTTTCTTTCACTGTGCTAATCCTTGTTTCTAGGGACAGGGAAGGACAGTGAGGGAAATTCTCCTTGTGCTATACTGTGCTAAAGCATTGATCATCAACCATCTTTAAAAAAACATTTTTTCTAGGGACAGAAAACTATAGGTAGGGAGAGTGTCAGTTTCTTTCACTGTGATAATCCTTGTTTCTAGGGACAGGGAAGGACAGTGAGGGAAATTCTCCTTGTGCTATAGTGTGCTAAAGCATTGATCATCAACCATCTTTAAAAAAACATTTTTTCTAGGGACAGAAAACTATAGGTAGGGAGAGTGTCAGTGTGTTTTACTGTGCTAATCCTTGTTTCTAGGGACAGGGAAGGACAGTGAGGGAAATTCTCCTTGTGCTATAGTGTGCTAAAGCATTGATCATCAACCATCTTTAAAAAAACATTTTTTCTAGGGACAGAAAACTATAGGTAGGGAGAGTGTCAGTTTCTTTCACTGTGCTAATCCTTGTTTCTAGGGACAGGGAAGGACAGTGAGGGAAATTCTCCTTGTGCTATACTGTGCTAAAGCATTCCTCATCAACCATCTTTGAAATCCTTGTTTTTTGGACAGTCAGGGAAATTGTCGTTGTGCTATTCTGTGCGAAAGCAATCATCCTCAACCACATTTAGAAATCCTTAAGTAAAGGGACAGAGAAGGACACCTGAAGGTAGCCCTTATTGCTTTTTTCCCATCTCCCTGCAGGCCATCTATTAGAGAATGTCTGGAAGGCAAACAAGGAGAGGCAGACAGTCAGGAGGCAATAAAAGAGGGCAAGCAGGCTCTGTGTCTGGGGGCAACAGTGCTGGTCGTGGACGCGGTGCATTGTCATCAGCACATGGCCATGGGACACGCTTGTCCTTCTTTTCGGCAGCTGGACATGTTGAG
The DNA here is from genome assembly GCA_029206835.1 of Rana muscosa. Taxonomy (NCBI): domain Eukaryota; kingdom Metazoa; phylum Chordata; class Amphibia; order Anura; family Ranidae; genus Rana; species Rana muscosa. Next base: position 630,505,420 of record CM055117.1, on the reverse strand, counting down.
CCACATCATGCCGAAGACTTGGTAGAGTGGATGACCAAGCCCTCCTCCTCCTCCTCCTCATCCTCTCTCACCCAGGCTCAGGGTACTGGCAAAGCAGCTGCCAAAGTGTCCTCTTCCCTGGTATCAATGTCAGACTCATCATCAGTCACTCCTTCCCTAGAACCACCATGTCCTCCTCCTGAGGAGTCCCCCGAACTGTTTGAGCACAGTGTTGGGTACATGCTCCAGGAGGATGCCCAGCGTTTCGAAGGGTCTGATGATGAAACCCAGCTACAGGAAGGCAGTAGCGTGAGAGCAGACAGAAGGGATGCTCAAGAAGGACACCAATCTGGCAGTCATGTTCCAGCAGCTGCAGCATACTGCCAGATTGGCTCCAGTGATGAGGAGGGAGGGGATGATGAGGTCACTGACTCCACGTGGGTGCCTAATAGGAGAGAGGAGGAGGAGGAGGATGAGGAGGAGGCACATCTCCAACGAGGCAGGATGCCCTTTGGCCAGCGTAAGGGCAGTACACCGACGGAATCACACCGCAGAGCTCCGCCTGTGCAGGGCGCTGCCTCTGCCCGTCATTCAAAAAGTTCTTTGGTGTGGGCCTTTTTTGAGGCTAGTGCATCAGATCGCACAGCTGCTGTTTGCAACATATGTCTCAAGCGTATATCGCGTGGCCAAAACATCAGCCGCTTGGGTACCACATGCCTGACCAGACATATGTTGACCTGCCATGCAGCTCGTTGGCAAGCCTACCTCAAAGACCCACACCAAAGAACAAAGCGGACCTCTCCTTGCACCGCATCAGCTGGGATCTCCAACCCCACTATAACTTCAGTCCTCTCTGAAACATGCACTGAGAGGAATGAAGGTGTAGAATTAGGTGTGTCACAGCCAAGTACTTGCGGCCACTCTGCTAGCAGTACACCGACGTCCGATTCTAGCAGGCAAATTTCCCTGCCCCAGCTGCTGGACCGTCGAAAGAAGTTCACTCCCAGCCATCCACATGCCCAGCGGTTGAATGCTAGCTTGGCTAAATTGCTAGCGCTTCAACTGCTGCCTTTTCAGTTGGTAGACTCGGCCCCCTTCCGTGAGTTTGTGCAATGTGCGGTTCCTCAGTGGCAGGTTCCCAAACGCCACTTTTTCTCACGGAAGGCTATTCCGGCTCTCTACCGGCATGTGGAAGGCAATGTCTTGGCCTCGCTGGACAGGGCGGTCAGCGGTAAGGTGCATATTACCGCTGACTCATGGTCCAGCTGGCATGGACAGGGACGTTACCTTTCTTTCACGGCCCATTGGGTCACTCTTTTGGCAGCTGGGAAGGATGCAGGACAAGGTGCAGTAGTGTTGGAGGTTGTTCCACCGCCACGCCTCCAAAATGCTACTACTGGTTGTGACACACCTCTCTCCTCCACCCCCTCCTCTTCTTCTTCCTCCATGGCCTCTTCCTGTGCTTTGTCCTCTGAACCAGCGGTGGTCCGTAGCCGTTCAAGGGGCTACGCAAGTACGCAGGCAAAAAGATGCCATGCCGTGCTTGCGCTGGTGTGTTTGGGGGACAGAAGCCACACTGGGGCAGAGGTCCTGTCTGCTCTGCAGGGCCAGGCCGAGAGGTGGTTGACGCCATGCCAGCTTAAGCCAGGAATGGTGGTTTGCGACAATGGCACCAACCTCCTCTCCGCCCTCCGACAGGGACAACTGAACCATGTGCCCTGTGTGGCTCACGTCCTTAACCTGGTGGTGCAGCGGTTCTTGGGCAGGTACCCGGGCTTACAGGATGTCCTGAGGCAGGCCAGGAAAGTCTGTGTGCATTTCCGCAGATCTTATAATGCCAGTGCTCGCCTGGCTGAGCTGCAAAAGGAGTTGAACCTGCCCAAGAACCGCCTTATATGTGACATGCCCACCAGGTGGAACTCAACGTTGGCCATGCTGCAGTGGCTGCACACGCAGCAGAGGGCCATCAATGAGTACCTGTGCGACTACGGCACCAGGACAGGGTCAGGGGAGCTTGGTTTTTTTTCTCCACGCCAGTGGGGCATGATCAGGGATGCATGCACTGTCCTGGCACCATTTGAGGAGGCCGCGAGGATGGTGAGCAGTGACAGTGCATGCATCAGTGACACTGTACCTCTTGTCCACCTGTTGGAGCACACGCTGCGTGGAATAATGGACAGGGCACTTGAGGCAGAACAGAGGCAGGAAGAGGAGGACTTCCTTGCCTCTCAAGGCCCCCTTTACCCAGACAGTGTTCCTTCTGTCCCACCCATCGCACAGGAAGAGGAGGAGGAGGAGGAGGAGGAGGAGGAGGATTGTGTCAGCATGGAGGTGGAGGCTGGCACTCAGCATCATCAGCAGCAGTCTTTTAGGGATGATTTACAGTCCCAAGAAACCAGTGGACTTGTACGTGGCTGGGAGGAGGTGGCTGCGGATCATGTCGTCCTTAGTGACCCAGAGGACTCCGGACCGAATGCCTCAGCAAACCTACGCTGCATGGCCTCCCTGATCCTGCAAAGTCTGCGGAAGGATCCTCGTATTCTTCGGATCAAGGAGAGGGACCATTACTGGCTGGCCACTCTCCTTGATCCACGGTACAAGGGTAAGGTTGCGGACCTTATGTTACCGTCGCAGAGGGAGCAGAGGATGAGACAACTCTGGGAGGCCTTGCAGAAAGGTCTGTGCAACGCGTTCCCAGAGACTGGGAGGTTACAAACTCCTGGTCCTGGACAACGAGTTGCTGAGGCTTCGGCCAGTCAAAGAAGGAGCGGTGGGGAAGGTGGCCGTCTGACCGATGCGTTCAGACAATTCTTTAGTCCGCAGCCCCAAAGTATGATCGGTTCCAGCAACCATCGCCAGCGTCTGATAAACATGGTGCAGGAATATCTAGGGGCAAGGTCAGACTTGGACACCTTCCCCACCGAAAATCCTCTGGCTTACTGGGTCTTGAGGATGGATCACTGGCCAGAGCTTGCACAGTATGCAATTGAGCTACTGGCCTGTCCTGCATCCAGCGTTCTTTCGGAACGCACATTCAGTGCTGCTGGAGGATTTGTCATGGATCACAGGGTGCGCCTGTCCACCGACTCGGTTGATCGACTGACTTTCATCAAGATGAACCAGTCTTGGATCACCACCAGCTACCACACACCTGATGCTGATATAACAGACTAATTGATTTTAACATGTCACATCCCTTCAAGACTGATGCTGATGCTGAGTGCCTGTGCTGTTATGTTGACTGGCTATCCTCCTCCTCCGAGTCCTCAATGATACGATTGATGATGATAGCTTGGAAGATCATTTTTGTTTATGGGTGCCGCCACCAGTGGCTAAGGCCCAATTTTTCAGCCCCTGTTTAACAGGGGCGTGTAATTACAATTTTTGAAGCAATAATTTGCCATAGGGCTCATTGCTGTGCTCCAAGTACAGTATCTGTGAGGGGTTGGAGTGCTGTGCCACCAGTGCCTAAGGCCCAATTTTTCAGCCCCTGTTTAACAGGGGCGTGTCATTACAATTTTTGAAGCAATACTTTGCAACAGGGCTCATTGCTGTGCTCCAAGTACAGTATCTGTGAGGGGTTGGAGTGTTGTGCCACCAGTGCCTAAGGCCCAATTTTTCAGCCCCTGTTTAACAGGGGCGTGTCATTACAATTTTTGAAGCAATACTTTGCAACAGGGCTCATTGCTGTGCTCCAAGTACAGTATCTGTGAGGGGTTGTAGTGTTGTGCCACCAGTGCCTAAGGCCCAATTTTTCAGCCCCTGTTCAACAGGGGCATGTAATTACAATTCTTGATCTAATAATTCACAGCAGGGCCCATTGCTGCACCCACCAAGAGTAACTCTGAGGGCTTACAGTGTTGTGGCAACGCCACCACCACCACCACCACTAGTGATGAGCCGAACACCCCCGGGTTCGGTTCGCACCAGAACCCGCGAACGGACCGAAAGTTCGAACGAACATTAGAACCCTATTAAATACAATGGATGCGAACGTTCGAATTCTAAAGTGCTAATTATAACAACTATTATGCATGTTATTGTCCTAAAAAGGGTTTGGGAACCCGGGTTCTGCACCAGGGGACATGTATCAATGCAAAAAGAAGTTTTAAAAACGGTCGTTTTTCGGGAGCAGTCATTTTAATGATGCATAAAGTGAAAAAAAAAAAGTCAAATATTCCTTTAAATATCGTACCTGGGGGGTGTCTAAAGTATGCCTGTGAAGTGCCACGTGTTTCCCGTGTTTAGAACTGTCCCTGCACAAAATGACACTTCTAAAGGAAAAAAAAGCCATTTAAAACTGCTTGCGGCTTTAATGTAATGTCTGGTCCCGGTAATATGGATGAAATTCTTTAAGAAAAATGGCATAGCTACCCCATGACCCCCCCCCCTACCCCAGCCCATTACCAGCCCCTTTGGGTCTTGTATGGATATTAAGGGGAACCCCGCACATAAAATAAAAAAGGCCCTATATACTCTGAACAGCCCTATACAGGCGGTGCATACAAGACAGGGACTGTAGGTTTGTTCTTATGTAGAGTCTGTTTGTAATTTTGAACAGGTACATTGTTGAAGTGTAGCTCCAGACCAAAAATCTATTTTTAAACTTTTTGGAAAACATAGGTAAGGGTTATCACCCCTGTAACATTTGTTTTGCTGTCTGTGCCCCTGTTCAGAACATTTCACCTCACTTTCCGTCCCAATGACAACTGTTTTTGAAATGTGGTGTTTTTCTTGAAACAAGGATTGCTGATAAAGCATCAGTACAGAGGAGACACCTTTCTCCCATATTTATTCTTACAGGAGAGAATTTTCCTTCCTAGTGGTAGATTTCCTCTCACTTCCTGTTGTCTTCTTGCGTTTGCAAGTAGGAGTCGTTTGTAAGTTGGATGTTTGAAAGTAGGGACCTGCCGTATATACTCTGCAGAAATAGGCCCCTTAGTTGTTGGTGTTGGCACAACACTGTAAGCACTCACAGTTACTCTTGGTTGGTGCTGGAACGCCCTGCTGTCAACTATTATATCAGGAATTTTAATTACATATAATTGTTGAACAGTGGTAGTAAAAATTGGGCCTTTGATGGTGGTGCTGGTGCCACAACACTGTAAGCCCTGACAGTTACTCTTGGTGGGTGCAGCAATGGGCCCTGCTGTGAATTATTAGATCAAGAATTGTAATTACATGCCCCTGTTGAACAGGGGCTGAAAAATTGGGCCTTAGGCACTGGTGGCACAACACTGCAACCCCTCACAGCAACTGTACTTGGAGCACAGCAATGAGCCCTGTTGCAAAGTATTGCTTCAAAAATTGTAATGACACGCCCCTGTTAAACAGGGGCTGAAAAATTGGGCCTTAGGCACTGGTGGCACAACACTGCAACTCCTCACAGATACTGTACTTGGAGCACACCAATGAGCCCTGTTGCAAAGTATTGCTTCAAAAATTGTAATGACACGCCCCTGTTAAACAGGGGCTGAAAAATTGGGCCTTAGGCACTGGTGGCACAACACTGCAACTCCTCACAGATACTGTACTTGGAGCACAGCAATGAGCCCTGTTGCAAAGTATTGCTTCAAAAATTGTAATTACACGCCCCTGTTAAACAGGGGCTGAAAAATTGGGCGTTAGGCACTGGTGGCACAACACTGCAACTCCTCACAGATACTGTACTTGGAGCACAGCAATGAGCCCTGTTGCAAAGTATTGCTTCAAAAATTGTAATTACACGCCCCTGTTAAACAGGGGCTGAAAAATTGGGCGTTAGGCACTGGTGGCGGCACCCATAAACAAAAATGATCTTACAAGCTATCATCATCAATCGTATCATTGAGGACTCGGAGGAGGAGGATAGCCAGTCAACATAACAGCACAGGCACTCAGCATCAGCATCAGTCTTGAAGGGATGTGACATGTTAAAATCAATTAGTCTGTTATATCAGCATCAGGTGTGTGGTAGCTGGTGGTGATCCAAGACTGGTTCATCTTGATGAAAGTCAGTCGATCAACCGAGTCGGTGGACAGGCGCACCCTGTGATCCGTGACAAATCCTCCAGCAGCACTGAATGTGCGTTCCGAAAGAACGCTGGATGCAGGACAGGCCAGTAGCTCAATTGCATACTGTGCAAGCTCTGGCCAGTGATCCATCCTCAAGACCCAGTAAGCCAGAGGATTTTCGGTGGGGAAGGTGTCCAAGTCTGACCTTGCCCCTAGATATTCCTGAACCATGTTTATCAGACGCTGGCGATGGTTGCTGGAACCGATCATACTTTGGGGCTGCGGACTAAAGAATTGTCTGAACGCATCGGTCAGACGGCCACCTTCCCCACCGCTCCTTCTTTGACTGGCCGAAGCCTCAGCAACTCGTTGTCCAGGACCAGGAGTTTGCAACCTCCCAGTCTCTGGGAACGCGTTGCACAGACCTTTCTGCAAGGCCTCCCGGAGTTGTCTCATCCTCTGCTCCCTCTGCGACGGTAACATAAGGTCCGCAACCTTACCCTTGTACCGTGGATCAAGGAGAGTGGCCAGCCAGTAATGGTCCCTCTCCTTGATCCGAAGAATACGAGGATCCTTCCGCAGACTTTGCAGGATCAGGGAGGCCATGCAGCGTAGGTTTGCTGAGGCATTCGCTCCGGAGTCCTCTGGGTCACTAAGGACGACATGATCCGCAGCCACCTCCTCCCAGCCACGTACAAGTCCACTGGTTTCTTGGGACTGTAAATCATCCCTAAAAGACTGCTGCTGATGATGCTGAGTGCCAGCCTCCACCTCCATGCTGACACAATCCTCCTCCTCCTCCTCCTCCTCCTCCTCCTCCTCCTCCTCTTCCTGTGCGATGGGTGGGACAGAAGGAACACTGTCTGGGTAAAGGGGGCCTTGAGAGGCAAGGAAGTCCTCCTCTTCCTGCCTCTGTTCTGCCTCAAGTGCCCTGTCCATTATTCCACGCAGCGTGTGCTCCAACAGGTGGACAAGAGGTACAGTGTCACTGATGCATGCACTGTCACTGCTCACCATCCTCGTGGCCTCCTCAAATGGTGCCAGGACAGTGCATGCATCCCTGATCATGCCCCACTGGCGTGGAGAAAAAAAACCAAGCTCCCCTGACCCTGTCCTGGTGCCGTAGTCGCACAGGTACTCATTGATGGCCCTCTGCTGCGTGTGCAGCCGCTGCAGCATGGCCAACGTTGAGTTCCACCTGGTGGGCATGTCACATATAAGGCGGTTCTTGGGCAGGTTCAACTCCTTTTGCAGCTCAGCCAGGCGAGCACTGGCATTATAAGATCTGCGGAAATGCACACAGACTTTCCTGGCCTGCCTCAGGACATCCTGTAAGCCCGGGTACCTGCCCAAGAAGCGCTGCACCACCAGGTTAAGGACGTGAGCCACACAGGGCACATGGGTCAGTTGTCCCTGTCGGAGGGCGGAGAGGAGGTTGGTGCCATTGTCGCAAACCACCATTCCTGGCTTAAGCTGGCGTGGCGTCAACCACCTCTCGGCCTGGCCCTGCAGAGCAGACAGGACCTCTGCCCCAGTGTGGCTTCTGTCCCCCAAACACACCAGCGCAAGCACGGCATGGCATCTTTTTGCCTGCGTACTTGCGTAGCCCCGTGAACGGCTACGGAGCACCGCTGGTTCATAGGACAAACCACAGGAAGAGGCCATGGAGGAAGAAGAAGAGGAGGGGGTGGAGGAGAGAGGTGTGTCACAACCAGTAGTAGCATTTTGGAGGCGTGGCGGTGGGACAACCTCCAACACTACTGCACCTTGTCCTGAATCCTTCCCAGCTGCCAAAAGAGTGACCCAATGGGCCGTGAAAGAAAGGTAACGTCCCTGTCCATGCCTGCTGGACCATGAGTCAGCGGTAATATGCACCTTACCGCTGACCGCCCTGTCCAGCGAGGCCAAGACATTGCCTTCCACATGCCGGTAGAGAGCCGGAATAGCCTTCCGTGAGAAAAAGTGGCGTTTGGGAACCTGCCACTGAGGAACTGCACATTGCACAAACTCACGGAAGGGGGCCGAGTCTACCAACTGAAAAGGCAGCAGTTGAAGCGCTAGCAATTTAGCCAAGCTAGCATTCAACCGCTGGGCATGTGGATGGCTGGGAGTGAACTTCTTTCGACGGTCCAGCAGCTGGGGCAGGGAAATTTGCCTGCTAGAATCGGACGTCGGTGTACTGCTAGCAGAGTGGGCGCAAGTACTTGGCTGTGACACACCTAATTCTACACCTTCATTCCTCTCAGTGCATGTTTCAGAGAGGACTGAAGTTATAGTGGGGTTGGAGATCCCAGCTGATGCGGTGCAAGGAGAGGTCCGCTTTGTTCTTTGGTGTGGGTCTTTGAGGTAGGCTTGCCAACGAGCTGCATGGCAGGTCAACATATGTCTGGTCAGGCATGTGGTACCCAAGCGGCTGATGTTTTGGCCACGCGATATACGCTTGAGACATATGTTGCAAACAGCAGCTGTGCGATCTGATGCACTAGCCTCAAAAAAGGCCCACACCAAAGAACTTTTTGAATGACGGGCAGAGGCAGCGCCCTGCACAGGCGGAGCTCTGCGGTGTGATTCCGTCGGTGTACTGCCCTTACGCTGGCCACCAAAGGGCATCCTGCCTCGTTGGAGATGTGCCTCCTCCTCATCCTCCTCCTCCTCCTCTCTCCTATTAGGCACCCACGTGGAGTCAGTGACCTCATCATCCCCTCCCTCCTCATCACTGGAGCCAATCTGGCAGTATGCTGCAGCTGCTGGAACATGACTGCCAGATTGGTGTCCTTCTTGAGCATCCCCTCTGTCTGCTCTCACGCTACTGCCTTCCTCTAGCTGGGTTTCATCATCAGACCCTTCGAAACGCTGGGCATCCTCCTGGAGCATGTACCCAACACTGTGCTGAAACAGTTCGGGGGACTCCTCAGGAGGAGGACATGGTGGGTCTAGGGAAGGAGTGACTGATGATTTGTCTGACATTGATACCAGGGAAGACGACGCTTTGGCAGCTGCTTTTCCAGTACCCTGAGCCTGGGTGAGAGAGGATGAGGAGGAGGAGGAGGGCTTGGTCATCCACTCTACCAAGTCTTCGGCATGATGTGGCTCAACATGTCCAGCTGCCGAAAAGAAGGACAAGCGTGTCCCATGGCCATGTGCTGATGACAATGCACCGCGTCCACGACCAGCACTGTTGCCCCCAGACACAGAGCCTGCTTGCCCTCTTTTATTGCCTCCTGACTGTCTGCCTCTCCTTGTTTGCCTTCCAGACATTCTAATAGATGGCCTGCAGGGAGATGGGAAAAAAGCAATAAGGGCTACCTTCAGGTGTCCTTCTCTGTCCCTTGAAACAAGGACTTGCAGAGTGAAATAAACTGACACTCTCCCTACCTACAGTTTTCTGTCCCTAGAATAAATGTTTTTTTTAATCACAATATAGCACAAGGACAATTCAGTCACTGTCCTTCCAGGTCCCTGGAAACAAGGACTTGCAGAGTGAAATAAACTGACACTCTCCCTACCTACAGTTTTCTGTCCCTAGAATAAATGTTTTTTTTAAGCACAATATAGCACAAGGACAATTCAGTCACTGTCCTTCCAGGTCCCTGGAAACAAGGACTTGCAGAGTGAAATAAACTGACACTCTCCCTACCTACAGTTTTCTGTCCCTAGAATAAATGTTTTTTTTAATCACAATATAGCACAAGGACAATTCAGTCACTGTCCTTCCAGATCCCTGGAAACAAGGACTTGCAGAGTGAAATAAACTGACACTCTCCCTACCTACAGTTTTCTGTCCCTAGAATAAATGTTTTTTTTAATCACAATATAGCACAAGGACAATTCAGTCACTGTCCTTCCAGGTCCCTGGAAACAAGGACTTGCAGAGTGAAATAAACTGACACTCTCCCTACCTACAGTTTTCTGTCCCTAGAATAAATGTTTTTTTTAATCACAATATAGCACAAGGACAATTCAGTCACTGTCCTTCCAGGTCCCTGGAAACAAGGACTTGCAGAGTGAAATAAACTGACACTCTCCCTACCTACAGTTTTCTGTCCCTAGAATAAATGTTTTTTTTAATCACAATATAGCACAAGGACAATTCAGTCACTGTCCTTCCAGGTCCCTGGAAACAAGGACTTGCAGAGTGAAATAAACTGACACTCTCCCTACCTACAGTTTTCTGTCCCTAGAATAAATGTTTTTTTTAATCACAATATAGCACAAGGACAATTCAGTCACTGTCCTTCCAGGTCCCTGGAAACAAGGACTTGTAGAGTGAAATAAACTGACACTCTCCCTACCTACAGTTTTCTGTCCCTAGAATAAATGTTTTTTTTAATCACAATATAGCACAAGGACAATTCAGTCACTGTCCTTCCAGGTCCCTGGAAACAAGGACTTTCAGAGTGAAATAAAAAAAAACTCTCCCTACCTACAGTTTTCTGTCCCTAGAATAAATGTTTTTTTTAATCACAATATAGCACAAGGACAATTCAGTCACTGTCCTTCCAGGTCCCTGGAAACAAGGACTTGCAGAGTGAAATAAACTGACACTCTCCCTACCTACAGTTTTCTGTCCCTAGAATAAATGTTTTTTTTAATCACAATATAGCACAAGGACAATTCAGTCACTGTCCTTCCAGGTCCCTGGAAACAAGGACTTGCAGAGTGAAATAAACTGACACTCTCCCTACCTACAGTTTTCTGTCCCTAGAATAAATGTTTTTTTTAAGCACAATATAGCACAAGGACAATTCAGTCACTGTCCTTCCAGGTCCCTGGAAACAAGGACTTGCAGAGTGAAATAAACTGACACTCTCCCTACCTACAGTTTTCTGTCCCTAGAATAAATGTTTTTTTTAAGCACAATATAGCACAAGGACAATTCAGTCACTGTCCTTCCAGGTCCCTGGAAACAAGGACTTGCAGAGTGAAATAAACTGACACTCTCCCTACCTACAGTTTTCTGTCCCTAGAATAAATGTTTTTTTTAATCACAATATAGCACAAGGACAATTCAGTCACTGTCCTTCCAGGTCCCTGGAAACAAGGACTTGCAGAGTGAAATAAACTGACACTCTCCCTACCTACAGTTTTCTGTCCCTAGAATAAATGTTTTTTTTAATCACAATATAGCACAAGGACAATTCAGTCACTGTCCTTCCAGGTCCCTGGAAACAAGGACTTGCAGAGTGAAATAAACTGACACTCTCCCTACCTACAGTTTTCTGTCCCTAGAATAAATGTTTTTTTTAAGCACAATATAGCACAAGGACAATTCAGTCACTGTCCTTCCAGGTCCCTGGAAACAAGGACTTGCAGAGTGAAATAAACTGACACTCTCCCTACCTACAGTTTTCTGTCCCTAGAATAAATGTTTTTTTTAATCACAATATAGCACAAGGACAATTCAGTCACTGTCCTTCCAGGTCCCTGGAAACAAGGACTTGCAGAGTGAAAGAAACTGACACTCTCCCTACCTACAGTTTTCTGTCCCTAGAATAAATGTTTTTTTAAGCACAATATAGCACAAGGACAATTCACTCACTGTCCTTCCAGGTCCCTGGAAACAAGGACTTGCAGAGTGAAAGAAACTGACACTGCCCTACCTACAGTTTTCTGTCCCTAGAATAAATGTTTTTTTTAAGCACACTATAGCACAAGCACAAAACACACTGACACTCTCCCTACCTATCCTTCTCTTTCCCTAAACTAAAGGAATCCAGGTTAAGCAAGAAAGAAATAACAGTCACTGTCCCTGCCTATGCTGCTCTATCCCTGCTCCGGAACACACTACACTAGGCCGCCGTGCTGGCGGCCTTTTATAGTGTGGGGCGTGTACTAAACACCCTCAGCAATAATTGGCCACAGGCATCCTGCCTGTGGCCAATCATTGCTCTCCTCGCTGCCGGCGCTGTGATTGGCCAAGCATGCGGGGTCACAGTGCATGCTTGGCCAATCACAGCGCCTGGATGACACTGCGATGGCGTAGTGCATTGTGGGCCGTTCGCGTCACTCGAATTTGGCGCGAACGGCCCAAATCGTTCGATCTTCGTCGAACGATCGAACAGCCGATGTTCGAGTCGAACGTATGTTCGACTCGAACACGAAGCTCATCCCTAACCACCACGAAAGGCCCAATTTTTCAGCCCCTGTTCAAAAGGGGCATGTAATTACAATTCTTGATCTAATAATTCACAGCAGGGCCCATTCCTGCACCCACCAAGAGTAACTCTGAGGGCTTACAGTGTTGTGGCAACACCACCACCACCACCACCACCACGAAAGGCCCAATTTTTCAGCCCCTGTTCAACAGGGGCATGCAATTACAATTCTTGATCTAATAATTCACAGCAGGGCCCATTGCTGCACCCACCAAGAGTAACTGTCAGGGCTTACAGTGTTGTGGCACCAGCACCACCATCAAAGGCCCAATTTTTACTACCACTGTTCAACAATTATATGTAATTAAAATTCCTGATATAATAGTTGACAGCAGGGCGTTCCAGCACCAACCAAGAGTAACTGTGAGTGCTTACAGTGTTGTGCCAACACCAACAACTAAGGGGCCTATTTCTGCAGACTATATACGGCAGGTCCCTACTTTCAAACATCCAACTTACAAACGACTCCTACTTGCAAACGCAAGAAGACAACAGGAAGTGAGAGGAAATCTACCCCTTGGAAGGAAAATTCTCTCCTGTAAGAATTAATATGGGAGAAAGGTGTCTCCTCTGTACTGATGCTTTATCACCAATCCTTGTTTCAAGAAAAACACCACATTTCAAAAACAGTTGTCATTGGGACGGAAAGTGAGGTGAAATGTTCTGAACAGGGGCACAGACAGCAAAACAAATGTTACAGGGGTGATAACCCTTACCTATGTTTTCCAAAAAGTTTAAAAATAGATTTTTGGGCTGGAGCTACACTTAAACAATGTACCTGTTCAAAATTACAAACAGATTCTACATAAGAACAAACCTACAGTCCCTGTCTTGTATGCACCGCCTGTATACGGCTGTTCAGAGTATATAGGGCCTTTTTTATTTTATGTGCGGGGTTCCCCTTAATATCCATACAAGACCCAAAGGGGCTGGTAATGGGCTGGGGTAGGGGGGGGGTCATGGGGTAGCTATGCCATTTTTCTTAAAGATTTTCATCCATATTACCGGGACCAGACATTACATTAAAGCTGCAAGCAGTTTTAAATGGCTTTTTTTTCCTTTAGAAGTGTCATTTTGTGCAGGGACAGTTCTAAACACGGGAAACACGTGGCACTTCACAGGCATACTTTAGACACCCCCCAGGTACGATATTTAAAGGAATATTTGACTTTTTTTTTTCACTTTATGCATCATTAAAATGACTGCTCCCGAAAAACGACCGTTTTTAAAACTTATTTTTGCATTGATACATGTCCCCTGGTGCAGAACCCGGGTTCCCAAACCCTTTTTAGGACAATAACATGCATAATAGTCGTTATAATTAGCACTTTAGAATTCGAACGTTCGCATCCATTGTATTTAATAGGGTTCTAATGTTCGTACGAACTTTCGGTCCGTTCGCGGGTTCTGGTGCGAACCGAACCCGGGGGTGTTCGGCTCATCACTACTCCCTGCATGTTGGGCCTCTGTATGTGGCCACGCTGTGTAAAAGTCTCACACATGTGGTATCGCCATACTCAGGAGTAATAGCAGAATGGGTTTTGGGGTGCAATTTGTGGTATGCATATGCTGTGTGTGAGAAATAACCTGCTAATATGAGAATTTTGTGAAAAAAGAAAAAAAATGAAAAAAAAAATCTTGATATTGCAAAGAATTGTGGGAAAAAATGACAACTTCAAAAAACTCACAATGCCTCTTTCTAACTACCTTGGAATGTCTTCTTTCCAAAAAGGGGTCATTTGGGGGGTATTTGTACTTTTCTGGCATGCTAGGGTCTCAAGAAATGAGATAGGCCGTCAGTACATCAGATGTGATCAATTTTCAGATATTGGCACCATAGCTTGTGGACTCTATAACTTTCACAAAGACCAAATAATATGCATCAATTTGTACTTATTTTTACCAAAGATATGTAGCAGTATAAATTTTGGCCAAAATTTATGAAGAAAAAATACTAATTTGCTAAATTTTATAACCGAAACAATTTTTTTTTTATTTTTTTACAGAATTTTCAGTCTTTTTTTCTCTTATAGCGCAAAAAATTAAAAACCCAATGGTGATTAAATACCACCAAAAGAAAGCTCTATTTGTGTGAAAAAAGGACAAAAAATTCATATGATTACAGTGTTGTATGACTGAGTAATTGTCATTCAAATTGTGAGAGCACCGAAAGCTGAAAATTTGTCTGGTTATTAAGGGGGTTTAAGTGCCCAGTGGTCATGTGGTTAAAGGACTAACGTTTATAGTGCAACTCTTGGTTACCCCAGTAGTATTTTCAACTCTTATTAATCTTTATTTACTTCCTCTCTTAATTTTTTATTTCTTTTTTCCCCACGGCTTGTGTGTACAAAAAATACAATTTTATCCATTTATTTACAGTATATATCTCAATTTGCTGATATTGAATACATTATAATATGTTTGTTTAAAAAAATAAAACGTTTAAACACATCTATGGCTTTGTTAATGTGTCTTTTTTTTTTTTTTTAATTCAGTCCAGCAGACATTGTGTGTGGTATTTGTAAGGCTGTTTAAATGGGCTTTTGCATGCATCCTCTGCAGCATTAAAAGGGTATACTGCAGGCCACATATTAACGAGGTGCATTGGCTCGATCAGATTCAGGGTGAAAGTGTGTTCTGCTAATCAAGCCAGGATGTGGTAAGAGCAGGGAAAAGTATACCAGAGGTATGTGGCCTGAGCAGGCTAAGGTGTGTGCGAAGAGATCCAGTCAGAGTATGGGGTAAGGTTAGGCCCGTCTTTAAGGCGGGGCAAAAGGGGAAGCTGCCCTGGGCCCAGTTATTTTTGTGGGGCCAAAAGCAGCTGCCCCTTGAGCCCAGGGGTTGCTCATAGCTACAGGGGCCCATGCTGCCTCCCTATCATATCAGTGTAGCTGAGCGCTCTTCCCCTCACACTGCTGCACAGGCCACTACAGGTCTCGGGTCTGCTGTGCTATCACAGGGAAAAGGCGCAGCTGCAGGTTGTCTTTGTGCTCGCAACCTGCTGAGCCCCCCCCCCCCCCTCCTGTCAGCAGCCAGCTCTGTCTAATCGCTGCTCGCTCTTCCCCCTCCCTCCAGCTAAGCAGAATGATCTGCCAATCAGAAGAGACTTGAGGGGCATGAATGGGACATGTAGTCTCAAGGAATGGCCTGTTCACGGAAGTCAATGGGGCCTGAACTCGACCCTGCTTTTTGAGGAGGGAGCAAGATTTGCCCAGGCAAAAATGCACCAGGACGGCACAGTGTTATGGGGAGAGTTGGTGAGTGGTACAGTTAGTCTACCCCCCCCCCCCCCGTGAGAGACTGAGCTGCTGAAAAACCACCAAGCGAGTACTATGTGGGGGCAGGGGCGGATCCAGAGTCTTTTCTCGGGAGGGGCACTGCCAAAAAATATGTTTTTTTTGGGGGGAAATTTATCGGGGAAATGTCTGGTGTCGGCGCTTCAATCATCCCGGCACCATGGTTGTTATGGTGTCAGGATGATAGAAGCGCATTATTTCTATTATTACATTGTAATATAAAATTAAATAGTTCAATGCAGAATCAGTGGGAGCCCCGAGTGTGTCACTTGCCACCGTTGCCTGCAATTAGTGGGAGCCCTGAGCGTGTCACTTGCCACACGTTGCAGATTGTCACTTGCCACGTCACCTACCACACCTTATGGATTGTCACTTGCCACACCTTGTGGATTGTCACTTGCCACATCACCTGCCACACATTGCGGATTGTCACTAGCCACACCTTGCGGATTGTCACTTGCCACGTCACCTGCCACACCTTGCTGATTGTCACTTGCCTGCCACCAAATGCAGATTGTCATTTGCCACGTCACCTGACACAATTTGCGGATTGTCACTTGCCACGTCGCCTGCCACACCTTGCGGATTGTCACTTGCCACGTCACCTGCCACACCTTGCTGATTGTCACTTGCCTGCCACCAGATGCAGATTGTCATTTGCCACGTCGCCTGCCACACCTTGCGGATTGTCACTAACTTGCCTGCTAAGGTGTAGTTTTGGTTGTCTCTTGCTGTGTCCCAGACTCCCAGAGTCAGGCAGCAGAGAGATAATGTAATCTCTCTGCTGCCTGCACAGTGAGGGCGGGAGTCAATGCAGGGCAGGCACGGGCGGTGAGAGATGACCTCATCTCCCCCGCTCCCGGCTAGCTGATTGGCCAGCTGCCACACTGAGCCTGCTCTCTCACTCTCACCTGCGCTGCCAACACACTGAGCAGCGCGGTCTGACCACGAACCGCGCCGTGCGCCCACAAACCGCGCCTCAAGGGGAGCCCGCCGGCTTTCTTACCCGTCTGTAGAGCCGCACGCTATTGCACCTGCCCGCAGAGCGGCCCGACGTGACTCACTGACGTGACTCGTTGCTAGACGCCAAGCGGCCCAGGCGTTAGCAACTAGTGCAGGGAAGAGGCTCCACCCACCTCCTCCTCCGATCCTGGTATCGTGTCAGTGCGCCGCGTAACTACAGTAGACGAGTCTCTCTCTCTGCGCCGCTGATCAGCTGATGTGAGAAACAGAGAGAGACTCAGAGAGGCAGCCGCAGAGCAAGTACTGTATATACTTGAGTATAAGCCGACCCGAATATAAGCCGAGGCACCTAATTTTACCCCAAAAAAACTGGGAAAACTTATTGACTTGAGTATAAGCCTAGGGTGTCCATCTGCATGCCTCGCTGTGCCCATGCCTCACTGTGCCCATGCTTCACTGTGCCCATGACTAGACTGATGTTTAACATGGGAGTCTATGGAAGGGGTGCCCGGCTTTGAAAAATCGGTTCTCCCCGGCCGTAGGTCTCCCAGACACCAAACTTTGCACACTTGTAGAGGAGACATGGGGCTATATGTGTGCCCTGTTTGGGGTCCAGGGGACCTTCGGCCGACTGGTACCGGGTCCCCAAAGTCCAGGAGATCAGGCGGAAAAAATAAATAAAACAGAGCAAGCAAGTGTGACGGATGGTCTCGGGGGGGGGGGGGCAATTGCCCTGTTGCCCCCCCTGGATCCGCCCCTGTGTGGGGGAGACTGGAAGAGTGAGAGGACGTGTTGCTGAGCCATTGCCAGGATATAGACCTTGCTGCAGTGCCTACTGGAGATGTCGCAGGCAACCAAGCAGTGAGCTTTAATGGTGTGCTGTTATCTCTAGCAACCATTAAGTGGTAATGATGTACAGTAACCTACAGCAACCAATCAGTGAGCGTTAATGTGCAGTAACTTGTAGCAACTAAGCAGCCGTAATGTGTGCTGTTACCTCTAGCAACCAGTTATTGAGTGGTAATGATGTGCTGTATCCTCTGTCAACCAATCTCAATTGCTGCCTAATCTGCTGTAGTAAATTGATTTTGAGTCTAGCTGCTCTCCTAGCAGGTGGGGAGCAAAATTGCATGGCGTGTGGCCCAAGAAAATGTATGCCCAGGGTCCAATCAATATTAAAGACAACACTGGGTAAGGTGCCGGAGAGTAGGGATGGGCCCGATGCTCGATTCGAACCCATGTTCGAATCGAGCATCGGGCGTTCGCTCGCTCGTCGAGCCCAGAACTATTTGGGCCGTTCGCATCACATTCGTGTGATGCGAGCGGCCCCGCAATGCATTGCGGCCGGCGCGGCCGGCGCAGTGCATTGCTGGCTGATGATTGGCCAAGCATGCACTGTGACCCCGCATGCTTGGCCAATCACAGCGCCCGAAACTCGGAGAGCAATAATTGGCTACAGGCAGGACGGCTGTAGCCAATTACAGCTCAGGGGCTTTAGTACACGCCCCACCATTTAAAAGGCCGCCACGCCATCGGCCCCGGTCACATGAGTTCCGGCTTTAGGAGAGATTAGTCTGCTGATTCTGTCTTTGCTTGATACTGAAAGATTTGCTCTTCTTTGCTAAACCATTGGCTATTTCTTTGCTAAACCATTGCTACCTAAGTCATTGATCGTTCATTGCTGCTGATTGCACAGTTAGTGTGTTATTAGCTGCTGCTGGGGATTAGTCTGGTGCGTGCTTACTGTTAGTACAGTATTGCAGTAGTACCAACCGCAGTGCTGTTAGCACAGCATTGCACCCCAACAGCACCCATAGGACTTCTAGTGTGTTAGTGGCAGCAAACAGAGCTCCTATATTTTCTTCTCAGCAGCACCCATAGGACTTCTAGTGTGTTAGTGGCAGCAAACAGAGCTCCTATATTTTCTTCTCAGCAGCACCCATAGGACTTCTAGTGTGTTAGTGGCATCACACAGAGCTCCTATATTTTCTTCTCAGCAGCACCCATAGGACTTCTAGTGTGTTAGTGGCAGCAAACAGAGCTCCTATATTTTCTTCTCAGCAGCACCCATAGGACTTCTAGTGTGTTAGTGGCAGCAAACAGAGCTCCTATATTTTCTTCTCAGCAGCACCCATAGGACTTCTAGTGTGTTAGTGGCAGCAAACAGAGCTCCTATATTTTCTTCTCAGCAGCACCCATAGGACTTCTAGTGTGTTAGTGGCATCACACAGAGCTCCTATATTTTCTTCTCAGCAGCACCCATAGGACTTCTAGTGTGTTAGTGGCATCAAACAGAGCTCCTATATTTTCTTCTCAGCAGCACCCATAGGACTTCTAATGTGTTAGTGGCATCACACAGAGTTCCTATATTTTCATCTCAGCAGCACCCATAGGACTTCTAGTGTGTTAGTGGCATCACACAGAGCTCCTATATTTTCTTCTCAGCAGCACCCATAGGACTTCTAGTGTGTTAGTGGCAGCAAACAGAGCTCCTATATTTTCTTCTCAGCAGCACCCATAGGACTTCTAGTGTGTTAGTGGCAGCAAACAGAGCTCCTATATTTTCTTCTCAGCAGCACCCATAGGACTTCTAGTGTGTTAGTGGCATCACACAGAGCTCCTATATTTTCTTCTCAGCAGCACCCATAGGACTTCTAGTGTGTTAGTGGCAGCAAACAGAGCTCCTATATTTTCTTCTCAGCAGCACCCATAGGACTTCTAGTGTGTTAGTGGCAGCAAACAGAGCTCCTATATTTTCTTCTCAGCAGCACCCATAGGACTTCTAGTGTGTTAGTGGCATCACACAGAGCTCCTATATTTTCTTCTCAGCAGCACCCATAGGACTTCTAGTGTGTTAGTGGCAGCAAACAGAGCTCCTATATTTTCTTCTCAGCAGCACCCATAGGACTTCTAGTGTGTTAGTGGCATCACACAGAGCTCCTATATTTTCTTCTCAGCAGCACCCATAGGACTTCTAGTGTGTTAGTGGCAGCAAACAGAGCTCCTATATTTTCTTCTCAGCAGCACCCATAGGACTTCTAGTGTGTTAGTGGCATCACACAGAGCTCCTATATTTTCTTCTCAGCAGCACCCATAGGACTTCTAGTGTGTTAGTGGCAGCAAACAGAGCTCCTATATTTTCTTCTCAGCAGCACCCATAGGACTTCTAGTGTGTTAGTGGCAGCAAACAGAGCTCCTATATTTTCTTCTCAGCAGCACCCATAGGACTTCTAGTGTGTTAGTGGCAGCAAACAGAGCTCCTATATTTTCTTCTCAGCAGCACCCATAGGACTTCTAGTGTGTTAGTGGCATCACACAGAGCTCCTATATTTTCATCTCAGAAGCACCCATAGGACTTCTAGTGTGTTAGTGGCATCACACAGAGCTCCTATATTTTCTTCTCAGCAGCACCCATAGGACTTCTAGTGTGTTAGTGGCATCACACAGAGCTCCTATATTTTCTTCTCAGCAGCACCCATAGGACTTCTAGTGTGTTAGTGGCATCACACAGAGCTCCTATATTTTCTTCTCAGCAGCACCCATAGGACTTCTAGTGTGTTAGTGGCAGCAAACAGAGCTCCTATATTTTCTTCTCAGCAGCACCCATAGGACTTCTAATGTGTTAGTGGCATCACACAGAGTTCCTATATTTTCATCTCAGCAGCACCCATAGGACTTCTAGTGTGTTAGTGGCATCACACAGAGCTCCTATATTTTCATCTCAGAAGCACCCATAGGACTTCTAGTGTGTTAGTGGCATCACACAGAGCTCCTATATTTTCTTCTCAGCAGCACCCATAGGACTTCTAGTGTGTTAGTGGCAGCAAACAGAGCTCCTATATTTTCATCTCAGAAGCACCCATAGGACTTCTAGTGTGTTAGTGGCATCACACAGAGCTCCTATATTTTCTTCTCAGCAGCACCCATAGGACTTCTAGTGTGTTAGTGGCAGCAAACAGAGCTCCTATATTTTCTTCTCAGCAGCACCCATAGGACTTCTAGTGTGTTAGTGGCAGCAAACAGAGCTCCTATATTTTCTTCTCAGCAGCACCCATAGGACTTCTAGTGTGTTAGTGGCAGCAAACAGAGCTCCTATATTTTCTTCTCAGCAGCACCCATAGGACTTCTAGTGTGTTAGTGGCATCACACAGAGCTCCTATATTTTCTTCTCAGCAGCACCCATAGGACTTCTAGTGTGTTAGTGGCAGCAAACAGAGCTCCTATATTTTCTTCTCAGCAGCACCCATAGGACTTCTAGTGTGTTAGTGGCAGCAAACAGAGCTCCTATATTTTCTTCTCAGCAGCACCCATAGGACTTCTAGTGTGTTAGTGGCAGCAAACAGAGCTCCTATATTTTCTTCTCAGCAGCACCCATAGGACTTCTAGTGTGTTAGTGGCAGCAAACAGAGCTCCTATATTTTCTTCTCAGCAGCACCCATAGGACTTCTAGTGTGTTAGTGGCAGCAAACAGAGCTCCTATATTTTCTTCTCTGCAGCACCCATAGGACTTCTAGTGTGTTAGTGGCAGCAAACAGAGCTCCTATATTTTCTTCTCAGCAGCACCCATAGGACTTCTAGTGTGTTAGTGGCAGCAAACAGAGCTCCTATATTTTCTTCTCAGCAGCACCCATAGGACTTCTAGTGTGTTAGTGGCAGCAAACAGAGCTCCTATATTTTCTTCTCAGCAGCACCCATAGGACTTCTAGTGTGTTAGTGGCAGCAAACAGAGCTCCTATATTTTCTTCTCAGCAGCACCCATAGGACTTCTAGTGTGTTAGTGGCAGCAAACAGAGCTCCTATATTTTCTTCTCAGCAGCACCCATAGGACTTCTAGTGTGTTAGTGGCAGCAAACAGAGCTCCTATATTTTCTTGTCAGCAGCACACATAGTACCTATAGTGTGTTAGTGTCAGCACCAATAGGACCTACAGTGTGTTGTGAGCACACATAGGAGTTCTATTTTTTATACTATATACACTACCAACTACAATGGCTGGAAGACCGCCAAGGAGAGGCAGAGCGTGCCGAGGCAAGAACACAGGGCAGGCAGGCTCTGTTTCTAGAGACAACAGTGCTGGCCGTGGACGTGGTCGTGCATCGTCATCAGCACGTGGCCATGGGACACGCTTGTCTTTGTTTTCGGCAGCTGGACATGTGGAGCCGCATCATGCCGAAGGCTTGGTAGAATGGATGACCAAGCCCTCCTCATCCTCCTCATCCTCTCTCACCCAGGCTCAGGGTACTGGCAGAGCAGCTGCCAACGCGTACTCAATGGCATCATCAGCCACCCCTTCCCTAGACCCACCATGTCCTCCTGAGGAGTCCCCCGAACTGTTTGAGCACAGTGTTGGGTACATGCTCCAGGAGGATGCCCAACGATTCGAAGGCTCGGATGATGATACCCAGCTTGAGGAAGTCAGTAGTGTGCGCGCAGAGAGAGGGGATGCTGAAGGACAGCAATCTGGCAGTAGTGTTCCACCAGCTGCAGCTTACTGCCAGGTTTGCTCTAGTGGTGAAGAGGGAGGGGATGATGAGGTCACTGACTCCACGTGGGTGCCTGAAGGGAGAGAGGAGGAGGAGGAGGAGGATGCAGCGTCACATGTCCAACGAGGCAGGATGCCCCCTGGAGGCCAGCTAGAGGCCAGCACAGCAACTGTACCACACCGCAGAGCTCCGCCTGTGCAGGGCGCTGCCTCTGCACGTTATCACAAAAGTTCTTTGGTGTGGGCCTTTTTTGAGACGAGTGCATCAGATCGCACCACTGCTATTTGCAATATTTGTCTCAAGCGTATCTCGCGTGGCCAAAACATCAGCCGCTTGGGCACCACAAGCATGAGCAGACATATGTCGACCTGCCATGCAGCTCGTTGGCAAGCACACATAAAAGACCCACACCAAAGAACAAAGCGGACCTCTCCTTGCTCCTCATCAGCTGGGATCTCCATCCCCACTATATCTTCAGTCCTCTCTGAAAGCTGCTCTGAGAGGACTGAAGGTGTAGAATTAGGTGTGTCACAACCAAGTACTTGCAGTACACCGACGTCCGATTGTAGCAGGCAAATTTCCCTGCCCCAGCTGCTGGACCGTCGAAAGAAGTATACTCCCAGCCATCCACATGCCCAGCGGTTGAATGCTAGCTTGGCTAATTTGCTAGCACTTCAACTGCTGCCTTTTCAGTTGATAGACTCGGCCCCCTTCCGTGAGTTTGTTCAATGTGCGGTTCCTCAGTGGCAGGTTCCCAAACGCCACTTTTTCTCACGGAAGGCGATTCCGTCTCTCTACTGGCATGTGGAAGGCAATGTCCATGCCTCGCTGGACAGGGCGGTCAGCGGTAAGGTGCATATTACCGCTGACTCATGGTCCAGCAGGCATGGACAGGGACGTTATCTTTCTTTCACGGCCCATTGGGTCACTCTATTGGTAGCTGGGAGGGATGCAGGACAAGGTGCAGTAGTGTTGGAGGTTGTTCCGCCACCACGCCTCCAAAATGCTACTACTGGTTGTGACACACCTCTCTCCTCCACCCCCTCCTCTTCTTCCTCCATGTCCTCTTCGAGTGCTCTGTCCTCGGAACCAGCGGTGCTCCGTAGGCGTACAAGGGGCTACGCGAGTACGCAGGCAAAAAGATGCCATGCCGTGCTTGCGCTGGTGTGTTTGGGGGACAGGAGCCACACTGGGCCAGAGGTTCTGGCAGCTCTGCAGGGGCAGGCCGAGAGGTGGTTGACGCCACGCCAGCTTAAGCCAGGAATGGTCGTTTCTGATAATGGCACCAACCTCCTCTCCGCCCTGCGACAGGGGCAGCTCACCCATGTGCCCTGTATGGCTCACGTCCTCAACCTGGTGGTGCAGCGGTTCTTGGGCAGGTTCCCAGGCTTACAGGATGTCCTGAGGCAGGCCAGGAAAGTCTGTGTGCATTTCCGCCGATCTTATAATGCCAGTGCTCGGCTGACTGAGCTGCAAAAGGAGCTGAACCTGCCCAAGAACCGCCTAATATGTGACATGCCCACCAGGTGGAACTCAACGTTGGCCATGCTGCAGCGACTGCACACGCAGCAGAGGGCCATCAATGAGTACCTTTGCGACTACGGCACCAGGACAGGGTCAGGGGAGCTTGGCTTTTTTTCCCCACGCCAGTGGAGCATGATCAGGGATGCATGCACTGTCCTCTCACCATTTGAGGAGGCCACGAGGATGGTGAGCAGTGACAGTGCATGCATCAGTGACACTGTACCTCTTGTCCACCTGTTGGAGCATACGCTGCGTGGGATAATGGACAGGGCACTTGAGGCAGAACAGAGGCAGGAAGAGGAGGACTTCCTTGTCTCTCAAGGCCCCCTTTATCCAGACAATGTTCCTTCTGTCCCACCCATCACACAGGAAGAGGAGGAGGAGGAGGAGGAGGAGGAGGATTGTGTGAGCATGGAGGTGGAGCCTGGCACTCAGCATCAGCAGCAGCAGTCTTTTAGGGATGATGTACAGTCCCAACAAACCAGTGGACTTGTACGTGGCTGGGAGGAGGTGGCTGGCGATCATGTCATCCTCAGTGACCCAGAAGACTCCGGACCGAATGCCTCAGCTAACCTACGCTGCATGGCCTCCCTGATCCTGCAAAGCCTGCGGAAGGATCCTCGTGTTCTTCGGATCAAGGAGAGTGACCATTACTGGCTGGCCACTCTCCTTGATCCACGGTACAAGGGTAAGGTTGCGGACCTTATCTTGCCGTCGCAGAGGGAGCAGAGGATGAGACATCTCAGGGAGGCCTTGCAGAAAGGTCTGTGCAACGCGTTCCCAGAAACTGGGAGGTTACAAACTCCTGGTCCTGGACGACAAGTTGCTGAGGCTTCGGTCAGTAGCAGAAGGAGCGGTGGGGAAGGTGGACGTCTGACCGATGCGTTCAGACAATTTTTTAGTCCGCAGCCCCAAGGTATGATCGGTTCCAGCAACCATCGCCAGCGTCTGATATACATGGTGCAGGAATACCTAGGGGCAAGGTCAGACTTGGACACCTTTCCCACCGAAAATCCTCTGGCTTACTGGGTCCTGAGGATGGATCACTGGCCAGAGCTTGCACAGTATGCAATTGAGCTACTGGCCTGTCCTGCATCCAGCGTTCTTTCCGAACGCACATTCAGTGCTGCTGGAGGATTTGTCACCGATCATAGGGTGCGCCTGTCCACCGACTCGGTTGATCGACTGACCTTCATAAAAATGAATCAGTCTTGGATCACCACCAGCTACCAGACACCTGAAGCGGATATAACGGAATAATTTATAATGTCACATCCCTTCAAGACTGCCTATGCTGATGCTGAGTGACTGTCCTGTTATGTTCACTGACTATCCTCTTCCTCCTCCTCAATGATCCATGCCACCACACCAGGGGCGTGTAATTACAATTTTTTAAAAAGATGCTTCGCAACAGGTGTGACTGCTGTGCTCAGAGTACAGTATCTGTGAGGGGTTGCAGTGTTGTGGCACCAGCACCAGTGCCTAAGGCACAATTTTTCAGCCCCTGTTGGGGCGTGTAATTACAATTTTTAGGCAATGCTTTGCAACAGGTCTCATTGCTGTGCTCAGAGTACAGTATCTGTGAGGGGTTGCAGTGTTGTGGCACCAGCACCAGTGCCTAAGGCACAATTTTTCAGCCCCTGTATAACAGGGGCGTGTAATTACAATTTTTTAAAAAGATGCTTCACAACAGGTGTGACTGCTGTGCTCAGAGTACAGTATCTGTGAGGGGTTGCAGTGTTGTGGCACCAGCACCAGTGCCTAAGGCACAATTTTTCAGCCCCTGTTGGGGCGTGTAATTACAATTTTTAGGCAATGCTTTGCAACAGGTCTCATTGCTGTGCTCAGAGTACAGTATCTGTGAGGGGTTGCAGTGTTGTGGCACCAGCACCAGTGCCTAAGGCACAATTTTTCAGCCCCTGTATAACAGGGGCGTGTAATTACAATTTTTTAAAAAGATGCTTCGCAACAGGTGTGACTGCTGTGCTCCAAGTACAGTATCTGTGAGGGGTTGCAGTGTTGTGGCACCAGCACCAATGCCTAAGGCACAATTTTTCAGCCCCTGTTTAACAGGGGCGTGTAATTACAAATCTTGATCTAATAGTTCACAGCAGGGCCCATTCCTGCGCCCACCAAGAGTAACTATGAGGGCCTACAGTCTTGTGGCAACACCGTCCACCACCACCACCACCACCAAAGGCCCAATTTTTCTGCCCTGTTCAACAGGTGCATGCAATTACAAATCTTGATCTAATAACTCACAGCAGGGCCCATTCCTGCACCCACCAAGAGTAACTGTGAGGGCTTACAGTCTTGTGGCAACACCGTCCACCACCACCACCACCACCACCAAAGGCCCAATTTTTCTGCCCGGTTCAACAGGTGCATGCAAGTACAAATCTTGATCTATTAACTCACAGCAGGGCCCATTCCTGTGCCCACCAGTCTTGTGGCTACACCAACATCTAATAGGGCAAATTTCTGCAGAGTATATACGGCAGGCCCCTACTTTCAAACATCCAACTTACAAACGACTCCTACTTGCAAACGGCAAGAGAAAACAGGAAGTGAGAGGAAATCTACCCCTAGGAAGGAAAATTCTATCCTGTTAGATTTAATGTGGGAAAAAGGTATCTCCTCTCTACTGATGCTTTATCACCAATCCTTGTTTCAATTAAAACCCCACTTTTCCAAAAACATTTGTCATTGGGACGGAAAGTGAGGTGACATGTTCTGAACAGATGTGCAAAGACAGCAAATGTTACAGGGGTGATAACCCCTCCCTATGTTCTCCAAAAAGCTTAAAAATTGATTTTTTTGGGATGTAGCTACACTTCATAATGTACCTGTTCAGATTCTACTTAAGAACAAACCTACAGTCCATGTCTTGTTTGCACCACCTATATACTGCTGTTCAGAGTATATAGGGTTGTAGGTATAGGGTTTTATTTTGGGTGCGGGGTCCCCCTTAGTATCCATACAAGACCCAAAGGGGCTGGGGTGGGGGGGGGGGGGTGATGGGGTAGCCATGCCATTTTTCTCAAGGATTTTCAGCCATATGGCGGCCAGGACAAGACATGACATTAAAGCCGCAAGTGGTTTTAAATGGCTTCTTTTTTTCCTTTACAAATGTCATTTTGTGCAAGGACAGTTCTAAACACGGGAAACACATGCCACTTCACAGGCATACTTTAGACACCCCCCAGGTACCATATTTAAAGGAAAATTTCACTTTTTTTTTTTTCACTTTATGCATCATTAAAATGACTGCTCCCGAAAAAACTTTAGTTTTTAAAATTTCTTTTTGCATTGATATATGTCCCCTGGGGCAGGACCCGGGTCCCCAAACCTGTTTTATAACATTAACATGCATATTGGCCGTTGTAATTAGCAATTTTGATTTCGAACGTTCGCGTCCATTATAACGAATAGGGTTCGAAAATTCGCGCGAACTTACGGTCCGTTCGAAGGTTCTGG